>OZ007554.1:238198871-240698871 GCA_963931855.1 Philhelius festivus
CGAAGGCACCACAAAGTTGCATTTTTGTGAACAAGGTGTAAAAACAAAAGCAAAAAACTTCCAAGAAGACGTTTTAGAGAAAGTGGTGAAACCACTCAACAATACTCTATTCAATAAAAAGCATTGGGTGTTCCAGCAGGACTCAGCTCCAGCCCACAAAGCCAAATCGACCCAGTTGTGGCTGGAAAAGAATGTTCCTGAGTTCATCAAGGCATCAGATTGGCCCTCAGGCAGTCCCGATCTCAATCCTCTGGATTATTCTTTTTGGACAGAGCTAGAGCTGATGGCTTGCCACAGAGGACATCCGAATTGAAAAGTCTGGAATCAAGTCTTGTCCGAGCAGTGGCGAATTTTCCTGAGGAAAAGGTGCGTGCTGCCATAGACGATTGGCCGAAGCGACTCAAGGCCTGTGTTAAGGCTAAGGGTGGCCACTTTGAGTAGCAAGTCAATAATATTATTTTTAATACTATTTTATATCATACTTAATAAAATTTATAACGTATTTGATATTTGTCTTCTTTATTTTCAAAGAAAAATGTGTAACAGTATTTATGGCACGACTACGTATGTGTATTGTATGTGTATTGTATGTGTATTGTATGTGTATTGTATTTGTATTGTATGTGTATTGTATTGTATGTATTGTATGTGTATTGTATGTGTATTGTATGTGTATTGTATGTGTATGTGTATTGTATGTATTGTATGTGTATTGTATGTGTATTGTATGTGTATTGTATGTGTATTGTATGTGTATTGTATTTGTATTGTATGTGTATTGTATGTGATTGTATGTGTATTGTATGTGTATTGTATGTGTATTGTATGTGTATTGTATGTGTATTGTATGTGTATTGTATGTGTATGTGTATTGTATGTGTATTGTATGTGTATTGTATGTGTATTGTATGTGTATTGTATGTGTATTGTATGTGTATTGTATTTGTATTGTATGTGTATTGTATGTGTATTGTATGTGTATTGTATGTGTATTGTATGTGTATTGTATGTGTATTGTATTGATGTATGTGTATTGTATTGTATTGTATGTGTATTGTATGTGTATTGTATGTGTATTGTATGTGTATTGTATGTGTATTGTATGTGTATTGTATGTGTATTGTATGTGTATTGTATGTGTATTGTATGTGTATTGTATGTGTATTGTATGTTGTATTGTATGTGTATTGTATGTGTATTGTATGTGTATTGTATGTGTATTGTATGTGTATTGTATGTGTATTGTATGTGTATTGTATGTGTATTGTATGTATGTATTGTATGTGTATTGTATGTGTATTGTATTGTATGTGTATTGTATGTGTATTGTATGTGTATTGTATGTGTATTGTATGTGTATTGTATGTGTATTGTATGTGTATTGTATGTGTATTGTATGTGTATTGTATGTGTATTGTATGTGTATTGTATGTGTATTGTATTGTATGTGTATTGTATGTGTATTGTATGTGTATTGTATGTGTATTGTATGTGTATTGTATGTGTATTGTATGTGTATTGTATGTGTATTGTATGTGTATTGTATGTGTATTGTATGTGTATTGTAATGTGTATTGTATGTGTATGTTTTGTATGTGTATGTGTATGTGTTTTGTATGTGTATTGTATGTGTATTGTATGTGTATTGTATGTGTATTGTATGTGTATTGTATGTGTATTGTATGTGTATTGTATGTGTATTGTATGTATTGTATGTGTATTGTATGTGTATTGTATGTGTATTGTATGTGTATTGTATGTGTATTGTATGTGTATTGTATGTGTATTGTATGTGTATTGTATGTGTATTGTGTTTGTATGTGTATGTGTATGTTGTGTATTGTATGTGTATTGTATGTGTATTGTATGTGTATTGTATGTGTATTGTATTGTTGTGTATTGTATGTGTATTGTATGTGTATTGTATGTGTATGTGTATGTGTATTGTATGTGTATTGTATGTGTATTGTATGTGTTGTTTGTATGTGTATTGTATGTTGTGTATTGTATGTGTTTGTGTATTGTATGTGTATTGTATGTGTTTTGTGTATGTGTATTGTATGTGTATTGTATGTGTATTGTATGTGTATTGTATGTGTATTGTATGTGTATTGTATGTGTATTGTTTGTATTGTATGTGTATTGTATGTGTTGTTGTGTGTTGTATGTGTATTGTATGTGTATTGTATGTGTATTGTGTATGTGTATTGTATGTGTATTGTGTGTTTGTATTGTGTATGTGTATGTGTTTGTATGTTGTATTGTATGTGTATTGTATGTGTATTGTATGTGTATTGTATGTGTATTGTATGTGTGTTGGTATGTGTATTGTATGTGTATTGTATGTGTATGTGTATTGTATTGTGTATTGTTGTGTATTGTATGGTGTGTATTGTATGTGTATTGTATGTTGTGTATTGTATGTGTATTGTATGTGTATGTTGTGTATGTGTATTGTATGTGTATTGTATGTGTATTGTATGTGTATTGTATGTGTATTGTATGTGTATTGTATGTGTATTGTATGTGTATGTATGTGTATTGTATGTGTATTGTTGTGTATTGTAGTGTATTGTATGTGTATTGTATGTGTATTGTATGTGTATTGTTTGTGTATTGTATGTGTATTGTATGTGTTGTATGTGTATGTGTATTGTATGTGTATTGTTGTGTTGTATTGTATGTGTATTGTATGTGTATTGTATGTGTATTGTATGTGTATTGTATGTGTATTGTATGTGTATTGTATGTGTATTGTTGTGTTGTATGTGTATTGTGTTGTGTATGTGTATGTTGTGTATTGTATGTGTATTGTTTGTGTATGTGTATGTGTGTATTGTATGTGTATTGTATGTGTGTTGTATGTGTGTTGTTGTGTATTGTTGTGTTTGTATGTGTTTGTTTGTTGTATGTGTATGTGTGTTGTATGTGTATTGTGTGTGTTGTATGTGTATTGTTGTGTATTGTATGTGTATTGTATGTGTATTGTATGTGTATTGTATGTGTATTGTATGTGTATTGTATGTGTATTGTATGTGTATTGTATGTGTATTGTATGTTGTATTGTATGTGTATTGTATGTGTATTGTATGTGTATTGTATGTGTATTGTATGTGTATTGTATGTGTATTGTATGTGTATTGTATGTTTGTATTGTATTGTTGTATTGTATTGTATGTGTATTGTATGTGTATTGTATGTGTATTGTATGTTGTATTGTATGTGTATTGTATGTGTATTGTATGTGTATTGTATGTGTATTGTATTGTATGTATTGTATTTGTGTATTGTATGTGTATTGTATGTGTATTGTATGTGTATTGTATGTGTATTGTATTGTGTATTGTATGTGTATTGTATGTGTATTGTATGTGTATTGTATGTGTATTGTATGTGTATTGTATGTGTATTGTATGTGTATTGTATGTGTATGTGTATGTGTATTGTATGTGTATTGTATGTGTGTTGTATGTGTATTGTATGTGTATTGTATGTGTATTGTATGTGTATTGTATGTGTTGTGTTTGTATGTGTATTGTATGTGTATTGTGTGTTGTATGTGTATGTGTATGTGTATGTGTATTGTATGTGTATTGTATGTGTATTGTATGTGTATTGTATGTGTATTGTATGTGTATGTGTATGTGTGTTGTATGTGTATTGTATGTGTATTGTATGTGTATTGTATGTGTATTGTATGTGTATTGTATGTGTTGTATGTGTATTGTATGTGTATTGTATGTGTATTGTATGTGTATTGTATGTATTGTATGTGTATTGTATGTGTATTGTATGTGTATTGTATGTGTATTGTGTATGTATGTGTATTTTATGTGTATGTATGTGCATTGTATGTGTATTTAATGTGTATTGTATGTGCATTGTATGTGTATTTAATGTGTATTGTATGTGTATTGTATGTGTATTGTATTGTATGTGTATTGTATTTGTATTGTATTTGTATTGTATATGTATTGTATTTGTATTGTATTTGTATTGTATATGTATTGTATTTGTATTGTATTTGTATTTTTTAATTTTTTAATTTTCGTTTTTGCTGAATTTAATAATTAAGCAAAAAAAAAAAAGCAATCACGTTTTTAATTCACCCCGAATTGACGTAACAGCCTAGGAAAGTGAAATCAAATTCCCACACAATTTTAAATATTTTGACTTAAGGCGTCTATTTAGGTGTTTAGACGTAGATTCTCTGGCTAATTTACTGCGAGAAACATGAATCAGCTAATCGAAATTGGCACTTTCGGAAAATCGAGTTTTTTTTCCGCCTCGCCTCACTGTGCGGCGGCGGTATGTGCCACACAGCGGACACCACCTTTGAAATTCTGCATGAACGATTAAGGTGCCGTGAATTGGTCATCAAGTTCATGCGATTTAGACCCGCTAGACTTTTTCTGGTGGGGTTTCTTGAAGTCGTAAGTCTAAGGTGAACATAACACATCAGGCCATGGCTCAAATGACAAGATTAATCTTTTAAATGCTTTTTTGTTTGCGCTGTATAGTTGGTAATGAATTTTAATTAATGAGTTATAAATAAAGGCTTGGCTCAACTCAGTAAGGACTATCAACGTACACTCTTTGTTAAATGTCCGTCTCTCTCGTCATATCGATTTGTTAAAACAATACTACTACTCAGCTGAACAAAAAAAGGATAGACATCTATTGTTTTCGTATTCAGTTTTTAATAAATTATTTAATTTATCTCCAATCGGTCATTAGGGCCTATCGCTACCATCAGGTAATTCGATTTTATAGCTGCCATTTAGAACAGAATAGACAGCTAGTGTTTATAATGTTGCTAGATAAGAATTGGTGATAGCAACATTTTATAGCCTTTATGAGGAATGACTATACCTACTATATTGACCTTTAAAATTGATGGATTGGTATCTCGTAAAAAGAAAATTTCATTAAAATTTGAAGGTTTATGAATTCAACAGAAATGTGTAACTATACTACGGGTATTAAGGACATATAGTGTTAAAAGATGCCAAGGTGGAAAGTAATCCCCTTTCGGGTATTTAGTGTGTTGAAATTTGAAAACATTTTTTGTGCCTTACGCACATCCGGACTCTGCTACTTAACGAAAAGTTTGTTAGACTTATGTATGTTTAGACAGGGGTGTTATTTGATACAACATTAAATTTGTCCACCCATATTCAAACAGAGGTGTTATCTGAAACGATCTACTACAACTATTTGCTTGGAGCATTAAAACGGGAGTTCACATTCTCAAATTTGTTTGACATGATGAATATTTGATGGATGAAAAACATTATCATTCACTTTCGTCAAACATGCTGTGTTACATCACATCTCATTAGAATTTTGACCATGGCGGACCAACTCAGAGCATAAATGAAATTTTAGATGAAGAAATGTACTTGATTTTTATATTCGCAGAATGCTTATATTTACCTAATAAAATCCACAGGATAATTACCACTATTGATAAGAAAACTCATTTATATACATATATTTAATTACGATGAGCACAGTTAGAGAGCCCCATGGAAAATGAAATTTGTTACAGACTTGATAAGCATGTGTTTACATTATCAAATATGCTTTGTCAACCCAGCACAATATCAAAACATTTTGAAATCCATTCAGTAGACTTGCCAAGTCGCTAAATTGGGCGTTAACATTTTTAAAATCAAGCCAATCACGCTTTGATTGTCAAGCATATTTGAGAATGGGAACGCCGCTAATGGTAAACGAAAAAATGATACTTAAATTAGACTTTTGGGGCCTCATTTCGCGATTCTTTCGTTCGTTCGACTTTAGTCTTTTTCACAGCTTAGATGAGAGGTAACACGTAGTTTTTTTCCGCAACACTTCTTCCCATCACAACAAATATGTCAAAGAGATGAAAGACGAAAGAACTAAAAAAAAGAATCGTGTAATCGAGGCTTTTGATGGCATTATGTGGTTTGACAGATAAGGGGCAAATTAAATTTTGACGTATCGAGAATTATATCGTTG
Source organism: Philhelius festivus (assembly GCA_963931855.1). Classification (NCBI taxonomy): domain Eukaryota; kingdom Metazoa; phylum Arthropoda; class Insecta; order Diptera; family Syrphidae; genus Philhelius; species Philhelius festivus. The sequence continues at coordinate 238,204,875 of OZ007554.1, forward strand.
CAAATGTCAACCGATTGCCCTAAAGAGCAGAAAATTAAAAAAAAAAAGGTTTTTTTAAATGTCAACTGTGAAAATTCATTTTTTCGGAGCATAAAATAAAAAGCAATAGGCCATCATTAACTTGTAGGGGATTTGTTTGAACGTGCAATGAAATTTGACACCAGTTCTTTCGTCTTTCGTCTTTTTGACACATTGGGTGGAAGTGAAGAAATGTTGGAAGAATTAAGATAATGGAAAGTATTTAAATCGAGATTTCAATCCATTGATACCATATGCGAACTTTAAGTTTACAGTGTAAACACGATGTAGGTTGTAACTACGAAATATTCGCAATTTCTCCATCACATGTTTTTCTTTCTTTTTTTTTAACCAAAAATAACGGTACGTACCATACAATTGTTTTTTTTAAATCCGATTTTTTTTTAAATAATTAACAAAATTTTATTTACTTAAAGCTAGGTAATTCTTGAAAAACAAAACGTCTAAAAAATGCTAATCAATGATACCCACCTTAAAACCTTTTTTGCTTTTGATTTTTTCAAAGACGGTGCAACCGATTTTTTGTATGCTAAGGCTCCCCAAAAGTTTGAATGGTAGGTATATAATTTTTGCGAATATCCCAAAAATGAGGTGACAAATATCGCACGAGATCATGCGTGACCTTGCAAAAGTTTAAGTCCTTATTTAAAATTTCTTAGGCTAACCAATTTCCATAACTAGTTAAACTTTTTCCAACAATTACATAGATGGCATATTTTTTTTACGAATATCCCATATATATTAATTAATTATATATGGTTACGATCATTTTTTTCTAGTAACATTAATTTTTTTAAATTTTTAGTCTTTTACAAAGGAGCATGTATGTCCGATCCAGTCGTTTAGTTTATTTTTCTTAAAAACCTAAAAAAAAAATGCTGACATCAGAGCAACCGTTTTCGATTTTTATATGCCGTCTGCTCTAAGCTTAAGAATACTTTCACATAGTCACCGTGAGATCAGGTATTTAAGACAGTTTTCCGTTTCTCGAATAGAATAATTTAACAAATTTCCATTCCGAGTCTATTCAAAATCCCTCCCAAAGATTAAATGTATGTATTTTCGGTAATCAATCAACTAAAAGTTCGAAGCTTACTCGTTTAAGTCCCCTACTTACACATAGACTGACACAATCCAATTTCATTGTCATTGTGATTATAAATTTCCCACGTGGTCATCTATTTCCGTTAACTTAAGTACACCCTTCTACTAATACTAAAAGACACTCTTAGGCCTTCAATTTCATTGAGCAAAAATATGGCAATAGACTTCACCTACTAACAAAGGTCTGGCATTCATGTACATTTATATGACTTTTGTAATCTAAAATGGTTGACAGGAATATGACAAAATGAGCAATGCCGACCATTCCAATTTGTTTCCTGAAGTCAGACAAGTATTTATTATAATGACACAATGCATACATTATGTACCTAAAATAAATTTAAAGCTCGTTATTCGCTTAGACAAAATCTATATTTCTTTTTCCTGACAAAACGGTTATTGATTTTTATGAAGAGTTTTCAAGTTCATTGATTTTGTTGTTTTCTTTTAGAATGAACATCGAGCGGAGGAGGTGATGAAAATTCAACAGACCTTGACGTTTCTCAAGCCGAAGAAGGAATGGAACTACAGAAATACCTGGCAATATATCGGGGATCCGTACTTTCGGCAACAGGTGTATTCAGCTTATTTTGATCCAAGAACGGAGCTGTATAGTAAGGCAATGGATTTAATAAAGTTTGATTTATTTTTGTTTAATTTATTACTGGTTTAGATCCCAGTGACTTTGATGAAAATTACATTTACTATGGATCCATCAGGGTGTTTGCCGTACTTCCTCTGCGCCTGCAATACCCCATTACGTGTTTTATTAAGTAAGTAAAGATTGAATGAACCTGTTGGGAGTTAAGAGATTAAATGGGAACATAAAGTCTCCATGTAAGGTCTATAGAGCGTAGCCTTCTATTTCGAAAATTTGTATTAAAAATGTATTATTTCATGGAGCTCCTGTGTACAAATTTTGACCGAACTCTGTGAATCCGTTAATCGGGAACTAGAAAACCTATAACAACGTTTCAATAAAAGACACCTTTGATAACATTTTTAAGTATCGGGTTCGGCTTATCGTTCAACACTCGGAGTAATAAAACAGGACTGACAGTATAAGAATTTTGTATAATTCGCACTTCGACTTTCGTCACATCTCTACTAAGGTCTTGTTCGTGGAGTTAATATTAACTCTGAGATATTTGAACTCTTTAACTATTTAAGTTACTGCTGTCGATAATGAATGATGTTTTGTCCTAATCGGCGGGCAGATGGTTGTTGATGGCATGAACTTGGTCTTGTTCCCGTTTACTTCTAGACCAACACGTTTTGCCTGATCTTAAATCACCTATTACGAAACTCTGTGGATGTTTGGAGTAGTACGGATGTGCTTTTGCTTTGTTGCATATTGCATTGTATCCCAGGATCCTAATGTGGAGCTCCTGACGAGGAATTCTTATCATATGCGGCTTTGAAGTCGATGAATAGGTGGTGAGACTATGCTTGAAATTCCTCTGTCTTTGTCCTTTTCAGAATTTGGATCATTGTTATGATTTGGTCTTTGGCCGGTCTGCCGTAAACAATACTGATACTTGTTATGTATAGTGCTACAAAAGAGCTTAAGATGGTCAAACAATATTATGAATAGTACATATCTTTCATGCAACGTTTAGCAAAGATATGCCTTAAAAGTTCTTGCAGGGCATAAGATCGCGTTTTTGAAAAGGGATCATGTGGAGCTGATTGGGGATACTTCCTACCAATCAAACTTTGTTGGGAATTTGATGCAAAACATCATTTCCAAATTTGCAAAAGTTCTGCTAGCAAGTCATCAAATCCGTGGCCTTATTGTTTTTCATGGATGTGCTTTTGCATCTATTGTCAGGAAGTCATACAATTCCTTCCTCCTTTGTTGGTTGTTCATTGTGGTTTCGACACTGTCCAACTTCTCAGGACGATTTGCTTTCATGTTCAGGGTCTTGTTGTCATTTGAGAAAAATCTTTATCTGAGGATCATCGAGTCTCTCTCAAAATGGAACAGAACTAATTTTACCTGGTAGGGAAGTTAACCTAACAACCTTTATAGCCGTGGGACAGAAACCTTGTTCACCAAAGGAAAGCATGATTGATAATCCAATACTAAAAGATCCATATGGAGATTTGACAACTGTCAACGGCTCATAACGGAATTTGGAAATTCAAAAATGGATGAAGAGGGAATTAGGTTTTCGTTGAGTGCGTTATATAATACATAGAACCTGGAATTACGGAACGGTTAGATCCCAAACAAAAAAAGAGGCTGGGTGCGACCCACACTGATAACTTCCCATTTGTGGTCTTGAAAACTTTATATTTAGTTTTTTTAAAATAACCAAATTTTCAGCGAAACAAACTTTAGCTGGAAAATTCAAACAAACATTATTATAAGATTGAAAAGCATTTTAATTATTTAAAGAGATTTGAAATTGAGATTGTTGATGTATAAGTTGTTTCCACGTGACCCAGGAGATAAACTTCCATGCGTTTAAAAAAAAAAACTATTAATTCAATATTTGTCAACATTTTACTAATTGTACAAAATTATACTATGTATAAAATAAACTAAATTAGAAGTCAATATCACTACTAGTTCTAGAGAAATTTGAGTCGAAAAACAATTTTTACCAATTTTCAATAGAATTTTATATAGTTTTTTATTTTTTGTAAAAAAACTGTAAACTAATTTTTTTTGAAATTGTCACCAGTTGTCAAACACATTATTTTTCGTAAAATAAAATTATTTTGAGTTTCAAATTGTTTTTCGGTCTAAGAATATCTGGGTTATGAAATTTTTTTTTTTCAGTTTTTTTTTTTTATTTAAAAAAATAACGGTATGTTCATTTTTTTCCAAATTCATACCAAATCTGTATGACCTTATAATGAGTACATTAAATTTTATTTGAAATCAATAGCATTATTTTTTCGTGAGATATTTGAAATTAACCAAAATTTTTACTTTTTTTTTTAAACCGTTATTGTGAAAAAACTACTCACTGAATTTTAATAAACGCCCTTTCAGCCTCTTAAGAAGTTATTATCTATTAAACAAAATTCATTTGAAGTCGATATCTTTACTCGTTCCGTTTTTGAAATATCGAGTTTTCAAAAAAAAAAAATGATTTTTTTTCAAAAATTCAAAAAATATTTATTTTTTAAGTTCTGATATCTGATTTTCAATTTTTTTAGAAGCTTTTAGAAAAAATCATTAAAATCCGTAAAAATTAATCGAAAGAATAAAAAATTTCAAAATTCGCCGATTCCGAAAAAAGTATGATTTTCGAAACCCATTTTTTAACATTTGTATGATGGGTACCGTTATTTTTAGATAAAATCAAATTTTTTTCTCACATCTTTTAGGTTGTACTAACAAACTTTTAATTTTAAAGTTGAAATGATTAAAATCGGTATCGGTACCGTTATCGTTTTTTGAGAAAATCAAAATCAAAAAAACCGGTTGTATCTACCATCAATAACCATTTTTCGGAAATTATTTTTTTAAGTATTATCTAGCTTTAACTTATAGATTTTATTTTATTTTCTTTTTTGATTTTAAATTTGTGGAACAGTTTTTGAGAAAGAAAAAAATGTTTTACAAAAAAGCGAAAAAAATCGTTATTGTTGGTCTTAAAAAAAAGAAAAAAAAATAATATGGGGGGATAGAAATCAAAAATGCTTTCTACCAAGTTTTAAGCAAATCAGCCGTGACGGCGACGTTTACTCTATACTAAGTCAAACAGAGAGAGAGAGAGAGAGAAAGATATTGAGAGGAGCACTTTTTTCGTCTTCACTATTATCGTAATGTCAAGTTTTATCAAAATCTCGATTAAGATTATCTTAACAAATGCCTAACTTGCCATATAGTACCTATGTATAGATTGCAAAACATGACTGTGTATACTCAGACAAATGATGTAAGAAATCGGTTGTTTTCGAGAACTTTTAAAATCTACTGAAAAGATATGTTCTCTCAAAATTAGAGCAACAACAGTCAAGTAGTAGATAATGTCATTCGGCTTTAAATTGTTATGTTTAACAACTTTTCGAGTTTAATTAATAAAGAGGTGAAATTTTCAGGAAAATTTTTGTCGTAGCAAGTGGTCAGTTCTTGTCAATAGTTTGTTTTATTTTGGGATTTCATTTGAGAGATATTTCTTGCGGTAGTAAAAAACAAATAAGGGAATTCGTTGAATGTATCTGATATGTTTGAGGCATACATACCTACTTTTACTATTTTCCAAATACAAACACAATTCGATAGTAAAATTTCTCGATTTATGCTTGAACAAAATTTAAACCAAAGCTTTAATCGAATTGCATTCTGTATAGTATCATTCAAAACCAAGTTTTTTTCAAGCTTCTGATACAAAATTTATAAAAGTGAGTTCGCATACATATTTTCCCGCACTACTTTTCGGTTTCTTATTTAATATTATTATTATTTTTTTGAATTTAATGAAAATAATCGTCTTTAAACCAATTTTTTAGTCACCCTGTCCAAAAGTGATTTCATTATTTTAACAATATTTTTACTTGTACATATGGCACTGTTTGGCAAAATATGCTAACTTAAAACACGGTTTTTTATTTTTTTTACATTTTTTTCATCAAAATATGACACGTAATATATTTTTTGTATTCAAAATTAAAGAAAATATTATTTTGCTCGCAGAAACTGTTCCACATAAAATTTCTGATTTTTTAATAATCTTGGCAGCTAAGAGTTTTTCGATTCTATCTCAAAGATTTGAAAAAGGAAATGTTCTTTTATTCAAAAATAACGATTCATATTACATGCTACACAAATGTTAAGAAACCGTTTTGGAATTTTTTTTTTCTCGAAAACGGCGTTAACAATTCTGAACAAAAAAAAATTCGGTGTCGATTATTTTGTACGATTTATCATTTTCGAATTAAGGAGTTTTTTTTAAGATTTTGGGTAGATTTTGGTAGCCTTTGATGGATTTCTTGTTTTGGTGACATTTATCAAATTACTTGTTTATTCAGTTACTGATGCAATATTATAGCAAGTTACACGATTGAACAGCCAACCGATTCTAAACAATAAAACTATATTATCAAAATGTTTGTTCGTTGGTGCAAATAATAGCGTCTATTTAACAGTAGACGTGGTGGCCTTTCACAGTCGACTATTTAATGTTTAATGGCAAAATTTGAGATGGCCCGTCCCACAGTGGGTCCCCTTCATACTAAGCAGTGCTCAAAATTCATAATCTTATTTCAAATGCTAAGAACTGTTATAAATAGATACTAACTGCTGTTGAAAATGAAAATATTATTAATAATGAATATAGTTCTGACCAAAGTAAACATTTTCAAGGTTATTGATTGATTTATTTTAAGAAAACGATTGTTCTTCGAGTAATATATTTATGACTTCAGGATAAAACATTTTTCGGTGAATGACTGTCGTTGTGCGCGATGTTATCAAGGGATTGGCAGAGATAAACAACCTATTTATAACATCTCACATGTTATCCTTCTTTTTTTTGTGATGTCTTCCCGCTGAATTGTTGCCGATATATGAAAATCTCTATTTCGCACCTCCTGGTCTTCTTCGGATAACTGGCTAGTTGGAAGTAGGGCATGAGTCATTATTTCACTTTCATTGATAAGGATTTGGTGCAGACTTGTGGTCATGGGATACCAAGGACAGAGCTTCACGTAAAGTCGAGCTGTTTCTGGGAAAAAACACCTAAATTCTTCCACATGTATCTGAAAACCGATCTTATATTAAGCAAAAAATTAACAAAAAAATCGATATGACTCACTAAAAAGCTTATTTTTTAAGTTCTATCAGTCGGATGATCAATATTCAGGTATGTTAGCTTAGGTTTAATTACAGAGCATGAAATTGCATATTTAAATTTTATATTTATATAAGTGGTTACATTCCTGGAACAAAGATAGGAAAAATAGATAGTTTTGAACTTCACCCCTACCCCCTACCCAAGGCTGAGAGAAAGACCTGGCGGAGTTTTCGGATTTGATATCATGATAAACCTACCTATAAACCCACATACTCATATTTTAGCTAAACATCCACTACCAACATTTTTTGTCGGCCTTTGTATTATCTATTTATTCAACCGCGAATTCAAACAGTGATATTTCAAACTGACGCACCTAACTTTTACTTCTGTCTTCGGATTTTTAATAACAAATATTTCTTCTTTCATGCTGTATACTTAGATTTAAAAGTTCTCTGCGCCAGTTAAAAAAAATCATTTTAAAAATTTCATTGCCCGTGAGTAAACCCGTCATCCATTTATGTATTTTATACACTAGGTAACACCTTTCAATCGAAAATAAAAATGTATTTGCAATCTACATGCCTTCTTGAACAAACAACATATTTTTAATTTTTTTTTGTTTAACGGAGTTAACTTTTAAAAATAAAATAAAAGTACACAAAATTAAAACTTGCGCATGTCTAATAAAAACTAATGACAAAGAGTCAACTTGAATGTACCGTAACTTGGCCATTAGACAGAGAGGGAAGATAATACTTACAAATGACATGTACTATAATATGTATATTAATTATGCATTTTTATTTTTTTTTTAAGGCGAAAATTAAAAATTGTATTTTGAGCACTGATGTGTATGGAGAGGACTCACTGTGCGTCCGGTAATCAATCAGCCGACATTCGAACGTTAAAGAAACGCAAGATCGGCCGAGAACATCTCCGGCCCATTAAAGTGGACTGCCGAACCGGAGACAGTCGATTCCTAGCCTGAGCTTCCCTCGGAGCTTTCGCAGACTTCCACTTGGCTAATTTTACGTGGGGAATTAGGCCTACATCCGTACAAGATCCAATTGACCCAGGAGCTCAAAGTTCACTGGCATGGAGAACGCCGTTTTTTCGCTGACTACGTTTTGAAGCGTTTGGAATAAGACCCCAATTTTGGCTGAAAATCATGTTAAGCGACGAAGCGCGTTGGCTGTGTTAACAAGCAAAATTGCGGTGAATGGAATAAAACAAGCCCACAAGAGATTTCAAGAGGTTCAAGTGACAATGCATCCTCAAAATTTACCGTTTTGGTATAGATTTTAGCCCGGTGGCGTCGTTGGCGAAGCGGTCACCGTCAATCGCGTGTAATACAGATGATAATCAATTTCTTATGGCGCAATATGAACCATACACTGAACCAAATTTGGTAGTCATATTGAAGAAAAAGTAGGTAGAATTGAAGAAAGGGTGATCAATATACGGTCAATGAAACCTATCCGTTGTTTTGAAGAAAATTTTTTTATATTCAAGAAATATTGTCATTTTGAAGAAATGCATAAAATTTTTCGTTATGGTGTTAAATCCACAAAATTTTGTGAAATTGATGAAATTTCATACTTCTTTCTTGAAATTTAGTTAATAATTAGTAGGTATCCTTTATGAAACTTTCTTCAAAAAATGATTTTTTTTTTTAAACTGGTTTTATATTTTTTTTCTTGCTTTAAGTTGATATACATACATACGAGTACATAGTAAAAAAAACTTTTAATACAAATTTGTCTTTTCGAATAATTGCTTCATCAAAAATTAACAAATTGTTTTCGTAGATATGACAAAATTTCATTCGTTTGAATAAAATACTAAAGAAACCTAATTCATTTTGAATATTCAGTCTTCAATATGAAGAAAAATACTAGAAAAATTGTTGATTTGAATAATTGATTCTTCAAATATTAACAAAATATTTTCTTCAATATCACCAACGCGATTTGGTTCAGTATATAGACTTAGACGATATGATGTGGTTCTAGCAGGATGAGGCTAAATACCACACAGCCAACGCAACGATTGATATTCTGCATAAACGATAAGGTTAATGTTATCTTTCGCAGATGAATTGCTCACGAAGGTCATGCAATTCGATCCCGCTAGATATTTTCTTGTATAGTTTCCTGAAGTCTATACTAATAAACAACTAATGACTGATGCCTTTAATGTAAACATAATACTGTAAACACTGTAAACAGACCACTAGGATCAATGTCATGTTTCTTACATAATGGCATTCATGGAGCTTTCAAATAAAAAGAACTTTGTTAATACTTCACACACAGCTTCTTTTATTCTGTATCGAAATAAACCCGCCCTTATTGAAAAACCACCGCAACGCGATATATAATTTGCTGTCTATTTTTGTATTTTTCAAATTTTTCTTCAAGACCTCTTGATTCATGGTACGATTTATACAAAAAAATCTCGAATGATGAAATTAAAACGAATTTTTTCTTCTCAGAATAAAGTTTTATTTTGAGGGTTAATCACACTGAAGCGCCAATACATTTTAAAACATTCTCACTCCCATTTGATGTCACGTATAAATTTCCGCTCCGATACATATGCCTACAGCTCAACTATTTTTACTTGTGACTTAAAGGTAGATACTATATGGCAAGTTATGCATTCGGAAAAAAAATCCAACTCGAGATTTTGATCAAAGTTGACATTACGATGATAGAGAAGTCTAAAAAAGTGGATTTCGCAATTTTGTCTTTCTGTCTGTCTGTTCTACTACAGCCTAAAGGGCTCGGCCGATTTTCTTTAAACATGGTAGATATTATTTCTAATTTTTTTTCCCCACACGTTTTTTTCTTTTTTTTTAACACCAAAAATAACGGTACCTGTCATATGCATTTTTTTTGCTAAAGCTCCCCCAAAATTTGAATAGTATCTATTGTGTATTCAAATTTTCAATTTTTGGATTTAAAAAAAATTCCATTTTTTTTTTCCAAAACTCAATACTTCGACAACCCCGTGGTACATTTTTTTAAACTTGATAAATAAAGGTTTCTCATTATAATCTACAAGATGTGAAAAAAAAAAATTATTTTACCTAAGAAAAAAGGTACCCACCATACAAATGTTAAAAAATGGTTTTCGAAAACCGTATTTTTCTCGACCTTTACCTACCATAGAACCATTTTGTCTAATTTTGAATTTCTCACTATCGACATAACGCTTCTAAAAAGTTTGAAAAACATTGCATTTCAAAACTTAAAAAAAAAATATTTTTTGATTTTTTGGGAAAAAAAGTCAGTTTTTTTTCTTTGGAAAATTTGATATCTCAGAAACGGTTCAATATTTCTTTTAGAAATTTAATTTTAATTCGCACAGTAATAAAAACTTAAAGTTGGTGTACCAAATTTTTCTTACAAATGTTTTAAAAATTTTGTAGGTATATAATTTTCTTAAAGAAAGCACTACAACGACTTATAATTTTTGTTCTAGCATAAATTCATATTTGCATATCATTCTGTTTTTATCTCTTACTACTAAAAGAATTTAAAAAATTAATTTTATCCTTATGAACAGTTTTCCCTAATAACATTCGTTTTTAAAATTCCTAGTCTACGACCCAAACGCAAAATAGTTGGCCTACTCAGCAATTAACAAATTAACATTTTTTATGTGTCTATATTTTCTGGTCCCCAAGCAGTTGTTTTTTAATTTTTTTTTTGTCGATGTAATAAACTGCATTTAATAAGTAAATTAGACCAAACAGAACTAAATTCGAGAAAGCACATATGGCTCCAGTTTGCATTCCCTCAAACAAAGATAGAGCATAATAGTTGGACTACTCTCTCTGGGATGCAAAATAGTTGGCCTATGAAGATTTAAATAGATTTTCAGTTAACCGTTATTAAAAAAATGACATGCACTTGTTTTGTTGTTTATTGATCTCTTGTTTTATGCAAGCCAGCAACAATTTAATGTCAACCATGGTGCGTGGCGTTGCATTATCAAGAGACCTTAGGGAATCCATAAATAAAGCCTTCGAAACGGGATTCTCGAGCTATAAAATCGCAAAACAATTCAATTTACCGCGCTCATCAATTCGAAACATTCAAAAATAGTGGAAATGTGGAGATGTGGAGACGCCCACCAATTGCAAAACCTCGAGATTGCCGAGTTTTAAAAAAAATAATAAAAGAAAATCGACGTCAAACGGCCGCTGCAATAACTGTTCAATGGAGGGAAAGAATAAAAAAAAAGTGTTTCGGTCGACACTTGCAAACGGACTATGAAAAAAATTGGATACAAATTTTATAAGGTTTGTTTTAGATTTATTTAAATTAGAGCAATTTTAATTCGTTAAAAACATATGCCAAAGAAAAACCACTTTTAACACCTAAACAAAAGAAAAAGCGGCTAGAGTGGGCCAAACAACGTAAAAACTGGACTTTAAGTCAATGGCGGTCCGTTATTTGGAGTGATGAGTCCAGGTTTGAAGTTTGCGTGGGCGACGAACGAAAACGAGTCATTAGAAATTCAAGAGGTTTTTCACAAAGATTGCCTTAAAAAAACGGTCAAGTTTCCAGCATCTCTAATGATATGGAGATGCATGTTGGGGCGGGGTTTGGGCAATTTGCATTTTGTAAATAGAAGTGTCAATGCTGCCAGGTACAGGGATATTCTGGAAAATGAGCTTCTCCCATCAATACCACGACTTCAAGCTAGTGATCGAGACTATATTTTCCAACTGGATGGAGCTTCTTGCCATACAGCAAGGTCTAAAATGGCGTGGCTATCTGCTGAAGCTATTCCTTTACTGGAATGGCCTTCCAGCAGCCCTGACCTTTCACCAATCGAAACTGTCTGGCATAAAATGAAACAAAAACCGCGAAAAGAACCATGCCAAACCTCTTCAAGACCTTAAAGCTAAAATCATAAATATTTGGGAATCTTTTGGCACCGAAGAATGTCAAAAATTAGTTGACACAATGCCACGACACATAGAAGCAGTTATCAAGGCCAAAGGCGACGTAACACCATGGTAAAATAAAAATTAAGACCCATAGGCCAACTATTTTGCACTTAAAAAAATGTTTAAATCGTTATTTTATTTTGTAAGATTGCTCTATACCGTTATTTAATTGAAGTCATTTTGTTTTTGTTACTTATTCCTATTCAAAATAAATATATCTTAAGAAAAATACCAAAATATTGATTTTATTTCCGATGGAATTCAAGAATCAGAAGTTTTTTGTTTTTTATCATAAGTAGTCCAACTATTTTGCGTTTGGGCTCGTATTACATAGGAGCAAGTTCGTGCGACCCAGTCGTGCATTTTATTTTAAAATGTTACCTATTGTTTTTTTATGTATCTTGTAAATCTTTTACAAGGAACGTGTATCGAGAGCGGAGCGGAACATATTTACACTTTCGTTACTGAATTCTGGTACGTTTCTAGCCTTATTATTATTAGTATCGCCACAAATTTTGATATGTAAAAAGGTGAACAAATTTTTACCTCAGTATCTAACTGTAAAATTGTGAAAACCGCTCTGAAAAATCATATTTTTCTGAACATGCCCTTAACTATTTTTTAAAAATGTTTAATTTAACTTACCGAATTTAGCATAGAAATCAAATCCTTTTCAAAACCACTGACACATTGATAAATTGCGACTCTTCTAAGTCAACAATTCTTCCATTACAGTCCCCGCCGCACATATGGACGAAGGCCATTACTAATCGTGATGACATTTTTACCCTCATAGACGTCACATCGTGGGTAAAATGTAAACACATATTGCTTTGTTCACTAAACTTACCCACATAGTCATATGCATGTAAATAGTCAGGAGTTAGCTCGCCAAACTTTTCAATATCCTTAAAAGCTTCACAAAAAATAAGTTACTGTGAACTTAAATCTATTACTTTTGCCAACTATTTCCCATTACAACGCCCTCGTCCGTCCGTTCGTTCGCTCATTCGCTTCAAGAATCAATTCCCTGCCAACATAGATTTCCTCAACCAAACCATGACGCAGAGTAACTTTTCCTTTAATGCCAGCAAAACTTTTAAATTTGTTACCATACTGAAAGTAGTAGAACCATCTCATCCACCACTCCTAACGGCATCGCCACCACTAAACCAACCGCAAAGGAATTCCGCCGTGACATGCATTTCGTGTCCCATGAAAATAGATATACCATTGGCCTGCCACCTTCGGTGCCAATAAATCAGTTCGATAGGAACTTTAAGACCGAGCCGGAGAAAAATTCCACCTTCTCCCGTCGATATCTTATAGCCCAGTCCTGACTCCCACGTCCCCAGTTCCTCGATGGCCATAAACCAAAGATTTACTGCCTGAAAGGTGGGGTTGTTAACGGTATTTTCTTGTTCTTAAGTTTTCTTTTTGTTTCTTCCTTCACAGATACGATGATACTTACATCAAACAGGTAAAGGCTTACGAAGCCCTTCCCATAAACGAGCACGAGAACATGAAGTTTTCCGGCTACACCATCATGTGTCCACTTCGGCTGCGGCGAGGAGCGGCCATTGTCAAACTACCCGAGTCCGTTGCCATAAGCTACAAGGAAAATCCGCTCAGCGAAGAGGTGCCAACGTATGTGCCAATCAGGTAAGTCTCTTGCATTCGCCGGATCAACCTTCAAACTTTACCTTTAGTTATTCGAAGGAAAATGTCCTTGCTAAGCCGAACAAAACGCTCGCCATCTGCATTGGCCCACTGCAACAGTATTACAGTCAAGTCCTCCGCCTGGTCGAGTTCATTGAAATCTACCGCCTGCTGGGTGCTGACAAATTCTACTTCTATCGACTGGATGTGAGTCCTGAAATTGACAAGGTCCTCGCCTACTACGAGCGTGCCAGGCTGGCCGAAGTGAACGAGTGGAACTTCAAGGGCTATGAGTTTGAGGTGGAGGTGCGATACGCCGGCATCATGGTCCAGCTAAACGAGTGCGTGTACCGAGCCACGTTCGTGGATGGCTACCGTTATGTTGCTGTGGTAGATCTGGACGAAATCCTGGTGCCACTCAAGTGCAACACTCTATTGGACTACCTGCGGGCGGCGGAAGATGGGCGCACAAGTGCGTTTGTCTTCAGGAATGTGTTCTTTTTCAAAAAGGGCCCCAACGATACTATGAGCATGCCACGCGGGGTCCAGAATCGATTTTTATACACCCAGGTGAAGGTACAGCGAACATTCCTGCCTTTGCCAACCCACGTGAGGAGCAAGTGCATTGTAAATGGCAGGACCACCATCGAGATGGGTAATCATCGGGTGTGGCGTCAGTTGGAAGGCATCTCCGAGACAAATGTGCACATTAAGGAGGGACTGATGTTTCATTATCGTGAGAAATGCACCGGGTGTCGGGCAGACCCATTGATTGTGGACTTTACGGCACGCCGGTTCGGGTCGATTATATGGGATCAGGTGGATGGGGTGTGCATGAAGGTTTTCGAAAATGGGATCTGTCCGATGGATTGATAGTAGTTGTTGCTGCACTGACGACGGTCCACCCGATAAAGTGGGTTTATTTCAGTGTGGTGCATATTTAAATACCCACCTACCTATATACGGGGCAAGTGCAAATAAAATGAGAATTTATTTTTACATAAATAATAAAGTTTTATACGAGTACTAATTATTTAGAGAAGTAATGCGTTTTAAAAATAAAAAAATTAAACTTGGAAATCATTTTAAAGCAGCGAACTGGGTAAGTTCAGAAATGAGGTTTATTTATTAAGAGGAAAACTGGGACTAAGAAACTGAAAACTAAAGCAGTGATTGACAAGGCAAGATATTTGGAAAACCTCCATTTGGGATTTCGATTACAGAAATGTATATTATTGCTACAATAGTTTAGAGGCAATCCCACTTCTGATACTATGTATATTAGATCAATGTCAATGACTATAAGCTTCTCCGTTAAACGTGCAGAATTAAGGAAAAACATTACGAGTTAGAACTGGCCAGGAGAATGTATTTTCAGGACCGAAATTTAGCGAGAGTTTTGCCGGTCTGGCTGGCTTTGGCAGAAGGACAAAAATTGTATTTCAAAATTATATGATTGAAATATTTAATGAAAATTTACCTGCCCAGTTGAATTGTGTTGGCTCCTTCGTATTTCCTTCGTATTCTGAAGTGCATACCTGTGCAGATTCGAAAGATCTTCCTCTCAAAAATTGACTTCTCAGTCACAATGATTTGGTCATCGTGTACCACGTGAGAAACTTTTCTTGTAATTTAGTCCGTTTTTTTTTGTCATCAGGGGGTGAACACGTAAGGTACCAAATGACTCTTTGCGTTGGTCTTAATACTTCTGTGGTGTTTCTCTAGGGAAAACCTTCCGGAGTGACTGGATCGTGTGAAGCACACAAATTCAGTGTTGAATTCTGTGGATTTCTACTTTTTCGGTGGTAACAATGGGTGATGGTAATTTTTTCTACGCAAGGAATTCATCAGCAAACTGAAGATTATGAGAATTTTTTAATTGAGGCCCGTTGAATTTGTAGATATCGGAAAGTAATTGTTGATTAACACTTTCCTACCTGAATACAGAAAGCTACAAAGCGACTTTGTCCCTAGATCTACCGGAATTCCAACTCAATCAGCGATAAAAAAAAAATATTTTGATGTTACTATATTATTTCTGACGAATTTTTTTTTTTTTCGTTTTTCGGAGACAAGCATTTTTTATGAGTTAGGACATGCAAATAATATTATTTATAACATCCCTGGAATTTAAATAATAATTTGACATTTAATATTCTGAAATTCATCATCGATATCCGAAACAATGGTTTGGTAGGCGGAAGGAGAGACTAAGGCTTAGTCTATCTGAGTACTACCACCCATTCCGTTTTCGGTTTTTGATGCATCAGTATAAAAATGTACTGATTCATTTTCCATCAAAGCCCCTTCTTCCAAAGCTGGCCTTGAGGGAATGGTGACATCAAAGTTTTTATCGAAGACCAGCACGGAGTTATGTAGTCGGAGTGACTTTTGTATGTTCCGAATAAGTTCAGAATGATGGTGGGGCCAATAGAGTTATCGGTCCATTGAGAGATGGCTTTGAGACACGTACGGCTGTGCTCGCGGCCATTTTCTTGCTGTTAATATTGAGGGGTGTGAGGTTGAGGAGTATGTCTAATGCAGTGGAAAGTGTCGAGCGGAGCGCTCCGCTGATGCACATATACGCTGAAAGCTGCACTTTGCTTAGTTTATCGCGATTTGTCGCTTTATCTAAGGCTGGCAGCATACAGTCACCCCATAAGTGAGTATTGGTCTAATGACCGCAGTATATAGCCAGTGAGTGATTTGTGGAGACAAGCCCCATTTATTCTCTACGTTATTAATAGTTGTACTGGAGGACTTTTACCTACGATTCTGTTGATGATCTTTCTTTAGATATTTTTTTTGCTTCTGGTTCTCTTCCTCTGAATTTTGATGGCTTCCGTTTGAGGCTGAAAAAATGATAGCGTCATTGACAACTGCGCTTGCAGGAAACAGTTTTCTAAATTTAAATAAGATACTATTATTTGAATAAGCTAATAGGTTTCAGTATTACTTGAATAAAATTTAAAAGATTTTTTCACAGTTCTGAAGAAGAACTTTTGGAACACCAACTTTAAGTGTAAATAAGTTTGCCTTGGAAATTTAGAAATTTATTATAGTAATTGGGTGACAAAAGCTACCATGGTGTTCTTCAGACGGTCGAACCACAAACTAAACAGAATATGTGATAATCGATGAAAGTCACGTATCCAACTTGTGAGATATGTGTTTATTTCGAGGAGCAAACGTTTACTGACCATTTCTTATATGTTGTAAAATTTAAAGGTCAACTATAAATAAATTTGAGGCCCAAAAGAGAACTTTAACTATTCCTGTGTCAGCGTGTAGCCGGTATAAATAGATGCGAACTACAAATTTCTTCTGAGTCCAAACTTCAAGGTGGAGAAGGTAGAAATGGTGATCACGGCCTGCTTAGCCCATTGGTTCAATTAGTGCTAATTTAGGCGCCATTTTGATACCATAACTTGTATAAACATGTGGATGGAATTGATATGGGAAATTGTGGACGTTCTCAGGGAGTCATCCAGTTTGGATTAAGTGTGTTTGATTTTGCACAATCATACGGAAATTGGATCAATAACTCATCCGGAGCACCATACTCTTCCGATACCATGAACAACATCATAGTCCGCTTGTTGAATGGTACTAAAAAAGAAGCCAATCCGATTTCGTGATTACCCGGGCCTCCGCATCGTAGGCCTCCGTCAAAGCTCTCAGTACGCTAGCTCGGGATCTAAGGAGTCAAACGAAGGGCACGCGACACAGAAGTAACCGAAGTTCATCCTGGAGCCATTTCGGCGCGTTGGGAAAAGAGATCAAGTCTTTGATCTTCATTTCCGAAAGTTCACCAATGTCGTCAAAAATGCCCTTCCTAATGATTGTGCTCTAAATTTTTCCAGAGAAGGACATTTGCAGAAGAAGTGGAGGACTGTTTCCTTTTCCCGCTGGTCCCCGCAGCTATTACAGTGAGTGTTGTGAGGAATACTCGCTGCATGCTCTCCTATTGGTCAGTATCCGCAACAGGTAGCTATGATCCTGGCTATGTCTTGCCTGTGTCTGCATATCAGATCAAGTATTTGGGATTTATTATAGCTAGGCAAAATCTTTTTGTTTGATAAGCTAAGAAAAATTGAGACAATTTTACCCTTCATAACTCTGAGCGTAATGTCGACTCTTTCCGCAAGTGAGTTTTGAAGGGCTGATCGTTGCCTGTCCAAACTAAGATAAGAAGTATTTTCGACGACAAGAGTTACTCTTGGAGCATTCATCACGTCCTTGCAGGAGACAATAGACCCAAAAAACTATTTTTATGTTTTTATTTAGATAACACAAATTGGGCAGCAAACCTAGGCATGAAGCTACAATAGTATGCTTAACTATATATTACAAATGGCGCAGGCCGTACTGACTTGTCAGCATAGCTTTTCAAACACAGGGTAATTTTTGGCTAAAGTGCATGCATCAAATCAGCAATGAAGTATGTTTATGACTGGATCAGCACCAGTTGCCCCTTGATCAATAAAATGTTATCTTCACCGACTTCACAGTCGCATCATAATCATATTCAGGAGCTTTATATGACAGCGAGGGATTTTAGGATCTTTTGAAATCTGATCGCAGTGCAATGTGCAACTAGGGAAAAACTCCTCCGAACTATTCGAAACATGCTCGGGGTTTCAGCAAGAAGTTCCACTATCATGATACTATAATACGTGGGTATCAGAGCATAATGACTTCAAGGCCCCTGTCATTTGCGGTTTATTTGCATACGCCCAGTCGCTTAAAGAAACCACACAAGAAAAAGTCTAACGGGCTCAAATCGCAGAAACACAATCGCCAGAGTTTAAGTCAACTCTGCATAAGGTAACCATATGTATTCAAATCACTCGTTGAGAATGTCCACTGAGACATCAACCATCTTATTCCTATTCATCCAATTTGGACCATAACGAATTGTTTACCATCGATTGAAAACGTTATCAGTTCATGGTTATGGTGATTTTTTTTTTTCGTGGGTAGGTGAAGAATCTTCATAGACACTATGAGCCCGGTACTCATAGTAGTGTGAGATTTTTACTCACTAAAAAACACCTCCCTTTTGTTCTTGCGACTACAACTAAGTTACCTTATCAAGTAGTTTTAATTTCATTATATTATAATCACGTTTGGCATCAGGAAGCTCCCCACTGAGAGGACCTGCGGATACCACATTTGAAAGCGGATAATCCTTATGGCGCTAGGTCGAACGGTCTCGTTCTTTGAAGTCGGCGCACAAGGTTTGTCCATCAATTGTTTGTCGAATAATTCTTTTGCTATGGTTATTTAAGTGAGTTCGTAGCTTTCCAGCGAAAACTGCTATTTCATCTTCAACAGTTGGCAATCGTAAGTCTCTGTGTAAATCACTGTTTCTAATGTACCACGCAGCATTAACGATTTCTCTGAGAACTTTGCTCTGAAAAGATTGTAGTATTTGTCTATTGCTTGGTTTAGTACAACCCCAAAGTTGTATACCGTACGTCCATACTGGTTTTATCACTTGCTTATAGATAAGCAATTTATTATAGATGCTGAGTTTGGAATATCTTCCAATAAGCAAATTCATTTCACGTAATTTATTTTCAAGTTGATTTCGTTTCTTTTTAACGTGAGTTTCCCATTTAAGCTTAGCGTCTAGTGTCATTCCTAGGTACTTTGCTTCATTAGCATATGGTATTTGCACCAAATTAATGTAGGTGGGCAGATCGGTAATTTTTTTGTAAGTAAAATTAATATGTGTTGATTTGGACTCATTAAGAACAATTCGCCATTTCTTAGTCCATAACGAAATTTTATCTAGAGCTCGTTGGAACTTCTCGGTTGCAGATTCAACTGAATCGGATGTTGCCAGTATAGCCGTATCGTCTGCAAATGTACCTATTATGATATCTGCTTCTTGAGGAATATCGCTAGTGTATAGTACGAACAGAATTGGACCGAGAACACTTCCCTGGGGAACACCAGCATTGATTTCCTTAAAATCCGAATATTCCCTCTCTTGCTTAACTCGAAATGTCTTAGTTTAAACTTAAGGCCATCATGCCAGACCTTGTCGAAGGCTTGAGAGACGTCTAGAAATGCGCTTGAACATACATTTTTTCTCTCTAGTGATTTCTCAATTTCATTGGTTATCCTGTACACCTGATCAATTGTTGAGTGGCTTTTTCGGAAACCAAATTGATAGTCAGGAATAAGCCGCTTTTCTTCGATAATAGGAAGCAGTCGCTTTAATAAGATTTTCTCAAATACCTTCGAGATCAGTGGCAAGAGGGAAATCGGTCTATAAGATTTCTTTTCGTTCGGAGCCTTTCCCGGTTTTGGAACCATTAAAACTTCTGCGACTTTCCATTGGCCTGGAACGTATGAAAGCCTTAATGCGGCATTCATAAGGAGCTGAAGTTTAAGTTTTTGGTTATGGTGATGCCATCGATGTTTTCCAAGAAGTACAAATCGAGGATCCCACCACGCTTGCCCAGAATCTTCACCAAATAGTGACTTTCTGCGAAGGTATACATTCCCAGTTGATAGACAATAAATTTGAACATTTTGCGAATGTTAACCCGGCGGCGGCGTGAGACTATTCATGATGAATTGCCAAACGAAACTAACCTTAAAACAAGCGAGAACTTTCAAATCCGCTATCACAGTAAATAGCGTTGCCAATTTATAGTTCTACACCTCTGAAAAAACACCCTTTATTCCTACAAAAAAAAATATTGTTTTATCATGGTAGCCTTACCAAGTTCACTCCTTTTACCCTGTGACTATGCTCAGAGGAACATTTTTTCGCTTATCTACCTACTCATTTTTTCTATTTAGGCCGAATTGCCTTCTTAACGCAATTTTAAGGATTTTTTTTTGAGTGTTTAATGCCCTGTTTCGATCCAAGCGACACGTTCCAGCTAAAAAAAACCCTGTTTCTACATCTTTTACTTTTTTTTTCTTGTATACATTTTTTAAGAATGCGAAACGAAAAACTACTTATCTTGAACATTTTCACCCTCTTTCTTTTTTGAAACTAGCTTCAGACTTTGATATGCGACAAACATTTTGACCCCAACCAACCTATTATTTTCTACACGTTTGTTCCTTCTATTTGTTTCTTATCTAACTCTAATCGATGCTCAGAGCTGCTTTAGACCCCCAAAACGAAAAAAAAATTCATTCTGCTATATTGGTTTTCGATGTGCCACTCCCTATGAATATATTCCCCTCGATTCTGACACTTTCACTTTACTGTCAATTAATTTCCTCCTTGGCGTATGCAATTAATTACAAAAAAAAACCCACCCCACACTGGCGGACGTGAAACAAAATAATGAAGAACTTTCTCAAGCTGCAACTCCATGTATGAAGATGTTACAGAAGATTCCGCCCTCTCAAGCTTCGTAATTCGATATTCCGTTGCTATTTATACCCTCGGAACATCGTCGAACATCTCAGAATGCTCACCTTTTGCCATGACCCATCCTCAACCCGGAAAGGAATGTTGTTACAAATCTGGCTCATTAGACTAGCTTCTGTTCTCCTTACGACGCGGCACTCCAACTTCAATCCCATTAACCTAGAAAACACGGACTGAAAAGCACCATGGTCCCATGTTTAAAAGCTGTCTCTATTTCCTTCATGGTTCTCCCAACTCAACACAGCGGACCATCTCGTGCCCAGTTCATCATTTCCATACCCGTTTAAGTAGCCAAAAAAAGGGGTCGTGTCTCGTGACTTGTCTATGGCGTGTATTTCATTAGCCTTAGATTATTATCGATGATGACCAATTTTTCTAAGCCTCGAGTCGTGTCTTCAGGGAGGGATGACATCACCTGAGCCTGAATCCACCACCCTCCATGTAAATATTGCTTCCTTGTGATTCCTAATTAGCCATTCTCACACGTTACCGCACCATCCAGCCGGGGTGTTATTATTTAAGAATTGAGGGGTGGCGGTCGAGAAGTTCTGCATGCTCTGTGTGTGTCAGTGATGAAGACAGCCTGGCCTGGCCAGGTCATGATGCCAAATCGATGAGCTTTTTTTTGTGTTTGAGAGGAAAACGCAATTGCGCATTGAACGGCACCACTTTGCGGATGAACACGTTCAACCACCAAGAATGTTGTTGATGTTATTTGTCGCAACATTCCCTGTGTTGCTGCAGTGTTTTTGATTTCTTCAGTGTTTTTAATTTTTAAATTATAAGTTAATTAATCACTTACAATCCACAAGCCGTGCAGCAAACCCCCTCAAGGGATAGTGTGTGTGTGAACAACAGTTTGAAGTTCCGGTGCAAAAGAAATTCGTGTGTTTACCTTCAGTTTGCAGGAAGTTGCATGTGGCAGAGTGAAGTGAATCCAGACTAACGGTGACGAAGCTGTAGTAGCTACACGGAAATTGGGGTAGGTAAACACGGAAATGTTAGATATTTTAAGGAGCACTGAACTTTTATCGCCATGAAGCATGAATGCGGTCAAAGGGAAAAGTTAACACGATATGGTAATTTTTTTCTCCTTCGTAAAGTGTGTATAAGTTTAATTTACCGGAAATTGAATCGAAAAGACTGATGCTAAAATTCACTGGGTTATGTTCTGTTGCAAGTGTGTACCAGCAGGGTGGGTGATTTTGAAGTATAGGTAAGTAAAGTAACTGTTCTATCTTGTTGGTGGGAGTTGGTTTTTGTTGGATGGTGTTTTGTTATCCAAAGGAAGTCGTGTTTTTTTTTCATTTTTTCATTTTGATGAGTAAAAGTTTGATGAACATTTAATTATTATGTGGCCAAGAGTTTTGAAGTTTTAAGATAAATCACACAATATTGCTACAAGGGTGTCTGGTTTGATTAGCCAAAAATTTGAATAGGTGATGCTGGCATAAGTTGATCAAGTCATGGCGCAAAAAAATAGGTCAGAAAAAACAACTTCAATAAGAAATAAGAAGTTTTGTTTGACAGTTTTGCTGTCAGGTGCTTTTATTATAAAATAAACTTGACAGTTCTGCTGTCACATTCTTTCATTACAAAAAAATTCAAAAATGAATTTTATTGGAGAAAAACATAAGATTTATATTTCAAATGACTAAAACAACTCCTTTAGTAGTTGGACCTAAGAACAGGATACCATGTGATTCAAGCTAATATTAGGTAATGCAAGAACAAAAATTATAAGTCGTTGTAGTGGTTTCTAAAAAAAAATAAGCTTTTATATACAACATTTTTAAAACATTTTTATGAAAAAAATTTGGTATGCCAACTTGAAGTTTTTACTGCTGTACGAATGAAAATTAAATTTCCAAAAAAAATATGGAGCCGTTTTTGATATATCGAATTTTCGAAAAAAAGTGATTTTTTTTTTAATTCAAAAATTATTTTTTTAAGTTTTGAAATGCAATAGTTTTAAGACTTTAAAAAAAAAATTTCATTAAAATCCCTTGTGTCGATAATGAGTAATTCGAAATTTTAAAAAATGGTTATACCTATGGTAGGTACAAGCTGTAATATCTTAATTTCAATTTTTTTTATTAAAGTAAAGATCGTTAAAATTAATTGAAAGAAAAAATTTTATCAAAATTCTAGGTGCCGTTTTCGAGAAAAATACGATTTTTAAAAACCTTTTTTTAACATTTGTATGGTGGGTACCTTTATTTTTAGGTAAAATAAAACCTTTTTTCATACATCTTGTAGATTATGTTGACAAATTTTTATTTATGAAAATTTTTTTTAAAAATCCAAAAAATTTTTTTTTTTGAAAACTTCAATACACAATTCTATTCAAGATTCTGGGAAGCTTAAGCCAAAAAAAAGATCAAAATTCAAAAACAAAAAAAATGGTTCTTTGGCGGCTACCTTCAATAACCATTTTTCGGAAATTTTTTTTCAACCAATACCTAGCTAAATAAAAATTTTTTGTATTTTTTTTTAAATCTGTCGAACAGTTTTTGAGAAAAAAAAAATATTTATAAGATTTCGAAAAAAATTCGTATGACAGGTACCGTTATTTTTGGTCTTAAAAAAATAAAATGCACGACTGAATCGCAGGAACTTGCTCTTATGTAAAAGTACTTTGGAATTTAAGTTAAATTTTATAAATATAAAACATGGATTTAATGAGATAAAAATATTCAAATGCATGCAATTGGTCTGATTTCCAGAAAAGTATGAATTTATGTTAACAAAGCTCAAAAATCGTTTTATCATTAAAGTAACTTTTATAAATAAAAATTTTTCAAAAAAAATTTGGGTTCCCAATTTTAAGTATTTAGTAGTATAGATGTTAGAAAATAATTTTAAAAAATAATCGTTCACACGTTTTGAAGGTATTGATTTTTCAGAAAAAAAAAAACAAATTTCAAAAAGACCCAAAAATAATTTTTCGAAAAATTTTATATACAATATTATTTTAAGTTTAACGGGTCTCCGGCTTGAAAAATTTGGTTAAGATCGTTAGAGCCGTTAATGAGAAAGAAAAAAATCAAAAAAAGCGCTTCTATGACAGGTACTGTTAATAACATTTTTCCCAAAATTTTTGTTGGCCAAAATGTAGTGAAAATTTATGATTTTCCATTCAGGGGGAGTAGCAATTATATGAAGCACTTCTGAATTTATGTTGAATATTTTGAATTTGCGGGCTTACTTGGCAGGTTACTAATAATTTAAAAAGTTATGAAAACTTAATTCTCCATATTTTGTTCAGTAATAATAATAACGAAATTTTCAATAATAGGTATTTGGAGTTGTTTAGAATTATCATTTTCTGCTATTCCCGATTGGGTTGTTATCACTTTGGAAAGTCAACAAACCAGATGACCAAACGAAACGGTTCGAAATGAGCTTTTGACGATCAGATAAACGATAATATATAGGCTATTACACTGACTTTTGAACAATGAGCACAGTTTTTCAACGTATTTTCTTTAAAAAGAGAATAAGACATTTATAAGGGTCTCAATAAACTCTTGAGCACGGGTGAATTGTAGAAAAAAAAACGTTTAACCTTTGACTGTTTTGTTTTCTTTTTTTGAAACATTTGCTTATTTACTTAATTGTATAACAATATTTCAACAGACATAATGAAACTATAAACTATAAAATAAACACACGTTATTGTCCATGCCCTGGATACTTGTTTCAATTCATTCCGTATGTTGGTGCATGTTGTGAAAATTCATCTGAATTCGGTTTGGGAGAAAATGTTGTACTGAGACTACTTTCGAAAATCGATATAGCAAGTCAGCAAACTGTTACTTTTGACAATTTTTGTACGTCACTCAAACTAATGTATTGTCTTTCTAAATTGAGCTATTTCGTAACAGGTAATAGAACTGCTAAAACAGCGTTGACCAATTCAAAAGAAATGAAAAAAAGTCGTGTTCCTATTGATTTTTCATTCTAGAAGAAAAATAAAATTGCAGCTGTTCGTTGGAATGATAATTTGATTGTTACGGTCTTACAAATTTATTTGATGAACCAACCAATCAAATAAGCAAAGCGGTTTGATCGAAAAAACACGTCAACATACGAATGCCACACAGAGTTCTTGAGTGTAACATAACGACGAGATGGAGTTGATTTGTTTGATAACGCAAAAAGCAACTATTGCATTAGAATTCGAAGAAAGAAGTGGTAATGGCCATTCTTATCTCTATGTACTGAACAAATCGTCAGTAGAAAATGCATGGAAGATACATTGCGTTTGCAAAAAACTTGCTAAGTAAACACCATATTGTCACAGCTAGAACTTGGAACATTTGTTGAAAATCCCTTTTTGCAATCGGAAATAAATATTCAACCTGTGAATCAAACGGATGGAAACCCCAATGAAGAAGTTCATTTTGATAACATTAAGCATACAGTTATCAAAACAGAAAACCGTCTTGATATCGCAAGTGTTATATCCAAACCGGTTTTTCATACAAAGAGTGTAATATTCCTCTTGATCAACAATCTTGTCATTACAATATTTACCTATATTTAATTCATTTTTCATAAAAATACTCAAATAAAACTGATTTTGCTTTCAATAATTTTGATACACCATTTGGTATGCTAGACATTTATACCCATGTCAAAATCAGCTGATTCGGAAAAGAAGTAATTTCTTAGAAAAAAAAATACAAATTTAAATGAATAATGGCTAAATCACAACCTCGCGTTCGGTCGGTCCGGCGTAAATGGGCGTTTGGTCGTATTTACGATTTTATGTGTCAAAAACTCGACCCTAGCATTTGTAAGGCGAAATTAAGCTTCAAACTACGAGCGTTGACTGACATTTATAAGTGACTTTGATAAGTACCTACTTAATTGAAATTTTTTGGGTATTTTAAACTTTGGGCATTCAACATAATTAATTTATAAAACTATTTTCAAACAAGAGATGGATATAGCAAATATGGATGATCTTGATGAAATGATGACCTCCTTGACTTTTCTTTGTTCGGCCTTATGAGCTATGCTGGTTATGAGGCAATAAAAAACGCCGAAAAAAGAGTAGACTTTTTGAAAACTTTTATTGAGCCAGAACTAGAAAAGCATTCTTGGAGAAAACCAATTTCTTCTAGGTGTAGACTTTTTTGTATTATAAATACAATCGTGATCCCGAATCATGTTTATCAATTTGTCTTGGAAAGCTCATATTTTTTAATTAATTTTTTTTTTCTTTTTTTAATCGTAACAAAAACAATGAACTGTCAAACCCCCGACGAAATAGAAAATAGATCTATTTTTGCTTTGGCCTGGCGTTGGTCTGACGTTTACGATATTACGATATAAACCTCAGGCGTTGGTGAAGCAACATTTCAGATTGCCTCATTAGAGTTTATTGTTTTTATATGTAATTTCAAAGCCCGACCGTCTGAACGCGAGATTGTGGTTTGGCTATAAAGAAACACAAAAGATAAGATTTTGAATATAATTTCTAAATTTCTTTCAACAAATCATATTTATTTAGTACATATGTATATCAGTCTCATTAAGTGAACAAAGTAAAAGCAAATGAAAACGACAGATGAAATATAAACCTTCAAATGAACAATTCACTTTTGAATAAGCTAAAGGATGCGTTGGAAAAGTATAATTTATTGTATGTCAAGTTCAAATAGAGTTGAAATTGATGGTTATATGTATGTACATTATGTAGTAGGTGACAAAATAAAATTCTTAAGAACTTCCCTTAAGCTATAAACTCGATTTAGATAATGTTTGATAAACAAAATGTTAAAATCACTAATTCAAATTTGACGTAAAGGTAAGAATCATTGAAAAATTTTCTGTCAAACAAAACTCAAAAATATTAATAAAATCAAATCTTGATGGCATTTAGAAACGCAAATAAAGGTTCCGTGTCAGAAAAATTCAGCAAGATCATTCTTCCTTACATTACCTATGTCATGATTTGCAATATGGGGCATATACACGATAAAGTCACAAGTCTTAAAAAAAAGGAAAAAAAACTTGTGAGTCGTCCAAATCCAGTATTATTTCCTTGCAAATGTCATTACAAAGCCTTCTAATTGTTTTTTCATTGACAAAAATGTAATTTCATTCCTTAACTTTTAATCTATTGACAGATAGGGAACATGCATCCTTTTTTGATTTCAGATTCGAAGCCAGATACGTTAACAGTTTGACAAATATTACCCGCCAACGCATTAAGAGACAACATTGTGACCATTGACTACTAACGTTATCCGTCTAACCGTAGGTTAATATTCGAAACTACATAATTTTTGGCTTTAGTGAAAACAAACCATTAAGTACACAAATATCACCGAACGCATCCTCAAATAATCAAAACATGCCAACCTCACGCAAAAAAAAATATTTTTCTGCAATCAATTTGACCGTGATTCTATTCCAGACGTTCCAAAACTTAATATGCACTATTCTTACTGCCTGATGTGTCCGCAATATTCCTTTGTTGGTGTTTACTGTGTATAATTTTGCTGCGCTGCCTATACAATTACCAATAAAAAAACGACTTATAATTAGAATTTAATTTTCAAACATCCATCGTTTTTTTAGATAAATTAATGCTCAAGCCAAAAAGTATGCTGCACTCTTTGAATGTGATCGATTTTCATTGGGAAAATTCACCACTGCACAAGAAATAACTTACCACGGAAACGTAGCGAATTCGCCGCACATCATCGTTACAAATTGTTTTTCATTTCATCTTCGTGATTACGCTGACTTTTGCCGGTATAGCGGCAAACTTTTTGTTTACATGATGGAAATTATGTACATGTATTGATTTTTTTGTTGTTGATTCGAACTTCTAGTCAAAACGATAATTACAGTTTGTTTGGTTCTAGTTCGCTGGCTAATTCTTGGATTCGTGTCTGGTTTTCCTTTTGCCCATGTGCATGAGAAACAACAACACTAAATGCACACGAGTGACTTGCCGTATTTTTTCTATTTTTACAAAAAAAAAAAAAAAAAAATTAACAAAAATAATTGCCATGAAAATTGCAAACGAACTGATCTTGTGCTTCCATTCAGTTTTCAAACGAATATCGCTCTGTATTGCCGCCGCTGTACCTACTCGTCTGTTTTTGATTTGTTTTTTTTTTCGATATAAACAATTTTAAATAATTATTACATTAATTTGGGATTTGTTTAAAAATCATATTTTAATCTGATTTTATTATTTACACGGACATTGTTTTCAAGGTTTGTTCGATTCAGTGGTGGGTTGGTGCAGTTTTGGCTGAACAAGGAACAACCTGACCGCAAGGAAGTGCAAGAATGTAAGAACTGTTTGTTTATATTAGTGCCGCAACCCGGTGTTTTCAGTTCGTTAGATATAAGATTTCAATGAAATTTTTAAAATATAAATAAATCATCTAATGACGTTTGTTTTTCCAAAGTCGATTCAAATAGAAATTACCTTATTTTTGTGAATTTTTCTTTTAACGAGGTGCAATTCGAGCGATTATATTTGTCACTTTCGTGTGTTTTTTTTGGTTGTTGTTGTTTTAATAAAAAGTGAATTTAACTATTTTTAGATAGCCAGTCGGTATTCCCTCTTGGTGTGATGATGCTGTGATGTTGGATAGAAAAAGCAAGAGTTTTTTTTGTTTGTTTTTGATGACATAATGGAGAGTGTTGAGTCATGGTGTTCCTTTAAGTAGATAGGTACTTGTATATTATTTTACTTTGGCGTATGTACTTGCCACTATTTGGTGCGGTGTCTATTTGTGTTAATGTGGACTTTAAGTGCAGGTAGATGTGCATGATTATTGGGGATGTGGGCTCAGTTGGATGAAGTGAGACTGAAAGTTGGATTTTTTGTGTTAGTTTTGATTTAATTTTATAATTAATATTATTGAAGCAGTGTGTCGGGATATTTTTGGATGACCGATATGATATGTTTGACCGAAGATTGTTGTGAAATAATTTAATCACGAATTTTACTTTGATTAGCGTGTCAGAAATTCGGACCAAAACAATTACAATAAATTAATTAAAAGCACACAAAGAATCAATTAAAAATTAGCATGAAACCGGTGTGATAACCGGTGCATTTGATAATTTGCACAACTGACATTTAGTTAATTCGGGGTCAAGGATAAAAAAACGAAATTAAACAAGTAGAATACATAGCCCTGCATTTGCTTCCGTGGACTTCAACAAATTCTTCTTCTAGCAACTTATCTTCCCAACCTAATAGCCCATCTCTTCCGTAGGTACTCGTATCTTTTTGTTCTCCACAACTAGGATATTTTAACACCTTTTTTGTATACAACAAAATTTTGAGTTAAAATGTCTTAATCTCTTCAATAATTGTTCATTTTATTTTTTTCTTCACAATCACACAATCACCTGTTCTAGTAGGTTTTTCCAAAAAAAAATATACTCATCATCCATCCATCCCGCCACAACCATATGACCATCCTCCTCAGATGTTTAGTCCTTGATGGATCGGTCGCAGGCTAATAGCGACTTCACACTCCTTGCGCACCGTAACTGAACCTTAAAACACGCATGTGATCTCTTTCCAAAACAAGTTGATGATATGTTCAACAACAGTAGCTCAATGGAAGAGTTAAACAAACAATTATTGAAACTTCTCGTAAAGTCGCCAGCCCAAACCGGCCCAGATAAGAAGTTTGAAAGAAATAATTTCGCCATATGATGCCTTTGTAACTTTTCAAGAAAAAGTCGAGAGAGAATCCGCTGACGCACTCCAAAGGTTATTTTTTTTTTTAATTAGTGACTTATAATATAACCATTTCTGTTTGCGTGTTTGGAGAAATTTTCTGCCGATTCCGGAAACGGCTGATGAGCAGTACTTTTATTAACAAGAGATACTCTTGGAGAATTTGTCAATTCCTTGCAAGTGATAGTTAAATTACGTTAAACCCGTAGACCTTTGCGCAGAATTTAAAAGGAAAGGGAAACACATCGCAAAGTGATTTGTTTAGTATACCAGACATTTTACGATGGGCATTAAGCTAAGGTTAGTTTGGTGTGAACAATGTGTCACACTTGCCGTAAAATCTTCATGTAATAATCCCTGTGTGGACTATGGGTCACATACCTGATGCTTTTGTGGACCGTTCGTCACACGCTATTTTTGTGGACCACCCTTGACACGACTTTCAGAATTAGATTATTAGACCTGTTTGTGTTGCTCTTCTAAGATTATTTTAGAGCAAGACTTCTGATTGATGGATATCAGGTTTCTAATGAACTCTAAACGCATTGTGGAGCCGCTACAGAAACATAAAATGCTAAAAATGGAAAATAGAAAAGGTCAATAAAACTTGTGGTAAAATTTACCACAGCAAGATGAAACACAAGGTGGCGCAAAATTAATCATCCAATTTTGTTTTTTAATTACTTTTTTGCAAAAAAAAATTATTTTGAGTGATCGAAGTCTTTATTTGAACCTTTACAATTTTTCCTGTTAAATGGAAAAAATGACATCCACCCGAGTGTTATTAGCATAAAACCGCGACTTCAAGTAGCTTTAAAGAAAGGAATCTGGGATGGTTAAATCGGACCAAAGGTGTGTGTGCGGTTGCACAGTCCTGCTGAAACCACATGTTCAGCAAGCCCCGATCATCCGATTCCGGCAGTTAATAATGGCACTGTAGCGTTCGCCAGTAACAGTGACCGTATTGCCGATGGCGATATTCACACCCTGCATGGTCTCCTGTAGCTAAGCGCCGGAATGTTTGTCCAGTTGGCGCAAATCGATTAACAATCGACACGTCGAAATTCACGCTGCGCTAACACCACCGACCGAATATTGGTTAACAAAATCGACACAATTATTCCACGCTCTTGTGAGCTTCGTAGCAATAGGTCCACTGGTGATCTGATGGTATATCTCACCGAACAGTGGCACAAATCTTTACTTCGTTTTGGAGAAAGTAAGATTTATTGCACATGATATTTCAAAAGCATTTGATAGAGTTTGGCATCAAGCTCTCTTATCGAAAATGCGTGCATTTGGTATCGATGAATCTCTTCTTCGTTGGATTAGAAATTATCTTTCGGACCGTTCACTACAAGTAGTTTTGGACGGTTTCAAATCTGATATCCACAAAATAAATGCTGGTGTGCCCCAGGGCTCCGTTTTGTCTCCGACCCTCTTCCTTATGTTCATTCACATCCTTCTCCTTCGGATGTAGACTTCCAACGGCAGCGTATGATAAGCTCATTAAATTTTGATCTTGACAGCATTGTCCAATGGGGAATCAAAAACCGCATAGAATTTAATGCTTTGAAAACTCAATGCTGTTTTCTGTCCCTAAAGCCTAACCCTCACCCAATGCCACTTTCAATGAGTGATACTTGCATCGAGGAGACTCAACAGCTTTCAGCTCTAGGCATGTGCATCGCAGTTCACAGACCATCTTTTGTGGAGTGATCACATATTTGACGTACGTCGCCAAAAACGCTGCTAAGTGTTTAAGCTTTCTTCGCCAATGCAAGAAGTTTTTTACCCCATTTGATCTGGTTGTTAAAAGCCTTTATTCTTCCGAAACTCGGGTATAATTCCTATATCTGGGCAGGTGCTCCAAAAACCCACTTGAGTCTATTGGACAGAATTCAAAAGAGAGCTATAAAAATGATAGGCAACCGTAATACCCGTACTTCTGGGAATGCTCATTTTACCCATGAGCCCAATTTCGGACGTACTGTCAAGTACAGAGATTCTTTTTTTAGCCGCACTAAACGAATGTGGAATGCTTTACCCGGCTCAGTGTTTCTCACTCATTTCAATGCGCAGATATTCAATGTGCATCGGTATCTCCTTTCTAATTCTATCCCATTTTCCTCAAACGATTTTTCAAGTTCCAAAAAAGAATCAAGAACATGGTTTCAAAATATTTACGAGTAGTTTAAAAAAAAAGTTATTTTAAATTTGTTTTAGGAACCAAAAAATGTATTTTTGAAATTTTTGTGAAGTTCTTGCAAGAAAAATTTAATTAAAACCCGTTGTATATTTTTTGACAAAATCTAAAAAAGTTATTTTAAAATGAGGTACCATTAATTACTATTTTTCAGAATTTTTGAAATTCTTGTAAAAATGTTTCCGAGATATTTTGAGAAAAAAAAAAACATATTTACTTTAATACTGAAAAAAATGTAATACAGGTAGATACCGATACTTTTAAAACAATCTTTCGAACAGATTAGGTTGAAGCTGACCTGACATACCGACAGAATCGCGAGATTCATTTTTTCAACTTTTCTATCACGAAATATCAAGTTTGATCAACATTTTCAGTTCGTTTTTTACGAGATTAGAAGTTTTGTGATTTCGTTGGTAGGTCAGCTTTAACTTAAACAAACGATTCTTCAAATTTCGCTTCATAAAATAAGCTTTCTTACAGGAATCAGATGGTATTATTTTTATAATCTATAAAATGTATATAGTACGCCTTGGAACAAAGGTTAGTGTGTTGGACTGTCGTGAAAAAGGTCTTAGGTTCGACTCTTATAGTAGCTGAAAAAATGTTTTTCAAGGGTGTACTGCCTCTTGCGAGGAAGTGAAAGACTATCTTGTATCTCTTGCCATGAAAAGTTCTGCTCATATTAGCGGTTCTGAAAATTCTAGGTCCCTTCTATTCATGCTAACTGGT
The DNA here is from genome assembly GCA_963931855.1 of Philhelius festivus. Taxonomy (NCBI): domain Eukaryota; kingdom Metazoa; phylum Arthropoda; class Insecta; order Diptera; family Syrphidae; genus Philhelius; species Philhelius festivus. The sequence goes on from OZ007554.1 coordinate 238,237,470, forward strand.
TCTCTACGAGCTGTTGCACCACCAAATGTTTGCATATACAATTCTGCCTTTATCATTTGATGGATTTCGGAAGGTTATATTAGGGATTTACAGAATCTTAGAAGTCGTACTACCTGAATTCTTTCTTACAAATAACCATAGCTGCTTTGTTAGGCGTTTCGCATCTGTGAGGTCCAAATATCGTTGAGTCTGGCGAATAATTCATGCTGAATTGGAGCATTGACATAGAGTATGTCTCCAAACTTTGTCTTTATATGGATGGATTGCCACTCAGAATACCTCGTGTGGATCGGGTTTTGAAGTTCCAACTGCTCCAATTAATAAAGTTTTATTAGTTGCACATGATGTTGATGGCGTCATTGTTATTTGCCTTGAGAGTATACATAAAAGGCCATGAACTTTTGAAATTTAGCCATCCCTATTGAAAAATCTGTTATAAGCTTATATAGCTATTTCAAAATTTTGTCAAATAAATAGTACCTAACCTAAGAAAATTGTGAAGCATCCTATACCTTTAAAACAACCCGATAATGTGTGTAGCTAAACGGTATGTTCAATTTCTCTTTGATTTCAATATCTTTCTTAGTATGTAAACATGCAAACAAAAAAACCATTTCCCAATAATAATACTTAAGACACACTATTACCAACGCACTTTAATCATAAGGAGAATATTCATTGATCACCTTATCATGCATTTAGAACTTCTTAATTTAGTCTCAGTTATGTCGAAATTACAAATTGCTGCACTCCCCCTCTCCATTATGCAATGATTTGTATTGAAAGTCCATTATTCCATCTGCAATCTTCAAAACACAAAATCATTTCACATTAATTTTGAACCTTTCAAACTAATCACATTTCCCGGGGGATTCATATCAACATGTGGTTCTACACTGATTCATAGTTGTGTTTTGTTTTTCGAATCGAACACAGTTCCCAGTCTTTGCCTCAGTTTTCAATTACTCGTAGTCTCAACGCGAAACGCCCTATATCCGCACATTAAACAAGAATTCTTTGTCTTCTTAAGACCTTTGTTGTTGTTTGCTTCCAAATCATTCATCATTTCCAAATACCATGTTGAAGTTTTGCTCTCCAAAGTCATCACGTAGTTTTCAAAAAGTAAGTCAAACATTTCGTAAATGAATAAGTTTTGGAACGTATGTAGTTACATTTGTGGAAATTATGAAAAACGTTTTCGTATTATAATTAAGATCAACTTGTGCAAAACTGCAATATTGACAGTTAAGTGAACTGCTTTAAAATGCGTTCAATTCGACAAAAGTTTCTTCACACACGTGCATGAATGAACTGCAAACTTCCGAAAAAAAGTTTTTTAATTTAAATTTTGAAAAGTTTTACCTTAAAAAAAATAAAATATCCACCTACAAATTAAATAAAACAAGGCAAAGGCAAATACCCGGTGGCAGCACATCATAACGGGAGTGATTTTCTAATCCCGGAATATGAACCGAAAAACCAAGTGACTACACTCGAAAAAATGGTTCTTGTTAAAAAAAAATAAATGTATGCTTGCTTTTGCAGTTTAAGGCTATAATGTAATCAAGCATGTAACTATCGCTTATAGTTACCTTCAGAAAAGTGTGCAAAAAGGCAAAAACACAATGGGTTTTTCTCAGGGTTTTTAATTATACAATTTTTTTTATGTAATTAATTTACTACAACCGTTGTGCAATGAATAATCCATAATATTCAAAAAAATTATAAGTTCGCTGTTTTCATTTTTGGCATAAAACAAAAACGCAATTAAAATCATTTAATACATAATGTGTATGAAGTTTAATCAAAATCGTTTAAGTCGTTTTCGAGAAAAAAAACAGAAGTGGACATAAAGTAGGACAAACGAATTGACGAGTGGTAATTTTTTAATGAGGCAACCAATTTTGATGAAATGTATGGGTATGATAAGATATGCGAGATATTGTAAATTGAATCTCCACCCATTGCTGATCTTTCGCTGTAAACGTTTCTTAAGCAGAGTATAATACTGTAATGACCATAACATAGGAAGCGTACCATGAACTTAGCCAACGGTGGCGTTTATGTGATTATTCTAAATCATCGCATTATTGAACAACATACCAAAGTTTTTTTTCAGTTTAAACATATGATATAGCTTAATTGTTCAAGTATGAATAGGGAAAGTAGTCAAGGTTTAAAGCTTTCTTACTGATTTAAGAAGATAAAGAAACGATCCATCGTATACTAACCAGCGCAAAATTTCTTCACGATCTATGTCAATTGTTTGTGCGCAATCTTACACATCGTCTGCATATATTTAGATTAAAGAGCTTGTAATTTGATTGGGGAGCTCATTATTGTATAGTGAGAAAAGAAGAGGTCCCAAAATAGAACCCTGAGGGATAGCTCTAGTGGCCAAAAGGAAATTTCATGTAATACGAGTACTACCATCTAAAACTGCTTGATTTCATGCAGAAGATGACATACCATACAAATCTAACAGTTTCTGGCACAGTTTAGCATGGGTTCATAGTGTCTCTATGCTTTTGAGAAGTCAATAAACACAATAATGTGAAATGGTCACCATACAAAGCAAGTTCATGATATAATTTAATAATATTTAAATTGGCTGTCAGATTTTAACGAAATGGACTTTATAAAGACAGGACAGGATATATTTCATAATTGGGCAAATAAAAATCAAAATGTAAAAAAAATCAATGTTTTTGAGATAGCAATTTTCAAAAAAAAAATAAAATTCCGAAAATATTTTTTTTTAGTTTTAATATGCAATGTTTTATTAAACTTTAAAAGAAAAAACTTCATTTAAATCCCTTATGCCGATAATGCAAAAATTTGAAAAATTATTTCTATGGTAGGTTCAGTCAGTAAGGTCTTCGTTTCATTTTTTTTAACTAAGCGAAAGAAAAACATGTGTATTATAATAATTCTAGGTGCCGTTTTTTAGGTTATAATTTTTCGAAAACCATTGTTTTATTTTTGTCATTTTTAGATAAATAAAATTTGTTTTCTTACATTTTGAAGATATTGAGTTTTGATTTTTTTTTTAAATCTAAATTTTTCTTTTTTAAAGTTTACTACCCAAACTTTAAGGGAACTTTAATATAAGAAAATTACCAAAATTGGTTGCATGGTTTTTGAGAAAATCAAAAAAAAAAAATTGTTCTATGGAGGGTACCATTAATAGCAATTTTTCGATTTTTTTTTTAACCATTACCCTTTTATATAACCTAAAAACCTAAACGCATGATTTTACAGTGGACAGCAGGATAAGATACAAAACAAGAAGTAAAAAAGAGAATATTTTATTATTAAATTTAGCAGGGACAAATTAAGCAGGAACTGTCCCTATACTTAAGATGTCGCCACAATCTTTCGTCTTCTTGATAGTACTATAAGTTTTATATATGTATATACAAAGCCATTACCTAGCTTTCGCTAAATAATTTCTTTAGAATATTAAAAAAACAAAAATCAGTGGAACAGTTTTTGAGAAAAAAAAAATATTTTATAAAATTTCGAAAAAAAATTCGTGTGCCAGGTAGCTACCGTTATTTTTAGTCTTAGAAAAAAATTAACGGGTATGGGCAAAACTAAAAAATTCTACCTACCAAGTTTAAAGAAAATCGACCGAGCCGTAAAGGCTGAAGTCGAACAGACAGACAGACAGAATTGTAATGTCATCTTTGATTAAAATCTCGAGTTCGAGTTTTTTACGAATGTTGATGTGTAGATATTTATTTGAAAATTCGATATCTCAAAAACGGGACAGTATTTTTTTGGAAATTTAATTTTTATTAGAACAATAATAAGGTTGGCGTAGCAAAATTTTTTAAAAAAAATTTTAGATATAAAAGATTATTTTTTTAAGAAACCACTACCTTAAAAATGTTTTTTTTTGTATTTGCTTCATTGCTTTAGAAATAACAGATTTTTGTTTTTTTCTCTTATAAGAGATTAAAAAATGAATTGTTGTGTTTCGAAAACTCATTTTTTTAAACTTGACTATTTAAAAGAGGTAGTCCAAATTCTTCTTTTATCCAAAAATAACAGAGTCAACGATACATACATATGTACATAATATATAACAAAAAATTGTTTCCGATAATCTTATTTTACTCCAAAACGTCTACTTGAAGATCGATAACATTTTTTCTGTTTCGCTTAATTTTTAAGATCTTCTATTCAATAAATGACAATTCTAAATTCAGAAATCATTAACAGTTTCTACAATTACAACTTTCCCATCATTGGCATAAAGGATTTATTTTTAATTTTGTATAAAAAAGTTTTTAAAAAGTCAAAGAGAAAAAAAACTAGAAATTATATTGTTTTTTTTTTTTTATTTTTTAAGAAAATATCCCTAAAATATTATATATATTGTTGCAGTTTTATTTCGCGATATTAGAGAACAAAATTTAGGTTGAAAGATCATTCATTCATTTAATAAAAAACGAGTTAAGAAATATATTCAGGATTTCGATTGAAATGAGGAGGAGAAGAAAATAGTGATCCGTCAGCGTCAGATAGGGATCTCTTTCCATTAAGCTTAAGGTTCTATTCCCCTCCCCCCGGTTCGTTTTTCGAAAAGAAGGCCTAGAGCTATCCATTTGCTCAAACTGGTGAACAAAAAAATACGATATTTACTAAAATAAATTATCACAAAAATAATAATCTTTCCTCCAAAGAAATCAGATAAATCCTCTAAAGTTTTTCTGGCCCGCCTGGTCATAACTCCTGAAGTTTTTCCTTTGGCAGATTTTAACTCCTCGACAAATAATTAAACTACCTAAACATTATTTCTCAAAACTTACTCAAACAAAATTGTCGATTTTAAAATTCGCTAAATGATTTTTAGGGTTTCTAGAAACTTTCAAATTTTGATCTGTACAAAACCAGGATCTCACACTTCTTGGTGGCCTCCTCTCATTTAACCTAGCTTCCTCCAATGTGTCTGTCTCTTTCTTACACACAAAGTATAGTGGTGGTTTTCAGACAGGGTTATAATGCGCAACTCTTCACATTTTTGGGCTAGAAGCTCGCTCCATAGTTAATTCCAATCCACTCCCTCCTTTCAAAATATCCCTACTGAAAGAGATCATTCTCAATGGAGTTCGCTTGATGAAAATATTCAGCGCACTTCCGTCCAATACGTTAAAAGTTAAAAGCAAAACGAAAATTCAATTTAATGCTATCAAAGTCCCGGTCCCGAACCGTCCCAGACTAAGATGCAGAGAAATATCTTGGAATATCTTCGCCATTAATCAATGTTATATGGTTCTTGTTTCAAAATCATATTTTTTTTCGTTTAAAAGTTATTCGTTTAAATGTTGGGCTATCGGGTTTTTTTAATGGGTCGTGACCATCTGTCTCAAGCATTGTGTTATATGGCGCACCTGTCACATTTGTTTGTATTATGTGGGCCATCTGTCACACATCTGGCCTCTATCTTTACACGAGTTTAATACCTGCTTTTATTACTTTTCCAAGTTTCTTTTTGAACATGCTTCTTGCTGATGATCTAGGTTCACACTGTACTCTGCCAGCATTTTGTGGCCGCAATCGTAAAGGAAAGTTTCAATAGGAGAAATGATAAAGAATAGACTGGTTAAACTTGTAAAATAAAATTTACAAGACAACTCTCAAAAAAGTTGACAGATTTTTAACAACATGGCTGCTATTACCTCAAAAAATGTCTACCATACTATTGATACTGTTCTTTTTAGCAAATCCGGTTATACAAACTTTTTGATTTTTTTAAAAATAAATACAGAATTGTAGAAGTCACTCAAAAACGGTTTTTCAACAATAATTTGGAAATTGATGGCATAGATTATATTTTCGAAGTATGTTTTTTGGCAGGTTTGAATAACAATATTTCGAAAATGCTTCATTGAAATCCAAAATTAGTCTAGAAAACACTTGGTTTTTTTGAGAATGCTTCGATGAACTAGAAGTCTTTATTTTCTTACACATCATTTGATAAATAATGATAAAAAAAATAGTTTCCGAGATTTACCCGTCGTTTTTCAAGTGTATAAGCTCTAGCTTAAATTATGATTAGAAAATTTAATTAAACTTTTCTGAATAGTATGCACATGGCAAATATTGAGTAAATATATTTGTTGAATTCGCAGAGACTAGCCGAACGTCAACCATCCATAGAGAACTTCTATCAGAAGGCTGAGGACGTAATTACACAACCGCTGGAGCTGGATGTGCGCCTGAAAAATAAATTAACCGAACGCGAGCTGTCTCAACTATTGCAGTCGAAAAAACCCCTCATTATAGCCTTAAGCAGGTGAGTTAGAAGTTAATTTTTGCATCACTTTTCCCCTATCGCAAAATTTTGAGGGTATGATGACGTGTATGATTATGGTGTGCTCTGCTCATTAATGTGTGATGAGCAAAAGTTTAAAGTGTGCTGTGTGCTTCCTCTGACAACGTGATTAACTAAGTTTTATTAATATAACTGTATGTTGCATGCAATTTGCATTAGTAGAAGAACAACATTTTTATTTAAATAGTTTCAAACAAAAATTTAAATGTTAACATAAAAAATGATAAAGCAAGCTAAACTCTCACAAGGGGCTTACAAAATAAATGGCAAAAGATGTACCTGTTTTAATATTTATGAGAGTAACTCTGTACAAAAGGAAAAAGTTATGGGTATTGTAAATTAGAATTGATTCTTAATGTTTTGTGCAGAGTAGATACTGGACAAAATTGAATGAAATTGTATGTACGATGTGCTTAGGCTTTGTCTAGAAAATTGAAACTTCTTGGAAGGCTTAAACCGGTTTTATAATTCTCTACCACTGCGATTACACATATTAAGAAACAATATACCTATCTGTATCAGCTTTTAAAGCCTCTCCAAAAGGCTTGCACTACATTTGAATATTCAAAAAGTAGTAAGATAGTAAACAGTAAGCGTATCATGCAATTTGGAGAAAATGCGAAAGGCTTTGTTCTAAGCTTAGATGGGGTACGGGTACTTTAGTATTTAAGTAAATTAATAAATTAGAGCCCATTACGGCTCGCTGAGAATCAGTACCTAGTCACTTATGTGGCTAAGAGCAATGCAGGGGACCTACACATTATAGCACTTTTCATGACAAGAGCTACTCTCGAAGGATTTGTTATTTCAAGAGTCAGAACACCCTTGAAAAACATTTTTGCACCGACTGGGAATTGAACCCAAGGCCCTCCGCATAAAAGTTTATTGCACTAACCATTATACCAAGGGCTACTATTTACCATCAACAAATATAATTCCCGAATACCTATAGGAAAATGCTGATTTCAAACCTTGGCACATTGCTTGGTAGCTGACCTTATAAAATTGTCTCACCAACACACGCATGTAACTGAGAAATATAGGGTGTTGAATATCGTAGTCGGCTGGAATTTGTCTCATTCGACAGACGTACTTTTAAAGTTTGACTAGGGCGTACCGCGCATTTGCCATACAGGCATATTTTTCGAACGCCTGTTCTGTAATGTTAAGCCATACTAGGCCCTGTCCCGGTTCTAAAGCAGGATTGGAAGAATTTTTATATCTAAGGGTTTTGTAGAGAATATACTTTCCGGCCATACATACCGGTCATAAGAAGTCGTTCGTGATTCGAAGTTATTACTATAAATAGTGCCATTTTGCCCTAGTCAACAGAGAACAGACAGATGTTTGTGTGTTGGGATCAACAAGTTTCAATTTCGGACGTACTTTTAGGGCGATTGAAGAATTGACAACTTCTAGAACTTGTCTCAGAGTGAAGATTTAGAGTTATTACTACAGAACAGTTCAGTTCTTGTTCTCTTTATAGACGGTGCTATACTTTCGCTTTTTATTAATTTTCTCTGACTTTCACTATGGAAGTCCAATGTTCCGAGTGCAATTTCCTTACTTCCAAAAGTGATTTGATTCTTTGCGGAGTTTGTCAATCGGGTTTTCATTTTAAATGCACAAAACTCAGTGAAACTATACGAGCTACCCTTGAATCGGACGATAATTTATTTTGGAAGTGTAGTTCTTGCAAAAACATTTCCTTCCTAAGTTGCATACCTAAAATTAAAGACCTATATCGATTCTTTGTTGATAAGTTCTGAAGATTCTGCTGAAATTAAAGATTTATTTTTTATTGTAAGTTATATCCGCCCAACGAGCGGAATAGATTTATATACCGAACATGTTTCTAATGCTCAAGCAATTTTAAGTGAATTAACTCATAACCAATTTCCTTGTATACTTGGTGATTTCAACATTGGTGATATCGACTGGTGCTACATGGAAGAAGATCATATTTTGATCCTTTTTAATGTAAATAAAGATGTAGAAATGTTAGTAGTTGATTCATTTTCTTCTATGGGCCTGTTTCAAATTAATAATGTTAAAAACAGTTTAAACAGAATATTGGATTTAGTGTTTATTAACAATGATTTAAAGTATTCTTTAAAAATTTCTGATTTTCCTCTTTTAAACAACTCTATTCATCATAAGGCTATTTGTTTCTCTTTTGATTATTATAATTATGCTTCTGTCTGTCTTAAAACACGGAAAAAATTTAATTTTGCAAAAGCGGATTTTATGGCACTTAATAATTTTTATAATGCTGTTAACTGGAAGGATTTATTTGAAGGCAAATCTCTAGAGGATATGTTTACAAGTTTTAAAAGTATTCTTAATGAAGGCATAGAACGATTTGTTCCTACCTTAACTGGGAATAAATTGTTTAAACTTCCATGGTTTAACAAAAGAATAAAAAATTTGGACAATGCTAAAAACAAGGCATTAAAGCGTTTTAAAAAAACAAATCTTTCCGAGGATCGTTTAGTATTTTTTCAGTTGAGAAAAGAATTTGATTTTCTTAACAGGTTTTTATATAGGCAATATATTATCAATACTGAATCAAATATAAAAAATAATTCAAAATCTTTCTGGGTATTTTTAAACTCTAAAAGAAAGTGTTCATCTCTTCCTCAATGTATGGAATATGATGATCTTAAATCCAACGATATTCAATCCTCATGCGACCTTTTTGCTCGGTTTTTTCAAACTTCATATAATTGTGATATTTTAACAAATATTGATGACCTGTACCCTGATATTAGTCCTTTGATAGATTTCAATCTACAAAGTTTTTCAGTACAGGATGTTTTGGAAAGCTTAAAGGAAATTGATATTTCAAAAAAATCTGGCTTTGATATGATTCCTCCTATTCTTCTGTCAAAATGTTCTTATTCACTTTGTAATGTTCTGACCCTTATATTTAATAAATCCTTACAAACTGGTGTTTTTCTAAAAGAATGGAAAATATCTTATGTAGATCCCATTTATAAGAGTGGCCTTAAGCACTTAGTGAGGAACTATAGACCAATCTCAAAACTTTCAGTTATACCCAAACTTTTTGAAAAAATGGTCACCGAAAGACTTTATTTTGCTGTTAAGAATTCGTTGTCTCAAAAACAGCATAGTTTTGTAAAAGGTAGATCAACTTGTACTAATTTAAGTCTTTTTGCAAATTATTGCAATAATCACGTGGAAAAAGGTAGACAAGTTGATGTCCTTTATACTGATTTTGTGAAAGCATTTGACCGCGTACATCATGATCTTCTCCTGCAAAAGCTTAAGATGTTGGGATTGAATGTTTCATTTTTAAAGTGGTTGAATTCATACCTATCTGATAGAAAACAAGCTGTTAAGATAGACGAATGTGTCTCAAATCTTATAGATGTGGTATCAGGTCTTCCACAAGGCAGTCATTTAGGCCCACTTCTTTTTATAATCTTTACCAATGACTTACCATCTATTTTCAAATACTGTAACTGCTTGATGTATGCTGATGATGTAAAATTATTTACAGCAGCATCTTCACTTGAAGATTGCTTTTTAATGCAGTTGGATATCAACAATTTTCTTAAATGGTGCGACTACAACCATCTTCAGCTGAATTACTCAAAATGTAAAATTTTTAATTTATCTAGATCTTCATCTCTCATTGATTTTGAATATAAATTCTATGATGTTAATCTTCTGAAGGTAACTGAGGTTAATGATCTTGGGGTGATTTTTGATTCTAAGCTTGACTTCAGATCTCATGTTGACTACATTGTGTCTAAAGGTAATTCACTTTTAGGTTTTTTGAAACGGAACTCCAATGATTTTAAGGATGCCTATACTTTGAAGATCTTATTTATGTCAATAGTTCTACCAGTTTTGGAATATTGTTGTGTCGTCTGGTTTCCATTTTATGAAAATAATATTTTGAGAATCGAAAGTGTTCAAAAAAGATTCACTCTTTATGCATTACGCAAACTTAATTGGGTTGGGTCTTTGCCAGATTATAAATCAAGGTGTTCTCTTATTGACTTAAAAACGCTTAAATGTCGCAGGCAAGTCCAATGTATTTTGTTCATTAAAGATATTATTGATAATAGAATAACCTCTTTTGAACTGCTTTCATTGATTCCATTCTATGTTCCATCAAGAGTTTTTTCGCAACAGAAATGAGTTATTTTATCCTCCTCTTCATAGAACCAATTATGGTCTTAATGAACCAATAACGCGTTCTCTAAATCTATTTAATAAGGTTTACAATGAAATTGATCTTAGCATGAATAGAGATTGTTTTAAGAAAAAAATTCTTCAAATATGTAATTGATTAATTAATTCACTAAAGTATTAAAATAATTGCTAACTCTAGTAAATATGTATATATCTTGTATCTTTATTATTTTATTTTTATTTTTTTGTATTTTTTGTAATCAGCAGATCTTCGAATCAATTGATGAAATAAATAAATAAATAAAAGAACAGACAGTATGTTAGATAGTATTTTTTATCTTTTTAGCAGGATAATTCTTGCAGGAAATAGGACCGCTTTTTTGTAGATCGGAGATGTCTAGCTGATGCAGTTATAAGTCACGCTTATTTGGTTGATCATTTGATGCATCGACCCTTCCGAAATATGATTTCCATATTTGAAGAGCCACTGCTAGTATGTATCGGTCTGAAAGACTTTGTATGGGTTTCATCTTGAATCTCAATGCAATTAAGATAGGGCATAATAAGTTTTTCTTTACTTTTTTAAGAGGGCTGTGAAGATACCATCTACTCTTGGGGTTTTTGTCTAAATAGTCTCTGTTTAAGGTTGACTGCCTGGAAAGTGCGAATTTAGTAGCAGGGTGGTTGTCTGCTCTTCACTTTCTTTAAAGTTTCTATGATTGTACCGAGGTACTCATGATGTCTTCCCTTTTGCAAGAACTTTGTCTAGTCTTTTTGCCGCAGAGTTTGAGGAAATACTCTTACAGAAACACGTGAAACCATTCCTCTTTTCTTAGCACCTTGTTTTAGTTAGTCAACTCTGGCAGTACCTATGCCATTCTCCGGTTCTTTCAGCTTTATAAAAAAGTTTTCTTACCTTGAATCTTATAACAGAGTTGTATGCCTGGCTCTTGGTTTAAAGGAGCAACTTTGCTCAAATTCCTCTTGTATAACTCCATTAAACTCATTAACTGTACATTTTTACTTGTACTTGCTGGGTTTATATGTATGTTCCAAGTTTGATCTTAAACAAGTTTGTAAAGGTTCCAGTTCGTTTTCTTAAGATTCCTCGCATAGGTATTCTCTGTGAGAGAGCCTTCTAAGGTAAATAATTTTATTCTGTGATCAGACATCAAGGATTCATTGAATACTCTCCTATCCCTTATTAGAAGGCTACGATGGCAGTTTCAAAAGATATATCCAAAATTCTTTTCGTGTTTTAGTAACAACAGAGGGGCTATCCTCTACATTAAATATTTCTAGATGTTTTACCAACAAGAAATCTAAAAGATACTCATTCTGTTCGTTTTGGTTTATGTCAGTGCTATCCCATGTTGTATGGATGTGAATTTGCGTCCAATTAACAGTGGAAGTCTTCGATGGTTACTATAGTCAACAAGACCCTGTGTTTCAGTCGGTGGAATGTTGGTCTCATCCCCAGCGAAGACTGCTGCTAATACTAATGTCCATGTTCTGCCGTCGCGTCGGTGGTAATTTAGGCTTGTATCAAGACCATATCCCTCATCATAAATTCTAAAAGACATACAATTTATATTATTTCTTGCTTATCAACTAACTATCCTGACCCCCCTTAATAATGGGTTCTTTGATCAGTGCTTGGTTGTCAACTTTGAACTTCCTCGCTTAGACAGATGAACACTCGCATGGTGAACGTTCTCTTTGGCTAACCTGGAGCTGATCCCGGGTTTAGTAATTTGTTTTTGCTAACAGATTGGGTGAATGCCTCTTCATCGGTCAGCAATTTCTCTGCCTCCTCAACTGTTGGAAGCATTTCGTCATTTTCATTTGACTTGAAGAGAGGTCTATGCTCTCTATCTCTTCGTTTTCGCGACCATTTAGAACACTTTCCAGTAAAAGCTGTCTTAATGAAGGGAAAGTTCAAATGTTCTTTTTTTCTCACTCCCTTATTTCCCCACAGCTCCTGCTATGTTTAATTTAACAGTATAAACGTATCAACAAACCTTTGAGCTCATATGAATTGTAAAACAAAAATGAATCAAATCGCAGAAATCACATGAAGTATGTTTGGAATAGTTTGGAAGGGCTTTGATTAAAAGGATGGAAATCGATGGAAAGGCATTGAAGATTTGATCAATCCGCCGGGCCACAATAGTACTTGCCGATTTTAGTGCTACAGAACGGCTTAAGATGGTCACACAGTACGTTGGATTAAATTTGATATTTTCTTAGCAGCAATATGCTACGAGTATGACAATTCTTGCAGGAAATACGACCACTTCGGGGATATGTACATAGCTGATAGTTCAGACATATGGCACGGTTATTTGGTTGATGATTTGGTGCATGGACCTTGCTAAAAATTCACCTCCATATTTGAAGAGATCTGCTGGTGAGTCATCAGATTTTTCAGGCCTCTTTAATATAAAGTTGTGGAATTGTTCTTCAGTGATTGGTGGATTTTCTTCTTGCCCTATTTTTTTCACTCTACTTAGTAGCCAATTAGCCAGCACCTACTAGAAATGCTGCTTGAAAAAATCCACTATTTCCTATGTGTCGAGGACTGTGTTTAATCCAAAAATAAACTACATTATCTACCTTTATTTTGTTATCAGCTTTAACTTTATTTTACGTTATGAAACCGCAGGGGGCAGTTTGACTTGCACATACACCTGTTATCGTGTAATAACCTAGTCAAAAGATCCTTCCTGTGGCCCTGTTTACTTTTATTCATTCTCTTTTTCTACTAACCCTCTCCGAGGTAAGACATCGTCTAATTATAAGAAATAATAAGTTTTAAATATCTTAATTTTCTACTGTGTTATTATTTCTTCATTTGGTATTTTTTTTTCTCTTCTATTTAATTACCGGGATCAATTCCGCATCCCAATAGACTGTTTCTAAGAGTCTTAAAATCAGCAGCCAGTTGCCTATTTTCAGGTATTGTTTTGATCGGAAGACTCTTCAATCTACTTACGCTGGAAGCATGCGTACATCCAACTTTTTTCTACTAAGGATCTTCTACTACTAGCTTGATGCTCTTCTTCTAGCACTGCTCTTCTTTTGCGCTACAATTTTGTTCAGTTTAACACAATCATCATCGTACCACGGGTTCTCTCCCTCGAGAAGTTGATAGCCTACTGTGGTCTTGGCTATTTATTTGATGACATTGCAATACTGGGACCACTGATTTTTGACATTTGTCGTAGGTGAATGCATGGTGGAGAATCTTCTATAGCTGAAGTGTTTTCTGTAGAGACTGGCAACTCCAGTTGGCGTCAAATATCGAATTTCTACTTCTGCATTGTTCGCAATTGCAGTCAAGCTCTGAATTTAAAAGCAATTAGGAATTCGTCTAAGATGTCGGCCGCGTGCCTTGCCTCTGTTAGAACATGAGAGATTGCTTTGATGATCCTTAGGCTGGGAAAGAATTGATATTTATGAGAATATTACAAGTTTCTGATGCTAAATCTTTTAGTTGTAAGCCATTATCTGCGATCGGAGCAGCTGTCGCTAATCCGACGAAGATATCCTATTGTCCGGCTTCAGCATCGAATTTTTCGAGAACAGGTTTCAAATCGTACTCCGGAGATATTCCGAAGGCTTTAGCTAAAGAGTACTAAATCTCAGTTTCTTCAGCTTTATCGGTATGGGTTTGGTGAAGATCAATTTTCGACTTAAATATGTACCAACAACAAGTCTGCATATCAACAAGTCCGGTCATTTTCTATCTATCCATTTTTATATTATGCACAAGGTCTATGTTCGATTCCTAAGCACTGCAAAAATGTTTCTCAGATTTGTACTCCCTCTTGCGAGGAGTCGACAAATCCTACAAGAATCTATCTTGTCATGAAGTATGTTTCTCATCTTAACCGCTCGGACTCATAAATTGTAAGTCCTCTCTATTCCTGCATGCACGCACATGAGAGAGTTGTATGTTAGCTAAGATTTCCACCAACCGTTGGCCACTAATTTATTTATTTTATTGTACGAGTATCTCACAGATTTCGGTATAATAGCTACCTCATACCAGTAAGGAGCTTTTGTAATACCCATGGGTAGAAAGTGGTCTCTCTTTCTCTTTTATCTGCAAAACAACAAATCTAAAAGATTCTTTTTTATTTATTTTCATTGTTTATCTTCCCCATTTAATGCTTTAAAGGTTTCTAGTAGTGACACATCCATCGACTTCATAAGCTTTTAATATGAATTTTTTAAAAAAAATTTAATTTGAATTAAATTGAAATTGAAATTGTATCCCTGTTAGCTAAATACCAACAGGATTCATCTCGTTACCAGTCTATCTATCTATCTATCTATCTATCTATCTATCTATCTATCTATCTATCTATCTATCTATCTATCTATCTATCTATCTATCTATCTATCTATCTATCTATCTATCTATCTATCTATCTATCTATCTATCTATCTATCTATCTATCAATCCATACTGGATAGACTCAGTTAAAATGAGACTCTAAGCATATTAATAAAATACATTCAAAGTAAATATAATTATTTTTATTCCATCCTATTCACTTGAGCTCGTAGATGGAGATACTCGTCAAGCTTGTTCTTTGCATCCTCAGCATAACATCTTTTCATCTTCATCTTCAATCCAAGTTATTCACAATAATTCCAGCTTTTTGCAATATTTTCCCTTTATGTGTTTATATTATTTTTAAATTTAATTTATTCAGTTTCTTATGTTCTTGTTTGCAGTGAAATATCTAACGAGGAGAAGCTTCAAGATTCCCAGATAAAGGATCCGACTGGTGCAGGTATGTGTGAAATTATCTTTCATTTTGTATTTGCACATCTTCACTTTTCCTTATTGTATACCAGCGGGAAAGTCTGTAGAAAATGGCGCCCAAGAAAAATTTTGTTCCAATTTTGGATATCTGTCTTCTAGGAACATAAAAAGAAAGCAACATCATGCGATGCTTTCTATTGACTCATAATATAAAATCACTCCTTACAATTTGACAGTCACAAATACATATTTTTAACTAAATGTTTGCTGGTGGTGGTGGAGGTGTGGGTTGAGTGTTGAATAGATCTTATGGATAATCACAATTCTACACGGTTGAATTCTTTAGAATATTCTCAAAAGAAGCTCAAACGAGAGAGAAGTATGAAGAAAAATTTGGGTTTAAATTTATTTAGGGAAATTTGCTTTAAAATGTATTTCTTGTGAGTTTAAGAAGAAGACATAAAAAATAAATTGAAATAATTGACGAAAACATCAGCACATAGCCGAATTATGTTACGCAATCTAGATTCTTTTTTATAGTTCATATTTGAAACGGTAGAATGCACGTGTGTAGTTTGTGAAGAGATTTGGTATGACACTCAGTGGCTCCGAATTAAAATTCAGGAGCTGATTAATGAACGACATTTTTAATCGTTAATTGGATAATTATTGAAATATTAAATTGAAGTATGTAATACATTGTATTTTATTAAAATAAAGTTAAAACTTAAAAACAAAAATAAAATGTTTCAAAAAAAAAAAAAAATAATTTGTATTCAAACCATAAGGTAAGACCACAGAGTTCGACAAACCAAGTTTCTTTTATTCATTATTATAGAGCAAAAGTAATTTGAAACTCTCAACTAAATTTCGAACCTTCGAACATCCATGCACAAAAGTACAACTTAACGATAAATTCTAGCTTTATTCGGACTCAATTATTTTGGAATTTTCTCAAAATACAACTTAGTTAGAATTACAAAATTAAAAAAGTAGTTTAAATTTATCAAATAAAAATAAATTAATTTACTTATAAATATTAAAAAAAACCATTTATTCGGCCATAAACTGAATTTGGAATAAAAAGGGTGTATATCTTAGAAGTGAAGAACTTAAAATTGGCAACACTGTTTTCTCCCAAGAAACATTTTGAGCTGTTTAAAAGTTTGAACAGCGCTTCCATAACTAATCTTAAAGCTCGGTTAATCAATAAGGGACTCAAAGGCTTTTAGAGCAAAGATGGAGATCAGTCGAGCTTGAGAGAATTTGTTTAGCTTTTTAAAGATGTTTTGTTAGCTTAAAGCTTTAAGGTACATTCTAAAATTGCTTCTATAATTTCATTAAAGCTCATTACAAAAAAAAAAAAAAACAAAAAAAAAAAAATCTATTGAACTGCCCTAATAACTTGAAATGTCAGAAATTCCATATTTCATTTGTTATTTGTTTATTTGTGACTGGATTGCTCCAAATAGATTTAGTGTTGTATATAGGTATATCCTTTTTTTTTTAATTGGAAATTAACTTACGAACACTACTCTGATGGATCTTTCTCCCAAACAGATGCAATGTATCTAGTTTATGTAATTCAGTCTTGGATGTTTAGGTTTCAAACCAAGAACCAAACTGTTGTCTTTTGGTAAATTTTTAACTGTAGTAAAATTCCCCATCGCATCATTCAGTTCTTCACAAAGATCTTCTCGGAACTTAAAACATCGCACTTTTCTGCACACAACTGAGTCTTCAAACATTTAACATTACATATTATTTGATCAAAGTTGACATTACTATGATAGCGAAGACCAAAAAAAGTGGGTATCGCAATTCCGTCTGTCTGTCTTTTCGACTACAGTCTAAAGGGCTTTAAACTTGGTAGATACTATTTGTAACCCCCCCCCACGTTTTTTTGTTTTTTTTTTTTTTAAGACCAAAAATAACAGTACCGATTTTTTTTCGAAATTTTACAAATATTTTTTTTTCTCAAAAACTATCCCACAGAATTAAAAAAAAAAAAAATAATAAAATTTCATTTAGTTAAAACTAGGTAATGGTTAAAAAAATCCAAAAATGGTTATTTTTGGTAGCCCCCCTGGAACCATTTTTTTTTTGATTTTCTCGAAAGCGGTATAAAACCGATTTAAATCATTTTTTTATGCTAATGCTCCTCCAAAGTTTAAATATTATTACATATTAAAATTTTTAATTTTTTTGATTTTTGATTTTTTTTTGGAAATTCAATATTTCGAAAACCCCTTGCTCGATTTTTTTCAAACTTGATAAATAAAAGTCTCTTAAAATAATCTACAAGATTTGAGAACACAAAATTTTGTTCCACCTAAAAATAACGGTAGCCACCATACAAATTTTAAAAAATGGTTTTCGAAAATCGTATTTTTCTCGAAAGCGGTTCCGAGAATTTTAATAATTTTTTTTTCTTGTCTTTAATTTTTACGATCTATAATTAAATAAGAAATAAAATGCACGAATGGATGGCACGAACTTGCTCTTATGTAAAAGTACTTTGGAATTTAAGATACATTTTATAAATATAAAACATGAATTTAATGAGATAATAATGTTCAAATGCATAAAATTGCCGTCTGATTTCTAAAAAAGTATGAATTTATGCAAACAAATCTTAAAAAATCATTTTATTATTAAATAATCTTTTTTAAATAAGAAATTTGTTTAAAATTTTTCAAGAATAAAAAGTTGGGATGTGAATTTTAAGTATTTTATAATATTGATTTTAGGAAATAATTTCAAAAAATAATTGTTCATAGGTTTTGAAGATATTCATTTTTCAATTTTTCTATGACACCTACCCATACCTTTAATAACATTTCCCCCAAATTTAGTTTCAAACAAAATATAGTCCATGTCCATAATATCACACTTAATTTTTTTATCAAAATCGTTAGAGCCGTTTTCGAGATAAATAAGATTATGCATTATGGGTGTATGGGGGTACTGTTTGTTTTAGAGCTAAAAAAAATTTCTATTTCTCCTCTAAGGAATCACCGAAGACCCTTAAGCACAGACGGAATTGTCGGACCCACTTTATTCGTGTTCGCTATCATCGTAATGTCAACTTTGATAAATTTTGTTTCCAAATGCGGAACTTGCCCTATAGTTCTTATATATCGCAAGTAAAAATTTTAAATTAATATATTACTGACTGTACCTACCATAGAACCATTTTTCGAATTTTGAATATCTCACTATTGGCATAACGCATAACGGATTGTAATGAAATTTCTTATAGAGAAGCTTCTCAAAAGTTTAAAAAACATAGCATTTCAAAACTTAAAAATTTTTTTTTGAATCTCAAAAACGACTCAATATTTTTTTTTTTAAATTTATTTTTTATTCGTACAGTAATACAAATTTTGAATTGACGTAACAAATTTTTTTCTCAAAAATGTTTTACAAATTTTGTGTATAAAAGGTTATTTTTTTAAGAAACCACAACAGAGATTTATAATTTTTGTTCTTGCATAAATTCACATTTGCATGGCATCCTATTTTTACCTCCAACTACTTAAGGCTTAAGGAGTTTTAGTCATTTAAAAAATGAATTTTACGCTTATGAACAGTTTTTCTCTAATAACATTCATTCTTGAAATTCTTAATCTTTTATATAAGAGCAAGTTCGTGCGACCCAGTCGTACATTTTATTTTATTAAAATTTTAAGGAAAATTTAGTACACAAAAAATATGTTTCAGTATGTCTTTATGTCTGTACCTCTCCCTACAGCCTAAGCCACTGGAGGTATTTTCTTCAATCTCGGTACTTAAGGTTCTTGGGCGATTCTCTAGAGGGGAAATTGAAAATTTTTTTTAGCTCCAGAAATAATGGTGCCCCCATACGCAATGCAAAATCTTAATTAACTGCAAAATCTTAATTAACTCAAAAATGGCTCTAACGATTTTGATAAAACAAGTTAGTTAAGTGTGCTATTATGGGCATGCACTACATTTTGTTCAAAAAAATTTAGGAAAAAAAAATTATTAACGGTAACTATCATAGAACCGTTTTTTTTTTATTTTCGACTGACTCATTTTAGAAAAAAACTAATTTAAAAAAAATGCTATTATTACTTTTTCAATCGCAGCCTTAGCTAAAGTTCGTGTTTATATAAAAAGTTTACATTTTTTTTTGTAAAATTTACCATGATATCAAATGAAATTTCCTTTTTCTTCTTCTTGGGCCCCACTGTTGTTTTGATTTTGGTTTCTTAATAAAGTTATGCTTCATTGCGTCTATCGCCGTCGTTGTGAGAATTTGCCAAGAAGGGAATAAAATCACTACCTCACTCAAAGGGAGCAAAATTAGGGCAAACATCTTATTTATTTTTTTTTAATCTATTTTGTATCGTTTCTGCATTCAGGCAAACGGAACGAATTGAAATAATGACAAGCTTCATGTCATTATTTTTATATTAAATAAAAAAAAATGAATACGAACCGTCTCAAGTCGCTACCTACCTTAAGATAGTTGAGAGTGGGTGTTGTTAGGGTTCGAAGACAAAATTACTGCAGTTTTGTCGCGTTCACAAAAACGAAAAGTCTACCTTTTGTACTACATACTATATCTCTCGTTTCGGAACTTCATTTTGTGTTTTGTTTAAAAGTTAAAAAAATAGAACAAAAAGAATGTAAAATCTCTAGGTAAAATGAAATTTCCAATTTTTTGTGCACCATGTTCCGGAAATGCTCATGGACAAGTGTTGTCCTCCGTGTCATCGGCGACAAGGAGGACATCCTCAAATTCGAGCACAAATCGAAAACACAAATGGATGGAATGTTTTAAAAGAATTTTTGTAAAATCACCTGAAACATTATCTAGGAGGAGGAGTGGCTGTCCCAGTGGAAATGGAAGTGCAAGTGAAGTGAAAATGAAAACAGTGAATTCGGTTAGACAAGCAAATAAATATCGTAATGTTAACATTGAGGGCAGAGGAAACAGGAGAAAAAGGCAATGTGTACGTTTTTCTGAAAAGATACCAGAACGGAAAATGTCCAAGAATAATGTACAAGGACACGAAGGTAAGCTTAAAGGATTTATTTAAACATGGACGTCATGTTCTTCAAGTATTCTTCTGGTTTCAAGTTTTCTTAGATATTTCGGAGGTAAGGAATGTTGGTAATGTTTTCCCTGTGGTAAATATTTATATTTTGTAAGCATTACCAACAATTCCTATGTGAATGAGTGTATCTTTGGTTTCCATGATGAAAACATTAAAGAGTTTTGTGTCCACATTGTGTTAAGGATTTTGTTCTGTTTGGTATGTTCTTGAACGTATGAAATAAGAAGTCCTTAAATAAACATAAAAATAAAATAAAAATTCCTTACAATTATAATATTTCTTCCAACCAACGCGCTCAGGCAAAATTTCCTAGAAGGAATAGTCAACATTTTTGTTTCTGTCCATTCTGGCATTAATGCATTGAAAATAGCTATTTTTTTAGTAATTAAACTATTTTTAGTATTTTTTTATATTATATTTATATTTATATTTTATATTTAAAATATTTCTTAGATAGAAATTTAATTATTTGCAATTTTCCCATTAGTTAGAAGGCATTAGACCATCTAGATTTTAGCCTTCGATTAAAATCCAAAATTAAAAACAAGAGCATTTAATGCTTAAATCAAACAAAAGAGTTTTTTAACACAAATTGTTTAAAAAAAAAGTAAATATATTTTTTTTTAATATTCTGTGGCCACTTAAGGGATTTTCCTTAAGACTTTTGTTTTGAGCGCAGTGCAATTAATGAAAGTTGGAAAGGATTTAGAAAGAGATACCGATGCACATTGATTTTGAAAGGCTGAATATTATAGTGGGAGGGAACAGTGGGAGCGACAGGTAAGCAATTCCACATTCGTGTAGTGCGGCTAAAGAAAGTTGTTCTGAATTTCACAGTACATCCGAAGTTGGGCTTATAGGCTAACTCAACGATTCTCAACCTTTGAGAGTATGCGGACCCATTAGCAACGAATTTATCTGTCGGCGGACCCCTTTCAAGAATAAAATTTAAATTATTATTATGTATAATCTTTAACTTAACACCGTTACACCCAGAAAGTTAAAAAAGTTAAAAAAATATCTTTTATGAAGTGTTGTTAATCAATCTGATGGCTGGTGTTGTTTTTTAGCTACGAAGTTATTTATATTTGGATCAAACGAACACAATTGAATTCTTGAATCAGGTTCTACATCTAATTTATTTCTATATTTATTTTTCGTGTAAACAAGAGTTGAAAAAGCTTTTTCACATAAATATCACGTAGAAAAGGAAATTGATACTTTAATAGCTCTTTCGGATATTAAAAGATATTACTTTCTAGCACTTAACCAGAATTCAAAAAGGCTGATGTTTTTAAATACAAGTTGTGGAGCTAAATCACAAGAAATATCAATAAGCTGGTTTTCTTCTAAAGCTGATAAACTGCTTATTTCACTCAAGTCAACTGAAAATGGATTTTTAATCCATAATTTGCTGTTATCAGGAATTGGAAAGTATTCTCGAAAACTTTTTTTTAGGTCCGTGAAATGTTTGACAAAACTTTGAAAAATTGAGTCTAGTAAAATATCTTTGGTAGTCGTTAAAAACTCATTTAGTGTTGAAAATGATGAATAATCTTTTTTTCAAATCGTCTTTGCCACATATCAATTTTTTTAAATGTCGATTCGATTTTGTATTCAAATTGGAATACAGTTACTGTCTTTTGTGAGTTTTGTAAATCCATGCTTAACTCATTTAAATAGCCAAAAACGTCACATGGATATGCAACTTGTGCGCAGCTTGTAAAATCATTAAAACGGTCGCGCAATTCAAATGACAAATTACTTTCTTTGAGGAAAAACATTCGTGTTTCTTCGCGAAGCTCAAAAAACCGTTTAAGAATTTTTCCTCGGGATATCTAGCGAACCTCAGTATGGAGTAATAGCTGACTGTGGATATGCTGTCCATATCAATACATATTTTATTAAAGATGCGTTGGTTTAGCGGCCTTGATCTTATAAAATTGATAATTTTTACAACTTCATCTGGTATTCGTTTTGCCACCAATACCTCTCGATGTATGTAACAGTGTTGCCATGTACTCGTAGCTTCGGGTTGAACATGTTTAACAAAAGCGCGTAAACCACTCTTACATCCCGACATTGCTCTTGCACCATCAGTGCAGGTTAGGTTAGGTTAGGTTAAAGTGGCTGCTGACCGGAAAAGGACAGCACACTTAGACCAATATTTGGTCCGTTGTGATACCACAAGGATTTCAAAAATCCCCCTTACTCGTTAAACCATTTTGAGCTAATAATGAAGCGTTTGAGACAGTGAATGTCGGAATTATTTAGATCACTAGGATCGTTATAGTAGTAGTCTCCCAAGTGGAGTCTACGTCTTTGCGCTAGGGCAGGACAAGAGCATAGAAGGTGGGGAATTGACTCCTCTTCTTCTTCATCCATGCAGCTTCTGCAAAAGTCATTTGCAGGAACTCCAAGACGAGAAGCATGTCTTCCTATTAGGCAGTGCCCAGTAAGGACACCTATAATGGAGCTAATATGCAATCTACCAATAGAAATTAGTTGTTTTGAGCGTTTGGCATCAAACAATGGCCAAATCAGTTTAGTAGACCGGCAAGTTGGGGTGCTGGTCCACCTGTGGTTGGCTTTCTTTATGGTATCTTGCTTTAGCATAAGTTTACAAGTAGCTAGGGGTATACCGATGTTAGATTTGCTATCCAACAAAGGTAATATTGTTCCGTTTTTTGCAAGTTCGTCAGCTTTACAATTTCCTGGAATGTCTCTATGCCCCGGCACCCATGTAAGGTGAATGTTGAACTGTTTTGACATCTCCACCAGAGATGATCGACAATTTTGGGCTGTTTGTGAGTTAATGGAGACAGAGTCCAGTGACTTTAAGGCAGCTTGACTGTCTGAGAAGATACGTATATCGGTTGTCGATATAACGTTTTCTTTTAGCCAAGAGAGGACTTCTTTTATTGCTAAAAGCTCTGCCTGGAACACGCTACAGTGATTGGGAAGACGAAAAGATAGACAAAGATTTAATTTTTCGGAGTATACGCCTCCACCGACCCCGTCATCGGTTTTAGATCCATCTGTATAGAAATGAATTGCTTCGTCTATCAAAAACGACTCATTTTCCCATGAAGACCTGGAAGGGATGGATACTTGAAAATTTTTATCAAATTTTGGATGAGGGGTGGTGTAATCGACGTTACTAGGTAGACTACTGAACGAGTTCAGTATAGTAGAGTGACCAATATCATTATTGATCCACTGCGAGGAGGCTTTAAGTCGAATGGCTATGTTAGCGGCCGATTGTTTGCTAAAAATATCTAGCGGTATGAGATGAAAAAGAACATCAAGTGCAGCAGAAGGAGTTGAGCGGAGAGTTCCACCCATGATTAAACAGGCTGTTCGTTGGACTTTGCTGAGCTTATCGCGGTTAGTTGCTGTTTCCAGCGCAGTCCACCATACTGTCACTCCATATGTAAGTATCGGTCTAATGACTGAGATGTATAGCCAGTGTGTTATATGAGTTTGTAGACCCCATTTATTACCTACGGCTTTTTTGCAAGAGAAAAGAGCTATGTTGGCTTTGTTGACTCTCTCTTGGATATTGGGCTTCCAGCTTAATTTCTTGTCCAAAATAAGACCCAGATATTTTGCTTTGTCTGAGAATTTAAGCGGTATACCTTTGATGAGGGGAGGGTCTATGTGTGGGATTTTATATTTCCTGGTAAATAGGACAAGTTCAGTTTTGTGGGGGTTGACACCGAGTCCACATTGATCTGCCCAGTTAGTAAGCTTGTTTAGAGCATTTTGTAGGAGTTCCTTCAGAGTATTAGGATGCTTACCAGATATCGCTATCGCAACATCGTCCGCATAGGCAATCACCCTGTGCCCCTCCCCTTCAAGAATCACTAGTAGTTCATTTACGACTAGGTTCCAAAGGAGAGGAGAGAGGACGCCGCCTTGCGGCGTACCCCTACTGACAGTCCTTCGAGTAGTAAAATCGCCCAGTTTTGAATTAATAATCCTGCTTATCAGCATATGATTTATCAAATTACTGATTGACTTATCCACCTTTAGAGATGACAGCGCAGATGTGATTGCGGATGCGTCGACATTGTTAAAAGCTCCTTCTATATCCAGGAAAGCGACTAAGGTGAACTCCTTATGATGAAGGGAGTGTTCGATAGTACGAACCAGCGTATGTAGAGCGGTTTCTACAGATTTCCCTTTGTTATAAGCATGTTGAGCATTGGATAGTAAGGACTTATCAATGTTTGCCCTCAAATGGATTTCAATCAGACGTTCAAATGTTTTAAGTAGGAATGATGAAAGGCTAATAGGTCTTAGATCTTTAGGATTGACATGGCTAGGTTTGCCAGCTTTGGGGATGAAAATAACATTTACTTCTCTCCATGACAAAGGAATGTGAGCCAGAGCGATACAACCATTTAAGATGTTTACCAGAATGGGTATCAGAATATCGGAATTTTCCTGTAATTCCGCTGGAATTATTCCATCTGGCCCAGGAGATTTGTATGGATTGAAGCTGTTTATTGCCCATTTTAATTTTTCCTCTGTAATCAGACCTTGTGGAGGAGTTAAGCTACTGAGTATGTTGTTAGGATCAGGATCAGTGCTATTAACGTAAGGAGAGCTGTCTGGAAAATGTACATCCAGGAGCAGATTGAGCGATTCTTCGCTTGAGTTTGTCCAGGAACCGTCATTGTTTTTTAGGCAACTTGGCATTACTGGATTTTTGGAGAGGATTTTTCTTAACCTTGATGCCTCTGAGTTGCCTTCTATATTGTTACAGAAAGTTCTCCAGGACATACGCTTGGTTTTCCTCAGTTCTTTTTTATATAACTTGAGGGAGTCTTTATATGAATCCCAATCAGAAGCTTCTCTGGAGGTTTTCGCTCTATTAAAGAGTTTCCTGCATTCTTTTCTTAGTGGATCCAGCCCCGAGTACCACCAGTGTGGTTTCTTTTTACCTCTTATTTGTATAAGAGGGCAGGCAGTTTCCAGAGATTTGTTGAGGGCTGCTGTGAGGTCATTGACTTTAATATCAAGATCCTCAGTGTTGAAGGGTATGCTATATAACTCAGGCCTGATTGACCTTAATAGAGTTGCCCTATATAGAAGCCAATCTGTTTTCCGATGGTTACGGAAGGAAGGTTGGCTAGGAGGTTCGTCCATTATTTCGAATTGTATGTATCTATGATCAGAGAAAGAATGATCATTTGATACTTTCCAATTCGAGATAGTATGATAAATTTTATCTGAGACAAGAGTTATGTCAAGTACTTCCTGTCTGTTTTTAGTAACAAATGTGGGTTCATTTCCAACGTTACATATTGTTAGGTTAGTGTTCAAAATATAATCGAAAAGAGACTCACCTCTGTCGTTTATATTCGTGCTACCCCACACTGTATGATGGGCGTTAGCATCACTTCCAATAATGAGGTCAGTCTTCTGCCTATCTGCATCAGTGATAAGCCTCCTCAGAGTGTCTCCTGGGAGAGGGCCAAGGTGGTCATGGCCTAGATATGCCGACGCCAGCCAGAAAGTTCCTTTGGCTGTTTCCAGTCTTGCGACGGTTACATCTCGATCACTGAAATTAGGTAGTAAAAATACATTTAGGCTACTTTTAACTAGTATGCAAGATCTGGGTTCACCTTTATCTAATGCATACAGCAAGTAGTAGTTTGGAGTCCTTAGTCCCCGAACGATGGATTTCACAATCCAGGGTTCTTGGATTAGGACGATGTCTTCTCCGCTGCTGGATAGACGAAGAAGCAGGGAGGCCGAGGCCTTGATAGAGTGTTGGAGATTAATCTGAAGAAATCGCAGCATCTTTGCTACAACCCTCCCGATCAACCTCCAACACGGTGACGTTGGAGTCTTCCGATTCCGAGGTTGAGCCCAGAAGAGCGTCCTCACTCAGAAGATCTTCATTGCTGTGGTCATCGATCTCCATGTCGCTGACTGTTTTTATTGTCTCCACTGTTGCCGAAGATGACCTGGATGCCTCTTCCTCTTCCAGTGATGGGAAGGTGATAGATGCACCAGGGTCTGCAGCAGCAGTTTCGACTACGTTGGAGGAAGTGGATGCACCAGTAACATCCGCGTCCTTTTTATACACCTTCAGTGTGATGGTCTCAAACCCAAACCTAATCACACCTTTGGTCTGCGCCAGAGGAGCAAGGGACTCCTTATTTAGTACAATAATTGCACCTCTGTAGGGTCCCTTTTTCTCCTCCAGTTTCGCAACTTTCCAGTTGTGAGTAGGAAGGGATGGGTTCGATAGCCGGATCATCTGGAGTATTACATCCATGCTGGAGAGTTCGGCTGTAACCATGGCGCGAGCTCTTGGTCTGCACGGGATTTTCTCCTTAGCAACAACCTCGAGCTTAGCACCAGGCCAGACTTCCCCTAACCGGCTAACGGCCAACGATAGAAGATCACACGACCTCTGATCGTCACAAACCATGAGCTTAACATGTCCTTGATGCCAGCCTCCATCGTTTGTGATTGGAGGTGGTCCAGGGTTCTCCATCATGATACTCATGAAGCTCAACTGGAGCTTCCCCTTGACCACCTGCCAATTTTCCGCAGAGATCGTGCCATCGACGTCGTTCCCGTCAATGATCGCGACCACGATTTTGTTTTTAACCACATCACTGAAGGTCTTATTCCCTCCACAGGGATGTGATGGAGCGCTGATGTTGTGCACTTTGGGGCGTTTGGGTACTGAAATTGTGCCCTCCATAGACCTTTGACGCTTCGACGTGGAGTCTCCGCTGGCCTGGACGCTATTATTAGCTAAAAAGCTTTTAGCCCACTTGATTTTTGCATCATGCTGAGAGTTCCCCCCGGCGCCAGGTTGTTCACCATACACCCTGAGTATCCTCTTAGCATTGCGAATGTCCTTGTAGAGTGCCCTAGAAGGGTTGGGCTTACGTCCGCTCCCCCCAGGGCCTTCTTTAGGATTTGTGGAGTTGTTAGAGGTGGAGGGACCATGCTTCACAGTCCTACCACCGCTGGAATGAGGCAAAGAAGTTCGGGGAGGTTTACTCTCCTTAGTGGTAGCAGGATCATGCTTCACAATCTTACTACCACTGAACCGCGGTGTCGAAGTTTGGAGAGGTTTACTCTCTGAAGTAGTAATAGAAGGGCCATGCTTCACAGCCCCCCTGTTACTGGAAGGAGGTATTTCTACCATTTTACTCCTGCTTTTGCTTTCGGCAATAGGACTGTGAGAATCCACAGTACTACTACTTCCAGCGCAAGCCGGAGAAACAGCAGACGGCTTTTCAGTCGCACTGCTGGCCTGTCTCAAAGACCAGGACTTTCCACCATCTTTTTTATTTAAATTTTCCATAAAAGATCCCACGAGTAACGGAGAAAGGGTGGTCCATCTGCACAGAGATCCGTATATGCAGATAAGGCTAGTTAATCCGGAGGTCGCCTGGTATCCGGATACTCCGTTAGCGACTGAGCTAGTTTTTTGATTGGGCCCTCAGCCAGGCTGATCATCGGCACGGGTCGTATAACACCTTGAATCCAGCCCAATTGGGAAGTTGCAAAAATAGGAAAAGGAGAGAGTGGGCGGGGAATCAGACAGTAAGCACCGTTCTGAAAAGAAGGACGTTAAGGGTAATAGAGGAGCTGGTAACTTTGGATAGCTTTTCGCATTTCCAATGTGGGAGATGGAGGGATACAAGGATGTGTAAGAGGATGATGAGCGTCCTTTGGTTTCAGGACTCTTCTGGAGATGACATCTCGAGAATCATTGACCCTACTCAGCTTCTACAACTCGACAAGTTCGACGCTCAGGTAGAAGACCATCAGTGCAAATCCCTACACATTTTTTCCAACTTATTCCATTTGATGTTATAAATTCATTTAAAAGATTGAAAAATGGCTTCTCCGGCCGTAAGAGGCAGACAGAACAAGAAATCATAATGAATAGAGTCTTGAAATTCGTACCGCACATACGTCATCAGATTGGCATTGTTTGATATGTCAGTACTTTCATCCAATTGAAGAGCAAAATAGGAACTCACCTTTATTTTTTCCTAAAAGCTGTGTCTTGGGATCGCAGGAAATATCAATAATTCTTCTCTTGAAGTATCATTCAAAAGAGAAACTAAGTCTTAATCTAAATTTCGTGACTCTTTCTCACCCAGCATAGTTGCCACCAATACTTTTTCTGCCGGTAAAATCAAATCCTCACTGACTGTATGAGCGGTTCAAGCTATCCAACTTTGGATAGCTTTTCGCATTTCCAATGTGGGAGATGGAGGGATACAAGGATGTGTAAGAGGATGATGAGCGTCCTTTGGTTTCAGGACTCTTCTGGAGATGACATCTCGAGAATCATTGACCCTACTCAGCTTCTACAACTCGACAAGTTCGACGCTCAGGTAGAAGACCATCAGTGCAAATCCCTACACATTTTTTCCAACTTATTCCATTTGATGTTATAAATTCATTTAAAAGATTGAAAAATGGCTTCTCCGGCCGTAAGAGGCAGACAGAACAAGAAATCATAATGAATAGAGTCTTGAAATTCGTACCGCACATACGTCATCAGATTGGCATTGTTTGATATGTCAGTACTTTCATCCAATTGAAGAGCAAAATAGGAACTCACCTTTATTTTTTCCTAAAAGCTGTGTCTTGGGATCGCAGGAAATATCAATAATTCTTCTCTTGAAGTATCATTCAAAAGAGAAACTAAGTCTTAATCTAAATTTCGTGACTCTTTCTCA
The DNA here is from genome assembly GCA_963931855.1 of Philhelius festivus. Lineage (NCBI taxonomy): Eukaryota > Metazoa > Arthropoda > Insecta > Diptera > Syrphidae > Philhelius > Philhelius festivus. The sequence goes on from OZ007554.1 coordinate 238,266,573, forward strand.
CCCAGCATAGTTGCCACCAATACTTTTTCTGCCGGTAAAATCAAATCCTCACTGACTGTATGAGCGGTTCAAGCTTTGCCTATCAACAAAAAATCAACATGGATATAATACAAATGCTAAATTTTATGTTGATTTCCAAACAACAAGAAGTTTGACTGTGCAAAAAGTGAAAAGTAAAAACAACGTGTAACCATCTATATACCAACAACATATATAATGTAGTTAGCATAAAACGTCTAGCAAAGCACTTCGGTGCACTTTTGTAATTAAAAAATGGCATAAAATTGATCGAGGAAATTAGTAAAAAAGATAATGTTCGTTTTGGAACAAAGTTTGTTGAGTGTCACATTGGAATAATATTAAAGACGTTTTTCTGATGCTTTATGGAAAATCTGTCGCGGACCCCCTGAAATTCTCTGTGGACCCCCAGGGGTCCGCGGACCATAGGTTGAGAACCGATGGCGCTAACTGATGGGAATTCCCTTAAGTGCGAGTATTATGGTTAAATTGTTTAAGCAGAGGATTGTAACTTTCTATTTCACTAGAACACTGTTTATAAAAATAACAGTTTTACAATATATGTATGTAAATATTTATTTAGATTATGAGAATGTTTTCGTTAAGTCACATCTATTCACTCTGAAAAATTATATTTTTGTGAAGTGAAAATCTCAGGCTAAATGTTAAGAATTAGGCATGTGAGGTTTATTCATAAATACAAGTATATATGATATGCCTTCTCTTTTAAGCTATAAGTTTGTCTTCTTCTTCCATCATCTGTAATTTTAAATCTCGTTTTTGGATTCTATTCAAAAGACTCAAGTCGGTTATTGGAGCACGTGTCCACGTTGAATGCATTTTACTCAAGCTTTGGAAGAATATATGCCTTATAGATCATAGCTTGTTTCGAAGGGACGAAAATTCCTTGCAACGTCGAAGGATAGCGACATGGGAGGTGGGTTGCGCTTTAACGACAGGACACATAATTGTGTGTTCAAAGCATTACATTCTACGCAGTTTATGGTTCCCCATTTGACAATTCTATCGAGATCAGAATTTAGTGATTCAGTGTTTCCATTGCCTTGGAAAGGAGGAGCGTAAGTGTAATTGGACTCTTCTAACTAAAGGGGAAGAAGATTCGACTTTTTTAGGGGCTAGTTTGATAAATTCACTCGAAAAAAGACCAGTAGAGAAGGACAGATGGAAAAGCTTAAGCAGTAGTTTTTTAGCCTTGAAGAACACGACTTTAGAACAATGGGAGAGATACTATCCGGGCCATCGGATTTGAGTACATCGAGATCTTTCAGTACTATTGCAACTGTATGAGTACGAAAGAAGATTTGTCACATAAAATCGTTAACGCTCTCAAATACGGTAGGAGTCATGACACACTCTTGCAGCGTCGCATTAACAGCAAACTGGCTTTTTCCGTGAGTTGACTTAAAGAAGATGAGCGTCAACCGAAGGCGAAGTATGTAGTATTTCATAAATTTTTACAAATGAACAAAAATGTTTACTACATTATAGCTTTTTTCGCCTTAATAGTTGTTGGTCATCCACAAAAATTTGGTTCGTAGAATATTATCATTGCAAGTCTTAATAGTATGTTTGCACTTATTCCGGTTTTCCTCAGTGCGGTTAGCTTTATAACATACAAAACTTTCTTCTCCCACCTAAAGAACCTCTTTACCATGAATAATTCTCCTTCGATATGATAGGTGTTTTCCTATTCGGGATAAAATTTCTCATTTTGAAAAGAATTAAATTTGTGATATAACTTTTGAGTCTTAAAATACTTTTACTTGAAATCTAATAACTGAAACAAATTAATCTGTACTTTATTTTTAAGAACAGATTTAAGAAAATATTAAAAGTGTTGCCGTTGTTTTTTAATATTGATTTTATTTAAAGCTTTTTTTTAGAAAAAGCCCCCCGTGCCTAATTGAGACTATATCATAATTTTACCCAGCTCAAAAATCCAAGTTCTTAATCTTGAGGAAAACTAAATTTGAATTAGAAACAAGAACAAAAAAGAATCGGAAACACTTTTTATTGAGTTTATTTTTTCTAATAATAAATAAATATCATTATTTTAAATTCATGATGAACAAATCTTGTTGAGCTTCTGCGACTTCTGGTTGTTTTAAGAAAATATATGAGTCCACCACGTCTCGCCAAACAGGGTTCTTTTTTACTTGCGACATATAGGTACTACAAGGCAAGTTATGCATTCGTAAAAAAATCGAACTCGAGATTTTGATCAAAGTTGACATCACGATGATAGCGAAGACTAAAAAAGTGGGTCTCGCAATTCTGTCTGTCTGTCTGTCGGTTCAACTACAGCCTAAACGGCTCGGCAGATTTTCTTCAAACTTGGTAGATATCATTTTTAATTTTTTCCCCCCACACGTTTTTTTCTTTTTTTTTAAGACCAAAAATAACGGTAACTGCCATACGAATTTTTTCGAAATTTTGTAAATATTTTTTTTTCTCAAAAACTGCTCGACAGATTTGAAAAAAAAGATACAAACAAATTTTATTTAGTTAAAGCTAGGTACTGAATGAAAAAATTTTTCCGAAAAATGGTTATTGAGGGTACCCCCCAAGGAACTATTTTTTTAGTTTTTGATTTTCTCAAAAACGGTACAACGGATTTTGATCATTTTTTTTTTTTGCTAAAGCTCCCCAAAAATTTAAATAGAATTATGTATTCAAATGTTCAAAAAATTTTTTTTTGATTTTTAAAAAAAAATTCAAAATTTTTTTTCAAAACTCAATATTTCGAAAACCTTATATTAGATTTTTTTCAAAATTGATAAATAAAAGTCTATCAACATAGTCTACAAGATGTATGAAAAAAAGCTTTATTTTACCTAGAAATAAAGGTACCCACCATACAAATGTCAAAAAATTACTTTCAAAAATCGTATTTTTCTCGAAAACGGAGCCTAGAATTTTGATAAAAATTTTTTTGTTTCAACTAATTTTAACATTCTTTAATTTAATAAAAAAAAATTGAAATTAAGATATTACAGCTTGTACATACCATAGAACTATTTTTTTAAATTTTGAATTACTCATTATCGACATGACGGATTTTAACGAAATATTTTGTAGAGATGCTTCTAAAAAGTCTAAGATCCCTTGCATTTCAAAATTTAAAAAAAAAAAATTTTTTGAATTTTTGAAAAAAAAAAAATCATTTTTTTTTGGAAAATTCGATATTTCAAAAATGGTGCAATACTTTGTTTTTGGAAATTTAATTTTCATTCGTACAGTAATAAAAACTTAAAGTTAACATACCAAAATTTTGTATATGTATAAAAGCTTTTTTTAAGAAACCACTACAAGAACTTATAATTTTTGTTCTTGCATAAATTCACATTTGCATAGCATTCTGTTTTTGTTTCTAAAAGAGTTTAAAAAATTAATTTTATCCTTATGAACAGTTTTCTCTAATAACATTCGTTTTTAAAATTCCTAGTCTATTACATAGGAGCAAGTTCGTCTGACCCAGTCGTGCATTTTATTTTAATTTCAGATCAGAATCAGGCTTATATAAGCTGGAAACACTTAAGAATTTTAATTTATTGGGATTATTGTATATATACACTACTCTGAAACAAATTAGCTAAGTAGAAGAATATTTGAATAATTGATTCAACATAGCTTTTTTTTGCCTTAGGTCCACAAAAATTGGATTTTTGTCAAAAAACCGATGTAAGATGAACTAAATTTAACAAAAATTGCGTATTAACAAGCCCGAAACGAAACGCCAATTTTTGAGGACTAAAGACCAAATCTTGTTAATTATGATATTCGTATTTCAAAGAATAAATATTTTGCTAGGTACCTTGATGCAAAGCAAACAATAAAAAGGCTTTTCAAATCCAGAAATCTCACCATAACTTCAAAACTGCTGCTGTACAGGACCATGGTCCTGCCAGTACTCACATATGGATCCGAGACTTGGGTGCTTAGCAAAAGGCACTCCGACCTCTTAGCTGCGTTCGAGAGAAAAGTCTTAAGGAGAATTGTTGGCCCCATATGTGAGGAAGGACGATTCCGGAGACGGTACAATCATGAATTGTACGCAATCTACCTAGAAGCAGATATCGTGACAAAAATTAAGCTCGGTAGACTCCGGTAGGCAGGGCACCTAGCTCGCATGAGCGAAGAGGAACCTGCTCGGAAAGTTCTTTGTGGTACATTCTATGGTAGACGACAGCGTGGTAGACCATGCTTGCGCTGGAGAGATGGCGTAGACCAGGACGCCCGAAGCCTTGGGGTGCGCAACTGGATGGCGTCGGCTAGAGACCGGGATAGGTGGAGAGACTTGTTGAAAGACGCCAGGACCGGAACCCGGTTGTCGAGCCGATGATGATGATGATGAATGTTAATATAGCTGGTGTTATCTCACATTCAAATAATGATCAATCAAACGATCCAGTTGAACTCAATGAAAAATTTTGTATCAAACTTCGTTTCCTCTCATTTATCAAATTTTATCCTTCCAGAACCATCAGACCAAGCATCTTCAGATTGCTTTTTCTTTTGGTTACATTACGCAAGATGAAGTTTACTTTGCGCTTTGTCACATTAAAACGAATGCTTCTGGAGTCCACAAAATTTGTGAAAATGCTATGCAACCATTTAGTTCTACTATCAACACACAATATTAATACGAAAATTTTGTCTTCAACATTCCCAGGGCGAAAGTCATTCCCATATCTAAAAATATCAACTCTTATCCACATGAATTTCGTCCAAAAAGTATCTTGCCTTTACTTTCCAAAGTTACTAAGAAGATAAGATCCCTTTTTAAAAATCATAAGCTTCTTCATGAACCTCAGTCGGGTTTCCAGCCAAGACATAAGTGTTTGACTGCCCCTTTTAGACAAATAAAATTATAAGTCATTGGAGGAAGATAAGTTTACCTTGCTCGTTAAACTATATCTTTTCAAGGCATTTGACTCAAATTATAAAATTTTACACCAAGCTGATCAGTTAATCAACAACTACCTTTACGGCAGAAGCCAAACTGTGTTATCTGGCAGTAAAATGTCCTCTTTTCCCTCTGTATCTACCGGTGTTCCGCAAGTAGAGCTGTAGCGAATCGTATGTATTCGTTACTGAGTAACGGGTATTCAATGAAATACCAAATAACGAAACGCTACTCACAAATCAGAGTCGTTACTCGCACGATGTATGTCGTTACTTTTTTTGGCACAAATTCAGTATCTTATTAGATAGGCACGCAGGTACGACATACGAGATACACACAAATCAGAGTCGTTACTCGCACGATTTCGTTACTCGCACGATGTCGTTACTCGCACGATTTCGTTACTTTTTCTTGGCACAAATTCAGTATCTAATAACGCACGCAGGTACGACATACGAGATACACACAAATCAGAGTCGTTACTCCCACGATTTCGTTACTCGCACGATGTCGTTACTCGCACGATGTCGTTACTCACGCGATGTCGTTACTTTTTCTTGGCACAAATTCAGTATTACACACAAGATGCGCTTGCGTTGGACGTTCATACTTTCTGCACAATTTTAATGAGCAAAAATATCGATTTTTCGTTAAAAAAATTCAGATTTTGTAGATGTTATTTAATCCATCGAGATCTCAGCCATCCTCCAATGGAATTTGACAGTTTATGCCTTGATTGATGGGTAATATACTAAATTTTGACCTACTTAGAGTATTTCTTTCTAGATGCTTCCCAAAAGCCCTAAAATCGCAATTTTCCTGAACAAAAAAAAAATTCAAAAAATTAAGATTTTTCGGTTAAAAAATTTTGATTTTTTAGATGTTTTTTAATTCATCGAGATCTTAGCCATCCTCCAATGGAACTTGACAGTTTATGGCTTGGTTGATGGGTAATATACTATATTTTGACCTTCTTGGAGTATTTCCTTCTAGATGCTTTCCAAAAGCCCTAAATTCACAATTTTCCTGAACAAAAAAAAATCAAAAATTTTCGATTTTTCGGTGAAAAACTTTAGATTTTTTAGATGTTTTTTAATCCATCGAGATCTCAGCCATCCTTCAATGGAACTTGACAGTTTATGGCTTGGTTGTTGGGTAATATACTATATTTTGACCAACTTAGAGTATTTCTTTCTAGATGCTTTCCAAAAACCCTAAAATCGCAATTTTCCTGAACAAAAAATAAATCCAAAAAATTAAGATTTTCCAGAAGTTTTTCAATCAATTGGCATTTGAGATTTTTTGTACGTCTTTTACAAAAAAATAGACATGAAGCTTTATTTGAAATGTCTTGACATAGTAAAAATCTCTGAGAAAAAAAGATGCATTCCAGAACATCCCAGTACCAAACTTTCCAAAGCAATCATCGTAATGTCAACTTTGATCGAAATCTCGAGTTCCATTATTTTTCCAATTGCAAAACTTCCCCTAAAGTACACATAGCGCAAGTAATAAAATAATAATCATATAGTCAATTAAAGTACAATAAACAGTTACCAAAAAGACTATTATTCATTTGCATTAAATCCATGGGTTCCGAAAATGATTTTTGGGCAAGGAGTAATGTTTTAATTAAAAGAATCTTCTTATTTGGCTCAAATAAAACCAACCAACATTGCGTATGATTTACGTATTTCGTTACAGTAACGATACTCATATTTGGCTAATACTATAACGTGATACATACGAATTGTATTGGAATACCTAAAGTAACGATAGTAACGAGTAACGACATTTTTGTAACGGGTACTCATACCTAAAGTAACGTATGCATGCGGGTATTCATTTTGTCGTTACTTTTACAGCTCTATCCGCAAGGATCCGTATTGGGCCCTTTACTTTTCTGCATATATAAATGATATTTTCAATTGTTTTTCAAACAGCGAGATAGATCTTTACGCCGATGATGCTCAGTTACCACTTAACGGATATCTTTTGTTGCCTTGAAAAGTTTCCAAAAAAAAAAAAGATTGTGTGTACTGACGTACGCGCGGTTGAAGTAAAACTTCTTTTTCCTCAAGCAAAGCTTCTGTAAGATTATAACCTACGAACAAACATTTTGTATTCTAAAAACATGTCACTGTCTTTGACTGATAACGTGACGGTTTGACATGTCACTGACAGCTGCATAGAGAATTTTTTACCACCAACGCCGGAAAAGAAGTTTTACTTCAAAAAATTGAATGTGCGCGCCTAGCCTTAAATGAAATCGAGAAGAAAAGTACAAAACTCCCATGCCACTTGACAAGCAAGTTGCCTCGCTTTGTTTGTATTACCCTAGGGCTGCACGTGCAAGTATTGGCAAGCATGTTGTAATCTTGTAATGTACACAAGCATTTCTTATTAACCCGTACAAACCCGAGCAACTTAGTAGTCACCTGGCATTAATTCAGTATCCAGGCAACTTGGAAAGCAAGTACACTGACAGCGGCACTCTTGTAAAATTAATTATTAAAGTAAACGGGTGACGTTCAAATTTATAAATACCAAAACAAATGTCGGTGGCGTGTGCGATTAAGCGAATAAATATTATTAAAAAGTATAATTTCAAAACTTTCATGATGGTCATATGGCATGCCGTCTATGACCGCAAGAATACAAATGGTAGTGGATATACCCAACTTTTTGGCCAGTACTTTGTGTGCGAGGGTTAGGTGTTGGTAAAATTTATTTGGATTGCAATATGCTTGTCAATAATTATTCGGTTACATAGCCAATGCGCGTCTGAACCTATAGTTTTATGTTTATCTTTGAATGCAGCCATTTGAAATATGTAAATTCTAAATCGTATCCAACTTCATGTTTTACTTTGCACATGCTAAAAACATGTCGCTGTCTTTGACGGATGGCGTGGCGGTTTGACATGTCACTGACAGCTGCATAGAAATTTTTTCACCCCCAACGCCGGAAAAGAAGTTTTACTTCAATAACTTTCCCTGTAACGCTTAATATGTGTATTTCGCGGTTCTTGTGCTTCTACTTCAAGTTGACCAATTGGAAGAATGGTATCTAACAAGATTTCAGGACTATCTATCAAAATTTTATTTTACTATGGATACCGCTCTGCGAACCTTTTTGCAGTATTGATGCATGCAATACACCTTAAACAGACTCGTTCAAAAACTGGTCCCGTTTTATTCTCAAATCTCAAATCTAAATAAAATCCTTCAATATTAAATTTCGATAAAATCATGTTCAAATAACAGTTACTATGGCACAAAGTCCCCATTTATTATTTGTGAAAATGTTAGTCCTCCTTCAATGTTAGTGTTTGTAGGATTTATTAAATTCAAATATCTGTCAAATAGATCTAAAAATGTGATTTATGGTATGAAAAATGGGCTAGCTTAATTGATATATAGACATGCATGCATTAGATATAAAAATACCTAGTAGTCAATTTATCTAAACAAAATAAACTTTTATACATAAATAAATTTGCGGAAATTGTTTCAAAGGTATTATCAATTTCATCCAACAACAATAGATATGTGTTTTAATAAAAAATAAAAACAATTTTCCATTCACAATTTTTGCAACATTATATTTGTTGAACTTTTTATTACAAAAAAAAACATAGGTTTGTGAATGTATAAAATGCAATTAGATAGTAAACGCTTTTTCCTTGTCATCGTCATCCCAAAAAATATAATATTTCAGTGAATCAGGAAGGCAAAAGAATTTTTTTTGTACAATCTAAATTAAAACACACAAATGAGTCGCAGGTAGTCGCTTCGAAGATGCCTGCAGCCCTTGGTTAGGTTTTTTGGAATTTAAATTTATAAACCAAAGTGATGGTTTTTCAATAAAAGCGAGTAGATTTCCAAATGGAATAAATCAAGTTGTGCATGAGATATTAGAAAAATTCTTTTTTAATTTGAAAGACCAATGTATACGATTACGTATGTAATAATCACACCATTCAAATGCTCTAAACAGCTTTTTATATGGTGGAGGGGATCCGAGTGGTCTAACTTTCAATGACTTTTCCGCATAGATCCGGCTGGATTATGAAATGTTCATTTTAAGGGCTTGGGTCGATTGTGAATTACTTGCATATATCTGCGACTTTAATAAATTCCACAAGAAAAAGTATAATATGGGGTCATATCGCATGACCTTTGTGCCAATTCAATTCTTCTCTCCGATAGATAACCTTACCCCTAAATCGTTCATGCAGAATGTCAATCGTGGCATCCTCTGTACATGTTCGCTGCGTACATAATGGTTCAATTTGGGCCATATCAAATTGGTTATCATCGTTCTGTAGTAGATTGCGGTTGCCGATGACCGCCTCACCAAAAGTCGTTTTCGAAAAAGTACAGGCCGATGATGCAGTCGGCCCCAAATTCACACACCCAACGGTAAGTTTTTGAGTGTGTTGTTGTCGTCCCATATACGGCAATTCATCCAAAAATGCACTTCGGCCCTAAAGACGAGCTTACGGTCAAAATTGGGATCCTCTTCCAAAAGCTCCGAAGCACAGTCAGCGAACAAAGGACGCTGTCTTTGGTTATGAACTTTGAGCTCTAAGGTAAACAGGATTTCGTACGGGTATAGGCCCAAGTCCCGACGAAAAATTGACTAAGTTAAATGTCTGCGAAAGGCCGAGGTCTTGTGCATGGTGAGAAATCTAATGCCTTGGATTCTGCTATACACTTTCACATACCGCAGCGATGTTCTCGGTCGATCTTACGTTCCGTCGACGTATGAATGAATGAATGGTAGCGTCCCAGATACTTATTTCTTTGATGCAATAGTGCTTCGCATCTGGTCCGTGATTTCGTCATGAGTTTCGCGGAATCTGCATGTAGGGCTGTCTTCGAGGCCAAGAATACTCGAGTGTCTTCTTAGTTTAAAGTGACCCGTGAGGAGTCCAGTTACTATACGTAGACTGTTTCTACTTAAGTTGATACATTTCATGAAACAATCTTGGTTATAATTATTTCCCAAGAAGTAGTTTGGCCCGCCTCAGTTTTTGGAGTTCTTTCCAATTTTTGAATCTTCCTTTCCCACAGTAGGGCTCGGGCCCTATTTAAGCAGTACTTTCGCCTATTTTTGCTAGCAAGTCTGCCTGCTTATGTCCCTGGACACCTACCCGTCCAGGTACCCAATGAAGTGACCCATTATTGTTCTTGCCAAGTTCGTTTAGCCTTCCTACACATTCCCCCACAACAACTTAGATGTGATGGCGTATGAGCCTAGTGCTTTGAGAGCGGATTGGCTATCTGTTGTGGGACGAATGTTGGCTGACTGATAACCGAACCGAGCATTTCATATCTGGCCCGATACCTTTGCTTGCCATTGTGATTTGGCATCAGTAACTGAATAATAAATAACAAATTTGACAGATGTCACCAAATCAACATGACCGACAAAGGCCTCCAATTGAAAACTCCTTTATATTCATATAAAATCCCATAATATCTCTAAATCAACTACACGAAGCTATAACGAAGTTTATTGGAAACCTTATCGAAGTTGAACAAAGAAACCAGGATGTCTTGTCTCAAAGTTAAAGGAAAGTAATATAATTTTAAAAATTTTCTTAAAAATATAAATTTATTTAATATTCTAAAAAGCACATCATTAATGTGCTTTTTATTTTTTTGTAAATACAAAATTTAGAAATTTAGTAGAAACAAAGACTATAAATTCGTTAAAGCTTTCCATTAAAATAACAATCAACTTAAAGGAAATAATTAGAAATTTAAGAATGTGTACATTAGGGTGTGTCACTTTTGTATGGCTGAAAAAAAGTACTCTAATTCTTAAATGTAATAGTGCTCAAAAGTTGTATTAGGGTCTGAGGTTTAAGGTTTAAGAACATGTAAAAAAAATAAGATATTGTTCGTTTTTGGATCGCTCAAATCGGTTGAAGTTGAAAAAAAAATTAATTTACAATAAATTTTTTTTTATTTTTTTCGTATATTAAAAAAAAAAAACTAACCAAAATACAGAAAAAAATGTTGTCTTTACAAAAAACTATAGCATGATATTGTAGGTGGTTCCGTTGATTTTTAAGAATTTTTTTTTGTAAAAAAAAAACGATTTTACATAAAAAAATGATTTTTCTTCCTTCTTTTATTATTTCATAGCTTCTTTATCAAGTGTTCAATTTAAACAAATATATAAGCTTAAAAAAGTTTTCTTGGAATTATCTCTGACTTGAAAGCCTAAAAATATTTTTTTAAATTTTTTTGTATCTACACGGCGCAATTTAAAACAACACATATTTCAAAAATCTAGAAACATCAAAATTTTTTGGATTTCATCCTATTTTTGAGCGAGCCAAAGATATTAATTAAAATGAAAATTGTAAACGCAGGATTTAATTTTGATAAGCAATGCAACTTTCAAAAGCTATTACATTTGCAAATACCATAGTTGAGCACTTTGACACACCCTAGTGTACATGAACACATGAATTAAAAATTAAAATATTCAACTTTAAACTTTACACTAAATATAGTCAAAATTGTTAAAGGCCTGTAAAATAACGACGTTATATTTATTTAGTTTTGAAAGTCAGATTATCGAAACACACTTTTAAGCTGAACGGTTTGTCCAACCCTCTTACAGGAAAACATATAGGTAGTAATTTTTATTTATTTAATTTTTAGAATTTTAAGAAAGATATAAACATTACTTTTCTATGAGCCCAATACATGCCTTTTAAAATATGTTTTAGCAAGTTATGACTATCTTTTAACTTAGAGTATTTTATTTCGTTTTTAGTTAAACCATTATTATTTGTATGGCATAAATGCAAATTGGCGAGGCAAAATTCATAGTCGACTGCATGTAAAATTAATTAAATTAGATTGTCATGCATTTTATATTTTGATGTTTTATGATTAAATAACTGTGAATCTCCCAAACAAAGTAACAGTATCAAGCCGAACTCTACAAATAAGAGCACCATGTTTTTAAAAATATTTTGTTTTTATTAAAAATATTAAATACTTAAATATACCAAGCCCTGTAGAATACAAACTTTTTTTGTCACTTTACATTTCGTATTCACTTAATTTTATCAAAAGCACCCTCAACTTTCTCGCCTCAAGTCCAATGGTCAAAGGTTTTTCAGGAATTTCAGTTCCAGCTGCAGGAATATTATTATTAGCTGGGGTCATAAGTCCATAGACTTCACAAGATTTCAAAAAATTTAGAACCTCTTGGACGGCTGGATATTTCAAAATGATATTCTGCTTAGCCATGCCCGCAAGAAGTCCCAAAACACACCGCTTCACATGTAACCAAGTGTCGGCATACAATCTCGATCCAGAACCACCTTCCAGAGCATGGGCAATGCGTGATAGACCAAATTCATAATTAGACTTGGCGCAATAAAGTGTTCCGACAACCAAATTGACAATGCACAAATGATGATACTGTTTGCCTTGGGACTCCTTTTGCTCTTCGGCTTTCTCGACTTTCTTCATCAGCTCTTCAGCCTCGTCATTTTGAAAGGTCATAATGTAAGCTGCACATAAGTTGGCTAGTACAGCTGCTGACACAGTCATTATGTTGTCAGAATGCTGTCTGACTATTGGTTCGTAGAAGGCAGCTGACTCCTTATATTTGTCACCTTGCATGAACAGAACATGGCCGGCATTTAGACGCCAAACTGGATTTTCCGAGCAAAATTCTGCGCTAGAACGGAACTCACGTTCGGCGCCGACAAAGTCATCGTCACGCCAAGATAGCCAAGCTCGAGACATTACCACTGGCAGGTAGTATTCCAAAGCACTCTCGTAGTCTTTCAAAGCTTGTCGCAGGGCATTCTGATCGGTTGTAGTCCGAACTTCCTGAACCTTAGCTGCAAGTCCTCTAAGCTTGCTAGCCAAGCTCGCGGCTAGAGTTCCGAGTTTCTTTTCAGCAAGTTCAGGTGAAGTTTGAGCAGTTATTAAGGCATCCAATAGTTCGTACAAGTACTGGGATAAATATTTGTACGTAAGGTCTGTGTGCTCGGCCAAAATATCTGCCGCCGTGTCATACATCTCATGCTTGCAACACAGCAACAAAATATTCGCAAAAGTTTCCTTCGGACAAGCTGGGGGCCCGAGTTCGAGAAGAAAAGCCAGCTTTCTCAATCCAGCAACAGGCCCGTTTGGGTCGGTCAAAGCCATGTTGTGCAAAGTCACCGGATCCAATTCGCTCTCAACCCTTGGAGGTAGGTCCAGCAGGGCCTCACGAGCTGCTTCGATATTTCCATCCTGGTACTCAATGGCAGCCTTTAAATTGAGGGCTTGAGTGATTCCAGACAAAGCCATAGTTATAGGGTTGCCGACACTGCGAGCATTGCCTTCGCCCTCCATTTGAGCGCCAATTCCCAATTCTGGATGATTACGAATGCCTCGTTCGATTATCTCGGCAGTATAATCCAAAGATTGGGCCTTCTCCTTCTTGCGAAAGTGACACAGGGCTAAATTGTATGCCATCAAAGGATTAAATCCCCCGATCTGCAAGCCCGAAACAAATCTCTGAACTGCATTTTCATATTGGTCGGCTTGATACAGCAGACATCCTTCGTCATTGAGGGTTTCTGCATTGCCACTCAAGCGCTGATTGAGAACACCCTGTGCCCCAGCAAAGTCCTCACTTGAATACAAAATGGCACTTTGCAGCTGAAGGATTTGTTCCTTAAGTTCCTCATTGTCGATGATTTGCTTGAGAACCTTCAGAGCCTCGGCAAATGTTCCAGCTTGGTAGAGGGATTGAGCACAGTAGAACTTATACTTAGCTTCTTTCGGCACAAGAGCACACAATTGCTCATAGCAGGTTGCAGCTTCTTCGTACCTCTGGGAGTGGTAGTAGCAATAGCCAAGTGTAGAGATTCCAGCTCTTGTTGTGGCAGCTTCGCCGAAATTATTGATGCACTCGATTACATCGTCGAAGCGTTTGTCTTTGATTAAATTATAGATTGTCCTTGTGACATGGCCTTCTCGGAGGATTATTCCTTGATGAAGCATTATTTAAGAGAACACACCGCAAAATTTAGAATTAAACTGAATTTTAACCGAATTAAAGGGAGAATGTTTGTTTGGGTAATTTGTGTTGTCAAGGCCACCAGGCAAGTCATGCGCAAATGTTAAACCACAGAACTACGTGTAGACGGGTAATATGGTTAAATTTTAATACCCAGAAAAACCGTGCACCAAAAGTGCTTAAAACTACCCCTCGATTTCCCAAATTAGTATTTACATAGGACGAACATCCTTTCTGGCGGGCAGCAGAGTTATTATTATGCCTCCCTCCATTTATTTACCAAATTCAGATTGAGATTATATTTTTAAATTATTTGTTATTCAAATAAAAAAACAAAAATTGAAATATCAACAAAGCTTGGACAAAATGTCTTTATTTGTTTTTTTTTTGTATTTATTTGGAAGAATGTCAAAATCAATTGAGAGGAAGTTATGGCCTTGCAAGCAAACACCATCACGTCCATCGAGTTCTAGATAAACATTTTCCTTCCACGAGTTTTTTTTTATATCTCTATTGATTGTGTGTTGACTTTCTGGATGAAAGTTGGACTTTTTTATGAATTCATAGACGATAGGGAAAAATGAGTATAGAATTTGGCAACAAAAGAACTGGGTTGAATCCCAAGTAGGTAAGTTATTTTGAGGGATGGTTTTAGGCAAAATGGCGGCCGGGATGGGAAATATGTGTTAGTGGTTCTGGTTCGCACTAAATGATTAGAAATCTGAATTTCGTAAGATAAATAAATTCTTTTTTTTTCGACAGTCAAATAATACATTAATAAACATAAGCAAAAGTCATGATTAATTATTCAGAGAGAAAAACCAGCAGCACAAAGATTGTATGCAACATTTATGTACAATTGAGGTGTACTGTGTTAGTAGACCGATTGCAAGTCCACCATCAATGAGAACTGGCCGAGTCAATAATTACGAAGTCAATAGATTATTAATCACTTGTAATGAATACAGACGATTTCTGTACTCAATACATCACTATGGATAAGATACTCCGAGATATTGTAATGGACTACATAAATATTTAAAGCTCGGATTAACATGTCGGAGGTAGATGCCAATAAACAAAAATGTTTTTCTTGAGAAGAATCCTGTGGAGCAGGAATATTATTCAACGAAAAGTGCTTCTCATTTTAGACATAAAAGGATAAAATTGTAAGTCCCTTCCATATTTCCTAACACGCGCACAGGAATGATTGAGAGAACAAAGTCACGCAATGAACGGAAAGTGGCAAGTTTAAGAACAAAGTTTAAACGGTAGTTTTTTACTCAGAAATGACGTTTGCCGGTCAGCGACCGCGTAGCCACTATCAAACAATCGGTCAGCAATGCCCGCCGTGCATCTTTGGCACTCACTCATAATTGCGTGGCCTTTGCCAAAGTCACTAGGTCTATTTTCCCCTTGGGTCGTTCAGTCCATAATTGCTTCCACGCCATTAATACGTACATCTAGCAAATTATGCATTCGTAAAATATAACTATTAATAGAAAATAGAACTCTAAATTTTTATCAGACTAATGTTAAGATGATAGAGAGTACGAATACTGTGGGTCTCGCAATTCTGTGCACTTGTTTTTTAAGGCTACTGCAATGTAATTTCTTATAGATTTTTGTTTTAAATTAAAAGAATTTTATTCACAAGGAGCTTGCTGAAAAAAATTAACTCCCACCTTACATTAAATCTTGACAGTTAATTGATTTTTAAGAGTATCTACAAAATATACGAACATTTTTTGTATTTTATCTCAAAATAACAGTACCTACCCACCACACAAAAATTAGTTTTTTTTTCTAAAATCGTATTTTTATCGAAAATGGCTCCTAGAATTTTGGAGAAGATAATTTTTCTCCCATAAATCTTTCGGTCTGTAGTTTGATAAAAATAAAATGCATGACTGGATCTCACTTATGTACTTGCTCTTATGTAAAAGTACTTAGAAATTTAAAAAATTGGTTATTGTTATAATAATCGTTTTTAAATTTTTGACCCACCCACTTTTTTCTTTGTTTTAAAGACTAAAAATAACGGTACCTATCATACGAATTTTTCGAAAATTTAGAATTTTTTTTATTTCTCAAAAACTGTTCGACAGATTTAAAAAAAAGAGGGTAAATACCCCTAAAGAACCTTTTTTTTTATTTTTGATTTTCTCTAAAACGGTACAACCAATTTTGATTTTTTTTGCAAAAGCTCCCCAAAAACTTGAATAGAATTGTGTATTCAAATTTTTAAAAAAAGTTCTTTTTGGATTTAAAAAAAATCCAAATTTTCAAGATTTTTTTAAGCTTAAAAAATAAAAGTTTCTCATAATAATCTAAAATCTACAAGATGAATGAAAAAAAGTTTTATTTTACCTAGAAATAAAGGTACCCACCATACAAATGTTAAAAAATGGTTTTCAAAAATCATATTTTTCTCGAAAACGGTGCCTAGAATTTTGATAAAAAATTTCTTGTTTCAATTAATTTTAACGATCTTTAATATCATAAAATAAAATTTAAATTAAGATATTACAGCTTGTACCTACCATAGAACCATTTTTCAAATTTTGAATTACTCATTAACGACATAACGGATTTTAATAAAATTTTGTGTAGAGTTGTTTCTAAAAAGTCTAAAAACCATTGCATTTCAAAACATTAAAAAAATATATTTTTTGAATTTAAAAAAAAAAAAATTTTTTTTTCGGAAAATTCGATATTTCAAAAACGACTTAATATTTTTTTTTTTGGAAATTTAATTTTCTTTCGTACAGTAATAAAAACTTAAAGTTGGCATACTAAATTGTTTTCCTAAAAATCTTTTAAAAATTTTCTATATAAAGCTCTTTTTTTTAAAAACCACTACAACGATTTATAATTTTCATTCTGTTTTTATCTTTTACTACTAAATGAATTTAAAAAATTAATTTTGTCTTTATGAACAGTTTTCTCTAATAACATTCGTTTTTGAAATTCCTAGTCTATTACATAGGAGCAAGTTCGTGCGACCCAGTCGTGCATTTTTTTTTTTTTTTTTTGA
Organism: Philhelius festivus; assembly: GCA_963931855.1. NCBI lineage: Eukaryota > Metazoa > Arthropoda > Insecta > Diptera > Syrphidae > Philhelius > Philhelius festivus. Next base: position 238,283,606 of record OZ007554.1, read on the forward strand.
TTTTCAAAAAAATTTGCATTTTTTTTTTCAAAACTCAATATTTCGAAGACGTCATGCTCGCTTTTTTTAAACTTGATAAATAAAAAATACTTTTTATAATCAAAAAAATGTAAAAAAAAAATTATTTTACCATACAAATGGTTTTCGAAAATAGTATTTTCATCGAAAACAGCTTCGAAAAAATTGAAAACATTTTTTGTTCGTTTAATTCTTACGATCTATGTATAATTTAATAAGAAAAATTTGAAATTTAGATATTACTGACTGTACCAACCTATAGCACCATTTTTAGAAGTTTTGAATTTCTCACTATCGACATAATGGAGTTTTACAATTTTTTTTTATAGAATAGCTACCAAGAAGTTTAAAAAACACTACGTTTCAAGACTTAAAAAAAAATAGTTTTTTTAGTTTTTGAAAAACAAATAACTTTTTTTTTTTGAAAACTTGAATCGGCTGTACCGTTTTCGAGAAAATCAAAAACAAAAAAATTAACCCAGGGGGGGTACTACCAAAAATAACCATTTTTTGGAAAAATTTTTTCAACCATTAACCAGGTTTAACTAAATGAAATTTTTCAATTTTTAAATTCTGTGGGACAGTTTTTGAGAAAACAAAATATTTATAAAATTTCGAAAAAAATCGTATGCCAGGTATCGTTATTTGTGGTCTTAAAAAAAAATAAAAAAACCTGTGGGGGGGGGATTAAAACCCATATCTACCAAGTTTGAAGAAAATCGGCCGAGCCGTTTAAGCTGTAGACCATGTCCATAATAGCACATTATTTTTTAAAAACTTTAAAGCCGTTTTCGAGACATTAAAGATTTTGCATAAGGGGGGGGGCATCAGGTACCGTTAGCTTTGGAGTTCAAAAGAATTTCAATTTCTCCTCTATAGGGAATTAAAGACCTTTAAGTACCGAGTTTGGAGAAAATACCTCCAATAATTTAGGCTGTAGGTCAAGGTACAGACAAACAGACATTCAGGCACAATTGCCGGATCCACTTTTTTCGTGTACTGGTATGATCGTAATGCCAAAATGAATAGCTCGAGTTCGATTTTTTTTCCGAATTTAGAACTTGCCCAATAGTAACTTTAACGCAAGCCTAAATGGAAACTAAGACGTTACTGGCTGTATCTACCAAAACCTCACCATTCCTTTCTCATTATCGCCATAAGGTATTTCAATGGATTTTTTTTTTTCTACAGAATCTTTTTAAAAATTTGGAAAAATTTGCCTAAAAAAAAAACTGTTGTATTTTTGAAATAAAAAAAATATATTTGTTGTTAATGGGTTAATATTTTGGTTTTGAAATTTAATTTTTATTTGAACAAGAATACAATTTTTAACTGGCACATCATTAAAAAAACAAAACTATTCGAACTTGGGTAGTGGTGAAGTTACGAGCTTATGGAGCATTTTTGTGAATAGAAAACTATTGATATTTTGATAGCCAGATATTTTGTTTTTTTTTTTCAGAAATAACTTAAAACTGAATTGCCATCAATAAATAACTTCCTAGAACTTTCTTCCGAAAAGAATATATCGATAGGAAGAGACGATCAAACTTGCCTACTGAAATAAAAAAGAGTGCTCAAAGGTTTTTCTTTTAAAATGATGCAATGCACCGAAGACGTGATTTAATTTGACAACTGATACTCATAAAAGATGAGTTAATTTCCCGCAACAGGTAGTATCCTTGAAAACATATTTTCAAATGGCAGTAGCTGAAGCAAAAGCCGCCACTTTTCGAAATCGTTGAATATCTCTGTTGAAAATGTTAAAGTTGAAAGTTCTGAAACAACCAAGTAAATAATTCGCTTATGTTAAACAATAGTTAAAAAAGTAAAAGGCCTATATTTGATTCCTTTAATATTATGCGTTCAGAAAGTAGCTTATAAAAGTTACAATATTGACAGCTTTTTATGTCATTGTCAAATACAGTTTCATTTAATTTTGCTTTGTTCCAAGCTTTGCAAATCATCAGTGACACTCCTATCAAATTACATGATTATCTTTCGTCATTCAATAGAATCTTCTATTGACTAACCTTTTCCTATTTTATGAACTGACAACTCCTCCAACCTGCTAACAAAAAAAAAAAAACAAAAGCCTCCCTAATGAATCCATCAATAACAAATAGAAAAAAAAACCTAGCCCAACTAAATCCAGCTTAAAAAATCATTAACAGAATAAAAACAAACCTTTTTAAACTACACATTTCAATGCCAAAACTCTCCTCAAAAACTCATCCCAATCACAGAAATTGATCAATTGTGAACAGTGAGGCAGTGGCTCCAACAACAATAACAACAACAAAAAACGGTCCCAAAACGACCAAAAAGCTGCTACCTAGTGTTTCCAATTACACTACTCCGGTGATTTCAACGCATGACTGATTTGAATTACTGATGTTTCCGGTTTTGTCATATCGGTTGCAATTAGTTGTTGTGTGTGCCTCACATTTGGACACGAATACGTACCCATACCTCATGTGGTGCCCAGCATTCAACTTGCTTGTCGTCATTTCCCCGAGAAGTATAGTCTCTAGGTAATATCTCTTTGACTCTCGGATGTTTATTATTATTGAGGTTGTAATGGGTGTGGCAATGCCACTCACTATCCATTCCATACCCATAACCTACCCTCAAAATCCCTAGATGCTACTTAACCGTATCGGGACCGCTTAAACAAGCCAAATAAACCTAACCTTCTGCTTGTAGTCATTGACATAATATTAACCCTGCCATCGTGTCTCGTGTGCATCATGTCGTCCATCACGACGCAGAAACAGGAAAGAGGATAGGATAGTATCTACTAGTCTCTGAAAATACGGGATCTCTATAGTAATTTCGCGTACTGATAGAAGGGACTCCTACTGTCGGTGTTGCCTAATGCGAGGAATTACTTTTGAAATTTTGTGGTAAATATTTCGCCATTTTCAAATTCAACTAAAAAAGTTTTGTTAAGGTGTAGAGCTCGTCGTTACTTAAATTCAAATTCTATATAGAGAATCAGAACTGTAAAGTAAATTTTTAACAGTAGTCTTTAATGGAACTATTGTACTCGAACTATTTGAATACAGTATGTATTTTCAAGGCAGAAAGATGTTTTCATTGGCCATAAACTTTTTAAGTCCTAAGACCATCACCATTCATTTGACATTTAACAGATTGTAATCATTTATGCATTAATCAAATGAACGCAATACTTTGAGAATTCATTCATTCATTTGCATTTAACATTACATATAGTGTAAGTTTTTTAGATTTATCAAAGAATTTCCGGCTAAGCAACAAAGATTACTTACCTTCGTATTTTGCAGAGTTTGGCTTAAATCTCTGTTTTCAGAGAAAGCGATCTAAGAAACAGTGAATGCTTCTTTTTGGCTATATGAATTAATCAAAACTTTGGCACATTGAAATGTGGTGCAAAATGTTTTAATGTAATTAGGGAAACACTTTATACTGGTGCAGAAACATGTAAGGTTTATGGAGAATGAAAAAAGGGACAAGAATTGAAAAATTGAGAAGGCCTGCGAAAGAATGGAAAATAATGTAAAAGAAAGCATGAATTAAAAAAAAATGCATTCAATTGACTGTGATACTATCTCAAAAGATGATCAATTTGACTAGTGATAGGCACTATCGAGTATCGAATAAATAGTTAGTAACGAACGTATCTAAGCTATCGAACGAAGTCTTTCATTCAGTGAATTAGAATTTGGATTTAAAGGCTTATTTTTTGAAAGACCAATGTAACAAATGATATCGAATGTGAAACTATTGACTCTCTTTACTCTGTTAATTTAAACCAGATAAATTCAATAAAAAATGACAATTTTCTATTACTTGAACTTGTTTTTATAAGCAACGACTTAGAAGCTTTAGTAGATTTTGTCATTGAAACATTATTAAGTAACTCTATCCATCATAAAACCTTAGAGATCAAGATAAATTTGTTGCAACTAGATAAGCTAAATTTTCATATTTATGTAAATGATTTGAATACTGAATATGATTATGTAAAATCAACAATTCAACAACGCGTTGAATAATTATTTCTCTGAGGTTAATTGGGACAATTTTTTCGAACGAATACTTTATGTAGAAAATAAATTTTCCAAATTTAGAGATAAAATTGAAGAAGCAAAAATTGATTTTGTGCCAATGAAAAGAATTATAAAAAAATGCAAACCTGTTTGGTTTAATAAGCGTTTAAGTAATTTAAAAAATAAGCTTATTAAGCTTAAAAAAAAAGTCAATGCTTTTCAATTCAATTCAAAAATATGAGGAAAGAGTACGAAATACTTTTTTGTATAACAAGTAGGTATAATTGGGGTATAGAAATGAAAATAAAATCTGACTCGAAAGCTTTTTGGACATTTTTGAATGGTTAAAGAAAATCCTATGGTCTTCCAGTTAATATGAGATTAAGGGATAAAATTTCATGCGATGAAACAGAAATTTGTGACATGTTTGCTGATTTTTTTCAATCACATTTTGTATTGGAAAATTCAAGTTCAAATTTTAGCTTTAACCACCAGCCAATTACCATGTTTAGGTCAAATAGTATTGACTGAAGAAGAGGTTTTAGAAGAACTCTCGTCTTTAGATGATAATAAAAAACCTGACAGTAATGAAATAGCTCCTTTATTTTTAAAAATGTGTAAGAATAGTTTAACGAAACCTCTTTTAATATTGATCAATTTATCCCTCAGTTTGAGTCAGTTCTTAAATACTTGGGGAATATCAATTATTATACCAATTCATAAGCCAGGTTCCAAGCAGGACGTCCTTTATTACCGACCGTTTTCTAAGCTTCAGACAATTCCAAGAGTTTTTGTAGCCATTGTCATAAAAAGGATTTATGAAAATGGTAAACATGGGATTTCAGATAAGCAACACGGGTTTATGAGTCAACGATCAACTAAATCAAACTTGTCTCTTTTTTCAAACTTTTCAAAGACTTTTGACAGAGTTCAGCGATGCTTATACAAAACTAGAATACTTAAGCTTTCACTCTCAATTGTTGAAATGATTTGATAAATATTTGAAAGAACGTACGCAGTTGGTAAAACTTGGATGTAATACATAATTTATCAGGGGTTCCTGAAGGGAGCCATTTGGGAACCCTTTTGTTTGTACTCTTTATAAATGACCTTCCCTACTGTGTGAAATTCTCTGAAAGCCTACTATTTGTAGATGATTTTAAAATATTTAGACGTATCAAGTGTTCAGTTGACTGCAATTTTTTGAAAGTCGATCTCAATAGGATTTCCCAGTGGTGTGAAGATAACTGTCTTCACTTAAACATCTCGAAGTGTAAGCAAATGTCTTATACTAGGTCCCGCAATACTATACAATTTGAATATAAGCTAAATAACACAGTTCTTGAGAAAGTTTCAGTTTTTAAAGATTTAGGTGTATTTTTCGATACAAGATTGGATTTAAATGACCACCATGATCATAAATGATTGGAAAATGATCGGATTTTTAATAAGAAATTCAAAGGAATTTACAGATCCACATACTTTGAAAGTATTATATCATTAGTGAGATCTTGGTTGGAATATGCCTGCTGCATTTGGTGCCCAATATATACAGTAAGCATCAATAGGATAGAGGCTGTTCAAAGAAGATTTACTAAAATGCTCTTCTGAAATTGAACTGGGTAGACAGTATTATACCATCTTATAATCAGAGATGCTTACTTTTGGGCCTTAAAAACATGTTTTATGTAACCATGTTGATTGCTCCATGCCTCTCGCACTTTACCCAATTAATACTCATCGAAGGCCTCTCAGAGAAAGAAATATCTTTTTTTTTGTCCCGCGCCATTACTCTAAATATGGAAAAAGTGAACCCATATCTCGATCTTGCACTTTATTTTACAATTAAATAGAGTAAAGTTTAAAAATGCTTTGAATGAATTAGTGTTATAACACATTATTTTTACTTGCGACTTATAGGTACTATAAGCCAAGTTATGCATTCGTAAAAAAAATTGAACTCGAGATTTTGATCAAAGTTGACATTACGATGATAGCGAAGACCCCGGATGTTTTTTGATTTGATTTTTTAAGACCAAAAATAACGGTATCTGCCATACGATTTTTTTTCGAAATTTTATAAATATTTTTTTTTCTCAAAAACTGTCCCAACAATTTAAAAAAAAAAAAAAATCAAAAAATTTAATTTAGTTAAACCTAGGTAATGGTTGAAAAAAATTTTCCAAAAAATTAGTAGTTTTGGTACCACCCTTGGGATCATTTTTTTTTGTTTTTGATTTTCTCAAAAATGGTACCACCGATTTTGATCATTTTTTTTCTGCTAAAGCTTCCCAGCAGTTTAAATATTATTGTGTATTCAAATTTTCTAAAAATTTTTTTTTGGATTTTTAAAAAAAACTTTCAAAATTTTTTTTTTGAAAACTCAATATTTCAAAAACCCCATGCTCGATTTTTTCAAAACTTGATAAAAAATAGTTTGGAAAAATAATCTACAATATATGAGAAAAATATTGGCGTACCAACATTTTTTCTTAAAAATGTTTTAAAATTTTCTTATATAAAACCTTATTTTTTAAGAAACCACTACAAAGACTTATAATTTTTGTTCTCGCATAAATCTATATTTGCTTGAATCACATGGTATCCTATTCTTACCTTTAACTACTAAAGAAGTTTTTTTTAGTAATTTAAAAAATGAATTTTATGCTTATGAACAGTTTCTCTAATAACATTCATTTTTGAAATTCTTAGTCTTTTACATAGGAGCAAGTTCGTGCGACCCAGTCGTGTAGTTTATTTTTTTAAATTTGTTAACTATTTAAGAATATATTTATTGTTATTTTAATGTAAACATTGTTAACTTAGTTAGTATTTTAGTTTATAAGAGATTGTACTCGATAGATTGAAATTAATAAATCTGGTCAAAATAAGACAGGAATTTTTCAGTGGATTTAAAAACTCAAGAAATTGGTAAAAATTTAAGATTTTGCTTATGCTATATAAAAGAGCAGTTTGAGGGCTTACAAGTGATATTTAAAATGGATACTCTATGTACGTAAAAAAAAAGAATTTGTTTTCAATTAGTGAAGTCAATATATGTATGATATGATATAAATGGATTTAAAAACCTCCAAAAATTGCGAAAAATTTCAAACTATATTTACTGCTGGTGACATTGAAAACAAAATAAACTATGATGGGTGAAAATCGAATTCGTCTTCAAAAACTGAATGGACTTTCAGATTCCATTTAATGAATGTTGCGATGTCTAAGGATTAAAAAACACAAAACAAAACAAAACCCAAGACTATCTATACAGTCATGAACATCAATGAGAGAGATTTAAATGAATGAAAATATAACTAAGAACAAAAAAGAAATATGCATACAACTATCAGTCAAAAAAAAAAGGTACTTGAACGAAAAAAACTTGCAAATGTTATTATTATTATATAAGCTTTTATTGCCTTATTTATTAAAAGTAATGTATAAACATTGAAAATTAATAATATTTAAGTTATTCTTTCTCGGTTTAATTACAATAAATAAATTAATATTAAATTTTAGAGTAATTGATTGATATTTAAAAAATTATGTTTTACAATTATGATTATTAGGTTATTGCAAACGTACAAAGCTAATATCGAATAAATAATTAAACGAAAAGAAAATACTGAAGAAAGTTTATGAATGTCTACTACTATCGAATAAACGAGCAATTAGCTACTATCGAATAAGATATAAGTTCCCATTACTAAATTTGACGAAAAAAGCCATAACCTTGGTTTTTTTGAAATATTTCTCTTATCAAACTGATATATTTTTAAAAATAAATTTTATGCTTATTAACACTTTTCTATAATAACATTCGTTTTTGAAGTTCTTAGTCTATTGCACAAGAGCAAGTTCGTGTGACTAAGTCGTGCATTTAATTTTTATCAAAATCGTTAGAGCCATTTTCGAAATAAATAAAAAAATAATTTTAATTCCTCCTCTAGGCAATCGCCGAGGATCCTTAAGTACCAAGTTTGAAGAAAATAGAGCCAACATTTTAGGCTTAGGTCGAGGTACAGACAGACAGAATTGCGAGACCCACTTTTTGCGTGTTCTCTATCATTGTTATGTCAGCTTTGACTAAGCAGTAGTAGCCTGGACCGTAGTTTTTCAGTGCGAGAAGTTTTTGAGGTGATACACACGTCAATGAAAACTTTTTCGAAAAACTAATGACTTCTTTCAATTAAATATTTGACATTGCTGAAGTATCGGAAAGCTTTCGTAACTTTGCCCCGCTCAAAAAGGGTAATGTAAATGACGCTAAGAATTATCGAGTCTTATCATTTTTTATGATAATCTTTACCGGCGTTATTCTTGATCGACCTTCTGAACTCACTGGACATAGCAAAACAAACTACTCAGCAAGTACCAAGCAGGCTTAAAAAAAAAGGAAATTCGACTGTTGATCATATTTTCTCTCTAACCTCCATTTCCAGATCTTCTTTAGACAAGAGAAAGAAGTTGGACGCATTTTTCATAGATTTCAAAGCGGCTTACGGCTCAATCGATAGAAACACTTTTTTTATAAATTAAATTGCCTCGGAATCTCTTCAAACATGTTAAATGTACTATAACGGCTCTACCAAAACAATATGTTAGCGGTATAAGATGGTAACGAAGGGTCAAATTAGTATCAAAAGTTCATTGGAGTCATACAAGGATGCCTATTAAGTCCGCTTCTATTTTCTCTCTCTTCCTGGATGACATCCCATCGGCTCTTGCCTAAGAATAACGATTGTTGGTACGAGTATCAACATAAAAGCATTAATGTATGCGGACGATATCGTCATATTAGCGAACATTTTGCTCTAATTAAGTCCGTGTTTCTATATTTATAATCAATTGTAAAAATCCAAGTACGTTTCAAGCAAGTACGTGCGATCCAGTATGGCATTTTATTATTAAAAACGATTCTTCAGGTGCAAATGCTATTTCAATAAATCCAATAAAATTCATGAGAAAAAAGTGGCAACCCTGATTGCAAGTGGCAGGTTGTAACAGAAACGAAATTATCGCCCTGACGTCATCAGTAGATCAATATCAAAGGTGGATTCAAGTTTCTCCTCACTCATGCAGCATCTTTCCGTTTTATTCTTTTAATAGACCGCACGCTATAAAATTCTCATTTACTTATAAATATGTAGCTGCTGATGCGCTTCTGTCTAGCTGATGCTGTGATGCTGGTGCTGCGGTAGCAGCGGTTTTAACCTATTTTTGCGGCACCTTTGAAGTATGAACGTGTTCAATTGCAGCTCTACCATGTGTCTATATCCAACATTGGTGTACCTTGTTCAATGTTCAACACATGAGAAGCTCAATCGATTGGTATCGCGTTTGGGGCATAATATAAATTTAACCGACCATATGAGGGCATTCTTGCCACCTTATGTGGAAATAAGCGATTATAGTAGAATGGATTTATTTGTATCGTTGCGTCGTCGTCGTCAGTTGGTCGTGTGTGCATTTCAATTATTGGTACAGCGGCAAACAGTGACTTACTACAAATTGGTTATAAATTGATGGCTTTTAAGCTTGAAGTTATGTTGGGAAAATGTTGTTTTTTTTTCTTTCATTGGTGTGAGGGAGAAAAAAAAACCGAACGATTAACCATAAAGTGAATTATTGATCTAATGATACAGACGGCACATGCTGTGAGATTTGAAACTTGTTCAACAAACAAAAAATCAGGTTAAATATTGTTTTTTTAGATTGATTAAACATAAGTTAAAAATGTAGTGGGAAAACATAAATTTTATTGTACAGAAAGGTAGATAACCGAGATATAGAGGGCGTCCTAAGCAATATTAACATATTTGCACTGTTATCTCCGAAGTTAGATGGGTCGCGAAGTACTTGCACTGATACAAGTGTAAACGTCGCGCATAACTAATGTAAACCAGTCAGCGCATTCTGAACGTGATCTAGTATCTAGATTACTAGCAATTAATGCTTTCCGAACGCACCCTTAAGGTTCCATTTCGCACTTCTTCGGGTGCATAATCCATGCATATCATTTATTCTCCGACGGTGGGCGAGTGTGGTATTTTCTTATAAAAGGCTGGAGTTAAACAAGACTCAAAAGAATTACTATAGCATTTTCTAGTTATAGTTAAAAATAAAATCTTATAAAGTTAAAAAATTAATAGTGTGAAGAAACAATAGATATTAGAGAGTTATTATTGCCCAATATTGGTCACTTGTCGAATTGATTAATCAGAAATTAAATAAAAATTGAGTGAATTATATGTAGCTTATACATATATATATATGTTGTATTTGTTATTTTTTGAAAATCCTACTAAACTGCTGATAGATTTGCCAAAAAAACACGACTATTGTATTATTTTGTCTTAAATGGCGTGACACTTGTAGAAGATAATACTCTTGTACTTTTATCTACATTTCTTATTCATAGTTTCAAAAATGTATATCTGGAAATTGCTATTCTTCTTGATTTTAAACAGAACATGGATAATTTTGTTTAAATCAATTAAATTCATTAGCTGGAATCAAATTTAAAAAATTTAATTTCTATCAGAATTCTTGCGATTAAAATTAATGTTCTCGATCCAAATAAACACAGCTCTTGAAAACGAAACGAGGTTATAGCTTTAATTGCTTTGTGTTTTGAAATCATTTTTCGCCAAAATAAATTCCATTTCAAATACATTTAATTTCTCAAGCACTCGCATCCATCCTCCTAGAGAGCACACCTCTAATTCACAATTTCAATCATCAAAAATGTGCGGTACAATTAAAATTATATAGATACATTATACCTCGAGTCATATCCAAAAGAATTTAGTTTAAATTAAAACTGACAAGAAATCAATAGTTTTCAATAAAAGCAATGAATAGAAAAAGAAAATTTAGTTAATGCGCTCAAAAAAATTATTGAAATCGTCATGCGTCATTAGATAATTAAGTTGCTTAGTATTTTATAGCATGATGTGACCGCTGAAACTAAAATATGTACTACTTTAGCCGTGTTTTATTGGTTAGTGAATACGCTTCATCGAAAATTTAACATGCAAAACAACAACAAACGATTAGTGAATAAAAATAAGCTATTAAAACGAATATTTTAGTGAAGATGGAGTTTCGGATGTTGAAATGTAGGAGGTGCTCAGGTGGTGTCCGAAAAAATATATGTTGGCATGCTGGAGAGTGTGTTCGTTGGTATTTATTTTATTATACTTTGTCTTTACTGATCGCTCCGCGATTTACAGAATAAATATTTTTTCAAATGCAAAATTTTAATTCATACCATACTTCCGGTTTAATACTACTGCCATTAATTTTGTCACAAAATATTGAATCAATTTACACGAAGGCGAATAGTTTCCATTATTATGTTTTATCAGTACACTGGCATTTGATCTGAAATGTCGTGTAACTTTATAAAAGAATTAAGTATAAAGCAAATTAAATAGTTCTTTTTTTACAAATGTAAGAAATACGATAGGGAACGAGAATTTTCATGAATATTTCAACTCGATCTGCATTTTCATGAATATTTCAACTTCAGTTTAAAAACGAGATACAAATCTTTCGAACACATCCGTGTAAGTTAATTCAACATGTAGGAAGGTTTTGGCACATAATAAACTGATACCAACTTTCGGAGATTATTATGTAAGAGTGAGTTAAAGAGTGAATAAAGAGTTTTTTTTTGGTACTTGTATTATACTACGTTTTCACCAAGAGTAAATCCGGGATTTAAGTGGATTTACCATAAATCTTCTTTAAATCTCGAAGATTTACCATACAAATTTATTTCGTAAATCTAGTAGGTTAGAAATAAATCTCTATTAAATCTTCATAGGATTGATCGGTCGAAATTCGAACTGACGTAACATCCATACGGTGCTAAGCTATCTCGATGATTTTTCATCGTTTGGCACAAATGAAACTTTCTTTCTCTCGCTTCTACTTTATAAGAAAAATTGAAACAACATTAACATTTTGATAGATGCTGTCAAAGTTAATATTCTTTTTAATCTTTCAGTGCGATGAAAACACGACACAAATCTCTTGCCTTAAATATCAGATTATCTTTTGGTGAAAACGTAGTATTACTGCTCTAGATATACATAGATTACCAATAAAACACGCCTTTTCTCGTAAATACAAAAATAGATTTCCAAAAGAAATTTTCAAACTCTTACAGCTGTTAAATTAGCTGTTATTTATATGAGTCTATCTTGCCAAATGAACATGGAGAGGATAAGCGTTCAACAACATGTGGAAAAGATTAAATTGTTTCATCAAAAAGAATCTACTCTTTTAGGAACATTTCACGCACCACATTTTAAGGCTTCCATAATCGTCCTTCCGAGAGGATTAATCGCAGGATAGGTCAGGTTGATATGGCTGTTAGCAGAAGAGCCGACACACTTAGAGTTGGTCCATTGTGATACCACATCTTGGAGACCTTCTGCCTAACATTTAAACTATTTGGAGGTCTTTATGAAGCGAGTGAGATTGCCGATATCTATATTTGCCAGATGACTAAGATCATTGTATGTAGTAGAAATCTCCTAGATGGAGTCCACGTCTCTCGGATAAAGTAGGACATGTTCGGAGAATGTAAGGAATTTCTTCCTACTCTTTTTTGTCCATGAATATTCTGCAGAAATCATTAGGACATGTACAGAGAATGTGAGGGATCGATTCCTTGTCCTATTCTGAAGCTGCCGCAATCGTTAGAATAAACTCCAAGCTGCGTTGCTTGCTGCCTATGAAACAGGGTACGTGTTATTACACCTATTACGGAGGCTATATGCGATCTGCTTAAAGATATTAAACCTTTGGGGCATTATTCAAGTCTGTTTTGTTACGAAACAGGTGGTGATATTTTTCCACCTAAGGTTTGTTCTCTGTATAGGATCTTGCTTTAGCATAGAGGTTTACACGTAGCAATGGGAATAACTGTATTTGCCTTATCGGGCAATTAAGGTATCATTGTTTCACTTTTGGCGAGTTCGTCAGTTTTACAATTTCCTGAAATGTCTTGGTGGCCCGGCAACCAGCAAAGGTGAATGTTAAACTGCTGCGCCATTTCCATCAGAAACGATCAGCTGGTAGAGACAGAATCAAAAAATTTATGGCTGATTGTCTGTCCAAGAAGATGCGGATATCTTTCATGGATATCAAGTTTTCTTTATACCAAGAGAGAACTTCCTTATTCGCCAAAAGTACCGTCTGGAACACGCTACAGTTATTTTAAAGACAAAAAGGGAGACTTAAAATGCAATCTCTTAGACTTAGAGTATTGGGACTATTCGCAACTTGGTGAATAAATTCTAGTGGAGTGGTTCAGTGAACAACCTGTACGTCATCGAAACGCAGTCCAGAGCAGAAAACTTGCAGAGCAAATGGAGGACTGTTTTTCTTTTCCCGATAGTCTCCACAGCTATGATAGCTTCGCTTCTAACTCTCCTATTGGTCAGTGTGCGTTACAGGTAACTACGTTTCTGGGTATGTCTTGCCTGGTTCTGCATATCAGATCAAGCGTTCCGAATTTATTATAAGTGGGCCAAATCTTTCTAGATATAATGCAGCTAGTTAAACTGCTCCATCTACGGTTTGATTCGGCAAGAAAAATGGATAAAATATTACCCTTCACAACTCCGAGCAGAATGTTGACTCTTTCAGCAAGTGAGTTATGAAGGGCTGATCCTTGCTAAGTCAGTCCATCCACCCATTCATTTCCATCAGTCACAATGACCATGTAAGAGTAAAATTTATATTAATATTTAGGCTTGTAAGTTCAATCCGGCATTGTTGAGAGGGATGAGGTACTAGAATTAATAGCTTTAACAACTGCCTGACTTTGATAATAGCCGTATTCCGGTTTGGATTTTGTTTGAGTAAGTCTTACATGTTTCCCTGATAGCCCAAATAATTTAGCTTGAAAAACACTATCAAAGTCGGGTACCCATAATTGGTAGAATATTTAAAGTTGAAAAAGACGTTTATGGAGAGTTATTAAGATAGTCGTGGTTTTGTGCATCAAGTTAAGTACGTCAATCCAAAAACGACTTTTTTAAAGAGTTGAAAAAAAAATTGCTATTGTTTATGTTGAATATTGGTCGAAGTAAGAGAGGGAAGAAGGGTACCCGTCGGATTTTATTTTCTAATTTTATAAATTTAAAGAAGGCGTAAGGCTATCGAGGATTTCATTCTTATAATGTATTCATTATAGAGTCGTTCACAGGGAACCGAGAATGGTCTGAAAACTTTCGAAACAATTTGATAATCGTGTCGTCTGATTTAGACTTTAAGTAGTTTTTCCATAAATTGTTTCTGACGTGGCGAAGAGACCTATTACGTATACCATGGTGGAGAGGTTAAACTAAGGAGGAATAAACTAAGCAAATAACTGATTTTTTTTTTGTAGAAATTCGTCAGTTGGACTTCAATCGAATTTGTAGAAATATTGAAATTCATTTGGCTAAGAAGAATGTTAGCTTTTCGAAAGTTAAAAAGTGTATTATGGAGCTATAAAATTATAAGTTTCATCGTGCGAGAAAGAAGTAAGCCAGGCTGGTTGAAAGTGGTCGAGTGGATAAACTTATTGACCACAATGGAGTTGCTCGGCTTAGATCTGAAAATAAGCTCAAGTTGTCTAGTCCAGGTAGTTGGTAACTCCATTTAATTGAAAAACGCTTAAATCAAGTAAGTAGTCCTTAAAAAATGTTTCTTCTGCGGATTTGGTTTTTGTGGGCAAAAAATCTCCCAAGAAGATGATAGTTTCAGGGATTTCATCAGGATGTAGACCTACCGCTTTTGTCTTCCCTTTCATTGTAATATCAAATTTGATCGATTTTTCGAATGAATAACTTGCTATATGGAATCTAATGAGCTCAGAGCTCCAACCGTACTAACCAATTCTCCTAGGGGTAGGTCAACATTTTTTTTTATTTCGTATGACTGCACATACTTTAATATATTAACTTCAGCAATTATAATTAAAAGCCTAACGCGGTTTAAAAAGTGAACATAGCACCCAGTCCACCATTCGATATTTGCGAATTGTTTCACTTTGCGATTTACCAATATGATACTTCTTGTGACCGTTCAAAAATTATTCAACGGTTAATACTGGATTTTTAATTTTAAGTCTCGACTGGATATTTTTTTGCAGATTGCTTAATTGCATACAAGTTCAACTTTTTGAATTAAATTTTCAATAAAACAAACAAAAAGCAGCATCAAATTCGACTACGAGAAAAACGTAAATCCGAGAGATATCATTTATTAAATAATTAAAACGATTAACACTCAACTGCTGCTATAATTCGCCGTGCAATTGCTATCATTGAATTTTTGACTACACCCTGACGATGGGTATGTGAGCTTTTTATATAAACGTGATGACGTTATTTTGGCATTCAAGTCCAGTGCGCTTGATTTATTTAGATATGTGTGCATGAGCTCTATAATCCCGTTAAAAGGAATGCGTGTTCGTGGGGTAATTATTTGATCGACATCAAATTATAGGTGTACAGTGATGGGGTAAGGCAGATACATTTTTTTTTTTGGAAAAATAAACAAAATATATGTATTTTTAATTTGATTATTATTATTACTATTTTTTGAAGGCCATCATCATCACTGAACCGTGTGAGCAATAAAGACAGATGTTTTTATATCAAAACAGATATTCTGATTAAATCACCTTGACATTAAATTTAAAGAATTTCTTTCGTTTAAATTAAAAATTCCATAGCGAACAAATGCAGGGTGTACCTATTCAATTTTTTGTATATAAAAGAGACACACACATTAATTAGAAATTTGAACGTATATGTCATTAAAATGTAATATGCAGTTTATTGCTTTCAGAGTCATAACTATTTATGTGTATAAGTAATTAAAAGATTTTTGAAGAAATTATGGAAACATTAGTCTTTTAAACATTAATGTTAGGAACAATAACTTCCAAGAAAAGGTGTTAGTGAAACAAATTGTTCAACACTGAAAAAGTACCAAAACCAACTTGTTTTTCGACTAACTCGTTCATTATTTTTAGTTCAGTTTTCATTTTTTATTTTTATAAAAGCCTAATATGAGCATTAATAGTCTAAAACCTTAACTTTAAAAAAAAAAAAGCAAAAAAGGTAGGTAAATTATTTGTAAGCATTCAAGACGACTGATAACACTATTTGGGAATTTGGTGCGCAAAAAATAGATTGTGGCATTGGCTGTGTGAACGAGTATTTATAAAAATAAATTGCTTGAACCTTGATTATAAAAAACTTAACATTGACAAACATTTTTTTCTTGAAAATTTTTTAAGAAATTTGTTAAAAAGATAATGTTATTAAAGAAATAATTCAATGATAAAACTATTTTTAAACTTTGTTTTTCATAAACTCATACTTCTCTAGAAATCAGACTGCAATTTTATGCATTTGAACATTTTTATTTTAAAAACATGTTTAATATTTATTTATGTACAATTTTTAAATTCCACAATAGTTTTACATAAGAGCAAGTAGTGAGATTATTTTGTTTGATATTTCTAAGCAGGGTTGCGAGTTTTTGAATTAAAAAAACCATAAGTCATAAGTCTATAGATGATTTGTGATTTAAAAAAAATCTAATTCATAAGTTAGTTAGTGACTTATGAATAAAAAAAATTAATTCACAAGCTACTAAGTGACTTATGAATTAAAAAAAAATTAATTCATAAGCTAGTTGGCAAATTGGAAATGTTTAAGCTTGTTTTGACTACATTATTATTTAATTATTAAAGAAAGTAGATTTCAAGCTTTTGTGTGTCATAAAATTATCATACTAGTTTATAAATTTTCCAATTAATAATTTTTTTATCAGAATTTATCCATTAGCTTATGACTTAAATTTTTTTAATTCATAAGTCACTTAGTAGGTTCTGAATATCTGAATTATTTTTTTTTAATTCATAAGTCACTAAGAAGCTTTGCACCAGGCGCTCTCTTATCGTTTGGGGCTCCAAACTTTGAATGCTACCATGTATTGGAAGTGAGAGACGATAAAATAGTCTTAAGATGGGTGACAAATTGTCTCCAAGCATCTAGATGTAGGTCCCACTGGGTGAAGGCAAGTGCAACTTCACCACGATGATAGAAAGCCCCCTAAACCATACAGCTTCAACCACCGAAGTTCCTCTTGGAAAATAAAAATAGATTTTCTTCCCTAGATCGTGCCAATATCCGTTGAAACCACTTGTAGCCTCTCAAGATTGAACTTCTTTTCGCCACTGCAAATAATGTTTGAAAAAATGTATTAAATTTTGACATTTGAAATATGACGAATAATGCGTAAATTAAGAAACTTAAAGCAAATTAAAGAGAATATCTCGCAATAAGCTATTTCTGTCTGTCTGTCGACTATTTTCTTTTAACTTTAAATTTGCCCCCGACACGCTTGTTTAAGGCCAAGAATAACGATACTTGGTGCACATTATTTGTTATGAAATATCTATTAGAAAATATATATCAATTTTTTTTTTTCAAAAAGGATTTCATGAATTTGAGACAAAAATCAAAGAATTTCAATTTTTTAAAAGAAGCCTAATGATTGAGAAAAAAAAAAATCAGAAAATTGGCAACTACTGATACCTTCCCTAGAACCATTTTTTCGATTTTCTCAAAAACTGGATAACTGATTTCGATCAATTTTCCCAGACTACTCCAGTGACCAAAATGTTTGGATAGTATTATTTATTAAAATTTCCAAATATTTTTTTTAAAATTAATGTTTCGAAAACCACATGATCGATTTTTTCCTAAATTTGACAACTAACAGATTTTTAATACTGTTTGTTAGATGAAGGGAAAATAATAATTTTATCTTAAAATAACGGTACCCACTATACATGTAACGTGAAAAATAGTTTTCTAAAATCGTATTTTTTTTAACTCAGCACATACAAAATTTTCTTGGCGAAACTCGAAAAAAAAAATTAGGAACCATTTGTCAGAAATTTCGTATTTATATATAAAGTAATTTTTTTTATTTAAACCAAAAGCCAGCTTCAAAATAAAGAAATTTTCTTTTATTTTTTTACAAAAATCTGGATTTTGTTTTGAAAAATAAACCTGTTGGGTAAAAAATTCAAAAAATTACATGTTAGTACATTACTTACATTTAAGTCAAGTTGAATAGTTTAGGAGTTTTGATAATTGTTTCTATCAAAATTCGTCCCAAATTCGACAATTTTGCTTGTTGGCGAACCCATTCATCTGGAAATTACCGTCTTTTAAATATGATCTTTCAACCGAAATCGGAATCAATTTCCAACTGGACGAGAGTCCAGTAAACGAACACATGCCGTTGTCTATCATCGTTAGCTCTGAGGTCAAGGGTCAGAAGTTTGTACAAGTATTAGCCCAAGTCATGACACAAAATTCGTCAATTTGTGACTGTCTTGGATTTTCCTACATGTTCTCAGCAGCGATATTTTTGTCAGATCTTGAATATCGTTGATATACGGGTATTGGCTGATTTTGCACTGAACCATTTGGCTCGAATTTATCCACCACGTTGTAAATAGCCGTCAAACAGACTAAATTTCTCTTTCTAAAAGTGTCTCTTTTTGTCTTCCCAATCATTGTGGCGTGTTTTGAGGCAGAACTTTTGGCAACTAAAGAAGTCCTGTATTGACTTAAACAAAAGTGATATCAAAGATATCCACATCTTCTTGGACAGCCAAGCAACCATTAAATCTTTTGATTTAGCCTCGACATGCTCAATAACAGCCATTAACTGCTGATTGTCTCTGATGGAGATGGAGTTTTACATTCACCTCTGGTAGGTGGCTATCCACAGAGAAATTTTAGAAAATTGTAAGGCTAACGAATTTGTCAAAAATGGAACAATGATATCTTTATTACCAGATTAGGCAAACTGAGATACTCTCATCGCTACGTGCAACCTAATGCTAAACCAAGTTGCTGCACAGAGAACAAACCTTAGTTATAACAATATCACCGACTGCTTGAAGACAAAACAGATTTGGTAACACTGGATCTGAAGCGCTTCAAAGGTTAAAGATCTTTAAGCAGATCGTAAATATAGACTCCGTAATAGGTGTTTTAACGGGACACTGTTTGATAGACAAACACGCAACGCGGCTTTGTATTTATTCAAACGATTTCTGCAGAAGCTATTTGGACGTAAGAGATGAATAATCGATCACCTTCTCTTTACATGTCCTGATTTATCCCAAGGACGTAGATTCCATCTGAGAGGTTTCTACTACAATGATCTTAGTGATCTGTCAAACATTGATATAGGCAATATCAATCGCTTAATAAGGAGCTCCAATTGTTTTAACGATTAGAAGAAAGTCTCCAAAATGTGGTATCATAATGGACCTACTCATGGTCTAATTGTGTCGGCTCTTATTTTGAGAGCCATGTTAACCTAACCTAATTTGGGAATAGTCCTCTCGTAAGGACGATTATGGCAACGGTAAAATGGACGAAATGCGCGAAATGTTGCCGAACAGTAGACCCGCTTTTGTAAAATAGCTTATTGAACACTATGACTCTAGAGCTGTCCCAATCGTTCATTTTAAAAGATCGAATCAATCATTGATTCATTGGTTCAAGGATTCGATCTTTTCAATCAATCGTTCATTCAATCAAAATCCATCCATTTCGTTCCGAACGAGATAAAGACCGACACGAAATGTTTTCAATCATTCAACTCATTCCAATCGTTTCGTTCAGACCAAGACCGAAACGATGTGAAAATGAACGAAAGTGTGGCTTTCTTTTACCTCGTAGCTTCGTTGACGCCATCTTCCATTGTATATAAAATGAGGAAGATACATTCTATTTCATGTCCATTCCTATTTGGTATTGTGAAATGATTGAGAACAAGTTGAATGAACGAAACATTACTTTTTTTCGTTCGTTTCGTTCATCGGTTCCAGTGGCAAGGGATTGACATTAGAATTGATTTATTTGGTCTACTTTGGTTGCAATCAATCAATCTTTTTGGTGAACGGGTCACAAAGACCGAATCAATCGCGATTGACACAGCTCTATATGACTCTTCAAGTCGACTTTGCAAGACACAATTATTAAATGACAACCGATTTGACAACAGTTCCTTTAGCAATACATCTGCAATCACCTTTAAAATCTTAAAAGTCCTTATAGCAAAACCCTTTATAAAGAGTAATGGACGTAAGTGACAACCTTGAGGTACACCTTAGTTCACGTTTATTGCGTCTGAAAAAAGATTCCTGTGAACAATTTAGAGTATGGAATAATTTATAGAAAAAAAACCAGGAAAATAAAAGTTACGATTCTTAAGTGAATTTTTAAGGGTTGATATGTATTTGATTGATTTTTTTTTCAAATTAATTAGCGTGTTGTTAAACGCTCATCATACAACTTCCATTGTGAATCCATATTGAATATTATAACATTGAATTTAAAATTTAATCCAAATGTTTGAATAGAATTGTCATCGCTTTAATTTAATTTCATTGTCGACACTTGACTTGACCTTTCCCAAAAATATGCAAGCACACAAAAACACACCTTTAGAATTAAGTATGAACAAATAAAGACCAATAACAACCTAACTATCTGGAGTGTAGGTGCATACCTATAATTAATTCAAAATATAAATTGTTATTCTCCATTTAATTGTCAAAACAATTCATATGCTTGAAGAACCCTTATCCGTCATAAGTTTGCTTTGCAACAACACACAATCATTATTGTTGTCTTCACCTCGCTCCATAAGACCGCACAAAAACGTTTTGACAGTTTGTTGTCACACCAAATAGAAGAAATCCAACTTCGACTCTTGAAAAGCAAACACAATTCAATTTCATGCATAAAACAAATGCAAATAAAAATCCGTCTGTCCTATCCCAACAAAACAATCAAACATTTTACCCCGCGCGAACTAATCAAATTCAAAAATAAAAAAAACAATCCGTACCTACTTACAGAGAGCCCACAAAAGTAAAACAAGAAAAAGTATCTACGTCTACGACAGTGTATCTATGGATAGACAAATAAAATCAATATTCGGAAAATCAGAAAAAATCAATTACCTCCTATCCCCTTAGAGAGATCACATTATTCCAATAAATATAAGAAGCAAAAAAACTACTTTGAAGGCTTTCGAAACTGGGCTACCGCAACCTCGCCACTTTAAACTGATTAATAACGCTCCATTACTTAGCAATTAGGTTTCAAGCTCAAACGGATTGCCCATCGCTAAGTCATAATCATTCTTTGCATAACTGATGATGGACGATTTTCCGGGATACCAATTCTTTGTCGGAAGGGACGATGGGGCAGGAGGGCACTTTTGCCGAGATAGTACATACAAGCAGAGTACAACGATGACGACAACAATGCATCGATAAGCTCGTCGAATTTCATGAAAAGCATCCGACGAATTGATTGAATCTCAATCGGATTTCGCAGCGAACATTGATGCGTAGGTCGAAACACTAGATCCGTTCAACGGGAACAAGAGACAACAACTGTTACACTCCCACATAAATCTAAAGCAATCTTCAAAGGCTTTTCCTTTCATCAAAAATCAATTATTATCGAGAAGGCAGCGGCAGTGGCAGGGGATAGCAACTCGTACCGTGGAGCATTCCCAATATTCCCCATACCATTCGCATCGCCATCAAATCAACAAGCACAGAGCTCGGAGCTATAGAGCTATTTGAGCTGCATTAGCTCACCCTCTCCCTATTCTCCCATCACTGGAACTGGGTGTCTCTCTGAATGCGTTTGCCTGAGATGGGGATGGGAAAGGGAACTCATTCGTTCCCATTCAGCATTCACTTAACCCATTCATCCAATTCGTATTGCATCGTAAAATTCCCGCTGCCGCTGTCGCACCGCATGAAAATATCACAACACAATCCCGGCCAAGCCTTGATCGTTGTTGTCAATTTTGCACAATATGCGACAGTAATGCGATGATGATGATGTACAAGGTGTGGACTTGCTTGATTTAGAGAACTAGTGATAGTCTAATGGGGCGCTGTTTTAAGAGGAAAAAGATGACAATTCATATGCAAGTACTGACTTGATATTGTAGCTAAAGTAACTTCAATCTAGAAAAAATATGAAGACTTTTTAGTTACGAGTACCTGTGCTAATTTCAAACCGAGTTCTGAGGTCACTTGGAAGCGCCTAACGAATTGCCTATGTTTCAGTGGCTCTATAGGGCAATTACTGGTTTCGTGTAAAAAGGAATTTTGATGTTTTGAACAAAATTTAAGCAGTTATGATTGAGAAGTTAAAAGAGTGTTTTTCGTTCTGCAGTTCGTCAGTCTATGCATATGTCCGTCTGTACGTTCACTATGCATACGTACATCGAGATGGACTCTTAATGAATGGGTCTCGAAATTCTTTCTGTATGTCTGTACTTCGCCTCAAACGCTGAAGTAATTTTCTAGAAACGTGCAGTATTTAAGGTTCTTCAGTGATTCCATAGAGGAGAAATTGATTTTTTTTGGCTATAAAACTAACAGCACCTGCCATTCAGCCCTCATGCAAGATCTTTTTTATCTCGAAAACGGCTCTTACAATTTTGAGAAAAAATTAAATGCACGACTGGATTTTTAAATAAGCTTTTACATGCAAAACATTTGAACAAATTTTGGAACTCCAACTTTAAATTTGTATGACTGTACGAAAATAAATTAAATTAGAAAAACTATTTTGACCCGTTTTTGAGATATAGAATTTTCAAAAGAAAAAATTCTTTATACCGATAGTGAGAAATTAAAAATTTGAAAAAAAAATGGCTATACAATAGGTACAGTCAGAAAAATCTCTATTTAAATTTTTTTTAATTTTATAAAAATTCTAGGTGCTGTTTTCGAAAAGAATAAAATTTCCGAAAACCATTTTTTAACATTTGTATGGTGGGTACCGTTATTTTTAAGTAAAATAATTTCTTTTCGAGCATGGGGTTTTCGAAAATTGAGATTAAATAAAAAAAAATTGAATTTTTTTTAAATCTTAAGAATTTTTTTTTTGAAAAATTGAATGAAAATGATCCAAATCGGTTGTACCGTTTTGAGAAAATTAAAAACAAAAAAATGGTTCAGGCTGTAGTCTAACAGACAGACAGACAGAATTGCGAGACCGTATCCCCTATTCCCTATCATCGTAATGTCAAGTCAAATTCAAAGTAATGTCTGTTCAAAATCTCGAACTTGATTCTTTTTACGTGACAGTCAGATTCTTGAGCATTTTGTTTTCACTTACTTTAAGTATTGTTTACAGAAATACATATTTAATTAATAACTTATATGACCCCCCTTTAACATCTATGAATACTTTAACTCTCTTTGGCATTGAAGAAATTAAATGTCCTTATATATTTTTTAATTCTTGATCGTGAAACCATACCTCAATATACATAATTGATGAAATACGAGGGCGGTCCAAGAAGTACTTAGCCTCACCGCCCGATGGTGCCAGTATCGCAAGAAAGATTTACTATCTCTAGGACATTTTTTAGACGGCTACTGTCAAAATTTTAGCCGAATCGGACTCGTAGTTTTGTTTTGACCACGTGTGGAAGCCAGTTTGTCCGCGAATTAAAAAAAATCAAAAAAGAGGAATATCGGTCGGTGATTCGATTCTTGTTTTTGGAAGGGCAATCGCGAAGCGAAATCAAAGAGCGCTTGGATGCTGTGTACGGTGACTCTGTTCCTTCGATGTTGACAGTTTAAAATTGGTATAAAAATTTTCAACGTGGTCGCACATCGGTTTTTGATAAACGCCGCCCAGGTGCCCCGTAAATGGCTACCACGGAGGATAACGTGTCAAAAATCCACGATCTCGTATAAGCAGACCGCCGATTGAAGGTGCGCGAGATAGCTGAAACAGTAGGCTTCTCAAAAGACCGCGTGTGTCATATCCTCCATGGAATTTTGGACATGAGAAAGCTATCGCCGCGATGGGTGCCGCGCTTACTCACTCTGGACAATAAGCACTCCGCTGTCGCCACGGCCAAATTGGTCGAAATGCACGACGAACTGCTGCCTTATTCACTGTATTCTTCAGATTTTGTCCCATGCGACTTTTTTTTTTGTTTGCAAGGCTTGAAAAAAAATCACTCGCCGGGCAGAAATTTGCGTAGACGGAACAGGTCATCGCCGCCATGGAGGCCTACTTTGTAGACCTCGAGAAAAACTATTTTTCGGATGGGTTAAAGAAGTGGGAGCATCGCTGAATCAAGCGTATCGAGCTAAAATGAGACTATGTTGAGAAATAAATCACCACTTTTCCATAATGTTTGTTTTTCTCTTGTAGGCTAAGTACTTATTGGAACGCTCTCGTAAGTCTGGTTTTCTTCCTTTTTTCCTGAGCCGAATAGATTCCCAATCGGATTAAGATCAGGTGAGTTGCCAGGCCATTCCAGCGCCTTAATATTTTCCCCACGAAGAATTGTTTCATTGTTTTGATCGTATGATACGGAGCTAGATCTTGCTGAAAAATGGTTCCTCGGGAAATAGGAACTCGGACTAATGTTAGTTCTTGTTGGCTCTTTTTCCGTGTTTCAACTGATCCTGTTACCTTGTACATTTAAATTATCCTACCAACACTTGATTTTGCTTCACCTAGAGTATTGAATATCTTTCCAATGGTTTTTCCTGTGTGTCCTGTTTTCTCCCATATTTTTCTTGAAGCAACGAAATCTTGATAAACAAAGTACATAGTAACATGATTTCAAAAATAAGCAAAATCTTTTTAAGACCCTTAAAAAAATGCGACCTACCTTCAAAGATTCAATAGAAATATTTGGATGTAGAATTTCCAAACTTTTTAAAAAATTTACGCCAAATTCAAAGCCTTGCACCAACAAATTCATTTGAACATTTATTTGTCCCAAGACTGTATGTGTCGCAAGTAGAAATTAGGTGTACTAGATACTATAGTATTTTTATATACAAGCTCCTTTGTATTTGAAATAATATTGTGTAAATAAAATTTCGAAAAAATAATTTTGGATTTTTGAAAATAAAAAAACATTTTTTAATTACCACCAAATCAAACGATTAAGTTTTGTGATTATATATTTCCTAAAATGTATAATAATTAAATACTAAAAAATTGACATTCGAAATTATTTCGAAAAATTAAAAAAAATCTTATATATAAATTAATTTAATAATAAAACGATTTTTCAAATTCTGTTTGCATGAATTCATACTTTTGTAGAAAATAGATTGCAATTTTAAGCATTTGAACATTTTTCTGTACCTAAATCCATACTTTTATATTTATGAGCAATTTTTAAACTCCAAAGTAATTAAAATATACGAGCAATTATGTGCGATCTAGGCTGGTTTTTTAATTTATTTTAAATTTGCTAAGAAATGGTCCTAATTTCGATTATTTCCTAGCGTAAATGTTTTTTTTTTTTGCATAGCAGATAAACAACTATATTATTATATTCCATGACCTTATGTGTTACCCACCCAGTTGCCCTTATTTTGCTCTTTTTATAAAATCTGTTTTGTAATCTTCCAATTTTATCTGGCCAGAATCATTTTTTTGAACTAATTGGAACGCCTTTCTTTTACATTAAATTTTAAATAGGAACAATCATGTAGCTTTTAACTTTATGCCATTCATTCACACACAAAAAATAGCGCCTTACCCAAATTATAGACGCAACCCAACCCTGTTAATGTCCCACATCACCGCACTCCAGAAAAGATACATTGTGTGTGTTGTTCTCCATTCAAACAAATAGCACACACAACCTACAAGATACAAAACAAACTATAGCACTATTTTGTACTCTCACTGTGCCTATTACTTTAAAGTCAATCGAGTGCGAACCCCACCAAAAATAAGCTTCCTCTAGTTGCCCCTGCCACAAATAACAAAATAATAATGTAAAAAAAAAACACACAAACTACAGAGTTGTAGTACACCGAGTTTATGTGTGCACCGCCACTGTCTCTGTAGAGCTTGACTAACTGAGTTGAACTCTGCCGCCGCGCCGCTGCCACCGTTTGCGTTTGCGTTTGCGGGTCTCTTGTGTTCGAACTCAAAAACTTAGCTCGAATCCACCAACAAAACTAGCGAACAGAATTTCGTGTTTTGTTTGAAATTCAATTCGACTTTTCATTCCCCAAAACGTATATTACCAAGTTTAGTTGAATTTTTGATTAGAATACGATCAGTTGAGAGCAATAACGCTCTAACAGTTAGACGCGCGCTCCATCACTAAATCGAAATCCTAACCTTCTATCGGTGCTCGTTTAGATACTTGAATTTGTGTTCTGTCATATGATAGCAGATAGTTAGATACTTTCGCACTTCAAGTCTCATAACGCTGGTGCGAGGTTTTTTTAAGTGTGCTAACAGCTGACCCCAACGGCCTTAAGTCAGAAACAGGTAGTTAAGTAACACCTTGATAAGACCTGGCGTCTTGTCGCGACTCCTTTGTGTGTGCAAAAAAGTATCTTTCTCAAATCGTGTTTGACACTTTAGCAAGAACTGTGTCTATCTTTCAGGCGCTCTGAGTTTTTTTGTGCTTTAATTTTGTGTACCGTTGTTGATGTTCTCATCGGCTATCAGTGTGTTAAGCTGATAACGGAAATCTAAGTGCCTGCGAGAGGGAGAAAAGGCAAACCGAGAGAGTGAGAGATAACAACAATCAAACCGCATTTGATGTAGGTGTGTTTTACTGTTGTATCTATCGTAGGTATTTCGAAACGTACCTATACCCTCCAAAAGTGTGTTGATAACGGTTGAAAAAGTAGCAATTAATTAATCCCCAAGGAGTCTGATAACTCTGTGCTGCGAATTTACCAAACAAAAAAAATAAAATAAAAAAATTTGCCAAACAACAGCCGTAACGTGGAACGGAAAAGCATAACGCAATCGATAACAATCAACGGAGAGTGAGGATTACAACAAGGGACAAATTTTGGGTATGTATTTATATCTCTATTTATTCTTCCACCCCCTCTTTGCTGGGTGGGAGGTTTTTTGGTTCAAACAAACGTCATTTTAAATCATTACAAAATAGCACCCTTGGTTTGAATATTTAATTAATTCAGATGAAGTCCGACAGATAACTACCTACTCGTACCTACGAATCGAATTATTTCGTTCGATGCGAGAATACAAACAAAAACTCCGAGATATGACATAGATAGACAACGGAGGCATTTGCATAGAGTACCTACTATTTTACACGTTTTGATGTCGTATCTGGAAACGATTTCCGCTCCTCATTATTTTGAGTCCCCCTTCAGGTGCAGGTGAATTTCATCAGAATTGTTGTTTGTTGTTATTCGTGTTGTTTTTTTTTTAAGTTTTATTTTGTAAGATAAAATTGGAATGAAATTATTTTAAAATCAAGTAAGATAGGTAGATTATTATGATAAAATTGTGAGAAAATTGAACAGATGATAGTAAGGAGTGTAAATGTAAAGAGTACGAGTACCTGTCATTGAAAAATCTCACATTGCAATACAATATCTATCATAATTAGGGGTAAAGTATTGATGCATCAATTTATCTATTGCATGCGCCCTATGTATTTCGTAACAATTCACAACCACAAATTTTCTGCGCAATACATACGAGTATGTATAAGATTATAGTTTCTATATGGGACTAGGTGCAATTATTTTATACATTTAAATTTCTTTTAAAAACGAGTCGCATAATTTTTTGTTTATTTTTTGTTAGTAAGTTAACATCAATTACTGAAACAAATGTCGACCATCAGTTTTTGTTAGTAAAGGGTGTTTCTTTAGAGGCATTGAGCTTTAATTTGAAATTAAACACAGACAAATTTTAATGGATTTATTTGAAAGATATTTTTTTGTTACTAATGTTTGATTATTTCGGACATGTAGCAGCGTACATAGCGTAAACTGGAGGTCCAATTTTCACGCTTTCTTCGTAGTATATAAAATGGATGGGTACAAGTTTAATTTTTGAGCATTATGGCGAATTGACACATTTAGATCATCATGAACACTTGCACATATCGCTTGTTCTGTGCGCACTTTACGACGACGTCATACGTGGATGATTATAGTTAAGAGTAAAAGTTTTGCGATCCATAGAGCACCATAAAGCACCATAAAACGTAAGTAATGCCCCATGTGTTCCTCGAAATGACCAATGATTTTCAAAGTAAATTAAATCTGCAAACATTGCCCCGGTGCGGTATGGCGTGAATCTCTTCATGATGAACTCTCAAACAAAACTATATATAACTTCAAAACAACCGAGAACTTTTAAATTCACAGTCTTAGAAAACAGTGTTGCCAATATAAAATTCTCCACCTCTATCGAAGATATGAAAGGATGAAAGGGGGATTTCAAGGAAGAAAGCTAACCCTAATTAGAAGACAAGAACAATTATTAAAAAAATTTCTCAAATTGATATCATTCACCTTAAAAAAATTATGTACTTACCATACAAAATTTCCGACACTCGTTGCAATGTGAAACTTTAATAATAATTTTCCTTCAAAATTCGGACTGGAAAATGCGAAAAACTTAAAAATCAAAATGGAATTTCAATAAACCAAAATTTGAACATCTTTCTTAGAAGTACTGATACAGAATGAGAATGTACGTGAAATCCTGAATGCTTCTTGCTTAGAAATGAAACATTTGTTTTATGATGCCTATGTATTTATTGACTTAAGTTTCAATATATATGTATATAGCGCTCTTTTTTCGCAAAATCTAAAACAAATAACTTAACATCACATTCTTTAAAAAACGTTTGAAATTTTGGTGCCTCAAAATTAATTTTTGGCGAATATTTTTAAAGTTGGGCCATTTTTACTTGTTACGTACCATATGGTAAGTTATAAATTCGTAAAAAAATAGAACTCAAGACTTTTGATCGGACTTGATATTCGTATTTTGGCTGATTTTCTGTTAACTAGGTGTCATATCATTTTTTAATTTCCGTCCCCACATATTTTTTTCTTTTTTTTAAAAAAACCAAAAATAACGGTACCTGCCATTTATTTTTTTCGAAATCTTAGAAAATATTTTTTTCTCAAAAACTGTTCCACTTATTTTTTTTAATTCCAAAAATTTAATTTAGTAAAAGCTAGCTAGTTTGAATTTTGTTTTTAAAAACTGGTTATTAATGAAACATTCCATAAATATTGTTTTTGAAAATTATCTATTTTGTACCTACCGTAGAAATGTTAGTAAATGTTTTTTGAAAATCGTCTATTTTTCAAAAACAGCAACTAGAATTTTGATACAAATTTTTAAGTTTCACTTAATTTTAACGATCTATAAATTGAATAAAATTTTCGAAATTGAAATATTACTGACAGTATGTACCGTAGAATCCGTTTTTTTCGATTTTTGGTTTTATCCTTAACGGTATAACGGATTTTAATGAAAATTTTTATGCTGCTTAAAACATTGTAGATATTTTAAGAAACAAGAAATATTGTTTGAATATTTGTACAAAATTATAAATCTTAAAAACAGGTTATTAATTATTTTTTTGAATAATTTTTAGTTAATTAATTTTATTTTTATTTACATAATGATAAAATCTTAAAATTGTCGTAGCAACATTTTTTCTTAAACACTTTATATACATACATACTATAGAAACTTATTTTAAAGATTTCAAATTGTTATTTGAGGATAAATTCTTATTTGCTTTACAAAATATTGATTGGTGACCCAGGGCCTTTTGAAATATTACAATACTCATAAGGTCCTGTGTGTGGGTGGACAAGAATGGAGGGGTATACAATTCTCTGCCCAGTCTGGACGGCGATTTGTATAGGACAAAAACATTAAAATTGGTATCTAATTTTAATTTTGTACTAAAGTAACTTTGGTAAACAAAAAAAAAATTAAAAAAAATTAACTCCAAAGCTAACGGCACCTGCCATACAGCCATTTAAAAATACAGCAAAAAAAATTATTCTTCAAAACGGCTCTAACAATTTTGGCAAAAACAAGTATATACGAGTATACTAGAAATGGTCCACAATTTGTTCAAAAAAAAAGAAAATTTTGTATTAACAGTGCTGTCATAGAACCGTTTTTTGTTTTAATGTTCGACTTCTCATTAACGGCTCTACCGATTTGCATTTAAATTTGTATGCAGGTGTTGCCTTGTATATCTATTTATAAATTTTTGAAAAAAATATTTTTTGCATTTAGAAAAAATATATTCAAAATTTCTTCGGAACATTCAATATCATGAAAACGAGGACCGATTGCTATTTTTTCAAATTATTTACTTAAATTTATATTATTAAATATAAATTGGCATAACAATTTTTCTTTTGAAAATTTTGAAGCAATTTCTTACATTAAAATTAAGATTTGAAGATTTTCTTAATTAAAAATGTTTCTATACATACAATTTTTAAATTTCAAAGTACTTGTGCATAAGTGCAAGTACGTGCGATCCACTTGTGCATATTATTTCGTTTCATTTAATCTTATAATTTTTCTTCTGTAGATATTGACTTTAAAAGAATAAATAATAATACATTCTAATTAAGTTAAATGAGTTCGCGAATATCATGCTTTCTGCTCTAGATCAAAAATTATTTCTCATTATTTCTCTAGATATTAAAAATAATTTTTTTCTTTCTGGTGAAATTTTCATTGCCTTTATTTTTTTTGTATTTTCATGATGTTGATGACAAACGATCACTGTTGAATTGTTTCTGTGACTAGATACATTCATAGATAGGTATTCCATAGAGAAAGGTCGACTGTGATGACGAGCCCCATTATAACAGCTCTATGATACATTCAATAAGTGTTGCCACTTTAGTTTAATAGATTTCTGTAAAGTTTGACAGATTTTTAAATTTGGTAATCGTTTTTTATAAATTTATAAGTTGGATTGAAATTTTTTTGAGGTGGGCAACCTTACAGAATTTTTCTCAATAGAACCTGAAAACAAATTACGTAACTAAAACTACATTTTTGGCTAAATTTGTTTTACATTAAACATTTTTGTTATGTAAGTTGATCCAAAAATTTTATGAAAATAACGAGGCATAGTTAAAAGATTGATTAATACCAAAATAAAAACGAGAAGGATTTGAGCTTTTAGTGGGTTAACGATAGGAATTTTGTTATCTCTTTTTTTTTTGTTGTGGAAACTTTAATTTTGAAAGGACATTTCTGAAACCTTCGTAAGGCTTAAGTTTTTGAAAAAATGTCAACCTTAATTCAATTTTTACTTGCGACTTATAGGTACTATAAGGCAAGTTATGCATTCGTAAAAAAAATCGAACTCGAGATTTTGATCAAAGTTGACATTACGATGATAGCGAAGACTAAAAAAGTGGGTCTCGCAATTCTGTCTGTCTGTCTGTCTGTCTGTCTGTCTGTCTGTCTGTCTGTCTGTCTGTCTGTTCGACTACAGGCTAAACGACTCGGCCGATTTTCTTTAAACTTGGTAGATATCATTTTTAATTTTTTCCCCCCACACGTTTTTTTCTTTTTTTTTTAAGACCAAAAATAACGGTACCCCCCATACGAATTTTTTACGAAATTTTATAAACATTTTTTTTTCTCAAAAACTGTTCAACAGATTTTAAAAATAAAGATACAGAAAAATTTCATTTAATTAAATCTAGGTATTGGTTGAAAAAAATTTTCCGAAAAATGGTTATTGAGGGTACCCCCCATGGAACCATTTTTTTTGTTTTTGATTTTCTGAAAAACGGTTCAACCGATTTTGATAATTTTTTTTTTGCTAAAGCTCCCCAAAAACATAAATAGAATTGTGTACTCAAATTTTCAAAAAAATTTTTTTTGGATTTTTAAAAAAAACTTCAAAAATTTTTTTTCAAAACTCAATATTTCGAAAACCCCATGATAGATTTTTTTTAAACTTGATAAATAAAAGTTTCTCAATATAATCTACAAAATGTGAAAAAAAAAACATTTTATTTTACCTAAAAATAAAGGTACCTACCATACAAATGCTAAAAAATTAAAAAAAATGGTTTTCAAAAATCGTATTTTGCTCGAAAACGGCACCTAGAATTTTGATAAAATTTTTTTTCTTTCAATTAATTTTTACGATCTTTAATTTAATAAAAAAAATTTTGAAATTAAGATATTACAGCTTGTACCTACCATAGAACCATTTTTTCGAATTTTGAATTTCTCATTATCCACATAACGGATCTTAATGAAAATTTTTATAGAGAAGCTTCTAAAAAGTCTAAAACACATTGCATTTCAAAACTTTAAAATAAATATTTTTTGAATTTTTGAAAAAAAAAAATTATTTTTTTTCTTTTTTTGAAAATTCGATATCTCCGAAACGGATCAATATTTCTTTTCGTAAATTTAATTTTTATTCGAACAATAATAAAAACTTTAAACTAGCCTACCAAAATTTTTTCCTAAAAAGCTTTTAAAAAGTTTGAATATAAAAGTTTCTTTTAAAGAAACCACTACAAGGACTTATAATTTTGGTAAAGACTAAAAAAGAATTTAAAAATTAATTTTATCCTTATGAACAGTTTTCTCTAATAACATTCGTTTTTAAAATTCCCAGTCGACTACATAGGAGCAAGTTCGTGCGACCCAGTCGTGCATTTTATTTAAAATGAATTACCTATGAAAGGTCGAGATTTGTTCGCCTGGTGGCAACCATGGCTTCCAGTCGTTTTAGATTGTAGAGATTCACCATTGTAAAATCCCCTCCGGATGATTAGTTGATTTTAATTTGATATGCGTGGATAGAATTATAATAATTTGCATAGACAATTATGAGTAACGATCGCAATGAACGGACGACCAAATAAATAAACGAACTAAACGAAACGAACCAGCGAATGACTTTGGCTTATTTCGGAAGCGTTTTTGTCTTAATTTGTTCCATTTCATAAATCTAATAAGGCGACAAAAAGATAGCTCGTCTTAAACGAAGCTACCATCCACAATTTAAGGTCAACATTGACGTTTTGCTACACATTTGGTCTGAAGATGAAATTGGCAACCTAATTCGGATAAATACTCGTAGTATAAACGAGTAGTAGAACAATAATCACAGGATGCAAACATTTTGTAACGGTTTGTCTAGGAAAAAGGTGGGTGACATCGTCACATCGATGAATCAGAATTAAGGTATAGCGAAGAAAAGTGGGAACGGCTGTGGGCCAGATATGGAAATACATTGTTTTTTTTTATTTTGATGAGGGTCTGGTGATTGGGAAAGGCCCATTCGACGTTTTACTATCGATTGCTTCGAAATATTTGACATTGACATGGTAATTTGGATAACTCGTAGTACCGACTTATCTTCTAGATGGCGTGTCTTTATCATTAGATTTGCTGGTAATGCAGCGAACCTATATTCTGTTATGGGAAATTAACTCGGCGGGAGTGCGTGGTGTTGAAATTGAATTAAGTTCTTCGGTGGTGAATTGGTCTTATCAGAAGAAGATAAAGTTGATTCTATTTCATGTGGATAATTACATTGAATAAACGTAAAACTTGTGTTAGAGGTAATTTAATCTATATAATAAGGCTACATGAAATATGGCCCCAATGAAAAATGGCTCTAGAGCAAAAATTTGTATGAAAAACTAAAATCGATAAAATTCTGTTGGATGGGGGTGATGCGTTTTCTTCTTATTTATTTGGGACTTTTTTTTCGGTTATCATTTTGTGGTCAAACTACACTCTGTAAAATTCCTCCATATTTTAGTCTTACAAAAATTAAAAATGCAATCCAAAATGGGGCCTTTTTGCGTAATGAAAAATTATCCCAATTTGAAAAGAAGTATAGTCCCGAAAAAAATCCCAATCGCCGGGTGGACATCAACAGTTTTATTGGGCAACTGTGCCTTTTATCAGTTTAACTACCTTTTTGTGGCCATTTTGCTTAAGGGCCTGTAGTTTTTGCCAGGTCATAATTTGGTGCTGTGGTTAAGCTTTTGTACATTGAGCTTGGGACTTAAAGTCAAAACACATTTGCTTCAAATTTGGTGCAGGGCATTTTATATGATTCCCTTAATAAAACAGTCAAACTAAACACAAATAAATCGGCGACACATCGGAAAATAAAATGCTCGACTGGGTCGCAAGAATTTGCTCTTATGTAAAGGAATACACATTTTAAAAATTAATAGCGCAAAATTTTAATTGAATTAGTACGATGCTTAAGCTGTTTTAGTATGATACTAGGTTAAAACAACGAATTTGCAAATTTTAATCGAATATAGCATTAAACTTTCTTTACCCTTTTATTAAAGTTAAAATCATCGAATACCTATACTTTATTTTTCAAGTATCTTGCTAGCTTCATGGCCCTTTCACATTTGCTAACATCAAAAAAGGTTCGTGTACTTACTTTTTTACACGAAATGCCATTGTTTTAGGTGTAAAAAAAGCTCAGAAAAAAGAAAAAAAAAATAAAATTTCAGATAAAATAAATAAAATTATTCCTCATCGTTCAGAAGCAATTTATTAAGAAAATTTTTTTAACATGATACTAGTAAACTACTTTAAAGTAAGCAAATTATTAAGTAGTATCATACTAATGTCTTAATAAAAGGTTGTTTAAAATTTTTTGCGCCAATGTTACTAGAAAGGAAAATGTTCATAACCATTAAATTAATTTCTTAAATGACTAAAGCAACTCCTTAAGTAGTTGGAGCTAAAAACAGAATGACATGTGATTTCTCTACCAAGCATATGCAAGAACAAAAATTATAAGTGGTAGCGGTTTATTTAAAAAAAAAAAAGTTTCATATAAAAAAGCTTTTTATAAAACATTAAGAAAATTGATTTTTTTTTTTCAAAAATTCAAACAAATATTTTATTCTTAAGTTTTGAAATGCAATATTTTTCAAAATTTTTAATTTCATTAAAATCTGTTGTGCCAATGCTAATAGTGTGAAATTTAAAATTCAAAAAAATGGTTCGAAGGAGGTACCATTAATAAACATTTTTCATTTTTCTTTTTTATGTTACTGCGTTATTTTCTAATAAGGCGACAAAAAGATAGCTCGTCTTAAACGAAGCTACCATCCACAATTTAAGGTCAACATTGACGTTTTGCTACACATTTGGTCTGAAGATGAAATTGGCAACCTAATTGGGATAAATAGTATAAACGAGTAGTAGAACGATAATCACAGGATGTCAAACATTTTGTAACGGTTTGTCTAGCAAAATGGTGGGTGACATCGTCACATCGCTGAATCAGAATTAAGGTATATAGCGAAGAAAAGTGGGAACGGCTGTTGGCCAGATATGGAAATACCTACATTGTTTTTTTTTTATTTTGACGAGGGTTTGGTGATTGGGAAAGCCCTATTATAAGTTTTACTATCGATTGCTTCGAAATATTTGACATTGACATGGTAATTTGGATAACTCGTAGTACCAACTTATCTTCTAGATGGCGTGTCTTTTTCATTAGATTTGCTGGTAATGCAGCGAACCTATATTCTGTTATGGGAAATTAACTCAGCGGGAGTGCGTGGTGTTGAAATTGAATTAAGTTCTTCGGTGGTGAATTGGTCTTATCAGAAGAAGATAAAGTTGATTCTATTTCATGTGGATAATTACATTGAATAAACGTAAAACTTGAGTTAGAGATAATTTAAGATATAAAAATAAGGTTACATGAAGTATGGCCCTAATGAAAAATGGCTCTAGAGCAAAAATTTGTATGAAAAACTAAAATCGATAAAATTCTGTTGGATGGGGGTGATGCGTTTTCTTCTTATTTATTTGGGACTTTTTTTTCGGTTATCATTTTGTGGTCAAACTACACTCTGTAAAATTCCTCCATATTTTAGTCTTACAAAAATTAAAAATGCAATCCAAAATGGGGCCTTTTTGCGTAATGAAAAATTATCCCAATTTGAAAAGAAGTATAGTCCCGAAAAAAATCCCAATCGCCGGGTGGACATCAACAGTTTTATTGGGCAACTGTGCCTTTTATCAGTTTAACTACCTTTTTGTGGCCATTTTGCTTAAGGGCCTGTAGTTTTTGCCAGGTCATAATTTGGTGCTGTGGTTAAGCTTTTGTACATTGAGCTTGGGACTTAAAGTCAAAACACATTTGCTTCAAATTTGGTGCAGGGCATTTTATATGATTCCCTTAATAAAACAGTCAAACTAAACACAAATAAATCGGCGACACATCGGAAAATAAAATGCTCGACTGGGTCGCAAGAATTTGCTCTTATGTAAAGGAATACACATTTTAAAAATTAATAGCGCAAAATTTTAATTGAATTAGTACGATGCTTAAGCTGTTTTAGTATGATACTAGGTTAAAACAACGAATTTGCAAATTTTAATCGAATATAGCATTAAACTTTCTTTACCCTTTTATTAAAGTTAAAATCATCGAATACCTATACTTTATTTTTCAAGTATCTTGCTAGCTTCATGGCCCTTTCACATTTGCTAACATCAAAAAAGGTTCGTGTACTTACTTTTTTACACGAAATGCCATTGTTTTAGGTGTAAAAAAAGCTCAGAAAAAAGAAAAAAAAAATAAAATTTCAGATAAAATAAATAAAATTATTCCTCATCGTTCAGAAGCAATTTATTAAGAAAATTTTTTTAACATGATACTAGTAAACTACTTTAAAGTAAGCAAATTATTAAGTAGTATCATACTAATGTCTTAATAAAAGGTTGTTTAAAATTTTTTGCGCCAATGTTACTAGAAAGGAAAATGTTCATAACCATTAAATTAATTTCTTAAATGACTAAAGCAACTCCTTAAGTAGTTGGAGCTAAAAACAGAATGACATGTGATTTCTCTACCAAGCATATGCAAGAACAAAAATTATAAGTGGTAGCGGTTTATTTAAAAAAAAAAAAGTTTCATATAAAAAAGCTTTTTATAAAACATTAAGAAAATTGATTTTTTTTTTTCAAAAATTCAAACAAATATTTTATTCTTAAGTTTTGAAATGCAATATTTTTCAAAATTTTTAATTTCATTAAAATCTGTTGTGCCAATGCTAATAGTGTGAAATTTAAAATTCAAAAAAATGGTTCGAAGGAGGTACCATTAATAAACATTTTTCATTTTTCTTTTTTATGTTACTGCGTTTTGCGAGAATAATCTTTTGTCATGAAATAAGCCATTGTCATGTAAGCCATTCGAACTTTGCAGAAAATTTCAGGTCCCCTCCATTTCTGATTTCATTTTCATTTTATCGCCCATGCGAGATCAAACTTACATTGAAAGTCTCTGTCTTAATCTTGATTAAATTATTACTATAAAACATGAGATTTAGATCCAGATACGAATTTATAAAACGGGACACCTACTAAGACGATTTTTGAAATGTTTCGATATTATGAGACCAACACAAGACTTGCGATGTACATATAAGAGTCTTGTGTCGATCTTATACCCAGCCCTAGTAATTGTTAGTGTTTATCGTGAATTATATATTTTGGTATTTATTATATAATTCTGTAAGATTTATAAGAATCTTGTATTGAAAATGATCCAAATCTTTGAGAACATGTAGCTTACCCCGCAATGATTGCACTCTCAGAAGCATTCAGAAGTACAAATTTAGGTACTTAAAAAAGTGCCTTGGAGATTTTTTTTTCGGTCATAAAAATTAAACACTTTCAAATTTGATCACCTTTCAGCAAATCGCAAACGCAGAAAAATAATATCTAACCGAGAGCATTTTCGCGTAAGCTAAAAATAATGTGTTAAAATTGACATAGCCTCGGGTAAAAACTACACAGTGAATGCTTCTAAAATTTACGTAGTTAACTCGATTAAATAAAACTAGCCGACCCAGCTCTCGAAATTCGAGTGCCAATTTATTTATTATTTATATTATTGGCAGTGTTTTCAAGCAAATTTATTAAATTAAATTTTATTTTATGTAATATGCAAAGTGTTCGACAGTGCAAAAACAAAAATGACCCACAGTGTGTAAATGCGTGTCTCAAGTATATTCTGCACATCTCCGTAACTGTGGCTTTCCAACCATATAAAATTTATCGAAATCGGTTAAATACTTTTGGAGAAAAGTGTACCACAAAAAACATGTTTGCCGTTTTATTATATGATTGTTAAAAATAAACAACTAAGAATTTTACTAAGTCAAAGAACTTAGTTATTTTAATCGAGAAACTAGGCCATAATTCCCAATTTGTGTAATTGCTTACATTAAACAAGTAACGTGTTTAAATATACATATATAATATTTACACTTTAGTAATTTAACGCATTCCTTATTTAATAATCAATAATAGTTTTGTTGTTTAAATTAAACGAGTATCTTAGTTAAAATAATTAACCAAATTTATTTATTCTTACTAAGTGAATGGGTTACAATTTTGAAACTAGATAATCTTCTCGTCTGATTTTACCGACTGGTGGCTGTAATATTACAATGAAGATTGTTTAAATTGCACATCAATTTGCTTCAACCAATCAACCAGATTTGTTTAAGCTATTAACTGAGTTGACTCGTGTAATTTTAACCGGGTAAGTTTGCATGTTGTATATTATATATATATATATTAGCAATCTCACTGAATACTTAAACGAAATTATTCGCAAACAATATTATACCGTTTAGTGTTGCTTCGCTCCCATTTCCAAGCTCTAGGACAATTGACCGACTTGGTGATAAGTTCATCGAAACTATAAGCGTATCTACTTCTCAAAATAATGAGCGTAAACATTGGGCTTGCATCTAAAGATGGTTTGATTCTTAATGCAATAGACTTCGCCAAAAGTCTTTCGCATATATGAATGTGCTTAGAAGATATACTTATATTTTGTACCATTTTAGGTCTTCATATCTGGAAAATCTTGAAAAACAAAAACAAAAAAAAAGGTGTCCATTAGGGCTCGTAGGGAGCATAAACCTATTGACTTACAACTCTTAACCATTCATCAATGCATGTTACCAGGAATGGGAGGACCCTACAATTTTCATTTCTTGCTAACATGAAGTGTTGATTTCAATTTATTCAATTAGATATGCTTTGCGTAGTAGAATGATATAGACGAGCATAATTCGCCAAAAGACTTTGTCTAAATCCCCAAAAAATTGATCATTTAAAATTTTTCAAAAACTTTACTTCAGAGTTCAAACAATTTTTTGTCTCGTTATTTAACTGTTTGTACGAATACTGTTTCCTTCCCGAAAGTTTTAATAACTTGTGATATATTTTCAATTTTCAAAAAAGGAGAAGATTTTTGAGCGTTACAGATGTACTCCAATACTTTATTCGATTAAAAATATATATTTTCGGCAATCCTCTATATTAGACTTACTAGTTGGGTGGAGCTATTTTCAATTACTGGTCATGTTTTTGCCCTTTGGGTATTCCCAAGAACTTCTCTTGACACTGTCAATCGAATATGCAGAATGTTTTTGTCTATCTACGAAAAGTTTTTGTGTTAAGTTGACAGTTTGTGAAGGGTCAGAAATTTCGGATTGGTTTTAAACGAATGCAGGTGTTCCTCAAGGATGTATTTTGAGGCCCATCTTGTTTGATGTTTTCATTGATGATATTTCTGCGTGGAATCACTTTATCACGTATCCTGATGAAAGTATTACTATATGCAGATGACTAAAGGTAACCCCTCTTCTTTTCGACTTCAGATAAATAAGCTTCGGACGTATCTACTGCAGAAATTAAGACCTGCAAATATACGTTGGAGAAACAAAAATTATGGTGTTTTAAGCTGGGTGAAGTAAAAGGCTAGAGGAACATTTATTTCTGGATCGTTAACCTTAACCAATCTTTGTAAAGAGGAAACATTTTCAACTTCTCTAAGGTACAATTTCTTCTTTGCAAATCTACGTTTTGGTCAAAGAAAAAATATGCCCCCAGCCCAGCTATGTTAATATTTGTTGGCTTAAAAAAAAAAAAAAAAAAAAACAATTTTAATTTACAAAAATGTTTGCCTTGTCAAATATAGAGAGAGAACTTCTAAAAGAATATTAAATGATAACGAAAAATCAATTACAAAACATTTGCCTTTATTTTGCTTATTCTTATCTAACAATTTCAAAATCCTCTTAAAAGACTTCTTTGTAGGCCCTTCATGGCCCTTCATGTCCCATCATTCCCACAGTGTCTATATTGCTTTTCAAACAAGAAAAAAAAAACACAAAACGTTTGACCAAAACG
The DNA here is from genome assembly GCA_963931855.1 of Philhelius festivus. Taxonomy (NCBI): domain Eukaryota; kingdom Metazoa; phylum Arthropoda; class Insecta; order Diptera; family Syrphidae; genus Philhelius; species Philhelius festivus. The sequence continues at coordinate 238,323,831 of OZ007554.1, forward strand.
AAATAGTACTTGAAGCCCCCGATCAACTTTTCAAGTTCAATGGAAGTTATTCCTTTTCATCAGTTTACGTAGAGGGTATCATATGGAACTTATATAAATTGAAACTTCTTAAGAAGACCTCTTCATTTATTCAAAAGAATTTTGTTTCTGTATTTTTTTTTTTTGTTTTGGCAGAACTCCAGAAAATGATTTGTTTTGAGTATTAAAGTATTTTCTGAACTTTGCTTCCACTGGACTATGATGTTTCAATGAACCTTGAATACCTTAGTAATGAGGTTTAATTATCTTGAAAGAGCTTATAGCTTAGAGCATAACTGAAATAAAATAAGCAATCAATTAGAACAATATTTTGATGTTAAATATTCAGTTTGATGAATGCTGAATGCGAACTTCAAAATGGTTATGACTTTGATTAACTGTGTGATGAGTGAATTTATTATGAAATCCAATTTGAAATGAGGAATTATTATTTGAATAGTTCCTAGTTGAATTCAATGCCTGTGGGAATTATCTTAAACGAGTGATTTTGAGAAAATGTTTTAAATGTTAACATGGGGCGATGGTTTTAAATATAATGTAAAAGGTCTGGTTTTGTTGTTATTCCACTCAATACTAATAAACTTAAATGAGTTTTCTAACATCATGAAAAACTATATTCCGTTGCTTCGTTTGACGAATGTAGCTAGAGGCATGGAAGATCTGAAAATATTTTCGAAGTTGTAAGAGGTGAGCTAAGTTCATCTTAATTTGAAATATTTTTTGATATAATGTGCTACACTTTGTCAGTATTTCGGTAACACATGCTTAATTTTTTTGAAACTTCACAACTAACAAAAATCGTTTTCTTATCCAAAACAAAACAGTACCCACCATACAAATATCGAAAAAATATGTTTTTAAAAACCTTAAAAATATATAAAATATATTTTAAGAAACAAATTTGGTACTCCAATTTAGATTTTTTAGTATTATGCTAATTAACTAATAATTTGTTAACATCGAATTTTCAAAAAAAAATGTTTTAATTTTTTGTTTAAATCCAAAAAGGTTCTTCAAAATTTTTTACATGCAATGATTTTAAAACTTTTTAAAAGCTTCTGTATAAAGAATTTAATTTAAATCTCTTGTGCCAAAAATGAAAGAGTAAAACATTGAAAAATAGATAATAAAGTCTTAATTTAAAGTTTTTTTACTGTATGGAATATCGTAAAAATTAAACGATACATAAAAATTTTCATTTAAATACTAGAAGCTGTTTTCGAGAAAAATATGATTCCCGAAAACGAAGTGTTACAATTGTGTGGTGGGTACCGTTATTTTTGGATAAGAGAAAAATTGTTTTTGTTTTATCTTTTTAGATAGTAAAAACTATGACTTGCCAAGTTTCAATAGAACCGAGTATGTGGTTTAAAAAAAAAATAATCTTAAAAATGGAAATTTTAATACACAACATGATTCAAACTTTTGTCCACAATCACAAAATTAGGGCAAAATTAAATAGCCATAAGCAAATATGAATGTATGGAAGAATAACAATACATTTTAAATCCTTAAAATACAAAAGTTTTCAGCTATAAATTTTTTTTGAAAAAAATTTGGCATGTCATTTTTTAGTTAATTATTGTGCAAATATAAATAAAACTTACAAACAAATTAAAGACCCCTTTTTTGATTATCGTATTTTCATTTGAAAATTTGAATTTGTTTTTTTTTTAATTTAAAAATATTTTTTTTTTAACTTTTAAAAAACTTTGTACTAGTTACTGTCACCAGTATCTTAATTTGATTTTTTTTTATTAAATTGTAAAAATAAAGTGAAACGGAAAAATTTTTCTCAAAATTCTAGGTGCTGTTTTCGAGAAAAAATAAGATTTTCGAAAACCTTAGTTAACCAATAAAATATTAAAATAGTAAATAGATAGATTCAAATAAGATGCACTACTGGGCCGCACGAGCTTGCTTACTAACAATTTTAAAAAACAAATGTTGTTGGAGAAAACTGTTAATAACTTTTCACGCCAAATTAAAGTTCTTTTAAGTGTACGAATTAAATTTGAATTTCCAAAAATAGTATTTTTTTTTCAAAAAATCATATTTTTTAAGTTTTTAAATACAATGGCGCAAAATTTTAAACATTTAAAACCTACTCTAAATCAATTTTAGAATGGGAGTCGACTCTTAATATTGAGTTTAAAACGAGAACCGACTTTTTGTTAATCTTAAAGGACATAAACTATACTTTAACGTTAAAGAGCTCGTCTTACTTTAACAGCAGGAAATAGCTAGTTTATCTTTTAAAAGTATACTTTATCCATATTGACAATGGTCATTTCATACCAAAGCAAATCGAAGAAAAAATGTTTACTGATGTTTTATTCGATTTTTTAAAGATGTTTTTTGTAAATAGACTGAATAACTGAATATTATAAATTCGAAATAATCGTACAAAAGTGCTCTACGATGAACAAATCTGAAAATACAAATGTATGTAGGTACATATACATATATCTGCGCGCCTTCGACACCAGCCGAGACGAGTACGAGTATAGCTAAATGAATCTGCACCTTGCAACAACAAATTGAGTTTTTATGCTGTGAATTTGCGGTTTATACTTTATTTCCATCTAAAATTATGTAAATAACTTATAAACAATCAAAATCTGTACCGAGGTAGTATATAAAATATACTTTTTTTGGCGAAAAATTATTTGGTTTAAAGTTGTCTGTTCTTTTTTTCTTTTTCTTTTTTGGGTTTTTGTAGTTGTGTGAGTTATGTATCTGTCAAATTAAGGGCTGTTCAACGCAAATTCGCTTAGGTTCTGTTGTAAAACCCACATCAGTTAGAAGAGTTGTTTAACGTGTTTAAAATTATGCAAAAGTTAGACGAAGTCTCCAAGCTAAACGACTGCGTTAAGTAGAGCCCGTTTTATTCCTTAAACGAGAACTGTTTAAAATTTTGCGCCAATGTTTTTTTAAAATTTTGTTGACGCTTCTCTATTAAAAATTTCATTTAAATCCGTTATTCCGATACCCAAGTAACATCGTTAGAGTTAAATGTTATTTAATTCATCTTTAACAGCTCTGAGAAGTAACTGCAAGGCCCTAGCTGTGTTTCAAAACTGATTGTAGCTCTTAGTGAAAGAATTTAAGAATCTATATCTGTAATGGAGTTTCTTGACAATCCTTAGCTCTGTTATGTTTAAAAGCTTTCTGCTCAGTAAATATGCTCCACAATACTTTTTTTATCATCTGTTAGAATGAATGCATGCATAAATGCATTTTGATTCTGCACCATTTAAAAAAGCTCTTTTACAGCAAAAGATTTTTTTTTAAGGTGTTCCTTTAGAGCTATATCTTCATGCATGTTTAATAAAATAGCCAATTTTTAATAATTTGTATAAAAAAGAAAAAGAAAACTATTAATACAAAATATAATTTATAACCTAAAAGCGCTCAGCTCTATGGACATTGTAGAGCATATAGTAAAGCTTTATGCTGACAAAAAATACTAACAAGCACTATTAAAGAGCTCAAAATTGCTCTCAAACTCAATTAATTAGCTGCAAATGAGCTCCATGTTTGCTCCAAAGGCACATCTAGAGCGTGTTTTTGAATTAACGAGCCTTAAGATTAGCTCTGAAAGTGCTTTTCCAAATTTTATACAGCTAAAAATGTTTCTTGGGCATTGACTAATTCAAATTGCGAGATGTTGCCTTAACAACTTGACTTCTATAACTTTACAAATTTCAAGAATCGCTTTTGCACGACTCTTTAGAATTATTTTTAATTTTATTCTCAGAATTCTTCTAATAATGCCAAAATAATATGAAATTTTATATTTCTACCAAAAATAGTAGTTCTTGTCTTGTACATACAATCTTCAAGAATCATTCATTGAATTCAATCAAAAGATGGCAATCATTAACTTCACATTGATACTGCGACTTCAAATTTGTAATCGCAATTCACGATGAATGAAAAAGATTATAATAACTTTTTCCTTATTCATCACAAAGCAACCAATTATTGATGGCAATGATCTGGGAATGCATGCAATCTTAACATTTTTTTATTCAAATGGATTCAAATGAATGCAAAATGAATCTGAAAGAACGCAAATAATTCAAATGAATACAAGTTGCAATCAATTGGTTCCTGTGTGAAGTGGGTGAAAAAGAGTTGGCAATACTTTTCATAAAAATTAATGGTGATTTCATATTTTAAGTCACAGTCTCAAAGTGAATTCAATGAATGCAATCTTTTAATTGAATTCATTAAATATTGAATTCTTTTACAACTCTGCCCTTTTCCTTTTTGTTTCGTATCTTACTGAATTTGTATCAAATAGTAATTGTGCCATAGAATTTATTATGAAATTGATTCAATTGCAACTAATTTTAGCAAACCATTTGATAAAATTCTTCACAATATAACTATTTTCGAATTGAAATCATATGGATTCCCATTTCTGTTTGGGTTCAGTATTATTTCGATGATCGGATGCACACAGTTTTGCTTAGGGCTAACACCTTCAACCCTTTATACTCGATATAAGGCGTCCCGCAAGGGAGTTACCTCGGCCTCCTGCTCTTCTTGTGAAGTATTAAGCACGTTGAGCTTACTTTACAAGGATATGACCCGGAGACTTACACCAACACTATGTGTATCCCCAAACAGATAAAAAAGTTTCTTTGCTGCTGCGGACTTAAATAACTTCCAAACCTTTATCTGCTACCGTCACAATTTCTTTGAGTTAAATGTTAGTAAATTACTTACTCCTGAAAACGCCTTCCTCTTCCTCAACATTGTTACTACATGAGTAATGAACAAGTTTCTGTTGTCACTTCCATTCACGATTTACGGGCTGTTTGTGGCAATCAGCCGAATTTCCCAGCTCGTTATGATTCCATTATTAAGACAGCAAATTCAAGCTTGGGATTCATTAAACACTGGTCCAAGAAATTTTCAGATCACTAAGTTACAAAATCTCTACATATAACTTTTGTTAGGCCCTGCTAGAGTACTCGTGTTAGATTTAGTCATCCTATCATCTTGTTCACATTCAGAGAATTGAATCCATTCAACACAGGTTTGTTATATATTTGCATTAAGAGCGTTGGCCCTCCTACAAAAACCCCCTTAAACTGATCAATTTGCAAACACTCAGCAAACTGTTTTCCTGCATCAGTTATTTTCTGGAGGTATTGACTGTGTTGACTTACTTAACAAGAGTGTAAGTGGAATATAAATCATCGTTGTTTGAGATCAATACCACTGTTTTATACACCCTTTCACCGAACCGAGTACGGCCAAAAAAAGACACTGACAAGAATGCTGATAAAAGCCAACAATTCCAATATCTTAGATCTAAGCTGTTCAAAAACCGCCCTTAAGAATTCTCTCCAATAACTATCATTTTTCATCTCCCACATTCCATCTATAATTATCATTGAGTTATTTTAGGTCAAAGCTGTAAGAAAGTTTGTTATTTTTTTGAATTAAGTTAAAATAAATAAATTAAATAAATTTTTGAAGTTTTTTGGTGTGAGGTCTGTCTTACTGTCTTAATAATAATTTATCAAATACACAAACCCCTGAAATATAGTAAGGTATAAGTAAAATGTTTTCAAATAAGCTACTTAATTAAATTACTTCATTCTGCCATGATTGCTTTTCTCATTCAAAGATTGTGGTTGAACTCAAGAACCACCAATCCCACAAAACTTTTAATCCTATTAACAGTTAATCAAAAGGAGATGTACAAATTTATATTAACATCAATAAAATTATATTATCCCTCGACGGAAGGTACAAGTTTGGTTAGGACTACTCCCCACAATCAGTTCTTTGCCACTCAAAATAAAACCGTCCGCTCTTAAATAATGCGGTTTCTCTTCCAACACCACAAACTAATGAACTCAATACAAACAATAAAATCATCATCATCATTATTGTTGTCGGCATTTGTTTTCCTAATTATTACTCACGACTCACGAGATAGACACAATTAAATGATCCCAATAAAAGATTAAAAGGGCGCAAGCCCACAATAAAGAAACAAAAAAATAATAATAATCATAGGATATGTCAAGACCAAGAGCATAAGAATTAGCCAAGCTGTTAGATGTTAACATCACTTGACATCTTCTACTCTTCAATCAATGGCAGTTCTCAATTTTTGTTGAGAAACTGAGTTAATAAACGCCCCCTTTTATCAAAAGGGCATTAGTGCGGATGTGTGGTTGTAGTTAATAAGTCTTTTTTTTCATTCATAAGCAAAAAAATAGCAAAAAGTCGAACTACTAATTAAACCCACATCTCACAATGTGCTGTAGTTCAGATAATTTAATTATATGTAACCGACAGTCGACCACTTTGCTGTCGTTTACTATCCATCCTCAATCCGCCCTCTTGTTTCATAATTTTGTTTATCTATATTGTTTCTGAAATCCTTAAGGCAAGTTATTGGATTGAAAACATATTTTTGGAAATTAAATAAAAAAAATAGAAAATGTCAATTCTATCCTGGCAAAATGTAGCTTTATTATTAAAAATGTCCAAGTCAAGATTTTTTAATGTTTTGGGAGAAGTAATACACAATCATATTAATCAAGGTAATTTCATGTCGAAAATACTGGTTTTTGGAATATAGCTCTGGGAAGTTAAATTTTACCGAAAGATTGTAAAAATCGAATAAACAATATTTACATAACATTCAGGGTTTCTGTTTTGATACAAATTTACCATTTAAGAGTTATATGCGAAAAACCCGTATTCTAATGGTAAAAAATATATAAATGACCTTTTTATGTAGAGAATATTATGATCCTCAAATTGAAATGGAATTATTTTTCGACAACTTTGGCATTTTAGAGTGTAAGGCTAGCCGCGCACTAGCAATTTTTAGTTGCGAACCTGTTTGGTTAATTATATGTTCAATAAAATGGCGAACTTATTTTAGGCAATCGTTTAGTTTGTGTCAAAACACAAACATTTTAGTTGCTCGAACCAAGCAGTTTCGCAACTAAAAATTGCTAGTGCGCGGCTAGCCTAAAGCAAAAAAAAAAAACAGTATTGTTGATTGTTCGTGTCAAATATAAAGTTTTTTTGTCAAATTTTAGGATCGGATGTATAGCCAAAATATGAGTATGAACATTATAGGTGCATTCTTCATGATTTTAAGAACCAACAGTTTCGTAGGGTTTTTTTTCTTCACCTTTGGTGTTGGTGTCGATTAGGTGATAAAAATTTTCCTAATTTGTGTCTTCTATTAAAACAGGAACAATTGTAAGCTATTTAAGCGAACTATATAGGCTTTTTTGGAGACTTATTTGTCGATTTTTGCTTTTTTATAGAATCTCCAAGAAAATTCAATTTTTCTACCTTAAGAACCTAATGTCTAAATTAGATCGCCAAGCTTAGGCTTAATTATTCAAAAAAAAAATTAATTAAATTAAGAAAATTGACATTTTTAAGCCCGTCACCCAAACCACAAGAAACCTGCCAAGCTTTTGTATTCGATAACATGAATATATCCGCTCCCAAAATTTGCTGTCGGCTGCTACAGTAGGAGTCATAGGTACGCAAAAAGGCAACATTTTCGTCATTTTACGTGTTTTTCAATGGAAATAGAAAAAAAGCAACGACATTTTTGGTTTTTACACCCCGACTCCACAATATATCTGTCTCTCCAACTCAATGTCTGACATCTCTATCTCTACATTTTCTTATTGCTTCGCTGGGCAAATTATGTCATGATTTTTCATTTCTATCCCTATTGCACGGGATGTGTTTTGTGCGGACAACAGAAATTAGCAAAAGGTCAATCTAACAAAAATTATATATATTTGCAAAGAAAAGAATGCGCATCTACCTAAAGTATAAATAAATAACACTAAACATAACTTAACGCACGAACAAATGAATAACATGACACCTTAATGTATTTACTTACAAAATAAAAAAAAAATATTTGCCGACGGAGTACTTGACAAGAATCAACTAAATGAGAAGACACGAAATAATGAGACAAAAGTACGAAAAACAACCATTTGTCAAATTTCATATCAGACATCTATATCAAGACAAAACCGCTGACATAGATCGCTGACATCACATCATAAGAGGAAATATCGCGTCTCCATTGGAGATTTCATATCATGATGAGCATCCTGAGAGAATTTATCTCCTGTGGAGTCGGGGTGTTAGGCAATCGTATGGTCTAAAAAATTTTGATTGGACTACTTTGAATTTACTGTTTTAAAATAAACAATCAATAGTTTTTTCACATATGTATTTGCATTGAATATCTTTTAAGCTTTTTCGCCTTTTTTGTGTTTATGGATTTCTGATATATTTGTTTTTGCTATAGGTTTAGCAAACATGAATTCTTAAAACAACACCTCGTTGAGAAAGGGACTTGTGTTTTTATTTTTTATAAATGTGCCAGAGATCCCGCTCGAAGGACCAAAATCTAGGAATCTAAGTGATAACATCTCGGTGAATGACCATTTACCTCGGTTAAAATGTTTTACTTTCGGTGCTGTTTTGAAAAAATATTTTTTGAGAAGTCCATAGTCAAAGTTGCATAACTAAAACACTCAATATTCATATAAATCTTCTTAACTCATCACTGTGTATCTTCAGCACATTTCTGCTTAAATGAAAACCACGATTATTTGAAAAATATTTCCTTTAAATTATAATTGTTTTCATATAAAAGACACTCCTTTTAAGGTACAATTCTGAACAAGAGCGATATAAATTATGGCTTAGTGATCAGGTGGAGACTTATTATTTTATTTTTTTTATAAAAATGTCGTAGATCCGGCTCGAAGGACCAAGAAATCGAATTGACTCGAACTCGATCTTATCAGTGCTGGGGATCAAATGACCAATAATTAACCTAGATAGAAGATGTGTAACATGGCTTGAAATCTTCTGCATAGCTGCTTTTTTAAAAAATTATTTTTGACACGTCGACAGACCAGACGTCAAAACTGAAACACTCAAATATTTAACCTACTAAACTTATCAGCGTGTATTTTAAGCACATTTGCAGCAACCTGGTTATGTCCGATGTACTAGTAAATTAGAACCAAAGAACCATTGATTCAAAATAGCTTAGTTTTTTGGCCTTTAAATCCACAAAATAATAATAGTGCTAAGTCTTCTACTTGGCTGATTTATTTCAGTAGTATATAGAATTTTTATTATAAAAACCTTCATACCAAGTATATAATGTTTGTTTGAATATACCTAACCTATACATACAAAATTGTAAGAAAATTTTTAAAGCAAAATTAGTTATTTTTCTTGGATTGAAGTAACATTTTTTCATTCAGTTTATACTTATAAAACATATAGACAGTAACGCCGCATAATTTCAAAGCTTTTAAAATCGGCTCTATAGCATTTTAAAAATTGGAGTTGACTCTAAGATATGCGTATAAGGAAAGAGCCCACTCTTTTATAATTTTAAATGATATAAGGCATGGCTTAACGTTAAAACTCGTCTAACTTTAATAACATCAAAAGGATTCCTTATCTTTTAAAAGTTTACTTTTGATATCTTTATATGTCGAATTTTGACTAATTTATTTTGAAGAAGTTAGACATTTGGATTTCTGCGTTTACTTTAGTCGAAATTACACCTTACAGGAGGAATTTTTAGCCAAAGTTCTAATAAGAATGTAGAAATAAAAAAAATCTATGAAACGGCTTTCAACTCATCGCATTAAGCAGTAGCACTAAATTTAAAGGGATCAAAATCCACGAAGCACTCACGCATTTGGCATAGTCACATAGATACCAACCAAAAATCAGTGATCCCAATATAGCGGCAACACCAATAGGGAAAATAAAACCACTATAATTAAAACCACTATAATTAAATAATGGTGATGATTAATCCCGAGATGACAAACGATTCACTTGTAAAAATGGTGCATCACTAAGACCTTCGGGCTAGAAGAAGTGCTCAGTCTCCCGGCTGAATAAATATGTAAATGTGTTCAGGCATTGGCTTTTTAAAAGAACCATGTAACTGAGTGCTTTTTAAGACTAGAACCTAAACATCAAAGGTAGAATATTTGCAGTTTACCGAAGCACAAGAAATAGTAGATTTATGAAACGACCGTTTCATGGTGGCCAAATACAAGTTTCTTTTTCAAAATGTGATAAAATGAACAAAATTAAATTGTTTCCATTTATTATGGCTTTATTAGTAAGGACAAACATTCTCATGAATTATGGAACAAAACGTCGTTCAAGTGGCTGACTCTGCTGGAGTTAATTGCACCTTGTAAGCGAATAATCCGAGATCCGGGAAACAGCTGCCAGTTTCAAAATTACATATGATTTAAAAAGAAACCACTAGATGGCCCACTCTGTATTATGCAATAGACATCGTGACTCAATTCTCAGCCAGTATTGAAGAAGTAGATTTGTGTTGAATAGAAAAAGCTTGAAAACGACAAGAACACTGCTTCTAATTGCTTAAAAGCAAAACGTTTTTCATAACGAGGGTGATGTGTTGGTAGGGGCCAGGCATAAAATCATCAAGCAAGTATGAGTAGAAGAAATCTTGCACGGTGAATGAAATATAAGCTTCATTAGTTCCATCTTAGAAAAGACGTTCACACGAGTATGTCTTGCAAACTCTATATCGAGTTATATCAATGCAAAATGTAGCATGTAAAATTTTTTCCAAGCTACTGCGTTAGTCTTAAGCCGTTCACCAAAACTTAAATTGGCAAGTACCAGTGTGGTATCCGGCAAATCAATCATAGGACAAATCTTCAGACTGAAGAAAATCCTAGACTCAACACCTTTTTTTTAAAGCCTAATATGAAAGGTGCTCTATATGGCTATGACCAAACTCAAGATCCAGGAAAACTGATTGTTGTGTGTTGGTTTAAATGGCAAATTACACAGTGAATTTTGAAACTATCGAATAGCTCTTTCGAATTATGTGGAGGGTTTCAGAAAGAAAATTCACTATCATGCGATTTCTTCAATCTCATTTGGTACATAGAACACACTACTTCACTTGGGCAGATCTACTCAACTACAAATGTATATGTAAATCTATCGAAGTTATGGGTCACTCCAAAGGTGTCACAATAAAGTCCCTAAAAGTAAATGGAGAGTCCAGCAGGGTAAACTTGTTGGTCTTAAATTCCAACCAAATAAAAGATATCAACTATCAAGCAAACCTTAGTCTACTGCTTTGGACAATAAGCCACCTTCTGTTGATAGCATCAACTTCAAACTACGAGTAGTTAAAGAATTCAGGTGCCCTGGAATATATTACTCCATGTAGTAAAGATCCGATGAAAAATTATCCTAGCAGACCGGTGCTTGTTCGATTTGGGGAAATGGGTTCAAAACTGCTTGCTCCGTGTAACCCCTTTGAAATACCTTATATGTATATATTTACTTCCAGCAGACATTGAGAGCAGGTAAATGCGACCTCAACAAGTGCTCTTTAATTTATTTCAACAGCCAGCTTCATGAGATTTTTCCATCTATTTAGCACAAATCATGTCAAACGTAGAGTATTCAATTCGAGTTCACACACATGTTACACATCATTTGTCATTCGAAACATGTGTTTCCGAAATATGGTTGTTGTTGTTGTTTCCTGTTATGCCGAATCCAATAGTCTAACAACACACCCCTTTCATATGGAAAAGCGGGTATAATGCTGTTTTATATTCTGACTTGGGGTTGGTATTCGGCAATATACATTTACTATATTGGTCTCTGTATCGACGCACGGTGACCTTATTTGATGAACAGAAAGATTTGGTTAAACGGTTTTGTAAACTTTAACAAACCTACCTACCTTCAGGTTTTGGTATAAGATTGAACTGAATGGCTTAGTGTATACGCACAATGAGCTATTAAGGAGCTATTAGAAATTGAATTCGTTATGCACTGTTGAACATGAATGAGACGAATTTACCTAACCTAACCTATCCGAATTGGGGACAAGAATAAATGATTTCTTTTTTTTTTTGTAGAGATATACAAAACAGAGAATCGGGATTGTTTAGTGATGTATGCCGAATCATGGCACACCTAGTTCCATCTTAACGTGACATACCTAAACAAATAACGGAAATCAATTGAATAGCCTTCAGAAGTTTTAATTGAATTAGAAACTATGTAGAGAAATAAAGAATTAATTTTGTGTTTATTGAACTCACAACATTTTCTTATGAAAGGAAGTGTTGTTCCCGCAAATCAACAAAAGTTTGTTAATTTAAAAACTCTGTTTTGTGGTGAAAGGGTAACAATAAAATCTAATGACCAGTTCCCGGCTCCGGGGTATACAATAAAACTGAAAGAATTGAGCTGTTTGTAGGCATGCGAGTATAGGTTTTGATCATCACATCACCATATGAAAGTTATTTTATTTTGGTTCCTTGGTCGTCAAAGAAGAATGGTTTCAAATAAGAGAAATTCAAAATGGCAGGAAAATGACTTGAACCAAGAATCATTTCAAAATAATCACAGCTCAAAAACCAAAATACTTTTTTGTTCTTAAGTGGGTGAGGAAACAATCTTCACAGGCCTTAAAAAAAACAACGTTTTTCCACGTCGTGTTTTTTCAACTTGCTCCGACTGTGGGGTAAGTTGTAACATCTACCGGAGAAAATGGAAACTGGAATTGGACAAAAATAAGTTAAAGTTTTTTAAGACCATCAAAATTTTTGAAGATTTGTTTCGTAACCAAGCATCATGAGCTTTGGCTTATTATATCTTAAAAGGTTCAAAAGCTCCTTTAGCTAAGGGATGCAATTTGTGGAAACAATGTGGAGGAAATGTCAACATTTCAAAACCATTTTCTTAAGCCTTGATCAGTAAGAGCACCGTCAATACACAATGTTCGTCAAAATCACATTGTATTTTTGTCGAAAGATTGATGTTAGATTAATTGAGCTTGGTGGAAAATGCGTATTGACGAAGATCATACTTATCAACTGATGAATTGGCAAATTCAAATTTGTTAAAGATTAGATTTCCAACAAATTTTGATCAATGCCTTTTTAGTCTTAAGTTGAGTATGAGTGAATTCTTTAATGAAAGCTTAGCTTGTCAAAATGAATGAGGAATAAGGGCGTTGATCTGTTCCTAGTTATGTCAAAGAAGGAAGGTTTTCTTACCTAATACCATCTTATTTCTTCCTATTGTATTGTAGGCTATTGTACTCTATCGATAGAATCGATAATTTTTCATAATCAATAATAGTTTCAAGTAATGGAAGCTATCGAAAGCTTAAGTGCTATTTATTTTCATTAAAACCAACTTTCATTTTTTGTGTCCTCAACCTTTCACAGTAATGATAACAGATAAGCATCCTTAATTTTGTTACAAATTGAATTTCAAAAAAATCTATCGATAGTCATGATAATATTTGCAATAACATCGATAGTGTCCATAGTGAATTATTTCGATGTTTATCCATCCATTACTGCGACTTCGCTAAAACAATGAAAAATGTATTAAAACTTATGATACCTATTCGAATATTTGTCAAAGCTTACCTACCTACTTAAATTCCAAGTTACATTAAACCAAGGAATCTCAAAACGTTTAGTAGGTACTTTGGAAAATTACATCATTATCAAACCAAAGGTCATGGAAATAGAAACGATTAAAGTCTTAATTTTAACCCATCTGGTTGTGTTATAATTCCTTTCATCAGCATCGTCACAATGTTTCCTCTTTGGCATTTCAATTTCTTACCACCAGCCAGTACCAAGGGGATGATGTCCATGTCGCTATAAAATTAAATTCCTTAATTAACCCCGTTAATTATAATGGTCTTGCCATTTCTTCCATCAAGTTATCAATAGCGAACCATAAAAGTCCCAACACGACAAAGTAGACAAAATAAATTAATTAAAACTAGATGGCACTGTTGCAGTTGTTAGTGTTGCTCTTGGTTTCACAGAGGACAAAATGATAATATCAAAGTGGACGAAGAAAGTTCTTGGGGCATAAAGTCATCTACTCTTCTTCAAAGTAATCATTTAACATAATTTACAAAAGCAATATCTGCACCAGCACTGACTGCCAAAAGATGAAGAAAAGAACAAAAGTTCAATTCCAAAACGAAGGAAGACACAAAGTCTTATGCTTTGAGAAGATGCGCAACTGGAAGACGATTCCACTTCAAATGAAAAACGTGCCAGTGTATCCGCCTGTCACTTTGGTATACACTTGCATTTATTTTTAGTTTGAAGAGATCATGTCTGTCAGAATTTTTGTGTCTCTTGAGTTCAGTTACGCACGTACTTTTTACTACCCTATCGTTCCTTCGCCCTACATTGAGGTTTCGAGAACAAAACGGAACCCCAAGATATTAAACTGAAGTTCAGACTTGGACTCGCCATCAAGAAGCGGTGCCCTTATTGTAATCCAATTTATGAAATGTTCTCTAGTGGTACTTATGGTAGCCATTCCTATACTTAAAATTTATTACAATGGGGTGGGGATATTGGACGACGACGACGTCGGAAACGACCCAAACGACAGCCCTTTATGACCGAAGAGGAAGAGAGATACATCAATTTTATTTCAAATGGATTGTAAAATGTTTTTTCTTTGTATGTAATAAAGGACTATAAAACCTACTCCTCACTTCGGAAGACCAGACTTGCCTGGTGGTATTGGGATTAAGAGGATAATTTGCGTAGTTTACTACCTTGGATCTTTTTCTAACATCGCCAGGTGGATGTTATGTGCTATTCAATCGTGAATGTTTCAATGAATTCCCAAGAAAAATTCACATAAATAGGTTTCCAGGTACGAAATGACGTTTTTATGGGAGTTTGTTTTGCCCATTCTACAACTCAATTTTTATACTTCGAGTTTCGGCTTTAAGATTTAGTTAAGTATAGGTGTTTAGATTTAGGAATTGCAGTTTATAAGGGAAGAGCAATTTTGTTTACTCTCGTTATTGCTCAATAGAGGAAGCTTCGACTCTGAGTCGTATACGATCTTTTAACTTTAAACCGCTTGCATTTTGCCTTCCAACTTGAATTTCAGTCGAAACAGGTTTGAGTATGGGTAAATAATTCTCTGAAACCAAAATAAATGTCGTTAATACCTCGTAGCCATCTTTTTTTTACCAAGAAATTTTCTGACAGATCTATCAAATAGTTTTGCTGTGGCAGCCATTTTATATACATAGACGCCAACGAGCATTTTCTTTAAAATAAAAAAAGTGAATTTCGAGTTCTTATTCAACACTATTTTTTAAGAGAAAAACCCATCAGGCAATTCAAACAAGAGCTTGAAAAATATTATTGGGTTGGGACTCACCATTGACAATTGGTTTACACAATTTTGGTGGGTTGTTCCAGCACAAGTTCTGGTCGCCTAATTGAGGCCGATAAAATCTACGTGCGCGAGCTTAAAGAGACCTCCAGGCTTATTAGATGGATCAGTGATTTCGATTTCACATAAATATTTGGACATGAAAAATATTTCCGCAAGGTGGTTACCGCGTTTGTTTCGAATTGTCAAAAAACGCAATCGTTTGATAACTTGAAAGGAATGTTTGACGATGGTCAAGAAAAATTTGAACGAGGTTTTGCGTATAGTTTAGTAGCTGTGAATGCAACCTGGGTTCACCAAAACACCCAAGAGACCAGTTGAAACAATGGACGAATAACGTCAATGTATGCTTGTGAGAACAAAACTTATTGGCGATAGATTTTTTGGGATGCGCGCGACTTTATTGACTTCGATTTCTTTGAAAAGAAGCTCCTGGATCGATTCCAGGCAGATTTGAAGCAAAATAGGCCGAATTTCAAAATTGCATGAGTTAGTTTACAAAATCCTCCCTATCGTCCAGCATATTCTTGGATGATAACAGAATATTTCATAAATTGAGCCCACTATTGATTGTTTCGAAAAATGAAGAAATGGCTCGAAACAAACTCCAATTTTGAAGGGCTCAAGAAATCGTTTTATTTTGAGGGCTTAAAGGAGACTATTTTGAGAAGTAAAACGTTCTTATGCCAAAAAGTGTTTCCCATATTCAATTTTTTAGGGACTTATGGACCCTCGTTTCTGTTTGAAGGGATATTCTTAAATTGATCTATATTGCAAGCATTGGTTCCGTTTAAAAATAAAATTCGAAGTTTTTACTAAAAGTATCAATACGGTGATGAAAAACCACAAAAAAATGATTCCCGATATGACCTTTCTGGGTCTGTTTAAATTAAGGTCTGTCCGTCCATGTGTAGGTACATCTGCTGGAGTCTAAATACATGGACTGATTTTCTTGTTAATAGTATCAGCGTTTTTAAGAGGGCTTAGGTACTTTGAAACTGACGGCATATCATTTATAAAGAATATAAAAAGAATTGGGCCCAACCTACTGCCCTGAGGAACTCCAGAATTAATTATAAATCTTTTTGACTGATGGCTATTAAAACTCAAAGAGTATGATCTGTCAAGCAAATAAGATTGGAGCCAAGCAATAAATTTACACCCTGAAGAGAGAGCCCTAGCTTTATCTTAAGATTGCAGGATGGATAATCTGATGACAGTAATACACGACGAGCATATGGCAGCTGCCGTTGAC
Organism: Philhelius festivus; assembly: GCA_963931855.1. Classification (NCBI taxonomy): domain Eukaryota; kingdom Metazoa; phylum Arthropoda; class Insecta; order Diptera; family Syrphidae; genus Philhelius; species Philhelius festivus. The sequence goes on from OZ007554.1 coordinate 238,340,437, forward strand.
CCATAATTAATGGCTAGTACTAAAAATCCTTATTGACCTCAACTTTTAATACTCGTATGTCAAAATGACGAAACCTCGCGTAAGATGAAAGACCAAGTAAGCTGCCCTAAACATAACTAATACCGTTGATTGCATCTACTACTATCTTTCCGAAAGTACCTTGGTAAAAGCACACCTTCGTTATAGAGTATTTAGTAGTGACACCCTAATCTACTTCGCTCTGTCGACCATAGAACGTCCCACTGCATAAACGAGTTCCACGATTCCCTAGCTCTTAGTTTTATAGTAGTATACACCTTAAGTCCTTTGACTGGGTCAAAGCTTACCCCCTAGAGGGATGGGCCAGGCCACAAAACAAACATGCAAAATTTTTGTCTTGATAACTTACCGAAAACATAAAGATATTGACTGTATTACCAGATTTCAAATGTTCCGAAGAACAGCGTAGTACAGGGCTTGGCAAGACATTGTAAAAAGTATTCACTCATTCAAAGCTTGAGTACAACTTCCATACATGAGCAGGTGCTTCTACAACACACTTAAGGTTTTTGGTTAGAACTCAAAATAGAGCTATGTACATATAAAATTGATAGAGCCATAACAGAAGCCTTTACATCTCTTGAGCACCGACGCCGACGTTTCATTTTAGGTCTATCAATATTCTATGCCTATCAGTTTACCCTTGAGCTAAGCTTTGGACGGTAGCATCTAGATATTTCAAACCATTATTAAAAAGTTAAAACTACTCTCACGTTTCACCCCCCACCAATTCCTGAAAATTTATAAATAGCTAAATGATTATAAAACTAACTCAATTATGTTTGACTTTATAATGAAACAATATTAGAATCACAATGAATTAATGACAACCCTTAAACCGCTCAATTTCCAAACTAAACACACATCTTTCCACGCGAAAATCCCCAACTCCCCAAAACAAATGGCGCAAAAAAAAACGAATCGACTTAGCAAAACCCAATCACATCTGTCTATTCCAAAATCCCACAATCATGTTTTGTCGCCTAAAATATGTGTGCCCCTATGGTTTCTATAATTAAAGAGCATATTAATTGAACAAATATATGTAACTACGAATAATTAAAACCTAGTTTCCCAGACCACAATCACAACTAAATGTCATTTTTAATCGAACGTGTCATTTTCTCGGATTTAATTCAATCGGTTTCCATGGATTTGCAGTCGTACTTGTATAATATTGGTAGCTTGCCGCAAAATTTGTCCCACTTTTTCGCCATCCCAGTTCAATATGGCCGTTCATCTAATCTCTGTGACAACATATTCACCTGTCAAACATGCACATAATCCGCTCCAAAAAAGAACCGCAAACACAAAACATCGAAATGTATCCATTTCAGGCGTTTGTCAAACCAGGAAGGGTTATTTCCAGCGCCATAGAGACCGACCGCACCCTCCACACACTGCAAATACACTCAAACAACAACGAGCTCCGTACCGCATATGTCAACTTTCTGGAAATGGGTTGTGGGGCTTGCAACGGAAAAATGAATAAAAAAATATGTGTGCTGAGGGATTATTTTCAATTGCAACATCGACATGTTCTACCAACCTTTCAATTTTGCTAGCCTGGCTTGAAAACCTGCAAAACCTTTAGCAAAGCCAAAAGTATACAAAAGAAACCACCAACTTAAGCAATATCCATACATGACATAGCGAGCGGCGATGGGAGGGGGACAAGCTTGGTGCAAAGTTGCTAGAACGAAACCTCTAACGCACACGGTACAAGTCCACACAAGGTCTTTATGTGCGGTCTACGTATGTTGACATGGAGTAATGAAATCCAAATGTGAAAAGCTTTAGCCTTACCGCTCTTTAATCTTTGGTCCACAATTCGGTTGTTCATCGTATAAGGATGCAAATGCAACTACAAATCCTTTCCCTCTCTTATAATAGAGTACGGGTCTGGAAGTGGGTTGTGGACACTGGGCTAGTGGGGACACTCTTTTGTGTGTGTTAATGGCCGCTTAAGCAAATTTCAAATTGAAATAGAATCCACCAACACCACCACCCAAGGGTGTGCCTTTATTTTGCAGAAGAATCATCATCATCTGTTGTGTTCCGAATGACGAAGGACAAAGGACGAAAAACGATGACTAGGACTTAAACAGTTTCAATTTAGAATTCGATGTTGTTCTTTGGTTGGTATACGGTGCAAGAAAAAATAAGGGATCAATGGCTAAGGAAATGTTTTAGATTTGTTTCAAAAATTGTTCCATGTTAAAATAGATGATTTTTATTCCAAAAAGAATTATTGCCTTACCAATAGAAATAGGAAGAATTCTTAGCTATTATTTTTTTTAACTATCATATTTTATTTTTACAGACAAATTATTCATTTCTATGCTGAGATCACATCTTAATGCAGTTTCTAGCTTTTTATGCTCAATCAATGGCAGACTTAAAGGTTGCTATAGAGGTATTCATGCATCGATATAATTTTCCGCTTCGCAGAGAGATACAACTTTCTCGCAGAGGTTTGCATGAATATCCCCTAAAAATACTTGCTTGAATGTGGGGAATAATCAGTTGTTCGTTAGACGACAAAGTCCAATCAGTAAAAATCTTGTGGTATCAAAAATTTAAGTCATTCAAAATTTTGACTTAAAAGTGATTCTGATTTCCTCTTTTAATCACACAACACAAATATTTGTGGCTTAAAGATGCGGCAGACTAAAATCTATTCCATGGTATGAAGAAATGTTTATATACAAGTTGTATTTGATGGTTTTAAGTCTGATATTCATAAACTACAAAAATGCTGGAGTGCCCCAGGGCTCCGTTTTGTCTCCAAATTTCCTTCTCATATTAAAATATCAATGATCTTTTTTCTGAAACTTCTATCTTCTGCCTTTCGGATGTGGGCTTAGAACGGCAGCGTCTGAAATCGTCATTAATCAGTTTACTCTTGAGCCCAACTTCGGACGTACTGAATACTGGAGAGATTCTTTCTTTATCCGCGCTATACGAATGTGGAATTCTCTACCTGGCTCAATATTTTCCTCCCAATGTTTCTCAAACATTCAAAACCAATCTCAGTGTCTCATTTTATATTCTTACCAACTTTTATAATCTCTCGCACTGTGATCCGACAGTTTAGGGAAGTCATAATCCCATCAGTGTGCGCAAAATTATGAATCAAATTTAAACATCTCATTTCGCAGGAGATAAAATTAAATTATCTCAGATTTATCCTGCTTTTCCGGCTTTAGATGAATACCCATAATATTTAGTTCTACAGACAAGCGAAAATATTGCATTAGTTTGGTATAAAATCGAACAAAACGAGGTCCAATGAGTACACCTAAAGTGCAAAAGCACTTCCTAGTCCAATTCCGTCAAATTGATATTAGTAAGTCTAGACACTGTGGGTACAAAATATTTGAATTCGTTATATGATTCGTATCAGTTGCGTTTCCTTGTGTGTGCTCACTGCTCACAGACATAGATTGGATGTTGCTTTACAAAAAAAATGAGAAAGTCTTTGTTTTTGAAACCTGTTTTTTTTTTCAAATTTTAAATATTTTTTTTTTTTTTGAAATTATTACCGGCGATGCAAGTTACATTTGACGTGTAGGTGTGACGAAGTTTTTACGCATGAACAAAATATATTTAAAGAAATTTTTTAAAATGTGAAGAATATCTGGTTACCGCTGATCGACGCCACCGTACATAAGAATTGTGAATGTCTGCTTTATGGCAATTTATACAAAATAGAACTCTAAATGTTGATCGATAATGTTCTGTATGTCTTTTCGTTCAGCTGCAGTTAACAAGGCTGGCCCGAAATTCTTTAAGCTTGACGTGTTTTTTTTAAGCATTTTTTTAAGCACTATATAGAACGGTTTTTTTCTCTAAGACATATTTCTCAAAAATGAAAGCCTTTTCTTGATATTGGATCTTATCAAAAACAATACGTAGTTTGAGTTTTTTTGTGTACTCAAACTATCAATATCTAGCAAATATTTTGGATGGGAGCGGGTCAAAATGCTGTATTTTAAAATACTGTATGGTCAAAATTCTGTATGATACTGTATGATCTAATACTGTATGGTTAATATTCTGTAGTTCAAAATACTGTATTTCAAAATACTGTATGTACAAAATATTGTATGATCAAAATACTGTATCTCATAATACTGTATCTCAAAATTTTTCGTCTCAAAATGCTTCATGAGCTGAGTATGAACACCTGAAAGTTTTGACAGATCAATTAGTTTGGTGAAATTATTTATGCAATTGTTGATAATCAAAAGAATTGTAAAAATATGTCGATGAGAATCAACCTTGATAACTCTTTAACAAATATCTTATTGATTTTATGTTGTTATTTTACAGATTCTTTTAATGCTAAAGAAACTTTGCATACACCAAAACTCGCACCTACCCCAAATCCCCACAAGCTGGGGACAGCATGCTCCCCCTTACATACCACACTGTTTATAGTTAGGTCGTAATAAGAAAAGGGATCATAAAAAACGGGATTATAAAAACTTTTTTTGCATTATCAAACCGATTTTTATTTTTCAGTCTATTTACAGCATTTTGAAATACAGAATTTTGACCAACCAGAATTTTGACTTATAGTATTTTGATCATACAGTATTTTGAACATACAGTATTTTGAAATACAGTATTTTGATATGCAGTATTTTAAATACAGTATTATGACCCATACAGAATTTTGACCCCAACCCATTTTGGATTTGCACTTAGCTGGTTTTATTACTAAATAAAGATACAAGATTTCAAAAGATTTGAATTAATTTTTGTGTACATTAACTCGTAAAAGAATAAACAATATTGCATTTCAAATTCTTCAAACTTTTTTTTTTTGGATTTAAGATGAAAATATCAAATTTTTATTTTTGGAAAATTCAAAAATGGATTGATGTTTTATTTGATAAAAAGTTTGAACAAATACAATAATAACTTTTTAAAAATATCACCAGTGGTTTAATTTTTTTTAATTTATTTATATATGTTTAAGAAATCAGATATCATTCTTTTTCTTAGCCATTGAGGAAATTGTATTGCAAGTGAAATAAAATGCACTACAAGGTTGCACAAACTAGCTGTTACGGGTATGTTTAAGAGACTTAGAATTTTAAAATGGATCAAAGAAAAATACCGTTAATTTTTTAAATATTCAAAACAAATTCTTAAATATTTAAAGCTTGAAACAGAGTGCAATGAGATTTCTTAAATAAATATAAATTTATACGAGGAAAAAAATTTTAAATCATTTAACAGTCTTTAAAAAAAAAAAGGCTTAAGATATAAAATTTTTGAAACATTTTAAAGAAGCAAATTTTTATTATTCCAACTCAAAGCTTATATTAGTGTTCAAATAACAATTAAATTAAAAAAAATATATTAATTTGTTTTCAAGATATCGAATTTTGTTAAAGAAAATTTCTTCTTTTTTTTCAAAAAATCCAAAAACTATTTTTGTTTTATTTTTGATATGCAATGTTTTTTAAGCTTTTAAGAAGCTTCCGTAAGAATTAAGCAGAAAAAACTTTATCAAAATTTTGTGTGCCGTTTTCTTTAACAAAATTATTTTTCAAAATCATAAAATATCAATTTGTTTCTACATGTTTTAAATAATATTAAAAAAAATGTTAACTGTTAATTTTCAAAATTATAGATCATGTCATTTTTGAAATATTGAGTTTTCAAAAAAATTAATTTTTTTTTATAAATCTCAAAAGAATTTTCGTTGGAAATTTGAATACACAATAATATTAGAACTTCTTAGGGGCTTAAGTATATAAAAATTGATCGACTGAAATCGAGAAAATCTTAAACGAAAAAAGTAGACCTCTTGGATGTATTCCATTTATAACCTTATTTTGGAATGTTTGAGTCCACCATTTCTGAGCTTGTACTAAAAGTAGTTTTTCGATTTTTTTCTTAATCTGTATTTTGTACAAATTCGAAAAAAATATAGTAAGTACCATTATTCGTTATTGAAAAAAAAAAAAATAGAAAAAAAAACCTGTGGGGGGAAAATTGTATATACCAAGCTTAAAGAAAATCGATTGATCCATTTGGGCTATAGTCAAACAGATAGACAGAATTATATGAATCACTTGTTTCGTCTTCCCTATTATCGTAATGCCAAGTTTGGTGAAAATCTCGATTTTCTTTGTTTTTTTACGAATAATGCATATTACCTTTATGTGGTAAGTAATAAAGCTAAAGGTGTTTCCATTTCGCAAAATTATGTAATGAGCTTTTTGATATGTGACTTAAATCTTAAAGTATACGTCACAAACATTAATTTCCCAAAAAAAATGTCAGAATCCCTTTTTTTCTTCTTTGAACACCTAGACAAAGTTAAATGAGCGTCATTGCTCAGAATAATTTTACCTACAAAAACATTATCTTGTTTCAACTTGTTTGTTTAAAAGTTAAAATAAACAAAATCCCGAATCGTAGTAGTCCTAAATTACCGAATCTCTCAATTTGCAATATCTACCAAAAAAGTGTTAAATCGTTCTGTATTTTGTGGTTTTGGAGATTAAGAAAAATTTTTGATTTTGAAATAGTATTTTCAATAAAATATTTTTGAAAACTCATAACATTTTTCAAAAACGATTTTTAAACAGTATCTACAATATTCCAAAAAATTCTTCTGAGAACTAAAAATTTTGTGATGAATATTTTTTGTATTTGATGGTTTGGACGAATACAAATTATGTAAGTCCAGAATACAATATAATTCCCGTTCTACATTTTAAACTCAGTGAACTTTTATTTCATTTTTGTAATTAGTAAAATATAGGAAACTTCATACAATTTTTAAATTTTTTGATCCACTATTTTTCTTTGGTAGTGCTAATTCCCTCAATTTCACTTAAAAGCATGGATTGATATTGAAATAGAAAAACAAATAGAGAAGTTCCATCGACGGATATAATAAATTTCTTTGAAGGAACAAAAAGACCAAGCAAGACCAACCAACCCATTGGTTTGCCCGACTCCAATTGTATTGTAGTTTAGTTTAGGGGTGATGTTCACATTCTAGTGATAGATGATCAAAATATATATAAATGTAGGTTATGCAGATGGAAAATTTTGAAATCCATGGTTATACCGAAATAGCTACAAGAAACAAGAAGCACCATTATCAAATGAAGCCAATGGCGCATATAAATCTCAAAGATTTCCAGAGAGTAATTTGACAAAATTGGTTTCGATTTGTTTTTAAGCTGTGTATAAAGATTGAGGAATGAATTTGCCAGTACAGTCGAGTGATCCATTTACTTTTTGCCAAAGAGAAAAGACCGAAAGGGTAAAGTATAGATATTGTGTTTGGTTTTTGTTCTTCTTTAGAAAAACTATTCTAATAGTTCAAGGGGTAAGGTTGTATTTGCGTATGATGATTAAGTTTTGACTCACAATCTAGTAGGTTTGAAATTGGAGGAGAAGATTGTTTTTAACTTTTACATGTACAAATTATTGAAAAATTTCAAACTTTTACGCAGTTATTAAACGTTTTCACATTTACTCATACTTTTTTTAAACTGTCAAAGTTGAGTGAATCTCAGAGACCGGCAGAGATTTTGTTAACAATAACACTCTTAATCTGTCAGTTCACCATTAGGATCAAAATCAAAAGTAGAGTATCAGTGGAAGCACTGTCAACAATCCATTAGAAGTGAGACCACTGATCTGCACTTGGCGAGCACAACGAAACCCTTGGTTCAATGAGGATTGCCCACTGGTGCTGGTTCTGATTGCCTTTCAGACTAGAACCAGAACTGCTTGGAGAAAAGCCTGGGAGATCTCAATGGGACTTCAAAAAACCAAAGACTTTGAAATGACCCAGGAATTTTGGTCGATACACACCATCTCTTTATAGCCACTAACGTTGCTTATGAGAGTGATATATGGTGACTACCATCTATTACATTCGAGAAAATGGCGGACAAGGTTGTAACTCTTCCTCACTGGACTATAAACAAGAAAAGTCCAAAAATAAATAACAGCTTAGCATATAATGTACCTATGGATTGTGTTCTGTAAGGGTATTATTTAGAACACAGCTGAGGAAGAGTGATGATGAGCTAGTATTTATAGCCTTCTGTTTGCTTGATTTCCTTATATAGAGGCAAAATTTCATCTAAGGCCCAAAACCTACCTACCTACATTTGCATCTGTACTGAGCTGGGATCCTTAAGTGGAATAGAAGATTTAGACAAATTTCCATATTATGTTATGTTTATTTTGTGAAAATCAACATGTGTTTGTCATAAATTTACATAAAACCATACTTTATAGGTACCTACCTTTATACCTAAAACAACTCACTTCTGAAAGGCTTATACGAGCGTATGTGTTATAGATAAAAAGAGTAAGGAATGACGGACATCCATCAGATCCAGAGATTCATTTGGAATTTCAAAAAATATTATGTGCTCAGATAAATGTGTTCTTTTGTGCACTGACTGCTCTGAAATAAATGGTTTGTTTTCCATTTGGAACAAACAATTTGATATGCATGTTTGGATTGGATGTTACCATCAATTAAAAACAAAACAGTACACAAATCTTCAATTTAAAGGGAAGTATTGGTTTTAGATTTTCACAAAGCAAACAGAAAAAAAAATTTATTTAATATTTTATACTGAAGAATATGATAATGGATAGAGGGATATTTTATTTTGCAGTGGAAATAGATTTAAATTGAGATTTAGAACAGGATTAGAAATTAAATTTTACATTACGACTAGGTAAAGAGAAAAAATTAGATTTGACCATTCGTTTGTAATAGCGCTTTCAATCAAAATATCGGCTCAAAATCTTAAACATCCTATTTTGGAAAAGAAATTTTAATAGGTTACCTACCATTGGACAATTTTCTGAATAAACTTTTTACTACTTTGCTAACTCTTTTTGAGAGAGTGCTATGGCACACTTCCAAATCCTAAGACCCAAAACTCTGCTTATCCTGCATGTAATTCGATTTCTATATTGTTGTTTTTATCAAACGTTTTTGAAGTCCATTTTGCAACAAACGTAAGAAAATTTAATTTCTAAATGCCTTTAAAGTCCAACTGATTCAGGATTTCGTCGAGCGATGGACACTAGTTGTATTACTTTTCTTGCATTGAAATTTATATTTCCAAATTTTCTTAGGCTAAAGAGTTCCAATAGTCTGACACCTTGTACGACGAACTGAGTGGCACAGATCCGAGTGGTCCAATTTTCGACGACTCTTCCGCATAGATCCGACTGAATTTGATGGCCTGTGTTTTGTTCACCTTAAGGGCAACAGTCACTGCTATTATTAATAAAAAATGGAGTCCCACAAGAGTCTGTAATTGGTCCTACGGCCTTCTCCCTGATTGATTGCAGCTTATTCGCATGGGCCTGTGACTTCAGGAAACCGCACAAGAAAAAGTCTAGCGCGATCATATCTCATGATATTGGTGGCTAAGTCGCGTCACCTAGACATAGTACCTTATATCGTTTATGCAGAATGTCAATCGTGGCGTTCGCTGTGTGGTACGAAGCACCATCCTGCTGGAACCACATGTCATCCAGGTTCACATGGTTTAATTTGGACAGCCATAAGAAATTGATTAGCATCGTTTTTTAGCACTCACCATTAGCGGTGACCAAATAACCAATGTCGTTTTTGAAAAGTTCCAAACGGCAACTTATAGCCTGATGGGTTGGTGTCTTCCCATATACAGCAATCTTGCTTGTTAACACATCATCGGCTATTCATCCAAAAATGCGTGCCGTCACTAAGGATGGGTTTTCAGCTCTCTTCCTCTTCCAAATGCCCCAAGACCTAGACCAAGAACTATCTTCATGAACTTTGAGCTCCTGGGTCAGGTGGATCATGTACGGGTGAAGGCCCAAGTACCGACGCAAAATTCAACAAGTTGAAGTCTGTGGAAGGCCAAGTTCTTGTGCGCGGTGAGGAATCGACTGCGTTCCTTTGACGGAATAATTTTGGCTGATTGATAACCAAACCGGTCATCTCAAATTTAACCACCAAACGTTGAAGAGTCGACTATGAAGGTCTACCACATATCTACCGTAAAATGTGCCCAACGTATGCACTAACACTTATTTTGTTGGTAAAATTTTATCATTTAAACGTGTTGTACAGACTAGTTTCTTCCATTGTGATTGGGCATCAATAATTGAATAATAATCAAAAGATCTGATAGATATCACTAACATAGCATGGGCGCCACAGGTTACCAATTAAAAAATCCTTTATGAATGTGCAAAGGTTTTTGGCCGATGCAACACACCCTATTGGGCTTTGTGCGAGTGCCTTCCAATAAATAGCAAGTGCTTTTGCCTTTCCAAGGGTTAAAGAGGGTCCAACTATGAAAACCTTCGAGATCTTAATTCATAAGGGGAATAGTCTGATGAAAAGTTGTATATGGGTAGCCTTGGATTAGTTAAACATCGTCAGCATACAGGTGGATCGAAGAGTATTTTAATACATTGTTTAATTTATTAATATTCAGGGAGAAGAGCATTGGCCCAATTATAGTCACTTGTGGGACTCCATTTTGTATTGATAATAGCTGTGACTGTTTTGTTCAGCTACGAAATATTGCTGGGTTTCAATTAGATACGAATAAATTAGTTTTATCGAACTTGTTAAGAAAAAGCAGTTTCAAACTTAGGTAGTACACAGAGTCCAATGATCGACAGAGTCGAAAGCTATCGAAAAATCGAGGAGCGTTAGAACAACGGGCGTGTTAGAACAACACTAAGAAAATCTAATTGAAAAGCTTAAGTCACCGTACAGAATACATTTCAGTGAGATGTAATCTAAGTCCTTTAGGGCGATCAAAATTGGCGCAATATTAAAGCTTTTATGAGGAGTACATGCTGTGCAGAGCATAATATTATTCCCGATCTAAGCGTGACCTTAACAAAATTGGAGACAAAAAAAAACAATCTGGATTCAACTTGCGTATGGCTTTAGACTGAAAAGTTTCACGGACATATATTGCAACGCCTCCACCAATACGATTTTGTCTATGTCCCCGAAATAGCCTCATTCTGTAGCCGTTGGTAGTGGTAGCAGTAGCAATAGCAGTCGACGTCTAAATTTGTAGCAATGCCCAAATCGCGCAAAAATAGTAATTTTTCCTCCTGTGCCCAGACAATGTATGTAAGGCAGTATTTCGGACAATGTTTAATAATCGGAAGTGGTGCAAGCGAACAGTGCTTTTTGTTGTTGTTGTTGTTTACATGCTTAGGTGCAGCACAATGCTTATGTGGTGTAAATATAAAGTCAAGTTTTCATCTTTGAGAAAACTATACTTTTCGAAAACCCTTGACAAGGTTACTCAGTAATTTCTTGTTAAGAAAAAAAAAACTTGTCAACTAATACTTAACCTATCGTCAGCCATGCTTGGAAAGTTCTTCTCATATCTTAAAATCTCTGAAGGGGTGCCTCAGGGTTCAATTCTTGGAATCTTTTTGTTTTCTTTGTATGTGAACGCAATTCTAAAATTCATATGTTTGCTGATGACCTGCAATTAAAGTTGTTCAGCCCGTTGGATGGCACAAGTAATGCTTTCACGAGGTCCTAAAAACTATGTTTTAGTGGGTACTGGAACATAACATTTCTTTAAATCCGCGGAAGTCGAAACACTATGCATCTACAAATGCCCTGCTAATACGTCAAACTTTCCACGAATTCGACTTAGTAGAACAAGTCTTGCCTGTATACATTTTGCTAGAAACCTGGGTATAATTTTCAATGAAACCTTACCTTAAACTGATAATGTGGCTATTACAATAGCCAATAGCAGAAAGATACACAGAGTGTTTCCTAATTCATCAAAAATATTTTAGGATTAGATTCTTGGGTATATTTTAAGGAAAAAATCATTCTACAGTATGGGTCTATCTCCAATTTTGGTAGACCGAAGTATGACTTTCCTTAAGTCCACGAAAAACGATGTGGATACTGGAGTTATACCCACACAGTAGAACAATTTTGTTCGTAGAATATACCCAAGAATCATATCCAAAATATTCTTGACGAATTAGGGGGCACTCTGTATATAGCGTTTGCCATTTTCTTATTGGTATTTGAAGCAATTGTTTCTTTTTGAAGCTTTTGTTTTGTTTGTTATTGAGTCAGTCTCCTCACAAGACAAGCTGTCCAAAAGAATAAAGGTAACCGAAAAACATGAACCCTCACATTGCTCATAGGCCCCCTTTCCAACAAATCATACCCTGATTCACTTTAAATTAAACTATTTTCACCACCTCCACTTGCCTCATTAAATTAAGTTAACAACTTATAGCTATTCAAGTTTTCAACCACAAAAAACCTTCCCTATTTAGGTCGAGTCGTTAGCAAGTTGGTAGTATTATTTCAACCCTTTGAAAAATAAAGTCGCACAAATTAATACACAAATCACACTCAAAAAGCAGAGAGCAAGTATTGCAACATTTCATTGACAAAATGTCTCTGCATTCCGCAAATGCTACCCCCCAACATAAATATTGCATAGAATCCATCTTCATCTCCAATTGAATGAAAGGATGCACAATCATTAAATTATATGGGTCACTAGATTTTCTGTTAAGTACTTTGGATATGCAGAGAGCTATAGATACACAAATGCAAATGCAGATTGCGAACGAGACCCCAAAACTAGTTTTCTGTCTTTTAAATGAGCCTATTTGCATGAGCAGCCCTCTATATATGCCAACACGAGTGCGTTTATATTTGACGGCCACGAAAGAAATTGCGACGATGATTCGAACCCCTAACATCATTTTTCCTCATTTGACGAATTGGGGCAAATATAAAATGAGCTGCGAGTAAAAAAACGAATCGAGTGAGGTTTGTTGACGAACAGAGGTAGAAAAACGAAATCAAAAAGAGTGACACGAGTTTCTATGGGATTTCAACAATTTATTGTCATACAGAGACAGCAGCCATTCAACCCAAGTCTGGGTGCTAAATCGGGCAAAACTGTCCTTCTGCATAATAATATGGCACTGTTTTATTTTTTTTTTACCAAAGTTGAATGTGACAGCGAGTCTAAATAGTCTAATGACAACAACGACGAGGACGCCTTAAATAAGGGCACAAGTCGGTCGTTTGTTCTATTCAGACGACCAACAATACTTACCAGCCAGAGATGTCCGGCACAGCCCAGCCCAGCCCAGCCCGGCCAACCTGTCTGTCTGCCGCATAATAATTATAACTCTAGCATTTGCATGTAATTAATAAAACATCATTTGGGGTATGGTGACGGGGAGACGGTCCGGCCTTCGTTGGATGGCCTGATGGTTTATACTGAATATGTATAGAAATTGAGAATGCACAGTCCCCGCCATGACAATTCTGTGTCACTTGAAAAGGATTTTTTCCCCCATTAAAAGCAGCAGTTGGAGCTATCAGTGTTTGGATATGGCGGATGAAAAATAATATGGATGCTCTTGAAGAGCACACACATTAAGCTTACAGTGTGTTGTACAGAATATGTAACAAGTATTTTTTTGTAATTTTTTGTTTTTATTAAATATAATTCATATCCGGGGAAAAGATAAGAACTGACACTTGTGGGTTACAACTTTCAACAATTTAGGTGTGTGTCTTTTCAGCAGGAATGGCACCTAGAATTTAGTGTCGATTTAAACAGACCAAGATGAGAAACCTGTTTTATAAGAGGCAATACCCCTGGAAAACATTTTGTTTTATATATTTAAGTGGCAGAAGGCTAGGCAGAAAACTCAGAACTCCACCGTAATATTTCAACGATCTAACCATCATGCCAAGGGGGCTAATTCGTATATGTAAAAGCAGCCCAAGAAAAATATCATTTGGAAATAAGGTGCAGTACCTACCTACCACGCATTCTACCCCCTGCATTTATGTGAAAGGGTGAGAGAGGCAACTTTCAAAAACCAAAATAATTACAAAATTATTCGAAACAACGCCAACACTCTTACAGTATTTTTTACTAAAGCATTAAACAGCTCGTTGCTTTTATCATGTTTTATACTACTAATCCAGGATTATTTCAAGCAGGGATTCTTGAAAAAATCTCATCAATGAACCCTAACACAACATAAACTCTTTTACCTATAATCCTGCCCGTACTGTCCTGGCCATACCACGGAAGCATTTAAGAAGATTAAGTTCATGAAACTGAAGATGGTTCGACTCGTCTATTGAAAGACTAGACTTCCAGAAGTTGTAATTTGTTGACGTTTCCTACGTTTAACTGGAATTCCGTGAAGTCTGCTGTGTCAGACTGTAATTATTTGACGTGCGCTTTCTCAGACTGTAATTTGATAATATCCACTTACTCATAATGTAATTCAATAATGGATAACATCTATCACAAACTGTATTAAGTGAATTTTGATATCTGAGACTGTAAATCATTGAAAACTGTACTTTACAGTCTGTAATTTTGTTATCTGGGACAGTGATTTAGTGACGTCCGCTATCTCAGAATGTAATTTAGCAAGAACTGCTATCTTAGACTGTGATTAATAACCGTTTGCTCTATTATACTGTGATTTTGTAACGTCTGCTATTTGCTATTTGCTATTTGTTTTATTCACGTCTGCTATTTCATAATGTAATGTAGTAACGTTTGCTATCTGGGACTGTGATTTTGTGAAGTCGGCTATCTCAGACTCAGGCTGTATTCTCATCCTGTAATAAGGTAACCTCTACTAGGAGAGGTGATTAAGTGATTAAGTGAGTCTGCTATCGAAGGATGTAATTAAGTGACGGCTGTTATCTTCCTCTGTGATTAAATAAAGTCTGCTATCTAAGACTGTGAAGACTGTGATTAAGTAAAGTCTGGGAATGTGATTGACAGCCGTACGCTTTCTTAGACTATAGTTTAGTAACCTCAGATATGTGACCCTGTTATTTAGTGACCTCTGCTATATTTGAATGTTATTTAGTGACGTGTGCTATCTTAGACTGTGATTGAATATCATCTGCTTTCTTAGACTATTATTAAGTAACGCCTGCTATTTGGGATTGTGATGCTATTACGTCTGCTATCTCAGAATGTATTTAAGTGACATCTGCTATCTTAGAATGTTATTTGGTGAAGACAGTTATCTAAGGCTGTAATTCAGTGATGTCAGTTATCTAAGAATTTGATTTAGTGATATGAGCTATCATAGACTGTGATTGAATACCGTACGCTTTCTCATAATGTAATTTAGTAAAATCTGCTATGTGGAAGTGTGATTAAGTGACATCTGCCATTTCAGAATGTAATTTGGTGACATCTGCTATATTAAAATGTGATTTAGTGAAGTCAGGTATGCAAGACTGTAATTCAGAGATATCTGTTATCTCGGACTATAATTTCATGACCTCTGCTATCCCAAACTGTAATAACATCATCTTTTTTGATAGACTGATAGTTAGTCAAATTCGCTGTAAAAGACTGTGATTAAATATCGTCTACTATCTCATATCTTACTAACTATGCTATCTTAATAGTTTCCTGTCTTTGACGTTTGTTATTTTGGATTGGAACTTAGTAAAGTTTGCTATTTCAGACTGTAAATTAATGTTTTGGCCAAGGAATATACAAATTTTGAATTATATAAAGCACATCTCAACCAAAAATCTTAAATTTAATTTTATTCTTAAATCAACAATCAATACTCCTAATAAAAAACAAAATTTATATTTTTAAATTCAAAATTTTATATGAAAAAGAACAATATTGAAAAAACAAATTTTACAATTTTTTTTTTTAATTTTATATAATTAAGTATTTGTTTGACTTTAAGTATGCAAATTTGTTATACTCGTAGCTTTTGATTTAACAACTAAACACCAAATGCTTCTTAAGGCCCCTTTTAAAAACTATGAATATATATCATACTTTTTTTCTTAGAAAAGTGTTTATCTTAAACCTGCATTAACGTTTTCATGATTTCGTAATTTTCGTAAGCTTTATCAACCAACACACTGTTATGTGATTTTCTTCTCATATATACACAATCTTGACTTTTCATACTTCATTCAAAAATTCTGCAGCTATCATTGTTAATGATGTCAGTTTTCTCAAGTTTTCTTAAATATTTATTTTTTTTTTTCACTTTCCATCAAAATAATATTATACTTCCAAGAATTTATGTATGTATGTATGTATATTTATGAAAATTGATTTTCACAAGTGACAGTGAGAGAAATTTCTTCTACAACAAGTGAATATGAGAAAATAATTTGGGTCTGTCGACCACAAGAGATTTTCCGATGAATATTGATGACAGTTAATGCTTTCAAGAATTGAGTGTTTTTGACACATTTCTTCTTCCTTTTTTTTCTTCTTATTTGTTTAACAATTTATTAAAATGACAGCTTTTAAAAATGCTTCCTATTTTAACGAGTATAAATGTATGAATAAAGCAAACATACAAAATGGTAAATACCAAAAAAATGGAATAATACAACACATGGTTGCCAGGTTTTTTGAATAGTGCTGGGTTATAACTTTGAACTGGGTTATAAGTTTGGAACAGATAGATTCCCAGCATTTTCAGATAAATTTGTGTATGATAAATTTTGTTTTCAAGTTAGAAAACTGTCATCAATATAATATATATAACTTATATTGAAGTCAATAAAGCCCAAAACTTCCAGAACTTTAAGGTTCATCTTGTATTTAGATGATTTTATTAAAAAAATTATGTTCGGTTAAAATTTTTGGCATACAAATTGTACACTGATTTTTTGTTTTTAAATTCTACTACCTACAGATTTGAATATACTTCTTTTGAAACAATTTTTTCAAAAATAAAAAATATTAAATAAGTCTTAGTACATACATACGTCAATTTTGTAAAATAAAGTCTTAAAGCAATTAACCAAGTCGTTGTCGAAATACTGAATTTCCAACAAAAAAAAATCTACTTAAAATTGTTTTCTAAAAATCCGTTATATCCTTTTGCAGAAATGAGATATAACCATTTTTTTATAAATTTATAAATGTGTAGACATTTGCGAAGATGCAACGTAATATCTGAGGAGGTCTGGAACTTTACTGAAGATCAATTTAAGTAAAGCAAATAGTGAGTCTGAGAGTTATTTGAACTATCTAATCAACCTGTTTTTGGATTTTTTTTTTTAATTTTATCGTGTTGTTTTTGGACATTCAAAATACGAAATTTTGAACATTTTGAGGTTGCATTTTCGGACTACTGAAAAATGTCATCAAAATTATTTTTTTTAAATAATGTCAAGTATAAGTAAATAAAGGTTCAAATTATATTCTAGAAAAATTATATTCTAGCTGACAAGTGAGATGAAACCGCTGTGTTGCGTTTTCGCAGTTCGCTTAATGTAGTAGCATTTGAACAAAAAAAAAAATTATATATTCGTTGCATTTTCAAATAAGAATGATCGGTTTTTTCTCTGAATATTTTGGTTTTATGTTTATAATATATCTACTACTAGAGAGCTTGAAGATTCAAATAATACATCAACATCCAAAAACGTCGCTTCAATATCTAAAAAAGAATCAACAAGAATAATCATTATGAGTTGCCAAAGTGGTCAGAAAGTCATCGACTTGAATTTTTTAAAACAAAAATCAATAGACGTTCCAAGTGAAAATATACCAGCAATACGCTTAACAATATGCTACATTAAAGATTTATGGCATATTTTCATCACCTTTCAATAGATAAACAATTCATACCCTAATTAGGATGTCACTCGGCTCAAATGTTTATCAGAAGAAGACCCATTCGTTTTGGATAAAAATATTGGAACTTGTGCTCACATCGTGGATACTTGTTTCAGCTCATTCCGTATGGTGGAATGTTTATTGTTTACAGATTTGTGAAACTTCAAGCTTTAAGTCAACTGGAACTGGTAGGTTAATTCCAAAAATATTGTGTATGAGTAGGGAAGACAGTATGAGATCGAATACAGCCTAAGCGTCTCATCTGATTTTTTGTTAAATTTCGTAGATTTCAGTTTTGAAATTTCCCCGGAGAAATTTTTTTTTTAGACCAAAAATAACGGAACCTCTCACACAAGTTATTTCGATCGAAATTTTATAAAATATTTTTTTTTTCTCAAAAACTCTTTTATAGATTTTTAGGAACAAAAATTCTAAAAATTTCATTTAGTAAAAGCTAGATAGTGGTTGAAAAAATTGTATTAAAATTTTCAAAACAATTTTTTTGGATTTAGACAAAAAAAAATAATTTTTTTTTAGTAAACTCAATATTTTAAAACCTTAAAATTTATAGTTTGTTCAAAGTGAAAGAAAAATATTTTAATTTTGTGTAAGAATAACAGCAACAAATGTTAAAAAGGGCTTTCCAAAATCCATTTTTTTTTTTTTTTTCAAAACGTATCAAGGAATTTGATAACAATATTTTTGATTCACTTAATTTTTACAATGTACAGATTTTTTTAATTAAGTTATAACTGACAAAACCTACCGTCGAACATTTTTTTCGATTTATGGTTTTCTCATTAACGGATTTTTATGAAAGTACAGAAGGTACCAAAAAGATTTAAAAAAACACTGCATATTATAACTTAAAAAAAAAATATTTTTTTAATAATGTTGAAGATATTAGTGTCCCTAGGTACCTTCCTACCTTAAAATAATGAACAGCGTTGCCACAATGTTAGAAGTGCCACACTTTTTTGAATTTGATTTTTTCTTAATATGTTACTTTCTTTTATCTTTTTGTAAAACTTTCTTCCATAAAATATCTGTATTAAAATGTTTCTCCTTATAAATTTATTTTTAATTTAAAAGTTTGAAAATAGCATCAGTTTTCTTTTTTTTTGGTTTTAATATTTCTTTTGAGATCCTTTCTCTCTTGTAATCTTTGTCTCTCCCTAAGTCTCTGAAATTGTTTTTTTTAAGAAGTTTCACTTTTATCGGGCTACCAGGCACGATTTTTTTTTTTTTGAATTTGTTGCAATTTTTCTGCTTTTGTTACATTTTTTTTTTTTAAATTGTTACACTTTCGTGAAAGCCTGCGGCAACGCTTATGTTGAACAATTTAATTTTTCTTCGTATTAGTTTTTACAAATATCTTCTTTTTCGATGTGTCCGAATTATAAACTTGTATGGTGCAATACTTCAAAAGTTGAGAATTGAGTTTTATAGCTGTTTCATTAAGGCGGCTAATTAGAAATCAGCACTTTTTCTGTCCATATTGACACAGCTCTGGCAACCATTGTGCGAAAATCGTTTCCATTAGCTGCAATTATATGTCGTTCGACTTTTGTTAACGCAGCACTGGATGAGGGGCACTTAGCTCATTTTTTCTTTTATAAATAATTATTACTGAAATTTCTGACATAGCTCTGTGATACTTATAGGTCTTGAATTTTCACAGATTTCACTACACGAACAAAAAGTCCCAAATACATTGTTTTATTTCGTTTACTAATGTGAATGTAAGAACCTTGTCCATTCTGCATAAGCGCACAAACATCATGAGATCAGCCCTAATTATTATTCTTTTATCGTGCGAATAGAACTTAGCTGTCCTCGTGCTGCAGATGATGCCCCAGCATTATGAATAGAAAAAATTTTAAATTAAAAATAATCTAATGGCAAACTAAATAATGTACACATACCTTCCTCTGCAGACAAAAATTTTAAGTACCGACTCTGTGAGCATTATGGTCAAACAGTTTTCTCGTAATCCATTTTTAGAGATGAGCATATCATACTTGTAATAATCTGTTGTTTTTCTTATTCAAAAAAAAAAAAAAAAAAAACAGAAGGCACTTCAAATGGAAATTAACATCATTCTTAACGTTAAATTAAAATTCCCTTATATTTTTTTTAAGAGGAAAGTTTTAATTTGGATTAGGAATAAAACTGCATTCAAATGTGAGAAGAAAGTAAACAAACTCTACTCTATAGTAAAATGGTGGAAATAATCTGCACGGCTGGCTCGTACATGCAATGGCTTTTATGGTTCAAGGATCAAGGGCATTTAAAGTGGTAAAACAGTGAAGATTTAATGCAAGGACTTATTAATGAACAGATTCACTAAAATGAAACATTTGATAGAGAAAAAAGATATACAAATGCATTTTTTCTCTCAAAATTTATTTTTGAAAATTTATCCTGACCTTATGAACATTTTAGCCAAAAAAAGGTCAACATACATATATATATTTAAATTTGATCCCAAGAAATTCTAAGTTTTATCACCAGTTTTTTAGCCAGAAAGCGAGAAAATTTATTCAAATTCGATTGACCCAAAACTTGTATAAAATAAAATGCACGTACTTGCTTATAATGTAAAAGTATTTTGGAATTTAAAAATTGTTTATAAATAATAAAAAAAAAAAAATAAGGATTTAATTAGACGAAAATGCATAAAATCATCATCTGATTCCTAGAAATCTATGAATTTATGAAAACATTATTTAATTAATTTTTTGTATAAGAAATCTCCATAAAATTTTTCTTAAAAAAATTTAAGATTTCAATTTTAAGTATTTAATAATATACATTTTAGGAAATAATTTAAAAAAAATAAATCGTGTACCTGTTTTCAAGATATTGAATTTTCAAATACAAATTTTTATTATTTTTAAAAAATCCAAACATGTTTTTAAAAATAATAAAAATTTCTGGAAAAAATTTTATTTACAATATTTTTCAAATTCAAAAGAACTGCTGTATGAAAATTTTGGTAAATATTATTAGAGTCTTTAATGAAAAAGTAAAAAAAACACAAAGCAAACGGTTCTATGATAGGTACCGTTAATAAAATTTGTTTTTTATTTTTTTTTACCGAAATTTAAAAAAAAAATGATTCAATTTCTCCTGTAGGGAATCACCCAAGAACCTTAAATACCAAGTTTGAAAAAAATTGCTAAGTCGGCTTAGGCTGTAGTTTGAAGTACAGACACACCGTCATACTGAAACATGTTTTTCATGTAATAAATTTTCCTTAAAATTTATTTTTTTATAAGAAAATTTGATACGCAAATTTTAATACTATACATTTTAAGTTATTATTTTTTTTTCAAAACTTAATCGCTTACCGGTTTTCAAGGCATTTAATTTTCAAAAAAAAAATATAATTTCGAAAAGAGAAGTTAAATAATTTATATATAATAGAATGTTATATCAAATTTAAAGACGATCCTGTTTAAAATTTTGATAAAAATCGGTAAAACTGATAACTAGAAAAAACGGTTCTATGACAGGCACCGCTAATTGAAATATTTGTTTTTGCAAAATGTATACCATGCATAAAATAGTACACTTAATTTTCTTACCAAAAACGTTAGAGCCATTTTTGAAGTAAAAATTATCTTTCATAACGGCTGTATGGCAGGTACCGTTAACTTTGGGGTAAACAAAATTTCAATATTCTCCTCTAAGGAATCACCGAAGTCCAAAATTTGAAGAAAATAGCTTCAGTGTAGTGGGCTTTAGGTCGATGTAAAGGGTGGGCCAAATACAAGTTTCTTTTCAAAAATCCAATAAAATGAACAAAAATTTCCATGTATTATGGCTTTTTTTTTTTTTTTTTTTATAATCTATCCGCGCTTAAGGGATTATGATTACCCTTTAAATGTTTCAACACAGCGCGGGCGTGCAGTTAATGAAGAGAAAGAAGGATAGGAAAGATGTGTGGCACGATGTTCTGAGACTGTTGGTGGTTGTCTCAGATATTTTTATCTCCAGGGATGGCGGCTGAGCTAAAGCGGAGAAATGCCGTGTCTTATTTGAATGTCGCTTATAATTTACATTATTTTATTCGTGTGCATCGTTGTTGGGCATACTAGTTTAACTTAATTACATGTTGTTAGTGTTATGCCTGAACAACATGTAATGAGTAAACCAGCAACCCATTGATGACAATTTTAGAAGGTTTTTAATGGAATTAAAGCGACATAGACGACGGCAGGGATCGAACCTGTGATCATGAGGTTGACAGGCGAGCACACATCCATCGCGCCACGGCCACCCCCTTCATTAGGGGCTGCTTCGGCTGGCTTCTCAGTAGCGCATTCTGTCACTCCAATTTTCCAAGACCATTTTGATGGTTTCAGGCTGTAGCTCACGGATTACTTGAATGATATTGGCCTTAAGTGCTTGAATCGTTTCTAGATTGTTGGCATAACATCGGTGCTTCACGGTTCCCTACAAAAAAGTCCAAAGGGTCAAATCGCAGCTCAGAGGCGGCCAATTAACATCGACAATACCGCTGATAACATGGTTTTGGAATTTGGTGCGCAAAAGATCGGTTGTGGCATGAACATGAACCAGAGGTCGTCCAAATCCATGTCATCGTTTGGTCTATACAGCACTCACCTTGGAAGTTTTCAATATTTCCCAACGTTCTTCAAGCGTAAAGCGATTCATTTCGTTTCGCGAAGGTATGATACTGACTTTTGCAAGATTTCGATCGGGAAACAGCTGTCAATTTCAAAACAGTCTATGATTTAAAAAGAAACCACTAGATAACCCACCCTGTACAAAAATACAGACGGAATTGTGGGGCCTATTCTCTATTATCTTAATGTCAAGTTTGAACAAAACCTCGAGTATTTTTTTTTTCAAATGCCAAAACGTGCCTTATTATAATGCAAATAAAAAAGAATCAATTAACCATAATTTTTAGAATACTTGTGTCACTTAAAAAATTTTACTTAAAAATAGAGACTTATGCATTTCAACTTCATTGTTTTCAAACTTCCTATTAGAACTCCATTTCTTACTTAAGATATCTTTGTTCTTATTTATAACTGAAACTGCCTTGTATCCGAATTATTATCCCAGCACGTGTTGAGAAACGTCTTACACAACTTTAACACCTTGCCTCGAGGAAAACACAAACTATAACAACATATTCCAAAGTGTCGTGTTCGGCGTGTCCTTATATCATAACCCCCAAGGTAAACCCCTTAATAACTCATTAAATACCGTCACGTTTGCATAGTGAGTGAGTTCACGAAGCGGCAGCGAAGGTGGCTTCGCAAGGAAACACACCTTTTACCTTCTTGTAAATTACCGTTAAACTACGTGCTGGGAAAATCCAAATCTATGTAAAGCATAAACATACCTATTATAAATAGTTGACATGAGATTTTTCAGAGCCGAGGACAACATGTCGAACGGACGGGTATAGAAAAGCTCTGAAATTAAACTTGAACATATGAATAAAATTGAAAAGAAAAACCAAATAAGGAATTTTCGAGGCAAGGATAACCTGCCGAGAAGAAAACATGTAAAAATAGTTTTTGAAGATTTTCATCTCACCTTCACAAGACGTCTTGTAGTTGTTTTTTGCTGCGTGTGTTTTGTAATAAAATCGAGAATACGTCCTCCAGGTGTGGCTTTGATTTTCCGTGAATTCCTAGAATGTTTTTCCTTTCAAAACTCCAAGGTTTTGTGTTTTCCTTAACGCTGTGTCACGCTTATATTTTCAGATTTTCTAGTTACACTCTAGTAACGTGTTGAACCGGAAAAACGTGCTCGCAGAACCTTGACGCTGAGCTACAGAAAAAGAGTTTTAGTCTGAAATTTTTCCCAACTGAGATTTCACCAGAAACATAGTTATAAAATAATATAATAATAATCACACAAAATTCTTTCTATTTTTTTTTAATATATTTTCACATAAAGCTAGTGTTCAGTCAAGTGACATATCCTCCAAGAGTATCTTTTGTCATGAAAAGCACATCTCACCTCAGCCATTTGGACTCGACAGAAAATTTAATGTCCCCTACATAAGTAAATAACTAGATTAAGGTTCCCTACGTGTCGTAACGAACAATAACTGGTTGAACTTCAAGTTCTAAGGTAAGAAACTGTTACGAAAATTTAATGTATGCTTACAATACTTGTATAGGGTAGACCATTCTATAGCCCCGTTTAAAATTTCCTAAAGTCGTTTTGTAGAGAAAAAACTTTTATTGAAATGTAACCGATAAATTTTCTAGCTTACAATTAAGTGTGCTGTGTTATATCTTCAGTTTCTCTGAGATAGAAAAGATCGATTAGGCATACATTTAAGTCTAAAATTTTAACTCGTGAATTAAAGTTATAGCTTATAGCTTCTGTCGATCTGTCGTTTCTGAAATAATTAGCATACATTCTGGATATTGTTGAGAATGCTTTCGATAAATTTTGAGTATAAAATCGTTGATCAAGTTTGGCAATTACATCTGCAAACATTGGCCATCATTCCTGCACATTTGAATACAATGAAGATATGTTAGCCCCATGGTAAAGAGCTGCCTGGTTCCATTCCTTAAAAATGGAAGCGTTGGTATGTAGTTGTCTTAGCATTAAAGAAAGTGTTCTCCATTGACGCACTTCAAAAATCATGCGATCTGGGTTAACTGGTATTGAAAATTAAGCCCTTAAGTTTTGCAAAATGAATTCAGTTTATTTGGTTCCAACTTAAGGGCGAAAGAATTTTCGGCCAGTAATACTAGATCGTCAGCGTACAGTAAGTTGGTTATCAGCGAAGAGTATTCCTCCTGGAAGTTCAATATCATTAATGTACAAAGTGAAGAGTATTGGGTCTAATATACATCCCTGGGGAACACCAGAGAGAGGTCTTTTCGAACCATTCTTAAAGCTACCTCTCATCCCACACCGTTGAAGTAGCTGAGTCAAGAAAGTTGAATAACATACACAGAAACATGCGAAAAACTCCCAATGATGATAGATTGTACATAAAAGCCTGTCTAGATTTTCAAGTTCAGTATTAAAGTTCACGAAGCAAACGCATTTTTTTTTCCTTTTATCAATGGATTTCTCGGCAATAGTATGATCCATTATAGAGAACCCATGTAGTGAGCCTTTCATAAAATATTTAAGTTACACAATATTTATACAATATGTATATATTTGGTGAAAAAAATAGTGATATTTATTTTGCTTCACAAAATAGAAAGTTCTCTTAAGATATGATCTTAGTTCTTTAGATCTCTAAACATTTTAGTAGATAATGTAGCCTAGATCGTAAGCTCAATACGTCTTCTAACCACAACTACTCATTCTGTGTCTTAATCTATTGGCCTCCAATAGAAACTTCTCGTCAAATAAATTCTAAAGATTATTTTCAAGCTTATGGTAACGAAACGGTGCATACCCGCAGTAATTGGGTCACTGAGGAAGACCGTCATTTTAACCTAGCTACGTGGATCTCAAGTTTGAAGCTAAGTATCCCACGTTCTTATTCCCCATCCAATACAACTTTCTGAACAGTAACACCCATTTTCACATAGATTACTACAACCAATTCTTCATGCTACCCAACTTCAATAACCTGTGTAACCTTTATCACTCCTTCTTTCATTGATCCACTTTTGCCAATGGTGTCAAACTTAGGTTTGGTAAGGTTATCAAATTTACTCAAGAAACAATTTACTCCGCAGAATGTCGCTACTGTCTCTTTAGACTAAGCGATACAAAATTTATGAAAGCATTCGTAATCTTCTTCAATTTTTTTACAATAAATTTTACCTGGTACGAGTACGCGTGGTAAGTTGTCCATTCAGCAGGAAAATCTCCGTGTCCAGCCTCCTGAACATCAAAGTGAAATATCAGGGGCCTGTAACACAAAGCTACAAGTCTACAAGTCAACAGCAACTTGTAGGATTATATTAATCTTACAATTGTAGATTATTTCTGTAACACAAAAAAAAACTTTACACTTGTAGAAAACAAAAATTTCCCTACACTTGTAGGCATACTGCTTACAAGTGCTCATTGAAAGAAAGATAAGCAACGTGATAGCATCTTAATAAAAATAAAATGCATGACTGGATCGCACGAACTTGCTCTTATGTAAATGTACTTTGGAATTTAAAAATTATGCATGTGTAAATATTAAACATGGACTTAATGAGATAATAATGTTCAAATCCATGGAATTGCTGTCTGATTTCCGCAAAAGAATGCCTTGATGCAAACAAAGTTTGAAAATCGTTTTATTATTAAAGTAATTTTTTCAAGACCCAAAATATATTTTTTTCGAATA
This sequence comes from Philhelius festivus, assembly GCA_963931855.1. Taxonomy (NCBI): domain Eukaryota; kingdom Metazoa; phylum Arthropoda; class Insecta; order Diptera; family Syrphidae; genus Philhelius; species Philhelius festivus. The sequence goes on from OZ007554.1 coordinate 238,366,474, forward strand.
TTTGTATGTACAATATTATTCTAAACTTAAGGGAGCTCCTGTGGAAAATTTTTGGTTAAGATCGTTAGAGCCGTTAATGTGAAAGTCGAAAATCAAAAAGCCGTTCTATGACAGATACCGTTAAAAACATTTTGCCTCGACATTGTTTTTTTTTAATCCTTGTGTGTAATATCACACCTATTTTTTTTATTAATATCGTTAGAGCCGTTTTCGAGATAAATATGATTTTGCACTACGCTTGTATGATGGGGTGTACCGTTAGTTTGAGAGCTAACAAAAATTTCAATTTCCCCTCTAGAGAATCACTGAAGAACTTTAACAGCCTTATTTATTATTTTATTTTTATTAGATATCATTGTATGCATATTGGAAATTGGATACATTTAAAATTGGATTGTATAAAGTTCAAATCCAATAAATGAATGTACCAACCACATTGCCTTCTCAATAAGGTACAACTATTAGAGCGTTTGGAAAATATAAATAATTTATTAATGCAAAATATCTATACTTTTTGTCTTGTAAATTTCACAAGATGTCATCTCAAAATGACATTTAGATACTAAAACGGCCATAAACCTCCTATGAACCAGTTTAAGTTTATTCCACCGCTATTCCTCGTGCATTTTCATTATAAATAAGGTTTTCAGGATTAGAGCCGTTGTAAAGTCGAAGTAACTTTACTCGGTCGCTAAAACGAGTTAGTATAAATAAGGCTGTAAGAAAATAGCTCCAGTGGCCTAGGCTGTAGATCAAGGTACATACAGACAGACCCACTTTATTCGTCTTCGCTATCATCTTAATTCAACTTTGATCAAAATCTCGAGTTCCATTTTTTCCAAATGTAGAACTTGACCTAGTACCCATATCGCAAGTAAAAAGTATAAAGAATCCGTTCGAAAATATGTAATTGCCGTCTTGGTAAAAATCCATGAAAAAAACAACATTCTTTTTGGTGCCTCTTTGGATTGGGATTGTATTTTTAATACAATTAAGCATGTTCTGTTTCTGGATCATTCTGCTAAGATTTCATATGTTTTCCATTAGTACTAATTTTTTTTAAATTGTCATTAAATAAAAATTCAATTATTTCTAAGTAAATCTAAGAAAAGCAATAGAATGTATTATTATTATGTGTTATGTTTAATTTTTAGTTTACTGAGATTTAAAAATGTTTAACTTTTCAAAACCCTATAAAGTATAGGTATATTAAATTACCTATAACACTTTTCTCTAATTATGCATATATATTGTATAACAATTATTACCGAAATAATTTACTATTGAAAAAAGATCACAAATATACACTTTACACAAAAATATATTCACAATTTGATATTGTTTTTTTGGTTAAAAATATCTTAACTTCGAAGAAAAATATTATGGAAATGGTAATTATGTAGTTGAAAATACTGTTTTTTTCGTATATTTGAATACATCTTCTTCATCCTACAAGTCTTGCAAGTCTTGAATCACTTGTAAGATTGAGTGGATTATTCTACAAGTACGATTTAGTTTTTTTCTACACTTGTAGCTTTGTGTTACAGAAAGAGGGAAATCATATAATTTCCCACTTGTAATGTTCGCTCATTACACTTGTAGAAGAGCCAGCAAAATTGTAGCTTTGTGTTACAGAAATTTGTTACACTTGTATTAATTCACTTGTATTACAAGTACTTGTAGTTTTGTGTTACAGGCCCCAGCAGTTTCTCTATACAAGTAAGTAAATAAATTAGAAGAAAATGGCTTGTGAAGAACGTTAACTCCAACCGTTCATATGGGCGTGTTATCGTTAAGAATGGGAGGAAAATTTTCTGCGTGGTCTGAACAGCTAAGATGAGAAGGACTTTTCTTACTATAGGATTCTCTAGGAGGATTTGCCACTTCTTCGTTAGAGACAGTACTTCTGAGAAATTTTTTTTTTATTTTTCATTTAAAATAGATGCGGAGTGAGCCCAGATTTCTGGTATGTCCCTCCAAAAGGTCGCGAATATGTTTTTGCGTTCCTAATTTGCTTGTACCTCGAGTCCAACTTTTACTTTTTTTAAACCTGCTCCTTACCTTTTTTCATAAGAAAGCTAGATGTCTTTGCTTTTAAACTACTGCCATTTTGCATGCTCATGCTCATGCTGTGGACTTTTATCAGACCAAAAACATAAATGTTAAAAAAAGAGCCAAGTTCTTCTATACAAAAACCTTTGTGTAACAAGTCAGCCGTGAAAAGTAATGATATCTAAAAGTGCGCCAAGTTCTTACTTCATGAAGATTTAATACCGAATATTTAAAGTAGAATAATATTGAAACAGCTACAATGTAATAGAGAAATTTTATTATTTAATGATTACTGAGTAAAATTTGATGGGCTTACTGGTCAAGTTTTTAAAACCGTTTGAATTGGGCATAAAAAAAAAACTTGCCAAGTAAGCCCATCAAATTTTACTCAGTAATCATTAAATAATAAAATTTCTTTATTACATTGTAGCTGTTTCAATATTATTCTACTTTAAATATTCGGTATTAAATCTTCATGAAGTAAGAACTTGGCGCACTTTTAGATATCATTACTTTTCACGGCTGACTTGTTACACAAAGGTTTTTGTATAGAAGAACTTGGCTCTTTTTTTAACATTTATATTTTTGGTCTGATCTCACTCCTTTTTGCAAAGATTTAAATATTTTGCCATGTCAAAATCTCGAAAGATAAGGAAAGATAGAAGGGTGGACTCTTCCTACTAAAATCAACTTAGTTTATAGCTTCCTATTTCTTTTGGTATATTTTCTTTTTGTTATTGGTTGTTTTAATTTGCGCTTCAATTATTTCTTCTTATCCTGGCAAGATACATAACACTAACATACCTACCTTAATTACAGCAATCGGAAGTGCTCCATATAAATTAAACATACCACGCCCCCTGAATGGAAAACCTCAATTTTTATTGTTGGTCCTTTATATGCGACTTGAGCCCTACCGTTCTACCAAATTTCATTGTTCTACTGCAATTGGAAGTGCGCCATATATAATTTACATCAGTTCTGAGGAAGTGGGCGGATACCACGCCCTTGAATGGAAAACCTCGATTTTTATTTTCGGTCCCTTATATGCAATTTGCGCCCTACCGTTCTACCAAATTTCATTGTTCTACTGCAATTGGAAGTGCGCGAAATATAATTTACATCAGTTCTGAGGAAGTGGGCGGATACCACGCCCCTGAATGGAAAACCTCGATTTTTATTTTCGGTCCTTTATATGCAATTTGAGCCCTACCGTTCTACCAAATTTTATTGTTCTACTGCAATTGGAAGTGCGCCATATATAATTTACATCAGTTCTGAGGAAGTGGGCGGCTACCACGCCCCTTAATGGAAAACATCAATTTTTATTTTTGGTCCTTTATATGCGACTTGAGCCCTACCGTTCTACCAAATTTCATTGTTCTACTGCAATTGGAAGTGCGCGAAATATAATTTACATCAGTTCTGAGGAAGTGGGCGGATACCACGCCCCTGAATGGAAAACCTCGAATTTTATTTTCGGTCCTTTATATGCGATTTGAGCCCTACCGTTCTACCAAATTTCATTGTTCTACTGCAATTGGAAGTGCGCCATATATGATTTACATCAGTTCTGAGGAAGTGGGCGGATACCACGCCCCTGAATAAAAAACCGCTAATTTTATATTTTTTTCTTCGAACGCAATTTGAGCCCTACCACTTTACCAAATTTCATCGTTTTACAGTAGTTGGAAGTGCTCCATTCAACCAACACCAATTCGGAGAAAGTGGGCGGATACCACGCCCCCAGAAAGGAAAATCTTGGTGTTTATTTTTGTTTTTTTATATGCAATATAAGCCCTACCGGTTCACCAAATTTCATCGTTTTACAGCAGTCGGAAGTGCTCCATTCAACCAACACCAATTCGGAGACAATTCGAAGAAAGTGGGCGGATACCACGCCCCCTGAATGGAAAATTTCAATTTTTCGATTTTTTCCTCTGCTTACATGACAAGACCTACCGTTGTGCAAAATTACAAGATTCTACGATGTCGGGAAGTGCTCCATAATTTTGATGATCTGTCAGTCAGTCAGTCAGTCAGTCAGTCAGTCAGTTACGGTTTTTGTGATTTTTGAGGCCTTATATCTCAGGAACCGCTTATGCTAGAAAATTGAAATTTGGTCAGGCGCATGTGCCTGACTAGCTTAGCAAATATTCGGAATTTCAAGTTTCTGACTTGATTGGTACTGAAGATAGGGAGGGGTCAAAAGTCGCCTGAGTTTGTTCCTGTAAAAAGGGTGTAGTGCCAGAACTTGGCTGGGCACTACCGTGCCCTTTGATATTTACCATCTGATGGAAACAAAATTGTTCCCCAGTATAAGCAAGTTGGAATTGTTCCATTTTCTTTTGATATTTATGGCTATGATGATCTCATCCAATCTATCGATGAAAACCCTTCTCACGGGACTTTATACTGTCCAAAATACTTTTCAATCATCTGTTATATTTGCTTCTAATTTTTTCTACGATTCAATAACGATAACACTTCTTCGCAAGTCCCAAGATTTAGATTCAAATCGATATCAGTAATAATAGCTCAACCTGAGTCCCATAAGAATGTCCTTTTGTTCATCATCTTAAATAAACTTCTTTAGATGATCAATCATATGATCTAGTTGCCAAACCCCAATCTGACAAAAAGTTTATTCTATTCGTTAGTAGTGCAGAAGAAATCAGCCTTTTTCAAGTTAGTGTTGTCCTAAATTATTTTGATAGTCAACTAGACCTTATTGTTAGGATCAGTTCCTTAGACTCTTCAGTAGATTTATTTCCCATTCTCTATCTACTATCAACAAATATTATCATCCACGACTTTTCTCGTTCTCAAATAACTTTTCTCTAAAAAACTTCTCCTACTATAGCACAAGGTTCTCTGCAGATTTACCTCATTCAACTCCTTCTTAGGAGGTCCCCCAACAAAGCCACTTTGGTCCTCTTCTTTTCATTCTTATTATTAACTATATTGACTTAAGCTGAAAACACACCGTTTCGTGAAACAAGAGAACATTGTTTCTTATGAGACTACACACACCAAAGAAAACGAAACAAAACACACGTTTTTGTTTTGAAGTGTTTCGGTGGTGGTTGTCGAAAATACATGCTATTGTATACGAGCAACAAACACCGAATGCAACAAAACAGTTTCGAACAAGGGTTGTTGACGATAATGCATACTTTCTAATGGCGCAACGCACACCAAATGAAACAAAACATAAAAACAAAAGCAAAACAGAAAAACATGTTTCGTTGCCTATTGTTTTTTTCAAAACGAAATTTCGATTCCGTTTTTTTTTATTTTATTTTTTCGTTACATTTCTCAGCTTTTCTGTTTTCTTATAAATAAACACATAATGTCTATTTTGCAAACACAAAATTTTTATTTGTATTTACTTGCCGTAGAGTTATAATCTTTCAGCCGGAGTTAAGTTAAGCGATAGTTCGTATTTTGTTCCATTTCAACGCACACCAAACGAAACAAAAACACAAAACGTTTTGTTTCATTTTATTCTGTTTCGCTTGGTGTGTTCAAATAAGAAATGTTTTTTTGACTATCGAATCAAAAACGTTTTGTTTATGATCCGGTGTGTTTTCAGCCTTAGTTATTCTTCTTCTTCTTCCTTTGTTTCGGCGCTGTTATGATCTCGATGTCGAGGGGATCATAACTCTCCCACGTATCTGCTTCACACTAGTGATCCGCCTGTGGGGTTCGCCGGGTTGACCTCAGAAATCGGCGGCAAGCCTCCCGGTTTTGTATTGTTCCATTTCTGAGGCCAACTGAATGCTGGTGTTTTTGCATTTGTTTGTACCAGGAGTGTTTTGGCCTACCTTTCTTTTTATTCCGAATTGGAACGTTGTATGATATTGCCTTTTTGACGGGGTTCTCAGGATCTCTCCTTTGAACATGGCAATACCAACTGAGTCGGTCGTGTTCAATTTTTTGGGAAATGGTATTCTTAACATGAAGGCTTCCTCGGATCTTCGTACTTCTAATTCGATCAAGCTTTGTAACTCCTGCTGTCATACGAAGCATCTTCATCTCAGCTGCCGTTAGCTTACTCTTATACTTTTTGTACATTGTCCAACATTGTGAACCGTATGTGAGTGCTGGACGCACAACTGAAGTGTAGAGCTTTCCTTTCAGCTTAGGGGGCATTTTCAGCCTTAGTTATTAATCATTTCAAAATCTCATTTATTTTGCTCCGAATCCCCACCTCTATCAAGAAATCTTCTATTCTTTAAACATCTTGGTAGGGTATTCCTGTCTCTACCAAGTTAGTGGTATCCCATATTATATGGATAGTCAACTAGACTTAATTGTGATGACAAATTTCTTGAACTCTTCAGTCTCACTTATAACTGTTTCCCTATCATTTTTTGACAAATACTATCATTTTTTAATTCTCTTATTCTATCAATATTTACTTTAACAAACTTCTCCTAATACAGCACAAAATTTGATGCAGTTCTACCTCACCCACCCCCTTCTTAGCCACTTGTGGGGGCCCCCAGAAGAGCCACTTTGGTCCTCTTCTTTACGCTCTGTTGCCATTAATTAACTCATTCTAAAATCTCACTCCTCGCCAACTTCAACAATGCGAAGTCTCACATGATTTCGATACATGATTCAACTCTTTCTCAACTTGATTTCGGAAGTTATTCAGACATGTGCTTCACAAATCCTTGAAGCTTGATATTGATATTCATTTACTTTATCAGATTTCACTTTTTCTCCCTTTCCTATCCTTCTCTATTACCAATCTATTTCCCACTTCTATGTAGAACCTATTCGAGATCTTGGTGTCTATGTGATTGACGGCGCAATTTTCTAAAATAACGAAGATAATTTATAGCTCTTAATGACCAAATCAGCACTTAGTTTGAGTGAAACATTGCCTGGTCTAAAGAATTTTCCAACATCTACGTGATGATATCCCTATGCAATCTTTGTTTTTCAAGTCCTTCAATACTCGCTTAGTTCGCTCGCTTCCTGAAAGTACCTGGAAAATCTATATCTTCAAAATTAAGAGCATTCAACGAAGGTTCCTACGACTTCCTTTCGTGGTCTTTATTAAAACGATCTTTTGATCTTGTAGATAAAATTTCGAAAAACAAAACATTTTTCAAATTTTTTACTTGTGTGAAATAATTGCTAGAGAAATAATGTGGAAGCTGAAAATGAACTCTACAATCTTCGAATGGCCATTTTTTCGAACTTTTGAGTATTGGATAAAAAAGAAGCAACGTAAGGAAGTTTTACATTTGACATTCAGTTGCTTTTTGTTCTAGAAAGAGGGTTTAAATTTCACCCTGACGATTTTGTATGGAACTTTTCACTTCATTTTGAACTGTTTATTTTGTTAACTACACAAAACTTCCTTGCAGAAATCCTTCTTCGTTCCTTTTATAAGAACCGTTGAGTTCTGTTGAAAATTTGTATATTAGTTCGCTTAAATTTGTTAAAGTCCCAATTCGAACTCCTCCTCACAGAGTGATGAAGCTTGCTTGGAATTCCTATCAATAAACTGAAAAGGCATTGAGTGCTATGGTCTTGGACTAAGAGTACAATATTAGGGCGTCATGGTTTCTGGAATTAAGTCCACAAGGCGACTCTCAGGGTTACTGGGTGATTCATTTATCATGTTGTCATGCATGTAGTGCTCATAGACCCAGCATCAGTGCACTTCTATCTAACTCCTATCCACCTGCAATTGAGATGAATGTCAAGGAGTGGAGATGAACCAAACAGTGACTGACACTAAGAGCACCATGATGATAAACCAGCCAGTAACAGCAGTTTTGTTGTTGTCTATTGTTGTTTTTGTTATTGTTGTTGCTGTGGTCGTAGTCGTGGATCATCAGAGTGAAGATGTCTTTTACGTCTGCTGTTTGGATAATTAATACTTCGACTAATGAAGTGGATCAACTTTGTAGAGATGTATAAGTGTATATGGATCAGAAGGAAGAAGATGGATTTGGTTTTTATTTTTGTAAATTTTTTACAAAGATTCTTTTTCAGGATAGAGGATAATGCAGTAATGAGGAAAGTGGATGGTTTCTTTTGATAAGATAATAGAGGGTACTGATGGTTTGGATTAATTATCATGCAATCCAAATAAAAGAAGGAACTTTTGGATTTTTCGTTCTTCCTTTGAAATGGAAAACAAAATAAAAGTTATCTTAAAGGAAGTTTGTTGAAATAAAAAGTTGAAAGATTTTGCTGATTTAAGGAAAGTTCTAACTGTGACACGATTAGGTACTAACTGATAAAAGCCATCCATGACAGCCATATCAGGTCTTGATAAAGATAAATTAATGATGGTTTCTTGTTAAATTTTGAAATAAAGAAAAATTATTCTATTGCAACACTTGAACTTTGAGTGTGGGTTCACAAAAAGGTGGAAAGGCAATCATAGTGAGAGAGTTGTATACGTCAGGTTTAATTTTTCGAGAGTGAGCTTAGTAATACGAAGAAAGTTTGAATTTAAATCAGACATGAAGGAGGTACATTTGTATTTTTTTCTTAGCAGCTTGCCGCTAAAAGCAAATTTTGAAGATTGAATAAAACTGAAAAACTACTAGCATGCTATGCTTTCGATTTGTAACAGTGTAATACTACTTAGACGAATAGGCGGTTTGAAAATTTGGTAATTTTTCATTCAAATTTTAGTCGAAATTCATCTTGAAATGATACCTCCCAACTGTTTTTATTTTAATTTATAATTGGTATAATGGTTAGTGCACTGGACTGTCCTGCAGAAGGACTTGCCGCTCTAGCGAGAAATTGACAAATCCTCTAGTGTTGCTAGTGTTCGGAATTGGAGGTAAATTTTAGATAACCTGCATTCCTGATGACGCACATAGGTATATGGCTTAGAGTTGTAAGTCACTAAGTTCAGGCCCTCTACGAAGTGTTATGTCTTCCTATTTTGATAGTTTAACGAGAAACTCATTTTTATTTTTATTTAAGTATTTTTGAACAATAGCAGTTTATTAATTCTTTTACCATGCAAGTATTTTTTGATAAAGGTAAGGCATTCTACATTAACAACGTCTAAAGTTGAGCTCAAGGGTAAATTGATGGACATTCCCCGGAGCCTGAATATTACGGTTGAATTGTTTAAGGATACGAATACAACTGCCGATTTCAGTAGAACATTTTGTGGGAAAATAATGAAGTAAAAGAAACTTCGAGGAGGTTCAAGAGAGATTTAAAAGTTCTATTTCTGCCACCTTTCATTTTAAGGGCTCTGTTTTTTGTTCTATCCAATAGAATCACGTGTTACGTGCCCAATTTTGGGAATTGTACTTAAGCTTTGGACGATGAGATTACAGCCGAATCGGAAGAGGTGACAAATTGTTTGCATCTCCGAAGAAAATCTAAACACATAGCAGCGTTTTTGATGAATTATGTGATCGTCTCGCACACAAATGAGAGCTTCTCAGTTTCCTCAATGTATGTATATGCCGCTCATGTATAGCGACTTCGGCTTAAACGACAGTCGGCAGCACTTAATTTTTGTAGCATTAACTTCAAGGCAGCTTATGATTCCATATTTAACATAAACCATCAGGGGCCTGTTTCAGCGCTATTACATCAACTACATCAACTACATCTTACAACTACATCCTACAACTACATCAGTTACATTTTTCTGTTTCACACATAAAACTGAAAGTGTTGTATGATGTACCTGGAAAACATAGTTGATGTAGTTCATTTGACATTTCTTATGTATATTTTTATTTGATTTGAGCTACGTTTTCATGTTTATTGTTTAATTTAAATCTCGTGAAAAAAACTTAATTTAACAAAAATATGTAAATATTTTCGATGATGACTTTGAATTTGATATACGCGATGAAAAAGAAGTAATGTATTTTTACAAAGAATCAATTTTGATTCGGAAGATCCATATTTTGTGGAGCGATTTCGAATGCCAAGAAATTGTATTGAATTTTTGGTTGAACGCTTTTGAGAATTTATTGCTCACCCAATTGATTGGAACCAATTTACGATGTCACCCCTGCAACAAATTCTTTCAACTCTTCATTGGCTTGGAAATGGTAGCCGATAGGTGTTGGGACCATTCATGGTGTCTCAAAGGCATCCGTATGTCGTTGCGTAAATAATGTTTTAAAATTTTTGTTTTCTAATAACGTATCTAATATCCTTTAAACTCTTTCCAACTGCTTCTACATCAAACATTTATAGTGTATCAATGTAGCAAGATTTTACTGTTAGTTGTATTACAACAAAATGTAGCTCAAAAAGCTGTGAAACAGAATCATAAATTTTTCCAATAATTCCAGTGTATCATCCATATCTACACTGATGTACTACAACTGAAAATCGAAAGTACCTATGAAACAGAATTGATGTATTACAACAGTCAAAATGATACATTGTACTTGATGTAGTATCGCTGAAACAGGCCCCAGATCACCAGTAGACTTATTGCTAAGAAATGCATAGGTATTGTCAGTAATTGACAAGCTTTCGTTCTTCAGGGACCCAAGCTCATTTTGATAATTATTAGTCTTTCTAGCTTGCTGGAACTTATTTCAGTTTTCTACAGTAGGGTTGGTTTCTAACATCGGGAACGTACTTTCCTTACCCTAATAGACTTTTTACAGCTCGTGTCAAACCAAAAATTCTATTTCGGTTTGATAGATTTTTTCCTTTACAGGATAAGATTTCTGATTTTGAAAAGAATTAAATTTGAAATCATGTCTGCACTGGAGTCCAAGTCCTGAAGTAATCGTTGAAACCGTTTCAATTAGCTTTCTCGCATTGTCAAACAAATTCTTCGAACAACTTATCTTGGTGAAGAAATCAGCTTATGTGACCTATAACTCATTGGACCATTGATTCATTTGTCAGTCATTTTTACTTGCGACTTATAGGTGCTATAAGGCAAGTTATGCATTCGTAAAAAAAATCGAACTCGAGATTTTGATCAAAGTTGACTTTACGATGATAGCGAAGACTAAAAAAGTGGGTCGCGCAATTCTGTCTGTCTGTCTGTCTGTCTATCTGTCTGTCGGTTCGACTACAGCCTAAACGGCTCAGCCGATTTTCTTCAAACTTGGTAGATATCATTTTTAATTTCCCCCCCCCCCACACGTTTTTTTCTTTTTTTTTTAAGACCAAAAATAACGCTACCTGCCATACGAATGTTTTACGAAATTTTGTAAATATTTTTTTTTCTCAAAAACTGCACGACAGATTTGAACAAAAAAGATACAAGAAAATTTTATTTAGTTAAAGCCGAAAAATGGATATTGAGGGTACCCCCAAAGAACTATTTTTTTAGTTTTTGATTTTCTCAAAAACGGTACGACGGATTTTGATAATTTTTTTTGCTAAAGCTCCCCAAAAATTTAAATAGAATTATGTATTCAAATTTTCAAAAAAAAATGTTTTGGATTTAAAAAAAAAAATTTCAAAATTTTTTATTCAAAACTCAATATTTCGAAAACCCTATATTAGATTTTTTTCAAACTTGATAAATAAAAGTTTATCAACATAGTCTACAAGATGTATGAAAAAAAGTTTTATTTTACTTAGAAATAAAGGTACCCATCATACAAATGTCAAAAAATGACTTTCGAAAATCGTATTTTTCTCGAAAACGGAGCCTTGAATTTTGATAATTTTTTTTTCAATTAATTTTAACGATCTTTAATTTAATAAAAAAAAAATTGAAATAAAGATATTACAGCTTGTACCTACCATAGAACTATTTTTTTAAATTTTGAATTACTCATTATCGACATGACGGATTTTAATGAAATTTTTTGTAGAGATGCTTCTAAAAAGTCTTAAATACATTGCATTTCAAAACTTAAAAAAAAAAAAGATTTTTTGAATTTTTGAAAAAAAAAATCATTTTTTTTTTTGGAAAATTCGATATTTCAAAAACGGTGCAATATTTTTTTTTTGGAAATTTAATAATAAAAACTTAAATTACCAAAATTTTGTATATAAAAGCTTTTTTTTTAAGAAACCACTACAAGAACTTATAATTTTTGTTCTTGCATAAATTCATATTTGCATAGCATTCTGTTTTTGTCTCTAAAAGAATTTAAAAAATTAATGTTATCCTTGAACAGTTTTCTCTAATAACATTCGTTTTTAAAATTCCTAGTCTATAACATAGGAGCAAGTTCGTGCGAACCATTGGTGCATTTTATTTTTAATATTTGGAACGGTGTTTGGGGGAAATAATATTTTCTAAAATTTCAAAAACAAAAAAAGATTTCTCGGGGGCCGAGTCGTCTAGGCTGTAATCAAACAGACAGATATATTTGCGATCTAACTTTTCAATTTTTACTGGAGCTCATTTTATGGGTGCAGTAGTATTGGGTGTCGAAAAAATATCAGTGAAAAGTGAAAATGTTATATTTTTGTCGAAAATTTGATTTTTTAATTTCTTTAGACTCGTTGTGGCTGTGAGGGTCGTAATTGGTAATCTCGGCAATTCTTCGTGATCAACGAATCTGGTTTCGATTCTGAAATAAAATTCAGTTATGCATTTTTTTTTATTTCTGTATAAAAACTGTCATTTGATGGAAACTTTCGTGTGGACTTTTTCGTAACTGCAACTTCTCTTTGAGCGATTTTCATCTCACTCATTAATTTTCGTTGTGAATTCCAGCACAGAAAAAGTTTGTATAGACAAATTTCTCCATTTTCTCTTTGGAAGCATTTAGTCTTATTTCGAACTTCAAATAAGATATGTATATGTTCCAGACTACAAGTTTTTGATCATCTGAAGGATAGTTAGTAATATTTAAAAAAATGGTTTTTCGAATTTCTAGATAGCAAGATTTGTGTAATATCTAACCCCTTCACGCTTTCCAATTGCCTGAGATTATTTTTAAGCTTGAAGACTTCTATGATGTTTATAACTTGCCCTGTCATTTAAAGCATATTCTTTTCTCAGCTGTTAAAAAACTTATGAAAGCTAGTTTAAAAATATTATTAAACTTAATCCAAAATACCCATTTGTCAAATTAATAGATTGGCGGAATTATTCAATTATTAGATTTTTTCCTCCTTCTTTTGCGAGGATAACATAAAAACCATTGAACTCAATTATTTGCCAAGTGAGCAATAATTAAGTTCAACAGTCATGGCGGCGTATATAAATTTAAAATGACTCATTTGCCTCATTCCATCCAATTAACGTCAACTATAAAAAAAAAACATATCTAATTTTCTGCACTTACTTAGATGATGAATTAGACGAGAAGAGTCAACCCATCTCTTTCTCCACTTTAAACAATTATCCATTGCAGATCGTGAGAAAGAAAGCTCCCAGTGCAAAATCACACATCGCCACAAAATTATAGTCTGTTCCACATTATTTGCCAATAACAAAACACTTGCAAACAGGTTAAAGTTCACCCTAATACATAAGATACTTTCAATCGGCAACCAAGTGATAATTTGCATCTACAAACTCAACCGAGAGTGTGCGAATCACGGTAGCAAAAGTATAGCAAGTTGCAAGACAACAAACCGGCATACCTCTATCAATTAGTCGCGTCTCGCCTGTCCGTAAATAATGTGCCTGCATCAAACCACAGCGTGGCACTCATTTATCTTTTCGAATATGAAACCCCCGCCGCAATTGTAGTAATTATTAACCTGCAGATAGATGCATTTTTGCATCTTGAGGGAGCTGATGTAACCATTTTCCAATTACATCATGCATTTTGCTTATGCGTCGATGGTAATTGCTCCAATTTGAAACTTAACACGATGTATAGTAATTCTGTAGAATGGTTTTGAGTTTCACTCTTAGCTTATGCCCTAACCACTGTTATAGCCGCAATGTTGTGATGATGTCATTAAAAACCAATCGAAGATACACAGGTTTATCCACGAACGTCAAGTAGATACTTTAGGTGGATCTGTTGGCAATGACGTCACACTCGGGAAATACTGATTGATTATTATTGTATGAAGTATCTCTCGAGTATCTCACAATCATACATTGCTTTCTGTCTCGACAGTTAGCTCAAGACGCAGATAAGTTACCTACCCGTGTCCACTGGCACTGTCAAACAGTGGACTACGAGAATAAATTATTGGATTGAAGTTTATTAAAAGAGTTTGTAAATTTGCAAATAATTTTCTTAAAATATTAATACGCCCACAGACACGCCCACTTTTCAATATTTGATTGAGGAATTTTTGATAAATTAATTTATTTTGTAAATTGCGCCTCGTCGCTAAAGATGATTTTTCGACCAAAATTGGGGTGCTTACTGGGTTCCGAAGCCTGTAAGTCTGCTGTACATTTTAACAGACCCCGCCGATATTCTCAGCCGAACTTGTATTGACGTACGAATGTTGGCGGTTTGACACTACGCAACCGGTCGTCTCAAATTTATCCACTATAAGGTGAAGAGTCTACCGCGATTCATAAAGAAGGAGGTCATAGAGATTGGAGGGGATCTTTCAATCCAAGGCCTATAACATACTTTATTGGCTCTTCTGAACAGGGATCTATACCTTCGATTACAATTCAACGTGGAGACGAAAAAAGTTAGACCATCATCTAGCTAACATAGAGATATTACTTAAACTAATTGCTATTTTTAAGTTTTCCATGATAATTGTGAATTTTAAATGGCAACCAATTACAAAAATGAGAGGTTCTTGGAAGCGCGCAAATTTTCCAAAATTATAGATACGAGTATTTAGAGGAAACCCATCTACTATTGGATAGGGAATATGAAAGGTTCCTCTATAAATTAAGAGATTGTCTGTAAAGCTGACAGAAAACGTGCATTAATTTTTTTGGAAATTAGTTACTGATTATTTGTTGTTGAACTGATAGAAGGAAACTCGAAATCAATGAAAATAAAATTTCGCTTTTTTAAAAAACAGTCAATGGCTGACATTAAATAGGAATGCAATTCAAACCGTTACTAATAATTACTTACATAATTCTACTCTTGCAAATGAACTACAAAAATATCAATTTTACTGTAACTTATACAGAGATATAGGCTAGTTTAGCTTAGAGTAGGTGATGATGCGGCAAGTCATACCATCTTCCAGAACAATCCTGAATTTTGAATGAATTTTAAAATGTAAGTAGGGATATACATCATTTTTAATTTAAATCAAAAGAAGTGGTCCTTAGTTACTACCTTGTGGAACCGCAAATTTTACAATGAAAGGGTTTGAAATATCGCTCTTTAATTGGTCCTAATGTTACACAAACTATTCTTTAGTTTAAAAAAAAAAATAAAGTTAAAGACTTTTTTATTTAATTTATTTAATTTAGTTACATATTGTAATGATAAGTTTAGCATTTACACAATAATCTTTTGGCATCAAACTTGTCATAAATATAACAGAGTCTAGGCTGTTTTTTTTTTAGCCTTCTCGATAAAAATGTTCTTGTCTTTTAAGACCAAATAAAAACATTACTGTCAAAGATTTTTTTTCGAAATTATAAAGATAATACTTGGTTTCTCAAAAACTGTTCCACAGATTTAAACAAAAACTTTAAACAATTGTTTAAGTAAGAGCTGGCTTATCGTTGAATAAAAAAAAAATCCCTAAAATGTTTTATAAATAAAATTGAACAGAATAAGTTTTTGTTTTAAATAATTTCAAAAACAGTATTACTGATTTTGATGATGTTCTCATTCTATCGTTTTTGAATAGTATTTTGTATCAAAAATTTTCAAAAATAAAAATCAGAATTTATGTGTATTATTTATTTTGAACTTTACAGCTAACATTTTTTGAACAACATCCAAAAAAGTTGAAAAAAAATTGATCTTTTGTTCAAAAAATGCTCGAAAAAATTTAATTTTTTTTTACCACTTAAATTGTACCATAGACATTTTTGAATTATGACATTATTTATAGGAGATTAATTCTTCTTAATCGGTAAACCAAATTTAAATGAGACTTTTTATACAGAGGACATGGAAATTGCAAAAGTTTAAAAAAACATTGCATATCAAAATTAAAAAAAAAATAAATATAACTAATAAGTTGCATAAATTAGCCGTTTTAATACGATTTTTGGAAATAATTTCAAAAAATAATCGTTAACACTTTTTGAAGATATTGCTTTTTCAAAAAAAAAATTGTTTTTTTTTTTCAAACAACTCAACAAATATTTTTGCAAATATTCTTATATACAATATTAATTTAAGCTTAAGAGGGCTCCTGCTAAAAAGTTTGGTTTAAATCTTAAATCGTTAGAGCCGTTAATGAGAAAGTCGAAAATAAAAAAAAACGGTTCTATGACAGGTACCGTTAATAACATTTTTTCCCAAAATTTTTCTTCACCAAAATGTAGCCAATGCTCATAATAGCACACTTAATTTTTTTAAATCAAAATCGTTAGAGCCGTTTTCGAGATAAATAAAATTTTGCATCACGGGTGTATTGGGTACCGTTAGTCTTGGAGCTAAGAAAAAAATTTCAATTTCCCTCTAGGGAATCAGCGAAGACCCTTAAGTACCAAATTTGAAGAAAATATCTCCAGTAGCTTGGGCTGTGGATCGAGGCACAGACATACATACATACATATATATAGAAAGACAGACGGAATTGCGGGACCACTTTTTTCGTCTCCGCTATTATCGTAATGCCAACTTTGATCAAAATCTCGAGTTGGATTTTTTTCCAAATGCGGAACTTGTCCTATAGTACCTACATTTATCGCAAGTAAAAATAGTAAGCCGATTATATGTAAGTTAGCAAATTGTTAAGAAGTATCATACCCTAACACTGGGCTGTCTAAAATTATGTAACATTGATGTTCTTAGAAAGTTTTTTTTTTTTATATATAGCTAAAAAAACCTTCTGTAGCTTAAACTAGCTAAATAATGTGAATCAGCAAATATGAATATAAAAAAAAATTTTAACGGTTATTTAAAGAAATAAGGTCTTGTATGTATGTACGATTTTTAAAATATTTTTAAGGAAACATTTTAGTACCACAATCTTAAGCTTTTATTTGACAATTAAATATTTCATAAAAATATTTTTTTTTTTTTTTTTGATTTTAAAAACACATGAATTTCTTTGATAATTCGTTTAACAAAATATGGTCCATATAAAAAAGTTTTTTTGAGACTTTTATACAGTGTTTACAAATTTCAGAAGAAAATTGAAAACAAAAATTGAATTTTAAATCACTGAGTTTCCGATTTTTCGTTTTTATTTTTTATTGAGAAATTTGTTTATTAATACTATTTAAAATATCAAACGCTTTTAACATAAATTACCAAAATTAGATTTACCATTTTTCAGAACTTCTTAAGAGAAATTTTAACCTTAAGCTAGCTTTTGCTAAACTTAATTCTTCGAATTTTTTTTTTGAATTATTATATTAAAATCTGTGGAAGAGTTAAGTAGATAAGTAGAATTACTTGACTGACTTTTTAAGGCTTCCCCTATGATCGTAATGTTAAGTTCGATCAAATACATTGGTTCAATTTTTAAAAAAAATCATTTTTTGCTAAGTAGGTACAGGATCCATATTTTTTTCATTAACTTTTAAGCTAAACATAATTTGATAATTAATATTTTATTGGTTACTTATATGGTCTTTAACATTATGATGTCGGTCAAGTGGGTGCCTCTGGCGCAAAGGTTAGCTCTTTCAAGCACATTGTGCTTAACAATTTCGCAAACTTTTGCTATAATTTGAGTAATTTAATTTCTAATATTGTCGTTAAGCTTCGAAGTCGTGGTTTTTCATTCCTGTACATCCTTTTTACTTGCGACTTATAGGTACTATAAGGCAAGTTATGATGCGTAAGAAAAACTAAAAAAGTGGGTCTCACGTCTGTCTGTCTGTCCGTTCGACTACAGCCTAAATGGCTTGGCCAATTTTCTTCAAACAGGGTGGATATGGTTCTTAATTTTTCCCCCAAACTCTTTTTTCCTTTTTTTTAAGACCAAAAATAATGGTACCTGCCATACGAATTTTTTTCGAAATTTTATAAAAAAAAAATGTTTTCTCAAAAACTGTTCAACAGATTTAAAAAATAAAAACAAAAAAAAAAATAATTTAGTTAAAGCTATGTAATGGTCGAAAATTTTTTTTTCGAAAAATGGTTATTGAGGGTACGTACCCCCCATGCAACCATTTTGTTTTTGATTTTCTCGAAAACGGTACCACCGATATTGATCATTTCTTTTTTTGCTAAAGCTCCCCAAAAACTTGAAAAGAAAAAAATTTTATTTCTAAAAAAACTTCAAAATTTTTTTTTCAAAAATCAATATTTCGAAAACCCCATGCTAAATTTTTTTAAAACTTGATAAATAAAAGTTTCTTAAATAATCTACAAGATGTAAGAAAAAAAAAATGTATGTTACCTAAAACTAAGGGTACCCACCATACAAATGTTAAAAAATAAAAAAAATGGTTTTCAAAAATCGTATTTTTCTCGAAAACGGCGGCGCCTAGAATTTCGATACAATTTTTTTTCTTTCAATTCTTATGATCTTTAATTTAATAAAAATAAAATGCACGACTGGGTCGCACGAACTTGCTCCTATGTAATAGGCTAGGAATTTTAAAAACGAATGTTATTAGAGAAAACTGTTCATAAGAATCAAATTAATTTTTTAAATTCTTTTAATAGTAAGAGACGAAAACAGAATGCTATGCAAATAAGAATTTATGCAAGAACAAAAATTTTGGTACGCCAATTTAAAGTTTTTATTATTGTTCGAATAAAAATTAAATTAAAAAAAAAATATTGAGCCGTTTCTGAGATATCGAATTTTCAAAAAAAGAAAAAAAATAGAGTTTTTTTTTCAAAAATTCAAAAAATATTTATTTTAAAGTTTTGAAATACAATGTGTTTTAGACTTTTTAGAAGCTTCTCTATAAAAAATTTCATTAAGAACCGTTATGTGGATAATGAGAAATTCAAAATTCGAAAAAATGGTTCTATGGTAGGTACAAGCTGTAATATCTTAATTTCAAAATGTTTTTTAATAAATTAAAGATCATAAAAATTAATTGAAAGAAACAAAATTTTATCAAAATTCTAGGTGCCGTTTTCGAGAAAAATACGATTTTTGAAAACCATTTTTTTAAATTTTTTAACATTTGTATGGTGGGGCACCTTTATTTTAAGGTAAAATGAAATTTTTTTTCTCACATCTTGTAGATTATAAAGAAACTTTTATTTATCAAGTTTAAAAAAAATCTAGCACGGGATTTTCGAAATATTGAGTTTTGAAAAAAAAATTTTGAAGTTTTTTTTTAAAAATCCAAAAAAATTTTTTTTGAAAATTTGAATAAACAATTCTATTTAAATTTTTGAAGAGCCTTCGCAAAACAAAAATGATCAAAATCGGTGGTACCGTTTTTGAGAAAATCAAAAACAAAAAAAATGGTTCCATGGGGGGTACCCTCAATAACCATTTTTGGGAACATTTTTTTCAAGCATTACCTAGATTTAACTAAATGAAATTTTTTTGTGTTTTTGGTTTTAAAATCTGTCCAGCAGTTTTTGAGAAAAAAAAATATTTATAAAATTTCGAAAAAAAATCGTATGGCAGGTACCGTTATTTTTGGTCTTAAAAAATCAAATCAAAAAACATCCGGGGGTAAAAAATTAAAACCCATATCTACCAAGTTTAAATAAAATCGGCCTAGCCGTTTAGGCTGTAGCCGAAGCGACAGACAGACAGACAGAATTGCCAGACCCACTTTTTTAGTCTGTGCTATCATCGTAATGTCAACTTTGATCAAAATCTCGAGTTCAATTTTTTTTACGAATCCATAACTTGCCTTATAGTACCTATAAGTCGCAAGTATTAAGTACCCCCATAAGAAGAAATCTGGAGGCGTCAAATCAGAGGATCGTCGTTGCCAGTCGATGTGATGTGGCACCGTCTTGTTGGAAGTACATTTTTTTGTAGGCCTTATTGATGCAATCTGAGAACAAGCAAGTTTTCCAACTTGTCCGGAAAGCGGTCACCAGTGACTGTTACAGTATTGCATATGACATCCTCAAGGAAAAATGGTCCATAATAACGCCACCCACTCATAGTTACTCTATGAGGATGAAGTGATCTTTGACATAATGAATCAAGGGTTTTCAGTTAATAGAAGTGGCTAACAAATGAACTGAAAGTCAGAAAAATTAAAGATTGTGTTTCCAACGTCAAATGGACAATGTTCTCTATTTGAATCGGAAGACTATTTATTCAACTTATGTTTAATATTTTGACCTACTTAAATTATAACCCGATGTAGTTGGCCAAATTCTTGGATTGTGTGTTATCACTTAATTAATACAAATCTTGATTGCACTTTTTATTAATCTAGTTAAACGCAAGACATTATCTAAAAAAAAAGTTTTAAAAAATAATTTAATTTAGAAAATCTTTGAAAATCTAAGAATATATTTGAATACCCAGAAAACTTATAATTAGTTTCGTTAGACAATTTTTTTTTAATTTTGTAAAATATTAATTCATTGAAAACATCTGTTGCTATATGTATAACTAAGCACACCAAGCTTTCAACTTATACCTATTTAAAATTTTTTTTCTTCGAAAATTAACAAATTTAAAAATTCAAAAAGGAAACATTCAATATTAGCAATACCAGTTATTAATTTATTCACTCTCGTTTACGGGTCAAACTGACAATTAACTGCAACTCATTTCAAATCTTGTACTAATAATGCAAAGCTACTCGAAATTAAATCGATATTCGAATTTAGAATGTAAGCTACGAAGTTCGAAAAAAATACACAAAATCAATCTGTAGACTAAATAAAAAAGTCTACAAATTGATTTGTGTGTATTGTAACAAATTTATCTCAATTTCAACGTATATTTTGCCCCACTATATCGACTGTGTGTCATTTGCTGTAATTGAAAATGTACTTTAAAAGAAAAATCATCTGCCATTGTCCAATCAAACAAGCCGATAAGAGATAGTCCCTGTTTACAAGCTTTTGTTGATACTTTTGACATACCCCCACCCGTCAATTGAATCTGATAAAAAGTACTTTTATTTAGCTTTTTGCGTAATCGAAAGTGTTGCTACTATTTCTTTTTTTTTTTTTTTTGGGTATTTATTTTTATTTAAACACAAAAAATAAACTATTATTTGATGTATACCTATTTTTACTTGCGACTTATAGGTACTATAAGGCAAGTTATGCATTCGTAAAAAAAATCGAACTCGAGATTTTGATCAAAGTTGACATTACGATGATAGCGAACACTAAAAAAGTGGGTCTGGCAATTCTGTCTGTCTGTCTGTCTGTCTGTCTGTCTGTCTGTCGCTGCGACTACAGCCTAAACGGCTCGGCCGATTTTCTTTAAACTTGGTAGATATGGGTTTTGATTTTTTACCCCCACACGTTTTTTTCTTTTTTTTTTTAAGACCAAAAATAACGGTACCTGCCATACGATTTTTTTTCGAAATTTTATAAACATTTTTTTTTCTCAAAAACTGTTCGACAGATTTCAAAAATAAAAATACAGAAAAATTTCATTTAATTAAAGCTAGGTACTGGTTGAAAAAAATTTTCCGAAAAATGGTTATTGAGGGTACCCCCCAAGGAACCATTTTTTTTGTTTTTGATTTTCTCAAAAACGGTTCAACCGATTTTGATAATTTTTTTTTTGCTAAAGCTCCCCAAAAACATTAATAGAATTGTGTACTCAAATTTTCAAAACAAAATTTTTTGGATTTTTAAAAAAAACTTCAAATTTTTTTTTTTCAAAAATCAATATTTCGAAAACCCCATGCTAGATTTTTTCTAAAATTGATAAATAAAAGTTTCTCAATATAGTCTACAAAGTGTGAGAAAAATTTTCTTATTTTACTTAAAAATAAAGGTACCTACCATACAAATGCTAAAAATTTAAAAAAAATGGTTTTCAAAAATCGTATTTTTCTCGAAAACGGCACCTAGAATTTTGATAAAATTTTTTTTCTTTCAATTAATTTTTATGATCTTTAATTTAATAAAAAAAATTTTGAAATTAAGATATTACAGCTTGTACCTACCATAGAACCATTTTTTCGAATTTTGAATTTCTCATTATCCACATAACGGTTCTTAATGAAATTTTTTATAGAGAAGCTTCTAAAAAGTCTAAAACACATTGTATTTCAAAACTTTAAAATAAATATTTTTTGAATTTTTGAAAAAAAAACTCTATTTTTTTTCTTTTTTTGAAAATTCGATATCTCAGAAACGGCTCAATATTTTTTTTTTAATTTAATTTTTATTCGAACAATAATAAAAACTTTAAATTGGCGTACCAAAATTTTTGTTCTTGCATAAATTCTTATTTGCATAGCATTCTGTTTTCGTCTCTTACTATTAAAAGAATTTAAAAAATTAATTTGATTCTTATGAACAGTTTTCTTTAATAACATCCGTTTTTAAAATTCCTAGTCGATTACATAGGAGCAAGTTCGTGCGACCCAGTCGTGCATTTTATTTTTTTTGCCAGTGTTTCACACCTTTGTGTATTGGTGGCGGATGTATGTATATAGATACACGAAACGAAGCGTGATCGATTGTAGTCGAATTGCCCCCTTATTTGTGGTAACGATCAACCTCTTAGCTCATCACTAACAGTATACGGTTAGCATTTGATACGATTTGTGGTGCTTTTTTTAATCATAATATATTATTTTAAATTTTAAATTCAAACAATTTACGGTGTTTTGTTTTATCTTACAATGAAAGGAAAGATACCTTACCATTTTATGGACTGAGATAATATCTCTTCTAGACTTTAAGACGTGTCAGCAAAACAAGAAACGGAAAAAAAAACCTATTGTGTGAAAGATACAAAATGTTTGGTTAACTTTAAGGCACTTTCCGTGTACCAAATTTTATCTTTGGATCTTAAATTAAGCTAATCAATAAAGTGAGAGAGGAATTATTATTTATTTAAAAAGAAAGAGAAGACTCTATCAAATGAAGTATCTTTTCTGAAACACAAACTTGAATGTGTTGTTTTTTATTTTTTTTTTTTTTTATTATTTTGATCATAAAAAGTTTGACAGCTGATTCAATCTCTTCTCTGACCTTGAAGTAGATGAATACTACTAATTAGCAAGCTCTTTATTCCGGTTGTATGTACTTATTGAAGCTTATAGTTATTTTTTTTTTGTGACAATGAGTCATGATTTGCAAATTGACTGTTTAGTTATGGACTTGAATCTTAAGGCTATAGGCGCCAGACATGATGATAACAGTAATGTTAAAGAAAATAGGTTTTTGTTCTTGTATTTTAGATACATAAAGTTGGTTTATTTATTAACTTGTGTTGATAAGGAACGTTGATAATAATCTTGTAAGAACACTCGAGCCTATAAGATCTTTGATAGAAATAATAAATCTAGTTAGGTTGGTACCGTTACATAGTTTTTTTTTTGCTTTTATTAAAATTTGTTAGGTGGTGGTTTTAAATAGATGATTTTCGTAAAATGTTGAGTTTTCATAAATTTATATTCCCACTCAGTCTGAACAACATTTATTTGTTTATTAAAAAAAGAAGAGAAATATTATAATCATTGATTAAAGCTTATTTGCATCAGTATATGATATACCAAGCACGAACGTTAATAATTTTGTTTTTAGTCATTTCTATTTATATCTTGACTGAAGTGATGTTTTACGTCGTGTCGATAAGAACCTGGCTTGACAAGATGTTGCCTTATTTATTTTAAAGGCTTTCTTTAAATGACTAGCTATTGCAATAGAAGCACATTTGAAATAAAACTAGAAAAAGAAAAATAATAACTTTTGTTATGATCATACAAGAAATTCTATGGATTAACTACATTTAAGTTCTTATTGAGAAAAATTTGTGGAAAATCACCAGATTTTTAGGTTTTTTTTTAGTAAATTTGATGGAAATGTTTGTTTCGGAGTTTAAATTGGAATCATACCTATCTCATCTAAGATTTGGAATGGTTTATTCTGTCATTGATGGTTCACACGAAACACAAACTTGCTGGTGTTGCCACCTGTTTACTCACGTTCTTTATTGAAAAGGGTTTTTGGATTTTCGCTTTCTATTATATACGTAGGTACAATATGGAAAGTTATGGATTGCTGACAAACATCTTACTCTGGAATTTGATCAGATTTAACATTACGATGACAGGGAAGACGAACAAAGTTGGGTCGGTCGCGCACCTCTACTTGTCTTCTTTCTGATCTACTACATCATAAACGTCTGTGCCGATTTTCCTTAAACGTGGTAGATAACATTCTTAAAATGTCTCCCTACAATTTTTTTATGATAAAAAAAATGTTAACTGCTATACAATTTTTTTGCGAAATTTAGGAATTTTTTTTTTCTCAGAAATAGTTCCACCGATTTTTCTTCTTTTTTTTTAATTCCAAAATTTTCATTTAGTAAAATCTAGATTTTTTTTACAAAATCGTTATTGATACTATCTCTCAAATAAACAATTTTTTTTGTTTTATATTTTGTTAAAAAATGGTGTACTAAGTTTGAATAGTATTGCGTATTCTAATTTTCAAACAATAAATTTTTTTTAAAAAACTCTACATATATTTCAAATACCCCATGCTTGATTTTCTTGAATCTTTGCAATTAATAGTTTTTGAATACTGTCTGCAAGATGTATGACAAAATTTTAATACTGTCTTCAAGATGCATGGACAAACACTTTTATTTTATCGGAAAACAAATGTTTTTGAAAATCTTATTTTCTCGAAAACGGCACCCACAACTTTATTTCTACAATTTATATTTCAATAAAAAAAATTGAATCTAAAATATTATTGACAGTACTGACTATGAAATATTTTTTCGAATTCTTACTTTCTCATTACCTTCGTAATGGATCTTAAGGAAATGTTTGAATAAAGAAGATTCAAGAAAGTTTAATAAGACTTTTTTTAGATTTTTGAAAAAACAATTCCAATTTTTAATTTCTCAAAAATGGTTGAGTGATTTTTTTTTGAAATTTTAATTTTGTATCTGCCCAATCATAAGCACCTTTAATAATTTACATACCAAATTATTGTTAAAAATGTTTTAAACATTTTATGTACAAGACTTTTTTTTTTATTTTTGTTGCATAAATTCATATTATTTCCTCTAGATAACAGACGGCATTTTACTTTTTTAACCTCATTCTATTTCCGTGTTTTCATGTATACAATTTTTAAATTCGGAAGTACGTACTTAGACATAAGAGCAAGTACGTGCGATACAGGCGTGCATTTTATTTCTCTTTCCGCCAGCTCTATCTTTTCATCACCACATACAGAAGAAAAAGCGTGCGACACAGCGTACTATGTCGCTATCTTTAAACGAGGGATTTCGACACATTGGTAGTGACACATCGCTAAACAACACACCACACAAGACGAGTGTGGTTCGGTCCTAAGCAGTTTTAATTTTCTTTCTTAAATATGGATTTATGTACATGATTTACTTGCGTTTAAAGTAGATTATATGGTTGTAAAAAGTTCTACCATTAGAATGAATATATTTTGACATTCTCGTTAGGGAAAGCTTACATATATTTTATTTTACTAACCGATAGAAAATGAGAAATGGACCCCAGGCGTGGTCTTACTACTGATGGGCACCATCGAGCAAGTTTAACTATCGGTAGTAAGTGACCGAACTCATTGATTCATCCAGTTAAAGCAGAGTATTGATTTAAAAGCTTATTCTTTTAATAAGACCAATGGATCTTGTGAAAATAAGACAGGAATTTTTGAATAGACTAAATAAACATCAAAAATTAGAAAAAATTAATTATGATTTGGCTCGTTCTCCGGGAGGGATCAATTTAGGGCTAATGGTTGACATTTAAAATATATCGTATGTGTGTTCTTTATTTGTAAAGCATTAACTGTCAAATTCTATTGAAGGATGGCTTTAATGTCAATGGATTGAAAAACCTCCAAAAAATGATTTAACTTTGAGATTTTATTTATTTTGCCGGAAAAGATCAATATTAGGCGAGATTTAGAACAAAATACTCCATGCACGTCAACAAAGAATTAAGTCCTCAATTTGTCAAACCATAAGCTGTCAAATTCCATCAAAAGATGGCTACGATGTCGATGGATTAAAACTTCTAGAAAACTTGAAGTAAATGTTTAACTGTAGAATTTTTTAGATAATATGTAATCTTGATCCCAAAACTTTTTTTTATTTATTTTTAAAATATGACCATTAAAAATACCCAACTCTTGACAACCAATTAACTGTATTTCAACATCCACTAGTTTTCAAAAAATATTTTCTTTTGAAAATCGAAAATGATCACTCCTCCAAATCGATCTAACTCTTATCTTACGAGTATACAAATATATTACTCAATTTTTCAGTTTTGGAAATAGATATTTCTTGAGTTGATTAAGTGCGATTTTAAGTGTCCGAGTCTGAACTCTGGGATCTTGGCACCCTATATATGAAATATTCGTAAAACAAGTATGTCATCTAAGTGGTTAGTAATTGATGAAAAAGATCAACTAGTCTTGGAAATTGGTCAACCATAAAAAATTTATAATCAAGGCTTAAGCTTTAACAAGGATCATAAGTTCACCAAAGCCTCAAAATCCACTCGAAAAGTGTTCCTCATAGTTTGCTTTTTTTTTTAAATAATATTTTCCATAAAATAATTTTTGTTGTATTTTTTTTTTTGTTACTTTACTTGTGTTATTTGGCGGTGTAATTTAATAAAATAAATAGGTTCGTTCTTGTTAGTTCTTATCGAAATGCAAATTGGTGAGAATATTCATATTGAAAAAAAGTGATAAAAATGTACTAAAATGTTTTGAAATTCGAGAAAAATCCCGATGCAATATAATGTACAGGAGATTTTGGGCATTCTAAAAAGATTTTAGGCTTTAGGAATTATGGAATTCTCAATTGTTAGTGTTGGAAACCGAAATTGTGGGTCAATATCTTTTTGCAAGGGTCCTGCTAATTTGGAGCTATTTTAAGGGTATTCAGTTGTGTTAGATTAAAGTTTATTTTTTCAATAAAAGTATTCTTTTAAAATTTGTTATTTAAAAATAAAATATTCCGAAGAGTAATCAAAGAAAAAATGAAAGAAGAAGAAAAAAATCTTCTAAAAGACAAAAACCTGCACATTTTTGCGACCAATACAATTTGGCGCAGAGTCATAAGTCCTCTGTCTTAAATTCAGGTAACTAAATATTTAGCTAAAATATCTATTGAATTATAAAAATGGTATTTTTTTTAATATTTTAATAGAATATAATTTACTACCCAATTAATTCCGTATAAAAAAAAATATTGAATCAAAATCGTTGCAGGTGTTTTCAAAAAAGTTGGGGATAAGACAGCCACGGCCTATTTTCGTCAAACTTGTTATTTATCATTTTTAATTTTTCCCCCCCACACGTGTTTTTTTTTAAATCAAAAATAACGATACATGCCATACGATTTTTTTCCGAAATTTTATAAATATTTTTTTTTCTCAAAAACTGATCGACAGATTTAAAAAATAAAAATACAAAAAAAAAATAAAATACACGACTGGATCGCACGAACTTGCTCTTATGTAAAAGTACTTTGGAATTTAAGATACATTTTATAAATATAAAACATGGATTTAATGAGATAATAACGTTCAAATGCATAAAATTGCCGTCTGGTTTCCGGAAAAGTATGAATTTATGCAAATAAACCTTAAAAAATCGTTTTATTATTAAATAAATTTTTTATATAAGAAATTTCTCTAAAATTTTTCAAGAAAAAAATGAGCGATGCGAATTTTCAGTATTTAATAATATTGGTTTTAGGAAATAATTTCAAAAAATAATCGTTCATAGGTTTTGAAGATATTTAAATATTTAGAAGATATATAGATATTTTTTTCGAATATTTTTATATACAATATTATTTTAAACTTAAGGGGACTCCTGCTAAAAATTTTGGGTTAAAATCCGTAGAGCCGTTAATGAGAAAGTCGAAAATAAAAAAAAACGGGTCTATGGCAGGTACCCCTAATAACATTTTGCCCCAAATTTTTTTTTGACCAAAATGTAGTCCATGTCCATAATATCACACTTAATTTTTTTTATCAAAATCGTTACAGCCGTTTTCGAGATAAATAAGATTTTGCATTACGGGTGTATGGGGGGTACCCTTAGTATTGGAGCTAAAAAAAAAATTTCAATTTCTCCTCTAGGGAATCACCGAAGACCCTTAACTACCGAGTTAATTTTTTTTTGGATTTTTAAAAAAATTTTCAATTTTTTTGTTAAAAACTCAATATTTCGAAAACCCCATGCTAGATTATTTTCAAACTCGATAAGATTTTCTCAATATAACCTACAAGATGTAAGAAAAAAAAATTATTTTAGCTAAAACTAAAGGTACGCACCATACAAATGTTAAAAAATGGTTTTCAAAAATCGTATTTTTCTCGGAAACAGCGCCTAGAATTTTGATAAAATATCTTTTCTTTCAATAATTTTTTATGATCTTAAATTTAATAAAAAAATTAAGATATTACAGCTGAACCTCCCAGAGAAGCATTTTTTATAATTTTGAATTTTTCATTATCGACATAACAGATCTTAATGAAATTTTTTATAGAGATGCTTCTTAAAATTTAAAAAAAAACATTGATTTGAAAACTTAAAAAAAAAGTATTTTTGAATTTTTGAAAAAAAAGTAATTTTTTTTTTTTGGAAAATTCAGAATCTGAAAAACCGCTCAATTTTTTTTTGGAAATTTAATTTTCATTCATATAAAAATGAATTTTATGCTTATGAACAGTTTTTCCCTAATAAATTTCATTTGAAAAAATTAAAAATTTTTTTTGTTAGTTAATGTTTCGTAAAAAGTTGTGTTAAGTTTTTGTTTTGGAAATTTCTCGAGTCAAGAAAACATGAAAGAAAATACAAAATTAAGAAACGTCGACATTAAAGAGGCATACATTTTGTAGACTGACAAATACAAAAAGGTTTGAACAAATTCTTTCAAATTATAATTGGATTGACATTAATGATAACAGATAGGGATCAAAGTTTTTTTTAAAATGCGCTAAAAGTCTTATAAAAACCGTTTTGATTTAACACAAAGTCAACTTTTTAAATTATATTCAATATGGTAAAAGTTCTCGCTAGAAACGTGTAGGCTTTTTTCGAAAAAAAAAAAAAAAAAACAAAATAAATTTCAAATTTTTAAATTAAATTAAAAAAAAAAAAATTTAAATCTTAACTATGAGATTTGAAGTGGGTTAAAAAAAATCGGTTAAAAATAATGATCTCGATCAAAAGCTACTCAGTAGATGTTAACGTAGTCCAAGTCGAAATTATATAAAATGAATACCCAAAAAGATTAAATTACTATATTAATCAAAAAAAAAATTTGTGATGTTTTGCTCTTTTCCAGTGTCTTAGTATTCAACAAGTGACTTGCTTAAGTCAAATAAATACATTAAGTCAATTTTTGTACATCTCTTATTCAACAATATTCTCGTTTAAATTAGACTTAATAGTTCTTTTGTTGAAATTCAACTATAAAAGCAAACCAATATGATTTATTTAAGCATATTCGTTATATGCTAAAATTTCGAACATTACATTGCACCTGCATAAAATACTCGTATAATAAGCAAAGGTGAAATTTGCATGGAAATTTGTCTTCAGCCTTTGCCATTTTACTTGACATTGTCATGTTCAAAAGGAGAAAATATAAGGAGATGCACTTTTGCATCCATAGTTCACCGAGGTAATTGACTACTCCTACCGGGTATAGGTATATGATATACACCAAACTATAAGATTGGCTCCACCAATTTAGTTAGTTGATGATGGTGATTAAATTTAAATTTGATAAACTTGGTCAAAGCAACAGTGTACTCCAACCGAGTAAATCACATACACCAATCGAGTATTTTTGTGACGTTAAATTTATTACTCACTATAACAACTGAGAAGATTGGTTACACTGAAAAATCAAGTTTACCACTGGACGACGTTAAATTCATTAAATCGGTTAGTAAAATAAGATTTTATAAGTCATTTTTACTAATTTAATTGTTTATTGCAACCATTTTAACTCAGGAAAAATTTAGCGAGTAGTAATTTAATTTAATTGTAGATTTAAAAGATTTTTCTTAATGAAACTTACTTGTATAATTTTGGAGGTTTAACTGTAACAACAACAACTTGAATGAACTCCAACCAAGTTTGTTTAGGCAGGAACTATAGCATTTCCACTGTAATTTTAACCAAGTGGGATTCTTGGTTTTTAATAAGCAGCCAATTCTACATGATTTTAATTTTTTTTTTTCAAACTATTTTAATGCGTGTTGAACTAACGTTTGAAATTTTATGCATAGGCATTTATTTACATTAAACATCTTTTCCAATTGGCAACTCTACCTTCAAACAAATGATCTCAGCTTTTATCAAATGAATAAACGTATTCATAAAGCACTTTTCTGTCTTCCATATTTTCTCTTCCTGTCTTCAAACTTTTAAAGAGCCGACAATAATCTATACAAATTTGTATCCACATCATGCATACACTATAATTAGTAAAACCTCTATATCAATTAATTACGTTGCATAATATTGTTTTCTGACATCAAAACAGCAAAGAAAATGTAGATAAGGAACCAACAAAAGAAAAACAAAAACAAAACAAAACAACAACACACTGCCTCTTAAAGAAATCATCCTATTTTTCTTAATGTTTTGTTTATCCTAAGAAAACAAAATAAATAAAATCAAAAAAAAAAGAAGGGCCCTTCACACAAGATTGCAAAAAGAAATCAACTCACAAAACAACTCTTTACGCCAAAACAGAAAAACAAGAACAAAAAAGTTACTCATACGCCACAGTGTTCACTTCAATCCAAACAAACTCTCGGCCCAAAGAATAACATTAACGATTACTGTGAATTTAAAATAAATCCCAAAACAGAAAACTGTATTTTTCGCCATGACTTTGTTGTTGTTGTTGTTGTTTTTGTTTTGTTGTATCCAGCCAAAGGTTCGACTAATTGAAACGGAAGCGCAGTCGCAAAACAGTGCTTCCCCCTTATTTACTCACACCAGGTTAATTGTAGGGTTGCGCGCTTTGAAAGCAGTCGTCCAAACGTATACTCTCCGGAATTTATTATAATTTGTTGTTTCTGACTTTGACTTTCAATCCATTTGTAGAAAATGTATTTAACGTGCTAAAAAAATTAATTAATATATCCTCTCTCACATATAAATTCTACATACGTGCATCTACTAAATTAGAAAACAAAAAATAAACTAATTTGAATAAAAAATTTTAAAAATTCTTTTGAGTGCTTTTTCCGTTTCTTAGTTTTGTGTTTGCCTCCCCGACATTCTATCTCTCTCTGTTTGTGCTCAGTTCATTACTTTTTTGTATAACAAACAACCCTACCTAGTGTATCTATTCCACTCAAAATGCCTCACACAGTCACTTTACTCACTCAGGTGACAAGCAGCTGACACTGATCGCGCGGTACAAATAAAAAGATACGTCTTTATCTTACGCAAAAAAAAAAAACAAAAATGTTTAGATACAAAATTCCTACAAAACGCCGGTTGATGATGTGCACCTAACTTATTTTGTGTTTTTTTTTTTTAATTATTTGTTCTCGTTTTATTTGGCGGTCAAATATTCGAATGTATCTTTTGATTTGGATGAATTTCAAAAAATAATTTCATTCTCAAATAAAAATATACAAAAGTATCTTTTGGATAGAGAAGTGTGCCCGCTGTTCGATGCTGTTCGGTGATGGTGTATTTGTGTAGATTTATTTATAAATTGTTCCTAAATAAAGGAGAATAGCTAATGTTTTTTTTTTTTTCTTAAATAATAATTTATAGTTATTTTCGATTTTTCGGATAGAAGAAAAAAATTGAAAAAAAGATACAAAATAATCCGCTCGAGAAGCTCTCTTCGTCGTCGTTCGTGGTGTGTGAATTTTATGCTTGTGATTTTTTGGTGGGCATTTATTTTGTCGGTGAAATCCGGTCTAGTCTCAGTTCGGTCCAACACGTTATCGAGTTGAAAAAAAAAATTAAATTCACGAAAAATTCTTACGAACGAACGAGAAAAATTAAAAATATTTTTAAATCGACGGTAAACAACGCGTTTTTCGGTTAAAAAAATTAAAGAAGATATATTAATACTTCAAAATGCCTAATTATCGTAAACGGAATAATAATAATCGCAATAAAAACAAAAATAAAAATAAAAGTTCGTCGTCGTCATCGGTAAAACAAGATATTCAAGTTGTCGAATCAACAACAGTAACAACAACAACAACGCCAGGCATTGAGCCAAATTTACCGGCTGATGCTAGAAACTCATACACCGCCTCCGCAGAAAAAAGTGTTTTCGAAGAAAAAAATGTCGTCGTGGTTGTCAATGTTGATGAAGCCTCTGCTATCTCACCGTTGAGCAATGAGGAAATCGACGAAAATGCAAGCAATGTTGACATAGATACTTTTAGTGGTAGTGAAGATACAATACTCAAACAATCTAATTATTCTTCTACTTTTTATTCTTCTTCTTCTTCTTCATCTAAAAAATCTACAGAAATCGAAGATCGGCAATTGAATAGAGCTGTTTTCAACATTGGAGACAGTACACTCGGGGATTCAGTGATAAGAGAAACATTCGCCAAAGAAGTTATTTCGGGTAAAAATAGCTTAAAAACGGGGTCAGCTAATTCAAAGGATGCAGCAGTGTCGGCTGCGGATAAACCGGCGGCAACAACGACACAACCGATAGAAAGTACGAGAATCAATGAGTCGGTTTCGGAAAAAGTGCGCGATGTATCGGAACAAAGGTCAAAAAGTACGGAGAGTGCAACGGAAGTGGTTGAATCAAATAACCAATCAAGTCATTTTTCGTCCAAAGAAAATTATTCGTCAAAAGTGATCGTGCAAACGGATGTTGTTAAAAACAGTTCGGAAAAATCGGTGAGTCAAGCAACACCGTCAACGTCAGATGTATCATCAACTGTGATCGTGCATCAAATATCAAAGGAAGATCCAAAAGTTCATAAACCTAAATCTCAAGTGATCTTAGATCGTGAAGAACAATCTTCATCGGCATCTTCTAGTCATAGAGCATCCAAAAATGGAGTTGATTTGTCAAAAAAGGTAATTTCTGTACAAGTATCAAAGAAAAAAGCTAAAAGATCAAACACTTCTTCTCTGCAGACCTCAACTAAAGCAGCAGAGAGCTCTACAACTCAAACATTATCATTTTCAAATGTGCGTGGGCAACCGTCAAGGCAGATCATATATGATGAACCCAGAAAAGCGATCGTCGACAATTTTCCAAGTGGCCATGGGCCATCGAGAGCCATTATTCATCAAATTTCTAAAGAAGAAGGTTTTGAAAATGTCAACCAAATTAGTTCAAAGGTGATCGTGCATCAGATATCGCGGGAAGAAAATCAAAGGAGTTCTTCGTCAAATGAGTCAGTAATAACGCAACATAGCTTACCGCAAACCACGGACTATAAATTGATCGTTCATCAAATTTCACCGTCGGACAATCGTTCAATGGGCAGCAAAGCATCTTCCCCAAGATCAGCAGAAAGTTGTGAGGATTCAGAAAAAAATATCGATCACTCGGTATTTCAAAAGAGTTTTGCAGAAAACATATCGAAAAGGTTTAATATTGATCAAAAAGATCATGACATTCATAATATCTCCAAAAAGAATACTCTCGATCGTTTTGAAGAAACCCAAGCTAAGTCTTCGGATAAGAGCAGAAAAGTGATCTTGATACCAATTTTTCAAGAGAATTCAACACAAACATCACCATTGCCCTCTTTTAGTGAGAAACAACATCATTCAAATCTCTTGGAGATCATTAAAGATGAAAATAGTGAAACAAAGCCTTCGACAAAGTCCGAATTTGTCCGACAAACTTCATCGTCACCTTTGTCAAGATCACCAGTTATTTGTTTTGAAAATCTTTCAAAATCTTTTGAGCTAAATAAAGATCAATCTGAAGATTCATCCAAGTCAATTGGTAATACTGAAGGATCAGCGCCAATAAGTTTACCAAAACCAACTGCAGAGAACTCACCAAAGATAATCGAACATCCAATAGTTAAAGAGGAATCAACTGAAACAGCCTTACAATCCAGTCGAAAGTCTCCTCAAAGAGCTGAAAACATCGAACCTCTTAAAATACCATCTTTTCCTTTAACTCGCCCGGCAAAGGTGATCGTTCATCCGATCATCAATGAAAAAACAGCCAAGCCAGTTTTTCCACTTTCTAAAAAATCCATGGAAACTATCGATACATCTTCGAAGAAGATAGCTAATAAAATTCTTAAAGAAGTATCTTCAGAATTAAAATCTTCTTTCTTGTCAGAAAATATTAAAGAAAAAATTGAAAAAGTAGAAAAGGTAGAAAAAGTCTATTTAGATCCCATAAGGACCTCTTTTCCAGTATCTTTGAAAAATCAAGCATCTTTTAGGCCTGGTTTCTTCGAAACAGACACCTTTCAAAAGGAAATTAATCCTTTAGACACCGAAGCGAAGGTTATCGTCCATAAAATTTCGACAAATGGCCAAAAGGGTGCAGAATCACAGTCAAAACCTGACGATCTTTATTTTACAGCATCGAAATCAACTGAAGATAAGTTCGGAGAAAAAGTGATCATTCATAAAATTTCGCAACAAGAATCAATTAAATCGCACTCAGAGTCTAATGTTAAAAAAGAGTCTTCTAGTTCGAGTTTCCCAGTTTCGGCTTCATTTCCTATTTCAGTGGAAAAAGAAAATCACGCTGTTCAGTATACTGCAAGACCTCAAGATTCTCAACAAAAAACTATTGATCTTCAATCCTTGCGTGATTCCGCAGAGTTTCGTCAATCCAGTTCAACAATGACATCGACTTATGGTCTTACAGAAATGGAAAACAAGAAAGAAACTATTCAACAAGAGTTCAATGA
This sequence comes from Philhelius festivus, assembly GCA_963931855.1. Taxonomy (NCBI): domain Eukaryota; kingdom Metazoa; phylum Arthropoda; class Insecta; order Diptera; family Syrphidae; genus Philhelius; species Philhelius festivus. Next base: position 238,401,500 of record OZ007554.1, read on the forward strand.
AACTCCACCAAGTGATCTTCAGGAACCAGCAATTAACAAATCAAACTTTCCAAGTTCTTCAGGACTTCCATTTGCTCCTTCAAACGATCAGGAAATACAAGAATTGGGCTCCGAAAAGGTAGTTCATCAGATTTCACGGGAAGAATCACACATATCACTCTCTGAGTCAAAGGAAGCTCGTGAATCATATGACTCTATCAGCAAATCGGACTTAAAACATGATAAGCCCAAAGTGATCCTCCATCAAATTTCACGAGAAAATACAACTTTAAGTCGATCGCCATCATTCCCCTTGGTGAATGAAATAAATGAAGAAAATGTTAAGAAAGATGCAACAAATCTCAGGGATTTCTTTCCTTTGTCTGCTGTGAAAATTCATCATCCAGAACAATACAATTCAAAGTCAACAGTTCTTGAGCAGAAAACAATCAATTTCAAAAAATTACGTGATGAGTCAAAATTAAATCAATCGAGTGCCACAATGACATCTCCTTATTCATTAACATTATTGAAAGAAAGTAGAGATCAGACTATTCCGCAATCAAATGAGTCAAATTCTCACACTCCATTCCCTGTATCAGCGGGTAAGCAGAAGCAATCTTCATTCACAACAAAACCGATCTTTCAGGGAAAGTCGGATCAGTCAAGTTGTCCTCCCTCTTCGTTTCCCTGTTCTGCCGAAAAAGAAACACACGCTACTCAGTATGCTGCAAGACCTCAAGATTCTCAACAAAAAACTATTGATCTTCAATCCTTGCGAGATTCCGCAGAATTTCGTCAATCCAGTTCCACAATGACATCAACTTATGGTCTTACAGAAATGGAAAACAAGAAAGAAATTATTCACCAAATTTTGAAAGAGAAATCACCAAGTGATCTTCAAAAACCAGATCCTGAACAACCCGGGTCCACAAGTTCTTCTGGACTTCCAAGACATACCGCTGAAAATTTAAGTTCTAGAGATCATCTTCAAGAAACTACAGATCATCAATCCAAACAAGAGACCTCTGACTTCATTCAATCCAGTTCTACGAAAGTAACAACAGATTGTACAAAAGAGAAGGGAACAAACAAAGATCGACCAAAAGAAATCGTTCATCCAATTTTGAGGGAAACATCTTCAGGTGATCTTCAACCACAGTCTTCCAATCAACAGACGCTTTCTCCCAAAGAAGGTGGCCAGTCTTCTGATGGATCATTAATGCCAAAAGAAATTATACACAAAATTGTTAGAGAGGATTCTTCAAGAGATATTGAGCCACAAACCCTCGATCATCAGACCTCACAAGATGAATCGATTTCCTCGTCAGAAGGAAGTGTGCTCACAGCAATTTATAACGAATCTCCACGATCAATATCGCCTCCAACAACTGAAGCACCAAAAACCAAGGAGTCTTCAGAAGAACAAGCTCCCAAACGCTCATTTTTCCTAGCGCCCTTAGAGCTGACCAATAAAACTCAATCTCAGACTGTCGAAGTGCAGCAGGGTCTACAAATGATTTCCCCTGAATTTGTGAAGGTTTTCAACCATCCAGTAGTACGTCAAATAGAGAAACCTCTGGGTTATCGTGTAGAGTCACCGCAACCCGAAAAAATACCAATGATCTTCAAAAAGAGCAAAAGTTTCGATGATGATGATGTAGTTATCCAAGAAATGAGTGATACTAGCTCCGCAGGTGATACTGACAATCCTCCAGTTATCTCCGAAGCAGAATCCGAAACAGATACCATTGAAGCAGTTGATGATCTCTCCGAAATGCCCACATGCTCCTCGTTGCTGAGTATTCAAACCCTCCCGATTGACCATGAAAGTGACAATTTATCACCTAAATCCTCGCAGGAATATAAGTCCCGCAGACAACAGAATCGTGCAGCCTTGGAGTCACACTTTCTCCCTCAATTTCTCGCTCCAAACTTCCTTGACAGCATCAAAGAAGAGAACAGTGACCTAAGCGATTCAGATCGACGAAGTTCCTGCTCCGATCGCGTTGATGCTCCAGTGCATCATGGTGATCTTGACGATGACGTATTTCTCGATCCACCTAAGAAAGCTAACGCAGTCTATCCCAAGAGCAATCTGGATTTCTCAAAGAAACATAAACACGTTCTCAACGTCCGTCCTCCAAAAACAAGCGTCATCCGTGAAGAAGCCTCACCACCCTCAGTAGTCGAGGCGAAGATCATCGACCAAGGCATGATCGAAGAAAGTTGCTCCTCCTGGTCAACTGATTTCACCCCCGAATCTGAAGCAGCTGAAGTAGTCTATATCGATTCGGCATCCAGCAGTGTATCCGATTTACTCGAACTCGACTATTCTCAAGGCCAACCAGACGATTCCATTGACGTCCGCATCCAAACACCAACCATCGATCTTGAGAGTGTTAACGAAATGTTTGCAAACTGTCAGCAGATTGAAAGTAATGATGGCAAAATATTTATTCCACCATCCGAAAAGCCACCTCCGCCACCACCTGTTAACGACAAGGCCGACATACACTCAAATTTAAATGAAGGAAATTTATTACCATCCCATAATAAAAATGATCTGCCAGATACAACAAAACTTAAATTAGAGAACGAGAAGGAGAAGTGCAAAATTCTCGATGAAATAATTTCCGAAAAAATAGAAACTATCTCAGAAGCAGCGGGAGATACTCACAAAAGTTCTGCCTCTACCTCTGCCAATGCCAATTTGGTGAGTGCTGAAAATTCCATTGCGAACAATTTAAATAGTTGTGACAGCGCGATCGACCAGATCGTTACGAGTAATACATCGCCATCTGTTTCCGCCGCGGCCGCCGTAGTTGTTGTCGGTTCGATTAAAAATATGGAAAACATACGCGAGATTGTGAATAGTTCGGCAGCTTCGTCAAAAAGTGAGTCAGACGATCGTACTGATCATGGATTTTTAAAAACAAATTTCATGATCGGTCAGCCATGTTCAGATCATACACTTAAATGTGACACTAACTCATCCTCATCATCGTCGTCGTCTACGTCTTCCTCTACCACCACCAACACAACCACCACCACCACTACAAAAATCCTAACGTTGCATGATTTAAGTCAGACCCTTGACAGTACCAAACACTTGAATAATCCTTTTGTTAGTCCTAGTTCTTCAGCCCTTGATCGTCAAGAATCCCTCGATAGTCATGGCTCTGATCAGTCACAAAGCACCAATCAGAGCCAGTGTACGGCCATTAATCAAGGATCATTACCTAATTGTGAGTGGAATGAATTTGATACATCAACGGATACTACTTATGTTTCAGAATCCGATACTGCGGCCGGACTTGCTTCATCTGAGGCATCATCACCTTTAACGACCAAAGGAGCACACACATCGGGTGACGACACGGAGTCTCCACCGATTCGGAAGCTTCGATCACTGTGCACGGAGGCACTAGCTTCTATGCCATATGGTGAAGAAGTTCTTCAAGAACTAGCAACGGTTGCAGAGACCATTCGAGATATGCCGTACCCATTACCAGATCTTCCACAGATTCAGGACATTCAGTTGTCTTTGGGATCGAGTCCACAAAAGACCTCATCAATCACCCTTTCGCAGGTGCCACCAAGACCTACTTCACACTCGGAACAGAAATTCAAATCACCGCCTCCGCCACCAGTTCCAGAACCACCATCAAAATATGACTCCTGGCTGGGTGTTCCCTCCGAGAGTGATCCGAATATCCTGATGTGTCTATCGCCCTCTCAGAGAAATGCCGTAAAAAGTGATTCCACAGCGGACAGTCTTCTGGACATGCACAAGAAGTTCGTCGAGCGTCGTGGCTATCATGAGTACACCACCAAACAGGTAAATGCCATAAATCAAGCCAACACCTCCGAGGCACCAAAACTCAGCAAAGTCGATTCTCCGCCACCACCACCGCTGCCACCACGTCCACCAACACAATTATCAAATCCTAACGGAAATACTGACATAAATGATTTTAATGATGATGAAGAGGACAAGAATAACCATCGATTGTTGGCAATTATCCGAGACACTCATGAAAGCCACCAACAACAACATCAACAACAAAAATCATCCATGACATCGACGAGTGAAAATACTTCAAGGAGAACCGAGAGCGGAATTTATAATACCGTTAACACAGGCAAAAGCAACGACGGGGCAAATTCTCGTCTTGAAAAAGAATTTGCGAATACACCTTGTTCAGTTAACAAACAATCTCAGGAACGCAAGTTTATTAGTGAAAGTAATAAATCCGACGGCGGAGAAATGCATCAAAGTGAATCGGAACATTCGACGAAGATCGGTGGTGAATCGGTTATGGGAATGAAATTCCCCACGAGTGAATATTTCGATAGTATTTTCGATGGAAAAAATAAACGCTTTTCGAATATTGAAACCGGTATCCGGCCGGAATTCTGTTCGCAGATCCTTGCAACTCAGCCGAAACGGTACTCCAATATCGAAACGTCATCTTTTGAATCGAAAAAGTGCGTGGAAAACGGTAAAGTTCTATACGATGTTAGTGATTCGAAACGGGAAAAAATCAGTGAAGGCGATCTGCCAGATTCTTCATCGGCAGGATCTGCATTCTTCCCAGATCTTTCGAAGGCCAAAACGAACGGATCGGAGGGTAGTTTTCCTTTTGAGGCAACCGCAAATCGATCCTCCGCAAACGATTCAAGAACACAGACCGGTGGCGACAGTGAAAATATTATGTCAGCATTTAAATTAAACACCACACAAACGACAGCGCCACCAGCAGCAGCAAATCGAGTTGAATCCTCACCCCCAGCACCGCCAGTGCCTCCGCTGCCAACAACCTTAACCGCAGATACAACTGCAACTAGTTCGACGAGAACAACAAAGTCCACTTCAACATCAGAGAGTCATATAAATAGAACTTTCAATGCTAAAATGAGTGAAAAAACTTTCGATGATATTGGGCAGCGTGCCAAAGAGGCAGCCGCCACCACCACTAGTAACACAAATGAGTCGTCGTCGTCCACAGATAAAAAACCATTTGATGCTTTTCAACATGAGAAACTTTTTAAAGAATTCGATGAGCTCTCGAATTTGCTTAAAGATGAATTGGAATCGGGTAAGCGAAGGCCTCCGGCGACCTTGAATGGCAATGACATACCCTCGAATGTGATTGATTACAATCGTGTGGCAAGGGAATCTAAAATACAGAACAGCCATGTGTCATCGACCACAAGCACTGAAACAAATCGTCGCGAGCAAATGAAGAAACTGGCTGAGGAGATCGACCTTACATCCAGGCACAAGCTGCAGCAACGGCGCGAGATGAGAATCCCTATAGTAATTGAAAAGTCGGCAGAAACTGGGCCAAGATCTGCTCCGGTACTCACTCAGGAACCAAGGTCATATGAGATACCCGTGCGAGTAGAAAGCGGACATAGTACCAGACCCAATCTCCAGCATCAACGGAGCTATGAGATTCCTGTTCGGGTTGAGCAGACCTCGAAAGGAAGTCGTCCAAGAACTTACTCCGAACATCAATCCCAGCCCAGAACCCATGAAATCCCCATTCATGTAGAGAAGACGCAACCGGACCGTTTCCGACGTGCTGAGAGCATGTTCAACATCTCCGACTCTACCGAAAGCCGACACCATCTCCATCATGACGATTGGATGAAGTATGTTGGTGATCTTGGATCCTCCGAGAATATATGCAAGCCCTTTCAGCGCGAGGTGGAAATATGCTACCTTGGACGACGTCCAAATATCCGTGCGCCACGTATGTCCGCTTCGACGAGTGATTTGTCCAGCATTCACACCTTTGACACCCATGGCGCCTATGACGTTCGCAGAACAGCACAGACCCCTCAGCCTCAACAGCCTCCTCGCCGGGCATACCTTAGTACTCAGTCCTTGATCGACACAACTCCAATTACTCCATGTGTCAGTGCTCGACGATCACCAGCTCCCCAGAGACGATCCTCTCTTCCACGGGAAATCCATGACAAGCAATTAGAATACATCACAAGCAAGGAACAGCAACTTAAGTATGAATTCGAGAGACTTGAAAACGAGCGTCGACATTTGGTTGACGAAATGAACCGGGTCCAGATGAACCAAAGGATCAGCCGGGAGGCCTATCGTCAGAGGCAACTGCCTCCTCTGACAGAAGACGAGAGTTTCCGCCAGCAGATGGCCGAAGAATGGCTGCACAAAGTTGCCGAGCGTGAAGAACGTCGTCTGCAGAAGATTATAAAAATCTCGAAAATCAATCAAGAGGCTGGAGTCCCCGTTGCACCTCCCAGAAGACACTCTGCCGCCGATGACATTGGCGATGAATTCCTTCGTCGAGTCAAAGAACGTCGTTCAAAACTCTGCATGCCTTCCGACAGTGATTGGGAGAGTGGTGCCGAATCCCAACCCTTACCCCGAACCGATGGTAGTCGAAGTGAAAATGAAGAACCACCAGTTACAGTCTTCGAAGGTCAATCTACCACCAATATCAAACAGCTTCCGAAGCATTTACGTGAATTCGCCAAGCTCACAAGTCAAATGAAAGAAGAACATCGCGAAGAAATGACAGAGAACACTTCCACCAGTGCTTCCAAGATGACAGCTCTAAAGACAACTGTCAAAACAACAAACAACAACCACAGCACTCAAGAGTCTCAGTCAATGCAACAAGATGGTGAGTCTAATGTTGATGATCGTGATCATTCTTCTTCAGTTTCTTCAAACAATAATAATAATATCGATGCTTTATCATTGGGTCGTAGTAAGCGTTTTGTTGGGGTAATGGCTGTAGTTGGTTTGTCCCTTGGTTGGACGGTTTTAAAGTCTTTCATTAACAAATAGTTAAGCTTTTTTCATATTTAATTATTCATGTAAAAAATAAATAAAAAATAATTCCAAAATCAACAGTCACTCACAAAATTCACCAGACACACAAAAAAAATTTATTTTAAATCATTCATGCATATATATAATATATTTAACATTTATATTTTTATTTATTTAATTTGTTTTTTTTTGTAACATAACAAAATGTGTCCTAAATTTACTGGGTGATTGTTTAAGAAATAAAAAATTTAAAAATGTAAACTACATAATATGCTTTGTATCTGTCAGATATGTCAATGTTTTAACACCAAAGAATTTTTTTGTTTTTTTTTTTTTAATTAATACTTTTGCTTGTTTCTGTAGAATTTGATTATAGGTTTACACAATTTCGGGAGACATCATCATCTTTATTTTCGAGCTTTTTTGATGACTTAAATAAATTTGCCAGTGAGAATTTCTGGCAATTATAATAATCCAACTAAAATTAAAATTAACAAAATAATCAAAAATAAAATTACTTTAGATAAAAATTAAAAACAGCGCTCTCAGCGCCATATTTTATGTGATGTTTGTTTTAAGTCGAACGACGTTAATATTAATTGTTAACGATTATAATACTGTCATGTCGTTTTCTTTTATCAATTTAAAAAAAAAAGAAGAAATGTTTTATGTATAACAAACAAACTGTGCTGTCAAATTTGAATGAAATATTTGTAATAAAATTTGTTTTGTTTTTGAAAAAAAAAAGTTTGAGTGGTTTTATTTTTATTTAACAACAATCTCATGGAACATTATATTGGTTTTGCTTTATCCTTAAAATAATACGCTTTGCTTTGGAATGATAAGAAAAAAAAAACAACCTTGCTCTCTTTGGCTGATGTTTTGTTTTATTTCTAACCAACTGTATCGTCCAAAACTGAAATGAATCCAAAAATATAAAAAAAAACATGAAGAAGGTAACTTTAGCTCGATAATATAAGGAGGAAAGTATTCGGTAAATAACTATATACATACATAATTTAAGGGAAAAACGTCAATTCTCATTATAAAATGCATACATAAATAGGACGCACTTTTAAATTAAATTATTACTATTTGGTCTAGGTTTTACTATGCAACTCTCAACCGTCATAGTGCACACAAAATGTATCCCTTTAAACATCGAATTTAAAAATAGTGAATCACAAAACAATCGAATCATTATCTATTCGTCCATTTTCCACAAAGACAATTTTGAGTTCTGTGAATTAAGAAAACTTTAAAAGACTATGGGCTCTTTTGTCTAGTTTCAATATCATTGTGTATTCAAATTTTCAAAAAAAAATTTTTTGGATCTTTAAAAAAATTTCAAAATTTTTTTTTGAAAACTCAATATTTTAAAAACCATATGTTCGATTTTTTTGAGACTTGATATATAAAAGTTCTTTAATAAAATCTACAAGATATGAGAAAAAAGAAATTATTTTACCTAAAAATAACGGTACCCTGCATACAAATTTTAAAAAATGGTTTTCGAAAATCGCATTTTCCTCAAAAACGGTTCCGAAAACTTGGCAAATTTTTTTTTGATTAATTCTTACGATCTATAATTTAATAAAAAAAAATTGAAAACAAGATACGAGTATTACTGACTGTACCTACCATATAACGATTTTTCCCAATATTGAATTTCCCATTATCGGCATAACAGATTTTAATGAAACTTTTTATAAAGAATCTCCTAAAAAGTTTAAAAAACATTGCGTTTCAAAACTTAAGAAAAGTATTTTTTTTTTCAATTTTTAGAAAATTCGATATTCTCATTCGTACAATAATAAAAACTGAAAATTGGCGTACCAAAATTTTTTCTTAAAAATATTTTAAAAATTTTTTACATAAAAGCTTATTTTTTTAAGGAACCACTACAACGACTTATAAGTTTTGTTCTTGCATAAATTCATATCTGCATAGCATTCTGTTTTTGTCTCTTACTACTAAAAGAATATACAAAATTCATTTTATCCTTATGAACAGTTTTCTTAAATAATATTCGTTTTTAAAATTCCTAGTCTATTACATGGAGCAAGTTCGTGCGACCGATTCGTGCATTTTATTTTTTTTTTCAAATTATGAACACGACAAACTAAATAATTTTATTAAGTTTATTTCATAGAAATAGTTCTAAGACAAACAAAAATTCGTCGATATTTTAATAATTTTCTTCTGAACATACCAAAGATTATCCTTTTGAAAATATTTCCTTCATTTTAAATAGCTATGTTCAATTCATTGACATTTTTAATTGCGAGAAATACATATGGCATGTAATGCATTCGTAAAAAAATCGACCTTGAGATTTTGAGAAGACGGAAAAATTGAGTCCCGGAATTCTGTCTGTTCGCCTAAACGATTCGCCGATTTTCTTTTAACTTGGAAGATAGTATTTTTAAATTTTGCCCCAAACGTTTTCTTTTTCATTTTTTTAAGCCAAAAAATTACGGTAACTGCGATAGGTACGATTTTTTAGAAATTTTGTAAATATAGCTGTTGAACAGCTTTAAAAAAAGTCACAAAATTTGATTTAGCTTTTAGGCTAGGAAATTTTCTAAAAAATACTTCTGAAAAATTGTTATTAATGGTACTCCCATTAGAACATTTTCTTATTTTATCAAAAATCAGTACGACCGATGTTAATTATTTGTTTTATGCCAAAGCATAAAGTGATAAAACTTTTGTTCTTTCGATTAGTTTTAAAATTTTAAAACTTTTTTTTTCAATGTTGTTTTTATTATATTAGATATATCTAAGCTTTTTAACTTGCGACTTATAGGTACTATAAGGGAAGTTATGCATTCGGAAAAAAAATCGAACTCGAGATTTTGATCAAAGTTGACATTACGATGATAGCGAAGACCAAAAAAGTGGGTAACGCAATTCTGTCTGTGTGTCTGTCTGTCTGTCTGTTCGACTACAGCCTCAATGGCTTAGACGATTCTCTTTAAACTTGGTAGATATCATTTTTAATTTTTCCCCCCACAAGTTTTTTTTTGTTTTTTTTAAAGACCAAAAATATACCTGCCATACGAATTTTTTTCGAAATTTTATAAATTTTTTTTTTCTCAAAAACGGTACATCCGATTTTGATAATTTTTTTTTTGCTAAGGCTCCTCAAAATTTTAAATAGAATTGTGTATTCAAATTTTCAAAAAATGTTTTTTTGGATTTTTAAAAAAATTATCAAAATTTTTTTTTTTTTCAAAACTCAATATTTCGAAAACCCCATTCTAGATTTTTTTAAACTTGATAAATAAAAGTTTCTCAATATAATCTACAAGATGTGAGAAAAAAAAATTTATTTTACCTAAAAATAAAGGTACCCACCATACAAATGTTAAAAAAATAAAAAAAAAAATGGTTTTCAAAAATCGTATTTTTCTCGAAAACGGCGCCTAGAATTTTGATAAAAAATTTTTTGTTTCAATTAATTTTAACGATCTTTAATTTAATAAAAAATTTTAAATTAAGATATTACAGCTTGTACCTACCATAGAACCATTTTTTTAAATTTTGAATTACTCACTATGGAAATATCAGATTTTAATGAAATTTTTTATAGAGATGCTTCTAAAAAGTCTAAGAACCATTGTATTTCAAAACTTTTGAAAATTTTTGAAAAAAAAATGATTTTTTTTTTTGGAATATTCGGTATTTTAAAAACGTGTCAATACTTTTTTTGGAAATTTAATTTTCATTCGTACAGTAATAAAAACTTAAAGTTGACATACCAAATTTTTTTCTTAAAAATCTTTTAAAAATTTTGTATATACATTTTTTTTAAGAAACCACTACAAGAACTATAATTTTTGTTCTTGCATAATCTCATATTTGCATAGCATTCTGTTCTTGTCTCTTACTACTAAAAGAATTTAGAAAACTAATTTTATATTTATGAATAGTTTTCTTTAATAACATTCGATTTTAAAATTCCTAGTCTATTACATAGGAGCAAGTTCGTGCGACCCAGTCGTGCATTTTAAGAATCAGATCCCAAAGTATGACAAACGAATTACCGGACAGCCTGTATAATAGTAAGCAATTTATTAAGTTTCGATTGGAGGGCCTCTTTTTCAGAATTCGCTTTATTGTACGTGTAGTGTATAAATCATTTTAGCTTCCGATAAAGGGGCAAGTTTTGCATTTTGAAAAAAACTCGAACTTGAGATTTTGATTTTTGTTTTTTCAACCTAAATACTTAGCCGCTGACGCAATTTTCTTCAAATTTGATATTTATGGTTCTTCTGTGATTTCCTAGAGGAGAAATTAATTTTGTTTTCTTTTTGGCTACAAATTAAACAGTTCCCGCAATACAGCAGTTATAAAAAATCTTATTTATTTCGAAAAGAGTCTAAAGATTTTAATAAAAAAAATTAAGTGTGCTATTATGGTCACAAAAAAAAAAAACACAAATGGGAACAAATGTTATAAACGGTACCTGTCATAGAACTGTGTTTTTTTATTTATTTTCGATTTTCTCATTAACGACTCTAAAATTTTTGCACAGGAGCTCCTTTAAATTTAAAATAAAACTATATAAAAATATTCGAAAAATTTGGGTTTTTTGAAAAAAAATTCCATTTTTTTTTTGAAAAATCAATGTCTTCAAAAAGTGTGAAGGTTTCTTTTTTGAAATTATTTGCTAAAATTTATATTACTAAATACTTAAAATTGGCATTCCAAATTCTTTTCTTGAAAAACTGAATTTAATAATAAAATGATTCTTAAACTTTGTTTTTAATTTTATGCATTTGAACATTATGCTCTAAATAAATCCATGCTTTTTTATTTGTAAGCAAGTTTTAAATTCCAAATTACTTTTACTTAAGAGCAAGTACGTGCGATTCAGTCGTGTGCATTTTATTTTATTTAAATAACAAAATTTAAATTTTTTAAATAATTTATATTTTTAGAAGCATTTTGTACACAAATATTTAATATAAATTTGTTGAGTCGATAATTCTTTTTTAATCTACTCACGAATAGTTCGTTCTCTAATGTTTTTCTTCGTTGAATGGCATGGATTTCTTTTTTGGACTTAAAAACAATACGATGCAATATTTTAAGAATATCAATGAAGTAGTCTTTGATTTGGCCACTTCTTATTGGACAGTTTAATGAACTTTATTTTTTAGGAAGAACTATTCAGAGGTAAAACCACTTTCGATTATTGCATTTTTCGAAACATGAAACAGCATCATTGTTGGTGTTTCGACCCCAGTTGTGCGGTTTTGACAAAATTTTAATAAAATAAAATAAAGTTTTATGTCATTTGAACCCGAAGATTTAATTTATTCCCAAACGCGTCGTTAAATTAAAATAAAAAAGTTGTATAAATTAGTTTTTAAATAAAACAAATATCTAGCATCAAAATAATTTTATCTATTTAATTTATTTTATTTTATTAAAATTTTGTCAGGAAACAGCAACTCCATATATGTACTTCATTAAAATAAAATCTTTGACCATCATTTTGAGTTAATATTTTTTTCCGGTAGAAGAGTGAAGAGAATCAAGAATATAATTAAAAATAATAAGTTTTATAATAAGAAATATTGACCACAGTCACCGAAAATTATTTAAAAATAAAAAGTCTTAGAAATACAAAAATGTAAGCGGCTTAAATAGAAAACCCCTAAGTCTTAGTATGAACAGATAGAAACAAATGGAAATGTGTTTTTTTTTTTGTGCATTACGAGAAACATAATTTTCTTACCAACAAATTATCCCGGGTTCAACAATAAATTTGGTTTCACAGTGTTCTTTAAATCTTGAACAGAGTTCATTCTTAAGTCAAGAATTTAAGTTTAAACTCCCACTGTGAAACTGTGGGTAAGCAATTATTTCAAAAAGACAAAAGTATGCCTCAAATCTCTCACACATATTTATGCAGTTAGGCCGGCCCTAATTCGTTTGTTGTTAATAAAATTAAGGTTTCATAAATGCATTCCAAATCTACCTTCTTCAACTAAATATTTATAGAAAGTATGCATGGACAATTTCCTGAAAATTTCAACTATCGAGAACTCGAAAATTTAATTAATTTTTAAACGTTCAGAAACAAATCTGATTTTCAATAAAATATAAAACTATTAGAAAGACATTTAGTAGAACCATCTAGGAATTGCTTAATTGTTCTTAAATTTTTAGAAATTTTATTTTCAGCTTAGCTTTGATTTTTCGGATTCATGCTGGACAACTTAAATTTGTCCTTCTATTCAATATGACCATCTATATCCATTAATAGGTTTGAGTAACAGATTATTTTAGTCACAAGCGTATTAGACGAAGAGGTTATCTATTTAATGTTTAATATGTATTTTTTTCTTTTTTTTTTATTAATCAACACAACATTATGTATCCTGATAGACATTTTAACACTGAAAAATATTTTCAACTAACCAATTTTTGTTCGAAAATGTTTATTTCTCATAAATTCATAACAAATAAAACCTGGGCTGGCACTGATCACTTGACTTCTGTAGCGTGATGGTTAGTTTTTCGACTTCTGAATCCGTTCACAAGTAAGGGCTAGAGATTGACTTTTCTTGGTGAACAAAAGTTTTTTGAAAGTAAAGCGAATATATCGAGACCCAACACAAAAAAGAAAAACAGCTGATACTCCGGCCTAAACCAAGTCGTTGCACACTTTTATAACATGGTGTAATTTAATTCAAAAATAATGCATGTTTGTGTTTATGTTTAAGCCAAGCTTCATTCTGTTGGCAAACAAATGAGCTTAGCCTTGGTTCCAAAAAATTAAACCACCCATAAAGCCCATCATGATTGTCAAAATAGGACGTGACAGATTAGTTTCTTGTGACAGCATAACATCAAAATAAACTTCAACTGATACTGTTCTCATAGGTATGTACTCATACTCACTCATAATCATAATCATTGAACCAAATAATTATGTCAACATCAAAATCCTCTCAAATTGTCACGGTTGGTAATAATTGTTCCACTATTCTCGCTCTATAAGCGAATTAAGTCACCCAAACACAATTATTGTGCAATTAATTAGCACAATTAAATATTCAGCTTATGGATGTGATAAGCTAACGATACTTGGGAGAGTATAAACGACATATATGTCACCTACTATACGTGCATCAGCTGTGGGTAGGTACTAAATGCCACTTTAATTTGGATTAATAATTTAACATCATCATGTGCCGCTATCTGGTTCATTAAGTTACAATTATACTTGCACACTCCATTAAGGATGGACGTTATTTTTGTTTGTTTTTTTTTTTTTTTGTTTTTTGAACAAACCAACCTTTACTTTTAATCTTGCATGTCAATATTTTGCATTGCAGAAATGCAAGCATCCAAACAATTGAAATTCATTCAGATTATAGTCCGGCAGATGTCACTGATGATGGTCTCACTTCAAACTGAATGACATTTCTACTCATGCGACACAGCCATTCATCTTAAAGCCTCTTCACAGTGGATGAACAATGGGGGCTATCGTGAATAAAATTTCCCTCGGCATTTTTCCCAACGTTTCCTTTGGAATTTATTGGTATCGAGAATAAAATTTCATAGGGAGAGGAACCTCTGCTTTCATTTCAAAAGGCCAGCCGCCAGCTTACAATGAACAGTGCAGAAGTATACTGTCGTTTCCAATTTTCGAAGATGGGCACAATTCTAAGGGAAATTTTATTCAAGATATAGATAGTCCCGAATGAAATTGTCACCTTCGTAATTTGGAAATAATTCAGATCTTTTATCATTTTGATAGAAACCTTTAATCCCTTCCCACACAGGTCTACTTAGAAGGATGCGACATTCTTGAAGTATAATTCAGTTAATTTTTATACTGACGGATCAAAATCTGATGACTGGTTGGTGGAAACGTGTACTCACACAGACAAAACGTAGGTTTCTCATTTTGTCTCAGTAATCATTGAAGCACGTTCCAGGTGGAACTTTAAGAGTTTAATGGAGTTTTATCTTGAATGAGAGAAAACAGCCATTAGCTGTTTCAGAGAATGCTCATCAGTGTACCCTTGATCCCAACTTCACACTTATTGTTAAATCCAGAGACTCTTTCTTTAGTCGCACTACACGAGGGGAGAATGCTTTACACGGCATTCTACACGAATGCTTTACAATTTTTCCCGCCTATTCCGAAGCTCAGACATTTAAAACCAAAATACATCGACATCTCCGTTTCAGTCGTCTCAAACTTTCCTAAACGCTCGCAATGTGCTCAAATCGTTTAAGGGTAGTTTTAGTGCGCGTTAAATATAAATAAAACCTCTCTCGTTGAGATGGCGATGGCGTAGCAATTCATTTTTAACTTTTGATGGGTGCTGGGCCATAGAGACATTCCAGCTGATGATTATGCTAAATGTTAAACAATAATAAGTATTCTAACAGGTAAGACAGATGTTGGTATAGCCATCATCGGTAGGTGTAAGCTTATGATAAACCAAGATGCAAGCTTGAGGTTGAACAATATCATGACTTGCCTGGCGACAAAACAGATCTTCCCAACGTTAGATCTCTGGCGCTCTAAAGCATCTGAAATTTTTAAACAAATTGCACATTACATATTTACGTTTTCGGAGTCATAACTAGACACTGTCTTATTGGAAGGCATGCTTCGCGGTTGGTATCTAGTCCAACGATTTCTTCAAAATCTTCATGGATGAAGATGAGGAGGAAACAATTCTTCCACTTTTGTATCCCAAAGACGCAGAATCCACTTGGGTGACATCTACTACAACGGTCCGATTGATCTACCTAATACTGAACTATGTAGTCTTGCACGCTTCATTAGGAGTTCAAACCGGTCCAACGATTAGTGAAAAGCTTTCCTAGCTCCATGTAGTATGACAACGGAACAAAATTGTTCTTAGTATGTCGGTACTCCGGCGGCAGTAACTTCTACCTAACCTAAGCTACCAATGCGATGATAAGGGGATCATCGAGAGCTTTTCCTAAAATTTCTGCATTTCTGCAAGGTTTGAAATGTTTTTGAAAATTAAAAAAAAAAAACCTTTTTTTTAATCATGGGCAATTGAACTTTGAATAAAGATCCTTGGTTTTGATACTTAACTACATTTTAAAAACTTTTGGCAATCTACCATATCTGATTTTGTAGTTTCTAAACGGTTTTTTAATCAGTTATTTTAATAAAACTTATTATTCAAAACTTGATTGAAAGTCCCATAATGCACCTTTAGACGTGCCTCCGCCTTGAACATTTTTATAATCTAATATCACTCGTAAATCACAAACACGTTTGAGTCCTTATCTGAATTAAGTAAACATTGTAATCTTAAAGCATTATTTACGCTACCTAGACCTACTTTTTATATAAATGGTAGTTTTCAGCTTAAGAACCAATCAAAAAAGGTGCACGTTTGACAATAAATATTCTTCCAAAAATCAATTGTCATCAAAACTTCTATTATACTCTTTAACTTCTACACAAGATTCATTGAAACCTTATAACTCGAAGCACAGCTGTAGACCGAAATACAATTTGTCCTTCTTGTCAACGCAAAGACTCTTCAAAAAAAAAAAACACACACACACCTCCACCAACGCCATCTGTTTCATTGAAAACCAAGTCACGATTCAAAAGCATGATGAAAGGTGCCTATCTATAATTTATTATGCAGGTCATGTATCGAACACCAACCAGGCTCTCGAACTTGCTCACGTAAATTCAAATCTATGATGGAAGTGAACCAGAATGTGAGCTAGGACAGGCAGGCGGTAGAAAATAAAAGCTCCCGTTCTTAGGTGTTTTAATTTTCTACCGTTTGCCTGTCCACGAGTGTGTTTTCTTTTTGTCTGTTTATGGTAAAACCATCATAAAACGTATTTCGAACGGAGGTGATTAGGGAGCTACTTTAGACAAAACTGGAGATGTTAACAAGTTTTAATCAAGAAAATTTGGGTTTCGGCGATGAAAATTTAATCATTTTTATACGATTCTGAGCAAATGTGCATTCAAATTGAGCATAAACGTTTCTTTAGGGAGGCAAACATAGGCAAGGACGATCCACAACCAATTATCTGAATGAATTTGTTTCGAGAAGGTTGCCTGTTTTAATAGATGGCAGATGGCATTTATCTTACCATATTACTATCGTCAAACTAAAAAAAACTTTGATTTCCATATTTGTTCATTACTTGTATTCAGTCTTGTAAAGTTGGCTGTCAGTATCAATCAGGTTTTTCTCCGAACAACTGCCAAATCAGATCTATTTATGCACTCTATGGAGAACCTCAAGGAAGACATTAAGGGCCTCTTTTCTTTGTTCTGACTTTGAATGATGTTAAACTAATTTGTCCATGCACAGATTTAGAAATGTAAGCTGATGCCATTGGAATTTCGATTTTTTAAGAACTTCTATATGCAAAATTTCATTAATGCCCTATTCTTCCGTCACCATGGGCTTTCCATATATGTACTAAATGATGTTGCCTATCAGCTTAAACCACGATATGGAATTACTTAACCACAAACTTTAATTTCAAGTAGTTTAAATTCAAAGCCCAAATTTGAATAGTAACTCGACTTCTAACGAATTCGATGTGCTGTCCGACTCTATCCAAAGAATCGTAACGTGTGATTCCGATGTACAAAATACCTCGGAATTGCGTCAGACAACACCCGAAGGAAGGAATGTTGAGATTTTTTGGTGTTTTACATATTCACATGTGTGTACATTATTCTTTTTTTGTGCCACCTGACTCTTCCTACATAATATAAACCTTAAATCTATGTAAGCCGGCCAAGACATACGAGTCATAGTCAACTTTGTCTTTCATCAGACATCTCCTGTCTCACCCTGACTTTCCAATCCTGATGGAATACAAGTCTCGACTATAAAGGAGCCGCATAACCATAGTTCTCTGGCTGACGTGGTAGATTGGAGGAATGACCATTCTATCCTGAACCAGCCCCAAACTATCTAAGTCGACTTTGGTGTTCTCTGTAATACAAGGCATTGTCTAAAACACTGCCTCTCAAACACCCGAATTTTTTCCATTTGATATGGGGGCAATGTTGAACCACAGCGTGCACCCAAGGCAATCATCGGCCGGATAAGGGCAATGTAGCAAATAACCTTCACCCAGTCGTCACTGGCTGCTTTAAGACAACCGTTTCGTCGGGACAAAGCTTCTCTTGCACTGATAAGCTCAGCATTTATATGTCTTTCGAAAACCAAAAACTGATCCAACCAGATTCCAGGGTATTACAGTAATCGCAATTTCAGTAGATCTTTTCGAATTCAGGATCTGTTCTGAGGGCAATTAGATCGTCGGCATATGCAACTCGGTTATTTGACCGCTCCCTGCTGAAGACCCTTTTTAATATCGAAGCCTGCTGTAGGTACACTTTCTTATAGTTTTGTTCTATTGGATATCAGAGACCAGTTGATTAGACGCAACATGAATTGTATCACGCCCGAATTAAAACCAAACTAAGTATCCGGTATGATATTGTTGTCTTCCGCCAGTTTGGACAGAGCTATGTATATTAACAATTTTTTCGAATACCTAACTTATACTCAGTAGTAGACTTATCGACCGGAAATTCGCTGTCTTTGTCTTTCGTTGTCTTTTAGTTTTTTCGGGAGAGGATGTACCACAGCTGTTTCCCATCGCTCCGGATAATATGGATTATTCAGCGCGTTGTTAAATGGTGTGGTATAAATGTCAAGGCCTCCGAAGAACTCTATAAGTGTATTATTGTCTCTAGGACTACTGAATCATACTTGCAAATTTCTAGTGTTTACAAAGCCCAGTTAGAGAGAAAATTCCTAAGACAACCGTTTAGCAATACAAAAAGTAAAGAAAGTACAGATGTTATAAAGCCAATTCTACTGGGGAATAAACCGGAATAAGTTCAAACAAACTAGAAAGACATGTAATGATCAAATTTGACGAACTAAATTTTAACAATTAATGCAAGAACTACAACGTCCCAAAAGTAGTAAACATTTTTGGTCATTTGGTCATTTCAATGTATGAAAAACTACTTGGTCTTCGGTTACAACCCTCGTCTTCACTCCTTTTGTCAGCTCACAAGAAAAAGCCAATTTGTTTGTAAGCACTCTTAATTCAACGCTACCAGAAAGTGTCATGACTTCTTCTGTAATTGGGAGTGTAAGCGAATTTATGGGACAAATCTAGCACTAGTACAGTCGCAAAGTACTGGAATATCGCGACATACACAAATCTACAAATCTGCGAACCCGGATATTAGACCTCCCATTGTTCTGAAAAGATATTCCTCAACGCTGCTAAAGCCATTGCGTAAACTTTTCAATCCGTTCAACTCTAATGGTCTCTTTTTAAGTTAATGGAAAACAGTATTTTTCAAAACGTTCCCTAAAGCGAAATATTCTTTCCAATCTAACTTTCATCCAATTGCTCTTATGACCCTTATTTTTAAGGTTTTGGAAACGCTGATAAATTATCAGCCGAAGCTTCACAGAAAACTATATTCTGGTACCATGATGGGATATAGTGCTCATAAGCTGGGGTAATTTCTACGTCGCACGACACTTGGCCTCTCTACCTCTGACTATATATGAGATAGGACCCCTGGTGGGACTATCGTGGTGACTGTGGTTGCCAAAGATCACAGAAACAGTCGACGTTGAGGTTGGGATGCAAGATTCATAAGATAGGTCTTGCTTCTTAGCAAACAGTGGGAACATACTTTAACATGCCTTAACATGTTCTCAGAATTGCTACTAGGATAGTGTAATGCATTACCAAAGCAGTGATAACCGCTTAATTTTATTACGTAAATGTGGGTAGGCTCGCCTTAGAACTAACCCTTAATTACCTAATAAGAAACGTCAAACGAATTTTCGCTTCTGAATAAATATCTTAAAAAACGAAACCTTCCTAATGATCGGTAGATAGTATGGCTTTAGCAATAGAACCACTGGAAATATGATGATGCATTTCACGCGATCAGTGTCTCAAATCTTTACATCGTTTTGGAGAAAGTCAGATTTATTGATATTTCAAAAGCATTTGATGAAGTTTGGCATCAAGCTCTCTTATCAAAAATGCGTCCATTTGGTATTGAGGAATTACTGTTTCATTAGATTAGAAACTACCTTTCGAATCGCTTAATAAAAATTGTATTGGACGGTTTCAAGTCTGATCTTCACAAAATAAATGCTGGTGTGTCTCAGCCTCAGCTTCGTTTTGTCTTCGACTCTTTTTACTACTACATTAATTTGCGGACGATTCTACCATCTGCTTCTCATAGATAGAACTTATAAATTTCCTATCTGATAAGCCCCTCTATATGCTTATGCTTATGAAATGTTGTCATTCTTAGTCGTCCCTCCATTTTTGAAGCTTATTATTATTTGTTGAAAGAAGACCTTTGAAATCAATATCTTAAATATTTTTCAATTCTCTGACGAAAAATAACACAATGTTTTCGGAATATGACGAAATGTATATTTTAATTGCCTTCGGTTTTCTATTTCTAGTTCCATCATCTTTTTCTTAAACCTCTCGTTGAATACAAAATGATTTATTTATACACAAAATTTATCACAATTTTGAAAATATAAATCTTATTGTTGCTTAAAGCAAATATATTAATCATCCTATTTTTGTGTCGTATAGAATTCACTCCATAGAAATCGTAAACGTTCCGTTTAACGTTTCGTTTATTTTTAGAACAAGACGTAAGGTCAACTTTTGTCTATGTCAATTTTGTTCTCAATTTCCTCCAACAACCAATTTAACCGAATAAATTACATAAATAATTGTTCATATCATAACTAAGCTGTCAGCTCGTACATTGTCCATTTGATCCGGTTGAATTCACACACCATTCATTCACAATCCCAAATTGCATAGGAATCTAACAAAATTGCACGCCAATTGCTAGTCACGACCTTCGATATAATCACAATCCATCTCTCACATCTAAGCGATTAAAATGCTATAAAAATAATTCTGCTCGGTTTTTGTTTTCTTTTATTTGTTTTTTTTTTTTTCGCCTATTTTGTCTCTGATGTGCGATGATCGCATTGAAGGCTATTGCAGCGATGTGAACTTGCTACAATTGGAGACTTTGAAAAGTAGCACGCTATTAGAAAAACCGAATGGAGTAAGAAAGTGTGAAAATATCAAAGTGAAAGTGATCTACAAATTTAGTTAGTTGCGATTGTTTTTTTGTTTTTAGAATTCTTTTTAAAGATCTTTGTGTAAAATCGCAATACAAACTTTAGATATAATAAGTGCAAAGTTAAATGAAAATCGTTAGAGCTGATTTTGAGAAAATCTAAAAAGGAAACCACAAACTATTCTCTGAAAATTACACATTTTAGATGAAATTGAAGTATTTTTCTTCTAGGGAGTAACGTAAAAACGCTTTTTATAAATTTGAAGGAAATAGATTTACTCACTGAAGATCTAGCTCAATGAACAGACCAATAAACGTAGCTCACATTATTCTCTGGTTTTCGAGATATTGTTACTAGAAATATAAATCAAATGCACGACTGGATCGAATTTAAACATTTTTTTAAGTTGTATGAAAAAATATGACTTCCTGCAAACAAAATTTAAAAAATCGCTTAGAGGAGTTTTATAATTACAAAAAATAATTTCGAAAAAGAATTGGGATTGGGATGTCATAGTCACCATTAATAACATCTTTTCTTAAAATGTTTTTCTTACCAAAATGTAGCTTGTAGTAGTTCACATCAGTTCTTTTTTTTATCAAAATTGTTAGAGTAATTTTTTAGATAAATAAGATTTTTTACGGATGCATGGCACTTATTGTTTGTTCTGGAGGTAAAAAAAGAACAAAATCGCTTCAGCGGCTTAGGTTGTAGGGCGAAGTTCATACAAACAGATATTTATAGACAGACACAGATTTACAGTCTACCTGAATTGTGGGACCGACTTTCTTCGTGTTCTGTATCAACGTGATGTAGACTTTGATCAAAATCTCGAATTCGATATTTCTTCCAAATGCCAAAATTGCCTTACATACCATTATCGCAAGAACTTAAATGTGGTACGTTTAAAAAGAGTCCTCAAACAACTAGAGGCCATTACGCTCGCAAGGAGTTTTTATCTATTGACCTACAGCTCTCAGCTATTTCTGTGTGCGCTTATGCATACATTTTTTGCCGATTCCGAACTTCTAATGAGCAACACTTCCTAAAAAGAAATATTCTTGGAGGATTTGTCACTTCCTCTCAAGAGACAGTACGCCTCTAGAAAACTTTCTTTAAAGCAACTGAGAATCGAACCTAAGTTCCCCTGCATAACAGTCCAACGCTCTAGCCATTATTTCAAAGGGTACTATACTTTAAGAGTAACACATTTGGGTCGAAAATATGAAACAAAGAATGTATCGAAAATCTTAACTGATGGTGGAACATAGTTAGAAGATCTAAATTCAGAGCTCAAATGCCTTTTCATTTCAAAGAGTTCATCGGTTTTTGTAAACCTAGTATCAAAAATAAAAAAAGTTTGCAATTTGAATCGAATCTTTTCCACAAGGCCATGATTTGACCTTGTACAGAAAATAGGAAAAGCTGTTTGACTATTGAAATCCATTGGGTCAAAACTGAAGCACTAAGTGGAAGAACTTTAAACTTCTAATTGAAAATGAAGTTTTTCTCTCAAACGACACGTCACGTACGGCATGTTTTTGAAGAAGATGGTGAGAATAGTATTAAAATTTTTTAGAAGAAACAAAAATTTGTTAAAATTAGATTTAAGTGTGAACATAATACCATAATAGATCAGTAATAATAATTGAGTTTTTGATTCCGACACAGCCTAAGAGCACGAAATCCCTTAGAGGGACATAAATTTCATTTTATGAGTATGGGTGTAAAAGTTCAATTTACCGGCAAAGTCTACGAGAAAACAATAAAGCAAACAGGATTTAATAAATCTAACTATCAAAATAATTTAGTTACAATATCTGGAAATCAACTAAGATACGGACTCCCATTTTATCAGCGGCTTAAAATGTCCAAGTCTACTTATCTAAAAAATTAAGTTAGTAATAGATTGCAAACTTATTTAAAGCCCTTACCAGCAGCAAAGGCTTTGATTTTACCTTTTAAATCATGTTTTAAAAAAAAAAAGATTTGATAAAAATGAAAAAGTAGGGCCTCCAAAATTTAACCTTGCGGAACTCCAATACAAATACTATGTTAATTACTAAGTATTTATTCTTTTTATTTGTTTTCTATTTGTTAAGTAAACAAATAAAAATTGTTCCGAGAAATACTATTGACCCATTTTTGAGATATCGAATTTTCGAAAAGAAATTGTTGAATTTGTATTGAAAATTGAAAATATTGAAAATGTTCATTAAAACTCGTTATGCCAATAATAAGAAAGTCAAAATTCGAAAAAAAATGGTTTTATGCTTAAGCTTATTTTTTATATCAAATTATGTATCGAAAAATTCAGCGAAAGGAAAACTTTTAATCAAAATTTTATGTGTCATTTTCAGGAAAATACTATTTTTGAAAAACTTTTTTTATTTTTAGATAAAATACAAAATAAATTCCCAAACCGTATAGTATTAAAAATCTGTTTATATGTCAAGATTAAAAAAAAATCTGGCAGGGGTTTGCAAAATAAAGAAATTTCCATATTTTTTTTAACCCCAGAAAGGAGCTTTAGGTTTATAAAAATTTATCAAAATCAGTTGTACCATTTTTGAGACAAACAAGGGGG
Organism: Philhelius festivus; assembly: GCA_963931855.1. Taxonomy (NCBI): domain Eukaryota; kingdom Metazoa; phylum Arthropoda; class Insecta; order Diptera; family Syrphidae; genus Philhelius; species Philhelius festivus. The sequence continues at coordinate 238,425,060 of OZ007554.1, forward strand.
TACCATTAATAGCCATTTTTTGGAAATGTTTCAACCATTGGCAAGCTTTTACTAAATGATTTTTTTGTTAATATTTTGTTTACAGTGCTTATTGAGCAATTCTTAAAGAAAAATGTAATTAATAAAATTAAAAAAAAAGTTTTTATGGCTGGTACCTTTGTTTTTGGTCATAAAAATGTGTTATTTGGATTTTTTTATAAATTATTTTTGTAGCATATTTGATTTAAACATAAAATAGAACAGAAAAATAAACCCTAATGGAGCACTCTCCATTTTTTATTTATCTACCAAAAAATACTAATATTGCAGAAAGTTCATGCAGTTACAAGTGCGAGTTTTGAGAACCTAGTAAGTTTCTTTAAAATTATCAAGCAGTACCATTCTAACAATATTACATTTCAAAGTTTAAAATTTCAGATCTACTTTAAAATACCTGGGGATTTACATTCATGTACAGTTAATTCTATTTTCAATTATTTTACATTTTCATGCTAAAATTTTGTGAACTCATTTTTGAAGACAATATGCTCTGCGTTTAGTTTTGAAGTTCAGTGTATTCCTTTTTTTATTTATTTATTTTAAATTTGCTTCAATAGTATTGAGAACGTACTTAATTTGCTGGGGACAACATTGCCATCACTGGCCTCTATTCCCTCCCCTGTCAGCTGAAATTGAAATATAGTTCCATTTTGCATGAACATTAACTCACAAATCCACCTGACACACCAACAAGCATTCTTTAAATTCTCTCTTTACATTTAGCTTTGTTCTTTCTCCTACTCATTTACTCTTATCTATTCCATGAGTTATAAACAACATTTGAACTTGTGGGGTATTTTTATTTTTACGCAGCTATTTTCGATCGTCTAGCCTAACGGTCGGAGGAACACATATTCAAATAAAATATGTGCACGCGATTTGCTCGCTCCAAAGGAAACAATATGTAAATTGAGGGCAAATCCATTCGACTATTGGGAATACATATTTCTTTAGAAACATTTTTTGCATGTGTGGTTGTCATTTTGTGTGTACTTCTTAGCTCTCTCTCTCTCATAAGACTAACAAGCTAATTATTTTTAATCTAGCTGCACACGTCCGTGATTTAGAACAACAACTACTGTCACACAACGGCAAGCGACCTAAGCTTGTCACGATTTTACGCCATAGGAAGCCAGCTGAGTGTGGTGGCAGTGGTGGCGCTAGCAACTGCCAGCAATCAAGTTGCAGTAATACAAATTCAGCTATTAAGCGCAGGAAGCAGACACGCTTTCTACTAACACCGAACCGTCGAAGTTGGTCCGAGAGTGATCTCCTGCGCGAAATCGATAAAGAGCTTGTGTTGGCGAAGGGCTTTCTCTATGCAAATGGTATGGGGTCTCATGTACATTGTGTGTGTGTATATTATTTTGATGTTGTACATATATGTGTTACCCTGTATATTATTATGCTGTCTATTTCTATCCATGCTTGTATATCTATCCTGCTTTGATGCTTTTTCATGTCTATAGTTTAAGATTATGCCGAAAAGTATGCAACACTTATTTTCACAGAAGATCTTTGACATCGAACAAAGAGCAAACTTAAAAGCTTTTCATGTCAATCACAACGTAAGTATAGTTCTAAGAGTGTAAATCAGAGTAAGAGTTCATGGCACTATGTACTCACTGATATCTCGATGAAAATATCATAAAGCGATCGTAGGGGTTTTATGATCTGATAGATTTTATGTGGTCATTAATTAATTTTAATTATTTTTTGTTTACATCAACATATCCTTGGTTTTTATTCGTTTGTTCAATCAGTGTCAACAATATTTAAGGGGATCAACAGAATTTGGCATCGAATTGTTTTTAATGAGCTATTTTCGATGAGATTTGATGATGGATTTGTTGCTAAAGATCGCAAAAAGTCTGTAAATATTATGAGATATTGTTCTGCGACATGTGTGGGGATTTGTTTCTACAATCCAATAATAAAACTGAATTTCATTTATTTTTCTTAATTCCATGTAAGTAAGTTTTTTTTTATAATTCACGCGCTCTGAACAGTTGATTGAGACCCTTATAATATTTAACATAGCAGAAGCCATGTAGAAATCGCGATAGGGAAAGTATGTGTCCATGGACATTGCTTTTGAAGGTTTGCAAATTCCAACCGGATAAATTATTCCATGATTGTTCTGTGCGATCAAATATTTTCCCTGTTCGTTGAAAATTATGCGAAAGTGTTAATTAATGATCATTCATAGCGGAACGGGTATCACGGGTGAACTAATTGAGGGGAGGAATGACCTCAATAAAATAGATATTAATCCGGTCTTAAAAATTGTTGAAACTATAGAAAAATATTGATTTAAAAAAATTATTTTGATGCATAGGAAATGTATGTACATACTTTTTGGATTTATTTAACATTGTCATTTATTAAAATATAGATTATTATTAATTATTTAGAAATTTGTTCATATTATATTTTAAAGATAATTATCACTATTACGGCTTCTATCTTACTTGGAACTTGTAACGATACACAATCAGTGCCGGATTAGCCACGAAGCAAGAGTAGCAAATGCTACGGGCCCCGCGCATTTACGGGCCCCGCGAACCAACGTTTTCTAACCATAAAAAAGTATTATTTATATATGTATTAGATTTAGTTACAATTACTAAGAAGAAAATATTTGCACCAAAATGATCAACTAAAATTTTATTTTTCTATCTGCTGGTCATACCAAAAATCATGTTTCGCACCGCACTACACGCAAATTGGACAACGGTATGAAATGCAGGTGTTTATTGTCACAATTGATAACGTACTCACTGCTTTAGGTAAACGTATGAACAGAACAGTTATCATAAAATTGCTGGCATTTTCGGAATATTCCGAGAGCTAAAATCTCTTCCTGATACAAAATAGCTATTTTGGCCTTTAGTCCAGTCCACAAAAATTGGCGTTTCGTCCGGGTGATCGCACATGGACTCATCAGTTGACTGTGAGGACCTTGTCAATACGCAATTTTTATTAAATTCAGTTCATCTTACATCGATTTTTTGACAAAGTCGATATCAACAGCATTATTTATAAATTTTCCCAAATTAAATCAAGAAAAGTTTTGTTTTATTTAATACCATAAACTTGATAAGTACCTAACCTAAAACAGCCTAAGGGCCCCTTGATAGAATTTGCTACAGGCCCCGCGCTGGCTTAATACGGCACTGTACACAATCAAAGCTCTCAGAATATTTTTTTCTGGATGACTATGGGATTCTTGATATAGAGCTGAATACCTCTTAAATAGTATCAAATGTTTCCAGCAATTTTCTTAAAATTTCAAGTCTTAACATTTTGAATAAAGTTGCCTGATTTTTGGCTCCTTTGGCAAAACTCATAAGTCCAAAGAAAATATTCTTGAGGCATTGAATGGGAAGTGAGCGGCTATTAGTTTGCAACAGAAAATTGGGACATTATTCGTTCTCCAAAGATTTAACTCAGGAAGACCAGATATGTACATACGAGTATATCTATAAATAAACGGTAGATTCATCCTGTTTGAATCACAATTCTAGATTGTTCTCTCCTCCGACCTTACAAAAATTTAAATGATTAATCTGCATTAAATATCGTCTGAAATTAATAGCCAGTTATTCATGGATTTGGACAAAATCTGGTGCAATGAGTGTGTACATTTATAAGTGGGTGCAATTATTTTTGGATTGTATATTATTTTATTTATTTTGATGGCCATTGAAAAAGAGCCTCATCGCTCATCATGAGTTTGAGAAAAAATTCGTTATTCTTTCAGAATACATCTTAAGGCTCTAAATCAAATTTAATTCGTTTTTGTTGATTATTTTGTTTAAACTTTTGAACTTTTGAACCCATAAAATCTTGTATGCAAAACGGAGTAACTGCTGTAAGATTCCGTACAAAACCCACTTAACTGTTTAGAACGTCGCCTTATAGAAGTTTTTAGGTTATCCTCAACTCCACCACTGAATATCACAGCCAGTTCCTTTTTACTGAAAGCACTGGACCATTTGAAAAATTATTGGAGCATGCAGACTCGAATCGTAGAAGCTTAGATGCTTCATGTGATCAAGAGACATCAGTTAAGAATTTAACTGCCAGTTCCGCTTAACCTTACACGAGTTAATATATGAACAGTTTTGGCATAAGTTATACAATTAAGCGGAAGCTCACTAAGACAAATGCCATAGGCCAAGAAAAATCAAATTAACGAATTCGTCAAGAAGAAGACAGAAACAATAATGCATATCTATATCTTTCACTCGATTATTTATAAATGTCAAAATCTTGACTTTGATGAAAGTTACATTTTCTTATTTATTGTTTTTCTTTAAAGCAAAGACTGCCATTGTGTCGTATCGCCCAAAATAATTCATGATATGAAAATATCAATTCAGTGAAACGCAATATTACTGATGTTTTAATAAAACGTCAAAAATAAACTATTTTTCTCTCTCTTATTCTCAAACGTCTAAATCTACGCTTTGAAGAAACTGACATCTGTTCTTGTTTATTGTGTTTTTTTTTTAAGAAAATACTGTAATTGTATGAATATCGCCCAAAAGAACTATTGATTTGTTATTTTACATCTGTCAGTTTAATCAAAATACATATTAACTTTCACTCTTGTTAATAACAGATTCGCAATGCTTCCTAGTAATATTTATACAATGGTCCAGGATAGGTGACATTATTCTACCCGAATTTACGTATGTATGGTTCGAAGTACCGAATAGAAAAATTTTGACCCAACTGCACTAAGCTAGCGCAAGGTCCGAATATATATTTTTCCCATTGCAAAGATTAGATTTTCGAGTCCAGGTGTCTTCTTGTCGCTTCCCGGCAGCGGTTTAATTATCTGAGAACTATTCTATTGACATTATCCGTACAACTGACACAATAAACTCAAAGTAATATTCTCTTCATGACATTTTGTATCCGAAAGGAAATAAATAAATATGAAAATCAAAGATAATAAGAAAAGACGAAAAAATGAAGACATTTTAAAACAAAATTAAGAAAATGGTGAACCTGGAGTATATGGAAGAAATAAAAAAGTATAAACAATGGAAATAATGAAAAACAAAATGAATTAAATGGGAAAAATGTTAGAACTGAACTGGTATACTTCTTAATTTAATTGTATTTCAAAAAAAAAAAGAAAATGTTGAATATGGAGAATATGGAGAAAATCTACAAGATTAAAAAGAAATATAAGAAAAATAATATTCAGCCCTATCGAGGTATCCGTTCGGAGAAAATTATTTTCCGATTTGTTCGAAATCGGAGAATTTTCTACCGAGATACCCTGTCCGATTGACATATCGGAAAATCTTTCGATAAAATGTGACGCTCATCAACGGATTGCGATTAAGTACATTCAGCAAAGAATTTTTGAATGTTGTGCGAATAGAATAGAATGAATGCGATTGTATGCTTCATTTTTGTTTGTTCTGAAGTGGATACCTCGAACGAAATCTAAGTTCCGATCGGAACGGACTATCGTTTCGGAACTTTTTCCTAACGGATACGTTTATAGGGCTGATTATTTTTCGAAAAAGTGTTCCACGGTTTTGATAAAACAAATTCGTTGGGCTAAGATTACTACATGGTGTGTTGTTCAAATAACTTTTGAATTAAATACATTTTTATAATTTAGTTTTTATTGATAAATTATTTGGTCTTTACCATTATTAATGGAATATGATGTCGGTCAAGTGAGCGCCTCCAGCAGTGATGCAAAGGTGAGCTCTTTTAAGCATTTTCCATAACAATTTCGCAGACTTCTGTTGGTATTTTAAGCAAATTTAATTTCTTATTCTGCCTTTAAGCATTGTAGTTGTGGTTGGTTTATTGGTGCACACCTTTTCCTCCAAGTAACACCATCCTTATTAACCAACAAATCATCATTTCTTAAAATTATTCAGCTGGGAAAAATTGATCGCAATATTAATATTCTTATCGTTACACGAGCTATATGTGATAAAGCACCGTGTCTTGTTGGAAAAACATGTTTTGAAGGCCTAATTGATCCAATTCGGTCAAAAAAATATCTGCCAACATGTCCCGACGGCGGCCACTAGTAGTAATTATAATATTCCCTTAATGGCGTCCTCAATGAAATATAGCGCAACGACGCTGCCAAAATTGTGCGCGTTACATTTACCCTACGAGAGTTTGGAGGTCTTTGGTGCATCAATCGAGATTTTTCAGTGCCCCAAAAGAGGTTATTGTGCTGAGTAACAAAGCCAGTCAAGTCAAGATATGCATCGTGGCTAATAATGATTTTTTGCCAAAAATGATGTTGATTGCCTTTTTCCTGTAAATGTAATAAATCACTCACTACGACTTTTGGTTTCACGGTGTCTGACGCAAAAATTCGGTGCACGCACGGGGCACTTAAGCTCTCGTTATATGCATTACAGATCACCTTGTATACTCGTACAATGCCGCTATATTAAAAAAAGAGCTTTACAAAATATGAATTGAATCTCTCAAGCCCCGCTGCAATGTTTCTTGTCTTTCATTATTTTACCGTTATGTTTATTAGCAATTTTCTAGTGAAAGTGCCAGTTATATTCGTCCCATAAGATAATTCAGATGTAATATTTGCGCTTCAGGGAATGCTTTATGCCCAACTTCGGAGGTGCTCTTAAATTCAGAGATTCTTACTTCAGTCACAAATGTTGAAGGTTTACACTATCGTTACGATATTCGGACATTAAAAACCGATTTGTATCAGTATCTCCTTTCAAATTCTCTCCAACTCTTCTAAAGCCTCACACAGCGCTTAAATATTTTAAGGGTAGTTATAATCTCTTAATTGCGCTGAAAATTATTTAAATAAAAGGAATGAGTAGTTTTTATATGGTTCACCCTGTATAAGTCGATATCGATATTGGCATCTAATATCATGGGTTTGACAGCGATCAAATTTTCATGATCGAACAATCCAGGACTATGTGATGTGATGCAACTGCAAATAGTCACCCTCACTTACTCCGTTTTTCAGATCAATATTTCAGGTACTTATGGTGAAGTGGGTAACGCAATTTCACAATCAGGGTTAATTGTTACATAAGTTTATTTTATTTTCATCTCACAACAAAATCTTTCACCCATTACAAAAAAAATCGGAACAAAAAATAAATTATTAGATACTTCTTTATTGAAGAATTGTATACGGACACTGTGGCGTATACTTGTTATTTTGGAATGGCACGAACGCGACGTCGAAGTAGAAAAAGTTAAATGCAATAAATAGTTTTTGCATTACGTTTGGTATTCACTATTTCATTTCCCAGCAATTCTCACTTAGAAATAACAAATGTGTTTCATCCTGTATTGCCTCCTATTCGGAAGTGAAAAATTCTTCAAGAGTATCTCTTGTCGCGAAAAATGCTTCGGGCTCGGAAGAAAATTATGACTGAGAATTAATAGTTATTAAGTTCAGGTACCATATGAGCTATCAAACTTTCTCGATTTTGAATTGATACCTAAATAAAATTCTATGAGACTTATTTGTTTCACTCTTTAAAAAGCTTAAATGTTTCACTCAAAATCCCCTCGCGCACCCACAAATAAACTGAGAACAAAATTCAACGAAAACTTTTGGGGCAAAATATAGAAAATGTTGCAAGAAATATTCAAATCTCTCAGCCAAAATGAACAAAATTAAGTTTTCACCTTCGGGCTGATATTGTTTCTGGCTAAGAAAATTGAGGGAAAAAATTAGTCTCTGTGTTTTCGTGTCGGTTTTCGAATTCAGTGGTTAAGAGCGCGTTCGTCTAGCTCCATCATAGTCGATTTTTTTGTTTTGCCTATTTTTCGCGTTAAAGTCCGAACGGATATGGGACAGGGTTAGTTACAAATTGATCGCCGTGTGCCAAGAGAATTATTTTTTTTTTTGTCAATTCGATTTTGATTTTGTTTTTGAAAAATATATCAAAGTACCTGCCTACACATTTGTGGGGGGACGATAAAATGTATTTCTGTCATCCAGTGACCTAAAGTGAATTTATTTGAAACAAATAAAATTATTTTTTTTTTTTTCAAAAATTTTTTGTTTTTGAAAAACAATATTTTTAGTGCGACTGTGTGTGTGTGCAATCAATTATTTTTGTTGAATTGCAATAAATAGTTTGAAAATATTTACTTCCACAGAATCCATTGAAATGTTTGCACCGAAATTTAAGGCTACAGCACCACCGGGTTCAGGTACAAGCTAAATCAACAACAACAAGTCATTCCTTCTATATTTTTGAACTTTTCATTTCAATATTCATCATTTTTTACATAGTTATTTATTTAGACCAGCAATTATATGCCTTGACAGTTTATTGGACTTGAGCTATAAGAAAGAAAGAGAGAGAAAGACAAAGGGAGCCAAACAAGTTGTGTGTACTTAATAACAGCCGGCTTATTTTTAGCCTATTTTTTATTTTTTTTTTAAACAAAAAGACTAAAATTCGCAAGATAACTCAGCAATAAATCAATTTTGAATTTTTGATAATTTTTCTTTTCACAATTTGTTTCTATTTTATTCGATCATAACGGAATACAAGTGTTTTGTTTACAAGATGATGAATTTTTGGTATCAATACGCGCGCAAAACGAATATGCGGAGCTTAGAGAGGCTTTTCGCGTTTTTTTTCGGAATTGTTTATTTTGGAATTGAGAAATTGGGAGCAGTAAAAATAGAATGTCAATGTTTTCAAAATGTTTTGAGTTAATCACACGTATTTATAAATTTAATATTTAAAACGAGACTTTTGGCAGCTATGTTTGTTAAACTTTGACACTTCATTTTGAGAAGGATAAACGTGTTTATGTCATGATTTTAAATTAAAGGTGTTTTTTAGAGGCGAAGAACTTTAATTTCAAATAAAACACAAACAAATGTTTTTGATATCGAAGAATTTGGCTTCATGCTAGAGATAATTTTTTGTCATAAATGTTTGCATATGGTTTTGGCGATGAGTCCACCGTGGCTGGAGGTAAACTTTTCATACACTCTTATTTACGCAAAATGTTTAAGGTGTATAGCACTGTTAAATTCAAAGATAAAATGAACATCCAGGTTCGATTGAGTCTGATAGCAAGGCTGTTCTTAACACTTTAAGCTGATTTCAATGTTATTCTTATTATTAATTGTATAACCCCAAGAAAATAGGACTCTTTTATATTTTTCTCCGGTTCTAAACTCATGCGATGATTAGAGAAGACCAGTGCAGATATAACGCTAAGTATATCTAAAATATGTATCATGTCACATGAAAACTTTGCTGGTCTAAAAGATTTTCAGACAATAACCGAAGTTGTTATAAAAATTGTTGCAATGTTTAAAGAAATAAAAATTAATTGGTTTTAAAAGTTAAAGAGGCATTGGTTAAAGATATACCCAAATTTTTATTTTGTAGAAAAAAAATTATTTTCTAGTACCTAAGTTTTGAATCATGATAGAAAAATTATTGTTTTGCAGTTATTAATTTCAGTTTCTTCAAATTGAGTTTTTGAAATTGTAATAAAGAAAACAGCCAAAAATTAATTAAATTTAATTTAAGAAAGTTATTCCTAGACTATGTTTTGAAATATCAACCTTTTACTTCTTTCTCCTCCGATTCTTTTTAAAGTTTTTTTCTTTCAATTAAATTTTTATTTCAATTTTTTTAAAATAAAATTTAAATAGGTTTTCATTTATTAATGGATTATTCCAGAATGTTTGTCTAACATTTTAATTGATCTACTTTGAATTGATTCGTCAATTGAGAATCTCATTTCTGTTGTGCAGTATATGATTAGGTGCTGCCCAGGAAGCTCCCAAGCTGTTAATGATACTAACAATAGTGTGTCTAATGATGTTTTTTAACTTATCCACAAGCTTTTATAACAAGGAAAAAACTTCACTGGGCAATCAATTGCCTTAAACCATATAAATCACCAGGAACAGCAGCATAATACTAATTGAATTCCAAACGACTAGCTATGTATATTATTCCATTAATCCTTGAGGTGATCTTTAATAGCCTTCTTAATTTGGTCCATATTTTGGTGCTTTGGAGAGAAGTTAGAGTTGTATTTATACCCAAAGCGGGAAAATCTTCCCATGTAGAACCAAAAGATCTCAGACCTATTTGTCTATCATCATTCCTTCTCAGCACTTTTGAGCTACTGATTGATATTCATTTAAGAACAAGCATTGACACTTCGTCTCTCTACCACTCAGCACTCATACTACAAAGAGAAATCGCTGGACATAGATCTTACTACCACTGGTGAGAGCCATCTAACAGTTCGTCTATCATAAAGGGTATACTATGCATTCCTTCCTTGATATACAGAACGCTTTTAAAAATGGCGACACATCTGTAATTTCATCTACACTGTCATCTCTGAATGTAGAAGATTCAATCAAGGGGAGTTTCAGAGTTATTGCCTATGCAGATGACATTGCTTTCGTTTTCGTATCAGAAAAGCATCCCTATACCCTAAAAGATGTCTCATAATATGCTTTAAACAAGCTAAAAAACTGAGCCGATCGATACATACCCGTAATTTACCCATTTCAGGAAATGAAATTTTAAAACTAACAAACACTCTAAAAGTGAAACAATGATGCATTTATTGCAGAGAACAAACCTTAGGTGGAACACCTGATCGGTGAAAAAACATATTTGGTTTATACTGGGTCTGAAGTGCTCCAAAGGTTTAATATTTTTAAGCAGATCGCACGTAGGCTCCTTAATACTCGTATGTGTTATAACAGGACAATGTTTGATAGGCAAGCACGCAACAATTTAGAATTTATTCTAACGATTTCTACAGCAGCTGCATGGACGAGGAACAGGAGGAATCGATCCCACATTTTGTCTGTAGATATCCTGCTTTATCCGAAAGGCGAAGCCTCCATCTGCGAAATTTCTAGTACACTGATCATAGTTATCTGGCAAATATAGACATAATCTCGCTCGCTTCATAAAGAGCTTCAATTGGTTCATTGATTAGGGAGAGAGTCTTCAATATTCAATTTGATATCACTATGGACATACTCATGATCTAAGTTTGTCGGCTATCCTGCTAACAGCCACGTCAACCTTACCTAACTGGTAGTTAAGGCATCAACATTAAAATTTCCAAATAAAATTTTCTGGCATCTAGGATATGTGCCCTGACATACTTGTCATCTCAGAGTTGAGGATTGTTGACTCGAGGACTTTCTGGGCATTGCTCATAGAGTTTGCGGTTGTATGATCTTCTTTTATTCACCTTGCTCGTATAATATCCATGGAATCCCAGTTTCGGATGCACTATTCTCCGGCGCCATAAATTAGGTCTTCACATGCTCAATTGCTCAAGCTCTGCTCAGTGCTCTGCTAAGAGTTAAAAAAGAAAAATGCCTTATGTCTCTCAACACATCTTATTCAGTTTTACTGGGATTCTAAGCTCGGCCATCGCCATTTAGAGTTCCTGACAATGAATGCTCTGCGACTTTGAAGCCTTCAAAAGGTCTTCTAAGAAAATGTTTCCATTAGCTCATTTCGACGCCATCCAGTTGTGCACCCCAAGGCTTCGGGCGTCCTGGTCTACGCCATCTCTCCAGCGCAAGCATGGTCTACCACGCTGTCGTCTACCATAGAATGTACCACAAAGAACTTTCCGAGCAGGTTCCTCTTCGCTCATGCGAGCTAGGTGCCCTGCCCACCGGAGTCTACCGAGCTTAATTTTTGTCACGATATCTGCTTCTAGGTAGATTGCATACAGTTCATGATTCAGATAGATTACAGTGAATTAAAATATCTGAAAATACTCCATACAATTAAGTTTTTCAACTAAACTAAGTAAATCTGGAGGAAGAGCTGTACTATGAGCGATCTTTCTCAGTTCTAGACGAGGGCACAATAGCTCTATAGTGCTTTTTAATCCAAAAAAAATATTTATTCATTTATTTATTCTTAACCTTGCATGGAGTTTTCATTTTTGCTACAAAAAAGTCAATATGCGCCACAGTACGTCGATGGCAAGAATTCCGATATTGCAAATGACGGAATTAAATAATTGAATAATTTTGTGTTTTGTACGTATAGGCTTATAGACAAACAATAGATCTATTAGCAATCACCTTAAGCTTTCTTAAATCAAAAAAGTTTCTTAAAAATTCAAGAAGTTCCGATGATTGAAATAATTTACCTCAATTTTTTTTCTGAAAGCAGGATATCCGTCGCCCACTGGATTTTCTGACACATAATCATCTCCACGACTTCTATCATGATCCAATCCAAATGTGATGTATGAATAAAAATATATCAATAGATATGCCAACTTATAACGATGATCCACTTAATGTTTACACATGTTCTACCTATCCCAACAGAACTTACGTCAACTAAATCGACAAAAAAAAAACACCCAACTGGATTCCTTCAAAATGATTTTTCGAGTAAAATAAACAACATCATTATTCAACTTATGATTCGTGGCCAGGGAATGCTATAAATGCTTCCAAAATGATGGACAATATGGAAATAGCAATGAGCAAAATTACACTTCGAATCATTAGATTGAAGTCAAGTTTTGTTTTCTTATCATAATTGTAGGTGAATTCTTTGATAGCAAATTTTAGTTTGTATTTTTATTTCATTTTAAGAAAGAGTATTCAATATTTAGTTCCTTTAATTTATTCATAGTTGCAGATTCTCAGTATCAGTATTTTTGGTAAAAGCCACCTACCGCCACGCCCTCTGGTATAGTATTTGAGTATTCTCCTTATTAACCACACTTGAACCAAAACATTGGATACGAGTATATTCGAAATATAACTCGAAAAGCTTAGAACTATTTCTAAAATGTTAATAGGTGGCGTTGGGAAAGTTTTTTTAAACTTTTGAAATTTCGTAAAAATATGTTGAGTTCGATTCAGGTTCATTCTTTTCTCTTCAACGTTCTCCACCTTCCTGTTAAAATTAAGAAAATATATTAGATTTTTGATTCGCTTGCTCCAAATTTATGAAAAAATGAAACTCCATTGAAATGTTGGTGAGCATAATTTCATCAAGTTCCATCAAAGTGATCAAGACAAATTTGCCATTTCAGTGAGATTTTCACACAAATGAATTAAAAAAGTTGAATCCACTGAGCGTTATGGTGTGTAACATCAATTAATATGGATTAGTTCATAAAAATTGGCCCTGAATTTTGGTTTCATTTTAATTTTGGAATTTCACTTCCATCTTTAAAATAATAAAATTCGAGTTCATTGAAACTAAGTGGGTTGTAAAATAATGTGAAAAAAAAACAACAAATATTTGAAGAGCAAAACAAAAACAAAAAAACTTTCGAGTTAAGTGCATTTCGATTTGCCTGACACAAATCACTGACACTCATTTCAAAAGAATCCAATAGAATTACCCTCTCACACTAAGGGAATGCTCAAGTTTTGAAGGACAATTCAAAGATAAAGTTCAGCCATCTTGTACAATTCTTGCTCGATGTCGGAAAATATAAGATAGAAAAATGTTTCTTGACTCGCAAATCGAGGGCAATGCAGAAGTGAATTTAAGTATTTGGGTGTTGAAGATGCAGGTACGCAGGCAACTACAAAAGATTGGTGTTTTAAATTCTGTCTGGTGTATTGAATTTTAGTTCTAATTTCAGCATCCCATTGATTGATGAACTCACGACTAAATAATTCAATTGGCACCGGGCCCATCATCATCACCTTAAGGATGTTGATTTGTCGCGCTTTGTGTGATAATAATTTGCATTGAATTCTATCATCGATTTGGTGTGAAATGCATTTAAATTTTAATTGGATTATGTTGTGAGGGGTGATGCAAATTCAATTTGATAGGCATTTTAATTTGCAGAGAAATAATAATAATAAATTTAAGCATACATCCGTAAGACTCATTTACTGATATGAAACTTTGACACTTAAGTATAACTCAATAGCCCATAAATATTAGACTTTTTTTTCAAACAAATTCGGACAAAGCTGAATTTTGTTGGAGAACTTTATTTCTATGTCCTACAATTTTCCTAAAAAGTAAACTAACCTTACACCGGGACTGAGTTTTTAAGATCGGATAAATGGGGCAATATACTATTTTTCAAGACTACTTTTTAAGACTACTTTTCAACTAGATTTTTGGAAGAAATTTCTAGGGGCCAATTTTTTATTTTTGTTGGAAAACCTAACAATAAATGTACCCAATATTCTATAGGTAGGTGGGTAGAAATGGCCATCTAGCCCTGTAGCTCAATTAGCGCTGAAGCGCCATTTTGATACCATAACTCATATTGACCTGTGGATGGAAGTGATATGTGAAATTGTGGATATTCTCACGGAGTCATACAATTTGGACTAAGTTCAAAAATATGAAAGGATTTAGTAGGTTTTGCTGTCTCTTATTTTTTGTTTGCTTTTGTACAATCATCCGGATTTTGGATCACTCACTCAACCGATACCATCTTCACTATGCCGAGATAGGCAGCTTGTTAACTGGTGCTGGAACAGTATGGCCAATTCAATTGATTGACCATTCGGCGACCTGCACCGTAAGCTACCGTGAAAGCCCTCAGTGCACTAAGCCGAGATCTAATGGATTAAACGGAGGATACGACATAGTTGAGATCAAGTCTTTGATCTTCATTTCTGAAAGTTCATCAATGTCGTCCAAAAATACCCTTCCTAATAATTATGCTCTAAATTTGGCCAGAGTAGGTCATTTTTTTCCTTTCCCCACAATTTTGACAGTAAAGGTGATGTGAAATGCCTGCTCTCCTATTGGCAAGTATTACTCGTAGCTACAGATAGCTACGATCCTATCTTGTCTGGTTCTGTATATCAGATAAAGTTGTCAGGATTTATTTAAAGGTAATCCAAATATTTATAGATATAATGCAGCTAAGTATGAAGGGCTGATCTTTTTCTAGCCAACTCGTCCGTCCTTTCATTCCCAAAACAGTGAAATTGAGGTTAAAATTGAGACTTGCAAGTTCATATCGTCATTGCTGGACCAATAAGGTGGATGATGTACTAGAACTAATAGCTTTAACAGCCGGTTATGCCTTGGATATTGTTTGAGTTTCTTACATGCTTCACTGGTAGCCAGTAATTCAGCTTAAAAAATACCAGCAAATTCGGGGAGTCTCAGGAAATATTCCTGATCCAGAACTCCATCTTTGAGCTATCAGTAAAGATAGTTGTGTCGAAGTCTTTCGTCACGTCGTCATCATCCCAGTCCTTTCTTAATGGGAACATAACCTTGAAATCTTCACTGATGCCCATATCAGGGGTTCGATAGTCCCATACCGTACCCGTACTATACTTTTTCGATTCCGTTCTTGAAATTGTTCAGGTCAGTTTATTGAGTTATTCGAAATAAAAAGATCGGACAAAGTACTAGAAATTGAAGAACATTGTTGTTCCTATTCTTTATTTGGCTAATATAATTCTCAAGTGTATCTTCTAGATCTCAACATTTTACCCCTATAGTGTTTGTTCTAAATACAGCATGCATACCTTCTAATCTCGCTCGTTCAATTTTTCAAAACAACAATAATGTTAACCCGGCTTGAAGAAAATCTCAGTACGAGTACCAAGAGCTTTCAATCTCCCTCCAACTATTAATTCTGTCTTGTCTATCTATTCGCTTACAAATTTCCTCTTCAAATACGAGTACATTTCAAAGCCTTAGGTACAGGGTGGCGCACCAATTGTGCTACAATAAGAAATTCAAATAACTTTTTTTTTAATCGATGTATTTCATTTATTTTTTTTTTTATTGGTTAGAAAATTAAATTTTATTTTAAATAGTTAGTTGTTTTTAAAGATTATTGACCGCAAATGACCTCCACGCTGTCCCACGCATATGCGCCACCTGGTCAAAAAATTATTCATTGCGGCCTGAAGAGTTGAAGTTGGGATCGCCTCAATTATTGTCGTTATGGACTGCTTTAGTTCAGTTAAATTCCTGGGCTTCGTTTTATACACCTCTTGCTTGACATAACCCCATAAAAAGAAGTCTGGTGCAGTCAGGTCAGGTGACCTTGGGGGCCAGCGAAGAGTGGAGTTCCTAGAAATTAATTTGTTTGCGAATTTTTTGTTTAGCTCCGCCATAACTGGTCTGGCTATATGTGCAGTTGCTCCATCTTGCTGAAACCAAACGCTGTTGAATGGTATACGTCTTCGGCGCAGTTCTGGGTAAAAAAACTCCTTTAACATCTTTAAATAACGGTCCCCATTGACAGTAACGGTTACACCGTTTTCTTCAAAGAAGTACGGCCCGACAATACACCTTGATGAAACTGCGCACCACACAGTGACTCGTTCTGGGTGCAGTTCCGTCTCATGGAGCATTTCTGGATTAGACTCATTCCATATACGGCAATTTTGCTTGTTTACATTGCCGTTAAGATCAAAATGGGCCTCATCAGACATGAACAAACAATTGATCAATGTGTTGTCTTCTTCGGCCATTGACAATTGGTGCGCCACCCTGTATAAAACTGGAAAGAAGTATCCAAATTTTCATAAATCTCATATTTTTCCGGAACCAAACCCAAATTCTTTAAGCTTTCACATAGCTCTTAGCCCATCAGCTCATGAGACTTGGTTATTCTTAATTTCCGAAAATTGTCTCGTACATTAAATACGGTTGCCATTTTGAAGTTGTTATGATCAGCGTTACCACTTCCGGAAAAAAAGTCGAAGTAGATTTGAAGGAAAAAAAGAAGCAAATTGAGAAAAATCGAAGTAGATTTAAAAATGACTTTTTACTATCTTTTAGAAAAAATATTGCATACTAAATTTTTTTCCTTAAATGAATATTATTAGATATTTAAAATTGTCAATACATTTCTTTTAATTTTAAAGAAATTTAGTATAAAATTAGTCATTTGTGTATTTGTATCGTGGTGACGTTCTTTTATTTTATGGTAATAATGAGATTACATACTACTCCCTAGAGTGCAATAGCGAAAAAGAAGTAGATTTGGGCTTTATTTTGTAAAATTGAAGTAGGTTGAAACAGAGATTTTTAAAATGAAGTAGATTTCAGTATTTTGCTAATGGTGCGAAAAAGGAAGTAAATTTCAAAATATTTTGAAAAAAAGAAGTAGATCTACTTCAATTGAAGTAAAGTGGTACCACTGGTTATGATTTGCTGATTATGTGATACAGCGTCTTTCTTAACGACTTCTGTGACCATTTCTACATGAAGGCGACTATATACGAGTAGATCGCTTTTTCTTATGCACCAAGGGGTATTTATTATTCCACGAAGAACTTTTGAATTTTTTGAATGGATTCATCATTTGGTACAATCATATACTGTACTTTCAACTGATTTTTTTCTTTTTGATAAGATTTTTTCCATTTAAGAACGAAGCTTAAGTTAATATGCGTGGATTTCGTTTCGTTTAGTCTGATACCCTATTATTGTGTCCATTCTCTTATTTTATCAACTGCAATTTTTATTTAGCATTAAACAAAGTATTTATTAGGATCCAATATTGCAGTTTCACGAATAAAGTGGGGAAAGATAGCGTTAATGTTTACTGGAATTTCCATAGCGTATAACAAATACAGGCTTGGTCCTAGGACACTTCCTTGAGGTGCACCGTTCTCAATCATACTCTAAAGATTCGTTCGGTAACGTAAGAGATCTTGGGATTGTCCCTATGTAGTTTGAACTCAAGCCCGAAGTGCCAAAACCTTGTCAAAGTGTTCAAGCCTATGTAAGAACAGAGAGATTATACCTGTTTTCAAGTGAGGTTTCTTCAAGTGATAGAGCGGAATTAACTTTCGAACATTCAAGGTTTGAATATTACTGCTGCAGTTCTTGTTGAAACCATCAATATTCATAGGAAAACCCGTTTCTTCTATGATTTTGCTAAGCCCTTTCAGGAGCAGTTTTCAAAAACCTTGGAAGCATTGGTATATACTGTAATAGCTGAAATATTAAAACGGATAGGTACATCAAACAAAAACTCAATCTACGAAATTACTTAATAACTCAAGAAGACTATTTTTCTAGAACATGAACTATGTAAATTATGTATTGCTCTCTTATTTTTAATACATGAAATAAATGCAAGTCTAGGTTGAACTTACACTCATTTTAACTTGAGTATTTAGGTTTTTATCCTGAGATGGTTGGAACTCATTGCGTACTGATTGATCCCAAAATTTCAAGAAGTATTGGATGAACTTCCGGGGTTCTACAAGGAAGTCATCTTGGTCCTTTACTTCTTATATTCTACATTAATGATATAATAGATGATGAATATAATAAAAACTTGTGGATGATTGAAAAATAATGGCGCAAAATTTTAATTGAATTTGCAAATTTTATTAAAGTTAAAATCATCGAATACATACTTTATTTTTTTAGTATTGTGCTAGCTTCATATGACTCTTTGACATTTGCAAACATCAAAAAAGGTTCGTGTACTTACTTCTTACACGAAATGTCATTGTTTTAGGTGTGTTCAAAAGCAATTTATTAAGAAAATTCTTTTAGTACGATACTAGTTAGAAAATGTTTAAAATTAAGAATGAGTTAGTAAACTACTATAAAGTTAGCAAACTGTTAAGTAGTATCATACTAATACCTTAATAATAGGCTGTTTAAAATTTTTCGCCATTGTTTTTAAATCTAATTAACGATCGATGTAAAATTCAATTTGATTTAGATCGTATTTCAAACTGGTGATCTAGAAAAAGCTTAAAGGTTAATATCGCTTATTGTAAGAATCTTACGTTTTCGAAATCAGGGGCCAAATTACCGCTTCAGTGACCGAGTGGGTAAGTCCCATCAGTGATCGAATGAAACTGTCAAATTAAGGTAATCGATTACGTAAGGGGTAATGCCAAACTCACATAATTCAGTCACGTATTACTCGAAAACTGATACGGTAATTTGGCCCCAGCACACGTTTCTCATTTTCCATATGAAATTAATTATAATCTTTATCAGAGTATGATGTAAAAACTATTTTACTACGTTAAAAACAGGATTTTGCTAATTTTAATCGAAGATATCATCATGCTGTTTTTAACTTTTAATTAAGGTTAAAATTATTGAATATCTATTTTACCCTATATGAAGGTTTTTCTATACTACAAATTGTATATACTACTGAAATAAATCAGCCAAGTAGAAGACTTAGCACTATTAATGGACTTGTTGAATTATTATTGATTCAAAATAGCATGTTTGGGATTTAGTCCACAAAAATTGGCGTTTTGTCCCGACGATCTCACATGGACTCATCAGTTGACTGTGAGGACCTTCTCAATACGCAATTTTTCTTAAATTCAGTTCATCTTACATCGATTTTATTGACAAAAATCCAATGTGAACTTTACCCAACCAAGATTAAAATTGTAATCATTAACGTTGGAAGATTTTGCCCTTGGCCTGGCATTGATTCTATATGAAGGTTATTATAATAATTTACATGTCAAAAAGGTCTTTTTTCTTAGCTCTACGTACGAACTGTCATTGTTTTAGAAGTAATTTATTAAAAAATGCCTTTAGTAGAATATTGGTTCGAAAATGCTTTAATTTAGAACCACTTGGTAAACTGCTAATTATCTAGCAAAATTATAAGTAGTATCATACTAATATCTTAATACTAGTTAAAACTAGGAAATTTAAAATTTTACGCCAATGATATTAAGTTTTTAGGTGATGTTGTTTACAATACTTAGAACAGCTTAATGGAATTCTTTAAAAGAAATAGTAAGGATGTTACATATCCTGATGCTTTACTTAGCATATTTACTTCACTGGTTAGATCCACAATTTAATATACTGATATAATTTTAAATCCTTGCTATAAAGATCATTCGGACATAATTGAAAAAGTACAAAGGTAGTTTACTAAATATGTGTTATGTAAAATGCTTTGGAATTTTAGTCCCGAATATAAAGCTACCATACCATATTGAAGAACTATTCAATTTAATTACTTTGATACTTTCTTAGTGTATCTATTAGACTTAGCATACGAGGTTTTAAGTCTATCTCTTGTATTGATACCGAAGCACCTATTCCAATTTTTGCAAGTACTTTTCAGTCACAAATCTGTGCTAGAGTCTTCAAAATATTAAATACGAAAATATTGATTCCGAATTATTTTTGATTCCCCCTAAATCAGGTTATTAGTACAAAAACTTAAACCTACTTTGTTTTTCCAAAATGAGTTATGTAAGCTTGAGAAACATAATATTTTTAAACTATTATTTCAAATTCTCAGTTTTGAAAGCCTCCCTTATCTATTTTTATATCTAACTAAAGAAGAACTTATTCTTATTGATTTATGAGTATCTTTTTAGTTTTTTTTCAATTAACATGATTGATGCGATCATTTGAAAAATAAATTTCCAAGCACATAACCAAGCAAAATTATAGCATGTCATATCAGGAAAACATTAAAAATCTTAAAAAACACTAAGGTACTATATCAAACCAAAAACAAAAAAACAACACTTTTTTATTCATCTTTAATGAACAGCCGTCAAAGAATAAATTTATTTTTAATATCATTATCTGGACCAGAGTATCCCCTGACGTCAAATTTATTCAACCTACTCTTGACTCAAAAACTTATATTTTCCATTCAACAAAACTGACAAAAAACAAAACAGGCACCTCAAATAAATGAAAGAAATGTGTGTAGTTCAAAAAAAAGAACCCCACATCGAAATGGCAGTGAAATTTGAAAAGAAAAAAATACGATTTTGTTTTGGCATGGATTCAATTTGTTCAAAGATAATAATACTTTACCGCCTCTCCCCTTTGACGACTTGCCATGCTTAAGATGCAAATGTATCTCATAGATCAACATGACTCATGCGGTGTGCTCTCTAAAACACACCTGTAGATATAGAAGACAAAATAATCATCATCATCTGATGTTCTTTTTAAATTTATATCAACAAAGAATCGACGCGCCATATCTCGCCACTAAAGTATCTTAAATCTACATATATATAACATACATATGTATATATAATTGAAAAAGATATCCTATTTTTAAAATTCAATTTATGTCGCGACAGTGCGCTTAAATTCATGAAAAGTTCTTTTTTTTTTGTGAGACTTTGACAGTAATTGCTAAAGAAGTGTAGTCAAGGAGGCTTTTCTGTTCTACAAACGTATGCCCCAGGGGACTTATAGAATTCAGATTTAGTTAAATTGTGTAAGAACAAAATGGGATTATTGATTATCATTATTTATAAAGTTCAAAAATCTTTAATTTTCGAATACTGAAACAAGACACAAATAATAGTGACGCTTTATAATATAAAACATATAGATTTAACAAATTTTACTTCGATGAAACTTGGGGAAAAAAGTCATCTTAACAATATGAGAATGAAAAGTGTGTCCATCTCCATAGACAGTTGCATTCCTCCCCTTAAACAATTCAACCATAATACTCGCGACCCATCATTTTACGAGTATCGTTCTCTAGCTACTCTACACGAATGTGGAATGCTATATTTGCGGCTCAAAATGTCCCTTCTATTATGATGAATATCCCCTTTTCAATACTCTCCATTTTTCTTAAACACTCGCACTCAAATATTATAAGAGTAGTCATAATCCCTTAAGTGCACGAAAAATAATTTAATTTATATAAATATAAAAGGCATAAGAATGTTCTATAACGGAAAGCAGAGATCTTTTTTTTTTAAATGAAGTTTTACCACTCCAGACAAAATTATAAGGTTATGTTCCCATCAAGAAAGGACTGGGATGATGACGTCGTGACGAAAGGCTTCCACACAAATGTTTTTACTGATGGCTCAAAAAAGGAGTTTGGTGTTGGTTCAGGAATCTTCTCTGTGACATTATATAAATCTAGGTCGCTTAGACTACCCGACTTTGAATTACTGGCTATCAGGGAAGCAGGCAAAGCCAGGATTGTAGCTACCTCTAGCGGACACTGGTCAATATGAAAGCATTCATCAAATCTAGGTATTTTTCACAACATTCACTGCCATAACTGTGGAGACCAGCCAGTGAAAAGGAAACAGTACTCTACTTCCTCTGCAAATGTCCTGATCTGGCCAAATTTATAGCAAAATCATTAGGAAGGCCATTTCTTGACGACATTGATGAACTTTCGGAAATGAAGATCAAAGACTTGATCTATTGTTTCAACGCAACAAAATGGCTCTAGGACGAACTTCTGTTACTTCTGTTACTTCTGTACATACATTTTGATAGATATAATATTCAATAA
The DNA here is from genome assembly GCA_963931855.1 of Philhelius festivus. Taxonomy (NCBI): domain Eukaryota; kingdom Metazoa; phylum Arthropoda; class Insecta; order Diptera; family Syrphidae; genus Philhelius; species Philhelius festivus. The sequence goes on from OZ007554.1 coordinate 238,447,344, forward strand.
TTTGCAAGCGTTGTTCGTTTGTAAGACGATTCATGGTTAAATTATAGACCAAAAGGAAGATGTTTGATAGTGACACAAAACACGAAACGTGCGTGAGCTGTCAAAACCAGTGTTGCCAAAAAGGAAATAGCAAAAAAATCACCTATTATACGAAAATGTTAAAATGTCCACAATTTCCCACATTAATTCCATTCTCAGGTTCAGAGGAGTTATGGTATCAAAATGGCGCACTTCAGTGGTAATTGACTCACAGGGCTAGACTGCTGGTGGTTGCCATTTCTAACTACCTACCTACCCTCCCCTCCCCTCCTTCAAAGCAGCTCACTGAGCAGAATCTGAGAAAAAATATGAAGCTCTGATGAGCAGCAGTGATACCACTTTACTTCAATTGAAGTAGATCTACTTCTTTTTTTTCAAAATATTTTAAAATCACTTCCTACTTCGCACCATCAGCAAAATACTGAAATCTATGTACTTCCTTTTAAAAATAATCGTTTGAACCTACTTCAATTCTACAAAACAAAACCGCAAATCTACTTCTTTTTCTCCTTTTCACTCTAGGTAGTTATAACCCTAGAATTTTCGTGAACAAAATTTATTTCAACACAATATAAATAATAATAAATAATATGAATCACTACTTTTTCGTGTTGTAATGTCAACTGATAAAAATCTTCAGTTAATTTTTTTTTTCTAAATGCAAGTATAAAGTCATTTTGAAATCTATTTCGATTTTTTTCAAATACTCGTAACTTCACTTTTTTCTTCAAATCTACTTCGACTTTTTGTCTTGAAGTGGTAACACTGATGAGCAGAGTGAATTCAAAGCTCTCTGATTTAATATTGAAACACACTTGAGTACCAACTGTCATATGATTATGGTTAGTTTTGTTTTATTAGTTATTTCTAAAATTGTTATTCCCCAACAGTACAAAACTCTCATGCGAGTGTTAAAAGTGACGCATTTACCTCCTTCTGCTCATTTCACTGCTTCGGATTTCATAGAGTTCGCTCTAACCACGTTCAGAACCGAAAAAGAAACATAAATTAAAAGTTCAGAATAATATGAGCTTAAGAATAAACACAAACTTTTTTCCGTGAGTAGCTGTTACAACCTTCAAAATCCTCTATGAAGACCGAAAAAAAACGTGCTCAAGGAGGGTGAGATTATTACTTAACTAAGGCCCCTGCCTCCTCCTGGTTTTTTTGTTTCCTTAAAATATACATGCACTCAAAAGTTTATTAAGAGACCCTTACATTGTAAAACACAGCACGGTGGCGATGGTGAAATTAGGAGGGGGGAGAAAGGAGGTGTCAATGAAGATTGGTCTTAAAGGTTTGAAAATTGAAATGGCAATGATAAATAAATTATTCATTATTATTCATTATTATTCAAAAATCTATTTGTGCGACTAAAAACGATGGTTCGACGAAAATTAGGCTTGAGGGTGGACTAAGGAGCATTCCTATCGAAACGCGTATCACAGAACTGATTGAACGCAGGAATGCAACAGGCTACTTCGAGTGAGCCTTGCTTGTCAAAGAAACAACTACGAGTAAGTTGTAACTTATCTAGAAATCTATTTGTAACGAAAATAGATATCGTGTTGCTGGTAACTATTCCGCGACAGCTCCCGCGTATTTCCCAATCTTAAAGCGGTTTCCCGTCTATCGGAAAAGGTCATAAGGTTGAGTCCTTCACAGGTGTGGTACTCAATTCGTCTCATCAAGAATTTCAATATTGTTCTATTAGAGTGTTCTGAAAGCAGTTTGCTATAATTTCGCGTAAATCTTGGAAATTTTGAGATCCCAAGGCGCATTTACAAATGATCATAGCAGTTTATTTTCAAATGTAGTACCCCCTGGCATAATGGTTATTTCATTAGACTGTCATGCAGAAGGTGTTGGGTTTGATTCTCAGCCGCTGCAAAAAAAGATTTTCCTCTTACGAGGAATTGACACCCTCCAAGAATATTTCTTGATACGCAAAGTGATATGCATCAGCCGTTCGGAATCGGCAAATTGAATTGAAGATCTACTCCATTCCTGGTTACACGCACACAGGCATGGTTGAGAGCTGTAAATCACTAGGTCTAGGTTTTCTTCAAGCTGTTGTCCAACCAAATTTATTTGTAAGCTATTCAAATTAAGGTTATAACTACAACCCCAGAGTTGTATACCGTAAGTCCGGAAAGGTTTAAGTACCTGTCTCTATAAAATTGGCTTTATTTCGATACTGATCTAAGAGTGTTTCCCGAGCAACTAGTATATCTTTCTTTAAGTTTATTGTTCAATTCTTCGCATTTCTTTTTCACATTTGGTTGCCATTTTCAATGCATGTCCAAAGTCAGTCAATCTTAGATACTTCGCCTCGTTTTCAAGCGGAATTCAATCTGTATTAATAAAAACTATTTATTTTTGTATACAAAAAGTCCAAGTAGACTGATTTTAGTTCGTCGTTTACTGTCCGCCATGTTTTTGCCCATTAAATTATGCTATCAGTAGTGTTTTGTAGCTTAATTGAAGGTTCGTTAGTAGTCCTGCCCACTGCTAGTATTGCAGTGTCATCAGCAAACATGTCTTCTGTTTGAGGTATATCAAGCGTGAATAAAAGGTACAAAATTGGACCTAGCACACTGTCTTGTGGTACCCCAGAAATTATTTCTTTGAAATCTTCAAACTTATTCCCGAATCTATTCTCTAAGATATTCTTTTAGAATCGTATAAAGTCCTAGAGGCATAACTCATCTTAGTTTAAGATTTAGGCCTTCATGCTACAACTTATATTTAAAACTTGCGACACATTTAAGAAGTACGTTAAGCAATCTTTCTTTTCTTCAATCGCTTTCTCAATGAAGCCAGTAATTCTATACACCTGGTCAATTGTCAAATGTTTTCTTCAAAAGCCGATCTTCAGGTATAAGATCCTTTTCTTCTATTATTGACTGTAGCCGCAAAGTCAAAAGCTTTCGATATTACGGGCAGAAATCGATATCAGTCTATAAGATTTCATTTAATATGATGGTTTTCCTGGTTTCAGAACCATTATAACTTTCGCAGCTTTCCATTAGATCAGAACGTACTCTAGCCATGAAGTGGCATTTATGATGTAAAGAAAATTAGACCACCTAGTGCGAGGAAGCATTTTGAGAGACGTAATAAAGTCATATCATATCATACAAGTCATATAACCCGTGTTCTTTTTTTCATTGAGCCCATATTCAGAAAAAAATCTGCTGATCTCATACAGGTGTAACCAGAATCAACTTTCGAGATAAAATGAAAAACTCGAATGAAAACTCGGGTGGGAAAAAGGTTATGTTTTATTTTAATATTGACGTTATTTGAAAAAGTTTTTGTCAGAAATTCATAGTTTTACCTTATTAAACCTGAGGCTCAATTTGTTACTCAATCAATTTTGCCCTTACACCAGAAAATCTAATTTGTAAAAAAGAAATGGGATTGAGGGTTCCATAGTTTCGATTACATCTATCAACCGACTTAATTAATGTGTATTGTTACCTGATAACCTAACTAGAAATTTTTTTTCTGAGCTTGTGGATTGTTAAGGAATCACCTTAAGCTATTAGTATGTACGCGTAATTAAATAATTTCCAAGAACAACAACAGGCATAAAAAGATATCTACTATTGATTATATAGGTCCAGGTAGTAAATTTAAACTTTGAAAAACAAGTTCCAAGTCTTTGGTGTTCTATGTTGGTTGGCTCTATAAAACCCTTCATGTATTCCGTAGTGTAAGCATGTATCCTGAAAGTTAAATAAAAAAATGCAAATGCCTCTGTCGTCTTCTCAAAACAAAAGGAAAATATTTTCCTTCCACTCCTCTTGTCTTTCTCTTTCGTATAAATCCAGAAACAAACCAATCCATTGTTAGTTTATGCACCTCATTATTATTTTCCTCATCAACTTTCTGTCAAAAAATTTTGATATATCACTTTGCCATCACTCATTTATTTCATTCTTCTTTTCATAAAACTAAAAAAAAACCTACAAAACAAAAACAAAAAACAGGAGTCTGGACACCGAAAAATCAAACGCCAACGTCCTCCAGAACCAGCTTGAACGAATTGCAACCCCTTCACAACAGCAACAACAACAACAACAGCAGCAGTAGCACGAATTCATCTCCAGTGAAAGATAGAAGAAGCGAAAATCGATCATCATCGGCTTGTGGGCGTAGCCAAAAAGCTATCCCTACACCACCACCACCACCATTGTGGACACCACAGCCCGAACGAAAACAATTCCGTCCGGTGCATTTTGAGTCGCCAACCCTCCAAAGGAAATACGTACAACAGCAATCTTCGTCAAGCGAAGTACCATCACCTCCGTGGTCCTATACAAATTCACAGCCATTTCCAGGATATCAATCACAGAGTTGTTCAAACCTCAGCCAAAAGGATACGGCAATTTCTTGGCCACCAGCATCCCAAGTATCATCACAGGTAGTCCAGGGAAAGAGGGCTATTGTTAATGAAGTCGAGGACGACACAGTAGACGAAGGATTTGCACCGACCACAAGCATAGCGGAAAAAATCAGAAGTAATTTCCGGTGAATTAAAGCCCCGGTGCATCTTTGTTCGCTGCCGGAAGGGCTCTTCACTGTCCCATGCTCATTAATCTCATTGTTTTTTATTTCTTTGTTTTTTTATTTTTGTTTGCATCCTCCTTGCTACAACGCTCGGTAAATTGATGGTGTTGTTGGGTGTAAAAAAGGTTTTGAAAGATCAAATTCAAACAGCGAGCTGCATCGGCCTTTAGTGCGGCTTAATCCACATGAAAAACCTGCCATTTTAAGGCCAAATGAAGTCAGTAAGTATGAAAAGAAGAAAATTTATGTAAATTTTAAGGTTTTTCTAATAAATAATTATTGTTGTTGTCACCTAGTTTACCTTCACCTGAGTGACTTTTTTATCAACACAATCCTAATACATAAGTTCACAAACCCCAAAAAAAAAAAAAATTATTTGTATTCATTATGAAAAAATTCAATGAAAACTGTTCAATTTTTATTAAAGAATTTTATTTATAAGTATAAGTGTTGCATATTTGTAGGCTTAAATAGATTAAATTAATATTATCATATTTCAAGGGTGGTTAATCAGTTAATTTATCAACAAATTGATTAAAATATTTACAAAATAGAAAATATTTTTAGTTGTAAAAAAGTGTTGCATATTTCCAGGCTTGAATAGTTAAAATTTTCTTTGAAACTTCTGTGAGGTTTCTTATAGAAAATGTCACATTTCCAGTTATTTATCAATTTATTTATTTAAACATTTAAAAAAATAAAACTATTATTATCTATACAAAAGTGTTGCATATTTGTAGGCTTAAACAGTTTGTATAGTATATGTTCTGCAAAATATTTCGTAGGCAAAATATCATATTCAATATGGTTAGTATTATTCAATAATTCATTGATCCACCTTTTTATTTCTTAAAAATAATATTTCAAACAGAATAATTGCATATTTGTAGGCTCAAATACTATAAGGCAAATAGTTTTCGTAATTTACTTATAATATAATCAAAATCGCTTTGTTTAGTATGTGAAATATGATTACAAATCACTTTTTATTACAAATTTTAGTTTGAACATGCTTGTATCTTAAAGTGTTACATATTTTTAGGCACCTTATATCTGTTAGACACCTCACAAATTTATATTTGATGTCATAGTTTGCTTAAGTTATACAACATTGTCTTATTTTTCAGTTCAATTGGTGTATTGTGTAAGTTTAAAAGTATTTCACGTACATGTTTCTGAAGCAAATAGATACAAGTATATTATGTTGCATATTTTTAGACATGATAAAATTAATTTATTAAAAAAAGAACTATTTTATTAAAAATTTAAATTTCTATTTTGTTATATGCTTATTAAGAAGAAAAAAGCTTATTCACATATTTCTTGGGATTTTATTTTATATCATAGCTACAATTCTAATACCTCGCAACACAGAAAAACAAAATTGTATTGTGATGTGGTCTTATAGTGGAAAATATTGTGGACTTGATGAACAAAGTCTGGTAACACCTCATATCCCAAGACGAACTTATTTTGCTGAAAAACATCGCAATCCAAGGCCCAATCTTTCTTGCAAATAAAAATTATGACAAGGAAATAACTCGAGACCTCGAAAAAAAACTCTAAGGACGACATATTATTAAAAATCTATTAATAACATTAACGGTATAACTTAACTTTACTTTTGTGTGAAATACTATATAGCCCAATAAATAATGTGAAGGAAATAACTCCTGACCCATAACAATACATCGTAATATAGAATACCTCTCCATATCCAAACAAAAAGAGAAGACAAATTTCTTGAAGCCTACCATATTTATTTTAAATACCGGTTATATTTGATAACTCAAAATACAAGAAACGAAGCTTTAGTTAAAAATTGGTACATTTCTAAGCCCTTTTTCCTCTTAAATCCATCTTTGTATCTCCTGGAAAATTTAACGAATTACGAGATATTAGACCCACAAGGCCCTAGCTACGATTTGGTCAATTTATAGGTCCAAATTATCGCTTAAATACGTTGTTTGTGCTTTCTTACATTGACTTTTTTTATGAGGTACTAAAACCACGATTCTCCAGAGAAGATTTGGTCAATTTATCGGTTCAAAAAATTGCTTAAATTCCTTTTTCAATTCTCTAGAAATTAATTATTTCATCGTTATATGGTATTAGAACAAAGAAGAACTGGTTAATTTCCAGACCCTTATTACCTATTTCTTAAGTACATTTTTCTGTCTCTTGGAAAATAAAATTTGCCTTGATTTTCATTTTAATATGTTTTTTTGTATACACTTTTCGGAAGTACGAGGTATTATAACACCTGCCACTCATCAATAACGAATCAAATCATATTACATCGCTTCAGACATGTTCCGAATTGTAAGTTTATATTCAGATAGGAATTCATATATTCAGGAACACATTATTTATCAAATTAAAGGAAAGTTGTGAGCTTACTTATACCCAAACAAAACAAATAATGGTTGCATACTTTTTGGCATACTCGTATAATCAATATTTAATTTAAGAGAATTTATAAGCTTAAATTTATGTTCAGCTTGCTTTTTGTAAATAGCTTACCTGCAAAAATTTTAAATATTGGATAGTATCAAATGGAATTATGAGTTTAATTTACCATTAATTAAAAAAATTAATTACTGCATATTTATTGGTAACATAAAATGTACAATGTGTAAAATTATCTTTAAATTTAAGCAAAGTCAATATTAAAATAGTTTATTATATATTATATGCATGAAAAAGTATTCAACGAATACATTGCATACTCTTAGAATCAATATAGTAATTATGAGAGGTATTCAACAAAAATTTCATCTACACTCTTTATATCGCATGTCCTCTCTAGAAATAAAAAGTTAGATTAGTTTTAGTTGCATCCTTTTTTCCATAATAAAGGACCAAATTTTAATTAAATTTTGAATTTTATCAACAATCATTGCATTTCAGTTTTTTCTGTTAAAAACGAGTATATGAGTGAACCGGAAACGGAATACGACAAACCAAAGAAAATGGCCCAATTAAGTCGACGACAGTACGATGGTATTGGACCAACAACAAAACACGGAATGCCAGTTATTCTTAGATCGGTAATGAAAAAAAAAAAATTACAAAAAAAAAAATACAATTCAAGTGAATTATGAATCAACTTCTTCTTCTTGTTCTCATTTTTGATAATACCTTCGTTCGTCAACGTTGTCGTCGTTATAAATATTATTATCTACGTTTCACGCACAGGAAGTCAAGGAGCCAAATCAACATGAATGGTATAAAAGGATATTCCAAACGATACACAAACAAAAGAATCCTGGTACGAAAATAAATCGATGGCATTGTATTTATATTTGAAAATACTATAACGTTTCCTTAGAAGCAAAAAATATACATAGCGAGCTCTATAGCAAACTAGATACTATGGCAAAAATTTCCAATAGATGAAAATTTCAAAACTAAAATAATGCACAGACGAAAGTTGAATAGATTCGTATAATGCTTTTGAATCGAAGAAGAAAGGATATTTTTTTGTATGCATCGAATATTGTTCTGTTCGTTTTTGAGATTCCTTTTATCCTTGTTATAACGGTTCGTTAGCCAAATTATCGATAAAGATGGGATTTTGAATGTAAACCAAATAATGTATCTCATGTTGCAAACGTTATTTTACTTCGTGGTTCAATTTTTGTAAATAATTGGAGTTGAATAGAAAAGAGGAATTTTATTTTGAAGATGAACTTCTTAGTCGAATATATTTTGTAGAATTTGAATAATTCTAAGAAGAGATTGATTTGAATCTCTTGCTAAATTAGGACATTCTTTTGTAGCTCTTCATGGATTTTCAAATATTATCAATTGATGAGTATTGAAATCTGTTATTTTAAAACTCTCAATTTACTTAAAACGAATCAAATATTAATGGGTAGGAAGAGTTGTCGATTTTGAATGGATATTCCCAACAGTTTCCATCCTTCTAAATGATCAAAAAATATCGGTTTTCTTAACTATTATCGATTTTCAGTATTCAACAACTATCAATTGTTGATAATTGACAATAGTAATACGATTAGTAATCCTTAAATCAATGTCTACTTTTGATTTCTGGAGCTATCAGCAAGCTCTCTGTAAATTACTCTATCCTGAATGCATTGACAGGATGCAATATTGTCTGATTTCTAATCTTCGACACTGATTTTATCAATTTATTAATCTTAAGCCTTTGGGTTTCACTCAAATCTTAAAATTTGGATACAACATTTGCATACCCTAAAATTATCACAAACCTTTTTGCCTCCATTCTTCAGCCAATCGTGCAGTGACCACCCGCAATTCAGGGTCTTGCGGTTTCCTTAATTACTTTAAAAGTACCCCACAAACCTCTTCTGACACCGTTGACATAAGTGTAGATATTATCATCAAGAGATAAATTGTCTTAAAGATGACTTCTCTCCTGATTTTGCCATATTATGAAAAAAAAAAATTCCAATTCCCTCTGTCAGCCACATTTCTTCAGCAGTATTTCTTCTTTCACTCTCTCAAAAATAGAGGATTTCTTATATTTTTCTTGATCATAAAAAAGGTGCCAAGAAAAATATTGCTAATAACCGGCCCATAGCAAAACTTTCTTATATTCCTGAGCTCTTTGAAATCTTTGTGTACAACTATATTTACTTCCACTGCAAATCTTACTTCTCTTCACATGGTCTTTTAGAAGACAGATCAAACACAACAAATCTTACTGAATTTGTTTCAAATGTTCTAAATGCGTCAGAGAGAAGAAATAAATTCGACGTTGTCACCACATATTATATTTTAGTAGAGCCTTTGATAAGACATGTAAAACACGTCATGAAATTATTTACTTAAATTTAAAGCCCTCGGCTTATCACCCTTTATCGATATATCATATCTCAAAGCATACTTAGAAAACCGCCAACATAGAGTAAGGTTTAAGTTTTCAATCTCTGATTACATTTATGTCCGTGGGTGTTCCTCAAGGGAGTCACCTCGGACCCTTGATTTTTGTCTTAAACGACGTTATCAATGTACATAATTAATGATTCAAATCTCTCCATATTCCCAGATGATATACAAATAATAAAAGTCTCTTCTGCTCCTACTGACTCTATTCCACTTCAAAACGATTTTAATTTATTCCAAACCTGGTACGACAAGAATTTCTTAGAACTTATTGTGATCAAGTGTTAGTGCATAACTTCGTCTCATTAGCGATTAGCCCTACCCTCCCGAAAGAATAATTCAACACCTGGGAATTATTTTCGATAATCAGTTAAGGTTTCGTGCCTATTTTGATCACATTGATAATTATTAAGGCCAATTTTATACTCGTAAGACGTTGGCCTCAGAAATTTTCGAACCCTCATGTCACTAATCCCCTTTACATGATATTTGTTAGACCCATTCTTGAATACGCTAGCCAGGTTTGGTCGCCTTATCACAACTCTCATTCCCAAGGAATTGAAACTGGGCAACGCAGATTTCTCCGATTTGCCCCTCGTGGTCTTTCTATGTCTGATGTTCTCATCTTACCCCTATATGCAGATCGATTGAAATAGATAAATTTTCAAACCTTACAAAAACGTCATGAATTCACTGATATTTTCTCACCGATATTCGGTACCAGCTCCTAGGAGGGACTATTAATTCGTTCCTTCTTTTGGAAATAATTCCGATTAATACTTACCCACGCAACTTGAAATCCACTCCTCTCTTTCGAGTTTCTTATCACCGCAAGAACTACGGCCTCTTTGATTTAACCTCAAGAATGTTTCGTTCAGCCAATAACTTCCAGGACATCTTTGACTTCCAAATCACTTCTTCCTTAGTCCTATCCGAAACTCACTTTACAACTCATCCTAATAAAAAGCTCCCTATTCACTGAATTTTAAGTTTTTTTATGTAAAAAACTAGTGTGTTGCCCTATGGGCCCAGGTCACTAATAAAATATCAATAAAACAAAAACAATATTCCGTCATGTATTTAAGCTTAGTTTTTAGATTTGTGCTTGCTTTTAATAAACCCAAAAAGAAAAAGTCTAGCTGTGTCAAATCGCATGACCTTGATGGCCAATTCACGTCACCTCTGCGAGAGAAAATCGTTCATGCAGATTGTCAATAGTTGTGTTGTCGGATTTGTGGCTCGTAGCTTCGTCTGGGTATGGAACCACATGTTGTCTAGGTTAATATAATTCAATTTGGGTCATACAAAATTGTAAAGCTCAACATTGAAGCTGACTGTCTAACCAACTTCGTTTTCGAAAAAGTATGGACCAATAACGCTGCCACCCGCCCAAAATTAACACCAAACGGTAATTTTTTTTTTTTCATAGTCATCTGGTGAACCTCCAGTGAAGTTGTGCCTTCTCATTTATGGCAATTATGCCGAATAAATGCGCCAAGTCTCTGAAGATAATTTTTCCGCCGAAATTGGGGTCCTGTTTCTGTTGCTGTCAGCGAACAATCAACGAGGCGTTAGAATGGTCACTTACTTTGAGCTCCTCGGTCATTTGTATATTATAAGGGTGTAGGCTGAAGCCCCGACGCAAAATTCGGCAAGTTGAATTCTGCGAATACAATCCAGTGGTAAACTGATAGGTCGAGAACAAGGACTGGTGCAGGAATCTTTATGTCTAGAACCAAACTTTCCATGGCGATGGGACAGCCCATCAGCATTTTCGAAGCAGAGGTACACGCTGCCGTAAGAAAATGCTTGGATCGTAATGTAGAAAAAAACTATCGTATCCAGAACATTGGAATTATTTTGAGATAGCAAGGCTGCACTCAAGTCACTGATCTCATATACCATCAGTTCTAAGTTTGTGTGGGATTACCTAACCAAGCTAAACGAACTTGACATCCAGAATAGGATTACACTTCACGGCGTATCTGGTCACGCGTGTGTTCATGGAAATGGGGAGGCTTACTTTTTAGCAAATATATATGTGTATCAACCCCTTGAACAAAGCCTCAGCTCTATTGCGGAGTAGGATAAAACATTATCAAAAAAAAACAGGAGCAGGAGGCAAGTAGATCCACAAACTAGAAAGAATTCCCAAAGCTAAGGCAGGCGAAACTACTACTGGGCGCGATTACAACCAGAAACGTTTCACAAACTGCATAAGCTTAAGTAGGAACAACATAAGGTATCCGGACACTGCAAACTAAGAAGACATCTAAGCTTACTAGGTGTAGTAAGCAGCGCCACATGTAGATTCTGCAACATGGATGAGGAAACATCAGGCCACATTCTAGGAGACAATATCTGGTAGAAGAGAGCGACCTATCCTTTCTGAAAATGCCCCAAATATCTATTTAAATTGCCGAGAGCAATAGATTTGAAGGTAGATTTGTAAGATGAGCAAGCTCAACCAGATTAAGGTCGGTGCACATTAGAAATCTAGGTCGCAGTACCTCCATTGTATAATTCATTCTTCATTTATGTGTACGGCGGGGAATTGACGACTTCGGTTATGCTGTAATCTTTCACGGACCTCGACGATGTTCTCGGCCGAACTTGAGTTACTTTGGCGTACGATGAATATTAAATGATTGAGTACCGAAACAGTCGTTTGGCGACCATGCTTTGAAAAGTCGACTGTGAAGGACCAGCACAACTATCGTTAAATAGGCGTAACGTCTGCACTAACGAACACTCATTTTGATATATGATTTGGCATCAGTAATTAAATGATAAACAACAGGTTTGACAGATGACAGATGGCACCAAAAAAAAACAATATGGCCGCCACAGGCCGCCAAAATCTACCCGCTGTGTTCGATTACTTTGATTATCTACATACATAGTATGCAGTTGTCCTTAATAAGTTCAATACATTTAAAAATGCAATTTACTTAAGGTCAATTCTACAGAAATTATAAATTCTTCTAAGAACAAATAAAACATTTTGGAACAATACAAAACTATGCCATCGGAAACAATCAGAACCCCCAGATAGAGTGTGTTTTTTTTTTCTTATTATTTTTTAATCTTGAGGAAAATACTCATACAAAATACCAGAGCCCACATTCTTCTCGGATGAAGGCATTTTATAATTTACTATTCAACTTTCGTTTAGTGCTTGAAGAAAAAAAAAAGAAAATAAATTTGCAACTTAGCCATGCTCTGGAAACTTTTACAATAAAATGTTTCGAGCCACCAGTGTCCTTAGTGGTGGACTGATTACAAGAATGCAAAGATTAAAAAAAAAACAACAAATCCTTCCTCATCGTCCTTATTTTTTTCTTTTCTTTGGTATTTTTATTTATTTATTAATTTTTTTTTCCTGCCTTGCTTCTATCCTTCTTATTACAACTTTGCCGCAAATTAATTATATTTGTGCGCTTCTGTGCGAACTTTTCATTCTCATTTCTATCATTTCTTAAGTTGATTTTTTATTTTTTTTTTTTTATTTAAGAATATGATTATTATTATTTTCTGCTTCGAATCATTTTTATTTACTTCTTCTTTTGTTATTTTTTGACTTTAATTTTTTTTGTGTTGTCCTTATCTCATGGCCATTTCAATAATTTGAATTTTAAATTAAACAAACAGAAAAGATAATTAATAATGAAGTTCCCGCTCTGCAGAATAAATATAGCCATGGTGGTGCTGCGTATAAATTATTGCAATTTACTGCAAGAAAAATTAAAAACAAAAATATAATCAAACAAAACAAATCACGGATGATGGAACATTTTTGTTTTGTTTTTCTTTCTTTTTTTTTCTTTTAATTTTGTTTATTTTTCGTTTGCATTAAGAGAGAGATATTAAATAAAAACAAAATATGGTTTTTTCGTTTTGCTTTTTTTCTCAACGTTCGCGATCCATCCTTGCAGATGATTACGTGACAATACGCTACAAATGTCCCAGAGGTGAATTATATATATACCTTTTACATTTTTGTTTCCAAAATTTCATAAATACATATCTCTGGAGGAGTAGTTAGATATTTTCATTTAGAGTTTAGAAGCTTTCCTCCAAAATTTCACGCTGTCGCATGAATTTTTATTCATTCCAACATTGGTTTTCATCTGTTTTTTTTTTTTATCAGGGAATGCCTTATTTGAACAAAAACTCAGCATTGTATTTTTTTTGCTTTGCTTGCTTTAAAAAAAATTCCACTTGAAGCTTAGTCTTGCTTATGATGCAGGACTTGCATGGAATCGTATATATGCCTTAGTGAAAACATTACCAACGCATGCTTTATAAAAATGCATTTTTTAATTTATAAGATAATTATAACACTTTTGCGATTAACTATTCATTCATTTCACCTCTCAGCCTTAGTCACCGTTCAAAAGAGGGTTTTTGGGGACATTGATTGACAAAAAAATAAACTGCGAACTTGACAAGAAGTCAGCCAATGCCCATTAAATAATCTATTTACTTAAATTTTAAGATCTTAACTTAATTATATTTTAATCATATTTTTTATGTTTTTTAGACAAAAAACCCACACACATTTATTTCAACTTTCTTAGGATGTAAGCTATTGATCAATGAGATCATGAAAATCATTTCGGACAAACTGATTTTGTCACTTATTTTTTTTTTAAATAAGATGAAAACTAATATTTACTATAACGAACATTTCGTTTTATTTGTAAAAAAAATTCCAAGATCCCTTTTGAAGGACGACAACTTTGACTCATAGTTATTTAGAAATAGAGGTATAAAGGATAGAAACAGCATGGCCTGCCTAGTGAATAATTGTGGCAGGAGAATAATTTAAATAGTGTGAGCAGGGATATAAAAAGAAAACCGTCGATTTACTGCTTTTTAAACAGAAAGTGATAAAAAAAATGATTTTTTTGTTATCGATAAAATTATATCGCTTAGAAGTCCTTATACGATCTTTGGCTGTAATTTTTTTATGAATAAAAAAAATTTCGCAACTCCAATCCTTGCTGTCTGGAAACATGTATATTTTGGATTTTTAAGAAGCAGATAAAATAAAATGGTCGTAATGCTAGCTACACACGAGGCAACCGTTGCAGCAACACAGCCATGTTGAAGCAACCATTGCTTCGTGTGTAGCTATGTTGCCAATTGATTTTGTGTTGCTGCAATCGTTGCCAGAAATATCAAAAAGTTTTGATATTTTCGTTCGGTTGCTCCAACAGTACTGTGGTTGCGGCAACAGTTGCCACGTGTGTAGTGAACAAACGAAACACGTTGCTGCAACACGTTGCTGTAACGGTTGCCTCGTGTGTAGCTAGCATAAGAATTTGCTCTTATGTAAAACCTAAGAATTTCAAAATGGCATGTTACTCGTATTAGAGAAAACCTGTTCATACGCAAAAAAAAATTATTTATTGACTAAAACAATTTCTTTAGTAGTTGGAGCTAGAAACAGGATGCCATGTGATTCAAGCATATTGAATTATGCAACAGCAAAAATTATAAGTCGTTGTATTCGATTCTTAAAAAAATAAGCTTAAATATACAAATTT
This sequence comes from Philhelius festivus, assembly GCA_963931855.1. Classification (NCBI taxonomy): domain Eukaryota; kingdom Metazoa; phylum Arthropoda; class Insecta; order Diptera; family Syrphidae; genus Philhelius; species Philhelius festivus. The sequence continues at coordinate 238,462,385 of OZ007554.1, forward strand.
TAAAAACATTTTTAAGAAAAAAATTTGATACGTCAACTTAAAATTTTTATTATTGTACAGATTAAAATTAAATTTCCAAAAAAAATATTGATTCGATTTTGAGATATCGAATTTTCCATAAAAAAGGTATTTTTTTTTTCAAAAATTCAAAATATATTTTTTTAGGTTTTGAAATGCAATTTATTTCAAACTTTTTAGAAGCTACTTTATAAAAAAAAAATTCACTAAAATCCGTTATGCCGATAGTAAAAATTCAAAATTTGAAAAAATGGTTCCGTGCTAGTCAGTAATATATTAATTTTAATATTTTTTTATTAATTTATAGATCGTAAAAATTAATCGAAACAATATTCTAGGTACCGTACGATAAGAAACCATTTTTAACAATTGTATGGTGGGTTCCATTATTTTGAAAAATACAATTTTCTTCCCACATTTCGAAGATCGTATAAAGAAATTTTTATTTGTCAAGTTTTAAAAAAATCGAGTATGGGGATTGCGAAATATTGAGTTTTCAAAAAAAAAATTGAAGTTTTTTTAAAAATCCAAAAAAAAGTTTTTGAAAATTTGAATACATAATCATATTCAAACGTTTGAGGAGCTTTAGCATAAAACCATGATTGAAATCGGTTGTACCCTTTTATGAGAAAATTCAAAAAAAAAAAATTGTTCAAAAGGGAGTACCTAAAATAATAATTTTTTGGAAAATTTTTGAATTTTTTTAATAAAATCTGTAGGACAATATGTATAAAATTTCGAAAAAAATCGCATGGCAGATAGCGTTATTTCTGATCTTAAAAAAAAGAAAAAAGAATTACCAAATTTAAAGATAATCGGACGAGCCCTGGATTCGGCCATACATTTTTTTCGAAATTTTAGAGAATATTTTCTTAACAAAAACTGTTCCACAGATTTCAAAAACTTAAAAACATTCATTTAGTAGAAGCTAGCTAATGGTTAAAAAAAATCTGATTTTTATCAGTTTTTTATGCTAAAGCTCCTTAAAAGTTTGAATAGTAGGTATTGTGTATTCAAATTTTCAAAATATTTTTTTTATTTAAAATGAAAATCAAAAAACTCTTTATCTGAAATACTCCAAGCCCGATTCGTTCAATCTTTACAGTTAACAGTTTTCTAATACTGTCTACAAGATGAATGAAAACAATTTTGTATTTAATCTCAAAATATGGGCATCTAGGACACAAATGTTGAAAATCGCTTTTCTCCAAAACAGCATTAGCAATTTTGATAATCATTTGTTCCTTTCGTTTGATTTCTACGATCCACAATTCAATAAAAAAATAAGACCTTACTTACTGTACTTTTCATAGAACTGATTTTGGATTTTGCCTTACTTATTACCGGCAAACGGATTTTAATAACATCTTGTATACAGAAGCTTCAAATTTGTTTTAAAAAATATTGCATGTCAAAATTTGAATAAAAATATGTTTTTTTGGATTTTTAAAAGAAATTAATAATTTCTTTTTTTGAATGTTCGATATTTGAAAAAAGGATGAAAAGTTTTTAAATTTTGATTTTTATATGCACAAAGACAAAAACTAAAATTTTGCGTACCAATATATTTTCTTTTAAAAGTTTTTTTCTTACACAAAACTTAAAAAAAAAAACACTAGAACGATTTAACGAGTTCTAGGATAAATTTTTATTTGCATTAAAAATGGCATTCTGTTTTGAGATCCAACTATTGAAAATGAATTGTACTTATGCTTACGAACATTTTTCTCTAAAAAAATCCATTTTTAAAGTTTTAGGTTTCTTAAACAAGAACAAGTTCTTTCGGTTTTATTAGATTTTGTATGGGTAAGGTCCCAAGTCCTGATGCAAAATTAGCAAAAGCTTAAGTCTGACAAAGGCCGAATTCTTGTGCACGGTGATAAATCGAGGGCATGGGGTGCTGTTGCATACTTTCACAGAATACGGCAATCTTCTCGGCCGATCAGATCTAACGAAACACACTGTCAATATCAATACTGTGAAAATTGAAATTATAATCAAATTGTGAAAAATTAATTTGTTGGCACAATTTTCGTGATATCGAATGAAGCAATAGAGCAGGTTTTTTCTAAACTATGTTTCCACCCACAAAAATAGAGATTTTTCCAAATTCACAATCAAAGTGAAAGAGTAGTTCAATATCTGTGCTTTAAGTTAGTAAATAAGATCTAGCTTTTTATGCCACCATATTGTTGTTTTTTTTTAATTCAAAATTAATCAGATTGTCAATAATGATGCCTATGAACGAAGGAAAAATAACAAAACATATCCTACTTTTAGTTTATAAAGCTATACAGGTGACAAAATGATAAATCGTAACTTTTATTTCTTCCTCAAACTTCGAAAAACTATTATAACTTTTCTTTTCAAAATCACAAAGCCTTAAATCCACGAATTCATATATTGGTGATATACCCCCACTCGTTAATCTTGTAGTCGATTCTCTAAGCCTTGAGTATCGTGATCTTAAATTCCGGCAACCCTGAGTTCGAAACAGCATAGTACCATCCAATTCGTAATAGAATTACTTTTATGATGACAAAATTTTGAGTGAATATACTAACGAGAATACAAAAATACTAATCGAAAACTAAACCATCAACAAATGTGTATTGTTCAAAAATTCTATTATTCAATAAAAAAATTGGATAATGTGGTTGAATTTATTTATTTCTAAAAATACAAAATTTATTCAAAAAAAAGTATCATCTTGATTTATTGTGAATTATTTCGCAGATATCAATTTTCCATTCGTAGTACTTCACTCGTTTATATCTCTAGTTGCAGATTTTTCACAATCTTAATCACATGCATGGCTTTCTTGTATTCCAAAAATCTATCTAAAATCAATTCTCTATGACTTTCCGTTTAGAAATAAGAGGATCGCGACCCTTCGCCTTCGGTTTATATATCCTAACTTACCCCTTCCATCATGCCCAATTATTGTATTTAACCACCCCTTAAAAATTGTCTACCTCCGATTTAGAATAATTATGAGCGTTGTAATAACATAACGAACTATTTCAAAATGAGAAGATTTTTGTGTTTATACATACATGTATACAAACATACATAAATGTATGTTAATATGTTTTCCCTTTTAAGAAATAGAGTGAAAAATCAGTTGAACACTGTGGTTCTCATGGTCTGATATAAATTTTAAAATTAAAAACAAAACTAGATCAAAATTTTTTTTCTTAATCTTAGAATTATTTTTAATTTAATTTCTATTTACAAAATTTATTATATAATCTTTTCTGTTAAAATCTATTAATTTTAAAAATAATATTTACTTATTAATTGTAACATTTCTACCATTATGCTGCTACTCTCAGTTTTTAGAGAATGCAGTTGTCAAGGTAATTGGAAATAAATATTAGAAAATATATTCGAATATTAAATTATTTTATTATAATATATTAAGAACTTTAAAATATTTTTGAGTTAGGATCATAGCTCTCAATGATACTTAAATTTTGCTTTAAAAAAATCAATAAGTTCTGCTATTCAAATAAGTCATTCAGTTCTGTAAAAATAAGAATTTGAAAAATTCTGAAAATTGATTATTTGTGCAGAAAAATTAAATTTCGTTAATTTATTTTATGAATATCATTATGTACTTCAAACCGTCCAATACAGCTTGTATATAGCAGTCCCAAAGGAAATTTCTTATCCAACGAAAGAAGGGACTCTTCGATACCAAATGCACGCAGTTTAAAAATTAAATGCTTTCGAAATGGCAAATACAATTACCTTCCTTTATCCAAATTGATGTAAAGATTGGTTCAATTTTCAGTAAGATATGCCATCAGATCACAAATGGGCATATTGCTACGAAAGCCATTTAAAAGCTTTCGTTCTTCGAGAAATTTTTTAAGCTTATTGTTGATCAGAATTTTCATGATATTTGAAAGAAGGGACGTTAGTGTAATTGGTCGGAAATTTGAGGGTGAGGTAGATTCACCTTGAGGAAGATTCACCTTTTTGGGGACCAACTGGACAAATGCCGTTTTTCATCTACTCGAAAAGTACCCAAAAAGAATGACATATGGAAAAGCTTACGCCATAGTTTTTCCAGTGTAGAAGAACACCTCTTCAGAATTAAGGGGGATATACAATCTTAGACCGAGAGCCCATAGCAATTTTTGGGTGTGATTGATAACAAAAAATAATTAGTGTAATAAGATAGTCCTTAAGAAGTTATTTACAAATTTGAGCGTCTTGCATGCTCAAGTGGGAGCAATAGTGCGTAATACTGCATCAAATATGCAGTTTTTTTCAAAAGTCTTAATAATTGTGGAAACAACTTTGCCATAACTTCAAAATGTACAACTAAGCGCCCTGATTGCAAATATCGAGGTCAAAGACGTTTTGCAGGCGGCCTTCTTCGTGCAAGACGTACCCTATTCTTATAGCGTCTTGCAGGCAGAAGGCGTATACTATCTAATTGTTCTAATTATTTTTTGTTATCAATCACACCCGAAAATTGCCGTGGACTCTTAGTCTATCTGGACTAGCGGATTAATTAATTTTCAAATCCTTGAGGATTTTTGCGACTGTTCCTGTGCGAAAGAAGATTTGTCCCATAGAACTCCTTACGCTCTTAAGTAAAGCATAACACTGTGCGTAAAAGTCGAATTAGCAGCAAACTTCGTTACAAGCAAATTTGCTTTTTCTTGGGAGATGACAAAAGCAGTTTTATTGTGAACGAGTATTGAGACCGGTGACTTAGAAGAGAGTTTTTAACATTTTCTACAAAAGATTAAAAGTTTTTACCTTTGAGCTTTTGGGGTATTTTAGTATTTTTGACGTAGGTTTTGATCATCTCACAACTTTGTTCTTCGAATATGAGCAGTTCAGGTTTTCCTCGCTTGTCAGTTCATTTTCCAATTATGCTCAGTTGGCTTTTGCTTTGTAGCATCGAACAAAAGCTTAACTCTGTTTTGATAACCTCTTTAAGGCCATGATCGTATACCTATAATTCTCTTTGGAACTAACTCCTTTAGTACTGCTAGGGATAAAAGTTTTCATTCCATTCAAAATTATGCCTGTTAACATTTCAGCACTAGAATCTGTATCACTATCAAGGAGACATAATGTAGTGATCAGATAAAGTCTTGAAAGCAGTTGTTTGGACCATCCTAATTGGCTTTTTCATATAATCAAACGGTTCTCTTTCGAAGTTCTAATGAAATTGTGGCGATAAGTGAGAGTGTTATCGGGAACGAGAACCCAAGTGTGTCGTATCGTCACTATGCGGTCAGCAATTTGGAACCACCTTGTGGAGCATTTTAGAGAATCATTTGCATTTGTTTGCATATAAAGTGCAATCGACAACAAGAATATTGCTCGTTTGGAATACAGTCCCGTACAAACATAAATGACAGCACCAGGGTTGTGAATTTTTGAATTAAAAAATCCTTAAGTCATAAGTCTATAGATGACTTGTGAATTAAAAAAATTTAATTCATAAGATATTTGGTGACTTATGAATTAAAAAAAAATTAATTCACAACCCCAAAGTGACTTATGAATTAAAAAAAATTTAAATCCTAAGCTACTAAGTGACTTATGAATTAAAAAAAATTTAATTCACCACCTACCAAGTGACTTATGAATTAAAAAAAATTAAGTCATCAGGGAGTAAGTGACTTATGAATTAAAAAAAATTTAAGTCATGAGCAACAAAGTGACTTATGAATTAAAAAAAATTTAATTCACCACCTACTAAGTGACTTGTGAATTAAAAAAAATCAAGTCATCAGGAAGTAAGTGACTTATGAATTAAAAAAAATTTAATTCACAAGTCAGTTGGTGACTTGTGAATTAAAAAAAATTTAATTCATAAGTTAGTTGGTAGATTGGAAATTTTTACGCTTGTTTTGACTACATAATTATTTAATTATTAACGAAAGCTTTCAAATCTAGTTTTTAAATCATAAGATTATCACGCTAGCTTATAAATTATCCATTTCATAATTTTTCTAATCAGCATTTATCCATTAACTTATGAATTAAATTTTTTTTAATTCATAAGTCACTAAGTTGGTTTTGAATTAAATTTTTTTAATTCATAAGTCACTTACTTGCTGATGATTTGATTTTTTTTAATTCATAAGTCACTTACTTGCTCATGACTTGAATTTTTTTAATTCCTAAGTCACTTAGTAGCTTGGGAATTAAAATTTTTTAATTCATAAGTCACTTACTTGCCCATGACTTAAATTTTTTTAATTCATAAGTCACTTAGTAGGTTCTGAATTAATTTTTTTTAATTCATAAGTCACTAAGAAGCTTATGATTTAATTTTTTTTAATTCACAAGTCACCAACTGACTTGTGAATTAAATATTTTTTAGTTCATAAGTCAGTTCGTAGCTGCTGAATTATATTTTTTTTAATTCATAAGTCACTCACTAGCTTGTGAATTAAAGCCAAGCTTAAGCTAACAAGTGACTTAAGCTTTTGCAACCCTGGACAGCACACCCTGTAAATTCATCTCTCACTTTGTGACTTAAGCACTCACCTTTCACTAAGTTAATTTAAAATTTTTCAAAATGTATTTATCATTTCAAATATAATGGTTCAAAAATTTTGAAAGAGATGAAAAAAGCTGACAGTTTGACATTTTGACAATCGGTAAATTTTGTTAACAGAAATATAAAATCTTGTCGAATTTTTCGCAAATTCTTCACTAAATTTTTTTGAAAATAATTGATTTTCACTGGAAATATCTTCTAAGTCTCACAGGAGGTTAACAGTTGAATATTTTAGCTCATACTTGAAGAGTGACTTTTAAAAAATTTCATTTAATTCTAAGAAAATCAAAACATAAGACAAGAATGCTGAGAACAATCTTGGAAACTAAATAAGAATAAGCATTTGATTATGAAGTAAGAAACTGCATACTTAATTTTGATAAAAAGCCGAAGCCACTTTTTAAAAGTTATTCTTCATTATTGTTGTGTTTTTTTATTTAAGACTTAAGAAAGGTAGTTTTCTGTAAGTAAAAAATACATTATTACATCCAACAATAGATAATATTCTACAAAATTCATTAACATCATGCCAAGGCAGCATTTCAAAAACTAAATTTCAAAAAGTAGGTTATATCGAAAAATTAAGGTTACATTACCAACCAAACCATGTTAGTTTTAAGTTTATGAATAGAAAATAATTTTCATAAAATACCACATACACCCATTCATTATGTTTATATGAAAGTTCTAACCAAAAACAATAGTTCGTTGAGGTATACAAATAAATCATACCATATAACTCCAAAAACACTGACCGAATTCCATGAAAGGATCGCTCGCCCACCCGCCCGCACAATTCCCCATAGAAATGCTAATCACCGGTGTGTGGTGTTTTGTATAGTTTGTGGTGTTGGTTTAACATATTTTAAGCATTATGTGAATATTCAAAAAGGTCCTTCATACGGCCATTTTAACATTTGAATGATTTATCTCATTACATTACATAGAAAATCTAACATTTCTAAACAAATTCTACATCAACCACAATTTCAAGAGTAAATGGTGATGGATTTTGGTGTCGGTTTACTAATATCTAACTAATAATGAACTAATGCCTGCTTTCACATTCTGCATTCCATTATTTCCTTCGACTAAAATATACATACATATTGATATGTTGTTCTGCCCACCGCAATAGCCCTCGCTTTAATGCATGCTTATCATATCAATTGAATTCCTTATAATGTACAAATCTTTACGTAACCATTGCATTGTCAACATACAAAACAAAAAACAGGATTGAAAGAATGAATTGAATTAAATGAAATGAATTTTGCAGGGCGATATCCTTATAAGGCGAACGGATACATGTCAGAGCCAGAACCTAATTACGACTCAGACTATTCAACACTAAAGTATCGGAATTTGGAACGAAGACGGCTTCAGTCAACGGGAGGGACAGAGTCAAGAACATCAGCAGTTCCAACAGGAAACGAAAATCAGGACGAAACGTAAGTACAAGATTTTCACATGAATCTGCAATATATTGTTTAAAAAAAAACTTTAATGTAATTTGGCAGCAACAACCAATAGAGAACCAGTGACTTATTCCAATTCTCAACCCACCCTATGTGGGTATTGTCATTAAAAATGGAGATAGGCTCTGCGATTTTCTGCTGACTCCAAACGGCTTAAATAAGAAACAGCTTTCTTAAGGGTTTTTCTCTTTCTCGTAAGAGACACTATCCCTGCAAAAACATTTTTATGCTTGGCAATATACTTGTACATCAAAACTTACATGAAATTTGGTAGTTCTGATTTTTTACTGAGTTCTTATAAATAGTCTAATTTTAACTTCGAGTGTCAAAAGCAACATGGGTCCGCAATGAGACAATGTATTTTTTGATAAGCCGATGTTGGCGCCCTCTCTAATTCAGCCAAAATACAAAAATTAAAATTTTTTTTTTTACTCTTGATACATGTATTCATTATTTAAAAAAAAATATGTTATTACCTAATAAAGTTTCCGAGAAAAAAAATCCCAAAAATCGTGCGTTTTTTGGCGTTCTAGACCGTACTAGTACCTTAAGTGCGGTCGTTTGTTCATTCGGCTTGTACCTTATTTTGTTAGAAATTTTAAATCTTAGACGAAAACCCTCTGGAATCAATAAAGTCAACAGTGATGTCGAATCCTTTGGTTAAAATTCGACAAAAGACTAAAGATAATCCACTTAAATTTTTAAGCAAGGTTAAAATAAAAAAATTCAAAAGTTTGGTGGTGGAAGAGCTCATAGAGAACCAGGACGTAGTGACCCACAATTATCAACTAATACTAATTAATCGCAAGAGGCAGTACACCCCTTTTTTGCAACGGCTGAGAATCGAAAACAAGACCCTTGTGCGTGACAGTTTAACGCACTTACCATTACGCCAAGGGGTACTACATCTGACTTCATATTAAGAATCATTTACCATTTTTTCCGCACAGAAATCGTCATTACAGGTGATATTAATTTTCATAATCCTTCGAGTACCTGATAAATAGTATCAACTCTATCTGGAGAATAGGGCAGCAACAAAATCCCTCCGTCTGTCACGATTTGAAGCAAATGGTTTTATCTGTGGCCAGAGATGTTGGGTAGAGTCGCCAGTTGCCGGCCCCCTAAGGATTTTTCCTCATAAGATATAACACAGTTAAAACAAATATTAATATATTTAATTAATTCTTGAAATAAATTATTGTTTATTGATTTCTCCGTGGGTAAAGTTAAAAAAAAAAGATAGTTAATCTTACCATATAATTTTTTATTTAAGTTTTTGTAAAAAAAGTCATTTTTTCCAGTAGCCGGCCCCTTGTTTCCTTTTTCCGGCCATCTGGTGTCCTATCTTCGGCCACCCAGTAAATTAAGGGCTTTCATGTTTTAATAATTTTTATTTAAGTGTTCTATTATTGAAAAGTTAAGAAAAAATTATTTATTTAAACGAAAATAAATACAATATAAATACAAGTAAAAAAATAAATTAGTTTTTCCATTTTTCAGGCTTAAGCAATAAAAAATTTTTTTTTTATTTAATTCAGTTAGGAACATTTTCTTTTAAAGCTAATAGAAATTATAAAATAAATTAATACTATTTTTTAATACAGTTTCAAGGATGCATAAATAACAAATGCTTAATCGAAACAAATAACTAGAGTTTTTCTTATCTCATTTTGGGTAACAAAATATCACATTTTGGACAGATAAATACTTCGAGCTTAGCATCTAAAAACGACATGGTTGACAAATTGCTACATTTGAGATGAAATCAGTTTTCACATTTATCACATCCAACATTTTTGAGCCCTTCTTCTTCTACATCCGTAAGAACATCTTCATTGCATGAAGGACATCTTGGCACCACTTTTTTCCGTTTTACTGACTTTTTGCTTAGCTTCTCTTTTGTTTGGCGATCAAGCTTCCTTTTTCGAATCCGGCAGCTATAACTTTTTTTTGGTCTTCTTTACTTTGATGAAAAGTTTTCCAGGCCTGCGATGATATTGACATAGGTGGTTTGGGATTGCTAAAAAGTCGTCGCACGGAATTTCGTATTGGCTTCAGTTTTTTTAGATATTTTTCAAAAACCCATAAGCTATTTGAAGAATGCGGTTCTGTAAAGTGTTTCAAATAATAATTTAAATTCGTTTAAGACCTTACAAGTAAAGTATACGAGTTGTTGCAGCTTCGTAGTATCTTAAAAAATAAAATATTAAAACACAAGTTCCTAGTGCCTAATAGTGAAAAGTTAATAGAACTGGACGTCTAACATCATTGCTGGAAATCCACACGTTAAGACCTTCTTTCACGGATTGAAGCAAAGTCTCTCCTCGTATCCATCCACTTTTCGTCTTTCCAAAAGCCCAGTCAGGCTACTTATTTTGGACCTCTTTCAGCCAGTTGGGCTATCTTTTGTAAGGCAAAACAACCATAGGAGGAAGTGTTCTTCCATCTGCTGAAAAAGTCATCAACACAGTTAAGTTTTCTCTTTCATTTGCTGCTTTGATTTCATAAAGATTTTTGATTCCTTTAGAATGACATTTCCAGTTTTTAGAGCCATACTAAATCCCGTTTCAGCAGCGTTAAAGATTCTAGAAGAATCCTCAAGAACGTCTAAGGCATTTTTTTTGTGATAACTATTCTTTAAGCTCAAAACGGTTTTCTTATTCCTTCCTCCGTTATTTAAGTCCGGCTTTTAGAGACAGTTTGAACAGTTCGAAGGCTTAAATCTGGTTTGCAATTTTGAAAAGGATTTTGCGGCCTTCTTCTTGGAGAATAGCTTGCACCGTTTTCAAAAGGTTTTCAGAGGTTTGTGAAAATCGAAATTTTGCTAGATTTATAAGCCAGTTTTTAAGCTTATTTTCTTCTTCTGTAGAAAGCACAGAGCAGGGACCAAACTTCCCAAGGTTTACTGCGGTTCTGTTGTAAACTCGGTTCTGAAGAGTCGTCCTTGGAATTTTAAACCGTCTTGCTGCTGCTCTGATTAGCAGTTTATTTTAACGGATTTCAAATAAGGATTGTTCCAAAAGTGTGTCTTTATATGGAATGACACATTTGTCCGGGTCATATTTATTTAAGTTGCTAAAGACAAGAATTTAAATATAGGTATCTAATTGATATCAAAAAGTTGGAACCTAATAAAGATTTGCTTTAAACCTAAGATAAATAAATTGCACGACTGGATCGCACGAACTTGCTCTTATGTAACGGGTGATTTTTTAAGAGCTTGAGAACTTTTTTTAAAAAAAAAACGCATCAAATTTGCAAAATCTCATCGATTCTTTATTTGAAACGTTAGATTGGTTCATGACATTTACTTTTTGAAGATAATTTCATTTAAATGTTGACCGCGGCTGCGTCTTAGGTGGTCCATTCGGAAAGTCCAATTTTGGGTAACTTTTTCGAGCATTTCGGCCGGAATAGCCCCACAAAAAATAGTCTAAAGGCGTCAAATCGCATGATCTTGGTGGCCAACTTACCGGTCCATTCCTTGAGATGAATTGTTCTCCGAAGTTTTCCCTCAAAATGGCCATAGAATCGCGAGCTGTGTGGCATGTAGCGCCATCTTGTTGAAACCATATGTCAACCAAGTTCAGTTCTTCCATTTTTGGCAACAAAAAGTTTGTTAGCATTGAACGATAGCGATCGCCATTCACCGTAACGTTGCGTCCAACAGCATCTTTGAAAAAATACGGTCCAATGATTCCACCAGCGTACAAACCACCAGAGTTGTAAAAGACTGCAGTACTTTGGTAATGCAGTTAGCAAAGTCGCAGTTAATTAACTTAACAATTGAATGCAAGTTAATACTGTGCACGGGTACTTTAACTGCAAAATAAACAGTCAGCAGTTAGTACTAGTATTAGTACTGTGCAGTTAATAAAAGCAGTTAATTGACTAAAAGTTAATTAACTGCAGTACTTTTCAACTGGTTTTAGTCTTTTTAGTCACTCAAAAGTCTTCAGTACTGGCCTTATTTTGGTTTTAGTCAGTAAGTCTTTTAACTGCAGTTAATTAATTGTAAGTTAATTAACTTAATTTTAGTCTTTTAACTAAAATACTTGAGACTTGTACTTATAAAACAACAGGATATGATATTTTGCATGTAGAATGTTGCGATTGGCATGTGGCATGTGGCATATAACATTGCATGTTATATGTTACATGCGGTATGTGCCATTTGGTACGAGTACCTACATAAATGTTATACCACACCGATGCCCAGATATGTAATTTTTTTCGATTGCAACGAGACCGAGAAATGTCTCTTGTCTCCGCTCGTGGCGATCCCTAATTAAAATAAAAAGAAGAGAACTGACCGTTACAGAAAGTCAGTAGAATATGCATGTAAACAAATATCAGGCCAAAAACATAAATTTTTAAAAAAGAGTCAAGTTCTTCTATACAAAAACCTTTGTCTAATAAGTCAGCCGTGAAAAGTACTGAGATCTAAAAGTACGCCAAGTTCTTACTTTATGAAGGTTTAATACCAAATATTTAAAGTAGAATAATATTGAAATAGCTACAATGTAAAAGAGAAATTTTATTAATTAATGATTACTGACTAAAATTTGATGGGTTCACTGGTCAAGTTTTTAAAACCTTTCGAATTGGGCATAAAAAAAAAAAATACCAAGTAAGGCCATCAAATTTTCACGGCTGACCTGTTACACAAAGGTTTTTGTATAGAAGAACTTGGCTCTTTTTTTTAACATTAATGTTTTTGGTCTGATATCACTTCTTTTTGCAAAGATTTTAATATTTTGCCATGTCAGAATCTCGAAAGATATGGAAGGTGGAAGGGTGGACTCTACTTACTCAAATCAACTTAGCTTATAGTAGCTTCTTATTTCTTTTGGTATATTTTCTTTTTGTTATTGGTTGTTTTGATTTGCACTTCAATTGTTTCTTCTTGTCCTGGCAAGATACCTAACACTAACATACCTACCTTAATTATAAATACTAGTACCTACATCCGCTCAAAGTCATAAAAAAGGAATATTATTGTTGAGGATGCGATGATGTTTTTGTTGCAATTTTAACTCCTTTTTTTAAATTAATGTAGCCCACCAATTAATAGCCTAATTAGTGGTTTGATTATAGTTCACATCACAGTTAAGATTTTTTTTATGTAAGCTAATAATTTTTTCATGTATGCAAATGCTTTCTTTTTTCATTCATGTTAAAATAACATAAAGTACCAAATCGAGCACTCTAGTTCTAAGAAAAGTCATGAATTTTCAAAATGCATGTATAGTTTCAAAACGACAATAAAAAGACGATTCGAATGAAAAATTTTAAATTTTTTTTTTTTCGTTTTGAATTTACATTAAGCTATACTGCTCTACCAAATTTCATCATTCTACAGCAATAGGAAGTGCTTCATATAAATTCAACAGTTTCTCAGAATGTGGGCGGATACCACGCCCTCTGAATGGAAAACTTCAATTTTTATTTTTGGTCCTTTATATGCAATTCGAGTCCTACCGTTCCACCAAATTTCATTGTTCTACTGCAATCGGAAGTGTGCCATGTATAATTTACATCAGTTCTGAGGGAGTGAGCGGATACCACGCCCCTGAGTGGAAAACATCAAATTTTATATTCTTCTCTTAGTATGCAATTTACTCCCTGTTAATTTACTAAATTTCATCGTTTTACAGCAGTCGGAAGTGCTCCATTCATCCAACTACAATTCGGAGAAAGTGGGCGGATACCACGCCCCCTGAATGGAAAACCTCAGTATTTATTTTTGCTCCTTTATATGCAATTTAAGACCTACCGGTTCACCAAATTTCATCATCTTACAGCAGTCGGAAGTGCTCCATTCATCCAACACCAATTCGGAGAAAGTGGGCGGATACCACGCCCCCTGAATGGAAAATTTCAAATTTTCAATTTTTTCCTCTGCTTGCATGACAAGACCTACCGTTGTGCAAAATTACAAGATTCTACGATGTCAGGAAGTGGTCTTTAATTTTGATGATCTGTCAGTCAGTCAGTGAGTCAGTCAGTCAGTTACGGTTTTTGTGATTTTTGAGGTCTTATATCTCAGGAACCGCTTATGCTAGAAAATTGAAATTTGGTGGGGCACCTGTGCCTGACTAGCTTAGCAAATATTCGAAATTTTAAGTTTTAGACTTCATTAATACTGAAGAGGGCTCAAAAATCGCCAGAGTTTGTTCCTGTAAAAAGGGTGTAGTGCCAGAACTTGGCTGGGCACTACCGTGCCCTTTGATAATAGCCGTGTTTTTTGGAAGAGTGAATATCCAAGTTAGCAAAATTTTACATGCAAAACAATAAAAACATCAAGAGTGAATATAATTTGGTCAGCAATCAGAGTGAATACAGAATGGTTAAAAATTGTTGTTATATTGAGATATAGATGGCGCTTAAATTGAGTGCAGAAAAACATTTGCTTCGGAAAGGTTGGCACTGGGATGTGTTCTGGAATGCATCTTTTTTTCTCAGAGATTTTTATTATGTCAAGACATTTTGAAATAAAGCTTCATGTCTATTTTGTAAAAGACGTATACAAAATCTCAAATATCAATTGATTGAAAAACTTCTGAAAAATCTTAATTTTTTCACCGAAAAATCGATTTTAGGGCTTTTGGAAAGCATCTAGAAAGAAATACTCTAAGCAGGTCAAAATATAGTATATTACCCATCAACTAAGCCATAAACTGTCAAATTCCAATTGAGGATGGCTGAAATCTCGATGGATTAAAAAATATCTACAAAATCTGATTTTTTTTAATGATGTTTTTGCTCATTAAAATTGTAATTAAGGGGCTGGCAAGAATATGGAAAGAAGTATTCTAAATCGTCAAAATAAATTTGAAATTACTCTTAAATTCGTATCAAACCTTGAGATTAAAAGAGAGTTAATATAAAAGCGACTATAATCGTTTTTTTTCCAATTTTTTTTACTGAGTGGCTATCAATTTTCCATAAAACACGGCTAATATTGAATACTGAAGTGCTGATGAGTGTGATTATAAAAAGTACCAAAGTGGAATCATCTATTAAATTTTTTTTTTTTTATGTTTTATTTATGTAATCTATACAAAGAAATTGTTTTGTATAATATATGTATATGTATGTTATGTATGTATTTTTCATTTGGACAATTTTTTTTTAATTGAAATAACTTTAATTACATGTGATTTTGTATATATTTGATATGCGTATAATATAATAAAGACATTCAGTATAAAATAAATGTAAGAATTTAATGATTTTTTTATAACATATATGTATGTGTACCGTTTTATTAGAAATACAACTCTTAAGTTTCAATTAAAAGGCTAAAAAAAATTATAAAAGGCTCACATACCACGTGCAATATGTCATATGCCACATGCTATTCCCAACATGCTACATGCAAAATATCTCATCTGTGGTTTTATAAGTACAAGTATCAAGTATTTTAGTTAAAAGACTAAAAATAAGTTAATTAACTTACAGTTAATTAACTGCAGTTAAAAGACTTACTGACTAAAACCAAAATAAGGCCAGTACTGAAGACTTTTGTGTGACTAAAAAGACTAAAACCAGTTGAAAAGTACTGCAGTTAATTAACTTTTAGTCAATTAACTGCTTTTATTAACTGCACAGTACTAATATTAGTACTGACTGCGACTGCTGGATTACAGTTAAAGTCTTTTTGTAAGTTAAAAGACTTAAAGAAATTAGTCTTTTTAGTTAATTAACTGCAGTACCGAAAAGACTGCATTTTTTACAACTCTGCAAACCACACCAAACAGTGCATTTTTCGGGATGCATGGGCAGTTCTTGAACGGCTTCTGGTTGCTCTTCACTCCAAATGCGGCAATTTTGCTTATTTACGTAGCCATTCAACCAGAAATGAGCCTCATCGCTGAACAAAATTTGTCGATAAAAAAGCGGATTTTCTGCCAACTTTTCTAGGGCCCATTCACTGAAAATTCGACGTTGTCTAAGTTGTAAGTCTATTCATGATGAAATGTCAAAGCATACTGAGCATCTTTCTCTTTGACACCATGTCTGAAATCCCGCGTGATCTGTCAAATACTAATGCATGAAAATCCTAACCTCAAAAAAATCACCCGTTAAAAGTACTTTGGAATTCAAGATACTCGTACATTTTATAAATATAAAACATGGATTTAATGAGATAATAATGTTCAAATGCATAAAATTGCTAAAAAAAATTTTGTGTACTAAATTTTTCTTAAAATTTTTATAAAAAAAATTAATATGCAAATTGTTAGTATTTAATAACAAAAATTTTAAAACGTAATTTAAAAATTTAATCCTGTATTGGTTTTCAAGATATTGAATTTAAAAAAAAAAATTTTTATTTTTTTTTTAAATCAAAAAACTATTTTTTCGAAAAGAATTTTAGTTTATATTTTTTAAAATGCAAAGCAGCTCCTGCATAAAAATGTTGGTTAAAACCGTTAGAGTCGTTGGTGAGAAATTCGAAAATCAAAAACACGGTTCTATGACAGGTACCCCTAATAACATTTCCCCCCAAATTTTTTTCTGACCAAAATATATTCCCTGCCCATAATATCACACCTAATTTTTTTTATCAAAATCGTTAGAGCCGTTTTCGAGATAAATAAGATTATGCATTATGGGTGTATGGGGGGTAACGTTTGTTTTAGAGCTAAAAAAAAATTTCAATTTCCCCTCTAGAGAATCACCGAAGACCCTTAAGTACTGAGTTTGAAGAAAATACCTCCAGTAGTTTAGGCTCTAGTTCGAGGTACAGACATACAGACAGACAGACGGAATTGCCGGACCCACTTTTTTCGTCTTCGCTATCATTGTAATGTCAACTTTGATCAAAATCTCGAGCTCGATTTTTTTTTCAAATGCAGAACTTGCCCTATAGTACCTATATCGCAAGTAAAAAAGGGGCCGGAGTTAGGACACGAGTGTCCTATAGCCGGCCGCCATTATTTCTTTTTGTAAAGAGGCGGCCGAGCACTGGAAACCTTTGAATTTTGACGATTTTTTCTGCTGCAAGATGAAGAGAGCAGGTTTATTTATCATTTTGTGTACTCAGTTGAAAAAAATTTAAAAAAACGAGTTGCGTATCTCCGGCCGGGGGTGGCCGACAATAGGCAACCGCTAGTTTTTTTGTGTCCTCTCTCCGGCCCCTTTAAAATGAAGAATAAATACAAAAGTGTTTTACATTTAAAAGCTTATTTTAATGAAAAATCATATATTTTGTAAGAAAACCAACATTAGAAAACATTTACCCACAAAATGTGCACTCTAAACACTAATTCCAACAGTATGTTTCACTAACGGACCGGACGCAAATATGTTAATTTCTCGAAAGCGACTGAGCACACGGAACAAGAATTTTGACAGATTAAGAGAGAAGCTTAAGAGAACAATTTAAAACCAAAAACTTAGAAATAGCTGTACGAATTCACTATATACATGGACTTTTATCATAGGTGGCCTGGCCGGCCACTGGGGGGGGGGGCCGCAATTAGGCTACACTACCCTTGTTGTCAGGTTTCCTCAATGTATGGCCAATCCACCGCCATTTTCGTTGCATAATGTCTACATTCACTTTTTTCTGCCCAGTTCTATTCCACAACTCGACGTTTGATATGCCTTTCGACGAGTAGATCTTTAATATGTACCGCAGATATTGGTTAATGAAAGCCTGTAACCTGCCCGAGATGTTAGGATAGCACTTCCATGTTTCACAGGCGTATAACAGCACAGACTTTACGTTGGATTCGAAGTGTTTCAACTTGTTGCGTAGTGATATTTTACTAGTGTTCCACACAAGAGAGATGATTCCAAATACATGTCGGGAATTTCTTATTCTGATGTGAACATCCAGGTCTGTTCCACTACCAATTGCTATACAAACACCCAGATAATTAAACTTCTTGACCTCGTCAATGATCACCTGCATTAGAATAATTTGGTGCTAAATGTTTTGTCTGGTGTACATTACTTTGGTTTTGCTGACGTTAATTTTTAAGCCAGCCAGCTCTCCGTTTACTTGTAGGGATTGACACATTTGATTCAAGCCGCCTGTTTTTATTTGCCAGGAGACATACATATATCATCGGCATAGTCTTCATGGGTAAGCTCGTCTCGAGTACCTGACGTTCAAGGTAATTCTCTAATACCCTTGATCTTTGAACTATCTGTAACATCGGACCCTTATAAATACAAAATTAGTGTCTTAAGACCTTAAGTATCACTCATTCAGTAAATTTGCCATGATTCACTAACTTAGTTAAGACTAAAATTCAAAAGAGAGATATTTGAAAACATGGGAAAACTAGTTGAGGTGGTCCCAAAAATTCGAAATTTTACCCGTCACTATGCTTTCTCAATAGTCACTGACTCTTATATTCAAGTCTTTATATCATAACACGGCATTATTCGCCATTGAACGCAAAATGACATCCCTAACAGGATTAGAGTAGTAAGTTCCAATGAGAATTCCTGGTAAGACTATGGGTGTAAAGAAGTATTCAAGATGAGAAAGTTAACCAGTACTACAAAACATGCTCTTCAGATGCTCCCATGGTCTTATGGGCAAACCTTCTTTCGCACTCAAACAGTCGTAAGATTCCTTAAAGAAATACATAAATCTGCTATTCCACATTGTATATTTATATCCCCTAAAGAGGTGCTCGTCTTCGCTGATAAAACCATTACTCAAGCGTCTCCAACTGTCAGCATTGAGCATTAAAAATGATGACAGCTAAAGAAATAAATTGAAGAATGAAAACTCCTTAATGATTGCTTTCTTAGCAATAATTCCAATGGTGATCTGATGACATATCTCATCAAAAAGTGGAACCAATCCTTACATTGAACTGGTGAATGGATTTGATAGAATTTCGCAGGAAGCTCTCTTATCGATAAGGCTTTGTTGGAGTAGAATATACTTTTTTGTAAGTTATTTAAGTAGATAGCCTTGGACGGTTTGATATAAGATGTTGAAACACTAAATATTGGTGCGCCCCAAGGCTCCGTTTTATCTCCGACACTCTTTTTTTTCTCTTCATAAATGATCTTCTTTCTGGAACTGCTTATCTATTTCATTGATTCACTGACGAAAGTGTCCTCAATTTTTCATATTCGTATTCAGATTCACAACCCTGTTCCTCGATGGTCGAACTGAAATGACAGTGTATGCTAAGCTCATTAGATTCCGATCTTGACAGCATAGCCTGATTTGGCTACTATCTAAAAAGTTTTCCAATAGATATTTCAAAACTTTAACAGGTGATAGTGGCTATATTTTTTAAGCTGCATCTGTCAAAGCTCATTTTCATATCGATGGGTATGTTAATAAAGAGCACATGAGACACGAGTACAAAAATAACCCTAAAGGACGCATTTGAAGACATTTGATTTGTCCAAAAACCACACTGTGGTGTATAATTTCCACCCGAAGATTTTTGTTAATTATTTTTTTAACCGAGGATACGTTAATTTGCAGAAAAGAAGAATACCTCAGACACTAGTGTGGTCACCTAACAACTCTGTGCGCTTTTTCGTATGAGGATACCTCAAGTCGAGGGCTTACAACACCCATCCCCAATAAACTTAGAAACAAATATCCGCTGTAAAGTTACTTCCATTGTACCAAAGCTTTGATCTCGCGTTTTCACAAGCTTTGAAGTCCGATTTCAAGTGTTAAGAGTAATGGACGGCATTTAGGATTTAGACGGCGATGTTTTAACAATATAAAATTCACAATGTCAAAATTCATTTTCAAATATAAAATTTGTAATTTTTGCTGCCATTTTTTTAGCTGGAACATTTCCGTAAGGTTTGAAAAAAAAAACACAATTGCACGGTGCATGTTTAGACTCCACTTTTGATTTAATCCTTTGTTCAACAATTATTTGGGTTTCATGGTTTCATTTAAACATTGAACTTATAACTTAAACGTCAGTATTCTGTGGCTTAAACTTCAATTCAACATTTGAGTCAATAGCACAGCGAGTGTTCTTTGTGTCAGAGAGAAAAAACAGAAGACAAGAAAAGATTTTAATAGAGTCGCAATAAAGGTAAAGCTATACACTGTATACATTTTAGTGACATGACGTAGAAGCTGTACAGTACTGCCAACTTTTTTACATAAAATTTAGTTAAGCTAATGTGGTTTTCCATTGGTGAAATAAATCAATTTATTTTAGATTTAAACCTGTCAAAATTGTGATTTTGGCAATTTCCGCATTCCATTGGCCAAACAAATTGATTTATTTTTCAATTCAAAATTCAATCCAATTTTTTCGCATTCAATTCGCCGCAAAATCAATCAAATCAATTTTGTAATGAAATTTGAATTCGCCAATGGAAAACCCCATAAGTTCAATTGAACTGACTTTGAGATTAGAATTTGAACACGGACGAGTTCAACTTCAACTGAAACTGGCGATTAATGTTTTTTCCATAACAATTGCGTCTGTGCCCCATGTTATACAAAGACGATTAGAGCTCGATTATACACGAATTGAAGTTTTTTTTATGAGTTCGATGAACCCCACCCCCACACAAACTTTTTAAGGGGCAATAATATTTGTATCTTCTTCCTTTCTTTTTAAAAAAAAAAATGTTTAAGAAAAACTGTCAATTGAATTGTAAGCTCCAAATTCCTATTCACCACAAGTGCTAATCCGAGGTCGTGTGACTCATGCACGTCTGAGTTTTCTGAATTTCCTTGAATTATTTGTCGACACAGAAATCTTAATCCTTTTTCATTTTGCCAAAAAAAAAATAACGAAATGTACAGGTATTATTTTGTATTCATATTTACGATGTATCCCATTTTTTTTTTTGTTCCTTTAAACGGATCTACCTATGCAGTAGGTATACGCCTCGTTTCAAAATGTGATGATGGGGATTTGAGTTGGTATCCACTTAAGTGTTTTCGTACATTTGGCATTTATAACTTCCTCATACTCGACATCCGGAGGCTAAGAGGCTGTTCTTATACACTATGCTCTATATCTATTCAAATGTGAACAAAATGTAGCTTTTAGCAGGTTGGAAATCCATTGGGGGAGTATTGAAATGATTTACATTTTATTATTTTTTTTTTGCAACGAGTCTTGTTTGGTTTGGCTCACACCATTGTGCATTTATATCCACCTTTATCATAGAATTTCCATTGAACTTTTACACTTCTTTTTGAATATATCACGAAATTGGAAAGAAAAATTATTTATAGAAAAAAAGAAACCAACATACGTATGCCTCTATATAGTGTACACGTATTTATATAGGTACGAGTATATGTAGAGTTATTGAAAAGGATATCCATTTTGAAATACTTTTATGAGGCAACATCCTTCAATGATGTGTATATAAATGAGCCGCTGTAATCCGCTTGAAAATGCACACACAGGAATACTCACTCCGAATATTTTAGGAATTCATGGGACGGGGGTAGGACGGGGGGATATAAAAACGATGCCTGTTTGCAGAAACACCTATACATGAGTAAGGACGATGATGCCTTAAAGAGGCACTTTATCGAAACATATTCGAAAACATTTTCAAAAAGGTGAATGATACAGTAGGATCGAAAAAAAATCAATTATGGGATTTTTTCTGTTCTTGGTGTGTTAGGTACGAGTATTAGGAAGCTGTTACTGGGAACGACGAAATTCCCCAAGGAAAAAAATTTGAGAAGAAGAAGGAAAACATTGCTTCTCAATATACATTTTTTGTGGCTTTTGACAATTTTGCTCAGGTACGACAGAAGCATTATTTTTCTAGATGATCACATTCTTATAACTGGTGTTTTTTTAGTGGCGGAAAACCTTAAATTGGCAACTCTGTTTTCTGTGACAGCGAATTTGCAAAAGTTCTCGGTTGTTTTGACGTAAGTAAGTTTTGATAGTTCAGCATGAATAAACTCCCTCCGGAGCAGCGTGTGCATATTGGTCAAATTTATTTTGAAAAACATTAAAAACATGCTTCGATCGAGAAAAGCAACGGCAGAAAAATGCCCAAAATCGTTATTCAGACTTGAATCACAAAGAAATAATTAATATTTCAAATAAAGCCGATTTCACGGAAATTAAAATCCTTTTCCTTTATTTTATTTCAAACTAAAGTTCTCTGCCTCTAAAAAAAAACACCACCCTTTACTGACTTATTTATCTGGCTGCTTATTAATTCTCTGTAATCCCGAGTTCGCTACTTCCAGTCAAATAAAGAGCAAGAGGCCTGGTTTTCGCGATGACTTGGTCTTTAAGCCCAAGACTCGCTTTTCGTTATCGTGTCGAACATGAGGTTTGGGATTCAAAGCTTCTTTTGGCTGGATCATTGTAGATTCAATTTCGTCAGTTCTTAAGAGATTTTCAGCCTAAAAATATTTTCCACTATCACAACTCCTCACAGCAAGATCTTTTTTTTTGCAACTTCCCAAAAATCGTTTTTTCGAGTTAGGTCAGTATTCCATTAAGCATGCGATTTGTGGATTGTCCGAAGTGTCTTGTTCAATTCTTTTCGAATAGGGAACTTTTGATATTTTTTAGTTAATATTCAAAGATCAATGGAAGCTCTACAGTAATTTACATATTCGATTATTGTTGAATCTATGAGGCACAAATACCATTGGGATATAATCACAGGCTCTCTTCGAATCAAAGACACATAGGCGGTTGTTATGGACTACCCGGCCATGGTCCAAGCTAATACACAAACGCTTCAAACTGATCAGCAATGACGGCTCGGGCATATAGATATGTCACTAGTTTCTAGCTGTTGCTGGAGGAATTGTTGCACTTCTGAGTTGGGATGATTTTTCAGGTTCCTGATGAATTTTCCGCAAAGCAAATTCTGATTCTGTGGTATTCAAATTCGCTTCCTCTTAGGACTTCTTGGTTGGTATATATTTCTTAGTCAGTGAACTATGGTGTAGTCCCAACCGCTTCATATTTTTTCATTGCTGTAGGCAATTAATAGTTTATGGGCAAGCAGTTTGGCTTTCTTACTTAGTACACTTTGCCTCATCATCAGTAGTAGTAGTACACCAAGTGCAAACAAAAGTTGAGACTTTTCAACATAAAGTCTGCATGGTTTTTGAATTTTATCTTGGCATCAGAGCGTTTCGCAAACGCTCGCTTTCGAATGTCGGTTACCGGTGTTCGGAAGCAGATTAGTTCGGTTTCTTCGTTGTTTATCTTCCATATGAGATAGTATTCTCATAGGTTGAAGAAGATGTGGCGTATTTGATAGTCATCTGCATATACACATTCATTTTTGTTCCTGAAATGTTGGCTGGTTGTTCGCCAGTATATAAATGTATATTAAAAAGCAAGAGTCCAAGTTTTGATCCCTGAGGTACCCCAGCATTGATTCCTTGGTTGATGATTCATGCTCTTCTACCTATACATAAAAAAGTCTATGACTATGAATATTCTTACCAAGTGATTAGGAACTCCAAAGTTTGAGAGTTTGAATAGTATAGGCCATTTATTTAATGTCTAGCAAACATGCTGCAAGTTATGCAAAGGTTCTTGGGTTCAATTCTTAGCCGCTGCAAAAAAGTTTTTCAGGGGTGTAATACCTCTTGGGCGGAATTGACAAATCCTACACGTGTATCTCTTGTTATGAAAAGTGCTGCTCATTAGCCGTTTGGAATCTGCAGAAAATTGCCTACATTTCTGGTAACACTCAGCCCAGGAAAGGTTGAAAGTTGTAAGTTCTGGTTCTCTTCGAGCTGTTGCACCACCAAATTTATTTATGTATTCATTTAGCAAGCATACTATAGTAGTCGTTTCCTTTTTCTTGAGTCAAAGTATACCATCACTATGAATTCCCAGCATTGGAAGAATAATCCAATAATCCGGAATAATTCCTTTACAAAAAACTTGGAGTTTCTTCAACTACGAGTATAATGTCTTCTATCTCATAGAGCTGAGCAATGATTTCAGCTGATAACCTTCCACATTTTCGCGGATTGTCTTCTTCAAAATGGGAACAACTTTTGTCGTTTTCCAGATTTCAGAAACAGACTCTTGTTCAGAGAGTTGTCTGAAGATTATAATGAGCAAAAGAACATTAAGGTTCGGCAACTTTTTAAGTACGTTGTTAGAAATCTTATCGCTCCTTGCTGAATTTCTTAAGTTTTAAATGGTGATGACTGATGATGTTTGTCACTTCTTTAGGTGAAATGAAACGGTGGTATCTTATATCAACTCAAAGGGAGGTTCTTCAATAAATTCTGGAAGGTATATGCGATGGGAGGGCGGTTTAGGAAACCATCCTCAAATTGGCTGGCGACTGCTTCAGCTTGTTATTGAGTTCGATCTTTCAACAATCAGGGGCCTGTTTCTCAGATCATACACATCATACATTTCATACAACATACAACATTTTCATACAGCATACACATCATACAATTTTCTGTTTCTCAGATTTCACTGGAAGTGTTGTATGACGTTTGTATTGTTGTATGATGTGTATGATTCTGACATTTCATTATTATTTGAGTGTTAGGTTAATATAAATCTCAACTTTGTTTTCTTGCGAAATAAAAAAGTTAATTGTTGTACACTCTAAAACAAAAAATAATTTTTTTCAGAAATTGCCAATTCCGAAACACCGAAAATTAAGGAAGGAAAATTCTTTTGATATTGAAAAGAAATTTGCAATGGGTGATATTGTCCAATAATACGTTTATTTTAGACCGAATAAGATGGTTTCGTTAAAATTTTCGAAAATTGTACCAAATTATATCATAGTCCGAATTCGAAATTAAAAAATTGCCTACTTGTTTTTATCATTAAAATGGTTTTTCTTTTATCATTAACATAATTTCGAAGTACTGAATTTTAGAAAACAAATTTCAAAATACAGAATTTTAAAAACCAATTTTTGGCATGGTACTTCATTATGTCTTCAAATCTTATCCAATGAATTTTGATACGTCAGAAGACTCATCTGAGAATTTCGGTGTTTTGATCTTCATTTGGATATTTTTCGATTATTTGCTAGAAGTTATGCTCGAAAAAATTTAGCAATTGTGGAACAGCTTTAGAATCTCAAAAAATACTCCTGCCTCGAAACGACACTCCATAACTTTGCGACCATCAGTAAAACAAGAGCATCCCTTGAAGAAAATGCGTATAGTGAAAAATTGTAACACTGAAAGTCTGGGTCCAATTTCCAGACACTGTTTCTTAAAACCAAATTTTTTTTTCAGAAGTACCACCTCTTGCGATGAAAGTGACAAAATTTTAAAATAGTGTTGTGAACAGAGCTTTATACTACTACAGCGCCATCTGTTGGAAAACTGCATATCTAATTTATGGAAGAAACAAAAAGCTCTTTTCCAATGTCAAATGTATTTCCCCTTATTCCAAACATCTAGAACATTCCAAGACAAGAACTTTCGAGAACAACTAATTTGAGTATATAAGGGAGTGTTCACGGTGAGCGAGACACAGTTGATTTTGGATTGTGAAAGTGTGCAAAAGTATTGCTTATTGGATTGTGTTATTAAACAAGTGTGATTTAAATTGAATAAGAGTATTTGAGCTGATTATAAATTGAGATTTACTGTTTTGAATTGGAAAGTGTAAATAAAGAAGAAATACTAAAAAGAGTGATAAGTTTTATTTAACGAACCTAGCAAAAATATTACAATAGTTTCTCTTTTCATGGAAAATTGGAAAATGTTCTTCGGATTCCACCTAAAATTGCAGGTCCTCAACATTCCAGCCTTAAGATTCATCTATGTGAACTTTGTGAAGAGCGGATTTTTTTTTTAATTTGGGCTTTGAAATTTATACAGCTTCTTCAAGAACAAATGTTGGAAGAAAATTTTTTTTGTTTAAATGGAAGAATTCTTGGAAACTGAATTAAATCTTCCTGAAACAAGAAAAATCTTCAGTTTAATCGCCAGTTTTGTATCGATTTATTTTCAAGAAGTTTAAATCTGTATTACGCCTTAACTTTCTAACCCTACTGTCAACCTTATATCCTTAACGAACTTACATAAATATATGCATATCAACTTGTATCCCTTTTTTTTGTTGCAGATTTTATGGTACTATGCCAAATCCTGTTAAATCAGGCCAAGGATCGTATAAAGTTCAACCTGGCAGAATTGAGAATTACATTACCGGTCATTCATCCGTATCCGAAAAGGAAAAGAAAGAGGTATGTACGTAAAAATATTCTTAAGTGAGTATAGAGCTTGTTGTATAAGTTTATACTCTACACACACGATACCACCATGTTATGTATGATATACGAACGACGAGTATAGACCAGAGAATACTATCAGCACATTCAAATATAAACATCATATTCATTTATCTAAATCCTCCAACTCCTTTTCCTTCCCTTTTTTCGAGATTTCCTCTCTACTCTTCACTGTGATTTCATATTTATGAAATATTTTATATTTACATATTGCTTTTTTTCATCTATACTATGACGACGACGGCTACCTTTATTTATGTGTTGTGTGTGCTTGCTTACAGAGAGAACCCTTTTTGCAATCTATCAATAAATTTCTTCATCTTTTAACGTCCATTTCGTCCTGTGTTGTCCTTTTATTTTGTCTCTTGGCCAATTCAAGTGGAGTTTTCTTATGTTCTTGTTGTTCTATTTAAAATACACATTCCCATTTTTGTAGTCCAGGAAAAATGAAAAAAAAAAAAACAAAAAATAAAAAGTTTGAAGAAAATTCAATGTTTTCATCTGAAAGGTCGGAAGTCCATGCCGATGGCGGGAGTGCTCCATAAGAAGATGTATGGAACAGTGAAAAGCTACCTGAAATGGGGCTTTCAAATATTTTATTGACGACCACATAAAACCAATACATTCGTACATAACCTTAAAGAATTCATAAGAGTGAATTTTTGTTTGTATGTTTGCGGTAAATGGATGAAAAGTTTTAACTCGGTAACTTTTGATACCAACGAACAGTTTGTACCTAATTTTTGACATACTCATAAATCTGTTTTCTTACAGTAATGAAATACCATATTGAAATTCTAAATAATGAGCTAATAGCCTACTTTTCGGATAGCTTTAGGCCCAGTTTTTAAGTGTCAGATTATCCAACTTTGAACTCAAGTTAATTCGTTAACCATATTTCTTAAATTCAATTCTTAACTTGACTCTTAACTCTGAGTTAATTCAAAAAATTTCGAGAATTAACTCTGAATTAACTAAACAGATGTTCCTGACAGTTACGGACATAGTTATCGATATTCGCAGAGTTAGAGTCAAATTGAATATAGTTTTCCTGGTTTTAACTATTTCTTCTTGAATTAAATCAAGCTCAAGTTAAGAATTAAGCGAAACAGCCAATCTGTCAGTGCAAACTTCACAGATTTCAAAATTTTTTTGACAGATAAAATTCAAAAACCTTACTTGACTTAACTTATTTGACATTCAGAGATTAAAAATATAATTATTCCTGGGTGAAAAATTACTCAAAGACTATAAATTAATTTATATTTAAAATAAAAAAAAATAAATTTGGTGGTGCAACAGCTCGGAGTGAACCAGGACCTAGTGACTTACAACTCTCAACCTTTCCTGTGTGCGTGTTACCAGGAACGGAGGGGACCTACAATTTTCTGCTGATTCCGAACGGCTAATGAGCAGCACTTTCCATGACAAGAGATACTCTTGGAGAATTTGTCAATTTCTCGCAAGAGGCAGTACACCCCTGAAAAAAACTTTGCAGCGGCTGAGAATCGAACTCGAGACCTTCCGCATGATAGTCCAACGCACTAACCATTATGTCAAGGGGTACTACTATATATTTATATTTAGGGTTTAATAAACTTTGGTTTGACTCAGAGTTAATTCAACGCTTTCAAAGTGAACCTTATGTTTCGAAGAACATTTTAAATGAAGGGTAAGATACCAGGTCTTGTCCTCAATTAATTTTTTTATGAATCAGAATTTGGTTTTTGTTTCTATAATCAAGGTACAAGGTTCCGAAAATCATTCGAAAAGGCTGCGCTCCCCATCACTCATACACATTGAATAAGCCGATATCTGGCGTTCGTCATGAGTCTTAACAGCAACGGGTATGCTGATAATTTCTTCCTGCAGAATGGTCTTTAAGTCTTTTAGCATCTTGACAAAAAGAAAATAATCGCAAGTTTCCAAATCGAGAAAGCAGTCTAGACACTTAAAAATGACCTCGTTTGGCATGAGGCACTTTCGGAACTTTCAAAACAGCTGCGTCGTTATGTTAGGTTAGGTTAAGGTGGCTGCTGACCGGAAAAAGACAAAACACTTAGACCAATATTTGGTCCGTTGTAATACCACAAGATTTCAAAAATCAGCCTTATTCGTTAAACCATTTTGAGCTAACAATGAAGCGTTTGAGACAATGAATGTCGGAATTATTTTGATCACTAGGATCGTTATAGTAGTAGTCTCCCGAGTGGAGTCTACGTCTTTGTGCTAGGGCAGGACAAGAACATAGAAGGTGAGGAACTGACTCCTCTTCTTCTTCATCCATGCAGCTTCTGCGGACATCATTTGCAGGAACTCCAAGACGGAAAATATGTCTTCCTATTAGGCAGTGTCCAGTAAGGACACCTATAACGGAGCTAATATGCAATCTACCAATAGAAATTAGTTTTTTTGAGCGTTTAGCATCAAACAATGGCCAGATTAGTTTAGTAGACCGGCGAGTTGGGGTGCTGGTCCATCTATGGTTAGCTTTCTTTATGGTATCATTCTTTAACATAAGTTTACAAGTAGCTAGGTGTATACCGATGTTAGATTTGCTATCCAAAAAGGATTGGGAAGACGAAAATATAGACAAAGATTTAATCTTTCGGAGTATACGCCTCCACCGACCCTGTCATCGGTTTTAGATCCATCTGTGTAGAAATGAATCGCTTCGTCTACCAACTCATTTTCCCAGGTAAACCTGGAAGGGATGGACACTTGAAAGTTTTTCTTAAATTTTGGATGAGGGGTGGTGTAATCGGCGCTAGGGATCTGAACGAGTTCAGTATAGTGGAGTGGCCCATATCGTTACTGATCCACTGCGAGGAGGCTTTAAGCCGACAGCTGCGTCGTATAAGGAACAAATATCCGATAAGTCGAAATCAATTCACATCCGGTATTCACTGTCATTGTGAACTAATTTTTTTTATAAGGACCAACAATTCTAGTTTTTGAAAATATTGTGACTTAAGCCTCGTACGCATACAAAATTCTCTCCAAAAATTAGCCAAGCAAAATTATGTAAGGCATTTTAGAGGCACACTACTCCAGCTTAAAAATCAAAATTTGTCTTCGAACTGTACATAACTTATCTGTCAAAATTTAGCGCACAAACTAATTGCCAGGCACATTTGTTCTTAAGCTAAATTTCAATTCGAAATGGAAGAAGGCTTGAAAGAATATTTGTTATTAGTAGTTTTACAAGATTTTCCGCAGCAATCCATAATTTCTAAAAAATTACACTTAAAAAAAAAAATCTTTTGCATCTTTAAAAAAACTTCATTTAGAGAACACCTGTTTTCTATGACATATTCTCCACAAGGGTATCTACCTATTATGTCAAAATTTATTTTGGATTTTAGCTGATGTTTGGAGAAATTTTGCCCGATCTGCGTACTAGGATTTAAGGTGAAAAATAGAGGTGGAAGCTAAAATTCCACAAACAGGAAAGAACTCCCAAAACTACAAGAGGCTTAACTATTACTTAAGAAATATAACCCAGATCGTGTCATGTGCTGTATCAGCTTAAATAGCAACAACCTAAGAATGGTAACCTCGCGGGCCATTGTAGAATTATAAGACACTTAAGTAGAACTGGCCTAGAAAACAATCCTATATGCAGATTCTGTAATACTCATAAGGAAACCTCGGACTTCATATTAGGCGAAATACTTGTGCATCAAGTACCTGGAACCCTTCCAGACAGAGAAGAGTGAATTATCCTGAAGTTATCACAAATATTCAATTTTCTTGAAAGGATAAACTTGGAGGAAAGGCTGTAGAATTACCAACTCATCTAGCTCTAGAAGGAGGCATAATAGATCTTTAGGTCGCAATGCAATAAACCCCCAATATTCATTCAAAAAGTGAATTAGAAGGCCTTTTGTTGCAATTCTTGGGGAGATGTATCAAAATAGTTCCGTTTTTTGATTCACTCAAGTGAAAAAAGGCTTCATCACTGCAAATAGCATCATTCTGGAACGTTTTCGCGAAGCACTTAAAAAGTCCTCCTCAGAGTATTGAAGTTGCATCCATCCATAATTGCAAAGTTATAAGGTCTTTAATGAAGTTTGCCGTGAAGAATTCGCCAGACTGGATGCTCAGAAAGTCCAAGAGGACAGTGGCATGTTTGCGTACAGCTTGCGCTATGGGGATGACGAGAATGAAAATTTCACCACCTCAATGTTTTCAGGTGACTCGATGAGCTGGGGGACCCTCAGGTCTTCGTTGTATCATACTCAAGTTTCATCTGACCCATGTTACGACTGTTTTTTGGTCTGGGGAAATACCTAACGGGCCTAGTTTGAAGTAATTAAGTAAGACGTTCTGGATTGCGATCACAGATTATTCGTTCGTAAACTACTCTTGGACGCCAAACACACGTTCCTTACAATGCCAATGTATGATGGCGACACGCCTGTAGATTGGGGTTATTTCCGCCCCGCTATGAATCGAACAGCCTGACTGGCATGGATTTTTCAAAAATATTTCTGTACCCTGTATTTGATATATTACGCATAATAAGAATTAAAAAATTGATTTCCTGTTGGTTTAACTGTACGCCTGTGCTTTCAGTTGTTCCGGTATCCAGGCGTGTGTGCCTATGTAAACCTGTTCAGTACTCCAGCTCATTTTGCATGTATGTAGCTCTACGTTTTCAGACAGCAACATTGCCCTAGTGTATTTGAGAACGTAAATCATTCAATAGGACAGATATATTTCCAACCTCTTACAGTTTCAAGAGACCCTCAAAATCTTGTTATAAATAAATCCGCTGTTTCTGATGGTACCCCAATTCATCTGAAAAGGTGTTCTTCCTCGCTGAAGAAACCTTTGCGTAAGCTTTTCCATCGCTCTTATATTGTTTTAAAATCTTCCCTGGAAGTTCAAAAAAAGCATTTGTCCAGCCTGTTTCTAAGAAAAGTGATTCTTTTTTCCTTCTCCTAATAGCGACCAATTGACTTATATCTATTTGCTCCCAAGATCATGGAATTGCTGAATAGCTCAACGAACATCTCGAACACTAAAAGCTTCTTAATGACCGTTAAAACGGCTAACGCACTAATTGTTCCACTGTTGATCTTATGGCATATCTCACCGAAGAGTGGAACAGATCTTTACATTGTTTTGAAGAAAGTAAGATTATTGCGCTTGACATTTCTAAGACAATTGATAGAGTTTGGCATGGCAGGCTCTCTTGTCAAAAATGCGGGCGTTTGGTATCAATGAATGACTTATTCTTCGTGTAACAAATTACCTTCGGGATCGTTCAATACATTCTAATTTTGATGGATTCAAATATGATATTCACAAAATTAATTCTGGGATTCCTCAAGGCTCTGTTTCGTCTCCAAATCACTTCTTCACTTTTATAAATAATCTCTTGTCCGAAACTTTTTATCCATTTCATTGTTTTTCCAATGACTTTACCCTCATCTTTCCATTGCATTATGTATTGTACGTATTGCACTGCGACCTGGAGATCTATTATGCCCCAGCTATTCACACTCATTCTAAAATCCGCGTCCATCTTGTTAGAAAGTTGAATTGTAAGGAAACCGTATGATAAACTCATTTAACTCCAATCTTTACATTATTTTTAGATTGGGTATAAAAATGGTGTGGGGTTAAATGCTTCGAAAACTCAATGCTGCCTATTTTCTTTAAAGTAAAATGTAACCCTTATACCATTGTCCTTTAATGGCACTTGTATCGAAGAAACCGAATAGCTCTCAGTACTCGGCATGCGGTGTCAATGACGATCTTCGTTGGAATGACTACATTCTCGAGACCGTCAAAAATGCTGCCAAATTCTTAGGATTTATAAATCGATGTAAGAAATTTTTCACTCGTTCTGATCTGGCTACCATTTAAAAAGTCCAAAACTCGAGTATAACTCACACCTTTGGGCAGGCGCAGCACAATCTTCTCTCCATTTATTGGATAGAATTCAGAACAGAACGTTAAAACTGATAGAAAACAGAGCTATTATGGATTCATTCCCATCTCTTGAACACCGTCGGAATGTTTCATGTATTTCCTTGTTTTTTCGCTTCTTTCACCAGCAATGCTCACTCGAAGAAACCAGTTATTATATCCCGAAAATAGAAGAACAAGTCCGTACTATGCAATTATGCAAATTTTATTTGGTAGCTCTCATTTCTCATTTTATTCAAATAAGCGCGCACAAAAGGGATTTTGACTACCCTTAAAATGATTAAACACAATACAAGCGTTAGAAAATAATTTAAGAGGACGTAGCAATGCGGATTGATTTTTAAGCTCTAAATATCAAAATGGGAGTGCAAAATATATCCATGTAATGCATTCCACATTCGTGCAGTCCCACTAAAGAAAGAATATCTACGAGTACACTTGAGAGTACACCTAAAACTGATCTTGACTTTTTATATCTTCATCTTAAAAATAAAGCTTCTCCTGTTTACGTCCTAAAAAATGTAAATTTTTCTTGGACTACACAAATCCTGCCTTTATCCTGGGGAGTGTATTTTGTATTCTGTGAAGTAGTAAAGTATCCTTTTAAATAATACAAAATATACAATCTGAGTATGTATTAGGAAAACATACTTCCAATCTTTTTGCCCCTTTTGTTGTTGTTATTTCTGTTCTTAAATTTTATGTTCCTTTTTAAGAGTTAACGTATGTATGTACAGCTTGGATGATGTGTAAATATATTCATATGCTGTATGTCCTTAAAATATTTATTCATCCTTACTCATATACGCGATATCATAAATCATATCTTCGTATCTTATAGTCGACCTCCCAAGAGGGAAATCAATTTATCCTTTTGTCCGTTGTCAGGGACCATATCGAGCAACAAACCCAATATATTCCACCCACTTATACAGCTGGAGATATAAATGAAAGAAAAGGATATATGGGTACAATGATGAAGGCGTTTCCTTGCGAAAATTGGAATTAAATTTTCGCAATTAAGAGGAAAATACTTAAATCCTTTTCTTTTTTTTTTTTTGCTATTTAAAGGAACTTACATTTGGACCCTTCGAACCTTCGAACAGTGCAAGTGGATTTGACTTATAAATTTAAAAAAAAAAGATAGCACCACAGGACCAACCAAAATGGCAAGGATAGGTGCATGTGTTTTTTGTTTTGGTTGAAAAAAGGATTATTTTTTGTTCTTTCGTTTTCGTTAAGCACTTTCCACTATACTCGTATACCTTTTTCAATAAATGGAATGGTACAGCAATTAAGGAGGAAAAGGATTTTCATTGAATTATAGCTTCGGGGATTAAAATACATAGTATGCTTAGGTACAGTTGCAGCTTTTCCAATCAAGATGAACGACTTTAAAAGAGTAAGGATTCCTTATTCTCATTATATAGTGCTTGGAAGTCTTATTATTATTTTCTTTCTTTTGTTTGTTCTTTCAAAAAAGGATTAAAAGTACTCAGTGTACTCTTAAGGATTATAGTACTGATGTAATTACATTTTGCTTTGTGCACCTGAATGGCTTAAGGGGGCTGGGCCTTTTCTTTTTTTTCTCTTTAATATGTGCGGGATTAGAAAGGAAAGATTTTAATAGCAGTCCTTGAAGAACGATGAAATGAATGTGAGGTTCTTTTATCTCGATAGAAGTACTAGATCTGTGAACTGATTATTTGTGTTACATTGAGACGAATTTGGAAGAACTTCAAAGTTAAATTGAAAAGTACTTGAAGTGATAAATAAAGTGATTCAAATGGTATTAATTTGAGAAAGATGTTTATTTATAAGCTTGTGAGAGGCGGCGTATTCGATATATTTTACCTCACTTCAAGGCCGATGAGTCGGAGACCGTGACCTGAAATATAGTTACGAAGAATTACATTCCTGATTTTATTAAGGGTAACCGACCTAGAAAATTTGGAAAGGGTTTTTCCTCCCTTTTTTAATTCACACGCGCTCAAGGATTTGATGAGATACCCTTATAATTTGAAACACAGCACGAGCGATGGGGAAATAAGATGGGGGAGAAATCTACCTGCGCCGGGTAGATTATTTCACAATCGTGTTGTGCGACTTAAAAACGAATCTCTGTATTTGCCGGTACGTCCAAAATTAGGCTCGACAGTGAACTGATGATTATTCCTAGGGAAACAGGTATTAGACTGACAGATTTTATTGAGGGAAAGAATGCAACTGGCTAGAAAAAAAAAAGGAAAGACTTGAAACATTCCGACTGTGTTCAAGTGATGGGAATGGTTTCATGAAAGTTCTGTTGAGGCTCTGTTCTCGATTATATCCAATAAGTGAAGAAAAGCATGAGAGGCACATGTCCAAAAATTGAGTTGTATGCAAGTTTTGGACTTACAAATTGTAGTCAGATCAGAGCGGGTGAATATTTTCTTACAACGATAAAGAAATTTGAAGCATTTAGCAGCATTTTGGTGGTCTCGAAAATGCGGTCATTTCAACGAAGATCTTCGTTGACACGTACTGAGATTTGATAACTTTTCGGTATCTTCAATGAATGTGCCATTCGAGAAAAATGTCATATGGGGTCAATTTTGCTTCAACGTTAATAAACATCATTGAGTTTTCGAAGCTTTAAACTCCGAAGAAGATGGACGTGAATTTGAGAACGTGTATGAGTATAAGACTGAGGGCAGAGTCACCGGTAAAACCGGTAAAAATGAGGAAGATAGTCGGAGATAAACCGGAACCTTAGGGAGTACCAGCATTTATATTGTGAAGATCAGACTTGAAACTGTTCAACATGTATTGAACGATCTAGAAGGTATTTTGTATTCCAAGAAATAAGGTCTTCTTTACTACCAAATGCACGCATTTTCGATAAGAGAGCCTGTGGCAAACTCTATCAAATGCCTCTGAGGTATCAAGCATAATAATCTTACATCCTCCAAATTAAAGCAAAGATTTGTTCACCTCTTCGGTGAGACATGCCATCAGATCACCGGTAGAACGATTGCTGCGGCGATTCTATGACCTTGGGAAGAAGGGACGTAAGTGCAATTGATCGATAGGAGGAGGGGCAGGTTGGGTTACCTTGATTTAGGAACAGGTTGGACAATTGCATTTTTCTATCTTCATAGGAAGGTTCCAGAACAGTAGGGACGATGGAAAAGTTTACGAATTGGTTTTGCAGGCGAGAAACAGCACGTCTTGGGAAAAATGGGGGTATACGATCAGTGCCAGCGGATTTGCTTTTATCAATATCTCGAAGGGCTCTTGTTACTTTACAAGTGTGGAAATATGCATGTCCCATTGAATGATTTACGTTCTCAAGTACCTGGGCAAAGTTGCTGTCAGGCAACGTAACGTAGAGCTAGCAGCAATATGAGCTGCAGGTACATGTTTATCTAAAGAGCTAGTTATGGGCTTGTCATTGTAGATGAAGATGATTTTTTTTTTTTTGACAAATGATCGGAATTTTTTACTATCTTCGGGACATTACAGGATTATTTGCCTTAACTTCTAGACTTAAAAGGATTAGGATTTTGTACTTTTTACACAGCGTTGTAATGATTTCTGACCTGTTTATGCTGTTTTCGATTATCCTCACTTGGGTTGGCCTTATTAGACCTTCTCCCAGTCTTATAGCTTCTTTACAGCTAGTATCGAACCGAGACTTTTCTTAAGGTTTCAACTATTGATTCCGTTAGTAATAAACGTACGCATCTCAAGAAAATCTCTTATGTGACCATATCGACACTGCCATCAAGGTCACTATCGAGGTAACATTTTGGCCAGTTAGAGATTCGAAAAGTTAAAAAAGTTGGCTTTTTTGAATTGCTAAGCAATCCTAGTATGATGTTTTTGTTTAACTGTATGGATGGGAAACGAGCAACTGGCTGATAGTAAACAATATTCTGAAGTGCCGAATGGAGAGGTTTACTTAAAGGTGTACTTATCGGGGTAAGAAGTAAGAAACAAGTCGATATTGTAGGTGTTTTGCCCAGCAATATCTGATATTATGAGTTGGTTCATCTACAAGCTGAGTAAGTTTGTGCATCTCACCAAAGATCTCAGCATATCTTCCTTGGGGTGTTGTCTATCCTGAATAGTGGAGCTAAGAAGTTGCCCGCAATAACGACTTCAGTGTGAAATCACAAGAAAACAATTCGCGAAATAGAATCAGACAATCCCATCAAACTCATTAAGAGTTGAATTGCTGGCAAGATTTGGACTCTAATATTTAAAACAATACTGTATAATGTGACTGCCGACAGTAAATTTGTGCCACATGAAGTAAAGGTTCGTATTAGAATAATGTCTGTATTGCGGAAGGCTTTATGAAGTACATAACATCATATCTAACTTAGAACAAAAGGCCGTAATGGCGAAAGAGTAATGGCACCAAGTTACAACTTGGTAAGTGAAATTCTGAAAGATCAGTATTCCCGCCAACCTGTGTTTCACTTAGTGCCAAAACTGGCCTCTATTTAACAAAACAGGCGTACACATTAAAGGAATTTTTTCTTAGACCACGAATATTGGAAAACCCAACACAAAAATCAATTACCATTTCAAACAACACAAATACACAAAACACAATTTTAAACACAGTTGAAGCACAGTTGAGGTAAATCTCACTCTAGAATTTTGTATAAACACCAACTCTTCTAAAACAATCTAATTTGTTAACTTTATAAAAAATACACTGTTCTAAAACAACTTAACCATCAAATTATTCAGCAAAAGATTAATCTTGTCAGAACAACATAAAACAATTTAACCTAAACCATTGCATACTCTTATGATGAAAAAATAAACTTTTGTAAATATAACATACATAATTAAATTTAGAAAAATTGTGGACCCCAATATTTTTCAAAAACTCGGCTATGAATTTTTCGTTAGGAAAATTCAACATTTACTTTATTTTTATTTAAAAATCTATACTATTTGACCTAAATGATGTTTTGAGAAGCTAAGCAGATTTTATCTTCCAAATGCTTTGACTGATTTAGTTAGATTTTGTTTTAGATTTTATTTTACTTTGCATGGAATAAACTCTTATATTTTTTTTCATTTCCCTGATCATTCATTTTTTTTTTATTTCAAAAAATCATTCGATCAAAATACGATAAACAATGATGAAAACAAAATTTTGTCTCAAAATTGATTTAAAATTTACACAAAAATATTTTTCGCATTTTTTAGTGGTGGGACGAAGTGATGGACATCTTTAACGGGGTATGATTCTATTTTTTTTTTTTTCTATTTTTTTTTGTTTATTAAAATTAAATTTTAATTAGTTATAGCTTAAACCATAGTTTTATTTTACCTTTGTTCTGCTTTAATGACTGGAATTGCTAGTAGCTTATTAAGGTTTATACTTATTTTTTTTAATTGATTTATTAAATTGTTTATTCATGAAAACGGTATTATGTTACATGGAATTATAGGACAGATGCACTGTAATGAGATGATTTTAAAAATATATCTTTCAACTGAAAACCCAGTTCTATCACAATACCATTCAAATATTCCTTTCATACATTATAATGAACGTTTTTGTCGACATTAATGAGCCTTAACATATGCAACATAATCTACTCAACCCTAATGGTATGAAAACCATTAAAATATTTAATTTATCACAATTGAATGATTGAATAACTCAGCAAATATATTTGCAGTTAAAAAACAAATGATATATAGTTAAATCGAAAATACCCTTATTCGTAAACGCATTTATATATTATGAATGCGGATTTGTTTTCCTCCCAAACGTATGCAATGAAAAATATTCAGTTTAATTAATTTTCCATGATTCGATACGATGAATGATTTTTTTTTTTAATTTTGAAATAAAACAAGAGTGCATACTATATGTAGATACAAACTGGGAGTGGATTTTAGAAAATGAAACAATAAATGACAAACATCGATTTAATTTTCCTTCACTCCATCGAATAATTGATTTCTATTTAAGTCATTTAGAATTGCATTTAATTTGATTAATACAGTATAAATACAGAGGCAGCCTCTGCGTTTGCATATTGTTTTTGTTTTCGATTTATTTTGTCAGATTAATTTTATGCGATTTAATTTTAATCATTGAAATTGAATCATTGTGTTTGAATACAATTTGTATTCTCTTTTATTACAACGTTCCTAAGTTTATTTTACGATTTTAGTTATTTATTTTATTTTAATTTTGCTTTTATTTGTTTTTACTTTTGCATTCGATACATAGAATTTTGTTCTATATTTTATTTTTTTGTTTTTATACTTTTTTCTAACAAACCATATTGAAATTTATGTTTGTTTATGATAACATAAAATATTAATAATTTAATTGTATACAAATATAATTATTGTTTATAACTGGGTATACATTCTTAATTATACAATTATACAAGACTTTCAACAATAATGAAAATAACCTAATATGATTAACCTAAGAAGTATGTCAAAATATCAATTCTTTTAATTAAAAACTATATTTTTAATGTTAAGATTTTAAACAAAATTATGAGTTATTTTTTATGAAGTATTTAATCAGTTTTAATAATTTTATTCAAAAATTTAATTCTAAATGTTTTCTTACTAAAAATATTTAAACTTTAGAAAAATGTCAAATGTAATTAATAAAAATGTATTTATGTTCATAATGTTTTTTTCGTTAACTTACATATTTAATAAAAATTAACTTAAGTAGAAAACCAAGAGCTTGCACTTACTTTTTTTTTTAATTTGAAAGAACTTCGAAAATATTTCGATATTAATTCAAACAAATTTGATTTCTCAACTCTCTCTCAATTCCTTTAAGTTTTCAAGGTAATTTTGAATTGCCGTAAGGTGAATTCGGATAAACAAATAAAATGGTCAAAAATCTCTTTTCTTAACGACAAGTGATAAAGAAATAATTTTTCCTTGTAATCGATATTGGTACTATGTTGTTTCCATAAAAGTTATAAAAACTCAGGGTTTCCGAATATTTTTTTTTGTTTGATGTTTTTCAATTTACAGTCCATTAAGACAAACAATAATTATTGTCAAAGATTAAAGTCTAGAAAACCTATACAGTAAAAGATGGTTCACATATATTTATAAATACAAGCAAAACATTTAAAAATTTACTTTTAAACCGTTGCAAACCTATACCTTTACTAGATAATCTATGCAAACTTTTTATGTATTTTGCACACACTAAAGGGATTTTAGCTACCCTTAAAATGTTTGAGCACAGTGCGAGCATTTAGAAAAGTTAAAGAGGATTTCAAAAGAGATACCGATGCACAATGTCTGAATATCTTAATGGGAGGGAAATATTGACCCGGTTTCACCATTCCGCATTCGTGTAGTGCGGCTAAAAAAAAATCTCTGAATTAAACAGTCAATCCAAAGTTATGCTCAAGAGAAAACTAATGGGTATTCCCTGACGCGCGAAATATTAAGGAGATAAACATTCTTACGGCGAGATCTTCGAGCATTGTAATACTGGTGTTAGAAATATTGGAGTTATACTCCCAATTCTTGTATTCCAAAAAATAACATGTATAAGAGCGCGAAAAGTTAAAGAAAAATATAAGTGTCACGCCAAATGACATACAATCATTGAGTCCTTTTTTTATAATTTTTCATAAAAGGGGTCCCTATACCTTTGATATAGTTAACACAGTGCAAGATTTAAGGATATAGTGATGGAATTAATAAAAGGTATCGATGGAATTTATTTTTGAAGTTCTGAATATTAAAAGAAGAGGGAAACACAGACTCCGTTAAGGCGATTCTACAATCATATGGTACAAATAGAGAATGACTTTCTGTAACTGATACTTTTGACAGGCCGTCTGAAGTTGATCTTAAGGGTAAACTAATGGGCATTTCTTGAAGCGCGATTACTACAGTGTTATTGTTTTAAGAGATCAAAAAGAAAGAAACCAAATGTACAGCAACACACTTTTGTGACTTGTAAAAATACTAGTATTCAGGGTAATAATTGATAAGCAATAAAACCAACATTGGGATGGCCGTGATCATGTGATTTTAATAGCGCGATGATTAGTACATAGGCTTCTAAACACGCTAGGTATGAATTCAAATTCCAGTCGAGGCCAAGAAGTTTTTCGATTAAACTTGAACAAAGGGTAAGTCCCACCAAAAGGAGTCTCATGATTCGCTTGGCACCCGTGAAATAGCTATAACTTCAAGCTATACACTTGGTGGTAGGTTCTTCAATAAAATCATTGTTTTAATGTTTTTCTCAAAATAATAACTGGAAGTCAAATATCTTCGTTTTTGGAAGGACTATGTTATTCAGCTCAAGAGTTTTATGAAGAAGTCATTCAAGAAACAAAATTATGAGAGTCTCGATCTTCAAGAATGTATACACATCCAAAAAACGTTGTAAGAACGTTCTATATTATACTATTTACTCAGAAGATGCATATATATACTCATAGGATGGATTTCTACATACATAAAAAGCGTACCGAAATCTGTACTGATTACATAAATTTATTTAGCAGTTACGTAGTAATTAAAAGAATTGAATGAATTCATTACATTTTTAAATGTGGATAATAGTCATAAGTGATTAGATTATATAGTTATTAAAATGTATATGTACTCATTATATATAAATATAAATACATTACTGTGGACTTATCACATGGACTTATCACATAACATGACTTACATGATTTAATGTACTGAGTACATTTTCTCTGAACTATTATTTTTATTCATTACATATGAATGTGGATGTTTATGGACTCATACCAAAAAAATATTTTTCTTGATTGTGAGGAATACATAAATACGTACCGTTTTGATGCATTATTACTTAACTTCATTACATAAATTTGTGTTAATTATTTTTAATAAGTACCTATATGCTTACTGCTCATGTAGTCAGTACAATTTCTATGCACTATTCTATGGACTCATTCAAAAGTATCAAAATGTTATTAAAAAATAAAAGTATATGGACTCACTGTACATTTATGTAAGAAGTCCCTATATTCTTTTGT
This sequence comes from Philhelius festivus, assembly GCA_963931855.1. Lineage (NCBI taxonomy): Eukaryota > Metazoa > Arthropoda > Insecta > Diptera > Syrphidae > Philhelius > Philhelius festivus. The sequence goes on from OZ007554.1 coordinate 238,503,595, forward strand.
GTGTAGTGAGTACATATTTAAGTAATAAATCTATATGTATATGAGTCATTTTTTATCTTAACTTCGCTGTTTATCTCACTGCTCGTTTCCCTTTTACATATTCTAAAATCTTAAAATATTTTATGTTCCCCTTCATTTACAAATGCCTTTGATCAAAAAATCAATCTTACCAATTAAAGAAACAGCAGCCATCTATTGGGCAATTTCATGACACCAAATAGGCTTAGAGACATAGACATAGTCCTCACAGACTTTTGTACCATTTTAGAGAGACCAGAGTCCCAAATCTATTTCCTTACTTATGTTCCACTCAAAAGGCAACAAAAAAATTTTTTAACAATAAATTTTTCTTTGGGTCGAACAATTTAATTTTTATAAATTTTAACAATTTTCGTTAATTAATGAAATAAATTCACTGAATTACTGAAAAATAGTTTTTCTTCTTTGAGGAACGTTTAACTAATAAAGAGCAACATCGGCTGAATTTAAGTTTACAAAAAAGAAATCTGTGAAAATGGAATCGAGAAATCAATTTTTTTTTAAGAAGACGCACTAGAAATGCACCAAAAACTGTATTTATGTTTTGGACAAAGTCTTGCCTGCTACAAAATTTGTTCAACATACACAACATTTTGAATTTACTCGTAGCTTTTTTGGAACTAAGAAATGTTTGTGTTTGAGAAATCATTGTTTTTTGTTGAAATTCTAAATTTTATCGTTCTTTCAAATTCAAAAATTAACAGTAAGCTTTTGGATATTACTAGACTTTATTTTTGAGGTGAGATAGGCTTAATCTTTATTTTTTTTAATACGTTTTTAATTTCAATTTTATTAAGATATTAATTTGTATCATTTTACACTATGATAAGTATAATCAACAAAAGTTAATGCCTTGGAAAAAAAAATAAATAGATAATTCTAAGAAGTTCATACAAACTTTGTATGTTAATTTCTGCTATTTAGTGAAAAATAGATGAACAAATTAATTTTCAGTGATTGGTATAAAAGTCTCCGGTGGCATAAATAGGCACTTATATAATTTGTTTCTATCAAATTGATTACTTATACAAAATTATAGAAATATAAATTTTATTAAAATTAGCACTACTTTGTGCTTTATACCAGTTTTTATACCAAACAAGAGATGTGGAGTGGAACATTGCAATTGGTTTTTCTTCATCTCCGAATCCCTCAATTAAATATTTTTCTAGTAAATGTGACTTTACTATCACCCGATATGTAATATGTTGTTAGATAATTAAATTAAATTAAATATAAATACACATTAAATTAATGTTTTTATTTCAGTTTATAATTTACACAACTAGTTTTTAGTAATAATAAAATACTCAGCTCGAGTAGCCCGAAGATGGAATTCTAATTCCGAAACGCGTTGCCATTATTACTTACTTTAAGACAAAACTTTTTCCTAGTTTTAACCACCCCTCCATGCAACAGAAACTGCCTAGTGTCCCTATTCCTTCTAAGCCTCAAGCTCGCCGGGTTTCCTTTAATCTTACACCCACTACTTTCCCAACTCCAACTCAATCGCCTACAGTAAACTCTATTCCACATTTTGACCTCAGTTCTGGAGCCAAATATCCAAATTTTCAAAGCTCTCATATACTCAACCCCTCTCCAGCATCTTTACCAAATAATAATACTGCTCCTTGCCAAATAAACTCTTCTCCCAACACATTTTCAACCCCTACCCACATTCCCTCCCCATCGCCACCTAACTTCGTCTCTTCTTCGCCTATGCCCACCCAATCTTTTATCGACCCCCTTCTGCCCCCAGCTGTAAAATTGACACAGCAAACAGTAGATTCCAACGAAAGTCGTTATGCTCTCTCTAGACTAAGAGATAAGAAAACTTATGAGAATATCCGCATTTTCTTAGCTTATCTCCACGATAAATCAGACTCAGTCTGCTACGAAGGGAAAACAAAAACAAGTGTAATGATCTCCATCCAACAAGAAGGTCTTCCTACTAATGTTAATAGCCTGAAAAACCTCTACATTAGATATCACGAGTTTTTCAATATGTCCCCCCAAAAAGTAGAGAATGATCTCGACGCTTTTGGTAAGTATATTCATTCCAAGCGGATATCTTACCTTCAGCGCAGCAGAGCTGACCATGATAGGTTTTTTCGTCCCTAATTCAACCCAGACCTCACCTACTCCAGCCAATTCCAATCTCCCTCTTACCTTCTATTATCAAAACGTAAGAGGACTCCGTTCAAAAACTCAAACTGTTTATCAGAAAACTCATTCCCTACCTTTTGAAATCTACGCTCTAACTGAAACTAATCTGATTCCTAGCATTAAAAACCAAGAATTGTTCCCATCTTCTTTTAATGTTTACTGCGACGATGACCTTAGCCAAAATACTGAATCTCCTAGTCGTGGCGTGCTTATAGCTGTCCAAAACTCAATTGACTCTTGCCTTATCGCATCATCTTCTTCCCCGTACCTAGATTATATTTCTATAAAGATAACACTTTCACGTAAGTCGCTTTACGTTATCTGTTGTTACATACTGCCATTTCAACCCATTGAATCATATGAACTTACCATTAAAACAGTTGATCAAATTCTAGAAATTTGTGATCCTGGTGACGAAATCTTTCTTTTCGGTGACTTTAACCTTCCCCATCTTAAATGGATTTTATCAGACGATGAATCTTTCTATATTGCTTGTAACCCCACTTCTGCTAAGGAATGCCTGTTCCTAGATCGCTTGACAGATTCTAGCCTTTGCCAAGTAAATGGCGTCTCGAATTTCATGGGTAGGCATCTTGACCTCATTTTCACTACAGATTCTACAAACTCTTCTGTTTCACTTAGTCAACTTTCCTTATCTACCATCGATAACTACCATCCTCCCCTTCTTCTCTCATTCTTCCACAATTGCCCTCCAGTACGCACCCCCTCGGTAGACATATCGTCTTATAATTTTCATAAAGCTAATTTTCGTCAAATTAATCAATATCTAAATGATATTTCCTTCAACTTTGATAATCTGGCCTTAAAAGATGCTCTAGCAAAATTTTATGGAGAAATTTTTTATTCTATCTCTCTATTTGTACCATTTACACGACGCAAAACTTCGTCTACCAGCCCACCTTTGGTATAATCGAAGGCTCCGTTCTCTTAGAAACAAAAGAAACAAACTATGGTCAACTTTTCTTCGCACGCAAACTCCCACAGATTATTCTAACTATCTCGGTACGTATCTCCAATTTAATGAGCTTTCCAACTCATTATACTTGCGTTACTTAACTATGATGCAAGCCAACCTTATTAATGATTCTAAATCCTTTTACCAATTCGTCAATCATAAAAGAAAATCCGATGGGTACCCAACTTCTCTCTCCTTCAATAATATAACATCAAATGATCCACAAACTATTGCCAACTTCTTTGCCTCGTTTTTCAAACAATCTTTCACGGATGATACCTTTGAACCTGACTCTGCCTATTTTAATTATTTACCAAGTTTTTCGCTTGGGCCATTTCTCCCACCTACCATCGATCCAATTATTGTGGAAAATAAGTTAAATCAGCTTAATGATGACTTCTCTCCTGGTCCAGATGGACTCCCAGCTATTCTCCTAAAGAAATGTTCATCATCACTTTCCCTTCCTCTATCGAAAATCTTCAATCTTTCCCTTTCTCAAGGTGAATTCCCTGAGATATGGAAGAGTTCCTTTATAATTCCAATACACAAAAAGGGTCCAAGAGGCGATGTCATCAATTATCGTCCTATCGCCAAACTCTCATGTATCCCCAAACTCTTTGAAAGCATACTTCATGAAATTTTAAGCTTTCACTGTAAATCCCTCATTTCTCCCATACAACATGGCTTTCTTAAATGTAGATCAACTACCACTAATCTTGTTGAATTTGTGTCATTTACCCTCTCTGCCTTAGAGAATGGTAAAGATGTCGATGTCATTTCCACTGATTTTAGTAAAGCCTTCGATAAAATCTCCCATAAACTTATCCATTTCAAACTATCCACCTTCGGTTTCGAACCCATTCTTTTAAAATGGATTTCTTCCTATCTGGAAAACCGTTACTACAGTGTTCGTTTTAGATCCACTTCCTCTTATCCTTTCTTAGCCACGTCCGGAGTCCCTCAAGGCAGCCACTTAGGGCCTCTCCTTTTTATTCTTACTATTAATGATATTGAATTGGTCATCAAAAATTCCCATATATCTCTTTATGCGGACGACACTAAATTTTTCAAAACCATTTCTTCTGCACAGGACTCTACTCTTATCCAAATTGATCTCAATAATTTTTCAGTTTGGTGTCTCAAAAACTGCTTAGACTTAAATATCACCAAATGCCACTCAATCACCTTCTCACGAAAACGTTTAAAATCTACTCCCCGTATCTATTTTCTTCATAATCAACCCCTATCTATTGTTAACTCGATACGTGATCTCGGCATATTATGTGATCAGGAGCTTAACTTCATCTCCCATTATGACGACATAATTCTCAAGGCCAATTCCGCACTTGGTTTCGTCAAACGATGGTCCAAGGAATTCTCCAACCCATATGTGACCCGATCCCTCTATGTTACCTTTGTCCGCCCCCTGCTTGAATACGCCTGTCAGGTGTGGTCCCCCTACCAACAAGTCTACATCGCCAGAATTGAGAGTATCCAACGTCGATTCCTTCGCTTTGCTCTTCGAGGACTTTCCTGGAACAATCCCCTAATCCTACCTCCTTACCTAGATCGCCTTAAACTAATTAACCTAAATTCTCTAGAAGAACGAAGAAAAACTTATGAAATTCTCTTCATTCATAGTCTTCTTACAGATTCTATTGACTGTATAACTCTTTATAACTCCATCTTCCTTAATACCAACCCCCGCAACATACGAAATCCCCTTCTCTTTTATATACCCACCCACCGTACGTCTTATGGCTCCAATGAACCAGTCTCACGTATGCTAAGGAATGTCAACTCAAACCCAATAACCTTCGACTTTAACCTTAGTACCCCTTGCCTAAAACTCCGTCTCTTGAATCAATTCCCCCACTAACCAAAATTCGTAGCTATAAGTTTTCTTAGTTTTAAGTTAGATTAAGCTATAGCTTGTATTAAGCCTAATAAATGGGGGTATTGCCCCCACCAAAATTAAAATTAAAAATTAAATTAAAATTAGTTGTGTAAATTAAAAACTGAAATAAAAACATTCAATTAATATTTATATTTTATTTTATTTAATTATCTATTAAAATCAACACAACTGGAGATGAAAAATCCCAACAATATGTAATATGTATTTTGTGTTTACAAATGTTTCTATTTCAAGGTTAGGAGTTAAATCGTGGAAAACTTCTTTCTGTCTTTTAAGTAAAATACCTTAAATTTGTGCTTACATAGAATGAAATAAAAATGTATACAAATTAGTAAGGAACTTGTCCTTAAAAAATTCATAATCTATTTAGTATTAAATGCATATGAACTCGATGCAAGGGGCATATTACATATGAAATGTCGCATTATGTAACATGTTGCATGTAGAGTGTGACATTTGCATCTGGTATTCGACATGAGTGTTATGCTTGTTGGATGTAACGTTTGGCATGAGGCTTATTTGTTTGCTCCTCATTTAAGAAGCAACGTGCAACATCCCACTTACTATGTATATCTAACATACAACATGTAACATTCCTCTTTACAATATGTCCCTTGCTTCATGCCATATTCATACAACGCCAAATAAATCATGCAGACAAATTTTAGAACACATTTTCATTTCATGTAATTCTACAGGGTGCGATGAATATTCGAGTTCGATGTTTTGTTTTTTCAATAACTTTAAAATGAAATACAGCTTTTAATTTATATTTTAATGATTCATTATATAAGGAATATGATGTCGGTCAAGTGGGTTTCTCTGGCCATTCCGCTGGCAAATTTTATTCACACAAAAAGGGCAACCAACTACAATTAACTTGGAACATAATACGCACCCTGTATATAAGTATAAGTACGAAGTATTTTACTTAAAAGACAAAAATAAAAGTTAAAAGAATTACAGTTAATTGACTGCAGCGAAAAGACTTATTCCCTAAAAGTAAGATTAAAGTAGTGTAATACACTTTCAACTCATTTAAAAAAATAAAAGTCATTTAAAAAAATGGCAGGTTCGTTCCGAGGAAACGACGAGTCCACGAGTCTCTTGCTATAAAAACTGCTTCTCATCTAAGGCTTTGGACTCAGCAGGAAATTGTATTCCCCTTTATTCCTGTCGGTATTACGCGTACGGGAATGGTTGAGGCTTGTTTTAAGTCATAAGGCCTGGGTTTTCAACGAGCTTATCTACTTTAAATTTATTTTTATTTTTTTTTTTCTATAAATTACACAGTTAGAGTATTAGAACTGACTGCTGACTGGACTCTGCCATTTAAAGTATTTTTGAAAAAAAAAATCAGTTCAATAAAACAATTGCAGTCCTGAAAAGATTGGAGCATTTTGAAGCCTGCTACCAAAGAACCTTTGTGCAACTGACTTTGTTTTGGAAACCATTGACTGTTTTCAGTATTTTATTTCTTTGTACAGCCCTAAATATGGATGACATATAAAATATTGAGACCAGCGAACTTCATATGGGACTTCAAAGATCGAAGAAATAAGGTGAAATTGCATTTTAATACGTTAATTCTGTCACCTTATTTTAAACCCGTCTTAAGCGAAGTATCGAATTTCTTGAATGTTAAATTTAACTAATTTTTACTTTTATCGAAGTTGATTTTTTCAAACCATCAAAGCATACTTTTATTCTAGATAAACTTCACTTTTATCTATTTAATGACTACCACAATAAATTAACAAACATCCAGACAGAAAAATCCTGACAGGCTTTTGAAGATTTTCCACCTTAAGATATTATAGTCATAAAAGCGACATCTATGCTTCTGAAGGAGAACTTTCTAAACATAAACTAACAATTTGTCTAGAAGTTAAAAGTTTTCTCGTTCGTTTTCTCAAACTAATCTTTGTTTCAATTGATTTTAATTAAAACTTTTGTCCTTGTTTTCATTTGATTTTATTTTCTTTAATTAAAACAAATTAAATTTATTGGCGTAACAGCTCGAAGAGAACCAGGACCTAGTGAATTACAACTCTCAACCGTTCCTCTGTGCGTGTTACTAGGAATGGAGGAGCCCTACAATTTTCTGCCGATTCCCAACGACAAATGAGCAGCACTTTTCATGGCAAGAGATACTCTTAGAGAATTTGTCAATTCCTCGCAAGAGGCAGTACACCCCTGAAAAACTTTTTTGCTGCAGCTGGGATCTGGGAATCGAAACCGAGACCTTCTGCTTGACAGTACAACTCACTAACCACTATGCCAATTTTTATTATTTATTTTACATATATTATAATAATTATTCCAATGTACTCGTAAGAACCGAAATTTTTAGTTTTCAAAAGTATCTCTTAACTCTGAGCTTAATTGGTCTCAACTCGTTTTAATTTTGATAGTTTAAATATACAAAACTTTTTTGTTACCAAACCAAGTCTCCTATCCTTGTTCAAAATATCTATGTAGATTTACAAAACAAAAAACCAAACCATGCTCTGCATACCTATGTAAGGTAGTTAAGTTAATTTTATTTAGAAGTCATCTCACCTCATAAATTTAAATAGAAATATAAATTAACATAAGTAAACAACTAGCAAGTAAAGTACTACTTCTACTTCGAACCAAAAACAATCCACAAATGTTTCAAAAAAAAATCCTTATTTAACTAACCACAGCTACTCACACATTCATTGCAATCCATTACAACAATAACACCAGACAACATTAAGGATTCTGCTCTCCCATGCATTGACATAAGTTTCAATGTCCTTTCTCATATAAAACAACATAAACGTCCTCATCTGCACACCAAACATTTTTCACATAAAAAACCAAAAACCATTTCCTATATCCTTACACCATCTACATGCATAAACGAGTATATCTATGAAACTCACACATAAAAAAAACAAAAACACTGCCGGAAACTTCAGAGGGGGTGGCAAACTGTGCAAAAGTGGTAAAATGGTAATATGGTACGAGTAACATAAAAATAGAGGTGGATGGACGATGGGGTTTGCGGGTGTGTGTGTATATTATTATAGTACTTTGGTCTAACCGAAACTAGTAGAGACCATAAAGTAGAAGTTCTTGTTTTTGCCGCATGCCATGTCCATATGGGAGACCACATTTTAGAAATTATATATTGGCCCTCTAAGGACGAAATAAGTGAACATTTTAATCTAATTTTTGCTCTTTTCTTTCTCCCCCTTCTCCTTCTCTTTTTTTTTTTGGCGTCCTCGTGGGCTTCTCCGGTGGGATATCTTCATCTTCACATGGATTTTCTATTTCAAAACTCAACCAGCAATTGGACCAACAGAAACTTTCTCCGCACTACACCGAGGGAAATTTATCGAGGTATGTAAATGTTTTCAATATTGCACACACACACACACACCGACACACATGTTTACCTTATAGTTAGAATAAATAATGCAAGTTTTGTAAAGATCCAGAGCGAACGAACGTACGAAAATTGCATTAAGTTGATCTTTGCATAAATTTATATCGAGCTTGGATTGAATACATACATACATACGAGTATGTACATATTTAAGGACGAGCGTTTATGGTCAAATGCAAATCAAAGGACTTTCGTGTTTGGGTTCAGTTTATCTGTGTTGCGTTTTACAGTGATTTTTTTTTGTGTATGGTGTAATACTGAACTCTATTCAAATAATCAATAAAAGGTCGTCCTCAGTCTCGAAGGTTGAGGCATGTGATTTATAGTGTCAATACTTGTTCTTGTGATCAAGGGACTTAAAAGTAAGGTAGTTCTGAGTTTTCAATGTCTCTCAAAGTGTGCTTGGTAAGCAAAAATTCAATTTACGACGAAAAAGGCTTCTTAGCCTAAAGTCTGAGGAAAAGTATCGAAAATTGATAAATTTTTTATATGTTTTTAACATTTCTAATAGAGCAAGACTGCAAGCAACTGCAATACAAATTAATCGGTTTTTGGAATTGGTTCAAAAATAAAAACCTTAAATCTTGTAGTCAGAAAATTGGACTTTTACTTCAAATATACCACAGGGCTTTATTTTAATATTTTAGGATTTTTCAAAAAGTTCCCTAAATTTGATCCGGGTCTAAAGTTTTTGGGCGGAAAGACTGCCAATTCTAATTCTTGTCAATTTCTCAAAAATCATCCTTTAATTTTGCACCAAATGTGTAGGTATTCTAGTTTTTTGGAATAAACAGGGAAGAGATCATCACAGCATGACAAGAAAGAAAGGCAATGGAGACGATGAAAATATTTAGAAAATTTAAAAAAATAGTAAAAAGAGAAGAAAAACGTTAGTTAGTTAGCACAAACCAAAGAAAATGCCATATGAATTTCTATCAACTTGGCAATGGTAACTCGGATTCAGTGTTTTTTTTTTTAATAAACACAATAAGGGTTGGTTGCAAATTGGCGATCAGTCTCCTTTCAGCTTTCACCCATGGGTCGGTGGGCTGTACGTGAGCTCAAAGAAGATTACACAAACAATTTTAATGTAACTCAGTGATTATCTTTCTTATTTCAATGGCAATTTCTTAAGTTAAGGAGCCGTGCAAACAGCAGCAGGCACCAGTGTTTCTGAAAAAGCTCTCCCATAAGGCCTGTACTGCAAATATAAATTGAACAGAGTGTAGGAATTTTTAAAACGAATGTTATTTGAGAAAACTGTTTATAAGGATAAAATTATTTTTTTTTAAATTCTTTTAGCGTAAGAGATAAAAAAAAGAATGCTATACAAATATGAATTAATGTAAGAACAAACATTATAAGTCTTTGTAGTGGTTTCTTTAAAAATATAAGCTTTTATATACAAAATTTTTAAAACATATTTAAGAAAAAAAATTGGTACGCCAACTTAAAGTAGTTTCTATTATTATTACGAATGAAAATTAAATTTCCAAACAAAATATTCAGCTGTTTTTAAGATATCGAATTTTCCAAGAAAAAATTACTTTTTTTCCAAAAATTCACAAAATATTTTGTTTTAATTTTTGAAATGCAATGTTTTTTTAAACTTTTTAGAAAAATCTCTATAAAAAATTTCATTAAGATCCGTTTGTCGATAATGAGAAATTTAAAATTGGAAAAAATGCTTATATGGTAGGTACAGTCAGTAATATCTTAGTTTAAAATTTGTTATTGTTATTTATTAAAATTACATAAACGTACAGATTAATAAAAAGTCAGCTGGAGCACCTTAGGCTTTCTGCTGAGATTTTACAAAATAATAAGGATATTTAAACTAAATTAACTTATATGTATACAAAAGATAATAAACACATAGTATATTATTTTAATTATAAATATTTGGTAGTTGATTTTTTTAAAAATTAAAGGATAAGATAAAGTATTGTGAACAACAAAAAAATAAGAAATTAAGGGGGGTGATTGGGGATACATAGAAAAGTGTTCACACCTTCCCTATGTATCCCAGACCACCCCGCCTTCTCTCATGAAAAATCTATTTTAATTTTTTTTATTAAAATATAGATCGTAAAAATCAATTGGAAGGACCAAAATTTTATCAAAATTCTCGGAACCATTTTCGAGAAAAATACGATTTTTGAAAACCATTTTTAAAAACAATTTTTTTTCTCAAATTTTGTAGATTGTATTCAGAAACTTTTATTTATAAAGTTTGAAAAAAATATTAGAAATATTTAGTTTCCGAAAAACAAATTTTGAAATTTTTCTTAAAAAAAAAAAATTAAATTTGAATACGCAATAATATTCAAACTGCTGGGTAGCTTTAGCATAAAATGATTAAAATCGGTTAAACCGTTTTTGAGAAATACAAAAACAAAAAATTGGTTCAAGGGGGGGTACCCAAAATAACAATTTTTTGGAAATTTTTTTCAACCACATCCTAGCTTTAACCAAATAAACAGTTTTTGAAAAGTCAACGGCCTTGGCTCTGATGAAAGCATCGCTTCCCATCGATCAGCGAAATCAAGCATCGTTGCGCGCGGTTAGTACTTGGATGGTGGACCGTTCTAATACCAACCGTGATCCTGTTGACATGTGTTTTCTGTTGTTCTTTCTTTCTGTCTGTCTCTCTCTGTTGTATTGTATAAGCCGATGGTCCGAGTTACCAGTGCTTTCAGTGTCTCTACTTCGTAGATTTATCTGCGGAGTAGTGGAATATGTAATGTAATGTAGTTTTTGAAAAAAAAAATATTTATGAAATTTCGAAAACAATCGTATGGCAGGTACCGTTATATTTGGTCTTAAAAAAAAAGAAAAAAACGTGTGGGGGGAAAAATTCAAAACGATATCTACCAAGTTTAATGAAAATTGGCCGAACCGTTAGGCTCTAATCGAACAGACAGACAGACAGAATTTTTTCGTCTTCGCTATCATCGTAATGTCAACTTTGATCAAAATCTCGAGTTCTATTTTTTTCCGAATGCATAACTTGCCTTATAGTACCTATAAGTCGCAAGTAAAAAAATAAGGTGTGATATTATGGACATAAACTACATTTTGGTCAAAAAAAATTTTGGGGCAAATGTTATTAACGGTACCTGTCATAGAACAGTTTTTTTGATTTTCGACTTTCTCATTGAAAGCTCTAACGATTTTTACCAAAAAATTTTCAGCAGGAGCCCCCTTAAGTTTAAAATAATATTTTAATAAAAATATTCGAAAAAATATTTTTTGGGTTTTTTGAAAAGAAAAATCTTTAAAACGTGTGAACGACTATTTTTTTTTTAAATATTTCCTAAAATCTATACTATAGAATATTTAAAATTGGCATCCCAAATTTTGTTCTTAAAATTTTTTTTAAGAAATTTGTTATATAAAAAATTACTTTAATAATAAAACGATTTTTAAACTTTATTTGGGTAAATTCATACTTACTCGTATATTTGAACATTATTATCTCATTAAATCCATGTTTTATATTTATTAAATGTATTTTAAATTCCAAAGTACTTTTACATATGAGCAAGTTCTTGCGATCCAGTCTTGCATTTTATTTACTATTTGTTTTGTACTACTATCTACTTTAAAATCGTGCCCTAATTTCAGCGCCACCACCAGGATAGCATTAGCAACACAACGCCACGCTCCATGATAATACTGTAGGTTGTAAAATATAACGGAAATATTGAACTCGCATTTTTTTCACTTACTCATTTTCATGAAAAGATTTGAGAAGAATATACAGCGAATTCAGTATTACGAAATAGTCGGTTGTAGGCAAACATTCAAAAATTCTCAATTTTCGATGGTTTACCCAGGAAGTTCGAAGGAAAAAAAAGAGGATTTCAGACAACTTGATTTTATTATATCTTCTATTCTTGTAATATGTTAGTAAGACTGAAAATTGGAAAGAATATAAGCCCATTCCTTAAACCAAGTGCTATTAAAAATACACATATAATATGTACGTGCATGAAATATCAAACCGAAAAACATTAATTAATATTTAAATTTTCAAAATTTAGCAGCAGCGTCAAAAGCTTTTTGAGCATTATAGAGAGTGAGAGTGTTAAAGTTCTAATCTCAGTCTCTCTTATGCTTTAAAAACTTTTGACTGTAATAACTACTATTGGATTGACTTTAAGTCCAAGTTAAATTATTTAAAATACACTTTTAGATGTTTGTTTGTCCATTTATGTTTTTCAATCACACAATGAAATCACGAGTTTAAAACGAGCACAGTTCACATTTTTGTTTTTGTAAAATGTACATAATTGATGGAGATTTTTTTTCTCTCCTTAGTTTAAGGAATATTAAATAGTGAGACAACATATTGTAAGAGATCTTTTCGGGTATTACAATGCATTCCTGATAACCAGTATTAGGATTGTCATCCGCAAAGGCAACCACTCTGTAACTCTCAGTTTCCAGATACAGTTCAACAGCTCATTCGAAACATCCGTCTACTGACAGTTCCTTTTACAGCAAAACAGCCCAGCTTTGAAATAATTATTCTGCCAGTTAGTATTTGGTTGCAGTTTTGGCACTAAGTGAAACTCAACTGAGTGAAAACACCGATCATATGGAGTTTAACCTACATGGTTATAGTTTAGTGCCATTATTGTTTCCTCATCATACGTACACAGTAAAGCCTCTGTATCAATACAAATTTTTTTATGTGGTTTAAATGTTTTATTTATGTCCGACTCTATCCAGAGAATTGTTTCCCATTTTCGGCACAATGAGATCGATTTTTACGGGCGATTTTAATGTACAGAATTTTTCCTGGCTGCACTATTCTGGTCAGACAACAACCGAAGGAAGGTATGTCGAGTTTTTTGCTGAGAGAAACAACCTGACAAGGCTTGTTTATGAGCCAACTCGGATTCCTAACGTTAAAGGTCAATCCGCCAACACTCTATAGACTTTATAGAAAAAAACCCTACGAGAAACTTTTGGCTTTACAAGAAAGCCAACTGGGACGGTCTCAATTATTTCTTCGTCAAATTTAACAGGTCACTATGTTTCATCGATAGTGATGTAGATTCCATTGCAGATATGGTCTCAAATCTGATTCTTTACGCTATGAGAAATTTTATTCCCAATAGGATAAAATCTATCAAACCGAAGGAAAAGTCCTGGTTTGAATCGAGGTTGTGAGGGTTAAAGAAGTAATTTTCCGTTGTTTCAAAGCCAATTCTACTGGAAAAACCGGAATAAGTTCAAACAAGCTAGAAAGACCTGTAACATTCATATCCGATGAACTAAATTTGTACATGACCAAAAATTACGGCAAAAAATACTATTATGTACCAAAGTTCATTTGTAAAAAAACGTACAAAACACTATGAAGTCCTCAATTCCAAAGCTCTATAGATAAAGCAAATTTTCTTGCAGCACAGTTTGCTGTTGATTTGACGCTACCAGATGAGTTACATGACTCCTTCTGTACTTGAGAGCATAAGCGATTTTATAGGACGAATCTTCTTTCGCACTCGTGCAGTTGCTAGAGTACTAAAAGTCCTTGACATTCACAAATCTGCTAACACGGACAGTATCCCTCCTTTTGTTTTGAAGAGGTGTTCTTCCACGATGGAAAAACCACTGTCAAACTTTTCCATCTGTTCTACTCTACAGCTCTCTTCCCGAGTGGATGGAAAACAGCATTTGTCCAGCCTGTCCCTAAAAAAGTGAATCCTCCTCCCCCTCTAACTATGGTGCAATTGCACTTACGTTCCTTCTTTCCAAAGTCATGGCAGTATGCCTTTCGTAGCAATAGGTCCACTGGTGATCTGATTGTATTTGGTATCGATTGAACTAAAGTAGGTTTTATAGTGAGCACCTGTCAGCTAAGATTTTATCTCACTACTTGGCCTGCCAAGCACTGCGGGTTCACTTATCAGCTATTGAACAAAGCTCCCAGGACATAGTCCCAGTTGCTTTTTATCTTTGGGAGAAAGTAGCCACTCTTTTCCAGCAGGTGCAAGTTCTTGATTCCTTGACAAACCAACTCGATATTGCCACCAATCAATGTTTCGTACTTCGGTCTTGTCTCAGAGTACAAGCAAGCATTTCCATAATTTTCCAAATTTGCACTGTGTGCGCAGTAGCACCCTTGATCCGTGTTTTTCCATCTTACTATTGTTGGTGACAATAGCCAACCGCGTAACTTGGTTGGTATAACCACAGCCACCTTGTGCTCTCTTTACAGAGGGCCTGCCCAATTAATATTGAGTAAAAGGTTTTTACACCCTGGGGCTCTAATTAGCGCGGCTAAATTCATTAAATCTCATTATTCCCGAGGTACCCAATTTGGGTTACTTTTCTATATAAATTAATAAATAAATTTAAATTAAATCAATATTATGAAGTTATTTTAAAAACATCTCCAAACATGCGCTTAAAAAATTAAGCAAAGTTATGGAGTAGAAACTCCGTTGTGCAGACCATAGCTGACCGAAGGCAACCACAATCTGCACCAATATTCAAGATTAGTCTTTTTCGCCCTACAACAAACTAGGAACGATAGTCCTAAGCAATCATTCTTAATTTTTTGACACTGGGTAGGACCATCGATTATTCGGATTGCTGAAACCAAAACATCGAGCAAAAGAGAATAACAATCTCAGTTACTTTTCTTTATGCTTTGGCAGTGACTTCCCCTAATCACTTTATTTGTCTTTGTTTGCCTTACAACAAACTAGGAACGATAATCCTAAGGGTTTTCTTAGTTTTCTAAATCCCCAGCTAGGCTGTATAGTCGGAGCCACGACAAGGTAAAACCCATCGGGTTTCGGACCGTTCAGTACAAGCAGTATTGAACCGTTTTAAAATCCACAAAATAAACGCTGGTGTGTCCCAGGGCTACGTTTTATCTCCAACACTCTTTATTATGTTCATAAATGATCTTCTTCTTCCTTTGTTTCGGCGCTGTTATGATCTCGATGTCGAGGGGATCATAACTCTCCCACGTATCTGCTTCACACTAGTGATCCGCCTGTGGGGTTCGCCGGGTTGACCTCAGAAATCGGTGGCAAGCCTCCCGGTTTTGTATTGTTCCATTTCTGAGGCCAACTGAATGCTGGTGTTTTTGCATTTGTTTGTACCAGGAGTGTTTAGGCCTACCTTTCTTTTTATTCCGAATTGGAACGTTGTATGATATTGCCTTTTTGACGGGGATCTCAGGATCTCTCCTTTGAACATGGCAATACCAACTGAGTCGGTCGTGTTCAATTTTTTGGGAAATGGTATTCTTAACATGAAGGCTTCCTCGGATCTTCGTACTTCTAATTCGATCAAGCTTTGTAACTCCTGCTGTCATACGAAGCATCTTCATCTCAGCTGCCGTTAGCTTACTCTCATACTTTTTGTACATTGTCCAACATTGTGAACCGTATGTGAGTGCTGGACGCACAACTGAAGTGTAGAGCTTTCCTTTCAGCTTAGGGGGCATTTTTCGGTCACAGAAGATAGCAGAATTTTCCCGCGACTTCATCCACCCTACGCTTACGCGATGATTGATATCGTCATCACAAGCAGCTTCGTTATTTATCATAGACCCCAGATATTTAAACTTTTCACACTTGGGAATAAATGATATTTTGTCTTAAACTTCTAATCCACTAAATAGTGTATATCGAGCTGTTTTCGCCGATTTCTCTTTACAGTACGTGTCTTGAGCGGTAGATAGAAGTCTAGTGTCAATGCTTGTTCTCAAATGGATATCGAATCGGTGAGAGGTCATCCAAAATTTTAATAGTTAACAACGGTAATACCGATTCAACAATTTATCGATAAAACATCAAAAATCGTACTGATGATGATACACAACCGTAACAGGGGTATTAGTAAAAGCTAATTTATGATTTAAAATAATGGTTATTAATGGTATTTACCTACCATAAAACCATCTTCTTTTATTTTCGATTTTCAATTTTCTCATAATCGGCATAATGGATTTTAATGAAATTTTTTATACAGAAGGTTCTAAAAAGTTTATAGAACATTGAATATCAAAAGTTAACAAAAAAAATATTTTTTTTTGAAAATACGATATCTCAAAAATGGGTTAATAAAATATTTTTGGAAACTAGATTTTTATTTACACAATAATATGAACTTAAAAGTGGCACACCAAAACTTTCTCTTAAAAATGTTTTAAAAATGTTATATTGTAAAAACTTACTTCTTTTTCAGAAAACCGCTATATCAATTTAAAATATTTTTGTTCTTACATAAATTCATTATTTGTTTAAAAAATCAAATGGCATTTTGTTTTTAGCTCCAATAAGTAAAAGCGTTGTTTTTTTAAAATTCAAAGTCTCAAAGTCTCTCAAGCCAAAGAGCAACTTCGTGTGACCTTTTCACTGATTTTATTTTTAACAAACTCACGTGTTACGTGAACTTGAAATAAAATAAATCATTCATTCATAAGTCGATTAAAAATGAAAGCACAAATGCACAAAGCAACTCGTGGATTCAACCGAAATCATTTTTATGTTTTTTTGTTTTTATAAAAGTCATCAACAAATATTCAATTTTTCGTATCTAACCACTGTGAAACGCAACATTGATTTTCTGCCTCAACTTTATGAAAATTGTAAACTAATTTATCAATTTTGTGTGTTACATGTTCTTTTTTCTATTTTCCAACAATCAATCCAACCATTCTTGTAAATTTTCTATTTATTCTTGTATTTTTCTCCTCTGACCCTTCTACAACATGGAACATTCATAAATTAAATCAAAAATCAAAACCAGAGCACTGCTGAAGGAACAGGGTTACACGAGTGATTCGAATTTAGTATTCCGGAAAAAGGATGTCCCCATTTTGCAGTCCCCATTGAGTCCAGTCGAACAGAAACAAGTCTACAAGAGCGTCCAAGCAGGAGGCCAGCCGCCACTTTTGGGCTTCAGGAAACCAGCCCCAGAGAAACCAAAAGGTATGTAATCCTCTATTCTATAGATACTAATGTGAATGAATAAAATTGTGTGTGTTCTAAAAATAGTTTTGTCTGAAAATCAGATAAAACGATAAAAAAAAATCAACCCGTCTCCCATCATAGGGATAGGCCACCCTTAGTATGGCTTCATCCCTTTTTTGGGAGAAAAGTTATTTGGAAAATTTATTTTCGTAGTTCGGCGCACAGCAATCTAAAATAAAATAAAAAAAAAAAACGAATTAAAAAGCACGTTATCTAACATTTTATAGAGTGCAGCATTTGCAATAATGAAATTTTTGGTTGAGGAAGGACTGGACTAAAAAAAACAAACAAGAGTCTTGTTGAAGTTTTTGTGAAAGTTTGAATAAAGAGTGATGTGGTGGTGGTCTTGACTAAATATGATTTTCGGGTTCGTTGGAAAGAATAAAAACAAAAAAAAAATAACTTTTTTGTTTGATTTACTTTTTCTCTCTCTTCTCTCTAACTGAAGTAGCAATCTTTTTGATTTATAGATAATGATTTTTCTCTCACTCACTTTTATAACTTGGCAATGGCAATAACCATTTAAACTACTTATTTTCTGATTCTATGCACACTTTACTTAAAGCTAATATTAATTAAGGTACGAATAATTTCTAACCAGTGGTTGCTATGATGGTGGATTAGAGAATTACTAGGGAGGTTTCAACTGCTGAACTCAATCGAAAAACTCATTATTAATTTTTAATAAAGTAGTTACGAGTTGGAAAATTAATATCCCCACCATGAGATGGAGTGAAAAAGTTTTATATAAATTTGGGAAATAACTTTTAGTTGTTATAACTTTTTGGGCACTAAAAATTGGCAAGACCTGCAGTTAGATTTCTATCAATCCATGACATTTTTTACTATATTTTTTTTTATAATTCAAACACGCTCAAGGGTTTATTGTGATATCTTTTGATGGTTCAACATGAACATAGCACGAGCGATGGAGAAATTAGGAACGAAGAAAAAGGAATTGTCTATGAACATTGGATGTTTGGTAATTGAAATGGCAAGGTAAGACAGTAGTGCAGGATAGATTATTCCATAATAATGTTGTGCGACTAAAAAACGATTCTCTGCATTTGACGCTACGTCAGAAATTAGACTCGAGGGTAAACTGATGAGAATTCCTAGCGAAACGGGTACCACGGGTGAACTTATTGGGGGAGGAATGCAACTAGCTGCTTCGAGGGAGCATTGCTCGTGTAAAAAAAGTGATAAGACCAAGATAGACATAAAAGATTACGACAGTTTTCAAGAGATAGGAGAGATTCCATGGTAGTTGTGTTTCTTTGGTTCTGGATTTTATCCAATAAATGAAGAGCAGTTTGGGTTGAACAAAAGATATGAATTGTACTCGAGCTTTGGACTTATAAATGCGTTATAAATTTTAGCCAGATTAGAAGGGGTCAAAAATTTCTTACACCGATATAGAAATCTTGAGAATGTCGTTATTCCAACGAAAATCGTCATTGACAAACATACCGAGTACTGAAAGATTTTCGATTTCTT
The DNA here is from genome assembly GCA_963931855.1 of Philhelius festivus. NCBI lineage: Eukaryota > Metazoa > Arthropoda > Insecta > Diptera > Syrphidae > Philhelius > Philhelius festivus. Next base: position 238,522,614 of record OZ007554.1, read on the forward strand.
CCATGTAAACACCTTTCAAGGACAATGTCATAAGGGGTTAGATTTAGCTTCAACGACAATAGACGGCATTGAGCTTTCGAAGCATTGAACTCCATACCATTTTTTAGACCCCATTTAACAATGCTGAAAAGGTCGGAGTTTAATGAGCTAATCATACGATACAGTTGCAATTCCAAGCAATCATTTATATTATTTTCTTCAAAGTCTTAACCTCCTTTGGTGATTTGCCTTAAGAATTCACAAAAATATCAACAGTTCTTAGCTTAACAATATGGCTGCTATAACATAACAAGTGTCGAGCATCCCTACCATAACATTCTCACAAAGTTATCCAGTTTAGATTAAGCTCAAAAATATGAAGAGATCTAGTAAGTTTTGATGTCACTTAATTTGTGTCTGCTTTTGCACAATAATCGAAAAATTGGATCTCTCACTCATCCGACACCATGTAAAACTGTGCCAAGCTAGTAACCTGGTGCTGAAAAAGTATCCAATTCGATTGGGTGATCATTTGGCCCCCCGCGCCGTAAATCTCCGTCAAAAGCCCATAGTCTGCTAGCTCGTAATCTTTCGAATCGGAGGGCATGGCACAGAAATAACTGAAGTTAGTCCTAGAGCAATTTCATAGTGTTGAGAAAAGAGATCAAGACTTTGATCTTCATTTCCGAAAGTTCGTCAATGTCGTCAAGAAATGCCCTTCCTAAATTTGGTCAGAGCAGGACATTTGCAGACGAAGTGGAGACTTGTTTCCTTTTTCCGCTGTTCCCCACAGCTATGACAGTGAGTGTTGTGGGGAATACCAGTGTCTGCTATACATGTACATAGCTACGAGTACCATCCTGGCTATGTCTTACCAGGATCAACATATTAGATTCAGCTTTAATACAGTTAATTAAACTGCTCCACCTACTGTAAGAGTATTTCATATCGTTGACGTTATTCTTCAAATCGTTTCATTGTATTTCCAATAGTTCGAGGAAATTCTCGTATTCATTCATTTGATCTTTTCGTTGATCTTCAAACTGGACAATCCAATATATTTGATAAGTTTTCATTAGCTAATACTAGTATACTCTTTCTCCTTTTCAATTTTGAATATAAGCACTTCCGGTACTCGATTGATTGTTGTGAATTTACATAGACCTGCAATTTCAGGAAACCCCACTTCTGAGAGAAATAACCTAACCCTTAAATCGATCATGCAGAATGTCCATCGATGCGTCGGCTGTTTGGCACGTAAAGCTATTCTGTTGAGATCAAATGTGGTCTAGGTCCACATATGTAGTTCATTTTGGGCCATAAGAAATTGGTTATCATCATTTTGTAGCGCTCGCCATTGACTGTGACCGCCTCACCAAGGCCATTTTCTAAGATGTGCGGACCAATAGCGCTTCGGCGGACCAAAATCCACACCAAACGGTAACTTTCTTTATCCCCTGGTGATCCTCATGTGGGTTGGTCTCCTCCCATATATAGCAATTTTGTTTTTTAACACACATCAGATGATTTTTCGGCTTTTCTTCCAAACTCTTTGAAGATCAATCAGCGTTGTCTATGGCCATGAACTTTGAGCTTGTGGTTTAGTTGAATCTTATTCGGGTGAAGTCCTCAGTTCTGATGCAAAATTCGCTGACTTGAAGTCTGTGAAAGGCCGAGTTCTTGTTCCCGGTGAGCTCTGCTGTACACTTGTATGGCCGCGGAAATATTATCGGCTAATCTTGGGTTCCTTTGATGCACCAATGTTTGTTAAGTTATCGCCGAAGCAATCGTGTCAAATTTAGCCACCAAACGTTGAAATGTAACTTGCCATAGTGATTTGGCATCAGTTAATGAATAATAAGCAATAGATTTGACAGATATCACCAAAACAACATACAAACGTCACAAACCGACAAAATCTTCGAGCGTCACCTGAAAAACCCTTTACTAAAAAGTCCGAACCTGTGAGGTGGTGAATTTAAACACTGTAAAGGAGTAGTTGTCCCCTAGCGCAATGGTTAGTGGGTTGGACTATCACAAATTCAATTCCGGCAGGTTCCACCTAAAATGTATTTTCTTCGAGGTAACTTTATTAAGGAAGTAACAAATACCCTAACAGTATCTTTTCTCATCTTATCTTCGCCGTTCGGATTCGGGAAAAAAGCAGTTCATAATCCGCATTTCGAAGACCTACAATATAACCAGACTCTGTGAAAACATATGGATACTCTAGTAGTATGAGGGTATCAATAAATATCCTCAGTTTATACCACACAAACTGAATAGTAACTATCTACACAAGCTAATTAAAAAGAATTCAGAAACAAATTGCCCACAGTTGCAGAAGCCTAGTAGGTTTAACCTCACTTCAGTATTTTTCGCAACGAAAAGGTGCTTCGAAAACTCATCCTGTTGAGGTGAAGTACCTATATACTCTCACTTCTCTATCTTTTTATCTCTTGAAACTATCTCTCTTAAACTTCTATTAATTTTTATAAACTGTCACATAGTAAAACATTCACAATTTCATTACACCACATACACATTAAACACAAACACACACACACACACACCACAATACTCAATTTTCAGAGTTCACCAGAGTGTCAACAGCAAATTGTTCAAAAATCAAAACTATTCACGACGTAAAAAATTACCTGCACCGTGTGTTACACCGAGTTTCAAAAATCCATTCGATTCAAAAAAAAGAAAACATTCCCCAAATTTCAAAATTTAATTTTTTCAGAAACCGAATTCGAATATCTTCCAATAACTCCCACACTGACTAAGATTCGAGTGCATAGCAAAGAATTAGTTATGTCTAAGAATCATCGAGCCTCAGCCGAACGGGGAGAATTCATTTGTTATCCCATTTCGAATATAGCACGTCCCATTGATGTGTTTGCTCCATTTCCGAAAAATGTGCCATCATTCATTCCATTGCATCAACCGCCCATGCCTCCAAATCGTAAATCATCTCGAGTCCGTACAAATAGTATGGCTTTGAAAATTTCATCGTCGCAAGTGCGACGGCCAACTTCGGCGAATTCAAGTCGTCATGAAGCATGTTTTCAGACCAAGGACGCCATATCACCACCACCTCCACCGAAGCCTACCAAATACGGAACGATAACTTTGAGAAAAACCGTTAAACGGACGGAGCCTTTGATGAGGTCGAAATCAGCTGGAGCTGTTGTGAGTATACTTTCAGCTGCTAAAGAGGAAAATGTCCGAGACGGAAGAGTATCAAGGAAGCAACAGTCGGTGCGTTTGAGTTCTTCTAGTCCCGTGAGAAGTGCTTCAAAACTGTCTACCTTCCGGGCAACAAGTCGAAGTCCGGTTGCTTTTGGACGAAGTGTTTCGAAAGAACGTTCATTCGCTGAGGAAAAGAAACGTATTGAAGAATCTTTGCCTTCAGTTCGAACTGATTTCACTGCCAGTACAAACATTCTTCGAGATCCGAGGCTCAAGTCCCCTGATCAAGTTAAGAGAGCTGTTCGTTCGTATGCCTTCCCGATTGAGCGGAGTAAATCAGCTCCAAGAGTACTTCCACCGATAAAACCAGCTATGTCTTCCTATGTCTCAACTTATGTGGTGCGACGCATCCCAAGCCCTCCGAGAAAAGATGCACCCAAGCGGGGTCAATCTTCAACTTCTACAAGAATGTTGACGAAGTCTCCTGCAGTTGCTCGATCAAAGTCTCAATCAGGCAAGTTTCTTGAAAAACCCAGCTCAAAGTCTTTGGCAAAGACAAGCTCAACATTAAGCCTAGCCAGAACCAGCTCAACTTTCTCAGTGGATTCCATAGTTCCAAAGGCAAAGCCCTTACAAAAGAAGCCTTCTCTAACAATCTGTGGGCCAACTCTAAAAACAGAAACTGAGAAACCCAGGAGAAAGCCAGTCACAATAAGCTCGAGCAAAAGTGACAGTAATGTCTTGAAAAGAATTAAGGAGAGTCCTGAAATTAAGAAGAAAATTATAAAAGCCATACCAATGCAACAAAAGATTGTTCGAACCAACCAATTCTTCCAGAATCTTTTCATGCGAGACCATTCGCCAAAACGGGATGACCAAGGACGCCAAGCGTCGGTGCATGAGAAGATGCGATACTGGAACACCATGTCACTTCCTCCAAAGAGGGCAATCTGTGACTCAAGAACTATTGCATATCGCAGCTTAAGTCCACCGGTAAGACCACACTTTGTCGAAGAGTATGAGTCTGTTGCCCATTTCCATAGCGATGACGAAGACTCCGAGTTCGGAGACCGTTCTGGGCGAACAGAGGACTTAGTTTGGCAGTATGAACAAAGAAGTCGCAGTGAACCACGTCCAGTAAAACCTATAAAGCCGATTTGCGACATTGCTAGACCAGATTCTCCAGCTCACACACCCAAGAGGGAGTTCTCCCCAACTCGTGAGATACGTGTGCCTCAAACGAGGGAAATGCGTTCTCCATCAAGGCGTCGTATTCAGAACTTTCGCGACAGCCAACGTAGTGAGACCGGCAAAGTCATACGGGCCAGTAGTCTGAGTAGCGCTGATGATCGTTCCAAGAGGAGCCTTTACAACTGCGATGAATTTTCTCACAGTGCTAACTCTCTTGATTATATTGAACGCCATAGCCCCAGCTGTCGGTTTAGTAATTCCGATCGATTTATAGACCTCAATCGTTTCTATAGCACGCTTGAAAGGGTCGGGCAATTGGAACGGGCTACTTCGACCAACAGTCTCAGACCAATTCGAAAAGAGGGAGAACCCCTGGACTTTGAAGAATGGCGAAAGATCCGTTTTCATGAACGCGCCGAGCGGGAACTTTCCTACTTGGTTGGAAAGCTGAAGGAAGATCAAAAGCAGAAGGATTTTCTATTTCGACCAAAAGATGTCGAGGACGTGAAGTGGATTGGTAACAGGGATCTTTCACTGAAGTCTAAAGAAAAGTCCGTTGAGGACTTGAGAGAGAATTTCGAAAAGAAGATTCACCAAGAATGGTTGGACGAGAATAAGAGGTTAGAGCTTGAGTCCAAAAAAGATACCTACAAGCCTTATTGGCGGGGAAGTTCCGTTGTTGATCTAGCCTCAAATATGGAGATCAAGTTCAATTCTGACAACGGATCATTCGGGGTTCAAAAAACAAAGTCAGAAGTTCCACCAGAAAAGCCTCTGTGTCTGAGTAACCGCCTCATAAGCACACTGTCCAAGGACCAAGTGAGCAAAATCACCCAGCAGCTGAATGAAATCTACAATGCCTCTGAACCGAAGACGAAACCTGATATTAGTGAAGAGTTCGTGATTACAGTTGATAAACAAATGCCTTCTAATGCTCTCAAAGTTCGGTGCAACTCGTCGATATCAAAGGAAGAATTGATTGGACCGGTTCTGCGTCGAAAAGAGGCCTCAGAAAAGTCCGCTAAAAGTAAGAAAATTGAAAACCTCTCTCGGGAATTCAAGACTGAACTAACAGAAGCGGACAAGAAAAGGCTATCGCAAAACTTCAGTCGAGAAATTCAAGGAAAAGCTCGATCAAGTTCACCAAATATAGTTGGTCGAGAAACCAGGGGTGCCATAGCAGCTGAAAATGCAAAACTTACTCCTCACGAAATTCCCGCTCCACCACCATTACCAACAAGTTTGAACGAAAATAAGAAACCAGCTCCCCCAAAGCCAATAAGAAAGTCTACTGAAGATCAGAAATCAAAGGCGGAACACGCTTCCGAAGAAAAAACCCCAGATACAGAGCCTACATCATTAGAACTGCCAATTGATCAACCCGACGAGACCGTTTCGAAAAAAATTATGTACTTTGAGGAACGCAGGTTCGAGGAATCACCAAAAACCATCTATCATGCCCGGAAAGACTCGTCGCCTGATGAAGACGAGATCATGCGTGTCATTGAAGCAAATATCAAGGCCAGAGCTCAATCGGGAAAGTACCATCATCAAGAAATGAGTTCATCCGTAACGGATCTCAAGGACCTGTTCGGAGAAAAAGAGTCTTCGCGGATAAATTTTCCTACACCTCGTCTTCCACCTCCACCAGACGAAACAATTTATCATGAGACCAAGCTCGATCAAAATCGGAGTACATCTTTGACCCTTCGAGCATCTCGCCAGGGAAGTAATGAAGAGCTAGAAACACTCTTCCGGTCTCGAAGTGTATCACCTCAATCTAAGGAATCGTCCTATCTTCACCGCGTCAATACTGGAGAAGTTCAGAAGATCAAAGACAAATTCGAAAGCCTCGGCCGCCCAAAAAAGAAGAAGCATTTTTTTGCGTTGAGCCCGCTGCGGAAGGTGCGCAGCGATCCGGAACTCAGCAATGACGGATCAAAAGACACCTTTAAGACAATTGTCCGCGAACACGAGCTGGGTGATGTTTCATGGATCGCTCATAAGTTCGAAGCGCGCCAATCGTCTGGTCGTGGGAGAAGTCGCATTCGAAAGCCTGGATCCCCCATTCAACGGATGCCCATTCGCAAAGAGGACCGTTTAATGCCCCACATTGATGTCATCAGCAAAACGGCGTCATTGAAGCAAGAAATGATGAAATCTCGAAGCCCAAGTCCAGCACGTCAACAAAATGCCCCACATGTTGGTGGAATCGAACGCATTCGTTCAATATTCGAGACATCACCAGATAGGACCTCCCCAATAGGCCAACCTCGCCTAGGCACTTCATCGCCAGAACTTAGAGATATTGCCCCCCATCTCACTGCCAGTTGGATAGCTCACAAATTCCCTAAACAAACGGATAACAATCTTCGCTCTCCACCACCTCCTCCCCCATCAAAACCCGAAAAGCTAGCCAAATCCGATTCATTGCCAATTAAAGAAGCCAAACGTCACGAACGATGTTATCGGTCCCGTTCGACTTCACCGCCAAAATCCAAATCAAAGCAGCCAGTAATATCCATACTCAAGCCACGTTTTGACTTTTTTGCAAATCAAAAGTTTGATCCTTTGATGCATCGCCCTAAGGCCAGATACGTTCCTGATTCAGGTGACGATAATTTACAGAAGTCATCCCACCGCGGTGGTGGCGTGAAGAAGACGACAGCTGTCAAATTCAAAGGTGAAATAGTTTTGTATTATTTGCACCATATAGTGTGAAAGTTGTTTGCACTTTCGTAGTCTTGTTTTTCCTTTTTTGTTCTAGGTTTGACATGATGCGAAGAACATTATGAAATTTCAGGACTCTCAAGAGTTAGGGGCATTTTTAATTTTTACCATAGGCGTCTCTTTAATATTGAAACACTTCTATTGTGTCCTTTATTTAGTAAAATGTACTTGTAATAGTTGTTATTGTATTTTACTATTTTTTAATAATTAAGTAAGCTGTTATCAAGTTTTCCAGCGCACAATTTGGTAAGTTGAACTCAACAGTTAACTTACCAAGATGGAAAGTTACTAGGGATACTTTGAATGAAGATGAATAGAAAGCGACTGTAAATAAAGTTACTCATTTGAAATTTGAAAGAAATTTAAAAAAAAAAAGTAGTAGTAAACAGAGTCGGAGACAGCACGGAACCCTGCTGCACACCATCATTAAAACTATCCAATACAACTTGTTGTTAACTCCTTTGTTAAAAAAAAAATCTGTAAAAATGACCGAATCTTCTGGGTTAAGGGGTTGATATAAAATTTTGGTATTAGGCTTAGTTTGTGTATACAAATTTTATTAATGTTAAAGAGCCGTCGAAAATTTTATTTGTTTATTTGCAAAATTTAAAAGTTGATGAATAGATTGACAATTTTAAAAATAAAATTACAAACTGTTATTGCTATAAATTTCGTCTACAAAAATATCAACGAACTTATAGATGTTAAGCCAACAGGAAAGGCAGCTGGTGTAATGTAACAAAAATTATCACCAACAAAATCTATTTTGATTAAAAAAAAAACAAACAATACAACCTTAAGAAACGATCCATTTAATTAACAAACGAGGCTTATATGTTACATGAGTTTATTTTATGGCATTCTCAAGAGTGTCGAATTTTTATTAGAGGCGAAATTTCGAATTATATTATTGCAAAATGATCTGACTTTTGGCATTATAAATTCATACTTACATAGTTTACCAGCATGAAAGATCGCTGCTTCAGACAAGGCGGCTTTCCATCCTCCTCGATTTCGAACACGCCTACTTCCCAGCGTTCTGGCATCATTCATAGTTTCATCTTCAAAGCACAAGTCTTACATATATAAAGCATTGTTGTCTATTTGCTCACTCAATGTGGCCGAGTCAATTTTGTCGACATTCATATCTAAATACACCTCAAATAATTCCTTTTTCCACCCTTCTCGAAAATTGACCAAATATCCGTCGAAGGCGGTAAGACAGGGCAGTATAAGGATATGTTAAAGCATGAACTTAAGGACTATTCACATGAGAGCGACCAACGACCAGCGAATAAAAAACACAAATGGGATTTAAAACAAATATAAGCCTAAATTCTTCACAAAAACTTTACAAAAGGGTAGGAATCTAGTTTAATTAAATGTTAATTTACTAAAATTTGCGTTGTAATTGCTAAAATGAGAGAAATTTGAGAAAATAAATTGGTCGTAGCAATCATATTGCAATTCAATTGCAAGTCTTTGTAGTGGTTTCTTAAAAAATAAGGTTTTATAAAAGAAAATTTTAAAACATTTTTAAGAAAAATGTTAGTACGCCAATTTGCATTTTTTATTATTGTATGAATAAAAATTAAATTTACAAAAAAAAGTATTGAGCCGTTATCGAGATATTGAATTTTCAAAAAACAAAAAATTGTTTTTTTTTTCAAATTTCAAAAAAAGATTTTTCTTAAAGTTTTGAAATGCAATGTTTTTTAAACTTTTTAGAAGCGTCTCTTTACGAAATTTCATTAAAATCCGTTGTGCTGATAATGAGAAATTCAAAATTTTAAAAAATCGTTCTATGGTAGGTACAGTCAGTAATATCTTGTTTTCAAAATTTTTTTTTATTAAATTTCAGATATTAAACAATAATAAAAAGAAAAAAATATAAGCAAAATTCTCGGAACCGTTTTCGAGAAAAATACGATTTTCGGAAACCATTTTTTAACATTTGTATGGAGGGTACCGTTATTTTTAGGTAAAATGAATTTATTTTTCCCATATCTTGTAGATTATTTTTCCAAACTTTTATTTATCAACTTTTAAAAAAATCGAGCATGGGGTTTTCGAAATATTGTGTTTCAAAAAAAAATTTTTAAGTTTTTTTAAAAATCCAAAAAATTTCTTTTTGGAAAATTTGAATACACAATAATATTCAAACTGCTGTGAAGCTTAAGCATAAAAAGTATGATCAAAATCGGTGGTATTGTTTTTGAGAAAATCAAAAACAAAAAAAAATGGTCCCAAGGGGGGTACCAAAACTACTCATGTTTTGGAATTTTTTTTTCAACCATTACCTAGGTTTAACTAAATTAAAGGAGAAGCGATCGCCCACCAACACCGTCTCCTACTGACAGAATTTTTTATGGAGACAGTGAACGACAACAAACATACAAAAACTTTTGGGAAGATCAAATGGTATAATCTGGATAAGGAAAAAGGCGAAGCTTTTATTTCGAATATGCAAAACGTTCTGTATAACAACACCGATATAGTTCGAAATGAAGAGAGTACAGCACAAAGTATGTGGGATCTCCTACAGAGAACTTGCAAAGAAAAAGCCAAAACACTGTTAGGGGTTTCAAAAGGACACAACCAACAAGGCAAAGAAACATGGTGGTGGAATGATGAAGCTAAATCAGTTATAAGTAAAAAGAAAATGGCTTTCAAGGCTTGGTCGAAGTGCCCCTCTAATGATACAGAGCAAAAGTCACGCCTCGAAGTGGAATATAGAAACTGCAAGAAAGAAGCGAAGAAGAAGTGCGCCCAAATTCAAGCAAATAATACAGAAAACCTGTATCGGGAGCTGGATGAAATTTCTACCCCGACAGCTGGTGCTATTCAAGAGCTACGGCAAAACACGAATAAGGGCGCAACTATCTTCAAAATAGCCGCTCAAAGAAGAAGAAATGCCCAGGAGATTTGTTCGCCAAAGTTCATTAACAATGCTCAAGGCCAACTTCTTGTGGAAGACAACGAAATTCTTCACAGGTGGCGACAGTATTGTGACGGACTTCTAAACGAACAATTTCCAAGGCTATACTTTCCAATAGCTTCACCTAACTTAAGCGAAGTATCCGATGTCACAGTCGAAGAAGTTAGTGAGACGAAATACCCTCAGAGTTTTGGAAAAAGATGGGAGACATCGGGTTTAGATGGCTCATGATTCTTGTCTCCAAACTTATACGAGGTGATCGCATGCCTAATCAATGGAGGGAAAGTTACCTTCTTCCAATTTATAAAGGAAAGGGTGATACTCGAAGCTGTGATAATTACCGTTCGATTAAGCTGATGTCACACACCATGAAGATCGTTGAGCGAGTCTTGGGTAGCCGACTGCGAAAAATAATTAGGCTATCTGATGACCAGTGCGGGTTTGTCGGGGGTAAGTCAACCACGGATGCAATCCAGAGTATAAGAATAATTATGGAAAAACATCGGGATTCTTTGGAGGATTTGCATGTCGTATTGGATTTTGAAAAAGCATTCGATCGGCAACCACGAGATCTAATATGGGTGGCCCTCAGGCAACGAGGAGTTCCAGAAACCTATGTGCGGATAATTATGGACATGTATGATGGAGCAGTTACTAAAGTAAGATGCGCAGCTGGAGTCACCGAAGAATTCGAAATCACAGTAGGTGTACACCAGGGAAGTGTCTTGAGTCCCCTGCTCTTTATTACAGTTCTTGATTACCTGCTTGAAGGCAAAGTGACGGATCCAAAAGTGCATCAGTTATTCTTTGCTGACGATGGAGCCATCATAAGTGAAGACCCGATATCCCTACAACGAGCACTTGACGTATGGATGGATGTTCTAGAAGGAAGTGGGTACCGCATAAGCGCGAAAAAGACAGAATACCTATGCTGCCCATTTTCTGATCCACACAGGCCTATTCCAGACATTTATTTGAATGGAGTAGTGCTTCCCAAGTGTGAAAAGTTTAAATATCTGGGGTCTATGATAAATAACGAAGCTACTTGTGATGACGATATCAATCATCGCGTAAGCGTAGGGTGGATGAAGTGGCGGGAAAATTCTGCTATCTTCTGTGACCGAAAAATGCCCCCTAAGCTGAAAGGAAAGCTCTACACTTCAGTTGTGCGTCCAGCACTCACATACGGTTCACAATGTTGGACAATGTACAAAAAGTATGAGAGTAAGCTAACGGCAGCTTTGATGAAGATGCTTCGTATGACAGCAGGAGTTACAAAGCTTGATCGAATTAGAAGTACGAAGATCCGAGGAAGCCTTCATGTTAAGAATACCATTTCCCAAAAAATTGAACACGACCGACTCAGTTGGTATTGCCATGTTCAAAGGAGAGATCCTGAGAACCCCGTCAAAAGAGCAATATCATACAACGTTTCAATTTGGAGTAAAAAGAAAGGTAGGCCTAAACACTCCTGGTACAAACAAATGCAAAAACACCAGCATTCAGTTGGCCTCAGAAATGGAACAATACAAAACCGGGAGGCTTGCCGCCGATTTCTGAGGTCAACCCGGCGAACCCCACAGGCGGATCACTAGTGTGAAGCAGATACGTGGGAGAGTTATGATCCCCTCGACATCGAGATCATAACAGCGCCGAAACAAGGAAGAAGAAGAACTAAATTAAATTTTTTGATTTTTTTTTTAAATCGTTGGGACCGTTTTTGAGAAAAAAAAATATTTTTAAAATTTCGAAAAAAAATCGTATGGCAGGTACCGTTATTTTTGGTCTTAAAAAATCAAATAAAAAAACATCCGGGGGTAAAAAATTAAAACCCATATCTACCAAGTTTGAAGAAAATCGGCTGAGCCGTTTAGCTGTAATCGAACAGACAGACAGACAGACAGAATTGCCAGACCCACTTTTTTCGTCTTCGCTATCATCGTAATGTCAACTTTGATCAAAAGCTCGAGTTCGATTTTTTTTACGAATGCATAACTTGCCTTATAGTACCTATAAGTCGCAAGTAAAAATTGGAAAAGAGTCTTAAAATAAATTTTGTATTGAATAAAAAATTATTAGGGCTATTTTTAATTTTTCTAATTTACCAATATCAACAATTTTAGTGATCAACAGCACCAATACCTGGCTGACTATGGGGGTTCTAAAGATTTTAACTTCCTCTTTGGGTACTCTGTACCACTCAAACTTCTCATTTGTTCTGCTTATTGCATATTCAGTTGTCAAGGAGGCGCATATGTCCACAGTTTTCTAAGGACAACAAAACTTTGGATAATACCTTCGGCTGGCAGTACTATTGTCTAAGAAAATTGTTAACAGTATGATAAACTACACCTCGAAGCAATTACCATCAAATAGTTCACTGATGGAACAAGCGAAAGAACTGGTTCCCGCCTAGAACTAAACTAACACATCACTGATGCGGCAGTCCACCGCCATTTTCTAAGGGTATCTGGTCGATCACGTCGTGGGTATTCATGAGAACGAGGTGGCAGACTGTAGCAAAAATAAGCCATTTTAAAATGTCCTCAGCCCTATTGCAAAATAGGAAAAAATATAATAAAATACAAAATATAATAAAAAAAAAACAAGTAGATACAAGAACTGAGAAGAACTCCCAAAGCTATAAGACAGGCGAAATTACTACTGTATAATTATAACCAAGAACGTTTCACCAACTGCATCAGCTTAAGTCGCTACAACCTAAAAATGTTAACAAGTAGTATCTTCACTGGACACTGCAAACTTAGAAGACACTTAGGCTTACAATAAGATTCTCCAAAATGCATGAGGAAACACCAGACCACATACTAGGAAAATGTCGTCCACTCATGCACCAAAAGAAAAAACTATCTGCGCCGATACCAGTTATAGAATAGAGCACCCTGTCCTCTAAAAACAATAGATTTGAAGGAAGAATTGTAAGATGAATAAGCTCATCTAGATTTAGGTGAGGGCACAATAGATCTCTAGGTCGCAGGAAAAAAACCCCAATATAATTCATTTATTCATTGATTCCTTTTGCACAAAACATTTGCTTTATTTTTATTTGCGTTAAATTGGTGTTCGAAAAGTTTGGGGCCATTTGATATATCACCCCAAACTTGAAAAGAAAACACGGCTCAAAGTATGGAAAATCACATCAAACCTTAAAAATAAGAAAATGTTCTTGTTTTGTGTGTAGATTTTTTCATTTTTGCGATTTTTTTTCAATTATTTTGGACCATATTTTCATATATTGAGCTTAGTTTCAGTTTTGGAAAAGGCTCTGTTTTTGGTGTCATTTTCCTTTTTTGCTCTTGGGGATTTTTTTTTTATTGAAGCCACACTGAGTATTTTTCGGAGTTCAAGATTTTTGAATTTATTGCTTTTTTTATTTAATCTCCCCACCAGAAAAAAAACTTCTTAAATTTCACATCCCCTCATGATGAAATCACAAATCTCTTTTTAAGATTTCTTAAAAGTTTTTCAAGCAGTGGTGTTACTTGGGTTACATGAATCGCCCAAGTCCTTAAAGTTTATTCAATTTCTGGAAATTGATATTTTTTTAAAGATTATCAGGAACATCGTTATGAAGTTAAGGATCTAATACGGTGTATATTCGCTAATAATGGAAGAACTAATCCGCTTGGATATCAACCTACAAACTCATCAAATTAAATTGCTTTCATGCTTCATTAAACTTACATATATGCTTTTGACTTACTTATACTTATTAATTAATTAACCTAACTCTTACAAAAAATACATACTCAACATAATGAAACGGTACCACATCCACATAATTTGCTCCTTTCATTTTTTTCTTGTAATCATAAATCGAGGATAAAAGTTGGTTGAATGTATCCATTACACATATAAAATTTAAGCAAAATCTGCTCCAATTTTATAACATAAAATGCTTAACATCGCCTGTGGCAACATATACTACATATATTCTTTCGCTTGGTTTGGTTTAATTTATAGAATGCAAAATATATAGAACTCTCTTGGATTTCTTTGAACTCAAAACACAACTCGTGACATGCAAAAATAATAATTATTCAGTTTTCATTTAAAAAAAAAAAGAAACAGAAACATACATTTTACATTATTTTTCTGCTTTTTTGTTTGTTCTTTTGTTTTTTTTTTATATTATTTTTCCTGAACCCTTCCCGGAATTTAGACGACGACGATGAAGTACCGACACCACCGGTGCCACCAACTAAGGGTGTACCTTTACCATTAGATTCAAATGGATCTTACAATCTGGGTGAGTTTGTTTGAGAAGTTTTTTTTTTTTTTTTTTTTTTTTGAGTGCGAAGTTAGAAAATATTTTGGATTTCTTCAACTTAGCTGTATACCTACCTTACTTACATGCGCTAAGAGACGACTAAAAAGGATAAAGCTGATAAGTCCACTTTTGGCCATTTTTGAAATTGAATCAATTTTATTCAAAATTCTACACAAATTGCTTACAATAGTTTTTTCGAATGCAACGAGGTTGTTCTAGAAATTCAAACTTAATTTAGAGCAACATTTGTAAGATTTTTTTTATCCTTTAAGTCTTGCAGTCTTCCAAATTAACCCGACGGTAAATATTTCGAAAGATCAAATTTTCAAAGTACAAATTTAAAGAGTTTTAAGGAAAGAAATTAGGACATAAGCCTGTAGTACTAAACACCCGCCGAATGACTTTAAAAAAAAGGTGATCTATTTGAGCTTCATGGACAAAAGGGTCTTGCTCTTCAAAACAGAAGAATAACGATTTTATTTTACAAAATTTGCAATTTATAATGAGTTTCCACATACGTGTGGAAGATGTGTCAACATTAGCGTTCATCCGAATTTTTAATATCGAACGTACCCAATTATAAACATAGGTACATAATATGTATGCAATGTTCTTTATATTGAAAACATTTTCTATGCATTTTAGTAGAATTTTATTTTTTTTTTATATGAAAGAACTTTGGACTGAACTTCACAGAAATACACAGAAAATCAAAAAGTTTTAAATTAAACGAACGAACCGTTTTATTTCAAAAGTTAAATATTGTTAGAAAAAAAACGCACCACTGGACTTCATTACGTAGCGTAAAGTTTGATCGACTTAAGTTTTAACAGGGATGTTATTTGATACAACATTACCTTTTTCCACATATATTCAAACAGAGATGTTATCTGGTCGGAGCATTAATAGGGGCGTTCTAATCCTCAAATTTGTTTGACAAGCACAGCAAGATGAATATTTGATGGATAAAAAACATTAGCGTTCACATTCATCAAACATGCTCTCAAATAGATGAGGAATTAGATGAAGAAACATAAAAATCAAGTAATTTTTATGTTCCAAATCTACAGAAAACTTATACTAATCTAATGAAATCCATCTGAATTACCGCTACCGCTTAAAAAACTCATTTTGATATATATTCCTACGATGTGCAGAGCTCGATATCTTCACGGAAAATTAAATTTTCTTTAGGCTTGACAATCATGCGTTCATCTTCACATTCTCAGATATACTTGTCATGCAGCCAAAATGCTGCAGCTGGATGGAGCGTTCACATTATCAAATTCAAGCTAATTATACTGGGCTTGTGAAACATAATTCTAGAATGTGAACGCCCCTAATGGTATATGAAAATATATGATAATTCAGTTTGATTCTTGGACCCTGTTTACACTATACTTTATTTCGTTGGTTTTGTCATATTGACAGTTTGGTCGAGGGGTGTAGAAACGTAGATTCATTCTGCTACACTTCTTCATCTTACACCAAATATGTCAAAAAGACGAAAGACGAAAGATATAATTTTGTATTTTGTCTGCTATAGACGGTGTCTTCTACACTGAGTTCAATCCTCCGACTTTTTTTTGACGTTTCTGTACTTTATCTCACTCCACCTGTCGGAGATTTAAAAGCCGATTTTCGTTTGTATTATACGCATACTCAAGGGATTATGAATACCCTTGATTGACATCATTCCCATCTTGTATTGTAAATTGTCAAAGCATTATTATTGTAAAGTATTATCAGACCAAAAACATAAATTTTAAAATAAGAGCCAAGTTCTTCCATACAAAAACCTATGTGTAAACAAGTCAGCCGTGAAAAGTACTGAGATCTAAAAGTACGCCAAGTTCTTACTTCATCAAGGTTAATACCGAATATTTAAAGTAGAATAATATTGAAACAGCTACAATGTAATAGAGAAATTTTATTATTTAATCATTACTGACTAAAATTTGATGGGTTCACTAGTCAAGTTTTAAAAACCTTTCGAATTGGGCACAAAAAAAACTTGCCAAGTAAGCCCATCAAATTTTAGTCAGTAATCATTAAATAATAAAATTTCTCTATTACATTGTAGCTGTTTCAATATTATTCTACTTTAAATATTCGGTATTAAACCTTCATGAAGTAAGAACTTGGCTCTACTCCTCTACTTGCATAACAAGACCTACCGTTGTGCAAAGTTACAAGATTCTATGATGTCGGGAAGTGCTCCATAATTTTGATGATCTGTCAGTCAGTCAGTCAATTACGGTTTTTGTGATTTTTGAGGCCTTATATCTCAGGGACCGCTTATGATAGAAAATTGAAATTTGGTGAGGCGCCTGTGCTTGACTAGCTTAGCAAATATTCGGAATTTCAAGTTTCTGCCTTCATTGGTACTGAAGATAGGGAGGGGTCAAAAGTCGCCTGAGTTTGTTCCTGTAAAAAGGATGTAGTGCCAGAACTTGGCTGGGCACTACCGTGCCCTTTGATTAGTAAGAGCAAACATTCCCATTAATTATAGAACACAACGTCGTTCAAGTGGATACCTCGGCTGGCTTCGTAGTAGCGCATTCTGTCACTCCAATTTTCCAAGACCTTATGATGGTTCGGGCTGTAGCTCACGGATTGCTTGGATGATATTAGCCTTAAATTTTTGAATCGTTTCCGGATTGTTGTCATAACATCGATCCTTTGCGGTTCCCCACAAAACAAAGTCAAAAGTGATCGAATCGCAGCTCCGAGCCAATTGACATCGCCAAAATGGCTGATAACACGATTTGGGAATTTGATGCGGAAGAGATCGATTGTTGCATGGTCTGTGTGGCATGGCGCGCCATCCTGCATAAACAAGAGGTCGTTTAAATCCAACGGTCCCCAGCCTCATTTTTGAAAAAAAAAAAATGGTACAATTGTGCCATCACTCCACAATCTGCACCAACCTGCTATATGGCCAAAGCGGAGAAAACTTAAAAAAAAAAAAATAATCCATTGGTATCGCAATTATCATGCAGTTGATGGCTTGACAGATGGTATCAAATCCGAAATTTAGCATAATGTGATTTCAAAAATAAGGGTCAATTTTAATTTTGACATATTTAGAATATTTCGTGACAAATGTCAACCGTTTGCCCTGAAAATGCATTTTCCAGAGCAGAAAATAAAAAAAAATCATTTTCCGGATTTTTTTTTAATATCATCTCTGAAAATCCATTTTTCCGGAGCTCGCAATAAAATACATCCATCACTAAAGTGAAGGGGATTTGCTTAAGAAATTGAATAACCCTGCAATCAAATTTGACACAAGTTTTTTCATCTTTCTTCTTTTTGATATAAAGGGTGAGAGGTGCAGAAATGTTGGGGAAATGAGTTCTAAATATCAATGGAAAGTAATAAAATGAACTTGCTAGCCTCACTATTGACCACAATATCACTCTTATCTGGGTTCCGCCGGATCATTGTGGCATTGATTTAAATGAACGGGTGGACGAATTGCCCAAGCAAAGATCAGCCCTTCATAACGCACTTGCGGCAAGAGTCAACATTCCATTCGGATTTATCAAGGGCAAAATTATCTCAATTCTTCTAAGCGAATCAAACCTTAGGTGGAGCAGTTTAATTAACTGCATTATATCTAGAGAGATTTGGCCCACCTAAAATAAATCCCGAAGACTTAATCTGATATGCAGACCCAGGCAAGACGTAGCCAGGATCGTAGCTACCTGTAGCGTACACTGGTCAATAGAAGAGCACGCAGCGATGCTAGGTATTCCTCACAACACTTACTGCCATAGCTGTTGGGAACGGCGGGAAAAAGAAACAGTCCTCCACTTCCTCTGCAAAGACCCTGCTCCGACGAACTTTCGGAAATGAAGATCAAAGACTTGATCTCTATTTTCTTCGATTACTTCTGTGCCGCGCCTTTTGTTTTATTCTTTAGATCCCCAGCTAGCGAAATGAGGACTTTGACGGAGGCCTAAGTTACGGGGGGGCTGGTAATCACTTAATCGGATTGGCTACTTTTTCAGTACCAGTCAACAAGCTAGCTAGCTTGGCGCAGTGTATATGGTGCCAGGTGAGTGTGATGGTCCGGCAGAGTGAGGGATCCAATTTCCGGATGATTGTGCAAGATCAAACATACAATAAGAATAGATGTTTACACTACAAAAAATTCTAGGATTTTGAGAAAACATTAAAAATTGTGGGATAAGTTTGTTCAGTTTTCAGAGACTGTTCAAAACCATTTTCCTAGCTAATGTCCTTTAAAGTATAAATACAATAACTGGTAGTTTTGATTGTTGAATTAGTCGATTTTTTCCCTAAATTTAAGCCCGAAAACGCAAAAAGAACAGCTTTCCCCAAACGACACTTTTACACTGGATGTTGAAAGTTTGCAACCAAAAAAAAAAGCAAATAAAAAATATTGTCTCTTTTAAATGAGATTAATATTATTCATATAAATGTTTATTAAATTCTTAACACACTGCTTAATAAATCTAAAAATTATACTTCCATCCTATTTTTTTTTTTTAATATTTTTTCATCAACCATTTTCACTATGACCAATTACATACATATTTCAAACTTTTTCTCAAACAAAAAATATAACTTACCTACTCGTAACTGGGAAATTCCCCAGCGATTCTAGAAATGGCATTTCCATTCACAAGCAAAAAAATTGTATAACCTACTTTAAACTGTAAAGGCCTACTTCGAAAACAACTATACAACAAAAACAACCCTTAAAACTGTGTCAATTTAATTCTCTTTTGCAACCCCTGCAATATTGTATATATACATCATCATCACCTACTAATGCTCCACTTTACATTTTACTATACACTTTGTGGTCAGAATAAACAAAATTATGTCAACCATCGTCATTCGAGCAATTCGAAAAATCGCAATATAGCCTTTATTCAGGGCTTCCTTTATGATGGTCATTAATTTCTCCTTTTTTTACATGCAAAAAAAAACGAACAATTTCAGTTAATTTCTTCTATGGCAACTTGGTAGCGATTTATAGAATCGAACAAAAAAAAATATTCATAATTCCAGTTAATCTATATGGCATTTGTTGCTTTGTTTTTGGGTTTAAGTTTCCTAATACAAGAAAAAATAATCAAGAAGACTCTCATTTACCACCAAAATCAAAACATAAAAAAAACACCCCAACCACACTTTTGCCGGCTAGGTTGAAGTTTCCAAAACATAACAAAAACCCGTTACCATGACAAAAACACTGACTATAACTACTAAACTTTCTCCACCACAAACAACCACGACAAGCACTATGAAACTTTCAACCCCTAATATAGCCCTTGTAGAGGTCTCATGATTTAACTGGAAGTGTTGCCGTCATAAATTTAAAAATAGAAAATTCAATTTTCGTTTTACTCGTAAAAATAGAAAAACTGAAAACAAAATTTATTTAAAAAACTTCATTGTTAGCTCACAAAGGAGTCTTATTTTTTAACACGTTTTAACTGGCATTATGTCTAGTTGAAATGTTTAAAAAAGGCTTAAGTGACAAAAAATAAAGAAGGCAGCTCTCACAAAAAGGTCAATAGGGGTTAAAATTATACTTTTCAGGTTTTCAGCACATTTTTTTTTCAAAACTTCACTTATTTTTAACAGAACAAAAAATTTGTTTTTTATTTAACATGAACTAAAATAATTCGAATATCTCATTTATGTAATCATATACATACATATGCCCTGTAAAACCCCTCGACATTATGGTTAGTGCGTTGGACTATCATGTGGAGGGTCCTGGGTTCGATTCTCAAGAAAGTTTTTCAGGAGTATAATACTTCTAATGAGAAATTGCCAAATCCTCCAAGAGTATCTCTTGTCATGTTTGATATGAAATAAAATTCGTTATGTCATTATTGAAAAAGTCAAAATACGAACAAATGTTTCTATGTTAGGTACCTACACTTAGCAATTTTTAATTAAATTTTTTGTTGATCAAATTATAGATCGTAAAAACTATGGGTGTCGATTTCTTAAGGAAATACGATTTTAGAAAATAATTTTTTGATATTTTTATGGTAAGTACTGTTATTTTTCTATAAAATATTTTTTTCCTTAATCTTGTACATTTTGTAGATATTTTAAGTCTTAAGCTTTTTTGTTGCTATATGATATTATTTATTTATTTACTTTTCGGACCAATTACGATAAATAGATTTGTGATAGATGACCACGAAGTTGGTAAACTTTTCGAAGCGTCGGGAAAATAAAGAACCAGATCTATTTAAGGCGGTTATTCCGAAAATTAAATAAATAAATAATCTTGTAGGTAGTATTAAACAACAGTAAATTTCCAAGATAAAAAAATAGGCATTAGGTTTTTGAAATATTGAATTTGCACAAAAAAAAATAATATTTTTTAAAAATAAAAAAAAAATCGGAAATTTGAACACACAGTATTATTCAATTTTTAACGACTTTAACATAAGCGAAACATAATCATATAAAAGAAAATACGTACAAGACTATAATATAATACATGAATTTAATGCGATAAAAATTTTGAAATGCATGAAATTGTAGTCTGATTTTTAGAAAAGTATGAAATTATGCAAATAAAGTTTAAAAATCGTTTTATTATTAAATAAATTTTTATATGAGAAATTTACTTAAAATTCGCACGAACAAAATTTGAGATGCCAATTGTAAATATTTCGTAATATAGATTTTAGGAAATAAATTCAAAAACTAATCGTTCACACGTTTTGAAGATACTGATTTTTCAAAAAAAATTGGAATATTATTTTTTTGTTTTTAAACCCAAAAAATATTTTTTCCAATATTTTTATATTCAATATTATTTTAAATTTAAGGGGGCTCTTGGTAAAAATTTTTGGTTGAAATCGTTATAGCCGTTAATAAGACAGTCGAAAAATATTTTTTTAATAAAATTCTGTTCGACCAAAATGTAGTCATTTCCCATAGCACACCCAATTTTTTTTTTATCAAAATCGTTAGAGCTGTTTTCGAGATCAATTTTGCATTATGGGTATATTTTTGGAGCTAAAAAAAACATTCAATTTTCCTCTAATGAATCACCAAAGACCCTTAAATACCGAGTTTAAAGAAAATACCTCCAGTAGCTTAGCCTGTAGATCGAGGTACAGCCATACAGACATATAGACAGGCAGGTGGAATTTCTGGATCAACTTTTTTCGTCTTCTCTATTATCATAATGTCAACTTTGATCAAAATCTCGAGTTTAATTTTTTTTTTCAAATGCAGACCATGCCCTATAGTAACTATAGTGCAAGTGAAAAGGTGGTTCTATTTAAGCAAAAGGGTGGTTGAATTTTTTTTTAACCAGTGGACAGTTTTTAAGAAAAAAACTATTTTATATAATTATGAAAAACAATTTATGGCTGGTTACGTTATTTTTTGTCTTAAAAATAAAATGAAAAAAACGTGTGTGATGAAAAACTTAAAAATATGTACTTTCTAAAAAGTTAAAAGAAAATCGGCTGAACCGCTTGGGCTGTTGCCGAACAAATAGATATACAAACAGAGTTGCCTGAGCAAAGTCTCGAGTTCGATTTTCTTACGAATGCATAACTTGCCATAAAATACATGTGTATAAATATCAAATTTAAAAAAAATGCTTGGAACCTTTTTTTGCATATCAATATGAAGATTTTTATATAGAAAGCTTAAATTATATGACAACCCAAATAAATTAACCCATACGCAGATCAATTTAAGCTATTCAAAAACTATTTAATCTATAGGGAATTCAAATTGACTTTCTAACAGCTTAAATTGATTTGGTTTCAGTTCAATCTTTTTGTAAAGGGTGTTTTCTTAGAGGAGGCTAACTTTAAATTGGCAACATTTTTTTTCTGTTACAGTGGATTTGAAGGTTCTCGGTAGTTTTGAAGTTAGTTTGATAATTCATAATGAATTAAATCACGCCAGATGATTTTCAAATTTATTTTGAAAAATATGGTTAGATTCGAGAAACGCCGTTACGTACGGCTTATGGTGCTCATAATTTTCCATCAGAGCGATTAATTCGAGAACCTATGGCAATTCGTTTTTTCTTAACGATAATACGCATCCCCTAAGAGTTTTATAATACGCATAGTGTTAATGATCACCGAAATGTGTCAAAATAAAGCCAACATTTCATGCGTTATTACCGAAATCATATTCAAACGTTAAAATGACAAAAAAATATCTTTCAAATAAAGCGAATTTCATGAATATCAAAAATATTTTTCTGTACTTCAAATTAAATTTTTTTAAATTCAGGTTAAACTAGTTTGCTATTTTCATTCAATAGCTTTCGATTCGATAATACAAATTAACAGACAAGTTTTAGAAAAAACAAAAACCACAACCCATCTTTATATATATAATTCTTCTGTGAGTGTGTATGTCACTGAACTTCTCTCAAACGACTGGACCGATTTTGATGAAATTTTTTCTGTGTGTTCAAGGGGATTTGAGAATGGTTTAGATTCATAATTTTGTCCGCTGGACAATGTTTTTTTAATTAATTTTTAATTTTTTTATCAAAATCGTTAGATCCATTTTCGAGACAAATAAGTGTATGCATTACAGGTGTATGGGGGTTACCGCTAGTATACATATATATATCAAGAAAAATTAGATCAGAAATTTTGTGTGAGGTTTTGAAAAAATCGTTTGAGTATTTTTAAAATTTGCACAAATATTTCCATTTGAAAAAAAAATCCTTCAAATATTTAGACCAGAATTTGAATTCATATCTTAAAAAAAAAAAACAGAATGTGGAATAAAAAAAAATTGGAACTCTAATCATGATTTGATATACAGACTCTTAGATTTGGGAAGAATTAAAGAACACATAATTATTCAAGCGGTTTTATAAACGTCACAAATCTAAATAATGGACTTTTTTCTTTTACAAAAAAATGTTTATAAGATTTTACTTGAACATGCAAAATTTTAGCATATTTCAAATATGCGTTTTTTTTCTCCAGAACTCTGAAATTCAGATTTATAACAATAAAATGACTTACTTAATATAAGAAGTATATTCAAAATCTTCTAAGTTAAAAAAATTAAATTATTTTATGAGATATAGATAAACTAACACAAAAGTTCACAATTATAACTCAAAATTTGAAGCAAAGTTATTCGTCTTATAAGGTTCTAGACTCTAGGTCAAAGGAAATCTGAGGCCAAATTACCACTTCAGTGACCGAGTGAGTGAGTCCCATATCCCATCAGTAATCGAATGAACTTTGGCATGATGACATTCGTAGTCTAACGTATCGTTTAACTATTTAAAATTGTAGTAATTATATTTTACTACATCGAGTCTCTATTGATTTGTATCGAGTCTTTTTTGTTTGACAGATGGAATTTGTATTCATTTCATTTATTTTTGGATAAACAAATTCCATTCTTTGGAAAAAGAAAACTCGGTAAAAACAAAGTTTTCGTAAGTTTTTCAGTTTTAATTAAAAGCATTTGAGGATATTTCTACAAATCTTCCTTCAAATCTGCCTTCCATTGCTGACAATTTGGCAATAAATTTTTTGCCAAATCGTTGTGGTTTGAGATGAATTCCGCCATTAAATTTTTGTGCTGTTGATTAATTTTGTTTAGAAAAGATAAATTTTGTAAAAAAAATAAAATGCACGACTGGGTCGCACGAACTTGCTCCTATGTAATGGACTAGGAATTTTAAAAACGAATGTTATTAGAGAAAACTGTTCATAAGGATAAAATTAATTTTTTAAATTCTTTTAGAGACAAAAACAGAATGCTATGCAAATATGAATTTATGCAAGAACAAAAATTATAAGTCGTTTTAGTGGTTTCTTAAAAAAACGCTTTTAAATACAAAATTTTGGTATGCCAATTTTAAGTTTTTATTACTGTAAGAATGAAAATTAAATTTCCAAAAAAAAAAATATTGCACCGTTTTTGAAATATCGAATTTTCCAAAAAAAAATTATTTTTTTTTCAAAAATTCAAAAAATCTTCTTTTTTTTAAGTTTTGAAATGCAATGGATTTTAGACTTTTTAGAAGCATCTCTACAAAAAATTTCATTAAAATCCGTCATGTCTATAATGAGTAATTCAAAATTAAAAAATATTGTTCTATGGTAAGTACAGGCTGTAATATCTTAATTTCAATTTTTTTTATTAAATTAAAGATCGTTAAAATTAATTGAAACAAACAATTTTTTATCAAAATTCTAGGCTCCGTTTTCGAGAAAACTAAAATTTTTGAAAGTTATTTTTTGATGTTTGTATGGTGGGTACCTTTATTTATAGGAAAAATAAAACTTTTTTTCATACATCTTGTAGGCTATGTTGATAAACTTTTATTTGTCAAGTTTGAAAAAAATTTAATAGAAGGTTTTCGAAATACAGTACACTCTCGTTAACTTGAACATACGGTAACTTGAACATTCCAATAACTTGAACAAATATTTTTTCCCTTTACGCATTCTATACCTTGAACGGACTATTTTTAAGACTCAATACCTTGAATTTTTCCCCTAAGTACTCTATAAGTTGAACAAAAGTAAAATTTATAGGAACTCTGTAACTTGAACAAAGTTTAATATTGAATTTCTTAAATTTTTGAATTCATGCAAGGTACCTGGGATGTTGGTACAGAATGCAAACGGTTTTGTAAAGGGGAATCCCAGGAAATTTCTTTAGCATATCCGTATAAGGTTTTATTCTTCATAATCGGTGAATTTCTGAATTTCATTTGAACACGTGCGTATTTAGGAATCGAAAAACGTTTCAATTAAAAGTATTTATTAATAATATCATTATTTATGTTTTAAAATCATAAAAATGAATCATTAATAAATAAAAACAACAATTTTTTAACTTGATCCAGTAACTCGCACAATCCTATAGCTTGAACACACCTGGTTTCGTCCGTGTTCAAGTTAACGAGCGTCCACTGTATTGAGTTTTGAAAAAAAAATTTTGAATTTTTTTTTTTAAAATCCAAAACAAAATTTTTTGAAAATTTGAATACATACATAATTCTATTTAAATTTTTGGGGAGCTTTAGCACAAAAAAAATTATCAAAATCCGTTGTACCGTTTTTAAGAAAATCAAAAACTAAAAAAATAGTTCCTTGGGGGTACCCTCCATATCCATTTTTCGGAAAAAATTTTTCATTCAGTACCTAGCTTTAACTAAATAAAATTTTTTTGTATCTTTTTTTTCAAATCTGTCGTGCAGTTTTCGAGAAAAAAAATATTTACAAAACTTCGTAAAATATTCGTATGGTAAGTAAAAAAAAAAGAAAAAGGGGTGTGTGGGAAAAAATTAAAAATGATATCTACCAAGTTTAAAGAAAATCGGCCGAGCCGTTTGAGCTGTAGTCGAACCAACAGGCAGACAGACCGACAGACAGAATTGCGAGACTCACTTTTTTTCTTCGCTATCATCGTAATGTCAACTTTGATCAAAATCTCGAGTTCGAATGTTTTTACGAATGCATAACTTGCCTTATAGTACCTATGTATAAGTCGCAAGTAAAAATGAAAAAAAAAACATGAAATACATAGGTACCATCATTTTTACGTTTTACTCCAGAATTCACATCACTCATACACTATCAGTTCAGTCGGCTGTTCATCTAACAAATAAAATTCATCATCACTAATCGGATGAGAAAATGTCAAATTATAGTATTCGATTGCTCAATGACGTAAGCGATAATGCCAAACTCACATAATTCAGTCACGTACTACTCGAAAACTGATGCGATAATTTGGCCCCTGAACTCAAAGACGCAATGTCCTATAGAAAAACGAATCCGATGCAAAGTCAACGGGCGGCATGAAGAAAACTAGACTATCTTAGACATCTGCGTCATCGTAAGGTTAATTTTGAGTAAAACCATAAAATTTTTAATATACGTACTCCAATACCTTAATGTTCGTGACTTAATGTTAAATGGCTAGTTTCCATTTTACCAAGCAAAAATAATTTTTAACAAACGGCAACAATGGTGATAACTGGGCTCGCATGCAACCCCCTTGCTATTGTGCCATTTAGTACTTTCACCACGTTTGCTAAGAACGAACCAATAACAGTTATTTCGAAGCCTTTGTCCGCCACAGTCGTAATTTGCAATCAAAAAATAAGTCCTTAATAAGTCGCAAAATATTTCAAAATCAAACCGCCTTTACCACCCTCTCGAAGACGTTGAAAATTCTTCATACCTTTGAACTTGAACAAAAGGCAAGGAATTCTAAGAAGACAAAAAATCCATAAAACCCTCCAAACAACCCCTTTATTATTCCGAAGAAAATGGTTGCAGATTCGATAACAGTTTGTTGTTTTGTTTAGTTTGCATAAATAAAAACTACGTGCTTGGAATTCAATACACTGGTAGCCTTCCAGATTCAACGCTGCCATACTCTTTCGATAAGCCAATTAGTTCCGAAATCGAATTCGCCCTAATTGGCTTAGTGAAGGGAGGCGCACCATATCAGTGCGGTCGTAAGTTAGTGATGGGATTTGTTGTAGTGATTGTTTGTTTGTTTTGACGTGTAACTTATTGTGATGGTGTAACTCGTTCATTCAATGCCGTTAACCGCAAAGCAAGTGCGGTATTAGTTACATCAAGACAACTGTCGCGGAAGAGCTAAGAACTTTGTCTTCAAGCAAAGCCATCGCCAGCAACCAGGTGAAGAAATAGACAAAACAAAAAGTACAAACAGATGCAAAAGACAAAAACAAACTATTAGCGTTTGTTTTCAACTTTCATTCCATTCAAGCCGCGCTGCGTCCAATCTGGGTTGAGAAATCAGTGCGGTCACATCGCGTTTTATTTTAGTTGCTTCTAACTGAATCGCAATTCGGCTCGAAGCGAAATAATCTTTCAAGAATCGTTAAAAAAAGACAAAAATGTATCGAAAAAGTTTCCCAAACTCCGACTACATTCCGGCATCGTTCTACACCAATCCCAAGTCCTACCAAGAGTACTACGACGAAGGCGGCGGCAGTAATGGCAGTAACGTTGAGAGTGGCATTGATATTGGCCACCAGAGTGCCACTATCGGGAGTAGCAGCAAAAACTACTGGCACGGAAAGCATCCACTGGACGCCAATAACAATACACAGATTTATCAAAATCGTAATGGAGCCGTGAACGGTGCGAGCGCAATGAGCCACAGTCGCAGCATGGGCACATTGAATCGTAGGACCAGTGTCGCCCCAGAGCAGGTGCATACAGAGAATTCGATACCTCAAACCAAGCAGCTGCATCATCATCATCATCATAGAAAAACACCAAAGCCGATGCATCATCGAAGTTGCAACAATCTTTTAAGTGGCGCAAACGGTGATAGTGGCGGTAATGGCGGCGCTGGCGGCCTCATAGGTGGCTCTTATAATAATTACTCCAACAAAGGTGTTGCAGCAGTAGTTGGTGGTGCAAACGAATATATGCAAATGCCAACTACAGCAACAACAACAAATCTGAGGAGACGCGGCGGCGGCTATGATTGTGATATTGGTAATTGTGGTAAAATTTTGTGGATCAGTCGTGACAACAACAGCCACAGTGGTGCGAGTGGTAGTTTCAGTGATAACGGTAGTGATGGTGTTGCCACAAAATATAATGGTGCTAGTGCGGCAGCAGTGCCTCATAATAATTATATTATTCGGACGAATGCACACGGTTTACCGTACACACCATCGCCGGATCAAAGGAATGCATATTTGGCTAATCAGCATGCCATCGAAGCGGCCATACCCATTGTTTGCGGAACAAGGAGATCAAGTTAGTACTAAATTAGATTTTCAATTAATTTATGGTTGGGTTAGGCTGTATTAATAAGGATTAAAGGATGCATTTTGAAGGTAAAGCGATGCCAGGAGAAGCTACAGAAGCTTGCATTTTGCTTTTTCATGAAAATGTGTTTAAACTTATTTTGTGTTGATCTGTGCAACTTATTGAGAGCAGATTATTCAGAAGCTTTAATGCAACTTCTGCAACTTTCTGACTTATTTTCGGGTATATGAACATTTATGTGTGCAGAGCATGGGTATAGCATTTACATACGGTTGAATCTACCTTAAAATTCTTCTTTCATTCAATCAAACAGTACTACTATTGGGCAAGGTTTGCATTTTGAAAAAAAAAATCGAACTCTAGATTTTGATCAAAGTTGCCATTACGATGATAGAGAACATGAAAAAAATAGGTTGCGCAATTCCGTCTGTTTGTCTGTACCTCCACCTACAGCCTCAGCCGCTGAAGTGATTTTCTTTAAACTTGGTATTTAAGGGTCTTCGGTGATTCCCTAGAAGATAAATTGAAATTCTTTTTGTAGCCCCAAAACTAACGGTACCTGCCATCGGCTGTATGCCGAAATCTTATTTTTCTCGAAAACGACTTAAATGATTTTGATAACAACAATTAGGCCAGGCGCGCACATTCAATTTTTAGTTTCGCAACTGTTTAGTTGCTAAAATGAAACATATGGGCTTATATGGGACACCGCACACTTAGAGCAACTCGATTCGAGCAACTAAAAAGTTTGTGTTTTGACACAAACTAAACGATTGCCTTCGCAACAGTTGAGCTGTTTTCCATAATAGCAAGAGAGAAAAGAGTGTGAGCGTGAGTAAAAAGTTGCCAGTGCGCGGTTCTCTTTCAACTGGTGATTAAACTATTTTATTCCGATCACAGTTGCCAGTGCGCGACTAGCCTTAGGTGTTCTATTACGGGCATAGACTAAATTTTGGTCAGAAAAGATTTCGACCAACCTAACAATAATTTCATACAGTTCTAACATACGCAAATAGAAAAAGTTTGAAGAGGTGATACCGATGCACATTAGTTTCGAAGTTTCGAAGCCCAGAATATAAAATTGGGATAGAAAAATAAGAGCAATTTAAAGCATCCAACATTCAAGTAGTGCCACTAAGGATAAAATCTCTTAGCTTTACACTTCTAGGTACGTGTGAAATTATTAGAATCAAGTTTCCTAGAAAAAAGAATATTACAGTGGAATGATTAACAGGGTAAAACCGATAAGTTAATCTGAGAAAAATTGCGGCGATGTGCAAGTTTCGTTGTTTTTCTATAGCCTTCTTTTTTTTTTGTACGGAAGTCTTTTTGAAATCAAGAAAGACTTTAGTTTTTACTGTTGTGAAAGGAAAAACACTAAGCTATGTGTATTTCTTCCTAAGTAATTTTGGCAAGATTTGCAGCATCGTATTGCTTTGTAGTATTCTGAAATTATTTTAATATTTCTACTGCTGTTTTCCTCTGTGACATTTCTAAGTAAAAATTATGAAATTTTAAAGCTGAAAAACATTAGTTTTGGTGAAAAATCACGGTGCTGAAAATAAATGAATAACTCATTGGATTTTCAGGAAGCCGAAAAAAAGTTTCGCCAAAATAAAAATTTTGTGGAGTTTCTGAAAAAAGAGTTATGTCTTCACTGCAAAATGTTTGTATTTCCAAATAAAATAAAATTTAAATTCAACTGAAGTCTAAGACCTTATTTTTTTAACGAATTCATTAATTTTGTATTTATCTTAATAACCTATTTAAAGAAGGTATTTAATTCTCTTTAAATGCTTTGGGCATCAGTAATGTATACTGAGCTATTTAATGTGGGGAGCTCAATGTTCATGTAGAGTTACTGTACGTAATTTCAATATTCATTTCAAAATTTCAGTTTCAAATTAAGGAGCACATTTCTGAACATGCTTTTTTGTCGACTAACTTCATATATCGTTAATGAAGTTGAAAATTCCAACCAGGTGGAAGCTACAAATACATTGACTTTAGCAAAACTTTGGACTCCGTCAATCATGATATACTTATTAAGAAACTAGATAACTATGGATTTCATTCATCTTTGCTGAATTGGGTGTCTTCTTTTCTAATTTTCAAAACTTAGCTATTGAAAATAAGTACTCTAGATGAATTAAAGTTTCTTAAAGCGTCCCCCAAGGAAGTCTTCTTGGGCCATTACTTCTTATAATCTTTATAAATGACTAATATCTGTCTTAAAATTTTTCTTTTGTTTAATGTGTGCAGTAGATCTCAAGCTTTTCTTAAAAATTAAATACATTAATGATTATTTAAAGTTACAAAATGACGTTGACCAAATTTGCAAATTGTGTTGTAACAGTGGTCTTAATTCAAAAACAAAAAAAATACAATGTTATATCTTATTATAAAGGTACTTGTACCCTTTTGTATGACTATTTTCTTGGAGATAAATTGCTAGAAAGAGTTAAGAGACCTTAGTGTTATATTAAATTCCAAGCTTACGGTCAATTTATATATTGATTACCTTATTTCAAAGCCCAACTCTTTAGTAGGATTTATCAAGAGAAATTCGAAAGATTTTACTGACCCATGTACGCATTGTTTTCTGACCTATAAAATGTTCAGTACAGGGAAAATAGACGTATTTTCGTCTGAATTTGACTGTAATGACCTTCAATAAAATATCTCTTTTTACTTTCGTTTTATAGGTACATATTAAGAGGCAAGTAATGCATTCGTAAAAAAATCGAAGTCAAATTTTGATCAAAGTTGGCATTGCGATGATGGCGAAGACGAGAACAGTCGGTCTCGCAATTCTGTCTGTCTGTCTGTCTCTTCCACTACAGCCTAAACCGATTTTCTTTAAACTTAATAGATATCATTTTTAACCCCCCCCCCCCACACATTTTTTTCTTTTATTTTAAGATACAAAATAATTGCGCCTGTGATAGGAATTTTTTTTCGAAATTTTATAAATACATAATATTTTTCCTCAAAAACTATTCGGCAGATTTTTCTTCAAGTTAAAAAAAAATTCCATTCAGTTAAAGCTAGCTAACGGTAGGAAAAGAAAAATCCGGAAAAATGGTTATTAATAGTACCCCTCATGGAACCATTTTTTTGTCTTTGATTTTCTCAAAAACGGTCCAACCGATTTTGATCATTTTGTTTATGCTAAATCTCCCCAAAAATATAAATAGTATTATGTAGATATTCAAATTTTAAAATTTTTTTTTTTTGGATTTTTTTTTTTTCAAATTTCAATATTTCGAAAACCTCATGCTCGATTTTTTTTAACTTAATAGTTAAAAGTTTTTTTGAGATTGGAGAATTCTTTTTTTTTGATACATTTATTAAACGAGCACTCAAGGGGTTATGAATACCTCTATATAATCTTAAACACAGTGCGAGCAATTATGAAAGTAGAATAGGATGAAAAATGAGATACCGATACATCGTACAAATGTTAAAAAATGGTTTTTGAAAAGTCATATTTTCTCGAAAACGCTGCCTAGATTTTCTAAATTTTTTTTTTACCATTAATATTTAGGATCTATAGTTTAAAAAAATATTAAAATTAAGATATTACTGACCGTACCTACCGTAGACCCACTTTTCAAATTTTGAATTTCTCATTATTGACATAAAGAATTTTAATGAAATTTCTTATAGAGAACCTTCAAAAAAGTTTGAAAAACATTGCATTTCTAAACTTAAGAAAAAAAATTGTTCATTGAATTTTTGGGAAAAAAAAATAACAATTTTTTTTTGAAAATTCGATATCTCAAAAATGAGTGAATATCTTTTTGGAAACTTAATTTTTATTAGTAAAATAATAAAAACTTTAAGTTGGCGTACCAAATTTTTTTCTTAAAAATGTATTATAATTTTTATTCTTGCATGAATTCATATTTGCTTACGAAATCACATGGCATTCTCGAAGAGTTTCAAAAATGAATTTAATGAACAGTTTTCTCTAATAACATTCGCTTTTGAAACTCTTGGTCGATTATACAAGAGCAAGTTCGTGCGACCCGGTCGTGCATTTATTTTATTTTTTTTTGATCTTAAGAAAGATCTGATTGTCTCTTATTTTGTTTTGCCAGGAAAAATGCCCATAGAAATAACATATTTCCATATTTCGCGCTATGAACTTTTTTTTATTAGAAAAATTTACAATACAACTTGGAAAAAATATTAATTTATAGGATTTTTGAGCATTTATATTAAAAAAAAATGAGGGCAGGAAGGTATTGAAATGGAATAAATAGTATGAGGTATTAACAAAATCCTTCTTTTATTTGAAAGGCTTATTCATGCCTTTATGAAGGGAATATGACATTGTTTTAATGCCCTCCTGGGCTTCTTACGGTGGTACGGATCCGAGGGCTCTAATTTTCGATACTTGAGCGATGGCCTGTTTTATGTTCACCTTAAGGGCATCAGCCAGCGAGATTAAATCACATGACCTTGGTGTCTAATTTACGTCATTTCTGCGATGCGATAGATAACCTTACCCTCAAGACGTTCATGCAGAATGTCATCCGGTGGCGTCCGCTGTTTGGCACGTTGCGGCATCCTGCTGGAACCACATGTCGTGCAGGTACATATGGTTAAATTTGGGCCATAAGAAACCGGTAATCATCATTCTGTAGCGCTCGCCATTTGCGTTGTTTTCGAAAAAGTACTGTCCAATGGTGCTGGAAGCCCAAAATCCACTCCAACCGGTAATATTTTGGGGATGCATTGTCAACTGGTGAACCTCGTTTGGTGTCCACCCATATGTGACAATTTAGCTTGTAAACACAGTTTTTTTTTGTCGTCCCGTCCTTAAGATAATTTTGTTCGGCCTCTTCCAAACGCTCATAAACAACAGATTTGACAGATGTGACCAAAACAACATGGCCACCACAGGCCACCAAGTTCTATTCGCGCCTTATTGCACATCGAAGTTTTCAATCAGTTTTTTTTTTATTAAAACAAAAACTTAAATTATTTTCTTAATATGATTATTATACCGTAATATTTATATACCGAATTATTTTTTTTAACCTTAAACAATCCTTATAAATTGTCAACGAGGTTTGAAATGTTGTTTACAAAAATTCAAATTTACTTAAAAAAATCGAATGATATTTTTTTGTTTTACTATGCTTCATTTAAATTTTCTTTAATTTAAAATATAACATTTTTTAAAGTTCTGTCTGCCAGCTTCAAGAGCAAGTTCATGTGATTCAGTCGTATAAATAGTTTTGAACAAAAGTAAAAATATTAAATAAAATATTATTTCATCAACATATGTAGCTTCATTGGTCAACCAGAAACTCACTAGCTATTAAAATAATAATTCAATTTCTGTGACTTTTAAAACCTCTATTTTCTAGTTTTTGGATCTCATAAGATTCCTCACATTATTACCTACTTAGCTGCATTAATCGTATAATCGATATAATTTCCCAAATAAGCCACTTTAATCTTCTTCGTTTATGCAGTTCTCATTATCGAAATCAACTTTCTCACCAACATTAAACTAAAGTTCAAATTCAAAGCCTGATGGTAATAATGGTAACAAAAGAAGATAGAAAACGTGTACCATGAACGCCATCGACCATATCAAACGTGCTTGACCTTAACTCTCTATTGGTCATGGTCATGATGAATCTTATTATAGAAGCACCAACAACTAACAATCATCACGATGATAATGATAATTTCATCATGCATTTCACCCGATTCCATTGTGAATTCTCCATCATTTCTCCCAGTTCCCAGTTTAGCCCATTTGCTAAGGAATACCAATTGCCTCGTCATGCTCATCTCATCTCATCACATTACACATGGATATGAATGACTATATCAATGTGTGAAGTCGTGGTGGAGGAAGAGGAGGAAATCCCTTTGGAAGCAATATAAATCCCATGATGGAGGTGATTCTCATGACAATTATTATTAGTGTCTTTCTCCATTTTCCTCGGCATACACTATCGACACAATGGAAAATTTAATCAAAGCTATTTTAGACATCTGATATCGGATATCGATGGGAAGAAAGTCATGATGATGATGATGAGAAAGGGGACATTCGTTGGGTGATAGTGATGCTCTCCAAGAGCATGACTATTCTTCGGGAAGGTTCATACACATTCCGTTGAATTCGAATGGAAAACTATTCTTTTTTTTTATCTTTTGTTTGAATATTTGCAGAAACTTAAACCCTAAACTGTTTGCATAATGAAATCTGAAGATCTGTGATTTACTCAAGTGGATTTGCTCTTGAACATGTAGACAAAGAATTAAGTTTGACAAGACAGATATCAGACACAAGGAATTGAGTGCTTCCGAGAGTGTAACACTTTAGGAAGTTATAAAGTCAAGGATTTTTAGATGTAGTCTTTTCGACAAGATGTGCATAGGTTAGATGCAATTGAATAAGGGAATATCTTTAAGTCCATTTGAGTAGGAAGAACAGATGCTGGTTGTTTGGTCTTCCGTTTCTTGTTTGAAAAGATAACGAATAAAATTGATAATATTTATAAACAAAATAGCTGACCCGGCGAACTTCATTCCAGCCAAAATCGTTAATGTAAGACTATTAAATATAATGGAAATAACTGCAGTGTTTTAACCAAACCGCAATGACGTGTCGGCCTACCTTCTGCTTTTTCACTGAAGATTTTTATGGTACACAACATTTTTCGTTCTATACTAGGGCGGGCGGTTTACTAACACTCTACCAAATTTCTTGAAAATTCCCAGGCTCTATGGTTGCGACCACGAGATTCGAAATTGCCTCCAACCACATTCAAAAATTCCAGGACGACAGTGATATAGAACGAACGAAGCACATGTTTTTTGTCGGAGCAGCAACAAACGTAAAATGGCCACCTCGCTTATACACCAGGGATTGCCACTCCTACGGTCAACACGAGCTTCAGTGAGTTGATTTGTAAGATCCTCTTGGAGAAAGGGCAGCTCTTTCGACTTATTCAGCAATCTTTACAAAAAAAAAACGGATACATATACACCAACCACTGACCTATCAAACTCATTTAACAGACGTTATAAGGAGCCACATTCCCCCGCACACCTCTCAAATTGTCTAGAACCAAGCGTGGAATATCGAAGTAACTGAAAAAATTCCGTGGGATAGTTGCTGGCTTCGTTTTATCCAGGAGTCGACTTATTTCTATGAATGTAAATCACCGGCGCAATAATCGTGACAACATTCGTGATGGTCTCTTAAAACTTTTGATAAAGTGGACAGGCATTACGGCACAATCCATCTATTATCTACGACAAAATTAGCCCGTCTCAACTTCATCGTGAATGTCTTCCCAATACCGGGTCAACGCTGATACAGCGGTTATCTATCATGGTCAGAGGTTTTTGCTGATACCAATGCACGTGGATGGCATTTGGTAAATTTATTTCCAGACATTCAGGGTGATATAAGTCACCTCATGGGCCATGAATCATATGAGTCTTGACGATTTCATTAAGTTCGGCTTATGTCTCTGGATTGGGAATCTCAACTTAGTCAGAGGGACAGTTTTTGACTAACCACAAAAGCATGTTTATGCGAATGCGGTAGTCCCCGTTTCTACCACTTCACAGAGTACATCCAGCACTTACTGCTCGAAAAATTGATTTGTGATCAAATTCATGTGAATCATTTGTTTCTGCCAGAACTCTCGTGCCACAATGTTCGATGATTGCCAAAACTTTGAAGTAAACAAATTCGAAATAGTAGTTGGTTTCTACTGATCCGCCGAATCAGAGCTCGGGATTGCTCAATCAATCATCTTTTTCGAGCCATATTTTTCCGGTATTATTGAGATTATGTAAAAGCGCAATTAAAATTTTCAAGCACACTTTCTGGATATTTTTCATATGCTTAACTTTAACTTAAACTCAGAATTTCTCCATAAGATCAGGTTTTCGAGATATTCTCAATAAAAATCGAAAAAAATCTAAAAAATTTTATTTCAGTATGGAAGGGCTCAATTTGTTTCTTCAATTTTCATCTAAGAAAATCTGGTAGCCCACAAGGCAACATTTTTGGTCATCTTTTGTTTATTTTTTTTATAATTAAAAACTATATTCCATCTTTCATGTTCATGATGCTGATTTGAATATCATGATCGAAAACTGTTCACAATTATGAACATTTTTCATTCCGATAACACGCACTCAGGACTGATTGGGAGTTTTTAGTCAATATATTCTGGTTTTTTTTTGAGTTGTTTGGTCTTAATTTTTAATTGGAGATGGGAGCGATTTCCAGAGTTTAATTCCGCAACAATGGCTTGCAATAAAATTCAGAAATTCATTAGCAACAAAATTTGAGCATCAGCTGCATACTCGTATAAAGTTGCAGTGAAGCATGTGAACATAAGATAGATCATTGATAAGCCTGTAAAAGAGTGCTGGACCGAGAATTTATCACTATGGGACTTGTTAATCAAAAGTTCTAATTCCTGAGAATTTCAGGTCAGAAACGACTCTTTGTAATCTTCTAGATAAATATTCTGTTATCAGCGTTCCATTCCATAATATCTTAGTTCACTTTATCGAAAGCCTTTGAAAAATCGAGTAAGCAGAGGAGATTCATATGACCGTATTTATAGCTAAACATAAGAAGGTTAACCATAGCAGTAGAGCAGCTATGATAAGTCTTGAATCTCGATTGTTTTTCATGTAACCAATTGTTAATAGAAAAGTATCTTAAAATCGCTTTCTCAATTATCTTCTCTTAGACCACTTTAAAAGTCATCCTTAGGTCTTTAATTTTATATTAAATGGAATAGCTTATCACAAGGTTTAAAGCTTATTGGCATAAATTAAGTTGAAAAAGTAGAGTTTCGCTTGTTATCAATGGAAAGAACTCTGGCAATATTTCAAGACGCAGGTAAATAAGAAATGACAATCCACTAATTGATAATACATATGAGTCATATAGGTTATAAGTAGTGCCAATAAAACTGATAGATACTTCATTCTCATAGATAGAGTCAGCCTTAATATTTATCACACATTTTGCAAAAGCATCCTCATTGAAAACTTCGAAAACTTCAGCCTAGGCACTTTAAAATTTATGAATGGAGATTTGTTTTATTCTGACACTTTGACAGCTTATAATCCACAAGCTCTTGTGAAGTTGATTCCTAGTGAGGTAATTTTATGATTCAATAAAATTTTCTTTATTCTTTGATAAATCTTACCACACCACCTCACCACAGTAAGGTGAATATTTCATTGTGATTGGATCAGGGTTGCAAAAGCTTAAGTCACTTTTTATCTTAAGCTTGGCTTTAATTCACAAGCTAGTGGGTGACTTAAGAATTAAGAAAACTGTAATTCAGCAGCTAGTTACTGATTTATGAATTTAAAAAATTTAAGTCATGAGCAAGTAAGTGACTTAATAAGAACTAAAAAAAATTTAATTCAAAAGTTACCTAGTGACTTATAAATTAAATAAAATTTAATTCGTAAGCTAATGGGAAATTCTGATTAAAAAATTATTTATTGGAAAATTTATAAGCTAGCATGATAATTTTATGATACACAAAAGCTTGAAATCTACTTTCGTTAATAATTAAATAATTATTTAGTCAAAAAAACAAGCTTAAACATTTCCAATTTACCAACTAGCTTATGAATTAAATTTTTTTATAAATCATAATTCATAAGTCACTAACTAACTTATGAATTAAGTTTTGTTTTAAATCACAAATCATCTACAGACCTATGACTTATGGTTTTTTTTTAATTCAAAAATTATCAACCCTGGATTGGATACGTTCAGGCATGGCACGATTCACCGGCTGTCATACAGAGTTAGATAGATGCCTGAACTTTAGTAAGTTCTTAATTCATACAAACATGGTTTTTGTTCATAAAAGTCATTAACTAAACTCTAAAAATACATGAAATTTATAATTATTTTTCAATCAGGTAAATTCTCATGGCATCCCTAGGTATGTGCACTATCTTGTTTAACTGTCATACTGGTGGTCTGGGATCGCTTCCTAGCCTCTGCTACCTGAGCATATAAAAAATAAAATGTTTTTCAAGCGTATAGCTTCTTGCAAAGAAGTGACATATCTCCAAGAGTATCCCTTTTAATGAAAAGTGCTTCTCATCTTAGCCGTTCGGATTCGGGAGACAATTGCAGGTCCCCCACACTTTTGCCGAGAACGCTCCGCTCATACAGAAATGGTTGAGAGTTGTTTGGGTTCAGTTTATTACCAGTCAAAGACTACCTCTTATTTATTTATTTTTTGTAAAAATAAAGCAATCAAAAATAAACACATACAAATCAAAAGGAGGTCAAAATGGCGACTCTAAAATGTAACTTTTTAGTTGTGATCTTCTAAGGAGGATTTTATGACGGTTTAAAGTTACAAAATTGCTGGCAAAATTACTTAAGCCCCTTAAAATAAAGTTAACTTAACCTTAGAATATTATTGTGCCTTGTAAGGTACGGATGAGGTTTGTGAGAAGAGGTCTGTAAATACAATTTTTCAAACAACTTGTTTGTGAGGCAAATCTGTTTCTTCATCTTAATTTTTTAACTGAGACTTTATCTCTAATTTTCATAAATACTAATTGAAAAACGTATGAAGTTAAAATGTTATTTTTCTAAGATTGTCTTTTAATTGACTTTTTTTTGGGGTTTTTACTTTAAATTCTCCAGAAACACGTGATTTTCTTTTTCTTTTGCTAAAAAATAAATTCTAGTTGCCCAAAAACTGATCTTCTTTCATTTTGAACCTTGATTTACTGCACACACCTTAGTTGGACAAGGCTTGGCCCTGTCGGTCAACTGGCTGGCTCCACCTTGAAGCTCATCTCGTTCACAACCGACATAAGTCATTAAAAAAAAATTTAAAAAAAAAAAAACATAAAAAACCTTGTACATTGCATTCAACAACTTTCTCGACTTCATTAGACAGGAAGACCACTTACCTCTTTAAGAACTCAATATCCACTCCGCCCTATAGCTTTTCCAACGTTCATTCACATCGGGCAATCTTCAAAAAACACACTCCAAGTAAAAAGGCCAAAAAAAAAAAAAAAAACCCAGCTGTGTGTTGGCGCATTCACAACTTAGCAATACTTTTACTAGCTATTATATATATATTTTTTTTTCAAGCAACAACTGACAAAAAAAAAACAAACTGCACACTTGCGCACAATTATTTACCTTTAAAAACGATAAAAAGATAATTTCACCTGCCTGTCATATACTCGTACATAGTATGCATAATAGTCTCACGTACTGTAACTGATCTCACTCGCTAGTCGATACGAGTATAGCCAGAGTTAAAAAGTAACCAGCTTAAACGGAAAGATAAGCCCATATAATAATGTGTGAGAGAGTGGTTGAGGTTAGTTTTGACTGGAATTGGATACGATCGTAGTTTATAACGGCTTCTGGTCAAAACGGATGGCAACGCACTTAGTGTTTCCACTTTCCACGGAATTATGTGCGCAATTAAACAGTTAAGAATGAAAAGTCTCAAGTCAAGTCATCCGGCAGATTTGTGGGTTACAATTATTAACATCACATAAAGCAACAACGTCAAAAAAGTGGATAAGTCGCAGTGTAGGTCAGGGAAGGATTTGGTTTTTATGGCCTTGGGTTTGATATCCCGATTTTTTGTAATTTTGTTTCTTTTTTAAATCCCATTTATAAAACCCAGCTTTTAAATCTCGTTTTTTATAATCCCATTTTTAATATTTCATTTTAATAATCCCACTTTTGGAATTAACACAAGATGTGTTGGAAAATACCTTTTGTTGAATCTTAAAGCGGGATTAAAAATACTTAATGGCTGAAGATGCCTGTTATTTACGAGGAAATTATAACATTCAGTGAAAAACCTCTTTTCAAAATAATTCAAGCTTTCGAAATTGGAAACTAGTAGGTAATTTGAATTTATTTACAATAATAAATAGCTAACAAATGGTCCAAGTGGGATTAAACGGGATTTTAAAAAGCGGGATGTCATGAGATGGGAGTATAAAAAGCTGCTTTTCAATACAACTGTATTTTAGAAAGCAGGATTTTAAACTTTTTTGTTGAATTTTTTAAAAGTGGGATTTCAGGAAATCGGGATTTTGATTTTACGGGGTTATAAGAAACAGTGTAAAAGTATTTTGAAATTTTTTTAAAATGGAATTATAAACAGTGGAATTCCGATGCGCTCCCTTGTTTTATCAATGTAAAGGGATGTGTTATACAGGGTGGGAATTGACGAGTTTGTAAAACATTACGTTTGAAGTGTAATAGGTCCATACAAAATGGCGTATTTCGTTGCATTATCTACGAGTACTATTCAATCGCAACCAAATATATGACGGGCGCGAATCTTAGGTATAACTATGCACACTTTTTAACATGCTGCTTGGTAGTTCTGTCCATTTTTTAGCACTTACTGGGAGAGGATTTTCAGCACTCCTGCTCATACTTTAGAAGAATTGGAGAAGTGCATCATGTAAGAAATCGAAGACATTACGATCGAGATATACG
Organism: Philhelius festivus; assembly: GCA_963931855.1. Lineage (NCBI taxonomy): Eukaryota > Metazoa > Arthropoda > Insecta > Diptera > Syrphidae > Philhelius > Philhelius festivus. The sequence continues at coordinate 238,563,260 of OZ007554.1, forward strand.
AAAAAGCATCTAATTCCTTCCTAAATCGATTCTAGGTGTTCAATCCAGCTATGGGCCATCATCTTGGAATTAAAATAGAAGAAGAATGCTGTTCTGATTTTAATAAATATATTTTCCTATCCTGGCATAGGTATGCCTTATTGATTTGGTTACCAGCCTTGGATAATGGAACCAATCTTACCGCCGATTTTTACAGATGGTTCCAAAAAACGTTTGCAGTGTTTTCCAAGCGGAAGTGCTTGCAGTTTGCGAGCAGTTTTCACGTGTGAATTGACGAACAAAAGCCATTTCGTCAATTATCACGATGTCAAACTGTCAAAATTGCTCGTTACAGTAGTAAATTAAAATTGCTCAGCGAAACAAATTCAGTCATACTTTGATGGGTCCCGGGACATTTTGTACCCAAGCGTAACAACACCTTCGTACTCCTAATCATATAACCGAGCGAAACGCTACGATACCTACATACCGCCATATTAAATAAGCATATTGCTCATTCACTTTGTACCTGAATGCGTGTAATCTTAAGAAAATTCCATAAATTTTTTTCTTTTATCTTCTCAATTCACACTGACTTATAACCGCATATTTGGTAAGAGGAAGTTAAGAAAATCTCTTCAAAGTGTGGATACCAATCTTGTGTATAGAGAATTTAAAATCGGGCCGTAAACAAAAGCTATTTATAAGGTGTTTCGGTGACAGAGACCAGAGAGGCATTTCTCTGCAGATTCTCCGATAAGGATACCGATCGTTTAGTTCTTTTCAAGGATAGCGCTGGACAAGGTGCTCTTTAGATAGTTTGGGACCGTTTTGTTTCCCAGTTTTCATGCTGCGGACAGATTATATGAAATACCGTGTAAAAAAAGCAAACTGAAAGCGTGTTCTCGTGACTAGCAAGTAAAGCAAAGTAAAAAAGATTCACGAAAACGATCCACATCTTAACTTTATTTTTATATTTAGGGATTGGCACTTATGTTTTTTCTTTCAAAAAACAAAAAAAAAAATAAACAACAAGAAAAAGAAATAATATCAAAAATGGGAGGTCAAGAAATGTTGTAAGTACTAATAATTTTTTAATAATAATTATTATCAATGTACATAAACATATTCCTTGCCTTCAAATTCCATTTTAGATCTTAAAGGAACTGATTGAGATGGAATCAAGTAGCGAAGATGAGTATGGAGATCAAATCAAATGAAATCATGTCTTCCAGAACGTGTGCATAGGCATATTTCTTGCGCCTGCTGTGTTGGAACTCTACTTCCCTACCGCTGTTAACTGCAGCAAGGCCATGGTTTAATCCATAGACCACGATTTTTTTATTCTGTATTAAAAAGTCTTAAATATAAACTAGAAAATCATTAACTTACTTTTTCTTTCCTTATTTTGCTTGGCATCCATCTTTTTGCTTTTTAATTTTTTGACGAATTGAACTGACAAATAAAACAAAACAAAAATCAGTTTTGCCAACATTTATCATTAAAAAAAATCAGTTCAGCGCCCTCTTAGTTTGAAAAACTTAAATAATCATCGGAACTCGATTTTACTTGGGATAAAAAGCTAAAGTAATAGCCAGTAAGTTTTTGTTCTTGTTTTCTTTGTTATATTTTTACTTTGCTTTACTTGCTAGTCACGAGAACACGCCTTGAGAAATAAACCAATGGAGAGCTAAGGAATATTAATAAAATCTATTCATTCGGAGTTAAGACCCTTCAAGCCCGCAAATGATAGATGGACAACAATTGACACCTGTTGAGGTGTTGGCCACATATTCCAAAGGAAAAAACATAGTAGCAGCTGAAGAGCAAACCTCAATTGTCTCGCTTGGTTGGAATCCTTAGGGGTCACAACTCAATGGGAAACTACAGGAGAGCTAATCCACTTCCCTTGTGAATGCTCCAATGTAGCCAGAATCTTAAAAGATGCCCTCGGAGAATACTTTTTCGACAAATTGGGCGACGCACGTCTCATTTTTGTCGCTAAAAAGCATTATTAACTTCATTCAGAAATCGGGATGGTTCGGGGAGGCACCCCATATCTAAGACTTGCACTAAATCCTTTCTGTTACACTTCCCATTCGTACATTATCAAGTCACGTGATACGGCTTACCGCATCGTCTGCCCATTTTATCTAACGTTTTTTCCTTAAACAATGGTAATCCTCTTCGACTGTCACACCAAAGGTCTGTTTTTTCCGGGGGGTGGTGCTTATTGCGAGAAAGTGAGAAATCTTCAAAAAATACTTTCGTTCTTGAAAATGGCATCTCATCTTTCCCGTCCAGACTTGGCAGAATATTATAGGTCCCCTCTATTTCAGTCGACAACATGTACATAGGAAAAGATGTTAACCCAATTAATTCTTTATCTAAGACCCCTTAAGATCCGTCTGTTCTCTCTGGCCCATTCTGTACAATTTATTTCTAGCAACAACTATTCCATATCTAACAAAAAATTCCGGAATATGTGGACAACCTAATCCCCGAACATCAGAACTCAAACTTTACAAACTTTCTGAGTAGATCAAAAGGTTTAGGGCCTGGCTCGAAGACCTACTAAAATCCACGACTGGCTCACATGTTCATGCTCTTACAAAATCAAGGCTAAAAAGTCATTAAAAAATAAGTTAATACTTGGAAACAACCAGCTTTGCAAACTACATATATCCAAAGCCAACTAAATCAGCATTCTTTCACACCAAGACAACATGAACTTTGGGCTTTGCCAACTAAATGCGGCACTGCTTCTGTAAGTAAAGTCATTCATTGGCAATTAGTTGGGATATCCCCTGCAAATTGACAGAGAACGCAGATAGAGGCCCCATTCATTTTGCCGCATCTAGCCAAGAAGACAAGATCCACCGGGGCAAAAAAAAAGTGGGGACACATAGCTTTAGTTAAGAAGCGAAGCCCGTGGCAGACGATATCGCGCCAATTCACCGAAGCCAGCGAGTATATCTCATAGTCTCCGTTAAAGTATCTATCAGTAAGTTAGTTAGTCGAAGTCTGCTCGCGCATATATTTGCAATTATTGCACTCATCAGTTTCACTTGTAGTGTAGTGTAGTGTACGGTTAGTGCGCGCAAGCTAAAAAGTGTTAACGACTTTGCATACCGAACTCACATTTTCCATATATTAGATATATAAAGAACAAGTGAAACTTGACGGACAGGCAAGGCGGGCGAAACGGCCCAAGATACCACATGGAAAGGGGCTGGGTACCTACCTACTCGTCGTACATACACGTTAAGTGAATTTGAATTTGTTTGCTTATTAATTTTTGTTTACATTTTGCTTTTGGCATACCAAAGTGATTAGGCAGACCGTGTCGTCGTGTAGGTTGTTACGTTGCGTCGCGTCGCTCTGTGTTGACTTGTTGATGTTTGGTTGTTTTTTTTTCAAGACTTGTTGGAGATATAGTGGCGAATCTTAATTGTGATTATACAAGTTTTTTTTCATCTGATTTGTCTAATAGATACTCTGTGGTGTCTTCAACTCAGTTAAGATCGATAGCTGTCGTTGATCAGTTTATTGTACTATTGCAAGTCGAGTGTGAATTTTATGTAATTCTGTTACAAATTGCCCGAAGACACAGATAATAAATCTGAGTGAAAGTGATAAAAGTGTCAATAACTTTTCATCTCACATAGTGAGAAGACCATAAATAAGAAAATTTGAGACCTGGAAGCAACAATAAACCTCTCGAATAGCAATGAATGGTAAGCTTATAGTCAAGTGAATCTTTTTTGAAAACTTTTCCTTCGTTATATCTCGGTATCGGCGCAAGTGATGTTTATTGATTAGATCTTGTGGTTTGTGGTGTAAGATTTGTGGTTGATGTTTTTTTTATTTTGTGTGAAGGTACAAATATATTAGAAATCCATAGTCTGTGAAGTAGGGTTGCTTTAAAACGACCACAAAAATTCATTCAGTTTGAAAAATTACCGTCATTTAATTAATTCTACAGTTTTTAAAGACGTACTAAGTTAGGTACTATGAAATCTTTTGGTTTTAAAAATAGTGGCACAATAGGTTTTTTCTTAAATCAAAAAATTTCATCTAGTTAAAGCTATGTAATGCTTGAAATAAAATTTTCCAAAAAATGGTAGTCCGATCTTCATCATGTTTGTATGCTGAAGCTCTGCAAACGTTTGGATAGTGTTGTGTATTAAAAATTTCGATTTTTTTTTTTATTTTTAACAAAAGATTGGAATTTTTATTTTTAAACCCAATATTTCGAAATGTTAGATTTTTTTAAACTTGTCAGTTAAGAGTTTCTTAAAACAACAATCTACAAGATGTGAGAAGAAAATTTTATTTTAAAAATAACGGTACCCATCATACAAATGCTGAAATATGGTTTTCGAAAACTGCATTTAGAATTTTGATAATTTTGTTTCCTTTCGATTAGTTTTTACGATCGATAAATTAAGGCCGTGCCTACCCATGTTTTTTTAGAATTTCTCATTATCGACATAACGCATTTTAATGAAACTTTTTAGAGAGTATTTTAAAAAGTTTGAAAAACATTGCATTTCCAAACTTAAAAAAAAATATATTTTTTTGAATTTAAAAAAAAAAAAATATTTATTTGTTTTGAAAATTCGATATCTCATTCGATATTTCAAAATATTTTTTTTTTGAAAATGTCTTAAGAATCTTGTAAGCTTATTTTTTTTTTTAAACCGATAAGTCGGTTTATTATTTTGGTTCTTGAGAAATCACATGGCATCTTATTGTTTTTAGAAGTTGTTTTAGTCATTTAAAAAATGAATTTAATTGAATGAATTCCTTCAAAAATGACAGTTCGCAGAATGATTTAGGCGAACTTATCTTTTTTTTGAATGAATTTGTCACAAACAAACAATCGGTTTAAAAAAAAAAAAAAAAAAAAAAACAGATATTAAAAATGCAATATTTTGAAAGTTAAACAATTTTCTATTAAGGATTCTTTGATTTTAAATTTGAATTAAGAACACTGTAAGTGTGCTTTATTTGGTGCTTTACTGGGTGGCGCTCAACCGAAACGTCAAATTTTCCATAAGTCTGGCGAATAAATCAAACGATTCCTGCAGTCATTTCCCATCGCATCCACGTGAGATATCCATGCTCAGAAATCGCAAATGCAAAATGTCCATTCTGCCACGGGCTGTGTGGTACGTAGCGCCGGCCGGCCTGTTGAAACCACAAATCGTCGGTGTCCATATCATCCAATTCGAATCAAAATAAATAGATTTTAATCGACCAAAGCACGAACAAACAAAAATGTTGCTCGTACAGGAGACGCTTTTATAAAATTAATTAAATGATTTACACATGTTGGTAAATGCAAAAATTCTCCATATTGATTGAGAGAGACTTCATAAATGACAGCTACTCTGGCAGATATAATGTAGCTTCACCAATATGGCCGCAATCACTTGTCAAAGTTCAGAAATCGTTTACATGCTCGATTTTTTCGAACTTAACAAATAACAGTTTCTAACATTATCTAAAAGATTTCTAAAAAAGTTGTTATTTTATTTAAAAGTGATAAGAAATCCTTTTTGAAAATCGTATCTTTCTCGAAATTGGCTCGTAAAATTTTGAAAAAAATTGTTTCAGTGTCACTTGAATTTGTAAAAAAAATATTCTAAATTAAGATATTCTATCTGTACCAACCACGGAACCATTTTGCTTATTTATTTTCGTCTATTTCACAATCGGAACAATAGATTTAAATTACAAATTTTAACTTAATGGTAGTTTCTTAAAAGTTAAAAAAAAACCTTCCATATCAAAACTTACAAAACTTCAAAAAAAGAATTAAATTTTTTAAAAAATATTTCAAAAACAAGTGTATGATTTTTTTGTATTCAATTTTCATTTACACAATAATAATAACTTAAAATCGTCTTATAAAGGTTTTTTCTTAGAAATGTCTTCAAAATTGAACATTTAAAAGCATAGTCGAATTTAAAAAAAAGATTACTATGCCAATTTTAAGTATTTAATCATCATTTATAGAAATAATTTCAAAAACCAAACGTTCACACGTTTTCTAGATATTGAATTTTCAAAAAATAATTTTAAAATATTTTTTCCAAAATCCAAAAAAAAAAATATTTTTCCGAAAATCTCATAAACGATATACAAATTTTGATTTAAAAGTAAAGGAATCTATACGATTTTTCATAACGGCTGTAGTTAGTTAATTTGTTTGGATGCATAAAGAAGTTCAATATTTCCTCTATAGGGAATCACCGAAGACCCTTCTGCAATAAATTTGAAGAAAATTTCTTAACCGGCATCTAAGGCCCGGTGCACACATGCGTTCTTTTAACGCGCGGTACCGCAGCCTGCGAGTCTTTTTACAAGAAAAATAACGCGCGATGCCGCACTCAATTCATTTGTGAGTACTAAAAAAGACGCAAAGACGGTGACGCTGCGGTACCGCGCGTCAAAAGAACGCATGTGTGCACCGGGCCTAAGGGTCTAGGTCGAGATATAAACATACTGACACAGGAGCCACTTTTTTGTGTTCTCTATCATTGTAATGCCAAGTTTGATGAAAATGTCGATTCCGATTTGTAGCTGAAGATGATTTTATTTGATGAAACCTGTGCTTTAAAATTAAAAAAAAAATCGAAAACTATTTAGTTGAGTTTTGTATTTTTTTTTTTTACTTCGAATATTCTTCTTTCAACTATTCAAAAAATATTCATATGTTTATTTCTCAAGAACAGCTCCAACGATTTTGATGATTTTTTTCTGTTAACTTGTATGAAAATTGTTGGAAACAATTTAATCAACTACTTTCAAAAACTCGTTGTTTTTGTATTTCCAACTTTTACAAAAAATCTAGAATCTAAATTTTAATGAATCTTTTACACAGGAGCTACTAAGGTGAGCCTTAACTTTAACACTTTTAGAGACCTGTCAACTCTCTAAAAACGTTAATTTCCAACAAAACCTTCCAAACCATAGGGAAGTAGCTTTATCATTATTCTCAGTAATCTTTTAATTATTACAATATTGCCGCAGTGCTGCTACCTTGGATGCATTATGTAAGATTTTGCTCTCACGATTTTTCATATCATAATGCAGCAGACTTGCTGTGTTGCATTATTTAAATTTACAATATATGCAAACTCTTTCTAGGGCACTTGGTTATAATTAAAAATTAAATTAAAAAAAAAAAACAAAAAAAAAACGAATGCAGTGCTGCAAGCGATGGCACTCCTAGATAGCTCGCTGAATTCAATTTGATTTCTATTTATGTGATGCTGTGGCCTCTATATGTACTAGACTAGTCCAGTTTATTAATTGCTTGATTGTTTTGCGTTCAATTAAAGTAGACTCTGTTTGAATTATGAAAATGTTTTGAAATATGCAAATGATAAAAACAGAAACTAAAGTGAGGTTTTTAAATATTTTGCAATTACCTCTTGAAATGCTGACTAAAATCTTAATTGATTTTATAAACAAGTTAAGAATTGAAAATGATTAGTTGGAAATATCTATTAATATAGGTCCGCCTTTAATAAAAATGTGTATGCAGCAGTAATTCGTCATTATAATGCTTGTGGTTTAATTGATATCTAATGCGCTTTCTAAAATATTGAGTTTTTCAAAAAGGGCGTGTAGAAATAGAATAAAACAAGCAGTGTGTGAGGTATTAATAAAATTCTTCTTTTTTTTTTAATGAAAGGTCCAAGTATGGAATATGAGATCATTCAAATGCCCGCCTTGGGTTCTAACGGTGCCATAGATCTGAGCCGTCTTATTTTCAATGTCTCTTCCGCATAGATCCGGCTTAATTTGAGTGATGACCTGTGTTGTGTTCACGTTAAGGGCATCAGTCGATTCCCTGCGACTTCAAATCTCATGAACTTTGTGCCCAATTCACGTCACTTCTGCCAGAGATAACATTACCCTCAAATGGTTCATGCAGAATGTCGATCGTGTCCTCCGATGTGTGGCACGTAGCGAAATCCTGTTTGAACTACATGTCATCTAGGTCTATTTGGTTCAATTTTAAACTGGTAATCCTGGTTTTGTAGCGCACGCCTTTGATGGTGACCGCCCCTACACACAGTTAACACAACCATTCATCCAAAAATGCGCCTCATCGCTAAAGATGATTTTTCTTTCAAAAATTGGGTCCTCTTCCAAACACTGTAAAGCGCAGTTGTCTATGGCCATGAACTTTGAGCTCCTGGACTATTTGAATCTTGTACTGGTGTAGGCCCAAGTCCCGACGCAAAATTCGACAGGTTAAAGTCTACGAAAGGCCGAGTTCTTGTGTGCGGGTTCTGCTATACACTTGCACTGACCGCGATCTTTCGTTTTTTTTTTTGACGTATGAATATTGGCTGATTAAATACCGAACCGGTCGTCTCGAATTTTGCCACTAAACTCATTTTAATTATCAAACAGATTAAAATTGAATTCAATTGAATAAGGTTGAAAATATCGAAGTTTATTGAGTTTTTGTTTTTTTTTTTTTTTTTTTGAAGACATAAATTTAAAAATATAGCAAATCTTGTCTTAATAAATGCACCTTCTATGCTAAAATTTGTATATTAAGGGGTTTCCAAGAGGGCCTTTTGAACTTTGACATGTACTGTTGAAACTATGTATATCTGTCAAATTGGTTTTCAATTCAACAACATTTTAAATTATTTAATTGTTTTAGGAAGATGGGTCTTCTGTTCGAACAAAGCAAAGTGTCGCACGCTTCGCCTTCTGAGAAGACTATACACAATATGGTGTTATCGAGTTAACTGGTTCGGTGAGGCAGTCAATTCCACCTAGAACACAAGATCTCGGCCTTTCTGAGACCACAAATTTCGCGTCATGGTTTCAATCTACATCCGTATAAGCTTCAACTGACCCAGGAGCTCAGAGGTACGACATGTCAATGACATGTGTTCGCTCACTGGCTCTCGAGCAGTTGGAACTTAACCCCCATTTCGGTCAAAAAAACGTATTCAGTGCCGAAGACCATTTCTGTATGAACAGGTTCGTCAACAAGCAACATTCTTTGAATTGAAATCGTCCCAATTCAAATGAAATGCACCAAATTGCAATGAAACTAGCGATAGTCCCTGTTTGGTGTGGATTTTGGAGTGATGACATCATGGATCCATACTTCTTTGAAGAACATCAGCAAACTCTATTGGTCGATTATAAGCAATTTCTTTTGGCCCAAATTGGATGATATAGACACTGGCGAAATGTGGATTCAACAGAACATCGCTACGTCCCACACAACCCGTGTAACAAAAGGACATTTTGCAAGAACATGGTTATCTCACACAGAGGCCAAGCGAATTGACCACCGAAATCGGGCGATTTGAGCCCGTTCGATTTCTTCTTGTGTGTTTCTCTTAAAGCACAGATCTATGTGCATAAATCGTCACTTCCCTGAAAGTCCACGTAATCAATGACATAAGTCAAATTCAGTCCGAATTATGCACCAGAATTATAAAACGAAGCCGCCCTGAACTTTTGAATGATGTTACAGTTCAGACACAATGGTATACCTTTGTCTTTTAAATAAATAAAAAGTTATTAATAATATCTTACTCACAATTTATTTTATTCAGATTTAAAGGTAGAAAATTCTTAATGGAAAACCCTTTCCGAAAAAAATCTGCAGCAAAATATCTGTCGGTTGCCACCAACCGAAACCTGCTTTGTTCTTAAAATTATTGAAATTGTTGATTCCAATTAATTATCTTTCTGCGATTTAAAACCACTTATGAGATATTCAAAAATAATTTCATGTAGAATTGGAACATTTTTGTTGAAAGTCCTCTTAAATCGGTATCATAAATTAAAATGGAATTCTTCCTTGAATTTTATATTTCCATGAAATTTCTGCTCTCAACTCAACTACTAAATGAATTAAAATTTTAAATTCTTTATAAAAGTATTTATTTTGCAATTTATTTGTTGAAATGAATTTAACTTATATTATTAAAAATTTACAGAAAAACTATATATGTATATCAAACAGTTGAAATTAAATCAGAGTCGAAATCCTTCCAAATCTAAATTAATTTCTCTGTGCGAATCAAAAACGCGTTTATCCTTTAAACTCATTTCTCTTCCTTTTAATAAAAAACAAAAACAAAAACAAAAACAAAAAGGAAATGATTAAATTTAAACGCAAAAAAAAACTTCACAGCTGAGCTGCAGTAAACATTTTTTTTTATTTGCAAAATGTAAAAGGCCAAAATTGAAACCCAGAGATAAAAGCACCGTAACATGATGCACGAATTAAAACAACAACTACAAAGGAAACCAGAGGTAACATTCGCAAATGGGTTGTATGAACCTGCTTGCAGGGGTGGTATTGAGTTTAAAGAATTTAGATTCCTTCTAGAGAAGAAAAAATTTATTTGTTTCAGTAATTTGCAACTTTCAACGTTTTTGTTTAAGTTTCGAATTAGAAGCTTATAACTTTAGTTCTTTTGGACGAATTTTTAAGATTAAAAATAATGAATTAATACATTTGGTGCAAAAGTACCTACTGACTAACAGGTCTCAATTATTCCTGTGTGCGTCTTACCAGGATTGGAGGGGACCTACAATTTCCTGAACGAAAATTGAAAAAATCAAATTTTTAATTCGTGGAAGAATTTTTGAAAAAAAAAACATAATTTCTAAAAACGAATTTGTATTGTATATTTATGGTCTTAAATATGGACTCAATTTATAGAAGTTATACCAGCTTCTATAGCTACGTTTCAATAAAGTTGATATCTTGTTGGTCTCTTCGGATATCCAAATACTGTACATTTTTTCTCACCCATGCTTATTTCTGACCCTATGATCAATTTTTTTTATGCATTCTAGGGCCCGTTTTTGAATTTCACTGCGACTATTGATTGATCCTAGCTGCATGACACTTCGAAAATACGCTCTTATTAATTTCCTAAAGCTGGTATTTCTGTTGAATAAAATAGTTCTTTCATTCTTCGCCATACAAAAAAAATCTAATAGTATAGGGTCAAGAGAACTTGCAGGCCAGTGAACTGGTCCGTTTCTTCCTATCCAAAGACTACCATATTCTTCATCAAGTCAAGTCTCTCGACCATAGTGGGCTGGAGAACAATCCTGTTTGAAATATGATGAATCTAATTGAATCGGTGGAATGTCCTTCAATAATTCTAGTAAATCTTTCAGCCTAGGTGGTAGTTTGAAGGGTCCTATTAAATTGTTTCCAATTACACCTGACAACATATTGACACTGAATTTGTTTTGAAATGATGACTGTCTTCTTAGGCGTGGATTCTGTGTAGCCCATATTGGGCAGAACATATTGAAAATTTGTCTCCAGTTCGAAGAATTTTTCTAATAAACTCGTTGCCATCGAAGCTCTGCTCCAGTAACCAGTTAGAAAACTCAAGCCTTTTTTCTAAATCATCGAGAAGCAAAGCAGTTCTTGAACAGGTAAATGGTGGTATTGGTAAAGATTTCATCCATACAGGATTACATTGAATTGCAAAGCTAAGCGTGTGATCCTGATTAATGGATCTGTGGTAACAGCTTCAGTATTCTTTCACCAGCCGAAATTCTTCTCAATTGTGGAGCTCCCGCATTAGGTCGTTTATTTGAAATCCGAAGTCTGCCATACGTATTTCCAAATATCCCTGCACTAGGAAATCATCTGTTAGGATAAAGTAAAAAGTCGCGCTTCAGTTGAATTTCCAGTACACAACCCAAAAACGTTAAATAATGCCTGGCACAGTAAATACAGGTATTTTAAATAGCATTTCTAAGCAATACTCTAATATTGGCGTAAAAAATTTAACTGATTTCTTATCTTTAAAATAATTTTGGTTTGTTAAATTTTCCCTATAGGCCCTCATACTCTAGAACTAACTTTTTCTAAGAGTAGTTAGTTTAAATTTTTGTTAACATGGGTCAGTGCAGGATAGAACAAAGTTCTTAGATCTCCGAAAAACTATTTCAACATTGGAGATAGACATATTCTGTAGAACGATTTTGTTCTGAGATTATATCCAAGAATCATATCCCAAAATATCCTTGGTGAATTAGGGGACATCCTGCATAACAGTCATTAAAGCCAAGAAAGTAAAGGTCTTTTCAAACCAAACTTCTACTATTTGACTAAGCATATTCCAAGTCTACATGGATGATTGCAAATCTTTTTTTTTCAGAATTTTTAAACAACGGTACACATCTTTTTACGTTTGATATTAAGTTAAAGAATTTTTAAAAGAAAAACTGATATATAGTTTTGGAAGATAAACTTTCAACTTTTTTAATTATCTAAAGATTTATCGATATAACGAATGTCCAATAGACACTGTATGATTCATTAAACTGGACCATTACTGGACGAAGAAATCTTTAATATTAAATATTTTTGAAAATTAAAGAACACATTTTCAACGAAGCAATTTCCTGGAGCTGTGAATGAACTGATTTTTCTTATTTTCCATAAAACTATTGACGTTTTTGAACAAACGGCTTACACTACGCTCAGAATATTTTAATAATTCATTTGATGCCAAATATTCACCCGAATTCAAAATATGACATTCAAAGAAAAGATTTGAATCAAAAGTAATGCATTCATTGATTCCATTCTTTGACAAAACTTTAAGCATTTTCCAGTTTTCGAGTCGTTTAAAATTGGTGTGTCTATTTTAAGCCATATAAGGCTGAAGTCCTTTGAAGACACAAACCCTTTTCGGCTCTTCTAGTCATTTGCAGTACAGATTTTTAAGTCTTTAATTCTAGCCATAATTTTAAGTCAGTTGAAATTATTCTGTCTTTTGGTAGTTTCATAAGTTATAAAAACTGTTTTAATGTTTTAAATCATTAAGACCTTTTTGTTTTTTAAATAATTTATGCCTTTTGAATCGTTTGATCTTTATTCTTTTGGCATCTTTAAGTATTTGCAGTGATTTGAAGTATTTTTACGTTTCGTTTTATTTAAATAAAAAAAATACATCGTGATTATGTTGTAGCAGCGTTTTCAGAAGCTTTGTATCGAATGTGATGTGTTTTTTAGAGGCGAAGAATTTTAATTTGAAATTAAATACAAAACAATTTTAGGATCCATGAAATTGGAAAGATAGTTTTCTGTAATTTATGTTTGAATATGATTTAGGGCATCTGACCAACATGGCTAGCGCGTACATGGCGTTACCTAGATGCTCTATTTTGGCAATTACACGTCGAATGTCGTTTTCATTTTGACACATTTCAATCATTATCAACACTGCACATTAGCAATCGCTTGTTCTATGGGCGCTGAAAGACGTTTTACAAGATATACCCATCATTTAGGGTAAAAGGCAAATACGATCAAGAGTTTTTCGTATTAGTCGCTCTGGTAGGCGATTATGAGGCACCATTCAACACACGTAACGCCCGATGGGTTTCTCGAATTGAACCATGTTTTTTTCGAAATAAGTTTGAACAATTTGTAAGCGATGCTCTAATGTGAGACTATTTATGGTGAACTGTTAAGCAAACCAAACAAGCGAAAACTTTCAAATCCTCCAGAAAACAGTGTTGACAATTTAAAATTTTCAACCATTCTTTTTTATTTAAAATTATTTTAATTATTATGCAAAAAAAGCGCAAAGTTTCTTAGAATTTTTTCAAATCAACTTGGTGAATTAGAATATACTTGAAATAATTAAGTCAAATTTCCCAATTCACATAGTTCTTAATTTATTTTTTTTTAAGAACATGTCATCTTAGAGAATTCAACATTTTTGTTTGTAAAGTTTTTCAGTCCAAAAACATAAATGTTAAAAAAAGAGCCAAGTTCTTCTTTTCAAAAACCTTTGTCTAACAAGTCAGCCGTGAAAAGTACTGAGATCTAAAAGTACGCCAAGTTCTTACTTCATGAAGGTTTAATCCCGAATATTTAAAGTAGAATAATATTCAAACAGCTACAATGTAATAGAGAAATTTTATTATTTAATGATTGCTGACTAAAATTTGATGGGTTCCCTGGTCAAGTTTTTAAAACAATTCGAATTGGGCATAAAAAAAACTTGCCAAGTAAGCCCATCAAATTTTAGTCAGTAATCATTAAATAATAAAATATCTCTATCACATTGTAGCTATTTCAATATTATTCTACTTTAAATATTCGGGATTAAACCTTCATGAAGTAAGAACTTGGCGTACTTTTAGATCTCAGTACTTTTCACGGCTGACTTGTTAGACAAAGGTTTTTGAATAGAAGAACTTGGCTCTTTTTTTAACATTTATGTTTTTGGTCTGATCTCACTCCTTTTTGCAAAGATTTTAATATCTTGCCATGTCAAAATCTCGAAAGATACGGAAAGATAGAAGGATGGACTCTACCTACTAAAATCAACTTGGCTTATAGCTTCCTATTTCTGTTGGTATATTTTCTTTTTGTTATTGGTTGTTTTGATTTGCGCTTCAATTGTTTCTTCTTATCCTGGCAAGATACCTAACACTAACATACCTACCTTAATTACAGCAATCGGAAGTTCTCCCATATAAATTAAACATTTTCTCAGAAAGTGGGCGGATACCACGCCCCCTGAATTGAAAACCTCAATTTTTATTTTTGTTCCTTTATATGCAATTTGAGCCCTACTGTTTCACCAAATTTCATTGTTCTACTGCAATCGGAAGTGTGCCATATATAATTTACATCAGTTCTGAAGAAGTGGGCGGATACCGCGCCCGTGAATGGAAAACCTCAAATTTTATATTTTTTTTTTTCTTGTATGCAATTTAAGCCCTGCCACTTAACCAAATTTCATCATTTTACAGCAGTCGGAAGTGCTCCATTCAACCAACACCAATTCGGTGAAAGTGGGTGGATACCACGCCCCCTGAATGGAAAACTTTAAATTTTCGATTAATGTTTCTGCTTGCATGATAAGACCTACCTATGTGCAAAATTACAAGATTCTACGATGTCGGGAAGTGCTCCATAATTTTGATGATCTGTCAGTCATTCAGTCAGTCAGTCAGTGAGTCAGTCAGTTACGGTTTTTGTGATTTTTGAGGCCTTATATCTCAGGAACCGCTTATGCTAAAAAATTGAAATTCTGAATTTTAAGTTTATGACTTCATTGGTACTGAAGATAGCGAGGGGTCAAAAATCGCCTGAGTTTGTTCCTGTGAAAAGGGTGCAGTGCAAGAACTTGGCTGGGCACTACGGTGCCCTTTGATATTTAGTCGCTTATAGCATACAATTTGTGATCAGTAGCGACGATTAAAAAAATAAATTTGTCTTTACTTATCCTACACTTCTTTGATAACCAAAAACCATAATCGTTGTCAACAAGTAGGCTGAAAGAGTGAAAGAATTTTGAAGAAATATTATAAAAGATTTACTTATTTTATCAATGTAATTCAACCAAAATGTTTTCCCAATCCCTAACATGCCCCTTACACTATCCACATCGCAACCAAAAACAAAACAATAAATCCTGCTTCGCCCTAAATTAAACTCGCATTTCATCTATACGTCGAAATTTACATGGCGAAAAATTAAAATGGGAAACAAATAGCTTTGCTAACATTTAGTTTCCGCCATATCGAGGGTAGGCTTTTTGACCCCACAGCAAAAAAAAAAAACTCCCCGGAAGCAGAAAAATAACATGAGCAAAACTTGGGCAGCACAAAAAAAAAAACAGAAAAACCTTCGATGCAAGAATGAAAATCGATAGGCATCGGTCTCTGGCGATATTTCGTTGAAATTCAAAAAAAAAAAAGGAAGAAAATCGGAACACCAAACGTGCTTCAGAGATTTTTTTGTGCAATGGAATTTTCAATAGGTCGACAACAGTATCTACCTTTTGATATTTTATACATAAAGGTGGTTTTTATCTTCGTAAAAGATTACAGTATTTTATATCATCCTCGTAAGCTTGTCTGCACACAATAATTTGTTGGGAAAAAAAACAGTACCTCTGCGAATGAAAAATAGGATCACCGGGAGGATTAACGAAGATTACACAACGCGTCCTTAATATAAAATGTAAATTTGAATTGCATAACATTACTCATTTTTTATGGCAGAATATTTGGATAGCTGTGTGTACCGATCGACTACCGAGATACCATTGGAGAGGAAGTAAAGTGAACCCGACTGCTGAAATGAATAACTAAACTAATAAGACACTTGTTATATATTTACATTTTTTATCGCTTTGGCAACACTCCATGGTAGTTTGATTCGAAAATTATTTCTATTTATCAGGCAATATAAAGGGTAGAATTTTGGTTATTTAGGATACACAGAAAAAGTGGCTTATTTACACGAAATAATAATACTTAATGTCGAAGTAGATACTTTGGTGAAAGGGAGGAGTAGTAATTATTTATCTTAAAATTTTCTTAAAGTGATTACCAAAAACTTTGGTGTCCTTGAAAACGTATGTATACCTTAGCCTTGTACCTTCATTTGATTATATCAAAAGACTATATGTATATATATGTAAAAAAATATATATGAAAAATATCTACTTCTCAGAGTAAGATCAAGCTTTGAAGTGGTCAACTAACAGGTATAAAATTACCAAAGTATGTTTTAAATTTAAACGAAGTCCAAAAACGCAGTCAAAAGTAGTAGAATAATTTTTGCATGAGAAATTTGGTAATCAAATTTCATTAGTTGTCAAACAAATTCTGTCAATTTCAAAAGAAAACACTTAAAAGTACCTTCAAAATACCTCATTTCAGCTCTTATCAAGTAATAGTATAGAATGGTCATTAACAAACAAAAGCAAACTCCATTTAAAAAATTGGAAAAAAATGTTCCACATACGCCACAGTATACCGACGGGAGGACTTTCCAAATTCTGCAGAATTTCGCACACGAAAAATATTATGACATCATTGAAATTTTGTAATTATTTATAAGGATCAGAAGAAATTCAACATCATTTAAATGTCCTCCCATGTTCGTAAATCGCTCATGTAAAATGTTTATTGTGGCATAGGCTGTGTGGCACGTAGCACTGTCCGGTTGAAATCGCATATTGTCGGTGTCCATGTTATCCAATTTGGGCCAAAAGAAATTAATTATCATTGACCTAAAGCTATCGTCCTTGACGGTGATGGTATGGCCAACGTGCGTCGTTCCTAAAGAAGCATGCACCAATGATACTGCCAGGCCAAAATTCCTACAAAACAGTCACTTTTTCTGGATGCATTGCAATTTGGTGGATTTCTTGTGGATTGTGATCATCCCAAATTCCATAATTTCGATTGTTGACGAAAGTAATAATCAGACCCAAAACATAAATGTTAAAAAAAAGAGCCAAGTTCTTCTATATAAAAACCTTTGTGTAACAAGTCAGCCGTGAAAAGTACTGAGATCTAAAAGCACGCCAAGGCTTAATACCGAATATTTAAAGTAGAATAATATTGAAGCAGCTACAATGTAATAAAGAAATTTAATTATTTAATGATTACTGACTAAAATTTGATGGGTTCAATGGTCAAGTTTTTAAAACCTTTCGAATTGGGCATAAAAAAAACTTGCCAAGTAAGTAATTAAACATTTTCCCAGAAAGTGGGCGGATACCACGCCCCCTGAATGTAAAACCTCAATTTTTATTTTTGGTCCCTTATATGCAATTTGAGCCCTACCGTTCTACCAAATTTAATTGTTCTACTTCAATCGGAAGTGTGCCATAAATAATTTACATCAGTTCTGAGGAAGTGGGCGGATACCACGCCCCTGAATGGAAAACCTCAAATTTTCGATTTTTTTATCTGCTTGCATGAATTACCGTTGTGCAAAATTACAAGATTTTACGATGTTGGGAAGTGCTCCATAATTTTGATGATCTGTCAGTCAGTCAGTGAGTCAGTCAGTTACAGTTTTTGTGATTTTTGAGGCCTTATATCTCAGGAACCTCTTATGCTAGAAAATTGAAATTTGGTATTTTTTTGAAATATTCGGAATTTTTAGTTTCTGACTTCATTGGTACTGAAGATAGGGAGGGGTCAAAAATCGCCTGAGTTTGTTCCTGTAAAAAGGGTGTAGTGCCAGATCTTGGCGGGACACTACCGTGTCATTTGATTCAGAAATGGCCATCGTCGGAAGGTCAATTTTAGCAACCGTGAATTAAATTTTTTTTAATGCTTAAGTTACTAGCTTCCTCATGACTTGGTTTTTTTTTTAAATTCATAAGTCACTAACTTGCTCATGACTTAATTTTTACTTGCGACTTATAGGTACTATAAGGCAAGTTATGCATTCGTAAAAAAATCGAACTCGAGATTTTGATCAAAGTTGACATTACGATGATAGCGAAGACCAAAAAAGTGGGTCTCGCAATTCTGTCTGTCTGTCTGTCTATCTGTCTGTCTGTTCGACTACAGTTAAACGGCTCTGCCGATTTTCCTTAAACTTGGTAGATATGGGTTTTAATTTTTTCCCCGCGGATGTTTTTTGATTTGATTTTTTAAGAATAAAAATAACGGTACCTGCCATACGATTTTTTTTCGAAATTTTATAAATATTTTTTTTTCTTAAAAACTGTCCCACAGATTTTAAAAAAAAAAAATCAAAAAATTTCATATAGTTAAACTACCCAATGGTTGAAAAAAATTTTCCAAAATACATATTGTTATTTTTGGTACCATTTTTTGATTTTTGATTTTCTCGAAAACGGTACAACGGATTTTGATCATTTTTTTTTTCTACTAAAGGTCCCCAATAGTTTGAATATTATTGTGGATTCAAATTTTCAAAAAATAAATTTTTGGATTTTTAAAAAATACTTTAAAATTTTTTTTTGAAAACTCAATATTTCGAAAACCCCAGGCAAGATTTTTTTAAAACTTGATAAATAAAAGTTTCTTAATATAATCTACAAGAAATGAGAAAAAAAAAATATTTTACCTAAAAGTAACGGTACCCTCAATACAAAAGTTAAAAAATGGTTTTCGAAAATCGTATTTTTCTCGAAAATGGTTCCGAGAATTTTGTTTAAATTTTTTTTCTTTCGATTAATTTTTAAGATCTATAATTTAATAAAAAAAAATTTGAAATCTAGATATTACTGACTGTATCTACCATAGAACGATTTTTTCGAATTTTGAATTTCTCATTATCGGCATAACGGATTTAACTGAATTTTTTTATAGCCAAGCTTCTAAAAAGTTTAAGAAACATTGCATTTCAAAACTTAAAACAAAATATTTTTTTGAATTTTGAAAAAAAAAATCTAGTTTTTTTTGAAAAATTCAATATCTCAAAAACGGATCAATAGTTTTATGTAGATTTAATTTTTATTCGTACATTAATAAACACTTTAAATTGGCGTTCTAAATTTTTTTATTAAAAATGTTTTAAAAATTTTGTATAAAAGCTTATTTTTTTAAGAAACCACTACAACGAATTATGATTTTGTTCTTGCATAAACTAATTTTTTCTTAAAACACATGGCATCCTGTGCTTAGCTCCAACTGTTAAAGCAGTTGTTTTAGTCTATTGAAAAATGAATTTTATCCAGAACAGTTTTCTCTAATAACATTCATTTTTAAAATTCTTAGTTGTTTACATAGAAGCAAGTTCGTGCGACCCAGTCGTGCATTTTATTTAATTCATAACTCACTTAGTAGGTTGTGAATTAATTTTTAAGTCATCTACTGACTTGTGACTTACTGTGTTCTTACTTCAAAAATTTGCAACCCTGCCCACCATACAAATGTAATGGCTTCCAAAATCCATATTTTTCTCGAAAACGTTTCCGAGAATTTTGATAAAATTTTTTTACGGCTAATATTTCTTCAACATCGAATGAAGAAAGTTTCATCATAAAATAATTTTAAAGCTCATAAATTAAGACAGATGATGACAGATCATCTTAACCTATTTCCGAATAAAACACCCCTGTTCCTGCGTATAGTTACTTATTATTTTCAATCACCAACTCAATGTAGGAAAATTAAATGTTTATAATAAATTTATACCAACCATATGTGAAATATTATTTTATTCATAATTAACTCCCCGTGAAGGTAAACTTAAGCAAAACACACCAATGTGTCTGGAGTGCAAGATATTTCAGTGTTTATTTTGTATTTAGCGTGCTTGAATCATTTAGTTTTCTTATAATAAAATCAACGGAGTGTGTAAATTTCGCTACATCTAATTAATTCTACTATCACGCGAATAAATTTCAAAGACTTTGATTCAGGTTCCTTGGCTTTTTACACATATTTTTGATTCATTGTTTCTTTATATGAAGTTAAACATCTTTGTATAATTATCTTTGTATTATTATACCGCTGTCGCCTCGGAGGTATTAAAGTTTATTAATAACATTCAGTAGCGAGCTAGCACATACATATATATGAAAATCGAATATAAGTTTACTTAAATAATTAGGAAATATTGTACTATACCTACATGTTTACTTAATTCCCAAAAAAACAAGCGAAGGCAAAATGTTATGTCAGTGATAGAAGCTTCACAGTGGATATTTTCTACTAGGACTTGAATTGTTTGAGGATTGTTCCTGTAATACGTCGACTTTATGTATACCTTTTAGATGGAAAAAGGTTTGATGACCGAGGTACCAAAGGTGTTTCTCCGTACTTGGTGATTAATTAATTGGGACAAATCGCTCTCAGCTTCTCCATTGAAACTCTATAGCTGTTTTGGAGTGATTCTATCTTGATGAAATTGTGTCTCTTGTTGAACCCAATAAACAGCTCTTACTCGAGTGTTTGCATGTACCTATTGAATCGGAGGCACCGAAAATGGGCTTGGCTGTTAAGGAAAACAAGACGAAGTGTATTGCTGTCATCGAGAAAAGAATCTCAACATCATCGACTCACGCAAAACGTCACGATAGTTGGGTACAACTTCGAAGTCGGCAAGGACTTTGTCTAAAATAAAAATAAATTTGGTGGTGCAACAACTCGGAGTTAACCAGGACCTAGTGACTTACAACTCTCAACCATTCCTGTGTGCGTGTTACCAGGACCTACAATTTTCTGCCGATTCTGATACTCTTAGAGAATTTGTCAATTCCTCGCAAGAGGCAGTACACCCCTGAAAAAAACTTTCTAGCAGCGGCTGAGAATCGAACTTGAGACCTTCCGCATGACAGTCCAACGCACTAACCATTATGCCGAGGGTACTACTTTGTCTATTTCCTACTATCTCGCAAAATAACACATTTCAGAGATCAAACGAATAATCACTTTTGCTAATCGCTGTTTTTTTCGGGCTAAGAAGGTATTTGAGAAGTAAAACCCTCTCTCAAAGAACAAAGTAGACCTTATATAAGACCCGATCCTGCTGTAAAGGTATGAATCCTGTCAAAAGCGGATAAGAACCTGCTAAGGAAGATTCTTCGGGTGATTTTCAATCCATTATGTATTGACGAATTATGGGAGAAGATTCAACAACGAGCTTTACAGCGAAGTCGACCTGATCAAAAAACTGAAAATACAGAGGAAGACTCCTGACGACCTGAACCAACTTTTTAGTAAGTAACTGGAGGCAGCTAGCTATGGATTGAGCTGGCTGGAGGGACTAGTTGGTTGAGGTAGCAGTCCTTTCTAAAGTAAGTCAGTATTGTCCTTTTTGGACAGTACAAACGTTTTGATGGTGTTCCTTAGAACAGAGACATTGCGGGGAATTGTAAAGCCGACGAACTCGCCAGAATTGGAACGGAAATGCCTATCTTACCCGAAAAGGCAAATATAGGTATGCCCGAAGCTACAAGTAATCTGGCCTAAACTGGATTTGAAACGGTCAAAATGTCTATTGTCCCTCAGTAGATCTCAGATCAGCTCCGTAATAGGTGTCATAACTGGACACTGTCTCATAGGTGCACACGCTGCACGACTCGGTGTACTATCAAACGATTTTTTCAAGAGTTGCTTGGACGAGGAGGAAGAGGAGACAATCCCACATCTTCTTTGTACATGCCCTGCTCTCTCTTACAGACGCAAACTTCATCTAGGAGAATATTTCTATAATGAACTAAGCGATCTCATAAACACAGACATTAAAAGTCTCCTTCGCTTCATCAGAAGCTCCAAATGGTTTTAACTAGTAGGGAACCTTTTTGTTCCCTATTAGATCGTGGTATCACAATGGACTTCTAATGGTCTAAGTGTGTCAGACGCTTTAATGACAACCACTTTTACCTAACCTAACCTAAGCCCCTTAGAATTTTTGAACCACTAGTACCTCATGTTCTATTTATTAACATATCCATACGAGTATATGAAAATGTGTTTTGTAACACACAATATGTTACCAAGTATTTGTGCTTAATATCTAAAACGTTCTAGTACTGTTCTTGGGAGGTTGGTTTTTGCAAATAAATGACATATTGTTCAGTGCATTGAACTGTCATCCCGAAGGTTTTTTTCAGGAGTACTGCCTTTTGCGAGGAACTCTCCATGGGTATATCTTTGTCATTAAAAGTGCCAGAAATGATTGATAGTTATAAGTTTCTAGGTTCAGGTTCTTTACACGTCATTGTACTTCTTATTTATTTTATTTATTGAAACTTTAGTTTATTAAAAAAATAACAGCTCTCTTAAATTGGCCCAGCATAACAGACCACAATCTTGTTTATAGGTTTACGCTCTTATTTTCTTGTCGAACTTCAGCCAAGTATTCTCACGTCACTGTTTACCTAATGATTCCGGAGGATTTTTGTTAGCCGTTGTCTCTTCTCGTTTAACCAGATACAAAAATTGATATGAATTCATTAAAGAGGGAGCCAAATATGTGTAACCCAAAAAATTGAAAAATACAAACAGACCTGGAAAGTACTTAAGTATTTCCGGAATTCATTCCTCTTAACTGCAAGTACTAGACACTGGTGACTGTATTTCTGTATCCTGGTACTGGGACTTAAAAAAAGGCAAGTTTAAGTATTTGGGTATAAATACGAAGCATCATATTTTTAAGTAATTGAGCAGTAATTTAAATATTTGCTTAGTAAAATTGTAAATATTTAAAAATTATTCGAAAAGTGAAAACATAAAAATTTAATTAAATGTGTTTTATTCTTTCTTTAATATATTTTTTATATTATATTCAAATTGATATCGAAATAGGTATTATTTTTTAGGCTAAGAATTTTTTGAAAACCACTTTCACGTATCTATAAACTAATTTTTCGGTTCGCTTTAGTTCCCCTTTGTGTATGATTATTTATAAGTACATTACATAATCATTCCGAAGTTGACCGGACGAATGCACTTTTTTATTAAATTTATGTAAATGTAGAATATCAGCAACAATTCTGTAAGAGGAATATTTCCAGTCGATCACAAGCAATAAGCGACTGAATTTTTGCATAAGTGTTATTTTTTTATCTATCGACAATTAGTTAAGCTTTACAAACGATAGCAATCTGGCAACATTATGCGTTAAGTAATTAATTGTTTTTCAATTACTTTCCGCCATCATGTCGTCGATTTCGTTGGAAATAATTGTAACGAGCTATCAAATATCAATCAATCAATCCATGACGCACAGATTGAATGAAAAACATTACACACACATTTTATTTAAAGTAAAAACAAAATTTTTAATCGAACAAAATCGATTTCAAAATTGTTCCCAATTGGTATGGAGTTTACTCGTGGGTTGGTATTTATAGATTTAAAAAAAAAATAACGACCATAATTTGTAAATATTTCACATTGCTTTGTTATAATCTCCGTAGCTTTGACTCATCAAGCTTACAAGAAAATTTACGATAAGGTGTGTATATTGTGAAGTGTCAACGACCGAGGCAACATCGACACACAGTGGGACAAATAATAAGTTTTTAAATCAATTTTTGTACAGGTAAAATAATACTTACAAAGGGTTCTTCGAAACTGGAAAAAAAATGCATGACTGGATTGTACGAACTTGCTCCTATGTAAAAGAATACAAATTTTAAAAATTCAATGAGAAAACTAATCATAAACAAAAAATTCAACAAATCCCATAATAGTTGGAGCAAAAAACTGGATGCCATGTGATTTCTCAAGAAAATAACAGTTTTTTGAAAATTCGATATATCAAAAACTGGTCATTTGTAAAATTAAACAAATCTAAATTTGGCGTTCCAAATTTGTTACTTTAAGTGCTTTAACCATTTCGTTCAAGCTTTTTTTTTTAAACAAAAACCGCTACAACGATTTATAATTTTTATTCTGGCATACAATTATATTTGCTTGAGAAATCACATCATTTATCTACCTGGCCTTTGTCTAAATGTTTTGAAAACGCTTTTTTCCGTTTTATAGCAAAAAAAAATGAAAAATTATATTTCGACAAGTATGACAAATTCAACATTTTTCTAGCCACTGCTAACTATTAACTTACTTTTAAACTATTTTTGCCCAATGTGATGGCGTTCCTTTTTTTAAAATCAGAAATAGATTAAATTAACTCGATCTACGGAGCAATCTGACTTGTGTTGTTATTATTGGTTCTTGATTAAATAGTTTTGTTATTTTTTATTGTTTGTATTGCCTATGAAGGTCATTTTTATTATCATACTTTAACAAAATAGCTACTTCTGATTTGATGAAATTGCTTACGCACTTTGTTAACTGACGTATAAAATTCAGTGAGATCATTCCAAGCAATCGGTTAAGATCGAATTTTTGAAATTATTACATTATTTGTGTTCAGTTAATTTTTTGTTAAAATATTTATTCAAGCGGGTATGTATGTTTGTATGTGGTATGTGTGCTTATATTATTTTGAAAAAAAAAAAAAAACAATTCGAACAAGTGTGACATTTAAATCGTTTTCTTTTTCGGATATATTAAGACCTATTTTAAGTTGTACTCATTTAAAATGTGTCAAATAATGTAGATAGTGTCAATATTTAGCGACATCACGCCTCTGAAATCTTAAACAATTTGATCTGTCAGTGAGACAGAGGAGTAGGTGTAACATGAACAATATTTATCCTAGCAATAAGTTTAAATTGCTCTCCATCAATTTTTTTTAAAATTTGATCGATCAACTGTGAAAAATAATAATTGAGAAATTGATTCAAAACAAATTCAATCTCAGCTTTTTGACAGCAAAGGTGAAGATTTTTCCAGTGGAATTCGAGATTAGCAAGATGTCAGAGATCACATAAATTTGAACTGGCCAAGTCAACGGCCTTGGCTTTGATGAAAGCATCGCTTCCCATCGATCAACGAAATCAAGCATCATTGTACTAACCGCACTTGGATGAGGGACCGTTCAAATACCAACCGTGTGCTGTTGACATGTGTTTCTTCTGTTGTTCTTTCTTTCTGTGTGTCTCTCTCTGTTGTATTGTTTAAAGCCGATGGCCTCAGTTGCCAGTGCTTTTCAGTGTCTCTTCTTCGTAGATTTATCTACGGAGTAGTGTATAAGATGTAATGTATTGTAATGTAATGAACTGGCCAAATAGTGAGGTTTGATTGGTTAATATTGATCGATAGTTTTATAAACGACCGAAACCGGATTGGATAGGTTTGATTTCAAAAAATCTCCTGATACGCAGAAAATTAAATAGAAATGTTTTTCTGTCGACAAATTTGGTGCAGAAATTAAAATGTTTCATTTATTTATTTCTTCAATAACTATGTATATGTATTATTAATTACTTCATTTCTAAAAAAACAACTCCACCCAAATTAAAAACTCAAATCATATGTGTAGTCAGCTGTTCTAACAGTTCCTTATAGGATAGCCTCTTGTATTACAACAACACAAAACTACATATATAAATTATTTTGGATAGAATTCCGAACGCGGCTATTGACAGTATATCGTCAGCTGTTTTTAATTTCTTTTTAAAGCATCCCATCAGTCTCTTTTTTAAAGTTTTAATTAGTCGATGAATTTTGAAAAAGGTTTGTTCGCATAGTTCATTTTTCAAGTTCTTGAGAAGTTTTACATTATAAAACTTGTAGCTTACGAAAACTTTTGGTTTAAAAAAATTTACGGAAAACTGGTGTTTTTGATGCATATTATATGCAGTGAGTTCATATGACTTTAATTCCCATAAATACCCTCTGATACTTTAATGTTACGACAAGAAATAAAATGCAGGACTTAGTCGCACGAACTTGCTCTTGTGTAAAATACTAAGAATTTCAAAAACAGAATGCCATGTGATTTCTTAAGCAAATATGAACCAAAATTATAAGTCATTGTAGCGGTTTCTTAAAAAAATTAAACTTTTATATTAAACTTTTATTAAAAAAGTTAAAAACCATTTTTAAGAAAAAATTTTGGTAGGCCAGCTTAAAGTTTTTATTATTGAACGAATAAAAATTAAGTTTCCGAAAAAAAGATTGACTTGTTTTTTGAGATATCGAATTTTCAAAAAAAAAATATTTTTTTTTAAATTCAAAAAACTTCTTTTTTAACGTTTTGGAATACAATGTTTTTCAAACTTTATAGAAGTATCTCTGTAAAAATTTCATTAAAATTCGTTATACCTATAACGAGAAAGTCAAAATTTGAAAAAATGGTTCTATGGTAGGTACAGTCACTAATATCTTAATTTCTAAATTTGTTTGTCTGAATTATAGGTCGTAAAAATTAATTAAGAGGAAAACAAATTTTTCAAAAATCTAGGCGCCGTTCCGAAAACTATTTTTTAAGATTTGTATTGGGAATACCGAAATATTTATAAAATTACGAAAAAATTGTATCGCAGGTTTAAAAAAAGGCTATAGTCGAACAGCCAGGCAGACAGACGGACAGAATTGTGAGACCCACTTTTTTCGTGTTCTCTATCATCTAGATATCATTTTTAATTTTTTACCCCACAGGTTTTTTTCTTTTTTTTTAAGACCAAAAGTAACGGTACCTGCCATACGATTTTTTTCGAAGTTTTATAAACATTTTTTTTTTTTAAAAACTGTTCGACAGATTTTAAAAATAAAAATACAAAAAAAATTCATTGAAGGTACCCCCCATGGAACCATTTTTTTTTTGTTTTTGATTTTCTCAAAAACGGTATAACCGATTTTGATCATTTTTGTTTTGCTAAAGCTCCTCAAAAACTTAAATAGAATCAAAAACAAATTTTTTTGGATTTTTAAAAAATACTTCAAAATTTTTTTTTCAAAACTCAATATTTTGAAAACCCCATGCTAGATTTTTTTTAAACTTGATAAATAAAAGTTTCTCAATATAATCTACAAGATGTGAGAAAAAAAATGTATTTTACCTAAAAATAAAGGTACCTACCATACAAATGCTAAAAAATTAAAAAAATAGTTTTCAAAAATCGTATTTTTCTCGAAAACAGCGCCTAGAATTTTGATAAACATTTTTTTCTGTCAATTAATTTTTACGATCTTTAATTTAATAAAAAAAATTTTGAAATTAAGATATTACAGCTTGTACCTACCACAGAACCATTTTTTCGAATTTTGAATTTCTCATTATCCACATAACGGATCTTATTGAAATTTTTTATAGAGAAGCTTATAAAAAGTCTAAAACACATTGCATTTCAAAACTTTAAAATAAATATTTTTTGAATTTTTGAAAAAAAAAAATCAATTTTTTCTTTTTTTGAAAATTCGATATCTCAAAAACAGGTCAATATTTTTTTTGTAAATTTAATTTTAATTCGAACAATAATAAAAACATTAAATTGGCTTACCAAATTTTTTTCTTAAAAGACTTTTAAATAGTTTGTATATAAAAGTTTTTTTTAAGAAATTCATATTTGGATAGCATTCTGTTTTTGTCTCTTACTACTAAAAGAATTTAAAAAATTATTTTATCCTTATGAACAGTTTTCTCTAATAACATTCGTTTTTAAAATTCCTAGTCTATTACATAGGAGCAAGTGCTCGCGACCCAGTCGGGCATTTTATTTTAAACTATTCCCTATCTTTAAACATTTACTTCAAAAACAATTTTCATAAATATGTTTTACTGTTGGCTTAGTTCTGTATAAGTTCTACACTCGAATCTGTTGTCTAGGTCTTTCCTAAAATGACATTTTATTCAATTTAAAAAAAATATTTACAACTTCTTGGAACTTTCAAAACTATGTCTAAATCTTATTAGAACATAGATATTCTTCTTCTTACAGTGAATAAGTTTAAGCCACTTGCGTAACTTTTTAATTTTAACAAAATTTATAACATTATCTTAAAATTAAAAAAAAAAACATTTAATAACATCCGTAAAGGTTATTTACTCAAACTAATTATTAAAACAAATATGTAATAATTTGTAAGTTTATTTATGCTATCATCATCATAACATTGAAAAAAATAGATAAGTAATCCGCGATCAAATTTTGCGATTTCCAACTTGCGGAGAAAAAACCCTCTACACTTAAATAGGCGTAAGAAGAAATTCTAATTAATTGTTGCACATTATAGTAGAATCGACCACCACCACACTGTGATTTTAGCTGAAGGTTATACATATATATTATCACCCTACTACATACTATCGAGTAATATTATCTCTTTTTCCCCGTTAGGGTCCAACTTGCAGTCAAATGAACGACCACACCTCAAGCAATTGAATAATATTAATTATATGTATATTCTTAGGCCCCTGTCATATGATTAAACAAGATTCTAGACCTTGTTGACGTTTTCTCTTAAATTCTTCTTAAGTCCCTACATAAGGAAATAAAATCGTAGTAGAATTTTTGTAGTTTCCTTTTAAAATCTGTGGCGATCAATAGTTACCACTACCAGATGGCATATTCATCGCAACAAAATTTCAAAGTTGAATCTCAACGATTTAAAAGTATCCGACAGATGTACTTCTAATCGAGACGCATTTTTCGCCATTTCTCATTTTTGTACTTTTTTTTATAAAAAACAAAAAAAAAAGATTAAAAGTTTTGTGAACTGAATATTTTATTCGTGGGAAGTTAATATTCATTAGTTACTTCCACAAATCTCATTATTCAACGCACTCTATACGTGAATTATGAAAACAAAAATGTCAAAAAAATCTCTTCAAATCGTTGACCGAGGAGATTTGGATCACTCGCCCTTGCTTTGTAATCTTCTCGACTTAAAATTGATTTTTTCTAGAAACTAAATTCACTAGCGAGAAAGGATTTTTTTTAAGATTTTGGATATACTCTGGGTTGTATTTGACCAGAGTTGTCTAACGTTCTTCTTCTTCTACTTATATTTATTAAATTTTTCATAATTCTTTTTTTTTTTTTTATTTCCAAATATAGAATCTCCGAATCGTTATTTCGAGAGTGACGTCAACATTCATTACAAAACACCAATACGCTATGAATACAAAGATCCAATACCCGAAGAAGAGCTAGCCATACGTCAAGCGGAAACAATGCAAAAATTATATCAAGAAGAGAGACGACGAAAATATCTACAAGAATTACAAGACATGAATTCAAGACGTCACACTGACAATTTTACACCTTCACAAAAATCACCGATACCATTGAACCGCTATGATGATTTTAATTCCGATTTGGCGCCAAAATCACCAAACACCTCCAACTACCCAAGAACCGTTGCACGAGCATTGTATAACTTCCAAGGACAAACAGCAAGGTGAGTACCTACTACGAGTATACCTAATGTTTGCTTGCTTACGTTACCCATATCCAAGGAGGATTGTTTATGTCGAGGTTTTTTTTTATGGTTTATAGCTTAATTACAGTTATATGAAAGGTTGTGAACGATAGTTTGACACAGTTATCGGGGTTCTTTAAACTTAAGTCGATTAAATTCATAACACCCTAATGGATAGGCAGGTGTTCAGAGAGTGTGTATAGGTGCCCATAATAGTAATATGCATTTTCAACTTTTATGTTTTTGTTATGGTCTACTCGTAAACTGATTAAACTGATGAAAAGCTTGTCGTTGTGGAAATCACATCTTGATATAACGGGCAATTATACTCTCAAGGCGTGGAGAAAATGTAATTTAAGAAATGTTCACCTTGTTTTCACTTTCTTAATAATAAACTAACACAGAAGGGTACTAACTTCGAACCCATTTGCATATTAATTGGGTCACATAAGCCCGTGGTTTTGAGAAGTGTAAGACAAGCTGTCAGGTTATAGTGCAAGAGACTTAGTATTATAGCCTTCTAATAGTAATTTGAGACATGAAATGAAAATTGAAAACAATTAATTTGAAATATTCCGAAATTACTTGGAGTGCAAACAAAAATAGTACCTACACATGCCAAGACCAGGACTCTGACTTGAATCCGCAAAGCATGCAGCTTATACATTTGCTCCTTTTAAATGACTAACAATAATAATAAGCAAAGTCATTACCTATGAAGTAAAACATTGCAACAAATAGAAAAAGGCGATGGATGTCCTTTCGTCTACAAAATAAGAACGACACATTTTTTTAGGTGCAATCGAGAGGTCAAATAACACCACCCCCTTTTGACCTGTGATATATGTGTTGATACTAAAGGGTGTTTTTTTAGGTGGAGAATTTCAAATTGAAATGGCCTTATTTGACATTTAATTTTATATCACTAATATTAGAATATGAATTCGGGTATGTGGCTGATGGGCCTGGCGCGTGAATGCTGTAATATAGAGGTCTTTTGGACACTCTTCGCAGTATTTCGGCAATAACACGTGGAATGTTGCCTTCCAAGTGATCAACTATTTCTAATTTATTAACGCCACCATGCCTAGCCTTTACACATCCCTAGATAAATTAATGTAATAGCACCAAATCTAACGGATTCGATGGCTAGTTAACAGATGCATATCGTAAAGGTGATTGTTTGTGACATGTGGAGACGTTCTGCTGAAAATTTTTGCAACTTTGATGTCTTGCAATTGAAACACGAAAAAACTAGTAGTCATGTCTCTCTATTGCTCACCGTTGAATCTATGCTTCTGACCATCACCATTTTTCAAGAGATATGAACCAATGATTCCATCGGCCCATAAAGCGCAGCAAATCGTCACTAGGTGTCATGCTGTTTCGACAAAGGTTTGTGGGCTACCATCGCTACAAACAAATTCGGGAACTCTGTTTTTTTGACATTACCATTTATTCAAAAGCGTGCTTCGTTTCTGAACATAATTTTTATTGATAAGTTTCTCGAGTATAATCATGGTTTTCGAAATACATACATTTGAATAGATTGCGAAAGTAGATCCAGATTGATTAATTGCAAACTAAGATCAAACCAACCAAGAACTCTCAAATCGTCTGTCACAGAAAACAGTGTTGCCAATTTAAAGTTCTCAGCCTTGAATTTGTGACGTTTGTGTTTGGTATTTACCCAAAACAAAATTCCCTGTACTCATTATGTAAGTATATGTATATAGCTTTTAAAGAATTATTTGAAAGTCTTGGAACGTCTTGAATAGAATGACACTCTCTTAACTGAGTTGCAGCAAAATATTTTCTACGTGAAGTTTGGTAGGTTTTGATTATTTAAGGATGTGTTCGTTGATATTTTTTTTTTTTCATTTTATTTTTTTTTTTTTTTGTTTTGACTAGAGCCAAAATGAAGTGATCTAAAATATTAATATGAGACGGTCAGTGTAAATATGAATCACTAAAAAAATATCATTATTCACGAAATTTTCTCTTAATGCGTTGACGTATACTGTGTGTCAAAATTTTAAAGCTTTTGGATTCGAATCTGATTCGATTATCAAATAAATATGCATTTCCTATCTTTTTTTATGGTTCTGGTTGCAGTTCGAACTTAATACTGTATTGGTAAGCTAATTATGTAGTTCTTTCCCTATCTGTCAGAATAGTGTACGAAATTTCATCGATGTTTTAATCCATTGACATCGCAGCATCTGAAAAAAAATTTGACGTTCTATTTTTTGGTCTAGAAAAAAGCATTTTGAGTGCTGCGGTGACATTTAGAACGAAATACAAAACCAAGTCCTCATTCCATTAACTTTTAAAACAACAGTTTTTTTTATAGAAATAATCAAAATGTCATCCCCGCGAAAACACTCACGCCGCCTCCGCCGTGCCGGATGATTTAAACGACTAACAAATTGTCATACGTTTTCCTTATACTTAAGGTTTGTGACTTTATCGTGTAAATACTTTAAGATCAGCTATTATTTTCGTCAAAAGGAACTGGCAAGTGAAACTGGTATGTAATCTTGACAATACTGGCATGATATTAATATGCTTAGTTAAGTAACTTGAAATTTTCTACAAATTTCTTCAAACTGAAAATGAAAAGTCATTACGAATTTTGACAGCAGCTTGTTATCAAACATACCTTATATTGAGACATAACATCAAATCTATTTGTAAGAGCAATTTGTTTAAGATTCTTCATTATAATATATTCCTTGATAGTTTTTTTTCGGAATTTGTAACAAGTTTTTGACTACTATGGACTTCGTGATTTCTTTAAATATTTTGTTAGTTTTGTGACAGGAATTCTATCAGTTGTCTAAATCCAGCATAAACCTTATGTAAACGTTTAAAGTGAATTCACTTTTTTGACATCTTATTTCTCTTATAAGAAATTATTTGAAATAAAATTATATTACTCAGGCAAAGTGAAGTTTCTAAGAATTTTATTTTTCATTTGCATATAACCACCAATTTCTCTCTATTTCAACTTGACATACTGTAACGTATACTTTTTGAACACATCCCAAATCTTATTCAAAAGTGAATGTGTTGCAAATTTCTTTTTCCATGAAATTAAAAGTCTGAAACATCTAATAAATAGATTTGATTTGTAAAAAGGAGTTCTGAATTGATTTATAACTTTGTTTTGTTTCTTTTTCCATTTTAAATTTTTATTCTGCCCAAGAAATTTTCCGTATCAGTTGATATTGAAATAGATATAAATGCCACGTATACCAACTTTAGAATTTAAAATATGAAATAGCGTATAAATTCAATAAAGCATTTTATTCGGACTTGCAATATACATATATCACCAATTAAATCCACCTACAACTTGATTTTAATTCAGAGTTAAATTCGGTACACAATTAAAATATACACAAATAATATGGTGTTACTCCAGCTCCAGGTGTTAGAGCTCTAATAAGAATCACATAGAAACTTCAGTCCCAACATTTTATTTGGACATTTTTGTACTGAGTGCAAACCTCTCCTCCCAGTATTACAAGGTAAATTTACCGTTATTAAATAATTTAAACTTTATGAATGTAAGACCTTAAAAAATAAATAAATAAATAAGAGGCAATGACGACTTATAGAGAGCCTAAACATAGTGACTTACAATTCTCAACCATTTCTGTGTGCGTGTTTGAATAAATGGGGGGACCTAAAATTTTCCGCCAATTTCGAAAGGCTAATGAGCAGTTTTCATGACCAGATATACTCTTGGAAGACTTAGGGCTTTTAAATTTTAAATGTAACCTGAAAGTACGTCACTAGTAGATACCCTTTGACTGTTTGGAAGGAATAGAAGGCCAAGAAAGAATTTCGTTGAGGTACAATGGATGGAGAAGAAGGTGTTTCATTTAAAATTTAATACCATAGAAAGCGTCCAGTTGAAGATGGCGATATTGTTGCTCAATTGTAAAATCGCGAATTAAACTTTAGGATGAAATTTACTTATACTACGTTTTCGCCAAGAGATAATCCTGGATTTAAGTAGTTTGACCTCAAAACTTCTTCAAATTTAAAAGATTTACAATGCAATTTTTTTTTCGTTAATCCAATAAATCAGAAATTAGTCTAATTAAATCTTCCTTGGATTAATTGATTTGTAATTCGAACTAACCTATATCCATATCATGCTAAAGTATCTCGATGATTTTTCATCGTTTGACACAAATGAAACTTTCTTTCTGTCACTTCCAGTAAGAAAAAAATGAAATAGCATTAGTATTTTGATAGGTGCTGTCAAAGTAAAACTTCTTTTTTATCTTTTAGTGTGGTGGAACCACAACATAAATTTCTTGCCTTAAATCTTTTGGTGAAAACGTAGTATTAAATTTTCACACTTATGGCAAGACAATTCTACTGAATAGCGCGAAAGTAAATTACTCTTATACCTCAGAGTTATTGTTCTTTATTGTTCCAGACACTTTAGGCTGGGTATTGAGCCATAATAAATTTAAACTAGGTGTCGCACATGTCGTTGAAAATGGGAATATCCAATGCTAGAACAGTTATAATCCAATGTGGATCATTTTTCGCACACTCAATGTGCATGTAGACCGCCTGTCACACAACGTAACTGTCTCACTGTTTTCCCAAAAGCTTTACGAGCAGGACTCTGACAGATGGGTACCAGGTTTTTACTGAACTCTACAAGTATTTTGGAGCCACAACGAAAAGGAATTTGGGGAAAAACGAATAGATAGGTAGAACTTGGTACAGTTCATACCCACATTCTTAACTTAAGCAGTCAACAAATTATGTCACTGGTTTTTTATCCAAAATTAGCTTTGAACAAATCAGAAGACATTTAAATGGTTTAATGAAATGAATCATAAAAATATTGGTCAACTATTAGATATGTACCTTAAACCTGTATATACCAATAGGTACCAATACTCATCTGCTAGTTCATAATTTTCTTTAGGTATTTTAACAAGTCATAGCTCAATACCTCTTTTCATCAAAACTTAAAATTCAAGTACCCTCCCTAATACTATAAGCTCAAGTCATACCGTTTTCAACTTACTTGATTCTTCTTAAATTGTAACTTAATCTACAGACCCGAGAAATAAAAGGTCAAGAACCAAAAAACGAACACGAATCAAGCTCTTGCGGTGACACTGACTTTTTGTATTCACAAATGTTTTTGCCAAAAAAGAATCAATGGAAATCAACCTTTTTTTTTTTGTCAATACTTACCTACCTATCTTCAAGTATTTATCCAAAAACACTGATGTTCCACATCTCGCACAGAACCTTTTTCTAGTCATTTGCATAATTCGTTGATACCAACCACTTTGAAAACAAGTAGGATCACAAAAAAGCAACCCGTGTGACCTCGTCAGGATGAATCCATGTTTTATACCATCCAACCCAGTATCCTTGTTTAATGGAGTTTGGCTTTTCAATAATAAGAGTTATAAGCTTTTTTGTCTCCTATTGTTTGTGAATCTAACCTACATACATGTTGGAATGTTTTTTCTTTCTATGTATGTATTAAACCTTAATGTTTCCTTATGTATTTATTTTTCTTTTTCAGGGAGCTGACATTCAAAAAGGGTGATGTGATTTACATAAGACGCCAAATAGACAAAAACTGGTATGAGGGTGAACACAATGCGATGATCGGACTCTTGCCATCAAATTATGTCGAGGTAAATGGACTGAATTTAATCGACTATTTCGTTTTTCTTTCGTCTTTTTTTCAACTTTTTTTAGGGATTCTATTATACGAGTATATTCCTGCAGCCCATGCAGTTGCCTTTTATAGTTTTTTTGTTCAACTAATATGTCTTTGTCGTTTCGTGTCAGAGCTTATAGCTATTTTTTTTGGCAAGTTTATACTTTTTATAGAGAGAAATAAGCAATCGATGCCGATGGACTCCCACGATAAAGCAAAACAATGGGAAAATTTAAAAGAACAAAAGAAGTGTCCTTGAAATCCTTTATAGTCTCCTATTCTATAGTTTCTTCGTTGATGATGTTGGTAATGCTATTCTAAGGAATAGCATTTGGTGTTTTCTCTACAGATTTTGTCGTTATTGATTTCTGGACTATTGCTTCCATGCTATACTGTAGTTAATAGAGCTAGACGGGCAATTTATTTGTTTAAATAAATAGGTGTATCCAACAGAGATTTCTACATTTTTAAATTATGTTAAAAATAAATAGGAGAGAAAGTTATCTAAATGCTAGAAGGAACTATTGGAACTATATTTCTTGTTCAAGAAGGTTATCGATAAAGAAGCAATTGAAACAATAGCTTTATATCAATTGATGACTTATAAAATGCGATATCAGCTCAATTTTATTGCAAACTTATGTGCGTTGAATCTTCAATTTTAAAAGTTCTTAAAGGAATTATGTCTGCAGTTGCTACTAAGCTTAAAAATTAAAGAATCAAAAAATGAACATCCAAAACAAAAGTAACCAATACGAGGGCGGTCCGATAAGTACTAACTCATGATGCCAGTATCGTAAGAGAGATTTACTACCGTCTAGTACTCTTAGACGGCTACTGTCATAATTTCAGCCGAATCGGACTCGTAGTTTTGTTTTGACCACATGTGGAAGCCAGCTTGTCCGTGAATTTTAGAAAAATCGAATAAGAACAATATCGGTCCGTAATTCTATTCTTGTTTTTGGAAGGGGAAATCGCACAGCGAAATCAAAGAGCGCTTAAATGCTGTGTACGGTGAATCTTCTCCTACGATGGCGACCGTCAAAAATTGGTATAACGAGTTTCAACGTGGTTGCACATCGGTTTTTGATGATGAGCCCGGCCCAAATGCCCCGAAAATGGGTACCACTGAGGATAACGTGTCAAAAATCCACGATCTCGTATTGGCAGACCGTCGATTGAAAGTGCGCGAGATAGCTGAAACAGTAGGCATGTCAAAAGACCGCGTGGGTCATATCATCCATGAAATTTTGGGTATGAGAAAGCTGTCGCGTTTGCTCACTCCGGACAACAAGCGCAACCATGAGACCACTTCAGAGCAGTGTCAAAATTGGTCAAATTGCACTTCGAATTGCTGCCCCATTCACCGTATTCTACAGATTTGGCCCCGTGCGACCTTTTTTTGGTTGCAAACTTGAAAAAATCACTCGCCGGACATAAGCAAAATACTTCTTTAATCAGCTCCCGATCCATGGATGGTCGCTGCCTGAGGCATTGTAGCTTTTAAACCTCTGTGACCCCGAGCACTCTGCTATCAATTCCAACACCAGTCATGGATGGAACCGAATGTTCTGCCTTCCTTGTCGTCTCAACCTGGATTGGCTGAGACATTGTTTTACTTATGGTCAAGTAGTCGACGTGTTTTGATTTTCTGGAAGGCGTTCATAATTTGATACAGCTCAAAGAGTCCACGTTTATATCTTCTCGTCAATCAAATCTCCTTGCACGCAGGACCAAATATTCGTTGAAGAATTTTTTCCCAACGAGCACAGTACTAACTATTCCTTTTTGGTTATTGTCCAGCACTCGATGCCGTAATAGAGGGCTGGGAGTATTAGAGATTTGTAGAGTGTGCGCTTTGTCTGTCGTGTGAATAGTTTTGAGTCAAAACGAAGTAGCAGTGGTTTTCTAAAGTATTTTTTTTTTTTTGGATTTTCACTAAAGCGGACAAGTTTCAAGTTTAGTTTTATTAAACATTAGTTTGTACAATTTGACTAACAACTAATAAGATACCATGGAAAATTTAGACTTGTTGCGACATAAGGGGCCTAACTTTATTATTTGTATTATGTACTATACTTGTCCAGATTAAATTAAAAGTCGTTTGACTTTGTTGGCCTCGAGGTTTTCCGTCCTTAGGAACGGCAGTAGGCCGATCCAAAGTCAATGTAGAAAGCAAAGAGTATAGAAGTTCGTTTCTATAATATTTTAGATGCTGGATAATATCGGAAACTAGTCCGGTACATGTCCTTAATATTTGTCCTTCAAAAACTTTTAACTATCGCAAGGCTGTCTTATAGATAGAAAACCATGCGGGAAACCTGTATCCGATGACTGGTCTCAAGAGCTGCTTATATAGAAGAATCTTTGTCTGCTAGCTAAGTCCAGAATATATTTCTTTTCATCAGTGGATGGACACGATGGAAGGTTCAGCTGACTTTTTTAAGAACGTATCTTGCATGAGGATTGAACCTTAAAAGCTCACCGAATTTTATCCCCAAGTACTTCACGATTCATTTAGTTGCCAATATGTTGATCCGCCAGGAAGCTTAAGTGTTATATTTCTGCATTTTGCTGCTGACTGGCTGCATCCACATTTGGGTGATTGTCTCCGGAAGTAGATAAGTTCTGATGATTCTAAGGCGTTTATTTTGATTCCCCACTTTCTGTCGTACTCAAAAAGTCCATGGATTTGGTCTTCAACTTTCTTCACAGATATCAATGGTTTTAAACGATGAGTAGTAGGTTAGTTAGTCATCAGCCAAGAGAGGAGTCTCGCAGTTGTCAAGGAAGGGCTGGTCGAAAGTCAGTATGATGTACAGGAACGGCCCAAGTTTATTTTTATTTTTTATTTTATTTAATTCATCAAGCAGATATACATTAAAAAATATATAATCTTAAAGACTACTGAATAAATTTTTAGCAACATGCGATACTTTACAACTTTGAATAAATACCTTAAATAACTTAAAAATAATATAAGACTTAACCACCAGAGTTTAAAACAGTTAATAAATTAATAATATGACTTTTAAAGATATCACGACTAATATTGTTATGAAAATCAATAATCGAAGCAACTGAGTTGGCCTGTCTAAGGCACCTAGTTATTGGCTCATTAAGACCATAATTAACCCTATGAAACGGTTCAAAAAATATACTATGCACTCGAAGATCTCTCGTTGGAGCATATATTCTTATAAGGGACAAAAGAAAAGGGCAATTTATTTGATTTTTAAGAATGTCTCTAATAAAAATTATTTCA
Organism: Philhelius festivus; assembly: GCA_963931855.1. Classification (NCBI taxonomy): domain Eukaryota; kingdom Metazoa; phylum Arthropoda; class Insecta; order Diptera; family Syrphidae; genus Philhelius; species Philhelius festivus. The sequence goes on from OZ007554.1 coordinate 238,601,779, forward strand.
AAATACTTTCTCCGAGTTTCTAAAAGCTGAAGACCGATCAGATAACATCTAGTAAGATAAGATGGCATTCGTATATTCCAATGTAGTCTATAAATCACTATTCTGGAAAATCTTTTTTGGATACTTTCGATTCGATTTGAGTGGATAGCATAGTAGGGGTTCCAAATTACACAACAGTAATTCAAGGACCGGCCTTACATAGGAATAAAATAATGCTCTGAATGTATAAGGGTCAGAAAATTCCTTAGAGTTACGTGAGATGAATCCAAGTAAGGAATTTGCTTTCGCAACAATAAAATCTATATGAAGGCAAAACGTTAGCTTAGGATCGAAGATGACACCTAGGTCTTTTTTTTCGGTAATTTTTTGCAATGGAATACCATTAATATTATAAACATAGTTTATAGGCGACAAGTTTCGGCGAAAAGATAGAAAATCACATTTGGAAACATTCAAAAACAACTGATGAGAGTTACACCAATCAGCTAAGTTATTTAGGTCATTCTGAAGAAGAAGGCAGTCTTCGACAGATTTAATGCATCGGAATATTTTTATATCATCAGCGAACATAAGACATTGAGAAGAAATTATACAATCGGGAATATCGTTAATAAGAAGCAAAAAAAGAAGCGGGCCTAAATGACTTCCTTGAGGTACCCCAGAAGTCACAAATATGGGATCAGATATGATGTTATTAATACGCACATATTGAGAGCGCCCTTCTAAATAAGATTCGAACCATCTCAATATATTTGAGTGAAAACCAAGGGCAAAAAGCTTCTTAATTAAAACTGTATGATTTACCTTATCGAACGCCTTTGAAAAATCTGTATAAATCACGTCACTTTGATAACCATTTTCAAGATTTTGTATTAAATCATTGGATAAAATTGTTAAATTAGTGGTAGTTGACCTACCAGAGACAAAACCATGTTGAGCAGGCGAAATAAGTTCCCGAACAACAAACGATAACTTTTCATAAACTAATTTTTCAAGTAATTTAGGAATCGTTGAAAGTTTGCTTATTGGACGATAATTTGAAACAATCTGCTTAGGACCTGATTTATGAATCGGGATAATATACGTTACCTTCCAATCATCTAAAAAAAGTCCCGTATTTAAAGAAGCATTAAAAAGGCGAGTTAACGGATCTAAAAGGGAGGCTACACAAAATTTTAAGATTAAAGGAGGAATACCATCAGGACCTGGTTGTTTGTCCTGGTTTAACTCCGATATAGCCTTTTCGACATCAGTGCAATTTAAATGTAGGGAGCTGATATTGATTTGATTCTTAGGTGTGGTAGTTGAAAAATTATTAGGCAAATTAGATGGAGAATAAACCGATTGGAAGAAATTCGAGAACATATTGCATATCGTTTTAAGATCATTTGATATTGTCCCTGAAAATTGCATGCAATTTGGAATACCATTGGAACATTTCTTACTTTTGACGAAATTCCAAAAACACTTGCTATTCTGCTTCAAATTTGATTCTATGTGATATAAGTAATCTTTATATAAGAACTTATTTAGTACATCAAATTCTTTTTGAAGTCGTACGTAGTTGCATAGCAAAATATTATTGTTATTAGACTTTCGGAAAAGTTTATATGCTTTATTTTTTTTATTGCTCAAGTTACACAATCTTTTATTGTACCAGACTGGTTTGGAGTTATTACGAATGACTACTTTTGGTATATAAAGGTTCATTGCCTCAGTTAAAGAACAATGAAAAAGGTTATATGCATCACATAATTGAAAGTTATCAACAATATTGCTCCAAGGAAAGATATTCATATAATTATTAATAGAGTTGTAATCGCCGTTTTTATAATCATATTTACATAAATCATTACTAAAGGGTTTGAAATATTCATAACATTTAAAGTTAATACATAAAGCCAAATGATGAATAGTGTTTGGAAAAATTGGACAAATATTTTTATTAATATCAGTGCAAAATTCTCTATCGACAAAAACAAGGTCAAGAGTACGATTTAAATCATTATAGAATTTATTTATTTGAATAAGATTATATTCAGCAAACGAATCAATTACTAAGCATTCATGAACATTACTAACATTAAAAGGAATAAGGCACAACTCATCTGGATCTAGGATCCAATTTATGTGACAAAGATTAAAATCACCTAGTACGATTAAGTTTTGATTAGAATTTGTAGCATTTAAAACAAATCGAGCATTTTCAATGTGTGAATTATATAAATCAATAGAACTACCTGGTGGTATATAACTCAATATAATAAAAATATTCGTCGAGTTGTTTAAGTTGACACACACAGCTAGTTGATCAACGTCAATTTCTGATGAAAGAGACGGTAGTTCAATTTCACGACATGAAAACGATGAGCGGACAGCAATAAGGACACCTCCTCCTCTAGATTGATTAGTTTTTGCAAAGCTTCTGTCTTTTCGGAAAACGTAGTATAAATTTTCATTGAAAATTTCGGAGTTTAAATGTTTATCAGTTAGCCACGTTTCAGTTAAAGCAAATATGTCATAATACGAAGATGAAGAATTAAAATGCAATTCACAAGTTTTAGTACGAAGACCACCAATATTTTGGTAGTAGAGAAGAAAGTCTTTTTTAACACTCGGAGGCTGGGAATTTTCGCATGATATTGAGCTATTTATAGAAACGTTCGTTGACTCGGCAGATTCTTCACTTATGTTTTGTGGGAATGAAGCCGTGCTTCTTCGTTTTTTGAAATGAATTGAAAAGCACGTAGCTTTGTACCTATAGGCCAGATGTTGTCCATGAACATTGCATCATTGTACTCAGCTGGAACTCCAATTTTAAAATTAATGAACTTAATATTTTCTTCAGGTTCACTTCGTTTTATTAACTTATAACACGAAATGACACCGGGGCTTATATCAAGAGCAGCAGCTAAATGATTGACGATAGATTCAGTGGCGACAGAAGGTCGAAAACTACCAAGATGGAACCATTTTTTTTTAAAAGAAACATCATTTTGCAGGATTTCACAAGAGCCTCTAACAGTTCTAGGGATATTATTCCGATGAACACCCATACGTGAAAAAGATACATTCTCGGTAGTTGGGCGATTGTATGCATTATTAATTTCAGCTGGATTTTCATCCGTGATTTTGGCAGCATTTCCATCAAGGTTTTTATCATTAAGAACAAAACCAGCATCATCAGCAACACCAGGAACATCAGGAACAACCGCAACATTCGCAGCCACAGGAACTCCATCAAGAGTAACACCTCCAACACCAACCAAATCGGTAGCAGCAACAGCACTAGAATCTTTTACTACACTACTATAAGTAGCAATAGTATCATAATCGGATTTGACAGTGGCAACATTGTTTGCGTTATTTACAGTGGCAACACTGATATTAGATTCACTCACCACATCGACAAGAGAGCAAGAATTATTTTGTGCATGTACATCAACGGTTGCATTATTGTTATTGGGATTAGCAACGTCGGAATTAAGCGACACATTTATATTAGAATTATTTTTTTTTGATTTTGCTTTGACTCCCGCTGTTGAAGGAATCGTCAAAGATTTTTTGTTTGAAGGCGAAAGTGGTTTAGAAGTTGAAGCAGCAATCCGAGGGGGTATGGGGGTTACATTTATAGGCTTAATTGTTTGGCGAGGGAATGCAGGTGAGGAAAAGCTTTTATTTATGACATTTGCAGGGGCATTGAGATTTGATTTAGCTTTAGCACGGGTGGTCAAAGGTTTTTTTGTTTTACTTGTGCTAGCTTCATGGGCATCGCGAAACAAGTTGAACTCATCACGCAGATTATTAAGCTTTTTTGTTAATGCATTTAATTTTGCTTCAGAATTGACAGAATTATAATTACTGCACAGATCACATCTCCAACAGATGTTTTCATATTGGTTTATCAAATTTATCACATTTGGTTCTAATTTTAAGCATTGTATATGAAATGTTAAGCAACAAATAACGCACGACACATAATCACTATCGGTCGTTTTAATTTCGCAAATAAAGCATTCATTCGAGAAAGGCATTGTACTAGGCGCATAGAAAGAAATTATATATAACCGTGTGATACGAGAGCACTTGGGCAATTCCAACTCTGATGTTCTTCATTGTCTAGTCTATGTGGACTTCTTCATTTGTACAAAAAAGTTACTGGACGACAGAAACAAATTGATAATGATAATAAGTGCTATGGGAATGCTTAGTAAGTTGGGTTTGTGGATGAAGCCTTCAATCTATTCGCTGTCGAATGCTTTCTTTACTTTACTCTACGTGTGTTTTGTGTAGTCGTGATGTTATGTTGGTAAATCGGTAGTGGATGGAGTGTTGAATGCTTCTAACGAAAAAAACTGCACGTCAGGAATAATGGATTTTTCGCTGCAATACTTCTTGAGATTCCTGGGTGTTTGCTTATGGTGCTAAGGAAGGATATCAGCCTGTAGTTGTAGATGATGTTTACGGCACCTTTCTAAGGAATCGCCAGAATTTTAGCAGTTTTCCATTTTGTGGGAAAGTAGTTGTTGTTGAGACAGTTTTTGAAAATGATGGTTCTTTGGCTTGTAGTTATTGATGATTTCTTTTCTACCTTCTATGGTGCTCCGGTTCGGGCTGTCAATCAGGTCATTTGCACAACTAGTATCGCTGAGTGTACAACTAATCAGGATTGGCTTCAGAGTTTGTCGGATGGATTCCTCAACTTCCTCAAGGAAGACTGGATCGCATATTCCTTCGAAATAGTCAGCAACGTAAACTTAATATTTGCTCCGAAGTATATGAATTCTTAAACTACATCCAAGTCCTATCAATGGTGATGTTTTGTCTTTGTCGGTCGAAAGATATGCTTGCTTGTTTTTTTAATAGCATATACTCAGCGTTCTCCTGCTTTGCTTTAAGACCGCATTCACCAATCCAAATTAGTGCCCTCGCTTTTAAAATCTCCCTTACGCACTATTGGATCCACCACGGTTTTGAATAAATCACTTGATTTTTTTGTGCATCTCCTTGCCAAAGTCCTGTGCATGTTCGAAATAGTTCAGAAAAGCATTGACTTGCGGAAAATTGAGCTGAGTATTTTTCAATATCAGATGCCACACTTGGATCACTTTTTTTCAGGATATTGCGTTTGGCCATCACCAACTAGATTTCATGACGGCTTGGAAGCCAGTGAAGATTTGGTGAGTTTCGATTTGTAATTCGTTGGTTTTTTTTTTTAAGATTTTCCTTTGTCCGTGGATTTGGGCTATGGTCGATCTGCCAGGAGGAAACCAACGTTGGCACTTGCCTGTTATAGTGTTGCAATATGGGTCACACAGTTCTTTAAACATTTAGCGAGAATAGACCTTTTCGAACATTTATGAACTTCTTTTTTTAAACATTGGGCTGATCGTCGGCAATTCAAGAGTAATCCATATCTTCGTGTCCCTCTCGTAAACGAACTTTTTTTCACGTAGTAGTAAAACTAATCCGACGACACACCGTCCAGACTACAGGGACAAAGATTTTGATTTTTGAACACGGGTAGGATAATCTGAAGCGAGTAATTAATTCCAGGAATATGGCCCCGTAGTATGTAGATCGAACAAACAAAAACTGGAGCTACTCTTAATTTAAATCTCTTAATTTCCTGCTCTTTTTTTAGCTTATTTTTGCTAAATGTCCTTCAATATTTTAGTCTACAATTTTATGCTTAAACATGTATTTCAACTTCAACCTTTTACTTGCAGCTTTTAACCAAAGATGGAATCCGCCAGCCACCAAAGAAACCGTCCGAGGGACAAGCACGTGCTAAATATAACTTCCAGGCCCAATCAGGTATCGAACTATCTCTGAACAAGGGCGAACATGTAACCCTTACCCGTCGGGTCGATGAAAATTGGTACGAAGGAAAAATTGCCAATCGCAAAGGAATCTTCCCAGTCTCATACGTTGAGGTAGGTGTATACAAATTTCAACCCCCAAAAACCGCTTAGCATTTATTAATTGTGGTTTTTTTGGTTTCCCATGTCCAGGTGCTTGTCGACATCGGTGCGGAAGATAAAGCAGGCCGACTACCAGCAACACAATCCATAATTACACAGTCATCATCATCGATGCGACCATCGCTGGACACCCTTCGCACAAACATAAATAATGAATTTAATAGCCTCACTTCCAATGGCCAGCCCCCGAATGGCATCCTCAGAGAAACAAGGACTCTCCATAAAACCGAAGTACTTCACGTTGATACAAATACGGAGCCAGTTGCGTAAGTAGAATCTATTGATACAGTTTACGACTACTTTAATGCCATATATGTATATGTACACACGACTATGCCGACTGCTATACGTTATACGACTTCCCGCAGAAGCTGCAGGTCTGGACTTTGTGGTCCAGTTTGGTTTCTGGTCTCCCAGAGGACAACAAGCATACCTACAATGCGAACGACAATCGGCCATTAAAGGATGCTTTAAGCCAAATAATTCGTTAAAGAATCCATAGCCAAGATTGCTTGGTGGGTTTCGTAGGGTTGGTAGCCTGATACTTCTTCGAACTATTAGATATTTGTGAGGCTGAAAGAGATAGTCGGTTTGCTGCTGACTTTGGGGTTTTTAAGTGACGACTACAATTGCATTAGTTGTAAACAATTCTACTTTTAGTGTGGTCAAATGGAGCAATATAATACACATGTACGTATATGTATAGTGAAACAGAGCTGAAACAGCTTATGTAACAATGTTTACTGCTATAGGTAATGGTCACAAGTTATGGGGTTTGATTGGATGAAATTTGTTATGGCAAATGTTGAAGTTATTTGTGTGCGGCATATCTGAAGGAAGGAATTGTCGAAAGCGTATTTAAGCACCCCAAACTGCTATTATGGGGCTATATAAATATTCTACTTGTGAGTAGTATTGTGGTTTTGGGAAGGATTTTGTAGTCGAGACGGCATGTTTAAGTACATAATAACAGCTTATACTTTCAACAGCCTAATATATCGTTTATTACTCTGAGAAAAACTCATGACATTTGTCAAAAAACCACTTAGGTCAAGTGATATATGAATCAGACCTTTTAGAAAATAATTATTGACTTTTGGAGTCATTAACAAGGCTTTAGTTTATCTGAGCCGAAATTTCGTGATGACAATAAATAAAGTACCAATTCGTACTTCATCTTCACATGGCAGGGTGGCGCAAAACTTTTTTGTTGTTTAAAGATTGGTCACATTCTTCATTTTATTACGTCTATCAGTTAAGTTATTATCACATAGTTCCAAATAAGTTTTGTGTGATATATCATAAATGACCGTTAAAATAGCCTCTGGTACATAGATTAGGCTGAATTTCAGAGATTGTGCGGTCTTTATTTAATTTGAGAGACCTGTGTCGAAATAGCCTTATATCACATCGCTAATACAGAATATCTTCTGTGGTTCCAGCTGTGTGGAACGTAGGGCCGTACTATTGGAACAACATGTCGTTCACATCCATATCATCCAATTTATTTATCATCAATTAATAGTGATGTCCATTGATGCCATCGGCGTTTTCCAAAAAGTATGGTACATGATGCCACCCGGTTCAGACCTTATTGACACATGGTATGACAAATGTGGTTATTGGCATCATCCCAAATCCACCAATTTAGCTTCTTCACGTTCATACAGAAATAGGCATTGTTGCTGGAAATGATTTTTTGCTGAAATCAGGTCACACTTACAGTTGTGATCTGCTATGGTATATCGACTTTAGTATCTGAAAAACTAAAAAATTAAAAATATTATCATCAAGAGTTAAAACAAAATGGCCGCCATGAACTGTCAAACTCTACCCGAAGAGAATCGCTAGTATTAATTAATTGCTCTTGATTACACGATGACTCCCAAAAGACGCGACAAAAGGCTGCTACGGCAAATAAAATGGGTTCGGTCAATTCAAGAAAAAAACAAATGGGAAGAGATTCTATTTTCGATAGTTTGGTTAGATATGTATTTTAGTACTAGTTGGGGTTTGGTACTCGTATCATCCTTTGCCATAGTGGTTATTACATTGAACTGTCATCTTGAAGGTCTGGGTTTGCTTCCTAGCCGTTGCCATCTACAACAAAAAATGTTTTTCAAGGGTACTGACTCTTGAGAGATTGCGAGAAATTGAAAAAACTTCGAAGAGTATCTCCTGATAATTTTAGGTAGTAAAGGGTGGTTAAATTTTAAGGGCCGATGTTGAATGTCAACCACAATTTGACATTTCTCAATTTCAGACTAACTCAATTGGAACCATGGAAAGATACACAATCGAGCAACGCGTTAAAGTTATTCAGGCTTATTATGGAAATGGGCGTTCAAATCAAAATGCATATCGTGCACTTCGTGATTTTTTCGGTCAATTTAATCGTCCAAATGTGCGTACAATCGGAAAAATCGTGCAAAATTTTGAGCAAACCGGGTCTGTAGGAGATGCGAAAACACCAGTGCATGCTCGTACAGCTCGTACTCCAGAAAATATTGCTGCTGTTCGCGATAGTGTGGCTGAAGAGCCGTCCACCTCAACTCATCGTAGTGCCCAATAATTGCACCTCTCACGCCCGTCGTTGATGAACATTATGCATAAAGACTTGCATTTACACGCTTACAAGGTGCAATTGACTCAAGAATTAAAGCCTCTTGACCATTTAAAGCGTCGTCAATGGTCAGAATTTTGGCAAGAAATGGCAACAGTGGATGATCAATTTTCGAAGAAAATCATCTTCAGTGATGACAATGACAATAATTTCCTAAATAATTTGTGTTTTATTCAAAATCAACATCGACCCTTTATAAGCCGTGTTTTTTTGCTAAATATTTATTTATACAAATAAAACATCGGCAGTATGGTCACCGCTGATAAGAGCTAAAGTAAACTCATATTGCAGATGGGTTTAAGATTTTTATTCGAGCATCGGACAGAACTTTGGTGATCTCGATATTATAGGAGTTTTTCTTCACAGCAGATGGAGTAGAAACCTGAGCATATGGCTAACTTTGCTATTTTTCGTACGATATGACAGATACAGACGGCGAAAAAAAAAAACAAATAAGAATGAGGATTGACCATTTGACAGTTCAGTGCTCTAGTATGTTTCATAATTAAATCGGAAAACTTTGATCAAACTCTGCGCAGAGCATACTTGACATGTTCTAGCTCTGCTAACTGCTCTACTGAGAGTTAAAAAATAATGTTGGTGGGATTTATATTTTAATTGTATGTACGGCAGCTGTGTTCATGGAGTATTTCTGTGTCGATATTTTCAGAGAAATAAATATTCCAATATGTATGTAGGGTTTTCAATAAGGGTGGGTATGGATATTGAAATTAAATTAACAATATTCGTTTTTATTTTAAAGTCCCATTATGACATTATGTATAGGTTAAATGGCTCTCACGCCTAGATCCGATTGAATTCGCCTTATACTACGTTTTCACCAAGAGTAAATCCGCTAGAAATTTAAAATAAATCTTGAAGTGTTTTCACCAAAGAAACTGAGATTTATTTGACGTTTTCACTCTGTCTTGTCATTCAATTGTCAATTTGGACAAGAGAAAAAAAAATTGCAATTGGATAGTAAACAGGAAAAAAACAGATATTTCTATTTTGTGTTGATTGTCAATGAAGAAAGTGGGTTTACATAGGTGCGTTCTACAAAATAAGGTTTGTTTGTTTTGTAAATCTTCTGATTGCGAGAAGATTTCAAGGAGATTTATTTTAAATCTTCATTTGAGGTGATTTATATTTGTATGGTAAATCTATGAGATTTAAAGGAGATTTATGGTAAATCCACTTAAATTCCGGATTTACCTTTGGTGAAAACGTAGTATTAAGGGCATCGGTCGATTGTGATTTATTCGTATTGACATGTGATTTCAGGAAACCCTACAAGAAGAAGTCTAGTGGGGTCAAATCGCATGACCTTGGTAGCCAATTGACGCATTCTCTGCGAGAGATAAGCTTACCCTCAAATTGATCATGCAGAATAACAATCTTGACGTCCGCTGTGTTGCACGTAATGCCGTTCTACTTGTCTTCTAGGTCCCTATCGTTCAATTTGAGCCATAAGAAATATGGCTATCAACCGCCTAACTAACGTCGTTTTTGAAAGGTTTCTGACCAAAGACACCGCCAGCCCAAAATCCAAACCAAACACTAATTTTTTAAAGATGCATTGTCACCTGGTGAACCTCGTGTTGGTTGGTGTCTTCCCAAATACTCCTCGATTTGTTTGCCAAAATTGGGGTTCTCTTTCAAACGCTCCAAACGGCGTCACCTATGGTCATGAGCTTTGAGCTTCTGGGTCAATTGGGTCTTGTACGGATAAAGGTCTAAGTCCCGACGCAAAATTTGCCAATTTTAAGTCTGCGAATGGCCGAGTTCTTGTGCACTTCGAGGAATCGACAGGCTGGGGTTCTGCTGAACTTTTTTACGTACTGCGACGATGTTCTCCTCCTCTGACGTATGTTTATATATTGGCCGATGGATTACCGGACCGGTCGTCTCAAACTTGACCACCAAATGTTGAAGAGTCGATTGTGAAGGGCCATCACGTCTACCCTAAAATTGCTGCAATGTTTGCAATAACGAATACTCATTTTGATAGTTAAATTTTATCATTTGGACATACTATTTTATCTTGTTACTTTCCATGGTTATTGGGGATCAGTTATTGAATAATAAACAACACATTTGACAGATGTCACCAAAACAATATGGTCGTTACAGGCCGCCATAATCTACCTGTCCCCAATTGAAAAACCTTTTATATAAACACTTTTCTTTACAAAAATTTCGTACCTTGACTATAGTCTACGAACAAAGCCCGCTCCTTGCGTTAACTTTGTCGTTCAGTGGTACTAATGTTAAATATAAAAACAAGACTTGGGCCGATGGGTTGTTTTAGTAATCCCAATAAAACACAACCATATTTAAACGTGAAAGCTAACAATCTTTCACATGTAATCTAATATACCTAACTGTATTTTGCACTCAAGTTTTGACAATGGACTTTATAGACAATAATATCAGATGTGAAAAAAGATATTTGCGATGGTAAAACGTAACGTAACATTTACAAACTGCTTTTATTGACTGATAAAATATAAATTAACAAAATGTTGGCAAGTCTAATTTATAAACATTTATCATTACAGTTACCGTGCTCTTTACAAATACCGACCGCAAAACACTGACGAACTAGAACTCCAAGAGGGAGATATTGTTTTCGTGCTGGAAAAATGCGATGATGGTTGGTTTGTGGGGACATCACAACGTAGTGGATGTTTTGGTACCTTCCCAGGCAATTACGTCGAACGAGTGTAAACCACGCCAAAAAAATACATAATATTTCAAAACATATAATAAAAAACATCAGTTATAAAAAAAAAATTATTTATATATAACCGATAATGATTTTTAAAACTATATTTACTTAAAAGAGAAGTTTTTTTTTGTTAACCGATATTAATTATATAATTTATAAAAAAAAGAAAATTGTTTTATAATTATCTAATTTATTTGTTGTTGATTTTTTATCATTTTAATATTAATATGATATTTTATTTATTTTTATTATTAATATTAAAGAAAAAATATGAAGATTAATGTAATTACGCATGTATCACATCAAATAAATGTAATTACTTGTACTTTTATTTTTCTTCCCTGTTAAAATCACCGTTTAAATAATTTTAAAGTTAACCAAAATGTTTATTTTAAATTGACACTCGCACAAAAAAAAATTAACTTAAATATAATATTTATATTAATTTTTGAAAAGCAATTTGAAAACAAAAAATATATTCAAAAAAAAAAAACTGTAGCAATCTATACGGTGTGGTGTTTAAAAGAAATAAAATTAATTTTAATATTAAAGTTTGAAACTACTAGTCATGATAAAATCCAAAAAAAAAAAATTAATAAAAAGAGGATAGCAATATTATAACAACAACAAATATATAACTATAGTCCAAGAATATCCGTGAATACAAACAAAATATAGAGCTAGATTATAACAATATTCTTGCCAGCAATATTCAATGAAAATATCAATTTTGTATCGTAGTAAACTCACTCACTCTATAGTGCCTTTGAAGATATTTTATATAGATCCTTAAACTACATAAATATAATCAATGGAAATAATAAATAGAAATATCCTTACTTTTATTTTGAGTCATATAGCAACTTTGATAAATCCTTGACAATTTTAATTTCTCCGTGAGGCAAACTTTCATTACCTTATATTTTATTGACTCCTCTAATAACTCTAATATCAATTTTAGTTTGAACTTCTCGTTATACTAGTTAAAATAAAACAAATTATTATAATTAAATAAAAATTTATGATTTTGTTGTAACACGCCATTCTGACAGCATACTTTCAATAAATAAATAAAATAATAATAAAATTGCAAATTAATAAATTGATGTTTAATTATTTGTGGTGGAACACAGTGCGAGCGTTAAGGTAAGGTATAGAGCAGATGTCGATGAACATTGATTTCGAAAGGTTGTGTATCACAATGAGGGGAAAATCGAGGGGGTAAAATATTTCACATTCTAGTAGTGCGGCTAAAGAAAGAACCTCTACGTCCGAAGTTAGGCTCAAGGGTAAACTGATAATAATTCCCAGCTAGACGAGTATTATGGCGGAATCGTGGGACAGGATGAATGTAACTGGCTATTTCAATTGAACATTGTCGATTGAAAAACTATAAAACAGTGAAAGACAGGAGACGTAAATACGGTGTTCAAGAGAAACAAAAGTTTCCGTAATGGATGTTTCTCCTATAAAACTAAGGACTGTATTCTAATTTAATATTTTAAATATTTAAAATTTTTTCTATACTCAAAAATATTCTCTTCAAACGTGAACTTTTAATTTTTGATTAAATAACTTTTAAAATGAAATGATATGTATACACTCTGTGGCAAAATTTGTAGCAAGCGTTTTTTAAAGTTTAACTTTATTTTCAATTAAATTTTGTACAAGTAATAAGTTTTGAATAAAGAATATGCACGAAAGTATGGAATGAAAGATCTCAAAGGTTTTTTTTTAAAGAGTTTTAACTTCTGATCTGGAGAGAAGCCAGTCTTTTAGTTTTTCATTCTATACCTAATATATCCACTTCTGGTAAAGAATACTTTAGGGTTTTAAATATACCTATATAGATAACTAAATGGAAGTATTTTTACTGACCGAAATAGAGGAAGAGCAAGTTCCATCCTTCGACTGTGTTTAATCAACCTGATTATTTTTTTTTCTGAACTATTACAATAGCTGAAGATTAGTTATGTAAGCACAACCCTAGCATGCCGGATCATACTCAAACATGAATCTACTAGAAGTGCGTAGCAAAAAGAAATAATAATAGCTTTTAATTTGTTGCTAGATACTAAATCATCTTTTACTAGGTCAGTAAAAACTTCTTGGAAAAATTACTTATGTATATGACAATGCTAGATCATCTACATACGCTTTTGTTTTCCATTAAGTTTAACTTCAAAAATCGAGTTTATGTATATGAGGAAAAGCATAGGTCCAAGCACAGATTTCCGCGAAACCTCATTGACTCGAACTCGTTGTTTTCTTTCCCTTAAGTAACTAGTCAACTAAGTAACTAGCCCTAAATCCAATTTTAAATAACTTGTCAAGCAATATTTCATGGTTTACTAAGTCAAAGGCTTTAGTCAAATGAAGAAAAATTCCCGCCGTTTTAAACTACTATCTAGGGACTGGTAAATTTCAGCGAGGAAGTTGGTCATAGCATCCTCGGTGATTTTTCCTTTTCCGAAGCCGAATTGTCGATCACTAAAAAAATTAAACTTCTCTAAAAAAGAGAGCATTCTATCTCTAAAAGCAATATCTTATATTTTCGGAAAAACTGAAAGAAGTGAAATAGGCGTGCAGTTGTTCGTGTCTTTCTGATCATCTTTTTTTTTAAATATTGGCGCTATAATGGCTGTCTTAAGGCAATCTACAAACTCAACTTTTTCGAAGCCTTTATTAGTTTTGATTCCATCAAGAATATTGCCTGTTATATCAGCACTGGAATTTATTTCACTATCGAAAAAAGTTAAAGTTTTGAAATAAGTATGTAGTTAGGACCGTCCCAATTGGGTTTCTCATATTGTCAAACACGATTCTCTTTGGGGTTTTTCTTTAACTGTGTTGGTGGAGCATGAGAAATTTATTGATATGATGCAGTGCTCCGAAGTGCATAGAGGTGTTAATATACTAATAGTGTATTTATTAGGGTCGGATGTAACGAACAAACCAAGCGTATTTGCGAAATGACCTACAACGTCAGATATTCGAGTTGGCTCGTCCACAAACTTAAATGATTTAACTTAGCAAAGATATCTACATAACGGGTGATTTTTTTGAGGTTAGGATTTTCATGCATTAGTATTTGACAGATCACGCGGGATTTCAGACATGGTGTCAAAGAGAAAGATGCTCAGTATGCTTTGACATTTCATCATGAATAGACTTACTAATGGAAGAACTGAACTTGGTTGACATGTGGTTTCAACAAGATGGCGCTACATGCCACACAGCTCGCGATTCTATGGCCATTTTGAGGGAAAACTTCGGAGAACAATTCATCTCAAGGAATGGACCGGTAAGTTGGCCACCAAGATCATGCGATTTGACGCCTTTAGACTATTTTTTGTGGGGCTACGTCAAGTCTAAAGTCTACACAAATAAGCCAGCAACTATTCCAGCTTTGGAAGACAACATTTCCGAAGAAATTCGGGCTATTCCGGCCGAAATGCTCGAAAAAGTTACCCAAAATTGGACTTTCCGAATGGACCACCTAAGACGCAGCCGCGGTCAACATTTAAATGAAATTATCTTCAAAAAGTAAATGTCATGGACCAATCTAACGTTTCAAATAAAGAATCGATGAGATTTTGCAAATTTTATGCGTTTTTTTTTTTTAAAAAGTTCTCAAGCTCTTAAAAAATCACCCGTTACTTTCTCTGGGGTGTTGTCTGGATAATAATAAATGATTTAAGTGCGAGAAAAATGTGTAACAATTCAGGCAGATAGCTCATTGAATTTGTTAGAAGTCAGATTTCTATCTAAACTCGGGTTCATTTAAATGAAACAAACGTGTTTTTTGTGCTTACATACAATAATTTTAAGCCACATCAAATTAAATTTAGTTTTAGAACACCGATTATACTGAGGCTGAAGCTCGTAAGTAACATCATTTTCATTATAAATGTACAAGGTGAGACCAAGTAGGTTAAATTTTGAATTGTCAGTATTTTCACCTACCTTGGTTTCACTCAGTACCAAAATGCTTGGATATAATTAACAGTGTGAATGTAAGCAGTAAGAAAAATATCTCTTAAGCCACGAATGTTACAATAATCCATCATGAAAATAAACAAAATTACAAAACACATTTTTGACGATAACAAAAAATAATATCGACTACGTTTCAATATAGATAACCCGTCCTCGCAAGTAACTTAACATTATATGTTGCTAAATTTTGCCTTCGCAACCAATTGAATCCTGAAGTTCTCCATGAAGTATGGAGTAAAGGCCAAACAAATCTATTTTGAATCCATTTTAATTTCCTTCCGATCTCATCTCTACAAATGAAAGTCATAGAAAGTTCATAGAAAGTCATGCAGATTCATGCCTTTGTCAAGTTAGCTGCATTCCAAATGTTACAGATAGGTAACTAGACTAAATTTTCACAACAGATCCCATTAACTCTTCAGACTCATTCAGTTATCCTTTCTCTATATTCTATCGACAACTATTAGCTGTAAATTATGCAATAGACATATTTGATAGAGAAATATTTACCTTTTTCTACTTCTATTACTGTACCGTTTTCTCGACGAAAAACTTCGTCTCCACCACAGGCTACGAGGAACAAGTTGTAGCCCATTTTCCTTCATTCTTGATCTCCAACTGACTACACTCATTATCATGGTTCTTATCTTCGCTTTATCTAAACTTTACAACTCCCTCTATCAACGCTATTTAACCCAAACCCAAAGCAATCATATTAAAAACTCAAATCCTTCTTCCAGTTTGTAAAATTTAAACGAAAATCCGATGGTTACCCTCTCTCTCTCTCTCTCTCTCTCTCTCTCTTTTAATAACGAAACTTCAAATGAACCACACAACTTTTCTGACAGCTTTTTGAAAAATCTTTTACCGACGACTTCTTTACACCTGATTGTAACTATTTCACTTATTTACCAAATTTCTCCCTCTGCCCTTTTTTACCTTATACCCTTAACCCATTTCTCATTGAAAATAAGCTAAATCAACTTAATGAGGAGTATATTCCCGGCCATATTTCTCAAAAAATGCTTTTCCACACTCTTTCTTTCTCTCTCTAAAATATTCGGCTTATCCCTATCTCAAGGAGAATAACCTCAGTTATGGAAGACATCTTTCATAACCCCAATAAATAAAAAGTGTCTAAAGTGTGAAGTTACACAATATCGTTTAGTTGCTAAACTTTCACATATTCCAAAAATCCTTGAAAGCATTTTGTACGGAATTTCCTCTAGACATACCGCTTTGCCAAGGGTAGATCCACAACGACTAACCTAGTTGCATTCGTATCCTTGAGCCTCTCTCAGCCTTAGAAAACGAAAAGGAAGTCGATGTTTTCTGAACCGATACGCTTTTTACTTCCGACTTATAGGTACTATAAGGCAAGTTATGCATTCGTAAAAAAATGGAGCTCGAGATTTTGATCGAAGTTGACATTTTGATGATAGCGAAGACGAAAAAAGTGGGTCTCGCAATTCTATCTGTCGGTCGGCTGTCTGTTCGACTAGAGCCTAAACGGCCCCGCCGATTTTCTTTAAACTTGGTTGATAGCATTTTTAAATTTTTCCCCACACATGTTTTTTTTTTTTTTAAGACCAAAACCAAATGAACCTGTCATACAAATTTTTTTTCGAAATCTTATAAATATTTGTTTTTCTCAAAAAAACTGTTCGACAATTTTTTTTTAAATCGAGAAAAGTTTCATGCAAGAATATTATTGCAAGAGAAAACTTGCTATAATGCGAGAAAATTGTCATTCTAAAAACCTATAATGCGAGAAAACTTTCATAAGAAAAAACTCTTTTTAATTTTGGATTCAAATTATAAACAATTTGTTTTCACACTTTACACTGTGTATGTTATTTACTGTTCATTGCTTTTTATGAAAGTTTAAATATTCAAAATTCAAAATAACACAACAGAAAATCAACCCTTTCCTGTCAACAGCTTCGTTTCAATTCTCATACAGAACTTTTTGAATTTTCTGCAGTGTCTTCGCTAAGAAATGTTTAAGTGCGACATCTACTCATCATAATAAGAACTAATTTCTGAAAACATAGAATACATAATATTTTGGTCACAGAATTGAACAAATTAAGCATTCTCAGCAAACTGCATTTCAATATAATAAAATTATGAAATCTTTATGAAATTCTAAAAAAAATATTACAATTCTGTCAAATTATCAATATCAACAAAATAGAATTCTTTCGATGAAATTACTATCTTACCTTCGACACAAACCCATGTACTTCCAAGCAAAATCAGACTCCACGAACACATCCATTTTCCTTCAAAACAAATCCAATCTTCCAATTCGCTTTATATGGAAATAAAAAATCCCATCGCTGCATTCTAGAGCGAACTTTGCTTCTTGGAAAGTTATTTATTACAACAAAAAAAAATGGCCACCCGAATGTCAGACGTCGTCGTCGGTTAATCAATCTTCCGAACTCAAAACTCGAGTGCAAAACTAATTTTCTTATTTCATTTAAATTAAGAAAATATTCTAATTGAAAAATCAATTTAAAATGTGATCGAATACATGAAGTGAATGTTAAACTATCCATTGAAATCTTATTCACAAAAAAATAGTGATTTTTCCCAAGTGAAATCAAAGGAAAGAAGAAAAAAACCTGAGTGTCCAAAAGAAAAAAAAAAAGTTAAGAAAATTTTAATTTCCCCGAAGTCCGGAGTTTAGTTTGTGATTTTTCTTGTTTTTCCTGTATGTCTGAATACCAACCAAAGGAACAGGAATATTTTCAATTGAGAAATTAAGAAATTCCCCCACAATGACGACGGGTAAGTGCAAAATTATCGACAATAAAAATTCATATAAAAGACGCAGCCAGGCAGAAAAGCAGGGTGTAGGTGGCGGATGGCGGGTTCTTAACTTTAAAGTTCGTCAAACCTACTTCCCTGTGTTCCCTTGTGCTCTAGAAAATCAAGAAACTTCAGCACCAATAAATTAGGTTTTTCATCATTTTTTCCGGGCTTCCAATAGAAAATGCCACAGAAGACCACAGACCACACCAGGGGTGCGTCTACTGCTTCGAAAAACTGACTGAGTGAGTCTTCAACCCCTTTTGCACCTTAACTTGATTAATCTTCAATGAAAAACACGAACCAAGGTGTTTCCTCTTTTGTCGATTCGAAGGTTGTTCGTCTTTGCTGTGTGAACAAAACAATTCGAGGAAAAGTAAATTTACCTTCGGTCTGTGGACTTAATGTGGAATATCTTGTTTTTTTTTTGCTGGGCAAAACTGTAATGCGCTCGGCAGAAAAAAAATTACTCATCCTGCGTTCAAGAATTTCAGTCGTAGTTCCAACAGCAGCATATACTGTTGGTTTGATGGTGGTCAGGAGGAGGAGAAGAATGCGATGCGGCTTCTTCCTAAATTCGCATTCGGGATCATTTCATCATCGCATACATATAATTTCTGAGAATTGAAGGACAATTTCTAAATTAACGTTGTTGGCAGAATGCCCGCTGAGCGCTGAGACTATAATGTTGGCCTTTTTCTACTCCAAATCGAAACGCCAAGCCCAAGACAGCTAAATGTTGTCTGGAATCTGGATTGGGGAGTTGGTCGGTTGCGGTTGGGTTCTTTTACTCGTTTGTTTTTGTTGTCCTTTCCTTCGTCGAAGCAAGAAATTCCTTCGCTATGACGTTATTATACTCGTATCGCGTAACTCGTATTCCAACACAGTTGTGTGGTGTCCTTCGTTTTGGGTCTTTTCTCTGTTTAAAATGGTGTTGTTGTTCTTCTTGTTGTTGTTGTTTATGGTTTTTTCGCTTCCCTTATGCATGCAATCTACTACTTCTCTTTTTGGTTGTGTATTCATCTTTGGTTCATGATTTTGTGAGATTCTGTTTTTGTTGGTAGTTGTAGTTGTAGTTGTTGCTTTTGTTTTTTTCTTAGAATCGAATTGGATTTTCGGCGCACATAGGTCATCATCAGAAACTCACAAAAGTCAATGCTATTGGATTTGGAATGTTTTCTTATCTCTTTGTGTATTGTATGTTATGTTGGTGGAGATTATTTAAGAGCAATTGCTTACGGAATGCGATAAGCTCGATTTAAGAAGCCTTTATGAATGATCTAATTAATTAATTTGTGTAGCTTGTCCTAGATGTGGCAACACAGCCGCATATCGATACAGACTTATGTAAGGTTTATACTTGTCTTTGAAAGACGCAGTTTGAAACGACAGTGTGGGTGATAAAAGCGGTCTACTACTAGTCTGCTTATTTATATTCGTATTAGCCACCCAGTCTGCTCAAAGTGGGCCCTTAAAAGACAAGTGGAAATCTAGTATTACGCTTTGTGCGAGAAAGGCATAATTTTTTGTTTTATTAGATGGCTAAGGACCAAATGTTTCAAAACTATAAATCCATAATTTGAATCTTATTTTTTGAAATTTTCGTGCACTCAAAACTTAACAGACAGGAAGCTAGTACTCACAAGAGACGATCTTCCATTGATGACATCAGTTCCATGCGATTCATCACTTATGAATGAATATTGGGGAATAATGGTTAGTGTGTTGGATTGTGTTCGATTCTCAGCCGCTGCAATAAAGTTTTTCAGTACTGCCTCTGGCAAGGAATAGACAAATCCTCCAAGAGTATCTCTTGTCATGAAAAGTACTGCTCATTAGCCGTGCTCCCACGTTACGCCCAAGGACCTAAGACCTATCAGTCTATCGTCATTTCTTCTTAAGACACTGGAACGATTGATTGACATCCATCTGCGTAGTGTTATAAAACCAAACCTTTTTTCTAGCACAACACGCTTACTGCAAGGGAAAATCGGTAGAAACTGCGCTACACACCTTGGTACGCGCAATCGAATACTCCCTAGATCACAAAGAATACACTCTAGTTGCATTCCTAGATATAGAAGGCGCCTTCAACAATGTCGACAGCGCTGCAATAGCGAAGACACTGCAGAATCTCAATGTGGATAGCTCACTTGGTAACCTTATAAATTTCATGCTGAAAAGCAGAATTATAAATGCGGAACTGGGTAGCTTTACTACAAGAAGGTCAGTCAGTAGAGGAACCCCACAAGGTGGAGTCCTATCCCCACTTCTATGGAACATGGTAGTTAATGATCTGCTAATAGACCTAGAAGAAGAGGGATTCAAAGTGATTGCATACGCTGACGATATTGCCATTGCCGTATCAGGAAAGCACCCTCAAGTTTTAACAGAACTTATACAAACCGCTCTCAACAAGCTACTAAAATGGACAGATCAATGTGTCTTAGGTGTCAACCCCCACAAGACTGAACTAGTCCTCTTCACAAGGAAATACAAAATTCCTCAACTAGACCCTCCATCGATTAAAGGTGTTCCCCTCACTTTCTCAGATCAAGCTAAATACCTGGGTCTTATTTTAGACAAAAAGTTAAGTTGGAAACCTAATATACACGAAAGAGTAAGGAAAGCCACGGTAGCTCTCTTTTCTTGTAAAAAAGCCGTAGGGAACAAGTGGGGCTTGTCTCTACAAATTACTCACTGGCTATACACTGCGGTCATCAAACCGATACTCACTTACGGGGTGACCGTATGGTGGACGGCCTTAGACAAAGCAACTAATCGCGATAAACTAAGCAGAGTTCAACGTTCAGCGTGTATGTGCATCAGCGGAGCTCTCCGCTCGACACCTTCCGCTGCACTAGACATACTACTCAACCTGACACCCCTAGATATTTACAGCAAACAAATGGCCGCGAGCACAGCCATACGTCTCAAAGCCATCTCTCAATGGACCAATAACTCTATTGGCCACACCACCATTCTGAATTTATTCGGAACTCTCCCAAGTCACTCTGACTACATCACTCCCTCTTTGGTTTTCGATAAAAACTTTGAAGTCACCATTCCCTCAAGGTCAGCTTGGGAGGAAGGGGCTTTGACAGGATATAAATCAGTAAACTTTTTTACAGATGGATCGAAGACTGAAAATGGAGTGGGTGGTGGAGTGTACTCAGATGAACTAAACCTTAGTCTCTCCTTCCGCCTACCAAACCATTGTAGCGTATTCCAAGCGGAAATTCTGGCGATAAAGGAAGTATTGTCATGGCTTAAAGAAAACGTGGTATCTAGCACGGATATCCGTATATTCTCAGATAGTCAGGCTGCTTTGAAATCCCTCGCATCAGTCTCTGTAAATTCCATTACAGCCCAAGACTGTCGATCGTCTCTGATGGAGATGGCCAAACAGTTTAACATTCACCTATTCTGGGTGCCGGGTCACAGGACATTCCGGGGAATTGCAAAGCCGACGAACTCGCCAGAATTGGAACGGAAATGCCTATCTTGCCCGAAAAGGCAAATGTAGGTATGCCCATAGCTACAAGTAAACTTATGCTGAAACGAATCGCTCTGGAACAATCAAACACAAGATGGCTTAATACTACCACTTGTATGGCGACCAAACAAATCTGGCCTAAACTGGATCCGAAACGGTCAAAATGTCTTTTGTCCCTCAGTAGATCTCAGATCAGCTCCGTCATAGGTGTCATAACTGGACACTGTCTCATAGGTAGACACGCCGCACGACTCGGTGTGCTATCAAACGATTTTTGCTGGAGTTGCTTGGACGAGGAGGAAGAGGAGACAATCCCACACCTTCTTTGTACATGCCCTGCTCTCTCTTACAGACGCAAACTTCATCTAGGAGAATATTTCTATAATGAACCAAGCGATCTCATAAATAAAGACATTAAAAGTCTCCTTCGCTTCATCAGAAGCTCCAAATGGTTTTAACTAGTAGGAAACCTTTTTTTTTTGTTCCCTATTAGATCGTGGTATCACAATGGACCTCTAATGGTCTAAGTGCGTCAGACGCTTTAATGACAGCCACTTTAACCTAACCTAACCTAGCCGTTCGGAAACGGCGAAAATTGTAGGTAGGTACCCCCTATTTCTGGTGACGCAGACAGGAATGGTTGAAAGTTGTACGTAACTAGATTTCGGCTCTCTACGAGCTGTAATGACCACCTATTAATTTAGACCTACAGATTCTATTATGCCCTATTACCTATCACAAAACAAGAAGCTGTAATTAAATTACTCTTTTGACTCTTTTTTTTTGTCGAATGAACATAACTTTGACCAAATTAATTGCTAATGATCCGAACCATATAAGGTATAGTTGAAAAATATTTAGTTGCTGTTTTAAAGAAATCAAACCAATTTATTTGACCTTCCTTCGGCAAAGAGATGTTTTGTTACTTGAGTTTGTATATTTTATTATTATTGTTATGAGAACAACTGTGGATAAGAATAAAGTAGTGGTATTCACTGTTTGAATATCGTTGTTCATCCACTCGCAAAAGCCTTAAGGAGCGAAGTAATTATGGTAATAGGAGTAAAGCAGGGTTGTCTTTTCAGCCCGCTATTATTTACTTTATTTTTGGATGACCTTGGAGAATTTTTAGCGAGAGGAATAAGGTTTGCTGGAATGAAGATAACGATGATATTGTAAAACTGGCAGGACAATCCAAACGGGATGCAATTGATGAAAAACAAGCTGACTGGAATCTACAACTCGACACCGGTAAATCAAAAATCATGACTTTTCGAAATGGATAGGTGAGATACGAAAGAAATGAAAAATGGTCCTGGCACAACGAATAACGGGAAAAAATCAATGAATATAAATACCCTGGTGTCCTCATCACGCCACAGCTCAGATTTAAAAAACAACTCCAAGACAAATTGGTAGAAGCTAAACGCGCAATAAATTGCAGCTGGAGTCCTCAGAAAAAACAGTGTTGATTCGAGCGCTAAGCAGAAGGTATTTGAAGCAGTGATACGATCAATCATGTGTTATGCGGCACAATTTTGAGGTATATGTATATACCAATTTGAAAAAGTGGAGAAGCTACTTAGATACTTCCTCAAACGAATATTTAGGCTGTCATATAAAAACCCAAATTACATGCTGCACCTTGAGACTGGTCTACCGCCATTGCACATACACACAATGAGACTTCACTTTTTTTACATCCGGTAGTGATTCAACCTACTTATCGCCTCACATATGTACAAAGCAGACATTCCTAGTTCTTTAGTGAATAGTCAAGACTAGGAAGGGATCATAATGGATGAAAATGATACTGCTTTAAGAAGAACACGTTTAGAACTACTGGAGAAAATAAGAGTTTCCTCACAAGAAAACTCTCGTATACAAAGTCAAATGAGCCAAGCAAGGAATACTTATAAAATACTCAGACATGAACTCGGATTTAGATAGGACGGATACAAACCCAGTATGCACTTTGCGCAACCTAAGAACAAATGAAGATATTCAGCACTTTATTAGAGTATGCCCTGTTCTGGGTTGAAACCACATTATCAGTTGATGAAATGGTTCTAAGAAAACTGGAACTGCCTTTTCTTTTATTCATGCAACAAATATTAACAGAATTATTTTAAATAATAATACTTAATGAAATTTATATTTTAATTTAAATGTGATTTGTGGTTATCTAAACTTAATTATGAAGAAAACATTTTTTTTTTTTCGGCTGACGCCAAAAGCCAATGCTTAACTGTAACACATCCATACTTAGGTTCAAAACCCGATAACCAAGGCAGTCGATTCCTCGCCGTCCACAAGAACTCGGCCTTTCGCAGACTTCAACTTGGTGAATTTTACGCCGGGACTTTAGTCTATACCCGTACAAGATCCAACTGACCCTGAGCTCAAAGTCTAGGACCATAAACAATGCAGTTTGGGATCCCAATTTTGTCCGAAAAATCATCCAAAATTAAATCATATGGACTTCTAGACAATATTTGGTTTTAGCCGGATTGCGCTATGTGCGACACAGCGGACGCCGTGATAGACATTCTGCATAAACGATTTTAGAGTAAGGTTATTTCTCGCAGAGGTGAAGTCAATTGGCCACAAAAGTCATACGATTTGACCCCGCTAAACCACTTTTGTTGTGGAGTTTCCTGAAATCCCAGGTCTATGCAAATAAACCTTTAGGTAAACAAAACCCTAATTATCGCTAAAATTCAGCCATTCTATTTGGAAAAGTCATTGAAAGTTGAACCAATCGGATCCGTGCCCTGGCGGGGCATTTAAACGATGTCATATTCTATACGTAATGGCATACATGGGCCTTTCAAAAAAAAAATGTTTGTTAATACCTCATACATAGCTTGTTTTATTACATTTCACCATCTACCCGTCTTTATTAACAAAACCCTTGTGTTATAATTCTTGCAGGCGTTTTTGAAAAATTGATTTGAATTTTACTCGCTACTTAAAAGGTGTTAGATTCCACATATTGAAAATCTCGATTTTTAAGGTTTAATAATCAGCGTTATTTTAAAAAATCCATTCCCTTACTATTACTATTACTCTATTACTATATTTAAGTACCTTTCGTCTCAATTAAAAATAGTAATGTGTAAAAGTTCTTAAATTCCATGTAACAGAAAGCAATTTTTTAACTAATGAAATTCTTGATTTTGGATACAATATTTCTGTGATAACATCAACTAACAACTTGCTTAACCAATATCTTCTTGTTTATTGTTATTATCAGCAGGTCATCCACTAACACGCGAAATGAATCAATCAATTCTTTACCAAAATGAGTTCTAATGAAATATTTATTAGGAGATATTATCTTTTAAATGATTATACTGTTTCATAGCTTTGAGCTGTAATAGGTGAATCCATGAAGTTTGGTGTTTCAGGCACCAGATTTCATTAAGTTCGAAGGTTGCATGGATGATACGCATGCATAGCGTAACACAAGTAGGTACATATCTGCAGCACCTTATATGCAATTCAATTAACTCAGACAGTCAATTGAAATTCTGATTTGTCAAGCAAAAGACATATCGTAGTTGACAATTCTTCTCACGTAGATAATGCTCCTCACTCCGTTACATTAGCTGGACAAGCTGACGACGCACTTTTTGTACTTTTATCGAAGCATACCACGACGACACATGTAAAATTATTTTGTATTCTCCTAGAATGATAAATTCAAACCTAACAAAACAACAACAAAAAACCCATCTACACGTGTTGAAGAATGAATTGCATGAGCTGTGAAAGAATTTACAATGAATTTTCGGCGCCCTTAAGTTCTTCAATCGATCGTTTTATTTATTGAAGTATTTTTAGGGTGCGTTTCAGTCTTTGGCAGTTTCTGTCCATGCTTGTATTGAATTTCCGTGCATTACTGAACTGAATGCCTCTTTGAAGTTACCCAACGATTATTGATATCAACATTCAATATGAAAGACTATGGAGCGAAAGGAAGACAAGAATGAAATAATATGGAAATGTTATGAAGCGAAGAGAGGTACTTTATTGCCATTTGCCATCACTTGCGTCATTCATTCGGAATGTTGCTAGTTCTTCTTAAGTGCGGTGGGAATGGCATTGACCATTTAATCACCACAATCTATCCAAATATCTTTATGTTTTTCTTTCTTAGTTTCGGCATATGTATATAACAGACCATAGAGGTATTGTGATTCTATTTCAAGAAAGACAATCGAGTGTTGAAAGGAGTCGTGCTAATAGCTGAAATAATACTCGAAACGATAATGTACAAGTGGACTGGCTCTTTTGGTTTATTATCCTACTTTTCTTCTTATTCTGGTTGATATTTGAGAGATATGTACCTATAAAGATTTAACGGCTCTAAATTTTTTTTACCATGTTTCGAATATATTTTATGAAAGTTCAACTTTGTAGATACATACATATTTGAATGAGAACTTTTTGATAGGAATTTACATATTTTCGACATAAGATTAAGGGAAATAGATTTTTGCGAATGATAAACTGGAGCATTATAACACATGTAGTATTTTTTACTGAATAAATGAATGTATTATCTTGTGTGATTTATTTAAAATGTATTCACACGTCAAAAAGGAGATGAATTTGAAAGAAACTTTAGTAAAACAATAGAAATAGAAATCAATATTTGAGCATATCATCATCATCAACGACATCGATGTGAAGAGTTCAGACGTGATTAAAACCTAAATCCGAGAGGTGCAGGCAAAATGTAGGTGTGTTATTTCATGCAGAAGTGCACGTTCAATGCAATTGCATTCTTTTTGTCATATTGTGATAATCATTTCTTATGAATAGAGGGTTCTCACATTGGGAAGCTAATATTTCGTATTTCACTTGATTTTTTTTATGTTAAGGTTGGTTCAATAGAAGGAACGTTATTGGAACTGATCGAGGAAGAAGAGAATTCATTTGCTAACAAATGTCATTTTCCACCTTCTCGGAAAGATTTCCCAAGAGTATGACATATGGAAAAACTTATGCAATTGTTTTGTCAGTAAAGAAGAACAATTCTTCAGAAGTAAAAAGAATATACAATCTTGACCAGCGGATGTACATATTATGTATTTAAAGGTCTTTAAGAGCTCTTGTGACTGCGCAAGTACGAAACGAACATTTACGCTGGCAAGTTCAGGAGGAGTAAAAACTCTGTGTGGTAAATTTGCTCTTACTTGCGCAGCAAACTAAAGTTGCAGATATTCTTGGCTGGCCTGTACTTTTGATTTCCCTCGGCAAGGCTTGTTTGTAGCATCGGCAGTTTAACTCTCTAATCTTGATAAATATTTGGACCTTACACGTTAAGTCGTGTTATCGTTTTTTTTTTTTTTTATAATAAGCACACACAAAGGTTTTTTGTATACCCTTAATATGTCAGAGACACAGCGTGAGCATTAGGAAAAAAGGGAGGGGTTAGAAAGGAGGTGTCGGTGTACATTGTTTTTATTTTTTTTATTAAATTTAGAATATCACTTTTATCACATCAATCATAAAATATGTGTCGCTATCGAGAAAGCATACTCTTAGTTACCAGTCAAGGTTACGAAAGAATTTTTTGAGACACAATTGCATTTCTCATTTTCCGAACGGTTTTCTTTGCAATTTTTTCTTTAACCTTGATGGTGATGCTTGAGAAATTTGGTGATTTGAGTTAAATTGGTATCTTAATTCGAGGTCCTTTAAATGAAACAAGCGCGTAGTGTCAGAAGGGCTAGGAACGCACTCGCGATTCTTTGTCGAGGCGATTAAAAAATAACAGTCGCCTTAAATTATTACTATGCACTCACTTGTGTTTTTGTTTTGCCGTGAGATTATTTAATCACAAAACAAATAAAACAAATTACTTTTAATGAGCACGCATTTGCTACAAATAAATAGTAACGATTAAAAAGACATTTTTTTTATTTACCTCAATGTCACGGTAATCGTTCCTCACTTGATTTTTAATTTCTTTATTTTGTATTTTTATGCACAATTCTGGGTCCAACTAGTTGCAGTAGTTCCCTGAAGCATTCAATACTTATTTTATAGTATTCCACAAATTTCAGTGAGTGTTCTTTTAAACTATCGTGGATCTTATGAAACTGACTATTAATTAATCTTCCTCTTATTACCGGATGTACGCAATACTTTTTTACGTTTGTGAGTAGACTTTAGTTTCGTTCGTTCAACTTTTCCCAGGGTTGACCCAGGTGAGAGAGAACCTGAGAGTTTTTTTTTTTTTTTTTTTAAACACCAAAGGGCCGTCATTTGTTTTGTTGACAACAAAAAGCAAAAAACAATTAAATCTGTGTTCTGATAAAACTTAAAATTTGTTATAAATTAGTTTCAAAAATGAACAAAAATAATTTTGTGTCGTTGCTAAATATTTTTTCTGACGAGTACAACAGAGATTTAATTGCAAACATAAACAATAACATGCGAATCGAAAAACGATAACAAAAGAAATGACAGTTTGGTCGTTACCTGAACTAGCCACAACAAAATACCTATAGATCTACTGCAGGGTGACTCCTGGTCTAAAAAAACACAGAATTTATTCACCAGGGTGAGTTCAGGTTTTTTTTTAAAAAACGCTGTAGGGCGACCCCAGGGTGACTTCAGGGCTCAATGAACAAACCAACAATTTTATTAAAAAATATCAAGTGCTTGCTTCAAACCAAGCGATTGAAGTCGCAAGTGCGTTCCTAGCCCAATCTTAAGCCACATAAAACTAAAGATCATATAAAAATAGTGGCCGTACTAAGGCTGAAGCTGATAATCTAACGCAAGATATAGGATAAATTATTAAAAATGTATTTTCACCTACTTGGGTTTCAGTTAAAGTTTATCATCGAGCTATATTATAAACCAGTATTAAATAACGAATAGCATATGTATAAAAAAGTTAAGGTGTTAAGTAAATTTTCTTTGTTTTTCGACTGGTCGCGAAAGAATTAATGTCCATGTTAAGTTTTATATTAAGTTGTCCTTGACTTAGTACAATGGCGCAAAATTTTAGTTGAGTTAGTACGATGCTAAAGCTGTTTTAGTATAATACCTACCAATCAACACGCCGAACTATGCGATCTACTTAGAAACTGGTTTACCAAAGATATTTACTAGCACTTTGAAACTACAAGCGGATTATATTATTAAAGTCTTAGGCTTCCCAGATGAGCGATTGAGCAAAATGATGCTGCTATACGAAATAAGAAACAAAGACTGGTGGTATGATAAATGGCAACGAATGGCCACTTCAGTTGGTGAAGATATGCAAATTGATACAAGTAACATTCTTGATGTAAAGGAAAAACTTTATAAAATTATCCAGCTTAATGAAGACTCGGTTCGGAATCAACTCTTAAAAACAGCTATTGAATCAGAAAGTCGAATATTATATAGCCAGTTACAATTTAATCTGAGTAACAATAACTACTTCAATGATTCTTTAAGCTACAAAGATATTTCTTTAATATTCAAAGCAAGATGCGAAGTCTTATGTCTCAATGGTAGGCCATACAATGGGAGTTTCAACCAGTTCTGTACACTCTGCAATAATAGATCCAAAGAAGACTGCTTTCATTTTATAAGCGTATGTCCAATTTTCAAATACAAGAGATTCTCATATTTTGGAAAATTCTCTCTCACTTTACAAGAGACAATTCTAATATTGAATGGACCAGATTGGACAAATCTTGTCAACTATCTGAAGGAAATCTGTAGGTTTAGAAAACTGATTATGCGAGAATATGATTAAACTAGTAGATGTATATATATGTACATATGTAAAAATCAATATATATAATAAATATTTATAATATATAATTAAAACTGAAATTTAAAACAAAGTAGACCAATGAAAGAAAAAATTTAAGTTGCTAGTCGAGCTGACGGCAAAGCCAAAGCTTTTAAATTCAAAAACAAATGTATATGTAATTATTTTAAAAATTGTTAATAAATGAATTACTTTACTTACTTACTTACTTACTTACTAGGTTAAAACAACGAATTTGCAACTTTTAATCGAATCATCATACTTTCTCTACCCTTTTATTAAAGTTAAAATCATCGAATACCTACTTTATTTTTTACTTGCGACTTATAGGTACTACGAGTATAAGGCAAGTTATGCATTCGTAAAAAAATCGAACTCGAGATTTTGATCGAAGTTGACATTACGATGATAGCGAAGACCAAAAAAGTGGGTATAGCAATTCTGTCTGTCTGTCTATCTGTCTGTCGGTTTGACTACAGCCTAAACGGCCCGGCCGATTTTCTTAAAACTTGGTATGTATGGGTTTTGATTTTTCCCCTCACACGTTTATTTTTTTTTCTAAGACCAAAAATAACGGTACCTGCCATACGATTTTTTCGAAATTTTATAAATATTTTTTTCTCAAAAACTGTCGCACAGATTTAAAAAAAAAAAAATCAAAAAATTTCATTTGGTTAAAGCTAGGTAATGGTTGGAAAAAAAATTCCAAAAAATGGTTATTTTTGTGCCCCCTTGGAACCATTTGTTTGTTTTTGATTTTCTCAAAAACGGTAGCACCGATTTTGATCTTTTTTTATGTTAAAATTTTCATAATAATAATAATTTTCAAAAAAAATTTTTTTTTTCATTTTTTTAAAAAATTTTATTTTTTTGTTTGAAAACTCAATATTTCGAAAACCCCAGAACCTTATAAATAAAAGTTTTTTAATATAAATTAAAAGACGTAAGAAAAAAAATTATTTTACCTAAAAATAACGGTACCCTCCATACAAATGTTAAAAAATGGTTTTCGAAAATCGTATTTTTCTCGAAAACGGTTCCGAGAATTTTGTTATTTTTTTTTCTTTTGATTAATTCTTACGATCTATAATTTAATAAAAAAAATTTAAAATCAAGCATAGCATATTTAAATAGTGGATCTTAATGAAATTTTTTATAAACAAGCTTCTAAAAGTTTAAAAAACATCGCATTTCAACTTTAAATTTTGTTTGATACTAATTAGAAAATGTTTAAAATTAAGAATGAGTTAGTAAACTACTATAAAGTTAGCAAATTGTTAAGTAGTATCTTTGTATATATAACCTATAGTACCTATTATCATGGAGCGTGATTTTGTATTGCGAACGCTAGCCTGGTGGTGGCGCAGAAATCAGCGCACGCTTTTACAGTGGAGAGTAGGATAACATACAAAGCAAGTAGTAAAAAAGAGAATATTTTATTATTAAATTTAGCAAGGACAAATCTTGAAATTGCAGTCCCTAGCCTTAAGATGTTGCCACAATCTTTCGTCTTCTTGATAGTACTATAAGTTTTATATACAAAGGTAGTATCACACTAATACCTTAATAATAGGCTGTTTAAAATTTTGTGCCAATAATTTTAAATTAAAATCCGTTAGACATGATGGGAAAAAGGAACAAAGAATAGGGACAGGGCACACTACGCACCCGTTACTGATTTTTTTTGGGAATTTGTAATATTTTTTTTTTTTTTTTTATAATTAGCGCGCACTCAAGGGGTTATTACTACCCTTAAAATGATTAACACAGTACGAGCGTTAGGAAAACAAGGAAGGGTTTAAAAGAAGATACCGATGCACATTAGTTTTAAATTTTTGAATATTACAATGGGAAGGAAAAATAGAGTTGGGTAGAGCATTCCACATTCGTGTAGTCCGGCTAAAGAAAGAATCTCTGTATTTCACAGTACGTCCGAAATTGGGCTCAAGGGTAAACTGATGAGCATTCCTAAAAGCACGAGTATTACGGTTAAATTGTTTAAGGGGAGGAATGCAACTGGCTATTTCGCTAGAACACTGTTTATAGAAGTAACGGTAAAATAATGAAAGACAAGAAACATTGCGACGCACGGTGCTCTAGAGATTCAAATGTTTCTGTTATACTTCTATCACCTATCATTTTTAAAGCTCTTTTTTGGATTCTATCCAAGAGACTCAAGTGTGTTATTGGAGCACCTGCCCAAATATGGGAATTGTACTCGAGCTTTGGACGAATATAAGCCTTATAGATTACAGCCAGATCAGAAGGGGTAAAAAATTTCTTGCAACGTCGAAGGAAACCTAAACACTTGGCAGCGTTATTGGCAACGTCGAATATGTGGTCATTCCACACAAGGTGGTCTGTGATGCACATACCGAGCACAGAGAGTTGTTCAGTTTCCTCAATGCAAGTGCCGCTCATGGATAGCGGCAAAAGGGGAGGATTTTGCTTTAACGATGGAAAACAGCATTGGGTTTTTGAAGCATTAAATTCTACACGGTTTTTTATTCCCCAATGGACAATGTTGTCAAGATCAGAATTTAATGAGCTTATCATACGCTGCCATTCAAGTTCCACTTCCGAAAAAAAAGGAAGTGAATCTTCGAACGAATATGAAAAGCTGAGGGTGCTATCATCAGCAAAACAATTTAGTGGATTTGAAGTTTCAGATAAGAGATCGTTGATAAACATGAGGAAGAGAGTCGGAGACAAAACGGAGCCCTGGGGTACACCAGCGTTTATTTTATGAGTTTCAGAATTGAGACCATCCAATACGACTTGTATTGAGCGGCCTGAAAGGTAATTTATAATCCAACGAAGAAGAGATTCATCAATACCAAATGCACGAATTTTCGATAAGAGAGCTTGATGCCAAACTCTATCAAATGCTTTTGAAATATCAAGTGCAATAATCTTACTTTCTCCAAAACGATGTAAAGATTTGTGCCACTGTTCGGTGAGATATACCATCAGATCACCAGTGGACCTATTGCTTCGAAAGCCATACTGCCGGTCATTAAGAAGCTTTCGTTCTTCGAGATATTTCTTGAGCTGATTATTTATCAGTGTTTCCATGAACTTGGAAAGAAGGGACGTAAGTGCAATTGGATGATAATTTGAGGGGGGAGAAGATTCACCTTTTTTAGGGACAGGCTGGACAAATGCTGTTTTCCATCTACTCGGAAAGAGTCAAGAGGAATAGGATAGATAGAAAAGCTTACGCAGTGGTTTTGCCAGCGTTGAAGAACACCTCTTCAGAACAATGGGAGGGATACTATCCGGGCCAGCGGATAGGACTCTTGCAACTGTACGAGTACGAAAGAAGATTCGTCCCATGGAAAAATTTGTGTTCTCAAGTACAGGAGGAGTCATAACACTTTCTGGCAGCGTCGAATTAGCAGCAAAGTGTGCTGCAAGCAAATTGGCTCAATAGAGCTGACGTAGGGAGTGTCAACGAGCGTTGGGACCGAGGACGAAGTAGTATTTCGGATATTTTTTACAAATAACCAGACATTTTTACTACCCTTGGGACATTGTAGTATTTTTTGCCTAATTTGTTGGTCATGTAAGAACTTGGTCTTTCGAATATGATCATTGCAAGTCTTTTAGCTTGTTTGAACTTATTCCGGTTTTCCTCAGTAGGGTTGGCTTTATAACATCGGAAACTTACTTCTCTGTTTTTTAAGTTGCGGTGAAAGAAAATTTAAAGTTTCAATACAAGGTTTTACCAGCAATTGTTACTAAAGTTCACTCGAAAATTACCCATCATTATAAAACGCAAATACTTATACAAAACACAATTTTGACGATGTCCGTTTTGCAAAACACGCATCTCACACCACAACAACCCAATTTTATAAAATGGAAACATTCCAATTAAAAATGAACAAAAAACAAACAAATGAGACACAAAATTCCAATGGCTGCGTTCAGAACTGAAATGAATTAAACTGAAATTGATATGGATTAAAAATGCATGTGTCATTGAATTCAGAACTACAGCATTCTATTTAATGCTCTGTTATATCTATGTGTATTTTATTCCAGAAAAATCAAGTTTATACTTTTTAATTGAATATAAATTGACTTAAGACACTCATTTTCAAATAAATTTGTCTACACGAAAATCGTTGGATTGTGTAAACTAAAAATGTCCACACATTAGGTAGGTACAATGCAAACAAACAAAAAAAAAACAGTTTATTTGATTGATTCGCTGCTATTTCTCAGATAATATTATTATGAAATAGATTTACGATCGTCATTTATTCAAATCAAACTGCGGAAATCATTCCCTCTCTCTTTCCCTCTCTATGTATGTAGATCCGATTCGTTTTCTAAAATGCATTTTGTATGACTAACCTATTGCCTTTTGCCATGAATTTTAAAATGTTTTTATTGAATCGGACGGTTCCATGAAACAAAACCTATAATCTGGATTAGATAATGATTCATCAAAATATAGTCCAGCACACACAGCGCGTCACACACACATCACAACTTATAGAGACTTTAAATCTGCTACACAATCAATCCCTTCTAAGAATTTCAATTTAAATTAAGCTCTTTTCGAGAAATTCTTCGGATAAAAAAAATAATTAATTATTTTGTGGTCCCTCGTAAATTTAGAAATAATTATTGTTTCTCTATTTCTTCTTCATCAACAAAAAATCACTCTCCATGTTATTGAAAAAAAAAAAAAAAAACAAAGTTGTGGATGTCTCAATTCTTTTACCCTTTGAACTGCGCTGGAATCTGTTTCTGGTAAATTTCGACGTCAATTAAAACGTGGGAGGAAATGCATCTCATGTCCGTCGTTCACGGAAATAATTTCAGACGCAACAACGTCTGTTGTTGAAAATGAAGAGGAAGACCAACAAAATAAAACATTTGAAGAGCTTTTTTTAAAAATAACCTACACACGGTTTCCCCATTACTGTCTTGTTTTTTTTTTTTTCGTTGTTTTTTTTGACGGGCTGTTCTTCATGCGGTATAAGTGCATTGAAGTCAAGTTATGGTTTTATAATAAAAAAAAAGAAGATAATCAAACTCAAAGTCACAAAATGGGTGGGCGTCCTAGTATGTTGAAACTATGTATCTGCATTATTTTTCTATTTTTTTTACTTTGGGAAAAAGTAAAAATATGTACCATAATTTTGAACGATTCGATATAATACATATCTACTCGTATGTACATGTATACGGTTTTATCGAATATAAAAAATTGAAAATGCGAGATCTTTCCGCTCGATAATTCATATAGAACTATTTAATACAAAACTCATTACCGCTGGTTAGCTTAGGTCGAGAACGAGTTTTTTGTAGAACGAAAACGATATCGTTTTTACAATAACTGTTTATATCATACATACGAGGGTGGACAATAAGTCCCTGAAAATTAAAACAAATGCCATCGTCACTTCAAAATCATCATTTTGTTGGTGAAGAAATATCGTTAAAAAGAACGCACCCAAATTTTTCAAACAGATCTGTCAAATAGTTTTGTTTTGGCGGCCATTTTATATAGACACTTTCGAGCATTTTCGTTAAAATTTAAAAAAGTGAATTTCGAGGGTTCATTCAACACTATTTTTTTACGTGAAAAAAACAATTGTGCAAACCAAACGAAAGCTTGGCAAATATTATTATAGGGACTCATCACTTTTAATTGAAACTATTCAGCACAAATTTAATCAATTTCGATGCGTTCACAAGTGAAACGGAACATTTTGGTCGCCCAATTAAGATTACCACACTAGAAATGGTTGATAAAATCCAAATGTTTAATAATCGAAGATCGGCGAGTGAAGGTGCGAGAGCTTGAAGAGGCTTATCTCATGGATCAGTGATTTCGATTTAACATAAATATTTTGACATGAAAAAGCTTTCAGTAAGATGGTTGCCGCGTTTGATCGCAATCGATAACAAATGCAATCGTTGGAGCCCTTCAATCTACTACCCAGGCTAAATTCTAGAAACTATCTGGAGTACGGTTTATCAGAACTATTGGAAGGCATTCCACTTATTCAACTACATAGTTTCGACATATTTCCAACAGATCTATCTATGGTCGATAGGTTAAGAATTTGCTAGATGAAAAATATGGTAATTGTTGGATAGGAAGAAACAGATCAGTTCACTGGCCTGCAAGAACTCCTGACCTAACAGTATCGGATTTTTGTGTATAGGGAAGAATGATTAAACGCAGTTATAAAGTGGTTGTATATCTTCTAAAAATAAATTTCTACGCGAAGTTTTTATGCCATTTTTATATTAACAAACCAATTTTTGTTAACATGTGCTAGGGTAGACTAAAGTACGCCTTTTCTTAAATCCCCGAAAAATTATATCAAAACTGGAAATATAGCCTAGAATCATATCCCAGAACCCATAATATCATTGGCTAATTAGGAGACAAAAGCCGTTTGTGATATTCAAGATCCTTTTTCTTAACGGTCCTTAAGCCTCTCAATTTTGAAGTAAATTACTTGAATCATCTGGCTCGAAGAGACAGACAATTACGGGGGCAACTTCTTTCATTTTCTCTATCATAGTAATGTAAAATGGTAGAAATCTCGAGTTCAATATTTTTACGAATCTTAAACTTGCCCTGTAGTACTAGTACCTAGGTAGATAGGTAGGTAGGTAGAAATGGTGGCCACGAGCACTCTTGCACAGTGACCCAAATAGCGCTGGAGTTCTCGTCTTGATACCATAAACTTGTTTAAGGTATGCATTTAATGATATATTATGAAGGATTTATGAGCTCCCCTCTTCCTGAAGGTCGCTATAGCTTGATGTCTAGGAGCACCCATTATCCATTACAGAAGTGTTAGGATAAGAGATCAAAATTCTAATGTTATGTTCAAAAAGTTCGTTAAGGTCGTCAAGGAATAATTTTCCGAATAGTTGGGCTCTCATTTTGACCAAAGCTGAACATTTACAATGACTGTTTCTTTTTCCGATGATCCCCTCAACTATGGCATTTAGTATTGAAAACAATGTCCACACTTCGCTGCATATTCCCCTATTGGCCAGTGCCAAACCACGTTCCAACTGGTGCAGGGAAATAAGTCCACGGGAACTAAGTCCACTGAGGGACTAAGTTCTCACTTGAGGTGGGAAATAAGTCCACGGGAACACGGGAACTCCATTTATTCATTTTACGAGAATATCATTCAATTATTAAGAAATTACTTCTTCATTCGCCATATATATCAACAAAAGACTGTATAAAACTTAGTATAATAAACCTAAAAAAGCAAATCATCAGATATTACATTAAATTTGTCAAACAAAGACTTTCACTTTAATTTCATTCCAAACAGAGCATTACCCCTTTTCGAAGCTCTCATCGTCATCGTGGTGCCCCGCATTCAAAAAGGATGCAACAACAAAATCAATAGCAGCGGCAAC
Organism: Philhelius festivus; assembly: GCA_963931855.1. NCBI lineage: Eukaryota > Metazoa > Arthropoda > Insecta > Diptera > Syrphidae > Philhelius > Philhelius festivus. The sequence continues at coordinate 238,638,631 of OZ007554.1, forward strand.
AACAATCAACATTCACAACATTCAGAGTGTTAAATATTTGTTGTTGTGATTGTATATCTGCTTTCCAATGAATATGCATCATCCCCACACTAATTAAACTTCAAGCATTTGATTGCGGATAATTAATCAGCATCGAAGTAATGAGAGATTTACAATGTGGTAGCCCCCCTGAGTAGGTTTCATTTGTGTAGAGAAACAAATATCTAAACTGCCATACGTTGTCGCTGATGGTGTTGCCACTACAAAAATATCGTCTGCAAAATAAAAATTTTTATAGGCAACATATTTTTTCATCTATAAGAATGTACTCATCTCATAAATTTCTGCACTGATAATTAATGTGCTTACTACATTGCGCAAATACGTATTTGTGATGTTTATAGAGCGTTCAGTTTCTATGCAGTCATTACATAAATGTTAATGTTCTATGAACTCTTCACATAAATGTCTGTTGGTTATCTGTACACTTTAAGTATAGTACAGTTTCAAAATGTGCCTCACCCTATTGCATTATTACATATTAAATATGCTTAGAGCTCATAACATACAAATAGAGCGAATAGACAGCCATCTATATGTACTCATTATGTCCTCAATACATACATACATACATATGTCGATGCACTTATTCCATAAAATATCTATGCAATGATTACATGCGTCTATGAGTCATCTCTATTTGAACTCGGATCCCGCAGAGCACATGGCCATTTCATAACACAAATACTGATGCAAAAAGTTAATCAGTTAAATTTGATCTTTTAAGCGAAACGTGTATTCAGTACATGTTTGAATAAATTAATACAGGACGCTTGAATTCATTAAATAACTTTTTGTGTTTGATACACCTTCTTATTTGGATGATTGGCGAGTGTTTAATATTTATGTAGCCATTCTGTTTCACTGTAGCTGGTCAATTCATAACAATGTACTGAGTACATTTATCGTCTTCATTAAATTTTAGTGTTGGTCTGGGTAACATTTATTTGGCTTAGTACAATCTATGTTATTCTTATCCAACTTAAATAGATATATGTACACGATACGCGATAAATATTCTATATTGCTGATGATGGATTGCATTCGATACCAGAATTGAAGTGTAACCTGTATACAGTGTACAGTGCGCTCTACACGTCAATTGTACTCAGCATATAGAGCTTGCGAAGCAATTATGTTCAAACTTTAGTGCTTACTAATGTAAGCATTAAAGCCTTAAAAAGCTAAGGAGCTCCTTAGTGCTTACACACAAATATTTGTGGTACAATATTTACTGAACTTTCGATTGTCATATATTTAGTTAAAGCTCAAACAGCTACTTTTTTATTCTGAAAGGTCTTAATCTCTCTCATTATTCTTGCCAGGGGGTGCTAGGGCAAGAAAGCAACCTATTTGCAGACAATAAAGATCTAGCCAGAATTCAACAATTCACGATGGGGTAAGACAGCTCTTCTCAGTGGAGGCAATATGGAGGTAATTTGTTGATGAGCTTTCTTGAATTATATCAACAAATGTGTGTGTGTAAGAAATCATACCCGATGACTGGACTATCAGCTATCTACAAAAAAGGCTATCCTAAGTTTTACTAGAAATGTCGACGCATATTTCTGCTAAATAGTGCGTACAAAGTTCTATTTTTAAGCCATTCGTCAATATTATAATCGCCAAGTACGAGTGTGACTTCCGACTCACTGCAGATTGATCATAGATTAAATCTTCAGGCTAAAGCAAATCCTGGAAGAAAACAAAAAATATCAAGTCGAGCCTAACCGCCTGTTTATCGACTTTAAACCCGCATACAAAATGGCTAATGTATGTCGCGTGACACAGGGAAATACACAGTGAGAAGGGAGGAGAAGATTAAAATCGCGAACTCTGTGACCAAGTTGTGGTTGTAGTTCAAAACGTCAAAACGCTTCGACTACATTGGGTTGGTCATACTCAGCACGCATGGTTCAGGGCGACAGTGCAGACCGAACCTCCGGTTTAATGACCAAGCCATTGCGACCAATAAAATCTGGACCTGACGCATTCAAAAGTATCAAAAGATTGATTCGGTAGAAGTCTCCGATTCCAAAGGTAATCAAGACCAATAATAGAGAAGTGAATAACAGTATTTGTCGACTATTTCGTCTTCACTCCTTTCCTGAAGATTCAAAATGACATCATGACTAAACATTAAACTCTAAATACACTTCGAGTTACCGTCGGATATCGAGAAAGCATTGGACCTGAGGATACACTTCGACGAGCTATTAAGGTTCAATCCTCTAAGACATATTTACCGGACTAATTGTCGACAGGCAGCGTCAAAAATACTACAGGAACGAACTTCTATACTCAGAAGCTGGTATAATACCTCTCGACAAGAACCTGCTACTTCTAGATAAGATGCAAAAACGAAACACCGCCAGCCACCCGAATCAGCTTATAAGAAGAATAACAACTCAACAGCAACTACCCCAGCACAGGTACCTCAGAATGGATACAGTATGTCAGTATATTCCCAAATGATAACGAAGAAGACCTCGGGTCAGCCTACTACAGTGTCTAAGGACGGTCCACCTCGAGGCCAACAAAGCCGAACGACTTCTATTTTAATCTGGATTAGTTTAATACATAATACAACAAGTCTAAATTTTCCATGGTATCCTATTAATCTTAAGTCAAATTGTACATACATTATCAATAAAACTAAACTGAAACTATTCCAATCTTCAAAGTAAAAGTATAAACTTTAAACTTCTAGCGTAACTGTTCACTTCGAAACACAGAAATGTATAGTGATTCATAGCAGTGTATACCTCTTCCGTTTACTAATTGAATTATTCAATTACTTCAATCAATGCTGGCAACGCTGTCTCGCCGCCAGTAACTTTGGGTATAGGTACTCTAATTCAATCTGCAGATGATGAGATGAGTAAGCCTTTAGAGCTGCGACAGATGCAGAATTAATTGCAGAGCCATCAGAAGCCTCTAGGCGCGGTGATGTGCTCTTTAGATGATTACCTTTTTTTTCCATGTTCATATATGTAAATAGAGGCACACATACATGCACTTTACTTTTGCTTTTGCTCTATGTATCGAATGCATTGACCTACAATCCTACAAAGTCGAGGAAAGAACTATTTTTTGATTTCTTCTTCGGCGGAACTCGGTGTGCGACTGGGACATCTTTTTAATGGGACTAAATTTCAAACGATAACCATTCCCTAGTGACCCAAAAAGGAACACAGAGAGTGAGAGATAGAAGTTCATGGCCTGATATAAACAATTATTTTTTTTTTATTTTTCCTCAAGTCAAATCAAGGGCACTAAATAAATATAAAATTTGAACTTCAGATAAAATAAGGCCCACCAGATACTTTGGTATGAAACCAAGTAAAGTACATATGTATATATAAACAAAAGTAACGAGTACAAGGTCAGTAGTGTATTATATGGTTGCTGGTATTTGTACTTTTTTTTCATTCAAGCTGAGGGAAATTAAAGTAAAAAAAAAACTGGAGAAAAAAACAACGTTACTAGTCTGTGCAAGCGTTGCGTTAGATTAAAGAGCTCTTAGTGTAGTATGGTATATCACCACACATTCACATAGTAAAGTCTTTCTTCTTGCTTTGCCCGAGGAAAAATTCCAAGGGAAAACGTTTAATGTTTACTTTTAGATAAGTTTATAGTAGTTTTCACACAAAGTATAGGTATCGGTGAAATTGTTTATGCAACTAAATTTGAAAAAAAAAAAGAATTTTTGCACAAAGGAATTTCTGTTTGTGTGATCGAATAATTATTTTTATTTGCTTGTATAAATATTTATTTGAGTTTTTTTTTTCTTTAGATATTCACCAGAAATAGAAAATATTTTGGAACCAGAGGTACTTCCTGTGTTGGCGAAAATTTATTTGCTTAAAGTTAATGAAACAAATTGTTTGTACAGTGAACTCTCTCATAAGCGGACGGTGTAGGTCTAGGTACCGACTAATTTGTCTGTTAATGAGAGAGATGTGCCGGCATTTAAAAAAAAAAAATATTTAAGAAATACATTAGATACTCGAAGAAACTGTAGTTTTTCACCTATTTGTGTTCAATTAGCACTGATGGCATCTGTCAAATATGTTGTTTATTATTAACCCTTAGCTGCCACACTTCTGTAGAATAACATAGCTGCCACACTGGGGTACGAAATGCCCCAACAACAAAATATCGTATTGTGAGCCAGATATTGAATTTTTTTGTTTGAAAAAATTCTGTGTTGATCATTAATATGTATTTGTAACGGAACTTGCTGTTCCTTCTCCACGATTATGCGATGTACTGCCATATCACTCATCTCCTTGATCCACAGGATTCCCAAAAAGTAAAGTGATCGTGAAGAAGGTTGTCCAGTCAGCAGAATGCTAGTAGGCATGCTTGCAATTGCCAAATGCTAACTCGTCGGTGGGGTGGATTGTTGCAAACGCTACTGGACTGCCCTACATCTTTAACATGCCTAATCTTACCAAAACGGAAACCAACTAAAAAAAGGTCTTATCGTACTTACGTCATCACAATATTTTAGATTAGGAACCGGAAGTTGGTATTGGTTCCGAAGCGTAACCCTCCCACTGTTCAATATACGTTGTATAAGAACTCCTTGGTTACCGCACCGCTCTGAATGTATTCGCGGCAACCCCTAACGTAAAGACTTTAAGATACTTAGTCTATATTCGAAATTTTGCCATCTAATCTAAACATTAAATTCTTACTTAACTGAGCACCGAAAATCAAAACCTATTAACGGAACATTCTTTTAAAATTCAAAATAACGCGAAAAAGCAGTAGATCTGTACATAGTCATAGCCGTTTTATTTATAATATGTACAGCTGTGTTCATAAAAATAGCAGTGTTCCCCAAATAAAACAAAAAGGCTTTCATTATCAACGTTATACTATATTTCACTTAGCTTCTAATGACAATTTAAGGTATTTCATTTATATTAATAGAAAAAATTAAGATTGATTTTTTACCGTTACTTTTATTACAGTAAGAACCGTTTTTAAAATTTATGGCTGTTCACAAAAATAGCAGTGCATCTGAATGTTCTGAATCTATAACGCAAAAAGTTAGAAAAACTGTAAAAAGTTATATGAAACTATATTGATATTTTAGCTTATCATTAATACTTCGTAGCATAACCATTGTTTTTTATAATGGAAATGCATCTGCGTGGCATGGAGTCCACTAAAGTTTGAAACCTCTCGACTGGTATTGCGTTCCACGAATCTCGCACTACTTCCCGCAATTCTTTCGAATTCTTCGGTTTCGCTTCATGAACAGCATTCTTAACATCCCCCCACAAATTTCCAATGGGGATAAGGTCAGGGGATTGAGGGAGCCACTCCATAACGCATAACTTGTTCTCCTGGAACTATGATTTTGCCCTATTTGAAGTGTGCTTTGGGTCATTGTCTTGTTGGTATACCCAAACCAACGGCATTTCCTCTTCAGCATAGGGTAACATGACTTCCTCGAGAATTTTAACATATTAAGCTGAATCCATTATACCCTTAATGGGATAGATAGGCCCAACCCTATAGTAAGAAAAGCAAGCCCGTATCATAATTAGCGCTCCGACATGCTTCACTGTTTTCACAGTGTATCGTGGATCGTTTTCTGCATTTTGTGGTCTTCTTACGTACTCCCGACGACTCTTGGATCCAAAAAGAACAACCTTGCTTTCATCGGTCCACAGAATATTCCTCCGTTTCTCTCGTGGCCAATCTCGATGCGTTTTGGCAAACTCCATTCTCTTTGCCACATGCCTTTTTGTCAACAATTGTACCTTGCGTGGACTTCGGGCTGGTAATTTGGCATCCAAAAGACGTCTTTGTACGGTTACAGCGCTTACAGACAGTTCAAGCTTATCTTTAATTTCTCTGGAGCTTATGGAAGGGTTCTGTTTAGCTAACTGAACAATTTTTCTGTCAGTTCTAACACTCGTCATCCTTTTTCGGCCGCGTGTTTCCGGTTTATTCTGCCATTTTATAGCGTTACTTATCTTTTTTGCTGAATATCCTAAGATTTCCTGAATATCCTGGTAAGTTTTCCCCTTTAAACGTAGTTTTCTTATTAAACTTCGAGTTTCGTCGTTGCAATGTTTTGACCGACCCATTGTTTATTTTTGAGCTAATATTTTATAATTTTTTCTATAATATCATCTTAAAAATAAAAAAAAAGAGAATGTTTAACACTTTTCAACTTTAAATGCAAGACACTGCTATTTTTATGAACACCCTATATTCAGAGAGCTTGAACAAATGCGTCTACAACGGAAAAAGTAAGGTTCAATTACAAACTTAAAGCCTCAAATATAAAAATGAAAGACCGTTAGATGCAACAGGTTAATTTTTTTTTGTAAGAATCTGCGTCTTTAAAATTATTGACTAATTAATAAAGGGTGACCAGCACTGCTATTTTTATGAACACAACTGTATATAAAAATTAAATTGAAATGAAAGAAAAAGATTCAAAATTAATATATAAAAAAAAAATATATATGGTATCTATACATGTCTGCATACGGGTGTCATTATAAGGACGAGTTAAGAAAAAAAATTAAGTTGAAACTCGACTTGCATAATGTGTACATACATATGTCGTATACCTTCTATCGATGTTATCGATTAGGTAGTTCATTGACCTGAGATGAATACAAATTGCTATGACGTATTAAATAAAATTGAGAGAGGACTTCAAATTTCATATTTTGGCTAAATACGGCATTATCAAAAGCACTCAAGTTCTAATCTTAGTTAAGTGTATTAAATAAATTTATTCTCTATTCCCGTTTCTGGGGCTCTCTTTCTCAATCGAAGATCTGTGGTATTTGAGACACCACTTCTCTTAAAACATATGTAGCAATTATTTATTTTTTTTTTCTTTTATAAAAACTTATCATAACGACTCACCGAATTTGCTCTCCTCCAAGAAAGTCGTGCGCACTACTTGTTGGTGGGAAGGATTCGTTAATAACAGAAATAAATAAAAGCTTTTCATATGTTGTATCGATAATCCTGAGGCAAACGATATACTTAACTTGAGTGGTTTTGTTACAAAATTATTTGAATTATTTGACATCAGATGTTAGTTGCTGGTAGATGGTTGATGAGCGATGAGCGTTGTGGTATGTTGATGGGGTAGGAAGTGTTGATTGGGGATAGGTTGGGTCCATATGATGGGATGCTGTTTGAAAAATGTAAGTGGTTAGGTAAATTTAGAACGCGAAGTTCATGGTTTTAATGCTCCAATTGGCTTGGAAGTCCGGGATAAGTTTAAGGTCCCCGTTTGCGTGGTCTATTTCCTTATAGCCGCCTACGTCGCGTGAGCGAGGGTGCTTACGCACGAGGCCTCACAGCCGGCGCGTAGGTACTGCATGCACCGCCAACTGGACCTTTTGGTTTCGATATATATATATTTTGTCAAGTGCAAAAATTATCTATATGCAAAAATAGAAAGAATACCAAGTCATAAAGCTAAGTCTTAATAGCTCTAGCAGTGCGAAAATTTACCTGATGAGTTACTTTTTCCTAAATGCAACGCAATAACCTTCAACTTTGGTTTAACTCGGCTTCCAGTTAGAAGCTTCTGCTGGGCATATGAGCTCCGGCAAACAAGAAGTAAAAAAAAAATTTTTGTTTTTTTTTTTTTTTTTTTACTTGATGGAAACACTTCCTCTAGATGTAAGAAAGGATTATAGTGCTTTGAAAATGCGGTGGTGGTCAGCAATCAAGCAATAATACTGTCTAAGACTTTTATGGTGTGAAGGACTCCTTCCACGTGGTCCTTGTACAGACTACACGCTACCCTAACACCGTGGTTCTCGTCACTTGGGAACAAAATATAGGCAGCTAGAGCACTTAGCTGTCTCAAATTTATAAAGCTCCCGTAATCTCCTTACGAATCCAAATCCGAAGTGGTTCAAAAAAAAAATACCAGCGAATAAAATCTATTGAAAAAACTATTTTTTTTTTTTAGTGAATACCGGTTAATCTAAAACCAATCTAGAGATTTGATACCTTTAAGCGATCCGTAGGGTTCACAAGTTGAAAAAGAAAAGAAGCGGCAAGTCATTTTCTGAGGTTAAATCAACCAACTTCCATTATGTTCCGATTGCACATGGGAACATGAAAACGAAACGATTTTGCAGCTATTGTTATCGGAACGATTAAAGTATTTATTGGTGGCAGCATTCACTGTTCAGGTTGGGTATAAAAACATACAAAAAAAATGAATTGGGGGTAGCAGCTTTCAACATAGCCCATACATATTTTATAAGATGAAGTAGGTTTAAAGAAAGATATTCATATTTATTATTAATAAAAAAATTGTTAATTGAAAAAAGTGGTGAAAATGATCATTTTCACCAAAAAATTCTATTTTTTTCATTTTTTAATATTTTGAGCTAAAAATTTAATGAGATACTCTCAAGATGTATACCTTCAAGAAAAAAAATATTTCATATTTGTCTTAGAAAAAAAGTATATTTATTTTGTATTATGAAGAGCTTCGACGTAGGTCGACCGCGTGCTCGAGACTGTAAAAGACGTGGATCGAAAGTTGCGTCTTCCATCTCTACATCTAACTCCGATGAAGATGAACTATCAGATACGTTGAATTCAGACTCAGAAACATCATCGACTTCAGCATCCGAAATATTCTCAGCAACGCCATTGTTACAATCATCCTCGATCATTTCTTGTCGCAATGTCCTATTGCGCAAATTGTATGCCATCTCATGGTAACGAATAAATATACTAATATAAATATTATAAACGTTGTAAAAAAAATTCTGAGCACTCAAAATATTATACTTACGATTATTTAAGAGAAATAGAGCCAAAACAAAGTAAAAAAAAAATTACTTAAATAATCATAACTGCCACACTGGGGTCTTAAACTGCACCACACCACTTCCAACGACTGCCAGATACTAGCGCGCATATCATCGTACTATGGGTTTCAGGGGAAAGAGGTATGCTTCAACTAATAACAGATGGAGCCACAATTCCAATTTTTTGAAAATTGTATGTTTTATTGTAAATTAAATAGCGCTGGGGTCACCTGGACCCCACAAGTGCAGCTAAAGGTTAAGAACAGTACGTCTAAATGATAAAACTTTATTATTGAAATGAGTGCTCCTAAGTACAATTGCACCTATTTTCCGGTAGATGTGGTGGCCTTTCACAGTCCACTCTTGAACGTTTGGTTATAAAATTGGGCCGGCGGGGGATCTTTGATAAGTACTTTTTCGAAAACGACGTTGCTGAGGTGGTCACCGTCAATGGCGAGCGCTTAAGAACGATAGTAACCAATATCTTCTGAGCCAAATTAAACCATATGGACCTAGACGGTGCTTACAGCAGGACGGCACTACGTGCCACACAGCGGACGCCACGATTGAATCGTTTCTTGCGTTTCATGCAATGGAGGGATATTGTGCCACTCTTCTACTTCAGCAGCCTTAAGCTCTCCTAGAGTGGTAGGGGCATGTGTTCTCGCTCAGGCACGTCCTTTGAGGTTGTCCCAAATATGGGTTGAGATCTGTACTACATGATGGCCATGGCAAAACTGGAATCCCGACCTCATTTACGTAGTTAGTTACAGAATTTGCGGTATGGCAGCGTGCGTTGTTATGCATTAACCGAAAGTTGTCACCAATAAATGGTTCGAAAGGCATCACATTATCTTGCACAACGTTTTCCGCGTATATCTGAGCGTTCACATTGCCTCTATCGAACACAACTAATTCCGTGCGAGCTTCATAACTGATGCCTCCCCAAACCATTATAGACCTTCCTTGATAACCTAGTTTCAGTTATCGTACATGGAGCAAACCTTTCGTTTTTTCGCCTGTAGACACGCTGACGGCCATCTGCACCTAGTAGACCTATTCTGTTTTCGTCTGAGAATAGGACGCCCCTCCATTCCTCTGCAATTCAGTTAACATATTCTCGCGCAACACGAACTCTAGATGTACGGTGCTGTAGGAGCCATTCGGGTCGCGCGCTGGTCGGAAAGCTCTGATATTCAATTTTGCCAACCTTCTTCTGATGGTGCGTTCACTCAATCTAACATTCCTCACCTCAAAAAGACGTACCAACCTCAATAGCAAAACAGATTCCTCAGTATGTTGCTGACGAAAAAGTGATCATCCCGAGCTGAAGTGCATCGATGACGACCGTGATCTGGCCGCCTCGTGTATCAGACAGTTTCCCGAAATCGTCTGATGGCATCCCCAATCGTAGTTTTAGGTACCCCAAGCGTACGAGCAATGCGACTAGTGCTTTGACGTTTCTCTAATATTCTTCTTATTGACGGTCTTCTTAACGATAAAAGTGCCAATGTTCATATTTGCCATCCACTTAAAGTGCGCTTACATCATGCGTCTTTATAATACCCAGTTTAGATTGTGACTTCATTATGCCATCCATGACGATATTTTTGTCGATGAGATTCGTGCGGAGCTCTGTACACTATTAAAACTTAAATCCGGATGAAAATTATACAAATTCAATGTAAATATATCCGGATTTAAATTTTAATTTGGATATATCGAGTGAATAATATGGCGGAAAGTTTCTGTTTTAAAGAGAAATCTACCGATGTGCCAGTTTTCATAAATATTTTCCAATTCATCAAGAAAAATTATGTATTTTGTGAGAAATAGATTGATTTTAAGAGTGTGATATGGAAATCCCCCTTTTCATAGTACCACATGTACATATGTACATCTCTGTTTCGATAGTCAAAACACATTTCCATAGTGTCAGTTACCACCAGCACTGAAAACTTGGCTCAAATATTCTAAAATCTGCTAATATTTTTCTCCTAAAAAAGAGTAACATTTTCAGTCCCGGATTTAACTCTGGGATAACCTAGAGTTAGTAGATACTCCAAATAAATTGAATTCAAGTAAACTCAAAAGCAGCTTTTCAGTTTAGAATTTTTAGTTGTGAAAAATTTGAATGTATTTAAGTCTGAAAGTTACATAAGCTATTAACACATAAGTCCAAATAAATTTGTTTGTGCAGTTGCAAGGCAACCCAAAACAGAAACAACTAAAAAATTGCAACGTATAAATTGCCTATACAACACTGTTGAGGCCAACTTGAATTACCCTGCGTTTTGATAGATAGGCACAGTACACGCGTTTTGATATATTATTTGTAATAAACAGATGCTTTCTTCATTTAATTTTAATTCAACTCTTAACCGATCGTTCAACTCATGGATCGAAAATATAATCCCAATCGATCCTTAAATGATGAGAAATAATGGCGCTGTACACGAATAAAAGAAACTTCAAAACGATTTTCCTCTTTAATTATATGTGGATGAAAATGTTCTCCTTAATTGTAGCAAATGGAGAATAGGTGTGTTCATGTTTCTACTTTGCATTTGACTTCAAGAGTACGTGTGAAGTTTCAGTAGATGTGTTTCACACTAGGAATTTATAATTCGTAATGGAGTAATTTATACCGAAGTTAATACTCAAAAAATGTTTTTTTTTTTTCGTTGTTTTTTTACGGAACATTTAACGCAAATGTGAGTGCTGATCAGTAACACCCATATTAATAAAGATGGTTTAGTGGAAGTTTATCGTTAAGTCCTGATCTAAGTGGCAAATTTTATTAATAAAACTTTTTTATTGCTAAGTGACGTTTACTTAATATGATAAAGCTAAACCACCGAAGTAAGTAATTCAGCGAAGGAATAAGAAATAGAATTGTCAAACTTGTTTTGTTCTATCAAAAAAATTATACAAAAGTTTAATAAAATGAGAACTACGAAAGGATTTAAGGTCATAAATGGATTTCGACAAGTCATATGCGCCTCTTTGGCTGCACCCATATTAGGATGAAAAAAAAAAAAAACAGGCAGGAGATCAATCAATTTAGGCAGACACAGATATAAAAAAAGAGATGGTTTACTTCTTGTAGTAGATTTTTTTTAAGGATTTTTTATAAACGTCACTTAACTATTCCTCGAGCTATTCGTTTTTATTAATGTGAATATTTAAGCCAGGACTTAACTCCTATTCCATGGCTTAGTAAAACCGTGTTACAAGCCTTTTTTATTAATATGGCTGTAAGAGTATAGCATATCTTTGTTTATTCCATAAAGGAGTGGCCATATTGGCTTTTTATTCCCTTCAAAAAAAAAGTCAATTATGATATTTTTCTGTTTTAAACATTTTCAAATTCAATAAATTAGTCGGTATGGGCCTCCAAGACTGCTGTACAGTTTCCCAAAGGGCTGTGTATTAGTAGTTGGCTTACAACTAGCAACATACTGCGTGACATCGCATCAAAGATTTTCTATAGGGTTGAGGTATGGGGACTGCGAAGGCCACTCCATGACATTAACCCTCTTTTCTTGGAACCCCTGCTCCGCATGTTTATTTGTATGCTTCGGGTGGCATTTCATCTTCAGCATATAGGAATATAACTTTGTACATGATCTTCACATAAAGATGCTGATCCATAATGCCTTAAATCCGGTATATGGGACCAACACCATAGAAGGATAAATATGCCCAAACCATTATGCTGGATCCTCCATGTTTTATTGTCTTGGCTGCGAAACGTGGATTATATTATGTGTTTGAAAACATTTTAACGAGATCCCTTTCCACCATATAACACAATTTGGGATTCGTCTGACCACAAAATATTCCACCACAAAAACACGAAAATTCAGGAACTTACCAATGATTTTATTTACACTACTATTATTTTGACCGAAAATGTATACATTTTGATTAAATGAATAATAAAATTATGAAATTATTATTGTTTTTTTTTTTTTTTTTTTTAATTTATGTTACTTTTTTATAAAGTAATGTCATTTCGCGCTTTAGTTTTGGCCAACAATGTACATATATTTGTACATACGGGTATGTTTTACATTTCAATCAAAGTATGACAAAAATATCCATGGTCCTTTCTACCGTGTTTATATTCAGTATCCTTCCTTGTTTCAAGTCTAGGTTATTGATTAAGTAACTCAGAGTCGATTGAATGCCTTCATTGTTGTCCTTACACAAGATAAGAATAGTATATAACTTGAAGGATGCAATGGAAACCATAAACTTCAAAAACGTATTTTGTGTGCAAATAACAATAGCTATTTATAGCTATCTTGTGTACTTTCATAGGTACCAATATATGTCTTGCTATTGCAACGGTTTTACCAGTAAATTTAGTCACAGCACTTTTTTCTTCCAAATTCTATTTCCATGGGGTAAAATCTATCTGAATCGTAAATTCATGTCCCACACTTCATGCTCTTCTGTTTCAAATGCATTTAGTGTTTTTTTTTTTCAAAATTTCAAAGCCCATTTGTTAGCATTTTATTTTGTTCAACGATGCAATCAATTATCTGAATCGTAAATTCATGTCCCACACTTCATGCTCTTCTGTTTCAAATGCATTTAGTGTTTTTTTTTTCAAAATTTCAAAGCCCATTTGTTAGCATTTTATTTTGTTCAACGATGCAATCAATTATCAACTTTACATTGGGTCTAACCATAACCGTGACGCCTTTCACTTCTTACGTATACGCCTCCATCAAAACCATGTTAAGTCTCATTGACAATTTTTTATAAGCTTGCATTTCATATACATATGTCTGTATGTTTGTCAAAGGAAAATGAGGTGGAAGGAAACGCAATCAATCAATTTCGTACCTAAATTAAATTAAATTTTAAAGCTATCAAGATGAACTCCGGTTGGCTTGGCTTTCTAAAACAAATATATGTATATATTTTATTTGCTTTTCATTTTGTAACCCTTACCTACCAATTTGTTTCAAGAAAATATTAGATATGGGGGACTTTTCGTCGTTCTTTTTTCGTAAAACTTATTTCTCTAAAAAAGAATTCATGTACTTCAATTACCTTGATAACTGCTCCCTTTTTTTGTTGTTGTTGTTTTGTTTCATCTTCATGAAGAATTTCATAAAATGCACCACTTCATCATATCAACTTTACCTAATTACAACATTTTTTCCCTTCTGTGTTCCATTATAGTCTTGCAAGTTCCAACCTCCACCCACCCATCTTCAAAAAGTTTTTTCAAGTTTTATTTTTTTTTAATTCAGAACGCATTTCCTTCTTGCGCCGTAAGCAGCAGCACCAGCAGTATATTTTAACTTTTGTCTGACTGTCGATGCATTTCTTGTCTTTCCTTTTGTACAGTAAGGTGGAACAAAAATTTTTATTTTAGAACAATATTTTTTTTATAAAATTAAAACTAAAAAAAAATGTATGACTAAGTCGCACGAACTTGTTCTTGGGGATCTTGTGTGTAATGGTACAAAGCAAATAGTAAATTATTATTATTACATTTTTACAGGAAAGTTTCAATCCAAGAGATGCTCTCTAATAGATGTTTACATTTTGTCCATGTTTTTTTGCTATGGAGATAAGTTAGAGTTGTATTTATACGCAAGGCCTGCAAAAGTCCTATGTAGAACCGAAAGATCAAAGATCTATTAGTCTACCATCCTTCCTTCTCAAAACTTTTGTGCCACTAATTAATATTAAATCAAGAACAAGCTTTGACAATAGACTGTTGCCTGTAAAGGGAAATTGGTAGAAACATCTTTTTATACACTGGTAAGAACCATCGAATACTCTCTCGTCCCTCCATCATAAAAAGTATACTATGGTTGCCTTCCTTGATAAGCAGAGCGCTTTTAACAATGTTGACATATCTACAATCGCATCTGCACTGTCATATCTAAATGTAGAAGGTTCGCTTGGAGAATTGATCAATCAATTGCCAATAAGCTGGATTATTAATTCAAAGCTGGATGGGTTTTCTGCAAGAAGATCTGTCAATAGGGGGACGTCGCAAGGCGGTGTCCTGTATCCCCTTCTTTGGAAATTGGTAGCGAATGAGCTGTTGAGATATCTGGAAGCGGAGAGTTACAGAGTGTTTGCCTATGCGGATGATATTGCTGTTGCCGTATCAGGAAAGCATCTAATACCGTAAAAGAAAAAAAGGTATTCTTTAAAGAAGCTAAGAAACTGGGCCGATAATTGTGGACTGGGTTTTTATCCTCACAAAACAGATCTTGTCCTCTTCTATTCACGAATTAAGAGACACTCTGTATAGGCCCTCTTCATTAAAGGTATACCACTAACATTCTCCGACGAAGAAAAATACTTGGGTCTTATTTTAGATAAGAAGTTAAGTTCGAAACATAATATTTTAAGAAAGAGTTAAAGCAATTGGGGATAATATTCTTTTCTTCATAAAAATGTTGTTTGTAGTAAAATTTTAGAAGTACCTTTAGACAAAACTGGAATCAAAATAATTCTCCCGTTATCCCTAGTGATCTGATTAATACTCGGGAAAAATCCAAGAATAAGAAAATTTTATCAAAAAAAAAAGTTAAAATCCTACTTCCGTTATGAACATTTTTGTCAAAACTCAGAAATAAATTACTGGAAATAAGTTTAACCAAAATCAATACAGCTGTTTTAACAAAAATTATATGGCAGCTACTAGCTTAAATAAAAATTGGAATTTCGCTTCACACACAATTGTTCTTCAAAAAGTTGCAAAGTTTAGTCTGGTGTAGAATGGCCTTATGTTTTTCGTTAGCTAAGAACACTATTGTCAAAAATTATGGACGGCTGCGTTATATTAATTCTAAAATTAGATTAGTTTGTATTTTATTATTTAATAGCTGTTGGAAAATTGTTAAAATCAAAATGAAAAAAAAATTGAGTCATGCGATGCCATTTGGTTATTAATTAAATTGGAGGAGTAGTACATTCAGAACAACGTTGATAAAAAATTGTACATGCTTGGTAAATTCAATATAAACGAAACAGTTAATGTGACAATATTAATCCTCAGAAGCATGTGAGTAATAGGTTCGTTGGAGCCATACGAGGTACACTGGTTGGAAAGATAGAATAGATGAGGATTTCTTGGATTACATTTCTTGGATTACGGGAATTATTGTTGAAAGAGATGGCATTGTAAAGAACTGTGCAATCAACAGATCCTGAATGAGGAGAATGTCGCTCTGATTGCAAATATCGAGGTCCAAGATGTTTTTTGCAGACAACCTTCTGCCTGCAATTCGCGATAAGAATAGGTTACGTCTTGCACGAAGAAGACTGCCTGCAAAACATCTTGGACCTCGATATTTGCAATCAGGGCGCTTGGCTCTACATTTTGAAGTTATGGCAAAGTTGTTATCACAATAATTTAGACTTTGGAAAAAACTGCATATTTGATGCATTATTACTCACTATTGCTCCCACTATAGACTCTAGAGCATGCAAGCCGCTCACGTTTGTAAATAACTACTTAAGGGCTATCTAATTATACTAATTGCTTTTTTTATCAATCACACCCAAAAAATGTTGTGGGCTCTCGTTCTATAAGTGCGAAGAAAAAATTTACTTTTTATTTAAAAATCATTCCTGACCCTTTTTCTTTTTTGTTCGTGAAAGTCTGAAGTGGATGGAGGACAGCTAATTTTGTGGTCACTCATTTCAAATTCTTTTTTTTTTGTATTTTTCTTTCTTTTCTTAATTAGAAATCGACCAAACTACTAAAATCGCTTTTAATTTGAATTTATTTAGCTGGCAAATATGTGTCTTATGACAAAAGATAAAACATGTTTGTTTAAAAAACGACATTTTGTTTGTCAGTTAAGCCATTTCCAATGTCTTGCAAAATGCTTGTGTTTCTCAGCTCAAACCTGAAACATAACCTTGGGCACTAAAATATCCAAACCTTCCTATATTCCAAAAACCACAAGTCGAAAAATTGTCAATTTATTTATTTTTCCACATCACTGTACCTAGTGTACGAGTGTGGGCTTTGCTGTTGTGTCCTCTACAAACAGCTCCCATTTCGAAAACAGCCCAGCACAAGCAATGCCCCAGATGTCATCCGGTGTTGTTGTTACTTTCGGCATACCGAGGAGATAGATACTCTATACTCAAACTAGGTAGGTACAATACTTCTCACTCAAAAAGGGTAATCGGAGATACATTCAGGTATCATATTTAAATCAACAGTCTGCCTGTCACTTCTGTGTTCTGTCTGTCTCTGTGCCAGGCCAACCATTAGAGCTCCATGTCCATATACAACTGCATATAGCTGGAGAACTGACAATCACTGTCTAAGTTTGTCAGTACTCAGAGCAACAGTACCAGCATCACCCGCAGATGGTTAACATCGTCGTGACGCGTCGATCTGAGTTGAAAAAAGGTCCATGGTCCATGTCGTGCCGTGTACTCTCCGTGAGCTGTGTTTCGAGTGTTTCCTTGCTGTGTGAATCGAAAATCGTTATTGTTGTAAACAAGCAATCGCTGCGCTGCGCTGTGCTGTGCGAAACTGGGCATACTGTGGTGGATCGAAATTTCCTTCAGCTTGCGCGGGTGTACAGTGATTGTCATTAAGTGGGTGGTCTCTCGTTTCAAAGAACAGTGAATATCTCTTACTCCGTACCTGAGAATTTAGCCAGTATAAAAGATAAAGTTTTTGAAACTAGACAGAATGTTGATTTCATTTTGCAATGAAATCATATAGGGATGGGATTCATTGCACCGGTTTCCACAAAAGTTTATTCAGTTAGAAGTACGAAGGTCTGTAGTTATTGGCCATCAAGTTTTGCTGTGTCAATATTTATAACAAGATTCTGAAAGTTGGCTGAAATAGAAATTGTTGCTTCTCGCGCTTGAAAAATTCAAAATATAAATCTATATTTGGGAACGTTTGTCTATTCTACGTATTAGGAGACTTGGGAACTACTTTCGAATTCGAAAAAATAATATGTGATACATATAGTAGCTGCTTTTTTCATCTTGGTTGAAACTATCAACTAAAATATTAAAATAAATTGAGGTCAGAAAGATAGAAAAAACATTAAAATTTGATTTTAAGTTTTTTTTTTAATTTAATTTTTTTAGATTTTATTAACTCATTAATTTTAAGAGGCCAACAAATGGAAAGTTTAAGTCGTTTAAGTAAAATTTAAAGGCGTTTTTGTATTCAAGAAACTATAAAAATAAATTTTAGAGAATACTTTGAACTTAAAAGTTTCTTTTTGTAAATTTAATATTGAAACAAAAAAAATTAAATTACCGGAAGGAAACGTATTTAAAAATGTAATAAAATGAAATTAAAAATTTTCCATGTATTGTGGCTTTATTAGTAAGAGCAAACTTTCCCATTAATTGTGGACGTCGTTCAAGTGATTGCCTCGGCGACTTCAATTGCTAAGTTAGTACGAATAATCAGAGATCTTTGTGCAGAATTCGCCTCAGGGTAGTGCGTGAAATGTTGAGCTGTTGAGTTCGATGGCGAGTTAATGTTGGTGAATTGAGTTTCACACTCTCGGCTACAGCAGCCACATTCTCGTCTGTGCGCACCCTATGACGACGGGGACCATGAGTGTTGTCCACTAGCATATCAGTCTCACGAACTTTTTGCACAAACTTGCGTACAGCAGCGTGGTGGGTGCTTTATTTCGGCCAAAAATTCTTTTGAAAAAACCCACTGTTTGGGGTAAAGCGTAAAACGACTTATTTCGTTACGCTATGATACTTACATTCTCTCAAGATTTCGATCGGGAAACAGCTGTCAGTGTCAAAATAACGTATGATTTAAAAAAAAAACACTAGATGACCCACTCTGTATAAAGGCAATTACGGTTCTAGACCGCTAAAGTGATTTTCTTCAAACTTGGCACTTAAAGTTTTTCGATAATCTCTTAGGAGGGAATTAAAAATTTTGTTATAAGGTCTAAAAATAACGTTACTTACTATAAGACGACCAGAAATTTTTGTTTGTATAATTTGGACAAACCCAAGGGTTTTTGAATGTATTTTCACTAACAGTGCGAGCGTTGAGGTAAAGTGGAGAGGAATTGATAGGAGATCTTGCTGCTCATTTGTCTTGAAAACATATCGATCATAATGGGGAGAAAATCGAGCATGGTTTTTTATTCAATATTCTTTTAGAGCGACTTAAGAAAGAACCTCTATATTTAATGGTACCGGTACGTCAGAAGTTAGGTTCAAGGTTAAACTAATGTGCATTCATAGTTAAACGAGGATTATTGAGCACTTTTTTTTCCAATTCACACGCGCCCAAGGGTTTATTGAAACCATAGCTGTAAAATATCAAGTACAGTACTTCAAGTACTTAAGCAGTACTTCAAGTACTTGTGCAGTACTTTCTTCGATTAAAATTACTTCATTTTAGTCTTTTGACAAATTTTCAAAGATAGAAATATTAACATTTTTTGATAATTTTTGATAATTGACGTTAAAATTAAAACAAACATTACTCAATGGGCTAGAAAGTACAAATACTACTAAGCACTGCACAAGTACTTAAGTACCTGATACTTGTACCAAAATACTTGAAAAATACTGGTACTTGTTCTTCAGGGCCCTAGTACTGATACTTAAAAAAAGGCACTTGCACTTGAAAGGACTACTGAAGTCTTGAACTATTTAAGTACTTTACAGGTCTGATTGAGATCCTTATAATGTTAAACACCACACGAGCAATGATAAAATTAATTCCCAGTAAAACGGGTATCACGGGTGAACTGGTTGTGGGGATGCAATTGGCTACCTCGAGTGAACATTGCTTGTAAAAGAAGTGATAAAACAAGGAAAGACATTGGAATGATTCTATGATTGATCTGTTTCCTATCAGTTGTAACGCTCCGCTCTAAATTATATCCAGTAAATGAATAGCAGTTTGGGCATTGCCTGTCCAAAGATGTGAGTTATACTCGAGCTTAGAACGTATAAACGTTCTATAAATTGTTGTCCAGATCAGGTGGGGTGACAAATTTCTTGCACCGATATAGAACTCCTAAACATTTAACAGCATTTTTGACGATCTCGAGAATGTGGTACTCAGTACCGAGTACTGAGAGCTTTTCGGCACTGTTGCAATTCCAAGAATGAAAAGTTAATGATAGAATCGTCGGTGAAAGAATGAAGTGGATTAGAAGTTTCGCACAAGGGAGCATTTATATAAATGATAAAGAGAGTCGGAGAAAAAACCGAGCCCTGGGGAATCCCAGCATTTATTTTGTGAAGATCAGACTTTAAAACGTCCAATACAACAATTACCTAGAAGGTAATTTTTAATCCATGGAATAAGGGCTTTGTTCATACCAAAAATCATTTTAGGGTAGAGAAATAGTCAAGCCTTCAAAACAAAAGAAGAATTGCAATTGGCTTTCGGTTGATATCAAAAATGTTGGTACAGCTTAATGTTTAAGCCAAGGCATAGGAATTATTTCTTTCTAAACTTTACATCAATTCATTGTGTACAGGTAGTTAGTCTCGAACAGAACTATTCTGTATCCGATCTACAGGGTGACGCATAAGTAACGATGTGATTTATTTGATGAATAACATTTTACTTTCGGAACAATTCTTACCGTGCATACTGAATCTTGTGGATCATTTGCTTTCAACTCTCGGGCCAATTGAATTTTGAAATTGCCGTAAAATTCTTTGCAATGACCGACTAGACCGACTAGTTTTTCTCAATACTTACTTGCACCCGAGCAATGCTCACATCATTTCGAACTGCAAGAGGTCTTCCAGCACGCAGGAGATCACAGCCCCTTGTTGCTGTAAACTCTGGATGAATCGATAAATTGTTGAAGCACTTAGGCTCATTTCGAACATGAGAAAAATTTCGATAAGATCTTTCTGTCTGAATAATTGAATGTCGACATTGTTCTGCGCTGAGTCTTTCCATTATAAATTTCCCAATTATTCATTAATTAAATCATATCGTAACTTATGCGTCACCCTGTTTCATGTATCATGCACTTTCAGTACACAAGTCAAGTTTAGAGATTGTTTTTACAGTCGCACAACACGAATGTGAATTTCCCTTCCTACCTCTATTTTCCTTTCTTACAATGGGAATAATTTCAAAACTTATATGCATCGGCTCTTCTTTTTAAAACCTTCCCTGTTTTCCTAACGCTCGCACTGTAATAATCATTAAAAGGGTACTTGAATCCCCTTCAGTGCGCTCATAATATTATAAAATTATAAAAAAGAACACAAGAGTCAGTCATGTCGTAAATTTGTCAACCCTCCATGTCTCAAAACCTTAACTATAAAGAATAGTTTTTTTACAAAATCCACACCTAGTGTAAAAAATAAAAAATATCCGGGTCTACAAAAAATACAGTGGAAAATTCTCCTTTGATTTCCGAAAACAGAGTAAGAAATTAATTATTTGACACTATGGTGGCGCTGTATAACTTCCGTTGGCGTTTTTTTTTTTTTTCTTCAAGATTCGTTTGTTCGTGCTTACTTTTTTGTTTACCGTTACCTACTATCTTATATAGTATAGATACGTGTAAAATAATTTTGTTTGTTCATATCCTTTAGTTATTGTTGTTGTCGTCATCTACACTAACTTCCTGTCGTGCATAGTTGCCTTTTCTTGCGCTTCGCACGGGCTTAGTAGTGGAAAAGTGAAAAAGACGTACAAAAATACGTAAACTCGTACAATCGTTTGTGTTGCAAAACAAAAAAAAATAAATTAATGTTCGTATGTCTGGCTTCGGTAAAAGGACCATGCAGACAAAACTACTGCCAAATGAAAATCCCCCAGATGCAGCTGGCGCAGGGGGAAGTGGAGCAATCGTCAGCGGAAACTACAACGAAGAAGGTATGAAGCAGTATATACCTACATACATATATTTTATAATATACATAGTCAAAACGACGAGTCACTAACTCTCTTTTTCTCTCATTTGAATTCCATTGAAAAGAAAATCTTAAGATTTCATTTTTTTTTTGTTCGCTTCCGCTTTCCATTCTGAAGTGGTACAATGCTCTGGGAGGTTTCAATTGTCATCGACTTAGTCTCAGACCCAGCAGGGCGCAGGGAAATGACATTTTCATTTAGAGATTCAGCAAAATTGTCAAGTGATTTTCCACTCGCTTTTTTAAATTAAAAAAAGAAGCTCAAAATTCTTAGGGCAAGTCATAATAATAGCTTTGAAATTCAAACTTTTGGATTACATTTAATAACATGACATTACAAGTTGATAGTTACATATACCGATAAAAAGAGGGCGCTTTTGAGAGTACAATAACCCAGTAGGAAATTTCCAAAAATTCACTAGTGAAGAAGTAGGTGTTTCATCACGGAAAAGGAGCTGCACCCATGAATTTCCTACGGAATCCTATGAGGAATTTAACACAGGCTTGTCATTGCAAGGAGGTACACACTTTCTCGATGCATATTTTGTTGTGAAATCACTATGCTTACGGCATCTTCGATTTCATGGGTAATTTTTGTGTCTGAAAAAACTGGTTCTATTGATGTGATGCTTTCCTCAATGGAAATAAATTAATGAAAAGTGAGTCAACATTTAATCAATTGCCTCAGGGAAAGAATCATTGAAAATACTAATTATTCACTACAGAATTGTGTACATATTTGAAGCTCGTTTTTTCAGTTTTGAAAAAAGGAATACATTTAGGCGATGTTTTATTAAGAGAAGGAATATGAATGAAATCATTATCCATTTCTTTTCTTATTTCATCAATAGAAGAAGCGGCTGAAATATATGCAAATTTATAGTTTGAATGACGTATCTATTTTATTAACTATTATAATACATTTTAAAGAAGTTAGTAGATACATATGTCTTACATTATCTTGTCTTGTTGTAGGACGTAACACAAATAGTTGGTCGAAAAACTCTCCTTTGACACTTGGTAGAATTTGGGGAGCAGCTAAGGGATTAATCATCTTCATTCTCCTGTTCATTTGAGATCTAAGAAAAAGAGGAATATTTACTTTTTGCAAATCATTCAAAAGAATATAGGGAATTTACCGTTGGTGAATTGTTTTCCTTCTCCATGGTTGTTATTTAATCTTTAGTAAATTGATTGAAAACACAAAACCCCGCACAACCGTTTTCTGTGATCACAAAATTGACACTAAATCATTCCAAAACAAAAGAAATAACTCATGACAAAAAAAGACCTATTGAGCGTCGCGACCCATCGCGGGAAAAACCCAAAAAAAAAAAGGATTGTTTATTGCAGGTCAAAATCTCTCTCTCTTTTTCCTCTCAGCTCGCAGACTATTTTGCCCAGTAAACGAAGTTCATGAAAAAATACATTCCTCTTCCCTAGCGATATCACCTGATCACCATAGTTTTGCTCTATTGAAAGGTTGTTTACTGATTTCCAATTCCAAAGAAAAGAAAGGGTTGTTTTCTCTTTCACATCGCAGGCATTAAACACTCAATTGTGGATTACAATAACCACTGAATAGATGCAGGAAAAATTATAACGCGTTCAGCATTGTATTCATTAACATTAAGGATGTGTAAGAAGGATATTGCTTTGTTTCATGTTTTCTTTACCTTCTTTCGAGAACAAAGCACAAGATGCTACTGGGATTGCAAACTACTGACTCATTGCATGACTTTCGATGAATGAAACCAATGCAGACCTTCTACTCAATGAAAGTGCCTCGTGATTTCCACGAGGAATTCAACTTTATTTTTCCTTGAGGAGCAAATTTCCTACTGGGAACTTGATTTGGATTTAAGTTCACACTCATACGAAGTTCAAATGAAAAGGGTTCTTATTGAAAGTAGGTTCTGTGTACGTAGAACCACTTTGGCTCAGACGGCCTTATAAAATGACAAAATCGAAAATTTAGTCTTGATCTTGACCCAAGATGGTTTTAACGAAAAGTGTTTAAGGACTGTTTGCTGTTTTCCATTAGATATTATATAATTGAAGCGACCCACTTAAAACCCTTTATGTTGTCGCTGATAAGTCACTTAAATTCCAGACTTCAGTTTTAAAGACTGTAGCAAATTTTAAATCTGAAAATCCTCAGAAAATAAAAAAAAACTAAACAAACCATAATAAGACAATGACGACGACGACTCCTGTTTCTACAAGATCAGTGTCGGAAAAGGATATGTCAACATATGCAACAATATGTTTATACCTACAGTCTACATCACCATACAGACTGAAAACGAGCAGGTGGTGTTGGTGGGCAGAATATGGACCTTTTGACAAAGGCGAATCTAACGGGATGGTGGTGTACAAGTTTTTTTTTTTTATTTGAAAAGTCGTGATGCTACATTTTGTTGCTCGATATGGAAATCGATGAAAATAAAAGTGGCTGACAATAAGGCACTCTTCCCCTCCTCAAATCGAGCAAAGTATCTATTTTAATATTTCGTATGATGTATGTAGGTATGTGTATGGTATGAGATACAATAGGTTTTGGAGTAAAAGGAAACGGAGCGGTGGCACATAACACACATACACACATCATGCCCCCGATAGCGATGAATAGAATTTTTATTTTTAAATTTTATTATCGTGTCACGTTGGGTATAGTGGATTTTATTTGAGTGGTATAATGGAGTTTTCTTTGAATCTATAAAAAGACCTATGTACATACATCGATTTGATTATTTTGTCCTTCTGATGTTCATTTTAACCTTGCCGTTACGTACTTGCTATTTAAATGGAGAAATTAAGATTCATACCCAAAAATTTAAATGTCTGATAAAATATACATGAAGCTTTGTAGTTGTAGCTTTGCTGATGTTAAAGGTTTTCCAACTTGTATGAGATATCAACGCTTTTATTTGAATGGCCCATCAATATCACTATGCTAGATGAAACGCATTCAAAAAGTCCATTCTGTCAACATAAATCAGTCACAGTCAAAAGGGGTGAAATTGCAAACCCAACTCCTTCACAATGCCGCTATCTATGAGCCACATGTTCATTGAGGAAACCGAACACCTCCCAGTTCTCGGTATATGCATCACAGACCACCTTATCTTGAAAGACCTCATGCTCGACATTGCCAAAAATACGCTGGTTTCCTCCGACGTTGCAAGAACTTGTTTACTTCTTCTGATCTGGCTATAATCTATAATGCCTATATTCTTACAAAGCTCCAGTACAATTCGCATATTAGGGCAGATGCTTCAATAACTAACTTGGGTCTCTTGGATAGAATAAAAAAAAGCATTAAAAATTATAAGTGATAGAAGTATAACAAAAACATTTGAATCTCTCGAGCACCACTGCAATGTTGTTGTCTTCCATTATTTTACCGTTATTTTCATATACAGTGTTCTAATGAAATAGCCTTTCTCCGTAATACTCAAGTGTCCCATCAGTTTACCATTGAGATCAACTTCGGACGTACGGTTAAATTAAGAAATTCTTTCTTTACTCGCACTACACGAATGTGGGATGCCTAGCCCGACTCCAAATTTCCCTCCCATTATAATATTCAGACATTCAAAACCAATGCATCTGTATTCCTTTTGGTTTCTCTCCAACTTTCCTAAAACTCTCGCACTGTGCTCAAACATTAACAAAATTAACTGCGCGTTTTAGCGGAAATCGAGGGAACTACAATTTTTCTGTCGTTTCCAAACGCAGCACTTTATGAAAAGATATACTCAATTCCTCAATGCAATATACCCCTGAAAAAACAAAAAAGCGATTTACCTACAATTTTAAATAGAAATTTAGGGTGAATATAGTCTCGAAGATTCTGGTCCTACGGGACGCATTTTTTAATATCCATTCTATACAGACACGCAAATAAAAACACAGTCGGAGTGTGTTCAACTTAAACGTGTTAAACTACCAGACACATTAAAAAAAAAAACTACTTCCTCTTTTGTCTCAAACAAATTTGACCTTATTACGCTTAAAGCCGAGTACCCTGCTTAAACGAAAATTCTCATACAAAAATAAAGAATCAAAATTTCGTTCTGCAGTACTCTGTTCGACGAAAGAAAGAAATTGATAATTGTAACAGATTATTTGGAGAAGTCTCAACTCTTTCTTCCGCACAGAATTGCAGAGTTTTTTGCAAATAGTGAAACTATCCATGAATATTTGTCCGCTGAGTTCTCGTTAGCATTTCGATGTCTTGATAGAGTTCACATGAAAATATCGTTTTATATCAGGGCTCTCGAATCGCGGAATTTCCAAATCAATTTTCGGCATACATAGTTTATGTAAATGTCAACTCTAATTACAGACATAATCTTGTTTAACCTTCCAATTGTTGTTCTGCTTAAAACTTAAACAAAAAAAATCCTTTCTTACCAGCCTAGTTAGTTTTGTTCTACCACTATCCGCAATATTTTACTCGTAAACTGTACAATGCTAATTCTTATGAGTCACTCACCAATGTTCCTTTTCATAATTAATTAAATTTCGTAAATTTTTAAATGCACCTTATTTACTAAGTTTAAAAAACTACAACTTTATTCAAATTTTTTGTTTTCATTTTAGAACCAGGACAAATTGACCTGTATGAATTTCTGACTGAGTCTGAGCTGCAACACTACTATAATTCGTTCAAGTAAGTAAAGTTCTTTAGCTCTTTGCAAAATATCCCAGTTCAATTCACTAACCTGTCCTTTTTTTCGTACATAGAAACGAACTTAAAATTAAAAGCGCTTCCCAATTTAAATACGCAACCGATGAGGACCTCAAACAAATCGGCCTGTCTCGTCCAGAAATACGTCGACTACGCAAATACTATGAGAAATACTATCATCATGGATATCTTAGTAAAATTAAACGTCTCCTTCAAACACCCACCATAGTGAAACGGGATGATGGCACCGTAACTTATAATACACCATCGACTGACGGCAACGGCGCCAAATCGGGTACTTCACCCAGTAAAGCACCAAACAATAAACACATTATCCCGGCCGATTCAATTTGTGTGAATAAGCAATTGGGCACTGGGGAATTTGGTATTGTTCAACAAGGAGTCTGGACAAATGGAACAGAAAGGGTAAGTGATTGGTTTTCCGATATTTCCCCATCATCAACAAAATAAAAGGGATTATACTTTCTTTTTTTGTTGTTTTTGTGTGTAGATTCAAGTGGCGATAAAATGTTTGTGCCGCGAACGAATGCAATCAAATCCCATGGAGTTCCTCAAAGAGGCTGCGATTATGCACTCAATCGAACATGAAAACATCGTTCGATTGTATGGCGTTGTACTTGCCACCGACTCTTTGATGTTGGTCACTGAGCTGGCACATTTACGTTCGCTATTGGAGTGCCTTAAGGATTCAGGTTTGCGTGTTAGCTTTCTAACCATACCGACCTTGTGTGAATTTGCTATGCAAATTTGCAATGGAATGAAATATTTGGAGAACAAACGACTTATTCATAGGTACACAAAAAAAAACTTAATCTTTTCTGTGCAGAATTTTCGATTATTAAAATAATTATTTGGAAACTTTCAGAGATCTAGCTGCCAGGAATATTTTAGTTTTTAGTAAGAACAAAGTGAAAATCTCTGATTTTGGTCTGTCTCGAGCGCTGGGCGTTGGCAAAGACTACTACAAGACCAATTTCAATGTTAATCTTAAACTACCCATTGCATGGTGAGTTCGCAAAGATATGATACTTATTCAACTATTCTCAAATATTTTCGTAGGTGTGCTCCTGAATGTATCAACTATCTACGTTTCACCAATGCGTCGGATGTCTGGGCTTATGGCGTATGTTTGTGGGAAATGTTCTCTTATGGTTTCCAACCCTGGGCCGCACTTACCGGACTTCAGATCCTTGAAGCTATCGATGAACCTAACTATCAAGTAAACTGATTGAAAATACTTTCCTTAGTTTGCTATAATATTTTATTTTCTTGAAGCGTCTTGAGCCGCCAGACTGTTGTCCAAGGGACTATTATAACCTCATGATGAAATGCTGGCAACATGATCCATCTAAAAGGCCTAGATTCTCCGAAATCCATGAAATGTTGCCTGAACTGAAACCCGAACAACTAAAGACTATCGTTAATTCCTGTGAGCCGAAAAAAGACCATTTAATCTATCGGCAAGGTGAAGTTATCACTGTTCTTGAGAAAAATACTAATACTCCATTCTGGAGAGGAGTTTTAAACTCAGGGAAAACGGGATTGTTTAACCCAGCCAACACTATTGCCTACACAGAAACTCCGCCTAGTTCAAATCGGTGAGGGAATTGAAAATAATGCAATTGGAACAGAAGTGGGATCGAAGTCATTGTTTTTTTTTTTTTCTTTGTAGAGAATCATTTTATCGCAACAATGAACGCTGTAGTAAACGCAAATTGCGAACTGAAATGATTTCAAGACCACAAAACGATTTTAAACACACCGGTCACATAGGGATCGACGGAGAATCATTCGGTGATGTTGCGTTCCTTGGAAATTCTCAAAGTGTAAGTTATATATTTTTTTTTAAATCTTTTACAAATTTAAGCAAATCATCACATCTCACGTGTCTATCTCTTTTTTATCATTTGTAAAGTATAATCATTTGCCACGTCAAGTAGTCACGCCATACAAACCATCTGAAGACATTGAACAAACGCCTCTATTACTACCACCAACACCAACCAGCCCAGACTCTTTACAAACTGCCAGTGGTTATTTTCCCGAAGAGTTACGCACATCATCTTCGACAAATCCGACGTTTATCAGTTCCAATGAAAACACACCCAACCACCATAACACGTTTGGCCCTCCATCCTTTGATTTTTCATCGACAATGTCAACAACGATGTCAAATGCCCAAAAATCGATGTTTCATTCATCAACAAATCCATTTGCTTTAGAATCAGCTACAGGGAATCATCATGCTAGAGCCACAGCTTCAAGTAGTAACAGCAGTAGTAATAGTACATTTGCATTGCAAAACAATAACTATGGTCTAGAAGCGAATGCTTTTACGAATGCCAATTTAGAAGATGACTCTCTGCAGGCATCAAGTGGTTCGAATATTGAAGACCAACATGAGTATCATGAGATATCTGATGATGAAATCACAGCAGACAAAGTGTTCGATATGGGTCCGTCGTTATTGGACGAAATAAATTCCATGTTTGGAACAATCAATTCTGCAGCAGCTACTGGCACAACAGACAGCTTAACAATGTCCAAGTCTCCTGACTTTGATCATTCGCATAAACTGGCTGAGTTATCTTCTAAATTGAATAGAAAGAATAGCGGTGATTCGAACGGAAATAAGTCTAAAAAGAAGTCTGGAACTGGAACAATGAAGCCGATTTCAGTTAAGGATGAAAAGATTCTCAACCATGCTATTGAGATCGCGAATGAGATTAGCGCGAGGTAAGCAATTGTGTTTTGTATCATTCATTTCGAATGTATGTATATAATTTTTTTTTTCTCAAGGTCAATGACGGATTTGGTGTCCGATCAAACACCCAATGTCCAGAGTCCTAAACGAAAATTTAGTTTTCGTTTTCCTCATTTATCACATCATCATGGTGCCAATGATAAACACAATGCAGGTCCATCCACTGGGCATAATGGTAATGCTGGTCCATTATCATCATATTCTAAGGAGAAAAAGAATTTCACAGAGGAATTGAAAAGCATACCCGACTTACAGGTACATAATATGTTTCGAGTTGATATTTGTTTTAAATATTTAAATTAATGATAAAGAATTTAAAGTAGAATCGTTCATGCAAAGGAGGTAGATCATTGCTTTAACGGAGTGGGTAGTTAAAAAAAAACCATTTAGAATTTTAAATATTTATATTTTAACTTGAAAAAAATCATGAAATCCAAGTTGACATCGTGGTACAACTAGGAAGTGAACAATACATTTTTCACCTTTCTTAGGCCTCAGCCACGCACTGAGCGACGAGCGACTGAGCGATTGAGCGACGTCGCTCTGTCGCTTAAAACAATGACAAGTCGCTCAGGGTGTACGTGGCCACCTCCATACAATTTTATGTGTTTTAATTTTTTTGCGTCGCTCAGCGACTCGTCGCTCAGTCGCTCGTCGCTCAGTGCGTGGCCGAGGCCTTAAGCTAAACAATTTGAAGTTAGCCGTTGTAGTTCAAAAAAGATGTTTTAGTAGTCTTTTCGATATGAAAAT
Source organism: Philhelius festivus (assembly GCA_963931855.1). Lineage (NCBI taxonomy): Eukaryota > Metazoa > Arthropoda > Insecta > Diptera > Syrphidae > Philhelius > Philhelius festivus. The sequence goes on from OZ007554.1 coordinate 238,668,632, forward strand.
GACTAAGTATATTGAACATCTTTAATTATCTGATATTAAAGACAAGTGACTTTAGATTTTACCCTGGTTTTGCTTGAATAGGGGTGGAATCGGGTAAGGTGATAGTTGATTGTCAATTTTTTTAGTGTCGTTTTGACTATAGCTGTCTCTATCATATCAATAAAAAAATATAGAGAGAGCGATTGTCAAAATGATAATCAATTAATTAAGCGATTGCTTTAGTCTTACGCGATACGGGCCCAGTTTTCGCGGACTCCCGACTTCGGTCATCGCTATATACGCTATATAGAGATTCTGAAGATAAATGCTATCAAAAGCGGTCGATGAGACCTGAAATTCTTTGGTGTTTTCCAGTATTTGTCTCAGTCGAAAATTTGTGCTATGACCTATCTCTGGACTAGAAGCTACATTGGTACTGTTCTGATTATGATGTTGCAGAGCGGCCTTAAGAAGCTTACACAGTACGTTGAACAGTTTCTTATATGCTATATTTAACAGGAATATGCCTGCAAAATTCGTGGCACTTCTCTTTTCGTAGTTCTTCACACTGGATGACTTTTTTTCAATTTGTCTGTCATTTAGTTCTCGTATGGAAAACATGACCATTTCAATTTATAGACTATTGTGTAGTTCAGCATTATAAATACGTCTTTTGGGATACAATTTTGAGTTATCTTTGAATTTTAAACATAATGAAATGGCTTATGAATTAAACTACCCCTCAATCAAAGCAATAATATGCCTTCTTAAAATTGATGTAAAACAATTTATTTTTATTTAATTTAAGTATCTGAATTGCATATTTATCTTTTTTATTTCACTTTTTTTCTTGTCTTACCTATCCCGCGATAATTTCTTACTAACAAAAAAAAACATTTTTCTGTCGAAAACGAAAACCTTAATATTGGTCTCCAACCTTTATTTTGTTGTGTATTTGGTTTTTTCTATGGTTTTTCTATTTTCGTTTTAATGCTGGATTTTTGTGTGTGGTTATGTTCCTATTTTACCTATTGTATCTGCTACAAAATAACCAAAATTTCATAACATCATCAATTTAATTTAATTTAATTGTTTTGCAATTAGTTTGACGATTACATTAATCATTCCACTATCGATTTGTAGATTAGAATTTGAAAAAAAAGACAAAATAAAGTTTTTGAAAAAAAAAAAATCATTGTAAACTAACAAAAACATTCTCCTTTTCTTATTCACTTTTCTCTATCTCACACTCGTTTCCTCCTTATCAATCGTTCATTATCTTATCCTTTTAAAAAACGTCCCGATTTATTTTATGTTTTTTGTTCGGTTGTGTTTCTCTTCTATTGTTATTTTTGTTTTAAATACACGCACCACAAAAACACCTCACACATAGCGTTTTCGCCCAAGCGATTTGGAACCCTTTCCTATTTCAGACATTCGAATACCAATTTTCGACAAAGAGGCTTCTGACTTCTTCTTTGAGAAATCTCGCGAAATTCTTAGTCGCCCGATTAACATTGACTTTCGAGAAGATATCGAAGTGAATGATAGCCGGACACCTAGAGATGTTATTGGCGAGAATCTATTAGACATTGAAAACACTTTGAAAGCTCTGAATTTAGATTTTATCCAAACCTACAGTGAGCTGGATAAGAACGATTCAGCCGAAACACTGTTGAATGAAAAATTTGCCAACATTGTGTCATCTCTGGAGGGTGAGATCAGTAGTGCAAGCACAATTGCTGGAAGCTTGAAATCATCGGGAGTGTATGATTTCGGCGGTGGCGTTCATACGAAGTTCGACTTTAATTCGGCCACCAGTCATATTGATAAACACTTGCAACACTATAATGAAATCATTGACAAGATCGAAGATAAGCGATCGAGCACTCCAGACACGGGATTCGCTTCCAGAGAAACCAATCTCTCGCTTTCTCGGCGGAGTAGCCAGAAGAGTAGCTACTCCCCACAAGATAGCTATTTCAGTCCGAAGGATATTAGTTTCTCTGGGAGTTCCATGGAAGCGCGTGGCTATATGAGCGTGAAGAACGAATTGGCCACAAATAATTGCACAAAAATCCATCAGTCTTCATCTCCAGTTAAGAACGTTAACGCTAGCAACACTTCCATCTACTCGCATTCTCAAATGCAGAACTCTCCATTAGGTGATTATTCGGGCAGTCGACAACGGTCCATGTCGTTTAATGATAATTATAATTTGAAATCTCCCGTTCTATCAGAGCCACAACACCGGACTGTGGGACAACAAAGCTTTTCCCACCGCAGTACTGGCTCCTTTCGCAGCAATCCCGTCGGCGGTGCGGGCAACAAGGTAATGCAATATAAACCGCGTAGCATCAAAGCGCGCACCTTACGGCGTCTGAGCTATAATCCAATTGTACTTGACTCTAGCTCTACATCAAGCGATGAGGAGAGCGACTTTGACCGAAGCATTGCCCATTCCGAGTGCGATATACGTACACGTGTGTCTTCCAAACGGCGGCGGCAATATCTCAATAGGAAGGCATTTTCCGCCAGCAATGACGAATCGGCACAGGACAAGCTCTATGGGTCGAATGCGAGCATAAAATCGGCTCCACACTACAACAACTATGGCACAGAGCTGACCCAACGTCGGTATCGTGGTGGTAACGCCCATCAGCAGCACTTTTCCCATGATATACATCAACAGCCATCTCAACATGGATATGATGAGAAGATCTATGACTTTGGAGGACGTGGACCTGGCAACAATTATGCGATTAACATCAACCACGTCATCAAGCCACCACGAGCTTTTGCCGTTAATGGGTCAAGTTTTGCCAACAGCCGTAACTCAATGTTCCATGAATTTGATGTCTCCAAACTGACTGGTAAGAGTCCAACTTCAACAACTTACTACAATGCGGGACAAGAAGGAAAGAAGGTTATTGTAAAGCCACAGAAAACTCCGCCTCCACCACCTCAACAACAACAACAGCAGCAGCAACCCCAACAGCAACAACAACAACAACAGCCGCCGCCACCACCACCTCCATCCGTTCTGCAGAAACAATCTTCAATGCCACATCAGAGTCATCAAGGGAGCAACTTCCATTGGCCTGAGAAAATTCATGCCTCAACAGTTAAGCAGAATGACATACTGTGGCGACAACAGCGATCGCACAGCACATTCAGCAGTCTCAAAGTCAAGCCGGCATTCTCGAGTGATAGTTCTTCGACAGACACCGAGGAGTTTGAATTTCGAAAGGATTTTTTGCCTCACATTCCGCCCAGCCCGGCACCATAACTAAGAAAAATGCTTAAATATTTAATGAATTTACTGTTTGGAAGCGTTATGCCGCCAACGTCGTCGTCATCTGCGTCGACGGCGTCGCCGGCTGTCAAACGATCGTCGGCTCAATCAAGTTTAAAATATTGAATTGTTACGGTTTTAATCTTTACGAGTTGATAGTTGTTGTTATGTAGTGAGTTATATGTAAATGCTTGGTATAAGAATAAACAAAATACATTGATATTTGGGGAAGGAACGAGGCAAAGATTAATATGCTTCTGCGTAAATTAATTAAATTTTTTAAGCAATTGTGCAAAGTAAATTTTAATTCTTTTGTACGGGTGCCTTAATTTATTTCCAAAAGCATTTCCTCGTCCTGATAATATCATTGCCCTGTTCAAGTCATTTTTTGCCAAGTATGTATATTTTTTCTGTCGGTGGTTTTTGTGAATTAAGAGAATTTTCTTGAGCTTAGGAGGTTAATATAATAAACCAACATATGTATAAAAAGAGGAAAAAGACTTTCTCTGTTTACAGATTTTAAAATCAATGTTGTATCTATTTCTTAAGGACTGTCTTTTCTAAGAAACCGTATCACATATGCAGCAGCTATGTGTCACCGTTATAAACTTTAGAATTTAATTTCAATTTCAACAAAAAAAAAAATCCATAAAGTTCAATTTGCTTAGAAATATCAAACACTTGCTTGGACCTTTTCAAATCAAGAGTTGACCAGATCTTTTGTGTCGACAAATAAGTTGTGATGTTTTTCCATCTAACGTTTGTTATTTTTATTGCATATTGTATCAGCATAAGTTTGCATGTAGCGATGGATGTGCCTATATTTGAAATAACCATGGCCAAGCATCCATAAGTGATGATCGGTTAAGGCTGTTATAAGTATTTATTTTTACTTTTTATACTTTGTTTTATATACTTTTTATACATATATTACTCGATTTTCCTTCCAGAAATCTGTGGTTTCTATATTTGTAAGAGTAACTTGGTTAAATTTATGGATGGTTTTATAATCCGTTCGGGAGTATACATACATACATAATATGTCTGTGAAGTTCGTTATGCTTTTTCGTACTCATCGAGTACGAGTAGTACGTGCTAGAAATGTTTCGAAGAATGTGGTTGGTGCTAAAATATCGTAGACGGAATTTAAGTCACAGTTTAAAGATTGATTACCTTAAACCATATGAAACTGACTCCCAGACGATACAAGCGTATTTCAGAGAACGGTATTGGGATTGTTTCCTAGCTTTTCTCATAGGTTACTGACGATTGAAAATGCTTTTTTTTCCTTCTCCCTCTTTTAGTCTACGATCAAATATCAAACCAAGTGAACTTCGCCATACCATGGCGCATTCCATTAACGTTCGGAGGATATAACGTTGTAAATAGACCAGTTCTGAAGTCAATGGATTGACATTTGAAGTCCAACTATGATAGATATGAGTCTCTGTAGACAAGACAAGCGTATTAAATGCTTTATACTCTTAAGTTGTCGAACGGATAAAATAGTTTCTCAAATTTCTTAAAGTAAACTGCCAACACCCCATAGTGTCCAGAGTGAATCAGAAATGCTAGCTATTTTATATATTTTTAACCAACATCATATATTTAAAATATTAACAAAAAATATGTAATATGTAATTGAAACTTTTAATCACTTCAGGTTAATATTGTGATTTGCGAACTATGCATTCCGTGAATTTATGGAAGAACAACAAAATGTTGAAAATGCGGATGATCGCATTTGTTAACGGTTTTCAATAGGTGTGACATTTAAATTAAATTGACAGTGTGACTATTGTGTGCGTTCTGAGTAAAGTTTGCAATTTAATCATGACGACGCACGCCGACGACGCGATGAGCACTAATACAATACAATTTAATGTTACTTAATTATTATCAGTGAAGATACGAAATTATTTCGGTTTAAGTGGAGTGATTAAATTTAATTCAATTGAAAGCTCAAGTGACCTCAACTCCAAGGTGCGTTTCGCCCAGGTATGATGAGCCCACTGTCGTACCTGGGCGATACGCACCTTGGATTTGAGGTCACTTGAGCTTTCAAATTAATTATTATGTTCATACAATTAATAATTTAAATATTAAGCTAAGTAGAGACGATTGTCAAATCGGACAATATTATCATATCTGTCAATGTCTGACCGTTATTTGCCAATTGGCCAACGCTAACAGGATGAATTCTACAAGGTAGAAATCCGGTTTCGTACTTTACTTCAAGCACACACTGTTAAATTATTCTAGTAGAATAAATGTATACATGTACCACTTTTCATTGTGTTGATATTCCCACTCCTATAACCTGAGTTTTCGGTCGGCAGAATTCATCCCGAGTGCGCAGGATCAATGAGCTAACAACAGTCAACTACCTAACAATGCTAAATTGTTACTTCACACTGTTTGCAGATTCTGTGTTAAAATGTCACTGTTAGGTGGTTGGCTTGAAAATGGTCCCACAATGATTTTTCTGACAACGTTGGGTTAAAAATTTATGTAAACGTTTGGCAGACATTTGTTCACTTAAAATTGGTCGATTCGTTGACAGGTTTTGTAAGAAAAATTAAAATTTTTGTTCGTGAGAATGAATTGCGAAGGGTGTTTATATTCCTGCAGAATCTGCCTCGGATCTCAATTTTCAATTTCCACTTTTTTCTGAACAAACTTTCAATAAACATCTTACAATTTTCAAAATGCCTGAAAATGAAAAACAAAATTGTTTGTTCAGACAATAATTGTCAGGTACCTGAAAATTTCATTGTCAGATTGAATGTCTAGCTGTGTGAAAAAATCGAATATTCTACAAGAAACTGTGATTTAAAATATTTTGACTTCGTCTTGTGAGGTGAAAATCAAATATTGAACTCAATATTCGGGAAAAAAGTTCATATTTGGCTTTCTAAGGGCTTATTCTATCTTATTTCGATTTTTTTGTATTAAAAAAAAAAAAACATTTCACTGTTATTGACAAACCTTTTATGTGTACAGAACCTGGACATACTGGAGATTTTATGTAAAATAAAAATTAACTACTGCTTTGAATATTTTATTGCAGTTAATTGGATCTTTTTGTAAGATATACTTTATTTCCTAATTGTTATCAATTATAAAATACCATATTTATTAAACAAAAATACATATATATTATGTATTAATATTTTAACAAGATGAAAATTATGCCCCAAAATTCTTATATTGTTGAGCCTCCTTTGGCCGCTATGAGAGATTCAATTTTCCGTGACATGCTATCAATTCAAGACTGAACCGTCTGCTGCGTTTGTGGCCATTCCAGCTACGGATGATTTTTCCAAGATCTGCGTTTTTGTTGTGATCAACTCCTTAGACAGTTCCCTCTTCATCAGCTTCAAACACAATTTCAATAGGGTTTATGTTAGGACTGTTACCCGGCAAAATCCAACAAAAGGAGGTGTTCACTTCTAATAAATAAGTTTCTACTGACCGGGATTCTTCTAGCATAAAAACGAAATGTTGAACATTTGGAAATTATTCACTGGCCTGGATCAACAACCTATTCCTTAAGACTTCTTTATACTGCTTCAAAATGCGAGCTTTGTTGGCTAGGGTCTCAAATGTGCTTTCTTGGCTGCAGCAACTTGTTAAAAACAAAATTCTGGTTTAACATATTTCTTATCTTGGAATAAAAGTTCCTATCTATACGGTTAAAAGTAAAAAATGTTGCGTGTTACTTAGTACAATACATGAATTTCTGAAAAATTTACAGTGCATCTAATAATATTACCAGGTATTGTATGTATTACCAGGTATTGTATGTGGTGAAAAATACCACTTACCAGATGCAAATTATTAAATGTTTAAAATATTGGGCTTTTCTGAATCACTCTGTGTCGTCAACAGGTGAACTTTTGACTTATATTATTATTATTATATTTTTTTTTAAACTTTTATGAAACCTCTCTAAATCAAGAAAATTCTTACAAGACCACCTTTCATTTCCAAAAAACTCATAATCCGAAATAAAGTTCATAGCAAAAACTCCATTGGCATTCGCATTTAAATTGTATTGAAAACATCTCAATAGAATCGCACAAAACCGTCTATGATTCGTTTTCAAAGCGAAAATTTAAAAACAAAAAAAAACAACAAAACTTTTCAAAGCAGCACACAGTCAACAAAAATAATATATGGTTGACCGTTTATTTGGTCAGATACAATTACACTTTTCATAATTTTTGTATACTCTTTCTATAATACACGACAATCTGTGTTACTCAAAACAATTTTTCTATTTAAAAAAATAAAGCCAACAAAATAATTAATACTTTTATTACAGAAAACAAAAAAAAAAGAAATTAAAATTTCAAACTCATTAAACTTATAACAATTATTAACAATTTAAACGAGCAATTTATTTTAAATTATAAAATAAATTACAGAGTTGAATTTATAAACAATAAATTATAAAAACAAGGATTGAAAGCAATAATGTTCAAGGATCGTTTATGAAATTGGAATTACTTAAAAAAAAATACTAAAAAATAAAACCATTTAAAAATACCAAACCAAACATTGAATGTGTGAATAATATTCTATTACTGCTATTTACATAAATATGTATTTAAACAAAAAAAAAATAATAATAATATTTATAATCTAAATGAACTAAAATTATTTTATTGTAATTGTTTGATAATTACACATGTGAATTTATAGTAACAAAAAAAGAGTAATAATACTATTTTCTTTATACGTAAAACATATGATATTATATTTATAACTATAAAACAATTAATCCCAAATAACCATTCAGAATTGAAAACCAACAGAATAAGTGTTAAAACTTATAAATAAAAACAAAAACCTAAGAGCAAAGCGAATTATAAGAAAAAAGTTTGTTGCATTTCTTGAAAAATAAATAAATACAAAATTGATTTCAAATTGAAGAAAATTTGTATCTAGATTGAAATGTTAGCCATTAAAAGATTAAAATGGCTATTTTTCCAAGGTTTTTTAAGTTCTTTTTTTGTAAACAAATTATTTAGTTGTATAACCGATGTTGGCAGTTTCTTATTATTCGTTGCTGATTTATTTATGCGAAATACGAGTATTCGCAACAATGAGTCTTTCATCTGTCAAACCTAAATAACATGGCGGTGAATTAGAATACTGACAGACCGATGAAAATACTCGACAGCGTTGAGCACAACCGACAGCGTTGAGCACAAACGACGAGATCAAAAAGTTTTTAACAGAGGAAGGTTCGCTGTCATGCCGAATGTTTTGCGTTGGTTTGTGGGAAACTTTAGTTCGAAATAAAAATCATTCAAAAAAAATACAAGGAATTACATGAAGCCTACGTCAAAATTATTATGCTCCATTCATTCTACAAAAAAAAGAACATACAGAAAAGTACTTACCATGCGTGAAAAATCTTGAAAAGAAAACCTCAAATCAACAGTCTGCATGTCTTAATGGAACAGCTAAAACTTCAAAACCCTTAGTAAAGGGCTTGAAAATTGCAAAACGAAAAAGGATGAGGAAAGTTGGAGAAGAACACAAGGTCGAACGTATTGTTTTAACTTTTAATTAGAGAGTATGAATGATTTGATAATCTCTGCTTTTAACCAGCATTATGTTCTGGCACTTCTTCAGAGCTAAGGACGAATTTGGGGTTGGGAAATGTTTTTTTTTTATGAGAATCGAAAAAATACATAATGATGCAGCTTCCATCTTCTTAGATAAATTTTTACTTTTTTTTCATCAAGAACATGTAAAATGTCTTTATGGAGCACAATAGCCGAAAGCACTCAAGGAGACAGTTGTTTATATTTGTTTTGCAACAAAACAATATCTAGAAAGATCGAAAGATCAACATACAAAGATCCAAAAAAAAGTAGAAGCATTAGTCATTAAACCCAAAGTTAAAACAACAATAAGTTAAATGGCTGGAGTTATATCCTTATTCTAATATGCTCATTTTAATTAGGAACATTTTTTTCATCATCTGGGTTCGAATATAAAACCATACTCTTCAGAAGCCGATCCAATACCTATCCATCGCTTCAGCAAAGTCATGTGATCAGCTACATCTCATTTCAAAGCTTTTTGATTGAATTAACAGGTTCGTTCGTTCAACTTTACCCAGGGTTGACCCATGTTTTCTTGACGAACCTGAGTTGTCAAAAAAATTTGTTTTCGGTTTTCAAAAAATAGCCAATGGCTGTCAATTGTTTTGTTGACAATTTAAAGCAAAAAACAAATAATTCTTTGTTCTGATGAAACTTTAAATTTGTTATAAATTAGTTTTTAAAAATTAACAAAAACAATTTTGTGTGCACGCACACATTTAAAGCCAGGCTCCCACATCGATTCCATTTGAATTTAATCTTTCGATCCATTCCTGGATCAAAATCTCAATTCGAATTCGATTCGATCCCCCAATCAAATCATGTAATCGGGGTAAATATAACTTCATTTAAGCATGTCTCTGCGGAACATGTATGCATCTCACTGTTCCAAAGCATGATTGGTGACTTAATTAAAAACAAACAAAGCCGTGGAGCCAAGCCTGTTGGAAAATGTAATTTTCAAATGCTAAATCGACCACTTCATTTTCGATTTTAGCAATTTCTCTATTCCATTGGGCAACAAATTGATCTTAATTATTTCGAAAGATACTCCGTCAGTATTAATACCAAAACAATTGTCAGATGTCAGTTTGGTTTGTTTAATTTATTTCAACTGTGAAAGTTGTGTTCAAATCATGAACGAAATCATCTATGATGCAGTTTAAAATGAATCGATAAATTCATCAAACTCACTTTTCTCTTTTTCAAGGATGTACTGCCTTCTGCGAAGATTGCCTTTGGCAATCGACAGAAAATTGCAGATCACTTTTATCTGTACTGAAAGTAGATAAAGGATGAATATTCTTTTGAAATATGGCACAGAAACAAAACTATACGAATAAAATGACAACAAAATCAATCTAAATTCGTATTACATTCGCCACGAAAAAAAAATCAAATTGTATATTATAATCTGAATTTACCAATGAAAAACACCCTATGTATGTTATCTGTCAACCTATATTTAAGAAGTCCGATTTATTATAGCTATGGACTTTATGATCGACAAAAATTACATGTACAAGTTTTATTGACGAAAGCAACTTCTGAAAAAATTACTAGTGTAAACACCGCTGTTAGTGACTAACAGTACATTTTATCAACTTACGTAAGCTGTAAGTTTAGAGAAAAGCTTACAAGTGTTCAGGTTTTTTTCTCACTAACGGAATTATCGCAGCTTACACAATCGATGCTGATAAGTTTTTAACTTACGAACCCATTTCTTATTGTAAGTTCTTATACAGGGTGATTGGCATAAGGTGTGACAAAAAGCTAGGGCGTGTAGGTTGGACTTAGACAAGAAAAAAATCGTATGGGAGGGGGGGTCTATTTCCCCCCGTTTAGGCGGGAGGGGCAATTTAAGAAAAAAATCACTTAAAACAGAAAAAAAATTATTAGAAAATAACGGTGATACCTACAGAGTAATGCTATGGCATTTTGAAAAGCCAGAAATACATTCCTTAATTTTGTTTTTAAATAAAGTTGTTCGAGTGAATAGTTTTTGAAAAATTAATTTTCAAAATCAAAATTTTGAAAAAAAAAAAATGAAATTTTTTTTCAAAATTTTACGTAATTAAGTATTATTTTTTTATTCAATATTCAATGCTCTTTTTAATTTTTGATCAAACACAAAAAACCGGATGTCAAAATGTTTTGTAGTTTTTGAGAAAATCAAAAATAACAAAAACTACTTTTGTTCTAAGAAAAGCCCTTTATTTTAGTTTTTACGTTTGGATTCTTATGTAGGTGAATTTACGATTGAAAGGATTAACTTTCTTTTTACTATTCTTTTAATTATCGTCTTATAAGCATACAATAATGTGACAAAGTACTGGATTAACCATATTTCACACATTTTTTCATTGAGAACACCTGCGTGAGAGCATTGGTTTAAAATTGACCTGCCACTTTTTTATTATGGTGGGGTCGGCTTGGCTTAGGTGCATTTACGAAAGAAAGGATTAACTTTTTTTGTAAAATTTTTGTATTATCAGTCTTATAAGCATACAATAACACATTTTTTCATTGAGAACACCTGCGTGAGAGCATGTGATTAATATTGATCTGCGAATGTTTTTTAAATAATGCAGCGTTACACGCCCTAACTAGTGACAGAAAAATGCAATCGCGAAATAAGAACAAAAATGTTCCTGAATCTTGAAATCAATTTAAATAATAAATACATGCATATTTAGATAAAATACATAATTACTGTTTATTTAAAGTTAATCCTTTCTTTCGTAAATGCACCTAAGCCAAGCCGACCCCACCATAATAAAAAAGTGGCAGGTCAATTTTAAACCAATGCTCTCACGCAGGTGTTCTCAATGAAAAAATGTGTAAAATATGGTTAATCCAGTACTTTGTCACATTATTGTATGCTTATAAGACGATAATTAAAAGAATAGTAAAAAGAAAGTTAATCCTTTCAATCGTAAATTCACCTACATAAGAATCCAAAAACGTAAAAACTAAAATAAAAGGCTTTTCTTAGAACAAAAGTAGTTTTTGTTATTTTCTCAAAAACTACAAAACATTTTGACATCCGGTTTTTTGTGTTTGATTAAAAATTAAAAAGAGCATTGAATATTGAATAAAAAAATAATACTTAATTACGTAAAATTTTGAAAAAAAATTGTTAAAAAAAAAATTCATTTTTTTTTTTCAAAATTTTGATTTTGAAAATTAATTTTTCAAAAACTATTCACTCGAACAACTTTATTTAAAAACAAAATTAAAGAATGTATTTCTGGCTTTTCAAAATGCTATAGCATTACTCTGTAGGTATCACCGTTATTTTTTAATAATTTTTTTTCTGTTTTAAGTGATTTTTTTCTTAAATTGCCCCTGCCGCCTAAACGGGGGGAAATAGACCCCCCCCTCCCATACGATTTTTTTCTTGTCTAAGTCCAACCTACACGCCCTAGCTTTTTGTCACACCTTATGCCAATCACCCTGTATAGGGTAAGCCTAGTAAGAAACTTCTGGTGTATAATCCTGGCCTATGGCTTACCAAATGCCATACCAGACTGCTATAGCAATGTTAGTTTGAAGATATAGGTACGATTTGACGCAAAATTTGAAATAACTCTTTACTGTGAAAGAAAACATTAATTTGGGTGTTTCACTAACGGGGAGCCTTTTGGAAACTAGTTTTTTTAATTGTGGCTTGAAACTAAAAATACATCTCTCTAGCTCTATAAAACTAATTAATAAACTAAATTAATAGGCCACACTGTTGTATTCAATAACTTTTATGAATATTAAATACTAGGCGTGTTTTGGTGAGAATTTTGGTAGACAAACTAAAAGCTTGTTAAAGTCCAAAATTTGTTTTAAAAACTTTTTTTTGCATACATATTCTATAGTTCCATATTATTGCAGTTTTTTTTAACGCAACTAAGTTCCAACTGGAAAAAGACAAAATAATTGGTCAGTAACTTTTTGTTATTGTTTTACATGTAAGGTTTTAATTGACTGAGTTTCCATGTCTCTCCGAAACACGCCCACTGAATATTTAACACATTTACATTGGTGACAAGTTAAAGCCACAATAAACTAATCCTACAGCACTCACATTACTATCTGTGGCTTTTTAACTTCTTTTTTTATTTTGTTCGTATCTAACGCTCCTTCGTTTTATTAATATTTCTCTTTGTTTAGATTCAAACCTTCAATTAATATTACTTTTGTTATTGTTTTTCGTTTTATTTTTAAATAATTTTTTGAATTTTCATTTTAACCCACGATACTCCTAATCCTTAAACAACGAACTACCTTTAACGCTTTGATTTTCTCACTAACGCCGTTCCTGCCCACCTATGAAAACAAAAAACAAAACCCAACACCTAATCCTCAAAACAAAACTCCCTCCGATCCACACATAAATTTTCATCCACAGAATACTATCACTGAAGAAGGACGTGAAGCATATAACAGCCTTATTGAACGAAAGTCTTCGATGACATTCATAAGTAAGCTGGACACAAATGAATTTGAAATGACCACTGCTAAAACTCTACCGAGGAGATCTGTCCATTTGAAAAATGAAATTGATGTGCTTGCGATGGAAACAAGTCTGAGAAATCAGCAAGGTCAGTTGACTGTGCCATTGCAGGAAGCTCCCCGACCCATGACACTTCCCAATCGTGGATTCAATGGAAAGCTGAGAAAGAGTGAACTTATCACCAATCCGAAATTCTTTCCTTTGAAACAGAGACCTAGGACATTAGCCGGGGAAAATGATGAAAACTCTCCAGTCAACAGTAATACTTGCAGCCAAGCAGTAGCATGTGACAAGGAGTGTGAAAGTCCCAGCTACCTGACGAATACATTTTATACCTTCCCCGAGAAAAGCGGAGAGAAGGGCGGTTCATGCGCTGAGCAGATGGGCAATGCCAGCTCAAATGTTATTCCCCTTCCACCGAGGGATAGAAACAAAGTTATCAAAACTAATCCAAAGCGTCATGTGCGCAAACATCCGCTTATAATTCCAGCCTACGGTGTTCAACGGACTCTTAATAAAGTAACCGAAATAACGCCCGATGATGATCCTAAAATTCCCTTCCCTGGAACAACTGCTGATAGAAATCATTCCACGTCGAATGACGCACACCGAAATTCGGGTATTAACCTCAGAAGATTCACACATGAAGCAGTCAGCGCTGTAGTTCGTCCAACGAGTAGACATTCGGATTCATTTGATAAGCCGAATGACGCGAGAACCTACGAGAACCTACAAGAAGTCCACAGAGACATGAATGAGAACAACACCCATTCGGAACCCTTAAAATTCGATTCCATTATTGAAGATGGTTTAACATCGCCCGATGTTACAGAAGACTTCTATAATTTCTCTATTCAAAAGGAACAATACAACAAGTCCAAGGAGGTCGACTTTGATAGTACAAAAATATCTGGGCTTTATGTAAACGAAGATGAACTTCGCAATCTGGACATAGAAAAGAAAACTGTTGTTCCCTATGTATCTCCTAAGACCACAAGTGCCAGCACTAGCTGTGGCAGTAGTTCAGCTTCGGTTGTTGTGACAAAGCCTGTAGCAGTTGTAGCGACAACTTCAAGTGGAAGTAGTGGCAATGAATTAGCAGGCCATGCACTGTTCAACAAAATCCGAGAGAGCGTCGACATGGCCATGAATAGGTCACAGACTAGTGATGGCAGTCGTCATAGCAGCCGTCCTGGCAGTAAGCAGGAAGGCGTTGTAATTGAAAATCCAAATGAGATTGACCACGAAGAGGATGTTTCACCTCAAGGAGCATTAGTTAAAGACTCAAATTCTGTGAGTTGTGAGGATTTGCTGGAGTTCTCGGATAAGAAGCCTAAGGGATGCGAACGGGGTGTAGATTCAGACGAAGTGAGAATAATGATGAAAGTCCTGGGAAAAGAGGTGGGTTATTGTTTTTTTTTTTTTTTTTTTTGTGCTATAAAAAAATCATACTTTGTTTTACTTATTTTTCAGAGCACACCAACTAGATGCCTCCACGTTCTAGAATTCATCGAATGGGATGTTCACAAAGCAATAAAACTAATCAAACTACAAAACATACTTAGTGGGATGGAATTAAGTCTTACAGAATCTGTTGAAGCTTTGCAAAAATGGGACTGGGACCTTCAAATAACCGCCATGAAGTTGAAAGGACATAAAGGATAATTTGAACTATCGGTTTATGTTGTCCTTGTACAGTCACAAACTCATCACGGATACGATTTATAGCCAGCATTTCTTTTGGCAGATATCGATTCTTTCTTAAATTATCTTTCAATGATTGAAAACTATAAAAACTTACATTTTGTATCTCGTTTCAATTACATGACAAATTTTCAATTCTATTTTATTTCTATCGAAGTCTGAATCTCGATTAAGTACTTATTTAGCTGTAAAAAGTATATTAACACATAATTATTCTTGTATTAATATTGGAATACGTAAAAAATGTTCTTAGAATATTATTACAATATTTAAAGAGGAGAGATTTTATATAATGTTTAAATCACCGACAAAAAAAATCGAACAAAAAACTCTATTTACTTTTTTTACAATGTTTTATTATGTTTAATCTTATTATATTGTTTTATTTTTTAAATTTTGTTTTCATATTTTCTAATGAAAATTTATATTGTTAAAAATATTGTAAAGTGAATGAAAACTTTATTTTTTATAACACTAATTGACTTATTTAAGAACTAAATACAAAAACCCCCAAATTTATACCTTTTTTCTAAGAAAATTTAATAAAACTATTTTGATATTGATTAATATTGCATAAGTTTGTTTTAACTTGTTTTTTTTTTTATAATTTGTTTTGATTTTTGAAGAACCAGATTTTCTTATAAACACAAAACTGGATTTGCAGAAGGAATAGAAGTTATCACAAATGTTATTTGACCGATTAAATCAGTTAAGTATTTATTTGGTAATTGCACTAATTTTAAGAGCAAAAGATAACATCCTCTTTTCACCATATTTCAAGTCAATTTACGAATATCTTAATGCATAATACGGTATCCTTTCTTTTATGGTTCGTCTTTTGTTGCCAAGATTGTTAGTATCAAATCTATGTAAGTATGCGTTTTATTTAGTTACAAGTGTTGCAATAAATAAGATTGTCTCTAAACCTATGTTTGATCCATAAAAAATAATTTATTTTACTTTTTGTATTTCTTAAAGAAAAACGTATTAACAACTTGAACTAGTGCGAATAGTCGCATTTCCTAAAAAGATAAATAAATTTAGACAAAATTCAAATATACTTAACTGCTAAAAATTATTTTATCTTAAATTATGATTTGTATCAAAAATGCATTAGATATGGGATGCTGGATTAAACTAATGTTGTGTTTTCACGTTTAATTATTCCAATCAATTTTTAACCATTGGTTAATATTATTTGATTATGAATAGCGAATCGAACTTAAAATCTTGCAAATTCGATGGATAGCAAGTCGCTAAAATTAAGTTCGCTACATACATATGTCGAATCAAATTATTTAGTATGAACGACAGCGAATTGAAATTTGAAGTGCATTTTTATAAATTGTTGTTGGTTGTTTTGGAAATAATGAGTGTTAAGGGTAGTTGCAAATAAATTAAGTGTTTTTTAGGAAAGTAAAATAATAATTTAATATTTCAAAAACTAGTGCGAATCATTTTCCAAAGCTTGTAGAATTAATACAAAGAAAAGATTATTGGGAACAATTTGTAATATAAATGAATTTTCTTAGTCCTCCGCAAAGATTGAACCAGGCTGTTAATCCACTTGCCAATTGCTCGGGTGTAAACACAGAAGGAGCGAATGTCTCAAAAAGATATGAAGAATCCAAATTTACCGGAGAGAGCATGGTAATTGCTGTTATTTTTTTTTGTTTATAAAAAAATCACAACCGAAGAACACAAAAGACAATCTGAAAGAATACAATTTCATAATGCCAAATGCAATTTTTTATTGTTTTACGTTTACCATGTGTTATTTTAATTTAATAATTTTTGGCAGCATTGATTTTTGAGGCGAATGTGGAAGCTCGCTAACTACTCGTATAATACCGCGATAAAAGAAATTCGCTAAATCTTTCGACTTTAGTCGATCGTTCTATTACCTATTCATAATGAGGGCCATCATTTTTTTTTTATTAAAGAACAGCTTCTCCCTATATGTTATCGCTCGCGTCTCCAATGTTCCAAAAGCTTTTCCCTAAAATGAGAATTTCAAAATTTGGTATTCCATGCTTATAAACTTCTTAATTTCTCAGTTTAGCAAACAAAATCTCCAATGGAAAAAAATAGGAAACAGAATTTTTCTCAATCCACTTCCTAAACCCAATAAACGCAATAAGTAAGCGACAGCTGCATAATGTACTCAAATTTTGAAAAATTGCAAATTGCAGTTGTAAAAGAAAACGAGTATCGTTTTTGTGGTTACGTAAATGCAACGTATCGATAACTAGCATTTTTGATCGACTATCGTAATTAACCCTTTTACTTATCATAACGAAGTAAAAAAAACATAAGTATCAACCACAATCAAGACTTATTCAAACTTCAAATGTCTATCTTAATTAAAGTGAAAAATCTAGCTAAAATTTAAAAAAAGTACTTTAAGCACAAATAAATTGTTATTTTTCATGGTGTTTTTCGGTATCCTTTTGGTTTCCTGCACGTAAGAAGCCCTTAGCATAATCTAGTATAGAAAGTATTGTAAATCTTCAAAGCTTCTCAACAAGTCACCTATCTTTTTGCTTGATACCTATCATTTTTCTTTTGCAATTTTTTCTAATGTCGATTTCCTTTACACATGAGAAATCAATTTCTGTGTGAAGATTTCGATCTCTCGACAGATTTCACGTTCCTTTACACCAAAAAAAAATCGATTTTTTTTTTTACAGAGATCAAATCCCTCGAATCCGTATTTGAAGAGGCATTCACATGTATACGAAATACGCACAACAAAAGAAATAAAATGCACGACTGGATCGCACGAACTTGCTCTTATGTAAAAGTACTTTGGAATTTAAGATACATTTTATAAATATAAAACATGAATTTAAAATGAAATTGCCGTCTGATTTCTAAAAAAGTATGAATTTATGCAAACAAACTTTAAAAATCGTTTTATTATTAAATAAATAAATTTTTTATTTAAAAATTTCCTTAAAATTTTTCAAGAAAAAAATGTGGGATGCGAATTTTAAGTATTTAATAATATTGATTTTTGGAAATAATTTCAAAAAATAATCGTTCATAGGTTTTGAAGATATTGATTTTTCAAAAAAAAAATTTTTTCAAAAAAACCCAACAACTAATTTTTCGAATATTTTTATATACAATATTATTTTAAACTTAGGGGGTCTCCTGCTGAAAATTTTTGGTTAAAATCGTTAGAGCCGTTAATGAGAAAGTCGAAAATCAAAAAAACGGTTCTATGACAGGTACCGTTAATAACATTTTGCCCCAAATTTTTTTTTTACCAAAACGTAGTCCATGTCCATAATATCACACCTAATTTTTTTTATCAAAATCGTTAGAGCCGTTTTCGAGATAAATAAGATTTTGCATTACGGGTGTATGGGGGGTACCGTTAGTTTTAGAGCTAAAAAAAAAATTTCAATTTCCCCTCTAGGGAATCACCGAAGACCCATAACTACCGAGTTTGAAGAAAATAGGTCCAGTGGCTTAGGCTCTAGATCGAGGTACAGACAGACAGACGGAATTGTCGGACCCACTTTATTCGTCTTCGCTATCATCGTAATGTCAACTTTGATCAAAATCTCGAGTTCGATTTTTTTTCCAAATGCAGAACTTGCCCTATAGTACCTATATCGCAAGTAAAAATTTGACAAGGGATCGAAATCCCTAGTGAGTAAAGGAAATCGACATAACTGATTACTTATTCATTTATGATAGATATTTTCCTGGAACGCTATAAAGTTTAGAATGAGCAATCCCGAATTTTTCAGCGAACAAAATAACACAGCTACACAACTTTAAAATCATGAATTACAGAATCCTGAAATTAAAAAAATTCCGAATTCATTCGTTCTCAGTCTCATTTTTGTATCTTTATTTGGCAATGTAATTTCTGATAATTTGTTTTGTTCTTTTTGATTCTCATAAATTGCAAATTGATTGATCATAATACGAGTAATCATCATTTTAATTATCGAATTGATGATACAATAAAATCGTTTAAAAAACAATCGTTTAATCGAGCGAACCATACGAGTGTAAATATTTTCACGATATATTTTATTGTTTATTACTCCTGAGAAGCTATTTGTTTGTACTTTTTTCTTTTATCTATGCACATTTTGGAAAACATCAGTTGCATGAAAAATACTAATGTAAGATGTTCTTAAACGCAAAAGTCAACTGTTTGAAAACCCAAAATGAAATTTGTATGCAAAAGCATTATTTCGATCACATCATTTGCGGCCGAACTCTGCATTAAAAAATAAAATGTAAGAACTTGTTCCTATTTAATAGACTAGGAATTTTAAAAACGAATGCTATTAGAGAAAACTGTTCACAAGGATAAAATTCATTTTTTAAACTACTAAAACAACACCCTCAGCAGTTGGAGCTAAGCACAGGAAGCCATGTGTTTTAAGCAAAAATTAGTTTATGCAAGAACAAAATTATAATTCGTTGTAGTGATTTCTTAAAAAAATAAGCTTTTATATACAAAATTCTTAAAACATTTTTAAGAAAAAATTTTGGTACGCCGATTTTAAGTTTTTATTGTTTGAAAAAAAAATTTAATTTACAAAAAAAATATTGAGCCGTTTATGAGATATCGAATTTTCAAAAAAAAATTGTTTTTTTTTTTTTAATTCAAAAAATATTTGTTTTAAAGTTTTGCATTTCAATGTTTTTTAGACTTTTTAGAAGCTTCTCTATAAAAAAAAATTCATTAAGATCCGTTTTGTCGATAATGAGAAATTCAAAACTCGAAAAAAAAAATTATCAAAATTCTAGACGCCGCCGTTTTGGAGAAAAATACGATTTTTGAAAACCATTTTTTTTAATTTTTTAACATTTGTATGGTGGGTACCTTTATTTTTAGGTAAAATAAAATTTTTTTTCTCACATTTTGTAGATTATATTGAGAAACTTTTATTTATCAAGTTTTAAAAAAATAAAATATTGTTGAGTCAGAGAGCGTGTTCTTAAACGTCAAATGTGTCAGCAAGCAAGAAAAGGGACTGATGTTGATTACACAGATTTTGTGCAAGCTGGACAGGATAGCAATATCTACGTCAAAAAATGACGATCAAATTCACATTGAATTGACGTTTTCAAAACCGGCCTAGTCAAAAATTTTTGAAGACTCCACGGAAATTTGACCAACTTTCGAATAGAATCATTTATTGTTCCACAAATAATGTAATTCTTCATAAATGGACATTTAGAGGGTGCATACTAAGTGTGTTGATACAGCTTAAAGTAAGACCCCTTGTAATTATAACACGCTAATCCAAAAAAAAAAATTCAAGCGTACAGATTTATAAGGGGTTTTTAAAGATTTTTGATTTAAACATTTTTTTTCTCTGAAAAAATGAGCAGTCAACAAGAAAATCATTAAAATGAGAATAAATTTCTTATTTATTTGGTGTGGATGGTTAAAAATAAAAAAGCTGTTCCATTGATACAAGCAAGCTTGATACTTAACCCACAAAAACGAAAAAAATCCTAAATGGCTTTGTACTTGAAAAAGAAGCAAGAGGATTTTCAATATTGATAAAAACCTTAAAGAAATTTGCTGATTCATCGTTATTCTGCAAACTATATATTGCTCGCTATACTTATTATCAATGTTGGCAAACGGGATGAAAAGGCGGTTATTGTTCATTCAAAATTGTAGATTTTGATGATTTCGAACCCAATATACTTTGTTCCTTCCTTATTTTTGTATGTCATCTTCTGATGGAGTGCGCATGTTAAATACAAACATTTTGAGTTTTGGTTTGGTTTGTTGGGTTTCGCTAAAGAGGTCCTCAGTGCGAATCATCGACCAGAAACCCCAACCATATTCTTGTTGAACAGAAAGAAAAAACAATTTACAAATCTAATTCTTTATTGCTAAACATTTTTTTTAAATTATTATTTACAAAGTGGTTAATTTAAATTGATTTAAAATATGTTTTTTTATTTTGTTCTTCATAATAATTCATTAAATTCATAAACTAATAATTGTATTCATCGTAAATGCAGTGTAAAAGAGGAAAAGAAAAAAAGAATAGTTAAAGAAACCACTTGAAGTCATTATACTACCTATGCTTGGGGTATAATTTATATTTATATATATATATCTATAATACATTAACAACTTTTTCAGGCGTATAAAAATTTATTCTAAACAGTTTTATTTGTTTTTGATGACTAATTGGTGGTGTAAAAAGCCTTTTTACTGAAATTTTATTTTTTTTTAGTTTCAACAACATGCGAAAGGAAAGGAGAAAAAAAAGAAGAAAATAAATTTGGATGCAGAAAAATCAAAACAATATAATAAATGTATATATATATATATAATTCCAACTAAAAGAGAAGAGTAAAAGTGAAAAAAAGAAATTATAATTTAATAATAAATGAAATGTAAATCTCGAAGGGGCTTATGTGGACGTCAAATGTTTCTTTTGCGCAGCATTGCCTTCGCAGCTGTTATGCGTGTAGTGCTTCTTGCGATCCTAGATAGCGTTCTTGGTCTTATCGCTGCTATTGTCGATGTCGAAGTATTACGTTCCTGTTGTGCTATTGCCTTAGGTTGTGATAGTTTTTTCGTATTGGGATTGTCCCATGATTTATCTTCTGAGTCCGCTTCGGATTCTATGTTCGATGTGCTCGTGGATGTACTGATGGACGTACTAGTGCTCGTCACAGAATCTGTCGTCAGAGTTTTAGATTTATTCAAATTCGCATTTGATCTATTTGAACGCAAGGCTATATTCACTGGAATTTTACTGACCTTTGGTTGCGTTACTGCAGTTGATGTAACTTTTTTCTTAGTTTTTGATTTCGGTGACGCGAATAAAGTTGTTTTTGACTTCGGACTTTTTGTCGTTTGACTTTCCAAAGACAAGCGTTTGCGCGTCATTATCATGTTATTTTGTCGATCTTTTCGTGCCGAATTTCTCGTATTGACGCGACTAGCCGAAGCCGAGATATTTGTGCGAAGCATTATAAAAGCTGGATTCTTATTATTTGTCAACGTCTTCCCCAGAGAATTTTTTGCGACCAAATTCGATCTCCTCTTGTTTTTGGGAGTTTTTAATGGAATTTGTTCTTCTTCGTCGCTGTCACTAGATGACGACATTGACGACAGGTCACTTAAAGTAAGCGATACATATGACTTCGATGGACTCTTTGGTTCATTTTCTTTACTCGATGGACTATTGGTTTTCTTTTGCGCGGTCTTGGTTCTTCTCTTTTGTTGGACTCGCTGTTCAGGAACATTGGAGTTCTTCGCTCGCAGTTTATTTATTATTGGCATCGGCTGATTAGCATTAGTGTCGTTTTCGGTATCCGATGTTGTTGTTGTGTTTTCTGAAAGATGAATACTCGTCTTTGATTGTTTGCGTAAAGGAGACGCGAATTCTTTACCACCTTCATTTAAGCTTTTGGGAGAGTTCGGTGAAATCGGTCGCTTACGTGTATTTCGTGTGGCTGGTTCTGATGGTTGCTCTGGGTTCTATAAATTTGCAAGAAAAATAGTTTTACTTTTTAACCAATACAAGGGAAAATATCTTACTGCACTTACATTACTGGATATGTTATTGCGTGTGGGTCGAGTTGTTTTTGAGGCCGGGGTATCTGGGAACAGTCGTGGCTATAAAAATTAAATGTTAAATTTAAGCGCACATATATTGTTAAATATGTATTTAAAATTTTTGTAAACTTTTGTATGTTTTATAAAAAAAATTAAGTACATTTTTATAAGCAGCATTGATATTAAGCTGATCTCAATTAAATAGTAAGAAAGAGTTTTTTTTTTCATTAAAAATCCTCATTGTCCTCAGCTTGACGGAAACATTTCCCGGGAAAAATTTTTGTTTTGCGTCCGATATCTTAACTTGTTTTTATCTTTGACTGCTAAATAAATGTTCGTAAAACTTGACATTAAAAAAAAACTGGACATTGAGTCAACATTAAAACAAGCCAATACACTGGTAATATATTGTTATATTTATCTTAATGCAATCGCTTATCTGAGTATCAGAGTATCATATACACATCTGTAGAATCTCAGGATATTTCTTCTCACATATTTGTACTTCCTCCATAGCTGTTGAACGGTTTCTCGACATACAGAAAGCATCCGAAGGTGACCCGATGGATTTTTGAAACGATAGTGATGTTTTGAAGTTTGAGAAGATGATGCGGTGTCGAGTGGTTTTCTCCGAAAGCTTATCTGCACGTATTTGATAATGATGTTTTATATTGCAAAAATCCTTGAGTTTCCTAAGGTTACTTAGATTGTAAAGATAGGATATCGGCTTGTAGTTTGTGACTATGTATATTCTCCACGATTTTTAGGGGTTTTTCATTTTGGCGACAGTTGCAGTTGTAAATGCAATTGTTCGGAATGATACTCGTAGCTGTGATGATCATACATAACTACTTATAGGAGCTTCTTTAGTATACACTCTCTAGTTGGATACCGCCAGCATGTGGGTAAACACTTAACTGAGTTTGGTGGTGCAACAGCTGGAAGAAAACCAGAACTGTCAACCATTCAAATAATAAAACTTTATTAACGAAATTAGTTTTCGTTTAGAAATATTGAAAACTTATTTCCGAAGTGAGTGCTATGTTGTCCAAACGTGAGCCTGCAGACGCAAGTTTGTGCAAAAAGTTCATGAGACCGGTATGCTAGTGGACAACACCCATAGCCCCTCTCGTCGTCGTGCGGTTCACACTGACGAGAATGTGGCTGCTGTAGCCGAGAGAGAGAGACTCAATTCACGAACATCAACACGCCATCAATATCAACAGCTCAACATTTCACGCACTAGTCTAAGGAGAATTCCGCACAAAGATCTCGGATTTTTCGCTTACAAGGTCCAATTGACTCAGCAATTGAGCGCACGACCATCCGCTTCGTAATCGCTTGAAACTCGTTGTGTTAGAATAAGAAGTAATGAAATTATAATCATTAATGGAAAGGAAAAAAAGATGTTGCCAAGATGGCTTCCCTGAGTAACGTCTGAAATGGTTTAAATGCGATCAGACTGAGAGCATCTGAACATTACCATTGAATTATAATGGTGGAAACCCAAATGCGTTTAGCTTGAAGTAAATAATTTGGTGAAAATTTTTACGAAATGCTTTACTGAAGTCGGTAGTAACCATCGCCCTGTTTCCTTAAAGCACAAAGGGTTATGGAAACAAATTGTGTAAGATTATTTGTCGTGGCCTATTAAAAAACAACATGTTGAAGAGGAAAAACTATTGATTTACAGTGAAAACAGAGTCAGTGCTTTCAAAGAGCTTGGGTATTGATGAGTTTAGTTATGGGACGATAATTTGTGATACCATTCTTGCTGCCTTCTTCGTAAACTGGTAATATAAGTGAGTTTCTCCATAAAGTACGAAACACTACTTGCGAAAGAAACAGATGAAAAAGAAATGTAAGGGGTTCACATATTGCATTAACACATTTTTTTTTTTGAGAAATATGGCTGGGATACCATCTGGACCAGGAGAAAAGATTACTTTTAGTTTTGAGTTTATTTTATTTTTTTTACTGAAAATACAGTCGTCCTTCCATAAAAAGGGCGTTTTGGTTTTGGTCTCATTAGATATGCTTACATTGTAGCAAAATATTTTTTTCAGATTGAAAAGCCATCACGAAGTGAAATTCCGATTGAAGGGTAACTACGATTTCTATGGCAGCATAAATTACTTTATTAAACTAGCCATTAGCTGTTCGATTGAGTCTTTTTTAACAAAGTACAATTACAAAAACTACGATAACAAATTAGTTCAATAACGACAAACTACCAAAATTTTGTTTATTAACGCTTATACAATGTGTAAAGCGTTATTCAAAATATTTTACTAGTACAAGTATTATTTACAAGTTAGGTGAATTTAGTGTCTTAAAATAGATGATTAAAAAATAGGTGATAATAATGTAATGTTAAAATAAATTTGAATTGCTTTGTTAATAAACATAGTTTTGTGTTTACAATTGAATACCTCTTCTCTTGGTACTCACTTTTATGTTGTCAAAACGAAGAGCTCGATTAAATCTTCTAGTTGTGGAACCTCTTATTTCAGATGTTGGATCGGTAGTAACGGTCGAAGTTGGTGATGGAGGAATCTCTTCAGATTCATCGCTCTAAAGAAATTACACGAAACATTAATACAAAATATTAAAATAGTATTTTTTTAAATTAAAACATACATCTTCTGGTGGTGGTGGTGGTTCTTTTTCTTTTTGTTGCTGTCTCCTAGGAGTTTTACGAGTGGATGTTACAGTTGCTTTCTTTTTACTTTTAGCCGATTGTACCCGCTTTCTTGTAGATTGTTCATCTTCTGTTGCAGAATTTGTAGGATTTGTGAAAGCACGAAGTTTTTGCCTTGTCGATCGCGTAATTTGAACTGGAGTTTGCGTTTTTTGTGGTGAAACAATTGTATCAATACGAGCCTCAATACGAATTTTAGGAGATGGTGCATCCTCAGAATTTGTGGTTTGACGCGCAGAATTCATTGATTTGCGTAGATATCTCAACCCTGTTGAGTTCTCCCGACCGAAGGTTGTTGGTGTAGTCATTTGACGAATAGAATTTGCAGGCGTTGTCATTGGAGGTGCGACTCTTTCTGCAACCGGAGTTGACGGAGGAATCCTTTCAACTGGAACAGCAACTTGAGGAGGAGGATTAAATTCCATTGTTTCCCTTGGTGTAGAGGGTGGTTCGGCTGATGGCTCTTGATCCTTCTCTTTCTCAGCCTGTTTAGCTTTTCTCGTTTGTTTCTTTTGAGATTGAGTGGCCTTCTTCTCGGGAGTTTTCTTCTTTTGGGGAGATGTTGTCTTCCCATCCGATTTTCGTTTCTCTTGTGATTTTTCATTTTCTAATGTTATTTCCTTATCTACAGAATTTTCATTTTCTAAGGTTTTTTCCTTATCTACAGAATTTTCATTTTCTGTGGAAATTCGCACTTCTGTTTCCTCTTCTTCTTCCACAACTGGTAGGAGGCGATTTGAAGCGGTTTCATTTGATGTAACTTTTTCAAATTCCTTCTCCGTTGTGACGGCACTAGCGTTTTCATCATCCGATTTATCATCCTAAATATATTTTTAAGTATTTTGCTTAGAATAAACAAAGAATAACAACTTACATCATCAGAAGCATCGGGATTTGCTGGCAATAAGGGAGGATTAAATTTACCATCCAGCATGTCCTTAAAATCTATTATATTTTTCAAGGTTTTGGAATCAAATTCACACTAAAAATGAAATAATAGAATTTTGTTAAAATTATAAAGTTTATTTTTAAACGAAAAAAAAATCACTCACATTTATCAACTTTTCGGCTATGCCCTTAAGTTCATTCTTTAATTCTTGATCATCATCCACACACATTTCCAGTGTTAAGAGTTCTTTTGACAGAATTTTACACAGATCCTTGTTGGCGATGTTATTTTGCATTTCTTGCAAAAATGAAAGTGCCAATTTGTTATGAATATTTGCAGCCGGTGCACAAAATTCAGGACGTGTAGCATCAATAACAAAACGCAACACCGTATCGGGTTTAATTTCATGAAGGGGACTTTCATAAGGCGCACTTATCACTTGTGAAACTGTTGGCAAAAGGCATGGATGGAGATATTCTTGTTTTTTACGTTGTATCAAATTTTCAAGGAATACTCCAAGAATTTGATTTATTTCAGCATCTATTAAAAGTTCACAAAAGTTAATAACAGTTTATTTTTTTTATTAGATTCAATTTTACCTGTCGATGGATTAAAATAACGCAATAATAGCTTCTCCAGGATTTCAGAATTCTTGATATGATCATGGAGAACTAGACGACAGAAGCCATTTACAATTGCACTAATAATACAAACATCGTCGCAAGTATCCAGAAAATGCGACATCATAAATATTATATCCACAGCTTGAAGAGTGAAATAATGAACGTAAGATAATATGAAAGAGATAAGAAGAGTTTTCTAATTTACCTTGTCCCGATGACCACACACTGCTGTCATCGTCGGCATCAAGGAACTCCAGTGTGTTGTACAATTGCCTACCGTTGCGTTTGTTCTTATTTTGACGCTCTTCAACATTAAAACTCGAGCACCCGTAGCTTCAAAAAACAATAATCTTTTAATATTTGTTACACAATATTAATCAAAAAATAAAAATTTACCGATCAAGGAGCTCAAAAATACAAGTAATTGAAGTTTTCCAAATGCGAATGTTGTGGTTCTTGAAAAACTGCGCATAAAGAACTTCATAGATTTCTTTAGCAAGAGCCTCATACAACATACTGTAGGCTGTCCCGCATTTCAGCGCCCAATCTCTGATGGCTATTTGATTAGAAGCAATGTGACGGCCGATGAACTCCTGAATAGTTTCATTTTTTTTTTTAATTTAAATGATAAATGATATTTTTCTATTTCATTCAATTTTACACTTACATTATACAGCTTACAGACGTTTGGAGTTAAAGATCTTACATTCTTCGATACAACCATATAGAATGCTACCTGAAGACTTTTAATTATCGTCTCAGTTGTGACTCTTTTACTTCGCTGAAAACACGAAGATAGCTTTAAGAAAATTATATATTAGTTTATGTCATTTAGCAGTTTCGTTTTTTTTTTTTGTTTTTTAACTCACCGAGCTCGATTGACCACTAGTATCCTCTGCAACAGTCGTTGAATGCTTCTCTAGCAATGGCTTCAACAGATTCGTATACTCCTCAGTGTATGCATTTTTCTCCTCAGTTATACGATGCGCTTGTACATAATCTTTCATTTCAACAAAATTCATTTCTTCTTCCTCAAGGTCTAAGATCTTAACTTTCAATGAGGATAATTTCAATTTAAGATCCTTATCGGGATGTTTTTCAAGCAGTTCATCGATAAGAACACGATCATTGATGAGAGTATCATTTTTAAATGAACTCATGTGGGTGATTTCTTCGATTATTTCAACAAAAAACTGCAAAAGAAAATTAGCTTTTTGTGTAAAATAGAATATTTTTTTTTAATTTACCTGCAATCTACAATTCTGATCGGTTATCAAATTTTCGGAGCATTTAACAATGACTTCAACTAACTTTTCTTCGAGATCATTGGATTTTAAAATTGTAGAGATTAATTTTTTGAGGTTTTCTCGACCGATTTCATCACCTAAATCGTAGAGATAGAGAATTTCTAACAATGAGAGGAGAACGTATTGAAATTCCATTTTCATAAATTTGTCTGTTGCCGATTTTTGAGCCTCACAAAATCTAAAATAAATAAGAAATTATTAAAATTGGTTTATTGTGCCGAGAAACTTAAAAAAAAATATAAGGTTCCAGTTAAATAAAAAGGCGCTAAGGCAAAAAAAATTTAAAAAATTGTATTAGCGGCAAATTTTGGAACGGTTAGAATGAGCTTACAAATTTGAAGTATATTGGCTTAGCACAATGGGGAGGAAGATGCAAGCAGAGCTGCGGCTTGAATAGCTATCAAAATATTTGAATCCACAAAAATTTAATATAACGAACTCCGAGCGATACAGCTGCAAGTGGTGGCCAACTTTTAATTTTAGGTGCAACATTTTGACGTTTCAAAATCGAATTAATCAAACCACTCCATGAAGGTTTACTAAAGATTGGAGCGAATTTCAAACTATCACTCAATTCCTCATACAATGTCTTTGGAGGGAAGAAATAGATCTCCCTTCTCCACATATATATTTGTTTTCTCATTAAAACCTACACCCTTGATGCATACATGTTCAAATTTAAAGATTAAGATTATTATTAATGAATTGAATTTTCCTTGAAATTGAGCTCTTCATCTGCATTAAGACCTTTGTATTTTACACTTTCAACTCAGTTCATTAATGCACTATTCATACACAAATCGATAGTCTCAAAAACACTTTCAAAGTTTATAAAAAATGGCTTTCACCGAATCTCTACAGTCAATAAGTCTTTTCCACTTCAACATGTTTTTTTTATAACTGACGCGAACTCAAGGAGTTCTGGATATTAAAATGAGAAGGAAAAACAGAGTTCGGTAAGGAAATTAGGCTCGATGATATACTGATGGGCATTCCTAGCAGAGTGGGTATTACGAGAATTGCAACTGGCCAGGCTATTTCAACAGAGCAACGTTTGAAGCAGTAGCGATAAAACAGTGATAAGCAAGAGACATTTGAACGGTGTATCACCGAAGCAAATGTTTTGGTGATCGATCTGTCGCCTATCAATTTTAAAGCTATATTCTGGATTCTATTCAGTAGGTGTGGTCATTCCATAAAACTTTTTCAGTAACGCACATACCAAGAATCGAAAATTTTTCAGTGCCCTCGATGCAAATTTCATTCATGTATGTATACATAGGCGGTATACATTATGCTTTAACGACTGAACACAGCTTTAAGTTTTGGACGCATTAAATTCTACACAATTATTAATTCCACATATAACAATACTGTTCAAATCTGAGTTTAATGTGCTCACCATATCCTACCGTTGCAACTCGACATTCGAAGAAGAGGGTGGTGAATCAGGAAAGGGGTATGAAAAATTATGGTACTGTCATCAGCGAAGCAGTTTATTGGATTAGCAATTTCAGACAAATCATTTATAAAAATAAGAAATAGTGTTGGAAACAATATGGAACCTTTGGGCACACCAGCATTTATTTAATGAATTTCAGACTTGAAATCGGCCAAAACAACTGGCAACAATTTTGCTTTCTCCAAAGCGATGTAAGGATTCATTTCACTTTTCGGTGAAAAAAGCCATTAAATCACCAGTGGATCTTTTGCAACAAAAGCCGGTCATTGAGAAGCTTTCGTTGGAAAAAATGGAGTGTAAAGATGAATCTTAAAAGACGATTCAGCACAAATAATTCTTTCCATCCAGAGGGAAAATGGCCTAAAGAATAGGAAACTAAAAAAGCTTATGCAGTGGTTTAGCCACAGAGGAAGAACACATTTTTAAGACGATTGGTGATATACCTTCGGGCCAGCAGATTTGCAAATATCGAGATCTTTTTTAGTACTCTAGCTACTTGCAGAGTCCTAAAATTTAGTGGTCCCAAAGAAAAATGGATATCCCCAAGTACAGGTGGAACTATGTGTTCTACAAACACATTGGCCTTGTTTATGGAACGAACGACAGGGCTATCGTTAAAGATGAGTGCGGGAACTGATGACGATTTCAAGTTTTTAATATATTTAACAAATAATCAATAGCTTTTACTGGATTGTTTAAATTTTACATGGTTTTCCGTTGAACATTATTAACGGCAATTTCACATGAATGAGCTTTTTTAAAGTCAGACTGTTCTTTAATTAATAAATTATTGTTGTTGATATTTGATTTGAAATTCCGTAATGAAACGAAATTTTCCAATACACTTTCCCACTTTATTATTTAGTATATTAACTGGAATATCGACTGATTAAAACTACCGCTTGTTTAATTAAATCAAATATCACAGAGATCACATAACAAGATTCTCTAGATGTTCATTTTCAATTATTTTAACAGATATTACCAGTTTGCTATCTTTCGTACCCCAAATTTTAAGTTTCATTTTCCAAGAGTGTATTGATACCAGGTGATTTTTTTTAATAAATACTTACTTCAAAACATATCCACAAAATGTGCTTAATTCAGGAATAATCGTATCCAATTCATCAGCCATTGTAACTGATAAATGTTCAATAAGGCACTGCCAATATAATGTAACTTCTATTGTTAGTTTATCATGTGGAATACACTTATGGAATTCGCCATCCTCTTCAAGAGGAATACAATTCACAAGGTCTTCTATCTTTTGTCTTCTGCAAAAAGTTAAAGAACATTAGAAATATGATTGTGAATTGTATTTGATAGATTTGAACTTACTTAAAGATTTCCCGCAAAGCTACTTTAGCTATTTTCAGAAATCTCTCTACTTCTGCTTCGCTAGCATCAAGCTTTAAAGCAGAAACAAATAGAATGTAATTCTTGTTGTAAGACTCCAACCATTGCGGCAACATAATTGTTGTAACAACCTGCAATTAGAATGAATGAATGTATAAATATAAAGTCACTATGCTATATCTATAAAAAGCCATTAAACTTACCTTTTTAACCATTTCTGATCGATCGTTGAGACCCTGTTCGAGTAATTGCAAACGTTGGGATACCTTGTAAGCCTTAACTGGATATCCACTCATATGCAAATAAGTATGTCGACGCACTTTCTCATCAATGTCCCACAAACGATCCAAAATATACGGAATTGTATTGTAATTCCTTCCCATGGAAGTTACCACAGCCTGACGAACTCTCGGCGATGGATCCGAGCACAAATGAAATTGATAAACACGAAGCACGACATCGTCTGGATTATCCGGACATTGTAATCGTTGCAGTGCCAATATTGCTTGCACCCGTACATTGGGATTGATATCCCGCAGGCGTCTTAACATGTACTCCATAATGCCATCACAAATGGCGTCATCCAGAGCTGCTTCTACACCCAATGCGTTCAGAATCATATTCACGAACTGACATAAACGGAAGCGAATGTGGGGATTTTGGCTTATGGTCTAAGAAAAAAAACGACAATATTATTAGTAAACTAAATAAACAAAAACATATTAGACATTAAAAAACACTTCCCACTTTCTACAGGACTTTAAAATTTAAATGAAGTATGTTTCCAAAGAATAACAAATTTCCATTTGATAGAATGAGGCCATTTGCTGAAACGAAACTTAAATATTTGTGTTCAACCTAAACGCTTATTTTCTACTTTTTCCCCTACGTAAACTGTCACATAAGAGCTTACGTTGAACTTAAGCTATGGACTTAAGTTTCGTTCCAGCAAATTGGCTTAAGAAAGCTCCAGATGAAAAATTTTGTTGGTTTCGTTTAAGATAGATTTTTTCATTCCATAACGTTCATTAATCATATAAAGGATTTCTATTGGCCTAATTTAATATTTAATTGTTTAATACAATATTGACTCTATTTTTTAACTTTATAAAACTGTACTTCTAATATTTAAGGCTGAAAACACACCGGATAAAGCAAAACGTGTTTTTTTGTTTCGTGAAACAAGAGAACATTGTTTCTTATGAGACTGAACACACCAAAGAAAACGAAACAAAACACATGTTTTTTGTTTGAAGTGTTTTGATGGTGGTTGTCGAAAATACATGCTATTGTATACGCGCAACACACACCAAATGCAACAAAACTGTTTCCAACAAGGGTCGTTGACGATAATTACATACTTTCTTATGGCGCAACGCACACCAAATGAAACAAAACAGAAAAACAAAAGCAAAACAGTAAAACATGTTTCGTTGCCGATAGCTGACCTATTGTTTTTTGCAAAACGAAATTTGGATTCCGTTCTTTTTATTTTCTTTTTCGTTGCACTTTACAGATTTATTTGCTTCTACGTTTACTCTGTGCGCAAATTTTTAAATAAATATGGACGTAGATGGACAAAAATTGATTTTTTTTTTTAATTGAGGTAAGAAGTCCTATCTATAGTTATAAAAATAAGGAACATAAACTTACTATTGATAAGCTGTGGATTGCTACTTCCTACTATGACATTTTTGAAGATGGGCAAGATTAAAAGCTTTTCTCTTTCCTTATAAATAATAACATAGGCGCAAAATTTTAAACAGCCTATTATTAAGGTATTAGTATGATACTACAACAATTTGCTAACTTTATAGTAGTTTACTAACTCATTCTTAATTTTAAACATTTTCTTACTAGTATCGTACTAAAAGAATTTTCTTAATAAATTGCTTCTGAACACACCTAAAACAATGACATTTCGTGTAAAAAAGTAAGTACTTGAATCTTTTTTGATGTTTGCAAACATCAAAGAGTCATATGAAGCTAGCACGATACTAAAAAAATAAAGTATAGGTGTTCGATGATTTTAACTTTAATAGAAGGTTAGAGAAAGTATGATGCTACGAGTATATCCGATTAAAATTTGCAAATTCGTTGTATTAACCTAGTATCGTACTATAACAGCTTTAGCATCGTACTAATTCAATTGAAATTTCGCGCCATAATGTCTATTTTGTAAACACAAAATTGTTATTTGTGTTTACTTGCCGTAGAGTTAGGTATAATCTTTCAGTCGGAGTTGAGTTTTTAAGATAGTTCGTTTTTTGTTTCATTTCAACGCACACCAAACGAAACGAAAAAACAAAACGTTTTGTTTGTTTTATTCTGTTTCGCTTGGTGTGTGTTCAAATAAAAAATGTTTTTTTGACTATCGAATAAAAAACGTTTTGCTTTATCCGGTGTGTTTTCAGCCTAACTTGAAAAAAAAGAGGATTTGAAATTGATTCCAAAAACTAAATCTGTCAATAAACAGCTCATAAAGAAGCAGGACCTGGTGTTTTGAGACACCAGGGATATAGAGGAGATAGAGGCGACCTACAATTTTCTTTTCAGTTCGAAGAGCTAAGATGCAAAGAACTTTTAAGTAGTTGGATGATTTGTGACTTCCCCGCAAGAGTCAGTACTCCGAAAGAAAATATTTTATTTTTGAAAATAGAACCAAGAACTTCCACATGAGAGTCCAAAGAGAGACAGAGAAGATTAAGATCTGAGAAAGTATTTCGCTACTTCCTATCTCTGACTGTTTCTCTCTCAACTAGGTTATGGAATCTGATAGAAAAGCGACTAATTAATATTCTTCCACTCCTTCCGCTATCATTTTTTACTTGCAACATACATGCATACTATATAGCATGCAAAGGTACTACATACATATATGGAAATTGTTGCATTCGTAATAAATATCAAACTCGAGATTTTGATCAGAAGTAACATTATGATGATAGGGAAGACGAAAAAAGTTGGTCTCCCACTTCTGCCTGTCTTATTCTACTACATCCTAACGGTTCGGTCGATTTTCTTTAAAATTGGTATATATATACGAGTAGCAATCTTAATCTTTTCTTACGACCAAATATATTGTAGATAACCATACAATTTTTCGTCTATTTGTCTTGGAAAGTGGTAATGGTGCAGATTACAATCAGGAGATCACTTATTGACTAAGACAATGAATTTGAAGTTTACCTAATTTGCACAACAAATCCGCATCCTAATATGTGCAGATTTTTATCGCAACTGTAATAAATGTTTCAATTTTTTCTTTTCGTCATAATCTGATCTGGCTTATACCGCATGAAAACAGGCTCAAGCTTTTGAGTAGTTCCTGGGATGTTAAGTATTTTCTGGGTACATTGTCTCACAGTGTTAATCTTTGACGTCCCGGTCTTATTGCCAATCGAGAATACTCATAATCCGAAGCATTTTGTGGCTCTCTCTCATATACGAAATTTTTAATTCGTACTATTAAAGTTAAACCGATGATACGAACCATAGAGCCTGGCTTTGCTTTACTTTAGGACAAATAATGGGTAGGTTCATCTAGTACTATTTCTTTTTTAACAAGATTTGCAGAAGTCACCTCAAGCCCTCTCACTGCGACAAAGATAACCCCAAACATTTTTGACCATTTGTAAAAAAAAAAAAACATACGAAATTCAACTTCGTCTTCAGTTATAATACTCGTTTTGCTCGAGCTGTCAGCTCATTAGAGAAATATAATTTGCTTTAAATGCTGTTTATTGGATGCTACAAAAAGCTTTAAGGCTCCTACTGTACTTGAAAGCGCTAACGATTTCGGTGAGATATACGTTTAGAAATATCTCACCGAAAAGTTATACGTATCTTTACAACGCTTCGAAGAAAGTAAGATTATTCCACTTTCAAAAGTGTTTGATAGAGTTTGCTTGCTTTTGGTATCGATGAATCTCTGGATTAGGAACTAGCTCGAGAGCGATCAATCTAAGTTATGTTGGACGCTTTCAAGTTTGATATTTAGCAAATAAATCAAGTAGGCACCATGGTTTTGTTTTGTCTCCAACTTTCTTACTTTTCTTACTCATAAAGCATCCTTTGTCTGAAACATCTTATCTATACAAAATTTTCACAGACGAAATTTTATTAGTTTTTACTATTCGCTACTAGATGTTTGGATATGGATCTTCAACGGCAACGTATGAAACAGCTTAGAATTTATTGATTTAAAAACTCAATACTGTTTTCTGTCGTTAAAGCGATACCCCCTTCCACCGCTGCCCATATGTTCCTTCTACATACTTGAGTCTGAGTCTGCTGTTTGAAATTCAGAATAGCTTAAAACATTATATTTTTGGAATCATCTTATTTAACGCTACTTTTCAAAGTGTATGTCTGTGAAGTAGTAAGTTGCATTCTTTCAAGTTCGATATACTGTTAAATATGTACGGATATAGATCCCTAACCTCACGAATGGTGAAGGCTTTACTCAGCTTTATATTTCCCTTTAAAACAGTGTCCAAAAATTTTAAATTAACGTGTATCGGTATTTCCTATTTAAACTTATCCTATTATCCTAACGCTCGTACTGTGCTAAGGTTGTCATAACCGTGCGTGATCGCAAATTATACAAAAAAAAAGGTTTTATTAGATCCAGTATTGAATAGTCCCCCTTAAATCTTTTATCATATGCTTGTACCAAAATAAACACTTCATTTCTATAATCTTCGACCTTCCTCGCACTCCCTTCCCATCGCTTGGAAAGGGACTATATAAAAACGCAATAAGGTGGTTTTGTAACTATAAATTATGAAATTCTGCGTCATAGGAATTTGTAGGAATTAATTTTTCTCACCCTAGAATCTATTTTCATGAAAATTCTCAACCCTCTTAACTGAAAATACTGTACAACGTCACTGCTTTGTTTTTCTTGGAGAAAAAAGGCCATGCAGCTTAAACTGTTCAAAAATCAATTATGACCCTTCAATTTATTAAAATTGAAAAAATGAGAATTCAAACGATCGAATGAAGCCTTCACGTTAGTAAAACCATATTGCAAAAGTGAAATCGCAATAAACTGAAAGCAAAATCATCCAACATTCCTATACAAACTCCTGCCTTACACAAATGCGACTTCGAACTCAATAAAACACCATATAGTTTGCAAACGTTTTCGACACCCACAGGAAGACCACAGGTTATACATCACAAAGTGGAAACATTTGACCCAATTATAATACAAGAATTTTTCATAAAAAAATAATGGGTTCAAAGATCATTTATACTGCTAGCTAGCAATAGGAACTACCACATCTGCTACCGAACTATCGAACTGTACCTTTTGTTTGGCTAGATAGAAAAATTTGCTTACCGTCAATAACCACCGACAAGTATCCACCAAAACAGGATGTGTATCATCGACATCATAAGAAGCAATGAACTTTGCACAAAACAAAAGGGTTGTGTAAGCATATTCATTAGTTTCATCGCCTTCCATCGCAGATTTTACCATTTTGATGAATGTAAACATAAAAGCATCATGGTCCATCTAAAATTAGAGCAATCAAATTAGCAAAAATCGCTCAAACAAAGCCGAATAACCCCGAAAAACCTACTTTCTCATACAGTTGACTCATCTCACGAATGTATTTCTTGTGGAAGGTCTCGTTGAGCTGGACATTGGACATAATAGCATACATTGGACCATTATGGACAGTTGTTGTATTCCTGGAGACTTCCGTAAGATCGGATTCGTTTTCTTTTTCCTCTTCAATAACAGCAGGCACGGGAACTTTCCGTTTGCGAGGCATTTTCATTTGCGTCGCTGTGTTTTTCATCCACTGGATCGCAATTCGAATTTTCTTCTTGTTTCTCACTCTCGGCGTTCTATTTCACTTTTTGCTTTTTAATTGTGCATTTGTGTATTATAATTATTAGTTTGCTAAATTAAAAGGTGTCACGTATAATGTAGTTAAATAAAAAGAAATTTTTTACGAAAAAGAAAAAAACAAATTAGCTTGTTTGTCAAAATCCTACAAGAAACAAAAAAAAATTAAAAGTATGCAATGCCAGAACAAGGTGACGCTTTGATGGTTTCATTTTTTTTTATATTGACGCTTGACAGAAAATTCCGTTGGTTGTTTATTTGAAGCGGGAGGGTTCAGAAGGTAGGAGACACAAAGGTGGAAGCACATGGTATAGCAATTTATTGATAAGAAATAATTTTGAGGATGCCGTTACATTATTTAAATTTTTTAACATAAAAAAAATAATAATTAGGCCTATTCTGCAACATCTGTTATTCTGCTATGGATTTTCTGTTATGAATCGTAAAAGATTTCCATCTTAAAAGATCTTTTATAATTGGTATTCAGGGGCTCGAACTTTTATAAAAGTCTGTTATGCAACTTCGAAAACGAAATCTGTTATGAAACTGAACTAAATCTGCTATCATAATCAGCTGTGATTAAATAAAATAATTCATCTGACAAAATTAAAATGGATGACGAATAAAAAAGTAATCTCTTCTCTTACACATTATTGGTGTCCTCTACTCTACTTGCATATACATATGTTTATATAATACTCGTATGTGTGTAAATATATTTTCTTTCATTTGTCTCATTTTAAAAAGATTTCGTTGAGGAAATAAAAAATATATCGTCGTCGTTCTATGAAACGTCCATTCTTAACAAAAATGTAATTTAATTCTTATTTAATTCATTCCGGATCAGCCATATTTGCAAAATATTGTATTGCACAATGGTATATCAATTTTTCATTGATATACTCGTATCTGTGTATGTATGTATTGAAATCTTTTATGATAAAAGTCACAAAAGTTTGTCTTTTATGATTTTTAACAGATTTCATAACAGATTTTGGCATGCTGAATACCAAAAATGCTATTCGTAAAAGATTTTTTCTATGTTCGAACGTTTGACAGTACATAAAAGTTTTCTTAGCAGATTTTGAATGTCGGTGAATTTGCAGATAATTATTATGTTCAATAAAATGGCGAACTTATTTTAGGCAATTGTTTAGTTTGTGTCAAAACACAAAATTTTTAGTTGCTCGAACCAAGCAGTTTCGCAATTAAAAATTGCTAGTGCGCGGCTAGCCTAAGGCTAGGCGCGCACATTCAATTTTCAGTTTCGCAAAATAAAAGATTGCCCAAAAAGAGTTCGCTATTTAGTGTAACATATAATTAAATGCACCTGCGCAGACATTCAACCAAATAGTTCATCTGTTTTCTATAAGCAACCAAGCAGTGATGTGCAACTGCCTAGCCTAACACAGAAATTGCCCGATAGATGTAGTTAATACTTTAAGACTTAACTACATTCAACTTCAAACAGTGAGAAAAGTGAACAAAATGTGCTGTATTTTTTCAAACAACAATAGGTGCGTTTTATTATGCACAAATCTATCTGGATCCGGATCTGGATTAAGTTTTAACATGTATTACAAAAACAATTTGGGATCCTGTTTTCTATCGGGATCTATTTCAAAGATCCAAAAATTAGTTATTACACTGGCGAGTAGATGGCTTTTTATGATAAGGTAGTGTAAACTACAGTGTAAAGAAAAGAGACAAGAAATAATTTAAAATTTACAAACTCAAGGATAAAAAGAGACGGGCTTATAACACTGCTGTCACTAAGATCCGTATCGTTTTATTTTCAAGGGAAGATCCAGATCCGGATCCAGATAGATTTGTGAATAATAAAACGCAGGTGCGTTTTATTATGCACAAATCTATCTGGATCCGGATCTGGATTAAGTTTTAACATGTATTACAAAAACAATTTGGGATCCTGTTTTCTATCGGGATCTATTTCAAAGATCCAAAAATTAGTTATTACACTGGCGAGTAGATGGCTTTTTATGATAAGGTAGTGTAAACTACAGTGTAAAGAAAAGAGACAAGAAATAATTTAAAATTTACAAACTCAAGGATAAAAAGAGACGGGCTTATAACACTGCTGTCACTAAGATCCGTATCGTTTTATTTTCAAGGGAAGATCCAGATCCGGATCCAGATAGATTTGTGAATAATAAAACGCACCTAATAAAAGCAAAAGTTGAAATTGTTCTAACTTAAACTGTATGACAGTATAGTGTAAATGTATGCTCTATTCAGCAACAGATGTCGGTAGTCGATTTGACATTTCTAATTGTTTTTGTTTTCCGGGCATTTTTTCGCAATTTTTATTTATTGTTTTAAACAATTTCTGTGTAGTATATTTAAATAATTTTGGCATTCTGCACATTTACTCAAAAAATCCTTTCGTTTAATATGTAATTTATGCCCCTTCGGTTTTTGTGGGCCGCGAAAAGTGTACCACAAAAAACATGTTCGCCGTTTTATTATATGATTTAAGTTTGTTCAAGTTTGTTAAGGATGCAAAAAAAAAACAGAAAAAGAAAATATCACAGAATTTTTAATAGAAGATGCTGCAGATAAAATTATGTGGATCGAAGGTATCAAATAAAATTCAGGCCGAAAATCATAAAAAAGCTACATACATAACTGCATGTATATTTTATTTTCAGAAAATGGGTTTTCATTCCGGCGACGCTTCTTTTTTTCTTTTAGGTCCATTTAATTTAGGTCCATTGAGCTGTCAAAAAAGCGACTGCAAATCTTACACCGTTGTATTTTACTGTTGCAATAGGTTTCGGTATATTTTGTTGTTGTAGTGTTGTAAGATTTTACTTTTACTTTAAAACCTAACTAAATTGCCATCTTCTGGTGCAGTGAGCCTCACAAATCTCAAAATTCTTTGTGAGGTTGCTTCCTTCGGAGGTTTGTTGTGATTCAATAATATTTTTTGTATTATCGAACAAGGCTAGGCGCGCGCATTCAATTTTTAGTTGCACATCTGTTTGATTGCTTATAGAAAACAGATGAACTATTTGGTTGAATGTCCGCTCAGGTGCATATAATTATATGTTACACAAAATAGCGAACTCATTTTAGACAATCGTTTAGTTTGTGTCAAACCACAAACTTTTTAGTTGGTCGAACCAAGCAGTTGCAAAACTAAAAATTGAATGTGCGCGCCTAGCCTAAATTTAAGGAGAAAAAGTTCACGATCTCCTAGAAAAAAAAAACTTGTATTTCCAAAATACTTTTAAATATGTCTTAACTTTATGATTCTTATTAGTTAAATGTCAACAACTTTCGGCGAATGGATAATTTTGCCAACATTTCCAAGGATGTTTTGCATAGCCCCCTATTACACGATGTCTCACGAGACGAGGCTCACATAAGCCCGAAAAAGAAAGCAGATATAAGGAAATGAGATGCAAAAAAATATTCCCGATGAGTACCGGGCTGATTTTTAGTAGTCTCATTTTGATGCTTCTGTTTCTTATATTCGTTGAGACATGAGTCTATTCAGCGTGTAATAGCTTTTGCCTCACGGGATACAAGTTTAACAGGAAAGTTAAAAATGAGACATGTCTCATGAGGCAATG
Organism: Philhelius festivus; assembly: GCA_963931855.1. Taxonomy (NCBI): domain Eukaryota; kingdom Metazoa; phylum Arthropoda; class Insecta; order Diptera; family Syrphidae; genus Philhelius; species Philhelius festivus. The sequence goes on from OZ007554.1 coordinate 238,709,102, forward strand.
TGTAATAGGGGACATATTTGAAGTGAATTTACAGCCCGATTCTGGCGTTATGAGGACTCTTACAAGTTACAAGCTCTTGTGAGGTTGTTGTGATCGATAACATGTTTGGTATTCTCAGACAATCCTCATAAGAAACCTCGCAACAAATTCACCACAGTAAACTGGAATCTCAACAGCTGATTATAAAAATAAAAAAAAAACCAAACAATTATCAAATTCAAGCGGAATCCAAGAAAACAATAAAATAATGGAAGGTAATTTTGTATTTTTAAAGAAAAAAAAAGACGATTTATAAATAAATATTGATTAAATATTTTAGTAGGAGATTTTCAGAGTTCCAAGTCTTTGGAAAACGAAAAATCTTAATAAAGATACTATTTTGGAGAGAATAAGGATCATTTGTGTCTCTTAAGGCTAGCCGCTCACTAGCAAGTTTTAGTTGCGAAACTGCTTGGTTCGAGCAACTAAAAAGTTTGTGTTTTGACACAAACTAAACGATTGCCTAAAATAAGTTCGCCATTTTATTGAACATATAATTATCTGCAAATTCACGGACATTCAACCAAACAGTTCATCTGTTTTCCATAAGTAACCAAACAGTTTCGCAACTAAAAATTGCTAGTGCGCGGCTAGCCTAAGGATCTTAGAAGCCGTGGGCGCTGCAATCTAATTAATATGATAAGTTTGTTAGAAAAAGAAATATAATATCAACTGAAAAAATCTTACTTTTCATTTTCGGACGCAATTTCTGCCATAAGATGCGCCAGAACGAATCCTACTATTTCCATTTTTTTGTGTAGTGTAATGGGAATAAAATGTCTAGTCTTTTTCATAATATATAAATTTAACGTCAAATTAATGTCAAAACTCTAAAACCTCACAAAATCATATTTACCTCACCTTGTGAGTTTGTTGTGACTTGTGAGGTTTCAGTGAGGTTGGGCAGAATCGGGCTGTTAATCAAATAAAAAGAGTTCTTCACGACGACGCACTTGCCACTCGACAACACAACAAACGAGATAAATGTGGTACTGGCCTTAATAAAACTCAATTCATCAACAACATGAATGCAGGCACTGCCTTATTATTTCCGAGATCCGCTGTACCATCAGCTGTCAAATGTCACCTGTCTGTCCCCAAATTCGCTTAATTTTATTTTTCATTCTTCGCGATGAAGTAGGTTTTATTTATCTAAAAAAAATTAATTCTCGCGTTTGATTTGAAAATGTTATATCAAAGGGCATTTTGTACGTTGGCCAACACAAAGTACACTTTGCCAGTTGTAAGTACAAATGAACTTTCAATTAAAATAGAAAACCAGGAAGTGTCTGCGGTGTCGATGTGCGTAAATGCGCATTGATTCTTCGCGGTGCATGTAAAATTACATAAACAACAACTGGTCTTCTCTATTTGCCTTTCAGATTTCACAATTCTCGCAATTGCACTCGTATTCACTACGCAGCAATGCTGGAGTACAAGCCAGAAGCATCCAATTGAAGCAACTCACTCCTGCTGCCACATATGCCACCGATGTGTATCATGCCAAGGCCGACAATGAAGTCGGAATCCTGAAGAGAGTCCTCAAAAAAGTTGGATTCGCTCACAACTCGAAATCTGTAAGCGTTTTACGAATAGAATGATAACAAGAATTACTAATAGTGTTATAATAGCGTCTGCGAGTATCCAGCCGCATCCTGTACGAAAGTGTCGCTGACAAAATCAATTATTTGAACTTCTTTGAGTACTTTAACCTACCAAACACTTTCAACTCGTGGTTTCTGGTCACAGAGCTGCATGTATGGATGATATTAGTCCGCGCCATGGCTGAGGGCCCAGATTCCGGACAGGATGGTCGGTTCCTGAGGAATTCAATCGTCGAAGCAATGTGGAACGATGTCAATACCAGAGCTAAGAAGCTTGGGGTAGGTTTTCAACTATCTGTTTTTGTACAATTTCTAATATTCCCTGGGAACCGCTTCTTTTTGCTTAGGCTCAAAATCCATCGCGAACTCGAGCACAAATCGAAACCATGTCCGAACAATTTCAAGCCGCATTAATAGGTTACGACGAGGGCATCATGTCTGATGATCGCGTCCTGGCTGGAGCGGTTTGGAGACGTTTCTTCGAAATGAAATGTGATGATTTTTGCAAACTAGAGACATTAGTCAAATACGTGAGGCAGCAAGTCTACATGTTGGATAATCTATCGAGGGAAGAGTTTCTCGTGAAACCGAAAATTCCTTGGTTGGATCTAGAGACGGACACTTTAAAGAAAAGCATTAAATGAAGCTTACCATAAGAGAAGAGAGATATATTGTTTTGTTTTTAAGGCCATTTAATATTGATTTGTTGCAGATGTTTAAGCTTCTTCTTTATTCGCGTGCAATCGTGATTTGAAGTAATAAATAATGTAAAAGAAATATGTTGTCAAAATCAAGGTTTTGTATTGGATTATCATACTAGAAGACATTGTAAAAAAGCACTTATTGATGAAGTTCCCCTGAATTCATTGATTTAAACACTACAAAATAAAATTTCAATTTATTAAAATGGAACATGGAAAATTTGCTTACTTTGTAGCGAGCAAACATTAAGGCCAAATTCCTAAACGCAAGATTTGCAAAGCAAAACACCTGCAAAGCAGATATAGCAAATCAGAATACGCATATGTAAGAGAATTGCGCAAGAAATGTTTGACATTTGCACAAATGCCTCTGCATTTGCGCAAGAAAGTAGCATCGATCGCATTTTGGGACACTCTGCTTAGCAGAGACTTTTGTATTTGCATTTTGGGACGGTTTGCTTAGCAGAATTTGTGCAAGATATGCGTTTAGGAATTTGCCCTAATACTTCTAAAAAAATAGAAAAACTTTAACGGACAGTATTTGCATGGAGAAATGGAACATGAATTTTGCAAAGTTTTTCACCCTCGTTTAGGTTAGGTTAGGTTAATGGGCTGACTGTTGCTCTTGTTACCGTCACACCTTAGATCAATGTAGATGCGTTCTGATAAACTTGGGATTGTGACTCCCATATATTTGAAACCTATGATAATCCTTTGTCATTGAAGCCCGTTAAGGGCGTTGATGAGTTTCAGCAAGCTATAGCCTGAAACGTCGGAGGGTACTTTTATGAATTGTCTGTCGTCACATAATCACCTGGTTGATGAGAGATAGACGCCTCTTCATTTAAAAAAAACATAAAATTGAGAATGAAACAATGGTCAATGGAAATTTTGTGGTATTTGAATTTTATCTTTTTAAGGGGTGAGTTAAGAATTTAGGTATTAGGTGCGTTTTATTGGGGCCTATCGCGAATAAAATTTCCCTGGGAATTGTTCCCAACTTTCAAAACTGTCATCTCGAATAATGTCGAAAGTTTCCCTTGGAATTTATTGATATTGAAAATTAAGTTTCATAGTGACTTTGGCTCTCATTTAAAAAGGTCAGTCGCCAGCTTACAATGAACAGTGCAGAAGTATTGGCCTTTCCAATTTTCGAAGATGGGGAAAATTCCGAGGGAAATTTTGTTCACGATAGCTCCCATTATCCACAAGTCTATCTGGATCCAGATCCGGAGGATCATCTCTTGAAAATAAAACGATACGGATCTTACTGACAGCAGTGTTATAAGCCCGTCTCTTTTTATCCATGTCTTGTCTTTTTTCTTTACACTGTAGCTTACACTACCTTACCCTAAAAAGCCATCTACTCGCCAGTGCAATAACTAATTTTTGGATCTTTGAAATAGATCCCGATAGAAAACAGGATCCCAAATTGTTTTTGTAATACATGATAAAACTTAATCCAGATCCGGATCCAGATAGATTTGTGAATAATAAAACGCACCTAATATCTACATCGAAAAATGATGATCCTTTGAAGATCAAATTGACATTAGGTGTGTTTTTTTCGCAAGTCCATATAGAATTGATTTTAAGTAGTTGTTGCATTTGCATGTAAAGCGCTTATACTACGTTTTCACCAAAGGTAAATCCGGGATTTAAGTGGATTTACCATAATACTACGTTTTCACCAAGAGTAAATCCGCTAGAGATTTAAAATAAATCTTGAAGTGTTTTCACCAAAGAAACTGAGATTTATTTGACGTCTTCACTCTGTCTTGTCATTCAATTGTCAATTTGGACAAGAGAAAAAAAATTGCAATTGGATAGTAAACAGGAAAAAAAAAACAGATATTTCTATTTTGTGTTGATTGTCAATGAAGAAAGTGGGTTTAAATAGGTCCGTTCTACAAAATAAAGTTTGTTTGTTTTGCAAACCTTCTGATTGCGAGAAGATTTCAAGGAGATTTATTTTAAATCTTCATTTGAGGTGATTTATATTTGTATGGTAAATCTACGTGATTTAAAGGAGATTTATGGTAAATCCACTTAAATCCCGGATTTACCTTTGGTGAAAACGTAGTATAAATCTCCTTTAAATCTCGTAGATTTACCATACAAATATAAATCACCTCAAATGAAGATTTAAAATAAATCTCCTTGAAATCTTCTCAAAATCAGAAGATTTGCAAAACAAACAAACCTTATTTTGTAGAACGCACCTATGAACGCACCTTTCTTCAACACAAAATAGAAATATCTGTTTTTTTCCTGTTTACTATCCAATTGCAATTTTTTTTCTCTTGCCCAAATTGACAATTGAATGACAAGACAGAGTGAAAACGTCAAATAAATCTCAATTTCTTTGGTGAAAACACTTCAAGATTTATTTTAAATCTCTAGCGGATTTACTCTTGGTGAAAACGTAGTATTAAGGCTCGGTCAAACAGAACGCGTTTTCAACGCCGCGTTAAGATTTTTTAACGCGACGGTAAGATTATTTTGACGCGACGTTGCAACCGCCGCGTCAGAGGACGTCAAACAGATAGCTTTCAAGCAATGAACAAACGAAACAATAATTCCTTAACAAAAATAATTTCAAGCAGCTCAGATCCGGGGAGGTAATTATTGCTTATTTGCTATTTTACGAAATTCCTGTAAAAGAAAAAGAATTTGGGTACATGCCAATTAACAAAAAAAGAAGAGTCGCACATCTCGAAGACCAACAAACAGAAGACCTATCAATGCGGCATTTATGATGAGAGACAAATTTGTCTCATATTTCAATAATAATAATTAAATATGTATGTAAAACAATGTTCTTATACGATTTATCACCCATATCGTATAGACATGGGTAATTTCTCACCAATTCAATTAATTTTTCCATCTTGAAAAAATTTTAAATTCCTTTGACTGCCGCAGCGTTAGAAATAATCTGTAATTTCACACAACGTCGCGTTTCACCGCCGCGTTGCAACGCCATGGTGAATTCAACGCGGCGTCAAAAACGCGTTCAGTGTGACATGGGACATGTATTGCAATGTAATACAACGCTTCGTTTGAACGCGGCGGTGAAACGCGGCGTAAAAACGCGTTCTGTTTGACCGAGCCTTTAGTCCCGATGTCGTTTTTTTCTACAATTCTATATGGACTTGCAAAAAAACACGCCTATTAATAAGGCCATAAATTAAGCTAAAAAATAGACAAAGCTAACGAACATACCTTATAAATAAAGAAAGAAAAGTGAAACAAATATTTCTTCCAGTTCGCCGTGCTTGGAACAAATGTCACATAAGAGAAACGTCAAAATATTTGCAAATAAATAAACCAAAACAAAATAAAACCAAATAATATTTTGTTTTCTCTAAATCTATTTTGTTTCTTCTGGAATAAAAATAAAATTTTCCATTTCTATTTAGAACCGAAATCCCCAATAATCATTTTAAATGAAAAAAGAAATGTCCACCAAAGATGGAGATCCAGCGGCAGCGGACAAAATCAACGGCAGCACTTACCTAAAACTCCAACAATCCCAAATGATTCGTTCCAACATTCAAGGAATCTCACAACTTCTCAACACGGGACTAAACCATGAGGGTCTGGATATTTGCATCAAACTAATCGAAGCGGGAGTTCATCCGCAAGCACTGGCCGAGGTCATTAATCAGATTCGAAGAGAAATGGCTTCAATGCAGGACGAACATTGATGAATAGATGCAATAATTAACGATGAAAAGTTTGTCACGAAATAAGTTTGTCCTTCCACTAAGTTATTCACATTTTACTAAAATTAATTTATTGTTTCATCAAAAATTGTTACAAATTAATAAATAGAAAACAAAAATGAGTTAAAAGTTTTGATGTACATATTTTCTACTTTGGCAATTTTTGGGAAGAAGAAGACTCCCTAGATCAGGCATCTCTTAATTCAGTTGATATGTTCCGCTCAAAAGGAGACCGAGGAATAAATAGTGTGTAAAGGAGATATCGAGTATCGTGGAGCCACTGCCACGTCCGATATTGCAGAGAGCTCTCTCACAGCACGATGTGCAAGCATACAGCTTCGTTCGCTCCCCAATGATTATGCAGCCCGCTTCGCAATTAACCGAACAACGTCTATCCAAAGACCACATCTTTGGATTGCTGGTCATGTTCTCTGTGCTGGTGGTATAGGAGAAGCGTTTTACCTAAAACAACACAAGAAATTATTAATCATTCTTTGAACTAGGACTCTCGTCATCCATACCATGCAGACAAACTCATCAGCTTTGCACTTCTTTATCAACGAGGTCGAGGTGTTCTTTGCCAGCAAATCGGAGCAGGCTTCTCCATCGTCCATGGTATCACATTGATAACACCATAAGTCATTTACTCGTTCTGTAGCAGCTTGAGTGCGGTGAATACCGCTAGTTAGTGACTGGGCATTACCTATTGGAACATTTACTATTATTGATTTTTCTACAAAAGCCAGTTGAATAAAACTACCTAAATTCAGAATCGGTAAAAGGACACACGCAGAAAACAACAACATTTCTATTTAACATTAACTTGAACTAACACTATAAGAGTGCAACTTTTGGTATCTTTATTCAATGCAATTAACTACGGGGGATCTAAATGCTAGAGATAACGACTAAATGTTTAATGGCACACACACTGAATGTTACCTAGGTCCGCAACTCTTGCCAAAGATGAGATGCTGGAGACAGATTTTTTTTTTGTTTTGGGAAAGGTTACTGAGAGAGTTATGTTATTGAAGTTTCGAGATGAGAGAATTGTTTGTTCAGTCAATAACAGATGGCTCCTAGAGCTTCAAGAAGCTATGAGAAAGCTTTTTGTACAACATTCGTTAAAAGGGCAGTTTTTTGAAAGCTAACATTTTATCGAATAATGAAATTTTGTGCTATAAGCTCAGTATTTATTCACTCAAGTTTTTTGTAATTTGTAAACTTAGAAGAAGATAAAAAAATGTTTTATTTTTTAAATTGGTGCATGTATCATGGGTATGAAATCTAGAAGAATGAAATATCACCCTAATAAACTCTATTTTGTTAAGAGTACTCGCCCACTAATCTTTTTAAGCCGGTAATATGGTACATGCTTTGACTCTCCTTTTCCTTTTGTGACAAAAATATGAATTGATTAACTTAAAAAAACAATTTTTCATGAATTTATTCGACATGATTAACATAATTAAATTTAATTAAGGTATCTATTGGTCAATGTTGTGTGTTACCGCACAACAAATGTCAAAGAGGAGCATCCTTTAATTTACTGTCTCTGGTAATAAATTTCGTTTTTATCTCTGTGTGCACAAACAAGATGTAAGTACTATACAAACTTTTGGTCTATACAAGTCAGTAAATGAAGACTGTCTGTCTACACAAGCATCATAGACTTCTGGGAAATATTCATCAGATGGAATTGCTTTTTCTTGAATAAAAATAAACACAACTAGCATTATCAGGCAAAGCAGGAAGCTTTTCTATCGTTTCAAGTTACAATAATTATTCACTTTAAATGTTTAATTTGTTCAATAGAATCCAAGAGGTTGGTACAGATGAATGAGGATGGTTATAAAGCCTGAGTAGAAGTGTCTAGAGAGAAAATATACAAGTGCGTAATTAACTTTGCAACGAAGGAAGTCATAAAACCATTGGAGTTTAATTAGATAATGTAATTGATTAAGTTATGTATTCAAGTGGAAGTGATTTTTCTTGAGGTTTGGGAAATTTAAGATTACAACGGTTAACAACAAATTACATTCAAAAGTCCGATGATATGTATTGAGGGACTTTGTTTTTCTTTTGGGATCTAATGACTTGTACACAGGAAAAGTCGTAACTACCAAATGAGAAAAAAAGCAATTGAATTAAAGAAATTAAGAAGAAATAAAATACAAAAAAAATTGTATCCAAATTTGAAAAATTTTTGAGTTAAGTGATTTTTTCAATTTTTTAGGGAATTTAGCCCCAAAATGCGATTCAAATTCCGAAAAAGGCTTCGAAATCTTAAAAAAAAAACTTTGGTTTCAGTAGCGAGTAGGTACATAAACTAGAATTAGAAGTGATTTTTTTTACATAGAATTTTCACAGCGTGCTCGGAATCTTAGGGGATAAGACTGTCAGTTTTTTTAAACATTTGTATTATATAGGACTGTCTTTTTTGATACAAGTACATTTTCTGATAATCTTTTAGAGTCTAAAATTTAGACCGTATTTATATATTTTCTTTATCGTATTCTTTTATAAAATTCGGTGTGCGTGTTATTCGTTATTCTTCTTCACCTAATATATAATATATAATAATAATATAATGTACTTATGTATATGGGGTCGCCTGGATGGACTTTTGCTATAATTGGAACCAGTAGGCAGTGCCGGATTAGCCACGAAGCAAGAGTAGCAAATGCTACGGGCCCCGCGCATTTAGGGGCCCTGCGCAACAACGTTTTCTGACCATAGAAAAGTATTATTTATATATTAGATTTAGTTACAATTACTAAGAAGAAAATATTTGCACCAAAATGATCAACTAAAATTTTATTTTTCTATCTGCTGGTCATACCAAAAATCATGTTTCGCACCGCACTACACGCAAATTGGACAACGGTATGAAATGCAGGTGTTTATTGTCACCATTGATAACGTACTCACTGCTTTAGGTAAACGTATGAACAGAACAGTTATCATAAAATTGCTGGCATTTTCGGAATATTCCGAGAGCTAAAATCTCTTCCTGATTCAAAATAGCTATTTTGGCCTTTAGTCCAGTCCACAAAAATTGGCGTTTCGTCCGGGTGATCGCACATGGACTCATCAGTTGACTGTGAGGACCTTGTCAATACGCAATTTTTATTAAATTCAGTTAATCTTACATCGATTTTTTGACAAAAATCCAATGTGAACTATATCCAACCAAGATTAAAATTGTAATCATTAACGTTGGAATATTTTGCTATTTTGAATCAATAATTCAACAAGTCCATTAATAGTGAAGTGTTCTACCTGGCTGATTTATTTCAGTAGTATATAGAATTTGTATTATAAAAACCTTCATATACAATCAAAGCTGAGCCACGGGCAAAATATTCCAACTTTAATGAGTACAATTTTAATCTTGGTTGGATATAGTTCACATTGGATTTTTGTCAAAAAATCGATGTAAAATGAACTGAATTTAATAAAAATTGCGTATTGACAAGGTCCTCACAGTCAACTGATGAGTCCATGTGCGATCACTCTCACGAAACGCCAATTTTTGTGGACTAAAGGCCATAAAAGCTATTTTGAATCAATAATTCAATAAGTCCATTAATAGTGCTGTCTTCTGCTTGCAGATTTATTTCAGTCGTATATAGAATTTGTATTATAAAAACCTTCATATAAAATCTCTTCCACCAGAAGAAATTTTGAAAAAATCTGCAACCATAGTAAGTGCTTACGCAGATGGAGGACAGTCTGAGCAACGAATTAGTGCAGTTCGCTTCAATGCTCAATTCTGATGTGGCTGGTATTATTGACAGCAGGAATCTTGAGGCTCTGGAAATGCAGGTTTTACAAGCTGTTGATAAATAACTTTTTACAATCTTGTTTCCCGAACGTTGAAATTGCTTTGCGCATTTATTTGTCTCTCATGATCACCAACTGCAGTAGTGAACGATCTTTCTCAACATTAAAACGTGTTAAAAATGAATTGAGCCAACAACGTCTTAATCACCTCACTTTAATGAATTTTGAACATGATTTACTCCGAGAAGTCGATATCAACATTATTTATAAATTTTCCCAAACTAAATCAAGAAAAGTTTTGTTTTATTTAATACCATAAACTTGATAAGTACCTAACCTAAAACAGTCTAAGGGCCCCTTAATAGAATTTGCTACAGGCCCCGCGCTGGCTTAATCCGGCACTGCGAGTAGGTGGCACGTAATTTCGTTTCTGATTTTTTTTTATCTTTTTATAAATACAAAAAAAAAAATGCCATACGAATTTTTTTCGAAATTTTATAAATATTTTTTTTTTCTCAAAAATTGTTTGACAGATTTTTTTTTACAAAAGTTTAAGAAATTTCATTTAGTTAAAGCCTTGGAATCTTTGTTTTTTTTTATTCTAAAGCTTCCTAAAAGTTTAAATAGTACCGTGCATTAAAATTTTCAAAATAAATTTTTTTGGGTTTTTGAAATTTTTTTTTTTAAATTACAATCTACAAGATTTGAGAAACAAAATTTAATTTTATCTCAAAATAACGGTACCCACCATACAAATGTTAAAATATGGTTTTCGAAAATCTTATTTTGCTCGAAAACGGCGCCAAGAACTTTGATTTTATAATTCAATAAAAAAAAATTGAAATTAAGATTTTACTGTCGGTATATACCATAAGACAATTTTTTTTAATTTTGAATTTATTGGTACATATATGGAATTTCAATGAAATTTTGTATAGAAAAGCTTCTAAAAAGTTTGAAAAACATTGCATTTCAAAACTTAAAAAAAAAATAGTTTTTGAGTTTTTCGAAAAAAAAAATCATTTGTTTTTGGAAAATTCGATATCTCAAAAACGGCCCAATATTTTTTTAATATATAATTTTTATTCGTACAGTAATTAAAACTTTAAGTTGGCGTACCAATTTTTTTTTTAAATGTCTTAGAAAAATTGTGTATAAAAGCTTATTTAAAAAAAAACAGCTAAAACAACTTATAATTTTTATTTTTGTATAAAGTCGTTTTTTTAAATTTTTGTGAATATTTCTTAAGAATCGCTCATACGATTTCAATGAAATTTAAAATGCTTTCATATTAAGAACTAAGGCAATAGCTGTTAAGCATGATTTTCTTTATTTAATAGATATTCGAAGAGGGTTCTGTTGCCTTAAATATTTATGGCAAATAACAAAAAGAACACAATTGACGAGTTGTGATATTTTGTATTTTCAAATTTACATACCTAACTTACAAAAAACATCAATTTGCGTTGAGCTGGAAAATAAAATAAATATCCCATGCAGAAAATAATTTAACCTTAAAGATTAAATTATTTCTTGTAAAGAGATTCTCTGCGACTATGATTATCAACTTTGGAAATGGATTCACCATTCATTCCTTAAGGATAATTTGAAAATCTACTTCTTAGACCACGAAAAAAACATTTTTTTTTGTCAGCTCCAAAGGGAAGCAATAAAAGAAGAAGGGAATGCATATGTATGTACATAAAAATGTGTTCAATTCGTAAAGTTCTCCCGGTCGGAATGAGAAAACATTTGTCTGGATTTTGATATGGGGCAAAGTCCAGAAAAAATCATTGATTATACATATAACATGATGTGACGCCTGTTTGTCGGGGCGATGGGTTAGAGCTCGATGTTGATGGTAGATGGGGATATTTATTCATCTTAACATTTATATGATCATGGGGTTGCCAGACATTCTGAATATCAATATAAAATTTAATTTCAAACCAAAAAGCCTTGTAACAACAAACAACATTCATTGACAAACCAAATAACATGCACTACTGGATCGCACGAACTTGCCCTTATGTAAAAGTACTTTGGAATTTAAAATACATTTTATAAATATAAAACATGGATTTAATGAGATACAACTGTTCAAATGCATTGAATTGCCGTCTGATTTCGGAATAAATATGAATTTATACAAACAAAGTTTAAAAATCGTTTTATTATTAAAGTTATTTTTTATATAACAAATTTCTTTAAAATTTTTCGAAAACAAAATTTGGGATGCCAATTTTAAGCATTTAGTAGTATAGATTTTAGGAAATAATTTCAAAAACTAATCGCTCACACGTTTTAAAGATATTGATTTTTCAAAAAAAAAAAAACTTGAAATTTTTTGTTTCAAAAAACCCAAACAATATTTTTTTCGACGAATATTTGTATGTACAATATTATATAAACTTAAGGGGGCTCCTGCTGAAAATTTTTGGTTAAAATCGTTAGAGCCGTTAATGAGAAAGTCGAAATTCAAAAAACGGTTCTATGACAGGTACAGTTAATAACATTTTGCCCCAAATTTTAATTTGACTAAAACGCGCAGATCTCTAGAAATTTTATGATGCTATTATTAAACGTACCCAAAAGTTCACTCAACTTCATTAATCTATTTTGGTTTAAAAGATAACAAGTAAGTGAGTTAACTAGGCCTATTCTGCCACATCTGTTGTTCTGCTATAAATTGTCTGTTGTGAATCAAAAGATTCACCTTCAAAGATTATTTTATGACTGGTATTCAGAGGTTCGAACTTTTATAAAGATCTGTTATGTCATTTCGAAAACGAAATCTTTTATCAAACTGAACTAAAATCTGCTACCATAATCAGCTATGATTAAGTAAAATATTTCATCTGACATAATTAAAATGGGTGACGAACAAAAAAGTAATCGTTTACACACTATTTGTATTCATATATACATATGTACTATGGAATGTGATTTTATCACCTATGTTTCAGGGAATACCATAGCAATGCTATTATTATTTGTTACCTATACAATGCATATTGTGTTTTAATATATTTTCTTACATTTGTTTCCTTTCCTTTTAAGAACATTTCGTTGACAAAATACAAAATAAATATCAATGACTTACTGTTGACAACTCTGTCTAAGAGATAGTCCTGGATTTAAGTTGATTTACCATAAATCTCTTTTTTAAATCTAGAAGATTTACCATTCAAATATATTTCATAAATCTAGTAGATTAGAAATTAATCTCGTTAAATCTTCATTGAATAAATTGTTCTATAGTTTAAACTGACCTTATATCCATATCGTGCTAAATTATTTCGATGATTTTTCACCGTTTGGTACAGAACAGATGAAACTTTCTTTCTCTTGCTTCTACTTTCTAAGAAAAATTGAAACACTATTATTATTTTGATAGGTGCTGTCAAAGTTAATCTTCTTTTTAATCTTTTAGTGCGGTTGAAACACCAAATGAATCTCATGCTTTAAATCTACGATTATCTTTTGGTGAAAACGTATTAGTAAAATGAATAAGATACGGCAAGCTCTCAGTTTCTGATTCACCTGACAGATTGAAAAGAATGAATTTTTCATTGAACAAACCCATAAGTTCGCTAAAATTAATGTTGCTGAATATGAGGACATATTTAGACAACTGTTATAATTAAATACGGATATGCCTAAACTATTTAGACAGTGAGTACCTGAAAACTATTTTAGTTGTAAGGAAACTATGGAAATTACGGGTTAAATCATATGCATATACCATTGGACGGTTCGTAGAAAAAAAAGAAAAGATTGGCAACCGTTAATCTTACATTCTTGTATAAGTGATAAGTGAATGATAAAAGTGGAGAAAATGTTTTTGAAGAATATAAACGACTATTTGTGTATTGATTTTGATTAAGAAGATTTATTCGAAATGTTAAACACACACAGTGTGTTGTGTTTAGTTCTTTGTTATTCTTTTATAAATAGTTTTATCGTAAGTAAGTTTATGCACGTTTCCAAAATTTATTTTGTGTATCATAGATTTCCAGCCCATTACAAATTATTGTGATGCCAAAATTTCGTTAAATTTAACATACTATTCACGTACGGTCTTTTCATTTTCAAAACACCAACGTTGATAATTTCATGCCAACGTCATGATTTAATTTTCACTTGAACTCTTTTCTAGGCTTTAAAGGTTAAGCATATTCAAAAAGATATCCATCGAGGTGAGCTTGATCTCCCAAGGTATTCGTTGGTTGGTCTGAAGAAAAAGAATCACATTAAAGGTTTTCCAACATACAGCAAAGCTTGCTTACTATACACTGCACATTTTTCTATCTCTCCCTACGGCCAAGCACCTAGCCCTAGGTCTTGAACGAACCAGAATATTTTTATTTGAATTCCTTTTTTTTGTTTTTTTAGAAATCCTATAGGAGGAGAATTTCAAAAGGTACAACCTACGTTCTTAAGCCCGATAGTAAAAACTTATGCATCTGACAAGAGCTACGAGTAGTATCAAAGTGATGCACTTTAGCACGTACCAACTGCAAAATGTACTCCTCAAGTGCACTAAGCTTTGGAAACTCATTTGAATATATGCTTATAACATTTGGCGCCCGGGAACTGGGAGTTGATGTTCTATGTCTAGGGAAGTTGAATGATGCCTTTTCGCTTGTCGAAATGAGGTGTTGTTGGTGTAGGTAGGAAGGAAGCGAAAAAAAATCATATTTGAAGAGACTGCAGTTACCATTTCTTGGTATCACTTGATGCGGAATGTAAATAATTAAAGATACCGAGAGCTCTGTTTTGAAAAAATATATGCAGTCACGTTAACCTAACCCTATCTGTTCTAAGTGAATCTTCTAAGTGAATTTAATGTGTGCCACTCATGTTTTCATGTTGTTATGTTTTTTTTTTGGTTTCACTTGGTATTATTAAGAGTGCTTTATGACTCGCATGGGATATAATCCCAATCTGGAGTATTGTGTGTCAATTTTGTGTTTCATCAACTAAAAATATAAAAATCTAGTAAAACACTTGGATTACTCCCAAAGGCGAAGGTTTTCTGAAAAATTCAAATTTGTTGACCTAAAAATGTTGATACATCAACAGCACTCAGTTGAAGTGAATAAGGATGTATTATGGCGAAAAAAGTGAACCAGGTGCGAATTCAGAACTTCACTGAGGAAGGTGAATAGTAGATTTTTTTAGGTAAAAATATTAATAAGAAAAAAAAAGAAAATAATTTCTTTTTCAATGATTTCTGCATGCACTTTGCATTTAACACACAAAGATACTTTCATTAATTACCGGAGATTGATTATATTTAATAAAAAATGTATTTTCAAGATAAAACTGTTTTTGGTTGGTATCTAAAAAAATAAAACGTAAGTCGATTAAACGGAAATAAAAGTCATCTTAACTTTATATGACAGCTGACAAATCAGAATTTTCAGTTGATAATGAAATTTGTAGCTTTGAACGTAGCCAAAAACAAAATATTAGACGTGCTTTGTTGAGCTTCTTAATGTACACATTAATGGCCAATTTCATAAACAAACACTAAAAGCACTTTTATCAAAAATCCTTTTAAATTTTATCAGACTCTTAAATATTTTTAGTTTCACCAATCTATAAAAGGGAAATTTTAGGGAAATTTTTGTTAAAATTGAGTTCTCTTCACATCCCTGGAAAAAAGAATTTGGTTCTTTCTTTCTAACAAGCGCAATGTATGAGAACAAATGAGAAAGCGTTATGTGTTGAAACAAATGCCAAGAAATGCAAAAAAAAAAATACAAACAAAAATATTTGGAAAGATCCTGTGGGATAAAATCGTAATAAGCACTTAATTTATTTTTTTTTGCACTGATGCATTTGTTTCGGTTCCAAATGACGACCAAACAAATTCAACAAACAGATTCACGATTCACAAAATGCTTTGGAAAGTCGTAACCTTTTTCAAAGTCAGTCGGAGAATGGATTCCTTTTCCTATTCCTGTGAATCCGGAATACTTATGCTCGGCGTATAACTTATGTGTGGCACTTATTATTAATTGGATGAAGAATTTTCAATATTTTATTCGAAATAAAAAACATACGAGTATTTTAAATATTTATAAGTCTATCCACTTTGTATTTTCAAAAATTAAAAAAATTAAAATGCAAAACAATAATTTCAGCTGCTACCTGTATCCAATTGTTGTGATCTACATCTGATGACATTTCATTGACACTTTTAAAATTTATTGAGCCAAAAATGGGCATTTAGTTTATAAGGGTGTTTAAAAGCTTGTTTAATTTAAAAGCGCTTGGTGAAACCAAAATATCTCATTTTAAGGCTTATAAGCCTGTTAATTGTTTAAAAGTCCTTCGTGAAATTGGCCATAAGAAATGTTACATTAAAATTACTGAAGAGTGAATGTGCTGTTAACTTGTTGTTGTATTTATATGTGCAAAATAAGCTTAATGTGTAACATTTCTTAATGTGTACATTAAGAAGCTCAACAAAACACGCCTATTATATTCTTCGACTGGTAGGAACGAAACGTACGCAAGCTTTCATATACATACTACGTTTATATGCAGTATCGGAAGATCGAGTTGGATTAGGGTCGGATTTTTGACCCAGGGTTTTCGTCATTTGAGTTGAGAGCTCGATTTGGGGTTGGGCTAAAATGATGTTGATCGAATAATGTTTTTTTCTTTTATCACATGAGCAACTCTAAAAACCAAGCTATACTTTAAATTTAAAAAAAAAAAAAAACAAAACAAAAATACTCGATACTTAACATTCAAAACATATCTTAATGTACGATTCTAAAAGTATTTGTCAAACCAACTCCTCGACCCAGGTTTTTCGTCTCATAATTTGACTCGATATTATTTTGACTCAGCGAGTGGGATCGAGTCGAACGAAGCTCATTTCAACTCAATACCAGGTATAGAAAGGGTCAAAGAGAGCTTGAAGCCTACAACACCTCATATAAACGTAGTAATAATCTCAACCGCATAAGCAATTTTTCTTTCTTTTTTTTTTAGTCCGGAGCTGGGCACAGATTGGGTCTTGAGCGAATAGAGTCCGCTCCGAGCCAAGTGTGAGCTGAATGCTCAGATCTATGTATTTAAGAAAAACAGTTGAGCACTCAACTGTTATTGTTTCATATTTTTAATAAACTGTTCTTTGTTGTTAAAATTGGTGTTGGATCTTGTGCGGGTGTAGGTCCAAGTCTCGACGTAAAATTCGCCATGTTGAAGTGCTCTTTTTGACGCACGAATGTCAGCCAACATTCCGAACCGGTTTTCTCAAATTTGGCCCCAAACGAAAGAGCCGACAGTATCTACAGGTCGACCACGTCTACCATAAAATGGGCGAAACGTGTTTTGGTTATGATGGTCAATCGTGTAGCTTGCTATGGTGATTAGGTGATTTGGTATTAGTAACTGAATAATAAACAATAGATTTGACACCAAAGCAACTTGGCCGTCAAAATCTACCTGCGTCGATTTACATAGTATAACAATCTTACTGATGATTCTGAAAATTTGCAAAAGGCGTTTTTCTTTTTTAAATGTGAGCAGATAACTGAGCAGAGGTTGAGTATGCCAAGAACGCTCTGAGCAGAGTTTGATCAGAGCTCTCAGATTTATTTATGAAACACACTGGAGCACTGAACTGTCAAAGGCGTAGATCTCCATTCTAATCCTTAATTTTCGCCCTGTCTCTGTCGTATCACACGTAAAAGTGAATTTAGTCGCGCTTAGCTTTTTACTCCATCTGCTCGGTCAATTTATTCTGAGCTCTTGGTGGGCGCTCCGAGCTAGCTCAGGTTGAAAAAATAAATGCAACCTGAGCGTCCTAATGTGTCTGAGCTAAAAAAGAAAAACAGATCTTTTTTTGACAGTTCAGTTCTCTGCTCTGAGCTTAAAAAGAAAAAAAAAGTCGTAGAAACTTTGCTTTTCTTATTGGAGCCTTCCGCATTTTAAATTTCAAAGAAAGTAGTTTTTTACAAACTTTGTCAGGTGCAATGTAAAATTGGAACGCAAAGTGCAAAGTATAGAAGCATGTCACTCAAACACATTATTTATCCTGATGGACAAAATTGCATCAAAAATATATTTCCTTGTGAGCCTGAACAACGTCAGCAAAGTGTCACTCAGGATCGAAAATATGTACTTTGTTTAAAGTTCTGTTTGATTTAGTATTTCTTTTGTGAGTCAGCTTTTTGTGTATAGGAGGTACTTACATATATCAGCCCAAAGGAAATCAATTTAAAAAGCAAATTGGAAAGTTATTTTCTAAAAATACGAGAACTACTTATTTACCAGAACATTTCAACTTATTTGAAGCAAAGATCATAAATTAAACCCTCCTAAGGCCGCATAACCCCACAAAATGTTTTATGTTTTTTTCTGTCAATACTTCTATCTCCCACTCCCCTTCGTATATGATGCCTTAGCTAACAACTGCCATTTGTATGAAATTATTACTGAATGAGGACCTAACTCTATTTTATACTCAATTTATATTAGACGTCAGGGTTTTTATTGTTTCAAAATAACACATAACCATTAACATTTATAACAATTTTCGGCAAACATTTTATATCCTTTTTCCTTTGAGAAAAGGTCTAACGCTTGAAGTTCCTCTTGCTACCCATCTTAGGTATGTTTCTTTTCGTCTGCGTCAGCATTTTTGTTTTTCTATCGATTTAAAAAAAAAAGAAACAAAAAACCAAACACTGACCATGACATAACTAGGATAGTGCTGTCTTCGCTCCTGTCAAATAATGTTTAGCTGCCAAAGGGCGACTCCATCTTTTTGCCATATAGGAACCCGTGATGTATTATTATTATTCTTTGAACAAATCACACAGAATAAAATGCTTGGAAGAATTTAGTTCTTCCTACTTTGTTTTCTTAAATGTGAGGTCTTTAATCTCTGATACTGTCTATAACATTCCACAAATGAAACGCCCCCTTTATATATGTATGTATATGCCCCACAAACTTGGGGGAAAATGAATATTCATGTTCGTATATCCAAAGAGCGGTCTGCACTGTAATACATTTTTCGTATAGAAAGATATTCGTAGGTACGTGATGCCATTCGACGAGACATCAGAAAAGATTCCAAAGTAGCTATTTCGAGTAAAGTGCATTCAGTGTTAAGCCACTAAAACATTAATACACATTTTATTCACTAGCAAAGACTTTGTTAGGTGTGTTTTTGTTTAGGTACCTATAGCTTACTTCTTAATGACAGTACCTGGTATAGTTTTTGGATAAAGGTTGAGCAAAAACAGGGTGTTTCGAGAGTTTTTTTTTTTGAGAATGACGTTTATCAAGAAGGATATTGCCTTTTTCATTTCCAGATTGAATAGCAGTGGTTAGTCTTCAGAGGCTTACTTGTTTTTACTTTAGATGAAGATTATTGGTTGGACGACGAATCCAGCAGACCCTCGGATTTTTAGAGAGGTTCAGACCCTCCCGCCTGCCAAAATATTGGAAATGTTATAAATTGTACTGAATCTGTTTGAAATGGTACCATCTAATTATACTACTTTCTAAACAGTGTTTCCGTTCGAAAAAAACCATGTGTAACTAATAATAGTATCATGTTAAGAGGACTTTAGACAAGATACTTTTAACTGTGGGAAAAGAAAAATAGTTTTATTTATAACTTAAATACGAAATTAAAAGTCGTAAAAGTGAGATAGCCACTGTTATATTTTCAAATTGACTAATATTACCCTGACAGTTCAAAAGTAGCCGTATTATCATAGCATATTACATTTTAAATAGCTTTCCGACGGTTGATGTTATTTCGTCTGGCCAGTCTTAACCATCATTTTTGATCGGTTTTATAACAGTTTTTTTATTAAGTAAGTTCCGCAGTGAACAATATACCTATTTCCAGAAATGGTTTAAATGTAAAATATTTTAAACTTTATTGAAGGATACCTTTCTGACAGGATTTTTGAAGCACCCTATTGATTGACATACCTTAGGTTTGAACATGAAAAGTAAGTGTGAATACGGATATAAGGCTTTCATGCAAAATAAATACGTTAGCAGCACATCATCAACAAACTATTTCTCATTTCTCTTCCAAAAAGGTGAGATAACGATGATGATGCTACAAACTACGGTGTGACGATATGATCCGTTTTACTATTTATTACTCTATAGGACTAATCTTTTACCAGGTTATAAATACATATACTCAATTTGAAAACAATTTTCGGAAGAGGATTAGGTTTAGATGTTAAAGTTGAAATAGAAAATATAGTTACTAATATTCCTATCATGAGAAACCGGAAAAGGGCTATGAAAATGGAAAGTCATGAGGAACTTCGTTATGAATATCGTTTTGAGGGGTTGATTTGAGAACCTTGAAAATCACTTAAAGATCTGATGGTCTAATATTGAAAAGTCTGTGAGTATAAGAACCATTATAAGTTAGATATAAGTCAGTTTTTGGGTAGATAAGTATAATGTTTATAACTCAGATGAGTGTCAATTAAAATTGAAGTAGGTACAGTAGATGATTGTATTATTTTAAAAATCGTCTTTCATTTTTTGAGATATTTAACCTTGAAGATAACAATAACAGTTTCCGAATCACATTTTTTTTATAAAGAGTGCAAAATTTAACGCTAGCAGTATCAAAAACATTAAGTAAAGACTGATTCCTACTTTAAAAGCTTCTCTATGAATTCAGTATTTATGAAGGCAGATAAGAATTTTGAACCTTTGAAGAATTGTATAGCCTTCCAACGTCATGTCACAAGTTATTGGGAACAAACTTTACCGGATCTGTTTAAAATCGTATCGGAGACTTAGAAGAAGATTAAAAGGGTAAGAAATGTTCCAACTATATTAATTTTCAAATATTGGAGTTGAAAAGGATCAACTAACGAAAAGCTATAAGTATTAAAAGTGACAAATCAGGTTGTTGTTAAAATGTTTTAGGACAAAATATCACTGATCAATGTACAATACTAGATGAAAGGATTGAATTTCGTTGAATTGTTTAGCTTAATAAAGTTTAAATTTCTCTTTTCTTTCCACATGGACACTCTTGAAACATCATGATCGATATAAGTACAAAATTTTGCAATTGGACGTAATCTGAAAATATGTAAATAAGTGGTTTTTGGTAGTAAATCGAAAACAATATGAGATGAACGTATGAAATCCTGAAGCATGTTCATACGTGCATAGGGTAAATTCAGGCATTATGGCGCACTTAATTTAATTCTTTAATATTTTTTCTACGGACGCCATTTTATATTTCAATTAAAAATATTTATTTTATTTTGAAAAACAAAACATAAATAAATTTAATAATGGAACTAAAAAAAAAAATAACGATACAAAAAAGATTCATAAAAACCATAATGCCCTAATCATATAGCAATATGGCGAACTCCATAGGGCAATAATTTAGGAAAGGTTTGAATACAGTAAAGTAGTCGTCCTTACCGAGATAAGCATAATTAAAAATGTAAGAAAATTGTTGTAACACCCTGAACCAGTTATAGGTTTTATAAGGCTTAGCCTAGGACCGCACTTGCGATTTTTCGTCGAGGCGATTAAAAAGTCGTAGTCGCTACAAATTATTGCCATGCACGCACTTGCGATTTTTTTGCCGCGCGATTATTTAATCGCGAAAAATAAAACACACTACTTTTTATGTAAGTGCACGCATTTCCTACATATAAGTAGCGACAGAAAAATCACTTGAAAAAATAGAACTTGTTTCATTTTTATAATCGCTGCGATTTTTAAGTCGCATGTGCGTGCATTCACATTTAAGGCCATGTGTCCTACTTTTTGCGACTAAAAAATCGTGGATTAAAAATCGCAAGTGCGTGCATGCCAATTTCTCCTTGCGACTATGATTTTTAAGTCGTAGTAATTTAAATCGCAAGTGTGGGCATATCCATTTGAGTACATGTGTTTCATTTAAGTTTACGACAATCGTATCGTAATAAAAATGAAACAAATGCGACTTTTAAATCGTCATTATTTGTTGGTAGCAAGTGCGTTCATTCTCATTTAAATTCGTGTGTTCTATTTTTGCGACTAAAAAATCATGCGATTGAAATCACAAGTGCGGTCCTAGCCTTATAGGTTTTATAATCGCGCGGTAAAAAATCGCAAGTGCGTGCATGACAATAATTTGTAGCGACTACGACTTTTTAATCGCCTCGACGAAAAATCGCAAGTGCGGTCCTAGCCTAAGGCAAGTTATACAGTTGACGATGATGGCGAAAATAACGGTAGCCACCATACAAATGTTAAAAAAATAAGAAAAAATTTTAAATTAAGATTTTACTGACTGAACCTACCATTGAACCGTTTTTCAAATTTTGAATTTCTCATTATCGGCAAAACGGATTTAAATGGATTTTTTTTATAGAGAAGCCTCTAAAAGGTTAAAAAAAACATTGCATTTGAAAACTTAAAAAAATTTTTGAATTTTTGTAAAAAAAATCAAATTTTGTTTTCAAAATTCGATATCTTTATATATTTAAACTTAATCTTTATTTGTATAATAATAAAAACTTTAAATTGGTATACCAAAATTTTTTCTTAAAATGTTTTAAAAGCTTTGTACATAAAAGCTTATTTTTTAAGAAACCACCACGACGACTTATAACTATTATAAAAAAAAAAACAAATATTTGCTTGAATCACATAGCATCCTGTTTTTAACTCCTACTACTAAAGGAGTTGTTTAAGTCATTTAAAAAAATAATTTTATTCTTATGAACAGTTTTTTCTAATAATATTGGCGCAAAATTTTAAAGAGCCTTAAACTTTAAAGTAGCTTACTATAATAACTCATTTTTAATTTTAAACATTTTCTAACTTGTATTTTCTTAGTAAATTGATTCTGATGAACACACCTTAAACAATGACAGTTCGTGCAAGAAACTAAGTAAACAGGCCTTTTTGTTCATATAAAATTAGGACGATGCTAAAAAAATAAAATAGATATTCGGTGATTTTAACTTTAATAAAAGGGTAGAGAAAGTATGATGGTATATTCGATTAAAACTAGCAAAATCGGCGTTTTAACCTAGTTTCATACTAAAACAGCTTTAACATCGCACTAGTTCAATAAAAATTTTGCGCCATTAATTTTAATTAATTTTTGAAATTCTTAGTCATTTACATAAGAGCAAGTTCGTGCGACCCAGTCGTGCATTTTATTTTTTCTGCGGTTGTAAATACTTAATTTCAATGACTACTGCGATTTTAACTTTATCCTTTTTTTAAGATTGAATGATATATTGATCTCTGTTTATAAAAAAAATTCATTAAGTGAAAGATATTGGAAGGGTGCCATATCACCCATGGTGCCATATCTTGCGACTTTAACCAATATATCGTCGCTGTAGATCGAATACCTCGTAACCCAGAAAAATCCGATTTTTAGGTAATGATGCATTATATTGTGAAAAAAATTCCGGATCTAATGAAAAATGTCCTGTGAACCTAAAAACTATAATTGCAGAGCCACGCGCATAATTAACGACACGTCTTTCATTGCCTCTCATTGATTTGATAATAAGTTTTTTGTCTCTCCTGAAAAAATCGAAAAATCGACTTTTCTGGGTTACGAGGTATTCGATCTACAGCGACGATATATTACTTTTCAATATGCACCTTGCAATAAAAAATAAAATATTAACATTATTTTTTTTTTGAATTATTATACTTGTTAAACCACAATTTCCGGAGACGGTATACAATCATGAATTGTACGCAATCTACCTAGAAGCAGATATCGTGACAAAAATTAAGCTCGGTAGACTCCGGTGGGCAGGGCACCTAGCTCGCATGAGCGAAGAGGAACCTGCTCGGAAAGTTCTTTGTGGTACATTCTATGGTAGACGACAGCGTGGTAGACCATGCTTGCGCTGGAGAGATGGCGTAAACCAGGACGCCCGAAGCCTTGGGGTGCGCAACTGGATGGCGTCGGCTAGAGACCGGGATAGGTGGAGAGACTTGTTGAAAGAGGCCAGGACCGGAACCCGGTTGTCGAGCCGATGATGATGATGAAACCACAATTTATTTTTCACACGAGAGTCTTCACCAAAAACCACAAAAATAGCTGTACTTTTTTAACGTCTTTAATAAACTACATTATCTTCACAGACATGATGTGTCATTAAATTTACCACGTTCTACATTAAAATTTTTGCCATAGATTTTTTTTTCATACAAAATAGTATAAAAAAAGTGTTGTCCTTCATATGCGGCTTTGCCCTCACTACATCGGAAATATTTGTAATGAAATGAAATAATGAGCAGACTCCTGAAACTGCTTGCTTCATTTATTAGAACTTGATGAAAACTATGAAATATCAAGTTAATTATTATTTAAGATTAAAATCTAGTTTTTCAATACGAGAGCACCCCTTCTTCGGAGTTACATAACTCATCGAATTTGAGGTCAATTCTGTAAGTCGGATGATATCGCACTAAAAACTGTCTTTTATTTAATTAGATAACAAATTGAGTTTCATGAATTTCATAAAAAAGTATTATATTCGAACTTTACTAATTTATTTTGGCAGCTTATTTGATTTCAAATTTAAATTGGCCTTTCATAGATCGAGATTTGATATTTCTATACAAAAGCTTTTAAAGCTTTCTAAGCAATTTTTAAAAGCTCTAATTTACTTACGCTTTAGTAAAAAGATACAAAATAAAAATTAAAAAAAAAAAACTAACGCTGTGGACAGGATTCGAACCTGTGCGGGTAGAACCCAATGGATTTCAAGTCCATCTCCTTAACCACTCGGACACCGCAGCTCATGATCGAGCTTTGTCAGATAACAGAAAGATGTTGAAAACATAAGATAAGATTTTATAATAATTTTTCAACTGATAAGAAGGTAAGTAAAAGATATGATTTAAGTAAGAGATAAGACTTCCATAATAACTTATAATATAATTTTATCAAAGTTCTTGTTTTTCTTTTGAATTCTCTTGAACAACACTCTTACAATTTATTATTTAGTAAGTTTTTTTTAAAACTCTATTGTAATTGACATATCGCATATCCGGTGAGTGAAGAAGCCATAATTTTCCCAGCTTTGGTAGGTGTAAAATCGACGGCCCCACGTCAACCGTAAAATGGGTTTTATAATTTGGACGTGTTGTTCAATGGCTTGTCATTGTGTTTTGGCATCAGTAACTGAATAATAAACAAAGGATTTGACAGATGTCACAACAACAACATGGCCGCCACACTTAAAAGGCAGAGTTTTTTTTTTTCAATTCAATAATGTCAGATTAGTCCGTTGTGCGCCAACTTTCATAAAGAGAGTATCTTTTAAAAAAGTACAACGCCAAAGTCAAATCCAATAGGTCAGTTCTTTATAGTGTATCTTACGCAAAAATGACTTAAATGCACTTTGCCCAGCTTTTTTTTTTCTTAAAGGCACAAAGAAACTTGCGTCTTTATTTTATTAATTTATTTATCATGCATATTTTATGAATACTTTTAATTAAAAAAAAAAATCAATAAAATACAAAATAAATACAAAAGCAACTGTCGAACAAAATTAATACCTAGAGCAAAATTAACTTAATTTGGGGTCTTTAAACCCCCCACAACCCTAATAAATTGGCAGATAAATAAAAAAATTATTATTTAATATCCTGTTCAAGGAATAGTTAGCTATTTTAATGGCCCAAGAAGTAATTTATATTTGCCTATTGAAGTGCGTTATTAAATATTGAATGGAGAGTAAAATTTTAAACGCGATTCCTCAACATTTAAGAAGATAGCTTTTACGTCGATATTGAACCGGATGCGTGATATATTGGAAGAACAAAATCTAAAAGGACGAGGGGAAAAATTTGAAAAGTTGTTGTAAGTTCTAATATCATAAAAATGTTAAACGAAGGCTTTAAGCAGGTTGTTGAATTTTACACAAATCATATTTTAAACATTAAAGTGAAATCACTTTTTAGAAGACCCAAAGTATAACCAACCAACAAAAGCCTGTCCGATCGCTAGTTTCATACAGAATTCGGTCTTTGCTATTATTTGATACCCAATTTATAAATAGCTCAGGTGCTCATCCAATAATGGAACCAGCCTTGTCCTAAATCTATCAGCTAGTGTCTGTCAGTCAGTGTCCACTCTTTAAAGGTATTTAATAAAAACGTTCACAAAATTTGAATTCAAACGAATTTTTCACACTCAATTTTTTTGTTTTTGCACCAAGATCAATCTACTCAAGTAATTTTTGTTCTTTTGATTATGGCGCAAAATTCATCAAATCACAATGCCCAGCCCCATCCAGATTTATTAATTTTCCTTGAATAAATAATAGATTTTGTTGGCAGTTCTTAACCAATTCCAAAATAAGTTTTATCATTTTGATAAATTACATTATGCTCAAAGTATTTTTTTCGCTGTGTTTGGTTTTGTGGATAGTGCTGCTATCGCAAATTTTGTCGTTTTTAGTTCTCCGACGACCATTAATCAAGAGGCTTTTGTGGAAAGAAAGGAGAGAACTATGTTGTTCCACTTTTTGTAGATCCGCAGAGGAAGAACACTTACAGAGAAATGCTTGAAAGAAAACATTCATATTTAACACAAGATTTTAGTTCTTTCTTTTCAGGTTCAAGCTACAAACAAACTTGTAGGAAGAATCATTAATTTCACTAGATTATTTCGTGAGTTAAAAAATTCCGCATGCTCTGGGTGCAAAGGTCAATGTATATTAGTTAGATTATTCTTTTTTCAAAGAAAATCTACAAGGGTTTTTTTTTTATAATTAGTACTGTGTAAAAATTCGATTATTGAACAAGTTTTTTGACTAATCCATCAGGTAGTTCATTCGAGTTTTTGTGTAAGAAATTGCAGAAATTTCATGGAAAGATATGAGCAATGAGTAAGGCAGATTACAATATGAGATACTCTTTCAGTATTAACTACCGGTAAAAAGGTCTGCATTTAAAATAGACCATCAGTTTAAAACATTTCCCTCCCATAATTTAAACTTAGGAAAGCAATGAGAAGTGCGTGCTTTCCAAGTTTTTTAAGACCTTTATTGCTACGTAGTTTATGTAGTAAATGTAGTTTAATGTAACGAATTGTAGCAGATCTGTCAGTGAGGTTATCAGCTGTCAATTCACTATCTTTCTGTTTCTTTGAAGTTTAAATTTGAAATCAAATATTCAGTTATTCATTTGTGATAAGCTAAGTGAAAATGGTAGGCCGAAAGCTGTATAATTACTGGGCTTAAAATGGATTAACTCAAATTCAAAGTTCCTTGTTTTCATTATTTTGAAAAAGTTTTTCGGTAATATTTGTATGCACCTTGTACTGTAAATTTAATATTAAAAAATATCTTTGAGC
Organism: Philhelius festivus; assembly: GCA_963931855.1. NCBI lineage: Eukaryota > Metazoa > Arthropoda > Insecta > Diptera > Syrphidae > Philhelius > Philhelius festivus. The sequence goes on from OZ007554.1 coordinate 238,736,325, forward strand.
CATTTGTGTCCATAATCCATTATGCTGAAGTACATTCTTTCGTCTCAAAAAATTAACTTCCCAAACTGTAGATAATGTAATTCTATTACGAGTATTTTAAGCGAGTTTTGCATTTAGAAAAAAATCGAACTCGAGATTTTGATCAAACTATTTCCGTCTGTCTGTCTGTATGTCTGCATGCGTACAGCCTAAGTCACTGAAGAGATTTCCTTCAAACTCGATACTTAAGGGTCTTCGGTGATTCTCCAGAGGAGAAACTGAAATTTGTGTTTAGCTCCAAAACTAACGGTACCTGCCATAGAGGCGTTATACAAAATCTTATTCATCTCAAAAACGGCTTTAACGATTTGATAAAAAAGAACTTAGATGTGCTGTTATAGACATGGACTACATTTTGGTGAAAAAGTATTTTAAGACAAAATGTTATCAACGGTATTTATCATAGGATATTTGTTTTATTTTTTATCATTAACGCCTGTAACGTTTTTAACCAAAATTATTATACAGGAGCTCCTTTTTCGTAAAAATAGTTTTAGGGTTTTTGAAGAAAAATTCTTGAAAACGTGTGAACGATTAGTTTTGGAAATTATTTCCTAAAATTATTATTTCTATGGCGCAAAATTTAAATTGAATGAGTTCGATGTTTAACTTGTTTTAGTATGAAACTAGGTTAAAACGACGTTTTTTGCAAATTTTAATAAAATAAAACATCATACTTTCTCTACCCTTTTATTAAAGTTAAAATCATATAGTGCTAACTTTGACTCTTTGACATTTATAAACGTCAAAAGAGGTCTGCTTACTTAGTTTTTTTTTGCACGAACTGTCATTGTTTTAGGCTTGTTCAGAAGCGATTAACTTAGTACGATACTAGTTAGAAATTGTTTAAAATTAAGAATGAGCTAGTAAACTATTTTAAAGTTAGCAAATTGTTAAGTACAATCATACTAATATCTTAATAATAGGCTGTTTTAAATGTTGCGCCCATACTATTAAATTCTTAAAATTGGCATCCCATTTTTTTTTTAAATTTTAAAGAAAATTAATTACAAAATTAATTTACATGTATATACAATACATATACATACACATAGCTGGGCACCGTTAATCAAACAGTTAACTTCGTTAATCGTTAATCCGCTACTACAATGTCGATTTACTTGCTTAACCTCTGAACGTCAGTTCTTTATTTTTGCGACTCGGTTATGGAACGGACTGCCTCGAAATTTAAAAAGAATTAGTAACTTTAATATTTTTAAGAAAGAGTTATGTGTACATTTTTCTCAAAATTAATTAATTATTTTTTTTATACAATTAAGGAAATTAAATGGATTAGCTTAGAATAAAAATTCATTATAAAACTTGTATTAGCTTATAAGATAATGTATCTTAAAATGCAAGTTTGCAAATAAATAAATAAATAAAAAATAAAAAAGTTAGCTTCGTTAAACGTTAAAGCGTTAAATTTCGGAAGAATTAACGCAAGTTAACGTTAATCGTTAATCCGTTAACATGTGATAAAAATTGCATTTTTTATATTTTTTTACTCTGAGCACCGGTGCTAAGTAATGCCGGTCGTCAACTAGGTGATCAACGCACTAATTTCGAATTCAATGCATTGAACTCTAATGTACGGTGCCTTCAATTCTGTTCAACCAACGGGTTAGATCTAGTTGTTGGCCGTTGCTCAACGAATTGCGCAACAAGTGTACGGGTAGTGTACGAGCTCGTGCTGCTCCTTGAAAATGTGATTTCTTGACTTAATATTGTGTTGCGTTGTGTTGGCTGCAGTGAAATGTGTCTACTTGGTTGAACTATTGCGTTGCCATGAACTTGCAGTTATTGCAACTTGCAAACTGTAGTTTATTTTGGTTTTTCGTTATGGAAGGTGATAAAAAATCAGAGTGAACCACGGAATTAATTTTGCAAATGATTTCAGTAATTGAGGAAAAGCCCAATATATGGGACATTAAGAGCCCCTCTTATAAAAATCGAGATGCCAGGGAATTGGCTTGGTCTCAAATTTCCTCGAAAATGCAATTGCCTAAACTTTGAATTTGAATTCACTGGCGCGGTGCGTGGGATCAATCGATTTTAATTTCTCATATATTTCATTGAAAAAACGATTTTCTTCGCGACTCAAGAACAAATCATCTACCCAGAATCGTCTTGGCTGTTTTTTCTTCCTTTGTCGTTCATTTTCTAATATTATTAATGCGGCAGCCACTTTTTTTCTTAGAGGAAATCATACTCATACGGAACAAATTTAAGAATACTTCAAAGCGAAGGCGTGCGTCGACAATAAATGTATGTACCGAACTGAAGTCAAAATTATTTCAGGTTTGACGTTTGAGTTTTTTGTTTATCGTGGTGCGTTCAACGCGTTCCCCGACGAGTGATCCTTGGTTAAGTGTACGAAGGTATCAACTCGTTCATCAACTGGTCGAGCAACAATATCGAAAACTCCGTTGATCAACTCGAAAAAAATTTTTTTCTGTCAATCGAACATTTTATCAACTAGTGTACGACGTTATTCAACATTTGAGTAAGTTGGTCAACTAGGTGTACGGAGCTATTCAACACTGGAATAAGTTTTAAGAGTTGATCAACTAGGTGTGCGGGGTTAATAAACATATGGGAAAGTTGGTCAATTATGTGTACGGGGTCCAAACGCATTTTGTTCAACTTTAGTTGCTCAACGTGAATTACGTAAGTTGCTGCACTAGTGTAAGAGGTTGTAAATTCGTTTATCCAACGAAAGAGTTGAATAAAAAGTTGAACGAAGGTGGTTGAACTTATCGCGCACATAGTGGACGACCGGCATAATGAAATGATCAAACGAAACGAATCTCTTCGCAGTTTTCTCACTCGCACGCTCCGTCAAAATATAATACGTACCTACTTAGCTGTTTTTGTTTCACCCGCGGCACGCGCCGCAGGGCACTTGTCTCATACTTGTCTGAACCTGTTTTTCGCGCCGCGCGGTAAATAGTAGGCATTAGATTAACGATTAACGGAATTAACGTGGATTAACGGATTTAACGTGTCCGTTAACATTTTTAAAAGTTAACTTAAAAGTTAATCCGTTAATCAAAATTTTAACTTCGTTAATTAACGATTAACGGATTAACGAGTTAATGCCCAGCTATGTACATACATACAGGTATATATCTTTATTGGTTGTACTTTATATGCAAATTATTATTTAAGCATAGAAACGTGCACAAAAAACATTCCTTCATGACCAGTTTAATCCTAAGAAATCACTTGGAAATACATTTTGGAGTTGTATTCAAAAACCATGTGTATGTATATTATAAAAAAATGATATTAATTATTTTTAAATAATATTTTTATGGAAGCACATTTTTTTTTATTAAAATCTAACTCTGTTATTTCTTGTATTTTTGTAGATACTTCTCTTGATATTTCTATATCCTTTTTTCAATAAACTGAAATTAACTTGACACTCCCTGCTGAGATTTCAAATTTCCTTCACACTTAATATTTTGATGTACCCACCTGCTTTGTCTGAATTCAACAATAGCAAAGTTTAAGACAGATTTTCTGATTAAAAAAAAAAAGATCATTAAAACTTCCAGAAAATCAAGCTAGCCATCCATTCCATTCCTACCATCAGAAACAATACGTAAATATGTCTTCTAGACGAAAGTAGCAGAAAGAAATTAGTTCAACTCTTAGAATTCAATGCCATGCCATTGTATAGTCAAAGAACTGTCAACTTGAAAAAAAAAACGTCTCCAATGAAAGCGTCAACATTTAATTAAAAGTGTGCCATCCATGCATAAACAGTAGAAGAGCTGACCTCTTGTACGAGTACCTTATTCATAGAGAACTAACTTATTTATCATTTAATCAAAAATACTGACGAAAGTCAAAGTTTGTCCGTTGTCCCTACGAATCACTCACTGTTGAATATTTTCCTTTTTCATAAAATTTTCGCCCCCATATTTTCGTCCGATGAAACTTTTCTCATTATGATTTGCTGAATGGTAGTTTCCTAGAAATCGTACGAAGGGAATTAGAGAACTATAGTACCTAGCCTAGATGTTGAAGTCGGTGAGAGAAAATAAAGTCCTAGTTAATCTTTCAAATTATACTGACATGAGCTGACATAAGTGCAATTACCCCATTTTGTGTGCGAAAGAGAAAACTTCTGAACTGATATCAATCAAATACTTGTCGTCAACCATCAAATATACCCTGTTTCTGCTCGAGTGGTTTCCTTCGCATCCGGATGTGGGTAGTGATGAGTAATGGAAATGGCCTGTAGTTATGTTCTTCTGAAAGATGCTTCTTCCGGCAAAAGCAAACAATTCAAGTTATCAATAAATCATGAACTTTTAGCAAACAATGTACTCGATTAGTTTGGGAAAGCTCTATTAAGGAATAATCAATTCTATGGAGTGTGGCAGAGAGGAGATGAATTGTTGTGGTATGATGGTCTGAAAAGAGACACATTTAAACAGCCATTATCTTGTCCATGTTGAAAGGTTGTAAAGCCATTTAGACATAAGCACCAACAGTGTGGAACAATAGAACAATAACTATACGAAATGAATCTTTAAAATTCCATTAAAAATGACAACTCACATGCAGGCTCATTTAACTATTCGTATTTTATGGTCTGGCTTGGAGAGATTTTTGACAATTAAGTTCATAGGATTTGCCTTGCGTGTAGCATGTAGAAAAGCTAGTCGGGTAACACAGTTTTAACGAAACATAAGTGAAATGATATGGTTTTGGATTTGGATGGTTGAGCAAGAAATCAATGTAAGAAATTAATGGAGATTTGATGCCAAGGAAGTTTAAGTATGTTTAAAAGTGGAAACTTAAATTAATACCTCGTCATTTAAACCTTTCTAATTATAATTCTTATTTTAACTAAAATACTTTTGATTTATAGGGTCGACAAACGTACTTATGCAAAAACAAAACTTCTTCATCACCATGATCCTTTTGTTATACCAGTTATAACAATTATGGAAAAGCATAATTGAACATTCAAGTTCGAAACATTTTATTTCCCTATCTTATTTTCAAAGCGGTTGCAAAATATAAGTGAGGTTGAAAGCAACCTTAACCATTAACAATTGCTGTAGTAAGGCAAAAATTTAAGAGAAGTGGAAAAGTAGGTTTTCAGCGAATGAAAATGGAGTGGGAAAGCTGGTTTCCAAGATAGACGAATTTCCCTTGACATAGTTAAGTTCCTTCTCGATAGATATCCACATAAAATAAAATATGTCGCTATTTTTTGCCCGTTGGTTTTCAATGCCTGAATATCCATTCCATTGGTGCAATGCGGCTAAGAAAAGAATCTCTAAATTTAACAGTAAAAGTTAAGATCAAGAGTTAATACTTAATTGATAAGCATTCCTTAAGGCGCTAGTATTACGGTTAAATTTTTTAAGCTGCGAAGCGATAAAGAAGCGGATGGTCGTGTGCCTTCAATTGAAAGCAAATAATTTGAGATCTTTGTGCAGAATTCTCCTCAGGCTAGTGAGTGAAATGTTGAGCTACTGAAATCGATGGCGAGTCTCACACTCTCGGCTACAGCAGCCACATTACCGTCTGTGCGCACCGTACGACAACGGGGACCATGACCGTTATCCACTAGCACAAACTTTTTGTACAAACATGCGAACAGAAGGTGGTGGGTGCTTCATTTCGGCCAAAACTTCTTTTCAAAAAACGCACTGCTTGGACTACATAGCACTCACTTTGGAAATAAGATTTCAAAGTTGTTCAATCGTAAAGCCACCCATTTCGTTTCGCGGAGCTAATTTACTGACTTTCTGCCAAGATTTCTAGGTCTTGCATAGTCGAATGAAACCTAAGCACATCGCAGCGTTTTCGCCGATGACAAATATGTGATCATTCCATACGATATGGACATACCGAGAACTGAAAGCTGTTCGATTTCTCAATGTTAGAGCTCACGGAGAGTGAGTTCCACTTCAACTACATGAGACAGCATTGAGTTTTTGAAACATTAAATTCTACACGGTTTTTCGCTCTCCATTTAAAAATGCTATCGAGATTAAAGATTAGAACTTCTTAGAATTCTTTGAACTTCTTGACTTTCTTTCGAAGGACAAGGATGTGAATATGAAAATAAATATACTGTCGTCAGGAAAACATTTTAATGGATTAGAAGTTTCAAATAAAAGATCATTGATGAAAGAGAACTGGATACGAAATGGAACCCTGGGGTACACCAGCCGTTAATTTATTCTTATCAGATTTAAAATCATCCAATACAACTAACATAGGGCAGTCCGAAAGTTAATTTTTAATCCAACAAAGAAGAGATTCATCAATACCCAATGCACGCATTTTCGAAAATGAGAGCTTGACTCTATAATATACTTTTGAAATATCAACTGGAACAGTCATACTTTCTTCAAAACGATCTAAAAATTTGTGTTACTATTCGGTGAGATCAGATCAGATCACCAGTGGACCTATTGATACGAAAGTCATACTGCCGGCCATTGTGAAGCTTTTGCTTTTTAAGATTTTTCTTGGGCTGATCATTTATTCGCGTTTCCATGATTTTGGAAAGGAAAGTCTAAAGATTTTGCTTAAATTTTCTACTTCTGATGTCTTAAGTGATTGTAATAGATCTGGGTTTTTGATTTTTGGTGAAAAAAGAATCGAAGTTCCGATATTGACCAAATGTGACAATTTGACTTGATAGAAAAGATGAAAAAGTGTGTCTCGCAATTCTGTTACTAGTTCGACTAGAGCTTTAAAGTCTAGATCAATTTTTTTGTCATATAATTTTTAGACCAAAACTAAGGGTTATCTGCCATTAGTATTTTTTCTAAATTAATGTATATACATATACATACATATGTATGTTCCAAACTTAAGTATGTATCAATGATCGGGCCTCATTTCAATTTTCTGGTTCTTTTTCTACTCCTGTCTGTCTGTCACGATTTTCAACATTCTGGCTTATTATCATAATACATTTCTGCTTCCTCCAAAATTGAATTCAAACAATTGTCTGGATTAATTTTCCTTTCAAATAGTTTGAAAAATTAATTAAGAGTTTAGTTTGAAGAAAGACAATTAAATAACTAAGTTCCTTCTCGACAAATGTTTCAAACTAAGCAATGGTTAACTAAAAAATATAAAACTTTGTCATTCTTTTGTCTCGTATAAAATCTGTTTTCAATCTTGGTTAGTATTGTGCGTTCGAATTTATTGATTTGAAGAAATTAAAAAGTGTGATATCATATCTATAATAAACCACACATTATTATCAATTGCGGACTTAAGAAATTTTATGCCCTGAGCATTTTAATTCACTCGTAAAGGGGCCCTAATAGAAATTTTTGTTTATAATGATAAATATCTAATTTCTTAGGAATGACCCCCCTTTAAGACTGAAAGTTCCATTCGAACTCGGTTTTTCTTTGGTAAGATAATGTCCTTCGTTCCTTTTGGAAAAGTCATTTGATGTCGAGTCAGCGTAATTATCAATGTAGATGAAAAACATGGTTTTACCGCAAAATTCCAGGGGAATCTCTTCAAAGTCAATAAAACTTTTTAATTCGATGTAGTGCTTTCGGCATCTAAGAGTACAGCAAGCTGTCGATTAATTAAGCAGATAACAAACTTTTTAAGCATAGTTTTATCCACATTGAAGAATATGCTTTTTAGTGGAAATTCTGTGAGGAAGCACAGACGTGTTCTTAACTGGGAAACCGATATAATTTTCACCACTGAATTCTGCTCCGATCGTTCAAGACTAATTAGTGCTTCGAAAAGTTGATTACATATATAGTGTCGTGAATGTTTGCGTTGAGTGACCAGCGATTAACACATATTCATAGATTGATTCAGAAAAGATGGGTTTGATTTGTTTTTTTAACTTCCCATAGGGAGTTATTGTAATCGGTCCGATTTGTCAAATTGGAATTTTTGACATTTCTCGACGTTTCAAGGTCCCTAGAGGCTATATCAATCATTTTTAGAGAGATGTCTGTATGTGTGTGTGTACGTACGTTCGTACGTTCGTACGTTCGTACGTTCGTACGTTCGTACGTTCGTACGTCCGTACGTTCTTGTACCATTTTTCGTCGTCGATATCTCAAGAACGAGTAAAGATATCAACTTCAAATAAATTTTGTTTAATAGATAATAACTTCGAAAGAGGCTGAAAGGGCGTTTATTAAAATTCAGTGATTAGTTTTTTCACTATAACGGTTTAAGAAAAAAGTAAAAATTTTGGTTAGTTTCAAATATCTCACGAAAAAATAATGCTATTGACTTCAAATAAAATTTAATGTAGTCATTATAAGGTCATATAAATTTAATATGAATATGGAAAAAAATGAACTTACCGTTATTTTTTTAAATTAAAAAAACTGAAAAAAAAATTTTCATAACCCAGATATTATAAGAACGGAAAACAATTTGAAACTCAAAATAATTTTATTTTACGAAAAATAATGTGTTTGACAACTGGTGAAAATTTCAAAAAAAATCAATTTACAGTTTTTTTACAAAAAATAAAAAAACTATATAAAATTCTATTGAAAATTGGTAAAAAATGTTTTTCGACTCAAATTTCTCGAGAACTAGTAGTGATATTGACTTCTAATTTAGTTTATTTTATACATAGTATAATTTTGTACAATTGGTAAAATGTTGACAAATATTGAAATAATAGTTTTTTTTTAAATAAAAAAACTATTAAAAATTCTAGTGAAAACTAGTTAAAATTGTATTTCAAGTCGAATTTCTTGGGAATGAACACCGATAGTGCCTTCTAAGATATGTTGTTTTATACATCGATACCTTCCCGTAAGAATGTATACTAAGCGACATTTCTAAAATTGTTGAGGAAACGAAAAAAACGAATAAAGTTCTAGTTGAATCATAGTGTGCTAAGAGACAATTTTGGTTAAACTAAGTGACATCTAACAAATTTTTTTTGCTCACGATCAACATCAACAATCTCAATTTCAAATCTCTTTAAATAATTAAAATGCTTTTCAATCTTAAAATAATATTTGTTTGAATTTTACAGCTAAAGTTTGTTTCGCTGAAAATTTGGTTATTTGAAAAAAAACTAAATATAAAGTTTTCAAGACCACAAATGGGAAGTTATCAGTGTGGGTCGCACCCAGCCTCTTTTTTTCTAAAACTATTTATAAGGCTTAAGTAATCTTCAAGAGATAGTTCGTACATTAGATTAAAAACAATCACTCAAAATTTTAAACAGCCTAGTGTTAGTATGATGCTAATTAACAATAGCGCAAAATTTTAGTTGAATTAGTAGGATGAAACTAGGTTAGAACAACGATTTTGCAAACTGTAATCGAATATAGCATCATACTTTCTTTACCGTTTTATTAAAGTTAAAATCTATTTTATTTTATTTTTTTAGTATCGTGCTATTTGCAAACACCACAAAAGGTCTGTTTACTTAGTTTTTTGCATAAACTGTTATTGTTTTAGATGTGTTCAGAAGCAATTTATTAAGAAAATTGGTTTAGTACGATACTAGTTCGAAAATGTTTAAAAATAAGAATGAGTTAGTAAACTACTTTAAAGTTAACAAATTGTTAAATAGTATCATACTAATACCTTAATAATAGGCTGTTTAAAATTTTGCGCCAATGTGTCTTACTTTAAAGTAGTTAACACTAACTTTTTCTTAGCTTTAAGCATTTTGTAACTAGTATCGTCCGAAGGCTATTTTTTTAATCAAATGCTTCTGAACAAATCTAATATATCAGATCGTTTAAAAAAAGTAAACGAATCATTTTTGACGTTTGTAAATGTCAAAGAGTCGAATAAATTTAGCATGATACTTAAAAAAAATAAATAGCTATTTGATTATTTTATCTTTAATAAAATGTTAGAAAAAGTATGATGCTAAATTTAATTAAAATTTGTTAAATCGTTGCTTTAAGCAAGTATCTTATTAAAAAGGTTTTAACATCATACTAATTCCACTAAAATTTTAATATTGTTAGTTTTTAGTTTTCGTTACTTTGCTATTATTTAATCCGCCACTGGCTTAGAAAACCATCAAGTAAAAGTTTGTGGTATTCTCCTTCATGTAACAGCAAATTTCGATTTTATATTTATTTTACTAGAAGACAATACCTACTAGGAAAATTATCGAAGATAAATTTGATGAGCAGCTTTATTGGTATTTACAAAATTCCAATACAAAATATTTACGGTTCTTATTGTTGTTTTTAAATTCTGAATGAGGACAGAGCTAAATATTTTATCCAAGATGAAAATAATCATTATAAAGATGATGAGGATAACGACTGACGACGATGATTTTGATGATGTGAAAAAGCTTAAGAATTTAATCGCAAAATTTTCGATGTTGAGTAATCGATTGGTTTTGTCGGATATCGTTACGTAGGATAAGATTGGTAATTTTAATCTAAATGTTATTCAAAACATCCAATTATAATTGATTCTTTGAAGATATTAAAAATATCTTATCGTAAATGATTTTGTTTTCCATTTGTTACTATTTTATCTTAAATATAACAATACAAAAGAAATTTGTGCGCATATAAAGGGTGTTTTTCTTAAGGTGGATAAGTTTAATATTATTAAAACAAAAAAAATATTTTTAATATCCATTTGTCATTAATGTTTGAATATGATTTTGGGCTTCTTGCATAGTTTCTCGAATTAATCATAACACTCCCAAGATAAATTTTATAATTTAAAAATAAAAATTTCAAAAAAAAAACATGCATTTTTAAAGTAGCAAATTTTCAAAGAAAAGCAATTTTTATTTCTTTAATTTAGGAAATAATTTGTATTGAAAATTCTGGTTCACAATCCGATTGAATGTTATTAGAGACAAATAATCATAGGTTAAAGTTTATAAAAACTATAATTAAAAAATTAAACAAACAAAATATTTACCTGTTTTTTGAGATATACAGTATTTTTAAGACTTTTCAGAAGCTCTGTATAAAAAAATTATTAACTGTAAGAAAGTCAAAAATCAATAGAACCATTTCTATGGAAGGCACAGTCACTAAAGTCTAATTTTCAAAATGTTCTCTTTAAATTATGTATCGGAAAAATTAAGCGAACAGAAAAATACGATTTTCAAAAACGATTTTTTAACATTTGCATGGTGGGTACACCGTTGTTTTTGAATAAAAGTAGTATTTATGGGGCTGTGCAAAGAAAACAAATGCTGAACCAATTCAAAAATTTCAAAACAAAGTTCTTCGTGGAATAATAAATGCCCCTTGGTACATAAGAAATTGCGATCTACATCGTGATCTTCAAATTGAAATGGTGACAGAACTTGTAACAAATGCCCCTTGGTACATAAGAAATTGCGATCTACATCATGATCTTCAAATTGAAATGGTCACAGAAGAAGTTTGGGGGTGGCCGAGGCGCGATGGTTGTGTGCTCGCCTGTCAACCTCATCATCACAGGTTCGATTCCTGCCGTCGTCGTCTATGTCGCTTTAATTCCATTAAAACCTTTCTTAAAATTGTCCTCAATGGGTTTACTGGTTTACTCATTACATGTTGTTCAGGCATAATACTAACAACATGTAATTGAGTTAAACTAGTATGCCCATCCAGGATGAATACCAAATAAAATAATGTGAATTATAAGTGACATAGAAATAAGACACGGCATTTCTCCGCTCTAGCTCAGCCGCCATCCCTGTAGATAAAAATATCTGAGAGCTGAGACAACCACCTTAAGTCTCAGAACATCGTGCCCACACATCTTTCCTATCCTTCTTTCTCTTCATTAACATCACGCCCGCGCTGTGTTGAAAAAACATTTAAAGGGTAATCATAATCCCTTGAGCGCGGGTAGATTATAAAAAAAAAAAAAAAAAAAAAAAGCTGTATCACACAACCAGCTACTGCGAAGTCATACCAATTCCGAGATTTAAACCATCTTAAATGTTAGAGACAATGTTCGGAGACTTAGAAGAACCTAGCTACATGAGCTGATGGTCTTAAAGCTAATGTATGACAATCATAATGATGTGTCCAGACCTGACAAGCATATTTCAATCTCTTTAAATCCCACCCTAGCCTGGGCTTACTAGCTATAGGGTTGATGTGTTATATGAATTCAAGTTTACTATCAAATAATACACCAAGACATTTATATCACTTACACGTGAAAAGAATAAACCGTTAAATAGTAAAACTTATAATTTTACATTTATGTTGTTGATGTTGAAAAATAAAGAATTACGAACATACCAGTCGAAAAAAGATTGAAGTTCATACTGCCAGTTTTCAAAATCACTGGTATTCGAGATACATAATGTTTAAAGACTGTTACATCGTCCGCATAAATCAGACAGTCTGAGTACTTTAACAGAGATGGTATATCGTTAATAAATGAAATGAAAAGGACTGGACCCAAATAGCTACCCTGTGATAATCCAGAATAAACTTTAAAGTAATTCAATTCACAGCCGTTGAAAAGTACCGAATATGATTTATCAAATAAATAAGATTGAAGACACCTTAAAAAATATTCAATAAATCCTAGTTTTCTTAATTTAAATAGAAAAACTCGATGAGAAAGTTTGTCAAACACCTCAGGCAATCTACTTGCCTTTTGTTCTTATAAATGAGACAATGCAATTTTCAGCCAATTTCAGTAAAAAAAAGTTACAGTTGAGCGCATTCAGATTCACAAATGATAGCTTCGAAAAGTTTTGGAATAACCGATAATATCTACCAATAGGTCTATAATTTTTTATTTAAAATTTTTAACATTTTTTGTGTAGAGGGATTATGAAAGAATTTTTCCAAATAAATGGAAACACAGAAGAGGACATGACATTGATAAGTTAAAAATAACGGACAAAGGTAACGACAAGTGACTTACACAGTTTTTCAAAGTAGTTAAATAGTTAAAATAGAAAATTTCGTTAAAATTATCACAATTCAAGTTATTACAGATGTATCTTAAGGTACTAAAAAACTATTATCCGTCAAGTTTTATAAAAATTCAAACCAAAAAAGAAATCAATTGATTTAAATTAAACATTTCAGCTTTTCGAAAAAAACTCCTATCTAAATAAACTAGGATAGGATTTTGCTGTACGTGAATCACCCTGTTTACCAAATAAATTCCATTTCTACTGATTCCCATTAATATCCCATTTTTTTTTGTATAGAGAAAAAAAAACATAAATAATGCAGGATAAAATAAATGAAGGAACGTTCATGCAGCTTTTCACATAGTGTCAACCTTTAAGTCATAGAAAACAGAAAAATTGCTCCCAAAAGTCACATTTTCCATTGCTTCCAAGTTCTCCATGGTGGAATGGTGAAGTCGCTTAGTTTTTTTTTTTTATTTTTCAATGACAACAAGCTAAATTTAAACCCAAGGACATTTTTGGACAGAAGCTGCACACCTTGGTTGTTCTGTTGTTATTCTTATAAATAGTCCTTGGTGCAAAAAAAAAAAAACAACAAAACCAAGTAAAATCAAAACAATGAAGACAAATAATGTTCCAACCGAAAATAGATTTTAAAATAAAATAGACCACTGTGTCGCACGTATTCGCTAAAATACTTTTGGGATTCGAAATGTCTTTGAGATATTAATTTAAATACGCAGTCGAAGAGGAAATGTAAAAAAAAAACAATAGTTACATTTAATTTAAACGGAGATACGTGATTGTCATTAAAATATTCAAAACATAAAAACGTTTGCCCTCGAAATAATTGTATATAAGTCCAAGTCAATTTTATGAAGAACTCGTAATTTTTATTCAAAAAAGTGTTTTAAACTTTTTGTATTGTACAGGAAGTATGTGATAATTTTTTCATAGAAACACTACATAAGCAATCAATTCCAATAAAACTGCAAAAAACTGATCTTATGATTCTATGCTTGAAATGGTATTAAGGACAAACAGTGTTACAACTTATTGGTTTTTAATGCAACAATGTCGAAGAATATGTGGAAAAAAAAATTCGAAAATAATTCATGAACTAAAAATTCTGATTTTGATCGAGCCTTTCGCGGTCCATTTAAAAAATGAAATATGCATGTCGGGTCCAGGTTCTACCGAAGAAGATTATTTAGAATTAGATCTGGAAATCAAAAAGGAAAATTTCCAGAGCCAATCAAATATAAAACACAATCTTTTTAAAAAACAAAAAAGTTTCGTCAACTTAAGACAGCCATAGTAATTGGCTAACTCAGAAGACACATAAATAAGAGTTGACTGAACCCTAATTAAAGTTGATTTTTTATTCGATAAGAACCGCGAAACATTTTAGATTTTTTTTTTTAATTTAGACATCGTCTAAACAGACTGTACACCTACAATTTTTGAACATAAGTTCTTCCATTTTATTTAATGATTGAAGAATATAAACAGGTCAGGAAATTTGTTGATCTATGTATGATAATTTTTTTTAACGAACTCTTACCATAACTTAACAATCCAATTAACTTTAACAATTTAAGAGATTTATATAATAATATGTAAAAATCAGCTGTTAAGGAAAAGAATATTTTATTGAAAACAAAATAAAAATGGGGTGTCATTTTCGCATTTTTTTCACTATTTTGAATCGTAAATAGTTTATTCTTATCCAATTAAGAAAGAAAACAAAAAATCAAGGAAGTGTGTTGAAAAAGTATTGCCTTTTGAATGTCAAGTTGAATTAGAGTTAAAACTAATGGTTATATGGAGTTAATAGTTGGAAAAGTGTTGAGTTAGAATTCAAAATTTAAATGACACAAACATTTTGTTATTGACTATTTCGATTAAATTTTTTTTAAGTAAATTTAAAATTTGACCGAAGTCGAAGAACCGAACTTAAAAGTTATACTATTAATGAAACTGACGTTTTTTTTTTTAATTTATCACCTTAATATTCGTATTGTTTTGGAGAAAACATAATATTAATGAATTTTATATTTCAAAATTGCGTTTGGTTTCAAACTTTTCTACAGAAAAATCAGCTTTCTGCAAATTGCCGAATTGTGAATTAAAAACTGTGTAGAATGTCTTGATTTAATCATTGTAAGTAACTAAATAAATTAAATACTCCTTCTTTTGTCTTTCCGAGCTCGGAAAATTATGAAGAATGGGAAGATGTACTTGATGTTACTATAAATATCCATATTTCAATGGTGGAGAATTGGAGAGTTTCGTTTGTGAATTATTTTTTGGATCACTGGTAGATTCTTTGTAATATAAACGTGGAGTCCGAAAATACTCTCAATTACCCCAAAAATATTGACTGGAAGAAGGTCAGTCAAATTCTTAATACTAAACTGCGCAACAAAACGAATCAGGGCTGCCAGTCCTGCTGCTTCATTGCTGCTTCAGCTTCTACCACTCGATTTACATATTCAATATTTAGTATCTTGCAGTGGCATTAAGGCTTAGGTTAGGTTAGGTTAGGTTAGGTTAGGTTAGGAGGGGCGTGCACAGCCCATATTCTGTTGCGTACACGGGGGTCTATTGGTCCATTGTGATCCCCATTTAATAAAAGCAGATATGCTCCTAACTAATTTCTTATGTAGACTGGTTCATTTTTGAACCAGCCTGTGCTTACAATGAATTTTCTCATATTTGCCATTGAGACCTGCGTTAGATCGTCTAGTTCTCCAAAAAACCTGTTTCCAAAGTAACGGAGGCGATTTGTTTGGAGGTTCGGGCAGTCACAGAGCAGGTGTTTAATGGTTTCAATCTCCTCAACAGCCTGACAGCTCCTACAGAAATCGGGTGCAAATGCACCCATTCTAGTGGCAATTGTGCCAATGGCGTTAGTACACCCATCTGGGTTCTGATGTTCTTTTTACTCAGCGATAAGATATACCGAGTTTCTTTTTCATAAATTCGTCCCTGGAGGACCAAGAGTTATTCATTTGCTCCTTCGTTATTAGGTCTATTTTCCTTTTATTCACGCCAATCGGGATTTTTGGTCCTAAATTTAAAAAGCTACTGCTATTTTTATTTGATAGTGACCCTTTCCTTGCCAGTTCGTCTGCTATTTCATTCCCTTCTATATTACTATGTCCAGGAACCCAGCAGAGGTTGACTTGGTTAGTGTTACAAATATTGTTCAGCATGTCTCCACATTTTGTTACTGACTTGGATCTAATAGTCTCACTGGCTAAAGCTTTGATGGCAGCTTGGCTGTCCACGAAAAATGTGATCTCCGACGAGTTCAATCCTTTCGTGCGTACCAATTCTGCCGCCTTTTCAGTAGCGTAGATCTCAGCCTGAGAGACACTACACTCATCTGGGAGTTTGAATGATTCTTTAATATTCAGACCTTCTTATAACACCCCAGCTCCTGTTCCCTCTTCCATTTTTGACCCATCGGTGTAGAAGGAGATACCTTGTTAACTAATTAGTGAGTTGGATTCCCATCCCTGCCTTTCGGGTATTGTAGTAGAGAAGTGTTTGTTGAAATCTATTCTGGGTGGTAAGTAGTCAGTCGTTACATTAAGCCCGGCCACTGTGTCATACCTTTGCAGGATAGACCCATGACCATAACTGCTGTGCTTCCAAAAGCTCATTTCTTTAAGCCGAATTGCGCTTTTAGCTGCTGTGCATTTTATGTGCTCGTCCAGGACTGGAAGATTTAAAATAATTTCCAGGCCTGCCTCTGGCGTAGAACTCTGTACACCCGTTATTCCTAAACAGGCTAATCTCTGTACCTTATTCTTTTTGAGATAGCTGCTTTTTTCTACAGCTTTCCACCACACGATCGACCCATAGGTAAGAATGGGACGAACTATCGCCGTGTACAGCCACTGGATGACCTGCGGTCGCATGCCCCACCGTGTACCGAAAATTTTTTTGGATGTGTAGAGAGCGCATAGTGCTCTTTTCATTCTTTCCTCTGTGCTCCGTTTTCATGTTAGCTTGGAATCACCCCAAGATATTTAGCCTCGTTGGAAAGTTTCAGAGGAATTTCGTTAAGCTTTGGAGAAGTAAAGTCCTCCAATTTCCTTTTCTTCGTAAGCAGAACTAGTTCGGTTTTGGAAGGGTTAACCCCGAGACCGTTTTGTCCTGTCCAAGAAGATAGTTCTTTAAGTGAAGATTCCATAATATCCTTGATGGTGGTAAGATATTTATTAAGGCTTAAAGAATCAGATTTTTATCTTCCCAAACCTTACGGCTGCACAATGTTACAAACCTGATCGCAGCAAGAATTGGAAGCCCAACTATTTGAAAAGACGAGCTTAAACGACTTCCGTAATGGTTACTCCCCGATATCGAAACAGAAAGCTAGCTATGAGAGGAGCTCATAAATCCTTCATCATATCCCATTAAATACATAGGTCAAACGAGTTTAGCCGAATTTTACCTCAATAGCTTCGTCATTAGACCACACTTGTATGTATTTCAACTCAAGGTTTGTTGCATCTTCGTCAACAGTTTGTGGCTCTTATTTATTTTTTTTTAAGAATCCCTAACCTTTCCTTTATTTAACCTAGTATATCACAAATGAAAAAATGAATAAATGTTTCTTAGTAGTCGAGTACCCTTTATGACTCCTCTGAGTCTCCTTGTTCTATTTGGTGTTAGTTTCATTCGTGTCAAAGAAAGAAAAGAAAACATTCAAGAATGCCAATTGAAGCGAGAAATACCTTCTCTAGTCCTGCAGTTATATGCTTCCTTTCTTCCTTAGTTTGCTTTTCCATTTCAACAGTTTCTAGATACTCTATACCGACCAGTACCTATCAAGAATTTTTTGAAGCTATTTTGTGCCCCAAAAAATATTTTAAGTTTTCTTTTTACTTATTTGAGATTTTTCTTATTGGAATGGAGGTTATATTGCAATTGGATTTCCACAAAAACGACAGAATATAATTTTTTTTTTATATTATTTCGCAATCTCAAATTGAATATTCTTCAAAGCCTCGAATTCGTTTGCTAGAGCATCTGGGGTTTCTTTTGTTTCTATCAAAACGAAAGGAGACTGGAGTAGCTTCAAAGGATGTCTGGAGAAAATTATATTATTTTGGATAAGGGTGCACCATCAACAAAAGCATCATAATAATGATAGAAGTTTTTTTTTTTGTATCTTCTTGTTCAAAGATGGGGTTCATTTTTTTTCTCACGCACTGAATTCAGGAGGGGCATTTTTTTTCGTCACGAATTGGTTATATTGATTTTGGGAGGAATCAATGAAGATAGAGGGAAAAAGGCAAAACCAAACCCAATATATTTGCTAAAAATAACAAATTTCAATAATCAAGTGAAGATATTGACACTGTAACATTTTGAATCATATTTTACTCGTGCAACGTGCTTTAATTTACTTTTTATATAAAGGGTTTTACAATAAGGGCGGATAGGTGAAACGAAATAAAAGCCTTTTGAAATGCCCAAGTATGCCATTATGTATGGAATATGACATTGTTCAAATACCCGCCTCGGTCCAATTTTCAATGACTCGTCCGCATAGATGCGGTTGAATTTAAAATATGGCCTGTGTTATGTTGACCCTAAGGGCAATGGTCGACTGTGGTTTATTTGCACATCAGAAAACCCCACAAGAAAAAGTCTAACAGGGTCGAATCGAATGACCTTCTCTCTCTCTGCGAGAGATAACCTTACCTTCAAATTATGTATGCAGAATGTCAATCGTGGCGTCCGCTGTGTGGCACATAGCGTTGTGTTGTCTAGGTCAATTCACCAACGTCGTTTTAAACAAAACAAAAAAAAAAAAAACGGACGACAAATAGTAACACTAACGGTATGGAGTTAGGCCTAAGTCCCGACTCAAAATTCAGTTGAAGTTGAAGTTTGCGAGAGGCCGAGTTCTTTTGCACGGCGATGAGTTAATTCATATCCTCGGGTTCTGCTTTACACTTCCACGGACCATGGCGATATTCTAGACAGATTTTGTATTCCGTTAGGGACGAATGTTAGACTGTTCAAAAGTGTTACGTACCATGGTGATTTTGCGCCAATAACTAAATAATAAACAACAAATCTGACAGGTGTCACCAAAACAACATAGTCGCCCCAGGCCGCCAAAGTCTACCGGCGCCAATTGAAAAATCAAAGAGATGTGCTTACTGACGGAGTCTTAGCTTAAAGAATTTTATTAAAAAACTCGAAACTTAAGATGGGACGTTTACTATAAGCACCTGAAAGCCACCTAGATAAGTGTGGAGACATTGAATTTTGAAACAAAACCAAAACCCTAAACGTTGGACGACATTTTTTAGTCGCATCATCTTAAACAATAGATACTAATCATCGATCGAGATAGTACTTTGCATAATTGCACGCGGTGGAGCTTTTGGTTATTGGTGGGAGTGGTTATTAACTCGCAATTAGCCAAACGCAAAACAAAGAACTTCTGCCATGCCAAATTTTCTAAACGTAAAGACTGCGGACTGGCAATTTTTTCCACCCTCTGATACAGAGCGAACACTTTATCAATTTGTACTGAGATTTCAAAACAAACGAGTTGCTCCTTTATCATCTTGATAAGAATGCTTACATTAAAAGTATTCCGTCAATCTTTGAAAATTTCACAACTCAACGGCATCTTGACATTTTTTATTCATTGGTGAGAATTTCGCTCATGATTTTATCAATTGCATTGTCATAATTTACATGATTCCTTGCTTAATATTGTGCTTTCTGCTTTCTTTTCAGCTGGTTGCTGTTCTCGCCAGGGTTGTGCTGAAGAATTCTCCAAACTTCAGAGGAAAAAGGTTTGTGGAACTTTATGCGAAATCTTTAATCAAAACAGCTCTTATAAAGGGTTCTCAAAAGGGAGATTTTTAACTGAATAAAACAAGTTATATGTAAAATATCAACGATTTTTGTATTTATTTAATAAGGTCTATCAGTCACATTATATGTGCACGGTTGTTTCCGACTTAAGCAAAAAATTGTATCAGAAAATATTTTGCGGAGTCAAATCTAGCATGATCTTGTTTCAGTCCGCCTATTCATTCAGAATGTTCATTGTGGCATCAGCTGTGTGGCACGTGCTGATATCCTGTTGGAACTACATCTAGCTTACATCAATTAGGCAAAAAAGAAACTGGTTATCATGAATTTGTAGCTCTCTCCGTTGATGGTGTCTTTTTCTAAGAACTACGAACTAATGATGCCAACTTATTATGCAGATTAACATCGTCGCTAATCCGCTAATTTATCTAGCTAACAATGATTTCCAATGTTGAAATTTTTTTATTGTTATTCGTAATTCGTATGCATACAATTCTTATACCATTTTTAAGAAAAAAATTTGGTACACCAACTTATAGTTTTTATTATTGTACAATGTACATGTAAAATCAAAATTAAAAAAAAAATACACCTGAGAATTGTTGGCCCCATATGTGAGGAAGGACGATTCCGGAGACGGTACAATCATGAACTGTACGCAATCTACCTTGAAGCAGATATCGTGACAAAAATTAAGCTCGGTAGAGGGTCTTATTATCTATTAACCATACATATTTTCTAAAGTTTCGAAAAAAATTTTTCATGGCCGTTAAAAAAAAACGCGAGGGAGGAAAAATCAAAAACACTATGCTATGTACCAACTTTAAGGAAAATTGACCGAACCATTTAGGCCGTCAACAGACAGACAGGCAGAACGAATTCCGAGCCCCACTTCAACTCGGTTGAAACAAGAATAACGGTTCCAAGGGGTACCATAAATAACCATTTTTGGGAGACACACTTTTTACTTGCAATACAGATAGTATAGGGTAAGTATTGCATTTGGAAAAAAAAATCGAACTCGATGTTTTGATCAAAGTTGACATCACGATGATAGAGAACAGGAACAAAGTGGGTCCGGCAATTCCGTCTGTCTGTACTTAAAGTTCTTCGGTGATTCCCTAGAGAAGAAATTGAAATCGTATGCTTAGCTCCAAAACTAACGGTACCTGCCATGCAGCCATTATATCAAATGTTGTTTATTGTGAAAACCACTCTAACTATTATGGACATAAATTAAATTTGGTTAAAAAAAAACTTTGTAAAAATGTTACTAACCGTAGGTACCTGTCATAGAAATCGACTTTATCATTGAAGGCTGTAACGATTGTGACCAAAATTTTTATACAGGAGTTCCTTTGAATTTAAAATAATATTGTACATACAAATACTAAAACAAAAATATGTTTTTTTGAAAATCAATATAAATTTATTTTTTTTTTCTAGAAATTAGACGCCAATTTTATGCATTTGAGCATTTTTCTCTAATTTAAACCATATTTTTATATTTATAAGCACTTTTTAAATTCCAAAGTTTTTTTTACATAAGAGCATTTTATTTATATATATGTATGAACAGTACTAAGAATCATATTTTAATTTTGATCATTATCGGAATAACCGATTTTAATTGAATTTTATATGCATAATTGCTTCAAACATTTTTTTGGATTGAATAAAATATGAACCTTATGTTAAAGCATTTTTTTCAAAATTGGTTCATTAATTTTTTTGACATTTAATTTTTTAGACAGAATAATAAAAAACTTAAGTTTTACGTATGACATTGTTTTCTTAAGACTAATTAAAAAATTAACTTATTTACAAAAAACCGTATTTGCATTTTTTTATTTTGAACTTTGCGACAGTAAAAGGATTTTTACTTAACTTAAAATGTTTGAGCTCAGTGGGAGCTTTAAGGATAGTTGGAGAGTCGAGAGTACCTATTAAATGGAGATACTGATGCACATTGGTTTTGAATGTCTGAATATCACAATGGAAGGATTGAACTCACTTGGAATTTTGTTTAAGCTCAAACTACTTCATCCAACCTTGTCGTGCTTTATAAATTATATATTATCAAAATTATTTAACAAGCATAAACACAAAAAAAAAATTATCTCAAAACTACAGGATACGTTTTATGTTCCAGGTCGATGGTTTTTTTTAGTACGTAACATTTAGATGAAATAGAATTTTATGATTTATATTTTATTGATAATTTATACAGTCTTTAAAACTATGTATGAAATATGATGTGGGTGAAGTAGGTGTCACTGGCAAATGCTGTCTCTAAATGTACTTTAATAAAATCAATTTCGAAGACTTTTGTTATAATTTCAGCAACCATTTCTTATGTTGTCCTTAACCATCGAAGTTGTGATTCATAAATATTGATGTATACCTTTTTTTTTCTAGTGTCCTCTCAAAAATAAATAGGGAAGCAACACATCAGACGATAGTGAGAGGGCCGGTTGATATCATCACTTTTTGTTATTATTCAGCCTGAAAAAATGTCTCGTAAAATTTGTAGCTCAAGCTCTTTTTAATGTGTCACCGTCTTGTTGGAACCATATTTTGTCTAGACCTAATTGATTCAATTCGTGTACAAGAAAGTTTTCCAACACGTCCCGATAGCATTCACCAGTAACTGTTACGACGTTGCCTCATGGCATCTTCAAAGAAATATGGACCCAATATCGCCGCCACCGGTTGGCCCAAATGGAGCACAATACAGTTACTATACGAGGGTTTAGTGGTCTTTGATGTATCACTCGAGTGTTTTCACTGCCCCAAAACCGGCTATACGAAATGTGCTTTATCTCTTTATAATGAATTTTTCCCAAAAATCACGTTTTTAGAGTTATTTAAAAAAAAATAATAATTTCAACCACTCTCCACAAGCGTTTCGAAGGTGATTGCCATCTTCTTTAGGAGAGATCCTTAATTATACAAATAAATCAATTAAACATATGTAAGTGATAGTGTGTAAGGCGGGAATGATTATAAACGTACATGAATGTTCTTGTAAAGTTTAAAATATACATTTAGAAAAATAACCCGTTGTGAAACAAAATGAACTTGAAATTTATTTTTTTGTTTTACATTTAAAGTCTTCTAAACAAGTTTAGTCCAAGTTGTGTCAAGTTTTGGATCGGTTCTCAGAAACCAAGAACTTTGTTCTTACAAAGACATGATACCTACTTCTAAACATCTTTTGAAAGCTAATTCTTGGGATTCGAAATTCCTCGCTTTTAATTTCCTCTTCTTAAGATTGACAAGAAAAAAAACATAAATATACGAGTATGCCCCTAGGTATAGCTTTCGGCTCTAATTTTGTAATCCTTAAAAGCATCAAAACACATAAAAAAAAGAATACAATTTGTTCCAAAAAATTAAATTAAATCAAACCCTAACAACCAACTCCATAACTAAATAACAAAACAAAAAATAAAAGGGAAAACTTGTTCCATCTTTCAAAAACTTCTTTTCTTTTGAAAAGAAAGGAAAAGTTTTCTTTTTCTTAAAAAAAAAAAGAACTTTTGCGTGTCACCTCTTATCTGTTTTCTCAAAAGAATCCTCGGTTTATTCACCTATAAACACACACATTATGTGATTCTTCCTTTTCGCCTTCTTAACAACTTTATCTCTCTACTCTTTCTTAATAAAATGATTTATTAACGGTCGATTTGGAGCTTGTCTACCTTTCCACAACCATAAATCCCCGTAGGTCATGTTTTGAATAGCAAACACAAAAAAAAATATCACTGACTTAAAGCTCTTCATTTCAATCAAACATGGGCGAAAGTTAGCACGATTTTGCTCTCAAATGAAAACATTGATCTAATATTCAAAACAAATGAGAAAAGCAAAACAACTCAAAACGAGATGAGAAAGTTCGTGCACACGAGATACAACAAAACCACCCTTGAATAACATTTTTGGCGCCAAAACTCAGTTGATGCAAAAAGCTTCCTCAATTCGCCACAACCTAACAGCTGATTTTGTGCGAATTCGCTTGGTTGTGTTTAATCAACGGAACAGAGGAAAAGTTTACCAACGCCGCCGCCGTTGTCGCACGTTTGTTTGTCAGTTAATTCTACACAAATGTGTATTTGCACAGCTTGCTCCTCCGCTGTATCTGTATCCAAAAGATACTTTCTGTTTTGTGTACGGTTTTTCCAAATTTCAGTATTCAGTTTGTCAGTTCAAATTGATTCATGTGTGTCGGTCGGTTAGTTAGTCGGCGAATGCGAATTATTATTTATTTTTGTATCATTCATATACATTTCAAAATAATTGCGCGTTCATTCCTCCAGTAAGCTATCAAACGGATTCTCTTAAAAAATTAGGCTTCTGCTTCGCGACATAGAATTCAAATAGTTTATTTCTTCGGCTTCGGACCGTTTATTTCTCCAAGGGTGCTTGCTTTTGCCCTCATCGTCGCAGAATTTTGTCGTGATTCAAAAATGATTTGTAAATTTTGTGTATACATTTTTGTATTTGTTTTTAAATCTGTCGGCTGTGCTAATAAATTTTGCAGCACTCTTTGATTGATGCAGTGTAAATGAGAAAATCCATAAAAGTGCATTTGCAGCTGTGGTGATAAATATAAATTAATAATTGCAGTTCCTTCCCATTTATACATAGCCTGTGTTTGTGTTTTTTTCTCTCTGCGAACCTATAGTTTTTAACAAAAACAAAATTCAGTTTTTACAGTCAAAATATTATTCTCTGGATTTCATGTTGGGCGCCATTTAGGAAAAATGGATTTGTAATTATTGTGCTATAGTAGTTCTAGTTTTTATAATTGATGTTCGTTGTTTGCTTACAGAGGTATAATGTCCATCTGTAAGGACCATTTTCGTTTTGCAATTCGGGTCACGAATGATTTTGTTTTGAACACTTTAGTTTAAGAGAACATGGTAAGGTTCATGTCATAACCGTTAATAATAATTATTATTATTAAGGATAAATAAATAAGTTAGCGCTGGTGCGGGATAATAAAATGAATGAGAGTGAAGAAACGTGTCAATAAATAAATACAAATTGAGTTCATTTTCAACCCTTGTTTAAAAGTGAAGTTAAGTGAAATCGTGGAAAATCGAATGCAATTAGTGTTCTAAAAAAATCAACATTGGTAAATGTGTGTGGCGTACGTAATATGGGTGGAATACGCGTTGGTTTGTCAATAACAAATGTAAGTGTAAATATGCAAGTTTATAATATTTGTTTGCAGGAACCTATAAATAGATTATGCTTCCTCCACATATTCAATTAAACAAATTACTATTAGCAAAACCGACGAATTTACGAAATTTTAGTATTTACACAGATTAATGAAAGAAGGGGATGTGATTATTCACTTCATATACGTGGATAACGTGGAAATTTTAAAACCTATGGTTTGATGTAAACGAAACCAAACTTCAGAGAGTGCAAATTCCGATAACCCAGAGAGAGGTTTTTACTTTTAGTTATAATTGAATTTTAATTATCCCGTTTGGTCGAATACAAACTGTCTGTGGAGTTAACTTTTTTTTCAATTATAAAAAGAATAAATTAAATTAAATTTATTAAATATTTAAACGAACTAAATTGAAACTCTCAATTGGAAATGGTTAAAATCAACCAGCCAATAATATATTAATTAAATTTATTAATTAATAAACGTAAACCAAATATACGTTCTTTTCATATAGTCAAAGAAGCGGAAAGATAAGACCATTGTAACGATTGCGTTTTTTCGTATAATTCCAAATAAGACACACGTAGGGTTGACTAGGGTAAATGTGACAACGGGCAAAAATCTATTCCCTAAAAGAAGAGAGATAAAAAGTTTTTTTTTTTTTGATCAGAAAGATTCTTTCAATATAGTCAAGTATATTCAAGTCGTGCATAGACAAATAAATAAATTTGGTGGTGCAACACCTCAAAGAGAATTAGGATCTAGTGACTTTCAACTCTCAACCATTTCTGTGTGCGTGTTACCAGAAATGGAGGGGACCTACAATTTTCTGCCTATTCCGAAAGGCTCATGAGCAAAACTTTTCATGACAAGAGTTACCCTTGAAGGATTATTCAATTTCTCACAAGAGACAGGAAAAAACTTTTTTGCAGCGGCAGGGAATCGAACCCACGACCTTCTGCATGATAGTCCAATGCACTAGCCATTATGCCAAGGGTTCGTGCATACATTAAAAAAAAATTAAAGGCGATATTCAACAATAAGTTTCCCTTGAACTTTGTCTAAAAGTAATTAATTTCGATGCGCCAGATATTTTCCAGTATTTTTGTTAATAATACATAATATTCGCCAAAAAATATGCAAACCTACCTGGTTTTAAAAAACTAAAATAAATAATCATATAAAAAACTTGAACAACGAGTATTTCTGATTGTGATTCTGATTGTATTACATTGAAGAAAATAAATTGCACGATTGGATCGCACCAATCGAATTTAATTTTAAAAATCAATATAACTATAGAAAAATGTTGACAACCATACAAAAAAACTATAAATCGTTGTAGCGGTTTATACAAAAATTATCTGTTACATACAAAATTTTTAAAACATTTTTAAGAAAATATTTTGGAACGTCAACTTAAAACTTGTATTATTGTACGAACAAAAAAATACTGACCCGTTTTTGAGATATAGAATTTTCAAAAAAAAAATGTTTAAGCTTTTAAATGCAATTTTTTTTTGGAGAAAAATACGATTTTCGAAAAACATTTTTTAACATTTGTATAGTTTGTACCGTTATATTTAGATACAATATTTTTGTTTATCAGATCCTGACATCTTGTAAAATTGTATTAATCAATCAATTTTTCAAATTTAAAAAAAATCAAACATTGGGTTTTCGAAATATTGAACTTTGAAACAATTTTTTTATTTTTTTTTAAATAAAAAAAAATTGTTTAAAAAATTTTAATACACAATACTATCCAAACTTTTGGGTTGCTGTAACATACAAAAATGATCAAATTCGGTTGAACCATTTTTAAGAATATCAAAAAAATGGTTCAAGGGAAGATACCATTAATTACAATTATTGTTAATTTTGTTTTTAAGAGTTACCTACTTAGTTTTAGTAAAATGAAATTTTGTGATTTTTTTTTAATCTGCGACTTATAGGTACTCGTACTATAAGGCAAATTATACATTCGTAAAAAAATAGAACTCGAGATTTTTATCAAAGTTGACATTACGATGATAGAGAACACGAAAAAGTGGGCCTCGCAATTCTGTGAGTCTGTCTGTTCGAATACAGTCTAAGCGACTCGGCCGGTTTTCTCTTAGCTTGGTATATGTATATTATTTATTTGTTTTTCATTTTCTCAAAAATGGTACAACCGATATAGATCATTCTTTCGATGCTAAAGCTCGTTTTTTTTAACTTGATAGTTAAAAGTTTCTTAATACATTTTACAAGATGTGGCCAAATCTTTTTATTTTGCCCAAAAATAACGGTACAATATAGATCGTATAACAGTACATCATACTAATGTTGAAAAAACGGTTTTCTAAAATCGTATTTTTCTCGGAAACGGCGGCGGGCGGCGCGCCTAGAATGTTGAGATTTTTTTAAAATTTTATGCTTATGAACAGTTTTTGCTAGTAACATTCATTTTTGAAGTTTTTAGTCTTTTACATATGTATGTATATGAACATTTATTTAAAAAATTTAAAAATGTTATTTCTATCAAGTTTAAAGAAAATCAGCCGAGCCGTGTAGGCTATAGTCGAAGATACAAATAGACAGAATTGTGAGACCCACTTTAATATATCTTCATATTTAGAAAGTATCTCCTAAGTATTTCCTTTAAGACTTCTACTATTTCTCTAGTGTTTAGTACCATTTTTCATTGGAACAGATTCTGCCTCCAAAATTTTTGAATATCATTAATTTGGATTTGCTTATGTTAATTGTAAGGTTCTACTGTGCACAGTATTCAGAAAGCTTGGTCATCATAATCTGCTGGAATTGCGGAGAATATACCATAATAACTGTACCTATCGTCCGCAAATACAAGAGCTTTAAATAATATTTCTGCTTACTCCACTGCTCTGGCAAATGCAAGCGGACTAGGACTAAGTGCATACGGTTGTCTTACTAAAGTTTGAGTATGGAACCATTACATTATACCGTGCCCATTTCATACCCCTGACCTTGTAACATTATACAGACTTTAAAGAAGTTTTCCAAACTTAAAGAAATACCTAATCCATGGGCGACTTACCTTATAGATGCAAAGTATACGATACATTATTTTCTCTACTTTTATTACTCAAATTTTGATCAGATTCCCCAACACCTGTTTTAATATTATATATTTATGTAATTATGTATATTTATTTTAATAATACATTTATTTATGATCATGTTAATATTTTTGTGATAAAATATAAAACATAAACATTTACACGAAGTCCTATATTCTGCTAAAATATTTCATGTAACTTAATTTAAAAACATACTATTAAGTAAGATAATAAATTTTGTAATTTATCACATCTCTGTACTGCTGCAATGATTTTAAAACTTCAATTTTAAAATTGATAATATCTACCTTTCTATCTATGTATCTATCTAATTAAAGGAAATAAAATAAAAATACAAAAAAATACACAAAATACTTTCAACTAGCTTTTTTGCACCCAGTCTTGTTCCATTACACAGTCGAGGCATAATCGAAATTGGTACTACATTTAATTGTAAATTGTGAGGTGGTAGTCCAGGCGAATACAGGGAATTTAAAAAGTTTGTGGGATAGTTGACTACGTCATCCTGGTTTGTAACTGTGTCAACTGATTTGTACGAAAACAACTCTCCAGGAAGAAAATTCTGAATGGTTGCATGGAGATCATCGACATCTTTGTTTTTGGCCGCCAATATTGCTCGTTCATTCAGCCAGTTATAGTTTCTGAACTGTTGTTCTATGTCCACGCTAAATAAGCTCCTCTTTTGAGTCAACGCATCAGTGACAGAAATCCCTGAGTAGTGTAATTCATCCGGTCGAGGTGTCAACATCGACCTTACCTTTAACAATATCTAATAACTACTTCGAAAACATAATCGCAATTTATTCTTGTTGCAAAAACACTCGGATGTTAGTTATTAATTGGAGTATCTTTTCACAAATTAGATGATTTTAAGCATGCGTTTAGTTCGTCAGCAACAGTTGATCGAGAAATAATTGGAAGAGTCTGACGAAAATTCCCTGACAACAGAATCATGGTTCCACCAAAAATGTTTTGTTTGTCACGAAGATCTTTTATCGTTCTGTCCAGTGCCTCTGTTAAGTATTAACTTCCCATAGGGAGTTATTGTAATCGGTCCGATTTGTCAAATTGGAATTTTTGACATTTCTCGACGTTTCAAGGTCCCTAGAGGCTATATCAATCATTTTTAGAGAGATGTCTGTGTGTGTGTGTGTACGTACGTTCGTACGTTCGTACGTTCGTACGTTCGTACGTTCGTACGTTCGTACGTTCGTACGTTCGTACGTTCGTACGTTCGTACGTCCGTACGTTCTTGTACCATTTTTCGTCGTCGATATCTCAAGAACGAGTAAAGATATCGACTTCAAATAAATTTTGTTTAATAGGTAATAACTTCGAAAGAGGCTGAAAGGGCGTTTATTAAAATTTAGTGAGTAGTTTTTTCACTATAACGGTTTAAAAAAAAAGTAAAAATTTTGGTTAGTTTCAAATATCTCACGAAAAAATAATGCTATTGATTTAAAATAAAATTTAGTGTACTCATTATAAGGTCATACAGATTTGTTATAAATTTGGAAAAAAATGAACATACCGTTATTTTTTTAAATAAAAAAAACTGAAAAAAAAAATTTCATAACCCAGATATTCTAAGAACGGAAAACAATTTGAAACTCAAAATAATTTTATTTTACGAAAAATAATGTGTTTGATAACTGGTGAAAATTTCAAAAAAATCTAGTTTACAGTTTTTTTACAAAAAATAAAAAACTATATAAAATTCTATTGAAAATTGGTAAAAATTGTTTTTCGACTCAAATTTCTCGAGAACTAGTAGTGATATTGACTTCTAATTTAGTTTATTTTATACATAGTATAATTTTGTACAATTGGTAAAATGTTGACAAATATTGAATTAGATAATAGTTTTTTTTTAAATAAAAAAACTATTAAAAATTCTAGTGAAAACTAGTTAAAATTGTATTTCAAGTCGAATTTCTTGGGAATGAACACCGATAGTGCCTTCTAAAGTATGTTGTTTTATACATCGATACCTTCCCGTAAGAATTTATACTAAGCCACATTTCTAAAATTGTTCAGGAAACGAAAAAAACGAAGAAAGTTCTAGTTGAATCATAGTGTGCTAAGAGACAATTTTAGTTAAACTAAGTGACATCTAAAAAACTTTTTTGTTGCTCACAATCAACATCAACAATCTCAATTTCAAATCTCTTTAGATAATTAAAATGCTTTTCAATCTTAAAATAATGTTTGTTTGAATTTTACAGCTAAAGTTTGTTTCGCTGAAAATTTGGTTATTTGAAAAAAACTAAATATAAAGTTTTCAAGACCACAAATGGGAAGTTATCAGTGTGGGTCGCACCCAGCCTCTTTTTTAATTATTTAATGAAGAACGAATTGTTAAGTATTTAATTATTTAATGAAAAGCGACTCTCACTTTCCGTGGTTTAAAGTAAACTCACCGAACATTCATGTTTCCAATCGAAACTTGCCAATGACCAAACAGTCTACGAAGCATTTTGAGGTCGTTTCTCTCTTGTGCCAATTGCAATGTCGAAACACTATTGATGAGTTAGCTTACTTGTAATTCTGCAATAGTGTTGCGACATAATGTAATGAGCTGAGGTGGTGCAACCTCGTTAATGCCTCGCGACCTAAATACAGTTCATAACACCTGCAATCTCTTGTCGGCCATCGTTCATTCATCCCAAAACGATCAATTTGCATATCTGTAGAATCTTCGCCATTGCGCTATTTTTGGCGATGTTGCAAACTGGTGCTTCTTTGATTTGCAAGGTAGAATGTGCAGTTTGTCCACCTTCTAACAATGTTGCAGCTATTCCAGATAAGCCCAATGCTAGGGTTACTTCATTTTGTGATCTGATCTTTGTCAACAGTAAACAAATTAAGAAAGATTTTCTAATCCCCCCGGGAGCATCAATAAAATGAAGTAAATTCCACCAGATCCACTGTTCACACTGTTCATTCAATTGCGTAACATTTGAATGAACTGTTTCGGCCAATACTTCAGTATCGTATTGTTGCTCTCTTTGCAGCTCGTGGTTAAATGCATCGCGCATAAAATGATTTAGTGCTGTCATGCCCAAACACAACAATACTTTATTTACTATTTACTATTTACTATTTATTTAGAGAACTAAACAACATTTACAAAGATTACACAAAGTATCTTAAATGACGTAAATGTGATCATTAAAATTAGTTTTAGATAATTTAAATTTAGAGATAAGGATAAAAATAAGAACAAGATTACAAATTTACAATAAAATTAAGTTAACGTTATATGTATTTTAAAATAACAATATAAAAGTGGTTGCTATACCACAATTAAAATAAAACAATATTATATAAAAAGAAGCGTATAAGAGCCCTAATACCTAAAGATTGCCAGCCAAGTAAGAAAAGAGAGATACATTAAAACTGTTAACAAAACAGAGTCTTCTTATGCTAAGAGGAAGAGAGTTCCATAAGCGAACAGCGTAGACAAAAAATTGACGCTCGGTTGTGATGCATGTAGCACGAGGTATGGTAAAAGTAAAAGTTCTAGATGAATTTGAAAAAGCTAGTTTATCATAAAGATATTCCGGTTTACGAGAGGTTATGATTTTATGAAGATATTTTAATGAACAAAAATCTAAATATTTATTTAATGTTAAACCCAAAATATTGGTTTTATATGGTGATATATGATCCCGACGATTTAAACCATACACGTAACGAGTAACATTATTAAAAACGACATTAAGTTTTCTTCTAGACTCAGCATTACAATACATTGAAACTTCACATCCAAATGATATAATTGGCACAATAAGAGATTTTGCTAACATTAATCTTGTTTTGACAGGAGTATAATGCTGTGACATAAATAGGTTACGTAGACATCCATAAATTTTTCCTACAGTGGTACGAGTATTGAGGTCCCATCTAAGGTTACTATCAAACCAAATTCCCAAGTTCTTAGCCTTATCAACGAATTCTAATTGTTCACCTCCAAGATATATATTTGAGAAGCCACACGAATTTAAGTTATTTTTAGCTATAAGCATACACTTGGATTTTTTTGGATTCAGAAAAAGATCGTTTCTTTTAGACCACTGAAAAATACTTTCAAGATCACAGTTAAATTTAAAAGTAGCGTCCTCAATGAGGCCAGTTTTGCAACTCAGATACAACTGCACATCATCGGCGTACATATGAATGGATGAATACGTTATACTACCTGGAAGATCATTAATGAAAATCGAGAATAAAAGTGGGCCCAAAATAGACCCTTGTGGGACACCCGTGAATGTGTGATTGAAATTCGACATAGCATTGCCTGCCATCACTGCTTGATTTCTGCCGCTTAGGTAAGAATTAATCAATAACGCCGCTGAAGAGGAAAAATTGAATTCTGTTATTAATTTTGACACAAGTCTTGAATGATTTACCGTGTCAAATGCTTTGGAGAAATCCAAAAGGGCTAACAGCGAGATTTGATCTTTGTCCATTGATATTCTCAAATCATCCGTAACCTTCAACAGAGCAGAGGTACAACTATGTTGTTTTCGAAAACCTGATTGGTGTTTACATAGTAAGTCATACTGTTGAAGATGGGAAGACATTTGGATATGAACAATTTTCTCAAAAACTTTCGACAAAAACGGTAGTATCGCGATGGGACGAAAATCAGGGGGCCTTTGAGAAGTTCCCTTATTCTTTAGAATAGGTATTATTTTTGCAGTTTTCCAAGCACTGGGAAAACAAGAAGTCATTAAAATACTGTTAAATAGATGGGTAAGAATTGGAAGTATAAAAGGTAAAAGCATTTTAATAAATATAGGATGTATTTCATCAAGACCTGGCGATTTAGATTTAACACTCAACACTGCTCTTACAACGTCTGTCTGCTCTACACGATGAAACTCAAAACCTGCCACAGAAAGAAACGTATTTGAGGAGGAGACGTTTAATGTGGATGTCACAGGGCATTGCACAAATTTCTTGTTGAGGTCATTCAAATCAACTCCAGAAAAATCGAAATCGTCTTGGCTGCCAATTCCAATACCTCGTATGTTTTTCCACAGAGTCTTTGTTGGTAAATTACAAACAAGGTGCCTTTTGTAAAAATCACGCTTAGCCTTACGTATTTTTAAATTTATAGCATTTCTTAATATGCGAAAATCTTCATAGAGCACCGGCAACCTATATCGTTTCCATCTCCTAAAAGCCAAGTTCCGTCTATTCGTGAGTTCAATGATCTCAGTATTAAACCAAGATATAACAGAATTTTTCAAAAATTTAGTTTTGATGGGAATATGCACATTATACAAGTTAAGAATAACATCATTAAACACACTAACCTGGTCATTAGGTGACGGATTATTTAACAAACTTTGCCAATTCACTCTTTCAAGATCAGCTTGAAGTAAATTTGTATTTATAGAATTGAAATTTCTATATTTAATAGACCGGGGTGCAACGGAAAACGAAATTTTGAAAGTTGCAAATAAAAGGTCATGCTTGGAAAACATGGGAGCGGAAACTTGATCAAAGAAAACATTACCACTGATGTTGGAAAAAAATAAGTCTATTAAAGAACTACTTGTGTTAGTGAAATGAGTTGGTGCTGATGAATTTATTAGATTGAGACTTAGAGATTTCATGTTGTTCAAAAATGAAGCACTATTTACCTTACTTAAAACATTACAATTAAAATCGCCACAAACAATTACATCCGAATAGAAAGTTGATATATTTTCCAGCAACGAGTACAGGGGAGACATAACTATTTGATTGTTTGGCCGATAATATACTCCCAGAAGAGTTTTTCTATTATCACAGACAATCTCCACGAAGCAGTACTGCGCTGGACTATCCGGGGGAGACGATAAAACAAGTTTACATTTGATATTTGAACGAACATATATTGCCGTACCAGAACCTATCCTATTATATCTGTCACCACGAAATAACCTAAAACCACTCATATCATAACTTACATTCTGAATATTAGGTTTAAACCAAGTTTCAGATACACACACAACATCAACACCAGAATCAACGAACAGCTTTCTAAATTCATCTATTTTGCAGAACAAACTCTGTGCATTAATATGACACACGCGAAGTCCATCGCATTGCTTACACAAAATATTAATTAAGATTCGCAAATTTACCATCAATAGACACATAATTTCTGCCATGATCAATGTCTTAGTGTAAATTTCTGCAGTAATTTGTAGTGTAAAGACATCAGGTGTTTCACAGCTAGAACATTTTGTCTAGGAAAATTATATTGTCGTTTTTAGTATTTGTCGTTACTTATTATTTATGTTTCTCACAACTTAAACCTTCCCTGAACTTCCCCAAATATTTAGAGGTAACAATTATAAAAATCGGTCTAGCCATTCTCGAGTTTTAACGAGACAAACGAACAGCAATTGATTTTTATATATCTACTAGCCGCCCGTGCTCGCGTTGCTAACTACGAATATTTTTTTTTTTTAATTGTGAATCTAAACCATTCTCAGATCCCCTTGAACACACACAAAAAATTTCATCAAAATCGGTCCAGTCGTTTAAGAGAAGTTCAGTGACATACACACTCACAGAAGAATTATATATATTAAGATAATTATATTATTATTTTATATTTTATATTTTTATTATATTATTATATTTATATTATTATATTTATTATATTATTTTTTGTATATAGCCATATTATTACTTCAGCCTTAGAGGCCAGTTATATGTAGGTATCATTGAAATGCATCACTGAAAATTTGATTTCATTTTTGAAGACCAGACGTATGGCTTAAATTGGTATCAAAATGAAGCCAATGAATTCTAGAATGTTTTTACTCTAAAAAATTTAATTTTCTTTTTTAGAAATCAATTTCAATGAATAGCTGATTTTTGTTTCTTTAACTTGGAACACAATTGTTTCACTGAATGTGTTCGATTCTCCTGTTCTCAAATGTCAGTTTTGCTTTCAATGATCAATTCTAACCTTAAATACCCAGAATTGATTGTTTTCAGTCACTGACAGGATCTTTAACTGAAACAAATTTTTCAATCATTGCTATAACTGACTTGTCAAAAAAATTAAATCAATATTCCACTGATTTGTTTCAATGATGTATTTCAACGAAAGCTATAACTGAGGCCTTAAATAATAATAAAAAAAACAAGTCTGATTTACCCTGTCGTGTAATTCATTTAGTGGCACAAGATCAAGACTTTCAAATTTGTCGTAGAAGTATGTCATTGTAAATATCATTTTACACAAATTTTATTTCTATCAAATCAACTTTTCGATATGTCTTTCCAATGCCAAATAAGACCGCCTTAGCCTAGTCACTGGCCTTCATAATCATTCATTTTTAACATAATTTATACGGCTCTCAAATAAATGACAAATGTCACACTATTGCACGCACTTACATACCTGAATGATGATGAAAAGTTTTTAGAATTGTTCTAACTCTATAAACAAAATATGGGCGGTAAATCGTCATCTATATGTAATTATTCAAAAAACATTTTCACGCAATGGGAGCGTTTAATGCATTTTATAATAAACTTATCCTCTTGCGTTTACCACGATAAGTGTACGTAGACATGAAAATGAAATACGAGTAATATAAAATCCTTTTTATCCGAGAGGCCAACACTATCGGAAGCTCTGTGGTTAACGGGTTCAGAACTGAAATGTTGGGCGGATTATCCTTTTGACACTTTAAAGGCTGCAATGATAAATTGAATTTCATTCGATGTGTTTCTCTTGTATTTCCCTTTATGACATTTTTGTTATTTTTCATTAAGGGAGCTTTTAATTGGATGAGGATTTAACGAAAACACAATAATGATGGATTATTTCGCTCATTACTCCTTGATCAAATTGTTATGTAGTCTATATCTATACTCATATTTTAATTCAAGTTTGAATAATCCATTGCTTAATACATTATAACAATTGCAATACTTCATTCTCAATGGAATAAAATACCATTAATAGAATATCAGCATCACTTAACTGTGATTGACATTTTTTGTGGGTACGCCTACGTCTGCACAAAATAATAAATCAACATGAAACATTAATTTGATTAAAATAAATCGTAGCTTATTGTTCTTTTTGATCGATTTGTGTGTCTTCTTCCATACCCCAACCTCCAATTGACAGCTTCTTCCATTTAAAAAAAAAAAATAAATAAATAAAAATGGCGAATATTGCCACAAAGTGAACACTTTTCCAACCAATCCAGCGTACTTAGAATTCCTGTCTTTTTTTTTTGTTGTTCCTTGAATTCCTTTCTTGGGGGTAAAATAAAGTTTCGCTATCAAATTATTTAATTTGGAAAGTCATCTCGCTTTCAAAAACTGATCATCTCCTCCGCTAAGTGAATTGAATTGCGGCAAGGACGGGCGTAAGGAAAAACTTCACTGCCACTCGGGGCAGTACATGTCTTGGTTCTCTTATACTTTTTATTCCTTTTTTACAACTCCCATCACTAGCCACGGATTTTACTTTTATTTTATACTGCCAAATCCTTCCTATAGTTACCGGATACGGATTCTCGCAATCCTGGGAAAAATATCGCTTCAACATTTTTATTTGTTTCTGTTTCAGATTTTTTTTAAGGACATTAAAAGAGAGAAAATTTCATTGAAAGAAGAAAATCCTTTTGCTATATAATAATGAAGGTTTTGTTATATGATTGCTGCGTGAAGACATTAAAACGAACTTGAAAAGGATAAAGTTATTCTTTTTAGCAGATCTACTAAAATACGAGTATAAAAAAATCTATTGATTCTTTTATTTTTGTTGTACTCTTTTCTCTTCGTTTTATTTGATTTTCTTAATTTAAAGTCGTCTATTGAAGCGGAGTTCTTATGAAACAAAAAGGATAATTAATTTGAGAAATAAGCTACCTACTAAGGGCTTAATTTAAACCTAATTCTATTTGAGGTTATTCAATTTATTTTTTGTGTAAAAGATTTCTTCTTGAGTAGGCATCATTAAATAAAACGTCAAATGAAGGCGATCTATGAACCAAAATTCCTTGTAGTGAAGAATTGCTTAACACAAGGACTGGGTTGAAAGGACCACAATAAAGTATGTATATATGTATACTACACCCTTGTGGAAAAATATAAATAGATAGGATGTATAATTAATTTGTTAGATTATTCTCTTGTAGCTGTTAGACTTAGACTGAATACAGGAAGGGATTTAAAATATTCATATAGAACCTGAAATCCCAAAAACTACGCTTGATTGATATATGTACATATAACAAATGAACCTTCGAAACACCCAAGACAACCTTGTGAACGAAGTATAGGAAATATAATAGGTATAATGTGGAAAACCCATTTCCAGCAGTGGCCTAATGGCCAACTTGTGGTGTGTGCGAATGATTTGGCAGAGGAGAGAACCCACATCCAGTCAACTTCTACATTTTAAATTAATTTTAAATGAAAAAAATCAAATACCAGCGTTACCACTTCCGGAAAAAAAAGTCGAAGTAGATTTCAAGAAAAAAATGAAGTAAATTGAGAAAAATCGAAGTACCTAGATTTCAAAATGACTTTTTATTTGCATTTAGAAAAAAATTGGTATCGAGATTTTCATCAGTTATTACAAAACGTAAAAGTGGTGTTCAGTCTGTCTGTAGGTCTGTTGGACCTTTTTTTGGAATCCCCCCCCACCAAAATCAAATTATGAAGGAGAAACACTTTTTTATGGTAAAAAAGTGAAGTATAAGCGGGCCACCCACAGTACTATAACTAAAACTACTTTTTTATGGGATATTTGCTTTTTTTGCTTGCTTACGCATTACGACGTATAAACAGTGAGATATGTATGGGGGGCCATGCTGCCCCCCTGCAACCCCCTGGCTTGGGCACACTATAGGATTTGGGGTAGGTGCGAGGTTGGGTGTATCCAAGGTTTCTTTTGCATTTACAGAATCTGGATTTAAAGAAGCTTTGAAATTACCCTATGGCCTATATTCATTTTTTTATACTTCACTTTTTTACTATAACAAAGTGTTTCTCTTCCATAATTTGATGTTTTTTATCAACAGCACACTTTTTCTTATCGATTCATAAAAAAAAAGTGCATTTTGGTTGAATTCCGAATAAGGACCGGTCTGTTACTCAACCTGCCGTCTAGAGGAGAAATTATGTATTTTTACTTGTGTTGACGCTTATATTTTTGTATGGAAATTCTGGGCTTACATACTATAGATAAAATAGAGAAACTGGAGTGGTTTGAGGCTTTTTTTTTGTAAAATTGAAGTAGGTTGAAGCAAAGATTTTTAAAAGGAAGTAGATTTCAGTATTTTGCTGATGGTGCGAAGTAGGAAGTAGATTTTAAAATATTTTGAAAAAAAGAAGTAGATCTACTTCAATTAAAGTAAAGTGGTAACACTGATATGAACTCAAGTTATATGAGTATCCCTCAAAAAGAGAACCATATCGCTGTTCTTACGAAGATTTTGAAAAATGATAACGGGAATGTCTCGCTGACAAGAAAAACCAAGGGAAACATTTGGAGAGGCCATCCCATGTTCTACCATTTAGACAGGAGACAATTTAAGCAAAAATGTATTTGAACAAAATTTAAAAAAAAATCCTCCTAGGAATTGTTTTAGTAAATTAATTTCTTTTATACGACATTTTCCAATAAATTAAAAAAACGTTTGCCAATTTTAAGTATTAAATAATAAATATTAAAGGAAATCATTTAAAAAAATCTTTCACCCATCTTCAATATATTGAATTTTCAAAAAAAAAAAATAGATTTTTTTTCATCTCCTTTCTCCTACCCCAAATTTCTTTATCATTATAAGGGTATCAAATAACTCTTGGGCGCGAGTGAATCAGAAAAAAAAAATCAAAGATACTAAAAATCTAA
Source organism: Philhelius festivus (assembly GCA_963931855.1). NCBI lineage: Eukaryota > Metazoa > Arthropoda > Insecta > Diptera > Syrphidae > Philhelius > Philhelius festivus. Next base: position 238,775,261 of record OZ007554.1, read on the forward strand.
TCGACATTTTATGAATATACCTTCTGCAATCTTAATTTTAATAATCTAAATATGATTATTAAATGATATCAAAATATTTAAAAATTTATTGAATAGTAAAATTTTCTAGAGTTTTCCTTGTCAAAAAATATTTTTGAAAGTTTTGACATTCAGTGTTGTTTAAGCTTTTTAAAATATTTTACGTAAAAAGTATAATTTTAATCCGAAATACAATATATGGTAATGTCAAAAATAAAAATGTTTTTATGGCTTAAACTATCAATAAAATCTGAATTTAAATGTGTTTCATGTAAATTTATATAAAATTCTAGCTTGTAATATTTTAATCACGCAAAAACAAAATGTTATAAAAATTCTTTTGTTTGTAGTATTTTTTTTCAGATTAGGGCATATTTTTTTCAAAATTCCTTGCAGATAGTGTTGGTTGGAAGAAAACAGATATTTATTTTTCGAAATATTGAGTTTTCTTAATAAAAATTATAAAATATTTTTCAAAATACAAAATCTGATCTCTTGGAAAAATGTCCATCCACATTACTATTTTAACTTTCTAGACATAATCTAAATCAACAATAACGTTAAAAAAGTGGTTCTACACAATACCAATACCATAACTTTTTTTCGGACAAATATTTGACATTAAGTTGCGCTTAAGTTAAAGTAATTTATTAAACTTCATTAAATTTAGCTTATACACATTTTTTGAACAATTTTTGAAATAAAAATGATTTTATTTGAATTCTACTACAAAATACTTATATCACAATACCATTGATATTGATCCTACAAAATTACCAAATCGCTTAGGCTGTAGCCGAAAAAACAAAATTTTGAGACATCTTTCTTTTGCTTCCGTTCTTAATAATGCGAAGTTTAATTAAAATCTGAAGTACGTCTTGAAAAAAAGAAAGGCGTTTGATTGTCATACCAGTACCTACTTTCAAGGGTATTGCCTCTTGTGAGGAAGTGAGAAATCTCTACAAACTGTTGTGTTGCTAAGATATTTATTTTGATGAAAAAATGAATAGAACCATTTTTTTTTGATTTTCAACTTTCTTACTATCGGCCAAACCCAATAAATTTATATTTTGCATACCGAAAACATTTAAAAAGTCCTAATGTTCAAAAATTAAAAACAAAATTGGATTTAAAAAAAAATTAAAAAAACGGGAAGATATGTTTTGAAATGAAAAAACTGCTTTCGAAAATACATACATATTAAAAACTAATTTTCTAAAATTATTTTTTTTTAATTTATTCGTACAAACGGTTTTCAATAGGGGCGGGCAGATGTTGAAATGAAAACAAGTTGTGTGTAAGGTAAATTCTCTTTTTTATTTAAAAGTCTCATGCATGACATTATGTATGGGATATAATATCGTTCAAATGCTTGTCTCGGTTTCTTACGGTGACGCGGATATGAGTAGTCCAATTGCGAGAGATAAACTTACCCTCATTGTTATGCAGAATGTCAATCGTGGCGTCCGCTGTGTGATACGTAGCACCGTCCTGCTGGAACCACATGTCGTATAGGTCCGTTTGGTTCAGTTTGGTTCAGAAATTGGTTATTATATTATTGTTCCTTAGCACCATTGACGGCAACCGCCTCACCAATGTATTTTTCGAAAAAGTGGGGACCAATGACGATGCCGCCGCTCCGCACCGGCCCAAAATTCTCATCAACCGGTAACTTTTTGACAATTCATTGTTTCCTGGTGAACCTCGTGTAGGTTCACAAGTTGCACAAAATGGTATAATTTCGGTATCACATTTCTTAATTCATACTTTATTCCTTCTTTATTAGGTATGTAAATTTATGCCTACTTAATTCCATCTTAATATGATCTTTATTAGGTATTGTTTTAAAGAACTTAACTTGGAGTGTTTACTCCTACTTAAAGCATTCTTAAATACTTCTTAAATGGGCATTTCTTAAATCGGTTTTTTTTTGTTACTTAATTCCTTCTTTAATCCTTCTAAAAACATTCCTTTTTTATTTTGGTATTAAATCGGTATTTTTCAAATTCTTTAATACGTATTTAAGTCTTCTTAAAGAGTATAATATTAAAAACACGAGAGAGTTATTTGAGTAGCACTTTGAGACAAGATATTTTAAGTGTCACAGTGGCACAATAGGTAGAGCACAAGCACGGCAAGCGAGAGGACTCGGGTTCGAATCTCAGTGGAAGCACAAAGGTAAATTAAAAAAAACCAACTTTTAAAATTCTTTCATTCCAGCAAAAATTCACATAAAGACTAGAATATAATCAACAATAATAAAAAAACAAACAGATAATAAAAAAAATTTATTTTTATTGTTTCTAATAATTTTTTTAAGAATTGCCGTAGCTCTTTAAGAAGGAGTTAAGAAGTATTTAAGAAGATGTAAGGAACTATTTAAGAAGGAGTAATGAAGTATTTAAGAAGAATGATATCCCGATTTAAGACCATTTTAAGACTCAATTTATCTTCTTATTTCCTTCTATCGGACCGCCCACTTGCGCCTTTTCTCTACTTAATAGGAACTTAAATCCGTCTTATAGAAGATGTCAGATACCGATTTAGAATTCTTAAAGACTTCGTTAAGTAATTCTGTGCTACTTGTGTTGGTGTCATCTCATATACAGCAATTTTGCTGACTTCCTCAGCCATCTATCCAAAAATGCACCTCGTCGCTATTGATGAATTTTCGGTCAAAATTGGGGTTCTCTTCCAAAAGTTCCGAAGTCCAGTCAGCGAACAAATGGCGCAGTCTACAGTTATTATCTTCGATTCAGTAGGCCCAATTCCGATTAAAAATGCGTCAAGTTGAAGCCGCCGAAAGGTCGAGTTCTTGTTCATGGTGAGGAATGGACTGCCTATAGTTCTGCTATACACTTTCACGGACCACAGCGATGTTATTAACCGATTTTGCATTCCTTTCACTTAGGAATATTGTCTGATTGATTACAGGTCTTCTCAAAATTGGCCACCAACCACCAAACGTTGAAGAGTCAAATGCGAAGAGCCACCATATATACCGTAAAATAGGCGCAATATTGCACTAAGGAACACCCATTTTGATAGTAAAGTTCTATCATTTGGAAGTGCTGTTCGATCATGTAACTCTTCATGGTGATTTGGCCTTAGAAACTGAATAATAAACAATTGATTTGACAGATGTCACCAAAACAAGATGGCCACCAAAATCCACCCACGCCAATTGGAAAACCCTTAACATATGTATGTACAATTGTGTGTTCAAGAAATCAGAGGACATTCTTTTTTTTTGTTCTCAAACTATCAGTATTAAGTAAGTTCTTTTAGCAATTTAGAAAAAATTAAAACTCATACTTATCTCTTATAACAGTCAAGTTTAAAATTCAAAATCTTATGAATATAAGAATAAAACACGGAATTCAATACATTTGGACAATACATTTGTCTACTATTTTAATACTACTCATATTTTACGTTTGATTTATAACTTTTCAAAGAAATGGCAGCACCTTATCCCTTACCATGAAAATATGTTTAGAACTTCAAACCTTTTATCTAGCACCAAGCTTCATGTATCCTTTTGTATTTATACTTAAAAGTATTATTGATGAATATTAAGAACAAAAACTTTTTTCGTAATCCGCTACACGAGAAATTCCCCACTTGAACATTTTTATAATTAATCCTAAACCACCCTCTTTTTATCACATTTGAGAGCTTGGAGATATGTTAATTTTGATTCCCTTGAAGTAAGGATTATATGAAACTTCAAGTCACTTTCATCTTAACATAATATGTGGTACCTAGTAGCTATTTTTTGTGAGATAGTGATTAAGAACTGGAACATGACAGAGAACTACGTTTCTGGTAGAGTGAGTTTCCTTACTTAATTCTTTTAATTCCTTCTGTAAGACAAATTTTATTACCTTAAGAGTGCCCAATTATTAAGTTTAATCTGTCCACAAAATGCCAAAAGAATATAAATTAAAAATTTTCCTTTATCCACATACTATGCACACAGACATGTGTAGAGCTAAAGTATCTCTGTAAATTTCATAATCTGTGTGTTTAACTTAGGACCTGAATAGCAATAATAAGTTACTACATGCTCACAATTTCAGACCTGCAAATTATCCTTCATCTCTGGAAGCTATTATAAAAGGAACAGGAACAAAAGAAACTCATCTTTTTTCCTCTGTTTAGCCAGCAGTAGCAGTGTGTTGGTAGGGCGTTTATTAAATAGCTCACGTAAATGTTGCTTCCCATATTAATTGCACGTTCATACCAGAGGGCACTGTACATCATCTAAAACTCAACGCTCGACTAGAAAGATAATGTACACTTCACTAATCTGCATACCCTTGGTATAATAGGTCTTCAACATTAGAGTGTACGGATATACAAATACATTTATCATCCACCCCGCTCATGGAAGCAGCATACCCAATTTGTGGGTTCTCCTTTTGAACATATGAAAAGGAAAAGCTTAAAATAATAATAACATACATCTAAAGAAGGTGCGAATCGTTGATATAACGGCATTTCATAAGAGATAATCTGGCATTAATAGCCTTGATCTGCTATCAAAAATTTACCTCCAACAACCCATGAAACACAGGTAAGCATCGCACGAAAATAAAATAAATTAGAATAAAATTCGCAAGCTAATCTGGAGTTGTAAATCGTCAAAGCCATCACAAGACGTTCTTAAGTCTTTCAGAATTCTGTGGTTTTCCCATCCTTGAGCGATATTGTATAATTAAATAGCTTTACAGGAACCTTAGTGTCATGAGCACGCAAGTATACATTGGTATTTCTGCCTACGTTTTCAGAAAAAGACTTCATAATGAAGACTCCATAGTCCCTATCTCTTAATTTGAGTAGTACAATCATGAAAGAAGCCCTGGCGATAAAAGTTTGGATTTTTGGTGTCACTGCTTAAGAAGCTCCAGCCTCCAGGGTATGTTCGTACGGATTTTGAATTTCAAACAGTGTTGTGGAAATATTTTTTTGCTGAACCATTTTGTATAACTTTAGTTAACCTTAAAATAAAAAATAATTCAAAAGGCTGAACTGCCCAAGTGTTTGCCAAGATTTTGGCCGCAAATACTCGAAAGAGAACCAGGGACTACTGACTTTTAACTCTTAACCTTTGATTTGGCATGCGTTGTCAGCAAGAATAGAGGGACCTACAATTTTCTGCCCACTCCGAACGGCTTATATTGGAAGCACTTTCCATGACAAGATATATATTTGACGAATTCTTCAGCTCAAGGGTAAACTGATGTGGAATTAGTGAAGCGATGTGCAATCTATGCAACTATTTTAGAGAACACTGCTAATAAAATAGCAATAAAATATATGAAAAACAAAAAAAAATATCGGCGGTTCTCGAGAGATGAAAAATTTGGATTCTGAGAGAACTGAATTTAAGGTTTGAATGAATATAATCATTATATTCTACAGCCAGATCAGAAGGGGTTGAAGGCAACCTAAAAACTTAGTAGCGTTTTTGCAACGTCAAATATGTGGTCATTCTATACAAGGTGATATGTGACACACCACTGTGACACATCCGAACCTGAAAGCTTATCGGATTGTGCCGCTCATGGATAATAGCATAGAATGGTGAGTTTCGCTTAAATGATAGGAGACAGCATTGAGTTTGTGTAGCATTAAAATCTAAGTGGATATTGTTTGCCTATTGGAAAATGTTGTCGTTATCAGAACCGTTCTAGCTTTGCTATGAATATGAAAAGCCTAGGTTAATACCACCGATCGGTAAAATAATTCAATCAATTAGAAGTTTTAGGCAGAATATCATTGATGAATACTAGAAAGAGAGTCGGAGACAATATGGAACCCTGGGGTTCACCAACATTTCTTTTATGAATAACAGATTTAAAAACGTCTAATACAACCTGTACTGAGCGATCCAAAAGGTTAACGAAGGACTCATCGATACTTAAATCTATAAGACAGCTTGATGTCAAACTGTATCAAATGCTTTTGGAATATAAAGCGCAATAATCTTACTTTCTGCAAAATGATGAACAGATTTCTCCCACCGTTCGGTGAGATAAACCAAGGGACCTATTACTGGGATAGTTACGAGTATAAATACTACCGGTCATTAAGAGCTCTCTTCATTCTCAAGACATTTCTCTTGGAAAGAGACCTTGGAAAGAAGTGAAAAAGATTCGATGTTTTGGGATTTTATTTATGATGTGAGTAAACACTCTTACAAAATTAATAATATTTAAATGTTTACATACTATGAATTAATATGTCTGCGGGATTTTATCAGTATCGTTTTTCATTGGCTTAGAGGCCAGTTATAGCTATCAGTCGATAAAATTTTTTACTTTATAAAATACAAAATTCTGATTTAAACTTTGTTCTAAATACACTTTTATCATTTCACTGATAAAAATCAATTTAAATGAACAGCTGATTTTATCTTCGTTTCAAAATTTTGCATCTGTCAGTCTCAATAAAGTAGTACCTTTCATTTTTGACTCAATGTAAATAAAGAAAATTACGTCTGCTTGAGTAGGATGGTTGATTTTCCCTTGCCATTTCAATTTGCAAACATTCAAGACTAATGTTCATCGTGACCTCCTTTCTCTCCCCATTTAATTTGCCCATCGTTCATGCTGTGTTAAACATTATAAGGGTCTCTTAATAAAAGTGTGATTTTTGACTGTAACAAATTCTGCAAAAGTTCTATTTTTATTTCAAATTTATTTTTTTGTTTTTATTTTATTTAAAGATTTAAACTTAAAGGCTTTAATTTCTCATTTTTTTTAATCCTGTTAACAAAACAATCATCATCATCGTTGTAGCAGCTTTTTATAGGACATTGAATAATTCCTAGTATGTCGAATTGCCTTCCATTTTTTAAGGTTTTGCTCTTGGAAGTTTGACATTTCGTGATAATTTGATTATGGAAGACTTCGGCAAGTGTAACATGGATAAAGACACTACTATCTTCGTCACACTATTCCAACAGATAGGACAGATATTTATATACCAATCGCAACATGTAAGCTAAAGCAAGATGCTATAAATATTGAAACTTAAGTTGAATAATATCACAACTTGCTTAGGGACAAAACAGATCTGGCTAACCCTAGATCTCCAGGGCAGGCGCTCTAAGCATCTGATACACGCAGCTTATAGGTGTCATAATCGGTCACTGTCTAATAAGTAGGCACGCTACGCGACTTGGCTTCTACTACTGCCCTTGCCGATCACTTTTGCAGTGAAATATGTATACATATATGAAAGAAAAATGGACACTGAAACATTTATTAGATATGCGAGTATTTATAATAGAGCACCACTCTGGGAAAATTTTCAACAAATTATAAGGGGAAAGGCTTCATTAGCCAGTTGTAACCTGGGAAAAATAGTATTTGCATTTGGTAAGCAAATTTGAACTAACAAAACGCTCATTTTCAAAGTGGCGAAACAAAGTCGAAGAAGCAAACGTAACACCATTACTTTGCTGTCCATAAGCTCCCACCTCAATAAATATTAATTTATCAGTTGGATTTGCAACAGCTTTTAAGACAATGGAAATTTTTTCTTATAATTAAAGCACAAATTGCCGAAATTAGAAGGAAATTTTATTCAAGCATGTTTGTTATCCAAACTACCAAAGCAGTTAAAAAGTGTTCACTTTGGTCAATACAATTCAGCATTTTAGTGATGCATTTCGTTAGTTGCAATTGGCATAATGATGTGATATTATAGGCTATCAAATATTGCCCTGCATGTGTCTGACAATATTCTTCCGCACTATCTGAAACTCGGAACAAAAATTCTAAAGATCGAAAAGATTCTCCAATTGCCAGGTACCTATTTATCTTACCGCAAAGTTATACCGAGTCTTTCCATCGCTGATATACATTGCCGATAGTTTGTGTTCTGCTTTGTTATTAATGTTTCGACTATGTAAGTTTAAAATATATTAAAATGTAGTTAAATATATTCTAAAATATTCGAAGAATTTGATGGGTTGATCTTTTAAATCCTCAAAAAGGTGGTGATATTTTCCCACGTCGGCAAATTAAATTACGGTTAGAATTTTCAAAAATGTACATCTCTTCGAATCTCCCATTTAAAAATTAAAACAAATTTACTGTCGGACTGCTGGCATCATCCGAGAATGGATGAAGTATACGCAGAAGAACGTCCTATACAGTCGTCCAAATAGCTTCCTTCGACGCGAAATCGGCGGATATTTCGGTTGCAGTGTACACTAACCCTTCTCCTATTACATGAGTGAATTGGGGAATCGAATCGAATCCGAGATCGAATTGAAATTTCGATCCACTCTGGATCGAAAGATTGAATTCAAATGGAATTTAAGTGACAGTCCGATTTTAATATTGCGCTTGCGGTGTTCTGGGTATCGTTTAAAATGGCGACACCAAGAGAAAAATTTATTTGCCGTCGAGACCGCCTGAAAAAAAAAATAATACACCATTACAACTATTGCACACACCAACAACCAGCTGTTATGTGAACTCAATTTGTCGATTCAGATCCTCATACATATTATCGGTTCGATCCGACTGGTCTAGTGGGATCGGATCGAGTAATGCGATTTCAATTCGATTCAGGTATTCAATGACTAAATCCTGATTCAATTCTGATTTCATTCTGATTTAATTCTTCTTATAAGCGTAGTATTTAGCGTTGCCAGACGTCCCGGTTTACTCGCGACATCCCGGATTTCAAACATAAATTCATCTGTCCTACCGGCTCAGCTTTTTTCCCGGGTTGGGACTCAAACTCACAAAATAATACCTAATGTACCTAAATATCTTTGATTGATAAAGAACAATCGCTGCATTATGAGTTAATCTTAAGAAATTACTTTTAAAATTTCAATAAAACAAATCTAACTTAGAAAAGAATGTATTTTTGCGAACTGACATCTGTCATTAAAATTGACAAAAGAAAAATACTTGCAGATGGCAAATGACAAAAAAGTTATTTAATTAGTAATTAATAAAAAAATTTATTTATTTTGAGCAACATGCATATTATTATGATTTTTTTATTTTGTCCAGGGTAATATGTTGAAATTCCGGGATTTTTCATTATTTTGGCCATTTGTCCCGCCTAGGCGTAAGAAAAATCTGGCAACCCTAAAAGTATTACACATGTTAAAGGGAGCTCAAAATTATTTGACGAGTAGGGAAAAGCTTTCCTAAAAACATGTGGTATCAAACGGACCATTTGGTCTAAGTGTGTCGGTCTCACTGACAGCCACTTCAATTCAATCTAACCTAAGCCAACGGTTAAAAGGAGTCGTATTTTTCATGAAAAGTTATATAATCTTGAAGGATCTGTCACTTTCTGTTAAAATATAGTGTACAAATTAAAAACATTCTTTTAACTAAATAGGGCAATCATTGGGAAACGAACTCACACCTCCGACAATACAGTCCATCCCACTAACCATTATGCCAAAGGGTAAAATAATAGTGCAAATATGAGTCCAGGTGCAATTTGTTTAGTTATAGGACATATTAATAAATAAATAAACAAGAAAAACTAAAATTCAGATATTATTTCATTGTGCTCGGATTATTAAACAAATATCTACCAACTTCACTGATTAACCCACTTATAGCCTTGAACCACAAGAACAATAACATTCGATTAATTTGTGCGCACAGCTTTAATTCATCTACATTCTAAGAAAATAGTGAAAGTTTTTTTTAGTGAAGTTTTTGTACGTATTCAACGTGCATACAAAGTTAAAACTCCATCCAGGACGATTAAAATCATTAGTTTTTGTTCTCATCGTCCTATTTATTCAGAAGAGATTACAAAAAATGTATGCTTCGAAACTATAGCAACAAGCTCATTAAAAATCATTATAAAATTGAAAAATTACCTTGAAATCTTATTTTAGCTCAGAGACAAGCTCCGCTCATCCTCTAATGTGCATTCATCTAACTTTAAAGCAGGTGAGTTTCCTTTATGTGTATTTTCCAGGAACAGGGCAGCATCTTGTGTTTTGTTTCCTTAGAAAAGTTATACGAGTCAATAGAGGGAGCTGTAATAGGGTCAACTATATCAACAGCAAGTAATGGAGCTAGTTGAATCCATGATATTGATATAATGTAGACTTAGATTGGGTATTCTTTTGATTTTTCTGTAAAAAGTTTTGAGGGGGGAATATAATATGCCCTGGTTTATTTTTCGCCGAGATAAACATTTTACCATAGCTAAGAAATATGATTTTGTATTCATGAGAATTTTAAAGATGTTTAAATCATATTGAAAAGTAATGCCGTACGTCAGTTTATTATTTAAGAACCTGTCTAGGAGTGAAATGATGGTTGGTGTAAGCTACCTAACGTCAAAAGCTCCCAAAACGATTTAAAATTTTAGATTAAACATTTTAAAATTATACCCAAAAACAATGAAGAAGCAAGAATCATAATCCAATGTTACCTCTTGGTGTGGTGTTTTTGAAAAACTGAAGGGTTTCTTTTATTTTTGAGAAATCGTTGAAACTGAGAAACCTTCGAGAACAAATTGAAGAAGAGAAAAAACAGGTGTCGAAGAAATGGTCTTGAAAAACTTGGTACTTATAGTATATCGTCGGCGTAGATTGAGCCATGAGAATATTCGATGACCATTACAATAACGTTAATTTTAAGAATAAAAAGGAGAGGTTCTTAGTGGCTTTCTTGTGGGACCCCGAAGAAGAAATCCATATTAAGAAGATATCTAGATTCTAGATTCAATCCCAAGAGTATACAGTTCGAATTTAGTTCTCTAAGGCTGAGAGGCTAAACGATAATAATTCAACGAGGTTAGTCGTAATGAACTAACCTTTGATAAAGTCGTATTATCTAGGGATATTGAGAGGCTTACAACGAAATCAAAGCAATTGGACGATAGTTTGGAACTACACCTTGGGACCTTTTTATATATTGGGGTTATGAAAATGGTCTTCCATAAATTTGAGATAGTAAGAAAGAGTGTGGAAGATTATATTTTGAAAAATATTTAGGGAATACCACCTGGACCAGGAACACACTCATCATTAGGTTGATTTAGCTTATTTTCGATGAGAAATGAGAAAATGGTATGATATAGAAATGTGCCGAGGGATTCATCGGAAAAAGGTTGTTTAGAAAAACTAGCAACAAAATTGGCGATTGTTTATAGTTTGTTGAAGTTTCGAGACAAACCATCGGATTTTCGTTTGAAGTTGACAAACTGGAAAAAGGGTTTGGATTAAATAGCGCTAATAGAGATAGTTGTAAAGTTCGATAATCGAGAACGAAGAAAACTTTTTGATTCTCAACGATCGGAGCCTGTGATTATTCGAAGATTGGAAAGAAAACGAAGTCTTACATCGAGAAAAAAAGAGAAATAGAATTAAATATTTCTCTATAAAATATTTTTATTGCATCATTTAGAGCAAGGTTGCCAAAATTAAAGGAAACTCAGGTGATAAATTCATTATTTGGTATAATTTTGCCTTATGAAAATCATAAGAAGATAGAAATGTGGGGGGAGAAGTCTGTATAGGAGAATCATGATATACAAAATTAGATTGAGAGGGGGATGTTAGTTGTTGATAGAATATACATATATAAAGCGAGAGTAACCATGGGAGACTGAAGAGTTGATGGGATCTGTTATGAAAATTAATTCTAGTTCCATATTCATAAAATTTGGAATGCCGCTAACTTGACAGAGGCTATAATCCTCAAGACTTTCTATTAACTAAGAGACATTTCCTTGAAAATATGGGATTGGAAGCAACATAATACGATTAATCTTCAGACAAGGTTCATATGTTGCACACATCACAACATACATACATACATTTCAGTCTGTATCTCGATTTAAATTCTATACCGCTAAAGAAATTATTTTCAAACTCGGTAATTAAGGTTCTTCGGCGTATCCCTAGACGAGAAGTTAAATTTTTTTTGAGCTCCAAAACTAACGGTACCTGCACTACAGCCGTTATAAAAAATCTTATTTATTTCGAAAACGGCTCTAACAATTTTGATAAAAAATTATAGACTCGGACTACATTTTAATCAAAACAATTTTAAGAAAAAAGTTGTTAGCGGTATCTGTCATATAGAGGGGATTTTTTAACGTTTCAAACGGTTTGACCAACATTTTTAAAGGAGCTCCTTTGAATTTTTAATAATATTGTATATACAAATTTTCGAAAAAAATATATTTTGGATTTTTGATAAAAATAAATCAAACTTTTTTTTTGTAGATGAGTGAACTACTAGCTTTTAAATTTTTTTAAATGTATGAAATACCTAAAATTTACATCCTCTATTTTTGTAGAAAAATTTTAAAGGAGTTTCTTATATAAAAATTTAATTTAATAAGTTCTTATGTTTTTTACAATTTTTTTTTTTTTTAAATTTGTTTGCATATAAAATTGATAGAAATCTGTGGAACAGTTTCTGAGAAAAAGGAAGATTTTCTTTGATTTTGAAAAAAATTCTGTGTTACAATTTATTATTTTATTTTTTATCTTATTACTTGTAATAGAAAAGAAAAACATTTTATGTATAAAAAAGCATCATGTAATAATTTTTAAGAAAAAGATGTTTTTCGAAATACGAAAATGGTTTTAAAGAAAAGTCTTGGCTTTTGGAAACATGCACTTTAAAACTCCTAACTTAAAAATAATAAAAAAAAACGTTGCGATATTAATTCTTTTTTTTTTAGTTTTTGTTATACTATATCATATTAATATTTTATGGTCTTATTAATCTCTAGACAAATATTGAAAGTCTGAAACTTATTTGTTATTTAAAATTTGAGAAAATTGAAAATAACAAAACCTATTTTTAACTTCCCATAGGGAGTTATTGTAATCGTTCCGATTTGTCAAATTGGAATTTTTGACATTTCTCGACGTTTCAAGGTCCCTAGAGGCTATATCAATCATTTTTAGAGAGATGTCTGTGTGTGTGTGTGTACGTACGTTCGTACGTGCGTACGTTCGTACGTCCGTACGTTCTCGTACCATTTTTCGTCGTCGATATCTCAAGAACGAGTAAAGATATCGACTTCAAATAAATTTTGTTTAATAGATAATAACTCCGAAAGAGGCTGAAAGGGCGTTTATTAAAATTCAGTGAGCAGTTTTTTCACTATAATGGTTTAAAAAAAAAGTAAAAATTTTGGTTAGTTTCAAATATCTCACGAAAAAATAATGCTATTGATTTAAAATAAAATTTAATGTACTCACTATAAGGTCATACAGATTTGGTATGAATTTGGAAAAAAATGAACATACCGTTATTTTTTTAAATAAAAAAAACTGAAAAAGAAAATTTCATAACCCAGATATTCTAAGAACGGAAAACAATTTGAAACTCAAAATAATTTTATTTTACGAAAAATAATGTGTCTGACATCTGGTGAAAATTTCAAAAAAATGAGTTTACAGTTTTTTTACAAAAAATAAAAAACTATATAAAATTCTATTGAAAATTGGTAAAAATTGTTTTTCGACTCAAATTTCTCGAGAACTAGTAGTGATATTGACTTCTAATTTAGTTTATTTTATACATAGTATAATTTTGTACAATTGGTAAAATGTTGACAAATATTGAAATAATAGTTTTTTTTTTAAATAAATAAACTATTAAAAATTCTAGTGAAAACTAGTTAAAATTGTATTTCAAGTCGAATTTCTTGGGAATGAACACCGATAGTGCCTTCTAAAGTATGTTGTTTTATACATCGATACCTCCCCGTAAGAATGTATACTAAGCGACATTTCTAAAATTGTTCAGGAAACGAAAAAAAAACGAAGAAAGTTCTAGTTGAATCATAGTGTGCTTAGAGACAATTTTGGTTAAACTAAGTGACATCTAACAAAATTTTTTGTTGCTCACGACAATGAGATGTTTATTAATGTCGCTTAGCATAATTTTTTTGGCGGATAATATAAATTTCAGGGGGCAACATTATTTTAATGAGAAAACATGGCAGTTGATAATTTTTTTTATTTGTACTCTAGTTTCATTTTCATGCATAATATAGGTTGGCGAAACCCAGGCAAAAACGTGGCCCTTAACATATAGTATATGTCCTCATCAAAAAGTCATTTTCGAAAAAAGTGTCGCTTAGTACATTCTTACGGGAAGGTATCGACATAATACAATTATTAACATATGGTTAAATTTTGACAAGTATCGAATTGACAGTTTTAACAAAAATATAAAAAAAAAATCTACTAAAAGGTGGTAATATTTGTTTTTCGACTAGAATATCTTGAGAACGAGCAATGATATTGACTTTGCCATTATTTAATTTTATACATAATACAATTTCTAACAAATGGTTTATATTTGACATATATCTAGTTTTAGAGCGGATATATTTTGTAAGTACCCTTCCATCAATAGCCAAACCGTATCTTTTATATTTGAATATTTCGTTTTTAAATTTTTTTCAATTAAAGTGTTTGGAACCGAAATAATAAAGTAATTTCTATAATATAATACATTTTGAAACATTTTATACATCAACAATCTCAATTTCAAATCTCTTTAAATAATTAAAATGCTTTTCAATCTTAAAATAATGTTTGTTTGAATTTTACAGCTAAAGTTTGTTTCGCTGAAAATTTGGTTATTTGAAAAAAACTAAATATAAAGTTTTCAAGACCACAAATGGGAAGTTATCAGTGTGGGTCGCACCCAGCCTCTTTTTTTTTTAAATAATTGTAAGGGTATTGTTTACTTTAAAAGTGTATTCTAAAAGTTCCTAATGGTCGAAATTAGAATCTCTCCCCAGCGCTTCTCTATTTTGAAGCTTATTTATTTGATTAAATTGTCGAGGTCCAAAAATGCAGCAAATTAAATTGTGCCGAGAATGGATAATCGAATATTTTATGACTTAGACGTTTATGAAAAACAAGATTTAAAATGCAGTGAGTTATTTGATACAAATAATACAGCGTTCATATGTTTTCTAAATGTTTTTAAGTACTATTTGACAAAAATTCTTAACAACATTTAATATCATTGACAAAATAATTTACAGAATGTAAGATTTTGCAAAAGTCTATAAAACATATTTTCTCTATTTTTTTTCAAAATTTTGAGCCTGAAAAATTATATTTTGAAAACATTAATTTCTGTCTATAAAGGAGCGATATTGACATTGATATTGCGTTATTGTTATTGCGTTGGACTGTTATGGAGAGAGTTCGATTCTCAGCCTTTGCATAAATGTTTTTTCAGGGGTGTACTGCCTCTTGCGAGGGAGTGACAAATCCTCCAAGAGTATGTTATGAAAAGTGCTGCTCTTTAGCTGTCCCGAATCGGCAAAAAATTTGTAGATCTCTTATATTCCTACTAGCACGCTTACGGCATTATTATTTATGCTCTCAAGGGGCCATTGGCTTCTAATTTTTTATTTTTTTCATGCACAGAATATTTAAAAAAAATAGAACTTGTTTCATTTTCATAATCGTTACGATTTTTAAGTCACATGAGTGTGTATTCACATCTAACGTCTTATTTCTTGTGGCTAAAAAAATCGTGGGATTGAAAATCACAAGTCGTAGTGATTTTAATCGCAAGTGTAAGCATAACTATTTAAGTTCTTTTATTTCATTTTAACTGCGTTCATTCTCATTTAAACTCTTGTGTTCTATTTTCGCGACTAAAATCGCGATTGAAATCGCAAGTGCGTTCCTAACCTAAGACTACTATTGGCTCGGAGAATGCAATACAGTGTTAAAACGCATATTTCAAAATGGCCGCCCGCGCAGACATTTTATTGTTGAAGGTTTGAAGATTAAGAGAGATATGTAGTTACTCTCCATAAAAAACGACGCGGTATTTTTCAAGATATATCGACTTATTTTACTAAATTTTCTATACTACATCAACTTGAACGAGCATACTTACGATCTTGCGACACAGTTATACCTTTTCTTGTAAGTGATTTTGAATTTCATATTTTATCTTTAATTTTTACGTTATATTCTTATACCTATGAAAAGCCAACTATGTATGTACATATCCTTGAACAACAAGAGCAATAGTAAGTTAGATCCAGTCGTAAATCTTCTCTCTGAAGGTTTCCCGCAGCTTTAAAGGTTAACGCCTTGCTTAACATTGAAATATCCCACTGTGCGACTGAGGTGTGTACTATTCCCCTTTTGTTCTGCCATTTAATAAAATAAAAATCCAATTATAATAACGAAGTTAAAAGTCTATGTACTTTCATGGATTTGTTTTTATTTTCTCTCTGTTCTATTTGTTCCATCACAAATTTGTTTGCACACATTTATAGACGTGTTAGTACACCCAAGCAGCAAAACACAACGACACAGGCGACAGCGGGGCTCGTTAGCCATGCTGTTACCATTAAATTCAAATGCTCTTGACTTTCTATGGCCAACAACACCTACATACATACATATGTATACTAGCAGCAACCAAACCAGCCTTGAATAGCCAAGTAGAGTTTTTCATTGAATGTTAATGACCAGACCCGAATTGGGCCCGGGATTTAGTTGGCGAAAGTGTTACATGGATGCAAAAACAAATTCCATTCACCGGCATTCGAATATGGCAAAGCTGGTTTGGGGTGTTAGAACGCATTTTTATTTTTTTAATTTTTTTTTTTACCAAATGTTTGCATTTTTTTTTAGATATTCTCGCTCGAATTATTCAGTACCATTTTTGATAACCGAAGAGGGAATTTCAATTTTCATTCACTTTTAGTGTCGGACAGTGCTGGCGTTTTATTTTTTGAATATTGTGAGGGGAGTATGGTTTTAGTCTGAACTCTGGAAAAAATCAATGCTTATGTTGATAGGGTTGAATGCTAGCGTTGATACAAGTGTGCAAAATTAAATACGAAATACAAGTATCATATGAAATGCTGACAATTGTCAAGACAGAGATTCCTTTCGACTGAGTTTAGGGTTTCTAAATTTGTCAGCTAACAACTTATAAGAAGATGCAAATCACCTGAATTAGTCTTGGAAATAAGAAAAAAGATCATTTTTTAGATCATTGATTAAATTGTAAATTTCAATAATTTCTAACCTTTTAAGGTACTAGTACGGTCTAGAATGCCAAAAAAACGCACGATTTTTGGAAATTTTTTTCTCGGAAACCTTATTAGGTAATAATATAATTTTTTTTTAAAATAATGAATACATGCGTCAAGAGTACAAAAAAAAATTATTTTTTTTTAATTTTCGAATTTTGGCTGAATTATAGAGGGACATGGTCCCATGGCGGACAGTTAATCTCCGGATCTACTGAACCGATTTTCAAAAAACTTGTTGCAACTTGATTGTTTTTATGTTTTCTAGAACAATTTACCACAATTTGACCAAAAAAGTATGAACAAAAAAATGGCGACACAAAAATGGCCATACAAATTTCCAAAAAAAAATTTTTTTTTTCAAAGCTCGATATTTTTTTTTGGTTTTGACTTTTTAAACAAATTGTGGTAAATTGTCTCGTAAGAAACTTTCCTTTAAATAACCCAATTTGTTTTTTTTTTGTTTCAGTCCAGCCAATTCTGAGATTAACTGTCCGCCATGGGACCATGTATTTTTTGATGAGTCGACGTTTGCGCCCTCTATAATTCAGCCAAAATTCTAATATTAAAAAAAAAATTTTTTTTTGTACTCTATTCATTATTTAAAAAAAAATTTATGTTATTACCTAATAAGGTTTCCGAGAAAAAAATTTCCAAAAATCGTGCGTTTTTTTGGCATTCTAGACCGTACTAGTACCTTAAGAAAGCAGAAGGGTCGTTTGCTGAATAAATAAATCAAATGGTGACTAGCAGAATTATCACTTCAAAGCTGGGTGGCTTTTCTGCAAGAAGATCTGATTTATTAGATTTATCCAATATTGCCAATTGAAATGCTTAAGGAATTAGCAAAAGAAGCTAATAAAAGCTTGTAACCGATTATCCCAACTATACAGCCAGGGTGAAACGCATACGGACTAGAGATCGCAAAAAGCTTTCATTTGATTTATTCATTATAGTCTACGAAAACAAAAACCATATATTTTTACTTGCGATATAGGTACTATAGGGCAAGTTCTGCATTTGGAAAAAAATCGAACTCGAGATTTTGATCAAAGTTGACATTACGATGATAGCGAAGACGAAAAAAGTGGGTCCGACAATTCCGTCTGTCTGTCTGTATGTCTGTATGTCTGTATGTCTGTATGTCTGTATGTCTGTATGTCTGTACCTCGAACTACAGCCTAAACTACCGGAGGTATTTTCTTCAAACTCGGTAGTTAAGGGTCTTCGGTGATTCCCTAGAGGAGAAATTGAAATTTTTTTTTAGCTCCAAAACTAAGGGTACCCCCCGTACACCCGTAATACAAAATATTGTTTATCTCGAAAACGGCTCTAACGATTTTGATAAAAAAAATTAAGTGTGATATTATGGACATGGACTATATTTTGGTCAAAAAAAAATTTGGGGGGAAATGTTATTAGGGGTACCTGTCATAGAACGGTTTTTTTGATTTTCGAATTTCTCACCAACGTCTCTAACGATTTTAACCAAAATTTTTATGCAGGAGCTGCTTTGCATTTGAAAAAATATTACCTAAAAATTTTTTCGAAAAAATAGTTTTTGGATTTTTAAAAAAATAATACAATTTTTTTTTTGAAAATTCAATATCTTGAAAACCGATACACGATTAAATTTTTAAATTACATTTTAAAATGTATTTTATTAAATACTAACAATTTGCATATCAATTTTTTTTATAAAAATTTTAAGGAAAATTTAGTATACACAAAAAACATGTTTCAGTGTGTCTGTATGTCTGTACCTCTCACTACAGCCTAAACCACTGGACCTATTTCTTTCAATCTCGGTAGTTAAGAGTCTTCGGTGATTCCCTAGAGGAGCAATTGAAATTTTTTTTTTAGCTCCAAAACTAAGGGTACCCCCCATACACCCGTAATGCAAAATCTTATTTATCTCGAAAACGGCTCTAACGATTTTGATAAAAAAAATTAGGTGTGATATTATGGACATGGACTACATTTTGGTCAACAAAAATTTTGGGACAAAATGTTATTAGGGGTACCTGCCATAGGCTCGTTTTTTTGATTTCCGACTTTCTCATTAACGGCTCTAAGGATTTTAACCCAAAATTTTTAGCAGGAGTCCCCTTAAGTTTAAAATAATATTGTATATAAAAATATTAAAAAAATATTTATTGGGTTTAAGAAAAAAAAAAAAAAAAATTAAATCAATATCTTCAAAACCTATGAACGATTATTTTTTGAAATTATTTCCTAAAACCAATATTATTAAATACTTTAAATTCGCATCCCACATTTTTTTCTTGAAAAATTTTAGAGAAATTTCTTATATAAAAAATGTATTTAATAATAAAACGGTTTTTTAAGGTTTGTTTGCATAAATTCATACTTTTCCGGAAACCAGACGGCAATTTTATGCATTTGAACATTATTATCTCATTAAATCCATGTTTTATATTTATAAAATGTATCTTAAATTCCAAAGTACTTTTACATAAGAGCAAGTTCGTGCGATCCAGTCGTGCATTTTAAGTTTAATATTTTTGTTTTTACCTTTTTCTTCTTACAAAAAAGAACAAAATAAATTCGTATTCTATTTATTTCATCTAGTCCTTTTTTAAGTACTTTATGACAAAAAATTATTTCCTCTAATACAACCCCGAAAAGAGGGTATGGTGGACCTTTTTATAGGCATTTCTTAAATATTTTATTGTTTAATCTGATAGTACCTTATGTTATCATCTTTCATTTCTGAAAATTTCATTAAAATCGGTTAACTGGTTCAGATTTTATAAATTTAAGACCAACTGACCATACAACTGAAGCAACTATGTGCAGCAAGGCGGTGTGCTATCAACTCTACTTTTGAACATTTTAGCAAACAATCTATGAACATGTCTGGTAACCAGAACTATCGAGTGATTGTCTCTGTGGAGGACGTTGTAGGCTTATGAGTAGGGTTCGGATTTCCATGCAAATGCATATTTTTTTAGGAACACCTTGGAAGCAAGGCAACTAATTATGTATACGAATCAAGAAATTTCCTTTAAAATGGCATTTAACCGTTAGTGCATATTTTTGCATATTTTACTATAAATGCATATTTTGCATTTTTTTGGGCATATTTTACTATAAATGCATATTTTGCATAATTTTGCATATTTTTTATAATAAATTTATATTTTTAGAGTACCTACTCGTACCTATGTATATTGTTGAAAAAACTAAACTAGACAGTAAAAAAAATATAAATTTTATGTCAGTGCAAACGAACTTTAAGACTATTATCTATTTCTTTTATTCATTTCACAATCTTGAACCATATTCAAATACCACAATATAAAGCATTATATAAACAAAGGTGCATATATGAACTTGACTAGATTGTGCCGGCAAAACATTGAAATGAAAAAAAAATTAAGTCTGTGTGCTTGAAACTGTATAAATGAAATCGAAATTTAAACGATCATCTATCAAAAATAAAAGTTTGTGGGTATAAAGCCTAAAGCGCGAAACAGATTGAACCAGCACCACCAACAGCGGAAGCCATTGTTTTAGAACCAATGGCGCAATTTTAATTGAATTAGTACGATGCTAAAGCTGTTTTAGTATGATACTAGGTTAAAACAAAGAATTTGTAGATTATAATCGAATATAGCATCATACTTTTTCTACCCTTTTATTAAAGTTAAAAACATCGAATACCTACTTTATTGTTTTAGTATCGTGCTAGCTTCATATAACTCTTTGACATGTGCAAACATCAAAAAAAGGTTCGTGTACTTACTTTTTTACACGAAATGTCATTGTTTTAGGTGTGTTCAGAAGCAATTTATTAAGAAAATCCTTTTAGTACGATACTAATTAGAAAATGTTCAAAATTAAGAATGATTTAGTAAACTACTTTAAAGTTAGCAAATTGTTAAGTAGTATCATACTAATACCTTAATAATAGGCTGTTTAAAATTTTGCGAAAATGTATTTTAATCGTTCAACACAAAATAGACCAGCACCAGCAACGTCAACAGCGTCGTTTGGTCAAAATCCAAAATTTGCTGTTGCTGGTTACAATAACACAAAATGCAACAAAATCCCGCACACTTCATATGTTTGGAATCCGCTCTTATAGAAAAATGAATCTAAGACTTCGTTTTAAGATATTATTTTATTTTAATAAAAATAAAAAAATTAACTTATTTTTAAAGATGAAGAAAATGTGTTTTTATATTGAATAGAAATTAAGTTGAATTGGTTTTAAGTGCATATTTTAAATGCATATTTTGCATTTTTAAGTGCATATTTTAAGCGCATATTTTCAGATTTTAAGTGCATGAGAATCCGAAGCCTACTTATGAGCATTGCTGTATAAAATACTTTAAAAAAGCTGAGCAGTTTGGTGAGGACTGGGTATCAAACTCGCATATAAACATATTTACTCTTCTTTTCCAGGAAATATAAAATCAGACCAAAAACATAAATGTAATAAAAAGAGCCAAGTTCTACTATACAAAAACCTTTGTGTAACAAGTCAGCGGTGAAAAGTACTGAGATCTAAAAGTACGCCAAGTTCTTACTTCATGAAGGTTTAATACCGAATATTTAAAGTAGCAGATGTTTCAACTGCAATGAAATAGATAAATTTTATTATTTAATGATTACTGACTAAAATTTGATAGGTTCACTGGTCAAATTTTTAAAACCTTTCGAATTGGGCGTATGCTCCATCTAAACAACAAAATTCGGAGAAAGTGGGCAGATACCACGCCCCTGAATGGAAAACCTCAAATGTTATATTTTTTTCTTTGTATACAATTTAAGCTCTACCGCTTTACAAAATTGCATCGTTTTACAGCAGTCGGAAGTGCTCCATTCAACCAACACCAATTTGAAGAAAGTGGGCGGATACCACGCCCCCTAATGGGAAACCTCAAATTTTAGATTTTTTCCTCTGCTTGCATGACAAGACCTACCGTTGTGCAAAATTACAAGATTCTACGATGTCGGGAAGTGCTCCATAATTTTGATGATCTGTCAGTCAGTCAGTTACGGGTTTTGTGATCAGGCGCCTGTTCCTGACTAGCTTAGCAAATATTCGGAATTTAAAGTTTCTGACTTCATCATCAAGATAGGGAAGGGTCAAAAATCGTCTGAGTTTTTTCCTGTAAAAAAGGGTGTAGTGCGAGAACGGCTGGGCACTACCGTGCCCTTTGATTCCATATAAAAACCTTCCTTCTTAGGTAGATATATCGCCAATATTCTTTGGTGGAGTGAAATATCTGGGCCTTATATTAGATGATTAGCAACCGGATTTTTGTTATTCCAAAAAGGCATTGGAAATAAATGAGGTCTCCAAACCTACATGTTTGTCAGTAAATCAATTTTAACATACGCTGCTATGGATGAATGGATGTATGATGAACGAACGACTTTAGAAAATGCGATAAATTGCCATATACTTTTAGTAAAGTTCAATGATCAGCTTACTGTGAATAGGTGGAGTACTTCAAGCGGCTCCCTCCACTGCTTTAAATATTCTGTTCCATCTGATATTCCTCGATATTTGTCTGCCCAACGCTGCATCAAAAAAGTTTTTGATATATCTGAAAGCTGATATCACAGATATAGGTTCGTAATCGGAAATAGTCTAGTAGAGCTCAATGAGCCTTCCAGTGTATTTAAAAGCTTCTTGCAGAAGCTGTTTGTAGTTTACTAACTATAACTATTATAAAACCGCCTAAAGACATGCCCTCCTTATTTTTAAACCTTAAGTTCTTTAAGAATAAACATAAATGTATATGCTCTGTTCAACTTAGATTTACGAGTAAGATCTACATTAAGAGACCTGTATTAAGTTAAATTCAATAGCTATGAAGTTATTACTCTAAAACCATTGCAATTCTAAGTTTAAGCTTTCTCCTATTATATCACACTTCGACAGCCCTGATTATGGACAAGCAATTTGTATTAAATACCCTAAACTTAGGTATGCAAAATAATTTATTACGTCGCACAGTGAAGTGAATCGCCCGCCATAGTAAAATGAAAGAATTTACATCCAAAGGAATGGCTTGAATGTTAATTTGATGGATCTGTCAAACAGAAATGTTTAGCACTCAAAGAACTTAAATGAACTCTACAAAGGTTTTTTTTCTTATTTGACAAACTTTAAGGTGGGTGGAGTGTATTGTAGTCTTATAGTATAAATACACACATGAAAATCTCATAAAAAATTCTTTCCTTGAGACATTGGAATGCTATAAGAGCTCATTGAAGCAGAGACTGACTATTTTCAATAGCGATGCATACATACCTTTAGGAACTACATTGTACATGACAAGCAATGCAGACAAATCGAACTCTGGATCTTAATAAAATATTTCAAAATGATGAATAAAGTTGGTCCTTCAATTCTCTTCGGGTGATGTGGGGGGCACGCCTGCAGGTTTTATAGTTGAGTCGGTTTTCAAACGTGATATTTACTAAAAAATGAAGCGACTGCTATATATGCAAATATGAATTGACACAGAAGTCTGTAGAGATGAAATTTAAATCAATATTATGCACATTTACAAAACGGTTTGAACTTTAGTTTTAAGTTACCTGTTGAAGAGTTTCTGAGTTTGACATGGTCAGACAACTAGCAGTATCCATCAGAGTGGAGGTAAAAATACGATGCAAGACCGAAAGAAAAAACAAACACAAAATTCGTGGAAGAGGCTGAAGGAAATTGTTTTGAAAACTAAAAAAATGGTTGATGCATCGAATTGCTCTTATTTTAGAGGTGATTCGGTAAATAAATGGAACATAATATAGACATAGAAGTAGAGTGTAGAGTATACAAAAATACTCAATTTTGCAGAATGTATTCACATGTGAGGGTTCCCATATTTTAACTAATGGGAATGTCATAAGAATACGTAAAAAATGTTCCATGTTACAAGTTAACAGTTTAAAAGCTTTGTTGATCTTGTGGTTGATCTGTGGTGAATAGCTCGTTGATTATGAATACGATTTGAAAATGGGAAGATCCAAAATGGCGGGTTTTGGAAATAAAAATAATGCTTACCGCGAGCGGGCGGTGGCGTAGTTTCTAATGATAGTAGTAACTTTAGAGACAAAGATATTTTAAAGGTTTTTCATAAAGGGCAGATAGATGTTAAAATGGAAAGAAACAAGCTGTGTGTGAGGTATTCATTTTGTTTTTATTTTAAAGAGCTATGTATATCATTATGTATGAAATATGACATCTTCGAAATGCCTGCCTTGACTTCTTACGGTCGCACGGATCCGAGTGGTTCAATTTTAAATTACTCTTCCGCATATATCCGGCTGAATTAGAGCAATGACCTGTGTTATGTTCACCTTAGGGGCATCGGTTTGATTGTGGGTTTCTTCGTATGGACTCGGACTTCAGAAAACTCTACAGGGCAATGTCAAGCGAAGTCAAATCAAAGATCCTTACCCTCAAATAGTTCATACAGAATGTCAATAGTGACATCCATTGTGTGGCACGTATAGTACTGTCCTGCTGGGAAAAATTTCGTTTGGGTCCACATGGGTCAATTTGGGCCATAAGAAATTGGTTGTCAATCGCTTTGTAGCGTTTGACGTTCATGGTGGCCATCCCACCAACATTGTTTTCGAAAAATTACGGAGAAATGACGCCACCGTCCCAAAATCGATACGAAATGGTAACTTTTTGAGGATGCATTCTCGTGGAGATTGGTGCCCTCCAATATATGGCAATTTTGTTTGTTAACACAGCCATATATCCAAAGATGACTTTTTGGCTAAAATTGGGGTATTTTTCCAAAACGCTCTGCAGCCCATTCAGTGAACAAACGGCCTTGTTTATTGTCATGCAATTTTAGCTCCTGGACCAGTCTGATCTTGTACGTGTGCAAACTCAAGTCTTGGTGAAAAATTCAGCAAGTTGAACTCTGCGAAAGGCCAAGTTCTTTTGTGGACGTCAAGGAATCGACTGCCTCTGGTTTGTTGCAATTTATTATTACCCGCGAATTCAATTTCATTTTATGATGATCCAAAATATCAACCCGCGACCTTGAATATTCGTATCCAATAATTATTTATCAATCTAAACAAATAAAAGATTAATTGCACAAGAGCAGTGCGCTTCGTAGTAGGTTCATTTCGGAACAGGAAAAGAGAATAAACAGATGATGATCTGTCAAAATTAGTCGCGTTCGAAGAAAATTGCAACACGGTAGCAACTAAAGGTGCTGCCACCGGTTTCGTTCAGCGATGGTTGGGTTCGGGTTGTAGAATTTTTATATTGATCGAACGCCTTACCGAGCTAAGTTAACAAAATTGAATGATTTTTGATTAAACGTTGAATCAAGTAATGGGAAGTACAGGGGCGTACAAAATCTTACAAAGGTTACAAAAACCTAAAATAAATGAAATACCTCTTCTAAATTCAATAACTACGCACGTTTTAAGTGTCTCTATACTTCGTAGATTTATCTACGGAGTAGTGTAATATGTAATGTTACTTTCAAACGAAAAATTATAATTTTATTAGGGAAACCTTTGCAAGTATAGGTGAAAAACCCAAAAAGTTTCGACAGTTTTGTGTTGAAAGGTAACGTTATTTATGTGCCGTAAAACGAAAAAGAAACCGAAGGTGACCTTAGGCAAGATTTCCGAAACAGAAAGAAGAAACTGGGGTTTGAAAATATTGGTATTTTTGGGAAACAAATGATGAGAAAAGAAGGTATATCGGGATATTTATTTGCCCAAACCGACTTACCAAAAAGACAACGATTTCGATAATTCTACACACCCAGATATTTATCTTTATTCTTAGGAAATTGAATTTTTCTCTTAAGTTTTCTATCCCACCTGTCCTAACTCTCGAAGTGCATTCGTTCAAAAGACTTTTTCTCGTCTCAAAATTACCTGAGCCTCCATTTCTGTACCCCTCAGAATAATGGCTAGTGCGTTGGACTGTCATGCGGAAGGTCACGAGTTCGACTCTCAGCCGCTGTAAAAAAGTTTTTCAGGGGTGTACTGCCTCTTACGAGGAATTGAAAAATCCTCTAAGAGTATATCTCTTGTCATGGAAAGTGCTGTTCACTAGCCGTTCGGAATCGGCAGAAAATTGTAGGTCCCCTCAGTTCCTGGTAACACGCACACAGGAATGATTGAGAGTCGTAAGGCACTAGGTCCTGGTTCAATTCGACCTGTTGCACCACCAAATTTTATTCCCTTTCTGAACTCTCCAAAAAAAAATTAAAATTAAAGTTATGTAAATTAATATTACAATTTTCTTAACTGCGTAAAATGATTTTTCGCTTTTCTATAAAACATATACCACGTATCTCACACAGAATCTCTCTAAATTGCTACCATAGGGGCCTCCTTCGTTCATTTTTGCTTCTTCTCATTGTTGCTCTCTCTTCTTACCTCCCTCCGTTGTGGCGATGTTTGGTCACAGGCTCGCGTCACGAGTATAACCATAACGTAGCCTGCTCCGTTGTTAAACCCAATCCACTCTCTCATTTATAACTCTAATCTCTAATGAAAGGGATTATTTACAATGGAGATAGCTCAATGAACGAATTCAGCTCGCCTCTGTTCAATTACACCACAGTTTAAAGTTAAACGAAAAATCATGTTTAAACTAGCAACACCACGTCCCACACCCCACACCGACCAATCTAAGATGCAGAAAAGTATCTTCGACGGATGCACTTCCAACATTTACTATGCCTTAATGGTGAGGAAAATTCTATTTCACGCGAAAAGTTACGATTCCTTAAGATCTTGCAGATTTGGGGATTTGAGGAATCACGTAACAAAGTTATCTTCGTCTTACTTGCACAGACACTCTATGTTGGGCTCTCGGCCGTTTGATTTATGCGTTGGGCTCTTGGCCATTTTCGTTTCTATAACTGGTGTTTCTAGTTTTGACTTGTCTGTCAAAGGGTAGTCACACATGTCATTGGAAATGAACTATCTGTCACATGTCTTGTGGGCAGGTGAAGTCAACACTTCTTCTTTATGAAAAAGAATCCAGAATAGAGTGTTAAAATTGAAAGGAAACAGAACTATTATTGGATGATTGGTATCTCTTGAATACCGTCGGAATGTTCCACTTTCCTTTTCACTCACTCGAAGTTGCATTTCTTCCATCAATTAGTTTACACGTGATACCCGTCCAGCTAGGAATGATCATCAGTTCACATTCGTTTTCTAGTCGCACAACAGAATTATGGAATAATTTCTCTTGCCATTTCAATTTAGAAACATTCAAGACCAGCGTTGCCGCTGCGCTTCACGAAAGTGTAACACATTTTTTTAAAAAACGTAACAAAAGCGAAAAAAATGTAACAAATTGAAACAAAATTATTTAAATCAAAGAATGCTCTTGAACTCAATTTTTAATTTTTAATAGGAACATAAGTTTTCTTCATCACAGTTTTTAAATTCAGTACAAAACTATACATTAAATAATAAGCTAATAAATTATTA
Source organism: Philhelius festivus (assembly GCA_963931855.1). Classification (NCBI taxonomy): domain Eukaryota; kingdom Metazoa; phylum Arthropoda; class Insecta; order Diptera; family Syrphidae; genus Philhelius; species Philhelius festivus. The sequence goes on from OZ007554.1 coordinate 238,802,816, forward strand.
TAAGTAAGACACATTTTAAGTTTTACATAAAACATGTTTAGGCAAATTAAGAGAATTGATCTTTTATTTGTTTTGCAAACATTATTGATTCAATGGTATTTAAGTGATACCTATTGGTTAAATCATTTTTTATCAAATTTAGCTCTGAAAAAATACGTTCTGCTGCCGCAGAACTGTGTGGTAAACTTAATATTTTATAAACAAATTCTGTTATATTTTCAAAAAGATTTTCTTTTTGAGGATTTTGCAAAGAGCCAACATGGAATGTGGAAACTGGAATACTTTGAGGAATGGATATCTAACCATGTTTATATGCTGGATCGAGAGATCGAGTTTGAATTTGAAGTGAAAGATAGCAAGATTTCGACTAAACTGTAACTGAACGAGTTCGATCGAGTCGAATGAAGGTGATTGTTTAAGCGCACTTCACACTGATTAAAAAAATCATAAAGTAAATTTTTAAAGAAAAAAAAAGTTTGGAGAAAAAAGTGTAACAAAAAGAAAAAAAAAGTAACATAGTAACAAATACAAAAAAATTAAGAAAAGTGTAACACTTTTGTTACACTTGTAACATTGTGGCAACGTTGTTCAAGACCAATGTTCATCGATACCTCTTTTCTCTCCGTCCTGTATTTCACCATCGCTCGTGCTATATTTAGATTAAACATTAGTCGTTTTTCTATTTAAGCTCAGAGCAGAGAACTAAGCTGTCAAAAAAGATCTGTGTTTCTTTTTTAGCTCAGTACATCAGAGCACTCAGGTTGTGTTTTTTTTTTTTAATCAGAGCTATATCGGAGCGCGCTCTATAAGCTCAGAATAAAATGGATGTAAAAAGCTCAGCACGACTAACTTCGCTTTGTATTTGTGTGATATGACAGAGACGAAAATAACACAAACAAAAACGAAATGGAGATCGACGCCTTTGACAGTTCGGTGCGTTAGTTTATGTCATCAATAAATCGGAGAGCTCTGATGAAACTCTGCTCAAAGCGTGTCTCTGGTATATTAAGGCTAGCCGCGCACTAGCAATTTTTAGTTGCGAAAATGTTTGGTTACTTATAGAAAACAGATGAACTGTTTGGTTGAATGTCGGTGAATTTGCAGACAATTATATGTTCAATAAAATGGCGAACTTATTTTAGGCAATCGTTTAGTTTGTGTCAAAACACAAGCTTTTTAGTTGCTCGAACCAAGCAGTCTCGCAACTAAAAATTGCTAGTGCGCGGCTAGCCTAAGAGTATACAAAAAACCCCTTGAGTGTGCGCCGATTTCAAGCTCTGCTCAGTGCTCTGCTCAGAGTTATAAAAGAAAAACGTCTATTATATGGGTCTCACAATAAACCCTTGAGCTAAAAAGCTAAGCATTACTGAATAAGATTCTTCGGAAGTTTTTTCTATTTTATGAAAAAAGTTCAGTCATGAAGATTGTTCAGATTTTCTCCATTCTTTCCCTTATATTTGTAAGAATTCCTTATAAGATACCGACACTTAACTTATTTTTTTTTTTAGCTCGAAGGGTTATTTGTAGTTTTTACTGAGTGGATCTAGTCCTGAATCTCCCCAATGTGCCTTGACTTAAGTTAATAAATTTTGAGATCAATCATTTTGACATAAATTCCAGACCAAAGAAAGGGAAGTGATTCGAAGAACTATTCTTACTAACGTAGGCACGACATACGATGTACCATGCACTTTGTTAGATTAATTTGCTAGTAATTATTTCAAATTCAGCGAACGCCAAAAAGAGACTTTGACTTCGTTAAATTAACTTCCCCCACAAAAGCCTTTGAACTTCCATCGAAAATCCAATATTTTTCTTTTTTTTTTAAATTCTTAATTTATTTCACACGTTGTTTACAGTTTACACTACACTTGCACATCATGATTGCATATTCCCTGCACTGCAAATTCCCAGTGAAGCTAGAAACTCTTTATACAATCTTTGATTTTCATCTCAGTGAGAGTTTTTTTTTTAATTTTTTTTTTTCGATTAACTCAGGTGCTGTGCAATCACGTACAACCTATCTGATGCAACTTTGATTGCGATAATTAAGTTATTTACAACACCTTGTCGAAAAGTTCCTGCTATTTTTTGTTTGTTTTGTTCGAAACGAAAAGGCTTCCAAGATTAATTGGTTTAATTCAGGCAATGAATTTGGTTGAAAAGCAATTAATGGCTGGGAGAGCAATTGGTGTATGCGGGAGGATTTAAATGATTGTGGCGAGGAAGATTAACAATAAAAGGGCAATTCAAAAATTAGTTTTAAAATATTTCATTTAACTATAATGAACCAACAAGTTGTTGCCTTAATTTATATTCCAAATGCTTTAAAACCTCCAGGGAGCTTTATAAGTGGATATGCTTAAAATAAAATGGCGCTTAATTCTATTTGAAGTAATTAAAAAAGTTGTAAGCTTGTTACCGTCTAACAGGAGCAACAAAATAAAACGTGTTCAACTTAAAAGCAACCTGCTGGGAACCTCGTGATTCTTAAATTCTCCCCTAATTACCTCAATACCAAAGGTATATAATTAAATATTGTTTTAGAAGTTGTTGAACTACCATCTGCATCAAATAAATCTCCGGACAGAAAACTCATTTCGAACAAAAGTAAACTGAAAAATAAGTAAGCTGAAACTGCCGGGCGCACAACTGCTCAGGCTTACACCTACCAACCTGCGATGTCAATTGCAATCTGTTAACATTTTAAATTACATTTTTGGGGTAGTAGTCGTATGGGTAGAAGTGTTTGAAGAAATCCGATTTTCGAAATCTCATCTTTGTCGCCATTTGTGCGACACCAACAACACAAAACTTTTATAATTACATTCGAATTTAATTCCATCGCTCAGGTGAATCTGAAAAGAACATACAGTACGAAACTAACTGCTGGCTGACCTCTTTGTCCTCTCAGCCTCTTCATATTTCAAGAACTAAGGAATCTTATGAGATATTCCCCTTATTATTTCTTCAGTCGATCTTTAACAGGGATGAACTTTTCCAAAGAGGAAATTTAATCCCAAAGATAAATACTTTCTTCTTCAAAAGTTAAAGTTCAACTGAAAGGACCACCATTAAATGTATATAGGAGCAACTTCAATTAGTCCTTGTTGACTTGGTAGCGTTTAAGATATCGAATGCCAAATGTGCAACGTTAAAATATCTCGAATGAAAAATCAGTAAAGGGATATCCGGTTATTTTTAAAAGCACATTGCAATTATCATCGTTCGTTGTTGGTACTCGTCTATGTGGTGGGTGGGTTTAAGTAAAAGGATGCAAGACGGAGAGTGTCAGCAGTAAGGCTTTAATTTTCAGACTTGGATAGAAGTCAATCGAGGATGAAAAAGTAATGGAAGAACGTGCAATTATCTCTCAGGGAATTGGAATGCCATTAAATAAAATATGGCTTTTGTTATTTCGATTCGATTGGTATTTCTTACTCGAAAAACCTTTCAACTGATATTGTAAAGTAAAGTATATTTGTGCAAGGATTGGATTCGCTTAGCTTTTCGGAATCTAAGTCCTTGAGAATTGTTAGGCATATCCTGTAATAAAAGTCTTCTCATGATGATAAATGCATTTACGAGCATCTTCATCTAGAACCAGTTACAAATTTGTAAATCCTGTAAATACGAGTAAGAAATTTTCAGGTAATTCCTTATTTACTTGCAAGAACATATGTACCCTATTCTACTTGATGGGGTTACCATTGGCATTTTAGTTAATTGAAGCGGAATTTTCTGTGGAAGTGCATCAGATTAGCTCAGAAATATTTCAGAAATTAAGATGGATTCAGAGAAAATGTCATATCTTTCTACAAAATACTTCTGAGTAACCACTGTAATCTGCTTCTGTGTTAGAGATAATGAGGTGTAGAAAAAAAAAATTGATTCAGAAATACAATTTTTCCTCAGCAAATTAAGTAGTTATAAGCTTTTCGGTCAAACCTAAAAGCAAATGGTTTGACATTCATTTTATAAGATTCCCCAAATTTTTGTTCGTACCTGATGAAATTATTACAATCAATAGTAGACTCACTCAATTTTTAGAAGCGTTACACTTTCCATTGAAACATTAAAATATAATAATTTTATCACCGGATATTGGATAAGCCTTGGGGTAGGGGATATTCCTACAGTGTTCTTGTTTCGCACCTGCTCGCTTCTTTTGATTTACAGATCGGGCTTAGTATTTTTCTATTTATTAATTCCAATATTTAAAACTGATTTCTACCGTCTTCATATTTTTCGCTCTTTCTGAATGAAAGATTGGTGAAGTATGTTTTACCGTATAAGAATTAGACGGGAATAAGGTTCATAATAAATTATCCCTTTTCGTTGGTCTTCTGTATATCATGCAAGAAAACTATTATGCGAGGAATATATGATCCAAAAAATTATCATCTAAAAACACTATCATGTGAGCAAACTTTAATGCGGGAAAACTATTTAAGAAGAAAACTATCACGCGAAACAACTATCATGTGTGAAAACAACCAATGAAGAAAAACCCATATTTTTCTCGCATGATAATGAAAGCTTTCGCGCAAGATAGTTTCTCCACGAAATGGATGAATCCGTATTAATGGCATAACTACAGAAACAATTTACAAACGACTGACTATTCATTTCTCTTCTGCTGTATTTTTCATTGAATTTGAGAATGCGCCTGCTTTTGGTTGTCACAGAAGGAAAACTCATTTCTGGCAGTTAGTCAGGAAAAATATTCAAGAATTAAAAATAGCTGGAGATTCTACGCAATTTAGAAAACCTTAGAGGAAATAGAATCTTCCAAAAATATTACTCCATATCTCGCAGGTTTCCTATAAAATATTTAACAATTGCTTGAAATTTGGATTACAAAACTTTTTTTAAAGATATACCTTTCAAATTGGAAAAACCTTCCTTGCAAACAAACATCTTTAAGTTAAACACGAAATCATATACTTTTGCAACATGAAGGTGAGAGATTGACAGAATGACAGTATGCAAAACTGCCAGTAAGAAATTTTGAAAGTGTAATAAAGTGAAAGAGAGGTAGTGTGAAAGTGTGACAGCATAACAATATCAATGTTAGACAGTGTCACTCGAGAAAACAAGTTCTGTACAAAAAATAATCTTATAGTCCTATCGACCAATCGCACTTACGTCCCTTCTTTCCAAGGTCATGGAATCGCTGATAAATCATTAGCTCAAGAAATATCTCGAAGAATCGAAAGCTTCTTAATAACTGGCAATACGGCTTTCGCAGCAATCGTTCCACTGGTGATCTGATGGCATATCTCACCGAAGAGTGGAACAGATCTTTACATTGTTTTGGAGAAAGTAAGATTATTGCGCTTGATATTTCTAAGGCATTTGATAGAGTTTGGCACCAGGCTCTCTTATCGAAATTGCGTGCGTTTGGCATCAACGAAACCCTTATTCGTTGGATAAGAAATTACCTTCTAGATCGTTCAATACATGTTGTATTGGACGGTTTTAAGTCTGATCTTCAAAAAATAAATGCTGGTGTTCCCCAGCACTTGCATCGAAAAAACCGAAAAGCTCTCAGTACTCGTTATGTGTGTTAATGACGATCTTCGTTGGAATGATCACATACTCGAGAACGCCGAGAATGCTGCTAAATGCTTAGGATTTCTATATCGATGTAAGAAATTTTTCACCCCTTCTGATCTGGCTACCATTTATAAGGCGTATATACGTCCAAAACTCGAGTATAACTCACATCTTTGGGCAGGCGCTTCTCTCCATTTATTGGATAGAATTCAGAACATAGCGTTAAAACTGATTGGAAACAGAGCTATCATGGATTCATTCCCATCTCTTGAACATCGTCAGAATGTTTCATGTATTTCCCTGTTTTATCGCTTCTTTCACAAGCAATGCTCACTCGAAGTAGCCAGTTACATGTTGTTAAACGCTATTGCTGTCCATGTTGGCAAAACATGTTAAATAAATCACAGCTAATCTAATAGATGTTGCTTTAAAAATATAGCCACAATCATCTGTATAAAATCCCGAGTACCGAAAGTTTAAAACTATCGGCGATCTTATCGATAAAAAAAACTCACGATTTTATCGATAGACTATCGGTATTTAGCCCAAGTCATATCTGAAGACGTGAAATTTTATTCACTTTATCACCAATGTGGAAACATCTCTGATTATAAGGAAGAATATTCAAAACTCGCATACCATGAACGAAATATTGCCTGCTTGAAGTCAAACAGGAAAATCTGAAGGTTTGCAGTAAAATTGATTTCATTTAATTTTTCAAACAAATAGTTCGGAGTCTTGCTAACAACAATTTTAAAGCATCGATATTTAATGAAATTTTCCAATTAACTATTTAGTAATTGATATGCCTGAGACGATATGTGATCAAATCTTCTAAGGTTAAGGGCGTATCCTATGTTAAGTTATTGTTCAATATGATTTCAAAATTTTTTGCGTGCGGGACATATTTAATTTCAGGATGAGGAGGATGAGAATGAAATTTGGGAAGTGAAGTTTAGTTTAAGCGATCCGTGTAGCTTTAGTTTTGTCCGGATTAAGTTTGAGTCCATTTCTTGTAGATCATTTTTCATTTTAGTTCTCGCATATTCGACCGTCGTAAATAAGACAATCAGACAAAACAGATGGAGGATCATTTGAGCATACAAAAAATAAATAGCAAAAGACCATGGATTGACCCTTGAGGTGCACCGATATATCTATAGGGAGCAACGAGGACAGTATAGCATTACATGAAAATACTTGCATGCGATTAGTAAAGTATGATTTATGATTTTAAGAAATTCCAGAAAAATCAAAAACTGTCATTAATTTATAATAGAGAAGATGAGGGTCAATACAATTGACTGCATTGGAAAAGTCAACTAAGGTTATCACAGATTTTTCAAAATTAACTTTAATAATGCCTGAAAGGCATGTATCCTAACCAAAAATATGAGTGAAAGGGACTCAGAAGCAGGAGTTGTTCTTCATCAATATTTTTGTTTTATTTGGTTGCTGATTTTCGGTTAACTGAGAAATTTAAATAGTCCTGAATTCAGTACAATACTAAGCATTCTTATAATCACATTGGAAGTTTTTGCTCTTTTTATAGTTTTGAAGAAGAAACCTGTGCAGGGACGGGTTAGAATATTCCTGCAGCGCCTCCCCGCTTGTCGTAAAAGGCGACTAAAGGAGTAAATACATCTAGGCCACAAACAGCAAGGTGAACCTAGCGACACGTAACACCTATAAACTTTCCCAAAAGTGTGCATGCCAGTCCCTGTCCCTGGGTTGGCACGACTGGAGATCACCGGTGCCGTAAAAGAGAGACCAAATACAAAACTAGAGCATGCACACGTCGATACTTACAACGGATTTTGTGAATTCAAGCATTATGGAAGTACTCGTCCAAAATGACACTACCCCGCCAGGCACTACCATTGTTACACATGGTACTGATCCTGGACCGAGCAGCAATGCTCGGGTCAGAGCTAGACGGATTCCGGGGGCTAGCAAAGTAATGCCGCAGATTATACAAAATCTGAGAGTTGCGAGTTGGAACGTTGGCAGTATGACAGGTCGAAGCTTCGAGTTGGAAGAGATGATGAAAAGAAGGCGAGTGGACATCTTATGTGTTCAAGAAACAAAATGGCGAAACACGGGAAACAGGGCCCGTTTCTTGGATACGAGGACAAAAAACTATAAGATGTTCTACTATGGAACGGAAAAGGGTAAAAACGGAATCGGAATCATCCTTGCAAAACATCTATTAGGCAGCGTATTGACCATTTCGAAATCCAGCGACCGTTTGATGTCCCTTAAATTGGTGATTAAAGGAAAGTTGTGGAATATTGTCACTGCATATGCTCCCCAAATTGGATGTGAGCAGGTGCAAAAAGATGCATTTTGGCTAGATTTTCACAATCTACTTAAGGACATCCCAAAGGAAGAGTTTTTGTTCGTGGGCGGAGATTTGAACGGACATGTCGGGAAGACAAACGAAGACTATGAAGATTGCCATGGAGGCCTCGGGTACGGCACCAGGAACCCTCCTGGTGAAGACATCCTGAGCATGTGCAAAACATACGGTCTTATCGTACTAAATACCATGTTCGTCAAACAAAGCCGACACCTGGTCACTTACAGCAGTGGTGGAAATGAAACCCAGATTGATTACCATTTGGTATCTAGTTTCATGAAACCCCGGGTAAAAGATTGCAAAGTGATACTAGGAGAAGCGATCGCCCACCAACACCGTCTCCTACTGACAGAATTTTTTATGGAGACAGTGAACGACAACAAACATACAAAAACTTTTGGGAAGATCAAATGGTATAATCTGGATAAGGAAAAAGGCGAAGCTTTTATTTCGAATATGCAAAACGTTCTGTATAACAACACCGATATAGTTCGAAATGAAGAGAGTACAGCACAAAGTATGTGGGATCTCCTACAGAGAACTTGCAAAGAAAAAGCCAAAACACTGTTAGGGGTTTCAAAAGGACACAACCAAAGCCAAAACACTGTTAGGGGTTTCAAAAGGACACAACCAACAAGGCAAAGAAACATGGTGGTGGAATGATGAAGCTAAATCAGTTATAAGTAAAAAGAAAATGGCTTTCAAGGCTTGGTCGAAGTGCCCCTCTAATGATACAGAGCAAAAGTCACGCCTCGAAGTGGAATATAGAAACTGCAAGAAAGAAGCGAAGAAGAAGTGCGCCCAAATTCAAGCAAAGAATACAGAAAACCTGTATCGGGAGCTGGATGAAATTTCTACCCCGACAGCTGGTGCTATTCAAGAGCTACGGCAAAACACGAATAAGGGCGCAACTATCTTCAAAATAGCCGCTCAAAGAAGAAGAAATGCCCAGGAGATTTGTTCGCCAAAGTTCATTAACAATGCTCAAGGCCAACTACTTGTGGAAGACAACGAAATTCTTCACAGGTGGCGACAGTATTGTGACGGACTTCTAAACGAACAATTTCCAAGGCTATACTTTCCAATAGCTTCACCTAACTTAAGCGAAGTATCCGACGTCACAGTCGAAGAAGTTAGTGAGGCGGTAAAATACTCCAAAAAGGGAAAAGCTGTTGGCCCAGACGAAATACCCTCAGAGTTTTGGAAAAAGATGGGAGACACCGGATTAGATGGCTCATGATTCTTGTCTCCAAACTTATACGAGGTGATCGCATGCCTAATCAATGGAGGGAAAGTTACCTTCTTCCAATTTATAAAGGAAAGGGTGATACTCGAAGCTGTGATAATTACCGTTCGATTAAGCTGATGTCACACACCATGAAGATCGTTGAGCGAGTCTTGGGTAGCCGACTGCGAAAAATAATTAGGCTATCTGATGACCAGTGCGGGTTTGTCGGGGGTAAGTCAACCACGGATGCAATCCAGAGTATAAGAATAATTATGGAAAAACATCGGGATTCTTTGGAGGATTTGCATGTCGTATTGGTTGATTTTGAAAAAGCATTCGATCGGCAACCACGAGATCTAATATGGGTGGCCCTCAGGCAACGAGGAGTTCCAGAAACCTATGTGCGGATAATTATGGACATGTATGATGGAGCAGTTACTAAAGTAAGATGCGCAGCTGGAGTCACCGAAGAATTCGAAATCACAGTAGGTGTACACCAGGGAAGTGTCTTGAGTCCCCTGCTCTTTATTACAGTTCTTGATTACCTGCTTGAAGGCAAAGTGACGGATCCAAAAGTGCATCAGTTATTCTTTGCTGACGATGGAGCCATCATAAGTGAAGACCCGATATCCCTACAACGAGCACTTGACGTATGGGTGGATGTTCTAGAAGGAAGTGGGTACCGCATAAGCGCGAAAAAGACAGAATACCTATGCTGCCCATTTTCTGATCCACACAGGCCTATTCCAGACATTTATTTGAATGGAGTAGTGCTTCCCAAGTGTGAAAAGTTTAAATATCTGGGGTCTATGATAAATAACGAAGCTACTTGTGATGACGATATCAATCATCGCGTAAGCGTAGGGTGGATGAAGTGGCGGGAAAATTCTGCTATCTTCTGTGACCGAAAAATGCCCCCTAAGCTGAAAGGAAAGCTCTACACTTCAGTTGTGCGTCCAGCACTCACATACGGTTCACAATGTTGGACAATGTACAAAAAGTATGAGAGTAAGCTAACGGCAGCTGAGATGAAGATGCTTCGTATGACAGCAGGAGTTACAAAGCTTGATCGAATTAGAAGTACGAAGATCCGAGGAAGCCTTCATGTTAAGAATACCATTTCCCAAAAAATTGAACACGACCGACTCAGTTGGTATTGCCATGTTCAAAGGAGAGATCCAGAGAACCCCGTCAAAAGAGCAATATCATACAACGTTCCAATTCGGAGTAAAAAGAAAGGTAGGCCTAAACACTCCTGGTACAAACAAATGCAAAAACACCAGCATTCAGTTGGCCTCAGAAATGGAACAATACAAAACCGGGAGGCTTGCCGCCGATTTCTGAGGTCAACCCGGCGAACCCCACAGGCGGATCACTAGTGTGAAGCAGATACGTGGGAGAGTTATGATCCCCTCGACATCGAGATCATAACAGCGCCGAAGAAAAGGAAGAAGAAGAAGATAGTTTTGAAGAAGAAGAAGAACTGCTTACAGAAAGGTGTTTCTTTCTTTCTGTTGATAATTTTGGAACACAAAATTTGAGGCTACAAAACGGTAAATAGTAAAAAGTCTCATAACTCTCAGGAATTTAAATGTAAAAATTATTTTGTGTAAAAATTTTTCCACTTAAATCAAAATACATATGTATGTATTTAAAATACAAGAATTGAATTTCATGATTCATTTAAGGTCTGCTTTGTAATTTTCATTTTCATAAATCCAACATTGTATATGAAATTATTTAATATTGAAATTCAATTCAATTTATTGTTGTGCCAGGTTGTTTTATTATTCAAATTGCTTTCGAGGAAAATTAATTGTGAACATCCTACCATATCCTGGACAACGGATGTTCTTTCAATAAACTGCTGAAAAGGTTACAAGTATCCTTTCTAGATTGACCACTGAATAAATAAATATAAATATAAATTAATTCCCCTATAATGTGGGTAGGTCTGTTTGAAATAGAATTTGATGTACAAAACAAACAAACATGCTAGGAATGTGAGTTCAAAAGGAAGGAATTTATTGTAAAATAATATTGTATTGAAATTTTCTTTATGATGATGATGAAAAGATGATGGGAAAACAATTTCATTCTCAGAATTATTATTGTGCAGGTAAATCAGATTGTTTTGTTAGAAAAATAAGCAGCAGTGAGGAAAAATTGCATTTAAATTGAAATTGAATATTTAACCAACTGAGTGAAACTTATGATCAACTTTTTATTATGAAATTTTTTTTTGAATAAATCTTTGACACAAAGTTTCGGAATTATACATTGTCACTATGTCTTTTCAAAACAATTTGCAGATCTTTCAACCATTTACATTTAGTTGCTTTAAAGTTCCCGCAACTTTCTCATATAAAAGAAAGTTGCCTGGTTGCCTTCATTGATTTTTCGTTTAACCACTTCATCAATCAATCTAACTTCTTCATTCCTACCTGCTGCCGCACTTAGCTTTTACTTATTTCCAATTATTCCACTTGGATGAATATCTTCAAGTCTTAAAAGTTTATAAATTCTTCCCAAAAAGACGAAAGACAATTACACTTAATTTGGATAAATTGATTTTATAATTTTATTTGCACAGCAATAACAAAGTTAAAGGGAATAAAAACAAAATAATTTCCAGATCTTTACGCCAAAAGCAGGCATTCTTAGGATTCACTCGAAATAAGGACCTACTTCGTTTCACTTGAGTGCCATTACTACAAGACTTCGACAAGATGCTGAGGTCGTTCTTGATGTCCTATTGTATAAGGAAAAAAAAATGATTTGAGCTCAGGGATGTGCTTTGGTTAATCTCAACGGGTGCTCAATGGAGCATATGGTATTTAAAGAAGATCCATTAATCTTTTGCTAAATGTACCTGCTTCTGTACACTGTACACACAGGAATGCTTTTTTTTACGACTCATGCTACTATGTACGTGGAAATGGTAGGAAAGAATAGAATAAGTGGCAGAAAGCATTTAACATCGAACCAATTATACGGAAACAAAAACCTCAAGAGCACATCTGGAATATACCTTGAAATCTAATTGTATTCATTGGGGCTTATATTACTGCAGGCGAGGGATGTGTTTTTTTTGTCTGTCTTTTTTTTAAATTTGACCTTTTTTTTCAATTTAATGGAATGGTAACAGAATACCCTTAAAGGTATATCCAATTTGACAAGGTGAGTGAGCCAACAGTTTAGCCAATAACCAAATTCCGACAACCCAAATGCTGAATAAATTTGTTGAATGGACTGAGCATAATAAGCTCATATTTATACAGAAAAGCCACTTTGTTTTACAATTTAAAGATTATTTCTTCCACGCAATATATATTTAGGGTTTCTTTTATCTTAATAAACTTTTGAAAACAGGTTGAACATTTGTTTCACTTTGTTTGTAAATGTTAGCGTCCTGATTTTCATAGGTATATAAATGGGCACAAAAGTGCCCAGCTTAGTCTGTGGTGTAGTGCCCTTTTAATAAGAATAAACTCAGTTGACTCCCTTATAACTTCAGTACTAATAAGGTAAGTAATTTGAAATTTACAGTATTTGCTGAGCTAATCAAACTAAATTTTAATTCTTTAGCATTAGTGGTTCCTGAGATATAGGACTTACAAAATTACTAAAACCATGACCCGACACCGTAAAACCTCAAAATTTTGCAAAACGGTAGTTCTTGTTGTGAATACAAGGAAAAACTCGATTTTTTTTTTTAATTTTTTCATTCGGAAGGTGTGGCATTAATACACTTGCTCAGAAATTCTTATAAATTATATGGATCACTTCCAATTGTTGTAAAAGAATGAAAATTGGTAGAGCCCTAAACCTCTTGAAAAAAAGGAAAATTTGGGATTTTCCATTCAGGGGGTGTGGCATTTACCAAATATCTTAAAATTCTTTCTAATATAAGCACTTCCAATTGTTTCTAAATGACGATATTTTGTAGAGCGATGGGACTTCTACGTTGTTTATTGTCTTTTCTGTATTCTATAATTGACACGAGAATTATGAGAATGGAGGGTCCTTTTAGTCCAAGAGTCCACCACAATTTTTTGATTTGGGGACATAATCAAAATATATATGCATCATGATATCGAATACAAAAGCCTGGCTGGTTTATTTTTTGTTCATTGGCCTTTATGCTGTGATGCTGTCTCCATTATCTGTTAGTCTAACTTTCTTAATCTTGATGATACGATTAATAGAATTCAATATTTAAGCTATTTACGCGGGCCTTATGAGATTTTTTTGACGACTTTTTTGTGTTTATTTCAGTTGGTGTTTGCTTTTTACAAAATCTCAAAAAAGCGGAAAATCCCGCTTTAAAAGCATATATCCTGAGTTCTGTTAATTGGAGGATCAAGGATTTCAAGTCCTTATACCCCTGTTTGACAACAAAAGAGGAAAAATTGCTATTTTTAACCCCTCACCTACACAAAGGCACAACTAAAACCTGCCAGACTTTTGAACGCAAGCTTAAAGATTATTAACGTACATACAATATCATCGTAAAATTAAAACAAAATAGTCTTTGAAACAAATTTCCCCTATATACGAGTAATTAATTTTTTACTTGCGACTTATAGGTTATAGGTAGTATAAGGCAAGTTATGCATTCGTAAAAAAAATCGAACTCGAGATTTCGATCAAAGTTGACTTTACGATGATAGCGAAGACTAAAAATGTGGATCTCGCAATTCTGTCTGTCTGTCTGTCTGTCTGTTCGACTACAGCCTAAACGACTCCGCCCATTTTCTTTAAACTTGGTAGATATCACTTTTAATTTTCCCTCACCCACACTTTTTTTTCTTTTTTTTTTTTAAACCAAAAATAACGGTACTTGCCATACGAATTTTTTTCGAAATTTTGCCAAAATTTTTTTTCTCAAAACCTTTTCGACAGATTTTGAAAATAAAAATACAAAAAAAATTCATTTAGTTAAAGCTAGGTAATGGTTAAAAAAAATTTCCGAAAAATGGTTATTGAGGGGTACCCCCCATGGAATGGTTTTCAAAAATCGTATTTTTCTCGAAAACGGCGCCTAGAATTTTGATAAAATTTTTGTTCTTTCAATTAATTCTTACGATCTTTAATTTAATAAAATAAAATGAAATTAAGATATTACAACTTGTACCTACCATAGAACCATTTTTTCGAATCTTGAATTTCTCATTATCTTAATGAAATTTTTTATAGAGAAGCTTCTAAAAAGTCTAAAACACATTGCATTTAAAAACTTTAAAATAAATATTTTTTGAGTTTTTGAAAAAAAAAAATTATTTTTTGTTTTTATGAAAATTCGATATCTCCGAAACGGCTCAATATTTTTTTTGTATATTTAATTTTTATTCGAACAATAATAAAAACTTTAAATTGGCGTACCAAAATTTTTTCTTAAAAGCTTTTTTTTAGGAAACCACTACAACGACTTATAATTTTTGTTTTTGCATAAATTCATATTTGCATAGCAGTCTGTTTTTGTCTCTTACTACTTAAAGAATTTAAATAAATTTTATCCTTATGAACAGTTTTCTCTAATAACATTCGTTTTTAAAATTCCTAGTTTATTACATAGGAGCAAGTTCGTGCGACCCAGTCGTGCATTTTATTTAAGATACATACATACGTACATTTTTATAATGTATGCTCAATAATGGGCTTCACACTTTCCTTTAGATGAGTAACACAGTGCGAGCTTTAAGAAAATACGGACGGATTTAAAAGTAAGTATTGATGCAAATTAGTTTTGAAGTACTGAATATTGAAAGTGTAGAAAAAATAAAGCCTGACAAGGAATTCCACATTCGTGTTTTACAGCTTAAGAATGAATCTCTACTTAACTCTAGGCCTGAAGTTGGTCTCAATGTTATATTGATGGGCATTTCTAAAGAATTTTGGAAGAATTAAACTGGCTTTTTTGCTAGAACACTATTTGTAAAAATATCGCTACAATTAAGATACACACTAACGTCGGTGCTCAAGAGATGCCGGTTGCCTTTATAGGTATGTCACATATATTTTTTTTTTAACTTAAGTGTGTTAAGAGAGTTATACTTAACCTTTGGACTAATAAAGGCTGTATAATTTATAGCCAGACCGAACGGGGTGAAAAATGTTTGGCATCTTCGAAGGAAACCTAAAACCAAGCATTTTTGGCAACATATCGAATACATATGTGCTCCAACCCCTAAAGTTGATTTGTTTTACACATATCAAGAACTGAAAGATTTTCTGTTTCCTCTACTCTTATACAGTTTTTTTCTACAAGTTTTGATAGAAGAATACTATATGTAATCCATGCCATTCGTGCAAACTTACGTCAAAAGAAAAATCCATTGACATTCCATGAAAAAGATTCAATCATTTCTTGGGACAAAAGATTTTTCAAGTAATTATGGCTTCAAATAAAATTCTGGGTATTCTTCCATTCGGAAATGTTCTTTTTCTAATATAAGAAAAGTTTAGCTTTATAGAGACGCTAGAAAAGCTTTAGATAGACCAGTTTCGGTCATAGTTCGGCGTGTTAGCCGGTAGCAGGAAACATCATTTTATAAGGAATCTTTCTATTTTTTCAAATTGGTTGTGTTCACGATATCCCCAAACTTGAGTACAGTACAACAAGATAACTCTAGGAGCAGCATCATATATTTTAAATTTCGAAGAATGTTTGATGGATAAATCCCTCAGTAGCTTGGAGCATGTTGCATTGCTTATTCCTGGAAATATTATAGTTGAAAACTACATTCAAATATTTGTTCTGATTTGACATATTTATTTCGGCATCATTGAACGACCACAATCTTTGCGTCCTCCATTTCGAAAGAATAGGTACTACTTCAGATTAACATAGATTAAGTTCTACATTCCACTAATTGCAGTTTGTAAAGAAACTATCAATAAGATTATGTAGATTAGAAAGACTTCCTAAAAATTGACCAATAGGTAGTTCAGCATGTAGATCATTTTAAAAGAGCACAAAAAGAAGAGAGCATAGTATAGAAACTTTGTTGAACACCTTTGTTAGTGGAGAAAAAATCCGATAGACTCGGTGCTATCACAAACTGTAGCATCAATATCCTGATATAGAGACTTTATAATGCCTATCTTCTTCAAAGAGATTCACTGAGTCAATAGTTCTTAGAATAAAGTATATCTGTCAACAAAGCAGCCCTTAGATCGATGAAAAAATTTCTTCATCTAACTAAGTTGAAGCTGTATTATTCATGATAGATTGTAAATTTGGTCTACAGAAAAGTAGTTAAGTACTCTAATAAGCAGATTTATGTCGTTTAAAACGTCAGTCTATTTAAGAGAACAGATAACTTATAAAGATTGTCCAGAACAGATAGTCTTCTTAAGTAAGGATACCAGATCTTTGTTTCCGATCTTTGGAGAAAGATATGGCAGAGTAGACACATCTGGTTAAGCTTTATGAGGCAATCCAACTCAGGCAATTGTTTTTGAGAAAGAGCATACGAGATAGTAGGTATATCAATTGACTGCGTTAGTAAGTTCTTAAAATGTATTTTAAATTCAGACTGTAATTGATATAATTGTAAGCAATAAGAAATCAAGCCTTCCAGTAAGGGGTTCACGAATCTCGATAATTTTGTAGCTTTTACTATATTATTGTAGCTTAAGATTTTTTTAATCACACAAATTTGAGCTTAAGCTTGAAGGCTAAGTTAATCGACTATACGTTTTATAATTTTTAAATATCTATTACTAGAAGACATCTTTTACTAGTTATCTAAAACTTGATTTTAATCACTTTAAGCCTAGCTTTTACTTAAAAATTCAAGTTTAAGCGTTAGTTTTTTTTTATGTGTAAAGATCTATGACGGCGGCGGCGGCGGTAGGATGAAACAAAAACGTGAAACCCGATACGGTTACACGTTCCATGTTACCCGTTACGTATAAGCTAGCCCTAAACGACGAACATGCTTGTCGAACTTGTTCGTTTGCGTTATCCCCTACACGGCGAACACTTTTGGCGAACATTCATTTCGTGTTGATTCTTCACTGAGTAAGCATGTGCGACGCACAGTGGGTCCTATAAATACTAAGCAGTGCTCAAAATTAAATTTATCGTAACTTGGCCATTAGGCAGAAAGGAAAGATAATACTTACGAATGACATTTTTTTTTTTAACTTCCCATAGGGAGTTATTGTAATCGGTCCGATTTGTCAAATTGGAATTTTTAACATTTCTCGACGTTTCAAGGTCCCTAGAGGCTATATCAATCATTTTTAGAGAGATGTCTGTGTGTGTGTACGTACGTTCGTACGTGCGTACGTTCGTACGTGCGTACGTTCGTACGTCCGTACGTTCTGGTACCATTTTTCGTCGTCGATATCTCAAGAACGAGTAAAGATATCGACTTTAAATAAATTTTGTTTAATAGATAATAACTTCGAAAGAGGCTGAAAGGGCGTTTATTAAAATTCAGTGAGTAGTTTTTTCACTATAATTTAAAAAAAAAAAGTAAAAATTTTGGTTAGTTTCAAATATCTCACGAAAAAATAATGCTATTGATTTCAAATAAAATTTAATGTACTCATTATAAGGTCATACAGATTTGGTATGAATTTGGAAAAAAATGAACATACCGTTATTTTTTTAAATAAAAAAAAACTGAAAAAAAAATTTCATAACCCAGATATTCTAAGAACGGAAAACAATTTGAAACTCAAAATAATTTTATTTTACGAAAAATAATGTTTTTGACAACTGGTGAAAATTTCAAAAAAAATCAGTTTACAGTTTTTTTACAAAAAATAAAAAACTATATAAAATTCTATTGAAAATTGGTAAAAATTGTTTTTCGACTCAAAGTTCTCGAGAACTAGTAGTGATATTGACTTCTAATTTAGTTTATTTTTTACATAGTATAATTTTGTACAATTGGTAAAATGTTGACATATATTGAATTAATAGTTTTTTTTTTTTTAAATAAAAAAACTATTAAGAATTCTAGTGAAAACTAGTTAAAATTGTATTTCAAGTCGAATTTCTTGGAAATGAACACCGATAGTGCCTTCTGAAGTATGTTGTTTTATACATCGATATCTTCCCGAAAGAATGTGTACTAAGCGACATTTCTAAAATTGTTCAGGAAACGAAAAAAACGAAGAAAGTTCTAGTTGAATCATAGTGCGCTAAGAGACAATTTTGGTTAAGCTAAGTGACATCTAACAAATTTTTTTGTTGCTCACGACAATGAGATCTTTATTAATGTCGCTTAGGATAATTTTTTTGGCGGATTATACAAATTTCAGAGGGCAACATTATTTTAATGAGAAAACATGGCAGTTGATAAATTTTTTTATTAGTACTCTAGTTTCCTTTTCATGCATAATAGGTTGGCGAAACCCAGGCCAAAACGTGGCCCTTAACATATAGTAGGTATATTTCCTCATCAAAAAGTCATTTTCGAAAAAAGTGTCGCTTAGTACATACTTACGGGAAGGTATCGACATAATACAATTATTATTAACACATGGTTAAATTTTGACAAGTATCGAATTGACAGTTTTAACAAAAATATAAAAAAAATCTACTAAAAAGTGGTAATATTTGTTTTTCGACTAGAATATCTTGAGAACGAGCAATGATATTGACTTTGCCATTATTTAATTTTATACATAATACAATTTCTAACAAATGGTTTATATTTGACATATATCCAGTCTTAGAGCGGATATATTTTGTAAGTACCCTTCCATCAATAACCAAACCATATCTTTTATATTTCAATATTTCGTTTTTAATTTTTTTTTTCAATTAAAATGTTTGGAACCGAAATAATCAAGTAATTTCTATATTTTACATAATTTAATAATTTTATTATCAACTTAGTTTTTAGAAGAATGTATGTACTGTACATACGTATATGAATAAGGTTGTTCAGTTGTACCCAAGTCCCACATATTCAAATTCCATTAATAGCTATGGTAAAATTGAAGAAAACGTCATAATATGTTTTTATCTTTTTGTCCATGAAGAAGATGTAAAATTCCACTCAAGGTTTTCTTACCACAATGGGAAGTTATCAGTGTGGGTCGCACCCAGCCTCTTTTTTGATATTTAAAAAATCCGAAAATTTTCTGCTCCGGAAAATGCATTTTCACAGCGATTTTTAAAAAGCCAATGACAAGCTTTAATGATATGTTTATTGGGTACGTTCGGTAACAAATATTTGGCACTCGTACAAACGTTGATCTTAACACATCTTAACCGTGAGTCCCGGTACTTACACAATACCCATTGTTGGATTGCATTTCTTAAAAGATTTTGTACGAATGTAAAAATGGTTTTTAAAAATTGTGTAGTAAATTTAAAATAATTTAAAAGATCAAAAAACATTTTTGGTAATTGTTTTCTAAAAAGGCTATATTATTTTCTTAGCCCCAATTTTGAATATTCAATAAGTTTAATAAGTTTTGTTTTTTTAATTAACTCACATTTCTGAAAGAAATATTCAAAAATATACAAAATAAAAAAAAATAGAAAACGTTATAAGTTAATTTGTGCAAATTCAATTCGTGTGTTTAAGTGTTGTTAAACATCTAGTTAGCTCTCTTGTTCGTTTTTCAATTAGGATATTAATTACCACTTTATCCATGTAGAATTCCCTGGGCTCTATGATGTACAATGTTCGTTTATGTAGCTCTCATTACCTAAGTCCATAGAACTGTCCGTCCCGTCGGTCGTCGCCATTCGCATTTCTATCTGTGAATACTTATCCCACAGCAAATTAAATTTAATGAAGCCTTTATTTTATTTCACGCTGAATGTATGCTACCTTCTCTCTAAGTGCAAATACATTGTCCTACAAAAGTTGATTTATGCTCAAGTAAATTATTTCATATAATTAAATATTAAAATTGTGTATTTTGGGAGTTGTGGCATTGAAATTTTGGTTAAGCTGTTGCCAGATTTACTTTACTAGGTCCAAAATCAAATAACGTAAATCACATTGTTGCCGCAGCCATGAATAAATAAAAATGCTGTTCAAACCTACCTAACAAGCGGCAGCACGGCCCTGAAAATGGACACTGGAACACGAATGAATAATAATTAATAAATAATTTGGTCTTATTGCTGATTAAACTGTATAAATGAGGAACATTGATATTTACGCATATTAAAATACAGAGGAAGAGGATGTTCAGTCTTTCCATAAATTGTGTGCATAATGTTTTGCAGTGTTCATTTTTTTGTATGAGCACGTTTGTTTGGTTAATAAGAGTTTTTTTTCTGTTTTTGGTTTTTCTGGATGAAATATTAAATTTACATCTCTGAATAATACTCGTAAAATTTTTAACAAAGCGTTTTATTTGATAGAGTTGAAAGAGAATCTGGGAGCAGGTAGTTGATTATGCATTTTGCAAGGATGGTAAAATTATTAGTGGAGCGTGAAGCTGGCTGTCAGACCCTTGTCTACAAAACTATATATATTTTTGCAGCTGGCTTGGTACCCCAATCGCTCACTTGTAATCGCAAAAATTACGCGGTTCATGTGGTTGATTGTTTTCCTCTTGATATTGCTTATATCCATGGAAGAATAGAGCTTGCTTCAACATGAGTCGAAGCAATACAGATATGTATCTAAAGGGTGTTTTTTTTGTAGGCATAGAACTTTAAATTGAAAACACTGTTTCCTGACACAGCCGATTCTCGGTTTTTTTGCAATTGGTTTGGCAATTCATCATGAATATACTCACGATG
The DNA here is from genome assembly GCA_963931855.1 of Philhelius festivus. Taxonomy (NCBI): domain Eukaryota; kingdom Metazoa; phylum Arthropoda; class Insecta; order Diptera; family Syrphidae; genus Philhelius; species Philhelius festivus. Next base: position 238,823,696 of record OZ007554.1, read on the forward strand.
GAGCAACGTCTACAAAATGTTTAAATTTATTTTGGAAAAATTAGGTCCATTCCAGAAACATATTTTGTACGCCAATTTTAAGTTTTTATTATAATAAAATTAAATTTCCAAGAAAAATATTGAGCCGTTTTTAAGATATCGAATTTTCCAAAAAAAAAAGAATTTTTTTCGAAAAATTCAAAGAATATTTTTTTTTTAAGTTTTGAAATGTAATGTTTTTTAAAGTTTTTAGAAGCATCTCTAAAAAAAATTTCATTAAAATCCGTTATGTCGATAGTGAGAGCTGTAATATCTTAATTTCAAATATTTTTTTATTAAATTAAAGATCGAAAAAATTAATTGAAAGAAAAAAAATTTTATCAAAATTCTAGGCGCCGTTTTTTTGAGAAAAATACGATTTTTGAAAACCATTTTTTAACATTTGTATGGTGGGTACCTTAATTTTTAGGTAAAATAACATTTTTTTTTCTAACATCTTGTAGATTACATTGAAAAAGTTTTATTTGTCAAGTTTAAAAAAAATCAAGCATGGGGTTTTCGAAATATTGAGTTTTGAAAAAAATAATTTGAAACTTTTCTTAAAAATCAAAAAAAAAATAATTATTGGAAATTTGAATACACAAATCTGTTCAAATGCATAAGAAAATTATAAAAATCGGTGGTACCATTTTTGAGAAAATCAAAAACAAAAAAAATGTTCTATGGGGGTGACTTCAATGTCCATTTTTCCAATTTTTTTTTTCAACCATTAACTAGCTTTAACGAAATGATTTTTTTTGTATTTTTACTTTTTAAATCTGTCGAATAATTTTTAAGAACGAAAAATATTTATAAAATTTCGAAAAAATTCGCCGTACCGTTATTTAAGTTTAAAAAAAAAATATAAAAATGTGTGGGGGGGGAAAAATTTAAAGCGATATTTATCAAATTTAAAGAAAATAAGCGGAACCGTTTAAGCTGTAGTCGAACAGCCAGACAGACAGAGAGACAGAATTGTGAGACCCAGTTTTTTAGTCTTCGCTATCATTGTAATGTCAACTTTGATCAAAATCTCGAGTTCGATTTTTTTTCCGAATGCATAATTTGCTTAAGTACCTATGTATAAGTCGCAAGTAAGAAAGAAGTCCAATATGAATGTTCTCTGGACATCGAACTAGAGCCTAAGCAAGTATACCGATTTGATTCAAGTTTCGTACAAAACGACTAATGCGATTTTAATTAATCTTCGAACCTGTGATATTCTAATTAATGTGATGTTTTTATTGCAATAAACTCGATATTTAATTTTTGGAAAAATGCACATAGCGGAAATAAAATTTTGACGATCTGTTTTTTGAAAAAAAAAAAATTCTGCAAAATATAAACAAATCGGTGGAATTTCGAGATTCTAGATTTTTCTTTTAAAATATCAAAACGATGGTACATTTCAGTTGTAAATATTTCCTTAGGTTAAAACTCCTAAAAGACCAGCAGGTCTTGCTTTGATTTTTTTTCCAATAATATACTGATGAAATTTTGTGATAAATGAATAATTGAAAGTTGGGCTGTACTTTAGTATTCAAACAAAATAACGCAGTAGCCATAATAGCTTTTTTTCATTCGCCATTTTGAAAAACGCATTTTAGTCAAAATCTCATCTCATTAAGCTACCTATAACTTTTGTATAAAATATTTTCTTATTTTGTTTTCTATTTTAACAGTAAGAGAAGCGGGAAGTTGTTCTCACTTTTTTCACAGTAAACTCTTCAATGGTTACCCAAGTAACATCGTTGGAGCTAAATGTTATTTAAATGTTCTTAAATTGCTCTGAGAGAGTTAAATACAAGGCCCTAGCTCTATTTCAAAACAGATTGCAGCTCTTGGTAAACGAATATAAAAATCTAGTTCTGTAATAGAGTTTCTTAACAATCTTTAGCTTCGTTACGTTTAAAAGCTTTCTGCTCGATAAATATTCTCCATAATAATGTTTTTATCAGCTGTCGGAAAGCATATTAGCATTTTGATACTTAACTCTTTAAAATAGCTCTTTAACAGCAAAAGAATTTTTTGAAGTGTTATTTAAGAGCTGGAAGTTATATCTTCATGGATGTTTAAGAAAATGGCGAATATTTAAGAATTTTTATAAAACAGAAAAAGAAAACTATTTACAGTGATGTGATGACTGCATTTTGAAAAGAATCATGAAAAACACAGAAGCTTTATCCAAAAAAGTGCACGAGCCAAATAAATATTTTTTTTCTCAAGTTCAAAATTAAAATAAAAAAAAAATTACTATCCACTTAAAATAAATTATTTTAGAAGGGCGTTGTAATATTTCGAAGTACAATGTCAACATTTCTGATAAAAATGAAGTCGCACTTAGAAATCACCCCGCATTGAACGTATTATGGCTTTTAATTATTACCCTTACTCATTATTCTATTTAAATACATTTTGATGCTAAGATGATTTACCAATACAAATAATAATTTCTCTTCGTGTTCAATAGTATGATTTGTATTTACTAATACTAATAGAAAATAAAGTTTAAAACTCCACGTAAAAGCACGCGGCTCTATAGCAGTTTTAGAGTGTATATTAAAGCTTTCAGCTGACAAAACATACTTACAAGCACTATTAAGGAGCTAAAAAGTGCTCTCAAACTCAATGAATTAGCTGGAAGTGGGCTCCATGTTTGCTCTAAAGGCAGATCTAGAGAGTGTTTTTGAATAAACGAGCTCTAAGATTAGCTCTGAAAGCGCTTTTCAAGCATTAATACAGCTAAAAATGTTTCTTCGGTAGGAACATTGACTTTCACTTCAAAAAAATTCCAACAAAGGTGACTTTTTGGGAAGAGCTGTATTCTAATGTCTTAAGCATTTCTCTTTGGTTAGGTTTAACGTTTTCAAGGGCGGTTTTCCGGGCTGGATACTTGCTTGGATCCGATCAAATTTGAATAATAGTATAGGTTATCCATTGAAGGTGGGTAGATTTTGACACTTCGTAGTTGCCATTGTTTTTTGTATATGTTATTAGACAGATAGATAAGTAAATTTGATTTTTTTGAATTGTTCATTTTTCTATGCAAGTATTATTTATACAAAAATCTACAATTTTCGACAATTAGACTTTCAATTTTTTTAAGTTGTAAGTTATTTATCAAAAATCTTCATTTTTTATTTGTTCTCCATATTTCAAATAAAGTCGCAGAACATTCATCACATTTAGCTTCCATATAAACTAAATCCTCCGTTAAGAAATCACTTTAAAAAATACTTCCCCTTGTTTCTCTAAGAGATGAACATCCACCAACGAAGTGAATAACATCATCCTGTTCTGCTGTCAGCTCTATGCGGAACATACTTCAAGCTTAGTAATTCACTCCGAAGCCTGATCAGTGTAGCAATCGTGTGAACACTGTTTGAATCATGAAAATATTTTTTTTTCAGATTGTGATTGTGATTGACAGTTAATTTATTTACGCAATGATCCAGATGCTTCAGCTATATATTTTTCTCTTTATTCCTCGTCTACTTGTTCTATTATTTTGAAGTGATTTCTTTCATTGCTAGTTATGTCTTCAATGTTGATATCCAAATTCAAATTACATCCTTGGGCGAGTCCCAACCTGTTTCTATGCCAATCTGTTTCTCTCTTGAATAGCTTTAAGGACATGACATAATGAGTATTAATGTCATGTTGAGTTGCCAAGTTTTGAGGGAATATGCGAACAAGACCACATCATTCACAAGGATCAGTGATTTTATACGCACTTCCGCAAAGTCCACTCCAACAGGAAGAAAATCAATCAGATCATATATTGAGAGTGCGAATAGTGTTTGACTTAAAGATTGATGGTAATATGATAATATATTTGTGAGAGACATAAGGTTCGTACGTGCCACACAGCTGACGCCATACTCAATATTTTGGTAGAGAGATTAGAGGGCGTTGTTATCTCATGTAATGAAAACTGTAGAGTTCCGTTTAAATGTAGATGACTGCCAATAAAACTGCCAATCAAACTCAGTCCAATCCAAGCGCCCGTTGTCATCAAAAATGGTTTCATCCAGCGAAGCCGCATCAGGTGGCCATTTGAAACTCACCTAAAACTTTATCCAAGCCAAAAAGTTGATGACAATAAAATTGTCTTGAATTTTTCTTGAACATAACAAAACACTTTAAAACCGAAATCAATTCATGTGATAATTTTGTAGCCCCTTCAAACTCACAAACCTTTACTCGTCGATCGTCCAATATCAAACCGTGCACTGAACCAAATCGCGTAGGTGATATTGAAGAAAATATTTTGTTAATTTTTGAAGAATCAATTATTCAAATCAACAATTTTTCATAGTATTTTTCTTCATATTGAAGACAGAATATTCAAAATGAATAAGGTTTCTTCAAATGATGAATGGTTTAGTATTTTATTCAAACGAATGAAATTTTGTCATATCTACGAAAACAATTTGTTAATTTTTGATGAAGCAATTATTCGAAAAGACAAATTTGTATTAAAAGTTTTTTGAAGTAAAACTTCTTTTCCGGCGTTGGGGGTAAAAAAATTTCTATGCAGCTGTCAGTGACATGTCAAACCGCCACGCCATCCGTCAAAGATAGCGACATGTTTTTAGCATGTGCAAAGTAAAACATGAAGTTGGATATGATTTAGAATTTACATATTTCAAATGGCTGCATTGAAAGATAAACATAAAACTATAGGTTCAGACGCGCAATGGCTATGCAACCGAATAATTATTGACAAGCATATTGCAATCCAAATAAATTTTACCAACACCTAACCCTCGCATACAAAGTACTGGCCAAAAAGTTGGGTATATCCACTACCATTTGTATTCTTGCTGTCATAGATGGCATGCCATATGACCATCAGGTTGCCTGAAAGTTTTGAAATTATACTTTTTAATAATATTTATTCGCTTAATCGCACACGCCACCGACATTTGTTTTGGTATTTATAAATTTGAACGTCACCCGACTAATCAATCAAATACTTTAATAATTAATTTTACAAGAGTGCCGCTGTCAGTGTACTTGCTTTCCAAGTTGACTGGATACTGAATCAATGCCAGGTGACTACTAAGTTGCTCGGGTTATGCTTGTGTACATTACAAGATTACAACATGCTTGCCAATACTTGCACGTGCAGCCCTAGGGTAATACAAACAAAGCGAGGCAACTTGCTTGTCAAGTGGCATGGGAGTTTTGTACTTTTCTTCTCGATTTCATTTAAGGCTAGGCGCGCACATTCAATTTTTTTGAAGTAAAACTTCTTTTCCGGCGTTGGTGGTAAAAAATTCTCTATGCAGCTGTCATTGACATTTCAAACCGTCACGTTATCAGTCAAACACAGCGACATGTTTTAAAAATACAAAATGTTTGTGAATTATGTGGTCGACCAATTTAACAAGCAGAAACCACTATCCTTAAAAAAAAAAACAAACAAACATATCTTTTTGATGTTTTTTTGAAGTAAAACTTCTTTTCCGGCGTTAGGGGTAAAAAAAGCTGTCAGTGACATGTCAAAACGTCACGTTATCCGTCAAAGACAGCGACATGTTTTTAGAATACAAAATGTTTGTTCGTAGGTTATAATCTTACAGAAGCTTTGCTTGAGGAAAAAGAAGTTTTACTTCAACCGCGCGTACGTCAGTACACACAATCTTTTTTTTACTATGTATGTATGTATTTACATCACAAGTAGCACAAAATGGTATAATTTCGGTATCACATTTCTTAGTTCATACGAAAACACGAGAGAGTTATTTGAGTAGCACTTTGAGACAAGATATTTTATGTATCACAGTGGCACAATAGGTAGAGCACAATCACGGCAAGCGAGAGGACTCGGGTTCGAATCTCGGTAGAGGCACAGAGGTAAATTTAAAAAAAATAACATTTAAAATTCTTTCATTCCAGCAAAAAATCACATAAAGAGTCGAATATAGTCGACAAGGAAAAATGAAGAGAACTCCAAAATAATCAACAATAACCAAACAGTTAATAAAAAACTTTATTTTTATTTATATAATTTCAAGAAAGAAGCATGAAATTTAATCAATTTCACAAAATTTTGTGGATTTAACACCATAACGAAAAATTTTATGCATTTCTTCAAAATGACAATATTTCTTGAATATAACAAAATTTTCTTCAAAACAACGGATAGGTTTCATTGACCGTATATTGATCACCCTTTCTTCAATTCTACCTACTTTTTCTTCAATATGACTACCAAATTTGGTTCAGTGTGAGTTTTATCGACCATTTCTCGGTGGTTACCATTGGGTGAGAAAAATGTTTGGCGGCAATTGTGTTGGAATTACCATGTAAGCGTAAGCCGGTGATAAATGGTTCCAATCGATGGTGCAGAGTCCCCATAATATTTGTCAAACTTTTGTTTGCATTGTGCAATGGTTTTTTCTTCTAAGCTATAGTGTTTAATGAAAACTTTATCTTTACTTTTTTCCATTTTAAGGAAAGTGCTTGAAGGCTTCTATATAAAATGGCTGCCAAAAAAAACTACTCGTATTTGGTAGATTAGGCTGAAAATTTGCGTGCGTTTTTTAAAGGATATTTCTTTAAAAACAAAATAACGAATTTGAGGTGCCGATGTGTTTTATTGGAAGAAAGTAAAGTTCCTTAGGCGGCTTGTTAGGTCTACAAATTGAAGAAATTGTCACGTACGAGTAACGAAAAACTGACAGCAAAAGTGGGAGAGGTCGTGCGATTTCCATGTCTCCCGTGATAAAGAGAGGGTTTCATAGGAATCATATGGAAATAATTATGTCAAACATTATTGAATTGAATAGTATGTGGACAATCATCAGCTGCTGACATTTATTCATTTTTTTGCAATGGGTCATTTTTTTGCTGTTTTCTTTTTGGCAACACTTGTTTTGACAGTTCACGCACGTTTCGTGTTTTGTGTCACTGTCAAACATCTTCAGTTTGGTCTATAATTTAACCATGAATCGTCTTACAAAAGAACAACGCTTGCAAATTTTTGAATTGTATTGTCAAAATGCGCGCTCTGTTAAGAAATTTCATCGCGCGCTTCTTCCATTTTACGGTCAGTTTAATCGACCTACTGAGACGGCTATTCGGGCCATTGTGACTAAATTTCGCACCAAATTTACATTGTTGGACATTAAACTGAGTGCCAACCGAGGAAAATATCGCAGCTGTATCGCCCAGTTTTAGTGATGACCGTGAATTATCGATTCGGCGCCGGTTGCGGCAATCGGCTCTCCACTTTGTTACTACACTACGTGGAAAATTTTGCAAAAGGATTTAGGTATGAAGCCTTCCAAAATACAGCTGGTGCAAGAATTGAAGCCGAACGACCTACCACAACGCCGAATTTTTGGTGAATGGACTCATGAAAAGTTGGCCGAAGATCCACTTTTTATCGTAAAATTGTGTTCAGCGACGAAGCTCTAGTTGAATGGATACGTGAACAAGCAAAACTGCCGTATTTGGAGTAAAGAGCAGCCAGAAGCATTGCAAGAACTACCAATGCATTTAGGAAAAGTCACTGTTTGGTGCGGAATATAAGCTGGCGAAATCATTTGGCCGTATTTCTTCAAAGATGGTGCGAATTGCAACGTTACTGAGCATAGTAAGCGCTACCGTGCGATGACAACAAACTTTATTTTACGCAAAATGGAAGAGCTTGACTTGCATGACATGCGGTTTCAACAAGACGGTGGCATATACCACACAGCAGGCGTATCGATGGACCAATTGAGGGGCGAGTTCGGTGAACTGTTTATTTCACGCTTGGGCCGGTCAATTGGCCGCCTAGATCGTGCGATTTAACGGCTCTAGACTATTTCTTGTGGGGGCTATGTTAAGCGGCTCATGTCTATAGCGATAAGAACGCTCGATTGGTGCATTGGAAGCCACTGGAGATACCAAAGTATTTGAGTCTTTACTTTACACAATTTTCATTGAAAAATTAGTATAAATTAAGAAATATACCTATTTTATTTCGAGCTAAATTCAGAGTAGAAGAAAAATCGTGAGGAACATCGTTCCTGTCCACGGTCGTACGAGCGCGTATGTCGTTTTGTTTTTTTTTATTTTATTTTGAAGGACATATTAACTTACTTTCGTACTTACCAATTAAGTTCAAAATCTTATATGCTACGAAGTTTCGCGACAGTAATATAAATTACAGGATTCAAAATATATTGGGGGTTTCTATATTTTTACTTAACTTTTGAATTAAACGAAAATTCCACACAAACATAATGCCTGCAGTCAGACTGATTTAATTACGAAAAAAAATTCAAACAAGAACAACAAACTATTTCTAGCAGTTTCATTGTTTATTTTTTGTTTTAATTGAATTTCATTGCATTGGTCCACGAAAATAAATAAACAAAAAAGCAGCTAACAATGGTTTTGCTTTTTTATTTATGTACATACATATGTATGTATATTACTCTTCATATGAAATGTGTGTTTCATACATACATACATACATATATTTGTGTATGTTAATTTTAATCTAAGTTTTTTTTACATACATAAATGTACATACATAGGCGACGGAAGGTAATTTTGAATTTCCCATTAATTAATAATAAACAAAAATCACGCATACGCCCCAGTGAACTGATGCACAATAATTTTATAGATACTCCTATGGTATTTGCTTTAAAAAATATATTTTGACATTAAAATCGATATTTGCTTTGACTTAGCTAAATATAAATATTTTCATTTATGATCGGGTGTATCATAAATAAATTACCCATAAAAAATCAAACGAAAGACACACATACAAAAATGTTGGTACTCACTGCGAATTATTTATGAACAAATTCATATATTAGATTGTTATTTTTTTTTCAATTTTTGCTTAGTCAGAAATTCCTGGCGCCGACATGGGAAAAAATACAATTAATCCCCTTCAGGATGCTTTTCATCTTCATACTAGAAACACATTGGCAAATAGTTAAAAAAAGAAAAGCCTAACTAGAGTTTTTATTTGGCTTTGAGTTACAAAAAAATAGGAAAAAAAAAACAACATGATTTTATACTTTATTCATTGCGAATTGCCTTTTAAGGACTTAACTATTCCAGCTAGACAATACAAAGCTGAAAGCACAACAAAGTAACCACCAAAAGTCAGGAACTGCCCTCGGGGCTGCAAACTAAAACCACTCTCCGTAATTACTACGAATGTGAAAATGGACTGCGCTATAAGTGCTACGAGTGTATTGATGCCAAAGATTAATCCAAAGCTGTCCTCGAGTATGTTTTCAGCAACTATGGCGCTTAAAAATATAAAAAAAAATAGGATAAATAAAATTTAAAAAATAAAATAAAAAGAAAATATATGCATAAATTTGAGTCATACAAAAGTTAAAAAAACTGAAATCCCCTAAACTGTGTCGCATAAACTTGTTCTTCTAAGGTAAAATACTACTCAAATTGGTAGAAAATGGAACTTGAGTCTAAAGAATAAAAAATGTACGAATAAAGTTATTTTTGCTTTCTACTTCTACAAGAGAATATTATTTGGTAAAACCTGGGAGCCAAGCCCAAAAATTATCTAGAGGATGTATATGGCCCTAGTTAGACCTGTACTGACATGCGGTAACGTAGTCTGTTGGAATGCATTGGACAAACTCACCAACCCTAAAACCATGACCAAGATACATTGAATGGCGTCTTTTGGAATCACAGGGGTAATGATATCCACGCCCACGTCGGATCTGGAAGATATACTCAACTTAAAACCCTTAAACCTATTTATACAAGAATTGGCAGTCAATAGCGCACTTTGGCTTAGCCAAACTGGTAGCTGGAGATACAGTGCTAAAGGTCATGCCCAGATTTTACAGAAATACACGGGAAATAGACTATGAACTGACTATACATAACACCCTTTTTTAGACTAAAACGAGCCATTAATCTGCGAATCCATGATAGCAATATAAACCGACGGTTCTAAGATGAATTCAGGTGTTGGTGCAGGGTTCTTTTCAGAAACCCTAAGACTAGTCAGCTAATTCCGACTTCCTGATTACAGCAGTGTCTTTCAATCTGAGGTCTTTGCAGTGACGAAAGCTGCTCGACAACTCTCAATGATGGGAATTCAGCTGATATTGATATGTTAATCAAGGCGATTTCTGCCACTAAAATCAAATCGAAGCTTGCAACTTGCTGTCGTGAAAAGCTAAGGGTTCTTGGTATACAGCACAACATAAGGCATTGTTAGGTTCCTGGTCACAGTGGTGTCCCAGGTAATGAAAACGCTGACGACCTGGCAAGAATAGGCATCAGGAATACACTACAGTTCAGATCCCATCCTGTAATCTTAAACAAGTAATCGAGAGTAAAGTTCTAGTATTAACAAGCAAGAGATGGAACTCGCTCAATTCTTGTTTTATAACCAGAAAACTATGGCCTAGTTTAAGAAAAAAAGAAGACCGACGAAAGTCTCTTTCTCTTCTAGTGAGCATCACCACCGGTCACAACCAACTGGATTACCACAAGAAAAAGAGGCTGGGTGCGACCCACACTGATAACTTCCCATTTGTGGTCTTGAAAACTTTATATTTAGTTTTTTTCAAATAACCAAATTTTCAGCGAAACAAACTTTAGCTGTAAAATTCAAACAAACATTATTTTAAGATTGAAAAGCATTTTAATTATCTAAAGAGATTTGAAATTGAGATTGTTGATGTTGATTGTGAGCAACAAAAAAGTTTTTTAGATGTCACTTAGTTTAACTAAAATTGTCTCTTAGCACACTATGATTCAACTAGAACTTTCTTCGTTTTTTTCGTTTCCTGAACAATTTTAGAAATGTGGCTTAGTATAAATTCTTACGGGAAGGTATCGATGTATAAAACAACATACTTTAGAAGGCACTATCGGTGTTCATTCCCAAGAAATTCGACTTGAAATACAATTTTAACTAGTTTTCACTAGAATTTTTAATAGTTTTTTTATTTAAAAAAAAACTATTATCTAATTCAATATTTGTCAACATTTTACCAATTGTACAAAATTATACTATGTATAAAATAAACTAAATTAGAAGTCAATATCACTACTAGTTCTCGAGAAATTTGAGTCGAAAAACAATTTTTACCAATTTTCAATAGAATTTTATATAGTTTTTTATTTTTTGTAAAAAAACTGTAAACTAGATTTTTTTGAAATTTTCACCAGTTATCAAACACATTATTTTTCGTAAAATAAAATTATTTTGAGTTTCAAATTGTTTTCCGTTCTTAGAATATCTGGGTTATGAAATTTTTTTTTTCAGTTTTTTTTATTTAAAAAAATAACGGTATGTTCATTTTTTTCCAAATTTATAACAAATCTGTATGACCTTATAATGAGTACACTAAATTTTATTTTAAATCAATAGCATTATTTTTTCGTGAGATATTTGAAACTAACCAAAATTTTTACTTTTTTTTTAAACCGTTATAGTGAAAAAACTACTCACTAAATTTTAATAAACGCCCTTTCAGCCTCTTTCGAAGTTATTACCTATTAAACAAAATTTATTTGAAGTCGATATCTTTACTCGTTCTTGAGATATCGACGACGAAAAATGGTACAAGAACGTACGGACGTACGAACGTACGAACGTACGAACGTACGAACGTACGAACGTACGAACGTACGAACGTACGAACGTACGAACGTACGAACGTACGTACACACACACACACAGACATCTCTCTAAAAATGATTGATATAGCCTCTAGGGACCTTGAAACGTCGAGAAATGTCAAAAATTCCAATTTGACAAATCGGACCGATTACAATAACTCCCTATGGGAAGTTAAAAAGATGAAACTCAGTATGGACGACTTATGCAGAAGAAGTGGTGACGAGGAGATACATGAGGATACTCCTCACCACCTGTGTCACTGCCCTGTTCTTTATTATCTGAGAAACAGACTTCTAAAGAGACACTTCCTCAACGACTTGGAGGAACTCTCGACACTCCAAGCTAAAACATATTGAAATTTATTATCGCTACCAAATGGCTTAAAATTCCTAATTTCTATCAACCAGCCAACCACGAGGAAATCGCCTCCAATCACAGTCAAAAGACATACAAACGGGTCCAGGAAGACAATAATAGAACCAACGAAAACGACTTAACGACGCACGCTTTACACCAGCGATTAACACCCCTACGGTGAACACGAGTGTCAGTGAGTTGATGGGCCCAACTCTCCTTAAGATTGGTTAAATCCTCTTGAGGATAGGGATAACCCCTTTGACTTATTAATCATAAATTCTGACCAAAAAAACGAACACATATACCAACCACTGATCTATCAAACTCATCTACCAGGCGTAGCAAGGAGTCGAGGTCTGGTGGAGAGATGATTTCCCAAGTTGGGGTTAAGGAAGGGATCACGCTGTTTGAAGGTGTCAACCTCTTGTAAGCCAGGTGATTATGTGACGACGGATATTTCTTTAATGACTTAGAAGTACCATCTGACATTTCAGGATATAGCTTGCTGAAACTCATCAACATCCTTAACGGGCTTGAAGGAGATAGGATTTACCATAGGTTTCACTACATGGGAGTAACAATCCCTAGGGTATCACAACGGATCTACATTGATCTAAGTATGACGGCAACAACATCAACTGTCAGCCCATTAACCTAGCCTTACCTTATGTACGGGTGTTGGCGGGTTGTTCAATTAAGTGGTCGCCTCGAATTTATCCGCAACGTTGCGAATAGTTGTCTCGGAAGTACGATTAATAAGACCGCTCGAACAAAAGACCCACTGGCGTTAAACAATGCTAGAGAGTTTGAGTTTTAATGACAAGAGAGGCCCTTTTCACTTCCTTGAAGAATCTACTGCAAGAGAAAAAACTGAAAAACTTTGATTTTTGTGTTAAGGTAGTAGCAGTTGAGACTCGAACGTAGATCGCCAGGATGACTGTCCAACCTATTTGGCATTATGTCAAGGGATAGTACAACTACTGTGGTGCCACTTTAGCAGTAACAAAATCAGTTTTAATTTAGCATGACAAATTTGTGTGCAACCAGGACCATATTTGGGAATCATAACTGTTGACGACCATTTTGTCACCATTTTTTTTGCTGAAAGTTCGATTTTTTACTTAAAATGCTCGGTGCAGTTACTCCTAAGGATTTTAATTTTTCACATTGTGGTATCGAATTTAAAAAAAATTAAGTAAAATGATTCTTAGAGTTTAAGGTGTTGAGAAAAATGGAGTCATCACTCTTCCGATTCGTGTCTTTATTTTTCCAACAAACTGCTTTGCAGACAAAAATCGATTCAAAAGCATCTTTGACCCAACTCATGAGAATACACCCTTAAGCTTTTGAATTTATTTAAAACGTACGTATGTATCTATTCCCAAAAGAGGGTAAGAAATTGATCATAAAATAAAATTGTAATCTAATTTATGTAGAAAACATCTTACTAACCAAAGGCATTTGTTTTTTTTTTTTATTTTTTGAAAAAGCTACAATGATTCTATGATTGTAGAAAATTTTATTGTGTGTTTGAAAGTATGTCTTTATCATTTGTCATGAGTGTGTGTACCGCATTTTATTTGTAGTCATTTTAGCTGTAGATGGCTAAAAGAGACATTTAGGATAGTAACTTTGAGCTCAAAATATCGTGTTTCGTTTGTGTTACAAGGATACTAAAACATTAAAAAAGAATAAGTTGCAAAACTTTGTGTTAGTCGGTTTGCGTTAATGTTGATGTCCTCAATTGTGATACTCTACTCTAATTGGATTTTATTCATTGGATTATTATGTCTGTCCTAGTTTTGAATTTTTACCCAAACAAATTAAAATTCAGAAAAACAAGACAATGTGGTTGGAAAATAAGCAATTTTGGAACTCAAATAAATTAAAATAGGGATTCAATATAAACATAGTAGTCTTTTCAAAGAAAGGAGAAAATGCCTTCACTTTAAACCAATTTCAACAGTTCTGGAATGAGTTAGAATTATAAAGAAATGTCTAGAGATGAATTTTATAAGACAGTGTTAATGAATTTCGCTTTTATCTTTAAACCTGTTCATCTTTTGAAAATATTGTTGAATACAAAACTAAAGCTTATTGAATTTATTATAAATTTCATTATATGCTTCTTTATTTAAAAATCTTAAATTTCTCGAATTGATATTTTAAACCAATGTTTTACTGAAGTCAAATCACTTTTTAATTAAGAAATTCAATATCGATGTACTGTAAGCAGTTAAACTTTTCTTAATACAAAACTGAAACAATATTTGGTTCAATAAATAAAAGGTCTTTCCTCATCAACAGATCCACAACGACTGATCATATCTTTATTCTCTAAGTATTTGCTTCTACCTAATCTGTAGTCTCTTTCTTTCATTATATCTTCTTTCTGAGCATTCATTTATTCATTTGTTTTTCTTTCTTCTTGCTTCTGGAAGTGTTGCCACAGTACTGTGGTATTTAATATTAACTCCTTCTCTGAGAAAAAGTACAGAACATAAAGAGCTGAATTGATCTGAAGGTACTAAACTAAACACAAATGATGCAAAGTCGAGTAGAGAGCGAAACTAGATCTAATCTTATTAAAACTAACATTGTGGAATCGGAAAACAGTATACAAAACCAATGAGAACAGTTACAGTACAAAAAGAACTGGGCAAAGCAAACGCGAAAACGAGAATACTATGAGAGAGATTGAAAAGAGATACCATCATTGTCTGGTGCCTGGAAAATTGCTTAGAGCTAAATATTTTCAAATGTCATTCAATCACTTTTTCACAAAACTCTACTTCCGTCGATACCTTCTCCAATATAAACTAATATCCACCGCTGACACAATTTGCGAACTTGGTGTTTTATGTGATAGAGAGTTCAACTTTGACGAGATTATACTTAAATCAAACTCTACACTAGGCCTTGTGAAACGATGGTCCAAAGAATTTTCTGACCCCTATCCAATCTTTATAACTTCATAACCTTTGTTCTCCCTCTTTTGAATACGCCCGTTTAGTATGGTCCCCTTATCAACTAATTCATTTATCGAGAATCTAGAACATTCAACGTCGCATCCAACGTTTTGCACTTTGTGGTCTGTCTTTTAAACCCTTTTATTATACCTCCGTAATGAGAAGAACAAAGAGCAATAAGCAACATTCTCTTCATTCATCGATTACTTTCAAGGTCTGTTGACTGCAGAAGTTTCTACAATTCCATCTCTTTCAACACTAATTCCCGTAATATAAGACATCCTCTTCTCTTCTATCTGCCTACCTACCGTACCTCTTATGGCTCCAACGAAACTATTATCGCATGCTTCGGAGGATTAATTTCAACATTAACTGTTTCGAATTCAACCTCAGTTCACCCTGCCTGAAAGTCCGTCTTAATCATCTGTTCAATTCACTCCAATCCTAGATTTAAGAGCATAATAAATGGGGTTATTGCCCTTCGTCGGATCTAAGGTACACTTCGGGAGTTAATATTATCTCTGAGTTAGATGACTTCATAAACTATAAATAAATTTGGTGGTCTAACAGCTGGAAGAGAACTAAGACCTAGTAATTTACATCTCTCAAACATTATTGTGTGCATGTTACTAGGAATGGAGATGGAGGGGACTTACGAATTTCGGCCGATTCCAAACGGCAAATGAGCAGCACGACGAGAGATACTCTTAGAGGATTTTTCAATTCCTTGCAAGAGACAATACACTCCTGAAAAACTTTTTTGCAGCGGTTGCGAATCAAACTTAAGACCTTCTGCGTGGAAATCTAACGCACTTACCATTACGCCAAGGGGTACTGCACTACCTCTAAATAGTGACGTTTTGCCCTAATCGGTGGACAGATCTTTATTGATAACATATACTTGGTCTTGTCCTCATTTGCTTCAAGACCAACAAGTCTCGCCCGATCTTCAACAGCCGTGAAGGACTCTATTATAGAACGATAGGAAGAGAAGATAATGTCGATATCGTCCGAAAACCTCAACTGTGGGACAGATTTGTTGAATATAGAAAGAGATCAAGCCACACTGGTACTTGCTGAGTAAGATATCACATTACGGCTTAAGACGTCGCGTCGTCGGCTAGAACAGTATTTTATAGTTTTCAAGATATAAAATGAAAATTTATAATAAGGACATGTTGTACATCATTGCCACTAGAGTGCCCGTCGGATTCATGGAGACTGTTTTTTACAATTCATCACCAGGCTCGGTATTTCTGAATAAGTGTATCAAAATTCAAAACTGTTTTTTTTTAATTAACTATGACCGATTGAGGTTGCGAAAACCATAAACAAAAGAATGTTCTTTTTAATAAAGAAGTCGTTTTTGAAGTTGTTCAATGGAATTTCTTGTTTTAAATTTATTTCATAAATGGAAAGAACAATAAATTGCAAAAAGAACATTAATAAATATTTATGTTATTTTAATTGTTATTGAAAAATTTAATAAAACAAAAATCCGCACACTCACAATCTCAGCTAAAAAAAAACTCTAAATTGACATCCCACTTCCCAGTTTATCATCCTCTAAAATCCAATTTATGTTCAAATCACTCACTCACTCTCACTCACACATCATACGAGATCACATTCTACAGACAAGACATACCTTGCTTTTGTCACGACGAAAAAATACACGATGTAGAAGACAATGTGAATGGCATATGCCACCCACACGGAATTTGTTGTGGCAGCCCATAGGAGGAGTGCTCCTTCGAACAAGGAGCAAATTGTCAAAATCCACAAATTCCATTTTTGATAGCGTTGACTGTTGAAAAATCCAGCAGCAAGAGCTCCAGCCGCACCGAGTAGAGTGGCAATTGCGTCAGTGGCTCCATTATAAGCACTTTGATGGTTGTCATCGATTTCCTTCCAAAGGAACTGCACATATGAAACAACCTGCAAAATATAGTTTATGAATATTGTGAATAATCTTGTTTTGATAAATATTAAACAAAAGCACGACTAAGGTGCTTGGATTGGCCCAAATGGCTTAAACCGTGGATGATGATATTAAAATTTATTGCAATGATTGGTTTAGTGAAAGAATAGTATTTTGAGGTTTCAATTTTATGATCGTGCTTATCCTAATTGGCTAGATGTCTTGCCAATATTTTAAGATTTATGTGAAAAATGGCCTTGGCGAGATCCTGTGGATTTCTACAATCTCCAGCAATAAGTAAATTCTGTTAAACAAAAAGACTCTTTTTCATTCTGTTTATGTATAAAATTGATGGTGGCAAATTGGTCTCGCAAAAGGTTCAAATTATTTTTTTTTTACTTTTTGGGACAAGTGTTTCAAAACCAATTTATGCATTGTCTGGAATACCACAAGGAAGTAATGTTCGACCTCTTTTTTTTATAATTAGCGCACACTCAAAGGTTTTTTTTTAATTCTCTTAATATGCCAGAGACACAGTGTGAGTATTAAGAAAAAAGGGAGGGATTAGAAAGGAGGTGTCGGTGTACATACATTGGTTTTGAATTCTTGAACATTGCAATTACAGGGAAAGACAGAGCGTGGTAAGGAATTCCACATTCGTGTAGTACGGCTAAAGAACAAATCTCTGTACTTCACAGTACGACCGAAGTTGGGCTCAAGGGTAAACTGATGGGCATTCCTAGAAGTGCGAATATTAGGGTTGAATTGTTTAAGGGGAGGAATACAGCTGGCTATTTCACTAGAGCACAGTTCTTTAAAATAACGGTAAAAAAGGGGGCAAGAAAAATTACGACGATGTTGGAGTGACGTAAATGAGTCAATGATGTTATTGTCACCAATCATTTTAAATGGGAGTTATACTCAAGTTTTGGCTGTATATAGATTTTATAGATTGTAGCCAGATCAGAAGGATAGAAAAATTTCTTGCACCGTCTCAGAAAACCCAAACATCTTGCGGCAATTTTTGGCAACATCGCGTATGTGATGGTTCCACAACAGGTGGTTCGTGAGATGTTCAGTTTCATTGATGCAAGTGCCACTCATAGAGAGTGGCAAGAGGGGTATTTCTCGCTTTAACGATATAAGACAGCATTGGGTTTTTGAAGCTGTTTAGGTCTTAATTTAATGAGCTTATCATATTCTGTCGTTGCTGTTCCACATCTGAAGGAGAAGGATGTGAGTCTGAAAATGAATATGAAAAGCTGAGAGTACTATCGTCAGCGAAACAATTAATTTGATTAGAAGTTGTAGACACTAGTGGTTATATTGTGGATTTTAGACTTGAATCCGTCCAATACATTTTGTATTGAACGGTTCGAAAGAAAATTTCTAATCCAACGAAGAAGGGATTCGTTGACTCCGAAAGCACGCATTTTCGATAAGAGAGCAAAGTGCCAGACTTTATCAAATGCCTTTGAAATATCTGGTACAATAATTTTACTTTCTCCGAAACCATGTAAGGATTTATTCCACTGTTCGGTTAGATAAACCATCAAATCACCGGTGGACCTATTGCTATGAAAGTCTTACTGCCGGTCATTAAGAAGATTTCGTTCCTCAAGATATTTCTTAAGCCGATAATTAATCAGCGTTTCCATGACCTTGGAAAGAAGGGACGTTAGTGCGATCGGTCGATGATTTGAGGGAGAAGAAGAGTCGCCTTTTTTCGGAATTGGCTGAACAAATGCTGTTTTCCAACTGCTCGGAAGAGTAGGATAGATGGAAAAGCTTACGCAGGGGTTTTGCTAGCGAGGAAGAACACCTCTTCAGAATAATAGTGGGGATACCGTCCGGACCAGCGGATTTACGAGTGTGTTTGTTGAGATCTTTCAGGACTCTTGCCACGGTACGAGTACGAAAAAAGAATTGTTCCATAGAATCATTAACGCGTTCAAGAATTGGGAGAGTCATGACACTATCCGGCAGGTGGAATTTGCGGCGAACTGCCTTGCAAACAAGTTAGCTTTTTCAATAGAGCAAACGACAGGAGTGTCATTGACCACAAGCGTAAGAGCCGAGGAAGAGGAAGAATTCCTCATATTTTTTACATGTTGACCAAAAATTCTTACTGCCTTCGGACAGTGCAGTATTTTTTGCGTTGATTGTTGGTCATGTAAGAATTTGGTCCGTCGTTATCTTTGTGTTGATTATAAATTATATTGAATTATCTTATCTCAAACTGATTTGAAAATCTTTTTAATCAGCCACTTTCAAGTGGACATTTTTTAGATGTCTGGAAAGTATCATATCGCCCCCTCAGAATGAAAGTGACCGAACTCAAAATTCCCGTAAATTATGATTTCTTGATAAACTGACTTTAAAATGGGATCTCTACAGCCCTGTGGTGAAAAATATACCGAAAGATGAGTAAGAAAGGGGCAGTCTATACATCGGTCACTTGAAATATGTGAGAGATACATTCAACCTTACTCAAAACTATACATTCTTGAATACTTTATTGCTCATTTCCTTTTAAAGTTAGGTCACTTTAATTCTAAGGGTGCGATATATAAATCCAACGTTTAAGTCCGGAGACAAGATGACAATTGAGAATTATCGAATATACCTACAAAGTTCCGTCATTTGGTGTCTTGAAACGAAGAATCTAATAGACCGTATTTAAAAAGTTCAAAGAAATATCTTAAGGTTTGCATTAAAGCAGTTTTTTTTGTGTTTTGCTTTCTTTGATTAGTATCTACGCACCGTGTAGACCATTGAGAGTAAGACAATTTATTTTCAAAATTCCTCATAATACTAACTATGGACAGCGCAGCGTGAGCAAATCTCGTACTGCTTTAAATATTTTGATTTGTTTCATAATGATTTTTACTTGCGACTTATAGCTACTATAAGGCAAGTTATGCATTCGTAAATAAAATCGAACTCGAGATTTCGATCAAAGTTGACATTACGATGATAGCGAAGACTAAAAAAGTGGGTCTCGAAATTCTGTCTGTCTGTCTCTTCGACTACAGGCTAAACGGCTGGGCCGATTTTCTTTAAACTTGGTAGATATCATTTTTAATTTTTCCCCCCCATACTCTTTTTTCTTTTTTTTTTAAGACCAAAAATAACGGTACCTGCCATACAAATTTTTTTCGAAATTTTATATTCATTTTTTTTTCTCAAAAATTGTTCGACATATTTTAAAAATAAAAATACAGAAAAATTTCACTTAATTAAAGCTAGGTAATGGTTGAAAAAAATTTTCCAGAAAATGGTTATTGAGGGTACCCCCCATGGAACCATTTTTTTTGTTTTTGATTTTCTCAAAAATGTTTCAACCGATTTTGATCACTTTTTTTTTGCTAAAGCTCCCCAAAAACATAAATAGAATTGTGTACTCAAATTTTAAAAATAAAAATTTTTGGATATTTAAAAAAAACTTCAAAATTTTTTTTTCAAAACTTAATATTTCGAAAACCCCGTGCTAGATTTTTTAAAACTTTATAAATAAAAGTTTATCAATATAATCTACAAAATGTGAGAAACAAATTTTTATTTTACTTAAAAATAAAGGTCCCTACCATACAAATGCTAAAAAATTAAGAAAAAATGGTTTTCAAAAATCGTATTTTTCTCGAAAACGGCACCTAGAATTTTGATAAAATTTTTTTTCTTTCAATTAATTTTTACGATAAAAAAAAAATAGCAAAAGTTTTCCTGAACAGCAGTACAAAACTGTTAGTTGTTTACTCCAATTAATGTAAAATACAAAACTGTTGCTACAGGCGCCTGCCTGGCGACTGAACATACCCTAAGCGGAGCAACGGAGTTGCGTGAGCGGGTGTGAGCCCCGAAAAGGGAGTTAAAATCCTGAAAACCCGCGAAGCGGGCCACCCAAGGTACTGTTGCTCAAGACAAAACATTTTATGTTTGGCATTAAGTCACAAACAAATTTGGCCTTTTGTCACTTGGCCTTATGTCACGGCACCACACACCACACACAATAACCACACCAACGTGAACGATGGCTCTGTAATCACAGGTACTTTGCTCGATCTGAAATAGTATATAGTTTGCTTCAGCTTTTTTAATATTTTACAAGCAAACTGCATGTGACCACAGAGCGCTCTGTGGTAGCATACAGTTTGCTCTACAATACTTTCAAATTCGGTGAGCAGAAAATGGCTGAGCACAGACTAAGGAGATCTGTGCTGATATACAGTTTGGCAATACGCGTCCCGGCTGAGTTCCATTATAATCCCATTGAATAATGAATTGTTTATTACGACATCGCTTTCAACGACATATCGGTTACAACGACCGGATTTTCAATTTTTTTTAAATTAAAATATTGGTTATAACGACTAAGATCGACGCAGCTATTGATGCGACTGCATATTTTTCTAAACGGTAATCTGTTTATCTGTACATGCGTTGAATGAAGAATACATATTGTGTATGTTAAAGCTTAGCGTTTGTTGATATGTTGTTATTCTTTTTGTTTTACGTTTATTATTTGTTTTGAGTTTGTTCAAGAATGGTCGTAGAAGTTTTATTTTATTCGGTTCGCATAAAGTATCTAGTGTTGGAAAATGAGTCAGAAACGAACCTCAACGTACCTCAACAATAAATAAAAATTATAAATTATAAAAAAGGCTCTCTACTTGAAAAGAAATTAATTTACTTGATATCGGTTACAGCGACCTATCGCTTATAACGACTAAAATCGTCAGTCCCTTGAAGGTCGTTATAACCTATTTTGACTGTACTTTATTTAGATTGTAAGTTTTTACTTGTATTGTATTTATAAATATTCAAAGATATGAGGACTAGAAGTTTCAACGAGGTTACACTTGTCATGGTTACGGCTTGACTTATATTTGCGAAGGGTGTGGTTTTATTCTCAGTCAACCTGTGACATAAGTTTAAATAGAATGTCCGAATGGATCACACGTTCCTTCTGTTATGTAAGAATACCTTGGTATTTAGAAATTGCTTATAAATATAAAAACATGGATTTTGGAAATTGCCGTATGATTTCTAGAAAGGTATGAATTTATACATTGAAGGTTTAAAAACTTGTTTAATTATTAAATTAATTTGTTATATGAGAAACTCTCTTAAAATGTTGCTAAGAAAAAAATTTCCGATGTTATTTAGGAAATAATTTCTAAAAGTTTCGGTTTCAGGATATTAATTTTTAAAAATAAGAAATTTTATTTTTTTCTCAAAATCTGAACAAATAGTTTTTAAAAATTTTGTATAAGGAGTATTATTTTAAATTTAAAGGAGCTGCTGCTTACAAATTGTGGTCAAAATTGTTAAAGCCGTTAGTCGTTATATCTATATTAGCACAATTAATATTTACTTGCGACAAATACACAGGTTAGAACCTAGGTTAGTACATAGGCAAGTTATGCATTCGTAAAAAACGAACTCAAGATTTTGATCAGATTTTGGGAAAACGAAAAAAGTTGGTCTCCCAATTCTGTGTGTCTGTCTGTTCGACTTCAGCCTAAATGGCTCGGCTGATTGGCCTTAAACTTTTTTTTTCAAAACTCAATATTTTGAAAACCCCCCACTCCATTTTTTTAAAACTCGACAGTTATAAGTTTTTTAATACAATCTTTAAGATGTGAAAAAAAAGTTATTTTATCTAAAAATAACGGTATTAGAAATATTAAACAATGGTTTTCGAAAATCGTAGTTATCTTCATAACGGCTCCTAAAAGTTTGATAACATTTTTTCTTTAGATCAATTCTTACGATCTATAGTTCAAGAGAAAAAAATTGAAATTATTATATTACTAACTTTACCTGTTACAAAAAATTTTTTCGAATTTTGAATTTCTCACTATCGCATCGGTTTTAAAAACATTGCATTTCAAAAATATTTTTTGAATTTTGAAAAACAAAAATCAATTTGTTTTTAAATTCGATATCTCAACAACGGGTCAATACTATTTTTGGAAATTAAAT
This sequence comes from Philhelius festivus, assembly GCA_963931855.1. Lineage (NCBI taxonomy): Eukaryota > Metazoa > Arthropoda > Insecta > Diptera > Syrphidae > Philhelius > Philhelius festivus. The sequence goes on from OZ007554.1 coordinate 238,846,578, forward strand.
TTTTATTCGTAGAATAATGAAGACCTAAAGTTGGCGTAGTACCAGAATATTTTGTTAAGAAAGTTGCATGTAAGGGCTTATTTTTTTGTAAGCCGCTAAGTCGATAAATAATTTTTGTTCTTCCAAAAATTCATATTTGATAAAGAGATCATATTCTTACCACTAAAAGAGTTTAAAAAAAGAAAAATTTTCTCTAATAACACTCATTTTTAAAATAAAATTAGTAATCTATTACATAAGAGCAAGTTTGTTTGTGGCATTTTCGAGGTAAATAAGATTTTGCATAATGGCTGTATTGCAAATACCGTTAGTAAGCTAAACAAAATTTTTCAATTTCTCTTCTAGGGAATCAAACTTAAGTACCAAGTTTGAAGAAAATCGTTTCAATGGATTAGGCTGTAGGTCAAGTTAGAGACATATAAATAGACAGACGGAATAGATGGATCCACTTTTTTTGTTATTCTATATCATCGTAATGTCAATTCTGACCCAAATCTTGACCTGATTCAAATCTCGAGCTGTAGTATCTATATCAAATGTAAAACACAATTTTACCGCTCACTTTTCTTCTTTCTAAAACTTCAAAATGTACTTTTTAAAGATGGTTTTTCTATAAATTATTAAGCTTTTTTAACACTTCTCGTATAAAGATTTTCAAAAAATTATTCTTAATTAAAAAATAATGGTTTATACTATACGAAAATTCAACACTGTTAAGGAAAATCATATTTTTCTCGAAAACGTCCTTAACAAAATTTAAGAAATAAAATTTGTTGTTTTTTTTTTAATTGAATATTTCAAAAATGGATGAATATTTTTTGAAATTTGCCCTTGATTTTCCACAGTCATTTTTGAGACCACTCCAACCATTTTTGTAGTTTGTAGTTGATTTATCTTAAACTATCCATGATTTATGAACTGTTTTCAAAAATTTAAACCTCTTTGAACATTAAAACAAGCCGGCCGTTTCATTTTTACTTGCGATATACATACATAGGTTCTATAGGGCAAGTTCTGCATTTGCAAAAAAAATCGAACTCGAGATTTTGATCAAAGTTGACATTACGATGATAGCGAAGACGAAAAAAGTGGGTCCGGCAATTCCGTCTGTCTGTCTGTATGTCTGTACCTCGAACTACAGCCTAAACTACTGGAGGTATTTTCTTCAAACTCGGTACTTAAGAGTCTTCGGTTATTCCCTAAAGGAGAAATTGAATTTTTGTTTTTAGCTCTAAAACAAACGGTACCCCCATACACCCGTAATACATAATCTTATTTATCTCAAAAACAGCTCCAACGATTTTGATAAAAAAACTGATGTGTGATATTATGGACATGGACTACATTTTGGTCAAAAACAATTTGGGGGAAATGTTATTAACGTTACCTGTCATAGAACGGTTTTTTTGATCTTCGACTTTCATATTAACGGCTCTAACGATTTTAACCCAAAATTTATAACAGGAGTCCCCTTTAGTTTAAAATAATATTGTGTACAAGGATATTCTAATTTTTTTTTTTGTTTTTTGAAAAAAAAATTCCAATTTATTTTTGGAAAAATCAATATTTTGAAAACGTGTGAACGATTATTTTTTGAAATTATTTCCCAAAATCTATATTACTAAGCACTTGAAATTGGCATTCCAAATTTTGTTCTAGAAAAATTTGAAAGGAATTTGTTATATAAAAAATTAAATTTATAAAACGATTTTTAAACTTTATTTGCGTAAATTTATACTTTTCCGGAAATCATTTAAATTTAAATTTATAAAATGTATTTTAAATTCCAAAGTACTTTTATATAAGAGCGAGTTCGTGCGATCCAGTCGTGCATTTTATTTGTGATTGCTGTACTCATCTTTAGAAATAGGTATGTATACTTTGTTGTTGAGCTTAGTGTTCTTAATTGAATTCCTAATTCAACTTCATGATAATGCCTTTCTGCTATGCCTCAGTACAGTACAATGAGTTTATTACTATCAGCATGTGTGCTGAAAATTTGGATTAAGGAAGGTTTAACCCCCCCAGAGAACTTAATCTCTTATGGGTGGATGTGCCTCTCCCTGTGTCTGCCTTTCCCATGCAAACATGAGATTCAAATCTGGATTGTTTTAATTTTCTGCTGTTGGATTTGATATGAATTAACGTTCAAGTTCTATCATTTACATCCAAATTCATGCTTTCATATTCAGATCTAAGAGACCGTACTGGACAACAACACTGTCAAATGCGCCAAAATAGGGAATTGGTTCTGTCCAAACCTAAAACAAGACCAAGGGAATCCAAAATGTCTGTGCCTAATGCCTAATGTGTTTGCAATTTAGAAACGCGTTTTGCTTAGGGGATATTTTCGAATTTCAGAAATACCAGTTTGGAATGAAATGAATGTATGAAAGACTTCATATATCCATAAATCTGTTTTCGTATGCCGCTTTAACATGACAGGACCTCAGAATTTAGGGGAGATGAATATTTGTGTGGTGTCCACACTAAATTGGGGGAGTTAGTCTGGTTTTCTTTTTTGAAAATTGACTACAGCAGGGTTGTAGAATAAATTGGGGTGGCGGGGGATTCTAATTTTTTAGCTCATTCGGAAACTCTGTATATATTTTCTCGTTAATGTCGAAGGCAGAAAAAATAGGAACATAAAATTGTGTTTTATGTCGCAGCAGATGATATCTTTGATTTACGATCTTATTTTTGTTGTTTTGCATTCTTTATAAATGATTCATGGTGAGGCAAAGTATCGTAATCGAATTTTGTAATGTTAATGGGATTTTCATAAATTGGTTTTTTTTTTTTTTGCGAAATTTGTAATAATTTGTGTTAAATGGTTGGCTTAAGACAAACGATGTTTATGGATGGATGTCTGTTGAAAGGTCCTTTTCAGCATCTAAAATAATATCCCCTATATATTTAATGGTTATTGTAAAATATTCCATAATCGAAGTTTAAAGTTCGGGCACTTGATTTAAAGCGTTTTAAATGCTGTCTTACTGTGGAAGAGGTAACGCATTTTACTACTGAAACGATGTATTTGCATGAAATTGACCAGTTCTACTAATAAAAGTTATGGATGAGCATTTCTTTCATGTTAACCAGATAAAAATACTCAATAATATTCAATGCATTGTAGAAATTAAGGGTTTTCCAATATGGTTTTCCAATGTTTGACAGGTGACTTGCAGTCATATTGTTGAAGCTTAATCTTTCAAATTGGCTGTCATTTGCTAAGTCTCTTGCCAAATGGACGTTCTATAAAAGTGGATCTTTTGTTGAAGCAACATTTCACCCGCTTTACCTTTTTACGATCTCGATAATCGTTCAGCGACAAGACAAATTGCTGAATGAATGGGGTCGTCAATAAGCAAAATTTTCCAATTTGGGATGATCACAATTCACATAAGATCCAACTAATTGTAATGCATTCAGAAAAAATCAATGTTTGGTGTGGATTTTTCGTTGGCGGCATCTTCAGTCCATACTTCTTTGACAAAGACTTTAACAAGGCAATCACCATAAACGGCGAGAGCTGTCAGAAGATTATAACCAATTTCTTCTGGACCGAATAACAAGATATGGACACTGACGATATGTAGTTTTAACATGATGGCGCTACATGCCACACAGCCTGTGTCACAATGGACATTTTGCACGAGCGATTTCTCAACATTGGATCGTACAATTTCACCCCGTTAGATGTCTTCCTGAGGGGTTTCCCTAAGTCTCGGGTGAATATCAATAAACCACAAACTATCACTACCTTTTAAAGCCAACACAATCCATACCATTGGTAAAATTCAGCATCGTTTATGCGTCAGGGCTATGGAAGTTTCGGATGAGTGCTAACCAGCAAAAGCGCCTTTTTAGTTTATACAAAGTTTCAATGATATTTCACTCACAGTTTCACTCTTGCTGCCAGGATCAGCCTTTTGGATCCTATAGCCTGGGTCGGAATGGTGGCTGAACGAGTGAAGGTTTTGCAAGGACTTATAGAAACTTAATTAAATCGGAAATGTACCCTGATTTTTGTTTTGTGATGTGTGGATATGTGGAGGGTACCGTTAGCTTTAAAACTAAATTAAATTGAATTTCTCCTCTGGAGAACTACCGAACAGCGTTGCCGCGAAGGAAAAAACAGGGGCGTTTGACAAAAGTTGAGGCCAAATTTTTTACTTACAAATCTATCCTTAAGACATTAAACTACAATTTATTAATATTTGTATTTATTCTTTTTAATTTATTTAATGCATTTCTTAAATCTATGCAGTAGGCAGATGAAGCAGATCTTGACTCTGTCGTCTGATTTGATTTCTGGGGAATTACCTTGATATGTCTTAAAAAAGTATAATTCATAAAATATAAATCACAACAGTAATATTATAAAAATATTTATATTACTTTTCCATATTTTAATTAAAAAAAAACAAAAAACAAATGTCTATACGATATATTTTTTTATTTTTATTACATCAAGCAGATTTATACAAATAATATATAATCTTACAGACTACCAAATAAATTTTTTTTATTGGAAAATAGAAAAATTAAATAATAAGTTAGTAAAGCAAACAAAATAAAATTATAAATAATAATTATAAGTTTTAATGTAATCCGCAAACATAAAACCAGAAACATTTTTTAAGAAATCAGGGATATCATTGATCAGCAGCAAGACTAGAAGAGGGCCCAGATGACTTCCTTGTGGTACTCCTGATGTGACCTCAATTACATCAATTAGGTAGGATTCAAACCACTTTAAAATATTTAAGTGGAAGCCAATGGATTCCAATTTTTGTATTAGTATATGGTGGTTTACTCTATCGAACGCCTTAGCAATGTCGGTATATTTGAGATCTGTTTGGAAACCATTTTCAAAATTACTATCTATTAATCTAATTACTAAATATTGCGAGGTTGGTTGTTGTTGACCTTCCAGCAACAAATCCATGTTGAAATGGGGAAATAATTTATTTAAGAACAAAAGTAAATTTATCAGAGACAATTTTTTCCAAAATTTTTGGTATCGTTGATAAAATTTGCTAATGGGGCGATAGTTAGAAACATCTTGCTTAGACCCTATGAATAGGAATAACGTACAAGATTTTCTAATCATCACGAAAATAACCCTTTTCAAGAGAACTATCGGGCACTTTGTGGCAACGCTGCTACCGAAGACCCTTTACTATCAAGTATAAGGTTAAATAAAATAAAAAAGAAAAAAATTATAAAATTAAATTAAAGAAAATAAAAAAAAATACGGGAACTATTTTTTTTATTTAATACTATTTAAAAAAAAATTTAAACCTAATCAAACAAAAATTATAATTCATCTTTATTAAAACAGCTGAAGTGGCAACTCTCCATTTGATTGTAACTCTCCTGAAAAAAAAAAAATAAATAAATGATAGCCCGTGCATATAGTCGTCGTTCTATGGAAACTCCCTAGTTCCATTTTTTGTTTTTTGAGATATTTGCATTTAAACTTGGAAATTAATATAAAAAAATCCAAAAATTATCAGAATAGCACGATCTCAGGCTTCAATTGTAGAATGAATGAAATGAATTAAATAATAATTGAATCACATTTTTTTAAAAATGGACTTAGGGAGTTTTCATAGAACGACGACGATATAATCATCAACACAGGCAACTATTTAATTCGATCTCTCTTTTAAATTGCATTCTACATAAACTCAAACTACTCATACTACCACACAACGGACTTAAAACATTTGAATCTATATCGTCGTCAGGCGACCACCTCACACACTGTTAAGCCTCTCACTCGCAGGGGAACTGATGGATCTTATGCAAATGCTCATTATACATTATGAACCACACACACGATCGAATTCCTTACTCAGGCGTTGTAACGGGTGATTTTTTAAGAGCTTGAGAACTTTTTTTAAAAAAAAAAACGCATAAAATTTGCAAAATCTCATCGATTCTTTATTTGAAACGTTAGATTGGTCCATGACATTTACTTTTTGAAGATAATTTCATTTAAATGTTGACCGCGGCTGCGTCTTAGGTGGTCCATTCGGAAAGTCCAATTTTGGGTAACTTTTTCGAGCATTTCGGCCGGAATAGCCCGAATTTCTTCGGAAATGTTGTCTTCCAAAGCTGGAATAGTTGCTGGCTTATTTGTGTAGACTTTAGACTTGACGTAGCCCCACAAAAAATAGTCTAAAGGCGTCAAATCGCATGATCTTGGTGGCCAACTTACCGGTCCATTCCTTGAGATGAATTGTTCCCCGAAGTTTTCCCTCAAAATGGCCATAGAATCGCGAGCTGTGTGGCATGTAGCGCCATCTTGTTGAAACCACATGTCAACCAAGTTCAGTTCTTCCATTTTTGGCAACAAAAAGTTTGTTAGCATTGAACGATAGCGATCGCCATTCACCGTAACGTTGCGTCCAACAGCATCTTTGAAAAAATACGGTCCAATGATTCCACCAGCGTACAAACCACACCAAACAGTGCATTTTTCGGGATGCATGGGCAGTTCTTGAACGGCTTCTGGTTGCTCTTCACTCCAAATGCGGCAATTTTGCTTATTTACGTAGCCATTCAACCAGAAATGAGCCTCATCGCTGAACAAAATTTGTCGATAAAAAAGCGGATTTTCTGCCAACTTTTCTAGGGCCCATTCACTGAAAATTCGACGTTGTCTAAGTTGTAAGTCTATTCATGATGAAATGTCAAAGCATACTGAGCATCTTTCTCTTTGACACCATGTCTGAAATCCAGCGTGATCTGTCAAATACTAATGCATGAAAATCCTAACCTCAAAAAAATCACCCGTTATGTTATTCCAATGTTCAGTAAGAAATGATTTTGTACAAAATATAAATTTACAGCCTTATTTATTAGAATTCGCTGAACGCGTGAATAGTTATGCACTGCATAAGGACTTATTCATCCGCTATGCAAATTCATATTTATAAAACATTTACCTACCCTGCATAGTTGTAATGAGCTTGTCAAATAAAGTACCAAATAGTAAGAATCTATTACATTTAGCCTTCATAACAATCACCTGTTCGTCAAAAAAAAACAAAAAAAAAAAAAAAACATCTTGTCTGTAAATCAAATTTAATAAACAAAAATGGAACTACCAAAAGCTAAAAGAATTCGAACAATTAACTTTGATTCATCAGATAAGGTATGTATATAATTATCTCTAGCATTGATTGAGGATACAATTCAATAATGCAAAATAAGAATTACAGCACTAACACACCGGATGAAGAAGGATCCGTGGAAAGAGATCACCAACAAGTATATTTATCTATTTAATTCTAAAAAATTTTCAATTCAATTTGTTTTCAATATATTAGTAGGCGCGTTTTATTGGTAATCTATATCTAGCGCTGTAATACAAGCACCAAAAAAACGCTTTATTCACTCTTTAACTCACTCTTCCTTGTTCCTTCCTACTTGTGGAATTAAGAATTAACTTACACGGATGTGTTCGAAAGATCTGTATCTCATTTTTAAGCTGGAGTTGAAATATTCATGAAAACGCAGATTGAGTTGAAATATTCATGAAAATGCAGATCGAGTTGATTTAGAGTTTTTCTCACTGTTAAATTTGATTTAAAACTTACAAAAGTGCGAAAATATATCGCATATACATATATATTGAACTGAGTATTGGAGAAAAAAGCATAGTACTCAATAAAATGACATTGGCGGAAAATTTTAAACAGCCTCTTATTAAGGTAGTAGTATTATACTTCTTATACATATATTTTCTAACTTTAAAGTAGTTTTCTAATTTTAAACATTTTTTAACTAATATCGTCCTAAGGCTGGGAGCGCACATTGAATTTTTAGTTGCACAACACTGTTTGGATACTTATAGAAAACAGATGAACTATTTGGTTGAATGTCCGCGCAGTTGCATATAATTATATGTTACACAAAATAGCGAACTCATTTTAGGCAATCGTTTAGTTTGTGTCAAAATACAAACTTTTTAGTTTCTTGAACCAAACAGTTGCAAAACCGCCTAGCCTAAGGCAATTTCTTTTAATAAATTGATTCCGAGCAACCTTAAAACAATAGTAGTTCGTGCAAAAAACTAAGTAAACAGACCTATTTTGACGTTTTCAAATGTTAAAGAGTCATATGAAGTTATAACGATACTAAAAAAATAAAATAGGTATTCTGAGAGTTTAGCTTTAATTTTTTCAGTTGTTATATAAATTCAGCATAATGCCGCAGTTATACAACATTTTTCAACAAATGCCAGTGAACTGATAAAACATATCAATCGAATTCAATATTTCAATATTCAATATTTTATGACAAAATTAGTGGCAGTAGTGTAAGGCCGGAATTATGGTATGAATTAAAGTTTTGCATTTGAAAAAATATTTGTTCTATAAATTTCGGAGCGATCACACTTTGGATTAGTAAAGGCAAAGTATAACAAAATAAATACCAACGAACACACCCTCAAGTATGCCACATATATTTTTTCGGACACCACCTAAACACCTTCTACATTTCAACATCCGAAACTCCATCTTCACTAAATTATCTATTTCAATTACTAGCTTATTTTTATTCACTAATCGTTTGTTGTTGTTTTCCATGTTAAATTTTGCGATGTAGTGTATTCACTAACCAATAAAACACGGCTAGTATAACATTTTAGTTTCAATAAATAAAAACAACAAAGCTTTAGTTTCAATATCAAGTAAAAGTCATTTTATTTTGTTGATAATCTTTATAATTCAATATGATGTCAAAGTGAATGTGACAGTTCAAAACTAAAATGTCCTTATGAAGGCACTATTCAACCTTCAAACGCGTTTAGCTTATAATGCCTCTATTCAACGTCACATAAGTTTTATAAATAACGATTTTGCGTTTAGAGGTTATAAGGGTTGCATAGCCTTATGTACTCACTATAATGAGTTTATAAATATGGCTGTTAGTTTCTACTTAAAATAATCAATAAGATGATTATTCAGCAAGATAAACTCACCTCTCTTTTATTTTTTTTTCTTTATTGTGTTTATTAATTTTCTTATTCCATAATATAACTTGAACAACTGACAACTTCTCACTCTTTCAACAATTCACAACTGAAGTGAATGACAAAGGCAACATTGTGTATTTCGCAAAACACTACTAAAATTCTGTGGTATTGCCAGATTAGTAAAAGTAAATCTCAAAATGAAATTATTAGAAATTAATCAGATAAGCAATTTTATTTTATTTTTGTACCTCCAATTAACTTGACTTTCTTATACAAGTTAAGAGACAATCGCCACACAAATAGACCGATAGGCGTTTGATCGAAATCTCGAGTTTCCAAATGCAAAATTTGCCCTATAGTATTTATCTATATCACAAGTATAATAATAATCAATCAAAACACCCTGTCTCCCTCTGATGTTTTACGTTATAAAAGTATTTCCTGCTTAAATCATTAACCTTAACTATTCAGATAAAACTAGAATAATTTTTTTAACTAAATCAATTAAGCATTTACTTAATTGTATTTAGGGACATGAACTTTGAGTAATATTGTTGAACAGTCTACCTTTTAATATTAGCTAATAGCTATTAGCTTGTTAGTTTATTTATGTTTTGAAAAGAAACTGGCTTTTGTATGACCTGCTAAGAATGATTGCAAATTTATTCATCTGACCTTTAATCACATACCAGATTCCCCGCAGCATACCTTAATATAATTCACTGTCAACATTCTTTATTAATGATGCTCACTTAACCCAACATAAGTAATTGTCATTGTTCTACACTTTGACTTTGTGATAAGCTCTAATACATCATCCTGCTAATTCCGATACAATGCTCTAGCTTGTCCTGAATACCCTCGATAATAATCAAAAGCAAATTTATTATGTCGTTGGGTATAAGCTTAGCTGAGAGACAGTGCCTCTATCTGTGTTTCTGGCCCACAAGGAGTGAAGTCCCTTACATTCAAAAATAATCTGCTTTGTATTACACGAATTCCAATGACCTCATACCGCAAACTGTAAGTGTGTCTCTTGGAGTATCTTTCTTCCATTATTTCATAATAAGAAAGAACCACCATTTTCATTCCATCACAAAATGTATTGAGATTAATTGAAGTGTTCACTTATTTTTGTTCCCTCCTCCTCCGCTGATTCATACGCCCACTGTTGCGATACGATATCATCGCCATCAGCAAGACTAACCTCCATTGGGACGTAAAGTAATCTCTAAAGTTGTGCATGTCCTACATTCGTTCAAGGACGACACGGACAAACTCCTCCAAACCAAATGAAAGGCGCTCTTCTAGCCGACAAGGACTACTCTCTCTCTGTCTACCGAAATTACTCTTATACATTTATATCCTCTGCAAACTTGTCTACATCGTCCTTAGAGAACATGATATTTTCTTCACGAGTCATAAAACTTGGTTCGTTAAATGAAGGACTTTGGGTAACACGGCACGAGAGCTCGTGAGAACCGAGGTTTCGTGCGATTGATATAAATCAAAGTCTTCGTCTTTGCGATGCTGTTTATATGTCCTTACAAAATGCGCTACAAAGGGCAAAGAGATACAGGTGCAACTAAAGTAAAAGAACATAATCGAAATGTTTTGTTGAGCAGGTCCTTGTTAGGCAAAGACAGAGTGGCAATGTTATACGTGATAGTATATCTTGTGTCTGCTGGTGCTTTTTAATTTTTCCAAACACATCCATCTGGTGTTTTCAAGATGTCGTTTTGGTTTTTCTTTTTATGTTAAATTAACCTTTGACGTGGATAAGTTTACTCTCTTTATGTAGTAAGAAAGGTTTAAGTTGTGATCACTTTGAATTGAATAATTTTGCAGCCTTTTTCTGAGATTTGATAAATTCATTAAATTTGATGAAAAAGCTTATGAGCAGGGAACAAGACTTAACCTGGTACACTTTTACAAGAAATACGGGATAAATTCTTGAAAAATTTCGTGGGTCTCATCGGTGCGTGCGAAACAGCGAACACCACGATTGTCATTCTGACATTCTACATGAAAGATTTGATGGTAAGGTGAACTCTTGCAGAGGTGACGTGAACTGGCCACCAAAGTCATTCGATTTGACCCCGCTTGTGGGGTTTCCTGAAGTCGCAGATCTATGCGAATAAATTACAATCGACCGATACTCTTTAGCCATCGCTCAAATACAACCGGATCTATGAGGAAGACTCAATTAAAATTGGACCAGTCGGATCAGTGTCACTGTATGAAGTGGAGGTGGCCATTGTCAATATCATATTCCAAACATAATGGTATACATGGGCTTTCAAAACATACCTCCCAAACATCCTGTTTTATTTCATTTCAACATCTACCCTCCCTTATTGAAAAATTCCTTATTAATTACCTGATCTTGTTGATTGTAGTACCCCTTGGCATAATGGTTAGTGCGTTGGACTGTCATGCGGAAGGTCTCGAGTTCGATTCTCAGCCGCTACAAAGTTTTTTTCAGGGGTGTACTGCCTCTTGCGAGAAATTGACAAATTCTCCAAGAGTATCTCTTGTCATGGAAAGTGCTGCTCACAAGACGTTCGGAATCGGCAGAAAATTGTAGGTCCCCTCCGTTCCCGGTAACACGCACACAGGAATAGTTGAGAGTTGTAAGTCACTAGGTCCTGGTTCACTCCGAGCTAATAACGGTGCCTGCCATACGATTTTTTTCGAAATCTTATAAATATTTTTTTAAATATTTAAAAATTATAAAAAAATTTAAATATTTAAAAAAATTTCCAAGAAATTATTATTTTTGGTACTTTTGATCATTGGTATTTTTGATCATTTTTTGTATGTTAAAGCTCCCTAGCAATTTCAATATTATTGTGTATTCAAATTTAAAAAAAATTTTTTTTTGGATTTTTAAAAAATTTTCAAATTATATCATTTTCAAATTATATCATTATATCGAAACTTTTTAAAGACTTGATAAATAAAAGTTTCTTAATACAATCTACAAGAAATAAGAAAAAAGGAATTATTTTACCTAAAAATAACGGTACCCTCCATACAAATGTTAAAAAATGGTTTTCGAAAATGGTATTTTTCTCGCAAACTGTTCCTAGAATTTTCCTAAAATTTTTTTCTTTCGATTAATTCTTACTATCTATAATTAAATAAAAAAAATTTGAAAACAAGATTATTACTGGCTGTACCTACCATAGAACGATTTTTTTGAATTTTGAATTGCTCATTATCGGCATAACTGATTTTAATGAAATTTTTTAGAGAGAAGCTCCTAAAAAATTTAAAGAACATTGCATTTCAAAACTTAAACAATTTTTGGAAAAAAGTCATTTTTTTGGAAAATTCGATATTTTAAAAATGGCTTAATATTTTTCTTGGAAATTTATTTCTCAATCGTGCAATAATAAAAACATAAAGTTGGCGTACCAAAATTTTTTCTTTAAAATGTTTTAAAAATATTGTACATAAAAGCTTATTTTTTTAAGAAACCGCTACAACGACTTATAATTTTTGTTCTTGCATAAATTAGTATTTGCATAGCATTCTGTTATCTTTTACTACTAAAAGAATTTAAAAAAATCATTTCATCGTAATGAACAGTTTTTTTTGATAACATTCGTTTTTAAAATTCCTAGTCTATTACATAGGAGCAATATCGTGCGACCCAGTCATATATTTTATTTTTCTTGTTTTTTTAAGACTAAAACTATAACGATACCTGCTAGACAATTTTATTTTCAAAATTTTAAAAAATATTTATTTTTTCAAAAACTTTTCCATAGGTTCTAAAAATTTCATTTTGTTTCAAGTTAGCTAATGGTTGACAAAAATTTCCCCAAAAATTTACACTTCAAATCAAAAATGATAAATTTGATTTGAAGTCTAAGAAGTATTGAATATTCAAATTAAGTAAAAATATTTTGTTCTTTCTCTTTGTGAGCATAACGGATTTTAATTAAATTTTGTTTACTGAAGCTGCTAAGAAGTTTTAAAAACATTGCATATTAAAAATAAAGCAAAAAATATGTTTTCGATTGTTGAAAAAAATTTTATTTTTTTGTTAATCCGATATCTCAATGATGATCTCCAAAACTAACGGTTCCGCCATACAATCGAAGTGCAAAATCTTATTTATCTCGAAAACGACTCTAACGATTTTGATAAAAAAAATTTGATGTGCTATAATGGGCATACATTTTTTTCAAAAAAAGTTTGGGAAAAAATGTTATTAACGTTACCTGTAACTGCTTTTTTGATTTTCCACTTTCTCTATAACGGCTCTAATGATTTTGACCTTTAAATTTAAAATAATATTTTATATACAAATATTCGAAAAAATATATTTTAAGTTTTTTGAAAAACAAAAACAAATTTTTTTTTGAAAAATCAATGTCTTCAAAAAGTGTGAATTATTATTTTTTGAAATTATTTCCCAAAATCTATGGCGCAAAATTTTAAACAGCCTATTATTAAGGTATTAGTATGATACTACTTAGCAATTTGCCAACTTTAAAGTACTTTACTAATTCATTCTTAATTTTGAAATTTTCTAACTTGTATTGTACTAAGGCAATTTTGTTATTAAATTGCTTCTGAACACACCTATTTCAATGACATTTCCTTTAAAAAAGTAAGTACACGAACCTTTTTTGATGTTTGCAAATGTCAAAGAGTCATATGAAGCTAGCACGATACTAAATAAAATGCACGACTGGGTCGCACGAACTTGCTCCTATGTAATCGACTAGGAATTTTAAAAACGAATGTTATTAGAGAAAATTGTTCATAAGGATAAAATTAATTTTTAAATTCCTTTAGTAGTAAGAGACAAAAACAGAATGCTATCCAAATATGAATTTATGTCAGAACAAAAATTTAAAGTAGTTGTAGATGTTTCTTAAAAAAAGCTTTTATATACAAACTTTTTAAAAGCTTTTTAAGAAAAAAATTTGGAACGACATTTTAAAGTTTTTATTATTGTTCGAATAAAAATTAAATTTACAAAAAAATATTGAGCCGTTTCTGAGATAAAAATTTTCATTAAGATCCGTTATGTGGATAAAGAGAAATTCAAAATTCGAAAAAATGGTTCTATGGTAGGTACAAGCTGTAATATCCTAATTTCAATTTTTTTACTAAATTAAAGATCGTTAAAATTAATTGAGAGAAAAAAAATTTATCAAAATTATAGGCGCCGTTTTTGAGAAAAATACGATTTTTGAAAACCATTTTTTTTTAATTTTTTAGCATTTGTATGGTACGTATCGTATGTATCGTACCTTTATTTTTAGGTAGAATATATTTTTTGAGAAACTTTTATTAATCAAGTTTAAAAAAAATCTATCATGGGGTTTTCGAAATATTGAGTTTTGAAAAAAACATTTAAAAGTTTTTCTTAAAAATCCAAATTTTTTTTTTTGAAAATTTGAGTACACAATTCTATTTATGTTTTTGGGGAGATTTAGCAAAAAAAATGATAAAAATCGGTTGTACCGTTTTTGAGAAAATCAAAAACCAAAAAAATCAACCAATACCTAGCTTTAATTAAATGAAATTTTTGTGTATTTTTATTTTTAAAATCTGTTTTTGAGAAAAAAAAATGTTTATAAAATTTCGAAAAAAATTCGTATAGCAGGTACCGTTATTTTTGGTCTTAAAAACAAAAAGAAAAAAAGTGTGGGGAGAAAAAATTAAAAATGATATCTACCAAGTTTAAAGAAAATCGCCTGAGCCGTTTACCCTGTAGTCGAACAGACAGGCAGACAGACAGAATTGCGAGACCCACTTTTTTAGTCTTCACTATCATTGTAATGTCAACTTTGATCAAAATCTCGAGTTCGATTTTTTTTTACGAATGCATAACTTGCCTTATAGTACCTATAAGTCGCAAGTAAAAAATAAAATATGTACATATTCGTTTATTTTAACTTTAATAAAAGGGTAGAGAAAGTATGATGCTATATTCGATTAAAATTTGCAAATTCGTTGTTTTAACCTAGTATCATACCAGTACTGTTGTATAGTGTTTGAAAAAGTTCACGGCTGCCCTGTTCATTCACATAACTAAAGGTTTCGATACGGTGAATCTTGCGATGTTGTTAACTAAATTAGAAAAAGGTGGTTTCACCTTTCTTTTTTTTTTTCTTAAAAATAGAAATCAGATGGTGAGGGTCAGGGTAGATAAACAATTCAGTGAAAGCTTTAATGACAACATAGGAGTGCCTCAGGGATCACTTCTTGGACCGATTTTATTCCTCATACATGTACATTTAATTTTTAGTTTAAACTTACAGGGCAATCAACTGATTTGCTGAAGATATAACACAAGTTTATTCCAGTGCGTCATTAGTAGATCTGATATCAGATGTTAATCACGATTTAAATTTCTTTAGACATTATTTGCAATTCAAAAACTGGTTATAAGCGATAAAACAAGAATTATGTTTTTTTTTTCGATAGTTGCCTCCTTTTTCTGATTCTTCATAGCAGTGATTGTAAAAACTCAACTTTGAATTGTTCAACTGGTGCTGTTTCTGATTCGATTCTAATGTTCTAAATGTTATGTGTGCATTAAAGTGTTTTCTTATTGAATAAGTATCTGATTAATTATTGTCAATATAAGGAACTGAAAAGCACATACCCTAGGTCTGACGAAATATCGACTCTAAAACCAAAGAAACTATATACTACTGTACTGTTTAATTTAAACTCGAATATAGATTGGTTTGTTGGGTTGGTATTCAAAAACTATCTACCTTACTAATCACTCAAAAACATTTTCTACGAATTATTTAGAAGAAAAAAATTTTCGAACACAGCTTTTTCTTATTTTTCAGCTCTGGTATACTCCCTTTAAAACATTTCTTCTTTAAGAAAGTCTGAAAAAATTTCATTTTACGAAGTGGGTTTCTTTTCAATCGATATACTAGTGATTATTCTTTCTGTAGAAATCTTGCATTCCTACTCACCATTTATTAAGTTTTTACTTTTTTCGAAATTTTATAAATATTCTTTTTTCTCAAAAACTGTCTCACAGATTAAAAAAAAAAAAAAAACTTCAAAAAATTTCATTTAGTTAAAGCTAGGAAATGGTTGGAAAAAAATTTCCAAAAAATGTTTATTTTTGGTACCCCACTTGGAACCATTTTTTTTTGTTTTTGATTTTCTCGAAAACGGTACAACAGATTTAAATCATTTTTTTTATGCTGAAGTTCCTCCAAAATATAAATATTATTACACATAAAACTTTTCAATTTTTTTTTTCATTTTTGAAAAAAATTTCAAAATATTTTTTTGCAAAGGCAATAATTCGAAAACCCCATGCTCGATTTTTTTCAAACTTGATATATATAAAAGTTTTTTCATAAAATCCACAAGGATTGAGAAAAAAAATGTTGTTTTACCTAAAAATAACGGTACCCACCGTACAAATGTTAAAAAATGGTTTTCGAAAATCGTATTTTCCTCGAAAACGGGTCTGAGAATTTTGATAATTTTTTTTCCTTTCACTTAATTTTTACGATATATAATTTAATAAAAAAATGAAGTTAAGATTGACTGTACCTACCAATTGAACCATTTTTTCGAATTTTGAATTTCTCATTATCGACATAACGGATTTTAATGAAATCTTTTATAGAGATGCTTCTAAAAAGTTTAAAAAACATTGCATTTCAAAACTTTCAAAAAAATATTTTTTGATTTAAAAAAAAAAAATGTTTTTTTTTTCCTGAAAATTCGCTTTATTAAAAACGGCTCAGTATTTTTTTTGTAAATTTAATTTTCATTCGTCAATGAATTTTGAAGAACTTGAAATAACTTTATATTTCATAAATATCTTCGTTGATTAAAAAGTCTGACCACAGACATTAACATTCTAACTGTCTGCATTTGTTCAAATTCCTCTAGAAAAATAAAATTCACAGTACTTATATTATCGCCGTGAAATTTATAAGAATCGGTAAACATCGACAAATAATTGCATCTTAGAATGGTACGACAACATCTAACTGATGGGCCTAGAGTGTCGTAAATGGGCGAAACGCAGTTTGGAGTTGAGGTCGCCCAAACTTTCTTTTGTATAATTACTACTGTGTATTATATGTTTAAGTTATTTCTAAAACAAATTTTGCATATTTTATTTTAAATAAATGAAATAAATGAAATAAATAAATTAGGTGCTGTCGTACCCTTCTAAGACGCAAATATTGGTCGATGTACCGACTCTAATAAAATGTACAGCTTTAATAGACTGTGAATTTTATCGTTCTAGGGGAATTTGATTAAATTCAGACACCTAGAACAATAATGTCCGTGGTCAGAATATTAAATCAATAGAGAAATGAAAATCATTTCTGTTTAAGTGGAGTGATTGAATTAAATTCAATTTTAATTTTTTAATTCAAATTTAATTGAATTTAATTCAATCACTCCACTTAAACAGAAATAATTTTCATTTCTCTATTAAAAGAAATAAATAAAAGTCAATTAAATTCTTTAGATATTTTTATGTTTTTAACGATTTTTGGTAGGAGAAGGAAGAAGGAACTTTTTGTCGAATATCACCTATTAACACTTTTTAAAAAATGTTGTCCAAAATGATATTTATACATGTACATACGTGCATTACTGAACCAAAAATATATTTTCCTAGAAAACTAGACATGTTTTCTGATGAAATCCATTTTGTGTCTAACATCAGGAAATCATGATTAAATTGACAAGAATCATTTTCTTTCTTCTGTAGCCTGCAGACTAAATAAGATTTAAAAACAAATTTAAAAAAACCCCTCATATCGAACAAAAAGAGAAACCTTACAAAATATTTGTCTATTGTTCTTTACTCTTACCGACTAACAAGTAGATTAAAAAATTAAATAATGATTCCAATAATCCTCAAAGAGCTCAATTGTTCCAAGGTTTCCTTACGAAAAAAATACCTCACTTTTACTTGTGATATAAATATAGGCGCTTTCCTAGGTGCCCCTAAGTCCCACGTGGTTCTGTATAAGTGCAAAGTGTACAAAGTGACAAAGGTCTAATATCTTCGACGTTATTTTATCTGAGGTAAAGTTGCATTTACGCCAGTGACAAAATGTTTTTATATCTTTATCACTATTATCTATTATCACAAATAATACCCGAACTATGGTAGAAATAGTAGCATTTCGTCACTCGAGTAAGTCCAGCCTAAGAGTCAAATTTAATAGTATACAATTTATTTCTTAACATCTCTAAGCCATTTCTATTTACAAGCAAGAACACACGACAAACTTGCCAATTTATATTTGAATTATTCTCCCTTAAGCTATCATAGCAACATATTTTTGAAAGTTTATTAAGACATCTAAGAGAAAACGAATGAATTCATCATATTTTGTAGCCTTTGATTACCTTAATAATTCCCTAGCACAAAGGAAACCGCCTTCCATGAATAAGTAAGCTTATTATAAAACTAGCAGCAGGTCGATTTTAATAGAAAATCAAGCCAAACAGCCTGCTTATGTAGTCTGTTTGATTACATCCGGCACCACTAAAAGCCTCCCAAAAGGTTGCTCCCTTAGCTGCCAGTCGTTTTTCCTTCCTTAATCCCAAAAAAACAAAACAAATGATTTGAAGACAACATTGGAGGAAAAAGAAGAAAAATTTTGCATTCATTGTTCTTTGGAGCTTATCGTATTCAGTTACATCCCCGGGTGTATAGGAACCTTTAACAAAAGAGTTCAGCCCCAAAAAATATGCTCAAATAAAATTTACATATTTCATTGTTTCCATTGTTCCCGGTGGGCATTTTTGGTCGGAGAATTATTGAGGCATTGCGTATAACCAATTTTACCATTTTCACCAAACACCAAATAAATCGTATCAACCTCTCTGGAGAGGGATATGTAACAAAAAAAAAATCGTAGTTCCATTGTTCTTACCTGCAACTGCCCGCATGTGGCCAAAGCCCACCAGATACTCCATTCCAACACAACGGGCTTTGAATAGGCGCTAATAACATGTAGTCCCAATAAACGTGTCGCATTTTGCCACGAGAACTTCGGTTCCTATTCAGAAAAAAAAAAAAAATCAGGGAAATAGAAAGGACGAATTCATGCAAATTAGGAGTGTGCAGAGTTGGAGGTTTGGGCTGAGGCTGTACAAGTTAAACCCACCCGGATAGTAAATCGGGGGCATTTTACGATCCTCGTTATTTGTGCTCTCCGGAGGGGGTATACCTATTAAGCCTCCACCATCTCATTCCTGCTAGAAGCAGTCTCCTAATTTCCATATTGTTTTTTTTTTTGTTTGTTGTTGTAAAACTAACCTCATTTTCATTTGCAGCAATTATTTTGTGGCCGCAGGTGTTCAACTCTATTCCACTCGTTGTCTGTGGTTGGGCTGCTGTAGTTTTAGGAGGTTGTTGTTCTTTTGGTGTATTTGTGGTTAAAGCTGATTCAAGTTGTACTTGCGGTAGCGGCTGCTGAGGCTGCTGTTGCACAGATTGTTGCTTCGAGTTTTCGCTGGCATAGAAGTAAATACTTTTCTTCACTGAAGGCAGCCCAATGCCAATGAAGAGGGAAACTATTTGAGCTGGAAGGAAATGCATAATGTGTTTTTGTTTTTAAGTTTAACATTTTTTTTTCAGACTGTGCATAATAGTAGAATGTAAAAAGTTTATGGATCTTATCTTGGATAAAGTAAATTTCAAGAAACACAAGTTTTTAAATATCTTAGAAAGTTTGTTGCGATAGAATTTTATACAAGAAAACTTTAAAAACCAAAGAATATATATTTTAAGTACTAATCAGGATGCTTATAGAACTAATCTTAAGAGATATAAAAATCTAAGCAGACGATGTTAAAAAACAATAAGTTTTCAAATCTGGATACTATTTCTGAGAGATTGAACGAAAGCAACAATAGTGGGTAAACAACAATGAGCTGTTCTTTTCGCCAATACTTTGGAAATGGACTTCGTACAGAAAATAAATGGAAAGGCTTCATCAAAAAAGAAAAAAAAATAACAGAGAAATATAGAAAATCGGAAGCCATTGAAACCTATTTATCGGAAAGAAAATAATGCCTCATGAACTACCAAAACTTACTTCCAGAGCTTCCTTGATCTTGAATCTTGCCATTGCGGTTTTTTACCGTCCAACTGCAGAAACCTTAATTTAGTATTAGGAGACCACGTGCAGTCGAAAAACTAACGAAGACCGTACACAGCAGCCAAGAAGATATATCGGGTATCCTGACTACGACAAAAACAGTGATTTATAAATTATGACAGTGGTGTGGCTGCTTCCAACAAAAGAAATATCACTTATTTCGATACGGAATAGTTAGTTGGCACAGATTAACTTTAAGTTAATAGTCTTTTCTTTCAACTTCGCGAACAAGCGATTACATCGTTTCGTTTCACAGAATGGAAAAGCATTGACACTGAAAAGTTCTACGAGCTCCTGGACCAGGGATTTCTATCCCAGTTCTGACATTATAAATTTCCGAATTTAAAAAGTAGAATACATTTTTGTTGGAACAGTCAAAATGTTTGGTAAGGAAATCAGGCTGATCGACTTTACATTTTTAATTAGAACGTATTTTCCGCATCTAAAAAATCTCAAGGGAATATGGAGATCCTCTGATGAATCAACCGTCAATCAGATTGACTTCATATAAATTCCCAAGACACTGGTTTGACAATGAGTGCTAGAAAGATCATGTAACTAAAGAGTATAACAGGTGCTGCGTAGTTTCTAAATCAAAATCTGCTACGAGCTGTTGAAGCGGTAAGGTCGCTTTCTAAGAATGAAAAGTTTGCTATGGAGAAAAGAGGGATTCTATAGCAAGAATGATGTTATGAAGTTTTTTTAAGATATATAGAACTACTGAAGATTTTACGGGGTCTAAACGTAGTCTTTCCAAGACGATGAAGGGATATGGTATTAGAACCACCAATCTTACCAACTAATGAGGATACATACAAGCTATGTTCGGGTTATGAATACACTTATAATGTTAAACACAGTGCGAGCAATTAGGAAATTACGATAGGATTTGAAAGGAGATACCAAAACACATTGGTTTTGAAAGTCTGATGCACATTGCAATAAATGGGAAATATTGACCCGGGTAAGGCATTCCACATCCGTGTAGTGTGGCTAAAAATAGAATCTCTGTCCTTGACAATTCGTTTCCCGCTTGAAATATAAAAAGAAAGTCAGTATCATACCTCCGCCGAACGAATTGAGTCGCTTTACGCTTGAACAACGTTGGGAAATATTGAAAACTTATACCCAAGGTGAGTGCTGTGTAATCCAAGCAGTACGTTTTTTTAAAAAGAAGTTTTGGCCGAAATGAAACACCCAGCGCATCTAATAACGCAGTTTTGAGAAAAAAGTTCTCGAGACTGGTATGCTAGTGGACAACACCCATGGTCGCCGTCGTCGTACGGTGAACATAGACGATAATGTGGCTGCTGCCAAGAGTGTAAGACTCAATTCACGATCATCAACTCGCCATCGATCTCAACAGCTCAACATTTCACGCACTATCCTGAGAAGAAAAATTCTGCACAAAGACAGCGTATTATTTATTCGCCTACAAGGTCGGCAGTTGAAGGCCCCGATACAGCCGCTTGAACGACGTTGTATTCCATAATTAATGGGAATATTTGTTCTTACTATTAAAGCCATAATGCATGGAAAAAATTTTATTTTGTTCATTTTATTGCATTTGCTGCACCGAGTTAGGATTAAATTTCTAGTTTTAAGACTTTTTTTTCTAAGACTAAGTTAGTAGCGTGTCCAGGGTCAATCCGGAGAAAGTACAAAACTCGGTATTAAAGAGTTCATAACTTCAGTAATGTCAAATATTAATTTAGTTTTATTTAATCTATTATAGCAAAGTCCTTAAATAAGTAGCAAGGTATTTTTTGTACAAATTCCTTATATTCCTAAATAACTAACACGGTATTTCAAATAAGGGACACACAGTCTGATTAACTGTCAGACTTAACTGATGTTAAGGTGAACGCTAGTAGGTATTGAATCTCTAGCCTTAACTGAAGACAGGGATTAAATCCCCAGCAGTGACTGACGTTAGGCCGAACGCTAGTTGAGATTGAATTCCTAGTCTTAAACGATGACAGGGCTTCGACAACCAGTGGAATTAAATCCCTAGCCTTGATTGAATGACGAAGCAAAGCCTAAGTTCAAATCAAACCCCAACACGACCGTCGCGTCGTATCCCACTGCTGATGAGATACTGTCAAGCTCAAGATCAAGACAAGAGTTTCAATGTCAAGTGTCACTCAATACGATCGTGCGCTCTTTATCTACTTACATCAAAACAGAGTTACCATTATCATTCTCAATTGCAAGCAAAGAGCTTTTTCAGTGGTTTTTATTAAGGAGCTTTTGGGATTTGAAGCTTTTGAGAACACATTTTAAGAAGATGAGTATGTTGAGTCTTGTCGTTTTGCTTTTCAACTTAAAAAAAACGCGCCTATTATCTTACCGCGTTTTTTACTTTCATTTGCGTCGATTTATAATTTAAACTACGGAATCCCTGTGAGAGCTTTAAAAGGCGACACACTTATGCATGGCAATGCAACCAGAATGAGAGACAAACGTCCTATCTTCCCTGTACTGACAATTTTTGTTGGACAGAGTATAGTATAGACATCATGGTATGAATACCATTATATTCTCAATACCACGCTAGGTGACAAACTGCAGAACGAAATATAGTTTGACAGCTTGTCATATTCTGGCAAAGAAAAATTTTCATTCTTTCAAAAAAAGTTAGCTTTTTAAGATTTGTGATGGATCTTTTGAGTTGAATCACCTCAAATAATAATATATTCTTCCTTAAACCGTCGATATTTACTCCCCAAATATTAAACATTTTGGTGGCTGCCAACAATTGTCGTTTTTTTTTTTTTTAATTAAATTCGTTGCTATTTTGAAATCACAAATTTGAAAATATTTAAAAATAAATAATATATGACAATTAGTAAAGTAAAACTTTTGTCCACTTTAGAAGAATGGCGCTGTTTTTGCTAGGAAGAAGATTATACCACGCAAAAACCCTTGTAGATATAGATACCACGCTCATACCATTTTGTTCGGCATCGGCTGGTATTACCGTGGTATACCCTGACAGACAGACATTTGGTTTATTCTTATACTATGGTGTCTATACGAGATGTGTGTCATGGGCTTAAAAGTGCCCCGATCTATGTTATGCAAATCAAAGGTTGTATGTCTATGGCGTACGGCAGGAAAGTCAGTTGCCGAGTAGGAATGTCGGCGCGGCGACTGAATTGGAAGAAGAAGTAATATTCGTTTTCCATTTTAAGTAATTTGTATTTCCGTCCTCCCTTTAATGCGGCCGAAAATGTACCAAATAGAAATACGATGTTTGACCCAATCTACGCATTCATTAAGAACGATAGGAGCCAGTAAGTGCGACACAATCGTCAGAAAATGGAATAAGAGAAAAAATTCTATCAGGATCAGATGAACTCATACCAAACTTAATTTTTTCTATTTCAAATCTTGAGTCAATTGGAAATATAAATCATAATTATTTATTTTTTAATTTATTGCATTTTTAAGAAGTTGAAATTATTTATGAATCTTACTGTCTATCTTTTTTTTAAATCATACTTTTTTTTCTAGATGAGTCCTTCAAAAAAAATCTTGGATGATTAAAGCAAAGGAGCATCTATTAAATCTTTAAAGTGAGTTAAATTGCTTTAGCAAATTTTTTTAGAATTCCAGTTTCTATTTGATAAAATTACAAATCGACCTTTATTTTTGTGTACTTACTTGCAAGACTTATAAAATTTAAATCTCTATAATTCATTAAATCAGCCGATAGAAATATTTGCGCTATAATTCCAGCTAGAAATTTCCCAGCCAACATTGCTGCTCGAGTATTTCCAGTGACCTTTTGATATTGATCCTTGTCGACTTTTGCATAAATGTAGGTGTAATAGGCAACCTCACTTGCCATATAAAGTCCATAGAAAAATTGTCCAACCTAAAATGAAAAAATCAAGCATTCCTTAAGTAATAATAAACAAATTCTCTATACTTAGATAATTTATAAAGATTGACAATTTAAAGTTTTGTTATACATAGAACTGTTTAACTTTTTCTTCAAATGAAAAAAGTGATTTGCATTTGAAAATTGCAAGTTTTATTCACTTATTCATTTAATTTGCATTCGAAACGCGTTTGAAAGAAATTTCTCAAATACTAATGAATGCAGAAAATAAAAGAAAAAAATTCATTATACATATTTTCAAGCTTTTTTTACTCTTGTTGAAATCTTCTAGATCCTTTCTTTTGAGGAAAAACGTCCTCACGAAAAGGAAAATCATATACCTTCGAAGTGATTTCCTCCCCGACATGTTTTGCATAAATTCCATGGCTAGAATAGTTTATTTAGAGTAATTGGGAAATGTTCGTGCTTATTAGGTATACAAAACTATAAGAAAGAATTAGGGCAAGTTTTATGTTATACGCAATTGTGAAATAATTTGAAACCCTAATTTTAATTCAGTATAATGGTTGAAATTGCTTTACATATTTCATAAACGAAAGTAAAGTTGCCCTTATTATCAAGTAAGTTGGAATTAATAAAAAAAAAACATGAATGCAACTTGAGACAAATTGGAGACGTGTTTAAGAAAATTGTTGTCGATTCCAACAAAAGTGAAAAATGGGACAACATAATATTTAACATAAGATTACTCGGGAGTCTGAAGACATTCATAAGGGTTTTTGAAGGTTCGAAGCTATTATTATAAGTTCTTATATTTGAAATATAGTGGCTCAATGAATTATAAATGACGCCGGGGAACTTAAATTTTTCTTGAGTTATCCCTAAATTTGACTAAAAACCTCTTAAACTGAAAACCTATTCAACTTTTATATATTTTTTTTTAATAAAATTTAATTTGACTTAGTTTGCCTTAAAACCCATTCTCTCCCATTGTACTTTTTAAAGTACAGTAAAATGAATTTTACAAATGGCCATTTAACAATATGCCATGAAATAAAAATCATCTTTTTGATTTTGTTTTCTCAAAAGACAATATCATTTGAATTTTTCAGATACTTTTTTATTTTTTGATCACAATAGGTTATTGTCCAATTGTCTTTTCGTAGAAAGCATTCTGAAATACGAGTATTTCTCGTTTTGTGTCCTTCAAAAACATTTGTGGTCATATAAACTTCAATTGACAAAATACTAAAAATTATTCTTTGATTTTTATTTGAAACAAACATAAAGCTTACGAGTATACAAGTCCCTTCATATTTTTTTATATATACGGAGGTAAGCAATGCCAAAATTTGATGTACTTTTAAAAGTACAATGGGATCATGCATGCATTATTTTTCTAGAGATTAGAATGGATTTTCAAACTATCCCTGTCAAATACTTTTATGGTAAACGTTTTCAAAATCTTCACTCTGCTCTGGAAGAACTGCATAATAATGCACATATAGTAAACGCTGATATCGTCATGATTCCTCCACCGGTGGACTACGTGACGGACGAAGAGGATTTAGATGAAGACAATATGATAACAACGGAATTACCACTAGATGTTCCAGGTGAGGTGGAGGTTTTTGTGGAAGCTTATTTAGCGGCTGACGACGACGTATTCGACAGCGATGATGACATTCCATTGTCAGAGTTGAAGAAGTCGATTGCTCCACCGGTATGGAGAAAAAAATTTCCTCAGCCGAGTTCCAACGAACCGAACATTTCTTGCGTAGAATCCAAAACTACACTTCAGATTTATTCGGCCTGAACGAAATATACATTTTTGAAAATTTGTTTGATCCCGAAGTATGACAACTTATTGTAAATCAAACTATGTTGTATTGAGGGCAAAAACACCAACACAACTTTTCGTTCAATGACGAGGATTTGAAAATTTTAATTGGAATCTTACTGTTATTCTAATGAAATTCGAGGCAAGAATTGGTGGTGGAACATTTTCACCTCCATGTTTTCGTCCACTGTTTACAATGCCTGGAGGCTCCACAAGCTGACGAATAATTATAAAGGTGATCTACTCGAACTCACCAGAGCAATAACTCTTCACTACCTTAGGTTCCACACTCTGAGTGCAGGACAAGGACAACCTAAACTAACTGTCAAGCAAAGCATTGCGGAGAGTCCAGGATACCACTTCCCCAAAAAATTACCAAATCAATTCAGATGTCGACAGTACCATATACGATCAAAATGGTGCTGTGAAATGTGCAATGTAACATTGTGTATAAATAAAAACTGCTTTAAAAATATCCATGTAAGCTCAAATTAAAATGATATGTATGACCCCATTGTATACTATATAAAGTACACCTTCATAACCAACAACATAATTTTTTTTCAAAAACTTTTTTCGTATAAATGTTCTTATTTTAACCTCAATAAAGAGAAAATACCATAAAAATATGATTTTTAAAATTTTCAATACGTTTGGGAGTTAATGGGTTAAAGGGAAAATATAACAAATCATTAACTTAAAAAAAAACATCTCTGAAGTATGTTCATTTCCTGCGAGGTATCGTTTTATCAACATTGTAGTTCAAAATGTTATATTTAGAAACTGGGCTTACAAAAAAGTCCTTATTCTTTTGGTTTAACTATAAATTTATCAAACTGCATGCATGACTACCCTTTAATTGTTTAATTTTAACACAGATAACAATAAAAATTTTTTCTAACATGCCTGGATATTGAAATAAGAAGGGAAAATAGAGCCGAGTAGAGAATTCCACATACGTGCCGTACGGCTGAAGAATGAATATCTGTACTTAAAGGTTTCACCGAAGTAAGACTTGAGAGTATAAGCATTCATGATGGATCAAATATTAATGTCGGATAATTTATAATAGTAATGAGAAAGTGACGTTAACACGATGTAACTATATTTTCTGAAATTGATCTGTCTCCTTACAGCTTTAATAGCTCGAAAATAAAGTTGCTCAAATGACTGTACATATGTCTTGCAGGTACTCAAATATACAAAATAAACTAATATGGATTTCGACACACTATCAGTCGATCTGTGTGTTTTTTCGTCTGTTTTACTGTGTGGCCCTGAGTTTTTGCATAGAGTGGGCGACTATATTTGGTTCCAACCATATGTATGTAATTTCTTAGCGAAATTTATTCAAATTTTGTTTTTACTCAAAAGTAATTTTTTTCTATTTATTTCTAGTTATTTCAACAATTGTAGTTTAATTTCAGTGTTGTGATATTTGAAGTGATACAAATAAAAGCATATTTTCGATGTTTAGCAAAAGACTCATAACTATTTTATTCAGGGATTATTCTCGTAACCTTTGTTAATGGCTCTAAAAATGCTGTTCTAATTATGCATTCCAGAATTTGAAAACAAAAATATTTTTTAATAAAAAAAGTCAACTCAATTTTGAACATCAAAAAATTTTGGTGCATTTTTTTTTACAAAGTCATCGATTTAAAAAAAATTCATTTTTTTTTTTTCAAAACTCAATATTTCGAAAACCCCATGATCGATTTTTTTCAAACTTGACAAATAAAATTTTTTAATACAATCTACAAGATGTGAGAAAAAAAATTATTTTTCCTAAAAACAACGGTATTCACCATACAAATGTTAAAAAATGGTTTTCGAAAATCGTATTTTTCCCGAAAACGGCACCTAAAATTTTGATAAATTTTTTTTCCTTCAATTAATTTTTAAGGCCTATAACCTAATAAGAAAAATTAAATTAAGATATCACTGACTGTAGGGGAGAAGGTGGTACATTTGGCACTTAGTTTTTAAAAGTCTGTATTTCCGAAAACTGTTAATGTATTCCGTTGTTTTGTTTTGTATTTGATTTATTGATTATTCAAGATCATGCTAACATATATTTTTTTGTTTTAAAACATTTCCATATTTTAAAGAAAAATATTTTCTAAAAAAGTCATTTTGTCAAAAGTGCTCCGGTAGTGGGGCACTTTTAACTTTAAAAGGGGTACATTTGACAATGGTGGATTAAACCACACATCGTGTGCATTAAATTTCTAAAAGTATCAACTAATCCAGCACGTCTGTTGTTTGAATAGTAAAAAAGTAAATTTTTGTTTTTGAACAATTTATTAAATAATATAACTAAAAAAATAAATCAATAAATTCACTTTCTAAAAAAAACAACAAGAATAAAAAACATAAATTATTTCATTTATAAACATAAAAAAAAATCAGTCCATGTAAACCTTAGTTCAAATTTATCGATATCGACATTTTTTAAACAATTTATTTAATATATAATTTCCCAAAATCAACGTCAAACAAATATTTTTTGCAAAAGCCAAAGGTGCCCCGAAGGAACTTTTTAAGTTTTTTTTTTATAACTAATGTTATATTTTCACTTTATTTATTTTATTTAATTTATTGAACTTTAAGCATAGTACTATCATAACATTGATTCACGATAGAAAAATTTATTTTATTAGGTTCACAACTCGCTTACTTATCGGTGATCAAAAATTAGATCAGAGACACAGAAAATACGAAAACACGTGGTACTCCACGAAGAGTTAAAGAAGGACTGCCAAATTTCATTACGTTTCTTTAAATCAAACTAAGCTTCTTCCTTCATCCAAACTTTACTTTTTTAAGGGCACGATCGCCGAAAAACGCAAAGTCAAGTGTGCCCCGGTGTGAAATGTACCCCAGCTTACCCTACCTCTCATAGAATAATTTTTTCGAATTTTGGGTTTCTCAATATAGGCATAACTGATTGTAATGAATTTTTTTATGGAAAAGCTTCTAAAAAGTTTAAAAAACATTGCTTTTCTTAAAAAACAACATTTTTTGAATTTTTGAAGGAAAAAACTATTTTTTTTTGAAAATTCGATGTATCTCAAAAACTGCTCAATATTTTACTTGGAAATTTAAGTTTTATTTGTACAATAATACAAATTTTAAGTTTGTGTACCCACATTTTTTCTTAAAAATGTTCTTAAGATTTTGTTTATAAAAGTTTAAATTTTTAAGAAACCGATACAACGACTTATAATTTTTGTTTTTGAATAAATTTATATTTGCTTAAGAAATCACATGGCATTCTGTTTTTATCTCTTCTAAAAGAGTTTAAAAATTTTATGTAATGCTTATGAACAGTTTTTTCTAATAACATTCGTTTTTAAAACTCTTGGTCTATTATATATGAGCATTTTATTTACTATTTCTTCAAATACTTTATGTATCAGCTGAAGTCTAGTCTTTAATCTTCAACGGAACATTAAGATTTCTTTTCGAATTTTTTAAATAAGGAATATGAACGAAATTTGAAATTGCAGAATCTAAAATGTTCCGTAATTCCTTAACGTAGACGATATTTTTTGTTTGATTACCGGACGCGTAAATAAATAAAGCTGTCGGTTTTCCGACGCGAGAGCAGGCAACGTACAACTGTCCATGAGAGGAGCATGGGTTTTCCAGATTAACGCCGCAAACACTCAACGACTGACCCTGTGATTTATTTATGGTCATAGCAAAAGCAAGCCGCACTGGAAATTGTATTCGTTTAAATTCAAACGGTACGTCAGTTGGTACCATTGGGATGCGGTTGAATGGTTGCTTTGATCACATTGTTCAGTAATTTTTTGACTGCTAGCCGTGTGCCGTTACAAAGTCGCGATTGGTTGATATTTTGTAACATTATGACCACCGATCCTACTTTTAATTGAAGATTATGAGGAGGTTATCCTGGCAAATCCAGTGAGTTCAAAAATTCTGGTGGATAATTGACGACATCATCTTGGTTAGTTTTGCAATCAACTGATTTGTATGTCCTTAATTCACCGACAATTTCATTTTGGATTTCGAAATTTATTTCATTTACATCCGTGTTTTTAGCAGCTAATATTGCTCGTTCACTCAACCTACAATGATCTCTATAATTTTGAGCGACGTTTGGGAACACCTTTCTATAAGCTCAGTTTTTGACTCTGTAAACTGACAAAAATTAACAGGAATTGTAATGCGGCCTGTCATAACATCTATCAATATCTTAATTTTTTCCACAAAATGGAGAACTTCAAACATGCATTCAGTTCATCCGCTGCTGTAGACTGTGAAATAACTGGTAATGTTTGACAAAAATTTCCTGCTAACAAAATCATCGCTCCACCGAATTGGTTTTGATTGTTTCGCATATCTTTCACAGTTCTGTCTAATGGCTCCAAGAACTTTTTATGTACCATCGTCCATTCATCCCATACTATCAACTTGCATTGCTGCAAAACTTTTACCCTTCCAGAGTTCTTGGAAATGTTGCAAGTCGGAGTTTCGTTGCATTGAATATTCAATGGTAATTTTAGCGCTGAATGAGCTATTCGACCGCCTTCCAACAATTTAGCTGCAATATCAGAGGAAGCAAGTGCGAGTGCAATTCCATTCTGTAAGCGAATTGTTGCTAAAATCAATGAAATTAAAAATGGATTTCCTGTACCACCAGAAGCATACAAAAAGTAAAACCCTCCAGTTCCATCATTTACAACTTTCATAAGTGTATCAAAGACATACTTTTGTTGTTGGTTCAACAGCGGAACATATATTCCAACCGATTCCCTTAAAGCATCGATATCGAACAGTTTTTCACGTTGCATTGGGCGATTAGGTGCCACCATGCCTAATCGGAAAAAGTTCCGAACCGATAGTCCGTTCCGATCGGAACTTAGATTTCGTTTGAGGTATCCAGTTCAGAACAAAAAAAATAAAATGCACGACTGGGTCGCACGAACTTGCTCCTATGTAATAGACTAGAAATTTTAAAAACGGATCTTATTAAAGAAAACTGTTCATAAGGATAAAATGAATTTTTTAAATTCTTTTAGTTGTAAGAGATAAAAACAGAATTCTATGCAAATATCAATTTATGCAGGAACACAAATTATAAGTCGTTGTAGTAGTTCCTTAAAAAAATAAGATTTTATGTACAACATTTTTAAGAAAAAATGTTGGCACGCCAACCTTAAGTTTTTATTATTGTACGAATAGAAGTCTAATTTCCAAAAAAAATACTAAGCCGTTCTGGAGATATCAAATTTAAAAAAAAAAAAAAAAAATACTTTTTTTTCTAAAAATTGAAAAAATATTTTTTCTTAAGTTTTTAAATGCAATGTTTTTTAAACTTTTTAGGAGCTTCTTTATAAAAAATTTCATTAAAATCCGTTATGCCGATAATGAGTAATTCAAAATTCGAAAAAATCGTTCTATGGTAGGTACAGTCAGTAATATCTAGATTTCAAATTTTTTTATTAAATTATAAATCGTAAAAATTGATCGAAAGAAAAAAAATTTTAGCAAAATTCTCGGAACCGTCTTCAAGAAAAATACGATTTTCGAAAACCATTTTTTTAAATTTGTATGGAAGGTACCGTTAGTTTTAGATAAAACAAATTTTTTTTTCTCAAATCTTGTAGATTATGTTAAGAAACTTTGGCAAGTTTGAAAAACATCGAGCATGGGGTTTTCGAAATATTGAGTTTCCAAAAAAAAATTTTGATTTTTTTTTAAATCCGCCGAAAAATACAAAATTGAAAATTTGAATATGTTTTTTTTTTTTAATATTCAAATTTTAGAGGAGCTTCGGCATAAGAAAAATGATTTAAATCGGCTGTACCGTTTTCGAGAAAATCAAAAACAAAAAAAAATGGACCCAGGGGGGCTACCAAAAATAACAATTTTTTGTAAAATTTTTTTCCACCGTTAGCTAGTTTTAACCAAATGAAATTTTTCAATTTTTTTTAAAAAAATTCTGTGGGACAGTTTTTGAGAAAAAAAAAATATTTATGAAATTTCGGAAAAAAATCGTATGACAGGTACCGTTATTTTTGGTCTTAAAAAAAAAACAGAAAAAAACGTCCGGGGGGAAAAAATTAAAACCCATATCTACCAAGTTTGAAGAAAATCGGCCGAGCCGTTTAGGCTGTAGTTGAACAGACAGACAGACAGACAGACAGACAGAATTGCGAGACCCACTTTTTTTTGTCTTCGCTATCATCGTAATATCAACTTTGATCAAAATCTCGAGTTCGATTTTTTTTACGAATGCATAACTTACCTTATAGTACCTATAAGTCGCAAGTAAAAATAAAACATACAATCGCTTTCATTCTATCAATACATAGAGAAATGAAAATTATTTCTGTTTAAGTGGAGTGATTGAATTAAATTCAATTAAAAAGTTCAAGTGACCTCAAAAATAAAATTCACAGTCTATTAAAGCTGTAAATTTTATTAGAGTCGGTAAACATCGACCAATATTTGCGTCTTAGAAGGGTACGACAACATCTAACTGATGAGCCCACGGTCGTACCTGGGCGAAACGCTTTCATTCTATTACATTTTTCCTAAAATAATCCGCAACTTTTTTCTGTCGGAGAATTTTCGAAGAAATTTGACGTACAACTCTCAAAAATTCTTTGCTGAATGTACTTAATCGTAATGCATTGATGAGCGTCACATTTTATCGGATGATTTTCCGATATGTCAATCGGACATCATACCTCGGTAGAAAATTCTCCGATTTTGAACAAATCGGAAAATAATTTTCTCCGAACGGATACCGTGATAGGGCTGAATACTTTGTTCGACATCATCAAGCACATGTCTTTAATTGATATCAAGGCCTCGTAGTAAATTTCTTCTGTGAATTGTAAATGTTGATTTCTTGTTCTATTGCATTTTTCTAACAGTTGCAAACGCTGAAAGGCTTCTCTGTAATAGCCACATAATTCACCATTAACAGTTCGTAAATGTTGGAATGATGTTGGGTCTCGAACATTGACTATATAAATAAAAATGAATCGCCAAATGTGTTGATAAGCGTAAAACTCGAGAACGGCTCGATCAATATGTCTAAGCCGAATTGGTCAGACCGTTCTCGAGTTTTACTCTTAGCAACACATTTGGCAATTCATTTTTATTTATATAGATATAAAATCAGCATTTGACTACAATCTCAATTTCAAGAAGTTGTTCACGTTGACAACCTCTAAAACATTTACTTCCGAAAAACAGATCTTTAAATGTTTAAATCTATAAGGTTACATTTTTTTTTTATCAGAAGTTGGGATTTTGGATTCTGTCGAAGCGGAAGCTTTACTTGACTACAATTTATGTTTTATTTGTATTTAATTGTTTACAAATAAACAATGTGAAAAGTCTTCATTTAAAATTTGCCCAAAGCTTCAAAAAGAAAAACAATCAAGGATGCCTTTAGGTAGTTCTCAATTTCCCAAGCAATCTCGACCCCCGCACTCATCATTTCCGCATTAATTTCTTCACGTGAGCTCGAATTGCTTGGTAGGTAGAAAAATGCAATATTTATGTGAAATTCACCATATGTGTTTTAAAGGTGGTTTGTCGATATCTGACTTCTCAATCTGTCTGTGCAGAAATCAATTTATTTTAAGTAAGGAGAAATATTTCCATTTGGTCTTCTGGTCCACAGATATTGAGTGGCTGAGTTGGGAAAAGAAACAAAAGCCAGAAATCATGATTGCCAGTGCACGGTCAACAATATTTACTGCTGCATTCCCTCTTCAAAAGATTTGCATCAAAATAAAGGATTATACCGAAAGACCACTGTTTTATTTTCTCCCATAAATAAAAGCAACAAACCCATCTACCGGAGACCATAAAATGAAAACTTCACAACGGCTTGCAATTGTAATATAATCCTGGCAGAACTCAGTTCTGAGAAAGAATAAATCGATTGTCCTGGTGTAGTGTGTGTTAGGGAGTGTGTATACATACCTGCAATTCCCAGAGTGATTCGGTCCACAAAAGGATGCTCCACAGAATTATCCCCGCACATGCCGAAGTGATTATTATCGGTTTGTATCTGCAATTGTGAAAATGTGAGGAAATTGGGAAAATACAATATTAAGGTTGATGCTGCAGTCCTGATCAATCAAGATCTGGATGTGTTTTTTTTTTGTTCATATTTTCTTACCTCAGCATGTCGGTGACTAGGAGCACAATGACCAGCCACCCAACGTTCATATAAATCCCCAATGGATATAGCTCCTTGTTCACCTGCTCGGACGTTATATCGTGCCATTCACCCGATAGAAATTCGGTGGCAAAGGAGTCAGACGGTCGTAGCTCCCGAAGGAAACCGAAGCTACAAAGGAGCATGGATATCTTAAGCCAGGACTTCATTATGGCTTCGTCGTTCGTTGTCGTTGTCGTGCGGTCGTCTTTGTGTTGGGTTTGATTGTCGTGGATAGTAATCTCTCCCTTCGTCCTTTTTTGCAGATGTATCCTGGAAAAATATATTACACAATGAGAAAATAGATTGGGACGAACTAGGGGGCTGTAAAATTGATTTCAAATTTCAAGTCATTCGACGATGTTTGCGGATTCATTGCCTGTGCGTGAGGACATAATATTGCTGAAAGGATAACAAGCTTTATGCAAATGATCCGGACCTCGGAGTAAAGTATCGAGGCATGAATTGAATTGGTTATGGTTGGACGTTGAGTGAAGGGACTCCATTGGGATTTGCCAATGTGTCGCCGTCGCCATCAGAAGAGGTAATATGCGTAGATGTGAAAACTCTGAACTGAAAGGATATTCACTACGAACGACACAACTGTGTGTTTGATAAAAGGCTTTCGAGCCGCATTCACCTATTCGGGGTGCTAATGTGTAAGACTTGTGTGTTGTGTGGGCTTAAATTGGAAAACAATACATACATTTGTAAACCGCTTTTATGCAGCGCTACTACATTGTTTAAATAGAGCATATAGACTTGCAAAGTAGTTTGGGTATTCAGTATTGATAGTTCTGTAAGGCGAAGTTCGAAAAATGTGATAATGCATCTTTCGTGAGGTATTTTATTTGATGGTGGATAAAGAGGTAGTATATAATGGAGTCATAAGTAGAGCACGTTCATCAGCAATAATGTTAAGAATATCTGTAAAATCATGAAAACTCTATTTCTGCTGATTGATTTTTAAATTTGAAAATAAACTTGGTCTTATAAAGAAAAATATATAAAAGCCTTTTTTTGGAAATCGTTAAAGCTGGAAAAGCAAGCACTGGTAGTCTAAGCTAGTGGCCCCATCAGGGCTAGACAGTGCTCGTTTGATTCCGTAACTCGTTTGATTCCGTAACTCGCTTGTACCTGTGGAGGGAATCGATTTGGGGGTCATAACCTCATGGAATAGTCCAGTTCGGATTGTATTCAAAATACTCGTATGAAAAAAAAAGGATTAGGTTTTGATATATCTTGTGGTTGTGGTATGACGTGTGTTTCCTTTAGGAAACTCATCACTCATTCAACTGGACTCAACTTCTTGCCCTAATAATCATAATTTCTACCAAAAATTTAATCTTGACTTTGACATTGGGCCATATTTCTTTTAGGTTGCCATAGGTAGTAGTGTTGGGACACACTCTACTGCCCGAATCAATTGGGCCTGCAGAACATATATATAGTTCCAACAAGATGGTGTCACATCACACATATCTCGTACTAACCATGTGAATGTTACGAGACATTTTTCCCAACCGAATATTGTCAAAAAGAGGTAGTACGACTAGCCCCCACTATTCACTGATTTGACGCCTTCCGAATTCTTCTTATGACTTGAAGGAAAAGGTGAAAATGAACAAACCAACCACAGCACAACAGAAGTCTGCGAAATTGATATGCAAAATGTGCTTAAAAGAGGTTGCCTTTGCGTCACGACCACAGGCGCCCCCACGTGACCGACATCATATTCCATATGTGTATAATGCTAAAGACCATTAATCAAAGAATAAAATATTAATAGTAAATTTGGACTTTTCATCCCTGAAAATCATCATCGGTTGAGGTGCAAGGTAACTTCCTTGAAAGTAACCCCGATTTAATTAACTGTCTACTATACGTTGCACACTGCTATGCACAAGCTCTCGATTCGATTCTAAGCCAAAGCAAAAATGTTGTTCATGCCTGTATTGCTTCTTGGAAGGAAGAAAATTCATAGTGGCGTGTTACTTGCCATGTTGATTTGGCATTAGTTACCGAATAATACACAAAAGATTTGACAGATGTTACCAAAACAACATGGCCTTCAACATATAGCAGCGCTAATTGAAAAACCCTTTTTACTAACGTCTATAATTTAATAATTATATTCCTATTGGAATGCATATTCTTGTTTCAACGGAAAACAATAAATACAAAAAGTGAACTTTACACTTTTCAATTTTAACTTCAATAAATTCTACTTCGATTGAAACTTAAAACGACTTTTTTAATTTGCTCAGAAATTGAGTAGGGAATTGAAAAAAGGTCCAAGAACCAACAAATTACCCATATCTAAGTGTCTTCTTTTCGAATAATATATGTATATATAAAAATAGGCTTATTTACTAGGAATATAATAGGAGGTGATATGAAAGTTTTAACTCCTA
This sequence comes from Philhelius festivus, assembly GCA_963931855.1. Lineage (NCBI taxonomy): Eukaryota > Metazoa > Arthropoda > Insecta > Diptera > Syrphidae > Philhelius > Philhelius festivus. The sequence continues at coordinate 238,883,036 of OZ007554.1, forward strand.
TACTAATTTCGTATACCTATGTCATTTAACGACGCTCCGCAATAACGATAATGGTAAACCAAGGATAGCCCGAAAATATACTGTCCTTGATGAAGGAAAATTCATCTCCTTAAGGCGACTCATCTGTGTCTTGTGTTCTTTACATCTGAATAAACATATACATACGTACATAGCCTTATCTCATCAATTATATCCATTTATTGATTGCTTTTCTTGACACATCAAGGTTAAATAATTCATAAGCCCGGTTGACAAAGTAAACTTCTCTGGATCCTTTGTTATAATTTTGAGATTTGGGTTGTTAGATTTATTGCACCCAATTGACACATTACACAGTTCTGATATAAATTAGTTAATTTACTTTTTTTTAGATTAAAATCTTTTGTTAAATAAAAAAATAAACAAACCTACTTCAGTATTATTTGGGATTGAAGTTGAAAAAAAAGTCAATTTATTTCACTCGACTTACTGAATAAGTTTTTACCCACGCGACAACAAACACAAAATAAATACACGTAAAGTAAAAGTTTAAGCCAAGGCAACGTAATGATTATTTATATGCGACTTCCCTGCCTTCATTACCTTCCTTGGAAGTTCTTTTTTTCTAATTGGGATTTTTATTGACACTTAGAATATTTCCTTTTTTTTGCTCTTATTTAGAAAAAAATAAATAAATAATTTTTTTATGTGAAGACAAATTTGATTTGAAAAATATTGAAGATAATACTTTGTGTAAAATATTAAAAGCTGCATGTCATTTAAGAACTGGGAAATCAGGTTTTAATCAAAATAAGCACTATGATAATAGAAAAGACAAGCAAAATGGTTTCTGCAAATATTGTCCATCCGACAGTGCGTGCGTCCGTCTGTATGTCCATTGTATTTATATCGACCCAGAGCCTAACCAGGTAAGCAGATTTGTTTTAAATTATTCTATTTCTGAGAATCGTTCATGATCTTCGAAACTTTGGCCTGTGATTGCAGCCATTTTGTTCAGAGGCTAGATCTGTCAAATTGGCTGCCATTTATATAGTCTGTCCAGCCAAATCAATCTGAAGACTGATAGTGTTTAATTACGTGTGCAAACGATAAAATTGTTTTATGAAATTGGGGCTTCTTTTTGAGCAACATTTCACCCATTTTAGGATTCCTAAAATCATCATTCCGACAGGCACATTTCTGGATGAATGGGTTGGCAGTATCATCGGTCCGTACTTCTTTTCGAACGATGTTGGCCATCCATCATCACAACAGCAGCGGGGGCAATGGGTCGATGATAACGACTTTATTTTGATCCGAATTCGGCATGTGAATTTAACAGGACGGAGATACCTGCCACACAGGCCGTACGAATTAGTTTTCGAACATTTAAAAAAAAAAACTGAAATTTTATCTTCGAGGCCCGTTTCAAATTTATGTTACTTTTTAAGAAATCCATAAGACTTGGAAATAAAGCTCTCCACCAAAACTCAGCTTTGTCGGAATTTTTCGAAGTGAAAGGCTAATAATTTTTTTTGCGTATTTTGGATTTTTAAAAAATTTCGGAAAGCCAACTTTAAATTTTTATTACTGTACGAATAAAACTAAATTTCAAAAAAAAAATATTGACCAGTTTTTTGAGATATCGAATTTTCAAAAAAAAATGTTTTCCAAAAAATAAAAAAAAAAAAAATTAAATTTTAGTTTTAAGATGCAATATTCTTAAAGCTTTTCTCAACAAAATTACAATATTAAGTAGGTTTTTACTATTTCCGCAGATGAACGTTAAGTTACTGTGAATGTATTGTAATAGTTTTACTAGGTTCGTTAAATAAAACTTATTACTCTTTTTAGTATTTCTTCTTTATTCACACTTTCCAATTCAAAACAGTAAATCTCAATTTATAAACAACTCAAATACTTTTATTCAAATTTAAATCACACTTGTTTAATAACACAATCCAATAAGCAATACTTTTGCACACTTTCATAATCCAAAATCAACTGTGTCTCGCTCACCGTGAACACTCCCTTATATACTCAAATAAGTTGTTCTCGAAAGTTCTTGTCTTGGAATGTTCTAGATGTTTGGAATAAGGGGAAATACATTTGACATTGGAAAAGAGCTTTTTGTTTCTTCCATAAATTAGATATGCAGTTTTCCAACAGATGGCGCTGTAGTAGTATAAAGCTCTGTTCACAACAGTATGTATAGTCAATTGCTAGACTTATAAAAGAAATTTTTAAAATATTTAGCGGTTGGTCTGTTTGCCTTTTGTTCGGTACCTAGATATTTTTAGAAATAAATATGAAAAATTTTACGTCTAACAACTTTTTGTTTCATGTGAAATGCAGTTCAGAGAAAAAAACAGTGTTAATAATTATGATGTTATTTGCTACCTTTAAATATAAATTACAATAAATGTTCAAATTGACTTTCATTTACTGTAATACATGCCCTGCTTCTGTGAATGAAGATCCCGCCATACAGTTTACTGTTTGCGACACATTATGGGTACTAAATTGTTAGTTATTTTGGTCTCGCAATTCTGCCTGTTTGTCTGTCTGTTCGACTACAGCCTAAATAGTTCGGGCGATTTGCTTTAAACTTTGTAGATAGCGTTTCTAACTAACGGTACCATCCATACGATTTTTGGTCGAAATTTCATAAAATATTTTTTTTCTCACAACAAATAGAGAAGCTTTTAAAAAGTTTGAAAAATATTACATTTCAAAACTTTAAAAACAATATTTTTGAATTTTTGAAAAAAATATCAGTATTTTTTTGAAAATCCGATATCTCAAAAAAATGGTCAATAGTTTTTTTTGAAATTTTGTTTTTATTCGTAAAGTCATAAAAATTTAAAGTTGGCGTTCGAAATTTCATTTCTTAAAAATGTTTCAAGAATTTTTTTATGAAAGCTTATTTTTCCTATACCGCTACAACGGTTTATAATTTTGCAAATTGTATTTCATGTTCATGAAAATTTTTCTCTAGTAACATTAATTTTTACTTGCGACTTATAGGTACTATAAGGCAAGTTATGCATTCGTAAAAAAAAACGAACTCAAGATTTTGATCAAAGTTGACATTACGATGATAGCGAAGACTAAAAAAGTGGGTCTCGCAATTCTGTCTGTCTGTCTGTCGGTTCGACTACAGCCTAAACGGCTCAGCCGATTTTCTTCAAACTGGGATGGGGTTTGATTTTTACCCCCCACACGTTTTTCTTTTTTTTATTTAAACCACCTGCCATACGATTTATTTTCCAAATTTTATAAATATTTTTTTTTCTCAAAAACTGTTCGACAGATTTAAAAAACAAAAACACAAAAAAGTTTCATTTAGCTAAAGCTAGGTAATGGTCGAAAAAAATTTTGCGAAAAATGGTTATTGAGGGTACCCCCCATGGAACAATTTTTTTGTTTTTGATTTTCTCAAAAACAGTACCACCGATTTTGATATTTTTTTTTGCTAAGGCTCTTTAAAAATTTAAATAGAATTATGTATTCAAATTTTCAAACAATTTTTTTTTTGATTTTTAAAAAAACTTCAATTTTTTTTTCAAAACTCAATATTTCGAAAACCCCATGCTAGATTTCTTTTCAACTTAATAAATAAAAGTTTCTTAATATAATCTTCAAGATGTGAGAAAAAAAAAATTTCATTTTACCTAAAAATAAAGGTACCCATCACCATACAAATGTTAAAAAATTTAAAAAAATGGTTTTCAAAAATCGTATTTTTCTCGAAAACGGCACCTTGATAAAATTTTTTTTCTTTCAATTAATTTTTATGATCTTTAATTTATTAAAAAAAAATTGAAATTAAGATATTACCACTTGTACCTACCATAGAACCATTTTTTCGAATTTTGAATTTCTCATTATCCGCATAAGGGATCTTAATGAAATTTTTATAGAGAAGCTTCTTAAAAGTCTAAAACACATTGCATTTCAAGAATTAAAAAAAAATATTTTTTGAATTTTTGAGAAAAAAAGCTATTTTTTTTTTTTTTTTTTTTTTAAATTTGATATCTCAGAAACGGCTCAATATTTTTTTCTTTAAATTTAAGTTTTATTCGAACAATAATAAAAACTTTAAGTTGGCGTACCAACACTGGCAACACTGTCCTTGCATTGTGGTTGTGCGTGATTTTAGCTCTGTGTATTTTAATTGTTTTTAATAGTTTAATTTGATTTTTTTCATAATTAATTGTAGTTTTTATATTTGGTTTGAATTGCCTGCTCGTGTAATAAAAACTATTTACTTTATTATCTTAAATATTTAGATTCTGTGTTTTTAGTGCTAGTGAGTATTACTTTAATGTCATTAAATTAGCATTATATTTTTTTGTTGTCCAATTTACATATAATTATAATCTCTCTTATTACCTACCTACATTTTGTCTATAATATATCTAACTAACCTACCTACTGTGCATGTTTACCTCTCATTTTTTCCCCTTTCTTAAATATTTCATCCTACGTCCTTCCCCTTTCTTCATACTTTCTTTTCCACATCAAAACTCACCACTAGACAATTTTAGTGCTTTATTTAAAAGCTTCCTCTTCCAAATATTATCGTTGTAATTAGCCCCATTATTCTTAATTAAGTTGTTGGCTCAGGTGGTAAGTCGTTCCGTCTTAAATTCCCTGTTCGTAACTACATACGTGGGTTCGAATCTCACCAAGAACATATTTTTTTTTTTCTATTTCTATTTCTATCTATAAAAACTTTGTATTAAATTTTTTTTTTTCTAATTTTTATTCCCTAATTTTTTTTTTCTTAATTTTTAATTTAAAAAAAATCTTAATTTTAATTTTGTTTTTAAACTCTTTTTTCACTTTTATTATAATGGATTGCTCTTCTGAAAAGTGTATCGACACCAAGATTGGTGCGCAAACTTTCCCATGTTTTGGTCCTTGCGGTAAATTTTTCCACGCAAAGTGTGTTGGAATTCCCATCTTGACCATTGAGAAAGTTAATAAGTGCGAAGGTGTTTATTGGTTTTGTAAGACCTGCCGAAAAATTTCAATCTCTTCATTAGCTTTCAAAATGTCGGCTTATAAAGCTGACATACTAAAGCTATCCAACAGTTTTGATAGTCTGTTAACTACCTTTCAGTCAACTGTCGCAAATTTACAACTGTACGAAGACCCAATCAATTGGTCTGATGCTTCTACCTCTACCGATAGTAAGATAACGAATTATAATGACTCCGTTTCCTTGCCAGCTATTGCCCTTGAAAGTAATGATGATCAATTGCTTATTAATAAACCAGCCACTTCTTCTGGTAATAAAAAACCAAAAAACAAAAAACGCTCTAGGTCAGTTAGTCCTTTCAAAGAAAATCCATCCAAAAAGAAACCTACATCTATAAAATCACCAAGATCTGAGTTACTGAATGAATTGCCATCTACGTCTGCTTCTAGTACTATTGATAGTCCAAGAACCATCTCAAATGCTCCCATAGTTAATAATGAGCCTCCTATTATCGTTTCAAATGTCCCCATAATTAACATCGAACCATCTATTATCATTTCAAATGCTCCCATAGTTAACATCGAACCTCCTATTATCAAAAACCGCCTCTCTGCTTTGCCTAAACCGAAAGAAATCTACGTCTCACGTCTTCAGCCGGAAACTTCAATCAAAGACATAGTCGACCATTTAAAAGACTTCGACATTGATGTTAAAAAACTTAAATGCCAAAAGATTAATAAAGAATGTAGTCCGTTTGCGTCCTTCAAACTAACAACGGAATTTTGTTTGTATGAAAAGATAATGTGTTCTGAACTCTGGCCTGAAAATGTCATTGTAAGAGAATTTAAACCTAAGACCTCGCAAGTTAAAAATGTACTAAAACCTTCAAAAAACTAGATCGCCTGTCCCTTTACTACCAAAATGTGAGGGGACTTCGATCGAAAACTCAAACATTTCTTTTAGCATCTCATGCATCTGATTTCGATGTAATTGTGTTAACAGAAACTTGGCTGAACTCAACATTTCTAAATAATGAACTATTTTCCACAGATTTTGTGGTGTACCGTAAAGATAGATATTCTGATCCCTTAGCTTCCGTGGGTGGTGGAATTATCATTGCTGTGCGAAGCGTTTTTCATAGCTGTATATTTCCAATCCCTAATACTGACTCAGTTGATATTATTTGTGTTAAAGTATGTATCGGAAATAAATTCCTTTACATAATAAATATGTACATCCCTCCAAAAAGCCCATTGGAAATATATAATATTGCTTCAAATGCCATTAAGTATATTTCTGATACTTGCGATCCTCTTGACGACGTTCTTCTTGCAGGAGACTTTAATCTTCCTGACCTAGAATGGACTCTTTCTGATGACGAAATATGTTTAATACCCACTAACGTCTCTTCTCCGCAGGAAGCGTTTGTTGACAATGTGATATCTTGTGACTTACAGCAAGTGAGCTGTATAAAAAATAGTATTTCTCGACAGTTAGATCTGATATTCGTTACTAACCCTTGTAATTGTGTTGTTGAACTATGTCCAATTCCCATGTCGAAAGTTGATAGCTACCATCCCCCACTTTCTGTTTTGATTTCCCATCCTCACAAAACTGATTATGACTTTGATAGTGGCTCTCTTGAATTTGACTTCAAGAAAACGAACTTCCCTTTACTCAATGAACTAATTACAAACATTGACTTTGACTTACTTTTGAATGGGAGCATTGATGTGATGGTTTCCAATTTCTACTTAAGTATCTTTGAATGTTTCATTGCATCTGTACCTGTAAAAAAATCGAGACACTCGGCCCTAACAACACCCCCCTGGTACACTCATGAGCTTCGTAGTCTACGTAACTTAAGAAATAGAACATGGAAAAAGTACCTAATATCTAATAAATTGGATGATTACAATAGTTATTTATCACTATATCAAGAATTCCAATCATTATGCAGAATCCTCTATGATTGTTATATGTTAAAAATGCGGTCTTCACTTCTTGTTGACCCTAAACTTTTTTGGAAATTTGTTAATAGCAAGAAAAAATCTGACGGATATCCATCTACTATGAAGTACTTGGATGAAACCAACAAAAACCCTCTTGTTATTTGCAATATGTTTTCTTCCTTCTTTAAACTTTCGTTTTGTGATGATGATTTTGAACCTTGTGAGAGTAATTTTACTCATTTGAATAGCTTTTCTCAAAGCTCAATGAGTGATATTGTTATCACAGTTGAGGATGTATTAGACCATCTTTCGGGCTTAGACCACGACACGTCCAGTGGACCTGATGGAATTCCGGCGTATATTTTAAAAAATTGTTGCAAACCTCTGGCAAGACCCCTAACGTTTTTATTTCAAAACTCCCTAAAACAAGCTGTTTTCCCTAAAATTTGGAAAAATTCATTCATTATACCAATTCACAAAAAAGGAAATCGCGATGATATTTCTAATTATAGACCAATAGCCAAACTTTCTTGCTTACCGAAACTATTCGAAGCTATCATATTTAAGAGTTTTTATTTCAGCTGCAAACCTTTCCTCGCGAGCGAACAACATGGGTTTATGAAAAAGAAATCTACTGTTACTAATCTCGTTGAATTCACGTCGTTTACAAATAAAACTATCGAGGATGGTCATCAAGTTGACTGTATTTATACAGATTTCAGTAAGGCCTTCGACAAGTTGTCTCATAATCTAATTTTATTTAAGCTTTCATCTCTTGGATTCCCTTCTGCATTCGTTCAATGGATCAGGTCTTATTTGAAGGGAAGGACATACCAAGTTCTTTTTAGAGGAATCGTTTCTGATCCAATTAATGCTGACTCTGGTGTTCCACAAGGTAGTCACCTTGGTCCACTTCTTTTCATAGTATCAATCAATGATGTCATTTCAATTGTAAAATCATGTAGGGTTCTTATCTACGCAGATGATATCAAATTATTTAAAATCATCAGAAGCCAATCCGAATGACAAAATGACATAAATATGTTTTCTGAATGGTGCTCATATAACAATCTTTTTCTAAATGTTTCAAAGTGCCAATCAATGTCCTTCTTTAGAAGAAAAACCCCAATATGTTACAATTACAGCATTAATCAAGCCATTCTAAGTAAGGTAGAAACAACATGCGACCTGGGCGTTCACTTCTCGCAAAATCTAGACTTTTCACTCCACATTGAGAAAATTGTCAGTAAAGCAAACTCAATGCTTGGATTTATTAAGCGTTGGAGTAAGGAATTTTCTTGTAGTCTTATAACATCTTCGTTGTACAACACCTTTGTTCGTCCCCAATTAGAATATGCTAGTTCTGTATGGTCGCCACTTTACTCAATACACGTTGATCGAATCGAATCTGTCCAACGTAAATATGTACGCTTCGCATTAAGTCATCTTAATTGGAGTGACCCAAATCATCTTCCTCCATACAGCAGTCGCCTTCTTCTTTTAAACATGAATTCTCTAGAAAAACGCCGGAAAGTCAGCGATGTTATGTTTTTACACCAGCTCTTGGTTGGTTCCATAGATTCACCGGTTCTTCTAGAACAAATCCATTTTAAAGCTAGAAGCCACAGTTCTCGGAACTCTGAAATTTTTCATATAGAATTCCACCGTACCAATTATGGTCTCAATGAGCCTTTGACACGTATGAAACATGGGGCTAATATAAACCATGATGTTTTCGATTTAAGTTACTCAAAGCATACACTTAAGCACAGGTTGTATGGGCGTTCTCATTAAGTATTGGAAACTACTCGTAACGTTATTGTTTTTATAGCAAGTAGTATTTGACTTGTAGTTATTTTTGTAGCTACAGATAGTAGATTAATACTTATTATTTCTTTGTTTGTCATATTTGATCGTTTTTTAGTAGAGTGTTAGGCTATATGTATGTATATTTATTTACTAACAACTAACACCACGCTAAATGATGACTGTGACAAGCTGATGTTTCCCAGTATCTAAAGGTGAAAAAACCCGAAGAGAAAAGAAATATTGTTACAAATGCTTGTATTAAGCAGTACTGATGGCGTAGGTAAAATGTTTTCTTAAAAATTTTGTATATAAAAGCTTATTTAAAAAAAAAAACTACAACAACGACTTATAATTTTTGTTGTAGCATAATTTGCATTGCATTCTGTTTTTATGTCTTACTAATAAAAGAATTTAAAAAATTAATTTGATCCTTATGAACAGTTTTCTCTAATAACATTCGTTTTTAAAATTCCTAGTCTATTACATAGGAGCAAGTTCGTGCGACTCAGTCGTGCATTTTATTTTTTATAATTTTTAGTCTTTTACATAAGAACAAGTTCGTGAGATTGAGTTCTTTTTGTGATGGGTTGTTCTTCGTGGTCTTCCGTCATTAAGAGCCGTTTGAACATTTCCCCGAGCACGAACATGAGCTAGTATTCGCGAAATCACCGTATGCCGTATGCCAAATTCATTTTCAATGAATGTAATTGATTCACCGTTAGTGAAATCAGACAATATTTTTCTTTTAGTTGAAATATTCATTTTATCACTTTTTATATATGTAAATTAAATAAAGGTTCGATCTAAAATGCCGGCTGATGACACTCATCTGATTTTTCTCATTGTTATCTCATAGATAAAATGTTTGAAAAGAAAAAAAGAGTTAACGGGAGTTGCTTTTAAAATAGGCTATAATGTGCTTTAGTTTTGTACTTTTTTTTAAATTTTAAATAAGGGTGGACTAATATAATTAAACACTGTTAATTGAAGAGTAATATCCTCAGATTAGAAAAAAATAAAATAAAATATGAAATTGTTATTAATTTTCTTAATGTTCTTAACTTTTTCCAAAGTGAAATCATTTCGTGCTTTAGTTTTGGCCAACGCTCTCGTTAATATACTCTAATTTTTCAAATAACAAAATCTTAGTTCTGTACAAAATTCCTATATGCTAAATTCTAATTTCTACATTCAAAAATTTTGTATTTGCAAGAGCCCTGTAGATGCCTCCAAATGTATGATTTTTTTGTAATTTAGTATAGTTCGACTTTCATAGTATGTTAATGCCCAAAAGGTTTGCTGTCACTTCAAATGTCTGTCATAATTAATATGTACCTATGAAGGTAGATATTAAGAGTCATGAAGTTCCTTTAACTTTGTTCAAAAATAGGCAAAGTATGAAATTTCACATTTCTAGTTCAACTGGTACTGGTAGCTTAGAAAATGGCTTAAAAATTTGATAATAGGAACACAGGATGTGTGGCTGTGTTCTGAGACTGAAGGTTGTTTTCTCATATTTTTTATCTCCAGGGATGGCGGCTGAACTAAAGCTTCTACAATTTCTAGATCATCAAAAGTGTGAAGGAGATAGTAAATTAATACTTCAATATTTAAATATTTGTATTTGAAAATTTAATTCATTGAATATGACACTTCACTATGATTTCATTTTCTAAACTTTAATATTCTTTGAAAATAATATTTTACTGATTGTGTTTATCAATAAATTGATTTGTAATCTTACATTTCCCTTTGGAAACTAAAATTCAAAACCGAAATAGATGTGCTCTTTGCCTCTTTGGTATATTTATTTCCCCAAATCATAACCTAACAGCCTCCTGATTTCAAAACCAGAAAACTAATCGTCCAGTTTATTACATCACAATTCGGAGCCAGAACTCAAGACCAAATGTAATTAAGTACTGGAAGTGAAACCCAAATAGACCTAGAGCCTTATTCGTAATTAAAGACAAACTTTACATGGCACAGATATATGCCATATAGATTTTCCCAACAATCCATATAGATTTATGTATGTATGTATGTATAGTTAACTACAAATATACTCAAAGTGAAAGAGTAAGAAAAGAGGGCTTATGCAAACTTTGTATTCACAATCAATACCTATGTATGTATATATACTCGATTGTACGTAACGTATAATGGCTTGATTTCAGTGACTTTGCTTTTGAAAAGATACATAAATGCATATGCAAGGCGAGTTATAGTTACTGGTTGGATTGCTAATATTTGTTTATTAATGAAACATTCAAACACACAAATTCTAATAATTGCCTTTTTAATGTGTAGCCAGATGATGGATAGATTTTCTAATTAATTTCTCATTAAATTGGCAATAATTTCTAATTAATTCCCCAGCGTATGCACAAAAGTATATATTAACACCCTACATGACCCCCATCGCCCCTATACATACATACATACATACAGACTCGTAGATGAAATGAATCAAAACTTATTTTTCATTGTGCTGAAACTTTTAATCAAGTATCTTTATCATTTTTCTTTAAGCAAACGCAATTATTAGAAGTTGGGCAATTCCGACACGGTTTAATTAGGTTAATGACAACTTTCAAAGACAATTCCTTGCCATCATGAATTTTCTTTTGATGAAGTTTTAAGATATGCGTAGTATGGTTCTAAGTGAAAAATAAAGTTTTGTGTTTAATTTTGTAAACTTTTTTATTGATTTTGGCAAAAAGTTTAATTTTTCATAAAATGTATTGTTGCATAGTATACGATTTTATAACGAGTTTTAATTTTTAATTCAAACCAACCAGCTCAAATTTGATGATATAAAATCGGCATTTGACAAAGTTAACTTCACTTTCTCTTCTTTTTCCTTTACTTTGATGTGATTTTGACAGTTGTGTTGACATTTTAATTAGTAAACTTTAATAAACTTTTTTTTTAGCTCCAAACAAGATGAATATAGAATTTTGAAAAAAATTAAAAACCAGGTTTAATCCCATATTTGAGCAGAAGCTCCAATAACCCACATGAGTCTCTTGGATAGAATCCAAAAAAAAGAGCTTTGATAATGATAGGTGCTAGAAGTTAACAGAAACATTTGCATCTCTTCAACTCCTCTGCAATGTTTCTGGCTTTTCATTATTTTATCGGTATTTTAATAAACAGTGTTCTAGTGAAATAGCTAGTGGTATTCCTCCCCTTAAGCAATTCAATCATAATACTCGCGCTTTAGAGAATGCCCATCAGTTTACTTCGAGCGGGCTGTTAAATTTAGAGATTATTTCTTAAGCCGTACTACACGAATGTGGAATGCTTTACCCAGCTCAATATGTCCCTCTCGGTACAATATTCAGACATTTATGGGTAACTTCTTTTAAATCCTCTCCAACTTTCCAAAACGCTCGCACTGAGCTCAAATATCTTAAGGGTATTCAAAGTCCCTCTAGTGCGCGTAAGATAGTAATTATCTTTAAATTTAAGATAAACACCAACTAGTTTTTAAAGAATTTCTTTAATTTTTAAGCCAAAATTAGTTTAAATACTTTTGTAACCCCTTAAAGAACATCTTTTTTGTCTTGAAAACCGTTCAAACGAGATCAAAATAGTTCTGTATGGGTGCTTGCCTCTGCATCTAGAAGTATATCGAGTAAAAGGGTTTTCAAATAAAGGCGTGAAAATGATGAAATGGAATAAAACAAGCTGGGTGTGAGGTATGAACAAAATTATGTGTACCTGCGAGTCATATGTAAAAATAATGCAAGTAAGGTATTCGTAAAAAAAATCGAGCTCGAGATTTTGCGATTTAGCGAAGAAGAAAAAAGTGGAACTCGGATGTCTGTCTGTCCGTTCGACTACAGCCTAAGCTTGGTAGATAGCATTTTTAAATTTTTCCCCCCCACGTTTTTTTTTTTAAGGCCGTACGATTTTTTTCGAAATTCTATAAATATTTTTTTTGTCAAAAACTGTTCCACAGATTTTTTTTTTTAAAAAACGAAAAATCTCATATAGTTAAAGCTAGGTGATGCTTGATTTTTTTTTTAGAAAATTGTTTATTAATGGTAGTCTTCCTCCTAAAACAATTTTTTTGTTTTTGTTTTCTCAAAATCGGTAAAACCGATTGATTTTGATAATCGCCAAAATCCCATACTCGATTATTTTTTGAACTTACAATTAAAAGATTCTTCAAGATGTGAGAAAAATTATTTTATTTTACATAAAAATAACGGGACCCACCGTACAAATGTTAAAAAATGGATTTCGAAAATCGTATTTTTTTTGAAAACGGCATGCACCTAGAATTTTGATACAAAAATTTTTGTTTCGATTAATTTTTACGATCTTTAAAACTCACTAAACAAAATTTGAAATCAAAATATTACTGACTGTACCTACCATACGACCATTTTTCACATTTTGAATATCTCATTATCATTATTTTAATGAAATTTTTAATAGAGAAGCTTCTAAAAAGTTTGAAAACTATTGCATTTTAAAACTTAAAAATATTTGCTTAAGAAATGACATGGCTTTCTGTTTTTATCTATTAATGCTTATGAACTATTTTTCTTTATTACATAAGAGGAAGTTCGTGCGACACAAGCGTGCTTTATATTTTATTTCAATTCCCGCTTCCGCTTACGATGACACGGATCCGTTTGGTCCAATTTTCAAAATCTCATCTGCATAGATTTGGCTAAATTGGAGCGATGTCCTACGTTATGTTAGCCTTAAGGGTACAGGTCGTTTTTAGTTTATTCGCAAAGTTCTGCGACTTTAGGAAACCCTAGTAGAAAAAGTCTAGCGGGATCAAATCGCATGATCTTGGTGGTCAATTAATATGTACATACACCAACTTATGTAAGGATGCATTTCCACCTGATGGTAAACCTCGTGTGGGTTAGTGTCGTTCCACATACGGCAAATTTGCTTCTTAACACACCCATTCATCCAAAAATACGCTTCTCGCTAAAGATGATTTTTCGGGCTCCCGGAAATCAAGCCACAGGAAATTATGACAGTTTTTTATGTAAAAAAAAACGACAAAATTTTGTTCATACAAATTCTGGCCTTTTTTTCAGAAAAACAGCCCAGACTTTTATGGCAATTTTTTCAGAATTTCAGGCGTTTTTTTCGTTTTTAGAAATGGAAAAAAAGCCGGAAAATTAAGTTTGAAAAAAAAAACAGCAAAAATCCAATTTTTGGCGTTTTCTTTTTTTTTTTGAAAAAAAAGGTACTGTTGCCCAAGAAAATTGTTATTACAGGTGCCTGCCTGGCCTAATTTCCATTTTGCTGGCCAAGCTGGCTCAATTTTCAGCATTTCTGGCTTATTTTCTAAAATAATTTCTGGCCTTTTTTCCAATTTTGAGCAAACAACATTTTCTTGCGTTTTTTTTTCAGAAATAAATTCTGGCGTAATTTTCGGGAGCTGATTTTTCGGCCAATATTGGAGCCCTCTTCCAAAGATTTCAAAGACCATTCAGTAAACATGTATATCGTCATGATCTTTGAGGGCCTGGATCAGTTGATTTTGTACGGTTGTAGGTCTAAGTCCCAATGCAAAATTCGGCAAGCTGAAGCCTGCAAAAGAACGAGTTCTTGCACGGCGATGAATTGATTGCCTCTGGTTTTGTTGTACAAATTAATTGACCGCGGCAATGTCCTCGGCCGATTTCGCGTTCGTTTGACAGACAAATGTTGCTTGATATAGATCACTAAAGCAGTTGTCTCAAATTTGGTCTCCAAACGTTGAAGATGTGACTATAAAAAGCCACCAAGTCTATCGTAAAATGGATGCAACGTTTGCACTAGCAAAAACTTATTTAGATAATAAAGTTTAATCATTTGGAGATGCTGTTCATTCGTATTACTTGTCATGATGATTTAGCATCAGTAATTGAATAATAACCAACAGATTCGACATACGTCACGAAATCAATATGGCCGTCAAAATCTACCCTAATCAAATGAGAAGCTCTTTATATACAGTATAATATAATGAGTATAATGAATAAAATAAAAAGGATAGGTCTTAATTCGCAACCCTAAAGTATTCCAGAAATATTGATAACGAATAAATTAAATAGAAATCACAAATATTCAATATTACACTTCTTCAAATACTTAACAGAAATTCTTTGAAGAAACTTCCTACTTGCCAGAATTTTGCGCAATTTTTATAAAAATAGTCATGATGATTAGAATTTTTTTCAAATATCAATACAAAAATTAAAATTCCCATTAATTGAATATTCAGACCCAATAAATTAAAATGGCCTGATTGTTTTGTCAGTGTTGATATGGCAATTAAAACAGAGAAATATGACCCAGTGTTCCATGTTTGCTCCAAATTGCTATAAAACCCGTAAGTTCTATAAAGAAATTCTCATTTGACCATAGAGATACTCAATATGTACCCAAAAGTGAATAAAGGAAAATACCGCCCATAAACAGAATTGAACTCATAAATCCTGATTAGTGATAGAGCCATATGAACATAAGGATATCCGCTGACAATTCTCGGACCATTCGTCTCGACTGTTAATACCCCAAATGTTTCATATTCTGTGTCTTCCCCCGTTCATCACGTTCGTTTAAGCACTGCGTGGTCTTTAAATATTTATAGTGGTACTAACTAAAACATTGTGATAATATTCATAAGGCTGAAAAACCCATAAGTTTTATTCATCGTTTTGATAAATCTAATAACTATAAAACTCCATTACTCAATTTGTGAAATATTTCCCTCATTTCATATCCGGAATTCCCTAACCAATTATTATTTCTTACCAGAAACACCATTACTTTTGGGATGACTTCCACAAACACAAACACACTATCTAATATTTCATAAAAAAAGGAAAAAAAATCTTTTTAAACTGGCCCTCGAATCTGCCCTCAATTTCAACCAATTTTTATCTTTTCTTTATTCTCATCTAAGAAATCTCATCATTTATCTTCGAGGAAGGATATCCCTTTGGCTATAACCTCATGGATTTGTACAACTAAAGCTGTTTATTTTCTCTGTCTCTCTCTCTCTCTTTCTCTGGAGAAATTTATGTATATGATTCATATTTATGTGATGCAATAAATCAAACCTCTGATGTTTATTTTGTTTGACTTTTGACGAAATAAGATAAATATTTTCTTGAAAAATTGCAAGAAATGTGACAGAATGCATCAAGCCCGATGGCAGTGAGGGTGTGCAGCAGATGAAATAGTGATACTGCATAATGGTTATCGAGGAGAAAATCAATGTTTACGATGCTGTTAGCAGTCTTCGTTTTTAAGGGAAATCTTCAATGCAATATGTGATTTGGAATCGTTTCCTTTTTTAGAAATACATAAAAGTTGGTTCAAATACTGACTGACATCTGGATAATAATGATGCTTCCCAAGGAATACATGTTAGAGGAGGTAGCTAAAAAAGCTGTTATTTTCTTCAAACGCCAATAGTGTTTTTATTTCGTAATCCAACATGAGTCTCAAAAAATATGAGCTATCATGATATGAGTTATGAATATTGTGTAGTTTTTGTAGAAAGATTTGGGACATTTTGAATAAGAGAGGTCTTTGTGGCAGTTTCTAGATGAGAATGAGAAGCAAATCCCTGCAAACCGACAAATTTGTTTAAAATTTGTTTGTCTGAAGAAATGAAAACTTTTACTACGACACAGCAACAAAGGTTATTTTTCACATAACCTTACTATATGTGGTAATAGGAAGTGCAGCTAATTGACCTTTCCTAAGATATTTCGAGGGGTAAATGTATAGGAACTACGTGGAAAAAAAACTTCATATAAAAGTCTTCAGTATTGAGTTTACTGGGCATTCCAAGAGATGGCTTGATCATAAATTATAACTTCAAGAGAAACTTCAGAATTAAGTTAAGAGCAAGAACGAGTGGGTGAAACAGTGATCTACTCTCAAAAGGTTTACGGATTTATCGAGAACGTCTCAAGAAATGCTGAAATGTTTGGCCGCAGAAGCAACTTTCTCTGTCGATAGGACAGTTTACAAGTATTTTTCGGGCGGAAGTAAACGCCAAAAGAAAATGCGCTGAACCAAATCTCGAAAAAAGTAACTGCAATCAAAACTTTTCCATCATCTCGCACAGCAGCATTCAAGCGTTAAACTTCATGTCATTGGTTCTGAGGTGGTATGGAAGTATGTGGACAGATTCAACGACCGCTTCAAGTATAATAATGTCGCACTTCATTGGTTACAGGGATACGTGGGTGTCATTAGAAATTAAGAGACAGACTCCTTAGCTAAAATAGGTGCAATGTGATTTCCAAAACTGAAGCAGGCCGGAATGCTCTTTGGAACCATCAATCAAAAACGTTTTATATCTTGTATCTGATTAACCAGGAACAACCTTAGAATAATTATGGGTGTTCTCATTGGTCACTGCAAACTAAAAGGACTCCTCGCTATTCTTGACTTGATGAGCGGTGCCACATGCTGATTATGTTATGCTATCGAGGAAGCACCGGACCATATTTTGGATAGATGTGGTACTCTCGTGTATTAAAGACACAAACTCAGTCATCTGAGACGTCACCAGATAGAAAACAGTGAACTAAAATCTCTGAAATGCTCCATATACTTCAGATTCTCAAGGAACGAAGTCTGGAGGAAGAGCTGTATTATGAGCGGTCTTACTCAGTTCTAGATGGGGGCACTATAGATCCAAAGGTTTTAAAGGTTTTAAAAATGCAATAAACGAAGCATAACCAGACAGTAGAAAGCACATATCCCGTGAAAATGAGATGTTCTTGCGATCTACTGTCTGAACTGCATTTTTTAAAGAACTCATAAAGTTACCCTTTAAACCTAACTATTCATCCATATAGATTAGAATCTAGTGGATACACTTACAGCAAGTTGGTTTGCTAGTAGTTAATTTATCAGCATTATAAACTTTCGTAGAATTAACGGAGATCGGTAGAACATGTTTTTTTTTTTATAATCTACCCGCGCTCAAGGGATTATGATTACCCTTTTAAATGTTTTTTCAACACAGCGCGGGCGTGATGTTAATGAAGAGAGAGAAGGATAGGAAAGATGTGTGGCACGATGTTCTGAAACTTAAGGTGGTTGTCTCAGATATTTTTATCTCCAGGGATGGCGGCTGAACTAGAGCGGAGAAATGCCGTGTCTTATTTCTATGTCGTTTATAATTCACATTATTTTATTCGTGTTCATCCTTGTTGGGCATACTAGTTTAACTCAATTACATGTTGTTAGTGTTATGCTTGAACAACATGTAATGAGTAAACCAGCAACCCGTTGATGACAATTTTTAGAAGGTTTGAATGGAATTAAAACGACATAGACGACGGCAGGAAACGAACCTGTGATCATGAGGTTGACAGGCGATCACACAACCATCAAGCCACGGCCACCCCCATGATCCTTTGACAAGAAAGAATTCTTGTACTAGCCACTATAGACTTGGCAGTATCGCACCGAATATCAGCTAAGTAATTTAGTAGTATCCATTCCAAACTATTGGGACAACGGCCACAATCGTCAGCTTATCTTCGACATCATTCAAATGTTCACCGCTACTCCGCTGATTGGCCCTTATCGGTAAGTCTTATTACCCATAACGCATACATCAGGCTCACCAATGGCATTGGTATGTTGGATTTCAGGGCAGTGCTGGTTTATACACCTGTGACTTAAAAAAAAAAAATCTCGGTGGCAAATGGATAACGCCTTCGGTTCGATTGCTCCTGCAAAATGTCCGTTATCGCACTACTATGTTGCACGTAATGCCGTCGTGTCGTGTTAAAACCACATGTCGTCAGTATCCAAATTACCCGATTTGGTCCAAAAGAAATGAGTTATCATTGTTGATGCATCTAGCCCGAAATCCAAATCAAACAATGACTTTCTCTGGATGCAATTTGGTTAATCTCGTGTGGATTCTAACACAGACAAATGTGTCTTCGAAAATATGGTTGCCGCAATCAGCTGTCAAAGTTAAGTAATTTTGCACAATTCTAGATTGACGCCTCAATCTCACCTCGAAAGCTGTGCTTGACGGACTCAGAACCGAGGGCAGTCAACAGAGAGTATATCAAAAGATTCCAAATAAATGGATACCTAATGCACCCCTGTAGACAATTACGCTCCGTCAGTGCCACCTGCAATGTGAGTCCTTTAATCATAGAGCTTACTTTAGTGTGAGTAGTGAAACTCGATTCAGCGTCCTCAAATAATTACGAGTAATTAAGTGCACCAAATGTCATTAATTTTCTTACTCGGGAAAGGGATTTGAATTGACTGATATTTTCAATGACTAATTATGTAGGTATAATTCATAAAACTCTTTGAGAATCCAGTTTTTCGCTGTGCAAATTCTCCATTAGTGTTCGCAGTTAACTTATTCATCGAGCCTCGTCTGTGGGGTTATAGGAACAAATTAAGTTATTTCCAAGCAATCAAAAAAAGTATTTTAAGAGAGCATCCCTTACAATGTTTATAGATTTTTCATGAAATCATTCAACTAACACAAAATCGTAAATATTAAGAATTCTTCGAAGCTTCACAAAAAAATCCAAGGGTCTTTTATGAAATTTATCGGCCTCAATAAACTGACTTAACGCCCATTCTTAGCACAAAACCTACCATTGATAGAACACACTTTCGCATCATAAAAACTCTCAAAACTCCAATGATACTATGGTATCCTTAAGTTCAAATGCAGCGCAGGTTATTTTGAAAGACTGATGCCTGGACACCCTTTTTTTAAGGATGTAATAGAAAAAAAAACGTGATGTTAAATCAAATTCTCCGCACATCAAAACATTGTTATTTTGTTCATGTTTCGTTGGACGAATTTATGAAACTAATTTATTAGAGACTTATTTTTCTAATGATGTCTGGAAATGAAAACGCATTACATAAGTCGGTATCGTCAGTCACGTTCCATTTTGATAGCCTTCCCCATTTGTTTTACTCAATCCAAAAATTTTATAAGCAGATAGTTGTTCTGGTTGGTGTAGTTTCGTTAGGAATAAATTGCACATTCCAGAAAACTATCAGGCTTATCTTTAAAAAGTTTTTGGAGACTTAAGTGAATTTTAGCTCCAAAATCTGGTTCGTCATTTGGGTGAGAGATGATGTTGTTTAAGGGCTGTTTGTGCCGGCTTAAATATCCCCGCCTTTGTCTTCTAGTATTTTTCTTTTTAGAAAATTTGTTCGACTATTTCTTCCATTTTATTTATAAGAAATAGTTTTAAACAAAAAAGCAATCGAAATTTGTATTGATAATTTACTAGGATTTATGTTTTATGTTTATTAAATAATAAAATTATTTTGTCTGAAATCGATAATTCAAATAAATAAACTATATATTTGAATATCTGTATAATTATGCAGGTATTGTGGGTGTGTATTGATTTATATAAAAAGGATCGAATAGGTGTACAAGAGTTAACCTGTTTTCCCGATTGGAATAGGAACTTTGTCTATAGTATATATTTCTGTCCTTGTGCCCAAGCAAGAGAATACAATTTCTATTCATCCAGAATTAAAAGTTTTCAATAGGAATCTACAAGATGAGTGGTTACACCACATTTCCTTTACCTACAGCGAGAGGGAATTCGAATGAAAATGGGCTTAGATCTTTTGGATATGGTATGGGATTTGAAGTATTTGCCATTGATGGCACCGTTCTTCTCGCCGCCGCCCGCCGTCAGAGAATTCAGATAAAATGAAGAATTTAAAACAAATGTCTCTAGTGTCCTGTCACAGTTGAATGGATGGATAGAAATACAAGTTTATTCGGTTCGGGAATATTATAGTAGATTTGACAAATTCATTGGGGACTTGTTTTGTATAGACACACATATACGTATTTCAAACAAAAGAACTCCTGAATAATGAATAAATTGTGCAGGATCTATGGTGGTACACAAAGGAAACTACATCGTGTTATTGGTTACCGTGTATCATTGTGTATTATGTTGTAACAAACGATTGTGGTTTCCTTAATTAAACTTGCAAGTGGTATTGTATACAAATGTGTATGGGCTTACTTCAATTTTATAATTTTTTTTTTACTTTCAATGAAAAGTTGGATTTTTCAAATTCAGTTTACTTATTTATTTAATTTTTTGAATGAAAAAATCGAACTTTTTCAAGTTTTCGTTATTTTAAACCAAAATGGATTTATTTGTGAACATTTTATTAAACTTAATTGTGGTGTGGTCTCCATGTTGCACGAACTATTATAAATATTGATTTAAATATAAAATTAAAACAAATAAAATTAGTTTTTATAAAAAGAAAAACTTATTGTTTTATTTATTAAGTTTAAGTTTAAGTTTAAGTTTAATTTTATTGCAACAATTTGAATATTATTGGCAAACAACACCATAGTACGACAGCATTAGCCCGATGATGGATTATTAAATCCGAAACGCGTCGCTATTTTATAATATTCAAATTGCTGCAATAAAATTAAACTTAAACTTAAACTTAATAAATAAAACAATAAGTTTTTCTTTTTATAAAAACTAATTTTATTTGTTTTAATTTTATATTTAAATCAATATTTATAATTTTATTAAATCTTCATTTTCACTATTAAATTTATAGCTAATAGAATATTGGCAGTTTTAATAAAGAAGATAGCTGCCGTAATTTTTCCTAATAATATTTTTAAAATTAGGAAATAATTTATCAACTTAACACAAAAATAATCAAAATCACGACGCGTGGTGGCTTTACACACCCCTAGTCTGGTAAGTTGTTTTAAAGCTTTAATATTTAAAATGGAGTAGTAAGAAAAGAAGCTATAATTTTTGAAGCGTCTGATCAGAAAATATTTATAAATTACGAGTACAACCAAACATATAAATTTGGTTTATCAAAGGGCACGGTAATGCCCAGCCAAGTTCTGGCACTACACCCTTTTTACAGGAACAAACTCAGGCGTTTAATGCCGAATATTTAAAGTAGAATAATATTGAAACAGCTACAATGTAATAGAGAAATTTTATTATTTAATGATTACTAACTAAAATTTGATGGGCTTACTTGGCAAGTTTTTTTTGTTGGAATTAACATTTACACTTGCTACTTAAACACTTTTGAAGCTCATATTTTAACTGATCAAGTTTGAATTTGTTATTTTGTATAAAATTTTTTAATATTTTTCTTCACTATCTACAATTGCTTTGTTGAAGTAAGTCATAATAAAATTCTTATTCTTTTGTTAAAAAGAACTTCTTTTCTTTATTGGAGTATTATTTCTATTGGCAATCCGTGGAATCACACTGCTTTCAAGAACATTGCCAACAGGTTATGGGCCCAGTGTGTGTCAAAGAAATAAATTAATATAAACGTTTTTTGAGGAAAGAACTATACAGAACAAAAGATGGCTGAAGGAGGAAAATTCAACATTGCGAAATTGAACAATAGCAACTTTTCAGTATGGAAGTTTAAGACTGAATTAATGTTGATCAAGGATGACTTGCATGATGTTTTAACCCAAACTAGACCAGAAAAAGATTATGCAGCATGGCAAAAGAGAGATGATCAGGCGAGAGCAGTTATTGGACTTCTAATTGAAGATGACCAGCTTGTGCACATAAGGCGTGCGAAGTCAGCAAAAGAGGCCTGGGAATCCTTGAGGAGCTACCATGAAAAGGGTACTCTCAGCAATAAGGTGCATCTCATGAGAAGAATTTGCAGCATGCGGCTTGATGAAGGTGGCGATGTCCAAGCTCATATTAATCATATGGTCGAATTGTTTGAAAAGCTTAGAGATATCGGTGAATCTGAACTTTCTGACAACTGGAGCGTAGCCATGTTATTAAGTAGCTTGCCAAGAAGCTTCGACACCTTGATAACGGCATTGGAAACACGTCCAGAAGAGGACCTTACTTTCAGCTTGGTTCAATCAAAGTTGTTAGGAGAGTTTGAACGAAGAAAAGAAACTGATGTAGCATATACCAATACAGCTCTTAAAGTAACAACTAAAAGAGAAAAGACGTGCTTCTTTTGCAAGGGAAAAGGCCATTTTAAACAAGACTGCAAGAAATATAAAGAATGGAAATCAAATGCAAATAAGAGCAAGTCAAATGCAGTGAATAAAGTAGAAAACCAATCTGATTTTTTATTTATGGTTGGAAAGCAGCAAGATGGTTGGATTGTTGACTCTGGTGCCACATGCCACATTGCCAGTGATAAGAGTTTTTTCCAGGAACTTGATACTAGCCATCAAGAGACCATCAGTGTAGCGAATGGCAATCAAGTTACATCTGAAGGTCGTGGAAGTGGAATTCTTAAATTCTTGAATCAAGAGAACGAAGAATTTTCAGCGAAACTAACAGATGTCTTGTATGTTCCTGTTATTGGTGGCAATCTTCTGTCTGTACGAAAGCTGAACGAGAAAAATTTTTCGGTTGATTTTAAGAAGAATATCTGTGAAATTAAACAAGGTCATAGACAGATTGCAGTTGCGGATCTCAAATCCAATCTATTCAGGTTGCGGCAATCGGCTTGTAAGGCTTATTCGGCAGTTGGGCACAAAAGCGATTGCGTTCACTACTGGCATAGAGTATGTGGTCATCGCGATCTTCAAGCAGTTGCAGATATGTGCTCAAAGGGGCTGGTTGAAGGTGTCAAGTTATCTGTTTGTGATTTGAAGTATCGTTGTGAAGTCTGTCTGGAAGGCAAAGCTACAAGACTACCATTTCCAAAGAAAAGTTTAAAAAAATCAGTGGCTCCTCTTGATCTAATACATACGGATGTTTGCGGACCAATGCAGACAGTATCACCCAGTGGCAAAAGGTATATTGTTACGTTTATTGATGACTTTACGAGGTATACTGTAATTTACTTATTGAAGAACAAGTCTGAAGTCTTTAGTAAAATGCAGGAATACGTAGCAATGGTGAAAACTTTGTTCCAAAGAAAGCCAAAGATGATTAGATCAGATCGAGGAGGAGAATATACTGGTAATGAAGTTTTGAAATTCTTAAAAGGTGAAGGGATCCAGATTCAACACACAGCCGCATATTCACCACAGCAAAACGGAGTTGCAGAACGGAAAAATCGCACTTTAGTTGAAATGGCTCGGTGTATGCTTTTGGATTCTAATCTTAATAAAAATTTTTGGGCAGAAGCTGTGATGGCAGCTAATTACGTGCAGAATAGGCTACCAACAAAAGCGACATTGATGACTCCTTATGAAGGATGGACTGGAAGTAAACCTAACATAAATCATTTTCGTTTATTTGGTTCAAAATGTTATGTCCACATTCCAAGTCAACAGAGAAGAAAAATGGATAGTACTGCGAAACAGGTGATTTTTGTTGGGTATGATGAGCAGTCCAAAGCGTATCGTTGCTATGATCCATCTTCAAGACGAGTTGTAGTGAGCCGGGATGTACATTTTACAGATTGTGTTGGAATAAAAACAACTCCAGAAGAAGCATCAATTCCAGTTGAATATAATTTTGTGTCCAAAAATCCATTTTATGAACTTGATAGTCAAGATAAAAAACAAGCAACTGAGGAACAAACACATGAACATAATCATAGTTCAGAACATGAAGCTGAGCAACAAGCATGTGAAAATAATGAAATTATGCAACAAGAAAATATTTCAGATCATCATGAAGATTCAAGAACTGTTTCATTAAGGCGGTCGGAGAGATCAAATAAAGGAATTCCACCACAGTTTTTTCAAATTATGAACGTGACGGAAGAGGAAAAAGTCGAGCCTAAAAATTTGAAAGACGTGATGTCCAGCAAAAACAAAAAGGAATGGCTCTCCGCAATGAAGGACGAAATGGATTCGTTGAAGAAAAATGGTACTTGGGAATTGTGTGAACTACCAAAAGATAGAAATGTGGTCGGCAGTAAATGGGTATTTAAGATGAAGAAAGGACCCAATGAAAAAATAATAAGATTCAAGGCACGTCTGGTAGCCCAAGGCTTCTCTCAAAAATACGGTACGGATTATGACCAGGTGTTTGCTCCGGTAGTCAAGCAAACAACATTACGAATACTACTTTCAATCGCTGGAAAAAATAATTTAACAGTACAACACCTAGATGCGAAGACGGCGTTTCTTAATGGTGAGTTAAATGAAACGATTTTTATGAAACAGCCACCAGGTTTTGAACAAGAAGGAAAAGAGCATTTAGTTTGTTTGTTAAAGAGGAGTCTTTACGGGCTTAAGCAGGCAGCAAAAGCCTGGAATGATGCAATTCATTCAGTTTTAATTAGTGCAAAATTCAATCAGAGCAGAGCAGATCCATGTCTCTATGTTAAAAAAGAGGGTGTCCATTGGTGCTTTATTTTGATATATGTTGATGATCTTATTGTGGCTAGTAAGAATCTCAAAATTATTGAATTTGTGCAGAAAACTTTGTCATCTAAATTTGAAATAAAAAATCTGGGAACTGTGAAGAACTATTTAGGACTTGAAGTTGAAAAAGACGAGAAAGGCAACTATAATATATGTCAACAAAATTACATTGAGCAGATCGTCAAGGACTTTGGTTTAGCAGATTCAAAATTATCAAATATTCCTATAGATCCAAATTACGGGAAGCAAGTAGACGAATCAGAAATTTTGCTTGATAATTCGAAATATCAAAAATTTATAGGATGTTTACTATATATATCAGTAAATACCCGTCCTGATATATCAGCAAGTATTTCAATCATGGCTCAAAAGGTTGGTAAACCGACACAAACGGACTGGAACGAGTTAAAACGTATGGTTAGATACCTAAAGGGAACCTCGAAGTTAAAACTTTCATTGAGTACATATGATGAAAATAAAACTTTGTATGGTTACGCTGATGCAAATTGGGCTGAAGACAGATCAACTCGAAAATCAAATAGTGGTTACGTATTCAAGTTAAACGGCGGAGTTGTAAGTTGGTCATGTCGAAAACAAACTTGTGTGGCACTTTCTTCAACAGAAGCTGAATTTATTGCTTTATCGGAGGCATGTAAGGAAGCTTCATGGATTCGTCGCATATTGATGGAAATTCAAGAATTAAAAGAAGAACCAACAATAATATACGAAGACAATCAAAGCTGTTTGAAACTAATTGAAGAAGAAAAATTCTCGAACAGAACTAAACACATTGATACCCGATTTCATTTTGTAAAGGACTATGTGAGAAAGGGAATAGTTATTTGCAAATATTGTCCTACGGAAACAATGGTGGCTGATCTATTAACAAAACCACTTATGGGAACACGACATAAAATTTTAAGAGAATTATGTGGTATTTCTGTATGTAAATGAGGAGGAGTGTTGGAATTAACATTTACACTTGCTACTTAAACACTTTTGAAGCTCATATTTTAACTGATCAAGTTTGAATTTGTTATTTTGTATAAAATTTTTTAATATTTTTCTTCACTATCTACAATTGCTTTGTTGAAGTAAGTCATAATAAAATTCTTATTCTTTTGTTAAAAAGAACTTCTTTTCTTTATTGGAGTATTATTTCTATTGGCAATCCGTGGAATCACACTGCTTTCAAGAACATTGCCAACATTTTTGTATGCCCGATTCGAAAGGTTTTAAAACTTGACCAGTCAACCCATCAAATTTCAGCCAGTAATCATTAAATAGTAAAATTTCTCTATTACATTGTAGCTGTTTCAATATTATTCTACTTTAAATATTCGGTATTAAACATTCATGAAGTAAGAGCTTGGCGTACTTTTAGATCACAGTACTTTTCACGGCTGACTTGTTAGACAAAGGTTTTTGTATAGGAGAACTTGGCTCTTTTTTTAACAGTTATGTTTTTGGTCTGATATGTATTTTCAAAAAAGTGGCTGATACAAGATATTTACAGCGCCACCTACCCATTCGAACCATAAAAAACACCTTTTGCCGATTCGCATATAACCTTAGAAAAATATTATTAACGCGGACTAATGGTGGTCCATTAGTATTTCCAAACATATTTTATCTCGATTTATATATTATATTATTTATAAATGTCACAGTTCAAAGTACAAAGGTAAGTTTGAGAACTCTCATTGATAATTAACAGGTCATTAGTTTGAATTATGAAAGTTTCACCATTCTGCTTGCACTAAACCAAATTAACCTATGCCGTCTTCTGCCCTAAACAGTAAGCGTAATTACAAAAATCATCCATGTGTACTAGGATTTTCTTTTGTTTAATATCCTTTTCTCCACATAAGCCTAAATGTGTGTGTCATTAATTAAATACATTCAATTAGCTAAAGTAACTAAAATGACCTCAATATAAATAGAGGAAACCCTTTGAGGAAGTAGAAAAGCAATTTCGACTTCTATAAAGGACGTGGAATAAATTTGAACATCTTTATAGCAAATATTCGTGAAAATTTACTTTAAGTTAGGAAAACATAAGCACGCACTTCGTTTGTCCTTGTTCTACTATTTTTATATTTTTCTTAACGTATACTAGCATTTTTTTCTCAAAAAAATTTATCAAATGGATTTCTTAAGAAAAATGCGTCTGTGCTTTGTTTGAATTATTCTGTAAACGTCTGCAGATTGCTGAATTTATGAGTCGCTATTCGGATACATAATATAAATTCCAATAACACTCCAAGTCAATCGATAGAGGTTATTTTTTATTATAAATATTTTTGCGACCACTTTTTTGATTCTGTCCAAATGGAAATTACAAAAAACAACTTAGATTAAAGGGGTTTTCAACTGGTACGAGTAGATTTTGGTGGACTATGGCGGCCATGTTGTTTAATTGACATCTGTCAAATCTGAACATTGTCACGGTCCATGAAAGTGTACAGAAAAATTCAAGGCAGTCATTTTCTTACGTGCACAAGAACTTGGCCTTCGCAGACTTCCCCTTTGTATATTAGCGGACTGTAATTTATAGGATGCTCAAAATAAAAATAAAACACATATATTTAGAGTGGATCTTCAATAAAATTCTGTTTTTCTTTCATGTGTGCTCTTCGTCCTCTACATTTTTAGTACACTTCTACGCAAGTTAGGACTTTCTGGTTTTCACTATGTGAAAGAGCGTCTCAAAAACTATCCTAACCAAAAAAAAAGTGAAAAATAATTTTTTGAGTCATAAGCCACTGAATATATTCTTGTCACTCGAACTAACTACTAAGGACCTGTACTTTCTGTACACTGAAAATAAATTCCTAGGTAATATTGACAAAAACGTTTTGTTAACCTTTAACAAAACAATTTTATCGTTTTGATACAATTTTTGTCAATACGAAAGAATGATTTTGTTGATTTTACAAAATTTTATAATCCAGCATGATTTTTTGTCAGTTTAACAAAATATGCACTACAAATAATATTGTCAGTTTAACAAACCAAGTTTTGTTAATATAACAAAATAAAACAGATATTTTTGTCACATCGACAAACTTTTTTGTGATGTTAAAAAAATGTTTGTTGTATCTACAAAAAATCTGTTTTGTAAATGTTTGTCAATATCACAAAGTTTTTGTTAATTTTTTTTTGTCAATTTAACAAAAAATAAAAACATTTTTGTTTAAATGGCAAATATTTTGTTTTGTCGTTGAATTAGTTTGTAATATTGATAAAATAATATTATCAGATAGATAAAACTATTTTGTAAGGAAACCAAAAAATTTCTTTTGTGTATGATATAGTTCACACTTGGTTTTTGTTAAAAAATCGATGTAAGATTAACTGAACTTAACAAAAATTGCATATTGTCCATACGCCCTCACAGATGGTTGCATGTGAGATCGTAGGGACGAAACGCCAATTTTTGTGGACTTAAATCCCAAAAAAAACTATTTTGACAAAATTAATTTTGTTTTTTGTGGATTCAGCAAGAGAAATTTAACAAAATATAACAAGACATTTGTGTTAATATAACAAATTATTTTGTTAATGTAACAAAACAATTTCGTTAATTTAACAAAACAGTTTTGTTAATTTAACACAAAATTTTTTGTTATTCCTATAATAATAAAAAACAATAACACTAGCAAAAAAATTGTTAATACAACAAAAGAATTGTTAATATGACAAATTAATTTTGTAAATTGTACGAAATTTCAACAAATTTATCTGTTAGCATAACAAAATAATTTTGTGGATACAACAAAATATTTTTTGTTACCTCAACAAAATTCTATAATTTTTGTCAATTTGATAAAACTTTTTGTTGGACGTATATTGACAAAATTTTTGTCAAATCAACCTAGATTTTTATAATAATATACCTAGATTTTATTTTCAGTGTACAGGAGCGCGTGTTACACGACTCGACTCTACTGCGGATATTGCCTGACTGACTGTGTTGTTTCTTGTTATTTACTTCGATGCCTGAAGGGACATCTGTCTTTCTCATTTATTTATACTCATTTATTTATACATTTATATTAATACCTTGGCGTTCGATACAACCTTGGTGAATTTTGCGTGAATACTTGGGCCTACACTGCAGGAGATCAAAGTTCATGCCCATTGACAACATTGTTTGTTCGCTGTCACCATCAATGTCGAGCTCTACAGAACGATGATAATTAATTTCTTTTGGCACAAATTGAAGAATATGGACCTAGACGACATGTGGTTCCAGCAGGATGGTGCTACGCGGTAGACTGTAGGGTTTCCTGACGTTGAAAGTCTATGCGAAGAAATTTCAACCGACCGATGATTTTAAAGTGAACATAACACAAGTAATCACGATGTTAATTACAGTCGAACTTCGATAAGTCGAACTTCGATTACTCGAATATTTGATAACTCGAATGAAATTGGTTGGCAATAGCGCGAAGCCTGAAGTGTACATGTAATTTTTGTTTGATAAGTCGAACTTCTATAAATCGAATGTCTCGATAACTCGAAGATATTATTTGGTGTAAGTCGAATTTTTAAGGGGAATTTCCGAATTCTGTGGATTTTTAAAAATTCATTTCATAATGCATTGACTTTGTGGGCACTGTGTTTGAATGTTCCATGACTGTACATATATGATTGTATTGAAAATTGTGATTGCGTTAAGTGTGAGTAAAAATGAAAGCAATAGTACCTAGGCGTCTTCTGAAAATTTCAAAGAAAAGTGTAAAACAACTGAAGTAAATATTAGCAATGACAGCGATAGTGGATCGAGGATGTTTAGAAGGAGAATTCGATTCAACCAGCTTCAAACGAATTGATTTCAACTTCGTTAAGTATTTTGCGATTATGCTCAAAAACAAATGAAAAAATAACCGATTCTTTGTATAACGGATTAAACTCCGTTAAAGTTTTCTTTGAAAACCAAAAAACCAAATCCACTCGTCAGTCCTTTTTTATTCGCAAATAAATATTACGTAGGTACTTTATATTAACTTGATAACTTGAAGTCTTGATAACTCGAATTATCGTGTTGGCAAGTGATGGTTCGAGTTATCGAAGTTCGACTGTATTCCTTTTTCATTCTAGTTTTTTTTTTTATGTTGGGCGCCACTTTGTGTTTTATTCAAATTAAATCATATTAAATAACTCTCTCATTTTAAACGTAATGATAAACATGCAGGAAAGAAAAGTTGTGGCAAGTTATATTCTCAGACTTTGATGTTAGTTCATTTCTACAGCGCACGATTAGATTCGATACAATATCAACTTAGTTAAAAAATAAAGTTATCGTCGTATTATATCCTTTATTTTGAAACTAAGCTCATCCAAAACCTACTGAACTGATCTTGCCAAAATGTTAACAGTTTGTTCTTATTTTAGACAAAAAGCTTTAACAAGGAATAAATTCTTCATTAAACTCCACTATTAACACGCACTTTTTTCATATACATATATTAGTCTTATCCCATTTTCAGCGTTTCTGAGGATCTGAGGTCCTCATGACGTAATAGTTTGTGTACTTAGCTGCCAAGCCAAAGGCCTTGAATCGATTTACAACCATTTTCAACTACGAGCGAATTAATATTGGGAACGGACTTATTGCATTACGAACTATGGATCCATTGTGCCTCCGTCCAGACCTAGATGATTTGCTTCTCCCCCAAGTTTCCTTCTTTAAGTAATTTGATTATTTGGAGTACCCTCATAGTGGATAAGCCACTCTCTTCTACCTGGTAGTATCCCATATACTTATTTCTTTGATGTAAAAGTGCTTCGCATCTGCCTATTATTTGATCCGGCGTTTTCGCATGAGTATTCCAGAATCTTCATTTGGAACTGTTTGGCCAAGAATACTTAAGTTGATTCTTAGTTTACACTTTTCAAAGGTTGTTCCTTCTTAAGCTGATACAGCTCGTGAAACGATCTTTTTTATAGTTCCCAAGTAATAGTTTAGCCTGCCTCAGCTTGAGAAGTTCTATTAAACTTCTCCTTTTTCTTGATTTCTTTTACAATCACGTCTTCTCCTCTACCGTAAGGCTCTTACCGCATGAAAAAGTGAAACATTGTTATTCTTACCAATTTCATTAAGCCTTCCTACACATTCCCATATCAACTTAGAGATAATGGAGTACGAGCTAAGTGATAAGACTTGGCTATCTGACACAATGGTAATGTTTTGGTTTCGGAATTTCCTTCCGAGATTTCAACCTAAACATTCCGCTATGGCATTGACTTCCGTCTGGAAAATGCTAGTGAATTGTCCTATCGGTGTAGAAAAACAAGACACAAAACTTCCAGCACCAGTTCCTTCAGTCGTTTTGAAACCATCAGTGTACTACTAATTTGGCTTTGAGTGTGTAGTTTTCTGTTTCGCCTACCGAATTATTTTTGCAACTTAACTCCATTAAAAAAAAATGGCAAATTATACTTTGCAATCATAGGAATATCGATGAGGTTTTATATGGTTTACTTCAAATGACAGCGCTTTTTCCTAAGACTTATGCATTTACCGAACCCAGTCCCTTCCCAGGCAAATTTCATAATAGCTTCGCTAGCAGCATTTTCAACTATTTTAAGCTAGTTCTCGTTGCTCCACTAATAGATATACATGCGAGTCTTTAGAATTTTTATAGCGCTTTCTTGGTTATATGCAACTCGGTTTTTCCGTGCCATGGGTAATGTGTAGTGATGGGCCTTCTCAATCAATCAATCTTCCCTAGACCTGTTATAACATTTTTATTAGCAAAACCAATACAGCGTATGCCTTGAGAGGTGGAATTTTCCAGCAATTCATCCACTATAAGGCACTACAAGCAAGGGTGATAGTACGCCTCCCTGTGGAGTGCTACCTAAGAATAAACATTTATTTTTACAGGAGCAGATAATGGCTCTTCCAAAAAAGTGAAAAATTCTCTAAGAGTATCCCTAGTCGTGCAATGACCTTCTCATCATAGCTGCACCATGTTAAGTGAATCGAAACAGAGGCTCCTGTCCGGGAAATCATGGAACTTGAGGTCAAGCTATAGCAGCGTATTAGAAGAGGAAAACCCTGCTGGTTGGATTTAGAGGTACATGCCCAGCCGGAACTGTAGTTCTACCTTCAAATAATCAAAATATAAAATTGGTCGTAAGACAGCTTCCAGTGACTTAAAACTCTATCATTTCTGTATATATGTCGGTGGCAGGAAAGGAGAAGACCTCAAATATTCTGCCGAGTCCGAAACAGTAGGAATGAACAATTTATTTTCATGACAAGTGTTTCTCAAGTGTTTGGCAATCTGCAACTTCTTCGCAAAAATATTTTTGGGCAAATTTTTAAATAGAATTTTTTTTAACGTTGTCGAAATACCCGAAACTAATTGACTCGCAGTGTAACTCTAACTGTAAATATACAGGAAATTGTGACACATGCATATATTTTGTTTGTTTTGTTGCTAAAAGTAACATCAATATTCTTCCATTCATAGATTAAATTATTTTTGTCAACCTGGAACCTGAAAGATTCATTCCTCCATCAAGAGAAAAGCAAAGTAATACCCAAAACCACCGACCACAAAGAACTCATTAAAGAAAATTGAGGTTATTGAGAGTATGAAGGCGGGACAAATGGCACTATCTAGAAGAGTGATGCTCTACATCTTTTATCATTTTGGGGTGTGAATTGCGAGTGAAAATGGATCAGGAAACTAAGCCCTTGGAAGTATCAGGGATTAGTAGTTAATGTTTTCTATTATACGTCAAATATTGTATGAAGAAGAAACTGCTGCGATAAGTAGAAAAACTTGCAAAACTACAAAAGTATCTTTGAGAATAAAAGAGTGGTATACTGAGTTTATCTTTCCAATCTTTGTATGGATTTTATAAAAGTTGTCATGAACTCGGTCTTATTGACATCGCTGTCGCCATTGTCTACGTCTTTTCTGTATGATATTAACTGGTACATTCTGTGGTAATTTATTCGCTTGAAGTCAAAAGTGTATACATTTTCAAAGATTTCCTTTTGCTGAGCAAACTTATAGTTTTCAAGATAAATGTTGTATTTATCTAGCAATAGGAAAGAGATATCCTTCTGAGGATTTTGAAAGAGATTTTTTCTTACAGGGAGCTTGGTTAAATTCTGTTTTTAACTTCTATCTGGATATATTTTAACGAGCATCTCAACTTAAGTTATAGTCGAAATCTGTCCACAGATGAAATTAATTTTGATTGTAATATCTTTATTAGTTATTGTGAGAATATTCAATAAAACCTAAATGCATGATTAGGTCGCACAACTTTTTGTTGTTAAAGCTCCAGTAACTTTCCAGTAATCTAGGTTGACAACACTTTAAGCAACTTTCCGTCGAAAAAAAAACGTGTTAAAATTGTAGAAATTCACTCCCCAAGAGTGGATAAGGCGTATCCAATAAATGACGTTCAGTGGACTGATAGTGGGGACAGGGATAATTTCTTATGGTATGTCAATCTATGAATAACCTTACAACTTCCGTTGATGTCTTAAACTGGTTGCCTAGATTATGTCATGTATGCACGTTGAATTTTTCTTGGGGTTTCATCAAAAACAAAACTAAATCCGTCACATTAAATAGCATGGTTAATGGTCTTCTAAGACATTTTCACCATCCAGGGGGCTTTTCGCTTAATACATTTTTCCACACGATAGAATTCCTTCTCGTTAGGCAGTTTGAGGGTAATTTAGAAGTTTTCAAGCGTACATATTTCTGCAAAACTGGCGCATAAATCAGGGTGAATTAGGTGAATGGTATTTATTATATTGGCTTTCAGGACAGTGCTGCCTTGTGGTTAATTGGCATTGACCTGTTACTTAAGAAGTCTAAGTCTAAGGCCGGTATTCACCGAGCGCTCATAACTTAAGAAGCTCATAAACCTATTCACCAAGCAATATTAGTGAAGATCTACGAGCGCTCTTAAAAGTTAGGAGTGGTCCCGACCACTCCTAACTTACGAGCGCTCTTTTCGAAAGTTTGTTCGCTTGTGCGTGTGCCAAGCACGTATTTGACTCGAATCCATGTGAGCAATGCCAAGTAGAAGAGTATGCATTTGCTGTCAAGACCAACATTCCACAACATTTCACAGTTTGGGTATGTCTGAACAAGAGAGAGTGGCTCTCATTTTCGAACTTCGAAAAACACTTGCGAGTGGTTGGTGAATACCCCACAGAAATTTCAAGTTAAGAGCCTCGTAAAGTTAAGAGCCGTTTAGGAGCGCTCGGTGAATACGAGCCTAAGTCTAATTAGATCAATCCTACAAGCTTGGTGGACAGTTCACATCACCTCAACCTGGGATAACTATGTTTGGAAATCGCTCTTTCCAAACTACCCATTGTGACACGGACTGTGTGGAGCATAGCGCCGCCGCCGTCCCGTTGAAACCACATGTCTTCAGTGTCCATATTATCCAATTTGGGTCAGAAGAAATCGGTTATCATTGACCGATAGCGCTCCAGGTAGCACCTAAAAATGGGTTTCGTTACTGAATATTATTTTCGACTGAAATGAGGTCAACTTTTAACTGCTGGAGTGACCAGTTAGCGAACATAAGTCATTGTATAAGTTCCTTAACTCTGAGCTCATGGTTCAGTTGAAAAATTCACCAATTTGTATGTAGTCTGCTGAGAACAGATTGTTTCGGATTCTACTGTGCACTCTTTATTTTTCTTTTATATTAGTCGTGTTTTATGGAAAATTGATAGCAACTCAGTAAAGAAAATTGAAAAAACTATTATAGTCACTTATATATTCACTCTCTTTCAATCTCAAAGTTTGAAACAAATTTTAGAGTAATTTAAAATTTATTTTGAAGTATTTATAATATTTCCTTCCGTATTCTTGCCAGCCCCTAAATTACAATTTTAATGAGCAAAAAAATCGATTTTTCGGTAAAAAAAATCAGATTTTTTAGATGTTTTTTTTTTTAATCCCTCGAGATCTCAGCCATCCTCCAATGGAATTTGACAGTTTATGGGTTGGTTGATGGGTAATATACTATATTTTGAACTACTTAGAGTATTTCTTTCTAGATGGTTTCCAAAAGCCCTAAAACTGCAATTTTCCTGCACAAAAAAAAATCGATTTTTCGGTGAAAAAATTAAGATTTTTCAGAAGTTTTTCAATCAATTGACATTTGACATTTCTTGTCCGTCTTTTACAAAATTGACATGAAACTTTATTTCCAAATCAAATGTCTTGACATATTAAAAATCTCTGAGAAAAAAGATGCATTCCAGAACACACCCCAGTACCAACCTTTCCGAAGCAAATGTTTTTCTGCACTCGATTCAAGCGCCATCTACATCTCAATATATCAACAATTTTTATTAATTCTATATTCACTCTGATTGCTGACCAAACTATGTATATTGTATATTCACTCTTGATGTTTTTATTGTTTTGCATGTAAAATTTTGCTAACTTGGCTATTGACTCTTTCAAAAAACACGGCTATTGTAGGCTTATCAAAGGGATAATGCCTTCCCTCGAGCACATTACGAGCGTTATGAAAGTTGGTGAAGATCTTAAAAGAAACAGCGATGTTCATTGGTTTTGAATGTCTGAATATCACAATATTTGGATGGGTAAGGCATTCGCATTCGTTTAGTGCTGCTAAAGAAAGGATCTCTGAAGTTGGGATCAAGGGTTAACTGATGGGCATTCCCTGAAGCGCGAGTATTATTGTTGAATTGCTTAAGGGGTGGAATGCAGGTGGCTATTTTATTTGAAAAGTGTTTATAAAAATAGAGGTAAAAGGTTATACTTCTATAACTCACCATTCTTAAAGCACTTTTTTGCATTCTATCTACAAGACTCAAGTAAATTATTAAAGAACTTGCCCAAATATGGACATTTTACTCGAGCCTTGAACGAATATAACCCTAATAGATTACAGCCAGATCAGATCGGGCGAAAAACTTCTTGCATCGACGAGGGAAACCTAAACACTAAGCAGCGTTTTTGACGACATCGAATATGTGGTCATTTCGCACAAGGTGGTCTGTGATGCGGTCCTCAATGCATGTGGCACTTAAGGACAGCGACATGTTTTGTTTTTTATCATTTCACAATGCTATAGAGATCAGAATTTAATGAACTTATCATACGCCGTCATTTTAAATCTACATCCGAAGCACAAGTACTGTCGTCAACAAAACGATTTAATGGTTTAGAAGTTTCAGACAAAAGATCTTTGACCAATATGAGAAAGTAAGTCGCAGACAAAACGAAGCCCTGTGGCACATTAGCATTTATTTCAGACTTTAAACTGATCAATACAACTTGTATGTAATACAACGAGCTAAGTCAAGTTGTTTACTTTAATTGAAATCTTCCGCAACAACGATATCACTGTGTGGAAAATGAGAAAAAAATGTGTGTGTACTGACGTACGCGCGCTTGAAGTAAAACTTCTTTTCCCAAAAGCAAAGCCTCTGTATACGATTCATGTGCTTTTCGGAACCATAAAAAAAATCTATTTAAAAGTAGCTTTAGTATAGTCTTGTAAATTGCAAGATGTCAAAACCACTTCCAAATACATTTTTTTTAAATAGTATTTCTTAGAATTGACAATGATTTGCAAAATAAGTAAGGACGTTTAAATTGGAACTCAAAACTGATTCAATTATAGAAACGATGCAATTAGTTTTGGAATGACCCCTTTGGTCTATTTGCCGATTTCTTGAATTTATTAAGAAAATCATGTATAACTTGCTTGTTACTAAAGTTGAAAAAAATGTATGGCGCTCTTTTTGACGAACAGATGGCGCTCTTTATGACGCACAGATGGCGCTTTTTTAACGCACATGATTACTAAGCTGGGTGCACATCATAAATCGTGAAAGGACACTAATACAATATAGAGCTGTGTCAATCGCGATTGATTGGGTCTTTGTGACCCGTTCACCAAAAAGATTGATTGATTGCAATCAAAGTAGACCAAATCAATCAATCATAATGTCAATCTCTTGCCACTGAAACCGATAAACGAAACAAACGAAAAAAAGTTGTTTCGTTCATTGAACTTCATTCAAATAGTAATGGACATGAAACAGAACGTATATTCCTCATTTTATATACAATGGAAGATGAAGAAGTAGAAAAAAAGCCAAACTTTCTTTCATTTTCACATTTTTTCGGTCTCGGTCTAAACGAAACGATTGGAAAAAAAATTTTAGTTAAATAAATGATTGAAAACAACAACGAAACGGATTGATAAGAAATGATTTAATAAACAATTGATTGAAAAGACCGAATTCTTGAACCAATCAAGCCATGATTGATTCTTTCTTTCAAAATGAACGATTGGCACAGCTCTAATACAATACCAGCCGTTTATTAGTTCATTTTTATCTTCGCTTTAATTTGTCGGATTTTGATTTTGAAATACAATTGAAAACGACAGACAAAAATTTTTAAAAGGCCCCAGTTATAGCTATCATTGAAAATTTTCATTACCATTTTTAAGGCGAATAAACAAACTGCAATGGCTTTAATTGACACCAAAATTAAGGTAATGAGTAGTAGAATTTTGTACTCTATAAAATACAAAATTCTGATTTGAACTTTCTTTTAAATACACTTTTATTATTTCACTGATAGAAATCAATTTCAATGAACAGCTGATTTTCGTTTCTTTAATATGGAAAACAATCATTCCACTGAATGTGTTCGATTCTGTTACTGTTCTCAAATGTCAGTTTTCCCTTCAATGATCAACTCTAACCTCAAATGCATAGACAGGATCTTTTACTGAAACCAATTTTTCAATGATTGCTATGACTGGTTTGTCAAAAAAATGAAGTCAGCATTTCAATATATATAGTAAAATGAAACATAAATGCTTAATTACGTACATATATACATATATCCTCGTCTGCTTTCATAGTTTGAAACTGATTTTACAATAACGACGATGTTTAATCACGCCCACATCTATTTTTTCTTATCTCATTCATTGTGTTGGAGCCCAAAGATTTTAAAATTGTAGGCAATGCTAATTTAATTTTGACAAAGAATTTAAAATTCTTCGCATATGGCAATGCTAGCTTATATTTGAACACAGAGAACACCAAAGCAGATAGTTTATTTACAAGTGGTTTTTTATATTTCGCTTCAAGTATTTTGTAAATTTTAGTGCTTATTTTTCAATTTAAATAGTATATATATGTATTCAGTATTGTTTAGCTTAAAATGTTTTATGTTTTAAATAAATAAAAATATATATTTGTTTGTGTTTTTTGTAGAAAGGAAAGTGGTTTTCGATCGAAAAATCGGTCGGCCACATATAAGTCATTGAAAAAAGCTTTTATTATCTAATTTTTTAATGAAATTATTTTTTTTAATTGTTTTGTATGTTAGTTATTGTGGTTGTGCCATTAAAAGAACATTCTCCTTCGGCAATAAAAGGTGTTTTTAAAGTGTTTCAAATAACCTCTAACAAAGTTCGAACAATTATTGTAAGAACCATGTCGCTTTATTTATTTATTTAGCTTAATACAAGCGTGCACTAAAATCTAAACTTAAATCTAAACTTAAATCTAAACTTAAAATCTATGGTGGGTTTTTTTTTTTTTTTTTTTTTGTTTTTTTTTTTTTTTTTTTTTTATTTATATTTTAATATTAGTCTGGGCCCGTAGGCCCACCCACCAGTTTTTTTATTAAAAAAAACTTAAAAAACTTTAAAAAAAAAAAGAAAAAAATTGAGGATGAAGTGGGCTTTGAATTGAGAGCGGTTAAGAACTAGAAGAGAGTGTTTAGACACAGTGGCGGGATTATGTGGTTAAGGTTGGGAATATAGCGAGATTTTGAGAGAGTGTTTGGAGGTGTGAAAGTCGAAAGAATTTTGCATAATGTTGGAGAAGCGAAGCATGCGTGTCAATGGTTCATTACTACCATAATTAGTTCGGTGAAAATTGACATCAAAGAGGGACACCAATCTAAGATTTCTAGGGTTAGTATGCAATGAGATTTTTTGGAGAAGTGTGGGACAATCAATATTACCGGCTAAAATTTGATGAACGAATACAATGTCGGCTACTTTGCGACGTTTATCAAGAGGTTGCAGATTAATAAGTTGAAGACGATCAGCATAGGGTGGGAGGTGAAACGAATCAAGCCAGGGAAGCCCGCGAAGTGCAAATCGAAGGAATCTTCGTTGAACGGCTTCGATACGAAGGGAATGGGTATTGTAACAGGGTGACCAAACCTGGCTGGCATATTCAAGAAGGGGCCTAACAAATGTGAGGTAAAGGGATTTTGTAACGTAGGGGTCTGAAAATTCTTTTGACCAGCGCTTAACGAAACCAAGTGCAGAGTTAGCTCTATTAATAGATGTGGTAATGTGAGATCTAAAATTAAGTTCTTTATCACAAAGAATACCTAAATCACATAGTGAATCAACTACTGTGACTGTCTCATTGTTAATAAAGTATGTTCGAGGAGGGAGAGGTGAGCGTTTACGGGAGTATGTTATAGCTTGACACTTACTAACATTAAGTTCAAGAAAGTTCTTCTGGCACCAGATAGAAAATCTATTTAAATCTTGCTGAAGAAGAATGGAATCGGAAGGTGAGGAAATTTTTTTGTAGATTTTTTTATCATCAGCATAAACAGAAATCATAGAATCATTGATGACGCAGTCTACATCGTTAATGGTCAAAATGAAAATCAGAGGGCCGAGATGGCTTCCCTGCGGAACGCCAGAGGTTGCAAGGATGGGATTTGATTCGATACCTCTAAAAAGGATTGTGTACTGCCTATCGCTCAGATATGATTGGATCCATGCAATGAAGGAGGGAGGGAAGCCAAGTGCTTTGAGTTTGAAGAGAATAAGGGAATGAGAAATTTTATCAAAGGCTTTGCTGAGATCAGTAGCGATGACGTCAACTTCATTCCCAGCCTCCATGGTGCATATGGTACCAGAGACAAAATCAACTAGGTTTGTAGTAGTTGATCTACCGGTAAGAAAACCGTGTTGATTGGGGGAAAAAATTTGTTTACAATGGAAAAGCAAAGTGTCATAGACTATGCTTTCAAAAAGCTTAGGAATACACGACAGCTTGGCTATGGGGCGGTAGTTACATATTTCTTTTTTAGAGCCTTTCTTATGGATCGGGATAATATAGGAATTTTTCCAACGAGAAGGAAATATTCCTTGTGAGATTGAGAGCTGAAAAAGAGTGGTCAATGGCTCAATTAAAGTTGACGAGCAATTTTTTAATATTATTGAAGGCAAGCCATCAGGACCACCGGTAAATTTAACCTTGAGTTTATTAATCTTATCTTCAACGATAGAAGGGGGAATGACGATTGAAGACAGTGAAGTTTGGGAGCAGGTGTCTAAGAAGGAAAAGTAATCCGAGTCTGGTAGGGAAGTGTTATCAGAAAATGATTGACTGAAAAATTGGGCAAAAAGGTTAGCGATAATTGAAGGATCGTCTGAACTGGTATTCAAATAAGTAAGCGTAGAAGGGTAGTTATCCGACTTTCTTTTAGCATTAATGAAATTAAAAAAACTTTTTGGGTCGGATAAAATGTTAGATTGAACTTGACTAAGGTATTTATGGTAGAGAGACTTACAGAGTTCGGAGAAATTATGGTTTGCACTTTGAAAGGTAGAGAAATCATAGCCCGTACGAGATTGCAAGTACTTACGCCAAAGTTTGTTTCTTTTATTTCGAAGAGATTTCAATTCATTATTATACCATGGCGGGCTAGATGAAATGTTTTTTTGGGGAGAAATAGGTACTGATTGGCTAAGGCAACAAAATATTAGAGAGTAAAAATGGTGAAGGGCAGAATTGATGTCGTGACTTTCAAAGATAATATCAAAATCGACGGCACGTAGCAAGTTATTTAGTTTGGGGAAATTTGCCTTACGAAAATTAAAAGCCATTACCTTATCCGGAGCAGTGGCGATATGGGACGAGTCATAAGAAAAAGAAAGGAAAATAGGGGGATGGTATGGGTCTAGAGTAGAAAGAAGATGATTACTCGGCGAAACTACACAATTGTCCACATCAGAGGAGAAGATAAGATCTAGTTGACGGTCTAAATTATTTTTGACACCACTAATTTGGTAAAGATCTGAGTCAGAGAGACAATCAGTAAATAAGATTTCCTTAGCAGTGATGGCATTAGAACTCATATAGTGTGATTCATCATCAGAGAGAGTCCATTGGAGATTCGGAAAGTTGAAATCACCTAGAATTAAAACCAAGTCAGATGGTTCAGCTGCTTCAAAGATAGAATCTATAGCATCAACTGCGAGCTGATAACATTGAATAGGCTGGCAAGGTTTAATATAACAGCAAGCTATATAAAGGTTTACTTTGGCGATTGTTGATTTCACACAGACATACTCAAAGGAGGAGGAATTAGATATTTTGAAAAGAGTCGAATCAAATCGATTGTGAACTGCTAATAGAACACCGCGTCCAACGGATACATCATCGTGCAAAGAGCCGTCTACTCGAAAGACGTTGAAGTCGGGGTTAAAGAGCTCACTATTGTTAATACTGGGAAACAGGTTAGTTTCAGTTAGTGCAAAAATGTCATAGGGTAAGGTTAGTGAATTAAGATAGACTGCAGAAGTTTTGGTACGAAGCCCTCTGACATTTTGGTAATAAAGGGACAAGCATTTTGGAGGATTATTAAAGGAGATTGGAGGTTTAGGAGCGAAAAAAACTATTAAAGTTGGACCTACTCCTTTGCAAATGAGTAATACGTTTGGAGTTTACATAAGAGGCGAAAGACGATAAGTCATTTGCAACATCTGCGGGAGTAAGTTGGAAAGATTCGTGAAAACGAACGAATAGTTGCCTAAGTTCAGCGGGGTTAGTTGGGAGACCTTCTTGCTGTATAGATACCATGAGATTAGTTCTAGTAACGCCGTCTATACAAACAGAGTCATGTTTGTCATGAAGGTATGCAAGATAAAGACGAATGTTAGAGTAGATTCTATGATCTCTGAGTCGTGAGAGAACATAACGACCATCATCATTAAGGTCAACAAATTGTTTGGTAAGTCTAGCAGTTGGAGGGGTGAGAGGGTCTAAGAACGGAGGCGAAGATCCGTGAGTATGGGTATGGTATGGAGCAATTGATATGGGGGGAGATGGGATGGAAGTTGGTTGAGGAGATGTTGATGAGGTGGAGTAGAGGTTAGATGTGGGTGTAGGGATCATAGAAGGATGAGAAGAAGAGGGTGCTGTATGTTGTTTAGTTAACTTTTTGGATGTGGTTGGAAGAGGGGGAGAGCCGGAGACGGGAAGAGTGGACGAACGCTCGGGATTAAGAACATGGGATTGGATGAAGTTTGGGTAGTATGAGCTACGAGGGTGATTAGAAATGGCAGATTGGTCATTAAGTTTGTTAGGGATATTGAAAGAAACACGTTTCTTAGGAGGGACTGTGGGAGGATTTTGAGATAAAGAAGGTCTAAAGCTAGGAAAAAGTTTAGTTTTAAAGGACCAGTTTGGGTCAGATTTGGGATTGTTAGTGGGTTTGTTTATTGGTTTAGTGTTAGTATTTTTAAAGTTAGAGGAAGAAGGGATAGGGTTTATATTTTTGGGTTTAAAAGGTTTGTTTGTTGTTCTATGTTTAGCAGGGGGCTTATTGGGAAGTAGAGGGGACTTTCGTTTGAGGGAATGAGTGGACTTACTTTTAGAAGAGGGGATGTTAGTGATATTATGTTTTAAACTAGATAGATTTATATTCCATTTGAGCAGCGTCATGTTGTCGAGTTGAAACGGTCCTGAAGGTTGATGAAATAACCAGTCATACCTTGAGGGAAACTGGATTTTGAAACATCTAGGCGAAATCCGGTGACATTCAGTTAGTAGGATGGAGAATCTACGCCCAAAATAGGACTTTACCCAGGATTCATTTGCGAAGATGGGAGTGTTCTTCAGGCAAAAGTAGTTATCATTTGAATGTTCGAGTTTTCTTAACCTTTTATTCCAATCCGCTAGGCTCCATAGGTGACCGAGTTTAAGAATGGTTTGTGGAAGAGGTTGTTTGGGGGGTGTAGAAGGCACGGTGAAGGCTGGTTGGACATGTGGTACCACACAATTAGATGGAGGAGAGCTTCCAGCA
This sequence comes from Philhelius festivus, assembly GCA_963931855.1. Taxonomy (NCBI): domain Eukaryota; kingdom Metazoa; phylum Arthropoda; class Insecta; order Diptera; family Syrphidae; genus Philhelius; species Philhelius festivus. Next base: position 238,926,218 of record OZ007554.1, read on the forward strand.
GTATTTTGGGTGATAATAGGAGGCACGGTATTCGTTTCGGTGTTTAGGATTTCCTCCAAAACAGATAAATTGTTAAACACCGTTACGGGTTCGGGTGTGGGGTATCTAGGTTCATCCAAAATGTCATTGATCTTCAGCCGTAGTTCACGCGAATTCGAATTCAAGCGGCTCATGTCATGCTGAATTTCCATCGTCCGTTGACCATTGCTACTAACGTCGTATCCGATAGATATCAGCTCTGCTGAGACTAGCGTGTCGTTTTGACATGTCACTGACAGCTCCATAGAAAATTTTGTACCTCCAACGCCGGAAAAGAAGTTTTACTTCAATAATTCTTTGGAAAAAAGACAGATAGCGTACCGCATTTGTTAAAAGTTAGGCTACCATACAAACTAGGGCTGCAATAAATAAAATATAAATGAATGATGCGCTAATAGACGGTGAACAAATTTAGTTGAAGCTGATAAGCAACATCATTTCGGACATACATAAGTACATATATGGAGAGATGGTGACCGAACTTTAACCAGGCAGATTGAATTCGTTGTGACCAGAGTTTTCAACCACCGGGCTTTCGCTAAGGTCCAAAACTGCTGGTCTGTTTTCTTGCAGCATGGACATACATATACAGCATAGACATTTTTTCTTAGTCCCCTAATGTAGCTACAACTGACTCTTAATATACTCAGCGTTGCAAAAAAACAAACATAAAAACCAAATCAGTCAGTGAACAATGAGCGTGTTCTCGTGACTATAAACTAAATCAAAGTAAAAAATTCACGAAAACGATCCACATCCCAACTTTATTTTAATATTTTAGGTATCTATTAGCACGTATGTATCATTAACTAACTTTCATTCCTTATATTGCTTGGCTGCCATCTATTTTCTTTTTAATTTTTTAACGAATTCAACTCAAAAATGTTGACACTTCACAAATATAACAAAACAAAATCAGTTTTGCCAACATTCATGATTAAAAAAATCACTTCAGCGCCCTCTCAGTTTGAAAAACTTAACTAATCATCGGAACTCGATTTTACTACGGATGAAAAGCTTAAGTATTAGCCAGTATGTTATTGTTGTTGTTTTCTTTGTTAAATTTTTACTTTGCTGTACTTTCTTGTCACGAGAACACGCCTAATGTTGATATCTGGTTTGGCCTAAAAAATATCTTAAAAATACAATTTTAAATTGGTTTTCAAATAATGAGGTTTATCAAGTTAATTAATTTTCAATGCTTAAACGACTCTACTAAAAACATTAAACAGGGTTTCAATTCATAAACAGGCAAGAAAGGAGATTTTTTTGAAATCAAAAACTAATGATACCAATGAACTCCAATTTTAAAAGTTGTAGATCTAAAAAAAAAATAGGTTTAACTTACTTCTCCATCTCTTCTCATACTTCACAACACTCACCAGCATACCTCGATAAAGAATTACTCGTAGTGAATGAAGAGAAGCAATCTGCATTATGGGTGCACCACATGATTTTCTTGTATTTGATAAGTTAAGTGATAAGGGTATGACCTCATAAGTGACCCTTCGACTATTATATTGATAATCTTTCCAGGATAAAGGCATGTACATAGTTTGCTTTTGAAATATATTTCTAGTGGTATATGGAAAGGAATTTGAATATACATATGTAGATCTCTCAGCGTTCTATTTATTTTTTAATCGGAACAAGTATTTTCTTCAGTTTTTTTTTTCCATGAGAATGTTGTTGAAAATAAAATAAAAACAAGTCCTGTTTTTCGCTAGATATGTTAAGGGTATTGCAATGCTTATATAACTTATTACGAGTACATTAAAGGTCTCTTTTAATTTTCTAATATAACTTAGGAATTTAAAAAAATATTTTTTTGAAAATTTTTATATTCAATATTATTTCAAATTCAAAGGAGTATTAAAATTTTGGTCATTAGAGCAGACAATAAAAAAGTCGAAAATAAAAAAAAAAACATTGATAATTGTAATTATTGACATTACGATTATAGGGAAGACAAAAAAAGTGGGTCTGTCTATCTATCTGTCTGTTCAACCACAGGCTTGACGGCTCTGCCCATTTTCTTTAAACTTGGTAAAGAGTATTTTTTAAATTCCTCCCTCCCACACGGTTTTTTATTGTTTTTTAAGATCAAAAATTATAGTACCTGCCATACTATTTTTTTAGAAATTTTATAAATATTTTCATTCAATGAGGAGCTTTGGCATAAAAAAATTATCAAAATCTATTGAACCGTTTTTGAGAAAATAAAAAACAAAAAAATGGTTCTAAGGGTGATACCATTATTAGGGTAACATTCATTTTTAAAATTGTGAGTTTTTTACAAAAGAGAAATTTCGTGCGATCCAGTCGTGCATTCAATTATTTTTTTTTTTTTTATCAAAATCGTTGCAGCATTTTTTGAGATAAATATGATTTTGCTGTATGGCACGTACTGTTAGAGTTAGAACTACACAAAAAAAACTATTTCTCATCCAGGAAATCACCGAAGAACCCTAAATAGCAAATTTTAAGAAAATAGATAATAATGAGCTTTTTAATAAAAAGATAGATTTACCACTTCCTCGAGAAGAAAGTTTCCCTGCAAAAAATATTGTTGTTTAAAGGTGGCAGTGATCAGATGTTTGACGTGTTTAAAACTATAAGAGAGGTTGATTTTTAAATCAAACTACTGTTTTAACGAAAAGAAGAAAGAAAGAAAGAAACTACATACATTCCTCAAAGAACTCTTTATTGATGCCAATTTATGAGTCCACAAGCAAATTCTAGAACATTTAAACTTTTCCTAAAATTGTTAATTTGTATTCTTGGGTTGGATAGAAGAAATTAGTTTTCAAATATCCCAACTCCAGTTGGACGTGATATTTTGTCTTATGATAGGTATTATGAACTGACTATTTTAGGGGAAATTTTGGTTTTCGTAGAAAAATCGAACTTGATCAAATCTGACAATACTTGTATAAGAAAAGTAAAATACTATTTTTTTATTAAGGTAAAATAATGTGAAGGTATGGTCATAAAGCTAAGACGGAACTTTCAGACGAGATCCGTCCAAAGGGACAAGAATGAAATTGAAAGTCTCAATCTCAGCTCAATTTGCACTTTAAAAGAGTGGGAATAATATTGAGACTAGATCTATATGGCTAAAGGAGATTAAAAACAAGACAGTGGATTCTTAAAATCTGACAAGTTTAACGAAGTCTAATATCTTGCTTAAGTCTCTGGGTCAGCCTAAAAATGAACACTTACGTGATTTTATATTTTTTACAAACGTATGATGCAGAAGATGGTCGATAGTGACATTTCCAGAACCACCCTCACAATATTTAAAAAAAATATATTTATTTTTTATATCATCAAAAAACCAATCAGCATTTTAATTTCTAAGCACCAGATATTTCGTTATAACTTTTTGAAAAATGACAAAAGTTTAAACTACCCTTTATCTTAAAACCTATAAATTTAAACAAAATCAGAAAATATTACTAATTATTGTCATTTCTCTACGTAGGATGCTGACGAATTGAAATAATATATTAGTCATGCGGCTGAAAAAAGATAGATTTACGAAATTCTTTGCATATCCATATACTCTTCAAAAACGAATTTTGGATAAAATATGGAGAGCGAAAGAGCCTTTTATAGCCGTGTAATAATTTAAAATAAGTAGCAGCTTTAAGTACGACAAGGATGGGAAGGTTAATCATTACTTTATAATTCAAAAGAAACAAATTTGTTGAAAAATAATGGTAATGTTTGTCATTTTTCCATTTACTGTATGCCCAAGAAATATGTTTTTTGAAATTGAAAAAATGACATATTTATGAAAAACAACTTTTTAAAAAAGCTTTTAAGTGAAGTTAGAAAGTGTGGGTAGGTGAGTTTGCAAAATACATTAACTGTCAAATTTAAATAATATACATATGTATCTAGTTACTGAAGAATGCAAATGAAATGAAATGGAAAAATAATACTGAAGAGTATAAGTACCTGGTGCTGTCGTTCTTTACATTAATTAGCGAAATATCGAATATTCATAAATAAGTTGAATACGAGTACTATGGAAATGCCAAACTTTGTGGGTATCCTGTCTCTTGATAGAGCTATTATAATAAACAAAAATAAATTTTTAACCCTGCAGTCGTCGCGCACAGCAGTCGTCGTGCGGATTACATAATGTAATCCATTTTAAAGTTAGAATAAAACCAGTATGCTTTAATTTTTTCAAATTTATTTTCCTGGAAAATTGCAATAACATATTATTTAAAGTTAAAAAATATAAATTATTACTTTACTATTTAACTGTAAGTACTAAAAGAGATAGAAAATCTCCACCACTAGTTTTTCAGGAATTTTCAATTTTGGATTAGTGGATTACAATAGTATTCCGCGCGACGACACGTAAGGGTTGGTTAACCAAGGCGAATTCGGCTAGCTGAAAATTATCTGGGAATCGAATTTGGGATCAAAAGTAGAATCTCTTTTAAGGATCTATTAACTATTCAGTTATCTACCTTTTCAAATAGTCTACTGTCTACTCCATGTGAAAGTTTAAATGATCTTCATTATATTGCAACAGAATTGGAAAGACATCTGATGAAGTTGCTCTTTGGCCTTAAATATTAACAAAATACTTATCTGTATGCAAATTTTTTTTAAAAATTAGTCATTGAATTCAACAAATAAAATGGCAGCCATTGATTTATCTTTGAAATTGTAACTTCAAATTTGCAATCAGCACTCATTTTAAATTCAAAAGATTGCAATCGATATTTCTCCATTCATTCATCATAGTAACCATATGATTCCAATCTTCTGAGACTCCATGAATGCTTTGCATTCATTTGCAAATTGATACTTTCCCATAAGAATGTATTAGGCGACATTTTTAAAATTGTTCAGGAAACGAAAAAAACGTCTAATTTAGTTATATTGCATGAGACATAATTGTTGGAAGCTTTCTTATGGATTTGGATCAAACAAGAGGAAAAATTGCTTTTAAAATTGAGAGCTCTTGATTCTGAAGATTTTTGAATACATTGAGTAGGAGATAACACTCTGCCGGCGTATTTAAGAAGGGGAGAAAAAAGGTTATGTTCAAGGATCGGCTGACGAAAGGATGGAAGAATTTTCTGGCGAATTCGCAAGTTCGACCAGGTTCTGAGTGTGCTTTAAGAATAAATTCGTCAATATAGGTGAGAAAGTGTATCCCTCTATTACACAAAACGCCAAGTTCATGAAACGATTCAGCAGTGGATATGCCTTGATAATAGAGAATGTAGCGACGGAGTGGAGATTTGTTGCATTTCTATGATAAAAGTAATGTATTTGAATTTTCGTTCCAAGTGGTTCTTGAGGCACCAGATCGAGAAATTTTCAAGATCGAATTCAAGAAGAGTGGAGACATGTCTCAAAGAAATGGTTTTAAAAAACTTGGTATTGTTAGCGTAGAGCGAGGAAATATTTGACAAACATTTCCCTACCTTAAATAGTAAGAATAAAAAGAAGAGGACCTAAATGGCTACCGTATGGAACCCCGGAGGTAGCTAAGAAATCATTGGAAAGTGTAGAGTAAGGCTATGCGGAAATTCTGTCGAAGGCCTTAATAAAAATGGTTGAGACAATATCGACTTCCCATACGTGCTCTAAGACTGAGAGTGTAAACGATACGAATAAAATAAGGTTAATAGTTGTGAAATAAACTTATTATTTTGGGATGATTGGAACTGAATTAGTAAAATAAAATAAAATATGATGGAAGAGTACCTGTTGGACTTTCTGTTGGTATGGTTAGGTTAGATTAGATTGATGTGGCTGTCAGGAGGAGAGCCGACATAATAAGACCATGAGTTGGTACAATGTGATACCACCACATTGAATCTTGGAGACTTTCTCTCTAATCGTTAAACCAATTGGAGCTCCTTATGAAGTGAGCGAGATTTCCTATATTTATATTTGCCAGATCTTTAAGAACATTTTAGTAGAAATTTCCTTTTCGTCCATACAGCTTCTACAGAAATTTTAAAAATAGACTCCAAGCCGTGTTGCGTGCTTGTCTATCAAACAATGCCCTGTTATAACACCTATTATGGACCCTATGTTCTATTGGCTTAAATAAAGTAGAAAAAAGTTTGGGAGTGAGATGTAAAGTGCGTTTACGTTTGACTAATTTATTAATGGCTAAAAAAAATACAATTACAATTACGATGTTTTGAAAAAAGGAGCTGCAGTTCTGGTAATTGATGAGGTCGATATTAGAGCTACATATATGTGTCGTTAACCCGTCATAATTTTTTTTTGGTAATTTTTGTTAGTGACCGTAACATAGTGTTATATAACAGGGCATAAACAAGTATTCTTTTATTAAGTATCTTTTCGGAAATTTAAAGCATGGTACTAGGAATAGAGGTTTGAAAGACTAGTATCCAATATCAGAGGCTTTTTCAATAACGCTGAAATTGGTGGCGCTAAATAAGCTATTTAGTTTAGCTATGCACGTTCTACGAAAATTAAAGGATGGATATGTTTCATGATAGCAGTTGAAGGGAAATGTGAGGCAAATAAGGGGGAAATACAGGTCAAAGTAAGAAAAGAAACTGACTTGCTGAGACGGCATAATTATCTACATCGGACGAAAAGATGATACGAGTATCAAGTTGTCCATCTACGTTATTTTGTAGGCCACTTATTTGTTAAGATCTAAAATAGGGAGCCAGTTAACCTACTTATTGGATAACATACTTATGGTCGAATAGTATAAATCTCCGGTAGTAGGAACTCCTTGACACAATGGTTAGTGTGTTAGACTTCCATGCAGAAGGCATTAAGTTCAATTCTCTACCGCTACAAAATTGTTTTTCAGGGCTATACTACCTCGTGCGAGGAATTAGAAAATCTTCCAAGAGTATCTCTGGTTATGAGAAGAGTTTCTTATGTGAGATGTTCGGATTCGGCAGAAAATTGTAGGTCCCCTTTATTCCTGCTAACACGAACACAAAAATGGTTGAGAGTTGTAAGTCACTAAGTTAAGGCTCCCTACGAATCTTAATGAACTCTAATTTTAGTAAACTCGTAAACCTATGACAGAAAGATCCTTTTTTAAGATTGAGAAATCAAAATCTCCAATAGTTGAAACTACATCAAAGCCATCAGCGATTCAAAAATAAGGTGAATTGACAGAGTAAATTCGATATATTATTAAGATCTTAAGAAAGTTTTTTGGGAAATGTTTCTTTTAACACAAAAAGCGTTGAACTGAAGTGGTTGTAAATTGTTAGAAGAACTCTACGACCACAGTGATTTTTGAAGAGCCATCTTGGTAGATACATATGTGTTTTCATTTTTTCCCCTTACACGTTTTTTTCTGTTTTTTATTTTAAGACCAAAAATAACGGTACCTTCCATATGAATTTTTTTCGAAATTTTTTTTTTCTCAAATGTCCCACAGATTTAAAAACAAAAATTCAAAAAATTGCATTTAGTTAAAGCTAGGTTATGATTGAAAAAAAAATTCCAAAAAATGTTTATTTTTAGTCCCCCCCCTGGAACCATTTTTTTGTTTTTGATTTTCTCAAAAACAGTATCACCGATTTTGATCATTTTCTTTATGTTTACGCTCCCCAGCAGTTTCAATATTATTGTGTATTCAAATTTTCAAAAAAAATTGTTTTGGATTTTTAAAAAAAATTTCAACATTTTTTTTTTGAAAACTCAATATTTCGAAAACCCATTCTTAATTTTCTTAAAACTTAATAAATAAAAGTTTTTTAATATAAGTTATAAGATGTAAGAAAAAAAATTTATTTTACCTAAAAATAACGGTACCCTCCATACAAAAGTTAAAAAATGGTTTTCGAAAATCGTATTTTTCTCGAAAACGGTTCCGAGAATTTTCTAATATCTAATTGTCGACAAAACGGATTTTAATGAATTTTTTTTATAGAGAAGCTTCTAAAAAGTATAAAAAACATTGCATTTAAAAACTTAAAAAAAAAAAAATAATTTTCGAGTTTTTGAAAAAAAAATCTTTTTTATTTTGGAAAATTCGATATCTCAGAAACTGCTCAATATTTTTGTTTGTAAATTTAATTTTTATTTGAAAAATAATAAAAACTTTAAATTGGCGTACCAAAATTTTTTTTATAAACGGTTTAAAATTTTTTTATATAAAAGCTTATTTTTTTAAAAACCAATACAGACTTATAATTTTTGTTCTTGCATAAGATAATTTTTGCTTGAATCACATGGCATCCTGGTTTTAGCTCCAACTACTATAGGAATGAATGAATGAATTTTATGCTTATGAACTGTTTTTCTCTAATAACATTCATTTTTGAAATTCTTAGTCGTTTACATAGGAGCAAGTTCGTGCGACCCAGTCATGCATTTTATTTTTGATTGTGGATGGATTGCCAAAATGTTATGAAAAGTTTGATGTTACTTTGGAAATTGTGACAAAAAGGAGGTATGAAAAATTTCAATTAAATCCTATTTGCTGAGTGATTGTTGACTTTGTCACTTGAACTGCTGATAGTTAGAGCTTGATTTGTTTTCTTCGCTTCTTTTGAGTAAGAACATAAGACTCGATAGATACCTAGGTTCATCACTGCATTTCCACTCGTTGAGTTTCATCATTTTTTTTCATTTCTAAAGTTTTCATGCCATTCAATTATTTTGATGAGACTATTATCCGGAGAGAAAACGACTTCGTATTGCTGAAAAGCGATATTCATCTCATCTTCTTTACATGAGGTCGTTGATATTATAAATTAACTGAACCCCAAGTTGCTGAGCTTAGTAGGTAAAATTTTATAAACATTTCACAAGTACTCTATATGTACCAGATACTGCTCCTGATGATGATGATGGTGGGCGTTAAATATTAAAGTCGCAAAGAGGATTTTTTTCAGGGCAGCTTAATGCATATACAAAACAAAAAAAAAAAATAAAACGCCATCATCAACTTGGTAGTTGGCGTGTTGGTTTGAAACAAACGTGAGTTTGCAAAGGGTAAATGCATGCAGCAAAAAAAAAAAAAAAAAAAACAGCAAAGCGCAGCGTGCCAATTTTAATTTAGGACACGAATTGGTTTAAAAGTTAACTCTGATGAATGGAGTTTTACGGAAAATTAGTTTTCATATAATATCCCTTCGTCGACATCATGATGAAATGTAAGGGAAGCTCCCAGTCGCCACATTTCTTTTCTGCCGTCACATAATTTTGTTTTGTATTTTCTTTCTTACCTTTGATCCAATTCGCTATGCAATTTGGTTTCTTTTGTTGCATTTAAGTTTCAGTTGGGTAAATAGCTCTGAGTGGAGCTATGTAAACATGCATTTTTCAATGCTCCAGAGATTACAGTTTTTTTTTCTGGTAACCAAAATCCGACATTGGGCGCCATTTTTATAGGAGACACTATAGAAAAGCGTCTATGAATATATTTGCATATAAGCTGGGTGGTGAATAAAGTTTTGTTTTCTTTTCTATTCATTTGGGTAAGCTGAATATGCACATTGTGGATGCAAAGTAACAGAAATAATTAGGTTTTTGCATGTACAGAGAGCAGACTTGTAGAAAAGTTGCTCAATTTTGTGGGAATGTAGGTGGGTCATATACATTTTGTTGGGAAAGCATTGTTAGAGATTTTCGTTGAAAGTTTTTCAGAAGTTTTTGTTTGGCATTGTTATGGGAGATACGCTTGTTGCACAAACTTTTTTTTGAAGTGTTAAACGTATGTAAATTGGTGAATCTTAGAACTGCTTAATAGTTCAACTGTAAGAATCAAGGGTGCATTCGAAAGGATTTTATTGTACTAACAATCCGAAGAAAAGTTAGGTCTGCAATGACGAATTCTTGCAGACAGATGAAATAAATTCAAAAGAGTTTGTAGTTTCTTTTAAAGAAACTCATGTTTCTTTGTTTTTCTTTTTAACTCTTTTGGCGAGAAAAGTTGTGTGAACATTGTCTTCGGGAAATTTACATACAATACGGCTTTGCCCATAGCCAGTCATAGCCAGTGATGTTGCAACATTTTTGAAAGGCACTGGCCAATATGAGAAAAGGCTGTAAAATTGGTTATTCATCATGTGCAAGAGAGTTCGAAATATGGAGATAACCAACTATATACAAAATGCCTAAGGGTTTTAGCCAATGTTATTTCCTAGAAATTATCCAAACAGAGACTCTTTGTTATCTACTATCTATTGGACCTCCGACCTTTGAACTTATCAGAAATATCAATATTATGCTACTAAAACCACGGATTCCTGGGCTAATTAAGGTGGTTTAGGGTTGGGGTGAGCCAGGCCCTCAACTAAGAATCTTCTCCAGATAGCTCGGTCCCTAACTAGCTGTCTCGAACTTTGCACTACAAGTTAGTTGAGATCCCCTCATACTTGTGTGAGTCACCTGGGTCGCAGTCTTCCTCTGCTTCCTCTACTGCTCCCTCGGGGGTGCATTCGAAGACTTTCGGGCCGGATCAATTGGATTTATTCGCTCTACATGACTTAGCCATCTCAGTCGGTGGTCTTTAACTCGTTTGACTGGGTCGGGTTCACTGTTATATCTTCCCCTCCACTCTCCATAGGAGACGGGACCAAATAGCACATAGAGAATTTTCCTCTCGAAACATTCTAAAGCGTTTTCATCCACTTCCAACGAGGTCCATATCTCTGCACCATACATAAACCACGGGATGATGAGATTTTTAAAGAGGTAGGTACAATCAAGTTGCTCGAGAGAGGACTTTGCTACTTAATTGCTTTCTTAGCCCAAAGAAGCAGCGATTGGCAAGAGTTATTCTCCGTTTGATTTCAGCGCTGGTGTTATTGTCTGAATTAATAGCCGTGCGTAGGTAGACAAAGTCCTTAAGTATCTCAAAAATATAGCTGTCTATGTTGACGTTCTGTCCAATATGTTGGTGCTATGAGTCCTTTCTTGATGGCAGACCAATATCTTGCTTTCATTGACCGCGTAGAAAATTTTCTTAATTTCCGTCTCAATGCTCACAAACGCGCCACTCACATCATGATTTGTTCTTCCAATTATGTCAATATCATCGGCATATCTGATTCATATGACGGACTTTTGAAAGATTGCACCTTTAGTGTTAACGCGTAAGTTGCCCACTATTTTTTCAAGTACGGTGTTGTAGAAGCCCATGAGAGGGAAACGTTTTGCCTGAATTCTTTTTTGACATCAAATCCATCGCTGAGATCTTTTTTGACCTTGATGGAGCAGCGTGCGTTCTCCGTCGTCATCCTACACAAACGGAGAGGTTTGCCAAGGATGCCAAAACTAGACATTGCTTTATATATTTCGTCCCTATAGATGCTGCCATAGGCGTCTTTGAAATCTATAAAAAGGTGTTAAAGGTGTTAGGTGTCGATATGAAGTTCCTGGGTTTCTTCCAACCGCTTTGTTGGACTTAAGATTCCATATAGCTATCTTCACTTTGTCCCAGGATGGGTGGGTGGTATTGTTGGTCTTTGTAGTCAAAGTCCAATGATGATATCTCTAAGAAATTCTCTTCTATATCGCCGCCGTTATAAAGCTTGGAGAAATGGTCTTCCATATTCCCAGCATAGTCCACGGTTCTAGTACGATATTTCCTTGATTGTCCAGTCCACGCAGGCTTCGGCTCGGGGATTGCTTGATTGAGATATTTCTTCACCTATTGCTAAAACTTCAATCGTCCGGATCTTATTCCTACGGTAGCATTCCTCTATTTCCTCGATCGAACGCTTCTCATGCTCCTTCTTTTTTTTCTGAGAAGCAAGGGTTGTCTTCTTTCTCCAGTGTTTTTCGTCTTCTGCTCGCAGAGCTTGCGAGCAGCTCTGGTCCTTCTGCTAAGCATCACTTTGTATACCTCTTCTTAAGCTACATGTGCTTGCTGGCACTCATCGTCAAACCAGGGGTTTCGTTATGGTGGTCGTGAAAAATCCAGAACGTCTGAAGCGGCATCTCTAATAGCTGCCTGGCAATGTTGCCATTGGTTGTCAACACTTAATGCTGGTGACATAGATTTCTTAAGAGGTTGTTAGAGAATCCATCGGAAAAGGACATAGTGACCTCTACCGATAGTAGCCGTCCAACGTCGAACTTTCTCGCAGTACTTCCTTGTTTTAGCTTGGTTCGGGATATTCGCAGCCGTACTTTGGCTACAACGAGGTAGTGGTCCAAGTCTCTGTTAATCTCGATAGATTAACCTGCAAACATCCACTATACTGAAGAAGTGCCTTGCGTCGATTACAATATGGTCTATCGTTAACGGTTGATTGATCAGGAGATCTCCATGTACCTTTGTGAATATCAAGTTGCCAATCAATCAGCCTGATTCCATTTTCGGTGGTGGTGTCGTTCTAGCTGTGTCTTATCTTATCCGACTGTGTCACCAATGATGTCTTCTTTTAATAGCTTGACGTTAAAATCTCATAGGACAATTTTAATGTCATAACTAGGGTAATGTTTGCATTTTTTTCCACTGCCACTTGCTTGACCAATTTAGCATTTCTTAAAAACATACAAACTAATTTGAATTCATAGTCTAAAATTATGGAAATACAAAGTTCTTCAAAGTACTTTTAGAAAAGATATTAGAAAAAATATTTAAAGAAATCGAAAATGAAGGAATGCAATCATTTTAAGTGCAGTTTGAACTATGAATTACCTAACAAAGAATACAGCCCTCAGTATCAACATCTGCACTTCTTCATCAATTGTCTATAAACCTTTTGAATATTTTACAATTATTAGGAAAAGTCCTTAAAATAAATTATTTTGTCCTCTCAGAGATGTTGTTAACATTTGCAAGTTATAATATTTTTAAGACTTTCTAATGGCGAAGTTAAGATTTTACCAAATTGAATTGAAGAATTTTTCAGTCAAGGAGGCAATTTAAATGAGTTTGTTAGGCATGGAAGCGGAAAGATACTATCTTTTAATAATGGAAGAAATTTTTTTGTTGACAACAAAAGAGAGAAAATGAACTTTTAATGGAGTTCTTTAATTAACGCTGGAAAATGTATACCTTTTGTCATCATCAACTTGGTTGATGTCAATTATTTTTTTTCATTTACTTATTTCCTTTTATTTACGCACTTATAATTATTGTTTGTTTTAAAAATATAGACAAATTAACATTTGGGGATTCTTCATCTATCTTAGTTGAAACGATGTAAGAGACCAATTGATTTTGAAAACGGATATTTTTTTCAAGCTCATTATTATTATATCCAGTATTTTAAAGGACCAATTAAGAACGCTTGTTTTCAAAATTAAGGTAAAGGACAAATAATGAAGAATTCCGCGCCTTGGCTTTGCCCCGGTATTCGGGAGATCAAACGTTCGATGATTTTATTGCATACTCATACTCCTGGTTGAATTTGCTGAATGGCATTCGTTTTCTTTTTTTTTACTTGGGGGCATCAATTGTATTACATTTATTTAATTGAACCTGGGTCTTAATATAGCTCCGAGGAAAAAAGTCTTAAAGGCGTTAAATACCATGATATTGATGGCCATAATGAGATGCATGGATATCTCGTACGATATCCCAAACCGTTACATGCGGAATGTCAAACATGTCATACCCTGTGTGCTGTAAAGTGCATTTGGAAATCTATAATATTCAGTTCAGGTCAGTTTCCATGATGACTTCCCATAAGCTACTGAATAATTCGGCAGATAATTTGGCAGATGTTGCTTAAAAACATGGCCCCTATAAGCTAACATATTTCTAGCGCCCGTATTGGAAGACCTTTTATTTTAGGTATAGTTCGAAATGTGACAGTTCAAAAGTTATTTCATTACACTCATACCACACTGAGTGAATTTTTTTCATTTTTAAACTAAGGATTGTTAAAATTATATAAGCCATTGTATAGTTTTAGGAAGGATCAACTTATTGCTAGCTAAGCCGATTGTGTTAACGGGTTAAAATGCTTTGAAATACTTTAAGAAACTTTTCACTTCTCCATATTTTTACTTGCGACTTATAGATATCGTCACCTGAGTTCTATCTTGTTCAAAGTCCATTTTGGAAAATGTTGGGAAAACGATTTTTTAACTTCAGAAGCAAAATTTTTACTTAAATTTGAAAGGAAATACTGTGGAGTTTTTTTCTCCATTAAACTCAATAATTTTTGTTTGCAAAATGATTTATAAATCTAGGTTTTATTAAATCCGGAAATAGTTAAAAAATAAAATCAAGTGGGATGTCATTTTGGATATTGAACAACGTTGTATGGGCTGTAAACAAGTTGATTAAATTGGTGGATATTGAACAAAAAAGCTAAATATTGAACAAAATAGAAGCACTTAATAATTAAATCATTGAAACTACGAAAATACTATGAAAATAGAACAAAAAATTCTAACTCATTCTTTGAGTTAAGCACTAGAACATAATGGGTGATCAGAAAAAATATTGCTGCTGCTCGGTAGGTAATGAAATTCAAAATTTGTTAAACATTTTTTTGAATTCACTTTTTACCCTTCTTTTTTCAAATAAATACATTATTTATTTTACATACAATTTTTAATTTAAATTTTGTTATTGTTTTAAACAAACTGGAGCAAAATTTTAATTAAACTAATACTAGTACTTATACGATGCTAAAGCTGTTTTAGTATGATACTAAAATCGTCGAATACCTATATTATTTTTTTATTATCGTGCTATTTACAAACGCCACACAAGGACTTAGTTCTTTGCACGAACTTTCATTGTTTTAAGTGCAATTTATTAAGAAAATTGCCTTAGCACGATAATAGTTAGAAAATTGTAAGAATTAAGAATGAGTTAGTAAACTACTTTAAAGTTAGCAAATCGTTAAGAATTATCATAATAATACCTTAATAAAAGGCTGTTTAAAATTTGGAAGTGTTGTATGACATTTGTTTTGTTGTATGATGGGTATGATTCTGACATTTCATTATTATTTGAGTGTGAGGTTAATATAAATCTCAATTTTTGGTGAAGACTTGTTGGAACTAGTTGAAATTAATATACGTGTCAGATGACGCCCTAAAATAATAAAAGAACCTGTTAATTTCAATCTTAAAGATCCATATTTTGTTGAAAAATTTAGATTGCCAAACATTTTTAGTGGAAAAATTGGGAAGATCAATTGTGCGTTCAACTAATTGCAACAAGCCTTGTCACCTTTGCAACAAATATTGTTAACCCTTCATAAGCTTGGAAATGGAATGAAATGGCCCATAATACAATCCCAATAAAACTGCCTGTCTCTATGCCCTACAGGCTCTACCATGTTTTGTGAATGTCGAGCCAGAGAACTTCTCAAATAAATTTTGTTTCCCCAGCATTGACTGATGAAAACAATGTTGCTACATGTTACATGCAGCAGCCACTTTACAACAGAATTTTGTGCTGTATTAAATGTATGATCATTTATAGGTAAATTTGCTGTATGATGTAAATGACACATTTCTGAGAAACAGAATCATACAACATTCCAATATTTCCAGTGAAATCTTCAGTCATACATTGTTGTATGACAGTGGATCATACAACAAAATTGAGAAACAGAAATCATACAGCAGAACTGTCAATATCATACAATGTATGATGTGTATGATCTGAGAAACAGGCCCCAGATTGTCGATATTGTATTTGTCTACATTGAAAGTAAACTTTTTTCTTGAAATTATTTTAGCTACTTTCTTTTATTTTGGTTCCGATCTTATCACAAATTTGGAATAAAACTGTCCTTTTTCAGAATCTTTTAAGCTAGGCGCGCAAATTCAATTTTTAGTTTCGCAACTGCTTGGGTCGAGCAACTAAACAGTTTGTGTTTTGACAGAAACTAAACGATTGCATAAAATGAGTTCGCTATTTTGTGTAACATATAATTACTAGCCGACCCGTACTCGCGTTGCTTCGCAAATTGTAACCACGAATATTTTTTGAATATTAATATTAGCATATTACTCGTAAAACATTTCTCAATGGGACTGAGCATATTTGCTACAATAATATTAATTTTAGTTTATATGTATAACATACCGCATCGAATTAGATTCTCTTTCACACTTGAAAAAAAAGAGCTTGTTCATGTTTGTGCATATTATAAATATAACAATATAGAAAATAATAAAAATTATTTCAAATAAACGGGTTGACTACTTTCTGAAATCATTCAACCCAAACTTTAAAATGGTTTCGCTTTTATAGAATAGTTCATGTGCACAGCACTGTAGTCAATTGAATGTCCATTTTTGAAATGGTATTGAGTGTATTCAAGTAACTTAAAAAATAAAATGCACGACTGGATCGCACAAACTTGCTCTTATGTAAAAGTACTTTGGAATTTAAAATACATTTTATAAATATAAAACATAGATTTAATGAGATAAAAATGTTCAAATGTATGGAATTGCCGTCTGATTAATCTTTTTAATATTTAAGTAATTTTTCATATGACAAATTTCCTTAAAATTTTTCGGGAACAAAATTTGGGATGCCAAATTTTAAGTATTATGTAGTATAAATTTTAGAAATAGTTTTTTTTTTCGAATATTTTTATATACAATATTATTTTAAACTTAAGGGGGCTCCTGCTGAAAATTTTTGGTTCAAATCGTTAGAGCTGTTGATGAGAAAGTCAAAAAATCAAAAAACCGTTCTATGACAGGTACCGTTATTAACATTTTGCCCAAAATTTTTGTTGACCAAAATGTAATCCATGTCCAATGTCCATGATATCACACCTAATTTTTTTTATCAAAATTGTTAGAACCGTTTCGAGATAAATAAGATTATGCATTACGGGTGTATGGGGGGTACCGTTAGTTTTGGAGCTAAAAAAAATTTCAAGTTCTCCTCTAGGGAATCACTGAAGTCCCTTAACTTCCGAGATTGAAGAACATATGTCTAGTGGGTAAGGCTGTATTCAATAAAATACATTTTATAACGTAATTTAAAAATTTATTCGTGTATTCGTTTTCTAGATATTGAATTTTCAAAAAAAAAAATTATATTAGTTTTATAAAAATCAAAAAACTATTTTTTCGAAAAAAATTTTAGATTATCTTTTTTCGAGTGTACAGAAGCTCACGCATAAAAGCCTTGGTTAAAATCGTTAGAGCTGTTGATGAGAAATTCGTAAATCAAAAAAACCGTTCTATGACAGGTACCGTTAATAACATTTCCCCCAAACATTTTTTTACCAAAATGTAGTCCGTGTCCATAATATCACACCTATTTTTTTTTTATAAAAATCATTAGAGCCGTTTTCGACATAAGTAAGACTATGCATTACGGGTGTATGGGATGGTACTGTTAGTTTTAGAGCTAAACAAAAAAATTTCAATTTCTCCTCTAGGGAATCACCGAAGACCCTCAAGTACCGAGTTTAAAGAAAATAGCTCCAGTGGCTTAGGCTCTAGATCGAGGTACAGACATACAGACATACGGACATACAGGCATATAGACAAACAGACGGAATCGTCGGACCCACTTTATTCGTCTTCGCTATCATCGTAATGTCAACTTTGATCAAAATCCCGAGTTCGATTTTTTTTCCAAATGCAGAACTTGCTCTATAGTTAGTAGATACCTATTACCTACTTATATCGCAAGTAAAAAGAGCCCACCCCCACATTGCTCAGCGATGTGACGATAGAATTAGAGAAACAAAAAAAATGTGTGTGTGTGTGTCGATTAATTAGATAAACTATACAATACAGAAAAATTGAATATGTAGGTAGGTAGGTAAGAGAAAAAACGTAACTATTGAATGGAACAGATATTAAGAGAATGAGAGAGAGTATGGGAGCGGGAAGAAAAGAAAATTAAAAATGTTGGAATGATAATGAAATGAAACAAAGCAGCGACCTCACGATTGTGATGAAATCTAATTCTTGGATAAAATGAATTCAAAAAGTTTATGATTTTATATTTTGTTTTTATTTATTTCTCAGGTTGTATGTTTAACTAAGAAGTGATTTTGGGCTTAAAATTTGCGCAACAATATTGACTTTATGAAGCAATGCTAATCTTTGTTGATTATTGTGTAGGTTTTAAGATATGAGTGGTTGTATAAGTCAACTAATGAGAAAAAATGGACAAAAAATGTAAAATCAATAATATTTAAGTTTGACAAATTATTAATGAAAAAACATTATAGCCATAAACACTCTTATAACAATATAGAAAATAATAAAATTTATTTCAAATAAATCGGTTGACTACTTTCTGAGATCGTGCGTATCAAGGTTTAAAATGGTTTCGCTTTTATATAATAGTATAGATATGTTTTCTATAAGCAACCAAACAGTTGTGCAACTAAAAATTGAATGTGCGCGGTTAGACTTAAGGTCCAAAATGAATCAAATATTTTCACACGTTCATCATAAGAAAATTTGGTGAAACAATTATGACTGCAATTAACGTTGCAAGCGATTGTCATTTGAATATTGCTTACCACCTTGACCCATTCGTTTTTTTATATTTTGTTTCCACAAAAATGGTTTTCGATTTTTTTTTTACTCGATCCAGGGCTTCTCTTGGTGTAAAGCATGTAGTTTGTTTAGATGAAACGGAACCTTCTGCTGGTACTACATTTTCCAATGAAGGTACTAAAATGACTTCTTCAGATAAAGGAGCTATATTATAATTCTGAATCATAGAATTCTGAAATATCAGATCCTGGATGAGCTGGATTTATCATACTGTAAGCGACAAATAATATTGTATTCAAAAACTGTCTAAAGATAAAAGGGTTTCTCAAAATACCTTAAAAGCGTTTGAAGATTACGTTCTAACTTTTTGCTTACATCACATTGTGCTTACAGCTTCCAATGTTATATCAGTATTAATTTTGTGTGGTACATTACAGTGCAGTGACATTGAACAAAAATGCGGTTTTCCGTCCGCATAACTTTTTTAATAGGATTTTGTTCAATAACATACAAAACTAAATATATTAGATATGGATACTGAACAACAAAGAAATACATGGTAGTTTTTTTTAAAGTTAATATAAAATTGTTCAATTTCATATAAAAACAAAAAGCAGTGGTTGATTGAATAAAAAAGACACTCAAAATATTTAATAAAGTGGTTTATTGAACAAAATAGTTCTTCATAACTGTAAAACTAAAAGAGATAGAAGAAAATGGAGTACGCCATTCGAAAGAGCATGTTCGATTTATAAAAACTGCATTTCTAACTCAATTTCGCCAAAAATGGTCTTTTGAACAAGATAGAACTCAGGCGACGATATGTAGGTACTATAAGACAAGGAAAAACAATCGAACTCGAGGTTTTGATCAAAGTTGACATTACGACAATAGTGAAGACTAAAAAAGCGGATCTCGCAATTCTGTCTGTCTGTCTTTAAACTTGGTAGATATCATTTTTAATTAAAACCCCCCCCCCCCCCAAGTTTTTTTCTTTTTTTTTAAGACCAAAAATAACGGTAGCTGCCATACGAATTTTTTTTTCTCAAAAACTGCTCGACATATTTAAAAAAAGAAACAAGAAAATTTCATTTAGTTAAAGTTAGTTAATGGTTGAAAAAATTTTTCCAAAATGCTTATTGAGGGTACCTTCCATTCAACCATTTTTTTTGTTTTGGATTTTCTCATAAAAACAGTACAACCAATTTTGATAATTTTTTTTGCTAAAGCTCCGCAAAAGCTTGAATAGTATTGTGTATTGAAATTTTCAAAAAAAATTTTTTTTGGGATTTAAAAAAAAAAAATCATTATTTTACTTAAAAATAAAGGTACCCACCATACAAATGTTAAAAAATGATTTTCAAAAATCGTATTTTTCTCCAAAACGGCGGCGGCGCCTAGAATTTTGATTAATTTTTTTTTTCCAATTAATTTTTATGATCTTTAATTTAATAAAAAAAAAATTTTAAATAAAGATATTACAGCTTGTAATAATTTTGTTTAATTTTGAATTTCTCATTTTCGACATAACGGATTTTAATTAACTTTTTTTTATAGAGATGCTTCTAAAAAGTTTGAAAAACATTGCATTTCAAAACTTAAAAAAAAAAAATATTTTTTTATCGCAAGTAAAAAAATTAGGGAGGCAATTTCAACTCGTACTTATGTTTACTTAAAAAATTAATCATCTAACCCGTTTTTGAAATACTGAAGTTTCAACAAACATTGATTTTTGAATCGAAAGGTATTTTTTTTTTTTGAAAATGTTGGTATTTAATATTTTAAACATTCACAAAGCTTCTATTTATAAATTTTAATTAAAATCTTTTCAGCAGTCTAATATAACCTTTTGATAAGAATCTTACTACAAGAATGTGAGTAATATTTACAAAAATTTCATTTTGAAATACACGAAAACTTAACTTAAATCAACAAAATTTACATTATTTCTTTGGTATTACATGGCAAGTTATTGATTCATACAAATAATCGAACTGTAGATTTTGATTAGACTTGACATTATCGATGTTATGCGAGACAACAAAAGTAGGCCTCGCAATTCTTTCTGTCTGTCTGTTCGACTACAGGTTTAATAATTTTTCCTTTTTAATTTTCTCTCTCAGATTTAAAAAAAATATTAAAAATTTCATTTCTTTTTTCCAAAACAGGATATTATAGGTAGGTAGGTAGAAATGGCGACCACCGGCAGTCTAGACCTGTAGCCCAATTAGCACTGAAGTGCACTATTTTGATACCATAACTCATATGAACCAGTGGATAAAATCGATATGGAAAATTGTTGACATTCTCACGGCACCGTAAGCTTCCGTGAAAGCCACAGTCTGCTAGCTCAGGATCTAAGGAGTCAAACGAAGGGCATGGAACAGAAGCAACCAAAGTTCGTGACAGAGCCCTTTCGTCGCGTTTAGAAAAGAGATCAAGTCTTTGATCTGCATTACCGAGTCACAGAGAAGATTCCTGAACCAACATCCTACTCCATCTTTGATTTAAACCTTAACCTTAACATCTTTACTGATGCCCATTTTAGATGTGCAGTAGTGAGTGGGATTCCAACAAAAATCTCTATTGAAATCAACTTTTAATATTCCTTTGGCCATAAGGCTTGACAATCCAAGAGTTCTATTCCTTTAGTCTTAATGCGCTGCAAGATAATAGATTCTTAATGTGTAAATAAAGTGGTAAAAGGTACAAAAAATGCATAACGCATCAGTTGGGCAAGATCTTAGAGTCCCTGTGGTGCCAAAGCTAGCAGTTCCTTGTACGTTCTTCAGTTTATAGATGTATACAATCGAATCATACGTGAGGATCGGTCGCACCACGGCTGTGTTTGTCCGAAAAATCATCTTAGATTGAAGGCCCCATTTTTACTAAAGGTAGAAAGCTATTTCAGGCCTTCTTCAATATTCCGTTTCCATTTCAACTAAGAATCTAAATTAACACCTAGATATTTTGTACTAGAAGAGAGCAAATGTGTTTGGTCGTTGAGTTGGGGCAGAGTAAACGGGTGTATCTTAGTTTTGTTAGTAAATAGCATCAATTAAGTTTTGCTTTGGTTAGACCTAGTCCAAAACTCGTAGCTCTGTAACTAATTTTCCTTAAAGCCATTTCTGTGATCTCACTTAACACAGGTGCGAACTTTCTTGACACTTATATTACATTCCCATACGCAACCGCCTTTACACCATATCTTCCCAACTCAACGATAATTTTATTTATGACTAAAAGCTATAGAAAAGGAGACAGAACTCCACTGTGAGGTGTTCCTCTACTAACGTGCATCTTCAAGTTTGTATTACCCAATGAACCTAGAATCCTTCTGTCGCTGAGCGTGGATATAATCCACTTTCTGATGAAGTCTTCTACACCAAAGTCGATGATTGATTCGAGAATAGACTTGGTAAGAATGTTTTGAAACCCCCTTCTACATCTAGAAAGTTAGTAGTTTTCTGAATTTTACGCATTACCTAATGAAGGGCCGTTTCTGTGGACTTATGTATATTGACTTATGCGTATTGAGAGTTTTTAATAGAATGTCCGTTAAGAATGCCTGTAATGTCAAGAATGTACCTTAAAGTCCTGAGCACAAAAGAATTCAGACTAATTGGCAGTAAAACCTTAGAAAATTCATGGCACAGCCTACCGAGTCTTAGGATGAAAACTATTCTTACTTGTCTCCAGGCCTCGGGCACATAGTTTAAAGAGAGGCATCTTTTGAAAATTATTTCTAGCCATAGAACAGTTTTTGTAGAATAATGGGCAGTATGCCATCCAGATTTCGAGACTGGCAATTTCCTCCTTCTTTATATCGGTTGTTGATTTTCCCTAAATGAGCCATTACTCTCTTAGAGGATCTAAACGTTTCGCGGCTTCTATAGAACTTGATAAAGTCGTGATACTTTCTATATTAGGGACCAGTTATAGCTATCATTGAAATGCATCATTGGAACAAATCAGTGGAATGTTGACTTCATTCTTTTGACAAGCCAGCTATAGCCATCATTGAAAAATTGGTTTCAAAAAAAGATCCTGTCAGTGGCTGATTACAACCAATTCTATGCATTTGAGGTTAGAGTTGATCATTGAAAGGAAAACTGACATGTGAGAACAGAAAGAAAATCGAACACATTCAGTGGAATGATTGTGTTCCATATTAAAGAAACGAAAATCAGCTGTTCATTGAAATTGATTTCTATCAGTGAAATAATAAAAGTGGATTTAAAAGAAAGTTTGAATCAGAATTTTGTATTTTATAAAGTAAAAAAATTCTACTACTCATTACCTTAATTTTGGTACCAATTAAAGCAATTGCATTTTGTTTATTCGTCTTAAAAATGGGAATGAAAATTTTCAATGATGCATTTCAATGATAGCTATAACTGGCCCCTTAGTGTATGAATCTCCTAACTGAAATATTTGATTTGAATATCACCTCAACAAACTTCAAAATTGTCAAAAAAAAAATTCTCAATAAAATTTGGCATCTTAGCTGACATTTTTCCCAATAGCACAGCGATATAATAATCAAGTCTAAGCTTTCTTCACTTTCAGTAAATTTTGAGAATAATTCCTTTGAAGAAGAAAGTAAACTTGACATTTGAGTAAATAAATGATTCTCTCAAGTCCCCATCATAATTTAGTCTAAGGATTTTAAAATTGTTTTTCTAAGATCTTAATCCATTAAGAAATTTTATTTGATCCTTTTAATATATTCCCTTAAAAGAATAAATAATTTTTTTTGATTCCCTTTTAATTAGTTTTTTATTACATTCATTTTACTTTGTCATTTAACTCATTAAACGTACTCGTAATTCAATTTTAATTTCATCAACTTCAACGCCCCCAAGAACCTTCATGTTCACTTTTTAATGTGTAAATGCTCATCCTTCGGATTTATTTAGAAAAGACATTAAACTTCAATGTGTGTAATGTAATTCATATGAGCAAACTTTTTATATTGACTTTAGCTAGACTTTTTAGAAATCGTATGTGTAAAAGTTCTCCATCGCTTCTGATGATGAAAAGAAATCGTTTCTATAAAATTCTCCTTGGGGTTAAAAATGAGATATTTTATTCAAGAGCGAAAAAAATCCAAGTTATGCACTCAAATTATTTTTGAATAATTTGATGAAATCATTCTTGAATAAATTTAATTTAATAGAAAATATGAACCTACTTTTCCATCTCATTTGATTTACAAATATGTATATGTATAAAAAAATGCATTTTTTATTCTTCTAAGGCTTACTCTGCAGACAGGGATTCCAGATGAGCATACATACATAAATTGGCAACAACTTTAGAATTACATCAGGAACACTAAACTTATTATACAGTACAACTCCACAAGGACTCCAAGGATCCTTCCCTGTTGCAAATGCATTCCACCTCAATTAACATGTCAATAGCAGAAGTTATGATTGAAGTAAATTTTAAACCTATATTAGATAGGTTTGTTCAGGAACTAGAGGAAGGATTTTTTTGTTTGACAAGAATGAAATATTTACAGAAGAAAAGTTTTTAAGATTCGGGCAGATTGCTTGAAGAAATTTAGTGTGGAAGAAAAGTTCTTGTTCTGCTGAAAAGGACGTTTGTATTTTATGAGAGAGGACAACTTAGGACATTTATTTTTCAAGATAGGCAAACCGTTCAAAATATGTGCGAAAAGTTAGTGGACTTCATTCTCAAGTAAAGAGAAGTTCTTTGAGTGGTAAGTTCTATTACTTGGCTTAAGTTTTTCACATGGAAGATAGACGTGATAATTAATTTGTTTGTGTTTGTAATATGGAAAGAAAACGGCGCAGTTTCACAAAATTTGAATCCAAAATTTCTAGCAAGAATACAAAGTATAAGAAGGGATATTACTTTGCATAAATTGATTTTATTTTTTGAAATGGGTTTTCGATAGTTGATTTTTATGACACAAGATTCAACGGCATATAGATGGGACTGGAGGATTCCAACGGAACTAAATCATACGTCCTCAGTGACGAGTTCACGTCCCATCTATGTGAGATAACCATGCCTTTTAATAGGGCATGGGAATGCCTATTGTGGTATCAGCTGTGTGGCAAATAGCGCAGTACTGTTGTAATCAAATGTCGTTTAATATATATTATCCAGTTTGGGCTAAAAAAATTGCTCTCCGATGAAGGTGATGACCGACATTCGTGAGGAAGTACGGATTGTTGATATTTCTATCTTACACACCAAGAAGTGAATTTCTTCAGCTACTTTACTTCTTAGTGGAACTCGTTGTTGACTTACCCATTCATTCAAAATCAGCTTAATTTGAGGAACTCTTTTGAGTCGGCAGTTTTCTTTTTCACATGAAGAAAAAAAAAATGTTTCCGAATTCGCACTGAGCACAAACATTTTTTTTACTTGCGACTTATAGGCACTATAAGCAAGTTATGCATTCGTAAAAAAAATCGAACTCGAGATTTTGATCAAAGTTGACAAATTTATTTAATTTATTTAATTTAAATAGAATTGTTTATTGAAATTTTCAAAAAAATTTTTTTTGGATTTTAAAAAAAAACTTCAAAATTTTTTTTTTCAAAACTCAATATTTCGAAAAGATGTGAGAAAAAAAATTTCATTTTACCTTAAAATATACCACCATACAAATGTTAAAAAATTTAAAAAAAATGGTTTTCAAAAATCGTATTTTTCTCAAAAACGGCACCTAGAATTTTGATAAAATTTTTTTCTTTCAATTAATTTTTATGATCTTTAATTTATTAAAATAAATTTTGAAATTAAGATATTACAGCTGTACAAGCTACCATAGAACCATTTTTTCGAATTTTGAATTTCTCATTATCGACAAAACGGATCTTAATGAAATTTTTTATAAAGAATCTTCTAAAAAGTCTAAAACACATTGCATTTCAAAACTTTAAAATAAATATTTTTTGAATTTTTGAAAAAAAAAATCTATTTTTTTATTTATTTGAAAATTCGATATTTCAGAAACGGATCAATATTTTTTTTTTAAATTTAATTTTTATGCAAACAATAATAAAAACTTTAAATTGGCGTACCAAAATTTTTTCTTAAAATTTTTTTAAAAAGTTTGTATATTAAAGTTTTTTTTAAGAAACCACTACAACGACTTATAATTTTTGTTCTTGCATAAATACATATTTGCATAGCATTCTGTTTTCGTCTCTTACTATTAAAAGGATTTAAAACGTTAATTTTATCCTTATGAACAGTTTTCTCTAATAACATTTGTTTTAAAATTTCTGGTCTATTACATAGGAGCAAGTTCGTGCGACCCAGTCGTGCATTTTATTTTTGTGTATATATAAAAAGTTCGTAATATAATTTATAATAATTCATACAAATCTGAGATCAAAATATAGATGTTTAAAATTCGAAAACGTTTATGTGTGTTCTCTACTAAAAACCATTCTTTAGGAAAACACCTTCGTATTAATTTTTTTCGGCTCAGGACAAGATATCCAAGCATTTAAATTATGGTTTTTTCCTTGTATGTTTTAAAGGCATATATTTTAAATTCCAAAACTGTAAGATATCACACTCGTTCTTTAATCGTTATTAGGCTGTTCAAGTTATTCGAATAATTAAAATCTTTAAATTTGCACGTGAGCACCAAACAAAATTTAAGAAAAAATGCGTATACGCCTAGGTGCACCAGTGTTTAACAACAATTCTTGCCGATAATTGTAGCTAAGTTTTGCAAGCATATTTAAAATAAATTAATTGATTTTTAAGAAGCTAATGACTTTCAACGCAGAGGCCAATGAACTAACGATTATATAATGAGGTTAGGTACAAACTTATGACACGAAAAGCTTGTTTATTATTAGTTTATTTGAGAAACAAAAAATCGAACTCGAGATTTTTATTAAACTTGTCAACAAAAAAGAAAGGTGGATCCCGTAATTACGCTTGTCTGTCTGTTTGCATGTACATATTTATGTCTGTACGTCGAGGTACAGTATACGCTTGTTCGTTCACTATTATTATACAGTAGCGTCTTAAAATAATATCTTATATACGAAATTTTAAAAAAATATTTGTTAGGATGACGGTAAACGATAAATTTGTATTTTTAGGTTAAGACGTTATAAATATAAGTCGTTCAAATGACCTTAAATTTTTCTAAAAAGAGTGAAAACCGAAAAATCGTGGAAAATAATGAATAAATCATTTAATAGCTTTTTGCGAGCTCAAGCTTATAAACATGCCAGACATGAAAAATAGGGTGCATCAGTTAGATGCTGTCATTTCCTTCTAAGACGTAATATATTGGTCGATGGTTATCAATACAAATTCAAAATTCTCTTGGAAAAACATAATTCTTTGTGTTGATAATTGATTTAGGTTAATAATCATCTTCTAATAAGTTCATCTAAGAAGGAACTGAATATTTTGGATATTCCCTATACTCCTATAGCCTTAAATCTCTTTGCTGCAGCTTTTATAATTCAAGGTTTTGCTAACACCTCATATTCAAAGCTTTTAAAAATAGCTTATCTTACTCACGATCTTTTAATAAAGTTCTAATATGAAGAGTATTGTGATAAGCCTATTATCTCAAAGCTCTCCTTGTAAACCTTTCATAATGATCTGCTTTTTCAAAAGCTTAGCATTTTATGATTATTTTTGTTGTATCTGCCATTTCCTTTATTATTTTTGGAATGCCTCCAGAATCTTGGCTCTTATGAAAAGTCTGCCGCATCATGATTCCACTGTCATTTAACACCTTTTGTTGTAAGCGTGACAAATAAAAAATTATATCTTTTTGAGCTTCTCTTGCTATCGGTTCTTTCGATTAGTCTGACATTGGGGTGGCTCACATCTCATTGCTATTTTGATTAATACATAAAATAAATTTGCTGTTGCAATAGCTCGAAGAGAACCAGGACCTAGTGACTTACTACTTTCAACTATTCCTGTGTATGTGTTACTAGGAATAGAGGAGACCTTCCATTTCCTGCCGATTCAGAACGGCTAATGAGCACCACTTTTCATAATAAGAGATACTTTTTGCAGCGGCTGAATATCGAAACCAAGACCTTCTCCATGATAGTCCAAGGCACTAACCTTTATGCTACTATTCTGGTAAGGCTTTCATTTTATGGATTTTGTGCTTATCTTGTCATCTCAATTCTCTCTGATAAGTGTGACATTTGCCCCAATCCCACCAGTTTTTGGAAAGTCTACAATAATGTTGTTATTAATTTGACATCTCTCTCGAATATTATGATAACGCTGTAATATTATACGGATTGTGTTGTTAGTCTGACATGTCATCTCATCGCTCTTTTTGTGAGGTCCTCATCTAAAGGAAAATCCGACATTTTATGGCCTCCTATCTAAATGTTTTTTATATAAGTATGGCCTTGGATCTTGGAATGTTACCGTCTAGACGTTCATTGGTTGATCTTTTTTTCTGATAAACCTCCCTCCAATTTGATACTTCAACGTCACTGCCGTAAATAACACCTCTTGTATTGTAATTGACATCTTAATCTATCTATAATTAATATGCTAATTAATCGGTCTTTTTTTAAGCTCCCTTTTAAGGTCTTTACAAGTCGCCACAAAACTTTTGGTTGAAATAATTTAAAGATTCCAGAAATTCACATGTAAATTTGAATTAAGCTTTTGGTGATTAACTGCTTGTGAGGATAGTGGCTAACCTTTTCAAATTCCTCATCATTGAGATTTTAATTTATTGGAAGCATAACTTGCCTTTAATTAAAATATACGTGATTGTTCTGGTTGGCTACAAAAAAAAAAAAACTCTGAACTCTAAGTGTTGGCAAACGAGCAAAATTATAGGTTTTATCCAGCTGTGCTGGTCACAAAAAACAGACATAAAACCTTCCACGAACCGACCTCGAAATGTGACGACTTCTGGTATTTCCACAAATATGTTAAAACCCTGAAATAGGTTTCTTTTTAGCTGGTTGCAGAGTGATGGTAAATCTAATGAGGGTAAGATTCGAATTTATGCGGCTGTTCATAGCATTTGTGGGATTTTTTTTAGAGGCAATTTAACCTTTGTATTTTAAAAGTCAAAGCGCTACCCAAAGGGATAATACAGAATTTAATTTTGTGTAAAATGTAGATTTCATTTTATTCGAAAGGGATGGTGGTGTCTGGTGTGACCCCCGTATTACTTTATTTCTCAAATAAATCAAATAGAAGTCGTTAAAAAGCTAAAGATTTGTTATTTTATTTATTTGATTGCCTTCTGTTTGCACGTTCTGTTCTTGAAAAAAAGAAAGAAATACAAACTTTTTAAGGGTATTTCAAAGATTGTAGTTCTTGATTGACTTGACTTGACTTTTTCTTTGGTTTTTGTGACGCAAATTCCTGAAGAAATCGATATTCACACTACTTCTGTTCTATTATGTATTTGTTCTTGAAATCACCCTTTTCAAAAACGATGTGGGTGCTTTGTATTTTATGCAACCTTAAAACCTCTTAAAGATTTAATATTGGAGAAGACTAACAACATAAAGAAAGAAATGTTACTGTAAAGACATGAGGACCTGCGACAAAATAATATATTTATGTATGAAGAAAGGATATACATTCATTGTATCGGATAAGAACTGAAATGGATTTGGATATTAAGGCTTACTGATTTTGATATGATTGACGTGTGTAAGGACATGTAGGTATAGGTTCAATAGCCCAAGCGAAAGAATAGCTTTTGTCAAAAGTTTAGAAAATTTAGAAGAAGAGTGAGATTTCTTTGATTCTTCGTTGAGCTTGCTTACGTAATCGATAAATCACTGATATAAGGATTGGATTATGATCTTTGATTGAAAAGTTTAAATGTTATAAGCAACTATCGACCCGCCTTGGCTTCGCGGGGGAAGCATGAGGGCGGTCATGTGTCGCAGTCTTAGAAGATATCTTTTGCCTTTCTATGTCCATGCAAAAACAAATGAATGTAAGGAAAATTGGATATTATATTTCTTTTATTAATTCATCTTAACCCATTTCCGGCTGCTACCAGTTCCAGGTGTGGTAGGAACTTGAAATTTCACATACTGTCTATTTTTGGTCTAATTAGAGAAAATCTGAAAAAAAAATTTTGGAAAAGTTTTTAGTTTCCCAGAAAATTCACGTTGCGTTTTCGCAACATCCGCCGAGTGTAGTAGCAAAATCTTTGGAAAAAAAAAATTTTGTTGATATGGAGTTTAAATCAACTTTATTCAAATATTTGTTTGATAAAGCGCATCAAAACAGAAAATAAATTAATAATGAATTATAATTAAAAAAATTTAACATTATAGGGATGTATATAGCTATGTATGCTCATAAAATATTAGTTTTTGTATGGTATCCATGAAAGCATTATGGATGAAGCGCTACGTTGCACTTTGTACAGAAAAAAAGTTTGACTTGAACACTTTCGACAGCGAAAACTTTTTTCTGTTTTGATGACAGTGTGTTTCATGTCATCGAAACGAACAACTTCATTAGGGTTTCTCTATAAAAAATAGGTAATATAAATTACCTGTTGCAAAATAGCCCAGTGTAGATAGAAGACACATAAGCTTATGTGAAGTAAAGAAATTGTCGAAAATTACCGTATGCTAACCTGGTTTCTCGAATTTTGAAAGTAACCTCAGTACAACGTTTTCACCCAAACCAAAATCTGATGAAATTACGGTTGATGTATATACCACCATACGGTATAAATTGGAACTGGTATTTTTCATGTAAGCACAAGTTATACCCAAAGCGTATGGGTTTTCCTTTTATGAACATTTTGGCCGAATGTCGTCCATAATAAGGAATCATTTGCTCTTCTTTTGAAAGATGATGGGCGAATATCCCAAATTGCATACATTTTGCGTTAAGCAAGTTGTTCAGGTCGGAAGTCTTAGCAAACTTGTAGCCGGAATCGATTTTACGGTTATCACAAACATGTAAATATGTTTTTATAGTTTTGAATCGATCTCCTGCCCTTGACATTTTTTATCACATCATATCACGGAGCGAAATACTGGTTTATAAGACTAATAAAGATCCAACTGGGAAACTGTATGTATTCCCAAAAAAAAAAAAATCCAATGAATTTGCGGATTTCATTGAAAGTTGTTTTGAAAGTTGGATTATCTGATATTATGATAAATATTGTAAGCTTACCGATTTTGTCATAAATTTATCGTACCTTATCATTTGAAACGTCTGTTGGAATTTTCAAAAATTCGAAAATTCAACGCGCCGTGGCTTTTAGACCACTTTGGCGTGTCATACTGGAAACATGGTAATGCTTTTTTTGATGTTGATGCACTGTTAGAATCATCGTATTTTTCCTGTGGCTTTTTAGCACTTACATCATCAAAGGTGTATTCTAACTCAACTTCACCTGCTAATTCTTTTGGAAACATATTTGCATCTTCCAAAAGTTGCACATCAAATTCAAAAAACTTATATTCGTTTGTGGTTTTTGAGTTTTTCCATTACGCCAAGCATTTATGATTTATTGGTTTAATTTTTTTAGGAAAAAAAAATGCATTTCCTGTGAGTTCTCTTATAAGGCCCACACTCATAAGAAAAATGACTTGAGCTTTGACGTTCCTTATAACCAGTGTGTATTGTCTAATTATTCCTAAGAATGTGGTCGCGTGGACGGCAAAGGGTTTTTCCAATATAGCTATTGAATGAATTTTCGGTTCACACTATTTCGAAGAAACCAGATTTTATGTGCAGTGAAAACTCAACAAACAAATTTTTTTTTGTTTTGGGTAAAAATGCTACTACTTTTGACGGGTGTTGCGAAAACGCAACGTAGGACTTTTACCACACCTACCAAGCAGGCAACTCGTATGAATTGCTTCAAATGTATATTGAAATATAATTTGAACCTTTCCTTAACAGTTTTTGAAAAAAAAAAATTGGAAAAAATATGACGTTGGGAAATTTTTTTAATCCCTCAAAAAAGCTATCTCAAAATTTCCAAAATTTCGGTTTTCGAAGGTGCTCAAAAACCAGAAAATTAAATTTTCTTAAAAAATCTATTTGTTAGTTCAATAAAATAAATGGTCATTTAAGCTAGAGACGCTCACAAACATGACGTTGCGTTGCGTTCGCAACGTTAGCCGGAAATGGGTTAAGGCCGGCGCGGCGGTCTATCCGTTTCTTGCTTTTTTATTGGAAGTAAAAATATCTAAATTTCTTGGTATCAAGCCATATATCCAATTGACCGTATGAATTTTAAAACATGAATTTTCCGAATTTAAGCCAGTAATGGTGCTTTGTTGATGACTTTAACGAAATCGAGACACAAAAAGAATTGGTATGCGTAAAATCAGTACCTCTTTGCCTTTGAAATTAACAGTTATGATTGTTCTATCAATTAAATTTGGTGAGCATTTTTGTATGGTCGATCTAGTTCTGTTGCAAAATTTTGATGTGCAAAAAGTTGCAAATTATTTGCAAGACTTTGGCAAATAATTTGCAACTTAAGCACAACAAAGTTTTGCAACAGAACAAGATCAACCATATAAAAATGCTCACCAAAGTTAATTGATTTAAGAATCATAACTGTCAATTTCAAAGGCAAAGATCACATGTGATCTGAACTTTATCGTTAATACCTGCGATAGCATTCTGGGTGGTTTTGATGAATTCAAAATTTTAGTCAGACAGACAAATTATTCTTTTTGTCAAAATTGCACTTTGCACAAATTTTCTCATGAATTTCTCAATTCAGTTCCAGCGTTTGGCTTACTCGCGCAAGTATGCTGAGGGCTGAGCTGAATGATGTTGTGACCGAAACCCACGGTAAATCATTGATCGAAAGTACTGGGGTTGTCGAAAAAGGAGAGATCAGGTCTGGAACTTTGGATTTGATCATAATAGAGAGCAATCCTTATTGTTAGTTGTGATCTTAACCAAAAAAAGGAAAATATTTGGAAAAGAAAAAAGGAAAAATTTTTGAAAGTTAAAGAGGAATTTCAATAAAAATTTTGAAAGATTTGGTTACTTTAAAAAAAGAAAAATCGGCACATAAAAGTTAAGTATATAATAAAATATTTTGTGTTTATATATTGTTCTATTCTGGTTTTTGCAATTCGTTTTTGTGATTTCAATTTTATTTGCACATTAAAAATCGTTTGCATTTGGCTTTTCGTAAGTTGCTTTTTAAAATCTGTTTAATTATTTCGGGACCGAACGTTAGCGGTCTATTATACATATGTATATATTTCTAAATATTTGTTCTAATTTTACGAAAAGATTTTGGGATTTTACCCTGTTTCCCAAACAAATACAATTTAAATTTAATTTTTCAATTCCCTATTTGGGATATATATGTACAGTACATACATAAATCGGTTCTGCTTCGCAGTTTTGCAATTTCCTTAATTTATCAAAACACAAAACGCTGATGGGGCTCTTATTTTATTTTCAGGTATGTTAACTTATTGTAATATACATATTTTATCTACATATATGTATATATTTACATCAATTTAATTAAGTGTTCAACTATTGACAAATTAATTGGTGTACACACCCGCTTAGAGCTAGCTGTGGTGGCAGCAGCAATTGCAGTTGAATTTTTTTTTAAATTCACCCTACTTCGCCAACTCGGTTGAAAGTTCGGCTGTATTGTATTATAAAAGTTCTAGTTTGTTGTCGTTGTTGTCGTCGTGCGTCGTCGCGTCTTAACGAGTAACAGTTGTTTCTTCGCAAATCAAGCAGATTCCGGTGAAGTGCTTCGAGCAATTTCTTATGGGCCATTGTACACTCATCTCAAATGATTATTTTGCACGTTTATAGGATTGGGGCTATGGCTGGCTTTAAGCTGATATAGCAAGTGGGTATTTCTGTTACACATTTTTCACTAATTTTAAATTTTTGTACAAAAAATGAAAAACAATATGAGTAAAACTGTTTTTTTTCGGCGCATCGATCACAATATAGAGTTGAATTAAAATGTGAACATACTCCCGTACTTATAAGTTTATGAAAAAAAAAAATATTTTATTTATTTTCTTACAAATTAATTCTTTATTTTGTTTGATGTTGTAGTTTTATGATTAATTCTATTCAAAATAACTCTTTTTTTTTTCATTTCTTAAATGTTTTTGCTTAATATCCCGTTTTTGCAATCAAAACCCCTGCGATTTTTTAAAATAAAACATCTGGTTTTGATTGCAAAAGCGGGATAATAAGAAATGGGATTATAAAAAACGGGATTACAAGGGACGGGATTTTAAAAAAGCGGTATTATAAAAAACGGGATTTTAAAAAGCGGGATTTTAATAGTGGGATTTTAAGAAACGGGATTATAAAAAGCGGTATATCGAACCCAATCCGAAAAATAAGCCACCATTTCCATTATCAATTGCATTAATTAATTCATCATAGACTTCCTTCTGTTTTGGGTTCAAATATATATGTATATATAATCTTTGACCGTTCTCCAGATGCACTGCCAAATGTACAACAGTGAGATAACGTTCGTAATAAGGAATGAAAATGTATGCCAAATTGCCGCATTGAAGTTCACATATCTACCAACTAAATAGCTCGTAATTTCATCGTCTGTAATAGATGTTTGGATGTCAAAAACGACCATATCGCTGCTTTTCGTGACATATTTGAAAATGTATTTAACGGACTTCACCGAATTGCAATACTCAACTTTACAATGTGCCTTGAATGTTTTTGAAAGAAGTGGCGAATATGAAACGATCTAACTGCTGCCGACCACGAAATTGTTTCCTTTATGTTTGACAGTTACGAAAA
The DNA here is from genome assembly GCA_963931855.1 of Philhelius festivus. NCBI lineage: Eukaryota > Metazoa > Arthropoda > Insecta > Diptera > Syrphidae > Philhelius > Philhelius festivus. The sequence goes on from OZ007554.1 coordinate 238,960,430, forward strand.
CCCATGAAAATTTTGTATTTGAAAATTTATTTTATATTTTATTTTTACGTCAATTTTTCAACGACTTTATATAGTTATTCTGCTATTGGGGACGGAGACAAATACAACCAATCAAAAACCATGCAAATCAGTCCAACCGTTCTCGAGTTATAACTGTTCAAACAAACCCGACTTTATTTTATATATTAAGATAATACAGAACTAAGCTTTAAGAAAAACGATTCAAGTATTTCAAATTTGTTTTTACTTAAACTCATATTTCAGTTCATGTAAGTAATTTTATAATTAGAGATGTAAATCAAGGTTCCAGAAAAAGTTGAAGTCAAGAATAAAGCTAGGCATAGAATTCAGCATATTTACCAATGGTTATATCATTGAAGGATTAAGAGGTTTCAAATAAGACTTATGATCTGCGAACTATGCCTTCGGCTTTCTAAAGGGTAATTATACAAGGGATATACAGATGTCTAGTATATACCTAGTTACCGTAAGTTTTGCCGTTACAAAATTCGTTCTTTCATTTGTCCACATCCTTACTCCTGCTTTTCCGCTTCTTTTCTTTTCTCACAGATGTTTCTTTCAATATACTGAGAGAGATAGAGAGAGAGAGAGAGAGAGAGAGAGAGAGAGAGAGAGAGAAAGAGAGAGAGAGAGAGAGAAGAATAGATCTAGCACTGTAACATTTTTAGTATTTACTAATTTCTAACACCAAACTTATTGTATTGTATTGTATTGTATATTGTATAAAAGAAGTTATGTCTCAAAAAAATATAGTTATAGAAAATGTCTTTTTAATAATCAGAAATGAACAATGTAAATTGGAAAGACTCAGCATAGACCTTTTTATCAAACACAAATGTCTGCGATAATTCTTTCAATTTTTTCTCTACTGTCAATTAGCAAAATAAAAATGAACTTTCGCGATCAAAGAAAACATTTATAACGAACGAAAACCATCATTTTAAATTTTATTAGACATGCACAATGCAATTTTACATCTTTCACGCTCAACTAACCCCCCTAAAAAAAGGAACATTTATCAAGCAAATTCGTTCTTACTGATACTTTATTTTTTGTATTCCCCCTCTTAGTCCTTTACTTTCAACTCCTTCAATTTCACAGTCGAGCGAGAATAAAGAAAAAAGTACCAACTACCATACTCGTACAATCTCAATTTTTACACATTGAAATCATTTTTTCGGTGTCGTAAAAATATATGATTCTGAAAATTGTATGTTTTCTATCTTTTTCCTACGAAAACAAAACTGAAAGATAAAAACCAAATTTCAATTGAAAATTTATTTTGATTTATTACACTCAAAAAGTGAAAATTGAAAATCAATAATAATCACACATAATAATTCACATTTGAAGCTTAGTCATTTGGCAATGTGCTCAAAGTCTTGTGTGATGATAATGTCCTTTTGGGGGGCTTAACAACTCAGTTCTTTGTGTTGATGTTGGTTAGTCGGATTTAATGAGAATTCTGTGCAATTTTTCTTTGAAACGATTTCAGGATCTTGGGCGGAAGCTTAAGATATTATAATGAGCTCCTTATTCTGGATAACCATTGCATTCAAATCACAAGCACTTTGTACGCGCTCTTTCTTTGAAATGAGAAAAATCTATGAAGTGAATTTATTCAAACGTGAAGATACTTTCTTTACGATTGCAATGATCGGGCGGGAGTGGTGACTAAATAAAATGGTTGCAATCCCTTTTTGATGGGGTTTTATAATTCCAAAGAAGTTCAACGGATTCACAGAAAATCCACGAATTAAATTAACGAAAATATAACTTCGAGTATTTTAACACTCTTGTTTGGATTTTTGAAGGCTTACACAGTTTTCTTCTCTTGCATTTATTTTGGATTAGTTAGTTGGTGTCTTAGAGTCACTCTTGGTTTTGGAGGGCCTTACTCTTTTTTATAAGATTTCTAAAATGTTTCCATTTGTAATCAGAATTGGGAATTGTGTTAAAAAATATCACTAGAATGAAATGGGGGAAAATTTTAAAAAAGTAAAGTTGTACAGGGTGGACCAAATACAAGTTTATTTTTAAAAATGCAATAAAATAAACAAAATAATTTTTTTTAGCATGTATTATGGCTCTATTAGTAGGAACGAACCTTCCCATTAATTATGGAATACAACGTCGTTCAAGTGGCCGTCTCGGCTGGTTTTGCAGCAGAGCATTCTGTCACTCCAATTTTCCAAGACCTTGTTGATGGTTTCGTGCTGAAGCTCGAGGATTACTTGGATATTATTGGCCTTAAGTGCTTGAATCGTTTTCGGCTTGTCGGCATAATATCGGTCCTTTACGGTCCGCACAAAAAGAAGTCCAAAGGGGTCAAATAGCAGGGTGCTTCATTTCGGCCGAAACTTCTTTTCAGAAACGTACTGTTTGGGCTACACTCATTTTGGAAAATAAGTTTTTAATATTTTCTAACGTTGTTCAAGCGTAGTGCGACTCATTTCGTTCCGCGGAGGTATGATACTGACTTTCTGTCAAGAGTTCAAGCTGGAAACAGCTGTCAGTGTCAAAATAATCTATGATTCAAAAAGAAATCACTAGACGGCCTTATCCTTTATATATTAGAAGTGGAGATGTGGAGAGTGTGAAGAGAATTTGTATTTTGTTTCCCCAAAAGTTTGCCCAGACATACCACTGCTAGCAATGAAAGCCATGAACTGATATTAGTTTTAATTTTTGTTTTTAAATAAGAGTTTAATGTCAATTTGATAATAAGAGTTTGATGTCAATTTGCTTACAAATTTGTTAAATTATTCACCGTAAGTAAAGGGTTATCAATTATTGATTCACTTCGGCAAATTTATGAGGTCCATTATCGACATACTGAAGCCCCTATTCGAAATACCATCAAGAAATTGGAGACCCAATATTTGCTATTTGATGACATTCCACCGAATAGACCTCGTTAAGAGCTTAGTGTTGAAAATATAGTGGCTTTAGCTGACAGTGTAAGCGAAAACCGTGACAAATCGTTTCTTCAACGTTTCTGAAAATAGGGCTCGTTATCGCTCCATGATAATAAACTATTCACACCTTCAACTTGCTGTCAAGCTTGCTGCTGTAAAACAACCATTTCGTAAGGCTAGATCACTATTTATATGCCTGTCGAAATACAAATACTGATCCAATCAGATGCCAAGGTACTTTACTACACTTTTTTTGGCCAGTGGATGTATATGTGGCCTTACAATCACAAGCTTCCGCCAGTTCTTTCTCGTATCCCTCGAGGCTCCACGGAGCGGATACCTAAACAGAATCGTTTCAAATTTCTGAAAGTTGATTTTCAATTTCCAGTCATCGCAATATCGCTGAATCTTGTAAAAGTCACGATGCAAAATTATACTGATGACCTCGACTTTTGCAGCTGTTCTGGACGTTAGTAGATTGTTGGAAAATGCTATTAAATGCCTGAGTTAGACTAGCTATCAAATCGCTGGTGTAAATGCTGAATAGCGAGTTGACCGTTCCCTGCTAAAGACCATTCTTATTTCTCCCGATGCGTAGGGCATTGGTTTCCGAAGACGCTATGTCTGGGTTCAAATCTCAGTCAAGGCAGAAAAGGTTTTCGATTTAACTTTAAAGTAAAAAGGCTAAGAACTTCTAAAAAGTAGTCTGATGATCAGCTTGGCACCCGTGAAATAGCTATAACTCCAGTTAATACTACACACTTGGAGGTGTTTCATTCAAGTCTTTTGACGTCCGTGCGAGTTCCAATCACTTTTCCATTTGCTTCCTTCTTCATTATAATTTATCGCGCTTGACACTGGGTTCTAATAACCTTGACCGAGTTCCAATACAAGGCTGCGTCGAAGTGAAAAATCTTCAGCAGTTTGTTTGTGTTCTCTTGTATTTCCCTTTAATTTGCAATCCGCACAAAAAAAACCAAATTTTAGCAATCATTTCCGCAGAAATCCACACAAACAAGTATGTTTAGCAGATTACCTTCGGGGTTCCAAAATGTTACCCACTGTATCTTCAACTTGGATAGTCTGTTGCTAGACACCGAACGCCTATACTCGGAAGCTACACAGAAAATCCTTGATAAATATGGAAAGACGCATACATTCGAAGTGAAACTAACGCTAATGGGATTGCAGAACCAGCAAGTTTCCGAAAAGATTGTAGCCTCTTACGATCTGCCAATGACATGGCACGAATATTCTAAGCTTCAGCGTGACGTTGCCACAGACTTTATGCGGGAGGCCCAACTCATGCCAGGAGCTGAACGGCTATGATAAGACACCTTCACAAGACCAAGGTTCCTTTCGCTTTGGCCACGAGTTCCGGAGAAGAGATGGTTGACTTCAAGACCACACATCACACGGAATTATTTCAGCTTTTCCATCACAAAATTTGTGGCTCCACTGACGCAGATGTGAAAAATGGCTGATATATTCTTGACTGCTGCTGCTAGATTTGGTGATAAGCCAACCCCCGAAAAGTGTCTGGTGTTCGAAGATGCTCCCAATGGGGTACAGGCAGCCTGCTCGGCTGGCATACAAAATGTGATGGTACCAAACGAACAGGTGCCGCTGGAGCTCCAAACAGGTTTCAAACCTGAGGAGTACTGATAAAATCCCTTTAAATGTTAAAATAAGTGTATAGCTTTTAGTTAAATACACAGAAAGTCTATATTTTTGTAATATTCAAAACTTTAATATCAGAGATTTGTTTAGACGCGGCATGAGTTGTATCATATCCCGCCTTAAAACCGAACTGAGCATCCGATATTATCTTCTTGTCTTCGGCCCTTTTGTGAAAGAGCTGTATTAATACCTTTTTCGAATACCTCAATGATACTCGCAATAAGACTTATCGACCGTAGATTCACCGATTGGAATTGTCCCTTCCCTTTTTCGGGAGATGATGTACGATAGCTGTCTTCCAACGCACTGGATAATGAGCATTATTCAATGCGTTGTTAAACAGTCTGGTATAAATGTTCACTGCCTTCGAAGGTAAATGTCGTAGTACAACGTTGGATATACCATCGACTTCTTCTGACTTTTTTTCTGTAATGACTCGAAGATGACCTGGAGCTCCACCAACAGTTCCCTGTTAGTTTCGAAGGTTTTGCTCGGCGATGATGGCGTTTACCAAATGATCCTCATTAAACCCTCAAAAGCGTGATTTTCAGATCGCCATTGCGTCATTTCACCTCGAAGTTCGAAATGGTGAAGCAGAGCTCTGTTTTCCAGGTCTTGATTCGGGGAAATATTAGCATGCACCTTGTAAACTTGGTGAAAATACAAAATGCTAATACAAAACGCTGACTTTAAGAGAATATACAAAAGCTACATTAAACATAATAAATGTTGGAAGTAAAGTGTAATATCCGCTAACTTACCGAAAATCATAACTTAGTAAATATAACAAATTAGTATTTTTAAAACTAATTTTCCAAGCGATATTTCTCTATGAATCTCCTGCTGTAGTGAATTGTGCTAAAGGCATAAACAAACTTACAGGTATTGCAAATCAAAAAACCAAATAGTTCTTGAAGTACGATGGTATTGGTAATATTGATTTTCGATATCAAAATACAAGTTGTTATAATATCTTTGAGATGTGCAATGACTTAAAAGTTATAGTAAATTTTGTAATTTTCTTTGAAACGATTAAACTTTCATCTAATTGAAGATGCCAATTTTAATAATAACTAAACCATTTTCTTTTTTATGTACTATTTTTTTTAAACAAGTAAGTAGCCCTCAGAACGCGTTAAATAAATAAATAAATTACGAGTATCTCTTGAATATAAAATAAAAATACAAACACACAAAATACATAATCGAATTTGAAAACTGCTGTAATGAGAATTTTCCAATTTTCCCAAATCTCATTTTGGAAAGATTTAAAACCCTGTCATTCCCTATGATATCGCCTTGAATAAAAGTATGAAAATAGAAAATGCACATCACAAATGTTTTGGTATCACATAAACCGCAATTGAAGTGCAATTTGTGCAACCACTTTCATTTCACTTCATATTATTTTCCACCCGTCATTGTAGTTCGAGAAAACTGCATAAAGGGAGAGAAAATGACAACAAAAAAAAAAAAAAAAAAAAGAAACAAGAAAAACCTGCAATATGGCATCCCCAAAGGGGTAAAAATGCTTCCTTTGGCTTGTATCTGTATGACACTTAAATCGGAGCAACAACGCTTGTTGTCGGTCGTCTTCTCATAACTCTCCCCATTCAAAAACAACAACAACTACAAGATAAAAAAAACACGTGAACTAGCAGTAGGTAGCTTTGGATCTTTCTCTATTTTTATCATATAACCATCATCAAGGCATGTTGTCATCGTGCCTCCCTGAGTGTCCTTTCGGGGAACAGTACAAACGCAAAAAAACTCACAAGTGATTTCCTACTTCCATCACACCAACCCACACCCAAGTATGAGCTTTCCTTTGTGAATTCACGAGGATATTCTCTAGGCACTCTTACTCATCCTTCAAAGATGAAAAAGGGATGGAAATATAAAACTAATATTATCCTGAGGTGATTCGGGTTTTCTTTGAATCAATTGTGAAGTTATAATCTGCCATATTACACAACGGATCAACTTGACATCCTTTGCTGCTCGACAACCGGTGTTTTGGCACCTTACCTTATGTTTAAGGAAATTCTTTAATTTGTTAATTTTTCGTGGGTAAATAAATGTATCTATTTATTGCAAAAATAGACCTTGGTATGAGTTTGATGGCCATAGAATGTTGATTAAATGAAGATCTATGTAAGAAAATGTAAGGAAATTATAATTAGAAATGTTCGCGTTGTTTAAAGGGCTCTCCGAAAAGTGAAACATCATCAACAACATCATTCTGGAGAAACAATGGCGATTGCACTCGATATTTCTAAAGTTTGACATGAACTTGGTATCGATAAGTTTCTGACCGGTCAATTTGAGTTGCCCGAGATGGTCTTAAGTCTGATATTCATAAAATAAATACTGGCGTACCTCAAGGCTCCAGTTTGTCTCCGACACTCTTTCTAATTTTTATAAATGATTTCTTGTCTGAAACTTCTAATCCACTTCATTATTTTGTTAACGACTCTACCCTGAAATTCTCATACTCATTCTCAAAGTCACGTTCATCTTCTTTGAAAATGGAATTTCAACAGTACCGTTTGATAAGCATATTAACTACTGATTGGTACATAACATTATTAAATGAGGTATAAGAAATACTCCAATGCTTTCAATTGATATTCAAGCGAAAAGTACCCTTTATGCTATTGTCATTGAACTTTCGAAGAAACCGAAAAACTATAAAAACCCGGTATGTTTGTCAACGGGGATATTCCTACGAAGAACCACATTCTTGAGACCCGCAAGAACGCTGCTAAGGATTTCTGTATCAGTATAAGACAATTTGGCTGTAATTTATAACATGCTTCTACGCCATAATCTGAAGTACAATTCATAATATTTGGGCACGTGCAGCCAAAACTTCTGTTCATTTATTGGATATAATCCAGAACAAAGTTTTGAAACTAACAGGAAACAGAACTATCATGGAACCATTCCTATCTTTTGATCACACTAGGAATTTTGTATGTTTTTCCTTGTCATATCGCTTATTTCACAAGCAGTGTTTAGTAGAATCAGCCAGTTGCACTACGTCTCTCAATCACGTCACCAGGGACACCCGTTTCGCTAGGAAGGCTCATCAGTTCACCCTGGGGAGATTCGTTTTTTAGTCGCACAACGCGATTATGGATTAATTTACCTGGCACAGTTTTCTCTTGCCATTTTAATTTACAAACAGTCAAGACCAATGTTCATCGACACCTCCTTTATCTTCCCCACATAGTGTTAGGAACAATAGGACTTTGCTCGAACCGGATGTAACATACGTAGGTGTTGAAATTTTTGCAGTTTCTCTTATTGCGGGGAATATTCAAACTGCTCATCGGGCCCAATCTTCGAACCAAAGGTCTTCGGTTAGGTGTTATAATTGCAATGGATCAGGCCATTTTGCCTTTTTCTGGGGCTTTAGGGGTCAGCAGACAAAACTTTTGACGGTGTTCTGGAAACGGTCAACGGACTCTTGTGCCAGCAGGGCAGGAGGCTCGAAGACGTTGAAGGTTTTGCCTGCTGAAAACCAGATGGTGAATCAGATTCACTTAGGCTTTACTTTGGAGGCAAACGGTGATGATAGGAGACCATTTTTAGGACTTACTATTTATGGTACTAGATTTTTAGGTTTATTAGATGCAGGAGCTTCTAGGACCATAATAGGTAGGGATTCTTGGAAAATTCTTCAAAATTTAGTTCTTTCTTTAAAGACAGACACTTTTTTCGGTTAGCAGATGGAACAGGTGTCAAGGTTTTAGGGGCACTCTCTCTTCCAATAGTTGTAGAAGGCAGTGTTGATTAACTGTCTTGTTATACCAACTCTGCCACATACGGTGATCCTAGGTGCAGAGTTTTGGGCACTTTCGGGTATTATACTGGATTTAAGGTCACGAGAGTGGAATTTTTCGCAAAAGCCGGTTTCGATTTGTTCTATTACAGAACTATCAGAGTTGACTGATAGGGAAATAAAGTGTTTTGATTAATTTTTTAATCGCACAATGCGATTATGGATTAATTTACCCGGCGCGGTTTTCACTTGCCATTTTAATTTATAAACAGTCAAGACCAATGTTCATCGACACCTCCTTTATCTTCCCCAATTTTTCCCCCTTCTGATCTGGCTAAAACCCGCATACATCCGCCCAAAACTTGATTATAACTCTCAATATTAGGCTAGTGCTCCGAATACTTACTTAAGCCTGGTGAATAAAATTCAGAATAGATCCCATAAGCTTATAGAAAAAAACACATCCATTGGAGAAACTTTTGTTTCTCTTGAACACCGTCGGAGCGTCTCCTGTCTTTCACTGTTTTATCCACCATAATACTAGGTCTATACCATCGGAGGTGGGGGTTTGACTCCCAGCCAATGCCACCTAGAAACAATAAAATATTCTTTTTTAAGGGAAATATCTCTGGGGAGCAATTGACAAATTTAGAATTTTGTGTTACAACAATTTTGTTTTGAAATTCCTTAGAAATCGGGATAAATTTTCGTTGTAAAATAGTCGTTTCATTTAATTAAATAAATTCATTCTAGGAAAAATTATGTTGCTTAAGGACATCATTGATTAACTGCCTCAACGATGTCCTTCAAAAGAATTTAGTTCAGTGTAAAAAATATGTTCTACTACCCTAGGAGGGAATACCATCCTCGCAGCATAAGATTGAAGGGTCTAAATATGCTTTAAACAAAATGAATTTAGAGTACCCCTGGGCAAAATAACTGAACCCAAAAAAATAACTAATTCAAATCAATTCATACTCGATGATATGTATGTATGTAAACACATATGTATATCTATATCTCCAAGTAATATGTATGTATTTGCATATTATATATAATTTTTTTCCTACCACTTTTTTAACACAAATAACCCTTTAATATTTTTGGTTTTTTTGAGTTCCTATAGCATAATCATATGAAGCTCCAGTATTTTCAGTAAAAAAATGTTATACCTACCAACAGTCTAGGAGGGAGTGTTGTATATTCGAAATGGGTTTTGATTTGTGAAACAGGTTCTTGGTACTTTTAATTTAAGGAATTTTGACGTCTTAAGATGCTCTACAAGAAGGCTTTACCTAATAACTTTGTCGGTTTTTGGGACAAAGTTTAAAATTTCGACATTGCATTCTTGGTCAACAGAAGTAAACAAAAGATGACCAAAAACATGAATTTTTTGAGGGGACGAATGCAGCTGGCTATTTTACTAGAAAACTGTTTATAAAAATATCGCTAAAATAATGAAAGACAAGAAACACTGTGACAGTACTTTAGATTTTCAAATGTTTCTGTTATACTTCTATCACCTGTCATTTCTAAAACTCTTTCCAACAGACTCAAGCTGGTTATTGACATATTTACTCAAATATTTGAATTGTACTGAAACTAAGGACGAATATAACTCTTATATAGTTTAGATTAACATGTGTTGCTGAGTGGACGTGTCTGATCTTGTGGTGATACATTCTAATTTTCAAGCGTTATCTCTAAACGTACCAAGGTTTTTCTCTGCTATAAAAGTGATTTAAATTAAAGACAACGCTAATCAAAATTTCAAGCACTTTATACTATCCATTTTTTTTTTTAATAATACAAGTCAATTCCAGTGATAGTGTGGCCTTTTATCCATTATAAAACTTCACCAATCCATCCAGCATAATATTCTTTATCTTTGATTTACCTTTTGCCTACGTTTTCCCCTGCTGCCACAGAGCTTTCTTGAGCTATTTTACATTAAACATCACACCATCACTGCATACACTTATCTACTTCTTTTTTTATACGTGAACATGTCCTCAAAACGAAATAGGAAAGTCTTATCATCCTCTCCTAACAAACAGCAGCAGTCTCCAGATCCCAAGCAGCCTAAAAACTCTTCAGAATTTCTGTCAACTAAACTCTCTCCCGAAAACAAAACTCCCGAAATCGGAATGTCACTCTCCGAAGAAGCTCTGCATACGCAAAGTGAATATATCATGTCGCTGCTCACTTCTAAACTATATGAATTCGAAGAGAGAATAACGATGAAAATCGAAACCGATGTCGGAAAAATTAAGACTTCGCTTGATGACGTAATCAACAGAATTAAAACACTCGAGAGTAAACTAGACGAAATCGACGTCATAAAAGAAGAAAATCTATCACTCAAGGAGCGGTTAAAAAAACATGATGACGCATTCCAACAGCTATATGCACGCATTGATTTAAATGAAGAACGGCAACGATACAGGGAAACTGAAAGCGATGCTCTTATTCATAGTTTTCCCTTACTACCAGACGAGAATTTAAAACAAATGTTTAATCATCTGTGCCACAGTATAGGTATAAAGCCACTTCTTATTCGAGATATTTTTCGTTTGAGAATAAAAACTACACCTAATCCACCTGTGATGGTTAAATTTCTTTCACCACGTGATAAATGCACTATTCTGCGCTCGATTGCTAATCATTGCACAAAAACAAAAAAAACGCTGTCACTACGTGACCTAGGACAATCTTCGGATGCCGCTGTTTTTATGCATGATGTCTTACGATTAAGAATCGATCAATTCTACGTAGTGCATTAAAACTTAAAAAAGATGGTAAACTATTCTCGGCATTTACATTGAGAGGTGTAGTGTATGTTAAAAGGCAACGAAACGATAATCCTCTTCTAGTAGAGAACACCCAATTTTTGGATGACATTGCCATGATACCTTGATGACTACAGAAGCTGTTCATTAGAAATACTTTTCAAGATCGAAAGTTTATTTTTGTTATTATTATAAGCATATATTACTTTTATTTTTCTTTTTGCTTTTTTCTTCTTTCATTAATATACATGCTTTAATTTTTTTAAAGATTTTCTAATTATTTAATTCTTTTACTGTCTTTTTCATTTTTTTTAATTTTTTTTTTAATTTTTTCATTTATTTACTTTTTTTTTTAAACTTTTTTCTATAATGAATTACAATTTTTTAATCATTCCATTTCTTTTCTCATATTACAAACATTTTTCATCATCATTTTGGTATCTGTTACGATTTTGCCTTTCTAGAATTGGTGTCGCAGCTGTGTTCTCTTTTTTATGCACTGGACAAAGTGTGTCCATTTTTATTCTTTATTCTTGTTCTTTAAATGACTGATTCTAATGATCATCGTGGGGAGTCAATTTTCGAATGTGATCATACTTCTATGCGCTCTATGATACGAGTTTTAGGTGGGCGGCATACTGGTTTGAAGATCTGTCATATTAATGCACAGAGCTTGAAACCAAAATTGGATGAATTCCGGTTTTTATTTGAATATTCGGAAATAGACGTTATATGTGTCTCTGAAACCTGGTTTTCTAGTGATTTCGTGTGTAATGTGGAAGGGTATAATGTGTTTCGATCCGATAGAAGTGGTCGTGTAGGAGGGGGTGTTGCTATTTTTACACGCCGTGAATTATATTCAAAGGTAATACGCAAATCGGCGCCAGGTAATGAAATCGAATACTTGTTCGTTGAAATAAAGTGTAACAATAACAGAATTATGTTAGGATCAGTTTATCGTCCTAACCGCAACTTTGATTTGGCGCCCTTGGTTTCTGTATTAGATGAGTTGACATTCGTTTCACCTCTTGTAGTTATTGCGGGAGATTTTAACTGTGATGTCCTTAAAAGTTCAGAACTGACTGATAGGATGACATCACTTAATCTAATTCCAGTGAACATTTCAACACCCACTCACTTCAGTAAGGACAGTAGTACTTTACTTGATTTGTTCTTTGTTAGCCACCAGTACAAAGTTCTTCTTTATGACCAGCTGTCTGCTCCTGGTTTCTCTCATCATGACCTAATTTACTTAACTTTTGAATGTTCACCTATACATGCACCCACTACGTATAGGTTTAGAGATTTCAAAAATGTTAACAGACAGCAGTTAGAAATTGATTTGAACTCAATTGAGTGGTTTCGTATATATGGTATGCCATCTGTGGATGACCAAGTTTTTTTCCTTCAAAGTAATATTAACCATCTCTTTAACTCACATGTTCCCGTGATAACTAAACAAGTTCGTACCTGGTTTAATGATCATGTCAAGTATCTTATAAAAGAACGCAACTTAGCATACAAACGTTGGAAAAGATTTAGGCTTGATGAATTGCATAGTGTCTATAAAGTCTTTCGAAATAAAGTAATTTGTAAAATACGTGATGCAAAAAAACGATTTTATGCACCAAAATTGAACCCTTCTCTTGCTAAAGAGAAGTTGTGGAAAAATCTAAAAGAAATTGGAGTGGGTAAGCTAATCAACAATGAGGTCACAACATTAGATTGTGATGAACTTAATAGAAACTTTACCTCATTGAATTGTGTTGGCGACTCTCCTAATTGTATTAGTGATTCACAATATTCATTTGAAGAACCTTTATGTGATCGACCGTCGGGATTCTCTTTCTCGGCAGTTGATGAGGTTGATGTTCTTGAAAGCCTCTTATCAATTAAGTCTAACTCTGTTGGAGTTGATGGAATACATCCAGTTTTTTTGAAAGCCATACTACCTTATGTGTTGAAATATATTACTTATACTTTTAATACTATTCTCATGACTAGTACCTTTCCCTCGGTTTGGAAACGTGCTAAGATTATACCCGTTCCTAAAAATCGAGGTTGTAATGATTTTCGACCAATTGCTATATTATCGTTTCTTTCAAAAGCTATGGAAAGGCTAATGAATAAACAAATTCGTTTTTTCTTAAACGTAAACAAAATGATATCTTCTAAACAGTCAGGTTTTCGTACGAAACATAGCTGCACGACAGCTTTAAACGAAGTAGTGGAGAACATAAAGAAAGCTGTAGATGATGATGCTGTTACTATCCTTACATTGTTGGATTTCTCTAAAGCATTCGATACTGTTAATAATAAAATACTTTGTAGGAAACTTCGAGATAATTTTAATTTTTCATCGCCGTCAGCTAACTTAATTTATTCTTATCTAACTAACAGATTCCAAGCTGTGTTTGCCAACAACTCTTTGTCCACTTTTCTTCCTTTGTTAAGAGGTGTTCCTCAGGGTTCTACGTTAGGTCCTTTACTCTTTTCAATGTATATCAATTATCTTCCCTCTTGCTCTCTGAAATCTTCCATACATATGTATGCAGATGATGTTCAACTGTTTAATAGCTTTCCACTTGGAATGGTAGACAATGGTGTCCATGAAATCAATGACGATTTGTATAAAATTGTAATCTGGTCCCGTAAAAATGACCTCCTTTTAAATCCTATGAAATCTAAATGCTTAGTAATTTCAAGAACACCTATGAACACTTCCTTTTTCCCTGAAGTATATCTCAATAATACAATTATTGCGTATGTTGACTCTACAAAAAACCTTGGACTAACTTTTAATAAAACACTTACTTGGAACAACCATATTAGCATAACATTAGGCAAGGTTTACGGAGGTCTTCGCATGCTTTGGGCTTCTCATTACTTAACACCGCTAAAAACCCGTTTAATATTGGCTAAGGTGTTGATTGTGCCAATTATGCTTATTGGTTGCGAAATCTTCAGTAACTGTGATTTCGAGCATAAGCGGAGACTCAACGTTGCTTTTAATAGCATTGTACGTTATGTTTACGGAATAAAAAGATATGACCACATCTCTTCTTATTCGAGATCATTGTATGGTATTACCTTAGATAACCTATTTAAATTAAAAACATTAACCTTGCTTCATAACATTTTACAATCTCGCCAACCGGAATACCTTTTTAATAAAATTAATTTTCCACGATCCCAATGATCTTGTGATCTCCTACCAGTTCGCTGCTCATTCCTCGTATCTGAACGTCAGTTTTATGTACATGCCATTCGATTATGGAACTCTATCCCTCGTTCTATAAGAATGATAAGCTGTACGTCCCAGTTTGGAAAGGCACTTGGTACATTTTTTGGTTCACTTTAATTGAACTTATTGTGTTCATAGTGATGATGATTTTTGTTTTCTTTTTTGGTTTTCTTTTTTTTTTTTCTTCATATACTTAAAATTCATTTCATATTTTAAGCTCTAATTTTATTTTTATTTTTCATATTTTAAATTCCATAGCATCATTTAATTGAATTGTATTTCTCATTATTTTTATTTTCTGAAATGTACTTACCTAATTTTAACTTTTTTTCATAATTAATTATAAGTCCCTCTTGCAACTTGCTTATGTTTATTTACTAATAGTATTCCGATACTGATATTTACTCTAAGCAATAAGATACTGTATCTTACTGAGTAATGTTTAATAAAAATCAAATAAATAAATAAATAAATAAATATATTAAAGCCAGATCAGAAGGGTTGAGAAATTTCTTGCATCGTCAAACGAAATCTAAACACATGGGACCGTTTTTGGCTATGTCGAATATATGATCATTAGGGTGGTGCACATACCGAGAACTGAGCTTTGTTCAGTTTTCTGATTGCAAGTGCCGCTCATAGATAGGGACATGGGGCTGGGTTTCGTTTTAGGAAAAGAGAATAAGGTTGATTTTTTTTAAATTGTACATATTTACTTATATTCCTCGGTTGGCCATCTCACAACTTTTCAATGGAGTTTTTTGTAAGATAGAATCCAAGATTACTAGATTTATTGCAATACCATGTCTAATTTGTACATCTCAAAGCATTTTTTTTATTTGCTATTGTTGATAGATCATCGATTAAAGTTCAGTCCTAATTTTCGATATGTACATATTAACTTAGACTACTTAAACTAATCTCAAAAACGTATTTTTAAAATACGATTAATGCTTATAAAAGGTGGTTAAATTCTAAGGGACGATGTTGAATGTGAACCACACCTAAACGTCAAAAGTTTTTTTCTGCATTTCATTTGACATTTCTCAATTTCAGACTAATTCAATTTGAACCATGGAAAGAACCATGGGCGTTCAAATCAAAATGCATATCGTGCACTTCGTGATTTTTTCGGTCAATTTAATCGTCCAAATGTGCGTACAATCGTGCAAAAATTTGAGCAAACCGGGTCTGTAGGAGATGTGAAAACACCAGTACATGCTCGTTCAGCTGTCTACTGCAGGAAATACTGCTGCTGTTCGCGATAGTGTGGCTGAAGAGCCGTCCACCTCAACTCGTCGTCGTGCCCAACAATTGCACCTCTCACGCTCGTCGTTGATGAACATTATGCATAAAGACTTGAATTAACACGTTTACAAGGTGCAATTGACTGAAGAACTAAAGCTTCTTGACCATTTCAAGCGTCGTCAATGGTCAGAATGGTGGCAAGAAATGGCAACAGTGGATGATCAATTTTCGAAGAAAGTCATCTTCAGTGATGAGGCACATTTTCACCTCAGTGGATTCGTCAATAAGCAGAATTGCCGCATTTGGGCGAATGATAATCCAAGAGTGATTGTCAAAAAACAAATGCACCCACAAAGAGTGACTGGTTGGTGCGGTTTATGGGCTGGCGGCATCATCGGGCCGTATTTTTTTCTAAAATGAGGCCGGTCAGGCGGTTACTGTGAATGGTGTTCCCTATCGTGAGATGATAACGAACTTTTGATGGCCCGAATTGGAAGTTATGGATGTGGATGATACGTGGTTTCAACAGGACGGTGCCACTTGCCACACAGCTAACGAAACAATGGCTCTTTTGCGCGACAAATTCAATGGCCCTGTTATCTCACGTGGTGGCGATGTCAATTGGCCGCCAAGATCATGTGGTTTGACACCATTTGACTTCTTTCTTTGGCATTATTTGAAAGAAAAGGTGTACATCGATAAGCCAGCAACAATTCAAGAGCTAAAGGATGAGATAATTCGGCACATTAACGGCATAGAACCTTAATTATGCCTCAGCGTCATCGAAAATTTGGACCATCGGATGGAGGTGTGCCGCCGAGGTCGCGGCGGCCATTTGGCCAATATTTTGTTCCATACATAATTGAACCATATCAATAATATTATCATAATAAAAAGAAATGACAATAATTTCTTAAATGATTTGTGTTTTATTCAAAATCAACATCGGCCCTTAAAATTTAACCACCCTTTACTAAACATATATTTTACTAGCGAAGCGCTGCAGACTTGCACGGGAAGCTCTTATTATCTATAGCCAGATAATGATTGGATAACTTTATTCGCAAGAAAAAACGGATAGTCGCGAAAAACCGATAGTGTCTGATTTACAGTGAACAATTTTTGCTACTCGTATTTACGTCAAGTCATAAAAAATAACCATACAAATGTTAAAAATTGATCTTCGAAAATCTTATTTTAATCGAAAATGGGACCTAGGATTTTGATAATTTTTTTTTTCTTTCTATTAATTTTTACGATCTATGATTCAATACAAAAAATTTTGAAACTAAGTTATTACTGACTGTAAAAACCATAGAACCATTTTTTCGAATCTTGAATTTCTCATTATCTGCATAATGGACTTTAATGAAATTTTGTATAGAGAAGCTTCGGAAAGGTTTGAAAAGCAATGCATATCAAAACATAAAATTATATATTTTATTTTAAAATGTCTTTGCTTATCAGAAAAAATTTAATTTAAAAAAAAAACATTATCCAAGGCAAGAAACTTCCAACTTAACATCTCTGATTCTAATACTTTGAGAATTTGTTCGAACAAATAACTCAACCCCTAAAGCTCAAGTTTTTTTTTTTCTTCTTCAACAAAAATTCATGCTAAAATAAAAAAATACCAAAATTACCCACAACTTAAAGTTTGTTTTTCAAAGATGGAGCCGACCACAAAATATATCCTCGAAAACTTCTTCAAGATTCTTAATGGGGTAGAAAATCAACTTAAAGAAAAATTTAATAGAAAGGCCATAAAGGCCGATGTTCAGCCTTGTAAAAAAAGTATACCTCTAAAATTAAAGAGTCCTTTAAGTCGCACGGAATACTGAAGCATTTCACTGGCGATAGTAATCGATTATGTGGGAAATAATTAAACTCGAAATTTTGATCAAACTTGACAAAACGATAACAGAGAAAACAAAAAAATGTATCCCGAAATTCCATCCGTGTGTGTGTAAGTCTGCACCTCGACTTAAAACATAAACCGCTGAATCAATTTCCTTCAACTTTGCTGCTTAAGGGTCTTCGGTTATATCTCTGAGGTGAAATTTAATTTGGGTTCAAATCTGGAGTTGCCTGCCATACAGCGGTTATGAAAAATTTTATTTATCTCAAAAACGGCTATAACGATCTTGGAAAAAAATTATGTGTAATATTGTAGGCATGATTTACATTTTGTTCAAAAAAATTTCAATAAAGTGCTATTAATCGCAACGTTAACGTTTTTTTGAGTTCCGATTATCTCATTAACGGCTCCACCGATTTTGATCGAAAGTTTTAAACAGGGGCTCCTTTGAATTTTAATTAATATATTGTTACACACACCATACATTACCGACACAGAGCTTTATACTCCCACAGCGCCATCTGTTGGAAAATGGCATATCCACTTTATGGAAGGAACAAAAAGCTCTTTTCCAATGTCATATATCATATTTTCTCTTATTACAACCAACTAGAACATTCTAAGACGAGAACATTCTGGATTTAGTTTCGAGAACAACCAATTTGAGTATATAAGGGAGTGTTTACGGGGAGCGGCGGACAGTTTATTTTTGATTATGAAAGTGTGCAAAAGCTTTGCTTATTGGATTGTGGAAAGTGTTATTAAACAAGTGTGATTTAAATTTGAATAGAAGTGCTTGAGAAAATTCAATACCTTGAGAATTGATGGAGAGTTGTTTTTTGAAATGATGTTCGCAAATGTATTTAATTAAATAGCTATAATTTCAAACCAATATTTTTTACAGAAATTAAAAAAAAAATTACCTAAATTAAAAATTAAAAATAAGTAAAACTTCTCTAAATATAAAAACAAATACAGCCGGTTAGTAACGATTTTTTTTGTTGTAAAATTCGTTCTTATCAAAATATAGCCCGGACCTTTAAGAGTACACAGAACTATTTATATAAAAATCCTTAAAGTACTTTTTGATAGAATTAGTTGTTGGATTAAGAGTTTTATGCGACTTAAAGGAAATATTATTTCAAGTTTCCCATAGTGTAGATGTGTCAAATAATAGTCCTTCAATTTTGCTTCAAATTTTGTTTTAAATTTTTAATGAATGCAAAACATCACCCTAGAATCTTAATCGGACGTGTAAAAGAAGTTTGATTATACCAAAATTCCCAAGAAAATGATGTCCTCCGAAATCTTCCTCGTCATTTAATAATCCCGAAAAAGTGCGCCCCTAATTCAAAGTCTTTGTCATATCGTCGTTCGCAATTTTGTTCCACAATTATTATGCGCTGTATCCCTGTTCAACCGGAACTTGTCGTCTGGAAAGGGATACAAATTGAAGATATACACATAGATAGATGATGAAGTGAAAAAGTTTTACGACATCAAATTGGATTAAAAAAAAATCCTTCATATACATAAATTCATCGTTAATGGCCTTGCCAACCCTACGATTAATATTTAGTGAGTTTTTTGTTTACTCTAAGTTGCTGTTGTTTAGTATTAAATTAAATAAAGCAAGTTAAATTATTTATAGGATGTAAAAAATGTTGACGCATAATTTAATCCAATAAATTTATGCAAATACGTGGTGATGCTTAATTTCTTAATGCCTTTTCGATGACTTTGATGATTTCAATGAGGCGGTGAGAAATTAAGATTTGTCTGTCAAGTGGAGGGTTTAACTTTTAATGAAGTTTAAGTTTTTTGAAATTTTTTTTTAACAACTTCTTGCGATTAAAAGGGGGATGTGTGTGACGCCAGTGTATGTATTATAGCTCCGGAATATCTAGTCTAGCAGGCTGGTAAAACCTTGATGAATATTTTATCGAACTCTACATACATCCTCTGCCTACTCGTAAAAACCAAAAGATAGTGATTATGAGTTTTTAACTAACGTTATAAGATCAATTTAAATACACAAACATCTATAATTATGTACATTATGAGGGTTCTGGATCTACTTTGTTGTTGGTACTTCCTCTTATGGTTAAGGTTTAAGGATACATGTACATTTTATATGATTTATAACCTATAACCAAAATAATATATCTGCTAAAAATTTAAATGAGAAATAGATTCAAGTTTTGTTGGCATTCAAAAATTGCCTAAACGAGCTTAAGAAGTTATGGGGAACGCCAAGTTCAACCAACGTCAGTATCTACGTAAATGCTCTATTAGGTCCCAAAAATTAAAAAAAATTGTATCTGTATATATATTAAAGTGTATGTTATTCTTTTAGGTAATAAGATAACAAAAGATTCCATTACGTTTATTGAAAATTTTAAAATCGTTGAAAAAATTAAAAAAAATCTATACAGAAATTGTAATCTTTTTTTTAAGAAAAAATATTAGCGTTGCAATCCTATGTTTTTATTATTATGCAAATAAAATTTAAATTTCAAGAAAAATCATCGATCGAAGTTTGAAATCGCCGCCTGAGTACTTAAATGCCCCATATCCAAACAAATTATTCTCCGAGAAACGACCTACAATTTTCTGCTGATTCCGAACGACTAAAAACTGAAAAACTTCTCGCAATTTCGTCTGTCTATTCGACTACAGCCTAAGCGGCTCGGCTGATTTTCTTTATACTTAGCAAAAAGTATTTTTAAATCCCCCCACAAGTTTTTTTTTTTTTAACTAAAATAAGGGTATAACTATATGCTTTTTTTCGAAATTTAATAAAAACAATTTTTTTTCTCAAAAATTGTTAAAAAGATTTAAAACAATTCAGCAAATGTTATTTAGTTTAAGCTAGGTATTGCTTGAAAAATAAAATTCACTACTGATTCGCTCAAATTTGCTGTTATTAAAAGACTACGAATTTTAGAAATTAATTATATTAGAGAAAACAATTTATAAGCATAAGATTAATTTTGTTCACTCTTTTAATTTTGAGAGATAAGAACACAAAAACAGAATACCATGTGATTTCTTAAGCAAATCTGAATTTGTGCCAAGAATAAAAATTAGATAGCTAGCAGTTGCTTAAAAAGATAAGCTTATAACCAAAATATTTAAAAGATTTTTATGAAAATATTTTGGTATTTATTATTATGCGAATACAAATTAAATTACCAAAATAGAAATATTGACCCGTTTTTGAGATATTGAATTTAAAAAAAAATCATTTATTTTTCTTTTTTTTATTCAAAAAATATTTTTTTTTTTAAGTTTTGAAATGCGATGTTTTTTTAACTTCTTAGAAGCTTTTCTTTAAAAATTAATAAATAAAATAAATTTTTCTATGGTAGTTTCAGTCAGTACCTATAATATGTATGTTAATTCAAATTTTTACTTGCGAAAAAATTAGTAGTTTTGGTACCCCCCTTGGGATCATTTTTTTTGTTTTTGATTTTCTCAAAAACGGTTTCACCGATTTTGATCATTTTTTTTATGCTAAAGCTTCCCAGCAGTTTAAATTTTATTGTGTATTCAAATTTTCCAAACAAATTTTTTTGAATTTTAAAAAAAAAATTTCAAAAACACAATATTTTGAAAACCCCATGCTCGATTTTTTCAAAACTTGATTATTAAAAGTTTGGAAAAATAATCTACAAGATATGAGAGAAATAAATTCATTTTACCTAGAAATAACGGTACCCTCCATACAAATGTTAAAAAATGGTTTTCGAAAATCGTATTTTTCTCGAAAACGGTTCCGAGAATTTCGCTTAAATTTTTTTCTTTCTATTATTTTTTAATATCTGTAATTTAATAAAAAAAAATTTGAAAACAAGATATTACTGACTGTACCTACCATAGAACTATTTTTTGAATTTCTCATTATCAGCACAACGAATTTTAATGAAATTTCGTGGAGAGAAGCTTCTAAAAAGTTTAAAAAACATATTGCATTTCAAAACTATAAGAAAAATATTTTTTTGAATTTTGAAAAAAAAAATCAATTTTTTGTTTTTTTTTGAAAATTCAATATCTCGAAAACGGCTCAATACTTTTTTTTGTAAATTTAATTTTTACTCAAACAATAATAAAAACTTCAAATTGGTGTACCAACATTTTTCTTAAAAATGTTCTAAAATTTTCTTATATAAAACTTTATTTAATTTTTGTTCTTGCATAAATCTATTATTTTCTTGAATCACATGGCATCCTATTCTTACCTTTAAATACTAAAGGAGTTTTTTTTAGTCATTTAAAAAATAAATTTTATTCTTATGAACGGTTTCTCTAATAACATTCATTTTTGAAATTCTTAGTCTTTTACATAGGAGCAAGTTCCTGCGACCCAGTCGTGCATTTTATTTTTATTGAATTATAGATCGTAAAAATCAATCGGTAAAAATTTTATCAAGATTCGAGAAAAGTACAATTTTCGAAAAACTTTTTTTGACATTTGTATGGTGGCTACCGTTATTTCTAGGTAAGATAATTTTTTTCCCACGTCTTGTAGATTATTTTCAGAAACTTTCATTTGTCAAGCTTAAAAATAATCGAGCATAGGGTTATCAAAATATTGAGTTCTGAAAAAAAAAAATTATTTTTTTTTAATCCAAACAATATTTTTTGAAAATTTGAATACACAATAAAATATAAACTTTTGGGGAGCTTTAGTATAAAAAAATGACCTATATCAGTAGGTAGCGTTTTTCCGAAAATCAAAAACAAAAAAAAAGTTCCAAGGGGGGTACCATTAATAACCATTTTTCGGAAATTTTTTTCAACCATTACCTTGCTTAAATTAAATGAAATTTTTAGAATTTTTTTTAGATCTGTGGAACGGTGTTTGAGAAAAAAAAATCAAAAAAAAATCAAAAAAAATCGTATAGCAGGTACTGTTATTTTTGGTCTTAAAAAATGAAAACAAAAACGTGTGTGTGGGGGGGGGGGGGGGCGGCAATTTAACAACGATATCTATCAAATTTAACGGAAATCGACCCAGTCTTTTACACATGTAAGAGCAAGTTCGTACGATCCAGTCGTGTATTTTATTTTATTTTATTTTTATCGCATACCGTTTTATATTGAACATATAAATACATTTTGTTTATGTTTTTTGGTCGGAAGTCGGAAGTCCAAAGGGAAACGTACTACTTACAGATTGTATTTTAATTTCAAAAAATTTAATTCAATTGAAAGTTCAAATAACCTCAACTCCAAAACGCGTTTCGCCCAGGTACGATAGAGGGCTCATCAGTTAGATGCTGTCGTAGTCGTAGCCTTCTAAGACGCAATTATTACTGTGTATAAATAGTTTTCTTATTTCAAAAAATTGGTTCGAATATTTTGACGTTAGTATAAAATTTTATTGATTAATTAATTATTATAATTTTATTTTTTATTATTTTACTTAGACTACTATGTACTTACTACACAACAAAAAATTAATTTAGAGTAATCTGTCAGGAATGGTTTTTGGAAATTTGGGATAGGTACACAGCATTTAGAGATTCATAAGGATTCACTATTTATAAAATTCGTGCGACGTTAACCATATATTTGCGCAGATTTACCTGCCTACGTAAATTAACTTACATAATAATTTTTGTGTGGAATAACCTTGATTGAACTTAAGCTCTGATTTCCTTGAATGTACATACAAATACATTTTATAAGAACAAACATAACCGAACAAAATACTAATTATAATTAAGTATACTTTTTTCGTCCAATCGATACTTTGAATTCGAAAAAAAGGTTGTATTTTATACTTTTAACAAAAAGCTTATTCGTCTTAGAAATACCTTGTATAACAGTTTGAAATTTGAAGTGAATGGGATAAAGCTTTTGTTTTTTCGAATTTGGTTGTAATATTTGCTTTAGTTCTTTGGCAACGGAAAAGCTTTTCTATTAAAATAACTTTAAGTTGAAGTTATATTTGAATTTGAATTCAAAAATATTTCCACAAAATTGTGAGCAATTCAATCCAAATTCTGTTTAACAATTTTTTTTTTAGAAATACAAAATTGATACTATCCTGTTGAAAATAGTAATTAAGTGTATTAAATTTTTTTTTAAATATTTAGTTTTTCTCTAAACATTTCCTTTTGGTAATTTCGCAACGAATCCCCAAAATTTTTCAACACAAAATCCGGAATAGATTCTTTGAAAAGTTTCTTTGATATTTGGAGTGATATCACTGTATTAACGATTGACTTATGCGTGTTTGAAACTATTCATTGATACAGAATAATTATTCTACATTAGACAATTACATACAGTATATAAACCAACTGAGATTATTTAAGGTTGAGTTTCTCATTGCTGAATTCCTTTAAAAAAGCCTTTTCCCCAAACGTATTACAAAATCAACACTTGAAAGGAAACAAATTGAATAAAAACAAGAATTCTGCGAACGCCGCCGGAGCTTGCTACGACTTTAATCACAATGCTGTAAGGTATGTAGTTGGTTTCCTCCAGGTGTTGATGTATGTTCAAGGGAATATACGAATCAGTGTTCATCTGTATGCCTGCAAACGATAAATAAATAATTATACCTATACCATATTACTTCCTTACACCCCAATCACATCCCATTCCACCCTATTGGCAATGGTTGGATATACAGAATATGTAACATTTACGTTTAAGCATTATATTGGGGGTTGAGTAAATAATTTTTACTTCCTGGTCGACTTCAACAACCATCGGCTTCAGAGTTATCGGGGACAGGCGTTTTCTTTTATAAGGAAAAAAATCTACCTTTTGGAGAAATAGGCGACGGAAAAATAAATCTAACTAAATGCAGTATTTATTTTCCTGTTCTTTATAAATAAGCAAATAGACTAGTTTAGAAAGTAAACTAATGTCTATGTGTTCCAGTTTTAGCACCAGGGTGTATAAATATATGGCTATAGAGGTTTTCAACAGTATCTACACATATAAGATAAGATTTATATCTACATAAATGTCTCTGGAAAGAGGTTTACTTGTTGTCCGTTTAGGCATCTTAAAGCGGTTTTTTCCATAGATTCAATCGAAAATTAATTGTTTTATTTATAAGTATGATATA
Organism: Philhelius festivus; assembly: GCA_963931855.1. Lineage (NCBI taxonomy): Eukaryota > Metazoa > Arthropoda > Insecta > Diptera > Syrphidae > Philhelius > Philhelius festivus. Next base: position 238,985,065 of record OZ007554.1, read on the forward strand.
CATTGGGTTTCATTGGGGTTTTGGGGGTCTCTTGACTGCTTAAGCTTGTGATACGAAACATTTATTCGCAATTCGTTTGATTAACCCTTTAGTCATATAGAGAGATGCTTCAATAAAAATGTTTGGGCATCAAAGGACTTAAAAAGTGTTTTTAGTTAAAAAGGAAGTTTGATGAATTTCCTACAAAAATATGGAAGAACTTTTCTTCCTACGTTGAATTTGTTTTGAAATATTCGATTCCCCAACATTATGAATGGGAATTAAGTATTTTTGAATATAATAATTTCGAGTTTCACGCAGATTGAGTAAAGGTGTAAAATCGAATATTAATACTAGAGAAAAAGTTTTCTAAAAAAATATTGAAATAACAAACAGAAAAATTATAATTTTGAAAACGCATCTCACACCACTTCAATGACCCTTTTCGTTGTTGTTTAATGATTTTTTTTTGTTTTTTATTTAAAAATGGACCGACAAAACGCCAAGAAGTCTTTTTAAAGACGCAGAACATTTCATAGAGAACCTAAGCACATATTTAATCTCATCATTCCTGTGTGAGTGATTTTGGCAGGAATGTAAGTGTCCAATTTTCGGACGAGAGCAAATGTCTAAGATGAGAAGCAATATTCATGACAAGAGATACTCTTGGAGGATTTGGGCCGTCCTCGCTTTTTTATTTAGGTACATGAATTGCCGCATTCCTTTACAAATAAAATGCATGACTGGGTCGCACGAACTTGCTCCTATGTAATAGACTAGGAATTTTAAAAACGGATGTTATTAAAGAAAATTGTTCATAAGGATAAAATGATTTTTTTAAATTCTTTTAGTAGTAAGAGATAAAAACAGAATGCTATGCAAATATGAATTTATGCAGGAACAAAAATTATAAGTCGTTGTAGTGGTTCCTTAAAAAAATAAGCTTTAATGTACAAAATTTTTAAAACATTTTTAAGAAAAAATGTTGGTACACCAACCTTAAGTTTTTATTATTGTACGAATAAAAGTCTAATTTCCAAAAAAAAATACTAAGCCGTTCTTGATATATCGAATTTTTCAAAAAAAAAAAAAATAGATTTTTTTTTTTTAAATTGAAAAAATATTTTTTATTAAGTTTTTAAATGCAATGTTTTTTAAACTTTTTAGGAGCTTCTTTATAAAAAATTTCATTAAAATCCGTTATGTCGATAATGAGAAATTCAAAATTCAGTCAGTAATATCTAGATTTAAAGTTTGTTTTTATTAAATTATAGATCGTAAAGATTAATCAAAAGAAAAAAAATTTTAGCAAAATTCTCGGAACCGTTTTCGAGAAAAATACGAATTTCGAAAACCATTTTTTAAAATTTGTATGGAAGGTACCGTTAGTTTTAGATAAAATACAATTTTTTTTCTCAAATCTTGTAGATTATGTTAAGAAACTTTTACTTAGCAAGATTGAAAAAAATCGAGCATGGGGTTTTCGAAATATTGAGTTTCCAAAAAAAAATTTTGGTTTTTTTTTTTTAATCCAAAAAAATAAAAATTGAAAATTTGAATATGTAATAATATTCAAACTTTAGAGGAGCTTTGGCATAAAAAAAATTATTTAAATCGGCTGTACCGTTTTTGAGAAAATCAAAAACAAAAAAAATGGACCCAGGGGGGCTACCAAAAATAACAATTTTTTGTAAAATTTTTTTTCAACCATTAGCTAGTTTTAACCAAATGAAATTTTTCAAATTTTTTTTAAAAAATTCTGTGGGACAGTTTTTGAGAAAAAAAAATTTATAAAATTTGGAAAAAAATCGTATGGCAGGTACCGTTATTTTTGGTCTTAAAAAAAAAACAGAAAAAAACATTCGGGGGGAAAAAATTAAAACCCATATCTAGGTACCAAGTTTGAAGAAAATCGGCCGAGCCGTTTAGGCTGTAGTCGAACCGACAGACAGATAGGCAGACAGACAGACAGACAGACAGACAGAATTGCGAGACCCACTTTTTTGGTCTTCGCTATCATCGTAATGTCAACTTTGATCAAACTCCCGGGTTTGATATTTCTTACGAATAAATAACTTGCCTTATAGTACTTGTAGATGTGGTCAAAATAATAGTAGTATTGAACAAAAACTTAAATAAGTTAATCTTCTAATTTTAAAGAAATAAATAGTCATCTGATTTTCAAGTTAATGTTTTTTAGGCTTTTTAATTTCATAAAAAAAATAATTTTCAAATTCATTAAATTAGTTGGTAATTTCAAATCTATCCAAGTCATACAGAAAAACAGCGGTCAAAAAAATAGTAGCGCATTCAAAATCCACCTTTAAATATTACAAAAGGAAAAGTTAATAGACAATTTCAATTTCTACCATAAGTCGAGTATTTGAACCTTAAATAAATATTTAGTTGGATGCCCCTTGTTAAAAATATCAGCAGCATAACGAAGTTGCGTCGAATTGATAAGATTTACGCATCTTTTTACAGGTATGGACCACCAAGACTACAACTAGCAACATACCTCGTGACATCGCACCAAAGATTTTCTATAGGGTTGAGGTCTGGGGACTGCGCAGGCCACTCCATGACATTAACCCTCTTTTCTTGGAATCACTGCTTCGCAAGTTTACTTGCATACTTTGGGTCGTTGTTTTGCTGAAAGACCCATTTCAGTGGCATTTCATCTTCAGCATATGGGAACATAACTTCCTCTATGATCTTCACATAAAGATGTTTATCCATAATGTCTTCAATCCGGTATATGGCACCAACACCATATAAGGAAAAACATGCCCAAACCATTATGCTGGATCCTCCATCTTTTACTGTCTTAGCTGTGAAGTGTCGATTATATTCCGTGTTTGGAGGCCTTCTTCAATAGATGACGAGGTCTCTTTCCACCATATAACACAATCTTGGTATCGTCTGACCACAGAATATTTCTCCAAAAAAACATGAATATTCGGGGACTTACCAATAATTTTATTTACACTACTATTATTTTGACCGCAACTCTATGTACTTTTCAATATTGGGAATTATTATGTTAATCATTAACTCACCCAGTCTCAGATCTGTCCCACTTTCTTAGCTTCCTGTAAACTAATACAACTATGGCCATTTTGAATCTATGCCCAGATTGGTACGCCTCCCAAATAATTTCCATTACTTTATAGATTTTCATCCCTTCGAATATCTCTCAACACCACAAACTTTCGCCCTTCTAGTTTTTAACTTAAGATAAGCTTAGATTGTCTAAGTTTGATGTTTAAATAAATAAATAAATAAGAGATAAGACTCCAACTCCACGTAGACAATAGATTTCCATCATATTTATTTTTCCTTTGCCAAAAAGTAAATTTCGTATCTCTAATATTCTTCTTGAAAACGTCTGTTTTTCAATTATTTAGCTCCTAAAAGGATTTTTGTTATGTTTAAGCTGAGGATATTCTATCTTGTTACAAAAATAGTTCCTAAAACTATTGTTCTACGATATGAATTTACTCGTATCATTCTTTGTATTCTTCTCTTTGGATTTCAAAATCATAAATCATCCTCTAGATGTTAGGGAAATATTTTTCTTCTTTGAATGTTTGCGGACATAAAATTAGTTAAATCTTCTATTGAAAAACACAAATCGACTCGTCATTCGAGTGCACATGACTTCGATATCGACTATCCATTACTATCTTAATAAAAAAAAAAATACATTTAACGCAAACACTAGCATCCCATCATGGCAATCGGATGGCGAATAGCCAAATCATGTAATTGCACCAGTAAACCATGAAACATCACCAATTTAGCTTTTACCCCATATACTCGTATGTATGTATGAAGCCTTAATGAATGTTGATGCTTTATTAGCCATTTTCCTAAATCTGTCCACCGCACCGGTTTTCATCTGTTTTGAACAACTGAGCGAACGAGCTAGCGAGGGTCGGCAATTCTTTTATTCAAAGGACACATCATCATCACCATTACCATCATCGCCATGGTCGATGGTCGTCCTTACAGTTGAACATGTGATTGCACTCATCTCATAGAAGCATCGAACCAAACCAATAGATGCGAAAGCTTTGTGGTAAATCTCTGCAACAATGCCCCAGTGCCGAACACGTAAGCGTGTAGTTGGATGATTTCTAATTTTATTTAGAAACATCAGATTATTGCTCGTCTATTCGAATGTTATGGTGCCTTTAAAGAGTTGATTTCTCTGAGGTTTTTTTTTGGTTCTTTGTGTTTGAATACTGAAAGTGTTGATTGGGGGATGGTGATATGTCGATTTATTTATATTAAAACCCAAAATGGGTTGATTTCTACGTAAAACTTAAATCTATTTAATTTAATATATAATATTAATATAATATTAATCAGAAAAAGTTGTTTGAGAATTTATTCATAAATTTATTGAGTTTTATTATAAGTAATGAAAAGTTTTCTCCATTAAATAAAATGTTTAAACTATTTAATATTTACAATCTTATATATGTATAACAATTTGTTTGATAAAACAATAATTAATTCATGTCAATTTAAATCAACATTTTTCCATGAAATTGTTTAAGAATCTTAATAAGAAATCTTGTAAAAACTAGCAATTTAGTTATGTAAATAAATAAATGTTATGTTGGTTATACTTTCATAATTACTCATAGTTGGCGATCATAATAAATTCAATGAATCTCGATGTTAGATTTTGTGTATTTTTATACGAGTACATATTATGACATTTTTCTTTGACTACAAATGTAGCTATTCAGCGCCATCTAAGCTCCCTTTATTTCAACAAGAAATTTAGTTTATGCTCAGTCTGATTGCTGACATAAATTGTATTCAAATAATTGGGTGATTCTACAAACAATGAAATAAAATGATACAAATTTCGACGACATTTTTGGATTCCAAAAATCGTAAGAGTTGTTCTTGTTCTAAATGATCATTAGAACGGCCCTTTGCGTTGTTGAAAGCGGCCAGTTAAGAAAATAAAAAATGACCGAGTTTTTTCTTTGGTACACATTGAAATATAGAAATTAAATTTAATTATTCTTCATAAACATAAAAATTCATGGTAAATAAATATTATTTAGCATTTTATTAAGAGAATATAATATATTATAATTAAATATTTTTTTTTCTAAGAATCAATCTAAAATAAATTATGTTCTTTTTAAAAATTTTAAAAATACTTCGCAATGAAGTTCGAAGTTCAATATAACTGAAAATGTATCAGGTTTCTGAATAAAATATCATTTGCTCATTTATTAACCAGGGGACTGTGGCCAAGGGACTGAGGTTTTTCATGGTTTTTGCGCAAAAAGGTATTAAGGTTTTACTTTAAAAAATAAAAATATATATATAATATTACAGTTTTATTAAACCTATACTATACTTCTAACAAATATGCCTTCTTACATACAAATTTGTTTTTTAAAACCTCACCAGAGGACTGATAATCTAAAGGGACAATCCATGACTTCTTGCACAAATGTCTTTTTCACAATACTAACATAAGAAACAGAATCGATTTGCACCACAATTTTATTGTAAGGAGATTTAGTACTTCAAATTGCCAGTATGCTAAGTATGAGACCTGAAATAAGAGAACGGTAATAATTTTTTCTTTTCGAAAACGCACTGGGGACACGTCAGGGGACTGAGAATCAGACACTTTGAAGAATTTTTTGAACAAGATAAAATAAGGTCAACATAATAATATTATTAGGCCAGGTAGATATCACCAAGATTTAATTTTATAAAAAAAAATCAGATTAAATAATTGAACGGATTTTAAAATATTTCTTGGGCCACCAAAAATTCCGTCGTTTCTAGAATCACCCAATTGTATTGCCTTTTGTTAAAATTCGCTGACTGACTGACTTTTTAAAAAATACAATTTTATAAATATATATTTTGCCGGCTAGAAGTCATAAACGTTTTCATTTGTGATACAAAAAAAAATTCAATATTTATGTGTTTTAAATAAATTAAGAAAACTGCAACTATAGTGATACAAATTGAAAATAATTTCCAATGTTACGTTTATTAAGAAAAATTTAATAATGAACACAATTTAATAAGACTCAATTTATAGCCAAGATCTCGGGGGGAACTTGATGTAAGACTGACTGTATTTGTAACTAGGTATATCGTAAAATCTGTAATGCTTGCATATACACTGATAGAAAAACGGATTGTAAAATCAAATACGATCGTATAGAAAACACAGTTTTAAGCAAAAGCAACCTAGTTTCAAAGCGAATCGTATTAATTTTAACATCGAAATACATTTTTGTAACATTTAAAGTACACTCATAGAAGTTTTAAAAATGTGGCATAATTTATTTTACTGCGCGATTTGCCGTTTAAAAGACGCTTTGACAATGTTGGTAAATTTTTTTGTTTCTAAATATAATGCACTTTCTTTCGAAGTATTGCATATTTGAGTCAACCTTATTTCAAAGTTCATTCATCGTACAAATATTGCGTAGTTAATTGTGTGTTGAAGTCTAAAGATACAAATAACAGTTATATCTATAGTAAATACATATATCTATACTATTTCGACAAAATCGATGTAAGATCAAAGTAGAACAATGTTTTGTTTATTCTTACATTGATGCTACTTTCAATTTACTGGTTTCGTTTAAAAGTGCATTATTTTGAATTAGATCAGTGCGTTAATCAGCCATGTGCTAAGCGTGTCGCGAATGAATATAGTTTGAATATTTTCGCCCCTATTACAGAATTCGGCGAATGAGCTAAAGTGACAGTTTCAATTTATTTCCAAACTTTTGCTATTACTGAATCCGACGAATGAAAGTTGAACGAATGTCGGTCGCATGCCCTGCACCACCGACATTCTGTTCAACTTATCTGGTATTACTAAATCCGCAATCCATCCGCATTCCATACAATTTCTATCATTTTACATTCGCACCAATTTCGAGACGAATTTGAAGTGAATTTTTGATTAAGCGAAAAAAAAAACGAAAATAAGCAATGGAAAGCACAAAAATGTAAGTCAAAAGCTTATCCATACTGAATGTTAAAGTGTTTGCTTAACAAATTTTAATAGAAAACGGAGAACTAACAACGCAACCGGAGAGCCAAAAATCTAAAAAAACAAAAACAAAGCACACGGTTGGTATTGAACCATCCTACATCCAAGTACTAACCACGCACTACGATGCTTGATTTCGTTGATCGATAGCGATGCTATTATTAATGCCTAGGCCGTTGAATAAATGTCTGTATCTGACAGTGTCGATAGGAAAGTTCATAAATGATAAGGTAATTTTAGGAATCGACAATGTAGTTCATCCGGCGAATTTCATAATTCAGTTTTACAGCGGATGCGGATCGAGTCAACTCACCGGGAGTAAAATTCTGCGAATTCTGTAATCGACATGTCTATTTATTTGTACTTTGTGAGTCAATACGACAAGAGTGAACACCGAACAGTGTAAAAGCATCTTAGTGAAAAAATGGAAGATATAAGGATTCTTGACGAAAACGGACAATTGATTCATTTCATCAATTTGCCTCTACCAGGAGAACCCCACCTCAGCAAAACCGAAGGTAAACAACAATTCTAAAATAAATTAAACATACTCGTATATTGATCAAAAACATAATTCTTTTTCACTAGTCTGCCTACAAGTTCTACAACATTTAAGTTCTTATTACTAATAATTGCGTAAGTTTTGTACTTTTTGCATATAATTTTTATTTTTAATAAGATAGCAAATGTAATTTTCTTAATAAAATTATTAAGATGTAAAAATATTATTGAATGAATGTTTATATGTTATTTGTAAAAAAGTTATTTCATAAAAAATATGTGTAATATGTAGTAAATATTATTAATAAAATAAATGAATTCCAAATTAAAAAATTGATTTTTTTTTTAAAACTCCAATGAAAAATAGTTCATTTTTGTTGAATTCTTTTAAAGTTGATGTTAGTAAATTCATATTTGAACCAACTTGAATAAAAGTTGAAATATACTTCTTCTCACGTTAAAATTTTTTAATTTTATAAGGAATTATTCTTGGATTGAACCTTTAACGTGGTACTTTCTGCGATGCAATATTGTGGTTCAAAGTAAAAAAAAATGCTCTTTTCAAAGTAATGTTCATTTCAATCTAGAATGAGTTCACTTTGATTCAATACGTAAGCAAAGTTAAATTAAGGTTGAAACATAGTTATTTCAAAGTTGAATGCATTTGGATTCAAAATGAATAATGTTTACATCGAAATGTATGCGAAGTGTTCTTAAACTCGGATATAATTGATTTTACGTTGCAGTATTTAAAAATTGAAGTTGAATCATAGTGTATTCAAAGTTTTGTGTAATTCAATCTACGATGGGTCATAGTCGTATCAATGTTGTTATTAATAATTTGAAATATTAATGTATTTGTTTTAACGATGACTCTATTTTCAAAACGTTGTTAAACTTAACTTTGGGCATATTCGTTTCAAAGTAGAGAAACACTTTGATTTTAGGTCGACCTACTTTGATTCAAAAATTTTCGGCGTTGTCGCCAAATCGTTCCGAAACATTTTTGAATTAAGGTTGTTTTCATTGATTTTACGTTGTTTTTTCCCTCAGTGTCATTATTATATTTTTTATGTAGTCAATGAATTCTATATACTACATAATAAATCAATGTTTAGAGAGTACATAGTAGAAGTGTTTTGTTAATAATTTGTTATGGAAAGTCGATTAAAATGTATCACATGTTTAGTTATGTATAAGGCAATTCAAGCAAGCGTTATACAATAATTTAAAAAACTTTAATTTTGTAATTAAAAATTAAAGAAATAGACTGGTGTACAACGTGTACATACATATTCATATAGGTGCTTAGAAAGTAACCATTTTTACTCAACAATAAATTGCTCTTTTAATTTTTATTTTTTATTTTAAAACTTTATTTATGTGCTTACTTTTAAAATGAAATTGCTTTGGAATTCCATAAAATCTTGGCTACTATTCTGCATTATTAAGCTCTATACTTTCCGTGAGCACAAAAATTATTTTTCCTCATTTTAGTTTCGATATACTAAAGCATTTAATAGAGTTTGGCATGAAACTCTTTTTATCGAAAATGCGTGCATTTGGTATTGAGGAGTCTTTTCTTTGTTGGATTGGAATTTACCTTTCTGACCGTTTAATTCTGATATACAAAGCGCCGTTTTGTCTCCGACACACGAAAGTACCCTCATATTCGTTTCCAGACTCACAACCCTTTTCTTCGGCTTTGGAACTGAAACGAAATATACCATCCATGCCATTATCCTTGAATGGCACTTGCATCAAAGGAACTGAAAATCTGTCCATAGTCGGTATGCTTGTTAATGACCATCTCTTGGAATGTTCATAAGATTGACGTAGATAAATACGCAGCGAAGTAATTAGGTTTCTTAAAAGATGCAAACAATTCTTTTCCCCTACTCATCTGGCTATGATCTATAAGGCAATTATATGCCCAAGACTTGGGTATAACTCTCACATCTGGACAGGAGCCCCCGTTACTCATTTAAACCTGTTGAATAGAGTTCTGAATAGAGTCCTAAGACTTATAGAGAACACAACCAAAGGAAACTATAGTTTCTCTTGAACACAGTTATAGCTTCTTCTGCCTTTCATTGTTTTATAGCGATTTCTATTCACAATGTTCAATTGAAATAACCAGTTGCCAGTCTGAGGGTTGGAATCAAATGATTCCACAATAATACTTGTCTATAGCTGGGAATGCTCATCAGTTTACCCTGCAGCCTGACTTTGTTCTTTGTTCTTTCTTTAGCCGCACTACTAGAATGTGGAATACCTTGCCCCTCCCGATTCCCCCCCCCCCTTTGATACATAACCTTTCAAAACCAATGATACCTCCCATTAACTCCTCTCTTGCCATACACTTATTTTTCGAAATTTTAGAAAATATTTTTTTACTTAAAAGCAGCTCGACTCGACTATAAAGTTACGAGTAGGTAGTGGTTGACAAAACATTTTCGAAAAATGGTTGTTAATGGTACCCACTGTGGAACCATTTTTTGTTTTTGATTTTATCAAAACGGTCCAACCGATTTTGATCATTTTGTCTTATGCTAAAGCTCTCCAACATTGTATTGTTTATTCAAGTTTTAAGAGAAATTTTTTTTTGATTTAAAAAAAATTTCAAAAACTCAATATTTTGAAAACCCCATGCTAGATTTTTTTTGAAACTTGATAAATAAATTTCTTAATACATTTTAAAAGATGTGAGAAAAAAATAATTATTTTACCTAAAAATATCGGTATGCACCATACAAATATTCGAAATGATAAAGAAGAGGACAACGAAAGGTTTAAAGGCGGAAGTCAAAGAGTATTCAAGCTACTACCTGCTACACTAGGCAACCAGCAGTGTACTTCTTACTAGTAATTAACTAATAAATCCGAGAAATTATCTATACCTAGTACACTAGATTGATACTTAAGACAAATGGAGGCAAAAGGAATCTTATCTTCATTAGATTCCACCCTTGCTTTAGATTCTCCTGCGAGAACCGAATGTGAATTGTAAAAAAAAAAAACGAACGAAATCTATTTATGGAGTATCTTCTATGTGTGTATCTTTTTTTGAAATTTTCGTGGGCGCCTCAGAGGTATGCAAAGTTTGTTGGTTAGTTCGCCCTGCATATTATTTACAGTTAAATCTTAGCGTTATGTTGATACTTTGATTTGTAGATGGTGCTTCGTCGGTTGGGGGATAAAAGTGCAACATCGTTACAGCACTATGTCATTCGCATAATTGTATACATTGATTATATTCCTCGTAGATATATCAATCCCTTCATTTTTAAACGATACCTTAATATTCAAGGAAAGAGAGGACATAAGAGTACACAAGATGCATTTTTTGCCTCAATTTCGCTGACATGTTCACTCTATCCCAAACTTTTGCTGTTAAATTTTACAAATTTAAATGGTAATGCCAATGCTGATAGCTTAATAAACACTAGGCTGATATCAACGATAGTGCTAAGTGTCAAAATTTAATCAACAGTTGAATAACTATAATTGGAGGAAAGGTTATCCATTAGTTACTGAACACCCTGTAATTACTTTTATCTCAAGTAAAAACGAAATATGAATAAACAATATAATAAAGTGAAATTGCAGTGGGCGATCGAGAATACTTTTAAGCTGTCAAGGCTACAATATGGGGAGAAAGTTGTAACTCGATGTTCTTTGGCTGTCATTTTTTTCGAAACTATTATTCTGCGTTTTTTAACAGTATGGCAAATAATTTTCATTTGATGTGTATTTTTTATCTGTTTACATCACCAAAATCTCGAAGTAGAACTGACATTTAACGCCATTTGCAAAAATCATAGCATCTTTCGATTGGCTGACAACTTTTGCGCCATCTTGAAGTTTGCTTTTGTATTATTAATTAAGATTTTAATTAAACAGTTTCAAGGCTTATGTGTCAAAAAGCTGGTGAATAATACGAATAATGTTCAGATTTTCATATATGTATATACGAGTAATGTAAAATGAATCAATAATATATCCATCACAGAATTGCGATGGGTTTTCGAAACAATGACTTTGAGTGTTGAAGAATGTGAATTAGAATCGGCGACATTTAAATAAATGAAACCCATCTTCAAACGGAAAGAACTGGTGACTTGCCATATGTGTGGCACCAATTTGTCAAATAAATATCAACCTGCTCCTTATAATGAAAATTCGTTCCATATACATTACACGTGCCAATGTACAAAATCCTTCAGCGAAATTCCATCTCTTCTTCGTGACCTATTCAACTTTAAGGTAAAATTAAATAAGTAAAATCCTGACCCTATTTAAAGAGCACCAATGCGCAATTGCACAACCACACACACCTACCAATGGAACTTCCTAAAAAAAACATATAAATATACGTTTATATGTACATAATTGCCTACAATTAAATTGGACACTTATTGCTAACGTAAAATATTGAACGTAAGCGTTCCGAGGGAATTTTCTTGTAAAAGTTCTTTTCCGTCATCGCGGAAGACCTATTGTCCTAATTCCACACGAAGAACCTTCTGTCGTTGGTGCGGCAGTGAGCCTCACCACCCTCGGGCTACAACTCACAAGCTCAACCCAAACCGCATCCGCGGCCGTGTTTTTTTTTTTTTTTTTCTTTTTAATTTATTTTATTCCTCTAGGTGTTTGACAAGAAAATCCGCCAATTTGTTTTCCACTCACTTGAATTTTCCTTTCAGCGTTTCGCCAACTTTTGGGTGTTGAAATGTTGCTGCATTACTTCATTTTCTATATAAAAGGCTGAGCAATTTAATAGCATAATACTTCGTCGTAGACCAGAAAATAAAAGACGAAAAAAAAAAAAAAATTAATAACATTTCAACTGCAAGGACTGTGGCTGCAAACAAAAAGCGGTAAAGTTCAACTTTCTAATTTTATAGCAAGGAAACTGCATTTGAGCTGTACAAGGGGTCGTGTTTGTGCCTGGATACACCTCGAAATGGAGGCACAGCAACAACTCCAGTGTCTTACACCATCAGGACAAGAAAAAAGAAGAAAATAACATTATTAACGCTATTGCTCGTTGTGAATGTCAATCAAAGCGCTCGCTGTTCCTTTTTCCCTTTATGTCGTCTCCTTTAAGGAAGCGCAGCGAAATGGCCAGAATGCCAAGGCTTACATTTTAAGTTGGCCATTACGCTTGATTTAGGTGTTGGTAGTTTTTATTTTTCTTTATTTCTTCATTTTGCCGCAACCTGATGGGGTTCCTCGTGCTAAAAACTATGACAGTGGATAAATTGTAAGGGGGTAGGGGAGGGCCAAGAATAGGTTCTCAAGTAACACTACTTTTATAATATTCACAATAATGTTTGTGGGAGAAGAAGGTTGTATGAATGTCCTTTGGGGGCACTAATAATAGAGTGAATGGAATGAGTATGGAGCGGAGGCTCTAGGAAATGTGGGTCAATTGCAGACATATCGGTGGTGGTGGTTTCGTTTAGTGGTAATGACGGAGGAAACTTAAGGAATGTTTCTCAACCTGATGGTAAATACTTAAAAGGCTTACACAGAAATCAAGCCAGATGGGAGTTGCATGGCAGAAGAAAAATGCTGAAGTAAAATGTAAACGGTAAATTTTATATTTACCTTTGTGATATTCTTAGCCTAGGTTGCTAGCAACTTTTAGATAGCTATCTCGGAAAGAATCAGGACAATAACTTTGGGACTACGATTTTTTGTAGAAATTGAAAATGTTCCTTTCGAAAATCAAAATAATACTGGTATCCAGGGAATGGGTTCAAGGGAGGTGGATAACCTTTTTTAGCTCAATTTAATTTAAATTGTGAACTGAGTGGACTTTAATTAGGCATTGTAATGATAAGTGTTAAACTTTATAGAAGAAGAAAAGACAGTCCGTTTTCTTAAGAAGATGAACAGCAAAAAGTTGTAGTTTATTAATCTTATCATGTGTTTATGTAATTGGTATGTACATCTTAGGACTAGGTATATAAAGAAGGTCTATGTAAAGTATGTACCAACTGAAGTGTAGAGTACAGTGAGTACAAAGAAGTACTTTGCATAATAATACAATTTTAACAATAAGATTAAAAATTCCTTATCTCTTAACTTCAGAAAATCAAATGTCTGATTTCTGACGACGTTCGGGACTTCGAATTATTAGAATTGAATCCCAATTTCGATTTAGGTACGAGGTCCATTTCTGGATGAATGAGGTCGTCAACAAGAACAGTTAAGAATTTTGGACGATCACAATCGACACGAGATGCATCCATAGAAAAGTCACTGTTTAGTTTGGATTTTAGACTGGCGGCATCATTGGTCCATACTTCTTTGGGGACGACGCTGGCCAGGTTTTCGCCTTTTTCGGTGGGCGCTTTTGGTAGACGATAACCAATTTCTTTGCAACGAAGCAGATGAAATGGGTGGCCGTGGCGCGATGGTTGTGTGCTCGCCTGTCAACCTCAGTATCACAGGTTCGATCCCTGCCGTCGTCTATGTCGTCTTTAATTCCATTAAAACCTTCTAAAAATTGTCATCAATGGGTTGCTGGTTTACTCATTACATGTTGTTTAGGCATAACACTAACAACATGTGATTGAGTTAAACTAACGGGTGATTTTTTTGAGGTTAGGATTTTCATGCATTAGTATTTGACAGATCACGCGGGATTTCAGACATGGTGTCAAAGAGAAAGATGCTCAGTATGCTTTGACATTTCATCATGAATAGACTTACTAACGAGCAACGCTTGCAAATCATTGAATTTTATTACCAAAATCAGTGTTCGGTTCGAAATGTGTTTCGCGCTTTACGTCCGATTTATGGTCTACATAATCGACCAAGTGAGCAAACAATTAATGCGATTGTGACCAAGTTTCGCACTCAGTTTACTTTATTGGACATTAAACCAACCACACGAATGCGTACAGTGCGTACAGAAGAGAATATTGCGTCTGTTTCTGAGAGTGTTGCTGAAGACCGTGAAATGTCGATTCGTCGCCGTTCGCAGCAATTGGGTTTGTGTTATTCGACCACATGGAAGATTTTACGCAAAGATCTTGGTGTAAAACCGTATAAAATACAGCTCGTGCAAGAACTGAAGCCGAACGATCTGCCACAACGTCGAATTTTCAGTGAATGGGCCCTAGAAAAGTTGGCAGAAAATCCGCTTTTTTATCGACAAATTTTGTTCAGCGATGAGGCTCATTTCTGGTTGAATGGCTACGTAAATAAGCAAAATTGCCGCATTTGGAGTGAAGAGCAACGAGAAGCCGTTCAAGAACTGCCCATGCATCCCGAAAAATGCACTGTTTGGTGTGGTTTTTACGCTGGTGGAATCATTGGACCGTATTTTTTCAAAGATGCTGTTGGACGCAACGTTACGGTGAATGGCGATCGCTATCGTTCAATGCTAACAAACTTTTTGTTGCCAAAAATGGAAGAACTGAACTTGGTTGACATGTGGTTTCAACAAGATGGCGCTACATGCCACACAGCTCGCGATTCTATGGCCATTTTGAGGGAAAACTTCGGAGAACAATTCATCTCAAGGAATGGACCGGTAAGTTGGCCACCAAGATCATGCGATTTGACGCCTTTAGACTATTTTTTGTGGGGCTACGTCAAGTCTAAAGTCTACACAAATAAGCCAGCAACTATTCCAGCTTTGGAAGACAACATTTCCGAAGAAATTCGGGCTATTCCGGCCGAAATGCTCGAAAAAGTTGCCCAAAATTGGACTTTCCGAATGGACCACCTAAGACGCAGCCGCGGTCAACATTTAAATGAAATTATCTTCAAAAAGTAAATGTCATGGACCAATCTAACGTTTCAAATAAAGAATCGATGAGATTTTGCAAATTTTATGCGTTTTTTTTTTTTAAAAAATTCTCAAGCTCTTAAAAAATCACCCGTTAGTACCATATATATGGAGTTTCAACAGGGAGGCGATAAGTGTCATAAAGCCAGTGCCGTATTAGACATTTTGCACGAGCGATTTCTGAAAATTTTTATCGCACGGGTAGGCAATATGAATTGCTACCGAGCTCGAGTGATATGACCCAGTTATATAGATTTCTACTTGTGGGGTTTTCTTAAGTCACAGGCCTCTACCATTAAAGCATAAACCACCACTGTCCTGAAAGGCAACATAACCAATGTAATTGGTATAATCCAGGTTGACGCCACTTGTCGAAACCACTCCACTTTCGCAAACTTGGCTTGAGCGATAAATAATTTCAAATCGCTTACTCGCAGGATAAAAAATCGCTACCACCGAAACCATAGCTATAGGCTCTTACAAAATAGTTCTTCGTAGAATTTGTTAAACGGGAAGTCAAAATTAACATACATACGAGTATTTGTACTGTACTGTGCGAAGGACGATTCGTAAAATGAAATGCCTATCCCACTTAATTCTGCGTAAAGGTCTATGGGATCACGTGAGCCAGTGGACCCCATTTAGTTATGTGACAAACAATTTTCCTTAACCTTAGTAGTTTGCGCAAAATTTATAATAATTTTTCGCCAATGAAATTGACGAATGGAAACTGTATTCGTCCATTAATTTATCTTAGCGAAATACACTAACCGCCATTGATGGGAACCTATTTTGAATTAAATTCAAAGGAGTGTTGGTGACTTTTTCTTAAAGAAAAAGGAAAGAGAAAATTTAATTCATAATTAATAAATTAATTATAAATTTAACCTTGTGACCAATACTAACCTATGGTAATTTGGTATGCTGGAATGCAACGGAAAAAAGCACGAACCTCAAAACTCTGGCAAAAGTACAGAGACTCGCGTGCATTGGGATTACGGGTGCCATGAGATCCACACCAACTGCAGGGTTGGAGGCGATACTCAACGTGAAACCCCTAGACCTTTTCGTACAAGAATCCGCAGCATATAGCGCCTTAAGGCTAAGCCAGACTAATACCTGGAAAAACAGCGCAATAGGACATGCTCAAATTCTTCAGAAATACTTGGGTGATAGCATCATTACAGATTATACAACACCCGAGCTTGACTTTTATAAACCATATTCCAAACTGCCTTTCCAAGCAGAGAAGAATGGCTGAACAACCAACCCTACACCAGTGAATCAGAAATAGCAATCTATACTGATGGCTCCAAAATGGACACAGGTGTTGGTGCAGGCTTTTTCTCAGAACCTCTTGAGCTAAACAACTCACTTAGGCTCCCGGATCATAGCAGTGTCTTCCAAGCCGAGGTCCTGGCAGTGACAACAGCTGCTAGACAGGTATCAATGATGGCGATACCACGGGCAATAAAGGCGATTTCTGCCACTGTGATAAAATCGAAGCTTGTCTCCTGCTGCCGCGAAGAGCTTAAGGTTCTTGGCACGCAGCACAATATTAGACTCTGCTGGGTACCGGGACACAGCGGCATACCAGGTAATGAAAATGCCGATGAGTTGGCAAGACAGGGATCAGCGCTCGACGCTAGTCAAGCAGAGATGGTAAGCATCCCAATCTGTAACATTAAACAGAAAATTTCAGACATAATCCTAAGGAAATCCAATGAAAGGTGGAATCTACTTGATACCTGTGATACTACTAGGAAAATATGGCCCTGCTTTAACAAGCAGAGAACTGACAAAATTATACAAGAAGTCCCTTCGCTCTCTTACGAGCATAATCACCGGACATAATTTATTGAAATACCATAAATTTAAAATGAAACTAAGTACAGATGACCTATGCAGAGGATGTGGTGATGAAGAGGTACATGAAGACACATCACACTTTCTCTGTCATTGCCCGTCACTATGCCACCAGAGAAGGAAATGGCTTGGTAGCTACTTCTCTGATAATCTAGAAGATATTTCTAATATTTCAGGAATACACATATTGAACTTCATTAATGCCTCAAAATGGCTTGACTGATTAATAGAATACATAGGTTTTATCAGGAAAGAGTGATAACACTCACGGGTAACACAATGGATCTACATTGATCTAAGTGTGACAATAGCAACATCAATTGTCAGCCCAACAACCTAACCTAACCTAACCTTGTGACTAACAACTCTCAATCATTTCCTCATCCTAAAAATATTCCTTCGAAAGTTTTACATGCAATATTTTTAAATGTTCAAAGAAGGCGTTAATGGGGAACACTGGAAAAAAGTTCTAAGCTATGGCATCGTTCTTCACATTTACATTTTTTTGTAAATTTAATTTTTTTTACCAAAATAGATAGAGAGCATCCCAAATTTACTTTTCAATAAAATCATTGGACGCGTTTTTGACGCGTCTGCCTGTCTGTTCGACTAAAGCCTTAGTGGCTCGGCCGATTTTCGTCAAACTTGGTAGGTATCATTTTAACATTCCCCCCCCACATGTTTTTTTTTTTTGTAAGACCAAATATAAAGGTACCTGCCATTCGATTTTTTTCTAAATTTTATAAATATTTTTTTTTCTCAAAAACTGTCCCACAGATTAAAAAAAAACAAAACATTGAACAAATTTTATTTAGTTAAAGCTAGGTAATAGTTGAAAAAATTTTTCCGAAAAATGGTTATTAATGGCACCCCCTCGGAACATTTTTTTGTTTTTGATTTTCTCAAAAACGGTACAACCGATTTTGATCATTTTTGTATGCTTAAGCTCCCCAAACGTTTGAATATTATTGTAAATTCAAATTTTCAAATTTTTTTTTGATTCTTAAAAAAATTTTCAAAATTTTCAAAAATTTTTTTTTTCGAAACTCAGTATTTCGATAACCGTTTGTTCGATTTTTTTTTTTTAAACTTGTAACGAAGTTACAAGTACACTCAAAATCACAAAAGAGGACACACACAGATGGCTGTCGACGTCAGCAAATAAATTTCGTTCGCCAACTTTATAATGCACATTTGCTTTTGGTCGCCAAGTCGACAAGTAAGAGGTAGAAATGCAGCAGAAATCAGATTCTTCTTGCCACTGGGTGTTTGTACCAATTTGGTGTACAAGGCATAAAGCATCTCATCTAGAAGCACGCTGCTGGTCAGCTATACCAGGAAGTAGCTTCGCAATATTTTGGCTTCCGCCGTAAAAATACCTTTCCCGTTCTCCTTTCCTCCGCCGCCGTAGTTAAGACTAGGGACTCTATCCCAACCTTCGCTGTCTTAACTCCCTCCGCTCAGACTAGGGACTCTATCCCAATCTTCGCTGTCTGAATTCCTTTCCTCCGCCGCCGTAGTTAAGACTAGGGACTCTATCCCAACCTTCGCTGTCTTAACCTCCTCCGCTCAGACTAGGGACTCTATCCCAATCTTCGCTGTCTGAATTCCCTTTCCTCCGCCTCGCTGTCTAAGCCGCCGCCTCCGTAGTTAAGACTAGGGACCCTATCCCACTCTTCACTGTCTTAACCTCCGCTATTCAGACTAGGGACTCTATCCCAATCTTCGCTGTCTGAGTCTGTTCTACGATACCGCCGTTAGTGTATATGAAATACCGTGTTATCTTATTGTAGGGCCATACCTTTTGTTAAAGTATATGAAATACTCTGTTAATTTTTATAAGAAGGTAATAAATATTGTATATTTATATGAAATACTGTGTTAACCTACTTATACGTTGAATAAATATAATTTGGAACTGGAGTATTGAACTCTCTATTTGGCCGAGTTTTATTGCTTTCCTCGGTTGACCCTGGACCCCGCTGACCTACCTCAGCTGGAAACAAAAAAGCATCACAAACTTGAAAAATAAACGTTTCTTAATATAATCCACGGTACCCACCGTATTTTATACAATTTTTTTTCTTGCGATGAATTTTTAAGATCTATAATTTAATAAAAAAAAAAACAAAAACAATCAACCTGGAACATAAACCGGACCCTGTACTTTAACGTCTGATTTTAACATTGGTATTTTATGCTATGCATACACAATTTAAAATAAAAGTGCGGGCTATTTTTGCGCTTAGCCTAAGGACTTAACGAATGGACACTCATTCATTGACTCAAAGAATAGCTCAGTTAACAAATGTCCTTAGTATACGTAATGACAAGAAAGTACCTAAGGGCACAATGGTTGGTCTTTACTCTGTAGATAAGGGTTCAATTCCCAGCCGCAGCTAGATAAAATCAAGAATTTTTTCTCAGTGGTACTGCCTCTTGGAATGACCGATCCTCCAAAAATACCAATCTTCATGAAAAGTCCTACTCATCTCAGTCGTTCGAACTTGGCAGAAAATTGTATGTCTCTCCCAGTCTTTTCGACAACGCGTTAACAGAACCGTTGAGAACGTCACTTGGCCCTGGTTCTTCACGAGCTATTGAGTTTCAAATTTATTTCCAAAGTAATTTACTCGTATGTTTATGTTTAACTATCTCAAAACTTACTAATTTATTCGCGTGATGCTAACAGTCCCTTAAATATAAGCTACTTGTTTCCCTGTTGTTAGTGTTTTTTTTAAGAGTCTCAAAACATGACAAACTATATAATTGCCCATTGCCATAATCTGTTTGTAGTTAATTTCGTTTTATTTATTTTTTAAAATACCTACAAATTTTAAGCAAATAGAGAATGAAATTTGTTTAATAACATTTTCCAAAGACAAGGTTTCACTCTTTTGCATTTCTGTCGTAATTCCTATCGATTTTAGCCTTTTCAAAAAAGCCAACCTTTAGTAGTAAAATGAGAGCAAAATATTGCTTAAACACAAAAGAAAATGAAAACAAATTATTAAAATGCCCACAAAATGCCACCATTGCAGGTATATACTACAGTTATACTGGTGGCTATGGCTATACATTCCACTACGGCTTATTCCCGCAAACAATGAGCGTTTATTGTGACACACACAATTGCTTTGGTAAATATAATTTGAAACAATCACGTTTTTTCACGACGAAGACAACATGGAAGGGTGGAAAATATGTTAAGTTAACAATTGCAGTAAGAAATCACATACACACACACATAGCATTATGATCGTGTATAACAATAAAAGACCTACTTATACTTTGTCCACACGAATGTGTTTTCTTGTTATATCCTTCTTGGAACTAGCTGCATGGCGCGGCGCGCGTACCATGTCCTACGACAGTACTTAACAATATAATTGACAGAAAAAGGTATTAAAATATTCAAAATAAATAGCAAGGTAAAATGGGACAACCTTCGTCAAAAGGGTTTAAATAATAGGGTAAGTTGTCTAATAGTTGGCATCTTAACGATAAGTAGGTGCTCTCTGAAAGCTTTTATTTGTATTAACGACACGAACTGCAAAGAATATAGGCATACAAATAAATCAAAAGCAACAATTAAAATGTATGCCTAAGTATATTGTTACTTGCGTTACATACATACATATGTGTGTACATAGGTACTATATGGGATGTTATGCATTTGTAAGAAAAATCGAACTCGACATTTTCATCTTACTTGACATTACAATAGAAAGCCGAATAAAGTTGGTCTCGAAATTCTGTCTGTCAGCCTTGGACGATGTTCCTTCAGCTTGTTATACCTAAAGGTTTTAAATACAATGTCAAATACACATTGATTTTTTTAAAGCGAAACAAGTGACATTTTATATCTTAAAATAAAATACCTAGACAATTCATTCAAAAATAAAGGAAATTATGGGTGGGGTGAGCCTTCTAAAGATAATAACCATTTTTTGTTTTCGATTTTCTCAAAATAATTTTTAATTTTTAATAATTTTTTTTAAACAGTTCCATTTCAACCTTAACAAGCTTACATACTCACATACCTTCTTGTTATTAAGGATATGATAAGGGAAGGTAAAGTGCGTTTGAAAATTCGTCCATCGGATCTGAACAATCCGAGATAGGGATCAGCCATTATTCATGATGGGCCATCTAGTGGTTTTAAATCATAGATTATTTTGACACTGACAGCTGTTTCCCACTCGAAAACTTGACAGAAAGTCAGTATCATATCTCCGTGGAACGAAATGAGTCGCTTTACAATTAAACTTATTTCCAAAATGAGTGCTGTGTAGCCCAAACAGTTCGTCTTTTGAAAAGAAATGGCTGCTGTAGCCGATAGTGTGAGACAGCTCTACATTTCACGCACTAGCCTGAGCAGAATTCTGCAAAAAGATCTCGGATTATTCGCTTACAAGGTCCAATTGACTCAGAAATGGAAGACTCACTGGCGTTTTAGCCGCGGTGGTAGGCTGACCCAATGTGAGCGTAGAACGAGACTACTTCCTCGTTGCTCATGATTACGTTGTCATCCAGAGTTTCCATCACACTGAGGTACCTCGGTTCGGGATGTCGTTGTTCTGGGGTCATCCTTCTCATAAGCTGATTCGGGTGGTCGATGATGTTTCCCATTAGTTTCTTCGTTGAATGAACTAGAAATTTGTCCAGTGGGATTAAATTCGTTTCTGTGTAGAGATGCTCGTTCCTGTAGTGTTTCTGTCGTTGACGGTCGGAGTAGAGGCCAGTGCAGATCCTCAGTATCTTCCTTTCGAATAGTTGAAGTTCCTTCACAGCTGTCTTCGGGATGGAAAACCAGACTGGGGAGGAATAGCTGATCACTGGTCGCAGGAGCTGCTTGTAGATTAATATCTTTGTCGGTTGGCTAAGACCTGATATCCTTTTCAGCAATGTGTACAAACGGCTGAAGGCCCAGCTGGCCTTTTTCAGAACATTTCTTGAGTGCAGGTTAAACCTTAGCAACTCGTTGAAGTGCACTCACAGGTACTTGACATTTGGATTTGCCACAATTGATCAACGATTTTGGGCGAACAATCGTCTTTTCGGACGTGGCGCATTTTCATCTCGAAGGCTACAAACAAAGTTCCCGCATCTGGTCCTCGGAAAACCCGCATGTTATTGTCCAGAAGAAAATGCATTCACATAGAGTGACAGTTTCCCAAATCGTGTTATCAGCCGTCTTGGCGTTGTCAATTCACCGCTTTGGAGCTATGATTTGAAACCTTAAGAATTTATTATTTATAATTGGTGTCTGCTCTAAGTCAGCTTGTAACATTAAACTTAGTCAATGCAGATCAACAATTCCGGCCCTTCAACGTGGAGAAAGTCAAGGTAGATTTATTTCAACTAAAGTGTAATACATTTGATAGAGTTGACAGCCTTACTGCCGAGTTCTTAAAAGCGGCAGGCAATTATTAGGTTGGGAGTATGCATCAGCTCATCTCTAAAACACTGTTGAAAGAAACAGTGTTCGATTAAAGACCAATCCCCTGCAGAGGTATTAGTCTCCTTAAATTAACTAGCAGATTCTTTCTGCTGTATTTTATGAACGCCTGAATCTGTTCGTCAACGACCTGCTACGTCCACATCAGATAGATGACTATTAGCTTTTCATCAATTTCAAGTTCGCATATGATGGCATTTTTAAAAACGAGTTATATAGGTTAAAGTTAAGTTTTAACATCTTTTCTTTAACAAACTTTACCGTTTGTGAAGGATGACGATGTCATCAATGAATGAAACGAAAAGTAACTATTTGGCCCTTCACTGCTACTTTGGGCTAAGAAAGGCAAGTGACCAACAAATTTCTTTGGTGGACACGCATGAATTCTGGCAACGGTAGATGAGAACGCTGCAGGGTGTTTGAAATGAAAATTCTCCGGGGTAGATCCGCTACTGCTATATTTGTACGGGTACTTTTCTTCCCATTAACAAAAGACTACGTCATTCGTGACTGAAGAAATCATATCAATTATTTTATCAATTATTTATTTTTGATAAGATTATGTAGTCTTAAAATGAATAAACACTTGAGTTAATCTTCTTCTCTGATTATCAGTGCAGACTTCTTGAAACTTATGTATGTAATTATGTTCTGATTTGTTGCTAGTTTCGATATGGGTCCTATTTGACTGAATCTATTTGGCCAACAATAAAGCAGAGAGTGATGAGGATCACGTGTTAAGTATCACATAGAGTAAGCGTGAGTTATTGGGATGTTGAGAAAACTCTGAAAAAAAAAAAAAAAACAGGAGGCATTCTCAGATCATAGGGTTAAGGCAAGAATCTTCAGTTGTTGAAATAATTTGAAGCATGAGTATGCCGAATTCTGATTATATGTTGTCTCTCCAAGACACATTACTAGTTTTCTCGCAAAACACATAACTTATAGCACCGTGATCGTCTTGGTAGGATTTAGCTGACACCATGCCTAAAATTCCTTTCTTCAGATTTTAGGAAAAATATGTCTAAAGTATTCTCACATAGTGGTAGCAACTTCTGATATCTAATTGGCCTTTTTATTGACTTTTTTAAGTCTTAATATGCACCAGGTTAATAACTACTCAGTCTATTTCGAAAACTGTTATACATACTAATATAGAAAGAAAAGTGTGCTAATTTTTGTAAGATGGAATACCCTTGTTGAATTTTTTTTAATAAAATTAAAAGATATTTTCCAAACATTTCATTTCGGTGGACTTTTGACTCCCCCATTCCCATAAAATTGAATTGCTTGGGAATCGCTTAGGACTATCATACCCTGTCTTAAGGATTGAACATATTTCTTCAACACAACACAAATAACAACTATTTCTAATTAATTGAATAAATACAATTTCATTTATTCTCTCTTTGCAGCCAACAATTTCCACAACCGCCTGTGTTTGCAGCTTAAAACAAAACCAACAAAATCAAAATAAAAACAAAAACGACATCATCTTGCCGTCAAATTGCTTCCCAACCACCATCCAACAGATTTAATGAAACCATCTGTTATGGCTATTCTCTGACACAGAGTGGAGCCACAACCGATATTCCTTCGCATTAGAATAGCAATCAAAATGAGCGATCCAATGAAAACTCCAAGACTCTGCATCGGAGCTGGTGGGGTTATAGCCCCCGAGAACAATGACAACAATCTGATGGTGGTTCTGAGTGATCCGAAGAAGGCAACCAACAACTCTGGACGCAAGGAGGTTGTACGCTTCGATACAGCCAAGGATACGCTCTACAATGAGGACGATGACGAGATGAGAGATAAAATACGCGAGGAAATTAGAAGGTGAGAGTTATTTAAATAAGGATTTAATTTTGGTCTTGTTAAAAAAGGACTCTATTGTTCTGAATTAGAAACACAGATGGTTTGTCAGAGGAAATGGTTTTTCTAGGGCATTTCGGATGATCACATAAAACTGCGATATGAACCAAAGGAGGATATTTAATTAAAAAAATAAAGAGAGCCATTAAAGAAATTTGAAAAAAAAACATGCTTACTTGGTGCAAAGGTGCAGGCAGCCTTGCAGACAGTAACGCATGTACTTTTCTCACACATCAGTTTTATGTTTTAGGACAGAATGTCATCATCCTATTAGAAGTTACATTTTTTTTTTGATTTCATAGCAAATTGTTTTCAGCAGCGAAGGCATAAGACCAACAGGTAAATGAGAGCCTAATCTTAGAAAAAATACAAAGAAACTTTGTGTATTCTTGTTCTTATTGGTTCTCTTATAGACCGGTCTCGACGGGAAATTGTAGGTCCCTTCCATTCCTTTCCAAGGAACTTACAAAGTTGAGAGTTGTAAGTCACTAGGCCTTGGTTTTCTACGATCTGTCTTTATACTTTTATTAAACTAATGTTTAACAATTCTTTATTGCTTCACATTTTTAACAACTTCAAATCAATAAAAGTTGCCGATAAATATGAATCAACAGTGAACAACGAAAAACTGTCATTGTTCGTGCACATTTGAGTTTTTACACCCAATGTCCGCAATTGGGCGGAAAACGGAGTGGCAAAACTCAACATGTGCATGAACAAGCCTAATTCTTCTCCTATGGCGTCTACACCTGAACGCCACCCATTATACCAGTATTCCTAAAATACCGGTTATTTGGTTTCGTCTGTGTAGACGCCATCTTATTTTTTCCCAGAGATCTGAGTTCTGAGATCATTCTCGATTCAACCCTCAGCCAGCAAAGTCACCTTTTTCTTTATTCAGCCGTCAGCAACAATGTGAATTTTTTATAATTTCATTGCCAAGTAAATTTATTTTAATAAAGTTTAAAATTTGTATTATAAATTAAAAAGTGTATTTCTTTAAAAAATCCTTTGGCCAGATTTTGTGCTGAAACAGTCATTATGCAGCTATCTTTCATGGTCCATGGATGTCAAAGAGACAAAGACTAAATAATATCTGTCATAAACAAGGTCAAAGACAAGTATGTTTCGTGAGCATTCACTTATTTTATGGAAATAAAGAAAATCCTTACGTCAAATAAAAAAGTGAAGGCGACACAGATTCAAGTTGAAAAAAAACTATTTCTTAACAAATTGTCACAAGCGCTAGTTGTCAAAACAGCAACTAAATTGACATATATAGACGAGTAGATGTCAAAGTTGAATAAAGTAATATAGCGACTTAACGAGACCCCAGAAAAAAGTCAAAAGTGAAATCGCGTCGGTCTGCTATCAAATCGGTCGTAAAAAATGTCCGCTATGGCATCGTGGAGATGTCCCTTTCGAAGCACATTACGTTCGGATCTATTTCATCCTATTTGGACCGAAAAAAAAATTAGTAAGTTGTCATAGATCGGATAGCATCCGTTGATGGTTATTGCAATGCCGTAGTTATTTTCAAAAAAAAAAAACACGAGGCGATGATACCGCTGACTCACAATCTAATGCACCAATACAAATTTGACAATTGGGGTCCTCTTTCGACTGCTCTAGGACCCACTCAGCAGCTTACCCAAGGCGTTGTCTGTTCTTTTTGTTACTTAACACCTTGATTTTTGTTTAATGTTTGAAAAATTAAAAAAAAGGAAAATTAACAATGGGTTAAACAACATGGCCGCCATGAACTGTCAAATTTAAGCCATGTTTGTTGGAATAAGCTCTATATTACAAATATTTGCTGACGTATGGTATTAACTACTTGAATGCAGTGAGGGAATTAAGTTCCATCTGGTTTCGGGTGGTCGAACTTCATTTGGCTTTCAATCACATCGAGTGCCACCTGGAAGCAAGAACCCACAACACTGCGGAGACTTAAAAGGTACATTTTGTTGTCTACCAATATAAAGTGTTTTTCAACAGGGACGCTACAAAAGTAGAGCGACAGGGACAGCAAACAGCTCCATATTTCTTGCCGCTCTTTTGACATTTCTCTTCAGTAAGGTTTGCCATTTTATGATGGAAAGATATACGAGCCAACAACGAGTCGAAATTATTAAAATTTACTACCGAAATTCGGAGTCAGTGGCCTCAACGTTAAGAGCGCTACGTCCAATTTATGGTCGTCATAATCGTCCTAGCAGATCAACAATTGAGCGTCTAGTGGAAAAATTTGAATCCACAGGCACAGTAAAAGAAGTTTCCGTGCCAGTGGGACAAAGAAGTGCCCGTAGTGTCAAGAATATTGCTGCCGCTGACGCTGTGACGTCGTTGTGGAGAATTTTGCAAAAAAGATCTTGGCCTACATCCTTACAAGATTAAATTGACGCAAGAACTGAAGCCGCTTGACCCCCAGAAGCGTCGTATATTCATGAATTGGGCTGAGCAACAACTTGAAAATGATTCGGATTTTCATCGAAAAATCATCTTCAGTGATGAGGCTCATTTCTGGCTGAATGGCTTCGTCAATAAACAAAATATGCGGCATTGGTTAGGCAGCAATCCACACGTACTCCATGAGTCATTATTGCATCCCGAAAAAATTATGGTTTGGTGTGGTTTATGGGCCGGCGGCGTCATTGGGCAGTACTTCTTCCGTGATGATCAAGACCGGCACGTTACTGTGAATGGGGATCGCTACCGTTCAATGATAACCGAATATTCTTGGCCCCAATTGGATGATATGGAGTTGGAGGACATGTGGTTCCAACAGGACGGCGCCACCAGCCACACAGCGAATCAATCAAATCAATTTATTGGAAACCAAGTTTGGAGAACGTGTTATCTCATGAAATGGTCCAGTCGCTTGGCTGCCTCGGTCGTGCGATTTGACGCCGTTAGACTATTTCCTGTGGAACTACGTCAAGTCTATGTTCTATGCCAACAAGCCAGCGACGATTGATGAACTTCGTATGAATATCGAACTTGACATTGCAGCAGTATCGGCCGATTTATGCTTGAAAACCGTCGAAAATTGGGTTCAGCGTCTGGACTTCTGCAAGCGTGCCCGTGGTGGCCATGCAAAAGAAATCGAGTTCCATACTTAATGACATCAAACGTACTTTCACAAGAATAAAGAATTTCATTGATATCCAAAACCGTTTTTGTTTTATTTAAAAAATATTTTGTAGCGCTCTTATTGAAAAACCCGATATATCATAAAGCACGCTTTTCAAAAGAAATTCAGCATATACTTACACAAGCTTTAACAGGCGTTGCTCACGGTACTCTAATTCTGCTAGAACAATATTTAAGCCTAGCCGAGGTGCTATACATACAATGCGAAATTATAGTAAGAATCATCTAATATTTATCCTCTTTTGAATTTAGAAAGCCTAGTAAGTTCGTACCTGACACCAATTAATAGTCAATTGTCGTTTGTTTATATTAAACTGTTTATATAAACACTTTTAAACAGAAATATAACAACCGTCTAAATATGTTACAACTTTGTTTCCAAATGAAACCTTTGTTTTTTAGGTATTGTCATAAAATTTATTTTTCTTTGTGGGTTCAAGCTTTAATGTATAAAGTTCTTCAATAGGAGGCAGATGTTGAAATACAAGCTTTGTGCGAGATATTACTGAAATTCTTTTTATATTTGAAAGGCCCATGTACATATGTCATTACTCATTATGTATAAAATATGACATCGTTCAAATGCCCGCTTCGCTTTCTTACGGTACCACGAATCCAAGTAGTAGAATTTTCAATAAATCTTCCGCATAGATCCGGCTGAATTTGAGCAATGGTCAACGTTATATGTTATTCGCATAGATCCTTCGTATTCAGGAAACTCCACAAGAAAGTCTAGCGGGGTCAAATAGCATGACATTAGTGGTTAATTCACATCACCTCTGCGAGGGATAAACTTACCCTTAAAGAGATCACGCAGAATGTCAATAAATCGTGGCATCCATTATGTGGCACATAGCGCAGTCCATCTGGAACCAGATCAATTAAATTTGGCTCATACAAAATCGGTTATCATGGTTCTGTAGCGCTTGCAATTGAAGATGACGTCCTCCCCAACGTCGTTTTCGAAAAAGTCCGGACACCACCGGCCCAAAATCCACATCAAACGATACGTTTTTGAGGATGCATTCTCACCAGATAATCCTCGAGTGGGTTGGTGTCTTCATATACTCGTAGCAATTCTTTCAAAAATGCGACTCGTCGCTAAAGATGATTTTTCGACCAAAATTAGGGACCTATTCCAATCGCTACGAAGCCAAGTCAGCGAACAAACGGCGTGGGGTTGAAGTCGTAGTTCTTATGCACGGCGAGGAATGGGCGCAACGCGCTCAACGTTTACACTAACGAATACTCATTTTCATAGTAAGTGTTTATTATATGGACGTGCTGTTCATTAGTGTAACACGCTATAGTGATTTTTCATCAGTAACTGAATAATGAAATGCAGATTTGACAGATATTACCAAAACAATATGGCCGCCACAGGGCGCCAAAATCTACCAACGCCAATTGAAAATCCCTTAATATCGGGTTTTGTATGATTACATTATGTATGTACGTGCAGTTGTGCCTGCAAGGTTTCTTCATATATTTATGGTATTTGAATGTTACAACAACAACTTGAATGAACTAACACCACGTGTGTGTTTTATTTGGCTAGAGTTATAGCTATTTCACGGGTGGCAAGCCGATCAACAGACTCCTTTATTAGTTGTGCTTAGCCTTTATACTTTCAATTTTAATCGAAAAACTTTTTGGCCTTGATTGATATTTGAACCCAGACCTAGCGTCTTCAGAAGCCAATGCCCTTCGCATCACTTTACCGAAAGCACATGATCAGGTCCATCCCAATTTAGGTTTTATTGTTTATCAAGTGTCACACGAGGACTAGCATTTTTATTAGTAACCAGAGTTGTTGTAAATTCGGTTTCTTTCTTTTTCTCCGTACTCTGTTTATAAGCCAAAATCTAACATTCAGTTGGTATTTTTCAATTTTATACAGATATATAAAATTATAACAGGTGTTTTCTCTGTCCATTGCTGTTTGCTTTAGTCAGCAACGATATCTGTGACTTATTTTCTATTGGAGTGCTTTTTGTTTATGTTTTAGTGGAAGTCTTATCCTATCCTGACAATTTGATTATGCTTGTGGATAACCTTTTTACTCAACTCAACCTTTCAATCAATTGCAGGCTTGTTTCTTTTTGTTTAGTTTAGTTTAGTTTAGTTTAGTTTAGTTTAGTTTAGTTCATTTCATCAATTCGAGAACAATGCTCTTACAGACTACTTATACATATATACAGACAGAGTATAACTATAATAATAAATAAATAAAAATAATATAATAATAATAAAATTATAACAAAATCATACCCCAAATCTGAAAACAAAAAGTATTCGAGCTTTAAAAACTTCTCTGCTACAATCTTGAAAAAAATCAATGTTAGTAATGTTAGAGACTGTATTTGCCTGTCTTAAGCATCGCGATACAGGTTCATTAAAACCATAGTTTACTCTATGATGGGGAATAGAAAAAATATTGAATGTCCTGAATGCATAAAATGGGCAATTAAGTCCGACCATGCTCAATAGACTAGGACAATTAATTTTACAGCTAAGGATATCTCTCACAAACATTATTTCATAACATTTACGACGAGTTTCAAGGCTTTCTAAGCCAAATAATAAGCAACGAGTATCATACGAAGGACGAGGAATGTTCCAATGTAACATATAAAACAAACAAATAAACCAAAATACGTTTGTTTACAAACTTTCGCATGGGTTAATTGTCAAATCTGCGAGTGAAATGACGTTCGTAAGAGAGATGTTTGGTGATGGTGCATTGGAATTTTTTGACTGCGGCGGGGGATCGAGGGTAGCTACAGCTGATGGTGTCACTGCATCAGGCTCCCAATCAGCTGCAACGCCATCTGTGTGTCAAACACAAAACAACATTTTGAATAGGAAACCATAGGGTAAACTTGCCGTCTGCCATCAAAATTTTTTTAACGTTTTTAATTTAAGTATTTTTTCATATAATATAACAGGGCTTAAGAGTAAACTTTTGTTACCTGACTTTTTTAGATTTATTTTAAGCTTTGATATAATAATTCTTTTAGAAACTTTTATTGAAGAAGAAAACGAACAACTTTTTTATAAATATTTTAATGGATATAAATTAACATGCATTCCAGCAACTAGAAACAATGTCATGGGGAGAGCAAGTGGGGGCATCTTATGTGCCATTAAGAAAAGTACTGTTGGTAGTTTTGTAGAGTTCAAACGTGTACAAAACAGGGTTGTTATTCAAATTACAATTAATCTTATTAAATATTATATTATTCCATTGTACCTCAATTGCAACAACTGGGAAAATGACCTCGATATCCTTTTTAATTTAATTAATTGCAACACTCTTGGAAATATAATGCTTATTGGGGACCTTAACGCTCGAATTGGCGAATATCAAAACTCTATATTCCATTATACAGATACTGGAACAGTTTTTAATACGAGAAGAAACTCTAAAGATGGTTTGGTTAATCGAAACGGGAGAAGTCTTATAGAGCTCCTGGAAAGCTTTGGATTTTTCGTGTTGAATGGGGTTTCCAAAAGTGACGCTGAGGGTGAATTGACTTTTATTAGCGGACAAGGACAGTCGGTTATAGACATATGTGCTGTATCTGGCCAATGGTTGATACTGATTGAAGATTTCGAGGTTCTGGCTGCGACTTTTTCTGCTCATTTACCCATTGCAGTGAAAGCTACTTTCTCTAAAGGAACTCGAAATATCGCAAACAACATGTACAAGTTGAAGTGGGTTGACAGCAAGGCCCTTCTTTATCAATCTCGGTTGAATACACATTGTGGTACCCTTCCATCACTACAATCTACGGGAGTAGCCGACCAAGTCGCAGAATGTGTAATGAGGATTATCAAGATGTCAGCACCGTTCGCACTCAGTAATAACAAAAAGTTTAACGCTGCAAAAATATGGTTTGACAAGGACTGCGTAAAGCTACGTGAAAAAACATTTCGTTTCTTAAAACTATTCAGATCTACTAACGCCGATTTTTTTAAAAACCAGTACTTACATTTTAATAAGGAATATAAACAGCTTTGTTCCTCAAAAAAGACTGAATATCTTAAAACTACTGCAAAAAACTTAGTGCTCTGCAAGGACTCTAAAACATTTTGGAATAATGTGAGAGAATTAGGAGGGCGTAAACATACTCCTTCAAATAATAATGCTCTCGGAGCTGAGGTGTTGGCAGATTACTTCAAAGGATTGTTATCAGCAGATGAGTCTCTGTTATCGTTTAGTTACGCCATGCCAAACAACCATATTCCTGAACTTGATGAACCGATATCCTTGATCGAACTAGAAAGTGTTTTGAAAACAATGAAGAACAACAAAGCACCGGGTGCTGATGGAATCCCAACGGAATTTTACAAATATTCTACTGCTGACTTCAAAAACTACTTAGTGGACTGGTACAACCAACTTTATAATGATGCTTGCATACCCATTTGCTTTAACACAGCCATTATTTACGCTATTTTCAAGGGAGGTGAAAGGAGTCTTGCAGAAAACTATAGAGGCATATCTATTCTCAACTCTTTAAGGAAAATCTTAAACTCTATTCTTTACGAGAGGCTTACGAGATGGATAGAGACAAACAACCGCTTAAGTATCTTCCAAGCTGGGTTTCGATCCGGTTTCTCAACGGTAGACCAAATTTTTGCACTAACAAGCATAGCAAGACAACATTTGGAGAAGAAGAAAAAGCTTTACAGCTGCTTCATTGACTTCAAAGCTGCTTTTGATACGGTCAATCGACAAGCATTGATTTACAAACTATCTTCTCTTGGCCTTTCGAAAAAATTTTTACTTTTTTATTCTAACTTTCTGAGTTCAACGAAAGCCTCAGTATGGGATGGCAACAACTTATCCGAATGTTTTGAGACAGCGGCGGGAGTTCCCCAAGGATGTATTCTAAGTCCCATTTTGTTTGCACTTTATATTGATGCGGTTTGTGAAATCCTACCGGGAGGTGTAATATTTGGCGAATCTTTGATTAAAGTTTTACTGTATGCAGATGATCTGGTACTTTTGGCGGATAACCCATTTTCTTTACAACTGCAAATCAATAGACTTAAAAAATATTGCGAAACTTGGGGCTTACGGATCAATACTAGAAAGACCAAGGTTATGATATTTGAATCTAGGCGGCATGCACGACGTGCTGAAGAATCATGGAACGTCAACAACGAGCGTATTGAAATTGTGAGTGAGTTTAAATATCTAGGTGTATTGCTGACCTATAATCTAAACTGGAGCAATCATGCGAAAGAGAAAACCAGGGAGGCCAAACTGGCCCTAAACCTGATGTGGCCCAATTTTTTTAGCAACCAACTTATCGACCTCTCATCAAAGTACAGAGTCTTCAATGCAACAATAAATACTTGCTTATGTTACGGTGTCCAAGCCTTTGGATACGCTCAAATAGAGGAATTTGAGACTTTACAAAGATACTTTTTTAAAAGACTTTTTAAACTGCCTAACGCTACACCTACGTACGCCATACATGTCGAATCGGGAATAGAACCGATATATATTCAGAATCTGAAACGGCATTCCGACTATTTAGCTAAGGTCATGAAAAGAGAAAATGGCCTTCATAAGACAATCTTGATAAGACTGCTCCGTACAAATGCATCTCCCTTCAGAGAATGGAACGCGCTTGCTGCAGGAGTTGATATAGTACTCTCCTTAAGGGAAAACAATGTAGAGGAATGGCAAAATATGTTCGCGGTTTTGATAGCTAAAATTGATGAAAAACTTTATTTAGAACACCTGCAAAGGGCATCCTCATCGGCAAGCAGAAACATATACAAGCGCTTAAACCATCAATTGTCATCAACTTCAAACTATTTTTGTAAAGAATTGACTCCGGAAGCTATCGGCACCATTTTTAAAGCTAGAGTCGAGATCCTTAATCTCAACTTTGTCCCCCATAGATCGGACCTCTCACAAATTTGCACTCTCTGCAATAGAAGAGATGTGGAGGATATAAATCATTTCATAGCAGTTTGTCCAATATTACAAGAAATACGACGGCTATATTTCCAAGTGAGTTTTTTGTCTATGGACCAACTTATTGACATTCTTAACGGGCTGAGTGGTTGGACGAATCTGTTTAAATTTTGCAAACATGCTTTAGCTTATAGAAGTAGCTTTTGAGCGGTCATGTATCCAGTTATGGCGATTGAGAATTTAATATTTTTTGTGTTTCAAATCACGGCAAAATTGAACTTGTTTTTTTTTTTTTTTTTTTTTTTTTATAATCAACTCACGCTCAAGGGAATATGATTACCCTTTAAATGTTTTTTAACACAGCGCGGGCGTTAAGTTACGGAAGAGAAAGAAGGATAGGAAAGATGTGTGGCACGATGTTCTGAGACTGAAGGTGGTTGTCTCAGATTTTGTATCTCCAGGGGTGACGGCTGAACTAAAGCGGAGAATTGCCGTGTCTTATTTCTATGTCCCTTATAATTCGCATTATTTTATTCGTTTTTTTCGTTCTTGTTGGGCATACTAGTTTAGCTCAATAACATGTTGTTAGTGTTATGCCTAAACAACATGTAATGAGTAAACCAGCAACCCATTGATGAAAATTTTTAGAAGGTTTTAATGGAATTAAAGACGACATAGACGACGGCAGGGATCGAACCTGTGATACTGAGGTTGACAGGCGAGCACACAACCATCGCGCCACGGCCACTACTAAAATTGTTTTTAAAAAACGGGAAAGTTTATTTTAAAGATTTTGTGTTTCAAATCACGGCAAAATTGATGTTTTAAGTCTCAAATCACTGATAATGTAAAAACAAAAAAAAAAAAAAAAAAAATAGAGCTATTTAAACTCATATTTTTTGTGTTTCAAATCATGTCAAAATTGTAAACATATCTTTAAAGATTATAAAATTATTCAAAATTGTTTTATTTATCTTCTTTTTTATAAATATTCAAGTTAATAAATTATTCATCTGATATTTGAAAATTGTTAAGAAAAACCACTAAAAAATACAGTTTTTATTTTCTTATACTAAAAACAAATCAAAAAAAAAACTTTCATAATGTTAAACTATTTTTAAATGAAATGTCTATCAGGCAGACGGCAACAACGCCATGTCCTTATATTCTTAGCTTTAAATTAATGTAATTTTATTATCGAAATAAAGAATTTAATCTAATCTAATCTAATCTATAAAACAAACATCTAGTGAAACGTTTTTGTAGTTTTTCGACTCTTATGGAATGTGTTGTATAGTATGGATTCCATATAATGCAACAATATTCTAACATGGATCTAACATAGGAAAGATAAAGACACTTTAACGTAAACGGGTCATTGAATTCTTTAGAGTTTCTCATAATGAATCCTAGCATCATGCTTGATTTTGAAACAATATAATCGATATGAGAGCTAAAGGAGAACTTGTAATCAAATATTACTCCTAGATCTTTTTTCTCAACTATTTTAGAAAGAGCTTCATCATTCAATGTATACTCAAAACATATAGGAGAAGTACAACGACTGAAAGTTAAACTTTGACACTTAGATACATTTAAATGGAGATTATTTCTTCTACACCAATCAGAAAGATTACGCAGATCACTTTGGATTTTTTCACAGTCAGACGTGTTTTTGACAGCCATAAATAATTTTAAATCATCAGCAAACATTAAACATTGAGAATAAACAAAAACATCGGGAATATCATTCACAAGTAGAAGGAAAAGCAGAGGACCCAAATGACTTCCTTGGGGGACACCTGATGTGGCATTTATAGCTTTTGAGACAGAATTTTTAATACGTACGAATTGCTTGCGATCAGACAAATAGGATTGAATCCAGTTCAATATATTAGAATGAAATCCATAGCATTTTAACTTGTGTATTAGTATTTGATGATCAACTCTATCGAACGCCTTTGCAAAATCGGTATAAATAACTTCACATTGCAACCCATTTTCTAAAGTCGAGAGAACAAAATTTGAAAAAATTGCGAGATTTGTAGCAGTAGATTTACCACTGACAAAGCCGTGTTGTAGTGGTGAAATTATTTCTTTTAATAAATACGATAACTTTTTATAAACCAATTTTTCAAAAAGCTTAGGAATAGTTGATATTTTACAAATCGGTCGATAATTAGGAACCTCATTTTTTGATCCTCCTTTGTGTATAGGAAAGATGTATGAATATTTCCAATTGTCAAGAAAGATTCCTAACTCTAGTGACCTGTTGAAAATGATGGTTAGTGGCAAAGCAAATGCCTCGGCTGATTTATTAAATAATATTGGAGGATAGCCATCAAACCCTTGTTTAGAATCAAAATCTAAGTTGTTTTAATTCACTCAAAACTTCATCCACAGACAAATTTAGATTCCCAATACTGAGAAAATTGGAATAGGTATCGGTAGGTGTCATATTAGAGTTAGAGCTTGAATAAACAGATTGGAAGAAGTTAGCGAAAAGATTGCAAATGATTGGCAGATCTGATGAAGTTTCATCTAGATACTTCATTGATTTAGGTATGCCTACAGCTTTCTTTTTATTGTTTATAAAATTCCAAAAATATTTGGGGTTATTTTTGAGATTTCTCTCGATTTTAAATATGTAACTTTTATAAAGAAATTTATTGAGATGGTCAAATTGCTTTTGAAGCAAACAGCAATTATTATGTAATGAGACATTATTGTTTGAAATACGATATAATTTATATGCTTTGTTTTTTCGATTATTTAAATTTATCAAAACTTTGTTATACCATGGTGGTTTGTTTACATTAGTTTGTGTTTTTTTAGGAATGAACAGGCTTATAGCTTCATTTATTTTATTTGTAAACCAATCATATGATAAACTATAGTTTGGATTACTTAAAACAGGCAACCAATTACATGAATTTAGAAAATTTGACAGAGAAACGTAATCTCCATTGAGATAATCATAAACAAAGCCTTTATCATTGGTACAAGAAAATTTTAGATAGTTATAAAATTTTATATTTAAGTCTAGTGCAAAGTGATGCATAGATTTGGAAAGTGGAGTTGATGGAATTTGTCTGATATTGGTTTGAGTTTCTTTATCAATAAAAATTAGATCAAGAATACGATCAAGATTATTAGTATAATGATTAATCTGTTCAAGGTTATACTCAGCTAATCTATCCACTACTTCACTTTCCCAATCAGTTCGAACATTATAAGGCAACAAACATTTAATTTCATCATCGAAAATCCATTTTATCGATGGGA
This sequence comes from Philhelius festivus, assembly GCA_963931855.1. NCBI lineage: Eukaryota > Metazoa > Arthropoda > Insecta > Diptera > Syrphidae > Philhelius > Philhelius festivus. The sequence goes on from OZ007554.1 coordinate 239,021,990, forward strand.
GATTGAAATCGCCTAATATAATTACATGCTGGTTTGGTTTAAGATTTTTTAATATATCGCAGCAATTATTCATATGTAACTTATATAATTCAAGTGAGCTATTTTCAAGTGAGCTATTTGTCTTAATTGGGATACAGTTTAAGCTGTTTACTCGTAAGTATTTGCGATTATTAACGACTAATTATTTTGTTTTTGAGAAACAATGTATCGATAAAATTAGCTCTGAACACGAATTTTAGATTAAGTATCTAAATACCGGTTCATTAATACAACAGCTAAGAGAGTGAAAGTTTTTCGCTTTTCCCCCATTAATCCTTTCGAAATTCTATAAAGTAACTTTTTCACACTCTTATTTTGATTTGTGAACTTGACTTACAATTTTGCTTTACACGAGGCAAGTACATTATAACCCCAATATATTACCCAAATTAAGAAGCAAATTCTAATTCTACTCTTTTTTCTCCTTGATTTAATGATGTTGGATCCATCATTTATGTCCTTTTTCAAAACCAATTGTCCTTGAATAGTAAATCTGATCATGATTTGTGATTTTGCACCTAGAATATAAATCCATAAATAACCATGAGCTGCAAAATGATGCCATCAGCTATACCTGGAGTCAATGTCATTCTTTCTTAAGTGCCAATGAGAAAATTAACCACCTCCAATCTTTAGTTATTTAGTTATTCGAAAAGCATGTTCCTATTAGAAATGTTTTAGTTCGTAGTAGAAACTGTCTTTAGTTAACCTCGGAAGTTTGTGCTGTGATCAAAAATGGTAGAAAAATTTAAGCAAAATGGAAAAGTAGCCCATCAAATTTGAATTCAGAGCTCTTTTCCCGTTCTCGTAATAAGGCTATGTTTATTAATCGCAGAGCCAAAAAAAAAACAATTTTATGTCAAAGCTGGATCCAAACCATAATATTCTCGTCGACTCTGGAATAACCTTCCCTTTATTGGAATAGGGAGAAAGCAAGGAGATCATTCTTTTCCTGACCCAGACATTCAAAATCGGAGCCTTATACTTCCCCCAAGAAGTATTTTTACCCAACCATGAAGCACTTAACGTCGTAACAGTGAAGCTTGAATTTGAGGTCACATCTGGGTATAAGGTATTTGATAGCTTAAAATCAATTAAGTTTGATGCTGTTGGGGAAGACGGGGTGTCTTTACGCTTCATAAAAATGGTTTTGTGCCATATTTTACTATATCTTCATCTACTCATCTAATACATTTTTGTATTACATCCTTACCATTTCTCGATGGCTGGTAGTTAGCTAAGATTATCCCCGTTGCGAAAATTACTAAACCAAGTTTTTACCCTAATCTCCGACTTATCGATGTATTCTACCTTGTCTTTCAAAGGTTTTTGACAAAATTGTGGTGGCTCAGATCTCTAGTCACCTTAATAGATTTAATTTAGTATACCCATTTCAAACTGGATTCCGTGATCATCACAGTTACCAGACTGGATATATGAGTTCAATTTGTCCTGTGTAATGTGACTGGTTGCTAGATTTTTCATTCTCTGGTGGGTAAAAGTTAATCAAATGGTTTCCGAAAGTTTAAATCTGCGGATAGGGGTTCCACAAGGCTATGTTTTGGAACCTATCTTACTTTTCCTTTTTATCAACGATTTACCAAATGTTTGCGCTAATGTATCAACTTACTTGTATGCTAATGATGTGGAAACGAGAACTGGCGAGATTATAAGACCATTTCGGAGTTTTAATTGCTTCCTTATATGATGGAAGTCCGAAAATCAATATGAATAGTGGGTGGGAGGTGGGTGACTTGGTAAAGTGTAAAATTGTACGAAATTTTACTTTTCTTTTGAACTCAAATAATTTAATATACATATCTAATATAAAAAGGAAATTCCAACTATATCTCGCTATGCGATAGACAAAGAATGACGACATCATTAGTCGGAACGAAAGCTTTTGAGTAAATAAGTTTCCAAAATGAAGGCAAACTTTAAGTGCTATAAAACTTAAACTATGGGCCTTCAGAAAAGTTCAAATGCTCTTAGTCACTACTCACAACCGTCCTTCATCTCCGATCCCTTCTCATTGAACAACGAAGACGAATGAAGCATGGGGTCATGTTTACAACTCATTTCATGGGAAAATTAAATAATCAGTATTAGTGTTGTATTTCCAAAAGTAAACAAAAAAGTTTCGTTTAACTTCATGCGTCTTGGTTTTCTTATTCAAAAGATTCCATAGTGTTGGCTACTAACAAAAACAAACCAAGCCCCAATGAGGAAAACTTATAATCATAAAAAGAGCACTACTTATCATACACTTTTTGTCTAGCTTTAGTCACTGAGAGATGAAAAAAAAAACAAAGTTATTTTAGGGTGGAAGTTTATGTTCGACAACCTCCGGCTGCTGTGCTTGTAAACCTTTTCTCAATTTCTATCCAAGAAGTGATGGAGATCCTTTTTTCCTCGAATCATTCAACTACGACCGACCGTCGTCGACATCTTCGTTAACCAACCACGACCCAAATAGGTTATTATTGTTATTATTATAATCATCATCCCTTAGAGTTGAGACTCAACCAGACCCAGAGTCAAAGTCTATACCAAGCCAGAGATATGTACTTTGGAGGAGGACAAGAAAAATATTCAAGGACTTTTTAACTCTGTGCAAAGTGTTTGGCATAAAAATACCTTTCGTGGCAAAAAGGTTACCATAGAATAACAATTTGTAGAGTGATTTTTTTTTGCTGCTTTTGATATTGCATTCTTAAGGTTGCATGATTTTTGTATCTCTTTTTGTTAGTAAATTCGAAAGGGAGCAAATTTGACTGAGGACTCTTGTACTTTGGAGTCTTTATGCTAAAAGTCACAACTAAGATTTTTGCTTCGAGGGATATGAATTATATTTTTTTTTATTTTGAAAGATAAATTATTTGTCTTTGGAAAACAAAAAGTCGTTTCTTGTGATCTATAACCAGTTGCTATTTAGACGAAATGTAAAACAAAAAAGATGAGTTGAAAGGAAATGTCTAACGATTCAGAATCAGAGGGATTTTCATTTTTTTTAAACTCTTTTATGGATATGAATGATCTTTGCATGGTATTCAAACATTTTTTTTTAATTTTCGTAATTACAAATTACAAACCTGCCTATGTAGATACCTTACAAAGCCTTACAACATGTAGTTTACATTCTTAGGGATGCTTTCTCCAGGGTTTATCTTAACTTATGTGTGGAACTACTCAATCGATTCTGAAAATGCATTCACTAACAAAAAAGTTAGACTCTCCCTAAGTACTAAATACAATGGAACACACTGAAAGCTCAGCCGGGAACTACTAGTCTTAAACGCAAGAAAAATGTAATGTATGAAGGTACTGCCAAATAAAATCAGCCAAGAGAAAATCTTAATAATACAAATTTTTATTTAACGAATTATTTCATTCGGTTTTAACGGTTTTTGCGCAATACAAGTACAAGCATTTTAAAAGTATTTCACTCCCATCTTCAGCTAAAAATTGTGAATTAAAAGAAAAATTCTTTCATGTTAAAGCTTTCTAATTACCCTGTAAGTAATAGGACAATCTAGAACCTACGATGGTTTTTTACAAGCTAAATAATCAAAAAACCAACTGGAAGCTAGTTTGCACGTAGAACGTTTCATAAAATATAATAAACGGGAAGATATGTTGACACTACCAATTTGACATTACATTATTATTCTTTGCTAAATTATAATTTCGGTGTTGAGTGCTGTTAGTCACAACCCCATATTGTAGATGATTAGACCAATGTTACTTATGTTGGATACGTCATAAGAAGACAAGATGGAGGGCAGAAGAATATCCAAATGTGAGTTTTATATAAGAGGTTTTGATTGTGTTTTATTTTAAGTTATATGGATTTATTTTCTTAACGCACAACATTTTGGTCCTTCGAGCCGGATTCCCCGGTTCGGGACGGATTAATCTAGGGCGGTGTTACCCATATACATTAGGTTAGATTATGTTAAGAGTTTGAACAGTATCCCCGAATAATAATAATGATACCTATTTGGGGTTTGAAATATTCATACAATCGGTATAACTAACTTATTACTATTGTGTTACTGTCTCTACAAGTCGATGATTTGTATAGTTATTTTCCTATACTTTTATAATACAATTTACGATCAAAAAATGTAAAAATACTAAAGCTTTATGATATAACAGAAAACCCATTGAATTACTCTCTAAGAAATGTGACACTAGGACTTCGTATAGTTTTTGATTGAGAAAGCCGAGATGTTTCAAATCAGGAAATCAGTCGAAATCACCACTTTTTGGCATTATACGTCTGAAAAAAAAATTTCTCATGAAATTCGCATCATAGTACAATTTGAGTGTTAGATAATAAATTAATAAAATTCACCCCTTTAACAGTAAACTGACAAGTTTCATTCACAAACAAAAAAAAAGAACAAATATCAACCTGGAACATAAATCACACCCTGTATAAAAATATGTCACCATCAGAATACTTCAGTACTAATCCTGGAATAAATAAGGTTGCCAGCTTAGACTGTTTTTTTTTTTCTTGATGTTTGTTAACAAAACTTTTCTGGAAGAATTATATTCAACGAACTCTTGATATGTTTACAGGCGACATTGCTCTACTAGCAAAAATATCAACCATGATTAAGTTCCTGAGATTTCTTTTACTAATTAAAGCTTCATATAATTTCAAGAAATTCAAAAAAATTATTATACTCTGGTCAATTAACAAGTTTTAACAAAAAGTTCTTAAAATCTGATAATTTGTTGAGAAATAAAACTAAATTGGTATAACCCTCACACCTCACTCTGAGAGTTAAGCTACAAGAGAAATTTATAAAATGTCATAAGAAAAACTGAAGAGTTCTAAATAAAATTTCATTAAATCCACCCTAATTAGATTGTCACATTATCGATGGAAGAATAGTCATGCTATTTTTTATTAGTTTTCAAGTCGTTTTGATTTTTAACGCTTTTGAGGAAATTTGTATGATTCTTAGTAAACGTGATTAATAGACAAACGCCCTCTTCTATAAGATTTCATTAATTTTTTTTAGCCGATTTACTTGTGAACATTAAGATAATATAGGGCATATGGGTAACGATACCCTGGGTCAATCTGTCCCAGATCCGGCTCGAAGGACTAAAAATGATTAAAATATCTACCAATCCCATAGCTTATATATTGAATTTATTCTGGTATAAATTAAAAATCAAAATCTACCTTATTGGTATTGGAGAAGATTTAAAGGAAGATATAGATGCACATTGCTTTTGAATTTTTGAAATACTCAGCCTTGTAAATCACTCCACATTCGTGTAGTACAACTAAAGAAACCACCTCTGAAAGTGAGAGCACGTTCGAAGTTTACATCAAGCGTACATACAACTATTGTATTGTCTTAGGGAAAGATTGTAACTTTGCTAATTCGCAAAAACAATGTTTATAAAAACAATATTTAAAACAAATATTATGATATGATAAAATGAAATTCACCTAGCCACCTTAACTTACCTCAGCTCAGTTTTGTCAATTTGAATTTATTCGTCTCGTTCGATAAATAAAAAGCTGTGTTAAGGTTATAATATAGCTTAAATAATAATACAGGTCTTGTTCATCCAATATATTTTGGAAAAATATGTACTATGTATCAAGATTCTCACTCTTTAGTTAGTTCAACTGAAGAGGAAGACCGTTTTTACCCATCTAAGATTATCCATAATACAGAAATTTGACGCATGCTTAAAGCTATTTATTAAAATCTCTTCTGCGCCATATTGTTATGTCTATACTTCGACAAATTCCGAAAAAAAAATCTGACGGATCATCTCCTTCCCATCCATCCCATTATTTTCTCAAAAATACAATTTCAGCATAAAATAGCATTTTTTTATGACAAGTAATACTTGTCAGGAAACAAGATTTGTTTGTCAGCATTTCCATCTTCAAAAACGAGCTATTATTGTCACGCCAACAGACAATAAAGTCATTAACCTTAAAGTAAAATCACTCAAATAATAATGTAAACATAGACACCTAATCGCTATTCAAAAACATTCATCAACAACTCACCTTTAAGCTGTCTTTAGCAGGTGATTATTTCGGCTTAATTTTACACACACACTCAGTTTGACAGTTGTTATCGAAATTCACTTGTCACTCTTACGTCACTGTTACAAAGTTACAAATTAGTTTGCACTCATTGCACATTCAATTCATCGAATCCAACAAAAAAAAGATTAAAACTAAATTATTAATTCAAGGGAAATCAACAACTTGTGGCAGATAAAGTTTGACGATCATGAATACCGCATATTTTTCTTTAGATTTTTTTTTATTTTTATTTATAATCGCGATCACCTAAACTGTACTGTCTCTTTTTGACTCACACGCTTTACTCGGCATGGGACTCAAATGAGACTGAAGAAGCGGCCGTACCGGTTCGATCAGTGTGACGGTATGACGACGCCGACGACGACGATCAGGACAAACTATATTCTAAAAATAAAACCAAACAAATCAAGTGTAGAAGAAGAAGATATTAGTACTCTCACTCTCTTGATTTAGAGAGTTATATTTATCATCATCAACATGTGGCGGCGGACAGTGTAGATCAGCTGTGATACACTCAATTGATCAACAATATCACACTCAATTGAAGAACTGATTACGATTAGGATTTGGCGATTGGTTTTTGTTTTTGTTAATAATTTATTTACTCGTATTTGCGTGATAATTCATTGTTGATAGTTGTTACGTGAAATTAATTTCTCATGTTAGAATACGTATTTTGAACAAGCTATCAGACGAGTTAATGAGCTCGTAATGGTTTGTGTGGAATAGGCTTTTGAATCGATCGGAGTATCAAATAGAATGCACAGCTATGTCTTTGAAACTTGTTCTTATAGTTTAATATTATTTAGTTGCGAGGATTAAAAATTTCAGGCTTTTAAAAATATAATGATTTGGCTAAGAAGAACTTATGGAAAAGTCAAAAGTTATTTTTTTTTTCAAAACTTTAGTAGTTAAAAAAACACATTTGCCTAGACGATTGATACGGAGGTAAAAATACTTATAGTACGATTTTAGTAAAAGCCGGTAGAGTGATATTAAGGTGACGGAAATTTTTAGTCCTGGAAGATGTAAGGCAAATTATTTGAATGCAAGCTTAAAATCTTTGAATTTTCGATTGTTGTTAAATTTTAATTTAAAATAACTTATTGCACAATGTATGAAATATGACATCAGACAAATGTTCACCATTTTGTTCAATACAGACATATAGTGTTCTCTTTTTAGCGCGTTTTCAATTAGACCACGTTTTGTTGCTGGCTCCGGATTTGGTGTTAAAGATTGTGCTTCAGCAGTCTAATAGTATCTGGTTTAAAATCATAAACTTTGTCTTTTAAATATCCCAAGCAAAAAGTTGGTACGAGATGGCCAAGGGAAATCTGATTTTTTTTAAATCAAACGTTCGACAAAAATTTCGCACAGCATGAATGAGAAAGTTTTTTTCAGGGGTGTATTGCCTCTTGCGAGAAATTGACAAATTCTCCAAGAGTATCTCTTGTCATGGAAAGTGCTGCTCATTAGCCGTTCGGAATCGGCAGAAAATTGTAGGTCCCCTCCGTTCCTGGTAACACGCACACAGGAATGGTTGAGAGTTGTAAGTCACTAGGTCCTGGTTCACTCCGAGCTGTTGCACCACCAAATTTATTTTTATTTATTTATTTTATGAATGAGATCTATTGTGCCCCCACATAAAAAATGAATGAGCTTCCTCCTTCAAACCTATTGCTTTTAAAAATTTTAGTATTTTGGGCACCTTCAGAGGGGATAGGTTGCTCTCTTCTGGTATTGTCCAAAATGGTTTTTTCTTTGGTGCATGAGTGGACAACAACTTCCTAGTATGTGGTCCTGTGTATGCTGCAGAATCTACATGTAGCACTGCTTACCATACCAAGTAAACTTAAGTGTCTTCTATGTTTGCAGTGTCCTAACTGGACACCTGTTATTATTCTTAGGTCCATAGTTGACCTAGCAGTGTGCGCAGTTACTCCACATTGTTGGATACACAAATTAGGATGCTCCTTCGCTTTAGGGCGGTTGTTGTTGCGCCTCATTTTTCTGTTAGAAGCCCAATAACTCATTTCAGTAGTTTCTCGAAGAAATATGAGCTAAGAACTTTTTTGGCCATAATACCGCACGAAACATCGTACCCGCATGGGCATAGCTGATGTTGGTGTGTTGAGTTAAAACATTGGCTATATTTTCGGTGCGTCATAACAATTGAATAATTGATAGTTGAAAAGAATAGAAAAAATAGATAGTTGTTGTAATGCGTATCAAATTTTGTATCCATTACAAATTTCCAAAAAAATTAAAATCTACAGGAAAAAAAATACAATTATTTTGAAATAACAAAAAAAATGTTTTTTTTAGTGTTATAAAGTGAATACAGTTCGAACGATAATTCTAAGAACATGTCGCTATGTTTTAATGATAAAGTGTCGTTTTGACATGCCACTGATAACTGCATAGATAATTTTTTACCTCCAGCGCCGTGAAAGAAATTTTACTTCAAAAGTTATTCGTATTCGATAGGTCTTAATTAGGCCAATATATGGCAAGTTATTCATTGGAAAAAAAGAATTAACTCGAGTCTGTGATCAAAAAGTGGGTCCCACAAAAACATTTTTTAATTATTCACCCGACACTTTTTGCTGATTTTGTTAAGGCACAAATTACTGGTAATGAAGAATGTCCAAAATGACATAACTACCATCATTAACTTGAAATGTGCATTACTTGTAACACTAACTGCTATCTTGGTAAGTGCATCCGATCAAATTTGTAATCCTGTCACAATGATAAATCAGTTGAAATTCGTAAATCAATTAATCAGTGCCCAATACCAAAGGATTAGATGAATTAAAGTTGAGTTTTCAACCTGATATTGAAAAGAACTAAGCTTATTATCTTAAGTTTCTTGAATCACAGCATTTTGGATCAACCCGAGCAGAGTTTAAGAGCTTGCCGAGTTATCAGATGAGAATGGGTTTGCCCACAGCTTCAATGTGGATGGTAAAAATCTGGACAAGCGTGGCTATATGGTTTTGTAATTTGTTTAATACTATGAGGAAAAAATCCATTTTCCTATTTTTTTAATTTTATTATTTTTTTAATTACGAAACTAGTATTAAATGTTTCTAATAAAAATTAAATGCACGACTGGATTGCAGTAACTTGCTCTTATGTAAAAGTCCTTTGAAATTTAAGATATATTTTATAAATATAAAACATGGATTTAATGAGATAATAAAAATGTTTAAATGCATAAAATTGTCGTCTGATTTCTAGAAAAGTATGAATCTATGAAAACAAACTTTAAAAAATCGTTTTATTATTAAATACATTTTTTATATAAGAAATTTCTTTAAAATTTTTCAAGAAAAAAAATGTTGGATGTGAATTTTAAGTATTTAATAATATTGGTTTTAGGAAATAAGTAAACAAAATAATCGTTCATAGGTTTTGAAGATATTGATTTTTCAAAGAAAATTTTGTTTCGAATATTTTTATAAACAATACTATTTTAAACTTAAGGGGACTCCAGCTGAAAATTTTTGGTTAAAATATTTAGAGCCGTTTATGAGAAAGTCGAAAATAAAAAAAAAAAAACGGTTCTATGACAGGTACCGTTTATAACATTTTGCCCCAAAATTTTTATTGACCATAATATCACACCTAATTTTTCTTATCAAAATCGTTAGAGCCGTTTTCGAGATAAATAAGATTTTGCATTACGAGTGTATGGGGGGTACCGTTAGTTTTGGAGCTAAACAAAAATTTCAATTTTTCCTCTAGGGAATCACCGAAGACCCTTTACTACCGAGATAGAAAGAAACAGGTCCAGTGGCTTAGGCTGTAGATCGAGGTACAGATATACACACATACAGACGGAATTGTCGGACCCACTTTAATCGTCTTGGCTATCATCGTAATGCCAACTTTGATCAAAATCTCGAGTTCGATTTTTTTTTCAAATGCAGAACTTGCCCTATAGTACCTATATGTATATATCGCAAGTAAAAAAACGATTGAAAATATCTCTTTATCTCTCTTTGAGAATCAACAAGAACGAACATTTATGTAATTTAAAAATATAAAATAAATTAATTTGGGGAGTAACGGTTCTGGGGATGGCAAGTGAGCTGGTTTCGGTTTTATTGATGGTAAGTAATGGTAGGAGAAAATAAAGATAATTAATAAATAGATAACCAAATGGAAGAAGAGCAGAATTGATTTAGATACTAACATTTTATTACGGTGCTAAATCAATTCTCCGTCGTCTGAACTTCCCTTTGTCTTAAAGGAAGCACGGCAGAAGCGTAACATTGGACTAGCATTAAGTAGGCTAGGTTTATGTAGGGATTTACAATTTTCTTCCGAGTGAATGCACTAACCATTACGCCAAGGGGTACTGCAAGATCTGAATACTTAAAAATCCAGAATTACAAAATCCCGATTATTTATAAAAATATGAATATATACAATATCCCGAAAAACTTATTATAATTCATTATTGATTGTGAACTTTCTTGGTACCTTCTTCAGATTAAAGCAAGACAAGAGGAGATCTTCTTATTCAAAAAGTTTCTTACAGATATTTTCATATTAATTTGGAATACATTATCTTCTGGGCGGAATTGTTTCTTCGTCTTGTTTTTATTTAAGTACTTTAAGCATTTAAAATTCAATCCAAATCTTTATAGCTGTTTTCGAGTAAGTTAAAAAAAAAAACAATCCATAATATTACTATTATATGGAAGATATGAGACGAGATAATATAAACAAATCCGTACCAAATTTTATTCAAATTGGTCTATACCCTTAGCCATGTTCAAATGCGCAATTACGGAGAATTAATTTCAATAAATATACATTTTGGAATTCCTCCATAATTATTCTGTGTGGTTCTATTAAAACATTGAAGTTTTTTTTAACACGAAACAAATACTTTCTCAGCTAAACTCTATGCAAATATTTTGATATAATTTGATAAGATTTGAACATTTATTTTTACTTGCGGCTTATAGGTACTATAAGGCAAGATATGCATTCGTAAAAGAAATTGAACTCGAGATTTTGATCAAAGTTGACATTACGATGATAGCGAAGACCAAAAAAGTGGGTCTCGCAATTCTGTCTGTCTGTTCGATTACAGCTAAACGGCTTGACCGATTTTCGTCAAACTTGGTAGATATGGGTTTTAATTTTTTACCCCCGGATATTTTTTGATTGGATTTTTTAAGACCAAAAATAACGGTTCCTGCCATACGATTTTTTTCGAAATTTTATAAACATTTTTTTTTCTCAAAAACTGTTCGACAGATTTAAAAAAAATTCGAAAAATTTCATTTAATTAAAGCTAGGTATTGGATGAAAAAAATTTTCCGAAAAATGGTTATTGAGGGTACCCCCCAAGGAACCATTTTTTTTGTTTTTGATTTTCTCAAAAACGGTAAAACCGATTTTGATCATTTTTTTTGCTAAAGCTCCCCAAAAACATAAATAGAATTGTTTACTCAAACTTTCAAAAATTTTTTTTTGGATTTAAAAAAAAAAACTTTAAAATTTTTTTTTCAAAACTCAATATTTCGAAAACCCCATGCTAGATGTTTTTTAAACTTGATAAATAAAAGTTTATCAACATAGTCTACAAGATGTGATAAAAAAATTTTATTTTACCTAAAAATAAAGGTACCTACCATACAAATGCTAAAAATTTAAAAAAAAAATGGTTTTCAAAAATCGTATTTTTCCCGAAAACGGTGCCTAGAATTTTGATACATTTGTTTTTCTTTCAATTAATTTTTACGATCTTTAATTTAATAAAAAATTAAGATATTACAGCTTGTACCTACCAAAGAACCATTTTTTGGAATTTTGAATTTCTCATTATCCACATAACGGATCTTAATAAAAAATTTTATAGAGAAGCTCCTAAAAAGTCTAGAACACATTGCATTTCAAGACTTTAAATTAAATATTTTTTGAATTTTTGAAAAAAAAAATTCTATTTTTTCTTTTTTTTGAAAATTCAATATCTCAGAAATGGCTCAATATTTTTTTTGCAAATTTATTTTTTATTCGAACAATAATAAAAACTTTAAATTGGCGTACCAACATTTTTTCTTAAAAAGATTTTTAAAAGTTTGTATATAAAAGCTTTTTTTTATAAGTAACCACTACAACGACTTATAATTTTTGTTCTTGCATAAATTCATATTTGGATAGCATTCTGTTTTTGTCTCTTACGACTAAAAGAATTTAAAAATTAATTTTATCCTTATGAACAGTTTTCTCTAATAACATTCGTTTTTAAAATTCTTAGTCGATTACATAAGAGCAAGTTCGTGCGACCCAGTCGTGCATTTTATTTTTTATTGAAATACAAATAAATTGAAGTTTAACGACAAAAGATTAATAAAATAACGTTTAGGTTGTTCAAATTGGTTGAAATGTTTGTTTAATTTGAGTGCAATGGATTTAGTTGTGAGTGGGAAGCAGAATACTGATAATATCTATAAGACATTCAAAATGCTTAAAGATAACTAAGTTAATAAACTTGTGCATTTCAGATAAGGATAAAAAGAGATTAAAAAAAAAATTGACGAATTCATAGCTCGGGACAAAATAGAGGGGTTCTACATTTTTCTGTCGAGTCGAACGGCTTAGGTGATTTGTTTTATAATTGTTGATTGAAGATAATATAATAATGAAAAATTGTTTTCAAAAATATTTTTTGAAAGTAAAAAAGATTGAAATAATTTAAAATGAAAACCAATGTTCTGATACATTCTTATATTATTTTTAGACACTATTTTTACCCCCTTAACTCATAAATTTTGGTTTCATGTAGAAAGAATGAAATACATACTTCCTCTTATGTTCAAGAGACTTATAATTTTATAATTGTTAAGGATTTTCCAAAAGGGATATTATTGAAGCAGCATCTCATCTGGAGAACACTGTTGGCCAGGCTTTCACCGTCAAGGAAAATCGGTATCAGTCGATGACAACCTATTTATTTTAGCTGCCTGAATTGGATGGTATGGGAACCGACGACATGTGGTTTCAATAAGACGGTGCCATGTGTCACAAAGCCCGTGCCGCAATGGACCTTTTGCACTAGTGATAGCCAAACATGGCTATTCCACAAGCAGACGGTGTTAATTGGTCACTAAGATCGTGTAATTAGTCACAGGTTTATGCCAATGAATAACCACTGCTTTAAAACGCACAATACTATTGGTTGCTTGATTTAGACTTTCTCGTCAGATGAATATAAAAAAAAAAACACAAAAAAATGCAACCTAACAAATATGATATTAAATCATAACTTCGAAGAAATTTACTTTTCTGGATAACTTTAAACAAAGACCGAATTTGCAGACAAAAAAAAAATGAAACAAAGACAAAACTGTAAATAACCAACAAGTGTCATGCCGAACAACTAATCACCTTACTTTGCCTTCTTTGAACACCTCCTGAGGACCTTTCACTATCAAAACTTAGTGCCATGCCAAGTGCTTTAAATTTCAACAAAGACCAACGACACCACCCACTTAACTTCTATATAGAAACCCATAGTGAAACTTTTACCTTAACGGACTTACCAAGGAGATTTTGTAACGAATGGAAGGGTTTTTACCTGCTGCAATCCTTTATTAACTTCTATTTTTTGGTTCCTTTAGCTTTGTTCGTGTGAACGAAGTATTTTTTTTTTTTTTTGAGTGTAAAGTGATTCTTGAGAGAAAAAGACCAGCCGGTCCATTGAAAAGTGTCTCACATAAAATAGCCCTCATGTTATTATGTGACCTGAACTAAACAAAGTGGACTTATGTCCGAACATGTGCAAAAAAGTGGGCACGTTTTAAAGGTGTGCCAGAAGTTTTACTTTCAATTTGAAGTTGAATTGCTGAGAGAGGAGATATTTGTTACAAAATAGTGAAGCTAGGAATAAAAAAAAAATAAAAAATTGGCGGGACTAAGTTAGAAGATTGAAATTTGTTGAAAAAAATTAATACGGTCTTAAAACTAAAATTTAGGAAACGGACAACTTTCTTAAATAATATCAAAGGAAATGCAGCAATAAATTCAACAGGGAGACAAAGAAGGCTCTTGTAGAATTTAGAAGAGGTTAAGAGAAGTTTAGTCAAAAAAAGAGCGTGTGCTACTTTCATAAATATACTGAGGTGACAGAAGTAAAACTTCTTTGCCTATTTGAACCCCAAAATTGAAAATCTTGATTTCAAATTCAATTCAATTCAATTGTGGTTCAGAGCCTTTTTATTTTGTTAACTTAAGCATAATGTTTATTGAAAAGTATCCTTAGATTGAACTAAGGTAAGGTTTGAACTAAGAATGGGTTGAAATTCAGGTTTAAAAATATGTCGAAAACTATCAATATTTTCAAGAAAAAAAAAAGTTAAGACCGAAATCGTATTTCATAAATTATAAATGAATCTATGAAATATTCTCATTTTCATATATTTATCATTAATTTTATAAAACAATATTGTTAATAGATTTAAAAATATTGTGCACGACTGTATAGAATGTATCGCCTCTCATGGTCCTATAAGGCAACTTATGCATTCGTAAAAAAAATCGAACCCGAGATTTTGATCAAAGTTGACATTACGATGACAGCGAAGACTAGAAAAGTGTGTCTCGCAATTCTCTCTGTCTGTCTGCCTATTCGACTAAGGCCTAAACTGCCTAGCTGATTTTATTTTAACTTGGTACATATGATTTTTAATTTTTCTCCCCCACACCTTTTTTTCGAAATCTTATATATATATTTTTTTTCTCAAAACCTCTTCGACAGAATTTTTCAAAAAAAATTCAAATAATTTCATTTGGTAAAAGCTAGGTGTGCCCTTCACTAGGCACAATATTATTTTTTTTTTGATAAATAATTACACCAACACGTTTGTACAAAATTAGGTTCAGTTTTTATTTAATCTTAAGTTAGGTTTTTAAGTTTTACAATTTTAACTTTTTATTTTTGTTTTAATCGCTATGAAGCCAACTACCCACGACCACGTTCGTATGAAAAATCTCTCTACTGCTTGACGGAAATGATGTTCATTTTATATTCTCCTTGACGGAGATGACTTGGCGAGTTACAATGATTTTTTGTACAGAATCGTCTTTTGGTTTAACGTGAGCACCTGCCTATTATGGTTCAATCCCACGGGAGGCCTACCTCCATCAGGGTCAGATTGGGTCCTGACCATTAACCCCGACATAGCAAGCTGTCTATTTCGCAAAGTTGTGACATGTTGCAGGCATGAACACACCACTTGCTTATGAGGCGAGGTCTATCTAACACCTCTTAAATTCAGGCACGCCTGAAAACCATATGTGTCCGCATTCGGAATAAACCAAGCCACCACGATACTCCCACTAGGGGGACTACCTCATAGATAGTCTGAAAAAGAGAACACGCACGCGACAGCTGCACCTCTCTATCCGAAGATAGACGTACTCTATTGCACCCAGTCTCCTGGGCACTATCTTCCGTGGAATCAGAATATAGCTTCCGGTCGGGCTTAGCCACCATAAGGTCACTTACAGATGAAGTTCCTGCAAAACTTCCGGGCCTGTCAGCCCAACATATACTCACACCTAGCTATGATCGAGGTAGAAACCATCAACCAAGAATCTGCAACCCTCTGGTGAGTTGTTACACACTCCTTAGCGGATTCCTACTTCTACAAGTTTGGATAGTATTGTGTATAGAAATTTTCTAAAAAAAATGTTTGGATTTTTAAAATAAATTAAAAAATTTTCAATATAGTCCACAAGATGAGAAAAAAGAAATTTTTATTTTACCTACAATAACTGTATCCACGAAACAAATGTTAAAAAATGGTTTTCAAAAATCGTATTTTTCTCGAAAACGGTGCCTAGATACCTTTTTTTTCTTACGATAAATTTCTACGATCTATAATTTAAAAAAATAAAATGCACGACTGGATCGCACGAACTTGCTCTTATGTAAAAGTACTTTGGAATTTAAGATATATTTTATAAATATAAAACATGGATTTAATGTGAGATAATAATGTTCAAATGCATAAAATTGCAGTCTGGTTTCCGGAAAAGTATGAATTTATGCAAATAAACCTTAAAAAATCGTTTTATTATTAAATAAAATTTTTATATAAGAAATTTCTCTAAAATTTTTCAAGAAAAAAATGTGGGATGCGGATTTTAAGTATTTAATAATATTGGTTTTAGGAAATAATTTCAAAAAATAATCGTTCATAGGTTTTGAAGATATTGATTTAAATTTTTTTTTTTTTAAACCCAATAAATATTTTTTCGAATATTTTTTTATACAATATTATTTCAAACTTAAGGGGACTCCTGCTAAAAATTTTGGATTAAAATCCTTAGAGCCGTTAATGAGAAATTCGAAAATCAAAAAAACGGGTCTATGGCAGGTACCCCTAATAACATTTTGCCCCAAATTTTTTTTGACCAAAATGTAGTCCATGTCCATAATATCACACTTAATTTTTTTTATCAAAATCGTTAGAGCCGTTTTCGAGATAAATAAGATTTTGCATTACGGGTGTATGGGGGGTACCCTTAGTTTTGGAGCTAAAAAAAAAATTTCAATTTTTCCTCTAGGGAATCACCGAAGACCCTTAACTACCGAGATTGAAAGAAATAGGTCCAGTGGTTTAGGCTGTAGTGAGAGGTACAGACATACAGACACACTGAAACATGTTTTTTGTGTACTAAATTTTCCTTAAAATTTTTATAAAAAAAATTGATATGCAAATTGTTAGTATTTAATAAAATACATTTTATAACGTGATTTAAAAATTTAATCGTGTATCGGTTTTCAAGATATTGAATTTTCAAAAAAAAAAATGTATTATTTTTTTAAAAATCCAAAAACTATTTTTTCGAAAAAAATTTTAGTTTTTATTTTTTAAAATGCAAAGCAGCTCCTGCATAAAAATTTTGGTTAAAATCGTTAGAGCCGTTGGTGAGAAATTCGAAAATCAAAAAAACCGTTCTATGACAGGTACCCCTAATAACATTCCCCCCCAAAATTTTTTTTGACCAAAATGTAGCCCACGTCCATAATATCACAACTAATTATTTTTATCAAAATCGTTAGAGCCGTTTTCGAGATAAATAAGATTTTGCATTACGGGTGTATGGGGGGTACCCTTAGTTTTGGAGCTAAAAAAAAAATTTCAATTTCTCCTCTAGGGAATCACCGAAGACCCTTAACTACCGAGATTGAAAGAAATAGGTCCAGTGGTTTAGGCTGTAGTGAGAGGTACAGACATACAGACACACTGAAACATGTTTTTTGTGTACTAAATTTTCCTTAAAATTTTTATAAAAAAAATTGATATGCAAATTGTTAGTATTTGATAAAATACATTTTATAACGTAATTTAAAAATTTAATCGTGTATCGGTTTTCAAGATATTGAATTTTCAAAAAAAAAATTGTATTATTTTTTTAAAAATCCAAAAACTATTTTTTCGAAAAAAATTTTAGTTTATATTTTTTTCAAATGCAAAGCAGCTCCTGCATAAAAATGTTGGCTAAAATCGTTAGAGCCGTTGGCGAGAAATTCGAAAATCAAAAAAACCGTTCTATGACAGGTACCCCTAATAACATTTCCCCCCAATTTTTTTTTTCACCAAAATATAGTCCATGTCCATAATATCACACTTAATTTTTTTTATCAAAATCGTTAGAGCCGTTTTCGAGATAAATAAGATTTTGCATTACGGGTGTATGGGGGGTACCCTTAGTTTTGGAGCTAAAAAAAAAATTTCAATTTTTCCTCTAGGGAATCACCGAAGACCCTTAACTACCGAGTTTGAAGAAAATACCTCCGGTAGTTTAGGCTGTAGTTCGAGGTACAGACATACAGACATACAGACATACAGACATACAGACAGACAGACGGAATTGTCGGACCCACTTTTTTCGTCTTCGCTATCATCGTAATGTCAACTTTGATCAAAATCTCGAGTTCGATTTTTTTTCCAAATGCAGAACTTGCCCTATAGTACCTATATCGCAAGTAAAAAATCATATTTTTGTTTGGAAAATTCGATATCTCAAAAACGGCTGAATATTTTGGTTGGAAATTTTATTTCTTTTCGTATAGTAATAAAAACCTTAGTTTAAAAAAATAATTTTATCCTTATATTTCTCGAATATCATTTTTTTTTAAAATTCCTAGTCTATTACATAGGAGCAAGTTCGTGCGACCCAGTCGTGCATTTTATTTTTATAAATATAAAAACAAGGATGTAACTAGAGAAAAATGTTCAAATGCATAAAATTCATTGTTTAAATTTCTGTTTGATTTATGGACTACATATGAATGTAAGTTAAAAAAATTAAAAAAATCTTTTTATTATTAAATTAATTAAATTTATTAATAAATATTTTTTTTTTTTAATTTGATGATCCGATTAAGCTCTCAGTAATACAAATATAAGGAAATAATTTTAAAAAGCAATCGTAGGCCCGTATTTTTCCTCAACTCAATCAGTTTATTGGTGATGCCCGTTTTGCTAGGAACGCTCATCAGTACACCCTTGAGCCTAATCTTTGACGTACGGTTAAATGCAGAAATTCGTTTTTTTGTAACACAATACGGTTATAGAATAATTTACGAGGAACAGTTATCGTCATTTTGATTTGGAAACATTCAAGGCCAATGATGTTGATCGACTCCTCCTTTATGTCCCTCCCTAATTCCGCCATCACTCTTGCTTTGTTTATGTTCAACATTACAAGGGTCACACAATAATCTCTTGAGTACGTGGGAATTACAAAAAAAAAAGATTTGGAAGTTTTAAAAATACAGTAAATATTTCTTAAAATTTTAAAATTGTATATATAATATTATTTGAAAAAGCCCCTGTTCAACACAACTGCTAACGAGAAAAAAACTGTTAGGAACATTCTTTTTAAAACTCTTTTTTTTTCAACCAAAATGTAGACCATTTTCACGTATTTTATTTCTATAAAAATCGTTAAGACCGTTTTCGTGTTAAATATAATCTTTCATGGCGGATTACTAGCAGGTACCGCTAGATTTGGAGCCAAAACCAATTCAATTTTTCCTCTAGGCAATCACCGGATACTATTCAGAACAAAATTTTGAAGGAAATATATTCAGCCGATTAGGCTGTAGATTGAAGTACAGACATACAGACGGATGGTATTGCGGGACTCACATTTTTCGTTTTTGCTTGTTATTTTTAAAGTCTTATTATTTGTATATAAAACCAGAAAGCCATAAGTAAGTAAGTAAATATGAAATGCAACAACACAAATAACAAAATGTTTCCTTAAAAAAAAAAAAATAATTTCGAAAAAAATACTAACCCATTCTTAAGATATTGAACTTTAAGAAAAAGTTTGAATATTTTAAAAAATCAAAAAAGTGTCATTTATTTTGTTTTGATATTCAATAATTTTCAAGCTTCTTCGAAACTTCTATAAAACAAATCTCATTATAAGCCGTTTTGCCAATAATGAGAAAGATAATATTCGAAAAAATGGTTCTATGGTGTTAATCTAAACAATAACATATGTCTTAATTAAAACTTTTTGTACGAAATTAAACAAAAAAAATTGTTATCAAAATTCTGGGTGCCGTTTTTTGACATAAATACGATTTTCGAAAACCATTTTTAACATTTGTATGGTAGATAACGTTATTTTCAAATAAAATAATATTTTTTTATACATCTTGTGTATAGTATTAATAAATTGGTTAATTGTTCAGATTTAAAAATATCAAGTATGGGGTTTTCAAAATAATGAGTTTTCCAAAAAAAAAAATTATTTTTTTTTTTTTAAATTGGAAAACAAAAATTGTATCAAAATTTAAATACACATTATTATTTAAACCTTAAAGCAACTTTAAGATACAAAAACTAAAATTGAACAAAATCAATTGTACCGTGGTTGAGAAAATTCAAAACAAAAAAATGGGTTCTGTGAATAACCATTTTTTGGAATTTTTTTCCAACAATTAGCTATGTTTTACTAAATGAAATTTTATGATTTTTTTTATTAAACAAATCTTTGGAGCACTTTTTGAGAAAAAAACATATTTTATAAAATTTCGAGAAAAAATCGAACGAGCCATTTAGACTGTAACCGATCTGGCAGACAGACAGAATTGCGAAACGACCAGCTTTTTTCGCCTTTTCTATTATCGTTATGTTAAGTTTGATCGAAATCCTGAGTTCTATTTTTTTTTTCAAAACTTAATTATGTCGAAAACCAAATGGTCGATTTTTTCGAATCCTGATAATTAAAAGTTATTTAATTTACTTTAAAATGATAACAACAAAGTCCCCGTAAAAATGTTTAAAAATGGTTTTCTAAAATCGTAGTTTTATCGAAAATGGCTAATCGAATTTTAATAAAAAATGTTCTATTTCGCTTAATTTTTACGATCTATAACAGAATTGAAAAAAAAAATTAAATTTAGGGTACTACCGAGAGTACCAAATATCATATTTTTATTTTTGGGTTTTTCATTATTGGCATAAGGGAATTTAGTGAAAGTTTTTATACAGACGCTTTTAAAAATTTTAAAAATCATTGTACATGTAATAAAACTTAAAACTTTTCTGTTGAAAATTCGATATTTTAAGAACAGGTCATTAATTTTTTCTGGAAATGTAATTTTTATTTGCACAATAATAAAAACTTATAATTAGAGTTGTAAAATTTTTTCTTCAAATCTTATATATATATACATTTTTTGAAGAATTATTTAATATATTTTAAATTATTTTTAATGCATAAATTCATATTTTCTTATGGCTTCTGGTCTTTGATCCAACTATTGAAAAAATTGTTTAAGCATTTTTAAAAATTTTGTGCTTCTGAACATTCTTCACTAATAACGCATATTGTTTCTTAAAATCCTTTATATAAATAAAAATCCTTTCTTTAACGGATTTTTGATATTTTGGAGAAAGGTACTTTTTCGTGTTAGAGAACGATTTTTTTTATTTTTTAGATGATGTTAAAAAATATTTATTCTCTAATTGTAATAGAAT
Source organism: Philhelius festivus (assembly GCA_963931855.1). Classification (NCBI taxonomy): domain Eukaryota; kingdom Metazoa; phylum Arthropoda; class Insecta; order Diptera; family Syrphidae; genus Philhelius; species Philhelius festivus. The sequence continues at coordinate 239,043,158 of OZ007554.1, forward strand.
TTTTAAACACAGCTTGAATTTGTGTTTTAAATAAAATAGAATACAAAAAAATCATGTTTGAAAAATGCAAGTAAAGTATTTTAGAAACTTGCATTGTATCATTAATATTATAATTGATTTTCGAGGAAAAAAAAATCAATTACGAAGAATAACACCTCCAGTTACACACGCAGAAATGAAAAAATAAAAGTAACAATAAATAAGGTATGTTAAAATGAATAACAACTCGCTATGAAACTGCATGAAGCCGTTTTCAATAATAGGCACTACTTAAGCTTGTCAGATGTGACCTTATCTGGAATAAAAATCATTCAAACTCATTTACAATGGAAGCAATGTACTAAGGACACTGTGGCGTATACGTAATATTAATAGATTTTTTTTTGTTTTTGCGAAACTATTGCTTTTAATCTTTGCCTTTTATGTAATCTCGTAAGAAATAATATTATATTAAGTGATATATTTTTTTTAAGATAGAAGTAATCGTTGTGAACCTGTTTTTTTTACAAACTAGTACATTATGGTAAATCACCACCCGCTGCTTGAACACTAAAACTACATTAGAAAGCCCTTGGTTGTACTCTTTGCAACACCAATTCAACATCATACATAATTAACCTCATTCAATAATCAAAATTCATTGTAGGTACATTGGAACAACATCCTAGACAAGAAATTTCACTGAGAAGAATGACCAGATTTCCGATTTCACCTATACAGTCAGTGGGTATTCCCTTTCCAATGTCAACACAAAAAAAAAAAAAACGTACCCTTACAACCATCTACCCACCTTCTCTAAAAATAAGATACAAAAACTACCCATCGACACTGTTGCATTTTCCGATGATGGTGCACATCCACCAGACACCAGTTTGCGTACACCTTCATGCGATTTGTTTATATTCTCTCCCAAACTTACCCCTACCCGATACCCCCAGCAGAACTAACTGTGCTAAAAATGCTCCTGAAAAGAGTATGCTCTCTGAGTTTCCACAGCTGAATCCATTGCTGACAAACCCCAACAGAGAAACCAAATCAGCTGTTATCACAATTCTCTCCATAGCCACTTGCCACGCGCATGCAAACTGAGCGAAAATCGAAGAACAAAAAACTTTTCGCACGCAAAGCCCAACGAAAATTCCTCAGCACCTTCTCAGACTTTTGATAGTGAACTGATGCCAAACAACAGATGTGCCATTCGGTTCGGTGAACGGTATCTTCACCCATATTTATATTTTTTTCCCAACAACAAAATCCGTTGTTGTCTCGAACGGGGTGAGTGTGTCAAGAGTTTTTCCTTTGTAAAGGTAAAAAACCGTTTTTTTTTTGCTGCTTCGTTTAGTTATTAAAGTGCAATATAAAAGATACAAATTAACCGTGTGAATAAAGTAATAAAAAAAGATACAAAAGTATATTCATGATGTTATTGCTTACTCATGCATATGAATCGGTACGGTAATGTTATCGAGAAGTATCTAAGGGCGGGTAGATACTTTATTTAGCGACGGCAATCGGTTGAAGATGTCAAGTGTGATATATCTTACTTTTTGTGATCTGGGGAGAAATGTGACGGATATGAGTGTTGGGAGGCCGGATTTCTTCAGTCCCTATCTTCATGCAGTGCTTATCTCTATTTCTATCAAACATGTGTTTTTAAATATTTCAATTTCATAAAGAAAACGGAAACAAAAAATTCCACTTAGCTTTGCTGCACACTTATCGTTTCCGTTTTTTCCGGTAGTGTTTTTAAAGTGTTTCCCAAACATGCAACTCGCACCACAAAATAAATATCTAACAGACCTTTAACAGGTGAAATTGCGATGTACAAATAATGCAGTTTAATGGTTTAATGTCCCAAAAATATACAAAAAAAAAATAACTTAAATTATTAAATATACAACAAACAAATTTGTTTACTTTACATTGAAGTTTTGTATCTTAAATCTGTTGTGAAATTCGAAACATAGTGTTCCCTATTTTGTCGTTTCTATTACTTCAATTTTTTCTTAAATCGCATGACAAACTACAACTGTGATCTTAAGAGTTTGTAGAAAATTAGTGGCCCCAATTTAGCATGAGTCAAAGAATCATGACGACCAAGGACTGGGAAATACTAGAAATTACAGTTTTCCTTTTCTTTCTTCGTTTCTTTTCTCTGAGTTTTAATTTTCGTTCATTTAATTAGACTAAATTATCGGACAAGTGTTATTTTGTGTCGTCGTCGTGTGTCAAGGTGTTGTTAAATATTCCTCAACACCCACATTGAGCGTGTAATTTTGTTTCTCGTGTGTGATGATTTATAATTGCTGGCGATGAGTGTTTAATTGACGTAAAATGTATGTAGTTTTGTAGAACGTAATGAAAATTTGGTGGCTTCCATAGAAACCAGAGGAATTTTATCCAGAGTCCAAAATTTAAGGTACGGTTTGAAGTCTTGTCATTAAAAAATGGCCTACGCATTGTAAAGTGCAAGTTATCACTGGTTGACAAAATTTCAATTTTAGTACTGTTGTTGGAAGTGTGAGGGTGTAACGATTCGCCATTTTATTCTTCAAACAACACATTATTTAATTTTTTTTCCTAAGCATTAAAACAATTTAGAAGTAATGGTAGTATTTAGCTAAATTTGTTCAAAATATTGAATGTCTAATTTTGCCCCGAATAGAGTCATTTCTGAAGAAAGAACTAAGCTTTAAATGTGTTTTTTTGTTGATCAATTTCTTATTTTAACATTCACGCTTAGATGGCTTCAGAAATGCTGTTTTTCCGGAAGCTTTTTCATGCATTGATTTCGACCAATTTATTGCGCCCAAGACCATTGGGATATCTCAATCTTCCGTCAAGTTAGAACTACCACTTGAAAATTTTAAAGATGTGATAAATTTGTCGTGAAACAAAAAAGAAATTGTCGAGCTTGTTTTATAAAAATTAATCCCTGATATTGCTAACTTGACAGTCAAGTTAGCACTACCACCCCTCAAAATAGGGTAAAATGAGCTCGAAAAAGAAAAAGGACAGTGTTAATAATTGTCGTAAATATGTTGTTAGACCAACGCCTTACGCTTGCGGCTACGGACATCAACTGCTTCAAAAATAACCCCTGGTAATGCTTACTAGACAGCAAATGCCAATGAACACCAATTTTCCTAATAAAAGATACTCTTGAAGGATATTCCAATTCGTCGAGGGAGACATTACAGCAATGAAAAGACTTTTATGCAGTGGTTGAGAATCCAAACTAAGACCCTCCAGCAGTTTAACGCACCAACAATTATGCCGAGGGATATTAATGATGCGGTGTGGGAAAATTTTCAGAGAGAAACTAGCATTTGAAAAAGGTTTATATACTCATAAGCTAAAAATCTATAATATTGAAATGAATAAGTAATTTCAGTTGAGAAGTGATTCGGTTTGATAACCATAAGACTTCCAGTTCAAGTTGTAAGCAGTTGTAAACATTTGAATGAAAGATAAACTTTAGTGTGCTATCATTTCGTTCAGGGTGAAGTTAAAGCTTTTTCCAAGGTATCGACCTGATACCGCCAGAAATCTGTTTATAGTAGTACGTAAAATGTGTGAATTGAAATGTTCACTTTGAATTTTCTTCAAGAAAACTTCGACAGCTTTTCAATTCTCACGATAATAATGAATCTAATTTCTAACAAGTCAATTCTTTGGTTCACCATCGATATTAAAAACTTAATTATAAATAGAGACTTCTCATACACAAGGTGGAAGAAATACAAGCTTCCAGAATTCTATGAAGCTTATCGGGCTGTTAAGAAACAAGGTAAATTCAGAAATAAAAGAATCGAACCAATTATATTTTTCTAAACGGCTCAATATAAAACTTTCTGCAAATGGCAATCTTGAAGAAAATTAGCGAGTTGTGTTAAAGACGAACAAAATTAAATTAAATAGTTATTTTACAAAGATACAATCGATGGTGACTTCTTATGCACATATTAATTTTAATCATCACCACTTTGAGTTTTATGAAGATCATAGGTCCTTGTGTTGGATCCTTTATGTTTATGGCTGCGCGATTCTGGTCAGACAACAGCCGAAGGAAGGTATGCCGAGATTTTTGCTGAGTTAAACAACCTGACTCAGCTCATTAACGAGCCTACTCGGATTTCTGACATTGCAGGTCAATCCGCGAACACCCTAGACTTGTTTCTTACCTCTGATCGTGATAAATACACTATTGTCGTATTATCGCCTCTATGGCCATCAGACCATTGTATTATATCTGCAAATTTCTCTTGCGAACAAAACCCAGTTAGAGAAAACATTCATAAGAGAACCGTTTCGCAATACGAGGAAGCCAACTGGAACGGTCTCAATGATTTTTTCTGGAGCTTTAACTGATGGTCAATTTTCTATGACAGGTACCGTTAATAACATTTTGCCCCAAATTTTTTTTTTACTAAAATGTAGTCCATGTCCATAACATCACACCTAATTTTTTTTTATCAAAATAGAAAGAGAGCCGTTTTCGAGATAAATAAGATTATGCATTATGGATGTATGGGGGGTACCGTTAGCTTTAGAGCTAACAAAAAAATTTTAATTTTCCCTCTAGGGAATTCGAAGACTCTTAAGTACCGAGTTTGAAGAAAATAGCTCCTGTGGCTTAGGCTGTTAACGTCTTCTTTTCCTGTGTAATGGAAAGTAGCAAAAGTGCTTCCACTAGTCAAGAAAAAAGCTACTCGTAATTCATCAGTTGAGTATATGCTCATTTCAATCTTACCCTTTTTGTCTAAAGGGATCAAAAATTATTGCATCAACAAATGTTTATGTATTCAATCTGGTTTCTGGGCAAAACAAGTTATGTTACTTCATTTATTAATGTAACAGAGGATATAAAGAATGCAATTGCTAATTACCAAGTAAATTTCCTAGCTGAACTAAATTTTTAAAAAGCTTTTCACACAATCAACCTTAACCTTTTATTATATAAACTGAAAAATATATTCAGTTTTTCCTCATTTGTATGCAAACTTATATTCTCATATCTGTGTGAAAGATCTCAAGCTGTTTTTGTAAATAACAAGACTTCGAAATACTTGCCTTTACATAGTGGTGTTCCACAGGGATTAATTTTGGGTCCACTTTTGTTTAAACTTTTCATCAATGCTCTCCCACTTTGCACAAATAATTCTTCCAAATATTTTTATGCTAATAACTACCAGTTATACGTTAGTGGCAATCTGCGACTAATCGAAGATGGTTTATGCAAAATAAACGGACATTTTGAAGGTGTTAACCTGTAAAAAAAGGCACCCAAAATAAATACTTTTAAATTAAGCTACCTTGTTATTAACAAAAACGAACTTGACCTACTGTGTGAAGAATTTTAATTTCGGTGTCAAACTTAAATTAGCATTAGCATACCATGAGAAGAATCCTTTGCCTCGAACACAATGACTATGATACGTAAACGAGATGTGAGCATGATTACTCGTAAACCTCGTCATTGTTGTAAAATCAGTTTCAAACACAATAAAGTATTTCTCGTCGTCAAGTGAAATTAATAAATAAAGTAAGGACAATCAAGGGAATTCAATTTTTAGTTCCACATCTGTTGGTTGCTTAAACGAAACGTATGGGCTTCTATGTTTCATATGTTTCCCATATGTTTCATTTTGCCAACCAAACAGTTGCGAAACTAAAAATTTAATGTGCGCGCCAGACCTTAGAAATTGCGGTATGATTTTATAACAACAAAAAGATGACAGTGACTCATGTTTCGATCCGGTCTAGTGTTCTCGTCGCATGATTATAAAAACTCTTGTCTTCCGTTTTGAATTGCATTTTAATGTCACCTCTGATAAATTTAAGCGCAGATAAAATGTACTGAAAACGGCAAGTATTGAGTACATTCGTGCTTCAGGTTCAGTAGCCGTGTTGTACTATCCCAATGATCCATATAAATTATTCTTTGAAAATAAAACGATACAAATTATAGTGACAGCAATGCCATATTCCCATCTCTTTTATTCTTATGTATGTTGATTTTCAATTATTTCATGTCTTTTATCTTTACACATTAGCTTACACTACTGTACCATGAAAAGCCATCTACCGGCCAGATTCTGAACTAATTCTTTTGTCATCTATGAAATAGATCCAGATAGAGAACAGGACCCCAAATTGTTTTTGTTATACGTCCAGATCCAGATCCATATAAATCCGTAGATAATAAAACGCATCTAGTGTTCTTTCACGATTTATGATGTGCAACCAGGTTAATAATCATACATAGTGTATGTGCGTTAAAAAAAGCGACATATGTGCGTTCAAAGAAATGCCATCCATTTTGCAAACCTAGATAACAAACATACAATTTTTACAAGTTATACATGACTGTCTTGATTTTCTCAATAAATTCAGGAAAGTGTCAAACAGACCAAGCTGTCATTCCAAACCTTATTGCTTCATCTGTATAATTGAAACAGTTTTGATTTCCAATCTAACACTGCGGCTCCACTGAATGATAATCTGAGATTTACTCTACTTGAAATCTTCTTGAAATCACTAGATTTACCATACAAAAATTAATCATCTCGATTCGAGATTTCAAATAAATCTACTTGAAATCTACTGTACTGAACGGATTCACTTTTCCATTTCCAATGAATCTGACAGTTTGATAGAAGAAAAAAGAAAAAAAAACAAAACAGACTCTTGACAAACTGAGCAAAAAAAAAAAAACATTTTAATAACTGACACTGCTTGTAATTAGGAGTTTAGATGTCAAAATAAATCTAACAAGTCCAGTGGAAACACTACTAGATTATTTTAAATCAAACTGGAAAATAATCTAGATTATCGTTCAGTGGAAATGTAGTATAAGCTTCCTAAAACCATTATCGATTCGAACAAATATTTCAAAAAACAAAATTCATTAGGAAATTATTTTGACATCTTTCAATTTGCAAAAATATGCTAAGATTACTTTTAAATGGAATTTTGTTTATGTTTCCGAAAAATTTATGTAAAAATCATACGCAAAGTAGATTTCCGTATCGTCTAAAGGGGAACACACCTATTCTGTACTTTACATCCTTAGCCGTGTTTTATTGGCAATCTATTGCTAGCGCAGTAACAACAGTAACCAACAAAACTCTTTCTTCATTCTTTTGCTCACCCTTAAGAAACTTCCAAAGTTATTATCAGTGTATCAAATGTCAAAACCTTACTAATTGTTGAATTAACCTACACGGATGTGTTCAAAAAATTTGTATCTCGTTTTTAATCTGGATTTGAAATGCTCATCAAAACACAGATCGAGTTGATTGAGAGTTTCTATCACTATTAAATTTTCCTGAACACTTTGGAATTTTACAAACTTGACTATATTTTGCTTAGAAAAGTACGAAAATATATATTTTTTCTACAATCTACTCAAAATGTTCTCGTATTTGCCTTATACAGAATTCTTTCGAGTCTTGGAGAAAGAAAAAACACAATATTCAACATATATACATTTTGTCTGTTGTCGTATAAATTCAGCATAATGCAACAATTACACAACATTTCTGAACGAATTCCAGTGTACTGATAAAATATACTGATAACTATTCGCCTTCCTGTAAATTGATTCTATAGTTTTTGAAAAAAATTAATGACAGTATCAGTAGTGTAAAAACGGAATTAAAATCTTGCATTTGATAAAATATTTGTTCTGTAAATTGCGGAACGATCACACTTTGGACTAGGACAAATACTACCGAACACACCCTCAAGCATGCCAACATATATTTTTCCGGACACCGTCTAAGCACCTACGTTTCAACATTCGAAACTTTATCTTCACTTAAATATTCTTTCCATTGACACATGGAGTCACGGCACCTGGCAGTCAGCGCGTGAACCTTCAATTGGAGATAGATTTTTTTTCGATTTGACGTTCAATGTATTTCCCATAAGAAAAAAGCCAAATTGGGTCGGAAAAACATTGATTTCACTAATCAAATTTATATGAACCGGTATGCATTTTATGATTTTAAAAGAATAGTAATATGTGTTAATTTGTAGATCAGGTTGAAAATATAGTAAGAAACTTAATTAATCTTTTGTAACTTATATTCAAAAATCGTAAACATATCGTATGTGAATGATAGATGAAACAACTTTTTTAAGAAACAATTTGTATGGTCTTCTTTGACTAGCCATGTTTTAGTCTCAAGGTAGAATATTTGTCCTTAAATCAATAATTATCTATTTAATTAAAAATAAAACAAACATAAAACCGCTCTGTGGCCTGGCCAATTGTAAGTCAGCAATTTTTTCAAGTGTAATTAAATTACTATGTAATATAAGAAAACAAATGTAATAAAAAAAACAACAAAGTTTACTAATACTACTTCTATTAATTTTTCAATTCAATTCGGTCGGTGTACGTCGTTTAGTGTTTTCGTGTTTTGTGAAAAATTTTATTTTTTCTTGTTAAAAAATTTCTATGATAATCAAGACAAATTAAAAAGCAGAAAAATGAAAGAAACTTTGTTGTTTTTGTGACTTAAATCAAAAAATTCATGTGTATCTATTTTTTTAAGTATTTGTTCATGTTTTCTTGCGATTTCTTAATATTTTTTAAGTACAAGCTGCACAGGATTAATTATATTTTTAATATATTTTCCACCTGATTTAAAAATAAATACATATATTAATATTCTGTTAAAATCATAATATTGATACCCGTTCATATAAAATTAGTAAAATTTATGTTTTTCGAGCCCCTGTATGCTTTTTTCTTATGGGAAATACATTGAACGACAAATCGTAAAAAATTCTATCTCCATTTCTCAGTACACTCAGTACACACACTGACTTACATGTGGTGTGGAAAGCAACTTACCAGGTTCGAATTACTAACTTATTTTTCTTTACTAATCGTTTGTTGTTGTTTTCCATGTTGAATTTAGCAATGCAGCGTATTCACTTACCAATAAAACACACCTTATGTCACAAGACTCATTTTTTTTCCAGAGACGATAAGTGAGGAATGAATTGTTTCATTTTTTTAATGATTCCAAAAGTAATCGGCTGAATAACAGAACATGTGCCTAAACAATTTTAGTGGCTTAGCGAAAATGGTCAACTCTATTTTGATTTATAACCATTTTGAAAACAAATTCGTTATAACATAAATGGCTTGTATAAAATATTTGCACGTTTATTAGTTAGCATCTTACACAGGCTTTGCTTGAGGGAAAAGGAGTTTTACTTCTAGGGCTTTGACTTTCATGTTCGTTTTTTATTCCACGAGGTTTTTGAGAATTTAAATCATTAAATTTACATTCTAACTCAATTTCATCAGCAACTATACTAGGAAACATGTTTCCCCTTGCAAAAGCCAGGAATTCACTTCAATTTGCTCATTATCATTACAACATTATTTTTTGGATACAAAGACATATTATTTTGAACTGCTGCATTTAAATTAAATAATCACGCTGTACCTTAAGGTTTCCCATACGCATAAGATATTTATTTGTAATAATAAAGTAGCATTGATTATAAGGAGTCTTTGCAATAAGCGTTCTTGTATGAACATAAAAATTAATCATCAGTTAACGTTCAGACGTCCACATGTATATTGTTCCCTTTTTGCGAGACGTTAGTCGGATATTGGTTAGTAAGAAAATTCTACGAGTATGTGCTACTTCATATCTTAAAAATTATTACTGCTTCCCTATATAGTCACTCTACGTATAACTTTTTACAATCATAAATTTTTGAGAATTTTACAGAATTTTTTTATTACCTATAAGTTTCTGTATAAATTCTTAAATTTATTACGTTCTTTTATGCCATGTATAAGATTTCTTTAAGAACATTAAAAAACCGACAAATAAACTTAATTGGAAAACTTTTTGTCATGTAACTAAACCGTTAACCGATGTAATCCAAATAGCAAAACTCAATAGTTTAACTTTTACACTGACAAAAGAAAATAAACAAAAAATCGATTCTTTCATGTTTAATATGAATACAGGGTGTTCCAAAGTATTATTAGTCCTTATTTAAATATAGTGTTCGGAATCTCAACACAATCTTCAACTTTAAGTTATGAGTATATCCCTTCCTAATTCCATATGCAGGACAGAAATAATTTTTAGTGGTTAAATATTTTTAAAAATTGATTTTTTGAGATAAAAGTTTAAAGAATTTTGCTAAAGTTTTGGTTCTTGCAAAAAAAAAAACAATGAAAGTAATTATTTAGAAAAAAAGTAAATTTTATACTATATATAAATTTTATCTCTTGGAGTAGTGATAACTGACTTGAACTATAATTAAGGGAAACTGAGATTGTTTACCAGCCAATGATACTTAAAAAAAACGTTTGAGGGATACTGACCAATACTTCAAAAGTGTCTCTTGTCATGAAAAATACTTCTTACCCTAGTCCATTGGACTCGGCAGAAAATTATAGAAATGGTTGAGAGTTATTTGCCCATGGATCCGGGTTCTCCATCAACTGTTGTGCTCCAAATTTACTTCATTTCATACAAAATACACCACTCTCCTGAGGGGTGATATTCCAATAATTTATGAAAACCGACTTTTATCTGGGAAATCATTACAATCATTAAGTTCATACTCCCCATAAAGACACCCTGTACTCGCTCGAATATCAATAATAGTTGCCAGTGACACAATCACTGTAGCCAACTTGGCTGGTGGGAGTAGAATACTGTAGAATATACGAACGTAAGTCCTTCGTCAATTCTGTTGAAGTCTTGCCATAGTGCTATCCATTTAAAGCCATAGCTATTTTTATTTTGTTTCACAAAGATTCGTATCGTTTTTGTCAACGAGGAATTTCAATATTTCAACCCCGAACTGAGAACGAATTACATTTTGTTTCCCCTTCTTCCGGTTACATGACATCCTCACATGGACATTTGTTGTGTTTTATTGTTACTCATGTGAAAGTTTTTCTTTTTAGGAATGAATTAAATTTCTTTTGGATTGATTTGGTAGTTTTATTGGTGGCGAAGTCCAACATTAAACATATCGATAATTTGAAAGTAATCCTATATAATCGTTTGTCTGAGCAAACACCGTCATTAGAGCTGCTCAACAAATGAATTTTTCCAACGCAATAACGGATTGCCAAGAAAAACTATCTCTTGGAAAGAGCACAAAGCCCTAGTTTAATATTTGCGTATTTGAAATTTAATCAGATTAATGGAAGTTTAAAATTTTATTTAATTTTCTTTCGGCTTTTCAAAAAATTAAATTTTGTTAAACTTCTTTGGTTGGCTTCCAGACTTCCCCAATTATATAAATTTAGCCTTGGTTGGATTTGATATTTCACATGGATGATTCTTAGCGAACTGATAATTTTTTAGTTCCTCAGGGTTCTTAAAATCCAATTCTTCATATTTAACAGGTAGGCCATTTCAAAACAATTGAAACAACCAAATTCTTACATTATTAGAAGTTAATGCGAAAAGTCATGCAGTGTCCCAAAGGCAGGACAAATTTCTGGTCATTTTTCAAGAACGTACAAAGTTCATCTTGGTTCCAACGCTCATCTACAACTACAACCCAATAATAAGTTCTTCAAATAAGGGAAAAACATATACTCAAAAGGCAAAGGCTCATTTTGCTTCAAGCCCTACGTTGCCAGATAGCAACTTGGGGCAGAGATCTTGTTATAAACAAATCAACTGCTCCTGATAGAATACTCCCCATTCTTCTTCGCTTGCAAATCACTTGCGTACATCGCATTTACTCTTCTGGAATCTTTTTTGGAAGATGGAAAACAGCATTTGTCGAGCCTGTTCCTAAAAAAAGTGCTCCTACACTACAAGTACAAGTTGTATTAGATGATTTCAAGTCTGATCTTCAAAAAAAGCTGGTGTTCCTAATAAGTTTCGATGTTTATAGAACTGTAAAGTGGGATAGAAGAAATCGTGAGGAATTTAATGCTTCGAAAACTCAATGCTATTTAAGGTCGTTGAAGCAAAATGTACCTTTTATGCCATTTTCCCTGAATGGAACTAATAAACCGAAAAGCTCTAAGTATTCGGTAAGTTTGTCAACGATGATCATTCTCGAAGCTCCAAAAACGCTGCTAAATTCTATATCAGGATTTCTTTATCAGTGTAAAAAATTGTTCACTGATCTTGAAATGACTACAATCGGTGTACTGTGTTTAATATTATAAGGGTCTCAATAAACCTCTGGGGTCTTGTGAATTGTAAGAAAAAACCATTTTCTTCATATAAGATAGGTCATGTATTTGTTAAATTAATAACTAATTTTTATTTTTAAAATGTTACCACTCATACAAGTCCTTATTTTAATGTCCAATAGGAAATAAAATGCAACGTGAAAATAATTGCTTTAAGAACTTAATATTGTCTTCTTAAGTTCAAGCCCAACTTGGAGCGAAGTTTTATCTACAGAGATTTATTTATGCTCCGTACCACAAGCATGTGGAATGCCTTGCTCGGCCCTGTTTTTACCTAAGCTTAAATGCTCTGAATTTCAAAACTAGTATGAAATCAAAGGACTTCTAACCAGTTCGAATGAATATGAATGAATGCGTTCAAAATCGTCGCTATGAAATTTTCTCTTTTTCATTCATGAAATTCCATAGAAATACGAGTATCCATTGTTCATTTTCCTGAAAAAAAAAATCGCAATTCTGTTTATCTGTCTAGCTATCTGTTTTTGCCAATAACTGTAACAGCTAAGCCGATTGTTTTATACTTGGTAGCTAGAAATTTTTAATAACTCAACTGAAACATTTTTACTTGCGACTTATAGGTATGTACTTATAGGCAAATTATGCATTCGTAAAAAAAATTAAACGAGATTTTGATCAAAGTTGACATTACGATGATAGCGAAGACCAAAAAAGGGGGTATCACAATTTTTTGGGTATCCAATGTTCTTTAAGCTTGGTAGATTGTATTTTTAACTTTTCCCCCCACACTTTTTTGAATTAAATTAAAAATAACGTTACCTGTCATAAGATGTTTTTTTCGAATTTTTATAAATATATTTTTTTCTCAAAAACTATTCGAAAGATGTAAATAAAAATGATACACAAAAATTTCATTTCAGTAAAACTAGATAAGGGTTGAAAAAAAAATTACGAAAAATGGTTATTAATATTTTTTTTTTTTTTTTCAAAAACTTCAGCAGTTTTGTATAAAATAAAATAGTACTTCTTGAAAGTTTTTAACGTCTATGAAAAATTTATTACAAGCACTTCAGTGTCGATTTCGAATGGGAGTGAAGTGTCAAAATATTTCGTTGCTGAGGCAGAAGTTCGACAAGGTTGTGTTCACAGTCTAATTCTTGTTGCTCTATTGATTGACGATGTACACAAAAACCTAACTGGTGTAAGCAGTTTAAAACTTTACTTAATACAAAGCTAAAACAATATTCGGTTAAACAAATAAAAGGTATTTCGTCTATGACAGATCCACAACAACTGATCATATCATTATTCTCTCAGTATATTCTTCTAGAATAGAACTTTACGAATCTGGTTAATAGAAATCTGTTTGTGTATCAGTTCACAATAACGAAATTATGAAAATGAGTCACAATTATTGGTATAAATAAGACTTTTGTAAATTTGATCTGTTACTACGAAATTTTAAAAGCAACTTTTCTACATCTAACAAAAAGTGACTTTAAAACCGATTCTATGAATGTCTATTACTAAGGGCCAATCATTATGTCTTTCTTTCATTATGTCTTCCTTCTGAACATTCATTTTCTTTATTCTTTCTTCTGGAAGTGTTGGAACACTGGTTGTGTTTTTATAGGAGATGTGAAAACAGTTTTATGTGTCGTTGATTCAGTTATTTTTCAGCTTCAAATTGATTTGCCTTTTGATTTAATCTGTCATCTTTTAAAGAATGGTTCGACCTAGCTGTGGAACATAGAGTGGAACTTAACTTAATTTCCAAAAATATAAATGAAAAGTTTTGTGATTTCAAACGGATTCTAGTCGTACAAAACGATTATGAAAATTATGGAATAATTAATCAGACACGCTCTTCTATTGTCTTTTTAATTTGTAAACATTCAAAGCAATTTTTATCGACAGCTCCCTTATTTCCTTCCCAAAATCCGAACTCGCGCGTGCTCTGTTTAAACTTTGTTTACCATTATAAGGGTATCAATAAACTCTTGAGCACGTGTGAATTATAAAAACAAATTCTATGAAAGCTGTCTAAGCAAGGCACGGCATTGTGAATCTAGAAAGGATGCTTAATAATTCCCTAGGCTTAAACGGTTATTTTATTCAATATTTTTGAAAAATAACGAATCCAATACTAATTATATTCAAATGTGGGCTGAGATTCTATTCCTCAAGCAAGCTCAACATATACAACAATACATAAAATATTTTCAATTAAATGAATTTTTTGAAATTAAAAGCAAACAGCAATTTTTTTAATTACTTTTTAAAACTCTATATTCTAAAATATGCTTATTGGTCGGTGAGGTAAGACGGTACATAACTAAAATAACCCACAGTATGCAAAAGCATAATTCTACACACCTTCACGACTTTGACTTTCCAAATAAAACATAACACTGTATTCATATAAAACATAACACTGTATAGATCCGGCGTTGTCTATGGTCATAAACTTTGAGCTCCAGCGTCAATTGGATTATGTATGGATGTAAGCCCAACTCCCGATGCAAAATTTTTTAAGTTGAAAAGGCTGAGGTCTTGTGCACAGCTAGGAATCGACTGCATTTGGTTCTGATGTACACTTTCACGCGAAGATTTTCTTTGCCGATTTTGTGTTCCTTTAATGTGGTGGCTAATTGATTACCGAACCGGTCGTTTCATATTTGGTCACCAAACCATTACTCATTTCGATAATACATTTTTATCATTTGGGCGTGTAGATCAATCGTGTTGATTGCTATAAAGACTTAGCATCAGTAACTGAATACTAAGTTATAGATTTAACATACATAAATGTCAAAATCTACCCACGCCAGTTGAAGAACCCTTTACCATAAATTCTTATTTACTGAAGTCAACGAATGGAATACTTAATTTAAATGAAACTGCTAAGGGACTTGTTTTAGCTTAAAACATTTAAGGATTGGAAAATCAAAAAACTTTGTAATAATATTCATGTTTTTACGTATGTATGTTTTTAAAAATCCTTAGGTTTTTAAACATAAGTGCAAATAAAAATATTATATTCCACAGAGGTGTTGAAGAGTCATTCCCCTTGAAGGCGATAAAACTCTTTAATGAGTGTAAATCGACAACTTAGAACACATTCTAACTACTACAATTTATGTGGAATTTCAAATCGTTACATCATTGATTTAAGATATTTATTAACCTTGAGAAAGTTTGACATTTTAATTAATCAAAGTTTATTAAATTTAATAAAAATTGATTAAACTATCATCAAGCAAAAAGGTTGTGAATATTTTAATAAAACTTAAACGCCTTTTAACACAGTCCAAGTTAATTAAAGTGTTTCATCGAGGGAATAATATGCTGTCATTACGGTTTCCTAAGGATAATTAAAAAAGGATTTGGAAAATAAAAAATCACGATTCAAATAGAATTTTCAACTTCAAAGGTCTTCGTTTTTTTGTGTGTTTCACAAAAATCAATATTAACCTAATTATATTTAAATGAATGTGAAGGGTTTAAGGGCGTCAAGTAAAGTTTGTAGATTGGACGCTTTATATGTATACATATATTCTTTCTTTATAACACTATGCTATTATCATGATATTAAACACGAATTAAAACGATTAATAATAAATTAATAACATTTATTTAAACGATTGATACAATTAGAAATCTCTTTCCAACATATTGCTTAAGTGTTTGTGGGTGTTTTCTTTGCTCTACCGGATGAGAAAAATTAATTCCCTGTAGAAAATGTTTTTGAAGTTTTAATCCAAACATCGCAACATAATGGCTTAGGGTTATTTTTATTCGAAAACTGGATTCCAGTTCCAGTTAAGCCAGAAACATTGAATTTCATATTCTATTTAGACAAAATTCCCAAGCTTTTAGTTTTCTAGGAAATTCATTTTTCATTCTAGGAAGAAGGAGAAAAAAAAATTAAATTTTAATCAATTTTATTTGAAAATCGTTAGATTTTTCTAAAATCGCACTTGGAGACTTCTGGGTGATCAACTTCAATATTCCGAATACCAATGCCCTCATCTATCTGAGTAGGAAGATGAACATGACAGACATTTGAGTGGCATCTTTTGGGTGACAACTTGAAATGCTTCCTAATCGAAATATCATGACTGGCTGAGAACGAAGTTCTATATTCAATATGGGACAGACGTCTCAAGTGACCGATGAGAGAGGTTATCTATCGGTATTTAAGGGTCTCTCAAAATGTCTGTCATATTGATTATCATACTCAGGATGTTTAACAATATGAAGAAAGTGGCAGATCTAGAGGTGTCTGTCGCTGGTTGAGGGAAATTAATCCTTTAATGGAATTTCTCCTCGAATTAATAATAAAATAATTTATCAATTAAGGGAATAATAATAATTAGAATTTAAATCACCTAAATATAAGATGAAATGAGTCCCTGAAAGGAGCATGAAATAAGTCTCCAAATAAGTATGAAATAAGTTTCTATTTTTTGAAAGTTATAGAGTTTGTAGAGACAGAGTCTAAGGATTGAATAGTGGCTTTGCTACCTGAGAAGATGTGCACATCAGTATTTGCTATGACATTTTCTTTGAACCAAGGCAGAACTTTTCTTAATGCCAAAAATTCCCCCTGGAACAGGCTATATTGATTAGCAAGATAAAAGAAAAGTCTTAAATTAGTCTGTCTGAGGAAACACCCCATTATCAATTTTTGATCCATCAGTATAAAAATGGATCGATTCTTCTTCCAGGAATTTCAATTCCAGTCTAAGTTACTTGGTATTGTTCCGAATGCATTCAGAATAATGGAGTGACCAATCTCGTTATTGGTCCACTGCGAAGAAGCTCTAAGACGAATGGTCTTATGGTAAGCAGCCGATTGCTTACCAAAAATATCTTCGATGTAAGATGGAACAGAATGTAAAGTTCGGTGGAGGGAGTTATGCAAAGTACTCCACCTAAGCTGAGGTAAGCCTTTCACACTAAGATCACTCTATTTAAGTTATGTTAGATTTATTTTGAGAAAATGTGTGTATCGTATGGAAATCATTTTACTGTATTCACTCGATAAGAATTGCAAGGATTCCGACGCGATTCACTAGAATAGCCATATGGACTTTTTATTGAAACATCGATATGTCCTGTTAAGACTAGGCATCCATTTGGAGACTCATATTCTGAGATCGTGTTTATTAGAGATACCCTAAACTATAAAGTCAACTGCCCCGTTTTAATTTCGCTGACAAATTTGTGTGTCCTTATGCGAGAATTTAGTTCTCCTTGTGTTCCTTATGTTCCTTTTCATATAGGTTTATTGGGTTAGTATCGGCAATAATCAACCATGAACCGCGCTGCTTAAGGCTGGTTTGTAGTGTGCTTAAATTAAGTAGATATTGTTTGACAAAAATGATTGCCTTTTTTGAATACTACTGGATTTTAGTGTATTTGATGGTTGTGAAAGTATTAAGCAGTCTATCAGGGAGCTTATACTCTATTTGATGAAAGAACAGCTAAATAAATAAATAGCTACATTTGGGAACTTATTTCATTATGTACAAGACGTAGGTACTACTTGGTTGTTTTTAAAGCTAAATTTGGTTTGATTTGCATTAAAAACTTGTGTTGATTCTTAAAAGAATCTACTTGAAGATTTTCAAATTTGAATCTTAATTTTTAATAGTACTTCGCCTTATATATGTAGATGTTTTGATATTTTTACGATTAAGACTTAAAAATATATGTCAAGAGATATATTGCCAGTAGGTAATTTTTAGGTATTTCATTAAAATTTGATACAAATTTGTAAATCTTATGACCTCAAAAACATCTGTTTGACTTTCAATAAAATACTATTAACCACAATTTAACTTCCAACCATTATGCCATTATAAACGATTTTCAAAGCACGTGTTTTTTTTTTATATTTCTGTCATTAAAAAAAATTAAATATTACCACATATTCGAAACTCATAAAAAAATAGTCTATACCAAACAATAATTTCAAAGTCGACAAATAACAAAAAAAAAGTTATAGGTATAGGTTGTTCATTGCTCGAAGGTACCTTCTATCTCAATGAAAAAATAAAAGTTCAAATATAAACAAAGCAAATAAGATACACAGACACACAATATTGTTTGTACTTCAAGACCCTGTACATGTTCACCTCTTTTAACACCAAACAGACGATAAAAAAATGTTTTTAAAAAAACCGTAAAAATTCGGATATCCCAGTGTTTTATTTATTATTCTTATTACATAAGAGGAAAACGGAACCACCCAGATGCAAATAAAGAAAAAAAAAACATAAAAAATAGAACTATGTCTTATGAATGTAAATAAAAATAAGGAACAAATTTAATTGTCTTGTAAATTTTATTTCCGAGCTTCAAAGAGCTGTATATTAGAGAAACAGTGCAGGCCACTTGATTAAAGACAGAGCTGCAAAATTTTTAAACAAATATTTTTTTTTTAAATGAGAATCGATTGTTAAATTTATCGTTAAGGCACGACTTCTTGGTAATTTCAAAGGACATAAATTATATTTTAACAATATCAAAATTGTGATAATTTACAAGATTATAAAGACTTTAAAAATTAGCTTAACATTAAATATTTTTTTTTTGCAAAGGCCCAAAGGCCTTTCTTATAGAGTCGCGTACAATTTGGGTACAAGGTATCGATGATTTTTATTTTATTTAAAAGGTCTATAAACATTATGTGTGGATGTCAGCAGGAGAGTTGAAATACTTGAACCATGAGCTGGTTCATTGTAATACATCATTGAATTTTGGAGACTGTCTCTCTAATCGTTAAACCTATTGGAACTCCTGATGAAGTGAACGAGATTGCCTGTATCTAGAGTCTACATCTTTGGAATACAGCAGAACATTGTACAGAGAAGGTGAGGGATCAATTCCTCTTCTACTTCGCCCAAGCAGCTTCTGTAGAAATCGTAAGAATAAATTTCAAGCCACATTGCGAGCTTCCCTTTAAAACAATGTCGTATTATAACACGTATTAAGGAGCCTATGGACTCTAAGCTTTAAGATATTAAAGCATTATTATTATTGTGGAATTGGCTGTATGGCACTACCCTGTTGGAGCTACATGTAGTTCAAAATCACATCATTTAAGTTGAGCCATTTTTACGAACCAGTGTAATTCTGTGGATTTGTTGCTACTTGATGAACAATCTAGACGAGATTGTCATCATCTCAAACCCTGCAATTTTACTTGTTGATGTTGCCGTTCATTAAAGAAAAGGCCTCCTTGCCGAAGATGATTTTTTTTTTACTTAAATCGGGGTCCACTTCCATTATAAAGTTGGCTTGCTCCACGATGTGACTTACCATTGTATTTTTGTCGTTAGTCTTAAAAAAATTAAAAATTACAAAAATTACCAGCTGATAAAACAAGATGATAATTTACTGTCGAAATATAGCCTTTCCTGTTAGAAAACCATTTATGTATATGGGTTCCGCTTAGAGTTTTGTCTCTGTGCTCTTTCTAAGTTTTTAAATCTTATGTTAAAATTTAATATTTTTGGGGAAATAAGCAAAAGTTTTGTGCCTTAAATTTATATTGAGCTTAAAAATCATAGAACAGCCCTGTGTTAAGTTATAAGTATGGTACAACTTCATAAGCTACTAACTTTTAGTTATTATACTAACTCTTTCTTAATTTAATTTTTTTCTTAACTCAAGGGTTTTTCAATAAGGACAGGAAGGTGTTGGAATTATTTTTTCATTGAAAAGGTTCATGTATACTCGTACCATTATGTATGAAATATGACATAGTTTAAATACCCGCCTCGGCTTCTAATGGTTGCACGGATCCGAGTGGTCTAATTTTAAATGACTCTTCCGCATACGAGTAGATCCAACTAAACTTTAGCTATGACTTTTGTTATGTTATACCTTAAGGGTAAAGGTCAATTTTAGCTATACACCGGCAATTTTAGGAGACCTTACAAAAAAGGGCTAGCGGGCCTTGGTGGCCAATTCACTTCATTTCTGCGAGAGGTTATCTTACTCTCAAATCGTTCATTCATAATGTCAATGTCAATAGTAGCGTCCGCTGTGTGGTACTTAGTACCATCCTGCTGGAATCACAATATTATGTTCTTTAGGTTTATATGGTTCAATTTGGACCACAAGAAATTGGTTAGCATCCTTCTGTAGCGGTTGCCATTGCCGATGACTTTTTCATCAATATCGTTTTCGAAAAAGTACGGATCAATGACCCTGCCAGCTCAAAATTCACACCAAACGAACTTTTTCAGGATGCACTGTCACCTGGTGAACACCAGTGATATTCTCGGCCGATCTTGCGTCTCTCTCGACTTATAAAAGTTGTCTGATTCATTACCAAACAGGTTGCCTTAAATTTGGTCACCAAAGATTTAAAGATTCGACTGTGAAGGGCCACCATGTCTAGCGTAAAATGAGCACATTGTACTTACCAACACTCATCTTGATAAAATAGTTTGATCATTTGGACGTATAGTTCAATCGTGTTACTTGCTTAAGGAATCTGGTATCAGTAACTTAAACGTAATAAGCAACAGATTTGAAAAATCTCACCAAACCAACATGGCCGTCAATATCTACCTGTCCCAATTGAAAAACCCTTTGGTATGGGCCATGGGCTATTTTTACTTACGACTTATAGGTACTAGGTATAAGGCAAGTTATGCATTCTTAAAAAAATCGAATTCGAGATTTTCATCGAAGTTGACATTACGATGATAGCGAAGACTAAAAAAGTGGGTCTCGCAATTCTGTCTGTCTGTCTGTCTGTTCGACTACAGCCTAAACGGCTCGGCCAGTTTTCTTCAAAGTTGGTAGATATCATTTTTAATTTTTTCCTCCCCCCCCCACGTTTTTTTCTTTTTTTTTAAGACTAAAAATAACGGTACCTTCCATACGATTTTTTTCGAAATTTTGTAAATACTTTTTTTTTTCTCAAAAAGTGTTCGACAGATTTGAAAAAAAAGATACAAAAAAATTTCATTTAGTTAAAGCTAGGTACTAGTTGAAAAATTTTTTCCGAAAAATGGTTATTGAGGGTACCCCCCAAGGAACCATATTTTTTGTTTTTGATTTTCTCAAAAACGGTAGGTACAACCGATTTTGACCATTTTTTTTTTTGCTAAGGCTCTTCGAAAACTTAAATAGACTTGTGTATTCAAATTTTCAAATTTTTTTTTGGATTTAAAAAAAAATTCAATTTTTTTTTTCAAAACTCAATATTTCAAAAACCTTATGCTAGATTTTTTTAAACTTCAAAAATAAAAGTTTTTCAACATAATATACAAGAAGTATGAAAAAAAGTTTTATTTTCCATAAAAATAAAGGTACCCACCATACAAATGTTAAAAAATAGTTTTCAAAAATCGTATTTTTCTCGAAAACGGTGCCTAGAATTTTTATAGAAATTTTTCCGTTTCAATTAATTTTAACAGTCTTTATTTTAATAAAAAGAAAATTGAAATTAAGATATTACAGCTTATACCTACCATAGAACCATTTTTTAAAATTTTGAATAACTCATTATCGGCAGAACGCATTTTAATGAAATTTTTTTTAATTAATTTTATTAAAGATGTTTCTAAAAAGATATTTTTAAAACCATTTCAAAACTTAAAAAAAAAAATATTTTTTGAATTAAAAAAAAAATCATTTTTTTTTTGGAAAATTTGATTTTTCAAAAACGGCTTGGATTATTTTTTGGAAATTTAATTTTCAATCGTACAATAATCAAAATTTAAAGTTGGCATACCAAATTTTTTTCTTGAGAATCTTGTAAAAATTTGTATATAAAAGCTTTTTTTTTTAAGTAACCACTACAAGGACTTATAATTTTTGTTCTTGTATAAATTCATATTTGCATAGAATTCTGTTTTTGTCTCTGACTACTAAAAGAATTTAAAAAATTAATTTTATCCTTATGAACAGTTTTCTCTAATAACATTCGTTTTTAAAATAATTCCTATTCTATTACATAGGAGCAAGTTCGTCCGACCCAGTCGTGCATTTCATTTCGTAATAGATTGTTTATGAAAACACCTAGAATAATTGCAGTTTGTGCAGAAATCTATTAAACATTTGACATTTGTAAATGTCAAAGAGTCATAAATGAAGTTTGCAAAATATTGTAAAAGAAAATAGTTATTTGATGATTTTTCACTTTAATGAAATGCTAGAGAAAGTTTGATGCTAAATTTGATTAAAATTTTCAAAATCATCGTCTTAAGCTAGTATCACACTAAAACAGTTTTAATCAAAAAATTGATAATGCATGTGCCCTCACAACTAGAACGTAGTGTACTCACAAGCCACATAAGAACGTAATACCTAAAAATCGAGAACTTCATTATCATTTCAAATATTCCAAACCAACTACATAAATGTATGTACATTCTATCTCTCTGATTTGCATTATTCGTTCTCATAATAAAGTCCAAGTTTATTATTGTAAAAATCATTTCTATAGAAAAATGCTTTGTTAATCCATCGACAATCGTCCTCAACAAAACATCAGTTTGTTTTATTTCCTTTCCTTTATTTGTGGAAGATTGTTGTGTTATTAATATTTTCCTACCTCAACAAAAATACGGCAACGATAAGAAAAGCAAAGCTATAGAGACCTAACTTTTACAAAAATCATTAAATAATTTCTACAAAAATAATTGATTTTCATCTTGGAAAGTCGAATCCCAACCTGTGGATGACGATCGTGACTACGACAACGACAGCCACCTCGACGATGATGCGCGTCGCGCCATTGAAACGCCTGCCGCCGGCCGCAGTTCAGTTGCTGTTACTTACCCCCGCCCCGCCTTCATCAAAATAGCTAAATCACAAAACAAAAAAATAATGTTTATCAAGCAATTAATACAAAAGTAATTTTTTCTTCTCGTTCCGATCGTTCGGATTCGTTGGTGTATGAAATGTTCATTAATGTTTATTTTGAATCAGTGTAAATCGGCGTATCTCACCCAAATCCAAATCCAAAATAAAAAAAAAAATTATTATAATAATAATAACGAAGATACATTTGTTTATTGGTTTGGCAGTCGTTTATTGTGTGAACGAACGGTCTTTGTCCTCCCCCAGCAGATAATCTATCTACGAATTATCCCCCATACCATGGCCGCCTCCGCTTCCCGAAATATGTTCTTTTTTTTTTTGTTTTTTAAAAATATGCAAAGCGAATATTTAAATATAATTTATATTTCGTCTACCTACAGCAATAAAAGCTAAATGTATCTACAAAATGTGCGTGTGTCTATAGAAACGTTTAAAATGTCCATTCAGCAAACAAAAAATTAAATTATAAAATTGTCATGGATTCGCTAAAAAAACTAAAAATAAATAAAAAAAAATATTTTGTGTTCATTTAATTTTTCTTTTTTCAAATTTGTAGAATCATCATTATTTTCTCTGTCTCTCCTTATTAATTCCTTTCTCTCTTCGTAGTGTTGGTGTGTGCTTATAATTATTTTAAAATAATAATAATAATAAAATAAATATTTATAATTTGATGTGATACCTGAATTAACTCTGTGTGTTTGCATAGCAGCGCCCTCTTTATCGACACAACACAAATGCCATGTCAATAATCGTTTTGTTTAATTTGATTGACGACACACGGCTGCCGAGTGATTTGTCTATCAAGGGTGCTACGACAAAGAATAAATAGTCGCAACACACTATGCATCAGCAGCAAAACCAACAACAACAACCAACAGCACCACAAGGTCAGGATATTTGCCATCATCAGCCGTCGTCATTAGCAACATCCTCGCATTTGTATTTGTACTACTACCGCCACTTAAGTCATCATTTGTATAAGCCACCTCATCATCAGCAGCAGCAGAACCAGCTATTCAACAATAAGAGGTGTCTTCTTCAGCTTCCGCGTATTCTATCTCTTCGGTTAATTCTCTTAAGTTCGTGGAAATAATTTAATTCGAAAAAAAGTAAAGGTGTGTATTGATACTCCTGTGGCTAGCCAGCGTTTGAAGAGTTAAGAGAGTGTTTCCCTAGCAGCGAAGCAGCTTAAAGGAATCAGAAGGAATTCTGATTCTCTCTAGGACTATCCACATTGAAGGTTGGTATTAAATCATCTTTTTTTGTTTTAATGACATCACAATAAGCTCATATATTTTCAAACAGAAACTTTCGAAAAGTGCATTGCGAATTAAATGTAAACATAATGGATTTTGAGAGAAAATCAAAATTATTATTAAGTTGTTTTCTTTGCGGCAAATATAAATATCTAATGCAGTTTTCTGTTGTGTGATTATTTTTGTTATCTTTTTTATTTGTGTTAGTTTTCTGTTGGAGAGAAAAATCTTGGAAAATTTATTAACTGCTAGACAAGACTTGTGACGCACGAAATTGAATATGAATTAAATTGGTGCTTTAGACAATTTGGTAAACTTAAATAAAAACAAAAAACTATATTCCATTTTGTTTATATGACACAGATTGTGATGGGAGATTAGAAGGGGGGTTCAGTATTTTCAATAAATTAAATGTGTAATTTTGTAAAATAAAAAATATCGAGATGATTTTATTTTTTTTGTGAAATTTTTGTGATTGATGAAATTTTTGTATTTGCCAGACATAATTTCTGATGGTTAAAGGTGTGGTGTTTTGAATAATGAACGGTCTGACATTGAAAACTAATTCAGTTGTGAAGGCGATTCGTAAAAAAAAAACAAGAAATTACAAACCTAGTTGAAGGTCAGTGTCTGAAGATTTAAATGTAGGAAATAATTCAAGTTCAATGGTTATATCCAATATGCATCTGTATCTGTTTTTTCAATACTTTCTGCATCCATGATGCTCTCTCATTGTTTTTAATTATTTAAAGGGTAGTCAAAACCCCATTCAATGCGCATTTACTTTACGAGAAAAAACATTTTTTTATTTGTTTCTGATTCTGAAGAAGGCTGATGCAACTTTTCAAAAGGTTTGTTAATTTACCAACGTTCCTCTGATCGACCTGATGCTTGATTGACTGCATGCTTCAAACTAGAATTGTTTAAGCAGAAATAGGTGAAAGCAAGCTTAATATGCAGAAATGTTATAAATTTTTTTTATTAAAGAAAATTTAATATATGTTGTATGGCCACCCCTCGCTTTTATGACTGCTGCGATTCGTTTTATAGGCATAGAGCTTACGAGCTTACGGCATTTGTCAGAACTTATTTTGAGCCATTCTTCTTCAAGAACCTTTTTGAGCATCTCTTTTGATGCTGTTGGGTATTGTCGGACTTTGCGCTTTGAAATCCCCAATAGATGCTCAATTGGGTTCAAGTCTGGGGACTGGGCAGGCCACGGAAGCAGGTCAATGGTATTTTCAGCAAACCACTTCATTGAGAGGGCAGACTTGTGACAGGGTGCATCGTCTTCCTGGAACAACACGCCCCGCATATTTGTATCACCAAAAATATGCTGGAAGGATGGCATCAGCGTGTTTTCCATCAAATTAATGTATTTTTTTGAGTCCATGCGACCCTCACAAATTAACATTTTACCCATTCCGTCCGCAGCCATGCAACCCCAGATCATAACGCTTCCTCCCCCGTGCTTAACGGTTGGAACTACACATTCTGGGTTATATTCCTCACCAACTCGCCGCCTCACAAAGGTTACACCATGGTTTCCAAACACCAGTAAAAATAAAAAAAAATAACCTTTTTCAAAAGCTCAAAATAACAAAGTGGATGGCAATTTAAAACAGTTTTTAAAGTTTCCGAGTTCGGGGCTTCATTATAATGCTTACTTCAAAGTTTGATTCATCTGACCACAAAACGTTACTCCAATTTTCTTCAGTAAAGTTTTGGTATTTTTTTTGCCATTCTAGCCGCAATTTTATGTTTTTTCTAAGAGCCATGGCTTTTTCCTCGCCTTGCAACCTTTCAATACAACTTCTCCGAGTCTCCTTCTAACGGTTCTAGCCGAAATCTGTTTCCCACAATGTTGTGTTATGTCAGCAACTAGCTCATTTGATGTTTTCTTCGTATTAAAAACCGATCTTCTCTTACCGTGGTTACTTTTTTCCTGCCGGATTTCTTACGATTTAGATGGGATCCAGTCTTCCGAAACCGATCTAAGGCATTTTGCACGGCACAACGTGAACAATTCATTCTGCAGAACGGATTGTACGGACATTTTTCAAAGAGATTCTTCCAAAAAATTTAAAAAACATTGCATTGCCAGACTTAAGAAAAAAAAATTTTTTGAAATTTGAAAAAAAAAAATTTTTTTTTTTGGAAAATTCGGCTCAAATTATTTTGGAATTGTAATTTTTATTCGTGCAGAATAACAACTTTAAAATTATTTTTTTTTAAATGTTTTAAAAATTTTGTATATAAATCCTACTAATATTATAAATGTGAATGTTACGATGTATGGATGTTTGTTACTCAATAACGCTTGAACAACTGAATGGATCTTGATAAAATTTAACGCACAAAAAAGTCATAGTCTGGATTACCGTATAGGCTACTTTTTTTTTATTATCAGGGGAGGGGCATTGGGTGGTCGAAACACCCCAAAATTATTTATCTCTACTTCTATCTTCGTATTGCACTAAAATGTAGTACATATACATAAGTAGTTGCATTGAAATGCCATACTTTGGTGGTGCGGGCCCAGAGGAGGGGCATTGTTTGATTAATTTACCTAAGCAGTAACTATAAAAACACTCAAAAAAGTTTTTTAAAAAAATAAAACAAAAATAAAATTCTCCGAATTAAAAACAAAAAAAAATTTGACAAATATTTGTGTGTCTTTGAATTTAAACTATTTTAAGGTAAGTTAAACTTTACGTGCCTACAGGTTTAACTACATACATTGTTATAGGATAGTTACATACGTATATGATTTGCTGATTGTTAGTTTTTTCAAAATATCCTTCGCTTGGCTCCATTACCTTTAAGAAAAGGACTTGATTGGATTTATTGGTTTGCTGTTTTGTTTTAATCCAAGTGCATGCATACGTTAAATAAATTGTGTTTATGTATGTTATAAATATTATAAGTGTTATTAAATTTCAGTTATAATTGGTTTTCTCAAAATGTCCCGAAAACGCAAATCGAATCTTTCGGAGAGGAGTAATAGGGCTCGGGCACTTAAGTGGAACAGCAGGAATGTGTTGTTCTGGAGGAAAAGTTTCTTTTCCATTAATAGAAGAGCCGGTGGAACCTTTAAAACAGTTGTGTTCTTACCACATAGAAGAATCACGACGCTTCTTGCTTTCATATGACATCTTTTGGTGCTAATAGAGTGATTGCAATGCCAGGATTTTCAACGACTTTTACTATTCAAGGTCAAGTGTATCATAGAATCGGTTCTCTACTTCCTTCCTCCAACATGCAACCACAGTTCTTACAAGTATATTTCATGGGTGATGACTGATGAGGAATCCGAAATTGAGAGACGGTCAAGTCTTATTCAAGGGGTCGATAGAGAGACGGTCCGCAAAATACAAAGAGTACTGCACGGCAATAACACCTTAGTCAGGGAATTCAAAACGCACTTGAGAGCATGACGGATGAAAGTTGTAAGGTAATTGTTCACCCTGACCGTGTACCACGCGGACAACACGAGCGAAGATACAACGCTCCAACGAGCAACGAAATAACAGTCATGATTGCAGGCAATGAGAAGACCACTTCTCGAGACATTGTTCTACGAGCACGCGATGGCACTCTCTCCAGAATCGCCGACACGCACAGGTTCTACGATGCTTTAGAATATCCGCTTATATATTGGAAAGGGCAGGAGGGTTATCATTTTAACATCCAATTATTCAATCCAGGCGCTAACCGTCCAATACCAAACAAAAAGGTTTCCTGCATGGACTTGAACGTGCTTATCTCAAGAACTCTATTGGTTCGAATTGACATTCCAAAAAATAATGAATGATGGAATTGCTCCAATTTCAAACTCAGTGATGGCATAGATATATCTATGATCTTTTGATTATGACTTACTTCGAGGAAGATAATCTACTATCAAAATACTAAATTTGTCCCTCAGTTTCAAGCGGCGTAAAACTATAAGGCTGCGCATACAGTAGTGCGACAAGGCGATGCACCGAGAAAAGCATTTCCATTTTATTCTTTTGTATGTACGCAACTGTAACACTCAAATATCTCGCATCGCATCGCTTTGTGGCGTCACTGTACGTGCAGCCTAAGACATCTTTGAAAACTTCTTCTTTGTAATATAAAGGCGGTTGAAACCGCGGGTAACAGCTAGTTATTAATAAATCGAAATATAAAAAAAAAATTTATTCTCGGAGCCGTTTTCGAGAAAAATATGATTTTCGAAAACGATTTTTTAACATTTGTGTGGTGAGTACCTATATTTTTGGGTAAAACAAATTTTTTTTTCATAAATCTTGTAGATATATTAAGAAACTTTTATTTATTAAGTTTGAAAAAAATCGAGAAGGGGGTTATCAAAATATTGAGTTTCAAAAAAAAAAATTTGCAAATTTTTTTAAAAATCCAAAAAAACATTTTTTGAAAATATGAATACGCAATAATATTCAAACTTTAGAGGAGCTTAACAACAAAATAAATGATAAAAATCGGCTGTACCGTTTTCGAAAAAATCATAAGCAAAAATATGGTTCGAAGGTTTCGAAAATGGTTTTTGAAAAAAATTTTCAACCATAACCTAGCTTTAACTAAAATAAATGTTATGAATTTTTTCAAAAAAAAATTTTTGGGACAGTTTTTGAAAAAAAAAAAAAATATTTATAAAATTTCGAAAAAAAAAAATCGTATGGCAGGTACCGTTATTTTAGGTCTTAAAAAAATAAAAAAAAACATGTGGGGGGAAAAAATAAAAATACTATCTACCAAGTTTAAAGAAAATCGGCCGAGCCGTTAGGCTGTAGTGGAACAGACAGACAGACAGAATTTCGAGACCCATTTTTATTGGTCTGAAAAATATCAACTTTGATCAAAATTTCGATTTCGATTTTTTTACGAATGCATAACTTGCCTTCTAGTACCTATAAGTCGCAAATAAAAATAACTATAAGAAATAGAAATAAATGCACATTTCCCCTTGCATCTCCTTTAATATATTTCTCGATGAAATATATTAGTTTAAGGTACAAAATGAAGTCAACCGTTTGTTCTGCTAAAATTTTTCTTGAAATCGTATTTCTCACTGCTCCGAAAAAAGTTTAACTCAATAAAAAAGGAACGAAAATTATTTGAATTCATAATTATTGGAGTTTTTCAATGAATATACATTTTGATACTGAACTCTGAACTGTTTTGGCCTTGGAGCAAAAATTATGATATTTAATTTGCACTCAAATGTTATCGAAGCTGTTATTATCAACCACTTCAGATTGTGCAATTGAATATCTCTGCATCCAAGTCTCAATTAATTTTCAACGTACAGTCTCACCATGGCACACTTCTCGCACTACAAGTTCTTACTTCAACTTGAAGTTATCACTGCAATGCAAATTACCACTCATAAAATTTTCCAACATCACCTACTCACCTGCATAAGTTATCGATTAAATTCAAATGATAATTAAACAGTTTGAAAAGTGGGTGGCAGAAGTAGCAACCCGTTCTGAAAGTCATGCAGTGTGAAATTTAATAACAAAAATCTGCATCTGATATAATCGTAAGCCATAAATAATATTCACTGAGTACAGTGCAGTTGTTGGGTTTAATTTTCTGCCTGTCAGACCGGTCCCCGAAAATAAAATGAAAAAAGAGGAAGCCTGTAACAACTACGCTTGGTTATTAGACGATTTATCAACCGATAAAGTCTTGGTCATAGCCAGAAGGCTGAGACCAACAGTCATGCACAAAAATTGATTTTTCCTCCCTGCAACTGCAACACATTAGATGTAGAAATCGGATTAGAAAGGAAGTAAATTGCAGTCAGTCCAGGACCGGGCTCATTCTCGTTAAGGTTTCCAGCAAAACCTACATGCATTATTTATCTCAATCTTTTCGGGTGTCTTTGTCCTGCTATGTTTGCGGTCTGGTCGCATGCAAGAAGGACTCCTTTTATGATGCCACTTTGAAGAGATATCAAAAGATTAATCCCCATTCGCTTTTTTTGCACAATTTCAGTGCTGTGAATAGCTCCCTTCCATCAGATACGAGAGTTGTATAGACAAATCTTGAATATTAAATTATTATACCAGGAGCTGGAAATCTTTGTTGCAGCACTAGGACAAGTCTGCTGACAAAAAGAGGAGGAAAAAAAAACTCGAAATCTTTTCCGTCAGACACTCACAGCTGTGGTGCACAATGCTTGATATATTGCATTGCCGTTATTGCAGGACTTTAGGTTGCAAGTTGAAAGGTTTTAAGACTCTCATATGAGTATCTTTCTGTAGTCTCTGCACTGGGTGCATATGAGAAGTTTGATGAATGCTCTATTGTGTGTCTGTTCCTGCATAGATAAATGGAAGCTGAGAGCAGGTGTTTTGGACAAAATGCGTTCGTTCAAAGGAACTGCCATACTTTGGAGTAGTTCAAAAATATGAAGTATTTTCTTGGACGATAATAAATTTTCCTGTGGGGACCCATTAAAATACTTTTTCACTACGAATCTGGACAAAGTGTGTCTGGCAATGGAATCATTCACCTATCAAAATTTTGTAGATAGGTACATACATTGTATATGAATAATATCTCAAGGACTAACCGCTTACCGGGCTTATTTACTTAAAAAATTTATTATAAAAATAAAAATTCATAAATTTCCATAAATGACCTTGTA
This sequence comes from Philhelius festivus, assembly GCA_963931855.1. Classification (NCBI taxonomy): domain Eukaryota; kingdom Metazoa; phylum Arthropoda; class Insecta; order Diptera; family Syrphidae; genus Philhelius; species Philhelius festivus. The sequence continues at coordinate 239,074,101 of OZ007554.1, forward strand.
TAGAGAACTTTTTCGCTTGCAATATAAATAGGTTCTAAATGACATAATATGCGTTCATAAGAAAAGTCGAACCCGAAATTTTGGTCAGATTTGACATTGCGATGAAAGAAAAGATGAAAGATGATAAAGTGGGTCTTGCAGTTCTGTCTGGTGTCTGTATATCTGCACTTCGAATTGCAGCCAAAACCACTCAAGCGATTTCAACATTTCTGATAATCAATTATTGTGTACTATAGTAGATCTGTATTTTGTTAAAAAGAAAATTTAAGAAATTTTTTTGTGAACGGTCCTTTTAATTAAATTAAATTAAATTAAATTTGGTGGTGCAACAGCTCGGAGTGAACCAGGACCTAGTGAAGTACAACTCTGTGTGCGTGTTACCAGGAACGGAGGGGCCCTGGAATTTTTTGCCGATTCCAAACAGCTAATGTGCAGCACTTTCCATGACAAGAGATACTCTTGGAGAATTTGTCAGTTCCTCGCAAAAGGCAGTAAACCCCTGAAGAAAACTTTCTTGCAGTGGCTGAGCATTGAACTCATGACAGTCCAACGCACAAACCATTATGCCAAGGGGTCCTTGTATTAGAACCGTTTTTTTGAATTTCTACTTTCTCATTAAGTGATCTACCGATTTTGATCAGAATTTTTATACAAGAGCTTATTTGAATTTGAAATAAGATTGTGTATACAAATGTTTGAACATTTTTACTTGCGACTTATAGGTATTATAAGGCAAGTTATGCATTCGTAAAAAAAAGTCGAACTCGAGATTTTGATCAAAGTTGACATTACGATGATAGCGAAGACGAAAAAAGTGGGTCTCGAAATTCTGTCTGTCTATCTGTCTGTCTGTCTTTTCGACTGCCTCCTAAACAGCTCGACCGATTTTATTTAAACTTGGATGATATCATTTTTCAACTTTTCCCCCACACGTTTTTTCTTTTTTATTTTTAAGACCAAAAATAACGGTACAATTTCGAAATTTTATAAATGTGTATTTTTTCCCAAAAACTGTTCCACAGATTTTCTTAAAAAAAAATCATTCAGTCAAAGCAAGGTAATGGTTGAAAAATTTTTCCTAAAAATAGTTATTTTTGGTACCCCTCTTGTACCCATTTTTTTGTTTTTGATTTTTCAAAAACGATAGCACCGATTTCGATTTTTATTCGACAGCTCCCAAAAGTTTGAATGTTATTTTTTATTTAAATTTTCAAAAAAAAAAATTTTTGGTTTTTAAAAAATTTCCAAAATTTTTGTTTGAAAACTCTTCGGAAACTCCAGCTAGATTTTTTTAAACTTGATAATTAAAAGTTTTTTCATACAATCTACAAGATGTGAGAAAAAAAATTTCATTTTACCTAAAAATAAATGTACTCACCATACAAATATTAAAAAATAGTTTACGAAAATCGTATTTTCCTCGAAAACCGTTCCATGAATTTTGATAAAGTTTTTTTCGTTCGTTAAATTCTTACGATCTACAATTTAATAAAAAAATGATATTTATGTATAATTATTAATGACTGTACATAACCATCTAACCATTTTTTCGAATTTTGAATTTCTCCGATAAAACGGATCTTAATGAAAATTTGTATAGAGAAGCTTCTAAAAGTTTTAAAAACACCGCATTTCAAGACTTTGTAAAAAATATTTTTTGAATTTAAAAAAAAAAAAAAATCAATTTTTTTTTGACAATTCGATGTCTCAAAAACGGCTCAATATTTTTTTTTTTTGTTTGAATTTAATTTTTTAAGTCGAACAATAATAAAAACTTTAAGTTGACTTATCAAAATTTTTTCTTAAAAATGTTTTAAAAATTTTGCATTTAAAAGCTTTTTTTTTTAAGAAACCACTACGATGATTTATAATCTTTGTTATTGCATAAACTAATATTTGCTTGAATCACATGGCATCCTATTATTACTAAAGGAGTTTTTTTAGTCATTTAAAAAAATTAATGTTATGCTTATGAAGGGAAGAGTACGAAATGTCGACAAAAAAATGTCGACTGGACAAATAATAAATTTCATCGACTGTTAAAATGTCGACTGAAGTTTGATCGACAAAAAAAAGTCGACAGTTTAAAATCTCGACTATTAAAATGTCGACTGAAAACTTGTCGGTGAAAAAGTCGACTTTTTTCCAAAATAGAGTTAAATAAAACAAGAATGCTTTTTTTTAATATGTTAACTAAATTTTATTATTAATTCAATTTTATAAATTAAAAAAAAGGGGAGCGTATCGATTCTTTAAATGCTAAAGACACTTTGCATACACCCAACCTCGCACCTACCCCAAATCCTATAGTGTGCCCAAGCAGGGGGCAACATAGCTCACTTCTTACACGTCGTTATAAGAAAGGATATTATAAAAATCGGGATTATAAGAGACGGGATTATAAAAAGCGGGATATCGTACCCAACCCAAAAAAAATATTTCTTTCATAAGTTGTTATTTATACAAAAAATAAACACAACTATATGATCGACAGTGGTGGCGCCGCATGCATGTGAGCATCATTCACTTTGCCACCGTCGACATTTTTCGAGTCGACATTTTTAAAACCGACTTTTTGAAAGTCGACATTTTGATCAGTCGACATTTTTATCAATCGACTTTTTGAAAATCGACATTTTGACGATCGATTTTTTTAAATAGACATTTTAAAAATCGGTAAATCGTACCCAATCCCTTATGAACAGTTTTACTCTAATATTATTCATTTTTGAAATTCTTAGTCTTTTACATAAGAGCAAGTTCACGCGATCAGTCGTGCATTTTAGTTTTTTTGTATTTTTCAAAAAAAAAAAGAACAAAAAAAATTTTTTTTGAAAACACAAAACCTTGAAAATGGAGAACGATAGTTTCTTTAAGTTATATCCATAAATTTTTCCTATTTAAAACTGAAATTTAGAATATCAAATTTCTTTTTAGAAATTTTTTAAAGAAATTTGTTATATTAGATCTTTTCTTATTTATAAAAATGGATGTGTATATGTTTTCTATGGACTCCCAAGTTTTCAAGTAATCTTCAACTTATCTCAATGGTCCAGTGATGTTTGGTAGCGACAGGATCAACATATTTTTTTATATAAAGGGTTTTCAATTGTCGCGGGCGGTTTTTGGCGGCCATGTTGTTTTGGTGACATCTATCAATTGCGTTATTTATTATTCAGTAGCTAATGTCAAATCAGCATGTTAAGATACAGGAATGAGTAGCATCAGAAATGAAAGTTTATTATCAAAATGAGTGTTCGTTAGTTGAAACGTTACGGTAGACGTGGTTGGCCTACCCAGTCGAGTCTTCACCGTTTTTTGGCCAAATTTGAGATGACCGGCTTAGCCAAAATTTGTATGTCAAAAGAATGCTGGAGCTAGATCGACCGAGAAAATCGCCGTCGTCTCTGAAAGTGTCTAGCATAACTCCGATGCCGTCGATTCCCCGCCGAACACAAGAACTCGGCCTTTCGCAGACCTCAACTTGGGAAATTTTACGTCGCGACTTGAACCTACCTCCGGCTGTGAAGGATCACTACGTCTACCGTTAAGAGGATCGACACACAATGTTTGCATTATAGAACACTCATTTTGTAATAAATTTCTTTCATTTAGATGTGCTGTTAAATCGTGTATCTTGACATAGTAATTAATCGTCAGCAATTTAATAATACACAATAGATTTGACAGATGTCACACAAATATTATGGCCGCCACACCCCGCCAAAATCTACTCGCGTTAAATAAAAATTGAACTAAGAAATGTTTAAATTCCAAAGTTATTGTTATAAGTGCATAGGAGCAAGTACGTGCGAATAAGTCATCCGTGTCATCATCATCATCGGCTCGACAACCGGGTTCCGGTCCTGGCCTCCTTCAACAAGTCTCTCCACCTATCCCGGTCTCTAGCCGACGCCATCCAGTTGCGCACCCCAAGGCTTCGGGCGTCCTGGTCTACGCCATCTCTCCAGCGCAAGCATGGTCTACCACGCTGTCGTCTACCATAGAATGTACCACAAAGAACTTTCCGAGCAGGTTCCTCTTCGCTCATGCGAGCTAGGTGCCCTGCCCACCGGAGTCTACCGAGCTTAATTTTTGTCACGATATCTGCTTCAAGGTAGATTGCGTACAGTTCATGATTGTACCGTCTCCGGAATCGTCCTTCCTCACATACGGGGCCAACAATTCTCCTTAAGACTTTTCTCTCGAACGCAGCTAAGAGGTCGGAGTGCATTTTGCTAAGCACCCAAGTCTCGGATCCATATGTGAGTACTGGCAGGACCATGGTCCTATACAGCAGCAGTTTTGAAGTTATGGTGAGATTTCTGGATTTGAAGAGCTTTGACAGACTATAGTAGGCTCTGTTGGATTTGAGAAGCCGCCCGCGTATTTCTTCTTCTATATTGTTATCGGCTGCTACTATTGACCCAATGTATTTAAAGGATTGCACCACTTCAAATTCGTGCTCCGCAACCTTGATTGTTTGACCAACTGTTCCTCTCGCATTCGACGCCACCATGTACTTTGTTTTACCTTCACTAATGTGCAGCCCCAGATTTAGTGCCGCCTACTCGATCTGGATGAAGGGATCGTGTACAGCTTGTTCGGTTCTTCCGATGATGTCAATGTCGTCTGCGTAAGCTAGTAACTGGCTGGACCTGTTGACGATGGTCCCTCTTGTTGCCGTGCCAGAGTCACGGATTGCTTTCTCCAACGCCAGGTTGAAGAGGAGGCAGGCCAAACCGTCCCCTTGTCGGAGTCCATTAAAGATGTTGATTGGTCTGGATAGCAATCCGGCTATTTTTACTTGGCTTGTTACGTTGGTCATGGTCAACCTACATAGTCGTGTCAATTTATTTGGGATGCCGAATTCTCTCATGGCTTTGTAAAGTTCTACCCTGGCTATGCTATCATAGGCGGCCTTAAAGTCTATAAACAAATGGTATGTTGGGATGTTAAATTCTAGACATTTTTCCATCGCCTGCCTAAGGGTAAAGATCTGATCAGTTGTTGATTTGCCTGGAATGAAACCACACTGATATTGTCCGATGACGGTTTTAGCGTATGGGGTTATCCGGTCTTTTAGGATAGAGGAGAATATCTTATAGGCGGTACTCAACAACGTGATACCTATATAATTGCTGCACGTTGTGACATCTCCCTTCTTATGTATGGGGCATATTATGCCTTTTCGCCAGTCTTCTGGCATTTCTTCCTGCTCCCATACGTGCACTATAATATCATGAATTGCTTGACGTAAGGCTGGCCCGCCGTGATGAAATAATTCGGCTGGTATGCCATCGGCTCCCGGGGATTTGTTCTGATTAAGCCGGCCTATAGCCTTCTCAACCTCTTCTATGCTTGGTGGCGGCAACATAGGGTATTCTTCTTGAAGTAGTGGAGCCTCCACTTCTGCAGTGAGCTGACCATTTAGCAATTCATTAAAGTACACTTCCCATCGCTCCAGTATGCTTTCAGGATCGGTGATCAGATTTCCCTCCCCGTCCTTGCAGTATGTGCAGCGTGGTGTGTACTGCGTCATGTTTCGGACGGATTGGTAGAACTTCCGCGCCTGGTGCGGACCTCGCTCTCGGCTGTTTTCTATTTCACAGATTAGGTTCTTCTCCCAGGCTGATTTCTTTTGTCTGTGAAGCCGTTTTTCTGTTCTTCTGAGCTCTTTATATTCCTCTTCGCGTGCCCGCGTTCTATGAGATTGTTGCATTGCTCGGTACGCAACATTCTTACGTTCAGTCGCTAGCTTGCATTCATCATCAAACCAGTCGTTCCGATTTTTACGACTGCTGCCTAAGATGGAGTTGGCAGTACTAATGACAGTATTTTTAAGACGTGTCCACTTTTCATTTACGCCCAGCATACTGGCTCCAGGACTTACTCTCCCTAAGTCAGGTGTTTCTAGGGCGAGTCATCCGTGTGCCTTGCTGATACTCATTATAAAACTAGCTGACCAAAAATTCTCCGGATTAGAGAAGAAATTTTTCGGGATAAATTGCGTTATCTACAGCCTTTAAAAATAGTGTGATATAAATGAAAACTCCTTCCCAAGGAGATGTCGTATTACAAAGTTAGAATACCATCGAATTCTGCTGACATCTGTTTCCTTCCTTCCTGTTGTTTCGAAGGTTGAAGTAATGAAGTGCCCCTGTTTTCTAGATCATGGTTCAGACTAATCTTATGATTCACTATGTATACATTCTGGAAAGCACCAGTTTCGTTAATATAGAGATTATAATCCAAGACGGGACAACGGCGCGTCCTCCGGATCTATAACTCCTGTCAGAAGTAGGAATTATAGGGATTGTAGTAGGAAATGGAAAATCCTCAAGCAATATCATTCCCCATGAAAAATGTTTCTCATCTTGTGATGAACTGGTGGATTTCCAGCCTCTGCTTCCTAAAAGACAAAACGTTTTGTTTTTCCAGGGCTACTGGCTTTCACAAGGAATTGACAAATTCTCGAAGAATATCTTCCGTCATGAAATGCTCCACATATAAAACTTTTGGACTTGGCAGCAAATTGTTGGTTCCTCCCATCCTAGGAGGCCCTGGTTCTCTGCAAGTTCATGATTGGCATCATCACCTAAGTTCTGTTCACGTTTACAAAATCTTGACAGTTTAGTTATTGAAATACAGATTCATCAAAATTGAACAAATCATTTTTCTCTATCTTTAAAATTTAAAGAGAAAGAACGAAATTGATAGCTCCACTAGAAAGACCGTTCTAAAGTTATGAAGACTGCATTAAATTCAAATGAGGTCTTATTCCGGATGTGGTTATTATGTCGGACAAACCAACTTTTTCAATTTCGGATACGAGGACATCCCCCCTGTAGTCACAGTTTGTGAAGGTGTGTCCACACCAGAGAAACATTTCAGAAAACATTGTTTAAAAAACGTTTCTGAAATGTTTCACATTTGTTTAAAAAACATTTCAGAAACATTGCAGAAACATTTCAGAAATGTTTCTGATTTGTTTTTTTGGTGTGGACGCTTTGAGAAACATTTCTGAAATGTTTCTTTGTTTCCCATTATTTCCAGATTGAGTTGTCTGTAATTTTTTTTCTCGTCTATGTTGCACTTTAAGCGCATGAAGTTTTTTTCTACTTTATCTTTATCACAATTTACATTTTCGCAAATTTCAGATATATAATCGGCTTTTTTGATTTTATTTTTAATGTTTTTTGTCAAGAGTTGATCCCACAAAACTTCTTTTATTTCATAAATTTTTATCACTTGGATAACATTCTTGTTGCTCCACACTTTTCGCGACATTTTAAGGTGTGTCCAGACCAAAGAAACACTTTTGAAACATTTCAGAAACATTTAACAAATATTTCATAAATGTTTCTCTGTTTCTGAAATGTTTTTTAAATGTTTCTGAAACGTTTCTTAAATGTTTCTGAAATGTTTCAAAAATGTTTCTTTGGTCTGGACACACCTTAAGAGTCGCCATTGTATGTACGGTTTTACTCTTATTAATTTTGCTAGGAAATCGTTAAAACTCAAAAAGTAAAATGAATCCGAAATTTGTAAAGTCTCCCGGAAATTGCCTTTCCCTTCCTGTCAAGAAAAATGGTCACAACATTGGCTCACAAATTTGACTAACAAAACAAAAAACCGCCACTCTGACCTTCCGTCCATATTTGTTTTCCTGTCGAGGAATCCCAAATGACAGTACAATATAGTCGAACAACAACAACAACAACAAAAACTGTCATGACAGAGCTTCCATCAACAATAGCTCCTCATTTGTAAGTTCTTATTGCTCGTCCAGACAAAACGCCATTTTATCGCTCGACATAACAAGATAATAAATATCACGGAAGCAAAATGTCAGCACACAACATTTTTTGGTTCGTTCCCAACCAAATTTTTACTTTTTTTGAATGACAAAATCTAAATTGTAGCCCGAATATTCTTTTTGCCCAGCTTTATTTTTATTTATTAGTCCCAAATCCATTTGTAAGGGACATTTTTCTTTGAAAAGTTATATTGCTTTTGTTGGTGGGGGCTTAATATTTCTTAATTTTATTTTTTTTCTTTCCTTCTGTTTGCTGGTAGCCTTCATGGCGGGATAATAATAATTTAGGTGGAGAAGGATATTTTAATATTTTATGACTGCACAAACGTGCTTATCACTCAATCATCCAATTATGAAATCCTTAAAATGAATCCAAAACATGAACAATACAAAAAACTCTGTTCTTATGACATTAAAATTATAATACCTTCCTTCTAACCGAAAATAAAATTTGGTTAAGTGCCTTTATTTCAAAATAATATATTTTTTAAATTAGCCAAAGATTTCGTGAAATTTGTTTGAGGGAGGAAATTTGATGGATATTATTGCAATGTGGAAATGAAGATTGGGCTGTAGATTGGTCTGCTTACCTACATTCTGTATAAATCTAATTTTGAAAAATCGATTTACAGTGAGAAGCACGAATAGCTCAGAAATGGGAAACATGTTCCCTGCCATTGAATGGCAATTTTTAGAAGAAAATTAAAAATTGAAAGTCAATTGCAAAACAATACTAAGAATTTACACAAGTAAAGAGTTTTTTCCTGGAATTTCAACTTTGGTCATTGCCTTAGTCAGGTATTGAGGATTAATGCTATCATTACTAGAACGCTACTTTTAGTTGGTTTGAAGTCAACAAAAAAGCGATGGGAGTCGACTTAAATTTCGTTGGTCTTTACCAGGATTTGCCTCAGTGTGATGCTCTTGTATGTACTGGTACTTCCCGTGTTTTCTAACGGCTTAAGCATAACTGGGCATTAACTCGTTAATCTGTTAATCGTTAATTAACGAAGTTAAAATTTTGATTAACGGATTAACTTTTAAGTTAACTTTTAAAAATGTTAACGGACACGTTAAATCCGTTAATCCACGTGCGTTAATCGTTAATCCAATGCCTATTTACCGCGCGGCGCGAAAAACAGGATCAGACAAGTATGAGACAAGTGCCGTGCGGCGCGTGCCGCGGGTGAAACAAAAACAACACTAGGTACGTATTATCTTTTGACGGCGCGTGCGAGTGAGAAAACTGCGAAGAGATTCGTTTCTTTTGATCATTTCATTATGCCGGTCGTCCACTATGTGCACGATAAGTTCAACCAACTTCGTTCAACTTTTTATTCAACTCTTTCGTTGGATAAACGAATTTACAACCTCTTACACTAGTGCAGCAACTTACGTAATTCACGTTGAGCAACTAAAGTTGAACAAAATGCGTTTGGAACCCCGTACACATAATTGACCAACTTTCCCATATGTTGATTAACCCCGCACACCTAGTTGATCAACTCTTAAAACTTATTCCAGTGTTGAATAGCTCCGTACACCTAGTTGACCAACTTACTCAAACGTTTACTAAACTCGTACACTAGTTGATAAAATTGTTCGATTTTGACAGAAAAAAATTTTTTTGAAGTCGATCAACTGCGTTTTCGATATCGTTGCTCAACCAGTTGATGAACGAGTTGATACCTTCGTACACATAACTAAAGATCACTCGTTGGGGAACGCGTTGAACGCACCACGATAAACAAAAATCTCAAACTTCAAACCTGAAATAATTTTGACTTCAGTTCGGTACATACATTTATTGTCGACGCACGCCTTCGCTTTAAAATATTCTTAAATGTGTTCCATATGAGTATGATTTCCTCTAAGAAAAAAAAGTGGCTGCCACATTAATAATATTAGAAAATGAACGACAAAGGAAGAAAAAACAGCCAAGTCGATTCTGGGTAGATGATTTTTTCTTGAGTCGCAAAGAAAATTGTTTTTTCAATGAAATATATGAGAAATTAGAATCGATTGATCCCACCGCGCCCGTGAATTCGAATTCAAATTTTAGGTAATTGCATTTTCGAGGAAATTTGAGACCAAGCCAATTCCCTGGCATCTCGATTTTTATTACCTTCCATGACGAAAAACCAAAATAAACTACAGTTTGCAAGTTGCAACAACTGCAAGTTCAAGGCAACGCAATAGTTCGTCAAGAAATCCCAAAGAAAATTAAAAAGTTGATCAACGCGTTGAACAAATAATGTGCAACATATTATCTTGCAAATATGTTGCTCAACGTGTTGATCGAACATTTTCCAGGAGCAACACGAGCTCGTACACTACCCGTACACTTGTTTATTTATTTTATTTATTTATTTATTGTTGCGCAATTCGTTGAGCAACGGCCAAACACTAGATCCAACCCGTTGGTTGAACAGAATTGAAGGCACCGTACATTAGAGTTGAATTCGAAATTTGTGCGTTGATCGCCTAGTGGACGACCGGCAATACTTAGCGCCGGTGCTCAGAGTAAAAAATATAAAAAATGCAATTTTTATCACATGTTAACGGATTAACGATTAACGTTAACTTGCGTTAATTCTTCCGAAATTTAACGCTTTAACGTTTAACGAAGCTAACTTTTTTAGTAGCGGATTAACGATTAACGAAGTTAACTGTTTGATTAACGGTGCCCAGCTATGGGCTTAAGACTTATGTGCTTCGTTTAAAAGCCTCTAGAGTTCCTACAGAAAATTTGTTTCCCGTTTTTATAGATGGATCATATGGACCTGACAGTTCAGTCATCAGGTATGCTTTTATACACTCTACCTAAATTCTACTTTAGGTAAGCCATCAGATTTTGCGGGTTTTCTAGCTTTAAGTGCCTTTATTTATGGTTAAGTCTACGTCTTCTTTGCAAGGTGGTGGAACTGGTTCTTCTTCTTTTTTTTAAATAAATAAATAAAAAGCTCGAAGAGAAGTAGAACCTAGTGACTTATAACTCTCAACCATTCCTGTGTGCGTGTAACTAGGAATGAAGGGGACCTACAATTTTCTGTCGAGTCCGAACGGCTAATGAGCAGCACTTTTCATGACAAGAGCTACTCTTGGAAGATTTGCCAATTCCTCGCAAGAGGCAGTATACACCCCTGAAAAAAAATTATTTGCAGTGGCTGAGAATCGAACCCAAGATCTTCTGCATGACAGTCCAACGCACTAACCATGCCAAGAGTTTTTTACTTTTTATAATTAACAAAATTCAAGGGATTACGACTTCACTTTTAATATAACGGTGTAAAACTGTTCGGGCATAAGGTTAAATGGAGATGATTTAATTAGAGATGCGCATTGGTCTTGAAAGTTTGTGCATCACAATTATAGAGAAAACATCGAGAAGAGCAAAGTATTCCACATTCGAGTAGTGCAGCTACAGAAAAAATATCTATGTTTGATAGGACGCCCGAAGTTAGGCTCAAGGTAGGCTCTAAAAAAATTCAAGCAAGACGCAGAATTACGGCGAAGTTCTTTGGGTCAGGAAGGCTATTTCTATTGAACATTTTTTGATTGAAAAATCAATAAAAGAATGAAAGACAGGAGATGTTACGACGGTGTTCAAGTGAAACAAAAGATTTCTTAATGAATTTGTCTCCTATCCATTTAAAGTCTCAATTTCAAATTCTATCCAACAGGTTCAATTGAGGAATGTGGACAGGAGTCCAGATATGAGAGTTATACTCAAGTTTTGGGCGATCATAGACAGTGGCGAGGCGTCATATTGTTCAAGTCGTGCATGAACGACTAGCTTACAGGCGACATTATTTTAATTTCTATCTACTCGTAATTAACCCACACCTCATACTCATACTGTTCGTTCATTCCTTATAGTTATATCTAATGTATACGTACATATTTTCCATTTTCCAACTCGTGCATTCCTTCTCTGAACTACCCAAATAAAACAAAACGAACTAGCTACCTGCTACTGTTTTGTTTTCACTCAACCGATCAGTATCTACCCAAGTCGTTCATACGATTTGGCAACGAAATGAACCCATAGAAAGTATACAAGAAAAAAAAAAAAACAATTCGCTCGTTGTAGGGAGCATTTCGTGCAAATCTGTTTTGAACGAGTAGAGCTTTTTTTAAATATATATAATGATGGAAATGAGGAAAACGGGTAGCTAGGGCGTAGGTAAGTAGTTTATTTATTTATTTACATAGGTACATATTCCAATATTTAATTTTTTTATTTTTTCGAATATGAGAAATGAGACGCGCGTCGTTCATAGGGACGGTTTCGTTCAAATCAGTTTTGAACGAGGAAAGCTTTTTTTACTGTGGAATGAAGGAAATGAGGAAAACGGCTAGCTGGTACTTAATCAACACATACCTATTTATTATTGACATAAAAATAAAAACATTATAATGTACCTTTATATAAAAACAGACTTGTTTGACTTCTTGGCATTGCAAATAAGAATTTTGAAACTGAACGACTACATTTTTTAGGCACGCGTCGCCGCTGATCATAGATCATAGGAGGAAAAGAATTTCTTGTATCTCTTAAGTAAAACTAAGTATTTCGCTGCATTCTTAGCTAAGTCGAATATATGATCATGCCGTTAAAGACATATCGACTATGGAAAGCTTTTCTCAAGACAGCTTTGTGTTTTCGAAGCAGAGAAAAAAATAAAATGGATTAGAAGTATCCAATAAGGGATCATTTATGAAAATAAGCAAGAATATTGTGGACAAAATGGAGCCTTGTGGCTCACCATCATTTATTTCATGAATATCAGACTTAAAACCATCCAAACCAACTCGACTTGAACGGTCAGAAAGGTAGTTTCAAACCCAACGAAGAAGAGATGATTTGCCTCATAAAATCGCGAACGCTCTCAAGTACAGGAGGATTCATAACACTATATTGCAAGGTCGAACTAGTAGCAAACTGCGTTGCAAGTAAATTAGCTATTTCTTGCAAGCTGAAAAAAGGAGTGTTATTGTGGACGAGTATTGGAACCGGTGACTTAGAAGAGTTTTTAATATTTTTTTACGTAAGACCAAAAGTTTTTACATTTTTTGGGACATTGTAGTAGTTTTTAGTGTATAAGAATCTTATTCTTCGAAAATAAGCCTTGCAGGTATTACTCGCTTTCGCTTGCCTGAATTTTTTTCCGGGTTTCTCAGGGGGGTTTGTATTTATTGCAGCATCGGAAACTTAACTACCTCTACCTGATAACCTCCTTATAATCATAAACAAACCTAGAAGTCACTTTGAAACTTAGTTATTTAGTGCTATTAGGGATAAAGGTTTTCACTCCATTATGAATTATCTATGTCACTATCGAGGAAGCCTAGTGACCAGTTAAAGTTTCGAAAAAAGTTATTGAAGCCATCCCAATTGATTCGAAATATGAAGGTTCTATTCCTGTCGTATACATCTATTTTTCAGCAATCGGGTTAGTACTGAAAACATTTGCTAAGCACATCTCACAGGTAATTAAAATTAGCTATCAAAATTCCGAGTCGATGACGTGAGCCTTAAGAGTGTTAATTTCAATTGTTGGTCGCAGTTCACATAAGCGCATTTTTGGCTAAACAGCTTCGTCAACTAACAGCATAATGCGTTATTGGTCAAGTGAAAATCTTCACGTGCTTTTAAAAACACAACTTCATTAGTTAAAATTAATGTATGGTGTAGTTTTTATGTCAGTGGTATCATTCACGTTGCAGTCAATGAAGCTGCAGAGACATGTTGCAACGATATTTTCTTGGTCAATCACCTAGACTAGACGTTAATAATAACGTCACCTGATTGGAAGAACTATACTCTGGCCAACAAAAATTGTCAGTACAGGCCTTATGGGAGAGCTTTTTCTAAAGCAGTGGCGCCTGATGCACCCTCACTACAATGCGTTAGGAAAAATGCCACTAAAAAAAGAGCAAGCCACTGACTTTTCTTAAGGAATTGTTGTTGTAATTCTTTGCAAAAAGTTGTACACCCCAACACGACCGTCGTATCCCACTCCCACTGCTGATGAGATACTGTCAAGAGTGTCAAGTGTCACTCAATACGATCGTGCGCTCTTTATCTACATCAAAACAGAGTTACCATTATCATTCTCAATTGCAAGCAAGGAGCTTTTTCAGTGGTTTTTATTAATTTAATTAATTGCGGCGATTTATAATATAAACTACGGAATCCCTGTGAGAGCTTTAAAAGGCGACACACTTATGCATGGCAATGCAACCAGAATGAGAGACAAACGTCCTATCTTCCCTGAACTGACAATTTTTGTTGGACAGAGTATAGTTAACTCAATTTTTGACATTTTTCAGTTAGCACCGCTTTTAGGTACCTTAGGGTGATGATCATTTAATTAAATTACTGTTTAGCTGAATTCCGCCCTCCCCTTTTAAATTGATTAGTGAAAAAACTATATAACTATAATAACCCTACCATTTTCAGTGCAGATATCTGACATTTACTTGTGGCAAGAATTTGTTGAGTGAATTCTCAACGGGAATTCAATTTCAAGTAATATTTTTTGAGGACTCAACGAGCACTAGCATTGCTAAGAATCTACTCTCAAACAAGATGTAGAGCTTTGGAAAAGTTGGAATTAAAAAATAAAAAAGAAAACCTTAAAACACCGCAACAATAAAAAGTATCATAAAGTATTGAAAATTAAAAATAATGAATAATACTCGCAGGCACATTTAAAGACGAAAGAAGATACCCGCAATGCGAAAAAAATGACAAGGAGGAGGCAACAGAAAGTTGCTCAAAAATAATAAGCTGTCACTTTGATTTTCAGCAGGTTCTGGTCTGCCCGATTGATCCAACGAATCATGCCCTTTTCTACAAGCGTCGGTCGACTGGCAACCTACAACTTCACGATCTATGAGGTTATATCAAAAGAAGGTGGTGAGGAAATTGCAAGGTGGCTAGTCTTCTTTTCTGATACTTTCAATCCCTTACAGAAAGCGTCGAGGAAGTGAGGTGCTTAAGCGATCTTTGTGGAAGTCAGAATCTAAATAAATTTGTTTTTGGGATGTGCATGTACCCTGTACAAGTTATTCCTAATTTAAAGACAATGGCGCAAAATTTTAAACGATTTAGTAATATGTTAATGCAATTTTAGTAAATTACTAAAAATTACATAACATATGTATTAATCTATTAACATTTTACTAAAGTTAAAATCACAAACTCGCTACTTTAACTTTTAGTAATTTGCTAAATCCATATGACTTCTGTCATTTCCCTCGTACAAAATTTCTTGATAATTTTATTTGAAAGAGTTAAATTCTGTTTTTTTTTCTGATTCATGAGCTAATTGTTTTTAAAAGTTAATAAAATAATATAAAATGTTTTCGGAATACGAAGATTTCTATATGATTGAACACTCAGCTTTGTGCAGAAAAGTGCGATGTTTTTAGTCACCAGCAAATCCTTTTGAAGAGCTGGACGATGGAGAATTTTACTCCCGGCATAAGATTGACAAGACAACAGTTCGGTTCTTGGTTGAAAACCTGAAAATTCAAGACCGAATTACATGCCGTGGGATTTTAATTTCTCCAGAATTACAAGTACTAGTTACATTACACTTCTTTGGGAGAAATAAATTGTGGTTGACACTTTGAATTCTGACAAGTGAAAGTCAAACTATTAGCTCCGTTCCTAAGATTTAGTTTTGTTTGCTTTGTATTTTTTCACGAACTGTCATTGTTTGGACGTGTTCAGATGCACCATTTTAAATAAAAGGCAATTAGTAATTTACTAGTTTCGAAGAGTTAATAAATTACTAAAATTTTAACAAATTGCTAACTAGTAAATTGCTTGGCCCTTAATAATAGGTTGTTTAAAATTTTGCCCCAATTCATTTAAAATTCATGGTTCGATTCGATGCATTCGGCAATCGGCACTGAAGCAAAACGAGTTCGAAAAGCACGAGGCGCTAGGAAAAAAGGGGATAAGCCATACATCATACACGACATAACTTCGGAAGATATCCTTGATCGACACATCCGAAAAATCAATTCAGGTTCAAAAAATGTCTTGGTTTAAATTTGCAAAAAAAATTGCCCATGTTCATACCGGTGCCAGGAATCATTCGGAACAGAAAAGTTTAGAACAGCTGATTACTTGAAGGGGACCTCAAGGAGCTTAAGCTTAGCTGCAGTAAAGCTAAATCCAAGTTACCCTGCAGGACATCCCATCACGGCAGTTAAATACAACGATATACTATCAATTTTCACTTCGAATCCTCCTGCTATTAGTGGCGATAATTTTCATTTTTATAAAAATTTTTCGCATTCCAAGGAAGCTTATGAAAATGATCAATAAGTAGGATCAAAATACTTATTACATACTCGTATATAAAAAACGTATGATTATGAAATTTTATTGTTTTAATTCTAAATAAACTTATGAAACAAATAAAGATGTATCCAAAAAAAATTATGAAAAATGTAAAATAATGAACAAATTATGAAGCAAATAAAACTTAAATAATAGTAAATTGTTTGTTTCTGAATTTGTTCGTTAGCAGAGGAAAAAAATTATGGCAAGCAGATAATACATAATTTTCTAGGAATTGAAAGTTGTTGGTGAAAGAAGTAGGCGACTGCCTACTGTTTAGCTAATCATTTTCTAATTCAAGAAAAATTACAATTTACTTTCGAATATTTCGCCATTTTACTTTTATCAAAAATTCCTACCAAAAAAAAAATTTTTTGTTTGTTATATTGATAAGAGTACATTAAAAAAAAGCCTACTCAAGTAATAAAACAAACGTTTTGTCGATATCTCAAAACTAAAAAAAACGAGTTACCTAGTTTTTGAAATCAGGTGACGATATACAAAGGTTTCAACAAGCCACAAAGCGTGTGTAATAATTTACTTATTGAAAACTCAATTCGATGAACGTGTAATATCAATAAATAAGCACCTAGATCGTGTGACACATCTAGAATTTGTGTATGGGGCGACGTTAAATAAAATTGATCTATTCCAACAAGCTGGTGGCATAGTTAGAGAAACTCAGAGCCAATATTGAACGATAGATAGCGGCCGTTTTCGCCGAAATGGGTCCCCGGGTCATCGAAAATTGGGTTCGACGAATCATCTGCTGTTGGATATAAGAGCTTTTGATTATTATTCAACAAAATAAATCAATTTTGAAAATATCTCAAATATAGTTGCTGATTGAAAAAAAAAACTCCAATACTAAAAGTAGCCCTTATGTTTTCAAAACGAATTTGCAGAAAATGACTAAGAAAAAAAACATATGAACGTGAATCCAAAACAACTTCTTGATTTTAAATTGAAATTCGTATGAATTCCCCAATTGAGCATAATAACTATTCCTTTAATTTCCACTAAGGAACACACAAAATTGGCGTTGGCACATCCTGACATCCATGAGCTATGCAAGAAAACAAAGCTATTAAAACAGATAGTGATGATGGAGGACGCGGTTTATAAATTAAAAACTTGTTAAAAAAAAAAACAACAAGTGCACTTAATCATAAAACACTTAACATAGTCAAACTCGGGTTAGGTCACCGAAGCCGCATATTTGCAGGATGTTAAAACACAACACACCCATTCGTGTTATGGTCATTGTCATCCTGTGACACTCCCCAATTTCCTGAATGCATCCAAAGTGCGTTCCGGGCGGGGTAACTTTCAACAAGTGGCATTAATTAAATTTTCCATTTTTTTTAATGTTCAACTCTACCTCCTTTGTGGTTAGTCCTATAGTCCTATGACCTAAGGACATTATTCTGTTTTGTTAATTTTTTTTTCAACCGGACTCTGTTTCCATTTTGTGACTTTTTGACATTGTGTATAAAAGTAGGTGAAAAGTTTTTCAATTTATAGGACATTATGTTTGATTGTAGGTTCAGTATCGACAGTGACCTTTGAATCTAGGCCAACTTATAGCTATTATATGTAGTAGATCGATTAGTATCAGGATCTGAGTTCAAAACAGCTAAAGAGATTGAATGTCGAAATAGTTATTATTGGGGCGTATGGGATACCTAAATGTCACAAAACCGATATAAATGATTGATTTATTGACACAAATGTGTCATTTTGAAGGAATTAATAATGGTTCTGGTGTCAGGGTCTGCTGTTTAAGTGAAAGTTGGAGGGTGAGAGATACCTTGTCTATGTCTATGTATAGAGGAGGATGGCAACTATCAGATTAAAGGTTAGATATGTTTGGTGACGGGAATTGACCAAAAGGTGAAATAACCTGTTGTTTCTTGGAAAGAGGGGTTTCGGGCTAGCTTATAATAGCGTGTTTAATAAATCGATTAATGAGTTGCGGTGGCGGTTGCGGTAAGGAATATCGGTTATGATGTTGGTTGTTAATAATGGGTCGGTCTGTAATTAAATATCAAATTACCATATTTCCATATTCTATGTTGTATGTTAAATAATAGTATGCATCTATTTATGGATATATGTATATTTGTGTTCGTTTATGGAGGAGTTCTAAACAAATGGAATAATAAATTGTACGATAGTAATAATTTTATGTGGGCTTAGGGAATCATGTTTTTTTATGGCTTTTTCTTAAATGCCTACCTAGCCTTCAGCTCGCTTGGATGTCCCTCTTTTTCTTGTAACAAGTGGAAAAATGAAAGATTCTTAGCCGTGAGGCATTAAATCATAAAAAAAAACACAAAGTGACTTATAACCAGTATTCCCTTTGACAGTAAGGAAAATGTACAATTTGAATATTTTCGAAATGTCTCATTATCAGAAATTAACCAGGCAAATAAATATAAGATATGCCTTGGTAAATTCAACATCGAATGATTATCGCTTTCAAAAGTTATAAAATATGCAAACTAACAGATGTACGAAAAAACTTCAAATGGAAAAAATCTCCGAAACGGGAAAAATGGTGAGACAATATTGATCTATTTCCAGAAGTATTTAAACCATTGAGGAAATTTTAATAAATTTCCAGTGTCCTCAAAATAACTTCAGCTTTAACGCTTGACTTGCCGCAAGTACCACAGAATTTTCTAGAACTGATAGTACTAACGCTCATATTCTATGATAATCCTGCCATGGAAATAAAGTAAGACCAACAAATAATAAAATGTGGGCAGGAAGTAAGAGTTTTTTTCAACCGATCCTGATTGTCCTGCACAACTTGACTTAAGACCCCCAAGACTAGGTTAAACCAATTTTAAATTAAGTCGAAGTACAGACATAAAGGAATTGCGGGACCTACTTTTTTCGTGTTATCTATCATACTATCTGTTTGAGTACAGTCTAAACGGCTCGGCCGATTTTCGTCAAACTTGGAAGATACCGTTTTTAAATTTTGCCTCCAATCGTTTTTTACTTTTTTTTTCAAGACCAAAACTAAGGGTACCTGCCATCGAATTTTTTCAAAATTTTATAAATACCTTTTTTTTTTCAAAAAACTGTCGCAGATTTAAAACAAAAGTCAAAAAATGTCATTTTGTTAAAGCTAGGTAATAGTTGAAAATGTTTTTACAGAAAATGGTTGTTTTTGGTACCCTTCTTGGAACCGTTTTTTTTCTTTTTGATTTTCTCAAAAACGGTACAACCGATTTTGTTCATTTTTGAAGTAAAACTTCTTTTCTATGAAGATTTCAGTGACATGTCAAAACGACGCGTTATCCGTCAAAGACAGCGACATGTTTTTAGAATACAAAATATTTGTACGTTTATAGGTTAGAATCTTACAGAGGCTTTGCTTGAGGGAAAAGATGTTTTACTTCTACCACGCGTACATCAGTACACACAATCTTTTTTTGACGCTAAAGCTCCCCAAAAGCTTGAATATAATTATGTATTCAAATTTAAAAAAAAATTAATTAAAAAAAAATTTATTTTTTTTTTCTTCCAAAACTCATGCTTGATTTTTTTACACTTGGTAAATAAAATGTGTAAAAAATTATTTTACCTAAAAATAATGGTACCCACTATACAAATGTTAAAAAATGGTTTTCAAAATCGTATTTTTCTCGAAAACCGCTCCGAGAATTTTGAAATTTTTTTTCTTTTGATTAATTCTTACGATTTATAATTTAATACCAAAATTTGTGAAATAAAGTTATTACTGACTGTACCACCATAGAACCATTTTTTTGAATTTCTCATTATCGACATTATCGGATTTTAAAGAAATTTTCTTATAGAGAAGCTTCTAAAATGTTTAAAAAACATTGCATTTCGAGACTTAAAAAAAATATTTTTGAAAACTCGATATATCCAAAATGGCTCAATATTTTGGTTGTAAATTTAATTTTTATTCGTACAATAATAAAAACTTTAAGTTGGCGTACTAAAATTTTTTCTTCAAAATGTCTTAAAAATTTTGTTTATTTTTGCTTTTTTTTTAAGAAAATAAATACTCTATACTCTGTCCAACAAAAATATGCAAAGTTGGCAAGATAGGACGTTTGCCTCGCATTCTGGCTACAGTGAATTGCATAAATCTGTCCTTTATCAAAGCTCTCACAGGGTTATCGTAGTGTTGATTTTAAATGGACCCTCTTTTTAAAGCTCTAAAATCAAAAGCACCTCAACAGAAACCCAAGGAAAAAAAAACTGAACAAGTTACGAAATGAACAAGGGTAACTCTGAACGCACATCAATATTTAATGGCGGTTGAAATTGAATAGCACCAACAGCCATAGACCACAGCAATTCAGTGCACACTCAGATGTGAAGTCAATAGGACGTCGGGCCTACGTCAGATGCAATTGAAAATTTATGGGCGCAATAACACTTTTTTATGGAGGAGCTCTTTCAATTTAGCATGGTGCAAAAATATAGCACGCTACTGATTTTGAAAAAGCTCTCCCATAAGACGTGTACTGCATATTTTTGTTGGATGAAGTATAATAACATTCATCTTTGAAATTCTTACTCTTTTACAAATGAGAAAGTTCTTGCGACCCAGTAGTGCATTTTATTTTTTAACTTCTTAGAAGCCTTCTGTTAAAATATTTCATTTACATCCGTTATATTAATAATGAGAAAGTCAAAAATCAAAAATTTGGTTCTCTTGTAGCTTCTGTCAAAAATGTCTTAGTATCAATTTTTTTTTTTTTTGAATTTTTTTTTTTTTAATTTTGGTGGGGCCAATACCCCCATTTATTAGACTTAATACAAGCTAATTCGTAGTCTAACTTAAATATAGCTCTTAAATCTAGGGTTGGGTATGGGAAGAATGTATCAGACGGAGTTTCACGCAGGGTGAACTGAGGTTAAAGTCGAAGCCGTTAATGTTACAATTAATCCTCCGAAGCATGCGAGTATAATAAGTTCGTTGGACCGTAAGAGGTACGGTGGGTAGGCAGATAGAAAAGACGAGGCGTAGTGTGAAATATGGCAATGTTTAATGACCATTTCAATATCGTTAATAGTAAGAATAAAGAGGAGAGGTCCTAAGTGGCTGCCTTCTGGGAGTGTTTCATGGGACGAATATTCCTTCGTCATTGACCAGTTCCAAAATCTGCTGGTCTAGAGGGTATCGTATTAATTGTTCTAAAGAAGTGTTCTTCCAGAGAGTGCTAAAATTATACTGCTGGTCCCTTTTCGAGTGGATGTAATCCGTCTCTTAAAGTCCAAATTTTCTTCCCCTCCAATTTCACATACGCCCCTTATATTTGTCATGAAAATTCTCTGATTAGTAATCAGTCCAGGAAATTTATTATAAAACTGAATCCTCTATATGGATTACCAGTACTATTTTCGAAACATGAAGTCCACCTCCTCTCAAGATCTGGACAATGGAATCAATCTTTCTTGGTTTGGCAATTGATATTTCAAAAGCATTTATCTTTGTTGAATTAGAACATTCAGAAAATATATAATGATAGTGAACTTCCAGTTAATAAGAGGTGTTCCTGACATCGGATTATCTGGCCGTATATCTTGGGCCCTGTTGTTGGGCTTCACTCCATACAATGTCAAAAAAAGTTGAGATATGAAAGAGATATACTATCATCAGCAAAACAATTGTATATATTAGAAGTTTTTCAAATAGAAGATCGTTGATAAACATGATGAAGAGAGTACGAGACAAAAAGGAGCCTTGGGGTGCACCAGTATTTATTTTATGAATTTCAGATTCGAGACCATCCAATAAGACCTGTATATTGAGCGGCCTGAAAGGTAATTTCTAATCCAACGAAGAAGACATTTATCAAAACCAACAGCATGTATTTCCGATATGAGAGCTTGATGGCAAGTGTAATAATCTTACTTTCTCTAAAACGATCTAAAGACTGGCTCTATTACTGTTCAGTGAGATATACTGGTACTATCACTGGACCAGTTGCTTCGAAAGCCCTAGTGCCGGTCATTTAGAAGCTTTTGTTCTTCAAGATATTCCTTGAGTTGATAATTTATCAGCATTTCCATGACTTTGGAAAGAAGGGACGTAAGTGCAACGATAGTTAGAGGGGGAAGAAGATTCGCCTTTTATTTTATAACAAATGTTGTTTTCCATCCACTCTGAAAGAGACCAGTAGAGTAGGGCAGATGGTAAAGCTTACGCAGTGATTTTCCCAGCATAGAAGAACACCTCTTCAAAATATTGGGACGGATAGTATCTGGGCCAACGGATTTGTGTATGTCAAGATCTTTCAGGACTCTTGCACGAACTGTGAAAAAAGATTTGCCCAATGGAAAAGTTTGTCTTCTGAAGGACAGGAGAAGTCATAACGTTCTCTGGCAGCTTCGAATTAATTACTCAGAAATAGTTCATATTCAGAAAACCAAAACCTTTTTTTTTTTTAATTTTGCAAATTGAAGACAACATCGAAATAATTGTTCTTGTCACATTTATTACTCTTTTGGCTTCCATATATTTCCAAACCCGTTTTCAACGACGAATCATAACCCAACTAACATTTCAGTTTCTATTAGCCTAGAAATATGGACATGCTGGAAGTTTCAATTTATATAATGCTTCTAAAGAGCCTTCTTCAAAAATAATTTTCCTATAGAAGTCACGGTTTCAATATCATCTTCTTTTAAACCTTTTGCAAGTAATACACAAAGTTTTTCAGAGACTAGAACCAATTTTTCGGATATGGTTTTATAAATGAAAATAGAGAAGCTGGAACTTGTATAAATATTGCAATGTGATATGATATAGAAGTTTACGTCAGTGAGTTTTCAAAAGGTTTCTATAACAATTTCCTAAGAGCTATATAGAATACGTCTCTTAAGCCTAGCAGATTTTAACAAAAAGTCTTTAAAGAAAATGTCAATGTTCAAACTTCTAAGAACTCTGCAAATGAATATTAACAGAAACTAATACATTTAATCTTAATTAAAGTTAGGAATATTAAATTGCATGCATCAACTAATTATTTGTACACATTTATTGTAATCCATCTATGTACTTTTTAGATATTACTCAGGCAAGTATAAGAGTATAAATCGAGATCCCTATGATATATAGCATAGACAATTAGTTTGATTGTTTGCCTTGTGAACCTTAAGGCTAGGCGCGCACATTCAATTTTTAGTTGCACAACTGTTTGGTTCCTTTTAGAAAACAAATGTCCGCGCAGATGCATATAATTATATGTTACACAAAATAACGAACTCATTTTAGGCAATCGTTTAGTTTATGTCAAGACACAAACTTTTTAGTTGCTCGAACCAAGCAGTTGCGAAACTAAAAATTGAATGTGCGCGCCTACCCTAAGAGTCTAGCGAAGATGAAGTTGAAGTGACGAATAACCAAAATTTAAAAAAAAATACCTTCGAAAGCAGGCAGCTGAATTTCAGATCAACCATTCGGCTCTTAAAAGTTGAATTGCAATTATAAACGAGCGTTTCGAAACAGGTGCGAAGTTATTACCTGAATATCCGAGAACTTTTTTGTTTTCAAACATATAATGTAGCTGCATTTATATGATTATCTTCATTTTGATCTTCTTTGCCCATATATTAGATATAAATGTGAATTTCTTTGGAAGAGGCATATATGTATGTAAATCCAGCATGATATCTCTATATATCCCTCAAAATGGAAATGCATAAAACTATAGATGAGTGAACTGACCAAAATGTTTGATGGTTTTATTACAAATAATATAAATAAATATTACATGAAAATAATTCACGATATTGAAGAAAGGCATAATAGACCGAGAGCCCACAGCAATTTTTGGGTGTGATTGATAACAAAAAACAATTAGCATAATTAGATAGGCCTTTTATAGTTATTTATAAATGTGAACGTCTTGCATACTGTAGTGGGCGCAATAGTGCATTATAGTGCATTAAGTATGCAGTTCTTTCCAAAGTCTAAAAAATTGGGATACAAAATTTTCCATAACTTCAAAATGAACAGCTAAGTGCC
This sequence comes from Philhelius festivus, assembly GCA_963931855.1. Lineage (NCBI taxonomy): Eukaryota > Metazoa > Arthropoda > Insecta > Diptera > Syrphidae > Philhelius > Philhelius festivus. The sequence continues at coordinate 239,098,305 of OZ007554.1, forward strand.
CTGATTGCAAATATCGAGGTCCAGGACGTTTTGAAGGTGGCCTTCTTAGTGCAAGAAGTAGCCTATTCTTATCGCGTCTGGCAGGCAGAAGGCTGTCTGTAAAACTTCTTAGACCTCGATATTTTCAATCAGGGGGCTTAACTCTACATTTTGGCAAAGTTGTTACCACAATTATTTGGACTTGGAAAGAACTGCATACTTAATGCACTACTATGCACGATTGCTCCCACTAGAGTATGCAATACTTTTACATTTGTAAATAACTATAAAAGGCCTATCTAATTATGCTAATTATTTTTTGTTATCAATCACACCCAAAAATTGCTGTGGGCTCTTAGTATATAATGTATACTTAACATAACAAATGTCAAACTAAAAGGAATACAAACATTTTACACATATGAATGAATGAATCGTTTTTAAGGACACAAATCAAAACAAAGAAAGAGTTAAGTAAAACATAAAACAAATCACTACGGTCAGCAATTTAAAGATATTTTGTGCGCTCCCATTAGGTATGAAGATTAGGGCCCAATACTGAAAATTAAATAAATATTTTGTAGGTAAACCCAACAAAGGAAAGTTAAGACATTTGCTTAGGTTTTGTTTTTCTTGTATGAACGTGGCCTTGGCAAAATTGTATATCGCAGTCTTGTGTTAATTTTGAAGTTTGAGAAAGAAATAGGCTGATTAAGTTTTTGCATCTTCCAAATAATATTCAATATGGCCCAGTGCGTAGAGAGATGGACTATTACACAAGAGATGCCGAGTTCGATCCCCAAATAAGGTATAATGTCATTCATGTTTTAAAATTATTCCAAATACATTAATTAATAACAATTCCAATGTGATACATAGTTTCAGGTTTTAAAATTGATTAAATGTTGGAAAAACGTCTTCAAAGAAATATAAATTTAATTTTATTTTCGTATTTTTCAAGCTCGGTAAAAGTTCGAGTGTAAGCTTGTAATAGACATAAAAAGCCGTACGTTTGTAATTTTTGCGAAGCTTTATTGAAGCCATCTGTCAAAACTTGAACTTCAGTTCAATTTCGAATAGGACTCTGTTAAACTTCTAATAGTTCATACACGAAGCTGGCACCTTTAAAAGATCTGTGCATGGTACTTCTAAGAGGATTTTCAGAATCACTTATAGAAGTACATAAAAGGTCTTGTGAGCTTGTGTAATATTCTCCTTTTTGTTCTTAAACAACCTTTACAAATGTATTAAAGAACTTCGAAAATATATTTAGTTAGACCGAATCGAAGCTGAAATGTTAGTTGGGAAGACTTATATGTGCAGTTTTATTAATCGTGTAGAATTTAATGCTTCTAAAATTGCAATGCTGTCTTCTATCGTAAAATTTATAAATGAGTTACACTTGTATTGAGGGAACCGAACAGCTTTCAGTTCTTAATATGTGCATCACAGACCACCTTTTGTGGAATGATCACATATTCGACGTTGAAAATTTGCTGCCAAGTGATTTCTTCAATCTATTTAAGTGGAACAAATTGTGCACATGCAAGATATAAGAACACCGAGAGGCACTATTTTAAATCAATCTGGCCAACTCGGTTCTTCCGAGCATTCTGTATTAGAGTTTTGTACGGTAATTCAAGAACATATAATATTACTCCAAACGCCTTTAGCGCACAAAGACGAAATTCCATTTTCAGAACTCATTGTCTAGTTTTAAATACACATATAATATTGCTATGTTGTTCAACTGTATTCACGTGACAAATAGTACTAAGGTATGTCTGTGTGCTATTCAATTTCTATTCCTTCACTTTCTACTTCACTAAGAATCTTATAAAAGAAAACACTCCATTTACATAATATACTTATTGTCGACAACCCTTTACTCTATAGACCTTCCATTACATTAAATCACCAAGTTCTTAGTCTCAAGAACCTCTCCAATTTCAATTTCTGCTTGAATTTGTACGAGCACCTATCCGAAACTCTACAAAGAGAATTCATTTCACACATTTCTACGTGTCTCAGCTCAAAAGCAAACCGTCTCTATTCCTTAACTGAAAATAAATTTAAATCCTCTTATTTAAAATGAACCCGAAAAAAAAAAATCAATAAGCTTACAGACCTAGGAAAAGGAAAGGTTATATTACTCGTATAGTAGAGACATACCTTTCTTGCAAACTACGTCAAACCCTTCCACACCTTGGATGGCTGGCTAGTTTTCTCAATCAATAGGTTCTGCTAATTTAACTACATTAAATAGGAGGAAATCAGTCAAGTGGTAGACGCCATGGTAGGAAGTGAGACTGCATCCATCACACCGGCATTGGCATTGGCACCGGAAGCCATCATGATGATGATGATGGCGATGAGTCTACGATGGTAGGGGTAATGTGAAAAAAAGCAAAAAAATCTTTACCTCAAGCCATCGCAGGATATACCCTCATTTCTATTTCCTTTCCATCCTTTCACTCAAAAACGAAACAAAAACAAAACAATGATGAAAAAATGTGTTTGCTTTTCTTTTTCCATCTTGAATGTGGTGAGCGAGCAATAACAAAGGACATTTATCAAGCTTTTGTAGATGAAATCGGAATGGGGAACAGAAAAAAAAAAAGAGAAAAATCTCTGCTGTCATTTTATTTCACTAGGTTTTTTTCTGATTTAGTTCTTTTCTCTGTTTATTCAATGAATATTGTTCAATCTTAATGAAAATTGTCCATGATGGACTGCGAACTGCTGTGATGATTATTTATTTAAAAATTCACTTAAATGAATCATGATTACCGGATTTTTGTAAAGTGATTGAGCTCGTGTGCCAAAAACGATTGATATCTCTGCATTTGTATTATGGGTAGCAACTAATACATAAATTATAGCACAGTAGGATATTATGTGTAGTTGAAATAATTTGTTTTAATTATTAAAGGTACCTCAAAAGTTAATTTAACAAACAAAAAATTTCACCAGAAATGCAGGCCATGAACAGTTTTGTTCAGTGACCCAACTAGCTCTGATTCGTGAGATCCTTTCTATCTAAAGTTTTGTAGATTGAGGAATGCCCTATACAAAAGTTGTCGGGGTCGAGATCATGGTAGAATAGAAAAGTTATGAAGTCATTGATATCCAGTTTTTCCAACTTGCTTGATTAGACTTCCGCAGTCTGTGGCGGCCATGTTCTTTTGGTGACATCTGTGAATTCTATTCTATATTAATCAGTTACTGATACAAAATCACAGTACATTTAAACGATCAATCTTTATTATCAAAATGAAAGTTCATTAAAGCAAATGTTGCGCAGCTTAGGCCCTTTTTACGGTAGAAGTGGTGGCCTGTCACATGCGACTCCTCACTGTTTGGTGACCAATAATTTGAGACAACCGGTTAGGTAATCAATCAGCCAACATTTGTACCTCAAAGTACGGCCAGATCGGCCGAAAATTTTAGTGCGGTCCGTGAAAGTGATGTCCTTCAAGTTAGCACTACCACTTCAAAATTTTCAAAATGTAATAACTGGATTAATTGTCGTGAATTTGTCGTAAATTTGTCGTGAAACGAAAAAATTTGTCGCGCTTGTTTTTTTAAAAATAACCCCTTGTAATGCTAACTTGATAGTCAAGTTAGCACTACCACCCCCCAAAATAGAGTTAAATGAACTCGCAAAAGAAAAAGCACAGCGCGATATATTTACGACAAATTTACGACAATTATTTACGCTGTCCTTTGTCTTTTACGAGTTAATTTTACCCTATTTCGGGGGGTGGTAGTGCTAACTTGACTGTCAAGTTAGCATTACCAGGGGTTATTTTTTAAAAAACAAGCGCGACAAATTTTTTCGTTTCACGACAAATTTACGACAAATTCACGACAATTAATCCAATTATTACATTTTTACAATTTTGAAGTGGTAGTGCTAACTTGACGGACATGTGAAACTGTACTGCTGAACCCGATGCAGTCGATTCCTCACCGTGCACAGGAACAAGGCTTTTGGCAGAATTCAACTTGGCGAATTTTGCATTGGGACTGGGGCCTACATCCTATATATGATCTAATTGATCCGTTTGTTCGCTGACTCGGCTTCGGAGCTTTTGGAAGTGGGCCCTAATTTTGGCAAAAAATTATCCTTAGCGACACGGCGAATTTTTGGATGAATGGCTGCTCCTCACCCATTTTAGTGTCCCATTTTAAAAAAAATGGAGGGACCTACAATTTTCTATCGATTCCGAGCGGCTAATGCGCATCAGCGTGTTTCATGACAAGTGATACTCCTGGAGGATTTGTCGATTCCTCGCAAAAGGTAGTACCCACCAAAAAACTTTTTTGGCTGTCTTAACAAGAAAAGTTACCATAGCCGAGGAAGGCATTTGAACGTTGTTCATTGACATACATGTGTCTTTGAAATAAAAAGTTGATTATACCTCACACACAGCTTGTTTTATTCCATTTCAACATCTACCCGTCCTTACTGAAAAATCTCTTAGTTCTTTAAGGTCATTACGGAATAAATTTCCGAATGATTAAGATCTAAAGAGGTATCTACCAATAATTTTTTTTAATGTTGTAACTTAAGGACTGTTCGTGATGAAACCGTCACTATATTTAAAGTTGAAATGACGTATGCATAGTTTCGGCTGCGGCATTGTGGTTCATTCGGTTGACAAGGCTCAGCGAATGTAGTAGATATAGATAGGCTTTGAATTTTCGTAATTCTTCGAAATTTTAGTAAAACTCATATATACTTTTCCATTGTGCCTTCTTCTCTATTCATCCTCTTCGCATACAGTACCAACTAGCTATGCGTTGAAGAATTTTTCTTTCAGTAGACCCCAATATCATCTCTCCCTTTGAGCTAATGCTCCAATACTGTGCATCCGCCGTGCATCAGGATTGGAAATATAAGGATTTTCAGCGTAAACAAATCGAAGAAGCAGTGGTTTCCTCGGCTAATTTATCCATCAGATCTCCACTAAGATGTCGTTGGTAAAGTTAAGTACATAGATAAACTTCTAAGCAACTTCGAAGTTTGTTTGTTTATTGATAATATTTACTTACACTTCTCCTTGTTTACTTCAAGACCAAGAAGTTCTTCAATTACCCATGCCGTTAGGGGCTCTTTTATGACACATTCAAATCGACCGATAAGCACATAGAATTTAACTCATTCCGTAGCAGATAATCCGCCTCATGTATACTATCTGCTGGAGAAAGAGATCGAACAAATCACATAATAATATAGTAAAATTTTTCTTGGACGAAATCCTGTGCACCTTTGAAATAGTTCCCAAAAATTATTCCGTAGTTGCACGTAAAAACTTAATAAATACCTTTTAAATGCTACAGCTAATGGAATATCAGTCACTAGTGACATGACCTATATTATTACTGTGTATAGAATGGAAATAAACCTTAAATTTTCGTCTAAATTTAAAAAAAAACCATAACACTTCGAAGAACTACTATATGCTTTGTGTTTTCTAATACCAGCTGGATCAGTTTTCCATTGATACCGGCAGTTTGAACATTTCTATAACTATCATAGAACTATTGACGATTAATGCTGTGCCTTATGGAACTTTCAAGGCGATTGAAATTTATTGATCTTTTCTAGGATTTGATTCAGTATCGAGATTAGATATTTGGTAGATCTGGAATCCAAACTTGTACTTGTCGATAAAAAAGTGTTTGCAGAAAGGTTTTAGACGCTCTACTTTACGTTGCATGGAATCTTAAACACATTGGTATTGGCATGACGTATAAGATCGCCATTTTTCATTGATGGGGCATATGAACCATTATGATGAAAGCCAGTTATCGAGCATGATTCTCTCCACCCATACCCAATTGATATTTCGAGGCATGCACTCTTCCAATACATCACACACATTTCTTCTCGAAGCCATGAGTACTTTCGGATTTGTTGTTCTTTCTTTCTTAATCTTTTCTATAAGCTATAAATATGTCTTCCTCCCATGTTGTCCACTAAGCAGCTGATGGAAATGCTGCTTGAATACATTTCGTGTATCCTTTGGTTCGGTGACTAGATTACATTTGTTCTTTCGAAAGGCCTGTATTTCGGCCATAAAACCAATAGTTCGCTCCTGACAGAAATACTCGTATGTTCTTAACAATTTAGGTTTTTTTGGTTTCTTTAAGTAATATTTAAGGTATATCGTTGGGAGAATAAATTTATGGAGGTTGCCAAATAATTGTAACAGGAGACGATCTTGTGACTCAATTAGCAAGTTGTTTCACTGGACCTAGTTGTAAAGCAATTTTTTCCCACTGACTAACAAGATTGTCCAAAGATTGTCCATTACAGTTAACAGTGATATGGAAGCTGGAACTCTGTTGTGACCATGGTTAGAGTGGGGTTTGAATCTAAGTTATCAGTCAGAAACTTTTTCCACTACGCCTTGCGCCATTGGGAATCACATTTTTATCAAACTTGACATTACAATAATAGGGAAAATAGAAAAAGTTGGTCTCGAAATTCTGCCTGCTTGGCGGTTCGACTACATACTAAACGGTTTAGTCGATTTTAAAATGTTTCCCCGCCATAAGATTTTTTGTTTGCTTTTTTAGGCCGTTTCTAAGAATTTTTTTTTTTTAAACTTAAAAACTGTTTCACAGATAAAAAATATTTCGAAAAATGGTTATTAACGGTACTCGCATTGGAACCAATTTTTTATGTTTTTTATTTTCTCAAAAACTCTAGAAGCATTGATATTTTTTTAGGCTAAAGCTCCTAAAAAGTTTCGATATTATTGTGTTTTCAAATTTTCAATAACAAATTTTTTCGATTTTCAAAAAAACTTTGAAATATATTTATCAAAACTCAATATTTCGAAAACTCCATATTTATATTTTTCTCGAAACCGCACCTTGAACTTAGATAATTTTTTTCTTTTGATTAATTGTTTCGATCTATACTTTAATTCAATAAAAAATAAAATGCACGACTGGGTCGCATGAACTTGCTCCTATGTAATAGACTAAGAATTTTCAAAATGAATTTTATTAGAGAAAAAGTGTTCATAAGCATAAAATTAATTTTTTAAATGACTAAAACAATTTCTTTATTAGTTGGAGCTAAAAATTGGATGCCATGTGATTCAAGCAAATAAAGGTTTATGCAAGAATATAAATTATAAGTCTTTGTAGTGGTTTCTCAAAAAAATAAGCTTTTATATAAAAAAAATTAAAACATTTTTAAAAAAAAATTTTGGTACGCCAATTTAAAGTTTTTTCGAATAAAAATTAAATTTACAAAAAAAATATTGAGCCGTTTTCGAGACATTGAATTTTCCAAAAAAAAAATTATTTTTTTTTTTTCAAAATTCAAAAAAAAACTATTTTTCTCAAAGTTTCGAATCGCAATGTTTTTTAAACTTTTTAGACGCTTCTCTCTAAGAAATTTCATTAAAATCCGTTATGCCGATAATGAGAAATTCAAAATTTTAAAAAATTGTTCTATGGTAGGTACAGCCAGTAATATCTTGTTTTCAATTTTTTTAATTAAATCATAGAAACCATTTTTTAACATTTGTATGGAGGGTACCGTTTGTTTTTGGGTAAAATAATTGTTTTTTCTAATTTCTTGTAGATTATTTTAACAAACTTTTATTTGTCAGGTTTTAAAAAAATTAAGCATGGGGTTTTCGAAATATTTAGTTTTCAAAAAAAAAAAAAAAAAAAATTGAAAATTTTTTTAAAAATCAAAAAAAAAAGTTTTGAAAATTTGAATAGGTACACAATAATATTGAAACTGCTAGGAAGTCTTAACATAAAAAAAAATTATCAAAATCGGTCGTACCGTTTTTCAGAAAATCAAAAACAAAAAAATGGTTCCAAGAGGGGTACCAAAAATAATAATTTTTTCGAATTTTTTTTCAACCATTACATAGGTTTAACCAAATGAAATTTTTTTTTTTTAATCTGTGAGAGTTTTTGAGAAAAAAAAAATATTTATAAAATTTCGAAAAAAGAATCGGGCAGGTGCCGTTATTTTTGGTCTAAAAATAAAGCAAAAACATTCGAGGGGAAAAAATTAAAACCCATATCAACCAAGTTTGAAGAAAATCGACCGACCCGTTTAACTGTAGTCGAACAGACAGACAGACAGACAGAATTGCGAGACCCACTTTTTTGGTCTTCGCTATCATCGTAATGTCAACTTTGATCAAAATCTCGAGTTCGAATTTTTTACGAATGCATAACTGGTCTTATGTAGTACCAATAAGTCGCAAGTAAAAATTTAAAATTAAGATTGTAGTACCTACCATAAAACCTTCTTCTCTAATTCTGATTTTCCCATTATCGGCATAGCGAATTTTAATTGAATTTTTGTATAAGGAAGCTTAAGAAAAAATATGTTTTGAATTTTTGAGGAAAAAAACAATTTTTTTTGAAAATTTGATATCTTAAAAACGGGTCAATATTTTTGTATATTTATTTTCGTATAATAATAAAGGTTTAAAATTGGCACCTTTAAATGTTTTAAAAATTTTGTACATTAAAGTTTATTAAAAAAAAAACCGCCATAACAATTTATAATTTTTGTTCAAAAGTAACCTAATACTTGCTTGAAAATTCACACGGCATTCTGTTCTTAGCTCCAACTTCAAAAGGAGTTCTTCTAGCCATTTAAAAAATAATTTTATGATTATAAACATTTTTCTCTAATATCATTCAATTTTAAAATTCTAAGTCTCTCCAACATTTATTCCAAAGATGAGGATTGGCAACTTTGAAAATTTATGTACGAGTATTGCTTTGAAGATTCAAATAAGTGTTAAAGTGCTATGGTATTTCTACGAACGCTATCTTTGTTAACTTTCTTACTAAGTTGGTGGCGCGGTACTACGTTTTGGTGAACTAGATCTTAACTTTACTTTATTTTGACAGGCTTTAAAGTTGATAAAGGTCTGCTTCCACTGTTGAATGTCTCACGTGGTTAGCTATCGCTATTCTCTTTTGTCACTATCTGAAGTAGATTCAGAAACCCCATTTATCCATTCGATCTTCATGTCCCTTATACACCGTTCAGATGAATTCCGTATTTACTCGTACTTATTGCTGGAACAACATACATAATTTTCTATTTTATTTATGAAAACCTTGCCTATATTAAACTACACCTTCTCTTCTTCAAGACATTGACAAGCCTGAACCTACTCATAGTTACTCGTAAGACCCATTTCAAAAATAAAACTTGTAACAATAATTTTAAATTGAACTTAAAAAGAAACAAAGCTATCAACTTGTATGGGCTCTTGACAATGAAAAGCAAATTGACACTAAATTAGTTGCACTTCAATGCAAACCCGCATTTTGTGTTTGTGATCCGATAATAGCATGAAAGTGGATGTGTGTTTCGTCAAATATTGACATTCGATAACAATATTATGACATGTACTTGTGTCCGTCCATTCAGAAATAATAACAAAGAGGGGCTTTGTTCACATTTTGTCACCAATTCTATCCAAGCACTGATGATAATGAGGAAAAATATTGAATGTAAATAATAGACAGTACTGGTACTGGACTGGAAGTAGGAATGGACTTGATTGAAACATTTGAACCTCAAACGAAAGATTGTACAAATTAACAAAAATATAGATAGTAAGATTGATGTTTTTGAATTGAATGAATTGAATTTTATTCACGGGAAAATTGACGAAATTTTGTAGGGATTGAGCAGATGGCTTGACCGTATTTAAAGGTACGAGTATTGCATACTTGTTCACCTGTTTGATACTGTATACTTTACTGTAGTTGAACAAAGTTCGTCAAAATGATTTTAAGATGGAAAATAGCCATTAAAAATCGGCCGATATTTTTATTTAAATTGATCCACCATTTTTTGAAAAGCTTTCGGTATATAATATGTATATTTGATAATGACTACCTTAAGTAGTGTCTTTGGAATTCATTTGCTCTTTTACTTCAGGGATTGGTTAGATTAGTCTGCTAAGTAGAGCAACGAGTTTGTTTGACTATGGAAACTGATATGTACAAGCTATTAGGAATAATAGTTTTCTTTGGAATTGAATATATTTCTGTCAAGTCAAAAATAATTTGGGTTGAGTGTGATAACGTTTGCGAAGCTCGTTCAATTCGAATATGAGAATGTCTTTTGGCAGAACAGAATAGCTCTTGATGCATTAGATACGTCGCCTTTCTATTTTCTACAATCTTGAGTAATTTTTCAAATCATTCCAGAGCGTTCTGACATCAGTGATTGCCTGGCCTTTAAACCGGAAGTTCGGTTAACTTGTCTCTTCGAACCTATGGACTATGATTAGAAGACTTTATCGGCTGGGGCATTGTCGTTGGTGTTTTCAGCAACATCCACATCTTAGTTAAGTTTATAGAGTTGGTTGTTGAATGTACTTCTTCAATCACTCTTCTCGCTCAGATGACCAAAAATCTGTCATGCAGAGGAACAGAAGTCGTTACGTATGTCTCGAAACATGGCAACACCAGTGTGAATATGTAAAACTTGAGATTATTGTACCTACATTTTGACATCTTAAATGGCAATCGTACTGCAGACGTTTTTTCATACGAGTGCTATTTGTGTTGCTTACAGTTATTTGGAACATTGATTCAAAATAGTTTTTTTTTTTAATTTTAGTCTACAAAAATTGGAGCTTCGTTCCGATAATCTCACTTCGTCTCTTCAGTCGATTAGTGTAAGCTATTTTGAATTAATAATTCAACAAATCCAATTAAAAGTGCTAAAACATAAGTAGAAACCTCTTCGTGTTTATAGTCCAACGCTCGGCAGCAATACATTTGAACAAATTGGTTTCGCCAAAACCGAAGTATTAGCCATTTCATTGTTTTTCTGATCTATTCTAAGGTAGATAATATCCTTAACTACTTCAAAGTAGTTGCTTTCAATAGGGACGAGCTGTTCCACTCGGTGGAGAGATGTTTTATTTTTGAATATTGATTGAATGTGTTGCCTTCATTTACTTCAAGAACAACTTGACCTAGTCTTAATGTGCCTCGGTAATATACTGAATTCTGAAACGTGGGCATACGTAGATGATGTTGTCAATATCACCCACATGGACTCTAATAGTTGGACAGATGTGTTGAAAATAATGCTTTCGATTTGAACTCTTGACTTGTGTACCATTTTCTCCAGTACGATATTGAAGAAATCACATGAGAGCCTATCTCCTAGCTGAAATTCTTTGCATGTTTGGAATAGTTCGAAGGAGTTATTCTCTAGTTGGGCGTGGTACATTAAATTTTCTGATATCTCGTGACATAGTTGGATCAGGCTTACCAGGATCCCTAGTTCGGCCATATCGCATAAGAAAACTCCTGACAATGAATTCTATCTTGATTGGCTTTGAAGTGGATGAAAACGCGGTGAGACGGGACTTTAAATTCATTTTTTTTTGTGCCGGATTAACATAAATGTGAAGATTATATATATATGGTAAAAACCACGCTGGTACTTTTCGACTAGAGTTTTCCAAAACTATTTAAGGTGGTTAAGCAGTGCGTTGGATAATTTCGTTTATACGATACGCTTAGCAGGGATATATATCTCGATAGTTTTTGGTTGCATGTCGCCTTTCATTTAGATAGGCTTTATAAAAATGTTATCCACCATTGTTTGATGATTTGATGCTCACATTCTAACAATACATCAAATCCGTATTTGAAGAGGTCTACAAGTAAGTCAACATATCCTGCGGCTTGTTTTTTTTATAGCTAAGCCTTCTTCTTCTGTATCGCCTGGTGAAACTGATTCTTCATTGTTGGAAGAATATATAGTTGCTTAAGTTCTAATACATCGAACTTTGTCAGGAGACACAAAAATCATATTTAAGATATAATTAGGGCTTTGGAATTGACTAAATATTAGTTGAAGCTTCGTTTATTGGTACTCTTCGATGTCTATTAATTTACTACTTTTAAAAGAACAATTTAATATTAATGACGCAGTTTAGACGTGGAATTAGAACTTAGTTTTTGTCAAATTATGCCTTAAGAGATATTGTATTTATCAGCTAAAGTGACATTTTTCACTGGTTTATTAGATATTTCAGCAAAAAAAAAGGTCATTTTGGTTAGTAATAGCTTGGGAGATATATTGCATATATCGGCTTACGAGGTATTATTTTTTGCTTACCCGGTGTATTTCTTAGTTTCGAGATATTTTTCATGATATTCTTTTTCTGAGTTCTGAGATATTTTAGCAAACAAAATTTTTCTTGGCTAGCAAAGGTTTGAGAGGTATTGTATATATCGGCTTACGAGATATTATTTCTTTAGGTATAAGTATTTCTTATCTACGAGTTACTCGTAGTTTCCTAAAACTTTTCAATGAGTTATGAAATATTTCAGCAAAAAATGGTCAGTAATGCTTCGAGAGGTATTGTATTTACGAGGATTTATTTCTTAGCCACCCGGTATCTACTAGGTATTTTTTCCATGGGATTTGAGATGTTTCAGCAAATGCAATTTGGTTTGTAAGATATAAAAGGTATTGTTAATTATTGGCTTACGATATATTTTTCTCGTTTACGAGGTATTTATAGTGCAAAGAAGAGCCGGATCTATGTTTGATAGACATTTCCCAAAAATAAAGTTCGTCTTGGGATATGAGGATGGCGATTGTACCTTTATAAAATATTTTAACGGGGCTAGCGAGAGCTCGTCCATCAGATTCGGAAAATTTTTTAGCTATAAAACTGCATCAAATTAAAAATTCCTATTTTTTGAGATTCGAGACTACAGCGACGATTGGTTTGTTTCTTTGCCTACCAATCATTCTTTATGACGCCCATTTAGCAGTACTAAGAAATGTTGAATGAAAACATCTTTTATTTCTTGTAGTAACCAGGTTATGTTCGCTGCTTCGAAGAATCGATCTTAAAATCAGCAAACTGTTACTTGGCTCTTGTTTTAGGGTGAAACTCATCGATCTCCCTTAGCTGATGACTATGTCCTATTTTTTCTAGAACGTATCATTAACTCAATTCTCCACCTTCGATACTCTTATTCGCATCTCTTGTTTTTGAAATCATTATAATACTATAGTCTGTCAAAGCTCTTCAAATCCAGAAATCTCACCATAACTTCAAAACTGCTGCTGTACATGACCATGGTCCAGCCAGTACTCACATATGGATCCGAGACTTGGGTTTTAGCAAAAGGCACTCCGACCTCTTAGCTGCTTTCGAGAGAAAAGTCTTAAGGAGAATTGTTGGCCCCATATGTGAGGAAGGACGATTCCGGAGACGGTACAATCATGAACTGTACGCAATGTACCTAAAAGCAGATATCGTGACAAAAATTAAGCTCGGTAGACTCCGGTGGGCAGGGCACCCAGCTCGCATGAGCGAAGAGGAACCTGCTCGGAAAGTTCTTTGTGGTACATTATATGGTAGACGACAGCGTGGTAGACCATGCTTGCGCTGGAGAGATGGCGTCGACCAGGACGCCCGAAGACTTGGGGTGCGCAACTGGATGGCGTCGGCTAGAGACCGGGATAGGTGGAGAGACTTGTTGAAAGAGGCCAGGACCGGAAACCGGTTGTCGAGCCGATGATGATGATGATAATACCACGACTTCCTTCTATGGGTGGTTGGAAGTATCGGCTGTTCCTTTGATTATGTCGCGATACAATTAATAATACAATAAGACAATTTTTTAGGAGCGTCTGTGTTTGGTGAAAACTTCTGACTCAGGTGCTTTCTGCTGGCTTTGGTATGCTTATGCATTAAAAGTTGAGTTTCTTCTTCTGACTGATAAGCACTTTCTAATGATGTTGAATACATGCCCTAAATGATCGGTTTAGTTGGTGATTCCTCTATCTGGAGAGCGCTAGTTTCTTTCTGGAAACCTAGTGCTACTTACCACCATTTATCACATTATTACGAGCTGGTGCTGTGGCTATAGGTCTTAATTTGTTATCTGTTGTCATTTCGGATATACATTGCTCCTCAACTAATTCTTCGAAGGTGTCTTTTTTCAAACTTTAACTTTGAAAGCTTCTAGCTTATCTTTGATAATGTACTTCAAACAAGCTCCGTAGGCTCCCTGGAGGAAAATATTAAGCTGCTAGTTTCTAAGCTTTATTCATAACATTCATCTATAACTTTGCCTCCTAGATTATGTTCGACTAATTCACATTTTAATAGGTGCAATCTTTCATCGCAACTGTTATAAATGTAGAAATACTTTCTTTTCATCATATCTGATCTTTCCACCGTATCTTCTATTCGCAGAGGGAAAGTGCCCTTGCTTTACCTTAGGATAGCAGGCCTGATAGTCTAATATCTGCAAAGTATCATGCCATTACGAGGTTGTTAAAGCTGCTATTGACTCTTAAGAAGTTTGCCTGCAACTATCTCTTTTTCAGAAACCTACCTAGTATTTCTTAAAAACCTCACTGCCGTCAAATTATTCCACGTAAGATGAACAGTAGTTCAGTCTTACTGGAATTGTACACACCATGGTTGATTCTACCGACAATATTCTTCCGTTATCATTTCTTTTTCTTTTTAGTCTTACTGTTTTCGCAAGCTATACCTAGCAGCTAGACGTGTGACATCAATTTGATTTTAATAGTCAATTAATCCTACAAAGGTGCGAACTAAAATTGTATTAATGCCAAAACACACATCTTTTCTAAAAGCCTTAACATGCCAAAAATAATTATCTACATCAAGGTACTTAGTTTCTAATTCCCCCCATCCCTAGTTTACTAATGATTAAAAAAGAAGCACTCCACACTAAGACTTTAACGCCCATGTTAAGAGATTCCTCTCCCATTTTGAGTATCTACTCGTATCTTTTTCCAATTCAACCAGCCCTGTGTGTGCTCTTTTATAAACTGTAATGGGTGTTACCATAACACCTTTTCATGCTCCATTTTCTGCGGCAGACAAGGCAAGATAAGGCTTGTGTATGTTTGCACTTACTCTGCCAAAGTAGGTTTTGATACCAACGGATTTACATGCCTATCCCGCATATAAGGACGCCTTTATTGTACTACCTCTGCTTCGTCTAAACCAAATCAAAGGAACCCTCCTCTTTTTATTTCCAAGGAGTGAAAGTATATCTGTAGACACTTGGAAAACCATCACAGATGTAAGGACTTTTTTTTTTATGAGCAAAATATTGTTATCGGTTTCTGTTTACAATGGAAATTTTAAATATTGATGGTGGGCGGGTTTGAGGAGGGGGAGGGGGGACAATTTCGTAAAACAGATATCGATTACTGCAATGAACATGAAAATTCAATTTTTTATTTCAACATCTGGCAAGCATCGCAAAATGGAACAAAACCTCAAAGACTGACACACCGACAACCATAAATAAACACAACGTCTAGCAAAACAAAGACGTGTCTATTTAGAAAAATAAACATGTTCTAGGTAGGTAGATCTAAATCGGTTCATCAACTCAATACAAAGTTCGAAAAATATTCATCATTGACAAAAGTTCAATGGAGGGAAACATATCAATCATTTTTATTTTCACCACAAAAATCTAAGAAGGATAAATAAAACCTCAAGTTCTAATAAATCTTTGAGCTGTGTGGCGCATTTAGATACCGAAAAAACGGTATCGCCTTCGGCATCAACTTCGCCAGCCAAGTTCGGTGCTTGCTCCCTTTTTGATTATTTATGTACCTATAGCTATAGCTTTAGCCTGAATCCCTTGCTTTGTTTGTGTGTGTAAGGGGTTGTTGAAAGCGTCGGTGGCGGCGTTTACACCACAGAACTGCGGCTGTTTCCAACAACAGAACAAAATCCTCCTGTCGAGTTTGCCACCAAAGAATAAACCCTTACGCACCTGCTGCGTATCACAAAAATTCACGTGCCAATCTACAATTGAGCCTTTAACCTCTCACCAGTCCTAAATGAAGGGGGTCTCTTGGTGAAGGAAAATTTATTACACGTCCTTAGTTAAGATCAATAATATTGATTTTAAGGTAGGTAACAACTTCGAAGTCCTTGGAGAACGAATAAATGACAACAAAACGTAATGGACAGAATTAAAATTTATTGCCAAAGTTTCTTCATTTTTTTTTATTCAATCAAAGGAAAAGGCATTATTCGATCTCCCAATCGAAAATTCAAGTCCATTCCGTCGAGAATCCAATAAAATGGAATATTATAAATTTGTTTTCGTTTTTGTCAGACAACAGACAACAGGCATTATTGTACCTACTCCTTCTCAGAATTTTTCTCAGATTATCCTCGATGATAAGATATATACGCCCTTGCTTGGATAGAGATAGAGATACATTTGAGTCGTTGGTCGTAGAAGAACGATAGCATTGTGTAACGAAGTTGTTCCAACAATGACAGCTCGACTTTGAACCTCATTTATTGACTAAGACCGAAATCGAGAGGAAGAAACTTTGGTGCGTATAATTTAACCATAATCTGGTGCCTTTGCCTGGCTTTGTAGAACGATGGTGGCACTAAGCAATGCTAATGCTTAGAGCGACGCCACAGTGGCACTATTGACGAGTCCTCTCACTCAATAACTTTCTTTTGTCAACAGAATTAATATTCTTAACAAAGTTTTATTTGTTTTTTTTTTTTGGGTAAGGCATTACATTATTTTCAATATTTGTAGAGCAGGATTGTTATATATTTTTTGCCTTGCAAAGTTTCCAGTAGTAACTCATTAACAATACTCCCATTGTAGGAGTGTACTGAGCCATGTAAAAAAAAAAACAAATTTTCCAGAGTCACACAAATTAAATTATTTTTATTTACCTACGGTTGGAATTGGTATGACGGTCCTTCCTCAGATTAAACCGATTTTCGACAAATATTATGAGATTTTCCAAAGGGATCCTGCTATGTCCGGTTTTCCATTTCCATCGTTGGTTGTGCCAATCAATAAAATTGTCTTTCCACCCAGTGGCGTAGCGAGGGTTTTCAATTAAAACTTTATTAAAAAAAATTATTTTTTCCTATTCCTTTGGAATAGTTTTTTAGACTTTATTCTTGAACAGCAACGTACACATAATTGACCAACTTTCCCATATTGATTAACCTCGCACACCTAGTTGATCAACTCTTAAAACTTATTCCAGTGTTGAATAGCTCCGTACACCTAGTTCACCAACTTACTCAAATGTTGAACAACCTCGTACACTAGTTGATAAACTTGTTCGATTTTGACAGAAAAAAAGTTTTGTGAGTTGATCAACTGCGTTTTCGATATGGTTGCTCAACCAGTTGATGAACGAGTTGATACCTTCGTACACTTAACCAAGGATCACTCGTTGGGGAACGCGTTGAACGAAACACGATAAACAAAAAATTCCAACTCCAAAAATGAAATAATTTTGACTTCAGTTCGGTACATACATTTATTGTCGACGCACGCCTTCGCTTTAAAATATTTTTAAAATTGTTCCGTATGAGTATGATTTCCTCTAAGAAAAAAAGTGGCTGCCGCATTAATAATATTATTGTTGCCTCAAAAGTCTCCATTTGTCATTTACTTTCGATTTAGGCAATTGCATTTTCGAGGAAATTTGAGACCAAGCCAATTCCCTGGCATCTCGTTTTTTATAAGAGGGGCTCTTAATGTCCCATATATTGGGCTTTTCTTCAATTGCTGAAATAAATTGCGAAATTAATTCCGTGGTCCACTCTGTTTTTTATCTCCTTCCATGACGAAAAACCAAAATAAACTACAGTTTGCAAGTTACAACTTCAAGTTCATGGCAACGCAATAGTTCAACCAAGTAGACACATTTCACTGCAACCAACGCAACGCAACACAATATTACGTCAAGAAATCCCAAAGAAAATTAAAAAGTTGATCAACGCGTTGAACAAATAATGTGCAACACATTATCTTGAAAATGTTGCTCAACGTGTTGATCAAACATTTTCAAGGAGCAACACGAGCTCGTACACTACCCGCACACTTGTTGCGCAATTCGTTGAGCAACGGCCAACAACTAGATCCAACCCGTTGTTTGAACAGGATTGAAGGCACCGTACATTAGAGTTGAATGCGTTGAATTCGAAATTTGTGCGTTGATCGCCTAGTGGACGACCGGCATTAGTCAGTTGTATTTTTTTCTGTTTTATTTTATCTTAAAATGCAGTAAAGTTTGCAAATATCCTAGTTAAATACACAATTAGTTGCAGTTTAACATTTAACTTGTCTGTGTTTCGTGTGTTGTGAAATTTTATTAAAATATAAGCGCAAGAGATTTTCATTTTACCCCTTTGGATTGATTACATAAAGTAAGTAAATTGATGAAACGAAATACCTAGCTGATGGCTCGGAAATAATCCATTGATTTTTGGGAGTTGAAACCCCCATTTGGCTTTATTAAGAGTGTTTTCGCCATATCTCAAGAACCATAAGTTCTATAAAAAAATGTTCTCACATTTTTGTAAAAAATT
Organism: Philhelius festivus; assembly: GCA_963931855.1. Classification (NCBI taxonomy): domain Eukaryota; kingdom Metazoa; phylum Arthropoda; class Insecta; order Diptera; family Syrphidae; genus Philhelius; species Philhelius festivus. Next base: position 239,116,709 of record OZ007554.1, read on the forward strand.
GAGTTCTCTATTTTTTACCGAGAAATCGAAAGTTAATAAGTTATTATTAAAAATAGAGAAAAGATTTTAAGAAAAATTTTATTAATAAATTAATCAATAAAAGTTAAATGATATATACATTGGTAGGTACTATATTGCAAGTTATGGATTCGTAAAAAAATTAAACTCGACATTTTGATCAAAGTTGACATCGTTATCTCTATGATTACTATGATAGCGATGTTGAAAAAAGTAGGTCTTGCAATTCTGTCTGTCTGTCCTTTCAGCTGTAGCCTAAACGACTCGGTCGATTTTCTTTAAGCTTGGTACCTAGCGTTTTTCGGGTCCTTTAATACCAAAAATAACGGTAGGTACCTGTCGTACAATTTTTTTTTAGCAAAAAATGAAAATCTTATTTTTCACAAAAACGTGCCCGCAACTTCAAAAAAAAAATTCAGTGATTTTTTTACAAAAAGGCTACCATTTTATAAAAAATACCAAAAATTGTTAAATAGAACCATTTCTTTGACTTTTGATTTTCTCAAAAAAGATGCCACTGATTTTGATCAATTTTTTTACAGAGAATGTTTTCTAAAAGTTTAAAAGTATTGCATGCCAAAATTTTCGAAAATCTCGAAAACAAGTTGATCGATTTTTACTAAACTTGGTACGCAACAGTTTCTTGACATTATCTAGCAGATTTTAAATAACAAATTTTCATATAACCAAAAATAACAGTACCTCCCCTACAAAAGTTTAAAAACCGGTATGGAAAATCTCATTTTTCTCAAAACGACTCTTACGATTTTAATCAAAATTTTTGTGTGAGTTAACATACATAAATACGATCTACGTTAATATTATTGTTAAAAAAAAATTTCTATCGTCTAATAAAAGTATCTCATTCTCTGCTCAATCGATTTTAATGATTTTTGTTAAACAAGAGCTCCCGTTTAAATAATAATGCATATCAAAATTTTCAAAAAATCAAATTTTGGATTAAAAAAAATTTTAATTATTTTTTGAGTGATGACATATGTGCAACAAAAAATGTTATCCTCAGTAAAAAATATATTCAACATTTCATTTTAAAGTTGCTATAAACTTTTCAAATCAAAAACATTCCCGAAATGGCAAATTAAGAAAATGTAGTCAATTCAGTCTGTCTTCAACAAATCGTAAAAAGAGTGACCATGTCCCTCCAACAAAATAAGTCGTTTGACTATGTTAAAGGAAAATATATTTCACTTTTTTTTAGCAAACATTAAAGTATTTAATTAAAAATGAAAACTTAGGATAATAAGTGCTAATTATATTGTTTGTTCACCGGATGTCCATGTGTGCCCATAAAACTGAAATTCTATTTTTTTCAAAGTTCTTAAAATGTTAATGGTATTTTTTTATAGGAAATAAGAAAGTCATTAGTTACTTACGGATACATCTGAACTGGTGTATGATTTTTTATTTTGGGGGTGCTGACCGTTCTTATTTTTATTGGTAATAGTTGCTATAAAAAAATAAGTTTGAATATTTTTTTAATTTAGTATGCACAAATGTGAAGAAAACTGTGTACAAATGTCATACATGAACGAATGAGCTCAATTGTCGCCACTCTTCAAAATATTCGCTACTGAGTTTTTTTTTAACTTTTTGTTAATGGTGCTATAAAAAAGGAGAATGTTGATACTCGTATTAAATATTTTTTCAAATAAGGGCGAACAAGCATTTGTGTTATGGAACCACAGGAACAGATGGTGGACAAACGAAAACCCAACTGTAACCATCCACGTAAGCTTTTATTTGATGGTACTGAATAACTGTTTTTTTAGTTTTATTGCTGCTATAAAAAAGAAATTGTAGACATTTTTTTAACTGGATTTGTATACATACATAAATACAATGGCAGTCCGTAAACAAATGCACCTAATTTTCTTTATCAACAAAATATTTATTTATGGGATGCTGGGAAAAATGTTTGATTAATAAAGTTGCTATAAAAATGTGAACAAATGGTGTTTTTGATAGAAAGAAAGATAGAAAAATGATGAAAAACGAAACCGACACAATCACTTACAGAAATTGGAAATTCGGGCTTCTTTCTTCACACATGAGGGAACAAGTGTCGAAAACAGGAACATTCCTTAACAGGTCTTCATACAAACGGTTTTCACTTATGGTTCTTCAGTATATAACGGAGTTAGCGGTTTTATGTTTTCGAGCTTATCATATTATATACATTACATAGGAACAAGAACAATTTCAATCCACCATCAGTCTTCTATTTCTTATTGCAATTGTACTTACTTACTTAGTTACTTAGGTCCTCGGACCTGTTACGTCCGTGTGGTTCCCCTTGCGGGCCATAGGGCCTCCACTACTCCTATACGCGCCATCGTGTACGGTTTCTGGAGATGTACCTCAGCTCTCTCCAACTCTTCCCCAGTTGTGCTGATTCCTCTTCGACTGTTCTTCGCCAAGTACTTCTGGGTCGGCCCACTCTTCTGTCTCGCTGCGTGAGAGGGTTCCATTGCATCGCTTGACTCGCAATGCACTCATGGCGTATGTCCAATCCACTGCCTCATAAGTTTTCGTATTATAGAGTCGATGGGTTCCTGATCTGTTCATCATTGGAGATACGGTTAGGCCAAAAAATCCGCAAGATGTTTCGCAGACATCTATTCACGAACGTTTGCAGCTTTCTTGTGACAGTGGGTGTTACTTTCCAAGTGCTGCATCCATAAAGAAGCACGGATTCTACATTGATTCCAGGAAAACAGTCGTAGCTTGGTCTTTAGGCTTATAGAGTTGTTTTTCCATATTTTGGGCAGCATTTCGAACGCAGCCTTTGCTTTCCCGATTCGGCTGGTTATATCTAGTTCGGTCCCGCCAACAGTAGAGACAATACACCCAAGGTATTGAAAACTCTCTACCCTCTCTACTGGTTTTCCAGAAATGTCTATTTGAGTAGATGACGAAGGTCCAAGGCTGATCCTTTTAGTTTTTGCCGTATTGATCTTAAGCGCGACGGTTTCGGCTTCTCTCTCCACACTTGTTGTCATTTGACGTAGATCCATGATCCTATGAGAGAGTAAGCACGAGTCATCCGCGTCATCCTCAGAAGGGTTGGCTTTGTATGTTTGGAAGCACAACTCTATCACCCTAATCACTTCTTTACAGCTTTGGTCTGTGAGGAACAAACATTTTCAAACCATTTGTGATTATGTTTGTTATCATATCAGCCCACGCATCCACGTTCCTATCGAGAAAGCTTATCGACCAGTTAAAGTTGCGGAAAAAGTTGTTGAGACCATCCCAATCGGCTTTCTCGTATTGCCATACGACTCTTTTGGGGATTTTTTCTTTAACAAGGGCGTTGGAGCATGGAAAAACAGCTGACACTACAGAATGGTCTGACGTGATCAGGGTGGGAAGTGAGGAATAAGTCAAGGGTATTAGGAGATTGGCCAGCAACACCTGGAATTCGCGTTGGCTCATCTATAAGTTGAGTCAGATGGTTAAACTCACAGAAGATTTCTACATATACACCTTCTAGTGTTGCCTGGCCCGAAGGATTATGCACGTTAAAATCACCCGTAATAACGATTTCGGTGCTTGGATTATAAGAGATAATCGCTTGTATGGAATCCGACAGCGCATCAAAATGGTTCAGTGTAGATTTCTGTCTAAATTTGGGTTTCGATACAAGAAACAATAATGAATAATTCGTTTATTGACGTTTAACTTTAACCACATAACGTTAAAATCCGTGCGGGAACAATGGCTGAATTGAGGAAGAGTTTGATAAGCAACGTCATTCCGAATAAAATTGGCAATATCGTAGTGAATATTAAATAGTAGTACTAAGCTATATCCAGGAAGGTTAAACTCAGAAGGATCGGAGCTTTCACCTACCTGTGCTTCGCTGAGTGCCAGAATAGCTGGTTTGAATTTTTCAGCGTGAACGAACACAGCAAAGAAATTTTTCCTGAGCCCACGAATATTGGACACATCGACTCTGAAATTACTCACCATTACAATAAAAAAAAACACATAAATTCAACTTGTAAGAATGATGACATTAAAAATAATCTTCTATAATCCTCATTCATGAAGGTCTCTGGTTTTTTATCTACCCTCTCTATTTTTGCAGAACCCGCATGACGATGAGTGTAAATCCACCCATTGGTTTCCAAAAAAGGAAGCACTTTGGGCTGAAGGTATAATAGTACCTACAACGTACCTACCGTTGCTTTATAAAGAGCAAAGCAATAAATAAGAAAAAAATCTAATCTATAACAACCCTGAAAGCAGGGAATTGAATAATTCTAAATTTAAGTATTCGATCTATATATATTTTTGCCAGTTTGTTGTCAAAATTGCTTTACCCCCTAAATTATTTCACGCTTGCCTGCTTGGTCTAAGTGCAGCTTTTGCTCCTTAAGTTATTCTGACGGTGATGTATTGAAAAACACAAAATCCCCTGTCTTCTCAGTGATAAAATGTTTTTTTTTTATTATTTGTATCAATGAGATTTCAATTTAGCTTCTAAGCACATTTCCAAAAACAAACACGTCAAATAGGGAACAAATATCTGTAAGTGTTTTTAATGTGCCTTCTTGGGAAGTGGCTTGGGTTTCGCTATTGATTGCCTTAGGTTTGAAGATGAGAAGAAAATAAAAAAGTCTACTTTGGTTAAAATCATGCCTAGAATGCTAATGACCTCATTTTAATATTTCAGACTAAAATACCTAAACGGAAATTTATGAAGTTCAAAAGAAGAACTAAGTTATGGCAGAGTCTTGTGCTTTTTGTTTTGATCTTTTTCTTTTGGCAAAAGTGATTTTCATTTAATTTTCTATTCAATAACTTCTTAGGCAAATGAGGTTCCTTTCATCGTTACGTGTTTTTTTTTTTTTTTTTTTGTAAATATTTCAATGAAACATCACAAATTTAAGAAAAAAATTAAAAAAAAAAATCCAGAAGTCGATGATGCTTGAAAATGGGAAAGATTGAAAGAGGGTGAGTTGATGAGAGTTGGTCGTTATTTCGATAGCGGAAATTGGGAATGTTTTTCGTATTGGGATATGCTCTGCATTTGAAAGCTCTGTAAATATTTGAAATAATTAAATATTTCAAAATTAAATTACAAAGTTATGAAAATCTGTAGCGCAACTAAACTTTTTGTTTGTGAAAATATACTAAAGTTTTTGTTAACCAAATTAAAATGTTCAGTATATTAATTGATAGTGCGAGTTATTTGATGGCTTTACTGCCTAAGTTATCATACAAAAGCTTCGTTGTTTATTGAGTGACAGTAACTGGTACGCAAGAAATGCACGTACGATTATAATCGCGTGACTATTCGGTTGGTGATTCCAAGAAATGAATGAATCAAATGAACTTTTTTTATAATTTTGCGTGCACTAAAAACCTTTAAAATAATTAAGCACAGTGCGAGTGCGAGCTCTAATGAAAGTTGGGGAAATTTGTATCTTAGTTTTGAATATCTGATTCTCAAAATGGTCGTGTATGTACATATGTGTATGACTGTACGTCCGAAGCTGGGCTCAAGGCGAAGGACATTTCGTGAGAACAAGTATAACGGTTGAATTGCTTAAGGGGAGGAATACAACCAGCTATTTCACTAGAGCACTATTTATTAGAATGACGGTAAAATAATGAAAGACAGCAAACACGCCGCCGGGACCAAATGGTGCAAACCATCTCAAAAATCCATAACTTTATCGTTTCTCAATATTTTTTTTTTGAAATTTTGCACACTTACATATACTTGTATAACCAAGAATTTAAAATATTAAAACGCTTTAAATAGAAATAAATTATTTTATTTTTTTTTAATAAAATAAAATAACAAATTTATAGATTTTGTTTAATTTATATGGGAAAAATTTGTTGGAGCAAGAATTATTGCAACAATTTGGATGAAATTTGAACAATTTTAGTACATTTGAAAGTAGTTTTTGTAAAATCCGCCCACTACCACGCCCATATTTTTCTGATTTTTGTTATTTTCTTATTTTTAGTAAACAGGAAGCCGAAAATTTGTATTTGAGGTTTTTTAAACTTAAGACATCGCATGTATATTTTTTCTGCCCACTTTCCCGCCTACTTTGATGCTTTGAGGCTAGGAGTCTACACAAATGACTTCTCTTGAAGCTGCATGGACGAGGAGGAAGAGGAAACAGTCCAACACCTTCTATGTACATGTTCAGCACTCTCCAATAGAAGGAATAACTATCTCGGTAATCCCTTCTTCGATAATACCAGTGAACTGGCAACGATCGACACAAAATGTCTCTCTAACTTCATTAAAAGTACGAAATGGTTTGTTTAAATTCATTACTCTCCCATGAGTAACTTCTTTAGTGGTATCACAACGGATCCTTGAGGTCTAAGTGAGTCAACAACAACTAGACAGCCACTCCAACCTACCTTCCCGCCTACTTTCACTCCCCTTTTTTTTATTTTCAGCTTAAAGTTCATTAAGAGCAGGCATTTTTTAAATTTAGTTTTATATGTAGAAGTGAGTTTATGAAAAGTGCTATTTATTTTTAGTAAAATCCATGTACTTCCACGCCCCTTTTTGATATAGGAAAGTTTTTCGCCTTTAAGACAAAAAAGCCGTTCTAGGTCTTCGTGCATGTGCTAACGAATATGAGAAGCTGAGAGTACAATTCAACTCAATTGATTATAAGTTTCAGGCTAAAGATGATTTATGAATATGAGAAATAGAATCGGATACAAAACGGAGCCCTGTGACACACCAACATTTATGTTATGAATTTCCGACTTGAAACCGTTCAACGCAACTTGTTTTGAGAGGCTCGAAAGGTAATATCTTATCCAACGAAAAATGATACATAATTAATTACCAAATGCACTCACTATTTGTTAAGACAGAGCTTGATGCCAAACTCAAGTGCAATAATCTTACTTTTCCAAAACCAATGTTAAGATTTGTGACATTGTTTGGTGAGATATTTCATCAGATCACCAGTGGATATAATTACTTGTAAGGCCATACTGCCGGTCATTGATGAGCTTTCATTCTACAAGAAATTTCTTGAGATAATAATTTATCAGTGTTTCGATGATCGTGGAAAGAAGGGACGTAAGTACAATTGGACGATTGTTAGAAGGGGAAGAAGATTCGCCTTTTTTAGGGACATGCTGGGCACATGGTGTTTTCCATCCACTCGGAAAGAGACCAGACTAGTAGCACAGATGGAAAAATTTACAAAACGGTTTGGTCTGTGTTGAAGAACACTTCTTCAGAATTATATTAGAGTCAGAGAATTTGTGTATATCGAGATCTTTCAGTACTCTTGCAACTTTACGATTGCGAAAGAAGATTTGTCCCATAAAATCGCTTATGTCTCAATTACAGGAGGAGTCATGACACTACCTGACTTCGTCGAATAGTGCTGCAAGCAAATTCGCTTCTTCCGATGATCTGACATAAGGAGTGTTTTCGAAGACGATAGTTGAGATCGAAGACAAACTAGTTTTTCGAAAATTTCTTAAAAATGACCAAAAATGTTTACTGCCTTTGGGACTTTGTTGTATTTTTTGTCTTAATTGGCGGTCATGCAAACTTCTGGTTCGTCAAATAATGATGATTAAAATGTCTTTCTATCTTCTTCCCGTTTTCCTTAGGAGGGTTTAATTAACGTGTGATCCAAAACGTTTACTGTAAAACTTGCGATTTAAAGTATAGTGTGTAGTCCCAAAAAAAAAAAAAAATCATGGATAATAATAATAATAGGATAATTATTGTTGAATGCACTCTTAAAATTCACAGCGATTTTCACAGTTCTTTTTGTTTGTCGTTTAATTAAATAAATCAAAAAATCATGTCAAGGGTAATTCAATGTACCTATACCTACAATACATTTCAGCCATCTGTAGATCCTTGGATATTTATTTAAAATTATATGATTTCCAACTAGATCTCAGCAAGTGCTTGATTGGTAGAAGATATTTAATCACACTAACTGAAAATTGCAGGTGGTTTCCTAACTTAAGGGCTGCGTCGAGATCAAAGCGGCGCGGCGCCAAAACGCGGCGTTGTAATAAATTACAAATTATTTTCTTAACGCCACGTTAAAAACCATTTTTTGTGAAATATTTTGTATCATTGGCGTATGAAGTTTTTTTTTACTTGCGCCTTATAGGTACTTTAAGGTAAGTTATGCATTCGTAAAAATATCGAACTCGAGATTTTGATCAAAGTTGACATTACGATGATAGCGATGACGAAAAATGTGGGTCTCAAAATTCTGTCTGTCTGTTCGACTACAGCTTAAACGGCTCGGCCGATTTTCGTGAAACTTGGTGGATATAGTTATTAGATTTCCCCCCCACACGTTCTTTTCTTTTTTTTTTAAGAAAAAATATACTATTTTTTTTTTCGAAATTTCATAAATAAATATTTTTTTTTCAAAAATTTTCCCACAGATTTAAAAAAAATCAAAAAATTTCATTACTTAAGACTAGGTAATGGTTGAAAAAAAAAATCCAAAAAAATGGTTATTTTTGGTACCCCAGTTGGAACCAGTTTTTGTTTTGTTTTTTATTTTCTCAAAAATGGTACCGCCGATTTTGATAATTTTTTGTATCCTAAGGCTTCCCAGCAATTTGAACAGATTTGTATATTCAAATTTTCAAAAAATATTTTTTTTTTGATTTTTAAGAAAAGTTTAATTATTTTTTTTTCAAAATTCAACATTTCGAAAACCCCATGCTAGATTTGTTTTTAAACTTGACACATAAAAGTTTCTCAGTATAATCTACAAGATGTGAGAAAAAACAATTTATTTTACCTAAAAATAAATCTACCCACCATACAAATGTTAAAAAATGTTTTTCGTAAATCGTATTTTTCTCGAAAACGGCGCATAAAATTTTGATAACATTTTTTTTCTGTTAATTAATTTTTATGATCTTTAATTTAATAAAAAAAATTAAATTAAGATATTACAGATTGTATACCTACCATAGAACCATTTTTTTGGATTTTTGATTTTCTCATAATCGGCATAACGGATTTTAATGAATTTTTTTTTAAGAGAACCTTTTAAAAAGTTTAAAAAACATTGCATTTCAAGACCTTAAGAAAATCTATTTTTATAATATATTTTTTTTGGAAATTTAATTTTTATCTGTCGAGTTGGCATACCAAAATTTTATGTTAAAAATGTTTTAAAAATGTTCTATATAAAAGCTTATTTTTTTTAAGAAACCATTAGAAAGACTTAAAATTTTTCTTCTTGCATAAGCTAATATTAGCTTGAATCACATGGCATCCTGTTTTTAGCTCCAAGTACTAAAGAGTTGTTTAAGTTATTTGAAAAATTAATTATATCATTATAACATTTTGGAAATTCTTAGTCTTTTACATAAGAGCAAGTTCGTGCGACCCAGTCATGCATTTTACTATGTTTTAGTTCACACGCGCTCAGAGTATATAAAGAGAGCCTTATGATGTAAATCACAGCATGGTAGATAAGGAAATTAGGGGGGGTAGAAAGGAGGTGTCGATGAACAGTGGTTTTGAATGTTTGCAAATTGAAATGGCAAGGTAAAACCGTGTGGTTAAATTATTTCATAATAGTGTTGTGCGTGACTAAACAGCGAATCTCTATTTTTGAAGTTACGCCCAATATTAGTCTCGAGGGTTGAACTGATGAGCATTCCTAGCTAAACGCGAAACGAGTAACACGGTTGAATTGATTAAGGGGAGGAATGGCACTCGCTACTTTCAGTGAGCCATAAAACAAAGAAATACATGAAACATTCCGATGGGAATGAATCCATAATAGCTCTATTTCCTATCAGTTTCAACGCTTTGTTCAGAATTCTATCCCAGGTCTTTTGAATTGCTTGTAGAAATAGAAAAACGAAAAGAATATTTAGAAACCCCCAAATATCACATCGAAATGGGGGATAAATCATACACAAATATTGACTAAAAAGCTAATTTATATTTTGTAAGGAAATGAAAATCAAGATTCATATATTTAACGAGCTGCTGACAGTCCTCACCTGAGTCTGACTTTCTCCAAAGCGTCATTATAACACCGCGTCAAAAACACTTTTAACACCGCGTTAAATAATTTTAATGCAAACGCGCTCTTTTTGACCAGATGTTTAGGCATCAACAATAAAGCGATTACTTTCAAAAATATGGATGCATTCACATTTTAATTTGTTTTTCTTAGTTCTTACAATTAAATAGCTAATCATGCGAAAGAATTCCAAAAATACATGAATGGTGAAAATAAAGCAGAATCAAAGCTTTTTAAGCACCACAAAATAGCAAATACATTCCTAACTGTGCATTAAGCTAGGAACGCATTTTCGGTTTATATGACTGCAAATAAAATGCTCATAGTCGAAATAGAAAGTGAATATATAGACACAATGGCGGTTTTCAATATGGCGATTTCTTAGTACAATGAATACAGGTTTAATTGTGAATCAAACATTGTCCGCGAATAGCACACATTTTTCTTACTATTTTCTAAAAACGCCAAAGGCAACTCTTGTTGAAACGATTTTTTTTTCAAACGTTTTATTTTTTCGAATTTTAACAACCAGTGCTGAAAATATCGGTTTGCCCAAAAGATGTAAAAAAAACCCGATACGCAAGTTCTTGAGATGAAGAACGACATATAAAATCGCAGCGATTTTGTTTTCACTTTTAACGAAAAAGGATAGATAAAATGAAATTAAATGGATCTAGCACTTGCGATGTGTTGCATTTGCTTGGGATAACATAATTGCAAGACCAAAAACATGTGATGCTTTTTCTTCGTGGCTGAGGTAAACTCGTCGATGTCCAGGGTTCTTCCGAAAGAAGCAACACACTTGGGTTAGAAGGGTCTAAGGCTCCGAATGAAATAACGTTTTTCAATACTGCTAAACTCTTAATCAATTTATTTCGGGGTCTTTTTTATTTCTAACACGGTATTTCATATAATTTTGATTTACAATATTACTTCTTTTTTTTTAAATAAATAACACGGTATTTCATTTAATACAATATTCAAAAGCCTAAATAACTAACACGGTATTTCATATAAAATGTCCCTAGCACGCAAACTAGGGAAATAAACGGGTGGAACTCTAAAAAAAGAACCTCTGTCCAATGAGCTACCTTGAAGAGGAGATCGGAGGAAAGAAACGGTCGGGAGCTTTATCGGAAGCCCTGTGTCGCTGTGTCCCTAGCACGCAACTTAGGGTAACGGGTGGAACTCTAAAGAGAGAACCTGTCCAGTGAGCTAACTTGAAGAGGAGATCAGACGAAAGAAACGAGTTGGTTAGGTTTACTTATTAATAATACTCCTAATAATAACAATAATAAATACTACCCCACTGTACCTAATACTCCTATTAATACTAAAGCTTGCCCTACTCTAGCTAATATAATATCACCCTACTATTTTATTAAAAAAACTTAGATCAGCCTCACCATTACGGCAATGCTTCTCTGTCACCGAAACTGAAATGCCTTTCAAAGGTTTTTGTTTGCGGCCCGATCTTAAACTCTCTATACACTAGATTGGCATCCACAGTGGACGTGAATAAAAGACAATTTTGTCGTTTTCCCAACCTCCACTTGTTGAATCTACGGCTGAGAGGCAATGTGAATTGAAATACATAAACGAAAAAATCGTGTGTGAATTAAAGTGGGTATCGATCACATGACTTCGGATACACACTGAATACGTGTAATATGATCATTTAATAAGGCGGTATGTATGTAGGTGTTGTAACCTTTCGCTCGGAAATATGATTGGATGTCTTTGGTGTCGTAACGTTTTGCTCGCTTATATGAATACGGATATGTAGGATTGTAACGCTTCGTTACAAACCGCAAGTGAGTTTGTCGCAAACGTTTGTCTTAAATCGCAACGATAGAAAGAGGAAACTATGATGTTTAACGTTTTGTTTTAAGAAATGCTTGGTATGAAAATTCTTCTATTAATTTCTTACCTTTTAATTTATCAAACTTCCTTCTTGCATGGTAAATACTTAAATTCATGTGAATAGTATATATACTCGTAAATATAACTACTCTTTTAACTAACTCCCCTTGTATTTCAATTTAATTTCACCGCGAAAAACATAAATTCCCTCCAGTTACTTTTAGGCCATCAAAACAGTGTCCTCATAAAATTAATAATTAAGTAGGCCATCAGCAAAATCTTCAACAATGAAGGAAGAAAATAAAAACTTCTCCTTTCCTCCCATCATCATCTAACTTTGATGGCAATCATTAAAAGAGGAATTTTGTTTTTTTTTCATGGTCACGTTTTCAAACCCCTCATCTAATTTCGTTTTATTACCCCCAAGGGGATTATTTACAGCATAATCAAAAAAAAAGTGTTGCACCAATTACAACGACCACAAATGTCATTATCAACTTTGAGGTGACCATGGCCATGTTTTTGGAGAAAAACAAAACACTGAAAACAAAAATTGACTAATTCTTTTAGCCCAGTCAAAATGGACCAATAAATTCTGAAAATTTCGAAAAAAAAATTCTATGAACAGAAAATTCCCATCAATCCGATTAACGGAAGAAAATATAGTCTTTCAACGTAAGTGTCGAAAAAAGCGGTTTCTTATGTACCACCCTCAATAACTTTATTTTAGAACTTATTTTTAAATAAAAATACATACTGACTTAATCAATATAAATAATTTTTTTATTTCATTTTGACATTTTTTGTACAAAAATCTAAGTACACCGAGACTTAGCAAGGCGTGACCGATAGCGATAAAAAGACAGCATTAAATTTGTTTGATTTAAACTCGATTGAAACAATACCGACTTGTCACTTGTGTCAATCGTGATTGATACGGTCTTTGTGACCCGTTTATCAAAGGAAACGATTGATTGCAATCAGAGAAAAAATTTCAATCAAAAAATCAAATTTATTTAATTATTTAACCGAGTTGACTCGTGTAATTACAACCGTGTAACTTTGCAGGTTGTATGTTAGCAGTCTAACTTATTTAATTTTACACAAGTTTTAGGTTGTTTTTAACCAATCATTTCTCTGCGTGCACTTTTTCTCTCTTTTTCGAATCGTTTTAAAAAATAAGGGTGCCAAAATTGAAGGGAAACACTGACCTGATAAAGGTAGCTGTGTATTCCACTTCCCAGCGCCTTCCGTCCATTTGTTTACTTAAGACTTATAAGCGGAATAATAAAACATAATGTCCTGTCGGTTACAAATTATTGTAGTATCAGAAAGAAGTTTATTTAAACGCATCTGTGATGTTTTTAACTCATATTTGTTTCTCTAAATTTGACATAAAAATTCACCAAAAATACCAAGTTTCTTAAAATTTTCTCTAACTTCAAGTATACATATTTGTATAGGTAAAACTTAATTGTACCACAAACACAACAAATGAATATCAAGTTGAAACTTAATTTCTCAACTGTTCCCCGATAATGATGGTGGAATTACCTGCCAAAAACTTATTTAATCTTTAGCGGTGGTGGCGTCAGAGCTCCGAGAAAGTTCACTCCAACAACCTCATTTTACGACTTCTTCTTATATTACGGTTTATTAAAACTCCCATCAAGTCACACAATGTATACTGCGTGCGGCTTCATAAATAATCCTTAATGTTGTTAACCCAAACCCAAACTACAAAAATAGATCATTATAGTCCTCTTCTTCGTCCTTTCTGATGCTCTTATAAATTGTATTTATTATTTATGTATGCTAAACATACATACAAATACTCATACAAACTTACCATGGAAAAGGTCTTCCTGTTTCATAATATTAGAAGACAAAATTAAATTTAATACATTCAAATTAATTCTCCCTTGGCGGAGCCACAAAATGGTCTATCAACAAGTCTTTTCCTTAAACAGCAATGCACGGGTCTTATAGAGAGAGCTAGAGAGAGCAGAGCACGTCAATCGTTATCGTTACGCTGGAAAAACGTATGTAAATAAACCAAAGGACTTAGGTTTGCTAAGGTACATGTATAATTAATTAATATACGAAACATACCAGAGATTAAGAAACCGAAAATATTTAAAATATTTAACATAATAAGTATGCGTCATAATTCCTTTCACCTAAGCCTGGATATTTCATAAATATTTTAAATTGTGTGGAGGAGTAAATATTTGAAAAAAAAATAATAGATACAGTATAATGCAAATGAATAAATGGGAAGGAGGAATAAATGACTCAAGTCGAAAAGTTGCTCATCTCATGTGTCATTATTTGAGTTCGTTTAGACGTAGAGGTCCCATATTATTTGCATTTGACATGAGGGTGACTTGATGGTGGGAATTATTTGCAGCAAAGTTGCCGACTTTTAGGAGTCATATTGGGATATTCGGGAATTTTTTTTAATAGAATAAATAATATCCTTGAAACGTTTCATTTAAATGCCACATTTGAACGAAATTACAACGAAAGGATAGGGTGACCATCTATTTTGTTTCATACGATATTACAGATCAGTAAGACATTATATTTATATATAGTCCGTTTCCAAACTCCCGCTGTTTGAAAACTTTATTCGTTAAGTAAGTTTGTTTTGTTGAGCTTTGACACCAGGAAAGGCTTTTACGGTGACTACGATTTAACTTAGAGCTATCCGATCGTTGATCTTGATTCCGCAGAAGAGTCGAAGTGGAGTAGAATATCGCTATTAACCCGCAACCACATTGTGTTCCCAGAAGACAGCATCAAAAAGATGATAGTGAAAGGATTCTCTAGATAAAATCACCAGTGGTAGAGTGTCTAATCAAGTTCTGGCACTTCACCTTTTTTACAGGAACAAACTCAGGCGATTTTTGACCCCTCCTTATCTTCAGTACCAATGAAGTCAGAAACTTAAAATTCCGAATATTTGCTAAGCTAGTCAAGCATAGTCGCCTCACCAAATTTCAATTTTCTATCGTAAGCGGTTCCTGAGATATAAGGCCTCAAAAATCACAAAAACCGTAACTGGCTGACTCACTGACAGATCATCAAAATTATGGAGCACTTCCCGACATCGTAGAATCTTGCAATTTTGCGCAACGGTAGGTCTTGTCATAAAAGCAGAGGAAAAAATCGAAAATTTGAGGTTTTCCATTTAAGGGGCGTGGTATCCGCCCACTTTCTCCGAATTGGTGTTGGTTGAATAGAGCACTTCCGCCGGTTGTAAAACGATGAAATTTGGTAAAACGGTAGGGCTTAAATTTCATACAAAGAAAAAAAATGAAATTAGCGGTTTTCCATTCAGAGGCGTGATATCCGCCCACTTCCTCAGAACTGATGTAAATTATATATGGCACACTTCCGATTGCAGTAGAACAATGAAATTTGGTAGAACGGTAGGGCTCAAATTGCATATAAAGGACCAAAAATAAACATTGAAGTTTTCCATTCAGGGGTCAAGATTTGATGGGCTTACTTGGCAAGTTTTGTTTTTATGCCCAATTCGAAAGGTTTTAAAAACATGACCAGTGATCCCATCAAATTTTAGTCAGTAATCATTAAAGAATAAAATTTCTCTATTACATTGTATAGCTGTTTCAATATTATTCTACTTTAAATATCCGGTATTAAACCTTCATGAAGTAAGAACTTGGCGTACTTTTAGATCTCAGTACTTTTCATGGCTGACTTGTTACACAAAGGTTTTTGTATAGAAGAACTTGGCTCTTTTTTTTAACATTTATGTTTTTGGTCTGATTAAGATATTACAGCTTGTACCTACCATAGAACCATTTTGTCTAATTTTGAATTCCTCATTATGGACATAACGGATTTTAATGAAATTTTTTATAGAGATGCTTCTAAAAAGTTTAAGAAACATTGCATTTTAAAACTTAAAAAAAAAAATATTTTCAAAATTTTTGGGAAAAAGTCATTTTCTTTTTCGATATCTCAAAAACGGCTCAATATTTTTTTTTTTAATTTCTTACATAAAAGCTTATTGTTATTATAATTTATTTTCTTCTCTTACTACTAAAAGAATTTAAAAAATTAATTTTATCCTTATGATCAGTTTTCTCTAATAACATTCGTTTTTTAAATTTCTAGCCTATTATATAGGAGCAAGTTCATACCTGTTTCGTCAAATTTAAATCAATTTTCAAATAATATGTAAGACCGCTGTAGACCCAGCAATACACTTCTTTCAGTCCTTATTCTTAATTGCCATGGTTTAAATTTTTTCATAGGAGGTATCTAGATTGACCAGACTCAAAGGTACCCTACCAGTGGTTTTTCATATTTTTCGTAGAAAATCATATACATTTTTATATTTTCTAGATTTGTGTTGATTCATGTGAGCAGTACCGTAGAGCGAAAACGCAGTAAAAAGGTAACCACGATATCTTTTTAAAATATAATTTCACTCCAAATTTATACCTCCTATTGTGTGTGTTCTAAAATTGAGTCAAAAATTACTGCAAATGATCAAAACTTCTCCTTCACCGAATCATTTTCAGCTGGAAATGTTTCAAACCCATACAGCACGCAGGGGCGTATTTACCATAGGGCTAAAAGGGCTACAGCCCGGGGCGGCAAGGCTGCTAGGGGCGGCGTAAGCAAGCCGCACCTAACAATTGTCTAAATTGCAATATTTTTGAAGGATAAACCAAAAATACAAAGATTTAAAAAAATTCAATTTTTTCAGTTTTTGTCTAAAAAAATGGACTAGAAGATCTTTGGCTACAGAGTCGTTGTAGCTGTTAAATCCTTGGCAACCCGTGGTCTTTCTTTTCGTGGCAAGATAGATAAATTTGGATCAATACTTAACGGGAAATTCATGATGATCTTTCATCATTTCTTTCAAAACAAACCTATACAAAGTTTTGGCAATCCAGGAAAAGGAAACACATCATATTTGTCTTTTGCCACCTATGAAAAGATTATAAAAATTATATCAGCTAGAGGTCTAAATACTTCTCGTTGAGCGTTGATTCGACTCCTGACATAAGAAATATAGACCAGCTCTCATTAATTGTAAGGTACGTTCAAGAGAACGCAGAACCCGTTGAACGATTTCTGTGCTTTCTGCCAAATACAGGCCATAAAGCAGAAGACATGTTACAAGCAACTATGGATACTTTTAAGTCATTAAACATTGACATAGAAAATTGCAGAGGTCAATCCTATGATAATGCAAGTAACATGTCAGGGCAATATTACGGCTTACAAGCAAAATGTAAGCACATTCTTTTAATTTGATCGGGTCATCGGTAGCTGATTCTTGCCCAGAAGCTGCAAAATTTTTCGGCATATTACAAAACGTATATGTTTTTTTTACGGCATCAACAGAGCGAGCAAAGCTTCTTAATTCATTTTTAATGTGTCCGAAAATGTCACATTAAAAAATTTTTCACTTACCCGTTGGTCAGCCCGAGACGATGCCAGTACGAGCTTAAACAGAGATTGGGACTAAATAATTTCGGCTCTCAATGCCATTAAAAATGATGTCCATTAGAAAGCTTTAGTGAAAACTGAAGCTAGCATTTTATTGTCCCAATTGAAGTCCTTTGAGCCAGCAATATTTTCCCACGTTTGGGGTACTGTACTCAAGCAATTCAATATTGTATAAAAAAAAATTCAAGGTGTTGATACAGACGTTGAAACTGTATCCAGGCTCTACGAGGCACTCATATCGTTTGTGAGAGAAAAACGAGAATGTTTTGATGTTTTTGAAGAGATGGGAAAAAGCAAAACCTCTGAAAATTACAAAATAGACCAAAAAAGAATCGCCAAGAGGAAAAACCGAGATGAAGATTTTCAAGAAAAGTGTGTCTTACTTAAACATTTTCTGGAGCAAAACAACACTGAAAATATAAGTTTAAGGGCTCTTTTATGACTCGCGAGTCGAACGTTCGCCTTTAGTCGAACGATTTGCCGAACTGCCTTTGTCGTGGTATTATGAATAGCGAACTACGACGTTCGCCTTTGAATACAATTCTGCCAACGTCAAAAAGTGAAAATGTAATGTCATTGAGATTGAGTCATTAATAAGTGAAACAACAAATTATATCAAAAATATTTGTTGATGGAAAATTGTTCTCTGTTTAAAGATATAAAGTTAAATATGATTAGCAGTGTTGATTTGTTTATTAAAGATGAGGATGAGGAAACGAGAGATGTGTAGACTGAGAAGACGTTTACCAGATAGATCCAACCCACTTCAAGTGCCAGATAATTTGTATGAACAAAATCATTAATTAGTTTTCAGTTCAACTCAGTGTTCTTTTCAGATTTTTGAATGGCTTCATTGTGTCTCCGTTTGTTTTTGGAGTAGCTTTAATCGTTCATAGTCATTACGTCTCTTGATATGGGCTGTTTTACCTTGTGAAGAAGTCGTAGCTGACGGCGCGCGGGTTAGCGTTTTCGACGTCTAATTCCACTTCTGTATATCGTTGCAAGACTTCAGGAGGATGCGTCCCAGAGTATTTACCGAAGGGTTCACACCGTATTGGAAACTGAGTTATCCATCGACAGCCTGTTGCAACAGTATACAAAGAAAGTTGCCCACAAGATCTTCGTTGTTGGTCGCTATTTTTTTTTTTTTTAATTTTAATTTGTTGTCAAGCCAAACTTTTGAAGATAAAATGCATTTCTCCAATAATTTTTTTTACATAATGTACTTTATAACACTGTTTTCCTTCGCGGTGAAACCGGTCCCAATATTTTGTTAGGCTTTTTTTTTTTTGAAGATCCAAACGATCCCACACCTTTGGCCATATCGACGTTTGCTTTCATAAGCTCAACAATCTTTGAAAATGTATTGTTGTTAGTTCTTTTTATATTAATAATTTTATTGTTAACTTTATTATTAAATTATTTCTTTGAATAATCTTCTTTTATTTTCACTAATTTCATATGTAAAGAATTTCAAATCTCACATAAAAACTTCGATTTTATTCAAAGTCACCAAGAATTACAGTTCGACCTATTTTGATAGATAGAGGCGAGATTTAAATTCGCCAAATTTTTGACATTTAAAGCGAACGTCCAGTAGGCAATTCGCAAACGTTAATACCAAATAGTCACATTCGCCAATTTTTTCTTGCGACTCGCAAGTCATAATAGGGCCCTAAGGCAGCTTTACCTTCATATAAGAAAAGAAGAATTGAAGGAAGCATTTCCATATGTTGAGGTTGCTTTAAGAATATACTTGTGCGCTGCTGTGACAAATTGTAGTGCAGAAAGATCGTTTTCCGTATTGAAACGAATAAAAACCTATTTTAGGTCTCGCATAAGCGAAGAACGCCTTAATAGTTTAGCTTTATTAAATATAGAAGCTGAACTAGCCAAATATTTAGATAACGAATCTGTTGTTAATGAATTTTGTAATCAATATACACACAAAAAAAAAAATTGAAAACATCAAATATTATGCATTTTGTGTTTTTAATTAGATATTATTTTGTATTACTTTATTTTTATTGTTCTAAAGGGCGGCAAAATTTATCAGCCCGGGGCGCCAAATCCTTAAATACGCCTCTGACACCACGGTTTTGTTTCAAAAACTAAAAACCCAATTAAAGCCTTTGTTTTTTTTTTATATTTTTACTTTCAAAACACCCCAAACTAAGTTCTATTAAAATGTTAAAACAAATATTTTACTTAATTCAAAGTTGAGAAAAATGTTTTTTTTTGTTGAATTTAAATGTTAATTGAGAGGAAACATAGAGTTTTCATAAAAGCCACTACGTGTTAACACACAACCTACATTCATCAGCGGATCCGGATCGGATGCAAAAACCACTTTATTTTTGGTTTGGTTTTTGTTATCGTTTTCGTTTTGGTCGAAATCGAAACAAAAACGACCAGTCTTATATGCCCCGAAAACTATGCAACAAAAACAAAAGAGATGTCCCAAAAACACAATTGCAATGCAGGAAAAACTTCATTTTGAATTCACTGTCACTGACATAGACTTACGCTCGCATGTGCACCTACCCCAAACTACCCGACAGACCGCACTAACTTTGCCACAAATTCCTTTTTTGTGCCATTTGGTCAAAGACAAAAGAACGTTGCGGCTATGCGGTGTTGACTTTTTTGTTTGTTTATCAATTGTTGACGTACTTTATTATTTTGTTGGTATCTATCTACATACACATATACATACGTTTTATTTTTAAACCACTGCACTGTTTGTCATAGTTTTTAGTTTCGTGATGAAAGGTAAGGGGGTGGGCTTGTGTAGGGAGGTATTAAGGGATGGCTGGACTATTGTGCATTTGCAATTGAGCGCATGAGATACAACGTATACCAACTGAAAAGGACTATAATTTTGATGACTATAAGTTGTTATGTGCTATGGATATGCGACTGGGTAGAGGTACATATGGTTCAGGTGTGCTATATGAGTTTAATTTGTACCAACAAATATGGTGTGGTGTGATACGAGAAATGAAAAAATCGTCTTCTTGATTTATTAGCAGAATTTAAAAAAACTGTTATATTTGAGAACGGAATATTTTTTTTAAGCTTGCATTTCAAAATATAGTCAATCAATTTAACAAGTTATATAAGCTAAATATTTTAAATATATTTGTCGAAATATGTTTGGTATTGATTTTTGAAAAGTGAAAGAAATATAATGTGAAAAGCCTTATACCAAAATTTATTTTTAACATATTATAATCAAGATTTCATTTTTATTTTCTATTAGCTTATAATATAACTTTCTCAAAGCTACACTGAAAATAAAATCTAGGTGTAAATGATAAAAATCTAGGTTGATTTGACAAAAATTTTGTCAATATACGTCCAACAAAAAGTTTTATCAAATTGACAAAAATTATAGAATTTTATTGAGATAACAAAAAATATTTTGTTATATACACAAAATTATTTTGTTATGCTAACAGATAAATTTGTTGAAATAACAAAAATATTTTGTCAATATGACAAAATTTCGTAGAATTTACAAAATTAATTTGTCATATAAACAATTCTTTTGTTGTATCAACAATTTTCTTGTTAGTGTTATTGTTTTTTTATTATTATCGGATTAACAAAATTTTTTGTTAAATTAACAAAATTGTTTTGTTGAATTAACAAAATTGTTTTGTTACATTTACAAAATATTTTGTTAAATTAACAAAAATTTCTTGTTATATTTTGTTAAATTAACAAAATATTTTGTCAATTCAACAAAATATTTTGTCAATTTTACAAATTTATTTTGTTGAATCCACAAAAAACAAAATTAATTTTGTCAAAATAGTTTTTTTTTTGGGATTTAAGTCCACAAAAATTGGCGTTTCGTCCCTACGATCTCACAAGCAACCATCTGTGAGGGCGTATGGACAATACGCAATTTTTGTTAAGTTCAGTTAATCTTACATCGATTTTTTAACAAAAACCGAGTGTGAACTATATCATACACAAAAGAAATTTTTTTGTTTCCTTACAAAATTGTTTTATCTATAGACAAACATTCATTAAAACTAGACTACTTAACAATATTTTAAACACTTTTTCGAATACCTAACTGATTTAGGAAGATGACTTATCGACCGGAGATTTGCCGGATTGAAGTTGTTCGTTCCCTTTTTCGGGAGACGATGTACCTACCAACAAAACTTTAATAACAATTCCTTAAAAAAAGGCTTTTTAAATAAAGGCGGGTGGATGTTGAAATACAATAAAATAAAGTGTGTGTGCGGTATTAACAAAATTCTTTCTTTATTTGAAAAGCCCAATAAGTCCGTGATTTTTTGAATTTCTGATCTCTTTACTGAAACAGCAACACTGCTCCTGTCAACAGGCATCTGTCAGTTGACTCCTGTCAAAATTTAAACTCGCTGCGTCAGTTAGTTTGTGTTTGACAGCTATTTTTATCAGACTACTCACTAATTTGAGGAGAAAATGGAAAAAAGTGAATTTCGTGTGCTTATTAAGCATTATTTCTTGCGAAAAAAAACCATTACCGAGACCAAGGCTAAGCTTGATAAATACTATGGGGACTCTGCACCATTGATTTCAATGGTAAAAAAGTGGTTTACTGAATTTCGTTGTGGCCGTACAAGCACTGAAGATGGCGAACGTCCTGGACGCCCAGTTGAGGTCTCTACACCCGAAACAATCGAAAAAATTCACGATATGGTGTTGGCCGACCGAAGATTGAAAGTGCGAGAGATTGTGGAAGCCGTAGGGATCTCGCATGGCTCATCGGTTTCAATTTTGAATGATCACTTGGGCATGAGAAAGCTTTCCGCAAGATGGGTGCCGCGTTTGCTCACAGTCGACCACAAACGCAATCGTGTAACAACTTCACAGGAAGGTTTGGCGTTGTTTAATCGCAATATGGAGGAGTTTTTGCGCCGTTTTGTAACCGTGGACGAAACATGGATCCATCACAACACACCAGAGACCAAACAACAGTCAAAACAGTGGGTTTCTAAGGGTGAATCTGCGCCAAAGAAGGCCAAGGTGGGTTTGTCAGCCAATAAAGTTATGGCGACTGTTTTTTGGGATGCACGCGGGATAATCCACATTGACTACCTTCAAAAGGGAAGAACAATCAATGGGGAATATTATGCCAACTTATTGGACCGATTCAATGACGATTTGAAAAAAAACCGACCTCATTTGGCCAAGAAAAAAGTTCTTTTCCACCAAGACAATGCAAGGGTGCACACATGTGCAGTTGCCATGGCAAAAATCCATGAATTGGGCTATGAATTGCTCCCTCATCCACCCTATTCTCCAGATTTGGGTCCGAGCGACTACTTCTTGTTCCCAAACCTGAAGAAATGGCTTGGTGGAAAAAGATTTGACTCCAATGATGAAGTCATCTCGCAAACAAAGGCCTATTTTGAGGACCTCGACAAATCATTTTTTTTTTTGGAAGGGATAAAAAAATTGGAGAAGCGTTGGACTAAGTGTATAGAGCTCAAGGGAGACGACGTTGAAAAATAAAATTATTTTTTTATCAAAAAATCTGTGTTTTATTCCAAAAGTCACGGACTTATTGACCCGCCCTCGTATTACGTTGTTTAAATGGCTGTATCTGCTTTTGACGCTGACACGGGTTCGAATTTTCCAATTTTCAATGAAACTTCCGAATAGATTCGGCTGAATTTGACCGATGGCTCAAGCCTTCAGCTT
Organism: Philhelius festivus; assembly: GCA_963931855.1. NCBI lineage: Eukaryota > Metazoa > Arthropoda > Insecta > Diptera > Syrphidae > Philhelius > Philhelius festivus. The sequence continues at coordinate 239,139,838 of OZ007554.1, forward strand.
AAGCCTACGACTTAAGGAAACCCCACAAGAAAAAGTTTAGTGCAGTCAATGAATGTTTACGTTTTCTGACGTCTGCAACTTATACGACTTTTGTGGTCTGATATATTGAATATGAAATATCTCCCTATGTAATATACTACGAATTTTAAAAACGAATATTATTAGAGAAAACTTTTCAAAAGGATAAAATTAATTTTTTAAACTCTTTTAGTAGTATGGGATTAAAATAGAATGCCATGCAAATATGAATTTAGAACAAGAATTATAAGTCGTTGTAGTGGTTTCTTAAAAAAATAAGCTTTTATATATTTGTGTTTATTTATTTGTATTTATTGATTTCAACTCATAGGCATATTAAGACATAGTGTCTCTTTTGTTTTACTTAGTACATTAGGTTAAATTAAATAATTGATTAAAAAGAATTATAATATTAAAAAGAAAAACAAAATAGATATTCTAATATAAATGAAATATGTACATAAATAAGAATTACACATAGGTATATGATAAGTAACAGAATTTAAAAAAAAGTTTAGAAAAATTTTAGCATCTGCAGTGATTTTTGAAAAGAGTCTGCATTTAAAAGTAGGTGAACTTTACTTCTTTTTGATACAGGAAAAATAAGTTTTTCAAATAAGTATGCATTATTTTATTATAAAATTATATAAAAAAAATTTTTAAAACATTTTTAAGAAAAAAAAATTGGTACGTCAACTTAAAGTTTTTATTATTGTACGAATAAAAATTAAATAATCAAAATAAAATATTGATTCGTTTTTGAGATATCGAATTTTCCAAAACAAAAATGATTTTTTTCTTTTCAAAAATTCAAAACATATTTTTTTAAAGTTTTGAAATGCAATATTTTTTAAAACTTTCTAGGAGCATCTCTATAAAAAATTTCATTAAAATTCGTTCTGTCGATACTGAGAAATTCAAAATTATAAAAAATGGTTCTATGGTAGGTACAAGCTGTTATATCTTAATTTAAAATTGTTTTTTTTAATAAAATTAAAGATCATAAAAATAATTGATATGAAAAATATTTTATCAAATCTCTAGGCACCGTTTTCGAGAAAAATAGGATTTTTGAAAAGCATTTTTTAACAATTGTATGGTGGGTACCTTTAGTTTTAGGTAAAATAAATTTTTTTTCTCACATCTTGTAGATTATATTGAGAAACTATTTGTTATCAAGTTAAAATCAAAATCTATCATGGGGTTTTCGAAATATTGAGTTTAAAAAAAAAATTAAATATTTTTTAAAAATCCAACAAAAATTATTTTGAAAATTTAAATACACAATTCTGTTCAAGTTTTTGGGGAGCTTTAGCAAAAAACAAAATACATAATTCGAAGCGGTTGTACCGTTTTTAAAAAAATCGCAAACAAAAAAAGGTTCTTTGGAGGGTTTACTCAATAGCCATTTTTCGGAAAAATTTTTACAACCATTATCAAGTTTTAACTAAATTAAATTTTTTGTATTTTTGTTTTTGAAATCTGTCGAACAGTTTTTGAAAAAAAAAAATATTTATAAAATTTCGAAAAAAATCGTATGGTAGGTACAGTTATTTTTGATCTTAAAAAAAAGAAAAAAACGTGTGGGGGGAAAATATTAAAAATGATATCTACAAAGTTTAAAGAAAATCGGCCCAGTCGTTTAGGCTGTAGTTGAACCGACAGACAGACAGTTAGAATTGCGAGACCCACTTTTTTAGTCTTCGCTATCATCGTAATGTCAACTTTGATCAAAATCTCGCAAGTCGCAAGTAAAAATAAGGTAGGTATTCGATGATTTTAACCTTAATAAAAGGGTAGAGAAAGTATTATGCTACATTCGATTAAAATTTGCAAAATCGTTGTTTTGCCTAGTTTCATACTAAAACAGCTTTTACATCGTACTAATTCAACTAAAATTTTGCGCCATTATCCTTAAATCAAGATTCGGAGCATTGTAACGGGTGATTTTTTTGAGGTTAGGATTTTCATGCATTAGTATTTGACAGATCACGCGGGATTTCAGACATGGTGTCAAAGAGAAAGATGCTCAGTATGCTTTGACATTTCATCATGAATAGACTTACTAACGAGCAACGCTTGCAAATCATTGAATTTTATTACCAAAATCAGTGTTCGGTTCGAAATGTGTTTCGCGCTTTACGTCCGATTTATGGTCTACATAATCGACCAAGTGAGCAAACAATTAATGCGATTGTGACCAAGTTTCGCACTCAGTTTACTTTATTAGACATTAAACCAACCACACGAATGCGTACAGTGCGTACAGAAGAGAATATTGCGTCTGTTTCTGAGAGTGTTGCTGAAGACCGTGAAATGTCGATTCGTCGCCGTTCGCAGCAATTGGGTTTGTGTTATTCGACCACATGGAAGATTTTACGCAAAGATCTTGGTGTAAAACCGTATAAAATACAGCTCGTGCAAGAACTGAAGCCGAACGATCTGCCACAACGTCGAATTTTCAGTGAATGGGCCCTAGAAAAGTTGGCAGAAAATCCGCTTTTTTATCGACAAATTTTGTTCAGCGATGAGGCTCATTTCTGGTTGAATGGCTACGTAAATAAGCAAAATTGCCGCATTTGGAGTGAAGAGCAACCAGAAGCCGTTCAAGAACTGCCCATGCATCCCGAAAAATGCACTGTTTGGTGTGGTTTGTACGCTGGTGGAATCATTGGACCGTATTTTTTCAAAGATGCTGTTGGACGCAACGTTACGGTGAATGGCGATCGCTATCGTTCAATGCTAACAAACTTTTTGTTGCCAAAAATGGAAGAACTGAACTTGGTTGACATGTGGTTTCAACAAGATGGCGCTACATGCCACACAGCTCGCGATTCTATGGCCATTTTGAGGGAAAACTTCGGAGAACAATTCATCTCAAGGAATGGACCGGTAAGTTGGCCACCAAGATCATGCGATTTGACGCCTTTAGACTATTTTTTGTGGGGCTACGTCAAGTCTAAAGTCTACACAAATAAGCCAGCAACTATTCCAGCTTTGGAAGACAACATTTCCGAAGAAATTCGGGCTATTCCGGCCGAAATGCTCGAAAAAGTTACCCAAAATTAGACTTTCCGAATGGACCACCTAAGACGCAGCCGCGGTCAACATTTAAATGAAATTATCTTTAAAAAGTAAATGTCATGGACCAATCTAACGTTTCAAATAAAGAATCGATGAGATTTTGCAAATTTTATGCGGTTTTTTTTTAAAAAAAGTTCTCAAGCTCTTAAAAAATCACCCGTTACATAAATTGTTTTTCAATTTCTTTTTTAACATTTTGGTTTAGAATATTTATATTTGTTTTTAAATCTATTCATTGAAAACAATTTGATTTAAGAAAAAATGAAAATCAGTTCTGCTTTTAAAAACACTTTTGGAATACCAAAAGCTTTACCCGTAGGAACGGGTTCATTTGCACATTTTATGGCGGCCATGTTGTTTTATCAATTGATTAATTTTAAGCTGCTTAAGGAGTTGCTTAGAGTCTTTTAAAAAATCAATTTTACGCTGTTTGCTGTTACGAAACTTAAATATTTAAGTTTTATTTAAGAGCTTACCTTCTATTTTTTCGTCGGCGTAAAGTTCAACATATGTAAGTGCATAATGTTAATATAAAATATTTTATTTTCGTTTCAGCGTTTCGTTTTTTAAATAAGACTAGCTTGACGTCAAGCTAACAAGGGATCTAAGTTCCAATGAGGATTTGAGTACTAAATTAGCTCTTAATTAGAACCTACATAAATCTGCCTCAATAGAATTTTTTTGTTACAGACTCCGGATCCGGACATTTAACTAAGGAAATTTAGGCAGTTTCATTCTCCATACTCTAATATCTAGTTTAAATTAAGTCCCAGAAATTGGAGTCCTCAAAAAGGATATTTTCGTATTTTTTGTGTTTTTTTGCTAGTCTATTATGAAAACTTATTCCTCACTCGTATGGTGAAATTGCAATTCAACACACGATAAACGCTCGCAAAAGTTCCTTTAGAAGTAAGTTGGTCATATTTCGTATTTAAGCTGATAAAATACGAATAAATTATTATTATTAATGAAAGAAATATACATACAATTATTAAATGTTCGAATACAGAAACAAATGTTAATGTGATTATAAATTGTTTGTTTTCGAAGGCGTAGATACGTGTTCTTTTTTGATTGCTTGATTCATATTGACCAGCAGTGTGGGTCGTGTGCTCCGCAAAAAGATATAATATCTTTCTGAATAATTTCATTGATCCGTCAATATAATTATACGGTCCATTGAATCATACCTTCGGATCATATACATTATAATTATTTATGGTAATGGAATCTGCCGATACCCAGAGTTTTCAACTTTCCTGAGAAGTGAGGGTGACATAAGGTTGATTGGTGATGAAGATACGTCACGTGCAGGGTATAATAAGGATTTCGTATTATGTGTGAGTTGTAATTTTTTTTCCCAGAAACTTTGGTTTTTATTTAATGGTTATATAGATTTTTCATCAGAAATGTGTTTGATATAATGAAATTTAAGAAGATTTGAATTTTTAAAACGGTGGTGGATGAAAATGGACTTCGTCGCTGAAGATGATTTTTCTGATGAAATCAGGGTTTGCTTCTAACTGCTTCAAATAATAAAGATTTAATGATTTAGCATTTGCACTTGTTGCTCTTTACTACCATGGTGATTATCACGATTTGCCTTTATTGTTTGAGTTGACAAATTAATAACAGATGAAGAAATAAAGCCACCATTAACAGTAAAAATCTGCCCGTATTTTTTGGTAAACGGCTTATACAACACTTATGGTGCTGGAATAAATTCATATTTCTCCCTTACGCTTCTTTTGGAAACTACCTGGCAAGAGTTTTCGGTTCGATTTCCGTCGTCTTCATCTAAACCCCAAAATGTGTTTTTCAAATCTTCAGCGAGGAAGTGACGAATCCTCTGAGAGCGTATTTTGTAATCAAATGTGTTTTTCATCATAGCCGTTTGGACTCCTTTTCCTTGCTACCTACAACACACACAGGAATGGAAGGCAGTTGTAAGACAACAGCACCTATTACGAATTAATAAATGTCAATATTTTTTACTTGCGACATATATGTATGTACATACAAACGTATTAATAGGTGATTTTTTTGCTATTTTTTTGACAACACTGGTTTGGACAGCTCACGCACGTTTCGTGTTTTGTGTCACTGTCAAACATCTTCAGTTTGGTCTATAACTTAACCATGAATCGTCTTACAAACGAACAACGCTCGCACATTATTGAATTTTATTATCAAAATGCTCTGTTAAGAAAGTTCATCGCGCGCTTCTTCCATTTTATGGTCAGTTCTACTGAGACGGCTAATCGGGTATTGTGACTAAATTTCGCACCAAATTTACATTGTTGGACATTAAACCACCAACACGCTTACGTAGAGCGCATACTGAGGAAAATATTGCAGCTGTATCGGCCAGTGTTAGTGATGACCGTGAATTATCGATTCGGCAGCGTTCGCAGCAATTGGGCCTCTGTTACTCCACTACGTGGAAAATTTTGAGAAACGATTTAGGTGTAAAGCCTTTAAAAAAAAGCTGGTGTAAGAATTGAAGCCGAACAAGCTATCACAGCACCGAATTTTCGGTGAATGGGCTCTTGAAAAGTTGGCCAAAGATCCATTTTTTTATCAAAAAATTGTATTCAGCAACGAAGCTCATTTCTGGTCACTGTTTTTTGCGGATTATGGGCTGGCTGACTTCAAAGATGATGGGAATCGCAAAGTTACTGTGTTTGGTGAGCAAACTTTTCTTTGCGCAAAATGCAAGAGCTTGACTTGCATGACATGTGGTTTCAACAAGACGGTGCCACATGCCACACAGAGGCGAGTTCGGTGAACAGTTTATTTCACGTTTGGGGCCGATCAATTGGCCGCCTAGATAGTGCGATTTAACGCCTCTAGACTATTTTTTGTGGGGCTTGGTTAAGGCTCATGTCTATAGCGACAAGTCCGCTTCGATTGACGCACTGGAAGCCAACATTGGAGCATTTAATCGTGAGATATCGGCCGAAATGTTAGAAAGAGTATGCCAAAATTGGACTAAGCTGATGGACCATTTGAGTTGCAGTCGCGGGCAACATTTGCATAAAATAATCTTCAAACATTAAAATATATCGACCGTACTATCGATTCAAATAAGGATTTCATGCATTTTTCTGAATTGTATATTTTTTTATAATTTCCGATAGCTCTTAAAAAATCACTCGTTATATGGCAAGTTATGCATTCGAACTCGAGATTTTGATCAGGCTTAACATTACAATCATAGAGAAGACAAAAAGTGGGCTTTGCTATTCTGTCTGTCTGTCTGTCTGTTCGACTACAGCCTAAATGACTTGGCCAATTTTCATTAAACTTGGTAGATGTCGTTTTTTAATTTTTCCACTCAAACATTTTTTTTTTCCTTTTAAGACCAAAACTAACGGTACCTACCATACGAATTTTTTCGAAATTTTATAAATATTTTACAAAAACTGTGCCACAGATTTAAAAAAAATGCTTAAAATTCCCTTTAGTTAGAGCTAGGTAATGTTTGAAAGAAAAATTTAAAAAAATAATTATTTTTGGTATCCTCTTGGTTTGGGTTTGAAACCATCACACTGAAGGTGTACAAAAAGGACGCGGATGTTACTGGTGCATCCACTTCCTCCATAGCAGTCGAAACTGCAGCTGCAGACCCTGGTGCATCTATCACCTTCCCATCACTGGAAGAGGAAGAGGCATCCAGGTCATCTTCGGCAACAGTGGAGACAATAAAAACAGTCAGCGACATGGAGATCGATGACCACAACAAAGAAGATCTTCTGAGTGAGGACGCTCTTCTGGGCTCAACCTCGGAATCGGAAGACTCCAACGTCACCGTGTTGGAGGTTGATCGGAAGGGTTGTAGCAAAGATGCTGCGATTTCTTCAGATTAATCTCCAACACTCTATCAAGGCCTCGGCCTCCCTGCTTCTTCGTCTATCCAGCAGCGGAGAAGACATCGTCCTAATCCAAGAACCCTGGATTGTGAAATCCATCGTTCGGGGACTAAGGACTCCAAACTACTACTTGCTGTATGCATTAGATAAAGGTGAACCCAGATCTTGCATACTAGTTAAAAGTAGCCTATCTGTTTTCCGACTTAAAAAAAAAAAGATAAAATATCTGAGACAACAACCTTCAGACTCAGAACATCGTGCCACACATCTTTCCTATCCTTCTTTCTCTTCATTAACTTCACGCCCGCGCTGTGTTGAAACATTTAAAGGGTAATCATAATCCCTTGAGCGCGGGTAGATTATAAAAAAAAAAAAAAAAAAAAAAAAAAAAAAACGTGTGGGGGATATCTACCAAGTTTGAAGAAAATCGGCCGAGCCGTTTAGGCTGTAGTCGAACCGACAGACAGAATTGCGAGACCCACTTTTTTAGTCTTCGCTATCATCGTAATGTCAACTTTGATCAAAATCTCGAGTTCGATTTTTTTACGAATGCATAATTTGCCTTATAGTACCTATGAGTCGCAAGTAAAAAATATATGTATAGTATTGTATTGTATTGTATATTGTATACCAATAAGGGTTCTAAAAAGTCACAAACGTTAGTGTGCCTAGCAACTTTTTCTGTATAGAAATACTAAAGCATTACTGAGAATTTTTACGAACAGAACAATTTTTTTAATAAAATTATATTTCCTTAACTAAACATTCTTTGTTCTAAATTATTGTCTTCTTTTATTTTCAGGTATGTACAGACTATCTATCTGACATAATTCGTTGTTGCTCTTCTCCGCACCCATCAAAATTCTGGTAAAAATTTTCAATTATAAATAAATTGCACTAAGTACAACAATTACGCACAAAGTTTGCATTTAATTCCTCCATTAAAATATTAACGGGGATTATTCCATCAATTGGGTATTTCATGACATAATAATTAAGTTTTGCCATAAAAATTATATAATTACGTGTATGTTAGTGAATTAAATTAAAATAATATTTTTGTTGTTTAATCTTAATGACACATGAATATAATACGTGCGATCATGCTGACAACAACTCATTAATTGAATTATATTGTTTTATGCTCTTTAAATAATTTTATGTTTTTTTTTTCTTTTTTAAAGTGTCAGTTGAGTATGAAAAAAATTTCAACCCGAGTTGAATTGTTTAATTTAATTTATTATGTTCATTGCATCGAACTCTAACCCATACATATACAGAAAAAAGGATATCAAACTGGAAGTATAAACTCGCAGATGTGTCCACATCCATCTCGATTTATTTATTGGGTGGGGGTGTGAACGGTAGACCATGCACATTGTTTTCATAGATATTTCATCTACAGATGTATCGATCATGATAGGACAATAAAACAATTGGGTATTGATTTTTTTTTTGTGACAGCATCTGGTTTAATGCTGAAATACTTCTTCTTAGATGAGAATATAGAGATTGATAATATAAAGAGCGGGAGGATGTGCGGAATGTTGCAAGCTTACAAACATACATAAATGTGGGTATCCTTGTATGAGAGAGGAAATATTATTTTTATAGGGACATGGAAATGAAAGTTGTTGTTTGCCATTTGTAAGTGGTAATAAGCTCGGTGGCAATGGAAAAAAGGTCCTTTTTGCTCGTAAACATATAAATAAAAGTTTTTTGTTTTTCCTTTTTTCCTTTTTTTCATTTAATGACTTTTTATAGCAAGAGATTACGGGAGTAGCTTATTTCTTGTGTTTTATATGAACTCATGCATGTTTTTAGGACATAACTTAGTCTTTTCTTAGGAAGCTCTCTGTGACAGTAGTTCTTGGCGAATATATTTACGACTTGAATAATGAGAGTGTTTGCTTGGTTTTTGAGCACTTGAGATGATAAGACTTAAAATGGGTCATTATTCGTTGGTATTATCCTTGAAAGTCACCAATAGCACTTAAACACTCAAAATTTTTATCAGTATCAGGAGAATGTCTGCATTCGCATAAAAAAAAAAAGAATATAAAAAAAAACTTATGTCTATAGGTACAAGAGGAATAATAAAAGGAGGGATAAAAATCGACTTAGAGTTGCATGCTTAATCGAAATTTAGAAAAGCTATATTGGGATCGGTTTTGACATTTTTAATTTAATAATTTTTAAATTGTTTTCAAAAAAAAAAATATTATATTGGTTTGAGTTTCACCTATGAACTTGCTCATATTTATTAAATATTCATGCTTATTTTGACATTCTCATGAATAGTCAATTCGTTAGAATGATTCTATTCCTTAGAATGAACTTTCTTAATTTTGAGATTCGAACGAATAACATTCATTTGCGAAAGATAGCATAAAATGAACTTCAAAAAAAAATTAATTTTTATTATCAGCTGTTTAAAATTTACTATATTTCTATTTAAATTAGTATGACCGTTTTACATTTTTTTTGTTTCTAAACATTTTATAGATGTTGGATAAAGAATCAAGAAACAAAATAAATAATACACTTTTTCATTATAAAGTAAAGTTTAACCATAAAGAACTACATATTCATTACATTTTTTGTGTCAACAAAACAAAACAAAACAGCTGGTTTTAAAACTTTTCTTAGAAAAAATAAGCTGTTCATGACGCGTTCTAAATTTTTATTTTTTTTCGTATACACTTGGTCACACTAAAATATCAAAAACAAAAGAGAAGTGTTTGTGAAATGTCAAAACCAAAAAATGAAATCTTTGTTTTGTTTATTGTTTAATAATTTAAATTTCTTTGATAAAAACATAAAATAATAAATAAAAAATAAAAATTTGGCATTTGTGTTGTTTATAAATGAAGATGGTGTTTATTTAATTTCTCCGCGGTTTCCTTCCAAAATCGTTCCGTATCAACGCGGGTGGTAAAAAAACCTTTGCTACCTCCGGGTTTTCTTCCATTATTTTGATTAACTTTTCCTTTTGTTCACGGTTTGTCCAGTTGGAATGCGACCTAAACATAAAACAAAAAAAAATTAATATAAGTAATTTATTTTTGTATTACCCCTTGGCATAATGGTTAGTGCGTTGGACTGTCATGCGGAAGGTCTCGAGTTCGATTCTCAAACCCTGCAAGAATGTTTTTTTCAGAGGTGTACTGCCTCTTGCGAGGAATTGATAAATTCTCCAAGAGTATCTCTTGTCATGGAAAGTGCTGCTCATTAGCCGTTCGGAATCGGCAGAAAATTGTAGGTCCCCTCCGTTCCTGGTAATACGCCCCCAGGAATGGTTGAGAGTTGTAAGTTAGGTGAACTTTCGATTTGTTCGATTAACATTCTGATCGCCGAGTCTCAAAATTAAGTTTCAACAAATTCGACTCACTTTCGAACGAAAGAGAATGTCAAAATAAGCACCATTGTATAGAGGTGGTTTTCTGTTTAGACTTCAATACCAGAAATTATTTAAAATCATAAGAAAAAACGAATAAATTAGAGGCCCAATTCATCATGAAAAACGTGAACTAATTCGAGCAATTATGTATCCGTGTTATTGACATGAATGAAGGGAACACATAATGTTCTGCGATTCCAAGTGGCTAGGATGAAAAGACATATAGTATTCTTAGAGGATTTTTGACTTTCTTGCAATAGGTATAGCGTATAGGTATATAACTAGAGAAACGATTTTTTTTTGTTCTTAGGTGACAGCACCTGGGAATCCAATCCAGATTTCCTGCACCACAATCCAACGTACATACAATTATTCTAAAGAGTACTAGCTTTTTGCGAGCTTACAATTATTAGTTTTGAAAAAGGTTCTTATTTCTTTTTAAAACTAAGGTTTTAAAAGAGTGAGAACCTTAAACTTCTTGTATATCCACATTTCCAAAAATGTTTGAGGCTTTCTGTGTTAAATTATTTATTATTATTTCATTAATTTATTTGATTAATGGCATATCATTACTACGTGCTAGCGATATTTCTGTCATTGGTGTGTCATTTAACAGCAAACTTGAATTCATACACATCAACTCCATAAATATCAGAGCCAAATTTAATTCTTGGTTGGATAAAGAGAGAATCAAGACAATTTTCGGATCCCTTTGTTACAAAGCAGCTTTTCATAAATTTAGGCAACACATTTCATCTACCATAAGGCAAGACTATGTGAGATACAAAAAAGGTTCCTAAGGTGTGCACTTTGGGGGTTAAGGTAGGAAAATCCCTATGATCTCTTCCTTATTACAACAGACAGCGTTCGGACTTTAATGCGAAAGCAGTAGATCTACTGCACTTTTTTCTTATTTTTTAAATCTACTGCACCACTGCGCTTTTCCTACAATCTACTGCGATTTTTCAGATTTTTTTTGAATAGCAGCACTGATCATAGAAATAAATGTGCTCATAACAAAATGTCAAAATTTAAAAAGATTCTCGTCTCTTTAGTGCAAGTCTTGTCTGCTATATACGTTTTACTACTCTTTAATTTGTTCTTGTTTCAAAAAGTACAAATTTGTAGATTATAAATATGTTTTGATTACCTATACTCTGGGTGATATGCATAAAAGAAATGGTTCATATATATAATACTTTTTAAGGAGCTCAAACTGAAACAAGAGGAGGGGCAATCACTCATCAAGAAAAGATGCGAATTTTTTTACGATAACTTGGAGATCCTGGATTTCAAGTTGGCGTTGGTGAAGATATAGGCGTTCATCAGAGTACTGTATCCAGAACAGTTAATTTTGTTGCAAAATTAATAAAAGACAACGCTTCTCATTGGATAAAATTTCCATCGAGCTAGAAGAACAGCTGGGAGCAAAAAATGATTGGCTAAGCAAATACAGGTTCCCATTAAGCTGTACTGTACTCACGTGGAAATATTACAACCTAGATTTCATTCGGAAAAATGTATTAACCGAAAAGGATATGCTTTAATCAATATCCAGGCAACTTGTAACAGATGTTTACAAAACAACAAGAAGGGCAACAGTAATTTAATACTATTTGCTTACTAACCCGATAAGAAAAAAAAAAGTATTTACTATCAATTGCCGATGAATTCTAGTATTTACTGGGATGAAATTGGTATATACTGAAAGTATTTGCCAGTTAGTAAGTACTAAACTTTATGCATATGGAATGAAGTAAATACTTTAAATTTAACCATTTGCTTTAAGTTATAGTATTTACTATTATCTTTTACTTGTAGTAAATACTTCCGTTTTATGCATATCACCCTCTAACCAACAAAAATTGTCAGTACAGGCCTTATGGGAGAGCTTTTCCTAAAGCAGTGATGCCTGATGCACCCTCACTACAATGCGTTAGGAAAAATGACACTAAAAAAACAGCAAGCCACTGACTTTTCTTAAGGAATTGATGTTGTATTTCTTTGCAAAAAGTTGTACACCCCAACACGACCGTCGTATCCCACTGCTGATGAGATCAGAGATACTGTCAAGAGTGTTAAGTGTCATTCAATACGATCGTGCGCTCTTTATCTACATCAAAACAGAGTTACCATTATTATTCTCAATTGCAAGCAAGCAGCTTTTTCAGTGGTTTTTATTAAGGAGCTTTTGAGAACACATTTTAAGAAGATGAGTATGTTCAGTGTTATCGTATTGCTTTTCAACTTAAAAAAAAAAACGCGCATATTATCTTACCGCTTGGTGTTGTGGGAAAAGGTAAATTGAATATTGTTTACAGTCGTTTTGAATCGGCAGACGGTAGCCCTACGCGTTTTTTACTATCAATTGCGGCGATTTATAATGTAAACTACGGAATCCCTGTGAGAGCTTTACAAGGCGACACACTTATGCATGGCAATGCAACCAGAATGAGAGACAAAAGTCCTATCTTCCCTGTACTGACAATTTTTGTTGGACAGAGTATAGCTTCATATATTTTTGCTTAAACTATACATTTTCATTATCGAGTAAGAGTATATTTGTTCACACATTCTATGTAAATGAATCGGTGATTGTTTAGACAACATAACTGAAATTTTATTTTATTTTTCACATGAGATACAAAAAATCATACATTTTTGGACGTGTAGTCATTGTCATTTTTTTAACCCAAAAATCTTATAAGAGTGTTTCGACTTTTAAGCCATTAAGGATTTTTTAACATGGTTTTTTTCTCTTCCGTAAAAAAATAAAATATCACTTATGTTGTTTTAACAAGCAACTATAATTTATATGTGATTTAACCTTGGTTTCCTTGCTTATAATTTTTTGTTACCTAGTCAAAAAAAAATATATGTATTTCTACTGCGAAAATTTTGGTTTTACTGCGATTTCTTGGCCTATTTACTGCGATCTGCGATTTATGAAGTCCGAACCCTGCAACAGACCTTAACTAATCGATATGTCTTTTCTTGAGAGCAAAAGTTCTTGTCTAAGTTTTATCTTCCTTGTTAAGTTAATAAATTGAAAAATTTTATATTCCCCAAAGAAACTTAAGGAATTTTCATGAAATCATACATATATCAAACTATCGTAATTATTACATGAACGAATTTCTCCTCTAGGTAAAATGCATAAGTTATATAATTAGATTTTTTTTTTCAATGATAAATATCTTAATTTATACTTGCGACTTATAGGCATTTGGAAAAAAATCGAACTCGAGATTTTGATCAAAGTTGACATAACGATGATAGCGAAGACTAAAAAAGTGGTACTCGCAATTCTGTCTGTCTGTCCATCTGTCTGTCTGTCTCTTCGACTACAGCCTAAGCGGCTCGGCCGATTTTCTTTCAACTTGGTAGATATTATTTTTAATTTTTCACCCCACAGGTTTTTTTCTTTTTTTTAAGACCAAAAATAACGGTACCTGCCATACGATTTTTTTTCGAAATTTTATAAACATTTTTTTTTTCTCAAAAACTGTTTGACAGATTTTAAAAATAAAAATACAAAAAAATCACATTTAATTCAAGCTAGGTATTGGATGAACAAAATTTTCCAAAAAATGATTATTGAGGGAATGAGGGAACCCCCCATGGAACCATTTTCTTTTGTTTTTGATTTTCTCAAAAACGGTACAACCGATTTTGATAATTTTTTTTTTGCTAAAGCTCCCCAAAAACATAGATAGAATTGTGTACTCAAATTTTCAAAAATTTTTTTTTTTCAAAACTCAATATTTCGAAAACTCTACTCTAGATATTTAATATAACAACAATATAACCTACAAGATTTGAGAAAAAAATGTTATTTTATCTAAAAATAAAGGTACCTACCATACAAATGCTAAAAAATTAAAAAAAAAATGGTTCTCAAAAATCGTATTTTTCTCGAAAACGGCACCTAGAATTTTGATAAAACTTTTTTTCTTTCAATTAATTTTGAAATTAAGATATTACAGCTTGTACCTACCATAGAACCATTTTTTCGAATTTTGAATTTCTCATTATCCACATAACGGCTTCTAATGAAAATTTTTATAGCGAAGCTTCTAAAAAGTAAAAAACACATTGCATTTCAAAACTTTAAAATAAATATTTTTTGAATTTTTGGAAAAAAAATCTATTTTTTCTTTTTTTGAAAATTCGATATTTCAGAAACGGCTCAATATTTTGTTTGTATGAAAATAAATTCATATTTGCACATCATTCTGTTTTTGTCTCTCACTACTAAAAGAATTTAAAAATTAATTTTATCCTTATGAACAGTTTTCTCCAATAACATTCGTTTTTAAAATTCCTAGTCTATTACATAGGAGCAAGTTCGTGCGACCCAGTCGTGCATTTTATTTTTTTAACTTTTTAGAAGATTCTCTATAAAAAAATTCATTAATATAAGTTATTCCAATAGTGAGAAATTCAAAATTCGAACAAAATGTATGTATGGTAGGTACAGTCAGTAACATCTTAATTTCAAAATATTTTTTTTGGAATTATAGATCGTCAAAATTAAACCAAAAAATGTTATCAAAATTCTAGGAGCCGTTTTCGAGAAAAACACGATTTTCGAAAACCATTTTTTTAATATTTGTATGCTGCGTACCTTTATTTCTAGGTGAAATTAAATTTTGTTTTGCATTGTATTAAGAAACTTTTAACTTACAGGCTTTAAAAAAATTGAGGACTGCGTTTTCGATTTTTTTTTTCAAATCCAAAAAACATAAGAATTTTTTCCGAAAGTAAAATAGATATAGGAAAGATTTGTATTGTTTTCTGGATAAAAAGATTAGAACTTTTGGGAATATTTAAAATATATTTTTAAAGTACCCTCTATTGATACATAATATAAAAAAAAACAATACTTTTTTTGAAAAAATTGGGATTTGAATTCAGCAAAAGCATTTAAAAATGCTAATTCCATTATAAGATGCGGAATCAATCCATTCCGCAATTATTCATCTCTGTTTGAGCTTTTCTCACCTCTTCTTTCATTTTCCTGAAAATGGGTCCTCCTTCAACTTGTCGTCGTATAGCAAAATTTGAAAAGGATCACTTTTATGAAATGTTATTTACTTTTATAGATAAAAGACGATATTTATGAAAAGCATACATATATTTTTTGAGTAGTAAGCACTTAACCACGAAAAGTCGATTTATTACCATTTTTTCAATTTGTTGGAAAACGTAAAATTCATATCATCACTCATAGGTTTCTGAAAATTATGAAAGAAAACTTTCCTCCTGTAAAAATACCTTTCCACCATATTACAAGAATATCCCAACAAACATGATTGAAATATTGATAGAAAATCACTTGCGTTAAACTCGCAACTCAGTTTTTGGAAGTAATTTAATATGTTTTGCCTAAAACATTTTCTCTACCTCTAACGCTTCCATAGACAACATTTTGGGGAGTCAATATTTAAAATGAAACACCTCTTTCTACCCTTTGAATAAATGAAAGGCTAAAGTGTTTTTTTTTTCCTCAAGTAGCTAAAACGTATGTAATTTCGCTCATGGGAAACATTTTAATTCAAATTTGCAGCAGTGTAGATTTTTTTTTTTTGTTTCATAAAAATTTTTGACGCAAATGTATCTCATGTTTTCCCATCTCAAACGTTTCGTTGGAATTTAAATATATTTTCTTCCCTCGTACTCAACCCTTTTATTTGAGGTAGAGTTATGCGAAGGTACATTTTTCTTTCATCCTCTGTGTCATCGTTTGTTGCGATGTTGGAGTTGGATTGTAAATAAGTTAGGTGAAACGTATACTGGAGCGTTACCATGTTCATTTTCAAATTTAAATTATTGCTGCTTGTGTTTATGTTGTGGGTGTATGGTTAACGAAGGGGTTGGATTTTATAGAGTAAATGCCAAGCAACATGGGTTAGAGGGCGCCAAAAAAAAAATCAAAATAATGTTATTAAATAAATCATCATCATCATCGGCTCGACAACCGGGTTCCGGTCCTGGCCTCTTTCAACAAGTCTCTCCACCTATCCCGGTCTCTAGCCGACGCCATCCAGTTGCGCACCCCAAGGCTTCTGGCGTCCTGGTCTACGCCATCTCTCCAGCGCAAGCATGGTCTACCACGCTGTCGTCTACCATAGAATGTACCACAAAGAACTTTCCGAGCAGGTTCCTCTTCGCTCATGCGAGCTAGGTGCCCTGCCCACCGGAGTCTACCGAGCTTAATTTTTGTCACGATATCTGCTTCTAGGTAGATTGCGTACAGTTCATGATTGTACCGTCTCCGGAATCGTCCTTCCTCACATATGGGGCCAACAATTCTCCTTAAGACTTTTCTCTCGAACGCAGCTAAGAGGTCGGAGTGCCTTTTGCTAGGCACCCAAGTCTCGGATCCATATGTGAGTACTGGCAGGACCATGGTCCTGTACAGCAGCAGTTTTGAAGTTATGGTGAGATTTCTGGATTTGAAGAGCTTTGACAGACTGTAGTAGGCTCTGTTGGATTTGAGAAGTCGCCCGCGTATTTCTTCTTCTATATTGTTATCGGCTGCTACTATTGACCCAAGGTATTTAAAGGATTGCACCACTTCAAATTCGTGCTCCGCTACCTTGATTGTTTGACCAACTGTTCCTCTCGCATTCGACGCCACCATGTACTTTGTTTTACCTTCACTAATGTGCAGCCCCAGATTTTGTGCCGCCTGCTCGATCTGGATGAAGGAATCGTGTACAGCTTGTTCGGTTCTTCCGATGATGTCAATGTCGTCTGCGTAAGCTAGTAACTGGCTGGACCTGTTGACGATGGTCCCTCTTGTTGCCGTTCCAGAGTCACGGATTGCTTTCTCCAACGCCAGGTTGAAGAGGAGGCAGGCCAAACCGTCCCCTTGTCGGAGTCCATTAAAGATTTTGATTGGTCTGGATAGCAATCCGGCTATTTTTACTTGGCTTGTTACGTTGGTCATGGTCAACCTACATAGTCGTGTCAATTTATTTGGGATGCTGAATTCTCTCATGGCTTTGTAAAGTTCTACCCTGGCTATGCTATCATAGGCGGCCTTAAAGTCTATAAACAGATGGTATGTTGGGATGTTAAATTCTAGACATTTTTCCATCGCCTGCCTAAGGGTAAAGATCTAATCAGTTGTTGATTTGCCTGGAATGAAACCAGACTGATATTGTCCGATGACGGTTTTAGCTTATGGGGTTATCCGGTCTTGTAGGATAGAGGAGAGTATCTTATAGGCGGTACTCAACAACGTGATACCTCTATAATTGCTGCACGTTGTGACATCTCCCTTCTTATGTATGGGGCATATTATGCCTTTTCGCCAGTCTTCTGGCATTTCTTCCTGCTCCCATACGTGCACTATAATATCATGAATTGCCTGACGACGTAAGGCTGGCCCGCCGTGATGAAATAATTCGGCTGGTATGCCATCGGCTCCCGGGGATTTGTTCTGTTTAAGCCGGCCTATATAGCCTTCTCAACCTCTTCTATGCTTGGTGGCGGCAACATAGGGTATTCTTCTTGAAGTAGTGGAGCCTCCACTTCTGCAGTGAGCTGACCATTTAGCAATTCCTTGAAGTACACTTCCCATCGCTCCAGTATGCTTTCAGGATCGGTGATCAGATTTCCCTCTCCGTCCTTGCAGTATGTGCAGCGTGGTGTGTACTGCGTCATGTTTCGGACGGATTGGTAGAACTTCCGCGCCTGGTGCGGACCTCGCTCTCGGCTGTTTTCTATTTCACAGATTAGGTTTTTCTCCCAGGCTGATTTTTTTGTCTGTGAAGCCGTTTTTCTGTTCTTCTGAGCTCTTTATATTCCTCTTCGCGTGCCCGCGTTCTATGAGATTGTTGCATTGCTCGGTACGCAACATTCTTACGTTCAGTCGCTAGCTTGCATTCATCATCAAACCAGTCGTTCCGATTTTTACGACTGCTGCCTAAGATGGAGTTGGCAGTACTAATGACAGTATTTTTAAGACGTGTCCACTTTTCATTTAGCATACTGGCTCCAGGACTTACTCTCCCTAAGTCAGGTATTTCTAGGGCGAGTCCTAACGCATTACCAAAGGTGTTACTGGTGTTTTCATTGCGCAGGGCAGCCGTGTTGATTCGAACCTGATCGGCGGATGCAATGCGTCTTCGCAAGGCAATCCGCCCTCGGAAAACCATACCAACAAGATAGTGATCCGAGTCGATATTGGCACCTCGGTACGTTCGTACCGTCATCAAGTTCGAGTAGTGGCGACGGTCTATCAACACGTGGTCTATTTGGTTACGAGTGACTCCATCAGGTGATACCCAGGTGGCTTTGTAGATATCTTTAAGCGGGAACCTGGTACTCGCAACGACCATGTTTTTCGATGCTGCCAATTCTAAGACTCGAAGTCCATTGTCATTAGTGTTCTCATGCAAACTATGGGTGCCTGCGTAATGCCTGAATACCGGCTCCCGACCTATTTTTGCGTTCAAATCCCCAAGGATGATTTTAACATCATACCTTGGACAGGCATTGAGGGCCCTCTCGACTTGTTCGTAGTAAGTCTCTTTTTCTTCGTCTGAGGACTCCTCCGTAGGTCCGTGAACGTTAATGTGGCTGATGTTCGTAAATTTGCCTCGCACGCGAAGGGTGCATAGCCTTTCGCTTATAGCGTTAAAGCCGATGATAGTAGACTTCATTTTTTCGCTGACTAGGAAGCCTACCCCGAGCACATGGTGTTTTGTATGACAGCTGTAGTATATGTCATATTCTTTCTTCTGTAAAACACCATTCCCTGTCCATCTGATTTCTCGAAGAGCTGTTATGTCAGCTTTATACTTTGACAGGGCATCGGCTAGCTGCTGAGCAGCTCGAGCTCTATAGAGCGATCGTACGTTCCATAAGAAAATTCGTAAATCGTTATTCCTTTTTCTTTGCGTGGGTTGTCGTCGTGAGATCAGTCCGTTTCCGAGGCTTGTTGTCGGTCTCGTAATTCTTTTAGTTTTATGGGACAGGGAATTAACCTGTCGCCAACCTGAGGAACCAGCCTGATCATATTAGCCAAACCTTTTTTAAAAGGCTTGTTTCTAGCGGCCGCCGCGGAGAGGCTATGATCACACTTCCACCAGTCCCGAATAGTTACGGCACGTGCATGTTTTCGTATGCTACATGTTGTTCCCCCTATTCGTCTGATGGCTGACCGCCTTATATTAAATAAATACTAATGATTAAATGTCTAATATTTTATTAAATTCATTTTAAACATTTTTTTGTTTTTATAGTAGGAAATGGAAGGAATGAGAGTTATGATATGGTGACCAAACTTGACAATCGTATTCATGTAGGGGCTTTATAAATGTTTTGAAAAGGGACTCAGTTCCATGATGATAAAACGGAATGAAGAATTGCCTTGTTCATAATATAATCAAAAAGTGCACGAAAGTTTAACTGACTACCGTAAATAATTCCCAGATCTTGGATAAACCAAACAGATGAAATAGCAACATCGTGAAAGTATTATTTTATGGAGAGTATGGTAATCGCTGAAAATTACTTTTAAGATAGTTTTGAAGTGAAATAGAGTAAGTGTGAGTAGAAATAATATTAATTATCTTCATATCATTAGATCTTGATATACATAAGTCACCTGGCCCGGATGGTATCCCCCAATCGTTCTGAAGAGCTGTTCTTCTACTCTGAATAAATTATTGCGTAAGTTTTTTCATCTGTCCTACTCTACAAATGCTGTTTGTATTTGTTAGCATTTGTTCAGCCTATACCTTTCTGCCCCTATTAACTGTCGTCTAATTGCACTTACGTCCCTCCTCTCCAAGGTCATCGAAACGCTGATAAATTAGCTCAAGAAATATCTTGAAGGACGAATGCTTCTTAATGGCCGAGACAATATGGCCTTCCTAGCAATTGACCCACCGGTGATCTGATGGGTTATCTCACCGAACAGTGGCACAAATCTTAACATCATTTTGGAGAAAGTAAAATTATTGCACGTGATATTTCAAAAGCACTGATAATGTTTGGCATCAAGTTCTTCTATCGAAAACGCATGCATTTGGTATTGATGAATCCCTTTTGCGATAGATTAGCAAATACATTTCAAACCGCTCAATACAATTTGTATTAGATAGTTTTGAGTCTGATATTCATAAAATAAATGCTGGCGTGCCACAGGGCTCCGTTTTGTATCCGATCCTGTTTCAGATATTCATCAATGATGTTTTGTCGTCTGAAATTTCTAATACATTAAATTGTTTTACTAACGGCAGTACTCTAAGTTTCTCATGTTCGTTTCACTTGCATTGAATAAACTGAACAGCTCTGGGTATGTGCATCACAGAATACCTTGCGTGGAATGAACACATATTCGACGTCGTCGCGAAAAAAGCTGATATTTGCTTAGCTTTTCTTCGACGTTGCATGAAATTTTTTACCCCTTCTGATCTGGCTGCAATCTATAAGGCTTATATTCGTTCAAAGGACCAAAGCTCGAGTTCAATTCCCTTAATTGGGCAGGTGTTTCAATAACACACTTGAGTCTCTTGGAAAGAATTCAAAAATGAGCTTTTAGAATTATAGGGGATAGAATTATTACAAAAACATTTTAATCTCTCGATCATGACCTCAATATTGTTGTCTTTCATTATTCAACCGTTATTTTTATAAAGATTGTTCTAATGGAATATCCAGTTGCATTCCTCCCCTTAGGCAATTTAACAGCAATACTCTTGCTTTTGGGAAGCCCATCAGGTTACCCTAGTGCCTAACTTGGGAGGTACTGTTAATTTCAGAGATTCTTTCTTAAGTGGCACTACACGAATGTGGAATGCTTTACCTAAATCTATATTTCCCTCCCATTATAATATTCTGATTTCAGACATTCAAAACCAATGTGCATCGGTATCTCCTTTTAAATCCTCAAACTTTTAAATACTCGTACTTCAACTTTCCTTAAATGCATCAAACATGAGATGAAAAAGGTAGGAAACCGGCTCTAAGCCTTAGAAACGAATTCCATAAGATTTGGTGAGATAGATCTGATTTTTAATTACCATGCTTTTGTGGAGAGAAGATGGATTTGCATTTGAAGTAAAAAGAGTCCCGCACATTGCTATCGAAGTGCTAAGGAGTACAAGAGAGTCTTGGGAGTTAGATTATATCATCCCTTGCACCTTTTTTGTGAAGCGAAAGAGCAAAAGAATCCTTTCATAATCTTAGAGAAATGGTTTGAGAGAGTGAATAACGAAATAATGCTGCGAGTGGCTCACAGAGGGAGTGCAAACCATCCGGATTAGGAGAGAAATCAACTTAAAGCAAAACTTATCTTTTTGATGATAATATGAACACTCATGTCAATGATGGTAAATCAGGTTAAAATAATTATCAAATTAGTGCGGTTGATAACTGTATGTGGTTATTTTAAGGTCTGCAGATGTCGTTTCAAAGAATTTAGAAACTCAGGGGAAACCTTGGGAATTACGGTTAACAATTATCTAATAGAATTCTCTAAGTTCAGAGCTCTTGCATTCTGTCAATGTTTAAAGTGTAGATAAATTCGCTGAGAGCTGAGATATGGCTTTGAGCTCACCGATAAGCCTAGAAGTCCAAAGTTTTCCTTAATATCAGGAAAGCTTTCCAAACTATTCAGTGTGGCTCGTTAAACTTACGCTATTGCCTTAATATCGGCAGCCAGTTTGGCTTGGTTTTTATAAAATCTCCGCGATTATCGATATTCTTCTTTCTCTTTAAAAGACCAGCTATGTTAAAGTATGCAAATACAATTTTCTTTTTAAAAGTGCAATAAAATGAACAAAATAAGAATGTTGTCCATGTATTATGGCTTTATCAGTAAGAGCAAATATTCCCAATATTCCCATTAATTATGGAATGCAACATCGTTCAAGTGGCTGCCTTGGCTGGCTTCGCAGTGGCGCATTCTGTCACTAAAATTTTCCAAGAACTTATGTTGATGGTCCCACAAAAAAAGTCCAAAGTGGTCAAATCGCAACTCCGGGGCGGCCAATTGACATCGCCAAGACGGCTGATAACATGATTTGGGAATTTGGTGTAGCCCCCGAGATGAAAATTCACCTCGTCAGAAAAGATAATTTTTCAACCAAACCAAAATCGTTGTGCAATTCAAGCTGCTCCTAGAACCGAACTGCAAAGTGATAACGAAGTGGATGGTCGTGCGCCTTCAATTGAGTTGATGTTCGTCAATTGAGTCTCATACTCTCGGCTAAAGCAGCCACATTCTTGTCTGTGCCCACCGCACGATGACGGGGACTATGAGTGTCGTCCACTTGCATACCAGTCTCACGAAATGTTTGCACAAACTTGCGTACAGCAGGCGCGATGGGTGCTTCATTTCGGCCAAAACTTCTTTTCAAAAAACGCACTCATTTTGAAAATAAGTTTTCAATATTTCCCAACTTATTGTATATCTAGAATACGGGTATAAAAATTAGAAATTCTAACACGTTGTTAAATCAATGACCTACGAAAATACAAACTTTCAACAAAACCTTTTATATATAACGGGTGATTTTTTAAGAGCTTGAGAACTTTTTTTAAAAAAAAAACGCATAAAATTTGCAAAATCTCATCGATTCTTTATTTGAAACGTTAGATTGGTCCATGACATTTACTTTTTGAAGATAATTTCATTTAAATGTTGACCGCGGCTGCGTCTTAGGTGGTCCATTCGGAAAGTCCAATTTTGGGTAACTTTTTCGAGCATTTCGGCCGGAATAGCCCGAATTTCTTCGGAAATGTTGTCTTCCAAAGCTGGAATAGTTGCTAGCTTATTTGTGTAGACTTTAGACTTGACGTAGCCCCACAAAAAATAGTCTAAAGGCGTCAAATCGCATGATCTTGGTGGCCAACTTACCGGTCCATTCCTTGAGATGAATTGTTCTCCGAAGTTTTCCCTCAAAATGGCCATAGAATCGCGAGCTGTGTGGCATGTAGCGCCATCTTGTTGAAACCACATGTCAACCAAGTTCAGTTCTTCCATTTTTGGCAACAAAAAGTTTGTTAGCATTGAACGATAGCGATCGCCATTCACCGTAACGTTGCGTCCAACAGCATCTTTGAAAAAATACGGTCCAATGATTCCACCAGCGTACAAACCACACCAAACAGTGCATTTTTCGGGATGCATGGGCAGTTCTTGAACGGCTTCTGGTTGCTCTTCACTCCAAATGCGGCAATTTTGCTTATTTACGTAGCCATTCAACCAGAAATGCTCACTTGGTCGATTATGTAGACCATAAATCGGACGTAAAGCGCGAAACACATTTCGAACCGAACACTGATTTTGGTAATAAAATTCAATGATTTGCAAGCGTTGCTCGTTAGTAAGTCTATTCATGATGAAATGTCAAAGCATACTGAGCATCTTTCTCTTTGACACCATGTCTGAAATCCCGCGTGATCTGTCAAATACTAATGCATGAAAATCCTAACCTCAAAAAAATCACCCGTTAGTAAAATATTTGCTTATACCAAACTTAAGAACTACTCGTATGTATAGTACACTCTACTGTTAACGTTTTTAAGTTGATACAAAATGAAAAGCCAAAATCACCCCACACGAACCCGCCATAACATTATGCTAGATAAGTTTGTGATGGGAATAGTCATAAATTAAATAAAACGAATAAACGACACGGAAGTCCAAGACAATCCATTTTATCATCACCGAAAATCCTCTTCATTTTTTCCACAAAACTAATGCACTCATGTGCATGTTCATGTTTTGAGTTAACTTAACAGACTCATTTTTTCTTTTTTCTTAACTAAAAAAAATGTCAGAAGGAAGTCTGTTATCCCTACAAACGAAAATGAATTTTAATAAAAATTAATTCAGCAAACTGGATGGCTAGATGATAATTGAAGAAAATTTAAATAAAGTTTTTCTTTACTTTTTGTTTGATTTGAAATTTTTTAAGAGAAATTCTTTGTGTTGTCAGGCAAGTTTGAGTTTCCTTGAAACTTATATTTGTTGAGTTTTATGGCAATTCATGTGAAGTTTTTGCTTTTAAATAAATATTCGAGATGTTTGATTTTCTAAATATGAGGAAAAGATGAAGAAGTTGAAAATTTTGTTATGATTAAAAGTTGAATAATTGCTGCTTTGCAAAAAGTCCACCACGAAGAACCCATTCGTCCAGAAATAGACCACGTCGCTGAATATGATTTTTCGACCGAAATCGGGGTCAATTGTGGTCGTTAACTCTGAGCTCCTACTCCTGGGTATGTTGAAATTTACGAGAGTATATGCCCAAGTCATGCCTAAAAGTACGCCAAGTTGTGGTCTGCGAAAGGGCAAATTATTGTGCGCGGATATGACTGTCTCATATTCTCCAGAACACTCTTAAGAACAGGAGTGATTTGTTCAGATCAGCTTGCATTTTGTTGACGTACGGGACTGAACCGATTAGGGTGACTATGTATTTTCAGGAGTGTTCTGGGGATTTCAAACTAGACCACATAACTTCTACGTTCGGTGGGCTTAGGCCATGCTGCGGCAACGTCAACGCCGCCCTTAGTGTTGTGATCAGTCCATCTACAGTAAAATCCCCTTTTTCAGAACTGATAAGTGTTTTGTTGTGAGGTGAGGCCTCGTTCCGGTGACAAGATCCCTACATTTCAGCGGGATGAGTCACGCTTTGCAAGCCGGCCGCGTACCCTGACTAGATATACCGTTCTTTTCCATTCCATTCCACTTCCTACCTGATCCCTTTTCCAACCTTTCCACCTTACCGACTCCTCTCCACGCTTCCCCTTTACATTAGTAGGTCTTTTTTGTCCACCTTGTAGTTGTAGCTAAAAACAGAATGCCCTGTGATTTCTGAAGCCAATAATCACGACAAAAAATATAATAATGAGGGCCAAGTTCAAAAACCCTCTTTGTAACAAGTCAGCCGGGAAAAGTGATGAGATCTAAGAGTACGTTGATTTTTTTTATTTATGAAGTCTAATATCCTGTTTTTAAAATAGAGTAATACCGATTTTCGTAATCTCAGAAACTATTAAGCTAAAGAGTTTCACCATGTTCTAGGAATTTGAAGTTTCCAAAACAATTTAATTAATTTTATGTTTCAAAAAACTAAAAATTTATTTTTATATATAATTTTTAAGAGGCTTTTTTATTAAAAAAATTTAGTTTAAATCCATCATGTCAATTATAAGAAAGTTGAAATTCGAAAAAATAGTTCTACATGTATGTATAGTAGGTACTGTCAGCAAAGTCTTTATTTCCAAATTTTATTTATTAAATTATAGATCGAATGAATTGAGCGAAACAGAAAAAAAAAATATATTAATTTCGAGAATATACTATTTTCGAAAACCATTTTCTAAATTTGTGTGGTCGACATCGTTATATTTAGATAAAATACAAAATTAATCCTCATGCTAGATAGAGGCAATCATAGCAGCAACGTGTTGCTGTAACGTTTTTCGTTTGTTCACTACACAGGCAACTGTTGCTGCAACCACAGTACTGTTGGAGCAACCGATCGAAAATATCAATTTTTTTTTATATTTCTGGCAACGGTTGCAGCAACACAAAATCAATAGGCAACACAGCTACACACGAAGCAACGGTTGCTTCAACATGGCTGTGTTGCTGCAACGGTTGCCTCGTGTGTATCTAGCATTATGATTTATGACTTGTAGAAAGTTTTAGAAACTATTGATTTTCAGTTTAAAAAAAGTAGGATGTGGTTTTCGAAATATTGAGTGTTCAAAAAAAAAATATTATTTTTTAAAAATGTTTGTATACCACAATCACTTTTGGGAAAACATTTGTCAACCATTGTTGGCTAGTTTTACTCTGTGGAACAGTTTTTGGAAAAAAAAACTAAGATTTCAAGCATCAGAGAAGGAATTTATTTTTGTGTTTTTTATTCTCTTTGAAATCTTGCTCTCTCTCTCTCGCTCTTTCTCTCTCTTTAAACTCCAAATGATATACAGTAATCCCCGCTTAGTTGCACCTCGCTTAATTGAACATCCCGCTTAATTGACCGAAAAAGTTGCATTGCAAAATTTCCCGTATTAGTAGCATAGCTTTTTAGATGGTTAATTGAACCCCGCTTAATTGAATTACTCGGTTAATTGAACTTTAAAATATGCACCCGAAAAAAAAATATATGGAAATTTTTCGGATAATTGAACGTACAAAAAAATTATAATGACACAAATATTAGAAATATTTTATTACTTAACCTACGTCTGAAGTGGTTTTTTAAAAGACAGGTATCATTCAAGATGAAGAGCAGCTGGAAAATGATATCGTGGCCATAGACAACATACTTAAGTACAATGCTTAACAGACACCGACATTTTAAAAACGGTTTAAGAAAAAGAAGAAGTTGAAGCCATATTACCATCAACTTTCGAAATTCTTCAGGACATTGCAATTCTACGTTTATACTTCTTACCACTAAATAAATTTACAGTTGAGCTGAAAAACAAGAAAACATTGTTCAAAACAAAACAATCAATCAAAATCAAATCACAAATTTTTTAAAAACCAATGTATGCAAATAACCATTATGAGCCTTTTCGAAGCTAAAAGTGACTTTTTTTAAGAATAATTTATTTCTGTTTCATAGTTTTAATTATGTATGTATGTTTATTTTTTAAATAAAACGTGTTCAAATATTTTTGTGTGTGTATTCTTTTTCAGTTTTTTCAAGGTTTTCGTAAGTTGACAATGAAATGTTCATAGTAAATTTCTGGGATGAATATTTTAATTTTTAGTTGACCGACTCGTGCAATTATACGGGTTTCTTTTAATTGAACAGGTCGGTCAATTAAGCGGCGTTTCGTTAATTGAACCACCCGGATAATTGACCGAAAAATCTGACAAAATGGTCAGTGCAATTAAGCGGGGAATACTGTACTCGAAAGTTGTTAATGGACCAAAGCTCATAATTTCGTATGATGTTCAACTACATATTTCCAAGTAAGACTTAAACGAAGAATTTAAGCATATAGTCGATTAATCAGAGATTCACACTATAGTACCGATACCGGAACAGTCTCGATACGATAAAGTGTTATTCATTTTGCGGTTTCAAAAGTATAGGGCTGGAATTCGATATCTGGCAAACTAAGTTATTAAACCAATTTTTTGTTTTGTCAGTTGAAAGTCTGACATTTACGAAAATGGATCGCTTAACTACCGCACAACGCACAAAAATTGTTAAAACCTACTACAAAAATGGTGATTCTACCACAGCCACATATCGAATATGGCTTTATTGCAAGAGACATTTCCTGTCCGCGCAATTTTTCGTCGTGGCGATATCAACTGGCCACCAAGATCATACGATTTGACACCGCTGGACTTTTTTTGTGGGGCTACGCAAAAGACCGTGTTTATGCAGATAAACCTTTAACTCTTGAGCACTTAAAAACCAACATTCGGCAAGTTATGGCTGAGATACCGCCCAATATGTGTCAAAAAGTGGTCGAAAATTACGTCAAAAGTATCGATGCTTGCAACAATTCGGGTGGTGGTCATTTAAATGATGTAGTGTTTCACACATAATGTCAAACATAATTCAAACTTTATAATAAAAAAGAAATATCATGAAAAAAATATTTTATATGTGTTTTATTTACGTTTACTTTTGAAACCGAAATGGATAACTCTTTACAATATTCTACTATCGCTCAGTCTCAGTTCTTGTGCACACATATTTTTTCGTATCGAGAGTGTGATTCTGACTTAAAAATAAGCCATTAACTCTTATGAAAAAAGCTACTTCTCTAAGGGTTGTGTAACTTATAATAAATAAATAAATAATTTTGGACACAAACCCTCTTCTATACCTATCCAAAAAATAATTAATTTCCTATTTGAGCCAGAATCAATGAAAGAACCAATAAAATCCTTTTTTGCGAAATCATCGATAAATAGAGCAAAATAAAAGATGAAAGCTTTATAGTCGTTTCATTTTGGCCTAAAAGTTCCAGCTCAGAACTGGCCCAATTAAGTTAACAACAAATCTCCAAACAGACAAAATGCTCGACTGAAGTAAAACCGTATACTTCTTCACACAGATAGTCCATATCATTTAGACTAAAGCAAAAAACAATGTCGAAAGTTGAACATTGATGGAAAGCAAAAAAGATGGACTCTATCCAAACGAAGGCAGCGCCAGCGCCAGCCCATCAAAAATCGTTTCCACTTTGTTATGTTGTAAGGGTTGTGAAAGAATTTCCTCCAAGAACAAAGCCACCCCTCACTTGAATGCAATAGTGATTCCTTTGGACCGAAACACACACAATCGATGACGTTCTCTTTCAGCTTTATATGTAGTATGTAGGTTGAACTGTTGAAACATCATCCTTCAAAACAACGGAAACAGAATTGTTCGAGAAGAAACGTTTTTAATAATCCCAAAGCAACTCGAACAAACTGAACGTATAAATGGTTCGAAACGCGGGCGAAAAAATATGCTGAGTAAGCCTAATAGATCCACCCAAAAGAGCTCACTCGAAGTTCTTATTATAGTATACACGGTCCTTAAAGGCAGGCAGATGCAGCTGGCACTGGCATCATGTGCATCATAAACTCTATAGTGTGCTCTAACCGACTCGGCTCTAAAAAGAGCTTTATATCTGAGTGTGTATTTTATCGGACGGACGAAGTTTGATGTTTCACTTTGAGTTTCCAGGACTTTATTTCCGGAGTCGATGAAGGTGCGGTTTTTTTTTTAAGTTTTCGTGCACTTTTCACTTGGTTCACTTGGTTTGTAGATAAATGAACTATACTTTTAAACGTATGAAACAAAAAATAATTTTTTCTGGAAACCAATTTGCCACAGGATGTTGTCATATTTATTTGTGTTTTTTTTTTTTGGTGTTTTTGATCTTAGGAAAAATTGAGTTTTACGCTTTGTAAATCTATACTGAAAGGTTATGGACAGAGTATAATTTAGAGAAAAAAATAAGTAAATCTATAATGGATTTTGAAAGAGTTCTCCTAGAATACTTAGTGAAATTTCTGGTTCACGAGACTTTACTCCTTAACTTAATTGAAGTTAGTCAGGGTTTTTAAATTTAAAAAAAGGAAGAAGATACATACATATATAAAGTGTGTTACAGATGTCACTGGATAACTTTAAATCTTAAAACTATCTCGTATTGGTGTCGCTTTAGATTAATAATGGTATTATAATTAGGTCAATTTTCACCTAATGGGCTTATATTTAACAAACTGCGACAATTTCTTACGCATTTTGGTCCTTCCAGCTGGATTTCCCGTGCCTTTCAGATTAATTCTTAGACATGCTTTTTCTTCAAAGAAGAATCCTAAGCTTCATCAGCTGACTTATACTTTTTTCTACTTTCCTATGATCTACTATAAAATAAAATTTATATTTTTTTATTAAACAAAATTACTAAAACATTTTGGTCCTTCGATCCGGATTTCCGAATGGATATCACATTAATTCTCAAACAAACGCTTTTTGTTCAAAGACGAATCCTAAGCTTTATAATATCTGGATTTATCTATTTTTCAATTTCCTATAAGCTATTTTAAAATAAAATTTATATTTTTTTCTCACTAAACATACCCATGTAGACATTCCGGTGCTTTGTTTCCCGATATCCCTGTGCTTTTCACATCAATTCTTAAACGTGGTTTCTGCTCAAAGATACATTGATGCATCCCAAGCCTTATAAGCTGATTGATACTTTTGTTTCAATTTCCAAGAATCTACTATAAAATAAAATGTATGCGTTTTTTTATTAAAACAAAATTATTTATATATTTTGGTCCTTCGAGCCGGATTTTCCGGGGTGTGCAGGTTACTGATGCTGGGCATTTTTATTTGGTAGAGGTGTGCGGGGAATTTGATCAGTATTCTAAGAGTAAAGACAAAGAGACATATTCTGGGACTGAAATATTCAAACAAAAGCAGAACAATCTAACTTTCCTCCAACGTTTTTTAACGGTCTTACTTAAAATTGCCCCTTGAGTTTTTTGATTTAAAGAAAACATGAATTTCGACGGCGGTGTTGACTAAGATATACCCCGTATACGTGTCTATACGAACATAGTATATTAACAATTTTTTTCAACAAAACAAATGAGCCTAAGGCAAATATTAAATTAATTGAATCACGCGTGTCAAAATATCATAAATCTTTTCGAAGTGTATACATGCATATACATACATGTGAGTACGTTTTTTAGTCATTTATATAGCAACTGAACAAAGTGTGAAAATTAATTTTATTAATTTTGAAACAATATTTTATAAGACAACAAAAGTATAAAGTGCTTCAATTAACTTCAGATCCTTCATAATGTTTTCACACGTTATGAAATCCAACCACTGGAATTTCCATTTAATAAAGAATCCCTCTGACGAAAGAAAATAATATCAATGAAAAGCAATTAGGGGAAGAGTTTTTGGTTCTTGGTAGTCAAGTATTCTCGTTATTATTGTTTGAGAACTTTCTAACAAGCTTGAATTGAGAATCCTGAAACATCAAATAAACTTTGTTTATTTATAATCTTGGAATATTTTAACTTGCGATGTACGAGTATATGCAAGTATCTTTTTTGTACATAAGAATAATGTATAGATATGTATTTGTAAAGAAAATGGATGGAGAAGGCCTACAATTTTCCCAAGGAGTCCCAACGGCTAACCGGAGAACTTTAAAATTTTCATGAAAAGATATACTATTGGAAAATTTGTCACTTCCTCATTAAAGGCAGTACCTACCCATGAAGATATATTTTTTATTTTCCGCGTATCAACGCGTGGAAGTCGAACCGAAACCTCTGACATAATAATCCAACGTATTAACTCATTATAACATCAGGAGGTACTACATAAATAAAGACTACCTTTTGGTTTGTGTTTTGCAATATATGATTTTCATCGCAATTTTACACCCCAAGGTATTTTTTTCTTAATTTGCTATTTTTATCTTCGACAAGGCAAATTATACATTCGTAAAAAATCGTTCTTGAGATTTTGGTCAGCCTGTCTGTTCGACTGCAGCCTAAACGGCTTGGCCGATTTTCTTTAATCTTGTTGATATAATTTTTAAGGTTTTCCACATACCCGATTTTTCCATTTTTTAAGACAAAAAATATCGGTATACCTTGTACAGTTTTTTTTTAATTTTACAAGTATCTGAATATATAATCTATACTATTATATATTCATATACTATTATATGTAAACCATTTTAAAGTTTGTAACGCACGATCTCAGAAAGTAGTCAACCGATTTATTTGAAATAAATTTTATTATTTTCTATATTGTTATAAGAGTGTTTATGGTTATAATTTTTTTTCATTTATAATTTGTCAAACTTAAATATTATTAATTTTCCATTTTTGATATACACAAAAATAATTCTAAAGTTTAAATATTTTCGCATACCGAAATTTTAACAGAAAAAAGACCATTTGTTTTTTTTTTCATTATTCCAAAAACAGCTACTATCTACTAAATATTTTAAATAAGCTTAGGTTCTAATTTTGTTTTTTGTTTGTTTAAATATTCAAGAAATTGTATATTGTGATTCGCATATGATTTGCATAGGATTGGAGGTCTATTTCTTCCGCTTAGAAACAAGAGCAATTTGCTAACAAAAACCATTTGAAAAAGCAAAATAATAAAAAGCAAATCGGCAATATTAACAATAAATTTGTATATTTTTTTATAGTCAGAAATATATTCTATTTTTTTTTTTTTTAATATATTTGTGTAAGGTTCATTTTCAAACTAAAAATTTGGAAATTCATTATTTTTACTTTTCTCAAAAATTAGACGACATTTAAGTTTTTAGGGCTTGAATATAAATCGCATTAAATTATAGGAAAATAGTAACTAATTTTGATAAAAAAATAATTTAAACAAGTTTTTCAACCACATATTTATGTTCCTTTCTTTTGGGCTAAAAATTAAACGGCGGCTTGGTCCATTTTATTTTAACTTGTCGTTGAAAAAAAACAGTTTTTTCTTTTTCTTTCCAATTTAAAAAAAAAATAAAATGCACGACTGGGTGGCACGAACTTGCTCCTGTGTAATAGACTAGGAATTTTAAAAACGAATGTTCTAAGAGAAAACTGTTAATATGGATAAAGTTAATTTTTTAAATTCTTTTAGTTGTAAGACATAAAAACAGAATGCTATGCAAATTATGCTACAACAAATATTATGAGTCGTTGTAGTAGTTTTTTTTTTCTTAAATAAGCTTTTATATAAAAATTTTTTAAAACATTTTTAAGAAACAAATTTGGTAAGCCAACTTTAAGTTTTTATTATTATACGAATGAAAAATAAATTTCCAAAAAAAAATATTGAGCTGTTTTTGAGAAAAAAATTTTTTTTTTCAAAAATTCAAAAAATATTTTTTATTAAGTTTTGAAATGCAATGTTTTTTAAACTTTTTTGAAGCATCTCTAGAAACAAATTCATTGAAAGCCTTTACGTCGATAATGAGAAATTCCAAATTAAAAAAATGGTTCTATGGTAGGTACAAGCTGTAATATCTTAATTTTCATTTTTTTTAATTAAATTAAAGATCATAAAAATTAATCAAAATTCTAGGCGCCGTTTTCGATAAAAATACGATTTTTGAAAACTATTTTCTAACATTTCTTAACATTTGTATGGTGGGTGTCTTTATTTTCAGGTAAAATAAAAATTTTTTTCACATCTTGTAGATTATATTAAGAAACTTTTATTTATCAAGTTTAAAAAAAATCTAGCATGGGGTTTTGAAAATTGAATTTTTTCTTAAAAGTAAAAAAAAAATTTGAAAATTGCTGGGGAGCCTTAGCATAAAAAAAATTATCAAAATCGATGGTACCTTTTTTGAGAAAATAAAAAATAAAAAAAAAATGATTCAATAACCATTTTTCCGATTTTTTCTTTCAACAATTATCTAGCTTTAACTAAATGAATTTTTTTTGTATTATTATTATTTTAATCTGGCGAACAGTTCTTGAGAAAAAAAATATTTATAAAATTTCGAAAAAAATCGTATTGCGGGTACCGTTATTTCTAGTGATAAAAAAAAGAAAAAAACGTGTGACAGACAGACAGAATCGCGCGACCCACTTTTAAGTCTTCGTAATGTCAACTTTGATCAAAATCTCGAGTTCGATTTTTTCGCGAATGCGCATAACTTGCTTTATAGTACCTATAAGTCGGAAGTACAATATATTAAAAAATTCAAAAAATATATTTTTGAGTTCCTGTCTAAGAACTTTATTTTATTTAGATGAGCTGCAAATAAAAGAGTCAACAACGAAAATGGTTAAGTGGTATAGATACCGTTCCGAAATACAAATTTTCCAAACAATTTTTTGTATCGCAGGTATTGTTATTTTTGTATAAAAGAACAAATTTTAACTTAAATCTTTAAGATTGAAAAATCCCTGGTTTCATAATTTTAAAACTATCTACATTGTGTTTTTCGAAAGATTGATATACATATAAGAAAAATTATTTTTTTTACTAAAATTCCAGAAAATAAAAAATTTTTCTAAAAAATTTTATGCGCCTGTGCAAAGTGTTGACATTATTTTGGTTCCTTGGATAGGTTTCCGTTCTATTTGTAAGTTTTCAGAATTTTAAAATGCAGAGTTATGGACTTAAAGAATTTTGAAAAAAAGTAATTTTGTATTTTCGGAATTTTGTAATAAAGAAAATATAAATATTTTGTACCGCTTTTTTTGCTGTTAAGAAAAAAAAATTGTGGTTGAAATTATCAATAAAGGCTAGCTACGAAGTTTTAAGAAAATTGACCCACCTTTAAGGCTGTAGCTACACAGATAGACAAAATTCGAAGACTGTTTTCGTTTTTCTTATCTAATAATAAATTGAAGGTTTTTAACGTAGTTTTCCTTCAAGAAATACATTTTTTTTTTGTAAATCCTAATCATCATTTTGAATGTATAAACTTAACACCATATCTCTGTGCAAGGTGTGTAATCAGAAAGTCATTGTAAATTGTAAAGCCTTTATTCTGCAATAATAAATGAGAGATATATTTACTTAAATATCAGATTTGATCAAAATTCAGAGTTGCGAAAGCATAATCTAAAAATTAAAGCAAATGGTATCCCCACCTCACATAATTTTGTTTCTCAAGAATCATCTTTCAAAAGAACGCACCCAAATTTTCAGACAGATCTGTCAAATAGTTTTTTTTACTGCCATTTTTTGTAGAATTTAATGAGCATTTTCGTTGAATTGGAAAAAAGTGCTCTTATTTTTTACGAGAACAAACCACCCTGAAAACCAAACAAAAGCTTGGCAAAAATCCATCCACCATCACCAATTTCTTACTCAATTTCGGTACGATGGTTTCAGCAAAAGTGAAGCCGCAGCAAACGTTTGGGTCGCCGAATTTCGGTCCTCAGATCAGAAATGATTGGTAAAATCCACGAGTTGGTAATTGGCGATCGGCTAGAGAAGCTTGAAATGGCCACAGCTTTATCACATGGATCAGTGATTTTCATTTAAGATTTCCGCAAGATGAATGGCGTGTTTGATCACCGTCAACAACAAACGCAATCGTTTGACAAGTTCAAAGAAGTGTTTGCGTGGGAGAAACAAGGATTCACCACAAACACACCAGAGACCATTGAACAGCCGAAAAAATGGACTTCTCCGGGTGAATCAAAGTCGAGGAAGGCAGCTAAGGTGGGCTTGTCAGGAAACAAAGACAGCATAAATCACATTGATTATCTTGAGAAGGGTAAATATTAAGTATAGCCGCTTCGCTAGTTAGATTGTAAGTAGATTTGAAGCAAAAACGGCCCCATTTGACGAAACCAAAAGTTCTTTTCCACCAGAAATATTCACCGACTCACAAGTCCGCAGTCGTAATAGCTTAATTGCATAAGTTATGATACGAACTCCTTCCTCATCCAGCATGTTCCCTAGATTGAGCCCCCAAAAACTATTTTAAACATGATGAAATAGCTCAGAGCTAAGAGATTTGAGAGGTTCAAGAAATCGCATTATTTTCATGTCATCAAAAAATTGGAAAACGTTTTTATTTAATTTTTTAGGAACTTATTAAAGAGTGAGTCACTCTAGTGCAATACAAATTCCTTCAAGCTAAGCAAAATTGTGTTACTTTAAAAACATATTAAATCATAATTTAAATATTCGTTACACTACTTTCAATTTATTCCAAGAAATAAAATTATTTTATAGGATTCAAGTTCAACTTTTATATAAATCTCAGTCATTGAATTCATTTTAATTGAATATAAAAATTTTACAGTCAACATAAAACAAAATATATTCAACGAAATTATTGAAAAAGCGAATAGGTACTCAACTTAAAAAAATCCTTGAAAACATACCATTGACATAATAATGATATGAGCATCATAAAAATTCAACCCAAGGCAATAAACCGTCTTGTTGCCTAAAAACTTTCGACTTTTTAACCATCCTACTTAGAACCTACAGTATCTATGTATAGTATACGTATCTACCTCATTCAACAAAATAAACCTAGAAGAACATATTTCGTCCTTTAATAAAAATAAGGACCTTTTGGGACATTGTCTGAGTAATCGAT
Organism: Philhelius festivus; assembly: GCA_963931855.1. NCBI lineage: Eukaryota > Metazoa > Arthropoda > Insecta > Diptera > Syrphidae > Philhelius > Philhelius festivus. Next base: position 239,175,799 of record OZ007554.1, read on the forward strand.
ATTTGTGTGCCATAATCTAACATATAAAAAAGGCTTCCAAAGAATAAAAAGACCAACACACAAGAACCCACAATAACACACGAGGATTAGTGTTTTCTTTTTTTTTATGTCCTTTCATGTCCTGAATGCATGGCCTATATCTAGTAACACATGCAAAAATAAGCACATGTCCGTCTGACACGTATTTCGGTGCAGTAAACATTTGACAATCTCTTCCTCAATATTCGAGCTGACACTTTGAGGTGGAACCCTTTAAAAGTATGTATGTTGCGAACGAATTTGTGCAACATAAGGAAGTCATCCGCAGCCGAACAACTCACACAACAGAAAATCAGATCAGTGACACGACACAGAAAATTTTTGTAACAAATATCCTGCGTCATTGATTTACATAGTGCAATAAGTTTCCCATCACACTTTATTCGCCCACCATCACTCACACCTTTTCAACGATTACTTTTGCTTGTTATCCTTTCTGTCCTTGCCTCCAAACCACCCTCAACTACTTCTGCAAAAAAAAAAAAAAAATAAGTGGTAGTATGCCAACAAAAAACGAAATAGGACTTTTCATTTTCTTATCAAACAGATGTCTCGTTGCAAATATTTTTCGTCCTTCTGTCGTCCTGTCGTCGGAATCCGAGTCGGAGTCGCTATTGCAGTGTGTCGCTTCGAAATATTTTTGAGAAATGAAAATCGGAATTCTGACTATGTACGAGTACGAACAAGGAGAAACATAAAAAAACGACATACCACATTCTTTCGAGTGGAAATGAAAAGGAAGTAGAATTTTGTTTGGCAGTGGCGCCCAACGCGAGGGTGCACAAAAATAAGCCTTAGCTACATAAACTTGAAATACCAGAATCCAATATGCAATGAAAACTTGAATGTATTTTCATTTCCTTTTGCATACTTTTGGATAGTTGAGTGTATTTTTTTTTATTTTATTTTTCTTTGCAGTTTTGTTGTCAAACAATATGGAAGCATAAAAGACGATGGATATGGAAGTGGGTTTCAGTTTATTTTTTAAAATTTTATTATTGTTATATTTTGTGCATGACAATGCATTTTTGAAATATTCATTTATAATATCACAACCAGGATCAAGTTAAATCCCATAGAGGCTTGCTTCGGTGTTGTTCCACTGAAAAAGGATATTTTAATTTATAAAGAAAATATGTATATGGATGGATGTTGCACTCGCATCCAGGCGTCATATTTATCATTTTATCATGACACTTTTGAAATAAACTTCATCCTTGTCCCGCAAAATAATAAAGTCGAGTTCAATTAGTGTGGAGAATTTTATAGAAAAATTATAGAACAATAGCACTGCTTTTTTCTCATCATGAAACAGGGGTGGAATAACCCTAAGGCAGTGTAGGCAGTGCTTAAGGGCCCTGTGGCTCTTGAAGAAAATGAGTTAAAAGTCTGCCACGGAATAATGAAAGTAACAAAATTGTATAAACCAGGGTACTCTACTGAAACAATTTCAAAAGAAACTCCATTGCACAAGCTACAGGGGCGACCAATTAATTTGTTGTAAATTTTTTAAGCAATTGAACAATTGAAATAAGCAGTTTTAGAATTCAATGTGAATGTGTTCATATTGATATTTCCCGCAATACCTAGATTGACATTTGTCCTTAAGCCCATATGTCACATTGACAGGTTCTTTCGCCAATTTGTTCATTTTAAATTCACAACTAACACTCTGTTGTTAGTGAAACAAGTAATAGTTTGTTGATATGTTACTAACCTATAAGTAGAGGAGCCCCAAGAGTTGCATTTAATTGAGGCCCCTACATGACTTAGTTCGACCATGATCATTCAGCTTGGAGCACAGTGAAAAAAGTTTCTCTCAACTTTGTAATGCCCATTCGTAGAGATGATCTTTATTTAACTTTTAAAAGATTCATCTTGTAGTTTAAAAATTTTGTGTTGTTGTCTTCTTTTACTGCTTCATATTCTCCTCTAGTTCTTGTAATTTTCTTTGTTAAACTTAAAAAGTATATAAATACAGCATATCATTATATCTTAAGAAATAAATTAAACTGCAAACTGCACTTAACTTTTTTAATTGATATCTGATGAACATTGGGATCGGAGCAAGAAAGCTTTTATAATTATTTATTAGGATTCTTTATAAACTTTTAAGCGGATGCAGCAAAGTGGGGAATTTCTAATAAAAAATGAAATAAATAAATTAGGATAATGGATTCAGTGAACAAATTGCATATTAAAAGGTGAGCAATTAAATAAAAGTTAAGGTTTGAAATAATTAGCAAGATAAAATCTCGCACTTTGTGAAATTTTATGTTTAGGAACTTAAGCCTAGTAGAGTTGTCTTAAAAATTAAAAATTATTTAAATTTGTTCCTCTATTGTTCTCGAGTTATGCATTCCTCTGTTGTATTTTTATTCGTAAGCACACTTAAGAATGACAATTGAGTTAGATATAGAAAAATAACTCATGTGGCTCGTGAAGTCTTATGATTTTTGTAAATTTTTGGAGACGACAAAGATATTCGACATTCGCTTGCCTCCATTTGTTATTGGGATCTACAACTTTAAGGCTTTATATTCATTGGGCTTTTATTTACTTTTTGGGCTTAGAATATGATAAATAGATTTTTGGAAGCTTCGGGAAGCCAAACTTGTGACATCTTTCAAAAGGACATTTTAACTTTGAAAACACCACAAAACTTTTTATGCAAGAAAATCATCATACGAGTAAACTGTCATGTCAGGAAAATATTATTTGGAGGGCTCACAGCTGTACCGAACCAAGTCATTTTAAAAAAATCCAAAACCAACGCCAAAATTTCCGCAAAATTGACCTCTATTTAGAGCTGTAATGAACTATGTATAGTTCATTACAGCTCTAAATAGAACTATGTAGCTCTAAATGAACTATGTAGTTCATTAGAGCTCTAAATAGAGGTCAATTTTGCTGAAATCCTGGCGTTAGTTTTGGATTTCTTTAAAATGACTTGGTTCGGTACAGCTGTGAGCCCTCCATTTAAAAAAACTACACTGAGAGAAAACAATCGCATGAAAAATATTTCGTGCGAGAAATATATTATGCGAGAAAAATATCGTAGGAGGAAATTATCATGCGAGGAAACTGTCAAACTTAGAAACCTTTCATGCGAGAAAACTATCATGCGAGAAATTTATCATCTAGGGAAACTATCAAGCGAGGAAACTGTCATGCAAAAAAAACTATGATGAGAGGAAACTGTCAAACCAAGAAACCTTTCATGCGAGAAAACTATCGTGTGAAAAATTTATCATGTAGGGAAACTCTCATGCGAGAAAACTATTATGCGAGGAAACTCTCATGCGAGAAAACTATCATGTGAAAAATTTATTATGCAGGAAAGCTATCATGCGAGAAAACTGTCATGTAAGAAAACAATAATTCGAGGAAACTATCATTCGAGGAAACTATCATGCGAGAAAAATATCATGCAAGAAAACTATCATGTGAGAAAACTATGATGAATGAAAACTATTATGCGAGAAAACTATCATGCGAGGAATCTATCATGCAAGAAAACTATCATGTGAGAAAACTGTCATGTTTTTTTTTTGTAGAGTTGTAGAATTTTAAATTGGCATAAAATACAGAAAGAAGTTCTTAATCTCAATAAAGTTGGCTTAAATTAATAATTAATTTAATGATATTAATGCCTGAATTGTAATTTTGAGCATGTGGCCGTCGCAGCTGGCTCGTATATATCGTAATTTGAAGGTTTAATTTTCACACGTTCTTCTCAGTAAATCAGGCTATATTTGGGCAATAACTCGTCGAGTTGTCAGCTCCAATTGCTCCTTGTTTATAAGCGTAGATATGGTACTCTAGCTATGCATTGGAAAAATAATCAAATGGCTTTAAATGGCACGAAGTGGCCAGTGACCACTTAACAGGTTCATTTGTAAATCATAAATCATTCGTCAAATTTTTCTCAAGAAATGTATTGTATCGCCGCGCTATATGACATATGGCGCCATCCTGCTGAACCTTATGTCTGCCAGAGTTATGCCTTTGAATTGAGGTCTGAAAAATTTAGTAATCATGTCTGTGCATCTCACCGTTGAAAGCATTTTGCCCAACTATCGTCATTCTTGTAGACCTATGAACCCATATTTCCACCGGTCCACTTTGACTTTCTGGATGTAATGGTGTATTATGTCGACAACTGGGGCAAGCCTATTCATTGGCATAATCATTTAACCAAAAATATATTTTATTACTGGACACAAAAATTACTGGATACAAAATAAATTTGAAAAACTTGCGAACTTAGCTCCAGAGTCGGTCTTACTTCCTTGGTGGCGATATTGTCCAGGTTGGATCAGGGCCTCAATTAAAAGTGCTTCTATAGCTAGCTTGGTCCTTAGCTGGACCAGTTTAACACATTAAGTTGGTTGAGGTCCTCTCCCACTGTCAAATCAGCTCTCACTGAAAACAGTGTTGTCAACTTTAAAAGAAAGCATAACCGGTTTCTGGGGAATTCCCTGACTGACCTGAATTAAGAGTATAAGTTCTGAAGAGAAATGGACATAGCTTAGATCCTTGTGGTATTCATATTCTAATGTGTTTCGCTCCTGAAATATTTTACTCTTATTTTTTTCCATTGTCCCTATTTCGAAAAAGCAACTGTTGCTAAAGAAAACAACTGTCAAGAGAAAAATTACAATATTGGATAGCTTTTCCTAAGTATACAAAAGTTTGACATGCCATCATAGGACCACTCATTTCTTCAGGATTGTTGAATAAAAAGGTCAACAGTATTTAAATGGTAGGTAGGTGAGATTCTCTTCGTTGAAAGTGATAACTATTGTGAGCCCTTCCTGTTCTATTCTAAGATCGACTTCCATCAAGAACTGTGGGAGGAAAATAGGCAGAAAATTGGTAAGCTTTCCCTGGAAGTAATTTGTGAATGTGTCAGCTCATGTTGATAGTGTATTGTGACCATTGTTAGTTTGATGGTATCAGTTAACCTTTTCCATCTTTCAATGTCTAGGTTATATTTCTCTATTTATGTTTGACCATTCTGAAAAATCGAGAGTTCTTCAAATGTTGAATTTCCTCATCAAATAGTGCACTTTAGTTGAGAGTGGGTAGTAGTTGAAAGCCCGACGCAGTAACCGTTGGATTTTCTTTCTCAGCCTTTGTCTATGCCAGTTGATGGCAATGATACGAGCGGAAAAGTTAGCAATCCTCTCTTAACTCTTCCCCGAAATTATTGATGGTTCAGTATATTTTAGTATTATTGAAGTTAGGGTAGCTCATTATTTTTGTTAGATCACCTTCGGTGTCAGATCAAAATTGGTTCCCTCAAATATGTAATAGTACTCCGGATCAGGTTGACCATCATACTATACGCGTAAAAACGGAAACTCAGTTCCACAACGAGATATTCCGAATTGGACGACTTAGCCTCGAACTGTGAGAGTATTTTTACAAGGATTTTGTGAGCCGAGGAAAAAGACTCACGTTTGAGTGCTTGGGAATGTGAGCTGAGATACTGTGTTATGAGATACTGTTCATTGAGTTATTATGTGCACTTTAAAATGTTCTGTTGGTGGCCAACAATCTTGGTTGTCCTGCGTTGAAGTTTCTCCCAATTATGAGTACTGGTTGTCGAATTCCATTATCTTGTTGAAATTTTAATGGGAGCAGACTCCAAGACAACACATTAAATGTTCATTTTACTTTTTACTTTTGCGCACTCAATCATAATAACCCAATAATGAATCGTCAATCACATATATATATTACAATTAATTGAATTGAAGTTCCTATTTTCACAACTTAAAAATAAATATTTGAAATCAAACTAAAAGTATTTCGTTTGATTTACAGAAATCATGTTGAATATTCTTTTATGGATGTCTATTCATATGAGCTTAGGAGTCTTAGTCCCAGAATTCCAAATGATGATGCAGGTCTAAAAATCTTAAGTAATTATTTCCTTTTTTCGTGACCTTTTATTTAATTAAATAATGTTTATCCTTAAGTGGGCTTAAGGTCACTTAAGGATATACATACATGACCTTAAGTAATATTTGGTTACTGTATGGCAGCAATACAACTTAATATAAGATCTAAATTTTTGGGTTTAAAATTCCTTTATTTTTATAATTACTTTTTGCATTTTTTTTAACAATTATTTTTAGTAGGAAATTCCATGCAGCCAAGTTAGGCGAAAGATGCAGAAAGTATGACTTGGGAACTTAATAAAACCAACACAAAATGTCTTAAACGGTGGAAGGTAACGATTGAGAAATACTAGAAAATTGGGATGCATTCAACCGCCGAAGAATTAATTAAAAGTTAAGTATGTCCATGCACACCGTGATTGTCGGTCCTTCGCATTCCGTCCATATGCGGATTACGCACTTCGGATTAAATGCAGATTGCCGACACGAATTATGCATGAACAACTACAAACTGGGTGTGAACTATAATATAGCAAAAAACTAATAGAACTATAAGTAGCTTCCTTGGTAAGAACAGAGACGAAAAATGCATGAAAATATGTTTGTTTGGATTTAAAATCATCCGATTCCATAGTTCATAGCTAAGTGCAATGAATCCATTGAGATCCGGGTGAGATGAGATCATCACCCTTTCTAACCTAATAGTCCAAGCTTGAATGTTATTTAATAAACTGGTGGTGGACTTTACTATGTACACAAAACCACATCTTGTTAGTTTCGTATTATAATCACTAATTGTGGAAGAACTGAAAGGGTACAATTAAAATCAAAGTTGTGTAATATGTCCATGATGACGTTGCGGAAAAAAGCTCAGAAATTTGTGTAAGTAGTTCTTTATACAAAGCGTTTTCCGATAAGAATTTCCCATTTTTGACAGGTGACTCCAGCCATATATAAGGCGTGTTTTGTTGAGCTTCTTAATGTACACATTAAGAAATGTTACACATTAAGCTTATTTTGCACATGTAAATACAACAACAACATGTTAACAGCACATTCACTCTTCAGTAATTTTAATGTACCTAACATTTCTTAATGTGTATATTAAGGAGCTCAACAAAACATGCCTATTGTTGAAAAATTAACAAATATATAGTAAAAGCATTGTTAATGTGCCAATGAATAATTTATTTTATGAAAGTGGGTCTTCTGTTTGAGTAACATTTCGCGCCCTTACCAGTCGCCATAATCGTCCTTTGGATAGAACTTTTCGTATCGTGTTGGATACATTCGAGTCGACTTGTTCAGTGAACGATCTGCCAATACGTCAACGAAACGCAAGATCTGCCAAAAAATCACCGCTGTCCCTGAGAGTGCTTAGTAGAATTCGAGGCAGTCAATTCCAAGCCACACACAAGAACCCGGCCTTTCGCAAGCAACAACTTGGCGAATTTAGCGTCATGATTTAGGTCTTCGCCTTGTAAACCTCAAACGACCCAGCACAGAAATTGATGTGTGTTCGCTCTCTCAGCTCTCAAGCAGTTGGAAGTTGACCCCAATTTCGGTCCCCAATATTCAGTGACGAGGCCCATTTCTGAATAACTGGGCTTGCCAACAAGCAAAATTATGGAATGTAGGACATTCGCAATACACATGAGATCTATTGATTGGTGTGGATTTTGGCTAGTTACACCATCCATGAGAAAGCCGTTGTGCAGGCTATCGGCGCAAATGGCGGGCGCTATCGTTCGATGATAACTAATTTCGTTTGCCCCAAATTGAATGATATGATTCGGTGTCCACGTCATGTGCTTGCAACAGGATGATATGGATACCGCCGACATGTAATTTCAACAGGACGGTGCTACGTGCCACACAGATCGTACCACGATGGACATTTTGTTTCTTGCATCATAGGCTTATGTCAATAAAATAAAAACCTCCACTGTCCTGAAAGCCAACATAATCAATTCCATTGCTCAAATTCAGCGACAGAGTTTTAGAAAATTGGTCATTTTGGATGCGCTCCACCCAGCGGAGGTGCGATAGAGATTTGAATAATGTTATATTCCATATATAATAGCATACCTATCTATGTATTTGATTGATCTTATAAATAAATGAAAATTTCAAGGATACGAGTATCTAGCTCGCAATTTGGTTAATTAGAATTTAAAGATAGAAAAAGTTTTGTAGAAAAAAAAAAAATAGAGACCCAACAATGTAACTTCTAAGTTTTGACCAACTTTGCAGATTCGTTCTTAATTTTACAATTTATTTTTTAAATTCAATCCATCTTTTATTTAATTCCACAAGAGAACATGCACGTCACGTCCATTAATATTATCACAACACTTGTATTCCAATTGTAGCATAATTTTAAGTTTATTTTTAACCCACCATCAGACAGGTAATTAAAATCACCTCCATCCAGCCATAACCAATATATAGATTCATATGAGTCATATTACAATTCCATACGATATTCAGAATACCTGCTTGTATATCCAATGCACAATGCAATCGTCAGCGCAATATCCTTTATTTTTATCTCACCCACCACCAACGCTTCCGCCTTCAGTTTATTGATGTAAATTTAATTGCCCACGGGAGTAAGGAGTTAGGTACATACATAAACCATGAAAAAAACTGAGCGATGATGAAAGCGGACAGAAAAATATTCCTCAATCCCGAAGGATTATACACCGTTGCGGAAAATGATGACGCTTTTTCAAACATTTTGATTTTTTTTCTTGCTGGTTTTGGTGTGACATTATCCGCCCGACTATATGTACAATAATCCGCATTGATTATTTACCATAAGAAACGAAGCAGCAAAAAAAAAAGTAATAATAAATATAATTAATTATTAACCAAGTGAAACCAGGATTACAATCGATCAGCCAGGACGACGAGCATCAGCTATGTATAAAGTCCTTATAGCTAACTCTTTACTATCACACATCAATCTTTCTGCATTGTCATCGATTTCTAGACCCACGCCAACCACATCGACCACTACTATGCCCCCAGCGGGAACCCCAACAGCCCGAAGTCGACCTCCATGTAATGTCGAGCAACAGAGTGGTGGGAATTATAAATCAGCTTTTTTGCTGCCAATTGTAAATTGGACTTTAAACGCAGCATAACAGATGGAGAAGGGAGTAGGTGGGAGGGGTTAAAGGAGAAAAGGATACTAACTGCTAGTTAGCCTGACATATCGCATATGCATTTTAAATGATTCCGAAAACCATAGGAAAGGGTAATGCACATTGCACACACACACACACGCAGTAGAGCTGAAGTTTGCTGCCTTCTCTGTAGCTTATACTGTTGTGGCAGGATATTGTGTGCCTCAAATGCTCAGTGCAAGAGACACTATAGCCACTATGCTTATGGAGTACGTTTGGTATGTCATTTTGAATAATTAAATTTCCTGACGTGCCTTTCCCGATTGTGTTTGAAAAATGAAAGCAAAGGAGAGAAGGGAGAGGGGGTGTCAGCTTATGTGTTATTAACTAAACTCCCTATGAGATATTTTTTGTATTTTAAAATCAGTATGTAATATCTTTTTTGTAAGGTTCGGTCACGGTTGTAAGCTAATATGCAATACCAAAAAGAAGCACAGTGTTACCATGTTTAAAATTCGGTTCGCTCGAAAAGTGTAACTTAGCAAATTTTAACTAATTCTATTTACAATTTCACACAGAGAAGAATTCCTGATGGTCTTTACCGTTCAAACTTGGCCTTATTTAAAAGCACTTCACTTCTATAACCCTAAACACCACTCCGTACACAAGACAAGAGTGGTTTCTGCTTAGGTTGGGTAAGGTTAGCTTGACGTGACTGTCAGCAGGAGAACCGACACATTTCAAGGGCTTAGTAAGGCTTCTGTGATACATTGAATCTTGGAGATTTTCTTCCTTAGAGCTCCTTACGAAGGGGCACAACGTTCTGCAATACAGTCCTGCATGGCTGTTGAAGATCAGGCGAGACTTGTTGGTCTTGAAGTGAATGAGAGCAGGACCAAATATTTATATGCTATCAACAAACAAACAAACAATCATCTGTCCACCGATAAGGCCAAAACGTCACTATTGGGCGGCAAAACTTCGACTTAGTCAAGGGATTCATCTACTTCGGAGTTAATATTAACTTCTCGAATGACACCTTAGTGGAGATGCGACGAATAATTACCCTTGGAAACCATTGCTACTTCGTTTTAGCAAAACAAATGGGTTCAGAACTCCTTACTGTAAAGACGAAGTGAACGCTCTACAAAAACCTTAAGCTATCCAGTCCTGCTTTACGGCACCGAGTTCTAGCCTATAAGCAGAAAGCAAGAGGTCATACTTTGCTCTTTCGAGAGAAAAATTCTTGGACGTATATTTGGTCCTGTGTGCGAGAAAGGCGAATGGAGGAAAAGATATAATTTCGAACTCTAGCCGTACTCAGCTGTACCAAGATGTTGATGTAGTCCAGAAAGCCAAAACAAGTCGACTACATTAGCTTGTCCATATTGAGCGAATGGATAACAATGCTCGAGTTAAGAGAGTCTTCGAATCCCAGCCCCCAGGTTCGCGGTGACAAGGAAGACCGAACCTCCGGCTTAGAGAGAGTCTCAGGCAGATGAGTCTCAGGCAGATACCCTTCATGGATCGGGAGCTGCTTAAGTTAGTAAGTAAGCTCCTTACGAACGCTCAAGACTACTAACGTCTACATTTTTCAGATATAAAGTATCATTGCAATAAAAAATTCCCCAAATAGAGTCTACGTCTTCGGGATAAAGCAGAACATCTACAGAGAAGGTGATGTATCGATTCCTTCCTTCTCTTCTTCGTCCATGCAGGTTCCGCAAAAATTGTTAGAGTAAACTCAAGGCCGCGTTGGGTAATTGTCTAGCAAACAGTTTTCTGTTATAACACCTATTACGGAACCTATGTGCAATCTGCTTATAGATGTTAAACCTTTACAGCGCTTCAGTTTCAGCAATGGCCAAATTTGTTTTGTCGTCAAGAAGCTATTAATATTTCTCTGTTCTCTGTATAACTCATCTTGGCTTTGCATAAGCTCACACTAAGCGACGAGAAATATCTATATTTGCCTTATCTGGTAATAAGAGTATCATTGTTGTTCGTCAGCTGTGCAATATCCTGAAATGTCCCTGTGGCCCGGCACCCAACATGGGTGAAGGTTGAATTGCTTTGCCATCTCAGTAAGAGATGATCGGCAGTTTGCAGTTAAAGGCTCTTATAGAGTTTGTAGAGAAAGTGTCCAGAGATGAAACAGGTTTTGGCTTTCTGAGAAGATGTTGATATCACGTTTTTTTTTAGCCAACTTCTTTTATTGGCACAAGTTCCGCCTGGAACACATTACAGTGTTTAATTGACTGAACTTCTTATAAAAAATATGACCAAAGTATCTCGCTGCGTTTGAAAAAGTTAGAGGTATACTTTTGATAGAAGGAGGATCTCATGAGGATTGACCCCCAATCCACACCGAACTGTCCAGTTTTCTGTGAATTGCACTTTCCAAGAGTTCATTAAACGTATTAGGAATAAGGATACTTTGCTGATAGAACACCGGCACCGTGCAGCGTAGTTCTAGTAACATGTCTTCTTGCGGAAAAGCCACCCAGTTTAGAATTAATAATGCTGATAGTTAGCATTTGATCGATCAATTCTCCAAGCGAACATTTTACATTCAGAGATGACAGACATTGCAAATGCGATTGCAGAAGCAGATGTGTTGACACTTTTTATATTTAGAATGGCAACGATAGAAAATTCTTTATGGTGAAGGAAGTCACACTAATGTGTGCAAAGCTGTGTCTGCCGATTTCTCTTTGCAGTATCCATAAGTAAGAACCGTAGGCATAAGTTTCGTATCAAAGCTTTTTTTAAATCGATATCAATCAATCTTTCCAAGATTTTGAGGAAGAATTATGATAAACTAATAGGTCTGAGATCTTTCGGATTTACCAGCTTTGGGCTAATAAGCAACTTGCAACTTCTCTCCATGATTAAGGTATGTGAACTTAACTCGAATAACTATTGATCAGTATCTCCAAGATTGGTGGAATGATAGCAGATTCATTAATTGCTTGCAAATACTTACTTGCCACAACAAGGTCTATCATCGGCTGTGACAAATCCTCCAATTGTACCTGTTCTCACGAAGAAGTCATTCTCGTCTTAGATGTTTGAGCTTGGCAGAAAATTGAAGGTCCCTTCCATTTATATCTACAACACGCATACATGAATAGCTGAAAGTTGTAGGTCACTCGGTCTACAAGTTCTTTTGTATATCCTCTCATGTGCTGGATTTTTCTCTCAAAACTATCTTAAGCATCTTCATGGAATTTAAGCAGAAGTCCTTACTTATATGTATCATTGATAGGGAGTCAGATTATTTGTATCTTAAAAGAAAATTCTTTAGTTTGCCGAGAGAGCTATTTGCTCTTTTCAGCCGAAAGAAGGAGCGATGGACAAGAGTTACATTTCGTTTTATATTAAATCCAATACTATCTCGAAGCTACGATAACGTAGGTAAACTGTTTCTAGTGTCCTGGCTAATTTTGTTATTTCTTATGAAAAATAAAATACATAAATTATAAATATTTGTATACAATGGCAACACCGTCATTCAAATATGTGAATTTCAAAACGTCAAGTTTGACAGCAAAAACAACAAAGTTGAAAATTGCTGATGTGTTCATTAAAAGTCCGTTTATCAGGATTACAATCATAACTATTACCCATCAGTATCATTATATGAGTACCTACTTATATCCTATCACCAACACAAAGTACGGAGCCAAATGGCTGCAAGTAATGTTCTGTGAAACAAAGTCAAAGGCAGTCATCCGTTACTGTTGGAGACATCTTGAAATTGATTACTTAAGTGGCTTAATTCTCTTTGTGTGAGTAGGTATCGTTTTATATCCTTCTTCTCTTTGTTTTATATGATTGAATATAATTTTTTGGCAAGTGACATCTTCATTGCTAAAACAGGGGATGTCTGACTAACACAAACCAAAACTATAACAGATCCCGATTGCGGATGTATGGAAGTTAGGGATTTCATAAACAGTGACATATGTACCTACATATATAAGTTTGGCATTTATTTTTACTATATCAAGACAAATACAATTTGTGTGCAGTTTTGCATGAAGAAGAATAAGGAAGGATATTGATTTTTTTTTCTCATTCGTTGTCCTACCTATGCCACGTGTCGTTCTTGTATCTTCTATCTGTATGTAGACAGATGTCTGTATATTACTTTATTCTGGAATTGATTTTCTGTTTTGATTTTTGTATAAAAGCTCACGTGGTAGTTAAATGCTGATGGTATTGATTTTTAATAACAAGTTGTGCTAAACTTCGACTTTGATAAAAATGTCCTTTAAGTTAATGTTAATGTCAATGAAGCAATATCGGAATTAAAAAAAAAAGAAACGACAAAATATAAAGTAGTTACACTTAAAGAGAAAACCTAATTAAGAATCTACTGTAAGTAAGGACTCTTGTTTTAAGTGGAAAGTGGGCATTATAAAGCGTTTTCAATATTAATTTTTATCTATCTACCAAGTAAGGAAAATCAGACCAAAAACATAAATGTTCCAAGTTCTTCTATACAAAAACCTTTGTGTAACAAGTCAGCCGTGAAAAGTACTGAGATCTAAAAGTGCGCCAAGTTCTTACTTCATGAAGGTTTAATACCGAATATTTAAAGTAGAATAATATTGAAACAGCTACAATGTAATAGAGAAATTTTATTATTTAATGATTACTGACTAAAATTTGATGGGTTCACTTGTCAAGTTTTTAAAACCGTTTAAATTGGGCATAAAAAAAAAACTTGCCAAGTAAGCCCATCAAATTTTAGTCAGTAATCTTTAAATAATAAAATTTGTGATTTTTGAGGCCTTATATCTCAGGAACCGATTATGCTAGAAAATTGATATTTGGTGAAACGCCTGTGCCTGACTAGCTTAGTATATATTCGGAGTTTTAAGTTTCTAACTTCATTGGTACTGAAGATAAGAAGGGGTCAAAAATCGCCTGAGTTTGTTCCTGTAAAAAGGGTGTAGTGCCAGAACTTGGCTGGGCACTACCGTGCCCTTTGATTAAAAAGATATTAATTCTATAAATATTGAGGTAGAAATAAGTTTAAAATATTTCTATTAATCAAATTCAAAATTTATAATAAACAAAGCCCTCACTAACGAAACGCTAATTTTTGTTGACTAAATTTCTACCCTAAGTCCAATTTTAGAGCTATTTTGAAATGCACGACTGGATCGCACGAACTTGCTCTTATGTAAAAGTACTTTGGAATTTAAGATACATTTTATAAATACTCGTATAAAACATGGATTTAATGAGATATTAATGTTCAAATGCATAAAATTGCCGTCTGGTTTCCGGAAAAGTATGAATTTATGCAAATAAACTTTAAAAAATCGTTTTATTATTAAATACATTTTTTGTATAAGAAATTTCTCTAAAATTCTTCAAGAAAAAAATGTGGGATGCGAATTCTAAGTATTAAAAAATATTGATTTTAGAAAATAATTTCCAAAAATAATCGTTTTGAAGATATTAATTTAAAATTTTTTTTTTTTTTAAACCCAACAAATATTTTTCCGAATATTTTTATATACAATATTATTTTAAACTTAAGGGGACTCCTGCTGAAAATTTTGGGTTAAAATCATTAAAGCCGTTTATGAGAAAGTCGAAAATAAAAAAAAACGGATCTATGGCAGGTACCCCTAATAAAATTTTGCCCTAAAATTTGTTTTGACCAAAATGTAGCCTATGTTCATAATATCACACCTATTTTTTTTTATCAAAATCGTTAGAGCCGTTTTCGAGATTAATAAGATTTTGCAGTACGGGTGTATGAGGGGTACCGTTAGTTTTGGAGCTAAAAAAAAATTTCAATTTCTCCTCTAGGGAATCCCCGAAGACCCTTAACTACCGAGATTGAAAGAAATAGGTCCAGTGGTTTAGGCTGTAGTGAGAGGTACAGACATACAGACACACTGAAACATGTTTTTTGTGTACTAAATTTTCCTTAAAATTTTCATAAAAAAAATTGATATGCAAATTATTAGTATTTAATAAAATACATTATAAAACGTAATTTAAAAATTTAATCGTGTATCGGTTTTCAAGATATTGAATTTTCAAAAAAAAAATTGTATTATTTTTTTAAAAATCCAAAAACTATTTTTTTGAAAAATTTTTCAGTTTTTATTTTTTCAAATGCAAAGCAGCTCCTGCAAAAATATTTTGGTTAAAATCGTTAGAGCCGTTGGCGTTGGTGAGAAATTCGAAAATCAAAAAAACCGTTCTATGACAGGTAACCCTTTATAACATTTCCCCCCAATTTTTTTTTTCACCAAAATAAATTCCATGTCCATAACATCACACTTAATTTTTTTTATTAAAATCGTTAGAGCCGTTTTCGAGATAAATAAGATTTTGCATTACGGGTGTATGGGGGGTACCGTTATTTTTGGAGCTAAAAAAAAAATTTCAATTTCTCCTCAAGGGAATCACCGAAGACCCTTAACTACCGAGTTTGAAGAAAAGACCTCCGGTAGTTTAGGCTGTAGTTCGAGGTACAGACATACAGACATACAGACAGACCAGGCGGAATTGTCGGACCCACTTTTTTCGTCTTCGCTATCATCGCAATGTCAACTTTGATCAAAATCTCGAGTTAGATTTTGTTTCCAAATGCAGAACTTGCCCTATAGTACCTATATCACAAGTAAAAAAGTTATGGTATGGAATTTCGGAATTACGAATAAATAACAAAAGTCAATACACATTTATTCGCACAAGTAATGCAGAAACATGTGAATAGAATGGGAATCGCCTTTTGAAAAAAGGAACATTTTGACATAACGAAAGCTCATTTGTTTTATGGATTCGACATTAGATACTTTAGCCGAAAACGAACCAAGAATCCAAAAATAAAGCACAAATCTTAAAACTCATTGGTGTAAGCATTTAACAAAAATTAGTATTATGAGAAAACTATTTTAACATATTACTATTAGACTGAAAGGACGAGTTTTCAAATTTGTGTCCCTAATACTTTAAAAAATTTCTCTAAGATTTTATTAAAAACAAAATTATCGAAAATCTTTTTTATGTTTTTAGTATCGTACTAACTCACTTATAACACTTTGACATTTTGAAATGTCAAAAAAGGTCTGTTTGCTTAATTTGTCAGATATTGTGGCAACACTTCCAACAGAAAAACTGTAGATATTGAATAGAAAGAGAGTACCGGTTATGTAGAAGAAGAATCATTCCCAGCTAGGCAAGTATTACGCCGGAATTGTTTGCATGGGGGAAATGCAACTGACTATTGTTATTGTGAGTCTCTAGAAACGAAAATGCGAAACTATGGAAAAATGAACTGTATTAGAAGTTACAGGCAAGAGATCTTTTATGAAAACAAGGAAGAGTATCGGAGACAAAACAGAGCCTTGGGGCACACCAGCATTTATCATATTAATATCTTAAAACCGTCCAGAACAACCCCAATTGAACGGCCAGAAAGGTAATTTCTAGTCCTACCGACAAGAGGCACATCGATATGAAATGCACTCATTTTCGATAAAAAGTGCTTTGCGCCAAGCTCTATCAAATACTTTAGAAATATCAAGCGCAATTACTTCCTTTGTTTCTCTAAAATATCACAAGAAGCGGTGCGACTTTTAGATCACAAATGGACCTATTATGGCCCTATGAACTTTCGCTCTTCGAGCTATTTCTTAAGCTGATTGTTGTTCGGCTTTTTCGTGATCCTGAAAAGAAAGAACGTTTGTGCAATTGGTCGATAATAGGAGAAGGAGGAAGATTAGCTTTTTTTCTAGGGATTGGTTAAAGTGACTATTAAAAAATAATCAGTGCTAAATTGAAATTATAGTTTCAATGAAATTTCAATACCTTTACAAATTGTAGTCCTAATTTTGGGATAAATTAAAGTGTAAAATAAGAAAATATTATTGCCTAATGTTAACATCATTCAGGACATATATTTTTGAAGACTTTTCAAAGACCACAAACAACCACGATTCAAAAAGAAAAAAAAAAACTTAATTTACTTGAGCCAGGCTAAAGGAAAGTACATCCATTCAAACCCTTAAATTAAAATCGCGTTTCCTTGAAATTTGATCGCTGAACATCAATGGTAGGTATTAATTTTGTTTACTCAAATTATTACCATAAAAACAAGAGGCAAAAGTTTTCCTAATTTTATCCGACAAATTAAATGCCTTGTTTGATTATTTACCCAAAAAGCAATCTGAGTGATTGATACAATAATCAGCACCCTTCCATAATACTTTGTTTCCATTTCATAGTCATAGCTCCAGGCCATTTATTGGGTTCAAAAGCAGGATCAAATCGTAACCATGACGACCTTCCCCTAAGACATAAAAACAACACTACTCTCCGTTCGAAATAAGGGTTAAGACTCGACAACTCGACACTCAATAATTGTTTACTACCCTTCAGTAGTCCGAGATTAATCGACCATCAAATCTATGTTATACAAATAATATGGGCTTGGATCTATGATGTCCTTTTTGGATTTTCTAAGAATAGACTAAAGGAATTTTTGATAACAATCACCCTATAGGGAAACCTAATGGTCCTGTTAATTATGCTAAAAGATAAAACGCTCGCCCTTCCTTGAGGGAAACGTTAAAAAAACAACAGAAATATCCACAGAGGATGAGGAATTATGAGGGATTCCCTGAGTCTCTGTTTATTATGTATGTAATAATGTTTTTGGGGAAATTTTTCCAATTAACTTTTTCCATCTTCATTTTAAAATGCCACAGGATATTTGATGAATTTTATTTCGCTGCTCATTATTGATGCTATTCTATTTCTTCCTCTGTAAAAAAAATAGGTCCTTTTGAAGGACTCTTTTCTTTTTTCGTTTTATTTATGATTTTTTTGTATAAATATTTGAGTTCCATTAGAAGCCCCATAGATTAGGTGTTGTTAAGTTATATTTGTTTTTGTTTTTATTTTTCTGAATTTAATTTTTTTTCCTTTTTCAAGGACTCTTTTCTTCCAAATTCAAGTTATAGCAATTTTATGAGTGGATTTGAGTGGTGGTGTATTTTTTATTGCAAGAGAATAATGTTGTATGTTGGTTCCTACACACTTGTGACTGGAGTTACTCATTGAAGCACTTTTTGATTTGGGAAAATTGAAATTTCAAATAAATTTGTAAGTACGGGTGGTTGGTTAACGTACTTTTTTAAGGACCTTTCTGTTCAGTTAATCGATTTTTTCAAGTATTTTTTTTTTTTCATAAAGGTTTTATTTGTTTTTTTTTATTTTTTATTTTTATTTATTGATGAAGTTATAGGTTCACTGAAATTTTTATGGTTTTCATTTGATGATTCTAAAATATTTGTTGGGTCCCCTGATGAGTATCTTATAGTGTTGCGTCAGAATCAATTTGGTTTCCAACAATTTAAAGGCAACCGTTTGTTTTAAGAGAATTAAATGGAAAAGACTCACTTATCTCATGGACTTATCTTTTGGAAGAGAACATCTATGTATATAAACTATTAGTATACTATTGCAATGCTAAATTCTTACTACTTAAATTCAATTACTCTTATTGTTTCTTCAAACTAAAATCACTCTTGAATGACTAAACCGCGATGAACTCTAAAAATCCTTGCCTTTTAAGTTACTTCAATTTGATTTCTAACATACACGACGCGTGCTTCCATTGGTTCGCTTAACTACGAGTATTTAGCATAAATCCCTATTTGCTTTTCTTAATAGACTTGAAGTAGTAATTCCTCTCTCTTTTTGTCAAAAAACAATAGCTGAACTTTTCTAAATAAAATTAATTTTTAATCTCTTACCAAAATGAATTATAATTCTAATTAGTTACCAAGTTTTTGAAAATTCCAAGACAAAAATTAAATAAAAACTAAATTAAAGATAAAAAATAACATTCAAAATCTTTTTTTAAACTAAAAGGCTTTCACAAATAATAAGACAAAATATATTTAACTTAATATTAAAAAAAAATATTTAACTTTATATATTAGAAGCCTTAACATTTTTGCTTAGTGTTTTTTTTTTTTTTTTAAACACGATCCTTCTCTAATGCTAAAGATATTTGGGATTTTAAAAATTTGAAGTTATTGGTGGAAAATATTCAGAGTCACAGAATTAGTTCCTAGAAACAAGTTTTTTAGTAGTTCGACCTAAAAACAGAATGCAATAGGCAAATATTAATTTATGCTGGAATTCTAATAATTCTAAATCTAAATAAGTTCTAATATATACAATCTTAAAGACATAATTTTGGTACGCCAATTTTTAGTTTTAATTATTGTGCAAGTAAAAATTAAATTTAAAAACATAAATTATTATCCGTTTTTGAGAAAGTAAAATTTAAATTGTTTTTCAAAAACTCCCAAAATATTTTTTCTTAAAGACTGAATATGTTATTTAAAGTTTTTAGGAGGTTCTGCGCATGAAATTTAATTACAATCCGTTTTGCTGATGAGAAAGCCAAAAATCCATTATTATCAGTAATATTTTAGTTTGAATTTGTTTATTGAAGTATAGATCGTAGGAATTAAAATTCTAGGTATCGATTTCGCTAAAAATACATTATTAAAAACCATTTTTTAACATCTTGTAGGTATTGGTAACCAAGTGTTACTTAAAATTTAAAAAAAAAATAGGAGGCCGCAACGACTTTCAACTATTCTTGTGTTCGTGATACAAGGAATGGAGGCTACCTACAATTTTCTGCCGATACCGAACGACTAATGAGCAGCACTTGTCATTACAAGAGATACTCTAAATGAAGAGATACTCGAAAGAGGCAGTTCACCCCTGAAAAACTTTTTTTTTCAGCGGCTTCGAACTAACCCAACTGTTACTTATCAAGTTTCAAAAAATCTAGCATGTGAGTTTTAAAAAAAAAAAATTTAAAGTGACACAGACGGAATTGGTAGACTCACATGTTTAGTCTTCCCCATCATAGTAATGAGAAGTCTGATCAGAATCTTGTGTTCGATTTTTTTTTACGAATGCAGAACTTGCCATATAGTAACTATGTCTCAGGTAAAAATGCTGGATAAGACAAAAAGCATATAGTAAAATTAGGTGTGTTTTTTTAAATATTTCACTGAAGATCATGTTTTGGTGTTCATTCGTTAGGGATCTCACAGCCCGAAAACCGATAAAGTTGCGATTACGATTGAGGTTCCTCAAATTTTCTGCTTGACCAAAACGACTATGATGGTGTCAACGATTGTGAACTGAATATCCACTTCCGACACGACAGCCCAAACTAATTTTCACCACAGATCTTATTAACTCTCAGTCTCAATCAGTACTCTATCTCTTTCTTCTATCGGCAACTATCATACCCTCTCCAACTTACATTTTCTCATGATTCAGCAATACAGATTTCTCTTCCTGCTCATACACGAGTACTTATTTTGTTATGATTCGCAAATTAATAAATGAATCAAAAGCGCTTCCTTTAATTTTGACAGCCTAACTGTAAATGATGCAATATACATATTCTATACAGAACTATTTAATTCTATTTCTTTTCATTTACTCTTTTATCAACGTAAAACTTCGTCTTCTTCTCCAACTTCGTACAATCAAAGGCAACCATCATTGCAAAACAAAAGAAACAAGAAAATTTCCTTCTTTTTCGATCTCCACTCGAGTATTCTAATTATCTTGGTACTTATCTTCACTTAACCGAACTTTACAACTATTTCTATCAACGCTATTTAATCCAAATTCAAAACAATTCTATTTGAGAGAATAAATCCTTTTTCCAATTTGTCACCTTTAAAAGGAAATTCGATGGTTGCCTCCCGTTTTCTCTTATAATAATGAAATTTTAACGAAACAAACAATAACCAACTTTTTGTTACTTCTTTAAAATACTCTTACCGATGACTCCTTTATACCCCATTGTAATTATTTTAATTATTTAGCGAATTTCTCAATCGGCCCATTTGAAATAAGCTAAATGAACTTAATGAAGAGTTTATTTCCGGCCCCGATGATATCACCGTCATATTTGTCAAAAATTCTCTCTCATAAATTCTCTTCCTCTCTCCAAGATATGGAAGACTTCATAACCCCCAAATGAGGACCCAAAGTGTGAAGATAAATACTATTGCAAGAAGTTTTTAATTTTCGTTGTCATTTCTCCTACATATCAAGGCTTCTTTAGAATTCCATTCCAAAACTACTAACGTTGTTGAAATCGTGTCCTTTGACCCATCAGCCTTAGAAAAAGAAATAAGATGGTGCAACAGCTTCTAGATAATCACAACCTAGTTGCTAACAACTCTCAACCATTTCTGTATCCGTACTATCAGGAATGTCTTATAAATCGGAAAGCAAATCAATGTCGTGTCCCAATTTTAGTAAAGCTTTTTTAAGAACAAGTTCCCTTCAAGTTATTTTTTTCATTAACTGTTCCTCCTTGGGTTGAAAACTATCTATTTGAGATTTATTTCTTCTGACCTGAAAAACCGTTTCTACAAATTTCATTTTAGATCAAACTTCTCCATTCATTTCTTAGTTACCTCCGGGGTCCCACAAGGCAACCACTTAGGTCCGGTTCTTTTTATTCTTACTCTTAAAGATATTGAAATTACCATCAAATATGCCCATATCTCACTCTGAGTAGACTATACCAAGTTTTTCAAGACCATTTCTTCTACACATAATGCTACTCCTTTTCTACTTGATGTGGACAGTTTTTCTGCCTGGTGTTTAAAAATAAGCTTGAAGAAAATAACAATCAATCACTTTTTCATGAAAATGCATTCAATCTCCATTCCGCCTCTACCTTCAATGTTATGTTAGCAATTCATACACTCTGCACAGTCGATTCGCGCCCTTGGTATGTCATGTGATAGAGAGTTCAACTTTATCACACATATCTATTGATGAGACTGTTCTTAATGGAAACTCAGCACTAGGCCTTGTAAAAAATGGTCCAAGAATTTCTCTGAACCTTACGTAGCCGGATCCCTAGACCAAAAACTTTTCTCGCTCCCTACTTGAATACGCCTGTCCAAAATGGTCACTATATGTCTAAGATAGGATGTTTTAAGGAAGAATATTGCCAAATAAAAAGACCGCATATCTTCATTCTTTTAACAAATTAACTGATACCTAAACAGTTCTGGTTTCGGAAAAGCCACAGTAGAAATTCTTTAATTTACGGATTCTATAACGTGTCGCTTACAAATCGTGCTACATAAAGAAATTCAGATTACTTTTTTCTCAGTTAATGTATTTTATTTATTTTTGTTTTCCTGTATAGAAAATTTAGTTTAATTTTATACAGCTAATTATTTTAAAAGATGATAGACTGTAAATGACCTCTAAGCTCTTTCACTATATGCAACACCTGACTAGAAAATTATTCATTGCGGCCTAAAGGGTTGATGTTGGGATCGCCTCAATTACCGATTTAATTGACTGCTTCAATCCACAGTTGAATTCCTTGGTTTAGTTTTGTACACCTCTTGCTTGGAATAATCCGTAAAAAAAATTTTGTACAGTCAGTTCGGGTGACTTTGAAGGCCATCGGAAAGTGAAATTCTGGATATTTATTTGTCTCGAAATTTTCGTTGCAACTTCACCATAATCGGTCTGGTTTATGTGCAGTTAGTCCATTTTGCTAGAACAAAATCCTGCTGAAAGAGACACATTATCGGTGCAGCTTTGGGCAAGATCAATTGTTTCAACATCTCTTAATTACGATCCCCAGTGACAGTTATTGTTGCTCAGTTTTCTTCAAAGAAATTTGGCACGAAAATGCACCTTGATGAAACTGCACATCAAACAGTGATTTGCTCTGGGTACATTTCCATCTCAAGGAGCATTTCTCGATTAAATTAGAGTCACTCTACATAAATTTAAATAAAATTAATAAAATTAATTTTGCTTGTTTGCATTGCCGTTAAGATCAAAATGAACCTCATGAGACATACACAAGGAATTTAATAAATTGTTGTCTTATTCGGCTGTTTCATTAATTTCCAAAATCCAGTGGGTTCAACTTGCTCGTAATTTGGACTTTGTACGGAAGAAAGTTTAAGTCATCATTTATTAGCCGTTGTAATCACCGTCTGCTAATTCCTTTTTGGCGCTGATAAGTTTCCAGTCGAAATGCTGTATTAAAGAGGCTCTAACCGAGATTGTGTCCTGAGCCCGAACATAGCCGTATCGATGGCATATATTAACGTGCGATGCTTCCAGATTCTGCAAACATGTTTACCAACCTCATAATGGTTCATCTACTCGGGGGAGTGCAACCAAACTACCGCCAAAATTTTCCTTGAATGGAAATTACGGACTGCAAAGCATGATATCTCTGCTGTATCCAAATCCTTTCTTGGCTTTTCAAATTTCCAAGAATTCCTTCTAATAAATATAAATAGTAACTCAAAGAAAAGTATACCGATTACTCACACAGAAAAAGTTATTACGTTTTGTTTCTGTAGCACGATTCGTGCATCACTATGTACAAGGTGATGTCAGTGTTCTTATAATGTACTCTTAGATTTGTTGAAGGATTTTTCGACAGTTTAACTTCTTGTTCTGTGTTGCCAATCTTCTGCTATTTAAGTTAACATATCAAATGCAGGCTGTCCAATTGAATAACAGTTTCTCCTATTTTCTCTTAACCCCATACGACATTCCTCAAGGATCAATTTTGAGACCTCTTTTATTTTTATTCAATGAAAATTAATCATCAACACCTTGCGGATCATCATCGAACAGTGCATTGAAAATCGATCACCACTTCACCTGCTGTTCATCGATTTCGAAAAGGCGTTTGACTTATTGAATTTATTTGGCTTGCCTTGCACAGGAGGGGCATCCCGGATAAATTGATCGTTATTATCAAGGCTACATGAAGGATCCAAATGTCACGTTCTCCATAATGGAAGGTTGTCAGAGGAGTTTGAAATCCAAAGTGGTGTTAGGCAAGGTTGTATACTGTCACCAATACTGTTCCTGTTGGTAATAAGTGATGTGCTGCATGGAGCTTTGTCGACCTTAAATGGAGGAATTCAGTGGAATCTGCTATCACATCTGGACTACGCGGATGACGTGTGCTTACTCTATCATAGGATCATGGATCTCCATAAAATGATAACAAGGGTGGAGAGAGAAGCCGAAACCGTCAGGCTTAAGATCAATACGGCAAAAACTAAAAGGATCAGCCTTGAAACTTCTTCATCTACTCAAATAGATATTCCTGGATAACCAGTAGTGACGGTAGAGAGTTTTCAATACCTTGCGAGTCTTATCTCTACTGATGGGGGCACCGAACTTGATATAATCAAAGGCTGCGTTCGGAATTCTGTCCAAAACATGGAGAAATAACTCTATAAGCTTAAAGACCAAGCTACGACTGTTCCGCTCCAATGTAGAATCCGTGATTTTTTATGGATACAGCACTTGGAAAGTAACACCCACTCCAACAAGAAAGCTGCAAACGTTCGTGAATAGATGTCTGCGAAACATCTTGCGGATTTTCTGGCATAACCGTATCTCCAATGATGAACTTCATGCGAGGACAGATCAGGAACCCATCGACTCTATAATACGAAAACTTAAGTAGCAGTGCATTGGACATACGCTTCGAAAAGGCCACGAGTGCATTGCGAGTGAAGCGATGCAATGGAACCCTCTCACGCAACGAGGCAGAGGAGTGGGCCGACCCAGAAGTACTTGGCGAAGAACGGTGGAAGAGGAATCAGCACAACTGGAGAAGATTTGGAGAGAGCTGAGGTACATCTACAGAAACCGTACACGATGGCGCGTAGGAGTAGTGAAAACCCTATGCCCCGCAAGGGGAACCACAAGGACGTAACAGGTCCGAGGACCTACTCATACGTAAGTAGTAAGTTTGTTTTTCTCTTTGCTCATTAATTATGAATTCATTAAATTGTTATAATTGCTCTAAGTTAATTATTGCCGATGAATCTGTAGAATGCAGTTTTTGTGGTAAAACTTTTGACATTAAATGTGCTAAATTAAAAAGAAGTGAATATTTAGTAATTGCTTCTAATGCAAATATTTTATTTAAATGCGAAAATTGCAAAAACATTTCTCCATCAAAGTGCATTGCTAATATAAATCATATATATAGCTTTCTTAATAACCATATTAGTGAGCTAAATGCAAGTAATGCTACGTGCAGTGTGTGCATTGATGACAACGAACATCGAACAAAAGAGAATGCCGAAAATTCTCTCGATTCAAGTAGAAACGTTAGGCAAAGCACTCGCGGCCAAAGACCTATACAAAAGAAAGAACCTCTTGGCTCCCAAAAATTCTCTTCGTGTTCTGAGTCACCCTTGTCATTGCGCACATCATTGAAATATAACACAGCCTCGTCATCAAAAGGTGCTACGAAAAAAACTACACAAACAACACCATCTGTAAACAAGAACACTCCTAATAACTTAATGACTTCTTGTTCTAATCAAAAAAGTGTTACTAAAAGCATTAAACATTCAGCGAAGGGCTCAAGCGCAAATAAAATTAATACACAATTTGTTGCTGCGAACTCAAACTCAAGTGTGATTGTTCTTAACGAGAAAAGTTGCAAAGAGGCAGGTGTTGATCTACCTATAAGCGTAAATAATGTTGCTGACGATTTGACATCTCTTGCTGCTACAAATGATGCTACTCCTGTCACTTCAAATATTAGCATAAACAATGCTGATAATGTTAAGGGTACTGTGGGCATCGTGGGATCTGGCTGTAATATTGCTAATAATGTTGGTGATCTTAATGCTGCTAATGATGTTACTAAAAATGCGGATGAAGATCTTGTTATAATAACTCCTTCAATCCATATTGTTCCTGCTGGTGATATTGATACTGCCGAAGCTGCGGTGGGTGTCGTAGCGTCCGTGGGTGAAAATGTTGTTGCTGTTGCTGCTATTGATGTTACTGCTGCTGATAGTGCTAAAGTTGTTGACGTTGTTGCTGGAGAACAAGGTAATATTGAGAAGCGTCTTAAGAGCGCTCGAGTGATTTCCGGTTCTAATATCCAGAATGGTGAACTTGTAGTTTACACAAATTTAAAATGGTTTCACCTGTCAAAGTTCAGTCCATCCACTTCGACTGATTCTATTATTAATTATCTTTCATCAAATTTAAATGTGAACTCTTCATATTTTAAATGCTACAAGCTTATAAAAAATGGATCTGATGCAAACATTAGATTTGTTTGCTTTAAAATCGGAATTCCTGCTGAATTTGTAAAATCTGTTTTCAATACATCTTTTTGGCCTTACGCAATAAAGATTCGACGCACAACATGGGTTCATTTCCGGTAGATCAACTGTCACTAATTTGGCATGTTTTTCCTCTTTTGTTACAAATTGTATTGAAAGTCAAAGTCAAGTTGATGCTATCTACACGGATTTTAGTAAGGCATTTGACTCAGTATGCCACAACATACTGCTTCGAAAACTTGAAAATTTTGGGATTCACTCTAATCTCCTTCAGTGGATTTCATCTTTTTTAACGGATAGGTTCCAAAAGGTTAAATTAGACAGTAGAACCTCGAGATCTATTAAATGTACCTCAGGAGTTCCTCAGGGTAGTCATCTTGGGCCACTTTTATTTATAATATTTATTGATGATATTTGTAATAACATAAAGTTCAGCCAATGTCTTATATACGCTGATGATCTTAAACTATTTTTAAAAGTGAATTCCATTTATGACTGCTTTAATCTCCAAAAAGATCTCGATCATTTATGTTACTGGTGCATGGTTAACCGTCTTAAACTTAACGTTAAGAAATGCTTCGCTATCTCTGTCTCTAGGAAACTCTCAACTTATGAGTTTACGTATTCTCTTGATAGTACCCCCCTACAGAGAACGGCTTTAGTAAAAGATTTGGGTGTCTCTTTCAATTCCAAGTTTTCATTTGCTCCGCACATTGATACTATTGTTGCAAAAGCCAACACAATGATTGGTTTCATTAAAAGGAACTCGACTGACTTCTCGGATCCCTATACACTTGTTTCTTTATATAATTCATTAGTAAGATCATCACTTGAGTATGCTGATGTCATATGGAACCCTTTCCAACAAACGTTTTCAGATAGAATTGAGAAAGTTCAGAATCGTTTCACAAGATTTGTGTTTTTTAAAATGCGATGGAATTTTTGTCCAGATTCTCAAGCGCGATATAACCTTCTGGGTTTGAGATCTCTCAAATCTCGAAGAACTATTCACGATATAATGTTTGTGCGAGATATTTTATGTTACCATATTAAATGCCCTAACCTTTTATCATTAATTTGTATATATGCCCCGATTAGACCATTGCGAGAAAGATACCTTCTTTTTCAGCCTAAACATAGGACAAATTATGGTATGAATGAACCAGTCTCAAGGTCAATTAGGGAGTTCAATGAAGTAATTAGTCATATTGACATATCATGGCCTAGGAATAAATTTAAAACCGATTTGTATTACTTATTTTTAAGAAATTAAGCATAAATTGTAAATTATTAATATTTTGTAATACCTACATACATATGTATTTAACATTTTTTGCATCTGTTGAGTTTGAAGCTCGTAGATTAAATAAATAAAATAAATAAATAAATAAATAAGTAAGTATTTGTACAAAAAAAAAAATTTGAGTTGCTTATTAGGGGTCATTCAAGACGGATTAAGCTTTCTTCAGACTTTGACAGAAATGGATGCTGTTCACATCAAAATGGCATCCTATAAAACCCTTGGAAGTCTGTATCGCTTGAGATTTCAAATAAAGTTTTGAATTTGTTTGCTTTTCTCTTGTGTTAGAGCTGTGTAAATCGTTCATTTCAAATGATCGAATCTTTCAACAATCGATTACGAAATGATCCGAACATTTCAACCGATCGATCACTCGATCATTTTCATTTACTGAAATAGTTCAATACTGTTCCTATGATATTTTAATTTCGATTTCGATGATAAGATTGACTTGTGGCTTTGATAGTTCTCACAAAATACTCTATTATTGTAAGCCATAAATTCCCAAATACATAGCGTCGAATGATGGCTGCTTTGTAAATGGATTAAAAAGTGTCAAAAAATTCAAGAAAAAGAGATTGTATTTGTTGACATTTTGTACGAAATACACTTTGTACGTCATAGCTGAATTCATCAAGTCATAAACTGTCAAACTCCATCAAAGGATGGCTGCGATGTCGATGGATTAAGAAACGTTCTTAAGATTCACATTAAACATACCGAATCCTGATACATCAAATAATATCAGTTCAACCCAACAATTATTGTTTTTGCGGCCTACAACATCAACAACCAACTCGAAAAATCATGTTCTTCAATACCGAGTTCAACCCAGAAATTCCAGTCGACAGTCCGTTTGGCATACATAATCCACATTGATTGAATCAGAACAAATGGAATCGTGTAAATCATGGTTAATCGAGTTAACTGATATCGAAAATCGAGGCTAATTGAAATGATTGAGATTGAAATAGAAAATCGAGAATCGTCTAAATGATTGAGATTGAGATCGATTTAAATGATTGAATTCGATCATCAAAACTTTTCGATGATCGGATCAAACAAATCGAATCGATCCTGATTGACACAGCTCTATCTTGTGTTCCTTTCTAGTTCCACGGTTACATATGTTGAAACTGCTAATAATCTTGGAACTGTTTAATTTTTTTTTTCTATCGATCTGATTATGGAAGATTCTTCCTCAAAAAATAGGAGAGATACAGGACTTCATTTTCGCAATCGTCACTAACCCTTCTTTCTCCCATCTTTTTCACTTTTTCATTTTCTTCATTTATCCCTTGTCATTTCGATTTTTTTTTTCAAACTCATAGATATTGTATACACTTTGTCCAATGTTCTAATTGCAACATTTGTTGCCAATTCTTCTAATTTTAAACATAGAAGAAATCAGCTAACTCATTAATCGTCAATGTTAAAAGAAGACAACTGAACATTGGACATTTTGGAATTATATTTACGACTTCAAACAGAATAATAAATTTAACTAGAACAAAAGGTTAAAGAACCCATTGTAATTGGGAGAACATTGTGTCACGAAGGTCTTGAAAATGCTTCATTTAACTTCTAAGTCACGTCGTCTTTTGTTTTTTGGAGAAAGTGTTTCCTTTTACGGAAAAATGTTTTGCAAACTTCAGAAAAGGGTTAATTTATTCATCAACAAGAAAAAAGCCCTCTTCTGCGTGAAAAAGTTTCATTCTTCAACCGAACCACATTTCGGCCTAAACGTCTCAATTAAGTTCCCAACCACAAACAAAGATACACTAATAACAAAGGTGTCAATCGAACCACACTTGAAAGTTATTTCCTTCTTTCAATTACGGCCGATTCGAGACCGCATAGTTCAAAAACCCCCGATGGGAGTTGTGTCAGAATTGATAAATCTACACGAACAACTTTGGTGTTTAATATGGAGGGAGGTGGTTGGATAGTGTTTACACCGAAAACACACAAACAAATGAAAACGCAATCAAATGTACGAGTATTAAAAATCAATTAACGCGGTTATTGTTTGGGCTTCGGGATTGTATCAGATGGTTTTTGAATTTTAATGACTCATTCCAATGTTTTCATCAGTACGAGCAGTGTGGGGGGTTTCGAGAAGCCCAGCATGCAATACCAATTTTTGGTTTCGATTTTTTATTCAACGCTGGCATTGTGCTGAATGGAAATGGTGAGTTTAATGGGGATTTTATTGTGTACTCCGACATGAAGTCGGACTAATAAAACAGCGGGATGAATGAAACATTTTTATTGTGGCAAGTTATTTCAGTCGGCATCGACAGACGAAGAACTGAATGTTAATGGTCATTTTAGGTTGTTATCTGAGCTATAACTATTGATCTTTGTGTCGAAAGTCAATAGGTGATTTTTTACAACTCAGAATTTAAGATAGAACTACAAATCTTCTTGGTAAATCCGTTGAGCTGAAAGGCCGTGAAGGTAATCCACCTATAAATACACAGAAGGGGGTTTTCTTCATCAGTTCAGAGAATAGCCTCAGAACTGTGGGAATAGCATGCGTTTCTTTGTAACTTAGAATCAATGGTATGTTGAGGTTTTTGCTATATTAAATCAATTGACTAAGCTTTCTGTCGAGTCAACTGAAATACCAGACGATTATGCGGGAATACTCTGGCCTAGACGATAAATAAACTTTTAGTGTTTTATTCACTTCTAGACACCTCAGACGACCATATATCATGTCTGCTTTGATGGGCTTCTCGTCCCAAGGAAGTTTTAATTGGCAAGAGTTATTTTTGGTTAGATCTCAGCGCTGATATTGTTGAACAGGTTTACAGCGGACCCTAGGTGGGTGAAGTTATATGTAGCTGCTATGGTTACGTTCTGTCCAAGACATCCCGTTGGTATTGGGTGCCTACAATTGATGAGGGCAAATACTTACCCATTTTCTATTTCATTTAGATATTCACAAAAGTGCCACCGAACTTGTTTCTTCATAATATAGCAATATCATTTGAATATACATATGTACCGTGTACTCGACGAATTTTTGAAATGTTGTGCATTTGATTTTAGCGCAAGCATTTTCAAATAATTTTTTAAAAACGAAGTGGTCCTTAAATCGATCTGGGGTTTTAGTCGATGAATATATTTGGTCGATGGTAGACTTTTCTGGCCACAATCTTACGTATAGATCACTTCAGCGTTTGAATAATATGGCAGAAAAGATATTTAGACAATGTTAAGAAGAAAAATTACTGTGCAATAGACGAAGTTCAGAGATTCCATTCATCGGACCTGGTTTCTTCCTACCATTTTTGTTAGATGATCTGGGGCACAGTCCTAATCATTTCGTTGCCTACCTCATTTATTAGCTCAGCACAAAGACCGATAATTCAATCAGCTTTAATAGACTTTAATTTGCATATGTTATGTACATTTGGCTTTTTTAACTTTATCGAGATCGGGTAGACGGAACTGCTAGTCCACGTACGTCGTAGTCTTCAATTAATGGTACAAACTGCCTAGCAGTGGAATTCGATTCATCATCGGAGCTATACAGTTTGTAGAAATGTTATTTCATTTTTTAGATTCGAGTCAATATTGGCCTTTCGAAAGTTCGAGTGAAATGCTGTGTTGACCATACGGAGCACATCATGTTTTGCTAACTATGTATATAGCAGCTTATAAGATACTTCCATGACAAATTTCTTTTAAAAATGACTCCAAGGTTCTTAGCCGACTGTAAAAATTCTATTGAAGAATCGTTTAAGGTTATAGGGAACAGTAGGAAAGGTCAAGAATACACTGTATGATCTTTACTAAATCTTCATTAATGCAGGTTAAAAAATGTTCGATAAGCCCTAAAATACAACTTAAATCATCTGAACATCATCTGCAATACATGTGGATGGAGCAGTGCTAGATAACTAAAGGAAGTTAGGTAGTTCATTTATATAGAGCAAAAATAATATTGGTCTCAAAACTGATCTCTGGGGAACTCCACTTGCGAGTGGTAAACAATTAGACAGGGCTTTTTGAAATTCCACCGCTTGCTGTCGACCTGTTTAATAAAAGGAGTTCAGTTTAACAAAAAAAAGTTTCGAACACAACTTTGAGCGCTTTAGAAAAATCAAGGAGAATCAAAAAAGTTACCTTGTGCTTAAATAAATAAAATCGCACTCCTACCACATCCTTAGATCATCATTACTAAAGGTGAATACATTTTCGTTTTCTGAACTTCTCTCCTGTGAAAAATTTTCTTGTAAA
Source organism: Philhelius festivus (assembly GCA_963931855.1). Taxonomy (NCBI): domain Eukaryota; kingdom Metazoa; phylum Arthropoda; class Insecta; order Diptera; family Syrphidae; genus Philhelius; species Philhelius festivus. The sequence goes on from OZ007554.1 coordinate 239,207,624, forward strand.
TTGGAGGTAGCTGAATATTGTGAGCCAGTAAACTTCTCATTTAGCAAGTTTATATTAACTATTTCAAGAATTTTGCATCAATGAGAACACAGGGATTGTCTGTACCTTTAATCTCTAAAAAACTTCCGCTGAACACATCTTAAGCAATGATATTGTAAGCAGTTAATAAAGTAAGCTTAATAAAGTAATAATACTCTCAGCAATCAACCTTTGCTTTAGAAATAAAAATACTTCACTACACAAATAAAACAACGTCTTTCCACTTTCACAGAGCTACAACAACTGATGATGATATCTTTATTAGGGATGTGACCGATATATTAGTATTCACTAAGATATTACTAATATTTGAAAATATTCAATATCGCTAATACTAATATCATAAATATCCTAATATTCAGATATCTATTTGCACCTTATGCCCCTTAGAGTAACTTGCATTGGTGATTTGTCTTTATTTGCTAAAAAAAAAAAATAAAAAAAAAAACAGAAATAATTAAGGTCAAATAAAAGAACATGGCCGCCATGAACTATCAAAATCTGCACACAAAAATCTAGTTATTTGAAAAGAATAACACTCTTGCGGGAATAGTAAAGAAGTGAGTCTGAGAAATAAAGAATAAGTAAGCCAACTCGCTTAAAATTAACCGAGTCAAATCGATGACGAAAACTTATTCAAATCTACAAACTGTATGAGTTAAAGAGTACTTAATTTAATGAAACCATTTCTCAGTTGGTTTTTTTCTAAGTAAAAGCGTGAATGAAAGTAACCTTCAAAATCATTTATTTAAAATTGATATAATCGGATCAATAGGTTACATTGCCAGATTAACTTTGTCGGGGTAGCCATTCTTCTCGGTTGTCGTAGTGAAAACTTAACTGAAATAACTAAATTAATCAGTAGTTGTGACTAATCTACATTCGATTTCCTCGGATAAAGTAGTCAATGTTCCTGCTGAGAGCAATTAATTTGATGTATTCATGTAAATTTTAACTAGCCAATCTTATCGGTTGGAGTACCTTATAATATGTATAGTTAGAGTAACTAATCAATTCGATTGCTTTTTAAGACTTATGCATTTTAAATAGCCATTAATTTTCTATATATTTACATAGGTACTTGGTTGGACCACGTATTTTACGTGGTTATTTTAACCAACTTACTTGGTTGGAGCAGCCTAGTTACTGGAAGGTAAATCTACTGGTTTGCTACAATATCTTCTCGTTTAGAAAAACATATCTTCTCAGTTGATATAGCCTTTATACTCGTAGAGAAGATAGAGTAGCTAGTGTAGTTTATATACTTTAAGTTACTTACCTTAAGTATGCTTACTTATTTGAACTTGGAATAAGCAACCTACTCAGTAGCAGTAGCTCAACTTCTCGGATGCTTAAGCTAACCTGAGCAATTATAAATATTGATTTAAATGTAAAATTAAAACAAATAAAATTAGTTTTTATAAAAGAAAAACTTATTGTTTTATTTATTAAGTTTATGTTTAAGTTTAATTTTATTGCAACAATTTGAATATTATAAAATAGCGACGCGTTTCGGATTTAATAATCCATCATCGGGCTAATGCTGTCGTGGATGATGATGGATTATTAAATCCGAAACGCGTCGCTATTTTATAATATTCAAATTGTTGCAATAAAATTAAACTTAAACATAAACTTAATAAATAAAACAATAAGTTTTTCTTTTATAAAAACTAATTTTATTTGTTTTAATTTTACATTTAAATCAATATTTATAATAGTTCGCGCAACATGGAGACCACACCACAATTAACCTGAGCAGTTGGTTTCCCAAGACAAATTCATTGGTTGGAATAGCATTTAAGCATTTCTCGTCATTTAATTTTAATAAAACAAAATTGTAAGTAAAAACTTTTTATTTATTTAGAAGGTCATTAAATACCATTTTGTAGAAATATTCCATCATATGTTTGCCGCGCCTTAGCTGAGTGTCGCACATTTGAAATGTTCACATTTCCATAACTCAGGCGCATTAATCAGGCTGAATTTGGTCATTGGCATTGATTTAGTTGGCTTTCATGTCAGTGTTTATTGTAGTTTATTGGCAAATACCTTTAAATTAAGAAAACTCCGTTTTTTATTATCATCCTTTAGTTGGAATACAAGGTGACGCCACATTATTCACCCTATCGGAAGATTCTATAATTTTTGCAATTGGTGTCGTGCGTCAGACATATTTGCAATTTGTAAACTAGCCACCTGCAGAACACAAACAAGCAAGCCATGTAGCGCTAAACTCCGCAAGAGCGTGCAATAATTGTGTAATTTTTTTTACCAATGGTCAGTGGTGTTAGCGCAGCGTGAATTTCGACGTCGATTTTCTAATCGTGTCGCACCAACTGGGCAAATATTCCGGCGCTTTAGTTACTCGACTCAGCTGCCACCGGACTAGTACTTCGGCCGAGAATATCTATCGCCGCTGTAGCAACCGATATCTCTGAGAACTTAGAAACATCAACCAGACGAAGGGCCACGCAATTGGACATCACTACATGGACCCTAAAGCGAATTTTAGTGAAAAACTTACACATGTTGCCGTTCAAAGTGCAAACAGTGCATCAGTTTATACCTGCTCACCGTCCGTGATGTGTGAATTACTGCCAAGCTATACCCAATTTCAAAAACGAAGAGGACGATTTTGTGTCTAAAATCATCATGAGCCACAAGCTCATTTACACTTAAGTGGTTACGCCAATAAGCAAAATCGTTTCTCATCATCATCATCATCATCGGCTCGACAACCGGGTTCCGGTCCTGGGCTCTTTCAACAAGTCTCTCAACCTATCCCGGTCTCTAGCCGACGCCATCCAGTTGTGCACCCCAAGGCTTCTGGCGTCCTGGTCTACGCCATCTCTCCAGTGCAGGCATGGTCTACCACGCTGTCGTCTACCTTAGAATGTACCACAAAGAACTTTCCGAGCAGGTTCCTCTTCGCTCATGCGAGCTAGGTGCCCTGCCCACCGGAGTCTACCGAGCTTAATTTTTGTCACGATATCTGCTTCTAGGTAGATTGCGTACAGTTCATGATTGTACCGTCTCCGGAATCGTCCTTCCTCACATATGGGGCCAACAATTCTCCTTAAGACTTTTCTCTCGAACGCAGCTTAGAGGTCGGAGTGCCTTTTGCTAAGCACCCAAGTCTCGGATCCATATGTGATTACCGGCAGGACCATGGTCCTGTACAGCAGCAGTTTTGAAGTTATGGTGAGATTTCTGGATTTGAAGAGCTTTGACAGACTATAGTAGGCTCTGTTGGATTTGAGAAGCCGCCCGCATATTTCTTCTTCTATACTGTTACCGGCTGCTACTATTGACCCAACGTGTTTAAAGGATTGCACCACTTCAAATTCGTGCTCCGCTACCTTGATTGTTTGACCAACTGTTCCTCTCGCATTCGACGCCACCATGTACTTTGTTTTACCTTAACTAATGTGCAACCCCAGATTTTTCTCCGCCTGCTCGATATGGATAAAAGAATCGTGTACAGCTTGTTCGGTTCTTCCGATGATGTCGATGTCGTCTGTGTCAGCCAGTGACTGGCTGGACCTGATAAACAGATGGTATGTTGGGATGTTAAATTCTAGACATTTTTCCATCGCCTGCCTAAGGGTAAAGATCTGATCAGTTGTTGATTTGCCTGGAATGAAACCACACTGATATTGTCCGATGACGGTTTTAGCGTATGGGGTTATCCGGTCTTGTAGGATAGAAGAGAGTATCTTATAGGCGGTACTCAACAACGTGATACATGTATAATTGCTGTACGTTGTGTCATCTCCCTTCTTATGTATGGGGCCTATTATGCCTTTTCGCCAGTCTTCTGGCATTTCTTCCTGCTCCCATACGTGCACTATAATATCATGAATTGCTTGACGTAAGGCTGGCCGGCCGTGATGAAATAATTCGGCTGGTATGCCATCGGCTCCCGGGGCTTTGTTCTGTTTAAGCCGGCCTATAGCCTTCTCAACCTCTTCTATGCTTGGTGGCGGCAACATAGGGTATTCTTCTTGAAGTAGTGGAGCCTCCACTTCTGCAGTGAGCTGATCATTTAGCAATTCATTAAAGTACACTTCCCATCGCTCCAGTATGTTTTCAGGATCGGTGATCAGATTTCCCTCTCCGTCCTTGCAGTATGTGCAGCGTGGTATGTACTGCGTCATGTTGCGGACGGATTTGTAGAACTTCCGCGCCTGGTGCGGACCTCGCTCTCGGCTGTTTTCTATTTCACAGATTAGGTTTTTCTCCCAGGCTGATTTTTTTGTCTGTGAAGCCGTTTTTCTGTTCTTCTGAGCTCTTTATATTCCTCTTCGCGTGCCCGCGTTCTATGAGATTGTTGCATTGCTCGGTACGCAACATTTTTACGTTCAGTCGCTAGCTTGCATTCATCATCAAACCAGTCGTTCCGATTTTTACGACTGCTGCCTGAGATGGAGTTGGCAGTACTAATGACAATATTCTTAAGGCGTGTCCACTTCTCATTTACGCCCAGCATACTGGCTCCAGGACTTACTCTCCCTAAATCAAGTCATTCTGGGGCGAGTCCTAACGCATTACCAAAGGTGTTACTGGTATTTTCATTGCGCAGGGCAGCCGTGTTGATTCGAACCTGATCGGCGGATGCAATACGTCTTCGCAAGGCAATCCACCCTCGGAAAACCATACCAACAAGATAGTGATCCGCGGCGATATTGCCACCTCGGTATGTTCGTACCGTCATCAAGTTCGAGTAGTGGCGACGGTCTATCAACACGTGGTCTATTTGGTTACGAGTGACTCAATCAGGTGATACCCAGGTGGCTTTGTAGATAACTTTACGCGGGAACCTGGTACTCGCTACTACCATGTTTTTCGATGCTGCCAATTCTAAGACTCGAAGTTCATTGTCATTAGTGTTCTCATGCAAACTATGGGTGCCTGCGTAATGCCTGAATACCGGCTCCCGACCTATTTTTGCGTTCAAATCCCCAAGGATGATTTTAACATCATACCTTGGACAGGCATTGAGGGCCCTCTCGACTTGTTCGTAGTAAGTCTCTTTTTCTTTGTCTGAGGACTCCTCCGTAGGCCCGTGAACGTTAAATTTGCCTCGCACGCGAAGTGTGCATAGCCTTTCGCTTATAGCGTTAAAGCCGATGATGGTAGACTTCATTTTTTTTCGCTGACTAGGAAGCCTACCCCGAGCACATGGTGTTTTGTATGACAGCTGTAGTATACGTCATATTCTTTCTTCTGCAAAACACCTTCCTGTCTATCTGATTTCTTGAAGAGCTGTTATGTCAGCTTTATATTTTGACAGGGCATCGGCTAGCTGCTGAGCAGCTCGAGCTCTATAGAGCGATCGTACGTTCCATAAGAAAATTCGTAAATCGTTTTTCAGTTTTCGTTGCGTTGGTTGTCGTCGTGTGATCAGTCCGTTTCCGAGGCTTGTTGTCGGTCTCGTAATTCATAAAGTTTTACGGGACAGGGAATTAACCTGTCGCCAACTTGAGAACCAGCCTGATCATATTAGCCAAACCTTTTTAAAGGCTTGTTTCTAGCGGCCGCCGAGGAGAGGCTATGATCAGACTTCCACCAGTCCCGAATAGTTACGGCACGTGCATGTTTTCGTATGCTACATGTTATTCCCCCTATTCGTCTGATGGCTGACCGCCTAATCCGCGTGTGATGCACGAAGAGTCCTAACATCCACTCCTGGCTTTCACGTGGGAGGGGTGATTGGGCCGTATTTTGTTTGAGGACGCCATCGGTAATACTGCAACTGTTACTGACTAAAGCTACGGTGCCATAATAAATGATTTCTTACTACCGGAATCGGATGAGCGGGGCTTGATAAACATGTGGTTTTAACAAAATGTTGCAACCGCACACATAATACCAGCCACAATGCATATTGTGAAGGAAGCTTTTCCTGGACGCGTAATCTCCTATTTTGGCATAGCCAGCAAGATCGCCCGATTTAACCATCTCACTTTTCTTTCTTTGGGTCCATTCCCGAGCTTATGCGAACAAGCCTCAGACAATCTCGCCCTTAAGGGCAATACCTATTCGACGACAGGAATGCGAACAGTTATCACCGAAGTTCTTGAGGAAAGTCATCGAAAATGCGATAAAATTGGCACAAATATGTACCAACACTGGCAGCAGCCACTTTTGACGGAAATCTTCTCTTCCTACTTGCAGATTCTCAGTATCTTCCTTTCGAATAACTGACGTTCCTTCATAGATGTCTTCTAGATTGAAAATCAGTCTGGGAAGAAATAACTGATCACTGGTCGTAGGAGCTGCTTGTAGATTAATGTCCGTTGGCTTAGACCTGGTCTTCTTTTAGGCAATAGGTGTTAACTGGTGCAGGCCCAGCTGGCCTTTTTCAGCACATTTTTTGAGTGCAGATGGAAACTTAGCAACTTGTTGAAGTGCACTTCCAGGTACTTGACGTTTTGTTTTGCCGCTATGGTGGATTTGTGAGGGAGTCTCAAGATCAGATTTCTGCGAATGGGTGCGATGCGAGTGCCCCTACCAGTTGAAGGTCTCCGGAAGCAGACAAGTTTTGATTTGGAAGTGTTAATCCGAATGCTCCATTTCTGGTAGAATCGGAAGAGTCTGTAGATGTGGGCCACACATTGATGTGGCGTAGACGTAGGTAAGCAAGTTATCAGCACACAGAAGGTTCTCTTATCCAATTGGAGAAGGTTGGTCGGAAGTCATCAAGTTTTAGAGGAAGGAGCCTACTTTTGAGCCTTGGGTGAATCCAGCTCTGATGGTCTTCATGTTTGACTTGTAAGGTAGGAAAGAAAAGAGAATTTTCATTAATGGCGGAGGTACTTGCATAAGATGAAATTTTTGGATTAAGTCGTCTATCTAAATGCACACAATGACTGCTGAGGGCTGTGATGATATCGTGTTGGAATTTTAGCAGTGGATGCTAGGTTGAGTGCTTTTCTCGAAAAAACAAGACTAGTTTTTATAATCATCTGAAAAACGTTATCGGTTAGAATTTTTTTTTTCGGTGTTAATCGTCCTTATTTGGAAAACCTTTATTTATTAAAAAAATACTCTTAAAATCAATTTCTAAGAAAATGGAAAATTATAACTAAGTAGCTCTTTTTCTCGTAAACCCTGCCAGATGGCGTGGTGCATTTTGGTGGTTTGTTAATAGCAGTCTATATCCAGTGGTTCGTTTCCACCGCCTCGGGTATTGCTGAGTAAACTTAAAGTTTTTTTTTCAGAAAAAAGAAAAAAAAATTTAACCTGTTTAATTTTAAAGACGGGGGGTGGGAAGGATATGAATTTATCAAAATATTAGCTCATGGAAATTGATGAAAAGGGAAAGTAAATTATTTTACTTCAGGGGAGACTTGTTTCTTGTTTTTTTAATCTGAATCAAAATAAACTCTGTTCTGGGTTAATTCAATCAAAACAAAAAAGCTTGGTGAGTTCATAGAGGCCAAAGGCCAATACCTTAAGTAATGTAAGTAAGTCGGATAAAGATTAAAGATTTAAGAAATTGCTTTATCATTTTTTTTTGTACTGTACCTATATACTATCGTTGTTAGACAGAATCTCTTTAATAAATTTAAGAGGTTGATTTGAGTTGAAGACTTGAGGGTTTCATTAAAGACAACAAAATAAATCAATAATATTCCATTACCAACCTTTATCAAATAACTATTAGGGTTGAGTTACCATAGAATGTCCACAAAGCCTTTTTCAAATTGTTTTTTTTTTTTTTTGAAATATTTTCAAAGTCTTTTCAACTAAAAACATTTTTCATGAATTTCTTATAAATTTAAATTTCAAACTTCGTGACATAAACACCTCTTTGAAATCGCCCGAATAATCAAAGTCCACAAATCATTGCCACTCTATAGGCATTGCGTGTGTATCGTCTTGGGAATACCCGTACCTTCACCAAAATAAATATTATAGTATAAGACGTTGCAGGAATATCAATAATTGAAACGCTTGATTGAATTAAGCCGGAAACTTAATTATACACACAGTTGACATTTATTTGAGTTACTCAGGGCATTAAAGTTTTGATTATTATGGTCAATGTTTGAATTTTGATTAAATCATTAATTGTCACAGGCCTCACACAGATGGGAATTGAAACTTGGGCATATTGACCAAAAGGTTTCTTCAAAACCTAAACGATTATTTGATTAATGAATCAAAAAACTTTTTTACTTAAAAAGAGCACGTTTATTGCGACAAGCAGGATTAGTACGTGATAAGGACTTAAATGATGGGTTAGAGATAGGGGATGCGAATTGTTTTGTAGGAAGTTTGCAGGAACTTAATTTTTGAACTTGGAGAGAGAAAAGTGTGTCATGTGGGTCATTAAGGGAAAGAGCATTTGTACTTATTTTTCTTAGTGATTTTATAAGGGAAATGTTTTGGGAATCGTAAAGTCATGAAGGGAAGACTTAGGAAGTGCTGTTGTTTTTTATTTTTATCTGTTTGTTTTTTAACCAGAAACCAATTGAAGAATTTTCTTCAGACGTAGTTTTCGAGATTTTAAAGAGTTTCTTGAAAAATAAATCGGAAAAACTAGTTCTAATTTCTTTTAAACATTTATTACTTAACCAGTTAAAAAGGCTATCTTCCGATGATGATGTCAAGAAGGACTTTTAGAACATCATGATTTCTGTTTATAGTTGAACACATTGCAGATTAATAACAACGGCATCAAAGGGGATGTGACCGTAATAAAGAATACAATAAAAAAGTTAAACACGGTGCAAGCGTTAGGTTGATAGAAAAGGATTAGAGAAGATACTGGATGTCCATTAGTTTTGAAATTTGTTATATGGAAATGGGAGGAAAAAAAGAACTGGGTTAAGCACTTCACATTAGTGTTGGGCGGGTAAAGAAAGAACCTCTGTCCTTAAAAGTACATCCGAGTTGGGCTCAAGGGCAAACTGAGTGGCATTCTCTGAAGAGTGATTATTACCGTTAAATTATCTAAGGAGGGTAATGCAACTTCTTGTTTCACTATAGACCACTGTCTGCAATGTTAAACTAACGAAAAAACACGAAATATTTTGGTCATATTCGAGAGATGCAAATGTGTCTGTTATAGTTCAACTTCCATTTTTAGAGCTTTCTTTTGGATTCTATCCAAGAGACTCATGGTAGGTTATTGGACCACCTGCCCAAATATGGGAATTATACTCGAGCATTGGGCGAATATAAGCCTTATAGATTACAGCCCTATCAGAAGAGATGAAGAATTTCTTGCATCGTCCAGTACTTAGAAGCGTTTTTTTTAGACGTCAAAAATGTGGTCATTCCACACTAGGTGGTCTGTGATCCACATACCTTGAACTGAAAGCTGTTCGGTTTCCTTAATGAAAGTGCCGCTCATGGACATGGACAGCGACATGGAAGTTGGTTCTTCTTTAACGACAGAAGACAGCATTGAGATTTTGAAACATTAAATTCTACACGGCTTACGGTTCCCAATGATATCGAAATCAGAATGTAATGAGCTTATCATACTGTGCGTCAAGGATACGTGAATCTAAAAACGAATATAAGAAGCTGAGAGTACTTTCGCCATCTAAGGATTGATTGTTAACCTTAAGACAATTTATTTTTACCAGACAAATTTGAAATTATAAATAAAGGCCTCAATTTTACAACTAATCCCATGCACTTGAACCTATTGGACATCATTTTTGCATTACTGACTTTGAAACTTGCGTTAAATTTAAACCATACTCAATAAAAAGAAATAGTTCGAAACATTGCTGCCCATAATTTTAATTGCACAATCCCATTTTAATTGCACAATCCCATTTTGAACATGACACCATTATGGCGGCCTGTAGCAGAACCTGAGGCAGTCGATTCCTCGCCGTGCACAAGATCTTGGCATTTCGCATTACGTGGAAAATTGGATCACTGCAAAAGTGCTCGCGAAAATCATATGAACGAGCTAAAATTTCATTTAATATGTGTTCTATTCAAATATAAAATTATTATTTCCTCATTAAAAAACTTTTTAGGTTTTTGGAAAATAGGCTTAGAGGCAAGCAGATTGAATACTCAATATAGGTATCGACAATAAAACGAAGTATTCAAGAACAACTATACGAGGGCGGTCCGATAAGTACTTAGCCTACAAAAGAAAAACAAAAATTTTGGAAACATAGTCTCCTTTAATTTAGCTCGATACACTTGATCCAGCGATGCTCCAACTTCTTTAAATCATCCAACGAATAGATTTTTTCGAGGTATGCAAAGTATACCTCCGTGGCGGCGGTGACCTCCTCATTCGACTTAAATTTCTACTCGGCGAGTAATTTTTTCCAGTTTGCAAACAAAAAGTCAAATCTTGAGAATACTGTGGATGGGGCAGCAGTTCTTAGTGCAATTCGACAGCTTCAAACCCTGCCCTGAAGTGGTATCACGGTTGCGCTTATTGTCCGCAGTGAGCAAACGTTGCACCCATCGCACCGACAGCTTTCTGATGCCCAAACTTTCATGGAGAATAAAACCTACGCGGTTGTTTTTAGATGCCTACTGTTTCAGCTATCTCGCATACCTTCAATCGACGGTCTGCCAATACGAAATCGTGGTTTGATACGTTATCCTGCGTGGTAGCCATTTTCGGGGCACCTGAACGAGGCTTTTTTTTATATTATACGCGCACTCAAGGGGTTTTGAATACCCTAATAATGTTAAACACAGTGCGAGCATTTAGAAAAGTAGGATAGGATGAGAAAGGAGTTACCGATGCACATTGATTTTGAATGTCTGCACATTGCAATGATTGGGAAACATTGAGCCGGGTAGAGCATTCCACATTCGTGTAGTGCGGCTAAAAAAAGAATCTCTGTACTTGAGAGTACGTCCGAAATTGGGCTCAAGGGTAAACTGATGAGCATTCCTAAAAGTACGAGTATTACGGTTGAACTGTTTGAGGGGAGGAATGCAACTGGCTATTTCATTAGAGCACTTTTTATGAAAATACCGATAAAATAATTATAGGCATGAAACATTGCGGTGGTGCTCGAGAGATACAAATGTTTGAGTTAGACAAGGGTCACCTATCATTTTTATAGCTCTCTTTTGAATTCTGTCCAAGAGACTCAAGTGGGTTTTTAGAGCACCTGCCTAGATATGGGAATTGTACTCAAGCTTTGGAAGAATATAGGCCTTAGAGATTACAGCCATATCAGAAGGGGTAAAAAACTTCTTGCATCGGCGGAGAAAACCTAAACACTTAGCAGCGTTTTTGGCAACATCATATATGTGATCGTTCCACAAAAGGTGGTCTATGATACACATACCGAGTACTGAAAGCTGTTCAGTTTCCTCGATGCAAGTGCCATCCATGGATAGTGGCATTAAGGGAGGGTTATGCTTAAGCGACAGTGAACAGCATTGAGTTTCGAGGCATTAAATTCTACACGGTTTTTGATTCCCCATTAGACAATGCTGTTAAGATCAGAATTTAATGAGCTTATCATACGCTGCCGTTGGAAGTCCACATCCGAAGCACAAGGATGTGAATCTAAAAACGAATATGAAAAGCTGAGGGTACTGTCGTCAGCGAAACAATTAAGTGGATTAGAAGTTTCAGACAAAAGATCATTTATGAAAGGAAAGGAAGAGTGTCGGAGACAAAACGGAGCCCTGTGGCACAGCAAAATTTATTTTGTGGATATCAGATTTGAAACCGTCCAATACTACTTGAAGAGAACGGTCCTAAAGCTAATTTCTAATCCAACGAAGAAGAGATTCGTCGATACCAAATGCACGCATTTTCGATAAGAGAGCTTATAATAAGAGCGCAATAATCTTACTTTCTCCAAAACGATGTAAAGATTTGTTCCACTCTTCGGTGAGATATACCATCAGATCAACAGTGGACCTATTGCTATGAAAGCCATACTGCCGCTCATTAAGGAGCTTTCGTTCTGGCTGGCTGGACAAATGCTGTTTTCCATCTACCGGAAAGAGACCTGAAGAGCAGGACAGATGGAAAAGCTTACGCAGACGTTTTGCCAGCGTTGAAGAACACCTCTTTAGAACAATAGCAGGGATACTATCCGGGCCAGCGGATTTGTGAATGTCAAGATCCTTTAGAACTCTTGCAACTGCACGAGTGCGAAAGAAGATTCGTCCCATAAAACCGTTTACGCTCTCAAGTACAGGAGGAGTCATGACACTCTCTGGTAGCGTCGAATTAACAGCAAACTGCGCTGCAAGCAAATTAGCTTTATCTAACAGGAGTGTCATTGAAGACGAGTGTTGGAAAAACCGATGTGCGGCCACGTTGAAACTAGTTATACCAATTTTTGACGGTCGCCATCGAAGGAGAAGAGTCAACGTAAACAGCATCCAAGCGCTCTTTGATTTCGCTGAGCGATTTCCCTTCCGAAAACAAGAATCGAATCACCGACTGATATTGTTCTCTTTTCCATTTTTCTAAAATTTACGGACAAGCTGGCTTCCACACGTGGTCAAAAGAAAACTATAAGTCCGATAAGGCTGAAATTTTGAAATAAGCCGTTTAAAAGAATGAACTGGCACTATCGGGGGGTGAGGGTAAGTACTTATCCGACTACCCTCGAATTTTTATAAAAATCGATTTGATGAATATGCATTCTGAAATGCAGTTTGGAATAATTTATAACTCCCAAATCCTTATGACTGATGACTTTTTGAATGAACGCTGTCGGAAATACAGTAGTCAAAGGAAATCGGACTATAAGATCTTGTAAATGTCATGGTTCAACATGGTTCTTATATTTAAGTCAAGCTCACAACTCACAGATACCATTTGGATAAGCAAGTTAAATCTCTTCGAAGTTGCATACAATCAGAAAACGAATTGATAGTTAGGAATATATTAAAACCATCTGCGAATGATAGACATCGTGAGCCTAAAACAAAAAATTGGTAAATCATTGACTAACAACAAAAATAAGACAGGGCCCAGATGACTGCCTTGGGGAACGTCTGAGTAATTAAATATTAGTTCTGATTGCATCTGACCAATTTTAACTATTTGTTCTCTATTTTCTAGCTCTCAATCCAGCTAAGCATCTGATAGTGAAAACCTAAAGATTTAAGCCTTAACAATAGTAGTTTATGGTTCATTCTATCGAAGGCCTTTGAGAAGTCGGTATATAACGTCTCTTTGGCTTCATTTCTCAATCGCTCTATATTAAATAATGTGAGGTTTGTTTGCTGTGGATTTCCCACTGAAAAAACCGTGAGATATGTGGCTTAACAGTTTCATACTATTTACCTTTAACCAAGGATTCAAAAATTTTGGTAATCAGTTAAATTTTGGCAATCGGTCTATAGTTTTCAATCGATTTCTCAGACCGATTTAAAAATTAGATTAACGTATGAACTTTTCCTAGAATGAAGGAATACACCGTTTTTTGAGAGATTCTTAGTTTGAGAATACATATTTTGTTAAAATTTTAATAATTCATTTAACAACATTTTAAACGAACTATCTTTATTTTATATCAAAAAAGCTGTACAAATTAATAATAAATTATTTATAAAAATGAAAATATAATAAATAATTTTCTTTTTACTTTCAGGTACGTACATAATTTCATTCGTCTATTAATTTAAGGCTTCATCAGGAAAGGCCCTGTTACCTTCACCTAGTGAGTATCTACATAAATGTACGTATGTACATCTCTCATGAATAAACTCGTAAAACAAAATAATCATAAAATTCAAATCTGTTTCCACATGACTTCATAATACTTCGCTCAACGACAATTTACCACTTTTTTATAAATTGTCGATTTAAACGAAAGAAATTCGTCTCTATCAATATAAGGTACTCACGTGACGCTTAAATAAACCCGTTTACACTCATCGATCACAGTCGTTTAATATGCGTCACACTTTTAACAAACTCTGATACACATAAACTTTATTCAAATTTTATTTCTAGGAGGTATTTGGTAAACCTGCGTAGTCTTTGTTTTTGTCTTGAATTGCTAAATTGCTTCGATTAACTGCTTCCGTTTATTTTGTAAACGCCTGCTGTACTAACATATTGTTTTCCAACCCGCTGCACAGTGGAAAGATGGAACCTTTTCATCAATCAGAAAATTAACTGGATTTAATGACCTAAATATTAAAAATAGGACAGACACAAAATTGAAAGAAATTTTTAAAATACTGGTCTAATGGATAAACTTGCAGCTTCGAATTTAAATAAAAGTTTTTGTTGATATATTTTTTTCTATTTTCACATTTAAAGCTAGTCAAGTTATCTGGTTGAAATTCTGATTGGTATAAAATTGGTATAAGTAAGTCGTAACTCACAAATCTAATATAAAGTAAACAAATATTCTAAATAATAAATATAAATATAATAATATAAGTAATGACAAATATCGACAATAATCGACCCATAATTTAGACCATTTATTTCGATCATTGGAGAAAATATAAATTTATAAATATTAAGAAAATATTTTTTATGGTATTTTTAGCTAGTGCTGATTGCCGAAGTTGTTAAAATATTTAGTAACCAAACTACCTGTGCAAAAAAGTCGTATTATTTATACCAATCACGCTTATATTCCCATAAATCGCTCATCGTTAGACAAAGAACAATTTTAGTGAATGTATAAAAATCCAAGTTGAAAATCGTTCTACCTTTTTGTTTAAATTTTCTGCATTTTTATACCAATCAGGGGTTACAGAATAAAATAGGTTTAAATTGTTCTCTAAGTAGATAATAATCGAAGTAATCATATTCAAAAAATGTTGTAAAAAGTAGGATTACTTAATCGAGTGTCATAAGTCAGTTCTTGCTTATCCCAATAAAAAAACAAAAATGTTGAAACATAAAGAAATAAGCTTCAGTTCTTGATCCTTTAATAAATAATATTTTTCTGTCATATTTTTCATGGCAAATTTGAGGTACAAAAAACCCCACTGTGCGTCTGTAGGTAAACAACCATACCATGAGAATTATTGCCCCGGAACAATAAAGAGGGGATTAAAGACAGAGAATGAACACTGAACATGCACGAAGCAACAGCTCACAAGTCACGACACCCCGTGAGTGATGTGCGTCAAAAAAGAGGTGTTTGGTAAATCAGATGCTTAACTACCCGTTAAATCTCACATGAGAGGGATATCTTTTGTTTCTACAGACAGCATGATAGATTTCGATTGTAACATCATCCCTGCTGTATGTCGTGTATCAATCTCAATGGGCATGTTTATTTGTGGTGAAAAGGACATCAACTTGGCAGGGTCATTGGGCAATAACGTGTTAACTTACAGTTCTATAGCAAGGATATCCTATTAAAGGCATTTGCTTCATCGACTGAAACGGTGGTGGTATCAGATATATTATATTGTATAGTATATCTTCGAGGATAGTGGATGAGTGCTGAAAGACTTATTGGTTTGCAAAACAAGTGCCCCACCAGAATAGCTTATAAGCCTCTTTATTATGACACCATCTTAGCGTGTTACTTTTTCAGCATATTTCTTGCGAATTGATTTTTTTTTGGCGTTTTTATGAAGAAAACTTATAGATATTTATAAAAATGTTAAGTTTGCCAACTTATAAACTCTTCCACGTTGTTGCCTACTCTTTAGGAGCTTTATTGAGCTCTTACCTTCAGTAAAATTTAAATAGAGACCTTGTCCTTAAAGCTGGCTTAGAAAAGCTTCCATTTCATTCTATCTAGAATGTGAAGACACCTCCACCGAAGAAGTTAAAAACCTATCAGCGGTTTCGTAAGTAATCCTTCTTGGGGATCTCCACTAAGATGTCACTTGTGAAGATCATATTTACTCTAAGGTAAATGACCTCCTACCAATTGTAAAGTTATGTGGACAGATGTTTGATTGTTTATTGATAGCACATATGTATAGATATTCTCGTTTACCTTAAGATCAACAAATTTCACCGGATCTTCAATCGTCATCAAGGACTCTATTACAAAAAGTTGGGAATAGCCGATGATATCTATATCATCCGTATATCCCAATATTTAGACATATGTGATGAAAATAGTGCCATAATTGCTAACAGCTACCGAACCAACAATCTATTCTAGAACTAGACTGAAGAAGTCAAAAAATGTCAACGCATCTCTTTTTTGAAGCTATATGCTTGTTTGGAATAGTTCGTAAAAGCTATTAAAGTTATTCTCTCTGTTCTATCCATTTCTTCGATACTGGGTGCTTGCCAAAAGTTGGTTGTCTTCTTGCCTCTTACTCACTCTACAAAATTCCGATACTTGCTAACATTTTCTATTCTATGTGGTTTCGAGACTGGGTACTTTGTCAGTTTCAAATGCCTGCATTCCGGTAGTAAAACGAGCAGACAGATTTAAAGCTAAGCTTTTTATGAAAGCTCCGAGTGATTTTTCGGTCGCGAGTCTCTTCGATTTCCTTATGGATGGATTGATACTCTGTTTTTGCTGATCTTGTAATCCGCCGGGGCTTATTCGCTTTTTCTGTAGTTTTTTTCAGTTAATCGCATTAATCCCAGTTCTTTCTCTGAGGTGATTGGGAGCCACGGATGATTTCGGCTGCCTCCGTCTTCATTTTCGAATTTCTCGTTCTGGATGGCTTGCAATTTTTGTCTTTCGACAGCCGAGGTCTGACTATTGTGACAATCCAGTATTCAAATTCGACTTTCATTCATCGAAATGAATGAACGTCTAAGATTAAGGTCCGTGCTTTGCTCTTAAAATGGTCTTAAAAAGAAAGAAGTAAACGTAGCCAGAGGTAATTTTCAAGACGTTGTTCAAAAACCGGAAATCAAGGTCAAATCTTTGAACACTTTTCGATGGTGTTATAAATTTGATTGTAGAGCAAATCCTGATGTATGTACGCACTTGACCAAAATCCGTCAGAAATTCATGTTTACAAAAAAGGATATGAGAAAGTTTGTTGATTTTCAATAATCTTTTTTTTTTGACATTATACTAACTGCTTAAATGTTTACCTAACTGCAGTATTTCTCGACAGATATGGCTAACCCAAAATAAATCCCAAACCCGTTGCTACCTGTAGCGGGCACTGGACATGCAGCGACACCACTGCAACACCACTGTCATAACTTTGGGGACTAGCGGTAAAAAAAACAGTTCTCCATTTTCTCTGTAAATGCCCTGCTCTGGTTAAATTTAGAGGATAATCATTAGGAAGAACATTTTTTGACGATATTGACGGACTTGATCTCTTTTCTCGCAACGACGAAATTGCTCTGGGACGAACTTCGGTTACTTCTGTACCGTGCCTTCCGTTTGATTCTTTGGATTCTGAGCTAGCAGACTGAGGGCTTTAACGGAAGTTTACGATGTAATGGTTCGGCTGATCAATTAATCGGATTGGCTACTGTTTGAGCACCAGTCATAAAAGCTGAGTTTAGATGGTGCCAGATGAGTATGGTGGTCTAATTGAGTGAGCAATCCAAGTTATGCACAAGCAAAAACACAGTAAAAGACATCAAAAATGGATTTGGGTGAGTCCGTGGAAATAGCCACCATCAATTCCATCCACATGTTCATAGGAGTTATGGTATCAAAATGGCGCACGTCAGTATTAATGCTAGACTGTGGTCGCCATTTTTACCCACCTACCTACCCTTTGGCATAATGCAGATGCAGAAGGCCAGGGATTTGATGCTTAGCTGCTACAAAAAAATTTTCTGGGGTGTATTGCGAGGTATTTCCAAATCCTCCTAGAATATCTCATGTCATGCAAAAGTGTCTCCTCCGTTCCTGCTAACACGCAAACAGGGACGATTTAAGAAAATAAAACGCTTTATTCATTTAGACAACAATTTTTGTTTGTACAAGACTGAACACTGAAGACGGTAGAACTCCGACATTTGATGAAAATGATTTGCCAGAATTATCAAAAATAGGTTTAAAATATTTCGGTCATCATTCCGCAAAGAAAATTATCTGTGGAAAGCTTGTTTGTTTTGGTTGAAACGAGTGAAAATTCTGCTGTAGTGATAGATTTTTCTGTAATTTTAACTGTAATTTTAACTATCATATATGTATGTTAAGCGAAAAATGTAAGTCCAATCAATAAGTGTAAGCCTCTTCAATATCGTGTGGTACTTGATTTGGTAGAATAAGTAAACTCGCCAAGTGACCACATCTTATTTTTCGATAATTATTTTACCATCCATGGCAATACGGCTAATTTACTCAGAGAAAGATTTCGTACAGCAGGTACGATTCGTGATATTAGGTTAAAAAAAAATTATTTGACAATAATAGTAACAACTTGTTGGCACGTTCGAAAAATTATTGTCACAAATATCAACAGCTTGGAACAACTATCCCATTTGTTATTTACTGACAGAGCAATCAACAATAGCTCCAAATAAGCTAAATGCTAGAGTTTGACGGATATGCGAGAGGTACCAACCTATTCTCTGCATCACAGAAGAATATTTTCAGATATTTCTCATCTAGGTACAAAATGTACCCAAACCTGCCAGAGTACTTGTTTGAGTCCACCCCTCTAAGTACAAAACTTGAAAAAATATTTTTAGGAAAATTTGATTTTTATGCAAACATGTTAGTCATTTCATTAAACAGTATTTCAAAGGTTTTAAGTCAAATTAGTATCTACGATATTAAATTTTTTCAATTAGATTTCAATCGAATTAAAAATCATACTTTCTGTAGCATTTTGGTAGAGTTAAAATCATCAATAAGTATGTATCTACCTATATTTTTAGTATTCCGCTAACTTCACATGGTTCTTTAACATTTACAAACTTCAAAAACAGTCATTGTTTTAAGGGTGTTATGTAGATATTTCTTACAAAATAACCTTAGCAGGCTAGTAGCCAAAAAATGCTTGAAATCAAGACAAAATTTTAGTAACTTTAAAGTTATCAAATTTTTAAGTTAAAATTGTATGAAATTATTTTTAAGTCTAAGTCGACTTTTGCACTACAAATCCGCATCTTTTTTTGAACGTGGATAAAAATTTAGTCCAAAGACATAACCACCAGACTTGGGTCACCAGGCTCCTTGCTCCACCATAAGACAGCCGGCACGATAATGCGATGCAGAGCTATTCATGACAAGTGACACGCTTAGAAGATTTGTCTATTCCTCGCAAGAAGCAGTACACCCCTGAAAAACTATTTTGCAGTGGCTGAAAACCGAACCCAAAACCTTCTGCATGACATTCCAACGCACTAACCATCATTCCAATAATATCTATCATTTGCAAAGTTATCATTCCAAACGTGTATTAAACCTTATCGCAAATAAGTTTAACCCAAGCGCAGATAGATTTAACCCAAACATAAATCTATTTAAACTATTAGTTACTCAATTTGATTTGACAGTTTAAATCCGTTTCTGTTTGGTTTAAATCTATTTTTGATTTGGTTCAATCTATTTTGGCTAAGGTTAAACTAATTTTCTATTTGCTTAAATAAATTTTGCGAATGCTGTACTGCTGTACATATTTCTTTAAAAAAAAAAAGTTTTGATTACCCCAAAACGACTATACGCACTTTTCAAGAAAACTCCTTTTCGTGATTTTGTTTAACGTTAATAAAGGTTAATAATATTGTTTTCAAACCTTTTTTACGAACTTTCATAAGCTACAAATTTGAATCGAGATGTTTTTCATTAAACGTGATTGTTATCGAGATATTCATAATAAAATTCTTTTAAGGCCTTTAGTCCCTGACCTGAATATTTTTCAAATCACCCTCTTTTCAATTGCCAGAGAGTTAATTTTGGCAATGTTATAAACTCCAACATTTTTTAGGTAATTTTCAGCAGTCAAAGAGATATTACAGTTTGCATTCTTTACTCTCCAGAGAGAAACTGGGACCTTCAACTCAGCTTACAAAAATCCCACCTCTGCCATTGAACAAAATTAAACTAACAAAAATAAAAATTCAAAAATGACAATAAATCCTACAAGAAACACTCGCTGAAGCCTCTTCTGTTCGGTTTATCAGTTATAGCCTGTTCTACACAAAAGGTATCACCATCCTCCATTAATCAGGAAAGCAAGTGTGCTAGAAGTGCCATCGTCGTGATCCTCATTGTTGACGCTCCATCCAGAGTGCTGGAGCACAGCCCAGAAAATAATGAAATCAATATCCTCGGCATATCCTTTTCTGTTCAATCATTGTCACTGACACCGGAACACGGATAAGTTTGGTGCGTTATCACACACTCTACGATAATCCTTCATCCTTCAATATTTTATACAGAGAAGTGAACTTTGGGTCGTGTCGACTGAGTCTGTTGGGTTGTTCGATTTTTGATTTTTGTGTTGATGAATCGAGTTTCGAATCGTGCTGAGGTAAAAACTACACACCGCTCCGAAGGTGAACACAAGTTCGAAAGCACGTTCTGAAGATATATCGAGGTTTCATGATAAAGTTTCAGCGTTTTGAGCAACATCATCATAATCCAGTGGTAATTGGAGTGACATGAGAACGATTTTGCAATGGATGGAGAGAAATCTCTGGATAGGGATTTCGAAGAAACTATTCAAAGTTGGGATGTAGGTATGTTAAGCAAGTATGTATGGATATTGATTTATTTTTGGTGTTTGGCATTTTGGATTAAACTGAAACATGAATTTAGCTAAGGAAATGTAGGTACACGAATTTCCATGAACTAGCACAATCTCAACCAGATTTTACTTGCGATATTAAGGTAGTACCTCATGGCAAGTTATGGATTCGTAAATAAATAAAACTCGAGATTTTGAACAGACTCGTTATCACGATTATAATGAAGACGAAAAAGTGGGTCTCGCAATTCTTTCTGTTTCTTACTTCTTGTAACATATAAGAAAGCATTTTAATATTTTTCTCCCACAAGTTTTTTTTTTTTTTTTTTAAGATCAGAAATAACGGTACCTGCCATACAATTTTTTGGAAATCTTATACAATACTCGTATTTCTTCTTTGTTCCACAGATTTCTAAGAACAAGATTAACAAAATTTCATTTAGTAAGAGCTATAGCTAATGGTTCGATAGCGGGTTTCGTTAATTTTTTCTTATGCTAAAGCTCCAAAAAGTAATTATAGTATTGTGAGATCAAATTTCCCAAAAAACCTTTGGATTTAAAAAAAAACAACAATTTTTTTTGGAACACTCAAAATTTCGAAAACCACTCCACAATTTACAGTTTTTTAATACCATCCACAATGTGTGAAGTAGAAAAACTAAATACCTGAATGAATCGAATGAGCTTGCTCTTTTGTTAAGGATACTTAGAATTTTAAGAAAAGTTTAAAAATTAGTTAAAAATGATCAGAAAAACAAAACTAGTTTTTTAAAACTCTTAAACAATTTTTTAGTAGTTGGAGCTTAAAACAGAGTGCCATAAGCAAATCTGACTTTATGCAAGAATAATAATTTGGTACCCCAATTTTTAATTTTGTGCAAATACGTATTAAATTTAAAAAACAATAAATTAACCGTTTTTGAGATATCGACATTCCAAAAAAAAATGAGAAAGCCAAACATCGAAAAAATGGTTCTATGTTAAGTAGTATCACTAAAACTTTAATTTTAAATTTTTTTTACTGAATCATAGATCGTAAAAATTGAACAAACCTTAAACTTCTAGGTGCCATTTTTGAGAAATATGATTTTCGAAAACCATTTTTCAACATTTGTACGGTGAGTGCTGATACTTTTAGATAAAATTGAAACTTTATTTCTTAAATCTTTTAGATAAAGTTAAAAAACTGTCAATCATGAAGTTTCAAAAAAGATTTGAATATGAGGTTATGAAGTACCTACTGAGTTAAAAAAAAAAATTGAAAAATTTAAAATCAAAATTATATTTAAACTTTCAGAGCCTTAAAAAAAATGAAAAAAAACTGTTAAGAATCCGTTTAACAGCTTTTGAGAAAATAAAAACCAATAATATGGTCCGTCCGAGGAACCAGTTTTTTGATTTTTTTAAATAAATAAAAAAATAAGCTTTTGTATACAAAATTCTTAAAACATTTTTAAGAAAAAAATTTGTAACGTGAACTCAATATAAATAAAAAATAAATTTTCAAACAAGATATTAAGCCGTTTTTAAGATATTGAATTTTCAAAAAATAAAATAGATTTTTTTTAAATTCAAAAAAATGTTTTTTTTTTTAAGTTTTGAAATGCAATGTTTTTTTTTTTTTTTTTGGAAGCTTCTCTATGAGAAATTTCATTAAATTCCGTTATGCCGATAACGAGAAATTCGAAAAAATCGTTTTATGGTTGGTACAGTCAGTAATATATTAATTTCAATTTTTTTTATTTAATTGTAGATCGTAAAACTTAAAGGAAAGAAAAAAAAATTTATCAAAATTTTGAGAACCGTTTTCGAGAAAAATACGATTATCGAAAACTATTTTTTAGAATTTGTATGGTGGGTACCGTTATTTTTAAGTAAACATGTTTTTTTCTCAAATCTTGTAGATTATATAAAGAAACTTTTATTTATCAAGTTTGAAAAAAATCGAGCACCGGGTTTTCGAAATATTGAGTTTCAAAAAAAATTTTTGAGTTTTTTTTTAAATCCAAAAAAAAAAAAATAAAAACTTGAGTACATAATAATATTCAAACTTTGGAGGAGCCTTAGTATAGAAAAATGATTTAAATCGGTTGAACCGTTTTCGAGAAAATCAAAAACAAAAAAAATGGTTCCAGCGTGGGTACCAAAAATAACCACTTTTTGGAATTTTTTTTCAAACATTACCTAGCTTTAACTAAATGAAATTTTATGAATATTTTTTAAAAAATTCTATGGGACAGTCTTTGAGAAAAAAAAATCAGAACAAATTTACCAACTTCCACAAATCATGCTGTGGCCCAGAAGGTCACTCTGGAGTGACGAGAAAAAAATCAATTTGTTTAGGAATGATGCTGGTCGAAGCTGGACAAATCCATTTTAAAGCTAGAAGCCACAGTTCTCGGAACTCTGAAATTTTTCATATAGACTTCCACCGTACCAATTATGGTCTCAATGAGCCTTTGACACGTATGAAACATGAGGCTAATATAAACCATGATGTTTTCGATTTAAGTTACTCAAAGCTTACACTTAAGCACAGGTTGTATGGGCGTTCTCATTAAGTATTCGAAACTACTCGTAACGTTATTGTTTTTATAGCTAGTATTATTTGACTTGTAGTTATTTTTGTAGCTACAGATAGTAGATTAATAATTATTATTTCTTTGTTTGTCATATTTGTTAGTTTTTTTAGTAGAGTGTTAGGCTATATGTATGTATATTTATTTACTAACAACTAACACCACGCTAAATGATGACTGTGACAAGCTGATGTTTCCAAGTATCTAAAGGTGAAAAAACCCGAAGAGAAAAGAAATATTGTTACAAATGCTTGCATTAAGCAGTACTGATGGCGTTTAAAGAAATATCAGACGTCCAACGGGTCAATTCAATGCACACAAAAAAAATTATAAAACATGAAGGGGGAAGTATTATGATATGGGGATGCTTCTCATGGAATAAAGTAATTCCGATTCATCTCATCAGTGACACCATGCGTGTAAGACCGTGTCGAGAGATGTCATGCTGACTTTTGCAGATGTGTTTCCAATAAGACAACGATCTAAAACACTTTTAAAAATTGATAAGAGATTGGTTTCAACAGATCATTGTCAATGTAATGCTGTTGCCCAGTCAATCACGAGATTAAAGCCCAATAGAGAATCCTTGGGGGGACCTGGAAAAAAGAATTGGGAAACAAAATTGAGGAAATAAGACTGAACTATGTCAAAAATTTAAAGAGTTATAGCATGATACTTCCATGGAGACTTGTAGCAACATTATCTCTTGTATGTCTAATAGAATCCAAAAAGCCATGTAAGATAACGGCGAACATAGTTGACATTGATGGTTAAAGAAAATGTTCCGCCTTTTGTTTTAAGCTCCCTTAATTTTTCTCATTAATTTGCTACCACTTTTTTCTATACTCATTTAAATGCCCATTTGAATAGCATATTTTTATTTAACATTAGAAAAAAATTATATTTAAAATTTGTATTTATATTTATGTTTAATTATGTATTTGATAAAGTAAATAATCTTTAAATTGGCAATACATTTGATATTACATACCTTAAAAATTATGTTTTTTTCATATCCTAAAGAACAGTAGATCTAGGTACCTACCTATTTCAATGGCCACTTGTGTATGTCACAAGTAAAAATTTGGTATTTTATCTAAAAGTAACGGTAATCACTTTGCAACTGTACAAAAATTGTTTTCGGAAAACGGTACCCGTAATTTTGACACAATTTTTCGCTTAATTATTACGATATATAGTTTAAAAAAAAATTAAATTAAGACATTATGGACTGTACCAGAAAAATTTTTGACTTTCTCCTTATCGGCATAACGGATTTTATTAAATTTTGAAAACAGAATCTTTTAAGCAATTTAAAAAACTAATTCCATTTCAAGACTACACATTTTTTTTTAAATTAATTTTTTTCCAATATTTCAAAAATTTACAATTTACAATTTTTTGTTTTTTTTTTTTTTTTTTAATTAAATTTTTATTTGTATAATAATCAAGCTTTAAGCTAGCGTATTTCTTAAAAATGTTTACAACTATCTATTTATAATTTTTGAACTTGCATCAGCTCATATTTATAAATAAATAAATTTTGTGGTGCAACAGCTCGCAGAAACCAGGACCTAGTGACTTACAACTCTCAACCATTCCTGTGCGTGTAACCAGAAATCTCCCCCATTCCTGGTAACACGCACACAGAAATACAATTGTCTGCCGATTCCGAACGACTAATTAGACAAAGTTTTCATGACTAGATATACTCCTGGAGAAATTGTCCATTCATCGCAAAAGGCAATACACCCTTGAAAAAAAACTTTTTTGCAGCCAATGAGAATCGAACCCAAGACCTTCTGCATGACAGGATGACCCTCCAACGAACTTAGTATTATGCCAAGGGGTATTAGCATGAGAAATAACGTACAATTCGTTTGTTATTAGTAGGCCAGCCCAATAAGATAATACCAAACATAAGCGTTTCTTAAAAAGTACCCTCAATTTTGACCCTGTCTAAAGTTTTTTTTCGCTAAATTCAGTTTTTAACAAATTTCTCTACAATTATTATGTATTTTTAAAAAAAATGTTAAGATCAATATTGCAGCTTATGACATTCTACACAAAAAAGGTTGTAATACTTTCTTTCGTAGAAAGAATAGGTCTTAAGAAAAGCATGCAGAAACGTTATGGTTTATTACATTTAGTCGGAAAAAATGAGCATATCTTGCTGGAAAATTAACTTTTTGCGGTTGTTAGAGAAAGTGACAGCAGCCTTTATTTTAAAAAAAAATAGGTTTTTGCGTTTTCATTTCATATCTCGTTTCAATTTCATTTGACCCACCCTCTTTCCGACCCCATTAATTCAACAATTTTTTCAAGTTAAATAAATTCTACATTCCAACTGAAAGTGACTCGTTCCATCACCAATAATTATTCCATCGGAATTTGTATTTACCTATGGCAAACTGAAAACAATATTTCAAGTCAATATTTATTTTATGTTTTTGTTTTATTTATTTCATGACTGAAATCATCACCCAACCGGTGCATTCCAATAGCAATAATTTGCACTGTCAGTCAAATTGTATGAATCAATAAATTCCTCGCATAATGATGAGTTTATTTTTTGTTACTCGTAACTTTGAGCAGCACGAATTTTACTTTTTTTTTTTGCAGATGAACTTCGTTGATGAACAAAAAATGAAGTCTGTCAAAAGAATACATTAAAAAAAAGCTGTCATTCAAGTTTAAAAATTCTCTTTTTCCTATTTGATATTATTTTTAATTTTGATTTCATTTTTATTAAGGTTTGTACGAGTATGTGTGTAAATATAAAAATACAAATTTTAATATTAAACAGACTTTTCTCAAATAAGAAAATTCAATCAAATTATCGTTCGTTCATCCATAGGGCATTGACAAAAAAAATACTAGTTTCTGGGTCAATTAATAAAAATTGGTTAACAACCACAAAGGCAAATATAACCCAGTTTTTGTGGCTAAAATTAAAATGTGGATGAAAATCTAAATTTGATTTGGTTACACAGTTAAATAATTCCCTCACTCAGAGACCCAAATACTCGTAATAAAATAATAAATTGTAATCACGCAGGAAAGTCATCAGGTAAAAGTAACCAGAAACAGCTTTTTTCCAATATGTATATTGGAAAAATATTAAAAGATTTCATTCTCGTCATGCTAAATTGACACAAGCTATTTGACAAATCTAACTTAACAGTCAGTACCTTAAATAAGTTTTTCTCTTAAACTAACATGAAAATATACATAGATAGATTAACTCTGATTCCTGTTGGACTGATAACATTTGTTTATGTGATCAATATGACATAAACTCAATAGTCTGATTAGCCTAACAAGCGAACCTGTTACTTTAACAACATCCACCTGTGTAGTTAACATGAACCATTATCAAATTAAAATCTTGTTATGTTTGAATTAACATGGCACCCTGTAACTTTAACAATACTCACCTAAGTTAACATAATCCTTTGTTAAATTAAACCAATTAACGGGTTGCTCTTGCATTAGGACAGGGATTTAATTAACAGGGAACAATGAAATTTCTAGGAAAACAGGAGCAGCCCTAATAGACGCGATTTTTATTAGTTAAAGGTCTCTGTCATGGATTCGTCTGATGGATTTAAATAAGAGTAAAAAAGCCATCTATTTAGATACGATAGAGATACTCGAGTTGTGGGTAGATGTAGCTATGCCTTAAAGATAGTAATGTGATCAGAATGTCTACAAAACTCCTTGTAGCTCTTTTAACAAAAAACTAAAAATCTTACAGTCTTTTTGATCATTCAATAAAAGATGGTCATTAACAGACCTATCGACACTAGAAAACTTTTCAGTTTCAAAAGTGCAAGTGAAAGTGCCATTCATGGACGATGGAATCGGTGCTGTATTTAACTTGCTCTACAGAAGACTGATTTGAGTTTTCGAAGCGGTTTTAAATACCCTATTGTATATTGCATTAGCATACTCTGTCGTTTCAGTTCCACAGCCAAAAAAGAAAAGTGAATATCTTTAAGCGAAAATGAAAAGTCAGCGAAACAACGAGCAGGATTAGAATTTTCAGACAAGAATTCATTTACGAAAATAAGAAAGAGTGTCGGAGACAAATCGTAGCCCTGCGGCACATCAACATTAATTTTTGTCTATCAGACTTAAAACCCTCCAGAACAACTCGAATTGAACGGTCAAAACGGTTAGGTAGTTCCTATCCAACGAAGGAGAAACTCATCGATAACGCATTTTTAATAAGAGACTATCGTGTCAAGCTCTATTTATATTAAAATATTAAGTACAATGACCATTATTTGTCCAGATTGATAGAAAGATTGGTTCCACTTTTTAGTGAGATATGCCATTAGATAACGAGTATACCACTAGGCCATGCCATTTGATCTAGGTAGCCTTTGTCTTGTGAGGTTTTCTGAAGTTGCAGGTCTGTGCGAATAAACTACAATCGATCGCTTTGCTCAGGCAGACGATGTCAACATCAGTTCAAAGGGTGGATTTTCTTGTCTTACTCTTACGGATATTTTTCTGAGCACTTGCTTCTTTTTCGCAATGATAAAGGGCATTTATAACAATTCTTATTCTTCCTTCAAAATTCTAATTTCCGCTCTATTTCAGATTTCGTGTGACCTTCTTTCCTAAAATCAAAAACCCCTCGCCCAAATGTCTACATTTCAGCAATTAAAATTGAAACGATTCAAATAAGAACTTTATCAAAACTTATAACTTTTTCACTTAGCTTTTGAAAATTAAAAATATTTAATGAAAATGTAGTAAATTTGCAACTGAAACAATATGTGCCATTTGAATTGTCCTAACCTTGCGTACCATTTGACTTTTTTATAAAATAATTTCTAGAGAAGTGGTATCACGTTATTTTATATTCAAAATCCAGTTACTAAACATTCAAAATCTACAATAAAAATGGTCTTACAGTACCGGATTTCAAATGCACCTATGTTTTAAGGCCTGGAAAGAATTTTAAACGTTAGCTACTCGTATATCCTTTTCTCTTCCTTTTTCTTGTTCGGCATGCAGAAATAAATTAGAGCAATAAATTTTTGGGAAAATTGCAAATGAGAGTCAATACAACTTGGAAATAGCTGACATTGAAATCGAAAAAAAAAGGAAACATCGTTTTCGCCCATTTTTGAGAATAACCCGAAGTGAAAATGAACAAAATTAAGGTGTCATTTAAATATAGCTCAATTTTAGGAATCAATTTTCGGAGGCCTGTTGCCTCTTGCGAGGAACTGAAAAACCCTCCAAGAGTATCTCTTGTCATGAATAATGCTTCTAGCCTTGGACATTGAGATTCGGCAGAAAACTGTCCAACTGTTGTAAGTCACTAAGTTTAAGTTTTCTACGAGCCATTTGCCTATAATTTGTATTTTAGATTTTCGTTATATAAGATCCTTGTTTTTCTGATAGGTATATGGATAATGCAGGTATACCTGGCTTGTCTTAAAATTTTTCGTGGGATTTGCTTTGTAACGCCGGTCGATTTCCAAATCGACCCTAAAGTGATATGCTCCCAGGAAATTGGGAATATTTGAGACTTGACTCCAAATATCAAACAAACCTTCTGGAAGGAGATATATAATGGCGAAAGTGACCACGGCACTGAACAGACTTATGATGTTAATATAGCCAGGAAGAAAAGACTCTTGATGTCCAAGAATGCCTCTAAGAATGTGAGGTGTTGGCAGATACGCTTCGACACGGAGCTCTCTGAGTTGCGAGTTCAACAGTTTCAGAATCAGAAAGTCTTCGACAAAAATACACACTTTGGTATTGAAGTGGTACCCGCAGGTATAAATCAGCTAACGAAACAGAAATTCCAAGAGCGTTGGAGCTCCGAGAACAGAGTACAAAGGATAGCAAGACTCATAAGGAATGTGGCTCAGTGGAAAGACCGAAAACACGGTGATACTAATTCGTCACCCAGTTACTCACTGGACACGGATACTCAAACGCCTTCCTTCGCAAGATCGACAAATCAAAAAAACCAGCCTGACAGTACCGGCAAGAAGATGCTTACCATAACTTCCCGCTTGCAGTGAATGAAAATCCATTCCCCAAGTCTTGCGGAGAAGTATTGGGCCAATTATCCCAGACAAAACGGTAAAGAAGATGCTACAAAACCGACAAGATGCTTCACAGAATATTTTTCCCAAAAGAGTGTCGAAGAAAATCTCAGGAAGTAGCAGATTTTGTAAGTTAATTGCGCAAGGGAAACATGACTGCCCCCGCTGAAGTAATGCAATGTGTGATTCCATTAAGGGAGGTTGTGGTTCTATCAGGCGCTTATAACGGCTTAAAGGATTTTAAGTCACGTATGATTTATTAAAGCGAATCCGATACACGGAAATGGTCATCGAGACACTACCAACGTCCCTTAATAGAACAAAATAAAATGCACGAGTGGGTCGCACGAACTTGCTCCTATGTAATAGACTAGGAATTTTAAAAACGCATGTTATTGGAGAAAACTGTTCATAAGGATACAATTATTTTTTTTAATTCATTTAGTAGTAAGATTTAAGAACAGAATGCTATGCAAATATGAATTTATGCAAGAACAAAAATTATGAGTCGTTGTGGTGGTTTCTTAAAAAAATAGCTTTTATATACAAATTTTTTAAAAAAATTTTAAGAAAAAAATTTGGTACGCCAACCTTAAGTTTTTATTATTGTACGAATGAAAATTAAATTTCCAAAAAAATATTAAGCCGTTTTCAAAAATTCAAAAAATATTTCTATAAAAAAAAATTCATTAAAATCCGTTATGTCAATAATGAGTATTTCAAAATTAAAGAAAAATGGTTGTATGGTGGGTACAAGCTGTAATATCTTTATATCAAAATTTTTTTATTAAATTAAATATCGTAAAAAATTAATTGAAGAAAAAAAAAATTATAAAAATTCTAGGCACTATTTTCGAGAAAAATACGATTTTTGAAAACCATTTTTTAACATTTGTAAGGTGGATACCTTACTTTTTAGGTAAAATACATTTTTTTTTCTCACATCTTATAGATTATATGGAGGGCTCACAGCTGTACCGAACCAAGTCATTTTAAAAAAATCCAAAACCAACGCCAAAATTTCCGCAAAATTGACCTCTATTTAGAGCTGTCATGAATTATGTATAGTTCATTACAGCTCTAAATAGAACTATGTAGCTCTAAATGAACTATGTAGTTCATTTCAGCTCTAAATAGAAATAGAAAATAATTGAAAATACCGCGCAACTTCTTAGCTAAGAATAATTTCATTTCATTGCAAAAAAAAAACAAGAAAACTTTCAAAACTTCCTGCTAGATTTTATTAAAAAAAAAACGGTTCATTCAGCGGAGTTTTTAAGCATAGCAAATGTACAAATTTAACAGCAAGGATAAAGTTCTATGCATTTGTGTCCTTTTTTTTAAGAAAAAAAAACTGTCGACAGATTTTTATTTTATAACCACACCTTAGTTATTTGTGCACCTATTACCTATAGTAAAGGTTGTTATAGTTTCAGAAAACCAGAAGGTGCTAGGGTATTTATGTAGTATCATGGAAAAGTTTATAAAAACGAATATCCTTTTCCCCGGTGTCGGCAGCAGTTCCAGCAGCAATAAATTTGTATATTTAAGCCACATGCTTCCTTCGAAGCAGGAAAATGGAATGAGTAGTTGCCTTTTAAGATACTTTTCCTTCAAGGACTTACTTCAACTAGAAATTCAATTCAACAAAAAAGGAAATGCTCCTCTGGATCAAAATGAAACGACCTACAACGCGACATTGATAAAAATAAAACAATAATAGAAAAATAAAACTTTTCTCAATAGACTTTCTTCAGTGCCTCCTCTACTCTTGGATTAATTTACTGAAAAGGTTTTTCTCCTCTCGGTTCGATGGCTTTGAATTTGTATTTTTCCCAAGAAATACAATAATCATCTTCATCATCCACAGGTGGTGTCGAAGGTTCATCAGAATTTCGTTCCCAGACGAATTTGTGTGTAAATTTTATATTTATCATCAAGGAAATTGTTTTTCCTTACTCCAAAACAAAAACTTTGCCCTTTTATAAGGAATCAACAAGGATATCCTGAAAGGTATACCAAGTTCTTAAGGAATAATTCATATAGGAAATTGATGTGGAAAAAATATTTTTTACCTGTTCAATTTCTTTAGATAGTCGTAGTTACGAGTATAATGCGTGTGTGTGTAGCTGTTCCCTTTTTTTCTTGCTAAGATTTTCAAGTAGGAAGAAGATTGGGTCTATGACACTTTGTTAGATATTAATACGACTATGGTAGGTTGATTCATAGCTGATATTATAGTGTAAATCAAGTTGGAAACCCTTTTAGGATTAAAGGTAAATACTTTATATTAAAGTTATTCGACCATCAATAAGCTATATAAAAGGCATTAAATGTATCCTTATTTTGTTGTGTAAGTATTTTGTTACTTTAAAGGTTTTCTGAGAGTTATTTAATATCTATACTTAATGCTATGAAGAACTTACATAAGTTAAGAGGGAAAAACCTTTTGGCATTTAGAAAAATGTAAGGTTTGACCAGATAGCAATGATAGTTTTTCCATTTATTAGATTCAGCAGCTGGCAAAGTGACCACTGACATCCAGCTGTCAAAATATTCAGGATGGCAATGTAAAATCTTCAGAGGAATTAACAAATCTTCTAAAAGTATCTCTTGCTCTGCTCAGTAGCCGTTCGGAATCGGCAGAAATTTGTAGATATGTTCCCTGTTCCCTCCATTCCTGGTCACACACGCACACAGGAATAGGTGAGAGTTATAAGTCCTACTCTTTTTTTTTCGGGGTCTACAACAAATTTTAGGGCCTTTACTATCCTAAGGAAAAATACTACGAGAATGTTCGTGGTTCTATGCCACCCTTCTTAGACAGTCGAAGACTGATTAAGGACAGGCCTGGATTAAAGAAAATGGGGGCCCGGGGCTATTTCAAATTTGAGGCCCCCTAAAAAGATATAAAACCAATGCAAGTCAACCCCTCATAACCCAGAGCGTCCTAAGCCCCAAGCGAGCCAACCCCCAATAACCCGGGGCGCTAGGAGTCCATGCTCTCAAAGACAATGCGTCGAGGAGTTGACGCATCGAAAATCCAAGAAGCTACGAGTACAAAAAAAGATTTGTATGCCTCTAAAAAAGGTTGAACTATGAAAAATAAGACATAGTTGCCACATTTAAAAAATCGCAATGTTAATTATTTTAGCAGAAATTGTTTTTTCTGATTTAGTAGTTGAATTTACTTATAAATTAACCAAACAAAATACATACATTTTTCTTCCATTAAAAGTAAAAAATATGAAAGTATTTTTTTTTTAGAAAAAAGATCTTTTTTTGCCTTTTTCGTTCGAAACCACAATGAATTTTATTTGAAGGTTAATATAGAATTGTTTTAATTTGCATATTGAAGAAG
Organism: Philhelius festivus; assembly: GCA_963931855.1. Lineage (NCBI taxonomy): Eukaryota > Metazoa > Arthropoda > Insecta > Diptera > Syrphidae > Philhelius > Philhelius festivus. The sequence goes on from OZ007554.1 coordinate 239,240,215, forward strand.
ATAAAAGAAGCCCCATATATAAAAAATGGTTGCAATTTGTAGATTTTACCAACAAACATTTATTTTTGAAAAAAGTTATTTTAAAAAATTTATAGAAACTTTTTAATATGAGATATCAGCCTACATATTTAATTAAAATACATACTATGATTTGAAACATATTTATTTGACTGGAAATTGATTACACATACAATCCATTGGTTGGTTCTTCTCTTCCTTATTTTGCATTTCAAAATTCTACTTATCAAAATTCTGAATTGTATAATTTTACTTCTCAAAATTCTACATTTTGAAATTGTACTTCTCAAAATTCTGAACTTCAAAGTTCTAATTTATAAAATTTTAGTTTTCAATATACTAGGTACTTGTCAAAATTAAAGTTTTCAAAATTCTGCATTTCGAAATTCTACTTCTCGAAATTCTGCATTTCAAAATTCTACTTCTCAAAACTCTGCTTTTCAAAATTTTACTTATTAAGTTTTCTGCATTTCAGAATTCTACTTCTCAAAATAACTTTTTTTAAATTTTACTTTACCATTCACTTCTGCGGCAAAATTTGTGTCGCCATTTTTCGCTAGTATCGAAATGTACTCTTACGCTCAATTCGCACATCTCTCTTAATCAAGAATAAATAAGGTACTCGAGATAATTATTAGTCCAGCATATTTCCACACTTCGCAAAAAAAGATACGAGGTATAGAATTCAATTTGTTTTTCAATCTGGCAACCCTTTGCTGAATTAGGCTGCATGGATTTAATATTTTTTGAGTTTACAGTTTTGAGTTAATAGCGACTTGGGCTATGCGGGTTCGACTTTTTGGAGATATTAACGAATTGAGCTATGTGGGCTTAAAGTTTATGGGATTAATTGTGAGTTGGGCCACATGGGCTTAACGTTTTTGGGGTATATAGCTTTCGAGTTTGGATTTTGTGGGCCGAACTAATTTTGGTTTTTATTTTTGGGGTTTATTAGATTGTACAGTTTGAATATCGCGGTTTTACGGTTTAAATTTCTTAATGCGATGGGGCCCTTGTTTTCGCGGGGCCCGGGGCTTCAGTCCCCCCTAGCCCCCCTATTAATCCGGCCCTGATTAAGGATAATCACCATTATCTAAGTCCGTGTCGGCGGAAAAACTGTGGTGTAAATGTGATATTTGTATTTAATCACAGATATTTAAGGTCTTAGCCTATAAACTTAGATATATGTAGGGATGATTTTATGTAGTTAGGGACAGTCAGGGTGGCACCAAGAAAATATAAAAACCCAAAAAGTTTTGGTTTTGCCGTTCTAGTTTGAAGTAGCTCAAAATGTAACAATCTAAAATCATTTTGTATACAAATAACCAGAAAAATCATTCATTGTTACTATTAATATTATTATTATTAAGCATTTTTCAATTATTACTTGCGACTTATAGGTACTATAAGGCAAGTTATTGCATTCGGAAAAAAACGAACTCGAGATTTTGATCAAAGTTGACATTACGATGATAGCGAAGACCAAAAAAGTGGGTCTCGCAATTCTGTCTGTCTGTCTGGTGGTTCGACTACAGCCTAAACAGCCAAAAATACGACTTTTTTCGAAATTTTATATTTTTTTTTTATTTTTATTTTTATTTTTTTTTTCTAAAAAACTGTCCCACAGAATTTAAAAAAAAAAATTGAAAAATTTCATTTAGTTAAAACAAGGTAATGGTTGAAAAAAAGTTTCCAAAAAATTGTTATTTTTGGTAGCCCCCTGAGTAACATACATAACATCATAACATACTTTAACGTATAACATATGTATGTATGTTCTTGCACTTGCTAGTCCAGTAGTGGTTCAAGGTCATAGTAGTCTTATCGCTGAAACAGTTTTACATACTGTTTGCTGTTATCTTTTTAATCTCTTTTACTCTTGAATGTTTACTGATTGATTGGTTGATGCTGTACCGTTGTTTTGTATGTGCAAAGCTTTGGTGGTAAGTCAAAGGCGTCAGTCTATTGTCGAACCTGAAGCGAATAAGTTGTTTTTTTCATAATTTCAAAAAATTAAATAAATAATCATTAAAAAGGAAAATCAAAGTGACTTTTAATTAACATTTAAATAAAAAAGAAAGTTTTTATTCTTATGTGAGATCTTATTACTGGCGCAGTCGGAAAAAGAAATATTACGCTCGGATTTAAAATTAAAACAAATAATATTAATTAACTCAAACATTGTGATTCAATTCATGTGATAAAAAAAAGACAAAGAACTAACATGCATAAATAGAAAAAAATACGAAACAAAAAAAAAAAAGTGTTAAAATATAAATAAAAAATAATTTATATATATAATTTATTATTGAATAAATGTGTACAAAAAACAATTGTTGAAAAAAAAAAAAAAAAAACAAAAACGTCACGCATTTTTAACACCATCCATCTTTAAATTGTCATTCATCTTTAAACCATCGTCCATCTTTAATACTATCGTCCATCTTTAAATTTATCACCGTCCATCTTTCAACAGTCATTCTCATTCATCTTTAAACAGTCATCCATCTTTAAATCATCGTCCATCTTTAAATTCATCAATCAACATAAGAAATATCTACAAATAAAATATAAAATAAAGAAAAAACAGGTATGGCAACCGCAAATTTAATTGATTTTGTTAGACATGTTAACGACTTTACGGGACTACCCGAAGAATTAGACTTGTTTATCCAACATGTCGATTATATATATAATTGTTCCCAACATCTCGATCAATATTCAAAAGGCTTTCTAGAATTAACAATTAGACAGAAAATCAAGGATAGGGCAAATATTGTTTTAATTAATAATAATAATCCGATTCATTGGCCTGAAATCAAAGCTATACTTAAATCAAACTGTACTATACATGAAAGCATAGAAAATCTTATAAATAAAATAAAAATGTTAAAATTTAGCTTATCAGTTGAGGACTTATTTGATAAGACTCAACATCTTTTAACGAAATTAAATATTAAATCTAGTCTTTCAAATCCTGTTGATATTCCTGGTTGGTTTAATAGCTCACAAAATGAAGAAATGGCGCTCAAAATTTTTGTTAATAAATTACCCAGCCAACCTAAGCTTATCTTACAAGCTAGAAACCCAAAGAACTTTAGGGAAGCTAAAGAAATTTTAATAGATACTGACAATTTTTATCGTTCTTTTAATCCACAAAACAATTCGTACAGACAAACACCAACTTATAATACGAGTACCACACCAAATACGTCTTATAACAATCAGTCAAATACTAATATCGCTAGCTCAAGTGGAAATTCCAGGAGCTTTCAGAATTCAGGTCCTCGACAATTTCGGCAAAATGGTTCGCAACAAAATTCAAATGATTTTCTTCAAAATTCCAACAGCTATCAGAATCGTAGTTCTAATAATTCGACAAATAGTAGAAATAATTCTTATAATAATATCCAAGGTGCTGCAACATCAGGCTCATCTCAGAGATCCCGACAATCAATGGAAATAGAACATTTACAAGCACAAGACCGTCCTGTTGGTGAGTGCGTTCAAACTACAGACAATCCTGACGATTCAAGGTTTCAAAATTTTATTAACCACCTCCGAAATCTTCCCTGCATAATTGTGAGAACAAATTCTATTCCATTAAAATTACTAATCGATTCTGGAGCAAGTACTTCCTTGATTCAAAAGGGTTTATTTCACAGATCTTTTAGGTCGGATCTCGAAAAACCATTGATGCTCAAATCCATCAATTCGCGTTTGTCAGTCAATTCAAAAATCACTATTCCATTATTTAAGGAATTTAATAGGTCGTCTGTAAAACTTGAAATGCTCGAAACAGAGTTAAACACAAGTTTCGATGGCATTATTGGCATTAACGTCTTAAAACCGTTACAGGCTAAAATCGATTTAGATAAATGCCAATTAGTTACCAAAGATGCTACCTTACCTCTTATTTTCGACGAACATTTTCAAATCAAAATAACAGAAGAAGAAATTAATATACTGGATAGAGATACTATAGATATAAATTTCAATTACCCTGATGTAGACACATTAATGAGTAAATTAAAAAACGAAAATCTGAATGAAGAGGAACTTAAACATTTGTCTGTAACCATCCGAAAATATCGAAAAGCGTTTTATGTAGAAGGTGACAACCTATCGGCTATTACAGAGTATAGCCACAAGATCCCTACAAAGCATGATATACCGATTTATTCCAAAAACTATAGGTATGCAGAAGCTCATAAGTCTGAGGTAGATCGACAGATTGCTGAAATGTTAAATTCAGGGATTATTGTCAAATCAACGAGTCCCTACAATGCTCCTATTTGGGTTGTGCCCAAAAAGATCGACAATTCGGGCGAACAAAAATGGCGAATTGTCATTGATTACCGGAAGTTAAACGATGTAACAATTGATGACAAATTTCCCATCCCCAACATAGAAGACATCTTTTCAAAATTAGGAAACTCACAGTACTTTTCAACTCTAGACCTTGCAAAAGGGTTCCACCAAATTTCAGTCTCTAAAGAAGATAGGCACAAGACCGCTTTTTCAACTGCAGACGGACATTTTGAATTCACGCGGATGCCGTTTGGGCTAAAAAATGCCCCATCATCTTTTCAAAGGATGATGAATGAGGTGCTTGCCGAGTATATAAACAAAATTTGCGTGGTTTATTTAGATGATATACTCATATTCTCCACTTCCCTTCAAGAACACATAGACTCACTTAACAAATTTTTTAAAAAAATCATTCAGTTTAATTTCAAGGTCCAAATTGATAAATGCAGTTTTTTTAAACGCGAAACTCAATATTTAGGTCACATCATTTCTGATGAAGGTATAAAGCCCAACCCAAATAAAATACAGACAATAGTTGATTTAAAAATACCCCATTCTTCTAAACAAATAAAATCTTTCTTGGGAGTTACTGGATTTTACAGAAAATTCATTAAGGACTACTCAAAAGTAGCCCTTCCTATGACAAAATTTCTAAAAAAAGGTTTCAAAATTAACATTAATGATAAGGATTACATCGAGTCCTTTAATAAACTTAAAGATCTCGTATGTACCTGCCCTATTTTGGCTTATCCGAACTTTGAAAAACTTTTTACACTGACAACCGATGCCAGCAACGCAGCACTAGGTGCGGTTCTTTCGCAAAACAACCACCCAATCGCGTTTGCCTCAAGAACCCTTAATCGTCATGAAACACATTATAGTACCATAGAAAAAGAACTTTTGTCAATAGTTTGGGCAACAAAACATTTTCGGCCATATTTGTACGGCCGTAAGTTCAAAGTACAAACAGATCATAGACCATTGGTATGGTTAACTTCACTAAAGGAACCTAATTCCAAATTACAGCGTTGGAAAATTAAGCTTAGTGAATTCGATTTTGATATTGAGTACATCAAAGGTAGGGAAAATTACGTTGCGGATTTCCTCAGTCGTTTAGAGCTTAACCATATAGAAAATGACGAAATCCGATCTGATTTAGCAACAATACACAGTGGTAGAGAAAATCATAATGACCACATATATATAACAGAAACCCCTTTAAACATCTATAAAAATCAATTAGTCATTCAGTCGTGTGATTCATGCTCATACACTACAAAATTTTTATACAAAAAAAAAAGAAGATCGATTATTTCTTTAAACCAATATGATGAACAGTATGTCCTTAAGATTCTAAGAGAACTATTTCCAGTTAAAGGAACAGTAGGCATTTTTTGTGAAAATGATGATATTTTTATAAAGTTTCAAAGCACAATAGTCAAATATTTCTTAAATTCATCAAATATGAAATTACTTAGATGCTCAAGATTTTTGAAGGACATCATTTGCCCCGAAAAGTTAATGGATTTGATCGAAAAAGATCACCTGGATAAAAATCATAGAGGTATTGAAGAAACATTCTTAGATTTAAAAAATACATACTATTACCCGAACCTTAGACTGGAAGTTCATAAATTCATAAACAATTGTATATTATGCAATATGTGCACGTATGACAGGAATCCCATCACGCCGAAACTAATGATTACTGAGACTCCTGATAAACCCAATGATATTGTTCATATAGATATATGGTATTTAAACAAAAATAGCATGTTCCTGACATGCATTGACAAATTAACAAAACATGTTTCTATTCACCCGGTAACCGACAGAAATTCCATAACTATAGTTAACCTTTTACAACAAAGATTTTCGATTTCAGGAAAACCAAAAAAAATTATAGCTGACAACGAGTTTAATACCGCTTACATGAAAAATTTCTTTAATAAAGAAAACATACTTTATCATTTCACATCCCCTAACACTCATACCGGTAATTCCACAATAGAGAGATTCCATTCGACACTTAATGAACATATTCGACTTTTTAAATTAAATCATGAAAATAAAGATATAGACCACAAAATGTTAGCTTTGAAAGCAACTGAAATTTATAATAATACTGTCCATTCTACCACCAAGTATAAACCCTATGACCTTTTGCATTCTAATCTGAGCGAAAAAGATTGGGAAGACTTAAGAAAAAGAATTCTAGACTCAAAGACAAAACAAATCGACAAATTAAACTTGAAAAGAAACAATCCTCAAGACTATGGTAACCGAGAGCTTGTTAAAAACTTAGGTTTCCATAATATTAAACATCTACCTCGATATGTAATCAAAGACGTTAAAGAAAAGGATAAAACGTATTTTAAGGACGAACACGGACATAAACGAGACAGACAAATAATTAAAAGAAAATACAAATATCAAAACTCGATTAAAAATGTGAAATTTGATCAAAAATTAACTGGAAGAGACTATTCAAACAAAAATAAATAAATCAAACAGAAATATCAACAGATAAGAATCATAAAACATATAATAGATTATTAATTAAATTAATTATTAAATAATAATTATTATAAACACAAATAATGTACAAGAAAAATGTAATTTAATTATAGTTTATAAAAAAAAAATATGTAAATGAATATGTTAATTTAACTGAATTTTTTTTATAATAATAACACACCTAGATATGTACCTTATCTACTTTAATTTACAAAAACAAAGCTATACAAAAAAAAATAATTTGTAAACATGAAAAACATAATAGGACAGCATCAACAATACCACAAATATTGTCCATTCTTTGACGGGAGGAGTAACATACATAACATCATAACATACTTTAACGTATAACATATGTATGTATGTTCTTGCACTTGCTAGTCCAGTAGTGGTTCAAGGTCATAGTAGTCTTATCGCTGAAACAGTTTTACATACTGTTTGCTGTTATCTTTTTAATCTCTTTTACTCTTGAATGTTTACTGATTGATTGGTTGATGCTGTACCGTTGTTTTGTATGTGCAAAGCTTTGGTGGTAAGTCAAAGGCGTCAGTCTATTGTCGAACCTGAAGCGAATAAGTTGTTTTTTTCATAATTTCAAAAAATTAAATAAATAATCATTAAAAAGGAAAATCAAAGTGACTTTTAATTAACATTTAAATAAAAAAGAAAGTTTTTATTCTTATGTGAGATCTTATTACTCCTGGGTCCATTTTTGTTTGTTTTTGATTTTCTCAAAAACGGTAGGGCCGATTCAAATCATTTTTTTTATGCTACAGCTCCTCTTAAGTTTGAATATTATTACATATTCAAATTTTCAATTTTTTATTTTTTGAATTTAAAAAAAAACAGCAATTTTTTTTTTGGAAACTCAATATTTCGAAAACCCCAAGATCGATTTTTTGCAAACTTGACAAATAAAAGTTTCTTAACATAATCTACAAGATTTGAGAAAAAAACTTATGTTTTATCTAAAACTAACGGTACCTTCGATACAAATTTCGAAAAATGGTTTTCGAAAATCGCATTTTTCTCGAAAACGGTTCCGAGAATTTTGCTAATTTTTTTTTCTCTTTATTAATTTTTACTATCGATGATTTAATAAAAAAAATTTGAAATCTAGATATTACTGACTGTAAATACCATAGAATAATTTTTTCGAATTTTCAATTTCCGGCATAACGGATTTTAATGAATTTTTTTATAAAGAAGGTCCTTTAAAAAACATTGCATTTCAAAACTTAAAAAAAAAATTTTTTCAATTTTTAGAAAAAAAAAAGTCTTTTTGTTTTTTTTTTGGAAAATTCGATATCTCAAGAACGGCTTAATATTTTTTTTTGGAAATTAGGCTCGTATTCGTACAGTTAAAAAAAAACTTAAGATTGGCGTAACAAAATTTTATCTTAAAAATGTTTTAAGATTTTGTACATAAAAGCTTATTTTTTTAAGGAACCACTACAACGACTTATAATTTTTGTTCTTGCATAAATTCATATTTGCATAGCATTCTGTTTTTATCTCTTACTACTAAAAGAATTTAAAAAATTCATTGTATCTTTATGAACAGTTTTATTTAATAACTTTCGTTTTTAAAATTCCTAGTCTATTACATAGGAGCAAGTTCGTGCAACCCAGTCGTGCATTTTATTTTTTTCTTGTTTTATTATTTGCTTATTTTTTTAGTTGTTTATTTTTTTATTTTTTTTTTGTGTGTTCATATTTTTTGTTAATTATAAATTGACAATCCATAATATAATAAAACAAAAAAAAAGTGAAAAGTGCTTAGTAATAATATTAACAATAACAATGAAATGATTTTTGTGGCAGTTTTTAAATTTTATATATTAATAAAAAGAATGATCATATACCGGGTTTTTCCAAATTCTTCTCGTTGAAAAAAAAAATGAAATGCACGAATGGATCGCACGAACTGGCTCTTATGTAAAAGTATTTTGGAATTTAAAATAAAACATCGATTTAGTGAGATATAAATGTTCATATGCGTGGAATTGCTTGATTTCAGGAAAAGTATGAATTTACGCAAAGTAATTTTTTATATAACAAATTTCTTTAACATTTTTCTAGAACAAAATTTCTGATGCCAATTTCAAGTGCTTGTTAATATAGATTTTAGGAAATAATTCCAAAAATAATCATTCACACGTTTTCAAGATATTGATTTTTCAAAAAATAAATTGGATTTTTTTTTTTCTTAAAACCAAAAAAAAAATATTTTTTTTTTCGAATATTTTTATATACAAAATTATTTTAAACTTAAGGGGCCTCCTGGTGAAAATTTTTGGTTAAAATCGTTAAAGCTGTTAATGAGAAAGACGAAAATCAAAAAAACCGTTCTATGACAGGTACCGTTAATATCATTTCCCCCCAAATTTTTTCTCACCAAAATGTAGTTCATGTCCATAATATTAGGTACACTTAATTTTTTTTATCAAAATCGTTAGAGCCGTTTTCTAGATAAATAAGTAAGTAAAAATAAAAGATTTTAAGCATAGATAAATATTGACCATAAGCTGAATAGAATATTCAGTAAGGTTTGTCATTTTGTCGAGACGACCATAGTCACCGAAGTGAGTTCGCTAGTTGGGGACTGGAAATGTTCGCCTGTGATCCGGATTTCCGGATTTTGGCCAAAAATCCATCTTCTCGGATGAGGCTCAGTTTTGACAAGCAAAGTTGTCCCGTTATTAGAGCAAACATAAATCTACACAAAGATTAAGTGGTTGGTGCAGTTTATGGCATGGCGAATTTCTAAATGACGAAGGGATAAGGTTACTGTCAATAATAGCCTTGGGTATAGAGATAAGCCAAGCTGACGTACTTTCTGAGGCCAAAGCTCGACAACCTCGATATATTCGAGTTGCAGTTCCAATATGAAAGCTCTAGATGCCATATAAGTTGCGCCATGCTTAAATTTGTCAATGAAAAATTTGGCAACTGGGGCTACACAATATGGTGAGCGTTCATACATTGACCACTGTGATCATGAGAATTAGGACGTCAAGTCGTTAGTCTGCGCTTACATGTCTAGAATGTTGGACGAGCTCCAGTCGAACAGTGAGGACGGTTTTGCTGGATTTTGGGCATGTGGCGGCCGCCATGTCTTGCGTTATCTAGAGTTCCAATTTTCTACACTCATATCAATAAATCAGTCTGTATTTCATGGATGGGCGCAAGTTAAATTATAAGCACGATGACGACTTGAAACATTTTGATCATTTTTAACACTTACCTGCATATCAGCAATACCTGATGCACTTTCAGTCCTATGGTATTTGACTTAAATGAAATCAAGCTTTCTACAACATCTTATTGTGTAAGTTTTAAGAAATTAATGACACCTCAGAATCTTATTATGACTCTAGTATACACTTTTTTATTTCGTTTAAATCAACGACTTGTTATTTGATTTCAAAAAATTGAAAAAAAAAACAATCTCGGGGCAACTTTTTCGCACACTTAGTAAAACAAGTAGCTATTCCTGAACACTATGTATGCTTAATAAAATAGCATAGACCAACTATTTTCTCCGAAGGCGTGTATTGGCGTCCTCTGAGGATCACCCTGTACTCAGTCTATCAACAGCACCATTTTATTTGATATCACAACAGTCATCAGTTTAATCAAGCACATACGAAAGAAATACATCCGACTTATTGGGCCTTACCAATAAACAAACTTAGAGACGACTTTAATATTGCGCAAAATTTACCATTCTTTAATGGACTCTATATAACTGATCATACATGTTACATTTCATTTTTTAAGTTCTGTGCAATAAATGGTTCATAACTTAGAGTCCACTTGTTAAGATTTCTATCTGAAAATTTAAAGTCTTTTATATAAGGAATAAAACTGATGAGATAACCTCACCCGATCACGTTTTGTTAAAGAAGAACTTTATTAAGCTAAATGTGACAGTTCTAGGAAATTAAATCTGGTATACATAATTTATTCTATCATCTCTAGGTTGGTAATATATTTGTTGCATTCAGCATAATAATTGAAACGATGATGCAAATTCTGATATGTTATGATTTATTGTTGGTTTTTCAAACATTCCGCCCGCCTCGACGTCTCATTTGAGCGTTGAAAATGTCTGGTGCATAATTTGATATTATTTTGTGTCATCATTGAAAACTGGCAGTACACAGAGTTTAACTATTGGACGCTTAAGTGTTGATGATTGCGTCTTCACAGTGACGACTCGAACAAGTCCGTCAGCACCAGGATGTGTTGAAATAACTCGTGCCACTTACTTGGGGGCAGTCGCTCATCCACAACAAGAACGAGAGCTCCTACTTTGATGTTTTTGTATGTTTGATTCCACTTTCCTATGTCTTGCCACCTTTGAAGATATTCGTGAGACCATCTCGTCCAAAATTTTTCTAGCATTTGTCGTAGCTGTTGATAACGAGAAAGCCTTGATGTAGGTAGTTGTATTAATGATGGCTCAGGAACTGTTGTCAAAGCATCTCCTACGATGAAGTGGCCTGGGGTGAGAGCTTCAAGATCGGTTGGATCATCCGAAAGAGGACAAATGGGACGGGAGTTCAAAACAGCTTCCACTTGGGTCAAGAAAGTCGAAAATTCCTCATACGTTAGAACAACATCTCCAATTACTCGTTTGATGTGGAATTTGACTGACTTAACAGCTGCCTCCCATTTGCCGCGAAAGTGCGGCGCTGATGGAGGTTTAAATGACCATTTTGTACCGTCATTGGCAAGTATATCCACTAAAGATTTAACGTTATTAGAGGCAGAATTAAATAACTTACGCAGCTCCACATCAGCACCAACAAAGTTAGTCCCACAGTCGCTTCTCAGTGTCAAGCAAATACCTCGTCGACCAGTGAAGCGCTTATAAGCCGCAATAAACCCTTCTGTAGAGTAATCAGTAGCAAGTTCAAGATGAACTGCTGATGTGGAAAAGCAAACGAATACCACAAGGTATCCTTTGTACCTTTTAGCTCCTCGCCCTCTCCAGGTTTTAAGTGTAAATGGTCCGGCATAATCCACGCCCGAGTGCAAAAATGGGCGTGATGGAATCGTTCGATTGATAGGAAGCTGACCCATTAGTTGCCTAGGAATTGTAGCTCGATACCTTGCGCAAGTTACACAACGACTGACAAAACTGCGAACTGCATTGCGACCTCCGATGATCCAGTAATTTCTTCTCAGCGTGGCCAACATTAATTGAACTCCCCCATGAAGTGTTGACACATGTGTATAATCCAGAATTAGATTCGTTAATTTAGACTCACGAGGAAGTATGATTGGATGTTTCGTATCCACATCGATTTGGGCGTTGCGAAGCCGCCCGCCAATTCGAAGAATTCCATATGAGTCGATGAATGGAGTAAGGCGAAAAATCGAACTACTGTGATGAATGGACTGTAAACGAGATAAATTTATGATTTCTGAAGAAAAACTTTGAAACTGCACACATTTGATCCAAAACATCTTAGCCGCATCGAGTTCCTCAGGCTTAAGCCAACTACTGAATTTGATGATTTTTGGTGTATAGGTTGCATCAGCTTTGGCTTTTTTCTTTTCTTGGATATTTTTGCGAATATAAATGAAGCGCTGGCACCAAGCTGTTATTCGCAAAAGTCTCATCAGCGATGAATACTTACTTATAAGATCCCAAGTAGTATCAGCTGTCTTCTTTTTAGCAAAGGCTACTATTTGCTGACGTTCCTCCAGATCCTCGTTCTTATCCAAGCTAAGACATAGAGATGGCCAGTAGCTTGCGCTTAGTTTCAACCAACTGGGTCCAAACCACCAAAGCGATTTCTCAGATAACTTGCGTGGTGATAAGCCCCTTGATGCATAATCAGCTGGGTTGTCCTCCCCTGGTAAATGATGCCAATGTGCCTCAGGAAGGTTTTCTTGTATTTGAGAAACACGGTTTCGTACAAAATCTTTCCACCTATTGGGTTGACCTTGAATCCAAAACAAGGCAGTACTGGAATCAGTCCAGAGATGTATAGCTGACACATCGATATTTAAAACTTTTCTCATGTGTTGTACATGACGTGTTAGAAGCAACGCTGCCGATAGTTCTAAGAGTGGAGTTGTAACGCGAACACTTCTTGATCGAGTGCCAGACTTACTTGGTTTTTGAATAGGAGCTACTTTTGTCTTCGATGCTAAAATTGTTATTTGAATGTCGCCTATGTCCATGGCTCTTGAAACGCGAAGATATATAACTGCACCTAGTGCTGCCTGGGAAGCATCAGCAAAACCATGGATTTCAACACATAAACACGAAGGAGTTAATCCAAGCCACCTAGGTACACTGATCAAATGTAGATCTTCAAGCTCCTGAATGTAAGCTTTCCATCGCAGCTCAAGGTTAAGAGGAATAGCTTCATCCCAGCTTAAATTTGCTGACCAAAGTTCCTGCATAAATATTTTGCCTCGAACAACCACTGGAGATAGCCATCCCAGCGGGTCAAATAGCTTTGCAATACGAGACAAAACATTTCTTTTCGTATATACGGCAGGCTCGCTTATTTGCTCAGAAATGAAAATGAACCGATCATGAACGGGTTGCCAGTTAAGCCCTAATGTACGATGTGTAGGCCCATCCTTGATACAGTAGGAAGATGAACACGAAGCACGTGCTTGAATAGGCACATATTCTAATAGACTCTCATGACTGGCTGCCCATTTTTGAAGTGGAAAACAACCTGATTTGAAAAGATTTATTATTTGGCTGATTTTGTTCTTACCCTCCGTGATAGTTGACGCCCCACTGTAGACATCATCAACGTATGTGTTCTGTTCGATAACTTCCTTAGCTTCAGGATAAAGATGCCCTTCGTCTGTTGCAAGTTGACGAAGAACTCTGTTTGCAATATAAGGAGCTGGACTGGTTCCATATGTTACCGTTGTCAACAAGAACTCCACTAAATTCGGACCTTCAAGCCACAAAATTCTTTGAAAGTCCCAATCGTCAGGATGAACTTGAATTTGTCTAAACATTTTTGTAACGTCTGACGAGAATGCAAATTTATTCATCCGCCACCGTGTTAGAACATCAGGAAGATCAACATGAAGCTTAGGCCCTTCGTGAAGAACTTCATTCAGGGACCAACCTTGTTGTGGCTTAAAAGATCCATTAAAAACGACTCGGAGTTTAGTTGTAGCACTCATTTCACGAACAACACCATGATGTGGTAAATAAAAAACTCGATCAGCTGATTTTGGAGGTTCATTCGTTCTGCGCATGTGGCCCAAGTTTTCATACTCGGTTATGAAGTTTAAGTAGTCCTCATAAAACGATGGATTTTTGATGAAACGTTTTTGCATCCTATAAATCATGTTCAGTGCTGGGGTTCTTGAGTCTCCAAAAGATGTGGGGTTTGACTTAAAAGGAAGCCTCACAATGTACCTTCCTTCAGAATCTCGAGTGTGAGTATTCGTAAAAAACTGCTCGCATTGTTTTTCTTCTAAAGTGAGTTGATTCTTAGGAGAACTAAAGACTTCTTCTTGAATCCAAAATCGTTTCACAAGGTCGTTGAGGTCGTAGTCAATGTGACAATGAAAAGCCGTCGCCGCTTCCACAGATACTGCATGTGCTGATAATGGTATCGATCCAGAAAGAATCCAACCTAAACGCGTAAGTTGAGCAATTGGCGCCTCCAATGGGTATAATATGACTGTAAACTTCCACTCCAAGTAGGAGATCAATTTGGCCGGGCTGATAATATTCTGGATCTGCAAGTTGTAGTCCTTTGAGATGAGGCCAATTGTTGACAGCAACCATTGATGAAGGAAGATAATTAGTTAGTTTTGGTAAAATGAAAGCGTCAAAAACACTTGTGAATTCATTTACACAAGATTGAATATCCAAAATGACCTTTCCATTTGCTTTGTGCGAAGATGATGAGTCGGCTCCTATACCCGCTATAGTGAATGATGTGTGAGCACGTGGCAATCCAAGAAATTGGGTTAGTTTTTCAGAAATTAAATTAATTTCAGAACCTTGGTCTAGAAAAGCTCTTACCATGTGGCGCTCTCCACTACTCGATTTAATTTTTACTAAAGCTGTTGCTAGGAGCCTTCCGCTTGTTGGAGATTTGTAGATGCAAGTCGCGTTAAAAGATTGTACAGCTGATACTGGTTCTATTGTAGCTTTGTTCTGCGCCGAACTGTTAGACTGATGATTGGATGTATTGCCTCCGGGGTGAATAGAGGTGTGATGACGACCACTGCACATGTTACACCTTTTTTTTGAATAACAGCCGCTGATTGAGTGTGGACCGAGACAGTTATAGCAGAGTCTTTTTTGTGTGACAAATTGATGACGATCTTCAAAGCTCTTTGATAGATAAGTTGGACAAGCTGATATAAAATGATTCCCGTTGCAAAGAGAACACGATTGAGAAGAGCTCCGTATTGTCACGTGATGAGATTTAGCTTTGGATGACTGATTCTTACCTGATGCTGGCTTTCTCTGGTCTTGTTGTTTGGGACTCAATCGTTCGAAAGCCTGCAGAGAACGAATGCGGGGTTGAATAAATAATTTAAATTCCTTCCAAGAAGAAGTTTCTGTTTTGGAACCTAGATGTTTTTCCCATTCTTTTATGGACGCAGAATCTAGTTTACGAGAAACTAAAAACACTAGAATCTCATCCCAATGGTCGACTTTGGAACCAAGACTTTCTAAAGAACCTACTGCTTGATTTATTGTGTTCATTAAACCATCAAGATCTTCTGAACTTTCTTGAGTGACTGATTTGGCAGAGTAAATCCAATGCTGAGTCAACCAAAAGTCTCTTGTTGTCGTAGTGCTCTAAAAGATCGTCCCATGCAACCTTGAAGTTAGCTGCTGTTAGAGGAATAGTATGCAAACGGTAAGCAGCCTTGCCACCAGCGAGACATGTTTTCAGATATTGTAATTTCTCAACACATGTCAATGATTTATGGGCACCGATTTGCGATGTAAAGGCGTCTTTGAAAGGAGCCCAACCTAAAAACTCTCCACTAAACATGGGAAGATTCATTATTGGCAAGCGAACATGTGATGTGCACGAAGATGGTGATCGAACCATTGAAACATCAGATAATGCTTTTCCATCAATAGAAGGTTTGGGCATGATTTCTTCCAACAAGATCGTCATTTGTTCCATTGAATCCAGGTAATTTTCTTCACATTCCATGAATGCCTTTTCTTTAAAATATGGCTCCTCGTCGTAGTCTGTCTTCTGTTCAGGTCTCAATGATGCTTTTAGAACTCCCAACGAATTATGGTTATCTTTGTAGTCATCCCAGTTTTTAGAAAGAGCTTTGATGCGGGATTCTATGCGCTGACTGGTGATATTTTCGCTTACTTTCAGCTTAGCAAAAGAATTTGCAATCAACTCACACAGTTCGCCTTGCTTCTCCAACAAATGTTGAATCTGATTTACTTTAGACATTATTGATTAATTTATATTTTGATAAATTACTTTTATCCGCTTCGAAGGACCAGCAATGTTAAGATTTCTATCTGAAAATTTAAAGTCTTTTATATAAGGAATAAAACTGATGAGATAACCTCACCCGATCACGTTTTGTTAAAGAAGAACTTTATTAAGCTAAATGTGACAGTTCTAGGAAATTAAATCTGGTATACATAATTTATTTTATCATCTCTAGGTTGGTAATATATTTGTTGCATTCAGCATAATAATTGAAACGATGATGCAAATTCTGATATGTTATGATTTATTGTTGGTTTTTCAAACACCACTTAAATATTAAGTTCATAACATATATGAATAACTATATAGAGCTCAATACATATTGGTTCATTTCACTCAAATATTAAAGTCGTCTCTAAATTTGATTATTGGTTAAAAATTAAAAATTATTGAGTTAAAAAGTCTTATTTCCTCAAACAATTTAAAATAAAATTTTGCAAAATTATGTCCCAGTTTTATATCCAAAATTAACCAAAACCTAATTACCTCAATTAGTATTCATCAAATCATGTAGATACCATCTGCATGATAAACTTTCTTATTAAAAAGAAAAATTATTTCACTTGTGCCATAAAATGAAACTTTAACTAGTGTCGCTAAATTATATCGCGTGGAAAACTTTCAGCACCCAGTTTTCTTCGTTGCGTCAAAAGTTTCAAAATACAGAAAAAACTCATCAAACAACAAAGTCGAACAATCTGTTTCTCCGATTGAAAACGTGTCTAGCGTGATAGTGTGCTATGTGGTGCATTGTGCACAAAAGTCCACTACGTAAACTATGTACGTGACAGTGCATTGTTTTCCGATACCAATTTTCAACAACAAAAAAAAAATAGTAAACAGGATTTTTTCGTCCTATAAACTATTTAGTAACTTCTCCATTGGCATTTCCTGTGCTGTTTCTGTAATTTCGTCCGCACATTTCGTTAAAGAATTTCTTCACAAAAGTTTCCTTTTTTTCCCCCGTTTTTAAGTGAATCACGTTCTTCGAAGAGAAAAACCCTTCTTCCGTCGTCATTGGACTTTCTATTTAGTGAACTGGATTGCATTTTCCAAGAATCACTTTCCCCCAAACACGTCAACTTATAGCAGTGAATTGGAATTCTTCTGCAAGTGACACAAATTTGAAAATGGAATGCGCTGACTCCTTTTCGTGTTGCATGCAACTTGGTTATTTATTTTTTAAACATAATTCACGAAGAGTTAGTTATTCTTGAATACTGAAGGACTAGGAAAAGATTTAAAAATTATGGAACACACAAGTCCTTAAGAGAACAAGATTACATTCCCATTCGGTGCCTTTGTCCCATGTCAGACATTTGGCACACGCATCTATTTAAGTTCTTCCCCACGTGCGATCTGTATTTGTTTCGGAAATCCTTGAACGATTTCAGAACAGGAAATTAGATTATGGAAGAACGCAGAGCCTTATTATGCTTTATATCGTTCTGAGGAAAGTATTATAAGCCCTTTTTCGAAAAGCACTCATATATGTATAGGTACTTTAAGCTTATTGATGTAATCAACTTGTGTTCTATCCCTGGGAAGCTGGATGTGTGGCATTTATATGAGAACGAACTTCCGGCTGAGGAATTATAGTAATTCGTCTGGGAAATGCAAAGAAGAGCAATGGTTCAAGCGCTTCCGTTCTGTTAGTCAGGAGGGAGGTTTTTTTTTTTTTTTGTTCTTGCTTTGGTGGGTGATGTCAAGAATATAGAAGTTCTGGCACCCAGTTGTCGGGCTGCCATCGAACATGAAATTTGTTTTTGATTGACATTAACAATTGTGTGTTGTTAGGATAATTGTCGAAATCAAGGATTCCTGCTAGGGTTATTTTAGAAAATCGAACTCAAGATCAAAAAAAAAAATCTAATTTGCGTCAAAGACATTATATCCATTATATTCACTTATCCTAAGCTATTCTATTATTTCAGTATTTGCCGGATCATTCGAATCGCTGTAGTAGAAGTCTCCCAAATGGAGTCCTACGTCTTTGGGATAGAGCAGGACTAGTAGTGGCCAGATCTATAAAGGATTTTTTTCAATGAGGGATGTTGAAATAGAATAAAATACGTTGTGTGTGAGGTATTAAGAAAATTCTTTTTTTATTTGACAATTAACATCATTCAAATGATCGCTCGGAATATTACGGTTGCTCGGAACCGAGTTGTCCAATTTGTAATTACTTTTCCTTATATATCCAAACAGCTCTTTGAAGTTTAAGAAAGTGGGAAAAACTTGCATCGCAGAAATTTAAGAGTACATGTGATATTTATTTTGTCGCCACTGTATCAATACATCGACCTTTAAATATCAAAGAAAACTAGTTTTCTGCGCTCGATAATTTAAAAAGTTTAAACAATTGTTGTATTGAGGTGAGTTTTGGATTATATCCTAACTAAAGAGGAAAAGTGTCTATTTAGTATTTTACCAATAACTAAATAATTAATTAAATCAAATTAAAAAGAATTTTGATAGTTTTCTTCTACATGTACTACCAATTTTTTTTTATGATTAGTGCATTGCAATCCATCACACAAACACCAATCGTTTTCAGGAAATTAATTGACTTTTGGAAAGTTCATTCGCTTTCCACAAAATGGCGGAGAGAAGGCAAATCCGTTTTTGGAACAGAAAATTACAAATGCGCCGCCAAAGAGATTCGATGTGATTTGTGGAAAAGGCCATCAGACGTCAGACCTTCTGCACAACAGGTCAACGCACTAATATTATCCCAAGGGGTACTACGTAATTAAAATTTTTAAATGTAATGTAGTAATTCTGGTTGTATACCTTTTTGGATATGTTTAATTAAAGGGTTTTCTTTTCTTTTTAATATTTCAGTTTTATTCGAAACAATTGATAATACATAATTTACTAATTGAACTATGAAAAGTTAATGCAAAAGAACTTTAATTCTTAGCCACACACGAACCACGTTGCGTCTAATCGGCGCGGTTTATAAGAGCGTTTTTATCGGCGCGTTTTTATAAGCGCGATTCGTAAATGTGTGCTGCCACACCTTCCTTGAAAGTCTTTAAGTCAATTTGACATCCAATCGATGAATTTCTAAGACTTTTCTGAATTAATCCTTTCGTAATCTTCTGAAAGAACCCTTGAAAGGGAATTTCTGTTTAACGGAAAACTGTATTTGAATTAAAAAAAATTTAAGAAAGATATTTTTAAATCCATGAAATTGGATTTATTTGAAAGATAATTTTTTTTTTTCATTAAATATAGTTTCGGGCATCTGACTGCCGCGACTGGTGCATAGGTGTATCTGGAGGTCCAATTTTCAAACACTCTTCCCAGTAAATCAGGCTGTATTTCGACAAAATGCGTCGAATTTTGGCTTCCAGGTGGTCAATTGTTTCTAATTTTTATTTACATATCCTCTGTTCGCTAAGAGTAATCGAATTTCAAAAAGCAAAGATAGTTTCTCGAAATAATCGGTCTGATGGACGATTATGACCACCGTAAAACACACGCAACGCCCGATGTGATTCTCAAACTGAAACATATTTTTCAAAATAAATTTGAACAATAGCAAACGTTGTTCCGACCTGAGTATATTCATGATGAATTGCCAAACCAATCTAACCTTACAGCCACACATCCGAGAACTTTTTAGAAGGATCTCTATAAAAAATTTCATTAAAATCCGTTATTTCGATAATGAGTAGTTCAGAATTTGAAATAAAATGCACGACTGGGTCGCACAAACTTGCTCCTATGTTATAAGCTAGGAATTTTAAAAACGAATGTTATTTGAGAAAACTGTTCATAAGGATAAAAATAATTTTTCAAATTCTTTTAATAGTAAGAGACAAAAACAGAATGCTATGCAAATATGAACTTATGCAAGAACAAAAATTATAAGTTCTTGTAGTGGTTTCTTGAAAAAATAAGCTTTTATATACAAAATTCTTTAAACATTTTTAAGAAAAAAATTTTGTACGCCAACATTAAGTTTTTATTATTGTTTGATCAAAAATAAAATTAAAAAAAAAATATTGAGCCGTTTTCGAGATATCGAATTTTCCTAAAAAAAAATTCAAAAATTCAAAAAATAGTTTTTCTTAAGTTTTCAAATGTAATGTTTTTTTTAAACTTTTAAAAAGCTTCTGTATAAAAAATTGCATTAAAATCTGTTATGCAAATAATGAGAAATTCAAAATTCGAAAAAATGGTTCTATGGTAGTTACAAGCTGTAATATCTTAATTTCAAATTTTTTTTTATTAAATTAAAGATCGTAAAAATTAATTTAAATAAAAAAAATTTATCAAAATTTTAGGTGCCGTTTTCGCGCAAAATACGATTTTTGAAAAACATTTTTTTTTTAATTTTTAACATTTGTATGGTGGGTACCTTCATTTTTAGGTAAAATACATTTTTTTCTTTCTCACATCTTGTAGATTATATTAAGAAACTTTTATTTATCAAGTTTAAAAAAAAATATAGCATGGAGTTTTCGAAATATTGAGTTTTGAAAAAAAATTTTTAAGTTTTTTTAAAAATCCGAAAAAAAATTTTTTGTGTTTTTATTTTTTAACAGTTTTTGAGAAAAAAAAATTTATAAAATTTCGAAGAAAAAATTGTATTACATGTACCGTTATTTTTAGTCTTAAAAAAAAAAAAAAAAAAAACAAAAAATTAAAAACCATATCTACCAAGTTTAAAGAAAATCGAACGAGCCGTTTAGGCTGTAGTCGAACTTACAGACAGACAGTTAGACAGACAGATATGCGAGACCCACTTTTTTAGTCTTCGCTATCATCGTAATGTCAACTTTGATCAAAATCTCGAGTTCGATTTTTTTTTCCGAATGCATAACTTGCCTTATAAGTCGCAAGTAAAATTGACTTCACAATTGTTTGTCTTTCCACAATTTTCCGCTGTGATGAACTCTTTTCAACAAGTATGACCCTTTCCTGTCTAACTATAAGGCGTGGGTCTATTTTTAATTTATGAACGTGCAAAGCCAAATATGTAACACTAATAGAGACGAATTATAATATGGCAAAAATATATAAGAAAATTATTTTAGAGACACTAGACTTACAAGACTTAGCTTTAAGGACTATTTTATTAATTCAATCCAATAATCTATAGTAATAGGGTTTTTCAATTGGTGCCCTTTATAGTCGACTCTTCAACGTTTTTTTTGACCAAATTTGACATAAACAGTTCGGTAATGAACCAGCCAACGTCAAAGGAACGCAAAATCTACCCCGAACATCACCGCGGGCCGTAATAGTGTAGAGCAGAACCCAAGACCAACTATTCCTCTCCGTGCACAAGAGTACCCCAATTTTGACCGAAAAATCATCTTTGGCCTCGAGGCACACTTTTGTGTTAACTAGCAAAATTGTCGTAGGTACTCGTATATGGGACGACACTAACATACATATGGTTCACCCTTTTTTATAAATTCAAATAATTTATTATTTGATGCAAATTTGTACCAATAGCATAAATACCTATCGAAACTAGAAACTAGAGATTTGAAGTCTTAGGTCATCATTTCATCATTTAGATCCGAAGATATATCCTTTAAAATTTCAAAAGTACCTGCAAGACCCATTGTATTACTTACTTACTTACTTATCCGGCTTCCGATCCATGGAGGGTCGCTGCCTGAGATATTGCAGTCTTCCATCTGTTACGATCCTTCGCAAGTTCCCTCCAGTCGTTGAGACCAAGCGCTCTTGCGTCTGCAACCACCTGGTCCCTGTAGCGGACGTTCGGACTTCCTCGTCGTCCCGAACCTGGGGGCTGGGATTCGAAAATTTTCTTGGCTGGAGCGTTGTTGTCCATTCGCTCGATGTGACCGAGCCAGTGTATCGACGTGTTTTGGCTCTTTTGACTACATCCACATTTTGGTACAGCTCGTATAATTCACGATTAAATCGTCTCCTGCATTCGCCCTCTTCGCATATAGGACCAAAAACCAATAATCCTTCGAAGAATTTTTCTCTCGAAAGTGCCCAGTATCAATTCCTCTTTTTTACTTATCGTTCAGCACTCGGCACCGTATAGTAGGACTGGTAAAATTAGCGTTTGGTGTATCGTGCACTTTGTCTTTCGAAAAAGAAGCTTTGAACCCATTTTTTTGTTTGGCCAAACCGCGGTAGCAGCGGCTCGCTAGGGTAATTCTTCGTCGGATTTACACTAAGGTGTCGTTCGTGGGATTGATGTTTGTTCCGAAGTAGGTGAACTCCTTGACTACCTCGAAAGTACTTCTACCAACAATGACGTTTTGTTTGTTGATACGAGTAGCATATACGTTGTATTGTCCTCATTAACTTCAAGACCAACGCATTTCGCCTGTTCATCAATAGCTGTGAACGCTTCTAGCTCAGCTCGATTGGAGCGGCCGATGATTTCGATGTCGTCCGCATAGCCAAGCAGTTGGAAAGACCTGTTGAAGATAGTGCCTTCCAGGTTAACGCCACTCTTGCGCACTATCTGCTCTAGGACTATAGGTTGAAGAAATCACATGATAGCGCATCTTCTTGTCTGAACCCTGTGCATGTCTGGAATAGCTCGAATGAGCTGTTGCCTATTTACACGTTGCACCGCGGATTTTGTAACGTCATGCGGCATAGCTGGATCAGTTTTTTCGGGATCCCGAGTTCCGACATCGCCAATAGAAGCTCTTGGAGATTTATGCTATCATATGCGGATTTGAAATCGATGAAAAGATGGTGGGTCTCGACTTGAAATTCGTTGGTCTTTTCCAGGATTTGCCTCAATGTGAATATTGGGTCTATCGTTGATTTGCCTGGTCTCAAGCCACACTGGTACGTGACGATCAAAGTGTTGCAGAAAGGTTTTAGACGCTCACATGGTAAGGTGGATAGGATCTGGCAGGCAACGTTAAGCAGGGATATGCCTCTGTAGTTCTTGCAGGAAATAGGATAGCCTTTTTTGTAGGCATATGGACCAGTCGTCGGGCACACTTTCCTCCTCCCACACTTGGTTGATGAGCTGATGCATGCACCCCATCAGGACATCTCCTCCATACTTAAAGAGTTCCGCAGGTAGGCCACCCGAGCATGCTGATTTGTTATTCTTAAGCTTGTGGATTTCTTTTTTAACTTCTTCAGTACTGGGTAGTGGGACTGGATCTTCATTGACTGGTCTTATGCTTCTTTGCTCCCCTGTGGTTTCCTCTAAATAATACCCATTAAAGAGCTGCTGGAAATGCTGCTTAAACACGTCTACAATTCTCTGTGCTTCGGTGACTTCGCTGTTTCGAAGAGCTTGAGTGTCGGTCCTATAACCTGATGGCTGGTGTTTGTGGCGGTGCTAGACTCCTCGAGATACCTGAGCTGAGAAGCTGCTGCTGCTATTTTCTTTCTGCGCAGGGTTTTTTTCTCTTTCCTTCTCTTTTCACGATACTCCTATTTTGCTGCTCTTGTTTTCCGTTGCAGCATTTGCATTCGTGCATTTTCCGTCTCCTGCTTCAATACCGCCCATTCATTATCATACCACGGGTTCTTTTTCCTAGGTGGTTGATAGCCTATGGTTGTCTCGGATACCTCCTTAATGATGTCGCGGTACTGGTTCCACTGGTTGTTGACGCTTGTGGCTGGGGGTACGGCAGAGAGTTTCCCAGTCGATTGCTCACTGTAGTCTCTGACTTTCTCAGGTGTGGTAAGGCATGCAATATTAAATTTCTTCCTTTGGGCGGTTCCCATTGTATACCAATTCATATTTTATTTTTGCGAAAAATGAGCCTCCGATATAATATATTAGAAATTGGTATACTTGTTTTATAGCCAGTAAAATAACTTACACAAATTATTAAAATAATCATTAAATGATCGTTAAGGTACCTAGGTATTCCTAATTTGCTATGACACAAAAACCACAAACCCCTTAAACATCTCCCAACAGGAACATCAAGTTCAAAGGCAATTCAATAAATTTCAATTACAATCCAATTAAGAACTTTGAAAAGGCTCCTCTTATAAATTTTACACTCCCTTGCTTTAAGCTTCAATCAATCAATTTTATTGATTGTAAAGCTGAAAATGCTCCTTTTGTTGCGTACAAAGTACATAGCAGGTACATAAATAAATTCGCAAATAATTTATTTTTGAAAGAACAAAAAATGAAAAGAAGATTTTATCGACTTTTCACGAAGCTACCCCACCATTCTATTCCGAAAACAAATTACTTCCATTTCATCAAAAAATTTCAAAACAGTTTATCACTCATCCTTATTTCGATAGAATAGAAAAAAAAACACATAATCGAACCAAAACGTCTTTATTCTCTTTTGTTTCTTTTTGCATAAAATTATTATTCTTACAAAAAAAAAGTTAGAAAACCAAAGAAAAAATAAAAAAAAAAATTGCAAACAGTAATTGGAAAAAAGTAAAAACGAAAAAATGATAAAAATGAAAACACAGAGAATAATTTATTTTCCTCTTGACTTCTTTTCAATTTGCGACACATTTTTTCTTCATTTTAGTTACGAGTAAACCAAGCATAATGACGTGACGGCGCATAGCACAAAGACAATCGTACCGAATTTTAAACAAGGACATTATGAAAAGGACGAAACAAAAAAAAAATCTGACAATGACGAAGACAAAGCCAGTGAGAAGAATACATAGTAAAAGGACGAAAACGGGACTATTTCAAATTTCAACGCATTTAAAATAATTTTGCTAGAATTAGTTTGTTCAATTTTTAAAATTGTGGGTAGGTTGTCAGTATAGTTGCTTAAGGGTTGCGAATAGTCCTCAGTGAAGGACAATTATGGCGACCGTAAACTGGACGAAATGCTGCGGACAGAAAAACTTTTTTCATAAGACAATTAAAAATTTTGTACTTGTTGTTGAAAGATATAAATCTCCATGTTGATTTGGCAAGACAAACTTAATAAAACTGACAACGAGTTTGACAGATGTAACAATATGGCGGCAATAACCTGTCAAAGTTCAGAAATCCCTATTTAAAAACCTTTTATAAAATGGCGCCATACTAAAGGGTTTTTCAATAAGGGCGGTAAGAAGTTAAAATTAAATAAAACAAGCTGAAGGTGAGGTGTTAACAAAATTCTCATTTAATTTTAAAGGTTCATGTTTGTCATATTGTATGAAATATGATATTGTTCAAACAACCTGCTCTGCTTCTTACGGTGACATGGATCTGAGTGGTCCAATTTTCCATGACTTTTTCGCGTAGATCCGGCCTTGCCAACGTCATTTTCGAAAAAGTACGGACCAATGACGGTGCCGGCCCGACAAAATCCACACCAAAAACAAACTTTTTGAGGGGAGCCTTGCGTGGGTTGGTTTCATCCCTTATACGGCAGTTTTGCTTGTTAATAGAGAAAACAAAGAATATGCGACCTACACTTCAATATGTCTACGTATATTCTCTGCCTAAATCCGGAATCACACTTATCTCGTGTGGTGTGTTGTGTGATCCTCGTGATCCTTTTGTACCATACCACGCTGTGTTACTGATGTTTTTTTCTGTTTTATAAGGGGTGGTCCAACCATAATACATGATGTTAATTGTGAGTCACCTTAACGTCAAGCTTTTGTCCAACTTAATTTGACAGTTCTTTGTTTCAGTGTTTGACAAATTCAACCATGGAGAGGTAGACAATTGAGCAGCGCGTTAAGATTGTTGAAGCCTTTAACGAAAATGGGCGTTCAAATCTAAATACATTTTCTGCACTTCGTGATTTTTTGGTCAGCATAATCGACCAAGTGTGTCCACAATCGGTAGAATTGTGCGCAAATTTCAGCAAACCGGGTCTGTAGGAAAATAAGGAAATGTGACAACACCTCTGTGCATGCTCGCCCAGTTCGTTCTGCGGAAAACTTTGCTATTGTTCGCGATAGAATCGCAGAAGAGCAGTCAACCTCGACTCGTCGTTGTGCCCAACAATTGAACATCTCACGAACATCGCTGATGCGAAGTTTGAATGAAGATTTGAATTTACACGCTTACAAGATTCAATTGACTCAGGACCTGAAGCCTACTGACCATTTCAAGCATCGTCAATACGCCGAATGGTTGGTTGAACAGACAGAAGTGAATGGTGACTTTACACAGAAAATCATCTTCAGAGACGAGGCCCACTTTCACCTCAATGGATTCCTTAAAGAGCAGAATTGCCGAGAAAATCAATGGCGAGCAGGTATTGCTCTTTAAAATTGAAACACCTTTGGTCAATAAGAAGCTTTTGCAAACAAAGCGATCTTTATTAGTATCTACAGTCGACTCCACAACACTCTGGCTACTCTACAACACAACAATCATCAACATACCAATCCACAAATACCAAATGAAATAAGCGTCGGTCGTTGCAGCTTAAGCCTCGAAAGTAATTTTCTTAATTTTTTAAGTTATTTATTAGCATAAAGATTTTGTAACAGCGATTTTTTATTACGCGAGTAAGCGATTGAAAGCGAATTTAATTTCAATTGAGCGATTAAAGCGATTTCAAGCAATTTCAAACGATTTTTGAAATGACATTTATTTTTTTTAATTAAAGGCTTCTTGCATGTTATAACACCACCAGTTTATGGTGAATATTCACTTTTTGGATCCACTATAATTATTGCGAAATAAATACAAACTGCTGTATTTAAATTCCAATACTTTCCTAGTTCCGCATGGTATCACAACGGGCAAACATTTTTTCTAAGGGTATTGACAATAACTTCTACCCAACCTAACCAAACTCAGAACTGCATATAAATCAGTAACTAAAAGATTATGCGAGCGCTACATCTAGCGATTTAAATTCGGTTGAAAGATCAATCGCTTGAAATCGCTTCATCATCATCATCGGCTCGACAACCGGGTTCCGGTCCTGGCCTCTTTCAACAAGTCTCTCCACCTATCCCGGTCTCTAGCCGACGCCATCCAGTTGCGCACCCCAAGGCTTCGGGCGTCCTGGTCTACGCCATCTCTCCAGCGCAAGCATGGTCTACCACGCTGTCGTCTACCATAGAATGTACCACAAAGAACTTTCCGAGCAGGTTCCTCTCCGCTCATGCGAGCTAGGTGCCCTGCCCACCGGAGTCTACCGAGCTTAATTTTTGTCACGATATCTGCTTCTAGGTAGATTGCGTACAATTCATGATTGTACCGTCTCCGGAATCGTCCTTCCTCACATATGGGGCCAACAATTCTCCTTAAGACTTTTCTCTCGAACGCAGCTAAGAGGTCGGAGTGCCTTTTGCTAAGCACCCAAGTCTCGGATCCATATGTGAGTACTGGCAGGACCATGGTCCTGTACAGCAGCAGTTTTGAAGTTATGGTGAGATTTCTGGATTTGAAAAGCTTTGACCGACTATAGTAGGCTCTGTTGGATTTGAGAAGCCGCCCGCGTATTTCTTCTTCTATATTGTTATCGGCTGCTACTATTGACCCAAGGTATTTATTTAAACCTTGATTGTTTGACCAACTGTTCCTCTCGCATTCGACGCCACCATGTACTTTGTTTTACCTTCACTAATGTGCAGCCCCAGATTTTGTGCCGCCTGCTCGATCTGGATGAAGGAATCGTGTACAGCTTGTTCGGTTCTTCCGATGATGTCAATGTCGTCTGCGTAAGCTAGTAACTGGCTGGACCTGTTGACGATGGTCCGTCTTGTTGCCGTGCCAGAGTCACGGATTGCTTTCTCCAACGCCAGGTTTAAGAGGAGGCAGGCCAAACCGTCCCCTTGTCGGAGTCCATTAAAGATGTTGATTGGTCTGGATAGCAATCCGGCTATTTTTACTTGGCTTGTTACGTTGGTCATGGTCAACCTACATAGTCTTGTCAATTTATTTGGGATGCCGAATTCTCTCATGGCTTTGTAAAGTTCTACCCTGGCTATGCTATTATAGGCGGAATGTTAAATTCTAGACATTTTTCCATCGCCTGCCTAAGGGTAAAGATCTGATCAGTTGTTGATTTGCCTGGAATGAAACCACACTGATATTGTCCGATGACGGTTTTAGCTTATTAGGTTATCCGGTCTTGTAGGATAGAGGAGAGTATCTTATAGGCGGTACTCAACAACGTGATACCTCTAATTGCTGCACGTTGTGACATCTCCCTTCTTATGTATGGGGCATATTACCTACGCCTTTTCGCCAGTCTTCTGGCATTTCTTTCTGCTCCCATACGTGCACTATAATATCATGAATTGCTTGACGTAAGGCTGGCCCGCCGTGATGAAATAATTCGGCTGGTATACCATCGGCTCCCGGGGATTTGTTCTGATTAAGCCGGCCTATAGCCTTCTCAACCTCTTCTATGCTTGGTGGCGGCAACATAGGGTATTCTTCTTGAAGTAGTGGAGCCTCCACTTCTGCAGTGAGCTGACCATTTAGCAATTCCTTGAAGTACACTTCCCATCGCTCCAGTATGCTTTCAGGATCGGTGATCAGATTTCCCTCTCCGTCCTTGCAGTATGTGCAGCGTGGTGTGTACTGCGTCATGTTTCGGACGGATTGGTAGAACTTCCGCGTCTGGTGCGGACCTCGCTCTCGGCTGTTTTCTATTTCACAGATTAGGTTCTTCTCCCAGGCTGATTTCTTTTGTCTGTGAAGCCGTTTTTCTGTTCTTCTGAGCTCTTTATATTCCTCTTCGCGTGCCCGCGTTCTATGAGATTGTTGCATTGCTCGGTACGCAACATTCTTACGTTCAGTCGCTAGCTTGCATTCATCATCAAACCAGTCGTTCCGATTTTTACGACTGCTGCCTAAGATGGAGTTGGCAGTACTAATGACAGTATTTTTAAGACGTGTCCATTTTTCATTTACGCCCAGCATTCTGGCTCCAGGACTTACTCTCCCTAAGTCAGGTGTTTCTAGGGCGAGTCCTAACGCATTACCAAAGGTGTTACTGGTGTTTTCATTGCGCAGGGCAGCCGTGTTGATTCGAACCTGATCGGCGGATGCAATGCGTCTTCGCAAGGCAATCCGCCCTCGGAAAACCATACCAACAAGATAGTGATCCGAGTCGATATTGGCACCTCGGTACGTTCGTACCGTCATCAGGTTCGAGTAGTGGCGACGGTCTATCAACACGTGGTCTATTTGGTTACGAGTGACTCCATCAGGTGATACCCAGGTGGTTTTGTAGATATCTTTACGCGGGAACCTGGTACTCGCAACGACCATGTTTTTCGATGCTGCCAATTCTAAGACTCGAAGTCCATTGTCATTAGTGTTCTCATGCAAACTATGGGTGCCTGCGTAATGCCTGAATACCGGCTCCCGACCTATTTTTGCGTTCAAATCCCCAAGGATGATTTTAACATCATACCTTGGACAGGCATTGAGGGCCCTCTCGACTTGTTCGTAGTAAGTCTCTTTTTCTTCGTCTGAGGACTCTTCCGTAGGTCCGTGAACGTTAATGAGGCTGATGTTCGTAAATTTGCCTCGCACGCGAAGGGTGCATAGCCTTTCGCTTATAGCGTTAAAGCCGATGATAGTAGACTTCATTTTTTCGCTGACTAGGAAGCCTACCCCGAGCACATGGTGTTTTGTATGACAGCTGTAGTATATGTCATATTCTTTCTTCTGTAAAACACCATTCCCTGTCCATCTGATTTCTTGAAGAGCTGTTATGTCAGCTTTATATTTTGACAGGGCATCGGCTAGCTGCTGAGCAGCTCGAACTCTATAGAGCGATCGTACGTTCCATAAGAAAATTCGTAAATCGTTTTTCCTTTTTCTTTGCGTGGGTTGTCGTCGTGAGATCAGTCCGTTTCCGAGGCTTGTTGTCGGTCTCGTAATTCTTTTAGTTTTACGGGACAGGGAATTAACCTATCGCCAACCTGAGGAACCAGTCTGATCATATTAGCCAAACCTTTTTTAAAAGGCTTGTTTCTAGCGGCCGCCGCCGCGGAGAGGCTATGATCACACTTCCACCAGTCCCGAATAGTTACGGCACGTGCATGTTTTCGTATGCTACATGTTGTTCCCCCTATTCGTCTGATGGCTGACCGCCTTGAAATCGCTTACTCATGAGAAAACTGTCACCGAAACAATAGCATTAAAGGTGGAATTTAGATTTATTTAGAATAAAAATAGCGTTGCCTTGCGATAAAGCTTGTTTATCTCAAAAACGGATTCTGCGATTTTGATAAAATACATTTTGCTAATCAATGTAAGTATCTGTAGTCTACATTTTTGTAAGCAACGAAATTTCATATAAAATTAATTATAGTCTCCGCTGTGGGAAAATACTGTTAAGATAGAGCTACCAACCCTGGTCGAAATGAGCTGCATAAAAATAAAATATAAGTGTTCCCACTTTGTCGAAGTGAACTTAGAACATTTTAGAGTTTTTTTTTTTTTAATAATCTTTTATTGAATGATTTTTTTAAGCTATTGTGAATAATTAATTGTTGTCATTAGGTAATAAATGTTGGTTATTCTTTAATTCACAAAGGTTTGCATAAGTGCAATAAAAAGTTTGTTTAATAATCCTTGTTTTAAACTATTTCTTTTTGATTCTCGTAATAAACTTACTTGGTAATTAATATTTTTTAGTGTTTTTTTTTTTTTGAAATATTTTTTAATGTTTGAAAATGGAGGTAAATAAGTTGTCTTTTTTTTATAATCGGCGCACACTCAAGGATTTGTTTTTATGATCTCCCCTACGACCTACGAGGTAAATGAGCGAGGCTTACCTATATATAGGGACAGTGGAAGAAATGCGTAAACATGTGCATAAGAGAGAATAAGGCACAGGAAAATAGCAGACAGAAAAATTGAACATGACAATGGCAAGGTTAGAAGAAGGTGACAATGAGGAAGAAGAAAATTCTGATAAGAAAAACAAATAAGCAGATACAGAAAAAATATTCGTAGGTTGAAAAAAAGCGTTGAGCTGAATTTTAAAACAGTTCGATGATTAGAATGATTAGGAGTGGCAGATGTTAAAAATGGTGGCATTAAGGATGGTGTTAGGTTTAAAAATACAATAGTATATCGAGTTTTTTTTTTTTTTTTTTTTTATAATCTACCCGCGCTCAAGGGATTATGATTACCCTTTAAATGTTTCAACACAGCGCGGGCGTGATGTTAATGAAGAGAAAGAAGGATAGGAAAGATGTGTGGCACGATGTTCTGAGACTGTTGGTGGTTGTCTCAGATATTTTTATCTCCAGGGATGGCGGCTCAACTAGAGCGGAGAAATGCCGTGTCTTATTTCTATGTCACTTATTATTCACATTATTTTATTTGGTATTCATCCTTGATGGGCATACTAGTTCAACTCAAATACATGTTGTTAGTGTTATGCCTGAACAACATGTAATGAGTAAACCAGTAAACCCATTGATGACAATTTTAAGAAAGGTTTTAATGGAATTAAAGCGACATAGACGACGGCAGGGATCGAACCTGTGATCATGAAGTTGACAGGCGAGCACGCAACCATCGCGCCACGGCCACCCCGAAGTTCTTGTGAATCAGGAGAAATGGAGCAGAATACTAAATGGAATGTAGAGTTAACTAAGGGGGGTGATGTAGCACCTCCTCAGTAAACGCATTTGCCGAAAGGGATAAGAAAATACGCCAATTCTAAGGATTTCGAAAGTGCAACCTGTTTTTATTCAATTCCGAAACCAGAAATCATCAGAGAATTCAAACTAAAGTTCTAGCCACCGAATTATGAAGATTCGTTGTAAGAAGGCACACAAGGATAAAGATTAGTGCATCGATGTCTGTGTGGCTACAATGCACAATTTGTTCAAACAAATATCAGAACGGAGGAAGTTGTTATCAGTGATTCAGCGAAACTTCACAACTTTCGTATACCAGATACAACTTGGTTCGACTATCTGAAAAAGAGAAATCTATTTGTAAGCTTTTTACTACAATGATCCAATAACCATACAAATATAAATCTTAAGGCGCTTCACAAGAAGATCCAAATTGTTGAACAATTGGGGAGAAAGTCCTCTATAGATAATGTTACGAGTATCATAAGTGACCAACTAATGGTCATTTCATTCTCACTGAGATGCTATAAGATTCAGCTCCTTGAGCTGTTAGACCGGCTCTTTTGAACAAGTTGCATTCGCTGCGCAGCACGTACAGTTTTTTGTTATATTCCTTCAACATTCATCATTAATATAAATGAATCTCAAAATCCCCAAAAAATGTGTCTTTCAAAACAACAGCTTCCAATGTTCTTAACTGCAATAAGAGCTTCGAACCAAAAGTAACAAGTTTGTGCAATCCAGTAAGTCGTACATTTTATTTATTTTCAATGCAACTATTAAACTAACTATTAACTAAGAAATGTATAACTACGTATTACTTAGATACTTTTCCGGCTTCCCATCTACGAAGGGTGTTTGCCTAAGACACGGTGGCTTTCACTCCTCAAAATTTATACGTACGCCACATATAAAAATAGTACAAATAATCATGAAGAAAACAAAATAAAAAAAAAAGAACTACTAAGTCCCCAACCATTAAAATAAATATCAAAGGATAAACGACAAAATATACCTTCTTCTAAGTTTCACACCGGGCGCCATTTGTTGTTGAGGTAAAATTAAAATTATTACGCCGCGTCGTTATTACTATCAACATCATCATCATCCTACTATTGTCGACGTAAAATATGTGCAATTTCCACCCACTAGAGACCCCGTTTCTCGAAAATGAACCCCATACAATGCAGAATATGGTTCAAGTCCGTTTCTGAAGCTTACAAATACTCGTAGTTTTCATTAAAAAAAAAAAAGGAAAAAGCAAAACTATCTCCGAATATTCAGAGATGAAAAGAAATGGGTTAAATAGGATTCGTGTTGGTATTTTAGTTAGGGAGCTGGTGGCGGAAGCTTAAGAATATTAGTTTTTTTCGTTTAACTGGGAAAGTCTTAAAGTTTAACTCAAACAAAACTTCGGTCATTTATTAATTCTCAAGGCGATTTTTATCGAATAAAATAAAAAACTAATAATTTTAAGTAAAAGCCACAAGAAAGAGTTGTTCTGAGAGTTGAGATAAGTCTTTAATAAATAAAATTATCTAAATAAAATAATAAGGCGCATTATGAAATTTAAAAGTTCTATCAAGACTCAACTCAAATTGTATATACTACTGAAATCAATCAGCTAAGTACTGAAGGTTTAGAATTCGTCTTAATGGTATTTCCAAGGTCATTTAACCTTCAACTGATGATTCGAAGTATGTTCACCTGGATGGAATGAAAAAGCTCGCATACAATTTTCTGCCAGCAGCTCCTTATAAACATAATCGTAATGCAGCTGAACACAAGGGAAGCATGGGAAAAAACAAATTCATAATCCACGGTTATGCCACAGCATTTCCACAATCCGTACACCGCATATTCAAATGAAAATTCACATTGCTTCATTTCCATATATAGGAAAAACAAAATTTACAACAAAAAAAACTTACCCAAGCTATAGTGATGTTGATGATAAACATAAAGTAGGTACATTTTCCAGGTGTACCTGCACAAGAGCATGCGATGCTGATGCTGATCCCGCAGGGAGGCACAGAAGGGTTCTATCTCAGCGCAAGGGCTTAACCATCCATCCATCATGTACAACTAACTTGGTGGGAATTTGTAATATATGTATTTGGACAGCGACGAGCTGCTCCCGCTTTGCTCCCATTTTGAACTCAGTCAAGCGTAATGCACAGCAACAACCAAATAATAATAAATACAGATGTATGTAGGTGCAGAGTCACATATAGACTTTATCCAGTAGAAAGGACAAGAGATGGAGATACTGGTGCACTTCAGTTAAGATACACGGATATGCAATTGTTTTGGGACCACAGCATACAGAATGTGATGACGGGGGGAGTTTTGATGCAAATCTTATTGCCACAACACACACAGAACCATGAGTGCAGCAGAGGCAGAAATACATATTTTATACAGGACTCATGATGATTACACAGAAACAATTTCGCACATCGCCGTTATTTACTTTCATTGTAGCAATATACCAACTGACATTGTATTGTCAGGATTTATGCAAATCTTAACCCACAATCTCCAAAACAGTAGTTGATTTCTATGTTGGATTTTGTAAGATGAGTGTTTAAGTAATAGGTCAAAAAATCCAATAATAATTAACAGAATCCAAAAATTTGAATTTCCTCAATCTCATTCTGTTGAACAGAATCCACAATCGCGAAGGACCCTGCCTGTGTTCAATGTACATCGTGATGCATATGAAGAAGTATCTATTCTCCACTTCAGTTGCCTGAATACAAATCTTGTGAAAGCCTTTTGAAGTCTTCCAATTCGAGTTATCCCAATGGATGAAAATGTCGGTCGATTAAACTGATTTCAATGCATAAGGGTTTTCAATCAATGCCGTATCGCTTGGAAAAACCAAGCATAGAATTTGATCTACTAATAACATATGTACATAGTCTATATGATGTAACGAAAACGACATTTTTGGATCAAAAATGACTCCAAGATCACGAATCTAACAATTGCGATTATGAATTTTGGTACAAAAATACGATGTGCTATAAAAATATAAATTTTTTGCATATTTATCCCACGCCAAGCTGATAAATTATTTAAATAATTTTGAAGAATTTCATGACCAATCCCACATCTGATACTCGTACACAGAAAATTTGTATGTCAATAGCATACATCAAACATGAGGCATACTCGTAATTTACAAAAATTTGAAAAAAAGGAAGTGGTCCAAGGTGACTACCATGAGGAACTCCAGGCGTAAATTTTATGATATGAGAAACAAAATTCCCTAATTACACCAATCGAGTTCTGTCATTCAGGTGGTGGATATCCAATTCAGAAGTTATCCATGAATACCAAAATAACTGCAGCTTAGATACAAGAATTATGTAATATAGGGTCTTGTGAATAAAAAAAAAAAAGTTAAAGCTTTTTTTGGAGGAAGTTAAACACAACTAGTCATACCTTTTACTAGCAGCTAAAGCAAGACAATTCTAGCTTAAGCTTTTTTTTTATGTGAATAAAAAATGATAACGCTAAATAGCTTATGCTATAAAATTCTAGCTTAAGCTTCGTAATTTAAGCTGTTCGTTTTTTATTCATATGTTTCGACTAGGTAGCTTGAGTAGTGTGACCGAAAGGAAAGTTGTTTTACCACAATTTGTTACTTGTTATACAGGGCAAGTATTGGTTTCGGGTAAGAAATGTATTTATCATATCGTCCGTCAGTCTCTGCGCATATACGTCCTATTTTGGAGCTGTTCCCTCATATTTAATTAACAGCACGCATAGGTTTTTAGTACCTGCGTCATAGAATACTGAAAATAAGACCCAGTCAAAGCTTTCTAGACAGGTTGAAAAAATCTTGAAATTTTTGCAGTTTTAACTAAAATTTTCTAGTTTAAGCTATTTTTATTCATACAAAGTTAAGCTTAAGCTAAATGAATTTAGCGTTGGCTATTTTAAAATACGAGTAACTATTACTAGAAAACAGATTTAACTAGCTAGCTTAAGCTTATTTTTATTCACTAAAATTCCAGCTTTTACTTAAGAAGAACAAAAAGTTTTAGTTTTAGCTTTTTGTTTATTCACAAATTTCTTTTTTTATTAACTGTTATACA
This sequence comes from Philhelius festivus, assembly GCA_963931855.1. NCBI lineage: Eukaryota > Metazoa > Arthropoda > Insecta > Diptera > Syrphidae > Philhelius > Philhelius festivus. Next base: position 239,276,138 of record OZ007554.1, read on the forward strand.
TATTTCTTACAAAAAAAATTTAAGAAAAACTTCATAGTAGAAGGTATCTTGTGGTTGACAAAAAAATCTGAAAAATAATTTTTAATATTAATTTTCTTAAAAACGGTACAGCTGATTTTAATAAACTTCATTAATGTCGAAACTATTACAATGACTAATAGTACTATGAATCTCAAAAAAATATATAGTGGATTTAAAAACAAAAATTAAAATTTCACTATTTCGAAAACTATTTTTTAAATTTGTTGAAACTTGGCACGTAATAGTTTTTAACACTTTCCAAAAACTTAGAAAAAAAAAGTGTTTTTTTTACTCAAAAATAAAGGTACTTTCCGAACATAGTGTTGAAAAGTGTCTTTGGAAATTATATTATTTTGCTCAAAAACGACTCATATCATTTAAAAAAAAAATTCTGTGCCGCTTATTTTAATTGATTTATCATACAAAATAAAACAATTTAAGTTAAGACATTACTAACTTCACTGTTCTCTTGGAGCTAGAGGAGTTATGTATAGATTTTTAAAAAAATAAAACACAAGCAGATTGTCTAACAGATTCTTGCGAGGCGTTCGACAATTTTTCAAGCGGGTTAAGCATAAGATTAATTGCTTGACTTATTAAGTCGTTTTTTGATTAACAGATCCTTTTCTGTTAATGTTCTACTATCATTCAAAAAGTATGATAAATATGTAAATCTTTATTTACAAATTAAAGCGATATAATACATTATATATTTCAGTAAGGAATTACAAGCATGGCCTGAGTGCCGTCTCGAGTACCTAAGGGCAGCCATTTGGGTTCCATTCTTTTTTTATGCAACAGGCTCTGTCACCAAGCGTTCCATGCTACACCATTTTCTGCATTACTTTCCCAGCCGACATCTCTTCTTCTCTGATTTAGTAACAAATATTCATAAGTATTCATCAATCAATGTTTTGCCATCTTTAATAATATTATTTCAACCTAAAAGTCATCACCAGCAGATTGCCAACAAACTTTGAAAGTCATCAAGATAACTCATATTCACTAGGCACGTGAAGTCACAGAAAAATGTGAACTAATTCCAATTTACATTCATCGGCCTTACAGTTCACAATCAGTTTTGGCCCAAATAAAGCATAATAGGATCTGTATGTGTTAAGCGTTTAGCTTGGCAAACTGATTGCCACAAGGGGCTTTGTATCTGCCGATATATCAGATCATTCAGCCTGCGGTATTGGCATCAGAGTTTTGTACCAGCTGATCTAGCAGAACGTTTCGCCTGTTGTTATGTTAACCGTCAAGGGTCTTGTACCTACCGATCTATACCACAGCGGTCAACCTGCCGTTTTTTTCACCAGGGCCTTTGTACCTGCCGATATACCAGAGGGCTTAGTCTGCTGTTTAAAAACCACCAGGGGCCTTGTTCCTGCTGATGTACCAGTGCATTTAGCCTGCTGTTGTGAAGTGCCTTCAGGGGCGTAGTACCTGTCCACCGTTACCAGAACTATTGCAAGCAAATTTTCCCGATACCAGAACATCAGGAATTCCAATAAAATAAACCATTAGACTAAAATCCCATAAGACACAGATTATCAGAAAATATATTCCGAATCCTGAAACCGAAAACTTGCAGAAAAGATCTATCATTGTATTTGAATTAAGGGAATATTTTATTTTATTTGTTATGTATAAGAGTTGTTTCCTTAAAAAGATTTTTTGAAATACCTTTTATCTGAAGTTGGTGTTTCTTTAGAAAGATACTGGTGAGACCGGCGTGCAAAACCTCTAAATTCTAATATCAATAGCATTGTCAATTATAGAATTTTGTGCGTCAAAAACTAAATGCTGACTTCTGTCGTTAAAGTGCAACCCACCCCCATGCGGCTATCCATGAGAGGCACTTGTATTAAGGAAGCCAAACAGCTTTGAGTTTTCGGTATGTGCCTCATAGAGCCGTGCCAATCGTTTATTTTGAAAGATCGAATCAATAAATGATTGATTGGTTCAAGGATTCGATCTTTTGAATCATTCGCTCTTTCAATCAAAATCATATTTTATCCAGCCGTTTCGTTCCGATATAGTCCGATACGAAATGTTTTCAATCGTTCATTCAACAAATTTTTGTTTCCAATCGTTACCTTTTGAACGAGACTCAACAATGTGAGAATTAACGAAAATTTGGCTTCGTTCACGCCACCTTCATATACAATGGAAAATGATGAATATACGTATACATAATGTATACGAAAATATGTATGCGAAAAGCAACAATATTGCACGCTCATCAATGGCAAAAAACTACGTTAATAATGTTGGGCAAGAGGAAGAATCAACCTTATTGAAGATTTATAACAAAATCACAAGCTTAGAAGATAAAATAACAAGGTTAGAAGTTACAAATAAAGAATTTCTTAATTCCATAAAGGAATTGAAGGAAGAGAACGCTGAGTTGAAATCAAAAGTACACTCATTAGAAAGTAGACTCAATTGGCAACAACAAAGCTCTCTGAGAAATTGCATTGAAATTGCTGGATTAACTGATGTCGATGAATCAAACTCTTTTTGTATAGCCCAGAAAATCTTTCGTGATGCATTGGGTGTGGAAGTTAGAAGAGAAGAAGTAGATAATTGCTATGTTAAAAAAATTAAACAAAGTAAACACAATTATGACACTGATCGTTCCCACTCAGTTTCCAATAACAAAACCATCATCTGTGTAAGGTTTACTGATTTTGCGCTCAAGCAAAAAATTATGTCAGAGAAATTAAAAAAAAAACACAACATGAACACTAATATATTGGATGACAGCGGTACGAGAAAAAAGTTGGACATTTACATCAATGATGCTCTTACCAAGTACACACAGGCGTTGTTTATACAAGCGAAGGAGATGAAGAAGATGAAGGGCTTTAAATATCTTTGGTTTAAAAACAATAGAGTTTTACTGAGAAAAGCTGAAGGTGGAAATGTCATTGCCATAAGATCTTTCAATGATCTTTCAAAAATATAGTGCTTTTTATGCACTTGCTTTTTGTAAGTAAATAATTACTTTTTTTTTTTTATTATTATTAATGAATTTTGAAGATCTTATCGATGATGATATTTCCATCTCAAATCCAATCTCAGATGTTGAAAATGTATTTCTGAATAAATCTTTTTGTAATGAGAAACTTTTTTGTATTCATCAAAATGTAAGAAGTTTGAGAGAAAATTATGCGACTTTTGTATCTCACCTCGAAGCTTTTGCTTCTAAACCTGATCTAATTTTTGTAACGGAAATTTGGATTTATGATTTTGAAAAAGATGATTATTATTTGCCAGGTTTTAATTTTTTCATAAATTCAAATGAAAACTATGCTGCAGGAGGTGTTGGTTGTTTTGTAAAAGAAGATTATAATTGTTCTGCCACTAAATTGGACTTTTTGAGTGCTGATGTTTTAAAGATGTCCTTGAAATTGAAAAATGAAAACTTTGTTATTTTGTGTGTTTATAGATTACATAAGTTCAGTTTGTTGATGTTTATGGAAGAATTTTCTACTCTGCTTGATTTTGAAAAAACTAAAAACCTAATTATACTTGGAGATTTTAATATTAATATCCTAGATAATAATCCCATTGCTTGCAAGTACTTGGATTTATTATCTTCACATGGGTTAGTTTCTTTTATAAATGAACCCACCAGAATCGATTCTGGTACATGCCTAGACCACATTCATGGTCGTTTTACTAACATTTCTGAGGAACAATGTGATAAATGTGTTTTTGATCTCAGAATAACTGATCATTCTATGACAGGTTTGCTAGTCAACGTACCTAAATTTAATAAAACCACAGTCAATAAACCAAGCAATTTAAAAACCAAAATTGACTTAGTAAAACTCAAGTCACTTCTTTGTTTCGAGTCCTGGAATGCGGTATACTCAGAAATAGAACCCTTAAAATCTTATGATTCTTTCATGGTTATCTTAAATAAATATGTTCAACAAAGTACATATACAGTACAACTAAGAAACTCATATATTAAACTTAAGCCCTGGATAACAGATTCATTATTACGGAAAATTAGAAGCAAAAATAAACTCAGAATTCAATCTTCTAAGCATCCACAAAATATACATCTCAAAAATAAATATAAAACTTTGTGCTCTCATATTAAGAAAGAAATTCCCTTATGTAGAAATAAGTACTATAAAAATCTATTTCAATTATCGAAAGGTAATATCAAGCAAGAATGGCGGATAGTCAATAATATTTTAAGAAAGTCTCCAATTTCCAAAAAACATATTAAACTTATGGATAATGATTTGATTTTATCTGATAAACTCAGTGTAGCTGATAAATTTAATTCTTATTTCGCTACAATAGCAGATACACTCAAAGCTCAATTAAATCATGCAGTAGGACCTCTTTGTAATGGTATAGGTAATGAAAATGATAATGTTGAACCCTTTCAAAGTAATAGTTTTGTATATGAACAAATAACAGCTTTGGAACTTTTAAAAGTTATTGGGTCCCTAAAAAATTCAAATTCTTGCGGTTTTGATGGGGTTTCAAATAAATTGCTCAAAAATATATCTTGCTTTATTATAGATGTTCTTGCTTTTATTTTTAATATGAGCATTTACTCTGGATGTTTTCCAGACGGTCTTAAATGTGCTGATGTGATACCTCTTTTTAAGAAAGGTGAACCGGATTGTGTTCAAAACTATAGACCTATTTCGCTTCTGCCTTCGGTGAGTAAAGTTTTCGAAAAAGTAATTAAAAACAGGATCATGAAGTTTTTGAATAAAATAAATTTTTTTAGCTCGGTACAGTTTGGTTTTCAGAAAGATAAATCCTCTGAAGATGCTTTATTAGATTTCTGTTCACAATTATACAATAATTTAGACAACAAATTAATTACAGCTGCTCTCTTTGTTGACATAACCAAGGCATTCGATATGGTTAACCATGATATTTTGCTAAAAAAAACTGTATAAGGCTGGTTTTCGGGGGTTCATTTTAAAATGGTTTAAATCTTACTTGACTTATAGGACTCAAAGAGTAAAAATAGATGAAATTAGAAGTGGTGTAAGATTTATGGACATAGGTGTGCCACAGGGCTCTGTGTTAGGGCCTATACTATTTCTTATCTATATAAATTCTCTTTTTAACTTCCCATAGGGAGTTATTGTAATCGGTCCGATTTGTCAAATTGGAATTTTTGACATTTCTCGACGTTTCAAGGTCCCTAGAGGCTATATCAATCATTTTTAGAGAGATGTCTGTGTGTGTGTGTGTACGTACGTTCGTACGTTCGTACGTTCGTACGTTCGTACGTCCGTACGTTCTTGTACCATTTTTCGTCGTCGATATCTCAAGAACGCGTAAAGATATCGACTTCAAATAAATTTTGTTTAATAGATAATAACTTCAAAAGAGGCTGAAAGGGCGTTTATTAAAATTCAGTGAGTAGTTTTTTCACTATAACGGTTTAAAAAAAAAGTAAAAATTTTGGTTAGTTTCAAATATCTCACGAAAAAATAATGCTATTGACTTCAAATAAAATTTAATGTACTCATTATAAGGTCATACCGATTTGATATGAATATGGAAAAAAATTAACTTACCGTTATTTTTTTAAATTAAAAAAACTGAAAAAAAAAATTTCATAACCCAGATATTCTAAGAACGGAAAACAATTTGAAACTCAAAATAATTTTATTTTACGAAAAATAATGTGTTTGACAACTGGTGAAAATTTCAAAAAAAATCAGTATACATTTTTTTTACAAAAAATAAAAAACTATATAAAATTCTATTGAAAATTGGTAAAAATTGTTTTTCGACTCAAATTTCTCGAGAACTAGTAGTGATATTGACTTCTAATTTAGTTTATTTTATACATAGTATAATTTTGTACAATTGGTAAAATGTTGGCAAATATTGAATTAATAGTTTTTTTTAAATAAAAAAAACTATTAAAAATTCTAGTTAAAACTAGTTAAAATTGTATTTCAAGTCGAATTTCTTGGGAATGAACACCGATAGTGCCTTCTAAAGTATGTTGTTTTATACATCGATACCTTCCCGTAAGAATGTATACTAAGCAACATTTCTAAAATTGTTCAGGAAACGAAAAAAGCGAAGAAAGTTCTAGTTGAATCATAGTGTGCTAAGAGACAATTTTGGTTAAACTAAGTGACATCTAACAGATTTTTTTTGCTCACGATCAACATCAACAATCTGAATTTCAAATCTCTTTAAATAATTAAAATGCTTTTCAATCTTAAAATAATGTTTGTTTGAATTTTACAGCTAAAGTTTGTTTGGCTGAAAATTTGGTTATTTGAAAAAAAAAACTAAATATAAAGTTTTCAAGACCACAAATGGGAAGTTATCAGTGTGGGTCGCACTCAGCCTCTTTTTAGTCTTAGTTTTAAAGGCGTACTTAAAGCTTTCGCTGACGATATAGGTTGTGTATACGGCCAAGTTAGTTTTTTAGATCTAGTTTCGGATATTAATTGGGATCTTAGTTTATTAAGAGTATGGTTCGCTGAACATAAATTAGTTATTAGCTCAAAAACAAAAATAATGTTTCTTAGTTTGTCTTGCCAAAACAGCTTAGATGTGGATATTAGCTATCATGCACCAGAATGTAGAAGATTCAAATTAACTAACTGTGCTTGCAACTCTTCGCCTAGTTTTTCGGAAAGTGTTGTTTGTTCCAAAAATTGCTTTTCAATTGAACAAGTTAATGAGTTCAAGTACTTGGGATTAATTATTGATTCTAATTTGTCATTTTCTAACCACTCTGTTGCTCTAAGAAAATATTTTCGCTATACACTAAGACATTTTTTTTATTTGAAAAAAGTGTGTTCTTCTAAACTATTAACTACAATATATTACGGAGTTTTTCATTCAAAGCTGCAGTATGGTATCTGCTGCTGGGGTGGTACATACTATAACAAGATTCAACCGCTTTTAATTCTCCAAAAATATATAGTAAGAAATATCTGCAATAAAAATCGTCTCCATCAAAGTTTTCTTCTGTTTCGAGATTTGAATATTCTTCCAATTCGTCATCTTTACTGTTTCAAAGTTCTCAAGGCTTTTTTTATGAGATCCGGTAATATAAACTTTAGGATTCTGGACAATCATAATCTTCGCGGTAATTCTTTAAATTTAGTTACAGTACCAATCTTTCTTACTACTGCTTTTAGAAATTTTTACTCTGTTTCATCGTGTCGCTTATTTAATAAACTTCCTTTTTCTGTGAGAAATCTTAGATCAGCTAGTATATTCTTGAAAGAACTTAAGACCTGGTTATTTAATTTTGAATTCAATAGTATAGAAAATTTCCTTAATGTTCAAGAGTAGATTCTACATATTATCAACTTTCTGCATGCTCTCAAACTTCAAAAATTATCCAGTTTACTTTTTCTTGTTTTTGTTGCTTCTCTAGGATAATTAAAATATATTTTACTTTTTTTTTTTCTTAGTTTTTTATAATTTGGAAATCTTAAAAGGGTCACCCCACCCATAATTTTGTTTATGTTTTGAATTATTTATATGGAAAATGGGCATTTAACACTATTTTATTTTAAAATATAAAATGTCACTTATGTTTCTCTTTAAAACTAATATCGAAATATAATTGATATTGTATTTTATAACCTGTATCTTGAGAAATAAACTTACATACATACATACATACATACATAATTTTGTTTCATTTCCATTCCTATTTGGTATTCTGAAATGACTGAGAATAAGTTGAATGAACGAAACATAACTTTTTTCATTAAATTTTTAGTTGCGCAACTGCTTAGTTCGAGCAACTTAAAAGTTTGTGTTTTGACACAAACTAAACGATGGCCTAAAATGAGTTCGCTATTTTGTGTAACATATAATTATATGCGCGCGGACATTCAACCAAATAGTTCATCTGTTTTCTATAAGCAACCAAACAGTTGTGCAACTAAAAATTGAATGTGCGCGCCTAGCCTAAGGGGCCAGTTATAGCTATCACTGAAAACCATCATTGAAACACAAATCAGTGGAACGGTGGAATATTTTTTGAGAATCGGTTATAGCAATCAATAATTTCGCCGTCATTGAAAAGATCTGTCATTGAAAAGATCTGTCGCTTGAATGTTTGCTAAATTACAAAGACAAACTGAATAGTTTTTTGAGGTTAGAGTTGATCATTGAAAAAAAAAAACTGACACATAAGAATAGAAAGAGAATCGAACACAAATCATTTGAATGAACCTATTGAAAATTAAAAAAAAAAACGCTATACCTAAAAAATTTTAATTTTTTTTGTTGTTGTATAAATTCATATTATCTTCACACTATATTTTTTTAGCTCAAACTACTAAAGAATTTGCTTGATTCATTTCCAAAATAAATTTAACGCTTCTTAGCATTTTTCACTAAAAATACAGATGTTTTTATATTAATAAATTTTTTAAGAGTTAAAATCTCTCAAACAGAAGGCATTACAGTTTTTGTTTGCTGAGGTTTGAAGGCTATTTACTAATGCTAAGCCATGGTAAATCCAGCTTTGAAAAACATTCAAGCTCCGCATAACCCTTTCAATAAGTTCCAAAAATTAACTGCTGAAATTCCAGTTAACAACTTTCGTATTCAAAAAAAAAAAATCGCAATAAATATTACGTTGACACCCGAAGTGCTTTTCCATTAAGAAAAACCGCTTTACGTACACGAATCGTGTATAATGGAAATGGAGTGAACAACATTGCTTAACCATACCCAGCGGGGAAGCAGCAGCAGCATTTTTCCCATAGTTCGTCGTCGTCATTTCAATTAAATTCATCGCACCTTCGGGTTTTTTTGGTTCTTCTTCGCAGTTGCGGTAGTTCGTTCTTCGATAAGTAAAAATAATGGCAGCATTTTTTTAATAAAAGCTCTGTTGATGCCAGAAACTCACTTTACTCCAACATAACTATACTTCCTACTGTTACACCAGAAGTTGCAAGTGTTCCACTTTATTCTTATGGCTATAAGGCTATTAAATTGTGCCTTCACACAACAAACAACAAAATTACCTACGCTGTTTGACGTGGGGTTGTGAAATATTGATTCTTACGTCAAAATTATAATAAAATTTGATTGAAAAGCGTTCAGCGACAGTTTAAGATTTTTGCGATATTAAAATTTTCTTACTTTGTTGGGGGGTTTTCTTGTGAACCTAACCTACCTGCAGATCTTGGCTATAGCTCCTTATTTCAAGGAAAATTTGTTCATGGGACTTATGAGAGGAGTACCTTTTCAATATGGGGCTTCTTTTATGGTTTATTGGTTACTGCCATTCTTTGTTAGCTGCGAAACCTCCATCAAAGAAATAAGTTAAGAAAGTTGACAGTTTCTGGCAAGGTAGTTATTTTAAAGCAAAATTTAACGAACTGAAAAACCCACCAGAACCGCTTATTCTTCTGGTGGCTTTTTTATGGGTTCTTTGTCGTTTGGGTTCGATTGTGAAAATATAAAATTTTTAGATGGTCTTGAAAACTCCAAGACATTCAAGTTTTCAATCGTAAATAAGACATTCTGATAATTATAGTCGAACTAAAAGTCGGAAGATTATTCCATTGTGTGGCACATAACAGAGCAGGTTGGAAATATATTGCGTTCTAATACTGCAAGACCCGCATGAGAATTTGCAAAAAATTTACATTCATAAAATTTAATTGGCCCTATACATGTAGGTAGAGTCTCAAACTTAATTTTGCACAAATTGCAATGGCAAATTCTCGTTTGAAAACGGAGATTACTTTTGATTTTGATGGGTTGGTGATTAGTTGGGACTATACATCGATGGTGGTTAAGTTCCTACTGAGTCAAAAGTTATGCTGAGATGCTTTTCTCTCGGCTGTGTTCAGGGTATTCCAAAGTGCCTGGACACATTGACGGAAGATCGCAATGCCTCACTGCGCACTTTGTGGCTACACACAGAAATAAACGTACTTGGTGATGCAAGAAAATTGACAGTAGAAGAACAGTTGGAAAGTAGAACACGGCATATTGCGAAGTAAATACCTGGACACATTGACGCAAGTGCACATGAAACTTGCATGAACATAAGAGAGAATGATTTTTAATAAGAGGGAAAGAGATGGACTGAAGTTATCGGCTCGACGCCAAAATAAAAATGTAATTACCTGTCAAAATTGGAACGATATTAGAACGGAACTTGATTCACTGCTCAGATTTTCATAATAAATTATGAGATTCGTGCAGAATTTTTATTTTTCAGTCCATCTCTTTCCCTCTTATTAAAAATCATTCTCTTTCTTTTATATGTTCATGCAAGTTTCATGTGCACTTGCGTCAATGTGTCCAGGTACAAAGAAACTCGGATATCGGATTACGAAGGAAAGAATCTCTAATCGTTTACCAAATTTTTATATATACATTTGTGGGATAGAGAATCGAACTCAACGGACAGCATTGACTATGTAATATGTATACCAGACAAACAGCACTGACAATACACATACTAACGAACGAAAGAACGAAAGACAGGGGAATGGGAGACTGCGTCAATTCCATCGAAACCACTTTCGCTTAATCATTTTAACATAGAGTCAGTCCTTTGTAAAACTTCGTATAAATCGGTCGTTGCTGCTCCTCGTAATAAGATAATTTCTATTCAAACAAATGAAATAAAATACTTAAAGGAACCTAGACGAAAACTCTATTTATTCTTTCGGATAGTAGACTATATTGTGCGGTAAGAGCCATACCCCACACTTATATAATATTTTATTTCAACCAAATAAAGATTTTAACAACCTAACAATGTCATTTAAAATTAGAGACAGTATTTCATATCTATTTTATGAATACCCTTATGATGTTAAGCCTAGTGCGAGCATTCAGGAAAGTAGGATAAGATTTGGAAGGAGATACCGATGTCCATTGGTTCTAAATGTCTGCCCATTGCAATGAGTGGGAAATATTGAGCCGGTTAAAGCATTCTACATTCGTGTAGTGTGGTTAAAAAAAGAATCTCTGCACTTGACCGTATGTCCGAAATTGGGCTCAAGGGTAAACTGATGAGCATTCCTAGAGCTACGTGTATTACGGTTGAGTTGTTTGAGGGGAGGAATGCAACTGGCTATTTCATTAGGGGACTATTTATGAAAATAGCGGTAAGATAATGATAGACATGAAACATTGCGGCGGTGCTCGAGAGATAGAAATTTTTCAGTTAGATAACGGTCGCCTATCATTTTTAAAGTTATGTTTTTAATTCTGTGGGTCGAATTTCGGAAGGATAAAGGCTTTATATATTACAGCCAAATCGGAAGGAGTAAAAAACTTCTTGCATCGGCGGAGAAAAACTAAACACTTACAACAGCGACTTCAAATACGTGACCAGTCCACAAAAGATGGTTTGTGAAACACATACCTAGTACTCAAAACTGTTCAGTCTCTACGCTGCAAGTGTAACCCATGAATAGTGGCATTGAGGGAGGGTTACGCTTTAGCGTCAGTAAACAGCATTGACTTTTCGAAGAATTAAATTCTATATCGTTGTTAATTTTTTTTGAATCTAAAAATGAATATGAAAAGTTGAGGGTATTGTCGTCAACGAAATAATTTAGTGGATTAGAAGTTTCAGACAAAAGACCATTTATGAACATAAAGAAGAGTATCGTAGACAAAACGGAGCCCTGGTGGCCTACCTTTATAAATTTGAGTTACAGGAGTAAGATCTGCCCCAAAATTTGTTAAAAGTGGACCGAGGACAATCGTTAGGAATCTAATTCTAGCCCCAGACTAGCCCAAGGAAATATCATTTAAGCCCGCTGTTTAAAGAAAGAGGGGATAATGAGAAATTCAAAATAAAAACAGTGTTCTCTGTTAGGTACAATCAGTAATATCTTATTTAAAAAAAAAAAAATGTTATTGAAAAATAGATCGTAAAAATTTATCGAAAGAAAATTTTTTTTTATCATGATTCTAGAAGCCGTTTTCGAGAAAAATACGATTTTTGAAAACCATTTTTTTTTTAGTTTTTAACATTTGTATGGTGGGTACCTTTATTTTAAGATAAGATATTTTTTTCTTAAATCTTGCAGGACTGTATTGAAAGTTTTTCAACTGTCAAGTTTTAAGAAAATCGAGCATGGGGTTTTAAAAATATTGAGTTTTGAAAAAAAATTTTAATTTTTCTTAAAAATCCAAAAAAAAGTTGTTTTGCAAAATTTGAATAAGAAATACAATCCAAATTTTTGGTTGTACGGTTTGTGGGAAAATCAAAAACAAAAAAAAATGGTTCTATTAAAATCTATTTTTGGGACATTTTTTTTTTTTTCAAACATAATAAAAAATATCTTACAAAATTTGGAATGACAGCTACCGTTATTTTTGTTTAAAAAAAAAAGGTTGGTAGAAAAAATAAAAAATGATATCTACCAAATTAAAAAAGGAAATGCACTACTGGGTCGCACGAACTTGCTCTTATGTAATAGACTAGGAATTTTAAAAACGAATGTTATTGGAGAAAACTGTTCATAAGAATAAAATTTATTTTTTTAAACTCTTTTAGTAATAAGAGACAAAAACAGAATCCTATGCAAATATGAATTTATGCAAGAACAAAAATTATAAGTCGTTGTAGTGGATTCTTAAAATAAAGCTTTTATATACAAACTTTTTCAAGTTCGAATAAAAATTAAATTTACAAACAAAATATTAAGCCATTTCTGAGATAACGAATTTTCAAAAATAGAAAAAATAGATTTTTTTTTCAAAACTTCAAAAAATATTTATTTTAAAGTTTTGAAATGCAATGTGTCTTAGACTTCTTAGAAGCTTCTCAATAAAAATCTTATTAAGATCCGTTATGTGGATAATGAGAAATTCAAAATTCGAAAAAATGGTTCTATGGTAGGTACAAGCTGTAATTTATCTTAATTTAATTTTTTTTTACTAAATTAAAGATCATAAAAATTAATTGAAAGAAAAAATTGTATCAAAATTCTAGGTGCCGTTTTCGAGAAAAATACGATTTTTGAAAACCATTTTTTTAAATTTTTTAACATTTGTATGGTGGGCACCTTTATTTTTAGGTAAAATAAATCTTTTTTTTTCACATCTTGTAGATTGTATTAAGAAACTTTTATTTATTGAAAAAAAATCTAGCATGGAGTTTTCGAAATATTGAGTTTTGAAAAAAAAATTTGAAGTTTTTTTTAAAAAATCCAAAAAAAATTGTTTGGAAAATTTGAATACACAATTTTATTAAAGTTTTTGGGAAGACTTAGCAAAAAAAAATGATTAAAATCGGTTGTAGCGTTTTTGAGAAAATTAAAAACAAAAGAAAAAAATGAAATAAAATTTCGAAAAAAAATCGTATGGCAGGTACCGTTATTTCTGGTCTTCAGAAAAAAATGTGTGGGGGAAAAATATTAAAAATGATATCTACCAAGTTTAAAGAAAATCAGCCGAGGCGTTTAGGCTGTAGCCGAACCGATAGATAGACAGACGGACAGAATTGTGAAACCCACTTTTTTAGTCTTCGCTTTCATCGTAATGTCAACTTTGATCAAAATCTCGAGTTCGATTTTTTTACGAATGCATAACTTGCCTTATAGTACCTATAAGTCGCAAGTAAAACTTGGTTGTCACATTTTCATTTGAGTGTTTATAAACCTGAAAAACTAAGCCTCAAAGGTTAGTAGCACTTGCATAGCGACATCGAATTTAGAGTTAGGTCTAACTTTGATTTCGATGTCGATGTTACTGTGTTAATGTGTTATGTATTCAAAACCAGTGGCTTTAAAAAGAGTGGTTGTCAAAGTTGCTGTGCCAATCTGTTTCTCGCTTCAAGTCTTGAGTTTTTAATCGATAGTTCTCATTACTAGTCCGCTTTCAGTTGTGTGGTAGGAAGGTCACGGTAGGATCCAAGAGGGGTCAATAAAGCTCAGAAAAGAAATTTCAAAGTATTTGAGTAGTTTTATTTTATATTTCAGTGACAATTTCTATAGATGAGTGACTTCGTCCGCAACATACAGTAGTGTTCTTCAAAAACCTCTGCCATTGAGTCTGAACTGAAAACTCAAATTGGACAGAGTATAGCTAGTACGGGATTAACTAATTTGCTTCGATCATGCCTCATCAATTCGAAAGTTAACTTTAGTGTAATCTTTTTTTTACTTATCTATTTTGCCCATTTATCTAAACGATGGCCAACGGTCACACTGTTTATACAGATATTCAACACTAAAAGATTGGGAAAACCTTTGGTATATCAGATTTCAACTGCCTGCCGAAATTGTTTTAAAAATCGTCAATACAAATGCATTTCAGTCGTTAATGTCAAAATGATTGGGGAGACATTAGCTCAATTTTTCGTAAGAGTTCTAATATTATCATTATTGTTTGTTACTATTGATCTACGAGATTATGTATTTCATACTGTTGTAGAGCAATCAACTCTGGCACTCTATCTCAGATCTTATTGACTTTAACGGAACACCATTTCTCAGAACCAGCGGAATTTTAGCTAGAGTATAACATTTACAAACTAACTAACTACCGTCTTTTATGGGCATTCTGCGCTACATGCAATAAAGGTCACTTGTGGAGGGTAAGCAACTCACTGTCTATGCATAACTTTGGGTAGGTAACCTTGCGTCATAATATCTTTCGACATTTATCCTTGATCTCATGGAATCTACCAACCGCTTAAGTTCCAAATCTATCAACATCAATAAAAATGAGCTCTATAAGTTATAAAGCGTAATTTTATTCCATTTTTTTTTTTAAGTTTTATTTTAAAAAGGTTAAAAAATAGCTAAAGAGGATTATCAGATAATCACGGAAGCTGGTTCTATTGTATTGAACCCATTCTGCTTTCTCCTATTTACAAAAATTATCCCTATTTAGAGGGATTACTTACAATGGAGAAATTCAGCTCACCTCCATCCAATTCGACAACTGTGAAAATTATTTTCGAAAAATTTAATTTTACACTAACAAAGTCCCCATCCCAAATTGACCTGACTAAGGCTAGGACCGCACTTGCGATTTCAATCGCACGATTTTTTAGTCGCAAAAATAGAACACATGAATTTAAATGAGAATGAACGCACTTGCTACCAACAAATCATGACGATTTAAAAGTCGCAATTTGTTTCATTTTTCTTGCGATGCGATTGTCGTAAGCTTAAATGAAACAAATGTTCTCAAATGGATATGCCCACACTTGCGATTTAAATTACTGCGACTTAAAAATCGTAGTCGCAAAGAGAAATGGGCATGCACGCACTTACGATTTTTAATCCACGATTTTTTAGTCGCAATGAATAAGACATATGGCGTTAAATGTGAATGCACGCACATGCGACTTAAAAATCGTAGTGATTATAAAAATGAAACAAGTTCTATTTTTTCAAGCGATTTTTCTGTCGCTACTTATTTGTAGCAAATGCGTGCACTTACATAAGAAGTAGTGTGTTTCATTTTTTGCGATTTAATAATCGCGCGCAAAATAATCGCAAGTGCGGTCCTAGTCTAAGGCTAGGACCGCACTTGCGATTTTTTGTCGAAGCGATTAAAAAGTCGTAGTCGCTACAAATTATTGTCATGCACGCACTTGCGATTTTTTTGCGCGCGATTATTAAATCGCAAAAAATGAAACACACTACTTCTTATGTAAGTGCACGCATTTGCTACAAATAAGTAGCGACAGAAAAATCGCTTGAAAAAATAGAACTTGTTTCATTTTTATAATCACTACGATTTTTAAGTCGCATGTGCGTGCATTCAGATTCAAGGCCATGTGTCTTACTTTTTGCGACTGAAAAATCGTGGATTAAAAATCGCAAGTGCGTGCATGCCAATTTCTCTTTGCGACTACGATTTTTAAGTCGTAGTAATTTAAATCGCAAGTGTGGGCATATCTATTTGAGTACATGTGTTTCATTTAAGTTTACGACAATCGCATCGCAAGAAAAATGAAACAAATTGCGACTTTTAAATCGTCATGATTTGTTGGTAGCAAGTGCGTTCATTCTCATTCAAATTCATGTGTTCTATTTTTGCGACTAAAAAATCGTGCGATTGAAATTGCAAGTGCGGTCCTAGCCTAAGATGGAGAAAAAATATCTTCGACTGACGCACTTACACGTTCCACTTATTTCCAATCTTACACAAAAAAAATTGACTTCAAGTTTAAAGTTAGCTTTCCCTAAGACCTTAGACCTTAGTTCAATTTTAGGGAATCACTTAACAAAGTCACGTTCTTTTTATTTGCAAAGGTATTTTAGTTTGAGCTCTCGCCCGTTTTCTTGCTACGTTATGCACTCAGCCGTTTTACTTTAGATGATTGAAATTACTAATATTGACATATCTGTCGCAAATAGTTACATGCCTTGTCGGAAAGTGTATTTTCTGTATCGCTTGTTTATCCGATTTTTGCTTTTCGTGAATCGCCTGTCACACGATTGTCTATTGAAAACCAGCTTTTGTTGATTTTTAGAGATACTTTAAGAGAAGGCCTCTAGCTTCCGGATTTGAAAAACATTCTGCCACTATTTTGGAGTCGCAGTTGAAAAGGAAGGGCTGATGAGGAAAAAAGGAAAATAAACGTGCTGGTGAAAGCTATTGTGGTAAAATTTATCGGAATAATCTCTGCTCCTAAAAGGATAAAAATGAGGAACCATCTGCTAGACTTAGGATGACAGACAAACGTTGTTGTAATCTTGTAGTAAATGTGGATTCTCTACTTATAAGAACTAATGGGAAAAATCCTTTTTTATTCACTTGCCATTTGCTCAACAGGTTTTTAATGTCGAAATTGATGACGTGCCCTGCATTTGTATACATCAAAAACAAAAAAAACTCGTAATTAAGGTGAATCTTAGATCTCGTTTTAAGTAAATTGACAGTATTATCCGAAGAAGCCGGAGAGATATGTTTCTGTCAAGCATTCGATCTCAGAGTTTTGAATGCCTGAACTAAATCCTAATATGCATGGATTTTGGTTGAGTAACGAACTTAAATATAACTACCTATCAGTTTCCTGTGACAACTCCTTTATAGTACGACACATTTTTGAAATATATTAATACTTACCCACAAATTCGGAATTTCAGTAGGTCAACGAATAAAAACCAAAGCTTACATACAAGGAAATGATAAACAGGATAAACTGCTTACGGTCTAAAATGGTTATATCATAACATAAGCGTTTCTTAAAAAACGAATATAAAAAAAACTAAAAAAAAAACTGATACCTTCCTATTTAAATAAAGCAAACAAAATCATGCAAATGTAACCAAAATACTCAGGAATGCCATCCACATGTCAAACATTTTCCATAATGATTGCAAATGATATCGGATTGGTTTATATGATTGAATCCTGCCATTTCTACGCACAATCTTTCATCCTTTCTGACATATTGAAATGTGGCACGAACAATAACACACACTCGCATTTGAAATACACGCTTGTTGTACAATATTGGATTTCCTTTGATTTCCGTTTGTCTTCCCTGTCATTGCCAATATTGTATATCACATCTACCCTAAAAAGGAATCCAAGCCAGTAGGAACTACAAAGAAGCTGTGAAGAGAAAAAAAAGTGGAGACAGAATAAACTGACTCACAGTGGGTATAGAATGTACTAAATTAGATTCTGATAAAGATGTTTATTTAAGGAAATAGAATGAGTGGATAATATCCTTGAAGAGGCAATCCATAAGGATTGCTTTGACTGATGGTTTTCTGAAACATTATGAGAGAATTTGCTTTTTATTATGAGTGACATGTGGCTTCGTGGAACTGTTATACCTTCATTTTATATATATTTACAATCTCATTTCGCAAAATATTTGCTGAGGATATGAACTCTATTTGAATAATATTAGTTATATGATTGCCAAAGATAAAAATAAAAACAACACATTGATATAATTTTCTGATTAAAATGTGTCTCATGTTGGGCGCCATTTAATATAACATAGTAAATATTCTTACAATCTTGTAAGAAATCTGATAAACTTCAAAGAAATAATGTTAATAGAATTATTCAAAGCAAAATCATAGCTTAAGATTATATAATAATTATTAATAATTAAAAAATCAAAAATGATGAACTTTCCTTGGTATAAAAATGTCAAAAGTGAAAATAAATTTCATCTCATATTACATTCAAGACAAAGTGATGTAAATATGAGGTATGTTGTTTTTGTAGTAAAAATATTTTACCTCCAAGCGGTAAGGTATATCACAACAAAAATCATAATTGTTAAATAAGAGAGACAAGTTCTCATTACTCTGTGGGTAACTAGTGATCCATGGAAAGTAAAGAGATCTTAAAGCACGGTAGTTCTAACTTTACTACTTACTTACTTAATTATCCGTCTCCCGATCCATGGAGGGTCTCTGCCTCAGATATTACAGTCTTCCATCGGTTGCGATCCCTCGCGAGCTCCCTCCAGTCGTTGAGACTAAGTGCTCTTGCGTTTGTAACCGCCTGACCCTGTAGCGGAGGTTCGGTCTTTCTCGTTACCTCGAACTTGGGGGCTGGGATTTGAAGATTTTCTTGGCTGGAGCGTTTCTGTCCATTCGCTCGATGTGACCGAGCCAGTGTAGTCGACATGTTTTGGCACTTTTGACTACATCCACATCTTAGTACAGCTCGTATAATTCACGATTGAATCTTCTTTCCCATTCGGCCTCTTCGCATTTAGGACCAAATATCCTTTGAAGAATTTTTCTCTCGAAAGTGCCCAGTATCAATTCTCCTTTTTTACTTATCGTCTAGCACTCGGCGCCGTAGAGTAGGACTAGTAAAATAAGGGTTTTGTATAGCGTGCACTTAGTCTTTCGAGAAAGGAGTTTTGAACCCATTTGTTCGACCAAACCGAAGTAGCAGTGGCTCGCTAGGGTTCGCTAGGGTAAACGCTAGGTGAACTCGTTGACTAACTCGAAATTACTGCTTCCAACACTGACGTTTTGTCCTAGGCGATGGACAGCTGAGGCTTTGTATGTTGATAGCATATACTTTCTTTTGCCCTCCTTAACTTCAATAGCTGTGAACACTTCTAGCACAGTTCGCTTGGAGCGGCCGATGATGTCGATGTCATCCGCATAGCCAAGCCATTACGAAGACTTATTGAAGATAGTGCCTTTCAGGTTAACACCACTCTTGCGCACTATCTACTCTAGGACTAGGTTGAATAAATCACATGATAGCGCATCTCCTCGTCTGAACCCTGTGCATGTCTGGAATAGCTCGGATGAGCTGTTGCCCATTTGCTCGTTGCACCGAGTATTTTTTAATGTCAGTTTTTTTGGGATCCCGAGTTCCGACATCGCCAATAGAAGCTCTTGGCCATTTATGCTATCATATGCGGATTTGAAATCGATGAAAAGATGGTGGGTCTCGACTTGAAATTCGTTGGTCTTTTCCAGGATTTGCATCAATGTGAATATTTGGTCTACGAGTATCGTTGATCTGTCTAGCCTGAAGTCACACTGGTATGTGCCGATCATAGTGTTGCAGAAAGGTTTTAGACGCTCACATAGTACGGTGGATAGGATCTTGTAGAAAACATTAAGCAGGGATATGCCTCTGTAGTTTTTGCAGAACATAGGATTGCCTTTTTTGTAGATTGGGCATATGGAGCTATTTGACCGGTCGTCGGGCATATTTTCCTCCTCCCAAACTCGATTGATGAGCTGATGCATGCACCCCATCAGCACATCTCCTCCATACTTGAAGAATTCCGCAAGTGGACCATCCGAGCCTGCGGATTTGTTGTTCTTAAGCTTGTGAATTGTTGATTATTAACCAGTACTGGGTACTGGGACTGGATCTTCATTGACTAGTCTTATGCTCCTTTGCACTCCTGTGGCTTCCTCTAAATAATGCCCAGTAAGCAGCTGCTGGAAATGCTGCTTAAACACGTCTACGATTCGCTGTGTTTCAGTTAGGGAACATTTTGTAGTTTTTATTACTGACTACAAATTTTTTTGTATCCGTCAAATGGCTGCCGCCAGTGTTGATACATATTTTGTGGCCGTATTATTTTTCATTTTCTATGACTTTCCGCAAGATTTCCGTTGATAGATGTTCGCTTTCTTGTTGAATATTTATCTTAAGGGCTGCGATTGCCTAAGGCTTGATGGCATAAGCCCGATACTTCAAGAAGACCTAAAGAAAGAAGTTTATAATGGTTAAATTGGACGATCTTGCTGGCCATATTAAATGGCCAAAACAGGAGATTACGCGACCAGGAAACTGTTCCTTCACAATATTCATATTCATTGTGGTTGAACAATAATCATGGGCTCATGGCCTTCTAGCGTTCGCCAGTAAGAGTGACCATATTGCCGATGGCATCCTAAAAAATACGACCAAATCACTCCTCCCGAGCTATCGCTGCCCCCCACACTAGCTTTGAGTGGATTTAATGGCTCTTCGTGAATCACAAGTGAATTTTCAGTGCCTCAGAAATCCAGATTTTGCATATTGACGCAACCGCTTAAGTAGAAGTCGTCACTCATTGAGGATGGCTTGATAGTTATTCACATGCCACTGACGGGAAGCAGGATTTAAGTAATGCACTGTTTGCACGTTATATAGGAACTTGTGTAGGTCTTAAAAATACGCGGTACGGTTCATCTGGTGATGTGCAATTGCGTGGGTCGTGCGTCGTCTGGTTGATGTGTCTTCGAACTCAGCGACATCGACAACCGCAGTAGCGATATTCTCGGCCGAACGACCAGTCCGTTGGCGGCCACGTCCTGCATAGTCTCCTGTGGTTCCAGTCTGTTCGAGTCGATCAGTTAAGCACCACAATGTCTTCCTAGTTGCAGTAGGAAATCGACATCGAAATTCACGCTGCGCTATCACCACCGACCTATTGTTGGTAAGAAAATGTACTCAATTATTCCACGCTCCTGAGAGTATTATCAGACCAAAAAACATAAATGTTAAAAAAAGAGCCAAGTTCTTCTATGCAAAAACCTTTGTGTAACAAGTCAGCCGTTAAAATAAGTGAGATCTAAAAGTACGCCCAGTTCGTACTTCATGAAGGTTTATTAGCGAATATTTAAAGTAGAATAATATTGAAACATCTACAATGTAATAGATAAATTTTATTATTTAATGATTACTGACTAGCCTTTTAGAATGGCACTAAGGATCAACAAAAAAACGCGAAATATCTTAAGTCGACTTAAGATACTTTACCTTTTCAGTCGAGATATAATTAACATTAGTTCTGAGGAAGTGGGCGGATACAACGCCCCTGAATGGAAAACGCTAATTTTAAATTTTTTCTTTGAATGCAATTTAAGCCCTACCACTTTACCAAATTTCATCGTTTTACAGCAGTTGGAAGTGCTCCATTCAACCAATACCAATTCAGAGAAAGTGGGCGGATACCACGCCCCCTGAATGGAAAATTTCAAATTTTTGATTTTGTCCTCTGCTTGCATGACAAGACCTACCGTTGTGCAAAATTACAAGATTCTACGATGTCGGGAAGTGCTCCATAATTTTGATGATCTGTTAGTCAGTCAGTCAGTTACGGTTTTTGTGATTTTTGAGGCCTTATATCTCAGAAACCGCTTATGCTAGAAAATTGAAATTCGGTGAGGCGCCTGACTAGATTAGCATATATTCGGAGTCTTAAGTTTCTGACTTCATTGGTACTGAAGATAGGAGGGGGTCAAAAATTGCCTGAGTTTGTTCCTGTAAAAAGGATGTAGTGCCAGAACTTGGCTGGCAGTACCGTGCCCTTTGATAGTCCCTGTGATTGTCTGCTTGTTACCGCAGCTGTCTAATTCACAAATGTCAAATATGATTGACGTGCGACGCCATTTGCAAAACTTTTAAAATCTTCGATAGAGTGACAGTCGACAGCATTGAGTTTTCGAAGCATTAAATTTTACACGGTTTTTGATTACCCATTGGACAAGATCTGTCAAGATCGGAATTTTACGCTGCCGTTGGAAGTCCACATCCGAAAGACAAGGATATGAATCTAAAAACTAATATGAAAAATTTAGGATACTGTCGTCAGCAAAACAATTTAGTGGATTAGAAGTTTCAGACAAAAGATCATTTTTGAACATAAGAAAGAGTATCGGAAACAAAACGGAGCCCTGGGGCACACCAGCAAATGCACTTATTTTCGTTAAAAGAGCTTAATGCTTAGATCTATCAATTGCTTTTGAAATATCAAGTGCAACAATCTTATACTTTCTCCAAAACGATGTAAAGATTGGTGCCACTGTTCGGTGAGGTAAGCCATCAAATCACCAGAGGACCTATTGCTACGAAAGTCATACTGCCCGTCATTGAAAAGCTTTCATTCTTAAAAATATTTCTTGAGCTGATCATTTATTAGCGTTTCCATGAAAGAAGTGCAATTAAACGATAGTTAAAAGGGGACGAAGATTTGCCTTTTTTAGGGACAGATTGGACAAAAGCTGTTTCCCCAATCACTCAGAAAGAGACCAGTAGAATAAGATATGGAAAAGCTTACGCAATGATTTTGTCAATATTGTATTAGTGACTTATTGGCATCTTATGATATTATCATGAGTCGATTCTTGATTCATAAAATTAAACCAACCAGAATGGAAATATTTCCAAGTTAATGCCTCTTTGATTCCTATTAAAGTCGAATTAATTATTTCTATGAAAACCCACTTCTACTCGAACCTGAAAATCAATTGCAATATGGCATATTCACATGTCAGATAAAACTCTCTAATTTCTAAGAATTATTAAGAACACACTTCATTAGACTTCACTTATACATCCATTGGATATTTCCTCGTTTATATAGTCCTCCTGAACATTTCTAATTTCTATAACATCGTTAGTCAAAATAATCGACTTAATCGTTCGTTTTCTTGACAGAATCAATTAGATGAATCTTTTTATTTGATTTGCCTTCAAGATGTCAAAGTCCTATAGATTATACTGACTCGCACGGAAATAAATCCTATCTTATCTCTTCTTAAATTTGTCATCCTATTCCTTTTTGTCATTTCCTTCATTCATAATAAATATATATCTACACTTCATACACACTCAAATGAATATACATATTTTGAAGATAATCCCAAGAATTTTGCAGAATTAGAGTCTTCTTTCCCAGCTTCCAGCACGTAGCCATCTATATGTTCATAGTTATAGATGATTTCGGAATAAGGTTTAAAGACACACACGTACTTCGAATAAAGAGCCAAAATGTCCTCATTCCCATGTCAACGTCATCTTTTGAATATTTTCGAAGTAGGATCATATGTCGAAGAGGCTTAAGAACCTTATGAACAACTATGAAGACATAATGATATTTTATCCATTTGAGTCGTTAGAAGGTATAAGGATAAGGCTATATGGAAACGTCTTTCCTATCCTTGATACCACCTTCATATATAAGTATATAGGTGTATCCGTGGAACTTGATTTATCTTTAAGTAATAGATCCATTGAAAATCGAATGTCGTCTGCTGAACTCGATAATAATGGAATGGTGGTTTTTTCTTGTGTAATGTTAATGGAACAATCTACCAGCGAATGGAGGAACTTTGTGCCGCAACAGTGGAAACAGATCAAGGAGCAATGAGCATCTCCATTCATCTGCAAATAATCTGCGTTCTCTAGGACATTCAAATGTTCAGCAGATAGCTATACAGATTATATAATATTTAACGAAACTCAGACAAGGAAATGTAGGTAATAATTTAAACGACTAATCGATGTAGTTTTCGATTTATGTCTTGTAAAACATATATTTCTATTTTAATTGTCGATATCGAGTTGAATAAATTGTTATTGTTATCGGACTTGAAGCTATAAAGCGGGTGGGTTAATAAATTGTCGAATATATTTAAGTAATAGGGACAGGACATAAGTTAAACTGCGATGGCAATTTGGTCTGACAGTTAAAGGTTATTGAAACTTTTTTGAAAATTATCATTATATTTGTGTAGCAATAAATATAACAAATTTATTAAACTTAAAATCAAATGCGTTGAATTGTCATACGTTCACCTTTATATGAACATTGAGAACAAGCATTTTCGAAAAGTAGACGATGAAAAGACAGAGCGTGAAGAAGTGGAAAAAAAACTTTCCGGATGGTCATTTTTACTCGCGATATACAGGGTGCGTTTTTTGTTCCATGTTGAATTTGTTTGGACATCATTTCTGTATTATTGAAATTTGTCAGTTGGTATTTAATAGTAAATTGTGAATTTATACTTGAGATGCTTTCGTGGTGATAACGTGTTAAATTTATTAAGACATTTTATTTGAATAGTTCTTATGAGCGAAGAAGCACATTTCGACTTCGCTGGCTTTGTTAATAATCAGAAAAGTCGCTATTGGGGCACTTAAAACTCTCGATTGATACCAAATAAATATCATTTTAACCTCGAAGAATTTTATGTCGGCGGTGTCATTGGGCCATATTTCTTTTAAGATGCCATGCTGTAACATTTACTGCGGTAACTGCTATCGGGAAATTTTGGACAACTTACTTGTGTCGGAATTGACCCCCCCCCCCCCGATGGGTTTCACCTTGTCGTGGTGGGGGGGCTTACGACCATACTTCAGCTGTTCCCAGTCCAGCTGATGAGATGGACAAACTAAGAAAACACAGGAGGAGGAGGTGAGATGAGTAAGGTCCTTAGGGATTTTATGAGTCTCACGAAGGTGTCATAAGGTGTTAAAGGCGAAGTCTTAGCTGATCCGCCCCCGGCTAAGGTCTTTAAGTGTCTAGGGAGTTAGAGGTGAAGTCTCCAGCTGGTCCTCCCCCGACTGGATGTCTTCAAGGTGTCAAGGAAGTAAGAGGATGAAGTGAAAGTAATAAGGTCTCTGGTTGGCCTACCCCGGCTGGAGATCTTCAAGGTACTCGTAGTAAGGGAGTAAGAAGTGAAGTCTCCGACTTCGGTTGAAGATCTTCAAGACAGATGTTATAAAACGAAGTAAATTGATGAGGACTCCGGCTAGCCAAGATAGCTGGTGATCTTCAGGTTTAACAGTAGCAAATAAGGGTTAAGGACCGTCGTCCTGTACTTTTTAAAACGAAGACTAGGATCGTCGTCCTAGCTTGCCGTAAGGTGAGCAAAAGATAGGGGCGTCTTCCTTGTTTACCGTAAAGTAAACTAAAAACAGGAGCGTCTTTCCTTGATTACCGTAAGGTAAACTAAGGGTTTTGCAGGAGCCCATCTGGAAGTGACGGGTTCAGATCTGGTAATTCCGAAGCTGAGTAAAAACTTGGACTATGTCCTTGTTCCGTTCGCCTAAAGGAAGCTCCATGAAATGACGAAGTTGAGAAGCTCCACCGGAAGCTATATTCTGGCACCATGGGAGATAGTGCCCATTTGAGTTTGAGGCTTGAGTTTTATCCTCTGTTCAAACCCTATCTATGAGGTAGGCCCCCTAGTGGGAGCATCATGGTGGCTTGGTTTATTCTAAAGGCTGAAACACACGGTTTTCAAGATTCTTTTCTTGAATTCAAGAGGTGTAGATAGACCTCGCCTCCAAAGCAAGAGGTGTGCACATGCTGCAACATATCACAACTTTGCGACCGTTATAGCTTGCTATATCGGGGTTAATCGTGAGGACTAAATCTGACTCCGATGGTGGTGGTTCCCTAGAGGAAAAACTGAATATTTTTTTTTAGCTCCAAAACTAACGGTACCCCCATACAACCGTAATGCATAATTTTATTTATCTCAAAAACGCCTCTCTAACACTTTTGATAAGAAAAATTAGGTGCGATATTATAGACATGGACTAAATTTTGGTCAAAAAAAAAATTGGGCAAAATGTTATTAACGGCACCTGTCATAGAACCGTTTTTGATTTTTTGACTTTCTCATCAACGGCTCTAAGGATCTTAACCAAAAGTTTTAACCACGAGCCTCCTTAAGTTTGAAAAAAAAAAAACTCCAAGTTTTTTTTGAAAAACCAATATCTTTAAAACGTGTGATCGATTATTTTTTGAAACTATTTTTAAAATCTATACTATATTTTATACTGTATTTTTACTTGCGACTTATAGGTACTATAAGGCAAGTTATGCATTCGTAAAAAAAATCGAACTCGGGATTTTGATCAAAGTTGACATTACGATGATAGCGAAGACGAAAAAAGTGGGTCTGGCAATTCTGTCTGTCTGTCTCTTCAATTACAGCTAAGCGGCTCGGCCGATTTTCTTCAAACTTGGTAGATACGGGTTTTGATTTTTTACCCCCGGATGTTTTTTGATTTGATTTTTTATGACCAAAAATAACGGTACCTGCCATACGATTTTTTCCTAAATTTTATAATTTTTTTTTCTCAAAAACTGTCCCTGCGATTTTCTTAAAAAAAATCAAAAAAATTAATTTAGTTAAACCTAGGTAATGGTCGAAAAAAATTTTCAAAAAAATGAGTAGTTTTGGTACCCCCCTTGGGACCATTTTTTTTGTTTTTGATTTTCTCAAAAACGGTACCACCGATTTTGATCATTTTTTGTATGCTAAAGCTTCCCAGCAGTTTGAATATTATTGTGTATTCAAATTTTCTTAAACAAATTTTTTGGATTTTTAAAAAACTTTCAAAATTTTTTTTTGAAAACGCAATATTTCGAAAACCCCATGCTCGATTTTTTCAAAACTTGATAAATAAAAGTTTGAAAAAATAATCTACAATATATGAGCAAAATAAATTCATTTTACCTAAAAATAACGGTACCCTCCATACAAATGTTAAAAAATGGTTTTCGAAAATCGTATTTTTCTCGAAAACGGTTCCGAGAATTTTGCTTAAATTTTTTTTCTTTCTATTATTTTTTAATGTCTGTAATTTAATAAAAAAAAATTTGAAAACAAGATGTTACTGACTGTACCTACCATAGAACGATTTTTTAAAATTTTAAATTTCTCATTATTAGCACAACGGATTTTAATGAAATTTCGTATAGAGAAGCTTCTAAAAAGTTTGAAAAACATTGCATTTCAAAACTTTAAGAAAAACATTTTTTTTGAATTTTGAAAAAAAAATCAATTTTTTGTTTTTTGAAAATTCAATGTCTCGAAAACGGCTCAATACTTTTTTTTTTAAATTTAATTTTTATTCATACAATAATAAAAACTTCAAATTGGCGTACCAACATTTTTTCTTAAAAATGTTCTAAAATTTTCTTATATAAAACCTTATTTTTTAAGAAACCACTACAAAGACTTATAATTTTTGTTCTTGCATAAATCTATATTTGCTTGAATCACCTGGCATCATATTCTTACCTTTAACTACTAAAGGAGTTTTTTTTTAGTCATTTAAAAAATTAATTTTATGCTTATGAACAGTTTCTCTAATAGCATTCATTTTTGAAATTCTTAGTCTTTTACATAGGAGCAAGTTCGTGCGACCCAGTCGTGCATTTTATTTATTTTATATTTCAAAGTACTTTAACATAAGAGCAAGTTCGTGCGATCCAGTCGTGCATTTTATTCTTACAGAAATTCTGGTGCTACATACTAGAGTTAAATATAATAAAAAAACAAGTACATTTGATATTTGTTTTGTAAAATTGAAGTAGGTTTAAGTAGAAGTTCTTAAAATGAAGTAGATTTTAATATTTTGTTGATAGTTCGAAGTAGGGAGTAAACTTTAAAAAAAAATGCACAAACGGATTGGAAATATCTGATTTTATATATAAGTTCTTTGGAATTTAAAAATTGCTGAAACATCTTCTAAAATAATATTATGGTAAAAAAATAGCATTAGAAAAAAAGAAGTTTATTTATATAAAATTATGAAAACATAAGTAGATGCTCAAATTTTAAGTTTTTATCATTTTGCAAATAAAAATGAAATTTTCGTAAAAAAAATCATTGACCCGTGCTTGATATTTCGAATTTTCGAAAATAAATTAAAATTTTTTTTTTTCAAAAACCCAAAAAATATTTTTGTTTTAGTTTTGATATGGAAGTCTTATACGCTTCAGTATAAAAAATTTCATCAAAATTCTTTAAGGCATTAATGAGAAAGTCAAGAGTCAAAAAATTAGTTCTATGGTTATTTTATTACTGTTTATAATTCTAGAATTTTTAAGAAATAATACCTACGGTTTTTGAAAACTATTTTTAACATTTGTATATGGTACCTTTATTTTTAGATTAAATGAAATCACAACTTATTATGTATTAAGAAAGTGGTATTAAAAATGCTGTCAATTTTCTTTTAAATTTGAAAAAAATCGACCATGTAATATTGAGTTCCTATGACTCAAAAAAAAAATTAAATTTTAATAATTAATATTTTCCAGACCTTTAGAAAGCTTAAGTGTACAAAATGGCCGAAACCAGTTGTACCCGTTTTAAAAACATCGAAAACAAAAATTCGAAAGAAAAAAAATTTCAACCAGGGCTTTTACTTAATGATATTGTTTGATTTTTTTTTAAGAAAACAAAATTTGTGAGTTTTTGAGAAAAAAAATGTTTTTTAAAATTTCGAAAACTATTTAGGGAAAATTTTTGCTATCTACATTTACATCAATTGAAGTAAAGTGGTGTCACTGCATCACAACGCATATCTGACAGCCTACATATACAGCCAATTAGAATAGTGTGAAAGAATTCCACAACAAAATGTGAATTAATGCGAGTTTTACTCTTGAGAGTTTGAGAAACAAAATTAATACCAAAAGCTGCATGTAATCTTCACAAATTTAAAAGTTGGTTCTGTTTTCAAAAAAAAATCCAAAAACTTGTCATTTTTGTAAATTTTTACTCTCTGAAGATGGTACATATATGGTAGATAACGACGAAACATTGTGAAGAAGATTAAACATTTATTAACATTTAAATAAAAAGAAATTACCAAATAGCTAGCCCCACCTTAATATGATTTTTGCCAGAATAAATAGAAATAATTACTACGATAGAGAAAAACGATTTTTAAGAATTTTGATCAAATAGGTATTTTGATGTGCTTTTTGCTTTCCAGCCGAGGTTCTGCTCGCCGGTCTCGCCAGGGTCGTCCTGAAGAAAACACGAAACTTCAGAGTAAAAGTTCTTCGAAACTTATTACAAAATCTTTATTGAAAATAACTCTTAAATCTATAACACACAATATTCTGTTACTAATATTTCACTTAATTCTTGTAATTGAATGATTCACGGCATCAACTCCAGGTTCAGGTCTCGCTGAACCAAATTCATCAGTCTATACGACAGCCAATGACATTTTTACAAATCCATTAGACCTTCACGACTCAATCCAATATGGTGATTCAAAAAAATCTTCGGGACCAGACAAGATTTCCAATTTCGTATTAAAAAAAACTCCCTTCAACCGCAATTGTTATTCTCACAATTATTTTGAACAATTGTATCAACAACAGCTATTTTCCAAATAAATGGAAAATAGCCGAGATATTCCCAATACCAAAAGAGTCAGGGGCAAATTATATAAGCAACTACCGACCAATCTCCCTCTTCCCTAACATCAGCAAACTTCTTGAAATGCTGATTCTTTTCAAACTGCGCTCATTATGCTCTTCAATGGGAATAGTGCAGCATAACCAATTTGGGTTCAAAGCATCCCACTCCAATTTCGACCAGTTGTTGAAGCTCCACGCTGATACAACTTTGGCTCTTAACAAAAAAGAGACCATTGTAACATGTCTGCTTGATATTCAAAAAGCATTTGACTCTGTCTGGATAGATGGTTTGGTTTTTAAGTTGAAGTCTCTTCACTTGCCTAGACATCTTGTCCTCATCATCCATAGTTTCCTCACTAACCGTAAGTTTTACGTACGCATGGGGAGTACTAACTCAATCCTTAAGAACATCTTAGCTGGAGTCGCTCAAGGATCCCGCCTTGGGCCCGATCTATTTAAACTCTATACTTCCGACCAACCTGCAAATCTGCCAATGACAAAAACTTTCCTATTCGCTGATGACTCCATCACATATAGCTCATCCATTAACCCTGCCGAAGCCCTCCGAAGAGTTAAGGCACACATCAGTTATCACCCCCAAGCAAAGTGTTAAATACATTGGAGTTCACTTCTTCGAAAGGTTCAAGTTTAACCAACACACTAAATTCACACTTCGTAAGGCAAATTATGCCTTATCACTTTTACGTCCCCTTATTAAAATGAGGGGTGGTCTCCAAACCAGGACGAAGCTTCTGCTATACAAGCAACTCATTCGCCCAATATTAACATATTGTTTCCCTATTTGGTTTACAATAAGCCCCACTTATATGAAAAAATTGCAATAATTCGAACGAAAAGCTCTCCGCCCTTGCATCTCCCTTCACCGAAAACCCAACTCTTACCGATATTATAGCAATGAAAAGAGGTACGAAGCTTCAGGAATTGTCCCGATTGATAAATATATCTACAATCTGAGCACTAAGATGCTGAGAAAAATCCCAACCCATCCCAGTTCTCCTATTAATTTAATTACAGGTAACTCAGCCATAGACGACCGATATCTCCAGGTGCTCTCCATGATGGACCAAGCATTTTTAATAGCTCGAGAAGACAGCTTCGAAAACTTCTATGATGTTGCACGGACGCAGCACAACAGAGGTTGAAGCCACCAAAAGACCAGACAACAATAAACAATGACCCATATCCACCCCTTCATCATGATGATTCGGATCTGACACTTGGTAACGGGCCTTCTGGTTTCTGATAATTCGGCTTCAAGCTAGCCCCACTATTCGGCTGTCGAGCTTATGACTAAAGGTACAACGCCCGTGGTGGCACTAATCGGCGGGTACTATACGCCCCTGGTGGCACTAGAACAGCAAGCTTAAACGCTCTGGTTGATCAGCAGGTACCGAAGCCCCTGGTGGCAATTAAAAACCAATTCGTTTGCACTCGTCTACGTCTGGATTTCAAATGATTGATCAAATCAATTTACTAGGCCGCCTGACTATGTGTATGACCGAAAGGGTACTTTCCGTTCACCCAAGTAGGTCCTCATGATGACTTTTCAGTAAACACTGAATGTGAACTATATATATAAGTGGTGAACGAAAAATACCAATGTAGTTGATTTTCCTGTGACGTGATGTGTCAATGGTGCTTGTGAATTGAATTTAGCGAAGTAAAATTCTCGGTATTAATACGAAAGTAATATAGAGTGGGGTAGCATGGAACGCTTCGTTACAGTATGTATAGAAAGTTATGTCACAAACAACTGATATCGAATCAGGACCTCGACACAACTGTAAATCCCTTTTTTCTACAACATAGACCTTACCTACTTTCCCTTTTAATTCTATTCTTTAAATTTCAACTATAAGTCCTGCAA
The DNA here is from genome assembly GCA_963931855.1 of Philhelius festivus. NCBI lineage: Eukaryota > Metazoa > Arthropoda > Insecta > Diptera > Syrphidae > Philhelius > Philhelius festivus. Next base: position 239,307,433 of record OZ007554.1, read on the forward strand.
TTTAATTCGATTTCGTCAAAACCAAATTTTATTATTTATTAATAAATGTACCTTTTTATTCTTCCAAGTGATTGTCCATTAATTTCATTATCACTTCTCATTTTCACTCTCTGCCATGGATTGATTCGATTAATTTTATAAAAGAAAAGCCAGAAAATAAAATGAAATGAGAGTAAAATCACTTCAACAACACATCCCAAATTGGCCCTCAAATTACTTACTCTCTTCAATTTTCCTCGCTTAAAAAAATGGGAAGTGATTTCAATTTTGCTTTTATCCCATGTGCACTCCAGCCATTATTTAAAAAAAAAGTCCCCTTCAAAGAATTTCATTTTGGCGACATTAAAAAATACATATATTTACCCACTCAACCTCTCACACTGAAACTGATACGATTTCAGATGACTTCGACAAATTAACAGCTTCGCTCAAATTCCAACGATGTCATCTCAAGGTCAAAAACTATCAGAGAGTTCAATCGGAGATAAAAACAAAGTTTCTTGCAATTAATTACTGTCGATGGCTCCTTTGGTTCGCTCTACCTGGCAATTTATTAGTTGAGGTCTCATCTTTGCAAATTAGACTTCGTCATCGTCCTTAAAATCATCGAAAATCGGAGTGTTTATGAGGAAGCGGGAGAAATTTTATCTGATTACTTTAATCCATCATGATCAACGTCCAATTTATTTGTGATTTGATTAAGGACAAAGGCAGACTGAATGTGGTGGCGTACTGAAGGATGGGAAAAGCCGCAAACGGTTCCCCCAGCCCAGCTCAGCTGGCGCCAATTTTCCATCATCTAACCAGAAGCTTCAGGCAAATTAATTAGAGAGAGTTTTTTTGTTCACAGAACCACCACACGAGTGGAAGGGTTTGCCGCGAAAACTTACCGAAAGGAAACAAAAAAGACGGAACAAAAGGAGATCAATGTATAATAGAGTTCCTTATCTGGTTGTACCCTTTTGTAGTCGTAAAAAAGTGCCGAGGGTGTCATCTCGTCTTCTATGAGCAACAAGTCCTTGTAGTTGTTCTCTCTATTGAAAGTCTTCATTGTACAATGTACAACATCCTTTATGGCTCAAAGTTTTCCTTTCTCTGTTCGTTAATATATACACACACACACATATATATATCCACGAACAGTGTTCGAGTACTTAGTTGATAGCTATCAGTTTGATGTTTAATTAAGAAGCAGATTAGAGAGGAGGAAAACTTAAGTTAAGTGTTCTGAGGTTTGCGATAAATCATGGAAAATTTTCAATGCCGGTCGCTTGATGGAATCACAATCAATTTATCAATTATTATTTTTTTTTTAATTCTAAAATGGCGAATGAGTGAAGAGAAATTTAAGATAACTAGGGAAAATTGTTTTTTACTAATTACCTTTGATTAGTATAGTTAAAATATTATGAGAAGATAAAAATTCGCACTATTAAAAAAGCGTGAGAACGGCGTGGATTCATTTATAGCCCGTAAAAATGTTACGAAAACCACCATGCACTTCTATAATTTTTTTTTGATTTATACCGAAGCATATCCTACAAGTGGTCTGGTAACACTTTAATTCATCTGAAGTAGATCTACTTCTTTTTTTTTTCTTATAATCTACTTCCTTCTTCGCACCATCACCAAAATACTGAAATCTACTGCATTTTAAAAGTCGCAGTTTCAACTTATTTTAATTGGAATTTTTACTGATTTTACACAGACTATTTTTAAGGGCAAAATTTGAGCAATATCAAACTGAAAACTTGAGGCAGTAAAACAAAATTTTTTAACAAATTGATTTAATTTGTGTAATACAGAAAAATATTTATTAGGTTTTGACGTAAATTGAAACAAATACAAAAATACCGTCGAAAAATCAATGTTCCAAGAGCTTTCCGATTGTTTGTCGCAAAGTTCCGCCATAGTAGGAAGCAAGTTCCTCAAAACTAACTTCATCAAATACGAAATCACGAACAAACTCCTCCTGTGGAACTATGGAAAGCATTATGCTCTCCAAAGAACTCATCAAACAAGAAAATGTTTCAAATAACGAAACCAAATTTGCTGGCTTGATTTCAAAAATATAAGTTAGTAGGTGATAGTATAGGTTCCAATTTATGCCCCTGGTCGATTTTATTTGGTTGTCATTTTTGTGTGAATGAAACTTGTCAATTGCAATTTGCCAAAATTTTTCAAGACAAAAAATTGGGATGCCAATTTTTAAGTATATTTTATAAAATAATTTAAAAATATAATCGTTCACATTTATTGAAAATATTGATTTTTCCAAAGAAAAATTTCAAATTCGAATTTTCGAATTTCAAAAAACCCAAGATATATATATTTTTTCGAAAAGTTTAATATTAAATATTATTTAAAATTTAAAGGATCTCATGTACAAAAATGTTGGTAAAAATCGAGTTGTTATTGAAAAAGTCAAAAATCAAAAAAAAGCAGTTCTATGACAGCTACCGTTATTAACGTTTTTCCCAAAATGTTGTTTAACTAAAATGTAGTCCATGTCCATATTATCGCACCTATTTTTTTAATCAAAATCGTTAGAGCCGTTTTCGAGATAAGAAAGATCTTACATAAAGACTGTATGGCAGGTAGAGTTAGTTTTGGAGCTCAAAATAAAATTTAAATTTCTCCTCTACGGAATCACCGAAGACCCTTAAGTACTGGCTTAGGCTGTAGGGAGAGGTACAGACATGCTAAAACATATTTTGTATGTACTAAATTTTCATTAATTTTTTTATAAAAAATTTGATATGGAAATTGTTAGTATTTTATGATACACATATTGAACCTAATTTTAAAATTAAGTCGTGCACCCGTTTTAAAGATATTGGCGCAAAATTTTAAACAGCCTCTTATTAAGGTATTAGTATGATACTACTTACCAATTTGCTTACTTTATAGTAGTTTACTAACTCCAATTAATTTTGAACATTTTCTAACTAGTATCGTACTAAAAGAATTTTCTTGATAAATTGCTTCTGAACACACCTAAAACAATGACATTTCGTGCAAAAAAGTAAGTACACGAACGAAAATTTGCAAATTCGTTGTTTTAATCTAGTATCATATTAAAACAGCTTTAGCATCGTACTAATTCAATTAAAATTTTGCGCCATTGAATTTTCAAAACAAAATTATATTATTTTCTTAAAAATCCAAAAAAAAAAATTTCGAAAATTTTTACGGAAAATATTTTTTCCAAATTCAAAAAAAGCTCCTCTACAAAAATGATGGTTAAAATCGTTATGAGAAATCGAAAATAAAAAAAACCGTGGTGTGACATTTACCGTTAATACCCTTTTTTGTTAAAAATTTACTTTGACCAAAATGGAGCCCATGCTCATAACAAAACACTTAATTGATTCAAATTAGCTTTTTTGGCCTTTAGTCCACAAAAATTGGCGTTTCGTCCGGGTGATCTCACATGGACTCATCAGTTGACTTGTGAGGACCTTGTCAATACGCAATTTTTGTTAAGTTCAGTTCATCTTACATGAATTTTTTGACAAAAATCCAATGTGAACTATATCCAACAAAGATTAGGATTGTAATCATTAATGTTGGAATTTTTTATTTGCCCGTGGCCTGGCATTGAATATTTATATGAAGGTTTTTATAATACAAACTCTATATACTACTGAAATAAATCAGCCAAGTAGAAGACTTAGCACTATTATTGGACTTGTTGAATTATTGATTCAAATTAGCTTTTTTGGCCTTTAGTCCACAAAAATTGGCGTTTCGTCCGGGTGATCTCACATGGACTCATCAGTTGACTTGTGAGGACCTTGTCAATACGCAATTTTTGTTAAGTTCAGTTCATCTTACATGAATTTTTTGACAAAAATCCAATGTGAACTATATCCAACAAAGATTAGGATTGTAATCATTAATGTTGGAATTTTTTATTTTGTGGACTAAAGGCCAAAAAAGCTAATTTGAATCAATAATTCAACAAGTCCAATAATAGTGCTAAGTCTTCTACTTGGCTGATTTATTTCAGTAGTATATAGAGTTTGTATTATAAAAACCTTCATATAAAACACTTAATTTTTACTTCCGACATATTTTTGTAAAAATCGCTTGAGTCGTTTTTAAGAAAATAAATAAAATTTTTGAAAACAATTTTTTAACGTTTTGTACACTAAAAATAAAATCTAGGTATATATGATAAAAATGTAGGTTGATCTGATAAAAATTTTGTCAATATACGTCCAACAAAAAGTTTTATCAAATTGATAAAAATTACAGAATTTTGTTGAGGTAACAAAAAATATTTTGTTATGCTAACAGATTAATTTGTTGAAATAACAAAAATATTTTGTCAATATGACAAAATTTCGTAGAATTTACAAAACTAATTTGTCATATTAACAATTTCTGTTAACATTATCAAAAAAATAAATGTATTAACATTTTTTTGATAATGTTAAATTTTTTTTTTATTATTATCGAATTAACAATTTTTTTGTTAAATTAACAAAATTATTTTGTTTAATTAACAAAATTGTTTTGTTAAATTAACAAAATTGTTTTGTTTAATTAACAATTTTTTTTGTTATATTTTGTTAAATTAACAAAATATTTTGTTAAATTAACAAAATATTTTGTCAATTCAACAAAATATTTTGTCAATTCAGCAAAATATTTTGTAAATTCAACAAAATATATTGTGAATTTTACAAATTTCTTTTGTTGAATCCACAAATTTTGTCAAAATAGTTTTTTTTCTTTGGGATTTAAGTCCACAAAAATTGGTGCTTCGTATGGACAATACGCAATATTTGTTAAGTTCAAGTAATCTTACATCGATTTTTTAACAAAAACCAAATGTGAACTATATCATACACAAAAGAAATGTCATGATCAAAAAAATATACGCGCTGAATTTTTTGGTTTTCTTACAAAATAGTTTTATCTATCTGATAATATTATTTTATCAATATTACAAAATAACTCAACCCCAAAACAAAATATTTGTCATTTTAACAAAAACATTTTAATTTTTTTGTTAAATTGACAAAAAAAAATTAACAAAAACTTTGTGATATTGACAAACATTTACAAAACAGATTTCTTGTAGATACAACAAACATTTTGTTAACATCACAAAAAAGTTTGTCAATGTGACAAAAATCTCTGTTTTATTTTGTTATATTAACAAAACTTGGTTTGTTAAACTGACAATATTATTTGTAGTGCATTATCATGCTGAATTATAAAAATTTTGTGAAATTAACAAAATCATTCTTTCGTATTGACAAAAATTTAATCAAAACCATAAAATTGTTTTGTTGAAGGTCAACAAAACATTTTTATCAATATTACCTAGGAACTTATTTTCAGTGTATGATGGGTACGGTTATTTTAAGATAAAATACATTTTTTTCCACATCCTAGTGTAGACTGTTTTCGAAATACTGAGTTTTAAAAAACATACCTGTTTGAACATATTTTTAAAAATTGAAAACATTTTTTTTTTTGAAAATTTGAAACTTTTGAGGAGCTTTAGCGTACAAAAATGATGAAAAACTACTGTATCGTATTTGAGAAAATCATTACCATTTTTCGGACATTTTTTCCAAGCATTACCTGAAATTTTGTGAATTTTTCTTAAACAAATGTGTGGTACAGTTGTTTTACGAATGAATAACCTGCCATAAAGTACCTTTAATTCGAAAGTAAAAAATTAAAAACGCAATACTTTTAAAACTTTTTAGAATCTTTGGAATAAATTTATTAAAATTATGTCTACAGTTTTTAAGAAAATTGAAAAAAAAAAGAAGATTTTATGCAATATACAGTAGAGCGACCCAATAGCATAATGTTTTTTTACCGACGTACTATCGTTTGCGAGTGATTGACAAATCCTCCATGTGAGTATCTCTACTTGTATAAGAATGATTTAAGAAAATGATTAGAAAATTTGTACAAGAAATTCGTATTGAGTGAAAATTAGTTAGAATCTTTTAAAAAAATCAGTATTCCTTCAATCTACATGCCACAATTGATTATTAATAGTAATTGAATTCTAACCTCGCACACCATGCCACAAACGGAGGAAAAAGTGGGAGTGGTGGTCATTGAAACTGAATAATTTATTTTCGCATAGATTTTACCATAGTTAATTAAATGTATGCCAAGTTTCATCGTTTACATTCTGTACTTAATTTGATGTTTTTCTTCACTATACTTCACGTCAATTTATCTCCCTCATAAGAATTTGGGTCCTGAAGATTTTTAATCAGTCTCTATTATTGAAAACCTTTTTTTTCATTTTTTAATACAACTATTTAATATTTTAACGAATAATATGTGTTCGTACAAATTATTGACATCAAATTGAAAAATCAAGGCCCCTTTGTTTATTCGTTTAAACCTTGCAACTGGTACTTACATAACCTTTGGCTCTAGCAAAGTTTTTTTTTTTTTATATGTTTTTATAATTTATTTGCCATCACAAATTTCCTGTAAACAAAAAAAATAAGTAAATAAACTTTAAAGAGTATATATTGAGGTTTTCTTTTTCATAATTTCTCCTCTCCACATTCGAAATCAAAAGAAAGGGCTGGCTTACCTTAAATTCTTATCATATATCGTTACATATACTCGCACATCCTCCACAGTTATGAACCTTTCGTTTTCGTTCAACTTTTCAGGTTAAATAAAAAATTAAAAAAAAAAAATCAAATCAGTATAATAAGGCACCACGTTGGAAAAAAAAAAAGTACAAATTGAACAAGAGGTTTCTTCGAAAATGTATATTTTTAACATTCTTTGGAAAAGTTTTCTTTTATGAGACTCATAGAAACTTCAACTTTCAAAAACTTGCATGCATGTACCGAAGTGCTGTAATTTCAGGAGCTTTAAGGGATAAAAGTATGTAAAGAATAAGGTAGGTATTCTCTTAAAAGTTCTGTAACGAAGACTTAAAATAATGTTTGCTCGGTACCGATGCTGCTCAAAAGAGCGTCCCTTCACGTATGAAATAAAATGCATACTCATGATAAATAAAAGATTTCATATCCGACGCCATACCTGAATGGTATTTTTGGATCCTAGAACTTCATATGATAAACAAACATGGCGATGTGACTTAAAACTGTCAAACACTCTCGTGTCAGTATTGTTACTCGGCAAGAATTTAAGCAACTTACAATTTTCTGCCGAATCCGAACAGTGAAGATGAATCATTTGATAGTCCAATGCCAGTAACTCACTATGGGAATGTGGGGGTTACTTTTGGCCCATTCAGAGTTACTTTCGGAAACTTGAAGCTGTCTTGAAGATCGTGTATAAAACTGGGAAGCTTAAGCTGAACAGTGGTGCCAGAAGTTTGCTTGGTTCGGTTCTTCTTCTCAACCCAGATGTATTTTACACCACATTCCTTGAGTGCAGTGTGAAATTAAATCATGCCTACTTGTTGAAGTATATATCAACATGCTCTTAATTTGTCTGTTATCATTCATAAAACGAGTCTTCGGTGGGGTCAAAATCAGGGGCCAAATTACCGCATCAGTTTTCGAGTAATGACTGAATTATGTGAGTTTGGCATTACCGCTTATGTCATCGAGCAATCGATTACACTAATTTGACATTTTCATTCGATCACTGATGGGACTCACTCACTCGGTCACTGAAGCGGTAATTTGGCCCGAGGTTTCTGCTATGCGACTGCTTTTGTTCGTTTAGAGTCTCCTTAAACAGACTAGTCCCTGGTTGACTGGTAATTGAATACATTTCATGTAGAAATTAAAGAATTAGTGGATGAGAGTTTCTACTAACCAAAGGACTATCTATATTGTTGAAGTTCATAAATGAGCAAGTCGTCTGCATAGAAAATATTCTGGCATTAAGTTGGAACGAGTTGTTGGTTTGAAATAATGAACCGGTCTAGTTTTGAGCCTGAGCCGACTTTATCTCTGATATTCTTCGTTGGTGAATTAAAGTTGTTCGGCTGCACGAAGAAGTTTCTGGAACAGAGAAAGGAATGTTCAATAGTAATAAAGGGATTTCTGGTAGACGGAGTTTGTGGATAAGATTGTGTATTTATTAATTATCGATCTTGTAACGATAACTGCTGAGTTTTATAAAGATGTTGTGTAGAAAGTTCACCAGTGAACGTAGAAATGACTATTTCAACTGAAAACTAAACTGCTTGGATTGTAGAGTTCTTACTACAGAACTTGTTGAGCCTTCTGTGTATTACTTCTTGCAATATTTTGCTGGTATTATGAAGGAGAAGTATAGGTCTGTAGTTGTAAAGCAAGTTTGTAGCCCTCTCTGTCAGAATTTCTATGATCTTAGATGTTTTGCAATTTTGGTGGAAATAGCTGTTATTGATGCAATCACTTAAGATTATTGTGAGAAGGATCATCACTGTGCCCGTCTTTACTGAATCAAGTTGAGAACTCCATCTCCAGAAGCTGATCTTTGGAAATGAGGATTATTTCTGATATCTGTCGACTATCTTCTGGCTGAGTTACAGTCGTCAAAGATTTCTTCTTCCATGTTCAGTAGTAGTCCCTGCTCAATAGATGACTAAAGTTGATTGAAGAACGCTCGATTATCCAATGGCTTGGGAGTGAAGATTTCTGAAGTTTCGAAATAACAGGCAAATACTTCTATTTTGAACAATATTGATGTGCAAAGTAGAAGTCTTCGTCCTGAAAGTCATAAAATGATAGTTCCTTCATATAAGAAAAATGTTAGTCAATTCGATTACACGTAAAACATTAAGCCATTATTTGGATTTTGAGTGATTGCAGAAGGTTTGAAAAGCCGTACAAAAAGTGGACCTAGAACATTAACATGCACCAGTGCACCGGATATATAAATTGTCGCTAAAACATGGTATCTTTCCATCACTAACACTTATTCCAGCTATCTTGACTAAGTGCACTCTTTTTTCCAAAATGGTTTGATCATCAAACAGCAGGTTCGGTCTTTCTTGTCATCTAAGACATAGCCGGTGGCATTCTAAGAATTCTTGGAATTCAATCGGGCTTGGCTAGAGGTTACACTAATTCTATTGTTGCTGAACGGCTTAATGCACTCGCAGAAGAATGATTTTAAACAAAATTGGTTTGATTTGGAATGCTTTAAAGCAAGGAAAAAGTCATTTATTCTACTGAAGCTTCTGAGAAAATATAACTTTCATGTCTTTAAGACTATGTATGCGTCAGCTAACAAGGAATATAAGCACATCTGCCGTGCCAAGCGTAAGCTAAGCGACGAACAAAACGTACAATGCTTAAACTCAGCGATGTCTTCGGCAGATTTCTGGAAAGCGTCTAAAGCAATTAACGGAAAGCCTAGTAGGATAGGATCTTCACTGCATGCATCTGAGCTACAGGAGTACTTTAGAAAGTTACTCAACACTGCGCATTACCTCAATATGCTGCTCCGGCCTTCTTAGACGATATCCTTGATTCACCGTTTACAGTTCTGGAAGTTCGGGCCGCTTTAGAAAAAACTAGATCTGGTAAGGCCCCAGGAGATGACAGGATTCCTTCAGAGTTCTATATTAATTGTACGTCCGAGTACCTGTTTGCAGTCACCAAAGAATTTAATAGAATTTTCGAAACCGCCGAAGTACCAATCTTCTTCAAAAAAGCAATTATTTTTCCGCTGCATAAAAAAGGCGAGTACGACAATCCCGAGAATTATAAAGGCATTTCATTTTTGAATTCTTCAGTGAAGTTATTCAGCACACTTATTTTTAAAAGGCTCACAGAGTGGGTTAACGATAAAAACATACTCAACATGTTCCAAGCTGGGTTTAGGAAAAACCACTCGACTGTAGATCAGATTTTCTCCTTGTTTCACATTGCCGATTACTTTAAAAGCAAAAAGAAGAAGCTATATGCTTTCTTCGTGGATTTCCGAGCTGTCTTTGACTCCATTGCCCGTGCATCGTTATTTTATAAGCTTTATACTTTGGGAATCTCAAGCAAAGTGGTGAATCTGTTGAAAGCAATGTATGGAAATAATGTGTCTTATGTTTGGGATGGAAAATTTACCTCGGATGAATTTGAAACGCAGATGGGACTAAGGACTAAGGCAAGGTGTGTGTTGAGTATTTTGCTGTTCATTTTGTTTATAAATGATATTGTCGAGGAAGTTGGAGGGGGCATCCAGTTCGGTGGTTTGCGAATACCGTGCCTCATTTTCGCCGATGACATTGTTTTGCTGGCGGAATCAGTTGAGGGAATGCAGCGCATGATCAACCGGCTGGAGCGGTACTATGATCTTTGGAACCTGTCTGTTAATATTGAGAAGTCTAAAATGATGATCTTCAGGGATGGAGGAGGTAGATACTCGAGAAATGAAAGGTGGACCTACAAACGACAGAATGTGGAAATTGTTCGAGAGTATAAGTACCTCGGTGTATTGATCTGTTCTAACCTTAATTTCAAAAAACATTTTGAGAGTAAATTAGCTGAGGCGAAAAGGGCTATTTCTTCAATCTGGGGACGTTGTATAGAGAGTAGTAGCAAGATCCAGATATTTCGTGCCACTGCTTCTTCTATCATGCTGTATGGTGCTCAAGTGTGGGGTTGCTGGCAATTCGATGTGGTTGAAAAGTTTCAAAGATACTTTCTTAAACGCATTTTTCGGTTGCCGGTCTGTACTCCAAATTTACATGGTTGAAACTACTATGCCACCGTTATTCGTAAGCACGCTAAAACTACATTTTGAATATATATTAAAGCTGTTGGAGATGGATGAAAGTAGACTACCCACTTTGATCCTCAAGTCAATAATTACTTTGAGAGGTAACCTCGTCAAAAAATGGGAAGAAATAGGGGTTGATTGTGGAAAAAGAGTTCAGATTCAACAAGACATCGGACCCGCTCTTCTTAGAAACATGTTTGAAAGTTTACTGAATGGTGTAGCTCGCTCAGAATACAGTGGTTTTGTCCTGGAAGCTCAATCTTCTCAGTATAGAATGATATATAACCAGCTGGACTACAACTTACAAGGAAGCTCCTATTTCTTAAACCGATTGCCACTAGCAATGATAAGTGTAATATTTAAAGTAAGAGGGGAAATGATTAACCTCAACTATATTCCACATCGTCCGGACCTACATATTTTGTGTGAAATCTGCAAACTCAAGGAAAGAGAAGACATTTACCACTTTATTGCCAGATGTCCGATTCTAAGGGAATTTCGTATCCGGTTCTTCGGTAAATCCAATATGAACATGAACGAAGTTTTAGGTATTTTAAATGGAAGTCTTGGTTGGGAGAAATTGTATAAATACACAACGATGGCATTGAATTATAGAACCCGAATAGTTGAAGGCGACTTTTAAGAAATTTAATTTTATGAAGAAACCAAATGTATTTATCATGTTGTTAAATTGTCATTCTGGTAGACGGCTTTAAGCCAAACCATATTAAACTTATGAAAAAAATTATTATAGATATACATGGAATATAATAAATAAAGTTTCTATTACTACTTACTACTACACTGGCATATAATGTTCGACCTTAATGCCACAATTTTCTGAAATATGTCTCGATAGTTCTTCCAGAGCATATAAATGTCTGAAATGAGTAAATGGGGCTTCCTTCCACCCATAATTGGTTGATAATTTTTTTTTTATTTTTTGCGTGACAAGAGGAGTATTGGGATGGTCGGTAAGGCGGTAGGGAATATAATAAAATAAGGAAAGGTAAGGAAATTGGAAAAGGAACAGTTCAGAGAAGGGTATGAGTGCTAAGTTCCGTGTGACACGGCCTGCCTGCGATGCACAGCTTATCTCGCCGAAATGGGAGGGATCTTGTCACCGAATCTTATCTTCACCTGCAATTATAACACAAATCAGTCCTATTAAAAATCCTCGAAATTACCAAACTTTTCGATCTTCATTTTGAAAAGGAAGGTCTTCTTCTATTTTCTCCATGCTTGGAATTTTTTTCCCGCTGCTCTTTATTTGCATGCGATTCTTCTGTTACTTTTTCCAGTTGAACGTATTAATCACTATCCCATGTTTTTTTTTATATAGAGTGGTTACTACGCTGCCTTCATACTGAGACAGATACAGAAACCACTGAATGAGGTCTATGGTAGGTGAATAAGAAAGCGGATAGCGTCTTGCTAATGTGCTCTCCATAGATTCTGACAACTCCAGGTATCATTTGGCATCCGTTAACATTTTTTTCTTGACAGTCGAGCACTGATAATTTCTGCAATTATGAAATTGTCAGTATCAACTTTTGCCCCAAGAAACCAACGTGCCTCTTATGTAGATGCCAGATTGATGCTTTTCGTCAACTAGAATATGGTTGATTTACATAATTTGTGGCTCGGTCGTGGGGAGAGCCATTATAAAGCCTTGGAAGCCTAGTATTGCCTAGTTGCTGCAAGCTCTAGAAGTCGGAGCTTTGAAGTCGTTCGCTGTTTTTATTTCTTGGGAATATGGTTGTCATCCAATATCTTAAAGATGTTCTTCTTTCTGACTGTAGCATTGCAGTCCCCGACCATAACTTTGACATCAGATTTCAGATAGTCCCTGAAATAAAAAAAACCTGCTCCTCAGTAGGTCATCAGATTCATCCGTAAGAAAATATACACATATAGGTCTTATGTTAATCACTGCCAGTAGATAACTTATAAACTTTAAGTTAAAATTCTTGCTTCTTAGTTGATTTTCCACAATGATTTTGATTTGTGCAGCCCTATATACCGCAGCCCTATACACCATTTTAAGTACTTTATCTTAGGTTATTATCGTCGGACGTTTTCCCAAGCTTCGTGCCTCTTATATTACTGATAATTTTATGTGTTAGAAAAGTTATCCCGACGACTCAATTCTAATATCCGGAGGCCCTTGTTTTACCTTAGGACAGAATGCTGGAAAATCTTATAGCAATAAGCCACTAACGGGATATGAGACCTGTCGTTTGCCAGTCGCGGGTTCATTCGCCACCATCCTTTTTTCAGTAACATGGTTAAATTCTGAATACAGGTTTAATGTGGAAAAACACGTCACGTAAGGTAAACATTGAGTATGGTTTTGTCTAACTGAAACTGGAGATACCATAGTTGATTCTAGAAAATGCTACCATCATCTACAGTCTTTTCAAGTAGTGTCATTCTACTCCACTTCAACCTGGCGATCATGAGAATATTTTTTTTCAAAAACGTGCTCCGCTACCACAGAGCTTTTATAAGCCCTCACTGTGGTAAATCTTACCCTATGTCGAAATAAGACACACTCTTAGACAAAATAAATTCTTTATATCACTGATAAATCTATATAATATATAATAAATCTAGTTCCACGAGCCTTACGTTTTCCTTTTTTTTGATTCTGTTCTACCAGTATCGAAACAGTTGGTTACAAGTGTGTTTGCAACTTTACCTGAACTCTTTAATCGATTTCGATTTTGAAAAACGAATGACTATATTTGATAACAAAGTTTAACTAGTTTAACGGTCTAGAGCACTTTGATTAAGATTAAACTTTTTTCCCTTAGAAGTTGAACTTTGATCAAATTTTAACTTCAAAGGTTCTGCGCTTGTCGTCTTGGAAAATAAGTATTGAATTAAATAAATATAATATATGACCCATCTCCTTCATGCCTTCGGACATCATTAAAAATATTTTTCATTTTGTATTTTCCAATAAAAAAACTAAAGGGTTTAAAATTAAATAAAGTATTGGCTTTCTCAAAGAGTTTTGAAACACAATCCCTATTCCATTCGAGAATAAAACTTTCTGCACGTGCTCTAAGGACTCTATTATTATCAAAACGTGTCGGACCATACAAAAATAAAAGCAGACATCGAAAAAAAATATAACTCCGAAGGATATCTGATTCCATGTTAAAACATTAACGAAACAAAAAGTATTTAACTTTTCCAAAAGGCATCCTCTCTCTACAAATATGATACCAAGATTATACTTGTTAGAAATTAAATAGAAAAATCAAGAGATCCTTAAAAACCCATTGAGATTGGTAAACAAAAAAAAAAAGATTTCTTGAAAATAAAATAAAAGTTCACAAATTGAGATTTCTCTCTGATTTTATTAGATGTTTTTGATTTTCATTAAAAAAATCCCGATACTCAAAAAAAAATGTATTCCTTTGAGAAAAAAAAGGTCGGTTGAAAATAAAACTATTTGGTTTCTTGGAAAGTTAAAAGTCAAAAGGGCTTCCAGCTAAATATACCCAACCCATTGTAGTCCAATCAAATTAGTATTTTATATCTACAAAAAATACTGCGTCGAATTTTTTTTTTGTTTCTTAAAGAGTACCTATTGGAGAGTGCAAATCCAAAAAGTTCGAACAAAAAACGCCCGTGCGTTGTCCGCCATTTTGAAAAAGGCTTTGGAAAGCTTGAACTCGATTTTCTCGGCTCCTATCATATATAGAGCTGTATTTTTTTTTTAGGTTTGTACGTTAAAACATCTTCTTTAACTTTTGTTCAGAAAAAAATTTGAAACCTCTTTCCAAAAAAAAGTTATCGACGAAAAACTGTCGAGATTTTGAAGTAAAAAATGGTTTTTAACGTTTATCTCGCCTCATGTTCATCTAATCAAAAAAATACTTAAGTTGTTTTTTATAGATCACTTTATTTCCTACATTTTGGTATATTTAAATTTTATGTGCGACAAAAACTGTAGGAAATATAACCTGTCAAAATGGCCAATATCCTGCGAAAATTAAAAAAAAAGAAATTTACTCACGTTTGAAAATTTTCAAATTTGATTATGTTCATTATGAAATTTAAAAAAAAACAGTTCAAACTCTTTTCCACACTACCACCGAGGTAGAGTTACGGCGCATTTTTTTTAATATGGGGCCTCCAGGAGGTATAATGCAGATCCAACGATGTTGATAGCAACGTTTTGGGAGCCGCCGCACAGTGCGTCGAGTCAATAGAAAGTAAGGAAAAAAATCAAAGCTCAGATTAAGTTTTTTTTTTATGTTTATGATTTATTAAAACAAAAAATAAAGTTTACACAAAGTAATAAAGTAAAAATATAGTTTTCAAATTTCTTTGTAAGCTTAGGGAATATAAAAGAAAAGATTTTTCAACACTTGAATTTAAAATTAAAAAATAAAACTTAAAATAAAATATTCTTAATCATCACAAGAACAATCATGTTCTTCACTAAAAATAAGGAAGTTTTTTATATTTGCATCAAAATGTCTTTGTTTGCGCACAATTTTTCTTTGTAATGAAACCAGGGGATCAGATATTAACAACAAATAATTTATAACATCTTGTATGTTGTTCGACCTCGAGGACTTTCTTGCATGACAGAGCCTAGTGCGTGTATTATAATCATGTTTAGTTAGACTAATTTTTTGATTTTTTTCCATTGATCGACGCACTGTGCGCCGGAGAAAAAGTTTTTATTGCGTTGTTCAATGGGAAGGAAAATGGGTCACTGGATTCTTTGCGATATAGCGACTTTGTTAAAACGTCAAAAAAAAACTAAGTTTAATTTAATTTACTGGAAGATGAAGACGCATGTGAAGACTTTTCCTCACCTGAAAACATTGAAGAAACTACCATTGACGATCCCAGCACAAACAAAGTTAATTATGATCATTGATATCCGCACGCCTAGCCCCAAAAAAAAAAGGAAATAAGAACGACATGAAAAAACTATGCCACATTGAGCTATCGATTGGCTGAAATAGAAACGAAAACGATTGAATCGTGGATTATACCTCCTGGGGACACCACATTCAAAAAAATGCGCCGTAACTCTACCTCGGTGGTAGTGTGGAAAAGAGTTTGAACTGTTTTTTTTAAATTTCATAATGAACATAATCAAATTTGAAAATTCTCAAACGTGAGTAAATTTCTTTTTTTTTAATTTTCGCAGGATATTGGCCATTTTGACAGGTTATATTTCCTACAGTTTTTGTCGCACATAAAATTTAAATATACCAAAATGTAGGAAATAAAGTGATCTATAAAAAACAATTTAAGTATTTTTTTTATCAGATGAACATGAGGCGAGATAAACGTTAAAAACCATTTTTTACTTCAAAATATCGACAGTTTTTCGTCGATAACTTTTTTTTGGAAAGAGGTTTCAAATTTTTTTCTGAACAAAAGTTAAAGAAGATGTTTTAACGTACAAACCTAAAAAAAAAATACAGCTCTATATATGATAGGAGCCGAGAAAATCGAGTTCAAGCTTTCCAAAGCCTTTTTCAAAATGGCGGACAACGCACGGGCGTTTTTTGTTCGAACTTTTTGGATTTACACTCTCCAATAGGTACTCTTTAAGAAACAAAAAAAAAATTCGACGCAGTATTTTTTGTAGATATTTCGAATTAATTAATTTAATTTGACTGGACTATTGCTTTCAGCATGAAATTTGAGAAGGACCATAGGGAAATACTCGTAAACGTAAACACAGTGACAACCAAATAATTCGCTCCACAGCACTTAAGGTTTCATGAATAACATTAGCCTCAAAGGACCTGCCGCTTGTCGTCGTCAGGG
Source organism: Philhelius festivus (assembly GCA_963931855.1). Taxonomy (NCBI): domain Eukaryota; kingdom Metazoa; phylum Arthropoda; class Insecta; order Diptera; family Syrphidae; genus Philhelius; species Philhelius festivus. The sequence goes on from OZ007554.1 coordinate 239,323,930, forward strand.
TGGAGCCCGTTCTTCCTTTATATAATAGAGAGAGAGACACATATTTGTATCCTTAAAGCAGGCACTCCCTATCTCTGGTGGATGTCAGATTCTTTCAATTTTATTTTCAGATCACTCCATGCAGAAAAACAAGTGTGAGTGAATTAAACAAGGATATGCCCTTAACGCTTAACGACTCCGAGATGTTCACACAATATTTTATGCTCCGTGTAATCGTAGAAGTAATAAACACGATGTAATATTACGACCATTAAAATACTCGTAGAAGATGGCAACTTCTCTGCCCTCGTTCGTGCTCTCCATATGCAGTGTGTCATCTTGCAACGACACCGAAGCGGACGTTCAAGAAATGGTAGTTACTCGTTGAACTCGAAGGGGATGCTTATGGCGACTCCTCGTTGCACTTGTTCGAGGTGCAAAGTCGATATAAATCAGCCAACGTTTAATCTAAAAATAATTCCATTTTACATTCACGCCCCGTGTGCTCTGCTGTGCTGTGCACAAGGCTTCCCAGCAGAAAGGCATAGAAGGACCATGGCATTGGCTGGGACTCTAGTACGGGTAGATAGAATGCCAAACGAACATTGGATTTTCATAGCAGCAAACATTAGATCATGGGGGTGGTGCATTATTTCGTTTGTAGCGTTGCATTGGCAGTTTAATAGCTTGGTTGGGTCGGTCTTTTTTTATGAATTACAGACAGCTGAAACGTTTTCCATTGGAATCGAATTTGAAATTGGACCGAAGTGACTTCTTGGTGGATGAAAAACATACTGAAAAGCTATTTAAAAGGTAGAAAAGCTGAACTGATTTGCCTTTATCTGAGCCCGTCTAAAAGGAAAAACATTGCTCTTTCATAGATTTAGAAAATTAAGTAGTACAGCAAAATAGCTTATGAGGAGACAGAATTGTCGAGCAGACATCAAATCAGTCAAAACACTCCAATACAAGTAAAGCATTAAAATGTTTTGATGCCCCAAAGGATGCATTGGGTGGTTTTTGCTGCACTTCAAATCAAAGTTAATTGCTTTAAGTGATTTTTACTTGCGACTTATAGGTACTACATATAAGTAAAAAAAGTCGAACTCGAGATTTTCATCCAAGTTGACATTACGATGATAGCGAAGACTAAAAACAAGGGTCTCGCAATTCTGTCTATCTGTCGGTCTGTTCGACTACAGCGTCAACGGGTCATCCGATTTTCGTTAAACTTGGTAGATATCGTTTTTAATTTTTTCCTTTTTGTTTTCCTTTTTTAAGACCAAAAATAACGGTACCTGCCATACGATTTTTTTTCAAAATTTTATAAATATTTTTTTTCTCAAAAACTGTTCCATGGATTTAAAAAAAAAATTCGAAAAATTTCATTTAGTTAAGGCTAGATAATGGCTGAAAAAAAAAATTTACAAAAAATGGTTATTTTTGGTGCCTTCCTTGGAACAATTTTTTTGGTTTTTGATTTTTTCGAAAATTTTACCAATGATTTTGATCATTTTTTTTATGTTAAGGCTCCCCAGCAGTTTCAAAATTATTGTGTATTTAAATTTTCAAAATTTTTTTTTGGATTTTTAAAAAAAATTCAAAATTTTTTTTTGAAAACTCAATATTTCGAAACCCCCATGCTCGATTTTTGTAAAACTTGATAAATAAGAGTTTCTTAATATAATCTACAAGATATGAAAAAAAAATAATTTTACCTGAAAATAACGGTACCCTCCATACAAATGTTAAAAAACGGTTTTCGAAAATCGTAATTTTCTCGAAAACGGTTCCGAGAATTTTATTAAAATGCTTTTTCTTTCAATTAATTTTTATGATCTATGATTTGATAAAAAAAAATTGAAATCAAGATATTACTGACTGTATATCTACCATAGAACGATTCTTGCGAATTTGAATTTCTCATTATCGGCAAACCGAATCTTAGTAAAAATTTTTATAGACAAGCCCTTAAAAAGTTTAAAAAAACAAAACAAAAAAAATTAATTTTTAAAAATTAATTCAGATCACCAATTCCAACAAATTAAAAACAAAAAGATATTTTTTTTGAATTTAAGAAAAAAAAAATTGTTTTTTTTTTTTGGAAAATTCGATATTTCAAAAACAGATCAATATTTTTTTTTGTAAATTTAATTTTTATCGTACATTAATAAACACTTTAAATTGGCGTTCCAAATTTTTTTTTTTAAACGTTTTAAGAATTTTGTATATAAACAGTTATTTTTTTAAGAAACCACTACAACGAATTATAATTTTGTTCTTGCATAAAATAATTTTTGCTTAAAACACATGGCATCCTGTGCTTAGCTCCAATTGCTAAAGGGGTTGTTTTAGCTATTTCAAAATGAATTTTATCCTTAAGAACAGTTTTCTCTAATAAAATTCATTTTTGAAATTCTGAGTCGTTTACATAGGAGCAAGTTCGTGCGACACAGTCGTGCATTTTATTGAATTATGGATGGTTAAAATTTAGCGAAAGAAACATTTTTTGTTTAAGTTTTCGAGAAAAATACGATTTTCTAAAACAATTTTTTAATATTTGTATGGTATGGGCAGTGTAATTTTTATATCAAATAAACAATTTTTTACAACATCTTTTAGCATGTTGTCAGTAAATGACGTCTGAAGCCATTTACTGACGAAATGATTGACTCTTATCAGTGTTGTTTCAAACCTGAAAACTCTACCATCCACCAAATCTTCGCATTGCGCCAAATCTTCGAGAAGACCTAAGAATCTGATATTGTTTTAATTGATTTAAAGCAGCTTTATGACAGTGTGAACAGGGATGTGCTATACGCAATATCTTGGATATGCGGATGACGTTGACATAATTGGAAGAAGAAACGAGCAGTTACCGAGTACCTTATTCAGCATTGAGTCAGAAATGGGCGTTGCCATCAATGAGGAGAAGACGAAGTATATATATATGCTGCCATCAATCCGCGCTGTATCGCCAAGGAGACAGAAAGAAGATACAACTGCCCGCACTGTCTTCGTTGCCGATTTGTTGCAAATTTGTTGTTTTTTGGTAAGAGAACTTGGTTCCAAACTCTATCAAATTCTCAAGAAATATAAAGCGGAATAATCTTACTTTCTCTAAAACATTATAAAGATCTGTTTCACTCTTCGGTGAGCTATGCCTTCAAATCACCAAAAATCACTAAAAAAAAAAAAAGATCCGTATTGCCGGTCATTCAGAAGCTTTCAATGTTCGAGCTTCGAGATATTTCTTGAGCTGATAATTTATGATTCCATTACCTTGGAAAGAAGGGACGTTAGTGCAACTGGTCGATCGGGAGAGAGGAGGATGGGTAAACTTTTTTAGTAAAAGATTGTACAAATGCTGTTTTCCATCTTCTAGGTATGATTCGAGAACAGTAAGAGCGATGGAAAAGCTTATTCGATGGTTTTGCCAGAGAAGAAGAACATCTCTGCAGAAAAATTGGGTTTATACTCGTACCATTTTTTATATTCTATCGACTGCCCTCTTTGTTATTCTTATAAAAGTACAACTCATTTCAAAAATCAAGTTCAACCCATCGAACAAATATTATGATAAGGAGTCTTCATAGGATCAACTATCTTCATATCGCTCTGGGATAGACAAGACATATTTCCGACAAAATTAAGTTCTCCAGAATTTCAAAACCCATACAACCTTTATACCCCAATGTTCTTCTAGAAAAGTAATATTTTCTCTATAACTTCTATTTTTACTAAACATTTTTCAATGATTAAAGAGGTTTTCATTGTTCGTTTGAAGGATTCTGTCTATTTCTTTTCTTCTTGGTATTGGTGTATCTCAGTCTATTGTTTTAAATAATATTAACTTTGAAAGGAAAGAGGCAAAAACGAACAAATTTTAACTGAATAATAAAACTTGGTATACAAAGTCTGAAAGTTGAGTCCTTTTCAGTTTTCACCATACAAATTCTGGCAAAGAAAAAAAAAGTGCATCCAAGATAACAGATGGAAAAGGAAGAAAGAAAGAAAAAATACCCAATCGATATTCAGAATAAAAAGCCATTGTTTATATGACTTGAAAACCAAATACTATGAAAGCCTCAGACTTAAAGTAAAAAGTTATTTTTGTTTGTTTTTGTTTTTGGTAAAATCCAATATTTTGCCCTCAAAACATGACAAAAACAAAAAGTATCCTTTGTTATTGGTGCTTTATTTCGTGATGGGTGTTGAAGAAAAGAATGAAAGATAAAGGTTTTTTTCTGTTGATAGCAACATAAAAATAAAGACGAATAATAAAGAGGATATTATGCTCTTGAGACTTACTGAAGGACATGCTTTTAGCTACAAAGTAGACTTACCTATCATAGAGTACATACATTGATTATGAGAAGACCAGTTTATTAGTATTAAATATTAGTGTAGGATAAAGAAAGACATTCTTAATGTGTTTAAAATAAAATGTCTTGCTTGTTTGTTTGTTTGTCTTTTTTTAAGGAGCTCGGCCAGTTAAAAGTTTCATTGAAATTAAGTTAATGATTATTTTGATATTTTTATTTTACCAAAACACAAATCGTTTTGTCTCAAAATAAAACTAATGATGAGCTTCTTTGAAAGCTGTTACTATAGCAATGAGTTAAATCTAACTCAGCGTGCTCTGTAGATTAGAAATGGCGTACACTGCCAGTCTAACCCTAATTAGTGCTGAAGTGCGCCATTTTGATATCATAACTCGTTTGAACCTGTGAATGGAAATTGATATATGTCGAATTGTGGACATTTTAACGTTTGGATCAGTTTGGATTTGATCAAAAAGATTATATAGTAGGTTTTGATATGTGGTAGAAATGACATGTTTTTGCTTTTGCACAAACATCAATCAACACGAACACCACACACATCCGAATTCACCTACACTGTAACAAACTAGGCAGCTAATTGATTGGTGCTGAAGCAGTAACTAATCCGATTGAGTTATCATCAGACCAAAAAACATAAATGTTAAAAAAAAAGAGCCAAGTTTTTCTATACAAAAACCTTTGTGTAACAAGTCAGCCGTGAAAAGTACTGAGATCTAAAAGTACGCCAAGTTCTTACTTCATGAAGGTTTAATACCGAATATTTAAAGTAGAATAATATTGAAACAGCTACAATGTAATAGAGAAATTTTATTATTTAATGATTACTGATTAAAATTTGATGGGCTTACTTGGCAAGTTTTTTTCTCATGCCCAATTCAAAAGGTTTTGAAAACTTGACCAGTGAGCCCATCAAATTTTAGTCAGTAGTCATTAAATAATAAAATTTCTCTATTACATTGTAGCTGTTTCAATATTATTCTACTTTAAATATTCGGTATTAAACCTTCATGAAGTAAGAACTTGGCGTACTTTTAGATCTCAGTACTTTTCACGGCTGACTTGTTACACAAAGGTTTTTGTATAGAAAAACTTGGCTCTTTTTTTTAACATTTATGTTTTTTGGTCTGATCTCACTCCTTTTTGCAAAGATTTTAATATTTTTCCATGTCAAAATCTCGAAAGATACGGAAAGATAGAAGGGTGGGCTCTACCTACTAAAATCAACTTAGTTTATAGCTTCCTATTTCTTTTGGTAGGTATATTTTCTTTTTGTTATTGGTTGTTTTGATTTGCGCTTCAATTATTTCTTCTTGTCCTGGCAAGATACCTAACACAAAATACCTACCTTAATTACAGCAATCGGAAGTGTTCCATATAAATTAAACATTTTCTCAGAAAGTGGGCGGATACCACGCCCCTGAACGGAAAACCTCGATTTTTATTTTTGGTCTTTTATATGCGATTTGAGCCCTACCGTTTTACCGAATTTCATTGTTCTACTCCAATCGGAAGTGCGCCATATATAATTTACATCAGTTCTGAGGAAGTGGGCGGATACCACGCCCCTGAATGGAAAACCGCTAATTTTATATTTTTTTCTTTGTATGCAATTTAAGCCCTACCACTTTACCAAATTTCATCGTTTTATAGCAGTCGGAAGTGCTCCATTCAACCAACACCAATTCGGAGAAAGTGGGCGGATACCACGCCCCCGAATGGAAAACCTCGATTTTTATTTCTGGTCCTTTATATGCGATTTGAGCCCTACCTTTCCACCAAATTTCATTGTTCTACTCCAATCGGAAGTGCGCCATATATAATTTACATCAGTTCTGAGGAAGTGGGCGGATACCACGCCCCTGAATGGAAAACCGCTAATTTTATATTTTTTTCTTTGTATGCAATTTAAGCCCCACCACTTTACCAAATTTCATCGTTTTATAGCAGTCGGAAGTGCTCCATTCAACCAACACCAATTCGGAGAAAGTGGGCGGATACCACGCCCCTGAATGGAAAACCTCGATTTTTATTTCTGGTCCTTTATATGCGATTTGAGCCCTACCTTTCCACTAAATTTCATGGTTCTACTCCAATCGGAAGTGCGCCATATATAATTTACATCAGTTCTGAGGAAGTGGGCGGATACCACGCCCCTGAATGGAAAACCGCTAATTTTATATTTTTTTCCTTGTATGCAATTTAAGCCCTACCAATTTACCAAATTTCATCGTTTTACAGCAGTCGGAAGTGCTCCATTCAACCAACACCAATTCAGAGAAAGTGGGCGGATACCACGCCCCCTAAAAGGAAAACCTTGGTGTTTATTTTTGGTTCTTTATACGCAATATAAGCCCTACCGGTTCACCAAATTTCATCGTTTTACAGCAGTCGGAAGTGCTCCATAATACGATGTCGGGAAGTGCTCCAAAATTCGGAGAAAGTGGGCGGATACCACGCCCCCTGAATGGAAAATTTCCAATTTTCGATTTTTTCCTCTGGTTGCATGACAAGACCTACCGTTGTGCAAAATTACAAGATTCTACGATGTCGGGAAGTGCTCCATAATTTTGATGATCTGTCAGTCAGTCAGTCAGTCAGTCAGTCAGTCAGTCAGTCAGTCAGTTACGGTTTTTGTGATTTTTGAGGCCTTATATCTCAGGAACCGCTTATGCCAGAAAATTGATATTTGGTGAGGCGCCTGTGCCTGACTAGCTTAGCATATATTCGGAGTTTTAAGTTTCTGACTTCATTGGTACTAAAGATAGGAAGGGGTCAAAAATCGCCTGAGTTTGTTCCTGTAAAAAGGGTGTAGTGCCAGAACTTGGCTGGGCACTACCGTGCCCTTTGATCCGGCGTCCTTGCACCATAAACCTCCGTCAAAGATTTGATTCCACTAGCTCGAAGACTACGAAATCAAAGAAAGGACACGGCACAGAAGCAACCGGAAATTCATTCTAGATCCATTTCGTCTTATTGACCAAATAGATGGAATATCTGATCCTCATTTTTAAAAAAAAATATTAATTCATTTATTACGAGTATGTACATAGCTTCATTTTTAGTAAGAAACTTTTTTCAAAAAACCGTACCTTCTACTAATGATTTTCAACTTTTTCTAGGTATAGATACTAGAAATTATGCGGATGCTTGTAAGAAGATTAAAAAGTGATTATATTAAAATTAAGAAGGAAAAAAGGAAGAACCCCTATAGGAAATTATTCTTTTCTCAATATTGGCTCCAATTTTGGATTTGTAATTAAATTGAATGGGTCAACTTTTTTAAAAGAACTAATTCCATCAAAAACAGTTACTAATAGTATGTATAGATTTTTTTTTCTAATTTTTTAATATTGACTTTCCGATTTTAACTATTTTTTTTTCAAACTTTAACTACTATCGCATATAAAATTAATTTTTTCTTAAATTAAGTTCTAATATAATAATTTAATACTTTGAAAATTCGTTATTTCAAAATAGACTTTATAAGTTACTCTAGAAATAATTTTCTAAGTGCATACGTGTATTTGCTTAATATTAAAATTGGTGTTCGAATCTTTTTTGTAAGCATTTTCTTAGAAACCGCTTTAGGGAACTTAAACTTTTATACCTGCGATATATGTATTTGTAGATACTGTACGGCAAGTTATGCGCTCGTAAAAAAATCGAATTTGAAAATTTTGATCAGCCTTGAGTTAGATGATAGGGTAGAAGGAAAAACGCCATACGTCATTCTGCCTGTCTATTCGACTAAAGCCTAAGCGGTTTGTCCGATTTTCCTTAAGCTTTCTCTCAACAGTTTTTTCTAAGACCAAAATAATGGTACCATACATGTTTTTTTTTCTAAATTGAAGAAATTATTTTTTTTTTCTCAAAAACCGTTTCGCAAATTTAAAAAAAAAATCAAAAAATTTCATTTTGTAAAAGCTAGATTATGGTTGAAAAAAAATCAAAAAATTGTTTTAATGGTACCCTCCATAGAATAAATTTTTTTCATTTTCTCAAAAATAGTACAAATGATTTTTTTCATTTTTTGTTTGATTAAGTTCCTTTAGATTTACAGTATTATGTATGTTAATAATGTTGAAAAAACATTTGTTTCGAAAACTTCATATTTCGAAAACCAATTTTTCTTAAATAATTTTTGTTTTTAATTAAAATTACAATTAACAGTTCTTTAATTCTACATCTACAAGATATGGAAATATACAAATACAAGTGTTAAAATATGCAATTTTTTTGAAAATTTGGTATTACAAAAACGAACCAATGTTTTTTTGCACACTAATAAAAACTTAAAATTGCTGTTTTTAAAAATATTACATATAAAAAATTATTTTTTTTTAAACCGCTACCCGCTACAGCAATTTATAATTCCTATTCTTGCCTTGCATAAATTTATATTTGCTGGCTATGGAATTCTATTCTCAAACTACTAAAGAATATTTTTAAGCCTTTAAAAATGAATTTTATTGTTATGCAAATTTTTACTTGCGACTTATAGGTACTATACAGGGTGATTGGCATAAGGTGTGACAAAAAGCTAGAGCGTGTAGGTTGGACTTAGACAAGAAAAAAATCGTATGGGAGGGGGGTCTATTTCCCCCCGTTTAGGCGGGAGGGGCAATTTAAGAAAAAAATCACTTAAAACAGAAAAAAAATTATTAGAAAATGACGGTGATAACCTACAGAGTAATGCTATGGCATTTTGAAAAGCCAGAAATACATTCTTTAATTTTGTTTTCAAATAAAGTTGTTCGAGTGAATAGTTTTTGAAAAATTAATTTTCAAAATCAAAATTTTGAAAAAAAAAATGAAATTTTTTTTTTAAACAATTTTTTTTCAAAATTTTACGTAATTAAGTATTATTTTTTTATTCAATATTCAATGCTCTTATTAATTTTTGATCAAACACAAAAAACCGGATGTCAAAATGTTTTGTAGTTTTTGAGAAAATCAAAAATAACAAAAACTACTTTTGTTCTAAGAAAAGCCTTTTATTTTAGTTTTTACGTTTTTGGATTCTTATTTAGGTGAATTTACGATTGAAAGGATTAACTTTCTTTTTACTATTCTTTTAATTATCGTCTTATAAGCATACAATAATGTGACAAAGTACTGGATTAACCATATTTCACACATTTTTTCATTGAGAACACCTGCGTGAGAGCATTGGTTTAAAATTGACCTGCCACTTTTTTATTATGGTGGGGTCGGCTTGGCTTAGGTGCATTTACGAAAGAAAGGATTAACTTTAAATAAACAGTAATTATGTATTTTATCTAGATATGTATGTATTTATTATTTAAATTGATTTCAAAATTCAGGAACATTTTTGTTCTTATTTCGCAATTGCATTTTTCTGTCACTAGTTAGGGCGTGTAACGCTGCATTATTTAAAAAACATTCGCAGATCAATATTAATCCAATGCTCTCACGCAGGTGTTCTCAATGAAAAAATGTGTTATTGTATGCTTATAAGACTGATAATAAAAAAATTTTACAAAAAAAGTTAATCCTTTCTTTCGTAAATGCACCTAAGCCAAGCCGACCCCACCATAATAAAAAAGTGGCAGGTCAATTTTAAACCAATGCTCTCACGCAGGTGTTCTCAATGAAAAAATGTGTGAAATATGGTTAATCCAGTACTTTGTCACATTATTGTATGCTTATAAGACGATAATTAAAAGAATAGTAAAAAGAAAGTTAATCCTTTCAATCGTAAATTCACCTAAATAAGAATCCAAAAACTTAAAAACTAAAATAAAAGGCTTTTCTTAGAACAAAAGTAGTTTTTGTTATTTTTGATTTTCTCAAAAACTACAAAACATTTTGACATCCGGTTTTTTGTGTTTGATCAAAAATTAATAAGAGCATTGAATATTGAATAAAAAAATAATACTTAATTACGGAAAATTTTGAAAATTAATTTTTCAAAAACTATTCACTCGAACAACTTTATTTGAAAACAAAATTAAAGAATGTATTTCTGGCTTTTCAAAATGCCATAGCATTACTCTGTAGGTATCACCGTCATTTTCTAATAATTTTTTTTCTGTTTTAAGTGATTTTTTTCTTAAATTGCCCCTCCCGCCTAAACGGGGGGAAATAGACCCCCCCCCTCCCATACGATTTTTTTCTTGTCTAAGTCCAACCTACACGCCCTAGCTTTTTGTCACACCTTATGCCAATCACCCTGTATAAGGCAAATTATGCATTCGTAAAAAAATCGAACTCGAGATTTTGATCAAAGTTGACATTACGATGATAGGGAAGACTAAAAAAGTGGGTCTCGCAATTCTGTCTGTCTGTCGGTCTGTCTGTCGGTTCGACTACAGCCTAAACGGCTCGGTCGATTTTCTCCAAAGTTGGTAGATATCATTTTTAATCCCACACGTTTTTTCTATTTTTTCTTAAGGCTAAACATAACGGTACCAGCCATACGAATTTTTTTCGAAATCTTGTAAATATTTTTTTTTCTCAAAAAATGTTTGACAGATTTAAAAAAAATGATACCAAAAATTTCATTTAGTTAAAGCTAGGTACTAGTTGAAGAAAATTTTCCGAAAAATGGTTATTGAGGGTACCCCCCAAAGAATCATTTTTTTGTTTCTGATTATCTCAAAAACGGTACAGCTGATTTTGATCATTTTTTTTTTTCTAAATCTCCCAAAACCATAAATAGAATTTTTTTTTCAAATTTTCAAATTTTTTTTTTCAAAACTCAATATTTCGAAAACCTTATTCTAAATTTTCTTAAACTTAAAAAATAAAAGTTTCTTAACATAATCTACAAGATGTATGAAAAACAGATTTATTTTACCTAAAAATAAAGGTACCCACCATACAAATGTAAAAAATGGTTTTCAAAAATCGTATTTTGCTCGAAAACGGCGCCTAGAATTTTGATAAACATTTTTTTCTTTCAATTAATTTTTATGATCTTTAATTTAATGAAAAAAAATTTAAATTAAGATATTACAGCTTGTACCTACCATAGAACCATTTTTTTCAAATTTTGAATTACTCATTATCGACATAACGGATTTTAATCAAATTTTTTATAGAGAAACTTCTAAAAAGTTTAAAAAACATTGCATTTTAAAACTTAAAAAAAAAGTATTTTATGAAATTTTGAAAAAAAAAAATATTTTTTTTCTTGGAAAATTCGATATTTCAAAAACGGCTCAAAATTTTGTTTGGATATTGAATTTTTATTCGAACCATAATAAAAACTTAAATCTTTTAAAAATTTTGTATATAAAAGCTTATTTTTTTAAGAAACCACTAGAACGACTTATAATTTTTTTGTTCTTGCATAAATTCATATTTGTTTTTGTCTCTTACTACTCCAAGAATTTAAAAAAATATTTTTATTCTTATGAACAGTTTTCTCTAATAACATTCGTTTTTAAAATTCCAAGTCTATTACATAGGAGCAAGTTCGTGCGACCAAGTCGTGCATTTTTTTTTTTTCGTTTTGCATTAAAATTGTAATGAACTATAAAGTTTGACAAAAAAATGAATCACAGAGGGCAAAGTATAGTGCCCAGTATAGTGCCGCAATACAATCTTTATACAGCAACAAATTCAGGCGATTCTGGGTCCACTTCTTTTTTCAGTGCCGATTAAGTCAGAAACTTTAAATTCACAGTTGTTATTAAACCCGGGCGGGCGTTTCACCAAATTTCATTTTTTTAGCACTAGTAGTTTCTGAGATATAGGACTTTAAAAATCGCTAAAACCGTAACTGACTGACTCACTAATAAATCAGCACTTCCCGACTCCGTAGAATCTTGTGATTCCGCAAAACGGTAGGTATCAAGGTGCACACAAGGAATATAATAAAAAATTCAGAATTTTTCATTCAGGGGGTGTGGTTTACCCCAACTTTCCCAAAATTCTTACCAATTATATGGAGCACTTCTGATTGTTGTAGAACAATGAAAATTGGCAGATTGCTAGTGTTTCGAGGCTATATAGAAAGAAACAAATCGAAAATTTTAAATTTTTCGTTCAGGAGGTGTGGCATCCACCCATTTTCTCAAAAAATCTAATAAATTATATAGAGAACTTCTAATTGTTCTTCAATGATGACATTTTGTAGATCTGTCAGACTTTTATGTTTTTCATTGTCTTTTCTAAATTCGGTACGAAAATTCCTTTAAAAACTTATCTTGGTATGGGGTCTTTGTTCGTATTTACATGTCACTTACAGTCGACCTGACTAAATAAAATCTTTGTAAAAAGGAGAGGAATCACAACAACAAACATAAATGTTAAAAAAGAGAACCAATTTCTCATATCTATAAAAACTCTGTATGTAACAAGTCAGCCGTGAAATGTAGTGAGATCCCCCAAGTTCATAGTTTATAAAGTTTAATATCAAATTTCTAAAGTAGATTAATATCAAATCAACTCCAAATTATGTTTTTATTATTACTGACTAAAATTTTGAGAGTTCACTGGTCAAGTTTTCATAAACTTCTAAATTATAAGTATTTATGTTTTTTGTTGAAATTTCAATTTTCTTGTCCTTAAGTGATACAATAAAAATTATATCATTGATTAAATTTTAAATTACCGAAAATCCTGGAAGCCAAACACAAAATTCAAAGCGAAAGCGAAATACATTCAAACCAATTGATTCTCTTTGAAATGGACAAGCTGCTGATGCTGATGCTGATGGTGATACTGATGATTATTTAACTTATTTTCGTTGATCTCGAAATGAAATCTTTTTAATTAAATTCAGGATATAACATCGAAGCAGCTGACTTAGTAAACAAGATACTATAAAATCCCAGTTTGCTTTAGCTTGTATAAGGTTTTATTGAATCTGATGCTGCTGTTGGTTTCCTGTTGAATTTATTTCAGGATTTTATGCAGCAATAAGAGCGTCTTGTGTTTCTATTTAGGGATTCATATACATTATTTCTCTCTGGTACTCGTATATACATAAGTAAGTTCTCACACAAATTGCAAAGGATTTTCTATCCTTTGCCAATCACAATTCTCCCTCTGGTGCAATAAAAACAAAATCTATTTAAATAAAATGATTTCGATAGATTTCCTCTGGTGGACATTCTTGATTTCAGTTAGTTGTGATTTTGGGGGGTTTTGGTGCAGGAATGATGTATAGCTGGTTCAAATTAATATCCTTGCAATTTGCTTATGGAAGTTTATTACCCGTAGATTGACTAACAGAAACCAACAATGTTTAAGGGAAGTTATACAAAGTTGTATTTGTGTGGGTTATTTCGAAATTTAACTCTCCCAATTTGATTGATTACATCACAAAAAACGGAAACCAAATTCAAAAATGATAGTCTTGTTAGATGATATACTAATATTGATTTTTTTCTTCTTCTTTCAGGTATGTGATTTCAAGCAATTTGTTGGTAAGTCCAATATTTTACAATTCAAAATAGGAGTGCCTACCTTTTTATATTGTTTTGTGACTCAGACTCAGGTAAAAGCAAATATTGACTAATAGTATCCAGTGCATTAGAGAAAGATTATTGAGTCCAGAGATCAATTCCTAGACATTTTTGTTTCCTTAGATAAAACCGAACTGAAAGCAGAAAAATAAAATCTAACCGAGAACATTTTTCGGTGGGTTAAAAAAAGTGTTAAAAACAATCTAGTCCCATGAATGAAATTCTAAATAAATACCAAAGAATGTTAGTTTAATCGAACAGCTTAGTTATACTAATCGAGAAACTAGGCTTTAATTAGAAATTTGCAAGATTTTTTAATTTAAACAAGAAACGTGTTTAAATCAAATAACTTCACTTAATTCTTTTAACACATTTCTTATTTACTACTAAACAATCTTCGTGGATGATTTAAACCAATGATTAGGTATGTGATTAAATTAAAATTATGTAAGTTAAAAAACAAATAATGAGATTAATATATTTTTACTAAGTAGATAGGGTAACTTTTTAAAACTAAATAATCTTCTCGTTTGGTTTAACCGAATGGTGATGTTTGAATAACACATTCAAATCCTTATTTTAAATGACTGCAGAGTATTAAAATTATGCACCAATTTATTGGAAGAGTCAAACAGGTAAGTTTACAGTCTATATAAATTAGTAGTGTCACTTGTTTATTTTAACCGAGTCATACGTTGTTTGTAACCGATTATTTTTTTCTTTCGTATATTCAACTGAAAATGATTCAAAATCAACATCAAAATTTATGAAAAATCACAAAATAAGTAAAATATTTCAGATTCTAGAAAGCCTTTATATATAAATTTCAATTGATAGATCAAAGCCGATTTAGTTGGAAATCCTCTTTGAACGAATGTATATATGTATGTATGTATGTTTCCTCAACCTGGTTACAGGAGATGATGTATTTGAATGCAATTTTGACATTAAGGTAGATATATTAAATTTTTCACTGCAAGTGTACCTTTATACAATAATATGTTCACACAGTCTTTTCCTCATTCATGATTTATGAACTACATACGAGTATCTATGACTCATTGACTATGACATAAAGGATTTGTCAACGTTTTCACAATGGCTTACTCCAGAAATAGAAATATTGAAAATATTTAATGCTATTACCCACTCCAGTCGTGCGTAAACTTGTTAAACGACACGTAGGTATATCTACATTCTCAAAATTTCGATTCTTTTACCCTGCTTAAGGTAAAATTGGTCTTTTTCATGTTACAAATTTGTATTTGTATCGACATAATCTGGGATATTTCTTGATGTTTAAAGATACAATTTTAAAAAAAGAAGGCATTTAAAATAAAAACTGATGAAATAAAAATACGTTCTCTAAAAGAAAATCGTTCATTCGTAAAATGAATTAAACACAAATACACAAATACTTGATTACGAACATGTAGTTTTTCTTTCATTTAGTTTTATGACATTTTCTTAGATCCAACGCTAGACTGGGAAAAAGCAAATGTAATATGAATAAAATGCACGACTGGGTCGCACGAACTTGTTCCTATGTAAAAGTCGAGGAATTTTAAAAGCGAATGTTATTAAAGAAAACTGTTCATAAGGATAAAATAAATTTTAGTAGTAAGAGATAAAAACAGAATGCTACACAAATATGAATTTATGCCAGAACAAAGATTATAAGTCGTTGTAGTGGTTCGTTAAAAAAATAAGCTTTTGTATGTTCAAAATTTTTAAAACATTTTTAAGAAAAAATTTTGGTACGGCAACTTTAAGTTTTTATTATTGTACGAATGAGAAATAAATTTCCAAGAAAAATACTAAGCCGTTCTTGAGATATCGAATTTTGCAAAAAAAAATGACTTTTTTTCCAAAAATTGAAAAAATATTTTTCTTTAAGTTTTGAAACGCAATGCTTTTTTAACTTTTTAGAAGCATCTCTAGAAAAAATTTAATTAAAATCCTTTATGTTCATAGTGAGAAATTCAAAATTAGACAAAATAGTTGTATGGTAGATAAAAGCTGTAAAATCTTGATTTCAATTTGTTGTTTATTAAAGAATAAGAATTAATTGAAAGAAATCATAAATCTATAAAAATTCTGGACGCCGTTTTTGAGAAAAATACGATTTTTGAGAGCCATTTTTTAACATTTGTATGGTGGGTACCTTTATTTTTAGGTAAAATACATTTTTTTTCCCATCTTTTAGATTATATGTATTAAGAAACTTTTATTTATCAAGTTTAAAAAAATCTATCATGGGGTTTTCCAATTATTGAGTTTTGAAGAAAAAATTTTAGCTTTTTTAAAAAATCCAAAAAAAACTTTTTTGAAAATTTGAATACACAAAATTTAGTAAAAAAAATTATCAAAATCGGTGGTACCGTTTTCGAAAAAATCAAAAACGAAAAAAAAAAAATGGTTCCATGGGGGGTACCCTCAATAACCATTTTTCTGTTTTCTTTTTCAATCATTACCTAGCTTAAACTAAATGAAATTTTTTTATTCATATTCATTTTTTAAATCTGTCGAACAGTTTTTGAAAAAAAAAATATTTATAAAATTTCGAAAAAAATTCTTATGGCAGGTACCGTTATTTTTGGTCTTAAAGAAAACGAAAAAAACGTGTGGGTGGAAAAAAATTAAATTGATATCTGCCAAGTGTAAAGATCTTTCAAAAACGGCTCAATTTCAAAAACGGGAAAATTTAATTTGTATTCGTTTAAAGTTGGCTTACCAAAATATTTTCTTTGAAATGTTTTTAAAAAAATGTATATGAAAGCTTATTTTTTTAAGAAAACACTACAATGACTTATAATTTTTGTCCTTGCATAAATTCAAATTTGCTGAAGAAATCACATGGCATTCTTTTTGCTTGCGATATAGGTACTAGAGGGCAAGTTCTGCTTTTGGACAAAAAAATCGAACTCGAGATTTTGATCAAAGTTGACATTACGATGATAGCGAAGACGAAAACTGTGGGTCCGGCAATTCCGTCTGTCTGTCTGTCTGTCTCTTTTTCTGTATGTCTGTGTGTCTGTACTTCGAACTACAGCCTTAACTACTGGAGCTATTTGCGTCAAACTCGGTAATTAAAGGTCTTTGGTGATTCCCTAGAGGAGAAATTGAAATTTTTTTTAGCTCCAAGACTAACAGTACCTCCAATACACCCGTTATACAATATCTTATTTATCTCGAAACCGGCTATAACGATTTTGATAAAAAAATTAGGTGTGATATTATGGACATGGATTACATTTTGGTCAATCAAAATTTTGGGGCAAAATGTTATTAACAGTACCTGTCATATGTAGAACCGTTTTTTTGATTTTCGACTTTCTCATTATTGGCTCTTAGGATTTTAACCAAACATTTTCAGCAGGAGTCCCCTTAAGCTTAAAATAATATTGTATATAAAAATATTCGAAAAAATATTTGTTGGGTTTTTTTGAAAAAAAAAAAAAAAATTTTGAAAATTTTTTTTTTTTTTTTTGAAAAATCAATATCTTCAAAACCTATAAACTAGGTATTATTTTTTGAAATTATTTCCTAAAATCAATATTATCAAATACTAAAAATTCGCATCTCACAATTTTTTCTTGAAAAATTTTAAAGAAATTTCTTGTTATAAGAAATTTATTTAATAATAAAACGATTTTGAAAGTTTGTTTGCATAAATCCATACGTTTCTAGAAATCAGACGGCAATTTTATGCATTTGAACATTATAATCTCATTAAATCGATGTTTTATATTTATAAAATGTATCTTAAATTCCAAAGTACTTTAACATAAGAGCAAGTTCTTGTGACCCAGTCGTGAATTTTATTTTTTAATTCATTATCTCTTCTTTGCCTATCTTTAAGAGCAACCGAAAACCACATAGTATTTTCGACACTCAAACATCCTTAATCGTTCACATCCACCGTTCGCAAGGTCCATTTTCGGCACCATAAATAATGTGATACAATTGGCTTATAAAAGGATACTGCAGTAACTCCAGAGGTCTTTGCTTCTCCATTACTTTCTGAGTCCAAAGAAGCAGCTATTAGTAAGAGTTATTCTTCGTTAGATTTCAGCCCTGGGTTCAATACCTAAATAAATAGCGGGGTCTAGGTATTTAAAGTCCTCAAATAAGTCAAATTTATAGCTGAAAGAGGGGCATAGTGTCCAAGATATGTCAGTGTTTGATGCCTTTTCTTGTGGACTTGATCATGCTCTAATTACCCGCTGAACTGATCTTTTCCACTTCTGTCTCAAAGCTCAAAAACTTGTTACTAACATCACACCTTTTAAGACCAGTCAACTTAATTCCGATGGCATATCGAAGTAATTGGACGGACTTATGAAAGATTTTGACTCTTGCAGTTTTGCACAATTATTTCCAGAATAATATTAAAGAAATCATAAGACAGTGTATCGCCTTGTTTAAAACGTTTTTGGGCATCAAATGAATCGGTGAGAGGTGAGAAGCAGCCTGCATTCTCCATCGTCATTCTGCCAAACGGACAGGTCTGTCACTGCCAGGCTTGCACAAAACTATACATTGGTCGATGTATGTATATTAGTTCGAACCTATAAATGTTTATATAACTGATTTTGGTAGAAAATTAAAAAAGAATTGTTTACTAAAATTTTCGAAACAAAATATTCAACCGCTTTAGAAATTGTTACAAATTCTCTTTGGAGAATTAAATTTTTCGAAAATGATATAATCGATTTGATTACAAAGTGCAAAGCGATTTCTTTTAATCAATTTATTAAGAAACAATAAAGCAAATAGCCTTTATGAACTTTACCTCCCATAGGACTTTTTTTGACTTACCGAATTTGATAAAAAGTATCTAAAAAGTTGAAACCAATACCAAAGTTGAAACCAATACCAAACAATGACTTTCTGCGGATGGATCAGTAATTAGTGTACCTCGAGAGAGTACGCATCATCCCAAACCCGAAATGTCTAATTTACTTTTGTTTTTCGAACTATCCAAATTTTGATTCATCAAAAAATATCCCTCGTTAATGAAGATTCAGGGTCGGCTTCCAACTTCTTCAGAACCTAGTTCTTGAGCACAGTGTATAATTTTTCTCTGTAGTTAACTTTTCTGATTTGTCTTTAACACTTGAAAAATGAAATAAACAAGATGGCTGCCATGAATTGTCAAAATCTAGCCGTACCTATTGGAAAACGTTTAAGTTGATAAATAGATAATTATTATTATGAAGTTAGATTCTGTATAGATGTGTCCCTTCAAGCTTGCAAAATAGATAAAGGGCCCCCAAACAAACTTTAGCTGTTGTACATCTTTTAATGCGTCACTGCCTTGAGGCTGTAAGGACTATCAGAGAAAAAAGCACGTAAAATCAAAAAAAACAACTTTGAATCAAAGTAAAACCAATATGATTTGGCTCTAATGCCGAAAATATTTAAATCAAAGTTGTTTATCAATGAAAAGTGATTCCCTACTTCATTTCAAATCAAATTTGAAACCAATATGATTTAAAGTTGTAGCATTATAGTTTTAAATACGATCCGCATTTGATTCAAAAAAATATCAATTAATTTTAAACACGCTTTGCGTTTAAAGTAAATAGAAATCGGAATCAAATCAATTAGAAACATATTTACATTAATTACTACGTAACATTAAATTGAAAAGCGCCATTATAGTTTTAAATACGATTCGCATTTGATTCAAAAAAATATCAATTGATTTTAAACACGCTTTGCGTTTAAAGTAAATAGATATCGGGAATAAATCAATTACAAACAATTTAATAATGTTTACTAGCATTCATTGATTTAAAGTCATTCTCACTATATTCAAATCGATTAAAAACAATTATTTTTGCAAAAGTGTTTTCTTTTTATTGTAAATAAAATAACTTAATAACAAAACAACAAACAAAATTTACAAATATTTGTGTCTTACATAATGTATGTAAGTCTTGCCATTGTTAATTTGATACAAGTGTAGTGGAGGGATTGTAAAGACTGGATCAATGATTTCCCTTTCGATGATGAGTTAAAAAGTTTTAAAATATCCTATAAAATATATATTACATTATAATTTTTATATTGAGAAAAATGTATGAATGTATACTTACAATTTTAAGAAATGATTTTAAACTTGAGGTTGGTGTTGACGGGAATCAGAATTGTTGCAATTTTGGCACTGCCAATTTGCCACTTTGGAGATCTCTGAGAGGGTTTCGTCATCAATTCGAAACTTGAATAAAATTTATATAATAAGAAAAAAAAGAGATAGTTTAATGTTACCTTCAAATTTCTGAATAATTATAGTTCCAGATCTTCATGCTGCTTTGCGGAATCGTCGCGGTTGTTCTCGTTAGCAGGATTAGAATAAATTAAACTTCGAAGCTGTCCGCTTTCGTCCACTACTTGAATTATTTTAGGTTATTTTATTACTTTTAGGTTATAACGTTCACAATAAGTACAGCTCACAAGCTCTAAAGAGAATGGCAGATACATTTTCCTCATACAAACATACATATGATTTCTTTCTTATACAAAATGTTTACTGTTATCGTTCACAAGTCAAAAGGATTACAACTTTGATTTGTTGTACTTTAACTTTGGTTCAAAGTGAATTATGTATACGTTTCAAAAAGGAAAAAAAATCAAATAAGTTACCACTTTGATGTATTAAGTTTCAAGTTTGATTCAAATAAATTAAATATCAAACGTCTTTAAATGAATAACGAAAATTACATTTCAAAATAGAAAAACATTAATTCAATGGTGTTTAACTATACTGTGATTAATTAAACATTTTTCTTATTTGAAACAAAGTTGATCGTATTTAAATTAAAGCATATAAATCAAAAGTTATAGCAACGTAATTTTAAATACTTTTCTACTTAATTTTATGATGTTGTTTTTCTCTGGGTGAGAAACTCACATAAAAAGCATATTTGTTTTCTTGTATGTTGAGTGAAAATCATAGTATGTTTCTAAGGACGTAAAATTCTTTGTGAATATTGCTAATAAAGCAAGGGTCGAAAGGATATTAATGGACTATTGAGGTATATCTACTTGCATATACTGATATTCATTATGATATGATGTGTCCCAAAACTTAAATTATACCCTCTTAATTCGCTCGAAAGGATCTGTTAGATATTAAATGATTGATTTTATTAGGATTAGGGGTATTCTCAATAATGTATATATTGGAATATATTCATAGGTATTTTTCTGTAGCACGTTATATGCCTCAAAGGGATTTAGATGTTATGGTACGTAAGGGCGAATAATATTTGAGGAAGTCATTCATTCAGGTCTTTAGTATACCTCTTGACCTACATTTCTACTTCCATTTACATATTTTGTTTTATTTCATTTTTATTTAATAAAACTAAGCTTATCAGACAAAACTACCCTTAATTCCATAAGTATCTGGCCAAAGTCACTGTTTGGTGTCGATTTCGGGCTAGCGACATCATCGGTCCATAGTTTTTTGAGAACGACTTTGGCCAGGCCACAACCGTCAATGGTGAGCACTATCTGTCGATAATAACCGATTTCTTTTGGCCCGAAATAGATGATATGGACACCAATGTTATGTGGTTTTTAAGCAAAATGGCGCTATGTGACACACATCCTCTGCCAAAATGAACATTTTACACGAACGATTTCCAAACATGGTTATCTCACGCGAAGGAAATGTGAATTGGCCACCGGCTTGATGCGATTTGGAGCCGTTTGACTTCTTCTTGTGAGGTTTTCCTAAGTCACAGGTTAATGCCAATAAAAGTTATACTACCCTGAAAGCCATTAGTCAAATTCGTTCGGATACACGCCACTCAGCGAAGCTGTTGCTAGTATTTGAGTAATATTTTATTCTATACGTAATCGCATACACTTACTAACTTGAATTTATTTAAGATTTCGCTTACAGTACAAGACGTACTATGTGTTCAAAAAAAACAAGCCCCTCCAGCCAGATCGGTCCCTAGTTAGCTGCCTTCAGTTATGCACTCCATGTTACTCGTAGTTGAGGTCGTTTTTCACTTGTGTGGGCCACCTGAGGTGGGGTCTTCCTCTGCTTCGCTGATCATCAGGGGTACGTTCGAAAAATCTTCGAACTGATGTATCGGTGTTCATACGCTCCTCGCGTCCTAGCCATTTAAACCGCTGAATTTTAAGATTTTCGGTCAGGACTACATCGCTGTTAAGTTCGTAAAGATCATTGTTAACTCTTCTACTCCATACTCTATCGATACACACTGGACGAAAATCTCCCGGAATGTGAAATTTTCATCGACGGTGGACTTGTCGATCCCAGAACCTCACTGATAATATACCGATCAGGCGATCACACAGTATAGATGACAGGATTTTGTATGAGACGATGAGGAGATTTATACCTCTTAGTTGGCACAGGTCAAATCATCTCCTTTCTTGGTGGATGGGGCACACCATATCCAGGTTTGATTCATCGATCATACTTTTATCTGACCAAATTTTGGAGATAAGTTGGTATGTACTCTCTTCCAAGTCATCTCCTCCTGCTTTGAATAGTTTGGCTGGCAGGCCATTCGCACTACCTGCATTGTATGCTTTAAGCTTTGATATCACTAACCGCACTTCATTAAGGTCGGGGGAACGGAATTTTTGACCATCATCGCCCAAGTTGAATGGATTATTCTGTCTTATAGCAGAATTTTGGTCATCTTTGCCATTTATCAGTCTAGAAAAGTGTTGTTTCCAGATCCTAAGTACCAACTGGAATATGGCATTCCAACTCTCGTCTCGGCAGGCTTCCGTTCTGGCAGTGTAGCCTTGGGTATATTGCTTCACCTTTCGGTAGAACATCCTCACTGCTGCTAGAGCCTTTAATAAACTCGACCCTATTTTCTGTTCTGAGAAGGCGCGGCGTTCCTCCTTTCGTTCTTGCCCGTTGAGCTCCCGAGCTGCTGCCTCAGCAGTTCTGGTTATAGTTAGCAGCATTGATTGAAATTCCTCGTTCTTGGCTGTATGCGCCAGCTGGCATTCTTCATCGAACCAGGAGTTTCGTTGTGGTCGTATAGTGAAATTCAGCACGTTAGTGAAGGCACTTCTGATGGCTTGTTGGCAGTGATTAAACTGGTCCTCTGCTGGTAGTGGTCTTGCTGAAAGGTTAAAAGCGACTTGGTCAGCAAAAATGCTGGCGATCTCTTGCGATTTTAACTTCTTGACATCAAATCTTTTTACAGCATCCACTTGGCGTTAAGGCCTCATAGATATCTACATAGGTGCTTGAGTTACGTTCGTTCGGAAATCCATTCGAACTCTGGAAGCATGACTGGCATCTATCGCTACAGGATTAATCTGATTGACAGTTTCCTTCGAGTGCTTGTTTTGATGACATTTCGCTCCGCCAATTCTAAGAAATATGTTCATAAATAGGTCCTACTGTATTTTTAGCAATAATCGATGGATAGAATGAAGGATAGTTCACCTGAACTCTAATTCTCGTCATCATTTAGCATTAACATAGTTGGAAATGAAAAATCTCATTGACACAAAAAAGACAAACCAAATTCAAAAATATAATAATGAAATAAGCTTCTTAAAGGACAATCCCAAGCCGTGGACTACATTTCTGTTTGTCGGCCTTGCAATTTAGCTTGACTCAAGGCACTCCTTTATCAGCTTTTGGATTATATTCCGCATAGACCTTCTTTTATCTGCACAATTTCAAATTACATAAAATTCATGGAAATATAATGTCCGCCTTTATTTCTGTTATAACTTAAATGATAACTCATTCCCGCCACACGGAATGAGCAGTATTGTAAAAATAAATAACAGAACAATCTCAAAATTCATCTGCCATCTTGCGGGATTAGTTCTTTAGAAAGAAAGTAAATAAAGTCTTAAAAATATATTAGGCACTCAAAACAAGTTATGACATAAAACTTAAAAAGATTCCTTCAAGCGGCATGCGACTAGAGAGTTTGAATATGCAAAAAAACCCGCGCACACAATGGTGAGGGGGGTGTTAGAAAGTCATCTCGGAAACGATATTGTTCATACAACAAGAAGTCTTATGTTGCAAAAGAAGTAATTCATGCCAGCAACCTCGTGATACATTTTCCTTAGTTTTTTTTCTGTTTTATTATTTCGTTAACACTAATGAAAAACTTTCCTTAGATGTACCGTGTTTTTTGCATAAAATTGTACCGCAGGAGATTCTGGGGTATACGATTTCAAAATTGCAGTTTCATGTCGTCCTGTCATCATCCTTTGGGATTGGTTGAAAGTATTCATCTGCTTGCATAACAAAACAATCTACTCTACTTGCAGTACAATCTTCTCGTCCCCCGAACTCAGGTAGCCTTCGTCCTTGTCGTCATGGCCAAATGCAAATGAACATACATTACGAACCGTTGAGAGTACTATACGAGTAGTTCTGTCTTATGTGGCAACCAACAACCAAAGTAATGCAATCAATTCAAATCTGATATTTTTAAGGTAGACTGGATTATCCATTGCTACTGTTAGACTTCAAAAGGGATTTTAACTTGCAATGTATAAATGCAATGCTATGACTAAGGCTGTTATGTATTATTAAGAAAAATCGAGCTCTAGATTTCGTTATACAAGCACCATGTTCATATTAAAAACTTCGTCAAAAACGATGTAACAGATTTTGATAAAATAGTCAAAAATATCAAAGAGCGGCATTTTTTTCGAGGAAACTGAACAACTCTTAGTTTTTTGGAGTTCTTGGAATGTACATCACAGACCACATATTTGAGGTCGCCTGCTCTGCTAAGTGTTAAGGTTTCTTTCGTTGATGGAAGAATTTTGTCACTACTTCTGATCTAGCTAAAATCTATAAATCCTATATTCGTTCAAAGGTTTAGTATAGTTCCTCTATATTTGGGCAAATGCGCTCATGTCATAACCCACTTGAGTCTCTTGGATAGAATAAAAAAAAGAGGCTTAAAAATAATAGGTGATAGAAGTACAGTGAACATTGGAAAACGTGAACTAATTAAAACCGAGGGTGTTCATGTTTTTGAGATTGTTCATGTTTTGGAATGTAACATTTTATGATGAAAATAGTATTCCTACCGTATTGTCTTACTACTCCTCTTAAAATAAAACATATTTTCTTTCATTTTATCTTCTTTTTGCTTGCAGTAGTATAGATTTATGAATTTTTTAACATTTTTACAAATACTGGTACCTACGGGTTCATACTGGTACCTACGGGTTCATACTGGTACCTAACGGGTTATTAAAAAAATTGATTAGATTTCATTTTTAAATTAGAACGTTTTACAAATAAAAGTTTTATTTAACAAACAAATTTTTTAATTTTTGTCTGTTCTATTTTTTGCCAACATTTTAATAACTACAATTTCTCTAAGACGTTTATGTCGCTTTGGTCAAAACCTTCATCTGAACACATTCCAAAGCCTTTTTAAGTATTTCATATTACGCATTGTCAAATTTATGGGGCCCCCGAAGTTTTAAAAAATTAATTCAGTGCATTTTTATGTAGAAATGTTGAAAAAATGTCTGTTCACGTTTTAGAGCTTTTCGATTTGTTCACGTTTTAGAGCAGTCAATGTAAAAATTACGGTGTTCACGTTTTGGGATAGTTCACGTTTTGGGGGGTTCACGTTTTCCAATGTTCACTGTATAACAGAAACATTTGAATCTTTAAAGTACCACCGCAATATTTCTTGAAATAATTAATATGTAATTGATTTTTAAAGGATAGACAAATCTGATAAATACAATAATCTAGACATAATAATAAACTAAATAAATTGAAAAAGCAAAAACAAAACAAAAATCAAGTCTACTAGTAAAGGCAAAAAATAAAATATTGTACAATTAACGAATTTTATACAATTTTAAAGCTTTTAGTTTATCTAAAACAAATAAAATGCACGACTGGATCGCACGAACTTGCTCTTATGTAAAAGTACTTTGGAATTAAAGATACATTTTATGAATATAAAACATGGATTTATTAAATAATTTTCTTATAGTTATAAGAAATTTCTTTAAAATTTTTCAAGAAAAAAATGTGGGATGCGAATTTTAATTATTTAATAATATTGATTTTAGGAAATAATTTCAAAAAATAATCGTTTAGATATTGATTTAAAACAAAAAAAAAAACTTTTTCAAAAAAAAAAAAACAACTATTTTTTCGAATATTTGTATATACAATATTATTTTAAACTTAAGGGGACTCCTGCTGAAATTTTTTGGTTAAAATCCTTAGAGCCGTTAATGAGAAAGTCGAAAATAAAAAAAAAACGGTTCTATGACAGGTACCGTTTATAACATTTTGCCCCAAAATTTTGTTTGACCAAAATGTAGCCCATTTCCATAATATCACACCTAATTCTTTTTATCAAAATCGTTAGAGCCGTTTTCGAGATAAATAAGATTTTGCATTACGGGTGTATGGGGGATACCGTTAGTCTTGGAGCTAAAAAAACTTTCAAAAATCTCCTCTAGGGAATCACCGAAGACCTTTAACTACCGAGATTGAAAGAAATAGGTCCAGTGGTTTAGGCTGTAGTGAGAGGTACAGACATACAGACACACTGAAACATGTTTTTTGTGTACTAAATTTACCTCAAAATTTTTATTAAAAAAATTCATGTGCAAATTGTTAGTATTTAATAAAATACATTTTAAAAATTTAATAGTGTATCGTTTTTCAAGATATTGAATTTTCAAAAAAAAAATTATATTATTTTTTTAAGAATCCAAAAACTATTTTTTCGAAAAAATGTTTCGTTTATATTTTTTCAAATGCAAAGCAGCTCCTGCAGAAAAATTTTGGTTAAAATCGTTAGAGCCGTTGGTGAGAAATTCGAAAATCAAAAAAAAGGTTCTATGACAGGTACGAGTCCTGTGTGGCCTATAGTTGAGCTCCAACATCTCCGTGCGAGCCATAAATATCAGTCTCATCTCCCTTACGGTGAATTTATACTGAAAGTAATTTCCTGCCCTCAAACTGAGGTTGAGTTTACTGTATATCGTCCTCAACACAGTCTCCCTCGCCCTAACAATAGACTTCTGGAACATTTGATCATCGATAATAGAAATGCACTCGTAGAGAGTAGTCCTCCAAAGGTCTGGGCTATCCACAGAAAGGCTCAAGGGAAAGTTGTGTGCCGAGGCCAACTCATACCAGTCCCTAAACGGAGTGTACTGACACCTTAATGAGACTAAGAGAATCCTCTTTTTCAGCTTATTGTTCAATTTTTGCATCACCTTGATGATATAGTCCGCATTTGCCTTTAAACTCTTTATAAAAATTGGAGGCAGTCCTGATTCGACGTGTGTTGGCATAAGTAGGCGTGTTTGATGGTAGCCTAAATATACGCTTAAAAAAATATCTTTGGGACAGCTTTAATTTTATCCAGTTGCTTGTATCCATAAACTTCATTGTCATAGCAAAGACAGCTCTTTATGGTTGCATCAAACACTTTAAACTGAGAAACTGGATCTACATGTTTGTTACTAAAGAAATTTGAACACATACAGTTTATTGCTGCTTTTGCTGCACTTACTTTATTTTTTATGTGAACGCCAAGATTCAAATTTTGTGTGAGTGTGAAACCTACATATTTGAATTCTTTCACAACTTCAATATTGGAGCTATCTAGCGCTTCGATTTTGGGATCTAAAAACTATTAACTTACACTTCTCTGTATTGATTTTCAAGTCCCACATATCAAAAAAAAGTTTGAGATTATTTATTTCAAGCAGAAGTGTGGCTGCATTATCATCCGCATAAAGCAAGACTTTGATAAATAGATCACCAAAAGTAACGCCACAAGGGATAATATGATCTTCAATATCATTTATAAAGAGTGAGAAGATTAAAGGACTTGAAACGCAACCCTGTGGTACACCCGCATCTGATCTAAACTGTTTTGATTTTTCACAGCAATTTGAAACCACAGCAGTCATAGTTATAAGCTGTTCATAAATTCGTATAAATTTAGTTGAAAGTCCAATAGCTGCGAGTGTAAAAAAGGAGCGATCTTCTATTTACAGTGTCAAAAGGTGATCTAACGAAAAATGCGAACAAATTAGTTTTTTCTCTAAGAAACGCCTAGCAGCACTTATGAAAGTGAATATTTGGTCGGTTGTTGAAAGATTAGCTCAGAATCCAGTCTGGAAGCAGCTTATTTTGTTGTTTTTTTTTTTTTTTCAACCCAACTCACAAGGATAAAGTAGAGAATTTGTGTTAATAGTTTTCGAAAAGAACTAAGAACAGGAATGCCTCTATAGTTTTCACTGAGATTAGGGTCACCCTTTTTAAAAACTGCAGAATTAGACGAATAATAATAACACTCTGAAAAATTCTTTTCATTAAACATTTTGTTAAAAAGCACTAAAATATATCCCAAGAACTGTGAAGTAGCGTTTTTGTAAAATTCCGCTGGTATACCATCTGACCCAGAGGCCTTATTATTCTTCATATTTTTGAGGGCTGCAAGCAGTTCTAACATTAAAATTGGTTTATCCAATTCTTCAATATATAATAAACGGAATGGCAAAACTAATAGACATTTGACTTGGGTCTGCTAAAAGAAGTTTTTCGAAATGTAATGCAAGTATGTCCACTCCAATGGGTGCAACTGACCTATTACGATCACTTAAAATGCGCACTTTGGTCCAAAAGGCCTTAGAATCACGGCTTCCAAGCAGATAAGTTGCTGATTTTCTTAAAAACAGTTCTTTTTTCTGTTTATACACTCATCTAAGGAATTTCTCTCGAAAGAAAAATGTCCATTGTTCATAAAGGGAGAATTCTGTTAGTTCGCTATTCGGCTGCTTAAATCCCCAATTATTTAAATATTTTCATTATTTTGACCTAAAAGAAAATTATGGAGTTCTTCGAAATTAGAATCCCAATGGCTAAAGTTAAGGTAAGTTCAATTAATACCCATCAGTTAACCCTTAATCCCGACATTGGACATATCGTTTAACTCAGAGATTCTTTCTATAGCCGAACTACACGAATGTGGAATTCTTAATCCTGGCTCAATATTTACTGCCATTATCGTATTTAGACATTCAAAACCAATATCTTCTGCAACATTCGTTAAAGCTCGCAATTTGCTCAAACATATTAATGGTCATCATAATACCATAATTTTTCCGAAATAACTCAATAACTTTGCTTTTTTGTAAAGGCTGTTCACACAGAAGAATTTTTGACAATAACATTATCATTTCATTTCTACGTAGGCTTTTTAATTAATTCCAATTTGAAATGGCAAACCAAAGTTTTTCGTTATATTTTAGGCTACGTTGCAGGCTTAGGGATCTAAGTACTCCATGTGTACGATATTCGCAAAAAAGGATACCATCTTAAAGGTTTGTAATTGGTCACAAAAGGTTTTAGGTTTTAGAAATTGGTCATTCATAGGCGATTTTTTAAAGAATTTCGAAAATTTTATTCTCAAGGTCACACATTTGAAAAATTTACATAAGCAACTCCTTTGTGCGAAATTTTAAAAACCTTAAATTTTTTTATTAGATCTTGAAAGAATTCACAAGACACCTATTTCGGGGGAATAAATGAAATAAATGTGATCATCAATTATTTAGTTACCTTTTGAATGGTATAATTATTAACGAATAACCCATATATCAGGTGCTATGACCCCGAAGGTTGTTAGGTTGCAAAAAATTATTATTGTTCTCTAAAAATTTTTTTAAATCCTAATCGTTTTCTTCAAAATAAATGTTTCGTCTTTCAAATTTGTTTTTTTTTTTCTTTTCGAGATAAGGTCAATGTTGTCTTCAAATCGTTGCTATCTCGTCTCATCTAGCACGATTTAAGTTAAGTAGAACTCCTTTATTAATTTTAATCATCATCTAGAGCATGTATTAACTCTTCGAACGTTCAGTAGAGTTTTGACGTTGTGAAAAGCCCATTTCAGGTAATTCTCATTTACTTATATTGTCGTCTTTATTTTTCTAGTTGGACGATTCTTACGAGTCTAGAATATGTATTCCAAGATTTCGTCAAATACATATAGTAGTTCCCAGAACACTGTTTTTTATATTTTTACTTGCGACTTATAGGTACTATAAGCAAGTTATGCATTCGTCAAAAAAAAAGCGAACTCGAGATTTTGATTATAAAGTTGACATTACGGTGATAGCGAAGACTAAAAAAGTGGGTCTCGCAATTCTGTCTTTCTATCTGTCGGTTGAACTAAAGCCTAAACGGCGCGACCGATTTTCTTCAAAGTTGGTAGATAACAGTACCTGCCATACGAATTTTTTTTTCGAAATTTTGTAAATATTTTTTTTTCTCAAAAACTGTTCGACAGATTTAAGATAAAAAAAGATACAAAAAAAATTCATTTAGTTAAAGCTAGGTAATGCTTGAAAAAAATTCCCGAAAAATGGTTATTGAGGATACCCCCCAAAGGACCATCTTTTTGGTTTTTGATTTTCCAAAAATCGGTACCACTGAATTTGATCTTTTTTTTGCCAAAGCTCCCCAAAAACTTAAATAGAATTGTATATTCAAATTTTCAAAAAATTTTTTGTTTTTTGGATTTAAAAAAAAAATTCAAAATTTTTTTTTTCAAAACTCAATATTTTGAAAACCTTATGCTAGATTCTTTTTAAACTTAAAAAATAAAAGTTTCTCAACATGATCTATAAGATGTATGAACAAAAGTTTTATTTTACCTAAAAATAAAGGTACCATACCATACAAATGTTAAAAAATGGTTTTCAAAAATCGTATTTTTCTCAAAAACGGCGCCTAGAATTTTGATAAAAATTTGTTTGTTTCAATTAATTTTAACGGTCTTCAATATGATAAAAAAAAAATTTTAAATTTAGATATTACAGCTTGTACTTACCATAGAACCATTTTTCCAAATTTTGAATTACTTATTATCTACATAACGGATTTTAATGACATTTTTTGTAGAGATGCTTCTAAAAAGTCTAGAAACCATTGCATTTCAAAACTTTAAAAACATATTTTTTGAATTTTGAAAAAAAAATATATTTTTTTTGGAAAATTCGATATCTCAAAAACGGTTCAATTTTTTTTTGGAAATTTAATTTTCATTCGTACAGTAATAAAAACTTAAAGTTAGCATACCAACATTTTTTTTTCAAAATGTTTTAAAAATTTTGTACATAAAAGCTTATTTTTTTAAGAAACCACTACAACTACTTATAATTTTTGTTTTTGCATAAATTCATATTTGCATTCCATTCTGTTTTTGTCTCTTACTACTAAAAGAATTTAAAAAATTAATTTTACCCTTATGAACAATTTTGCTCTAATAACATTCGTTTTTAAAATTCCTAGCCTTTAACATAGGAGCAAGTTCGTGCGACCCAGTCGTGCATTTTATTTTTATTTCTTAAGACAAAAAAAAAACGTTACTTGCCATACAATTTTTTTCCAAATTTTATAAATATTTTTGTTTCTCAAAAATTGTTAGACAGATTTCGAGAAAAGAAAAATACAAAACAAATTTTCCGAAAAATGTTTATTAATGATAAGCCCCTTGGAACCATTTTTTTTTTGATTTTCTCAAAAACGGTTCAACCGATCTTGATCATTTTTTTTATGCTAGAGTTCCCCAATAGTTTGAATATTATTGTGTTTTCAAATTTTGCAAAAAAAATTTGTTTGGACTTTTAAAAACAGTTTCAATTTTTTTTTTTCAAAACTCAATATTTTGAAAACCCCATGCTCCATTCTTTTTAAACTTGACAAATAAAAGTTTGTCTATATTATCTAAAAGTTGTAAGAAAAGAAGTTTATTTTACTTAAGACTAACGGTACCCACCTAACAAATGTTAAAAAATGGTTTTCAAAAACCGAAAACGGCACCTAGAATTTTGATAAAAAATTTTGTCCTTCGATTAAGTGTTACGATCTTTAATTTAATAAGAAAAATGTTGAAAATAAGATATTAACGGATATTAATGCTTCTAAAAAGTTTGAAAAACACTACCTTCCAAAACTTAAAAAAAATGGCTCAATATTTTTTTTTTAAATTAAATTTTGTTTAGGTACCGCTCAGCCAGGGCCGCCAACATGTAATCCAGGCGTACTTGTTCATCATCTCCCATAGGATTTCGAGTTCCTTTCCAAAATTATGTTGTCATAAACTTATAAGACGCGTTTGACGAAATAATGGGACCAAAATTTCAACTACAACAAGTCTTAAAACCGAACAAAAAAAATTTAATTGAGTTAAAGTGGTTACTGACGGCTGTGTTGCTTTTGCATTTAATATTCCAAGAAAGCAAAAAAAAATTAAGTTGAAAATATCTCATACAAGATATACCTCAAAGCTATTACAGTCCTCGTCCTTGTTTTTGGCTCCAACCATTCCCCAAAGTAGATCTCTGCGCTATATCAACCTCCTTTTGTCTCTTGAGAGCTGGAAGACAAATAAAAAACAGAAAAAAAACCTTCACGCCATAAGGGGTTGTAATTTTACTAACGAATTTGCTTTCTTGTATATGGGGAGTAAAAGGGGGCAATCATGAAGCGGAATAATGTTGAGATGAAATAAAAATAAAATTTTCATTCAGCACCGCTGCACTCTGACTATTGTTAAGTTGTGGCGTGTTGATGCAATGGTGGGAAATTTTCTTTCGACTTTTAAGGACTTCAAGGACTGCCGCAACACTATACTTGCGGGCTGGTGTAGTCTGGTTGGTGTAGCTCGGCACAACCGCACCTTTTGAAATCACCTTTGACGTACTCTAAATCAGTGGGAAAATTTTCATTAGCAACAGATTCTGATGGTTGGTATGTTGAGGACTGTGGTTGGATGATGGAGGAAAGTGATGGTGTGGTGATGCTGTACTGACGATGGGGCTTTCAGCTCCGAATAAAAATGTCGATGTCCCAAAATCACAAGGGATGTTCTAGGGATACGGATGGCATGGCTACATACAAAATAAAAGGATTGAAAGGCACACACTGGAACGAAGAGCTGATGGTGACAAAGAGGATGTAAAGATAAACCACTGAGTGAATTTGCTAACTGAATAATTTAATTGAGTAGGTACCTACCTCTAGGTAACTTAACTTGTTTGCATTTCAAATTGGCACTATACAACTTATATAGACACTACTTTTTGAGAAACTAATAGGAGAAGATTAAGAAATAGTTAATGGAAAAGGCATCAACGAACTATCAACCAGATTGATCACGCCATGCATGCTTCCAGTATCCTGTCTGAACGTCCCTGGGGGTCAACATTGACTCGGACTATTACTTGTTTGTAGCTTAAGTATACGCCAAATATGCGGATGCCACAACGCCGAGTAGATACTCGTACTGTAAACAGATTTGATGTCAAGAATTTTAAATCGCCAGGATTTTTGGTGACCAACTCTCTTTTAACTTTTTAAAATGACGGCCACCAGCACCAACTGCAGAAGACCAGAGTCGTCTTTTGGTTTAACGTGAACACCTGCCGATTATGGCTCAATCCCACGGGAGGCCTACCTCTATCAGAGTCAGATTGGGTCCTGACCATTAACCCCGACATAGCCGAAGCCATCTCGGTCGCAAAGTTGTGACATATTGCAGGCATGCACACACCTCTTGCTTAGGAGGCGAGGTCTATCTAACACCTCTTTAATCCAGGCACTCCTGGAAACCATGTGTCTCCGCATTCGGAATAAACCAAACCACCACGATACTTTCACTAGGGGGCCTACCTCATAGATAGTCTGAGAAAGAGAGCACGCACGTGACAGCTGCACCTCACTATCCGAAGATAGAATAGGAGAGCCAGAAGACGTACGCTATAGCTCTCAGACTCCTGGGCACTTTCTCCCGTGGAACCAGAATATAGCTTCCGGTCAAGCTTCGCCACCATTATGGTCACTTACTGAGAGTTCCTGCAAAACTCGAGGCCTGTCAACCCCAGATATATACACACACCCAGCTATAGTCGCGATAGAAACCACAACCAAGAATGTGCACCCCCCTGGTGAGTTGTTACACACTCCTTTAGCGGATTCCTACCTTATAAGAACACCGTCCAGACTGCTCCTATTAAGTCAGTTCAGTTACTATGACAGTAACCTATCCACAGGCACCGCGAGGAGGTCGATAGGAACCGGGAATGACAGCTTTGTGCGAGGTAGCTGTCCGCAGAAGCTGGGAATAGAACTCAAGACTCTACGAATGACAATCTAACACAAATCATTTTCAAATGTTTTTGAAAGTCATAACACTCCATGTTTATTTGGCAAAACAGTCTTAATAAATGACAGCCAATTTGACAGGTTAAGCTTCAACAATATGGCCGCAATCTTCCTTCAAATTTCAGAATACTTTTTAGTTTCAGTTTGAAAGTGTTTTTAAAATGTGATATCCATTTAAGTTTGGATAACAATTTCATCTCTAGGTAGCACCAAAGCCACGTGGTCGAAATAAATTGTATCCCCATTTTTTAAGTCTTTATAATGCTCTTGAGTATACACTGCATAAATCTATTATCGAATATCCGATCCATTAAGAATGGCGATACCAGAATCCTCCTATGCTTCTAACACCCTATCGCCTTTCGTTTTTTACCGTAGTTATTTATACACCTCAAAACTGAACGTTGCAGAAAAATGTTTGTTACAAAGAAAAAATAGTAATTTGCCTGCAGGGTAAATACCACAAAAAATCTTTCCAATGAAAAATTCATGAAAATCTGGTTCAACAATTTTTGATAATAAATCAAAAATGCTTGAATTACAATTTGCAATAGATTCACTCAATTGGAAGCACTGGTTAATTAAATCCCAATTATTATGGCTTTGCAGTGGTTAATTAGTGAGATTTATGCATTTTTGGTGTTTCTACTAAAAATGTTTATATTTGCATAATTTTATTGCAAAAAAAAATAATTCCTACTTATTCAGCAATTTAAAATATTTTTTACTCAAAATGCATTATTTTTAGATGCCACATAAAAACACCCCATAATTCTGTTTGTTTTCCAAATTAAACACTTCCATCACAAACGACTTAAAAGGGCCTATATTTGATGAGAGATAGACTTTATCCACACATAGACTTTATTTCACATTTTATACGAATTTATTATGTCAAAAGCAAGCCACATTACACGAGAAGATACAGTTATATCTCAGAGAACAATCTCATTAGCACCACACTCAATGAACTGACACTGTTGGTTTACTCGTAGATCCTTAGAGGAATTCCTTATTAAGTTACCAATCATAATTCTGCCATCTTCTGTCCCTATCTCTCTCTCTAAACCCTTTGTGTGTTTTGAAGAAGATTCTATCATCCCATCTATACTGTAGGCACATATGTGTGGAGCTACTTAAAGGCAGACATACGAGTATTTCTGAAATGAAATACTATATCTAATATATC
Source organism: Philhelius festivus (assembly GCA_963931855.1). NCBI lineage: Eukaryota > Metazoa > Arthropoda > Insecta > Diptera > Syrphidae > Philhelius > Philhelius festivus. The sequence continues at coordinate 239,359,096 of OZ007554.1, forward strand.
TGCTGCGGTCCTGGCTTGTGTGAAATGCATTTAATGTCGACAAATTAATCTCGAAACTGCCGCAACCACATCGCAAATGCAAATCATGTTTATTATGTGCACGATGCTACTTCTGATGCTTAGCAGCCATCCGTCTCTTTATAGCTGTACCTATACACTTCATCACTACCTTCCTAGAGCTTAGCCTTCGCCTATCTTAAACAGATGGTGGCGGCGTACATTATGTGAGAAATGAGACAAAATGTGGCACGACTCTTGGCTGCCAAGCCATTGACTTAATCTTACCGTATGCTAATGGATGTGCTAAACCACCACACAATTTGCTCAACTTAATCCTTACGGCTACGAATATATTCAATTAAATCGAAATACATTCGAATTCAGTTACATTTAATACAATGTAAGCTTATTTAATCTCCTCAGGGATTTATGCAATGAAGTCAATCCTCACGGTACGCATACACTGAAAATAAAATCTAGGTATATATGATAAAAATCTAGGTTGATTTAACAAAAATTTTGTCAATATACGTCCAACAAAAAGTTTTGTCAAATTGACAAAAATTATAGAATTTTGTTGAGGTAACAAAAAATATTTTGTTGTATCCACAAAATTATTTTGTTATGCTAACAAATAAATTTGTTGAAATAACAAAAATATTTTGTCAATATGACAAAATTTCGTAAAATTTACAAAATTACATTACATTACATTACATTACATATTCCACTACTCCGTAGATAAATCTACGAAGTAGAGACACTGAAAGCACTGGTAACTCAGACCATCGGCTTATACAATACAACAGAGAGAGACAGACAGAAAGAAAGAACAACAGAAAACACATGTCAACAGCTCACGGTTGGTATTTGAACGGTCCCCCATCCAAGTACTAACCGCGCGCAACGATGCTTGATTTCGCTGATCGATGGGAAGCGATGCTTTCATCAGAGCCAAGGCCGTTGACAATTTACAAAATTAATTTGTCATATTAACAATTCTTTTGTTGTATTAACAATTATTTTGTTAGTGTTATTTTTTTTTTTTATTATTGTCGGATTAACAAATTTTTTTTGTTAAATTAACAAAATTGTTTTGTTAAATTAACAAAATTCTTTTGTTAAATTAAAAAAATTGTTTTGTTACATTAACAAAATATTTTGTTAAATTAACAAAAATTTCTTGTTATATTTTGTTAAATTAACAAAATATTTTGACAATTCAACAAAATATTTTGTCAATTTTACAAATTTCTTTTGTTAAATCCACAAAAAAAAAATTAATTTTGTCAAAATAGTTTTTTTTTTTGGGATTTAAGTCCACAAAAATTGGCGTTTCGTCCTTACGATCTCACATGCAACCATCTGTGAGGACGTATGGACAATACGCAATTTTTGTTAAGTTCAGTTAATCTTACATCGATTTTTTAACAAAAACCAAGTGTGAACTATATCCTACACAAAAGAAATTTTTTGGTTTCCTTACAAAATAGTTTTATCTATCTGATAATATTATTTTATCAATATTACAAAATAATTCAACCCCAAAACAAAATACTTGTCATTTTAACAAAAATGTTTTCATTTTTTGTTAAATTGACAAAAAAAATTAACAAAAACTTTGTGATATTGACAAACATTTACAAAACAGAATTTTTGTAGATACAACAAACATTTTGTTAACATCACAAAAGAGTTTGTCGATGTGACAAAAATCTCTGTTTTATTTTGTTATATTAACAAAACTTGGTTTGTTAAACTGACAATATTATTTGTAGTGCATATTTTGTTAAACTGACAAAAAATCATGCTGGATTATAAAAATTTTGTGAAATCAACAAAATCATTCTTTCGTATTGATAAAAATTTTATCAAAACGATAAAATTGTTTTGTTAAAGGTCAACAAAACGTTTTTGTCAATATTACCTAGGAATTTATTTTCAGTGTAGTTTATAGATACCTCATAGTGGAGAGGTTGTTTAAGATCTCCTGAAGGATACAGTCTGATAGTAAGAAAGCATAGCTTAATCATTATTAGCGAAGGATAATGTAGCTACAACAAAAGGGACAATCTACCAACAGAGCCCAGAGGAATATGTTTAGCGCAATTATTTGTTTGGCTTTAAGAAAACGGTCTAACAAGTTCGATACAAAAACTTGTGCGGGCATACAAAATTATTCCAGGACAATTTTTCACTTTTAAATTTTCAACAGTCAGTGATATTGGATTTTAATCTTTTTTAATTTTACATTTCTTTTATAGTAGACAGCGCTGTTCTACTTGTAAATTATTCGACAGTTGAAATTCAGTGTTTACTGAAAATGAAAATTTAACATGAGAACCTTATCGGATGAAGGATTCGGTCATATTCAAAGTCAGACGACAAAATTGAACTTGTCAAGTTGATTTGGTCAATTAGTTCATTAGATTGTTTTTAAGATGTTCCGCAACAGAGCTTCATCATCATCATCATCGGCTCGACAACCGGGTTCCGGTCCTGGCCTCTTTCAACAAGTCTCTCCACCTATCCCGGTCTCTAGCCGACGCCATCCAGTTGCGCACCCCAAGGCTTCGGGCGTCCTGGTCTACGCCATCTCTCCAGCGCAAGCATGGTCTACCACGCTGTCGTCTACCATAGAATATACCACAAAGAACTTTCCGAGCAGGTTCCTCTTCGCTCATGCGAGCTAGGTGCCCTGCCCACCGGAGTCTACCGAGCTTAATTTTTGTCACGATATCTGCTTCTAGGAAGATTGCGTACAATTCATGATTGTACTGTCTCCGGAATCGTCCTTCCTCACATATGGGGCCAACAATTTTCCTTAAGACTTTTCTCTCGAACGCAGCTAAGAGGTCGGAGTGCCTTTTGCTAAGCACCCAAGTCTCGGATCCATATGTGAGTACTGGCAGGACCATGGTCCTGTACAGCAGCAGTTTTGAAGTTATGGTGAGATTTCTGGATTTGAAAAGCTTTGACAGACTATAGTAGGCTCTGTTGGATTTGAGAAGCCGCCCGCGTATTTCTTCTTCTATATTGTTATCGGCTGCTACTATTGACCCAAGGTATTTAAAGGATTGCACCACTTCAAATTCGTGCTCCGCAACCTTGATTGTTTGACCAACTGTTCCTCTCGCATTCGACGCCACCATGTACTTTGTTTTACCTTCACTAATGTGCAGCCCCAGATTTTGTGCCGCCTGCTCGATCTGGATGAAGGAATCGTGTACAGCTTGTTCGGTTCTTCCGATGATGTCAATGTCGTCTGCGTAAGCTAGTAACTGGCTGGACCTGTTGACGATGGTCCCTCTTGTTGCCGTGCCAGAGTCACGGATTGCTTTCTCCAACGCCAGGTTGAAGAGGAGGCAGGCCAAACCGTCCCCTTGTCGGAGTCCATTAAAGATTTTGATTGGTCTGGATAGCAATCCGGCTATTTTTACTTGGCTTGTTACGTTGGTCATGGTCAACCTACATAGTCTTGTCAATTTATTTGGGATGCCGAATTCTCTCATGGCTTTGTAAATTTCTACCCTGGCTATGCTATTATAGGCGGAATGTTAAATTCTAGACATTTTTCCATCGCCTGCCTAAGGGTAAAGATCTGATCAGTTGTTGATTTGCCTGGAATGAAACCACACTGATATTGTCCGATGACGGTTTTAGCGTATGGGGTTATCCGGTCTTGTAGGATAGAGGAGAATATCTTATAGGCGGTACTCAACAACGTGATACCTCTATAATTGCTGCACGTTGTGACATCTCCCTTCTTATGTATGGGGCATATTATGCCTTTTCGCCAGTCTTCTGGCATTTCTTCCTGCTCCCATACGTGCACTATAATATCATGAATTGCTTGACGTAAGGCTGGCCCGCCGTGATGAAATAATTCGGCTGGTATGCCATCGGCTCCCGGGGATTTGTCGCAACAGAGCTTAAAGGATTTTATTTTAAAAATAAATTCATGAAGGCGAGAGTTTACAGTTTTCCCTATTAAATTCTGGCCTTACCATTGACAAGCGGCTTCATCGAAGTCAACTGACCTAATTTTTACCCGTTTCTTGCCACCAGGCGCCTTCTAACTGATCATCCTAAGGGCCAGTAATGGCCCAGTAGCTACTGATATTTAGTTCCATCAGTGCCTCCAGGGGTCTTCTTGCTTAACCTTACTGCCACCAGAGGCATAGTACTTGGACCTTCATTGCAACAAGGAATACAGAACTAAATGAACCTTAGTGCCACAAGAGACCTTGTATCTACAGATCTTCAGTGGTTCCAGCAGCCTAAAATTTAGTGATTATCTGTGCCTCTAGAACCCTACGACCTGTTAAACCTTAGTGCCAGCAGATGCCTAATACCAGCTGATCTTTCCTGCCAACAAAGAGTAGTACCTGCTGATCGTCAGTGCCACTTTAACTTGCTAATATTTTGTGCCACCAAGACCCTAGCACTTGCTGAACCTTAGTGATAAGAAAGACTCAGTACTTGCTTGTCCTTAGTACTAGCCGAATCCTAGTACCTGCTGAGCTTCAGTGCCACCATAGGTCTAGTGCGCCACCAAAGAGTAATACGCTCTGATCCCAAGTGCCATGAAAAATCTAGTGCCTGTTGATATTAAGTACCATCATGGTTCTTATTCTTGCTGATCCTTGGAGCGACCACAGGCCTAGTACTTGATGCACCTTGGTGCCACCATAGGTCTGGTGCTTGTTGATTTTCGGTACCATCAAAGGCCTAGTATCTAGCAAAACATTTGCGCCACTAGCGACCTAGTGCCTACTAATATTTAGAGCTAGTTAGGGCCTAGGGCCTGCTGATCTTTAGTTCCACCAAGCGCCCAGTGCTTGCTGATCTTCAGTGCCACTAGAGATTGACTTACTGATCTTCAGTGACACTAGTGGCTCACTTGTTGACCTTTAGCGCCATCATAGACCTAGCACCTTTTGATCTAAACTGCCACCAGGGGTCTTATACTTGCTGATCTTTAGTGTCAAAAGTGATCTAGTACTTGTTGAACTTTGTGGGCCTTGTATCTATAAATCTTCAGTGCCACCATGGGTCTAGTGTTTGGGGATCATTCGTGCCACTATGGGCCTTAAACTTGCTGATCTTTAGTTCCAAGAAGTGTAATTTGTACTGAACCTTAGTGCTAATAGGGGCCTGCTGATCTTCGGTACCAACAGGGGTCTTATAATTGCTGATCTTTCGTCAAGTCCTTAATTACCTTGTGTGCCACCAAATAGCAGTCCTTGCTGATCCTTAGTGCCAGCAGGAACTTAGTACCACAAGGGGTCTATAACTTGCCGATCCTTATAGTGCCGCAAGGGTGCCTAGTACCTGAATATCTCTGTTTCCGAAGAGTAGTACCCGATGATCCTTTGCACCACTAAGAACCTAGTGGCTGCTGATATTTAGAGCCACTATGGGTCTTATACCTGATGCTAATAGTTAGTGCCACCAAGGGCTTAGTATTTGTTGGACCTTAGTGCCACCTGGGGTCTAGTACTTGTTTATCTTTAGATGCACTATATGCTTAATACTTCCTCATCTTTAGTGCCACCATGGGTTTTTTTGCTGATCGTTAGTGCGACTAGGCGCTTATTACCTGTTGATCTTCAATGCCACAAGAGACCAAAAACTTGCTTAGCCTAGTGGCTTTATACTTGCAGATCTTCAGTGTCTCCTATGGTCTAGTAGTTAGTATTGTTTTGTTAAAGGTCAACAAAACGTTTTTGTCAATATTACCTAGGAATTTATTTTCAGTGTAGTTTATAGATACCTCATAGTGGAGAGGTTGTTTAAGATCTCCTGAAGGATACAGTCTGATAGTAAGAAAGCATAGCTTAATCATTATTAGCGAAGGATAATGTAGCTACAACAAAAGGGACAATCTACCAACAGAGCCCAGAGGAATATGTTTAGCGCAATTATTTGTTTGGCTTTAAGAAAACGGTCTAACAAGTTCGATACAAAAACTTGTGCGGGCATACAAAATTATTCCAGGACAATTTTTCACTTTTAAATTTTCAACAGTCAGTGATATTGGATTTTAATCTTTTTTAATTTTACATTTCTTTTGTAGTAGACAGCGCTGTTCTACTTGTAAATTATTCGACAGTTGAAATTCAGTGTTTACTGAAAATGAAAATTTAACATGAGAACCTTATCGGATGAAGGATTCGGTCATATTCAAAGTCAGACGACAAAATTGAACTTGTCAAGTTGATTTGGTCAATTAGTTCATTAGATTGTTTTTAAGATGTTCCGCAACAGAGCTTCATCATCATCATCATCGGCTCGACAACCGGGTTCCGGTCCTGGCCTCTTTCAACAAGTCTCTCCACCTATCCCGGTCTCTAGCCGACGCCATCCAGTTGCGCACCCCAAGGCTTCGGGCGTCCTGGTCTACGCCATCTCTCCAGCGCAAGCATGGTCTACCACGCTGTCGTCTACCATAGAATATACCACAAAGAACTTTCCGAGCAGGTTCCTCTTCGCTCATGCGAGCTAGGTGCCCTGCCCACCGGAGTCTACCGAGCTTAATTTTTGTCACGATATCTGCTTCTAGGAAGATTGCGTACAATTCATGATTGTACTGTCTCCGGAATCGTCCTTCCTCACATATGGGGCCAACAATTTTCCTTAAGACTTTTCTCTCGAACGCAGCTAAGAGGTCGGAGTGCCTTTTGCTAAGCACCCAAGTCTCGGATCCATATGTGAGTACTGGCAGGACCATGGTCCTGTACAGCAGCAGTTTTGAAGTTATGGTGAGATTTCTGGATTTGAAAAGCTTTGACAGACTATAGTAGGCTCTGTTGGATTTGAGAAGCCGCCCGCGTATTTCTTCTTCTATATTGTTATCGGCTGCTACTATTGACCCAAGGTATTTAAAGGATTGCACCACTTCAAATTCGTGCTCCGCAACCTTGATTGTTTGACCAACTGTTCCTCTCGCATTCGACGCCACCATGTACTTTGTTTTACCTTCACTAATGTGCAGCCCCAGATTTTGTGCCGCCTGCTCGATCTGGATGAAGGAATCGTGTACAGCTTGTTCGGTTCTTCCGATGATGTCAATGTCGTCTGCGTAAGCTAGTAACTGGCTGGACCTGTTGACGATGGTCCCTCTTGTTGCCGTGCCAGAGTCACGGATTGCTTTCTCCAACGCCAGGTTGAAGAGGAGGCAGGCCAAACCGTCCCCTTGTCGGAGTCCATTAAAGATTTTGATTGGTCTGGATAGCAATCCGGCTATTTTTACTTGGCTTGTTACGTTGGTCATGGTCAACCTACATAGTCTTGTCAATTTATTTGGGATGCCGAATTCTCTCATGGCTTTGTAAATTTCTACCCTGGCTATGCTATTATAGGCGGAATGTTAAATTCTAGACATTTTTCCATCGCCTGCCTAAGGGTAAAGATCTGATCAGTTGTTGATTTGCCTGGAATGAAACCACACTGATATTGTCCGATGACGGTTTTAGCGTATGGGGTTATCCGGTCTTGTAGGATAGAGGAGAATATCTTATAGGCGGTACTCAACAACGTGATACCTCTATAATTGCTGCATGTTGTGACATCTCCCTTCTTATGTATGGGGCATATTATGCCTTTTCGCCAGTCTTCTGGCATTTCTTCCTGCTCCCATACGTGCACTATAATATCATGAATTGCTTGACGTAAGGCTGGCCCGCCGTGATGAAATAATTCGGCTGGTATGCCATCGGCTCCCGGGGATTTGTCGCAACAGAGCTTAAAGGATTTTATTTTAAAAATAAATTCATGAAGGCGAGAGTTTACAGTTTTCCCTATTAAATTCTGGCCTTACCATTGACAAGCGGCTTCATCGAAGTCAACTGACCTAATTTTTACCCGTTTCTTGCCACCAGGCGCCTTCTAACTGATCATCCTAAGGGCCAGTAATGGCCCAGTAGCTACTGATATTTAGTTCCATCAGTGCCTCCAGGGGTCTTCTTGCTTAACCTTACTGCCACCAGAGGCATAGTACTTGGACCTTCATTGCAACAAGGAATACAGAACTAAATGAACCTTAGTGCCACAAGAGACCTTGTATCTACAGATCTTCAGTGGTTCCAGCAGCCTAAAATTTAGTGATTATCTGTGCCTCTAGAACCCTACGACCTGTTAAACCTTAGTGCCAGCAGATGCCTAATACCAGCTGATCTTTCCTGCCAACAAAGAGTAGTACCTGCTGATCGTCAGTGCCACTTTAACTTGCTAATATTTTGTGCCACCAAGACCCTAGCACTTGCTGAACCTTAGTGATAAGAAAGACTCAGTACTTGCTTGTCCTTAGTACTAGCCGAATCCTAGTACCTGCTGAGCTTCAGTGCCACCATAGGTCTAGTGCGCCACCAAAGAGTAATACGCTCTGATCCCAAGTGCCATGAAAAATCTAGTGCCTGTTGATATTAAGTACCATCATGGTTCTTATTCTTGCTGATCCTTGGAGCGACCACAGGCCTAGTACTTGATGCACCTTGGTGCCACCATAGGTCTGGTGCTTGTTGATTTTCGGTACCATCAAAGGCCTAGTATCTAGCAAAACATTTGCGCCACTAGCGACCTAGTGCCTACTAATATTTAGAGCTAGTTAGGGCCTAGGGCCTGCTGATCTTTAGTTCCACCAAGCGCCCAGTGCTTGCTGATCTTCAGTGCCACTAGAGATTGACTTACTGATCTTCAGTGACACTAGTGGCTCACTTGTTGACCTTTAGCGCCATCATAGACCTAGCACCTTTTGATCTAAACTGCCACCAGGGGTCTTATACTTGCTGATCTTTAGTGTCAAAAGTGATCTAGTACTTGTTGAACTTTGTGGGCCTTGTATCTATAAATCTTCAGTGCCACCATGGGTCTAGTGTTTGGGGATCATTCGTGCCACTATGGGCCTTAAACTTGCTGATCTTTAGTTCCAAGAAGTGTAATTTGTACTGAACCTTAGTGCTAATAGGGGCCTGCTGATCTTCGGTACCAACAGGGGTCTTATAATTGCTGATCTTTCGTCAAGTCCTTAATTACCTTGTGTGCCACCAAATAGCAGTCCTTGCTGATCCTTAGTGCCAGCAGGAACTTAGTACCACAAGGGGTCTATAACTTGCCGATCCTTATAGTGCCGCAAGGGTGCCTAGTACCTGAATATCTCTGTTTCCGAAGAGTAGTACCCGATGATCCTTTGCACCACTAAGAACCTAGTGGCTGCTGATCTTTAGAGCCACTATGGGTCTTATACCTGATGCTAATAGTTAGTGCCACCAAGGGCTTAGTATTTGTTGGACCTTAGTGCCACCTGGGGTCTAGTACTTGTTTATCTTTAGATGCACTATATGCTTAATACTTCCTCATCTTTAGTGCCACCATGGGTTTTTTTGCTGATCGTTAGTGCGACTAGGCGCTTATTACCTGTTGATCTTCAATGCCACAAGAGACCAAAAACTTGCTTAGCCTAGTGGCTTTATACTTGCAGATCTTCAGTGTCTCCTATGGTCTAGTATTTAGTGGTTATTTGTGCCACCATTAGCCTTGTTCCTTCTAATTTTTAGCACCACTTAGAGAAAAAGACCTGCAGATCTTTAGTATTTCCATGGGATTAGTACTTGCTGACTTAGTGTCATCAGGAGCTTTGTACATGTTGATGTACCAGAGCTTTATAGCTGTATGTTTTGAAGTACCTCCAGGGTCATGGTACTTGCCATTCACGTTCCGAGCTCTTAGTTATAGAAAGAAGAAATTCGATAAAAACTAGCACTAGCACCTTAATCATCAGAAACAAGATTATTTTGTAACTATAACCAAGATCGTTTCATGAGCTGTATCAGCTTAAGTAGGAACAACCTAAGAATAGTAACATGTGTCCACAAAGGCTAATGAAAACTAAGCGGATAATTAAGTATTCTTGTCCTAGAAAACAGTCTGGAATTAAAACCCGAAATTTTTTCAAATAAACAAATCAAGATATCACAAAGATAGAAGGCTTACGTTCTACCGGAAATTTAAGAACAAAGAACATTTATTCAATCAGCGAATCGTTTTCGGGATCATCCAGTGCCGTGACCCCGTCTATCTGCAAAGCTACGTTCTTTCCACGAAAAATTGCTTCACAAATTCAAATGTCCGACTTCAAAAAAGCTTTTTGAGAAAATCTGAAAGAATCAAAACCGAGAAAAAGTTTCGCGATTCGAAGCGTGAAGCAATCTTTCAAAAACAAAATTTATCAAAATGTGAGAGAAAAGTTGTTCGATAAATTCTGAAATATACCCGATTTGGTTTTCTTATATTTGTTTGTCTATTCTAATAGACCTATTTTCTTAATTTAAAAGAAGTTTAAGTTTTAAGAATTTACGAAAACGTTAACGACCTACTTTTGTCCCACTCGATTTCTAACATCTCTCGAAAACCTGTACGCAAGAGTCTGGTTGATGGATACTAGGTTTCTACTGAACTCTTCATCCATTTTGGAGCTGCAAGTAAAATATAAGACTGAAAACTGGAAAAGTGAGAAACAAATATGTAGGCCAAACATTTTGTGATAAAATTACTCTCAACAAGCTAGTGGTAAATATAAAAGAGCTGCTAGATTTATTTATTCCAGAATCTTAAATATTTCAGATATACATATACATATGTATGTACATATGTATATACTCTAGATATGTAGATATATTTAATAATTTAATTTTCTTTTAAGCTATCAAGGCCATCAATAATTTCCTACGACATTGAATCCGCCCTTGACATTGATTAGGACACATTTGTCAATAATATTCTCGCTGGCAGTACCTATTTTATTTTATTTTTGTGTCAGATACGTATCATTTAATGTTGAGAAATATTCTCCCATAAATTGAATATTTTGTGTTTTCTTTTTTTTTTCATTTTGATTACGATTTTCTTCTAGGAAAAAAAACACATCTCTTTCATCTAAACATCATATCAGCCAAAAACTCTACATCCGTCGCCTTCCATCAACAGTACATCCCAAAAAAACTGACGTCACATAATACTTCTCATGTCTAACGAATTTTATTTTTTTATTTGACAGACATAAAATACAATCTCGAATAAATTAGGAATGAATTTTCAAATTACCAGACACACTAAAACGACCAGGATTGCCATATCACCATTTCACAGAATACCTACGTAATTAATTTAAAAAAAAATTCATTATTTTATTTTTTTTTTCGGAAATTAGTTTTTAGTTCTAAACTTTGAACATGGAGAAAAATTAACTTTCTCTGAAATTGTTCTAAGCACAGAAGTTTAGGGTTGTAGAATTAGGGCGATGGAAATTGTATGGGAGTATGTTTAATAGAATCTTTTTCAACTTCTAGTAGTTGGTCCATGAGACTCATGTTCTGAAAAGTTACATGGTTAGTCGAATGAACATTACACAAGAGAAAACTTTTTCGAGAATAATCATCTTAGTTTGTAGTTCTAATAGCTTAAGAAATTTTCATTAGGAAAGAAGTGTAGGTATATGATTTTATTTTAATTAATGTTTTGGGTATAATTGGATTAAGCGATTGTGGTATTATTTGTAACCTACAAATTTTATCAGGGATGTTTTGTTTGTGAAAATAAAAATAAAATAAACAGAAGGCAATTACGGCTCCTAAAGAGCCTAAGCCTAGTGACTTGCAACTCTCAATCATTCCTATGTGCGTCACCAGAGGCCTATTGTACCAACTACAAATTACAAGTACAAATTTGTGATTAAAAAAAAATTTAATATGAAAAAAACTTGATTTTTTACAAATTTGTTAAAAAAATGCTTGTAATCACAATTTTGTAAGATGGTGCAATAGGTCCCAGGAATGGAGGAGACCTACAATTTTCTGCCGATTCAACCAAATTGAGATACAAATGTTTTATCTTACCTGTACTCCCAATCTTTGCTGGACAGATTATAACTTAAGATAGGGAAATAGATTTTAAATCTTCGTTTTAACTGTAAATACAGTGTTCAATAAGGCCTATGGAATGTGATATGTAAATTTAAGCATTGTCAAAGCTCAAAGTACAGATACAATAAAAGGCTTTGTCGGAACAGTGGTAAATCGTCCATTCAAACAAAGTGAAAATAAAAGGGGACCAAAAATGTATTCCTGCGGATCTCCATTTTTGAAGTTCAGACATTTTTATCAGTATAAAATAATAAACAAAACTACATAACCAACAAGACACCATTTACAAAATAGTACGACCAACACCCAACAGCAAAACCTCCAACAGATGTCAACCTGTGACGATTGTAAAATTAATCAAATTCCCTTAAATTGCATTTTTTGTATAATTGTACATTTTATTTAGCATTTATTTTGTATAAGTCACTTGTTGTTAATACGGCAAACTACCATTTCGTTCTTTTTTTACTTGTTTTTTTTTTTTTTTAAGAATTAATGCATTTTCTTTGGTTTGTGCTATATAACTTTCAGGATTTAAGCTTTTCCGAGCTTTTAGTAGCAAATATTTTTCTGAGATTTGCGGCAATTTTTAATGCTCCTACGGCAATCCTGTAAGAGCTTTTAATTAAATAGAGCTTATTGAAATCGATAATGGTCAGACTGGAAGGCAAATATCCTCTCTTCCCTGTACTGAAAATATAAATTGAACAGAGAATAGAGACAAACTGTTCAAAAGCATAAAATTCGTTTTTTAAATGACTAAAACAACTTCTTTAATATTTGAAGGTAAAAATAGGATGCCATGTGATTCAAGCAAATATTAGCTTATGCAGGAATAAAAATTATAAGTCTGTACTGGTTTCTTAAGAAAATAAGCTTTTATATAAAAAAATTTTTAAAACGTTTTTAAGAAAAAATGTTGGTACGCCAATTTAAAGTTTTTATTATTGTGCAAATAAAAATTAAATTTACAAACAAAAATATTGAGCGGTTTCTGAGATATTGAACTTTCAAAAAAAAAAATTGATTTTTTTTTCAAAAATAATTTTTTTTGAAGTTTTGAAATGCAATGTTTTTTTAAATTTCTTAGAAGCTTCTCTATGAAAAATTTCATTAAAATCCGTTCTTTCAATAATGAGATATTCTAAATTTGAAGAAAATAGTTTTATGGTAGGTATACAAGCTGTAATATCATAATTTCAATTTTTTTTTATTTAGATTATAGATCGTAAAAATTAATCGAAAAAAAAATGTTAGCAAAATTCTCGGAACCGTTTTCGAGAAAAATACGATTTTCGAAAAACATTTTTTAACATTTGTATGGAGGGTACCATTATTTTTACGTTAAATAATTTTTTTTCGTATATCTTATAACTTATATTAAGAACCTTTTATTTATCAAGTTTTAAAAAAATTGAGCATGGGGTTTTTGAAATATTGAGTTTTTAAAAAAAATTGAAAATTTTTTTAAAAATCCAAAAAAAAAAATTGTGGGAAAATTTTAATGATATTTAAACTGATGGGGAGCTTTAGGATAAAAAAAATGATCAAAATTGGTTGTACCGTTTTTGAGAAAATCAAAAACCAAAAAAATGGTTCCAAGGGGGGTACCAAAAATTTTTTTTTCAACCATTTCCTAGCTTTAACTAAGTGAAATTTTTGAATTTTTTTTTTAAATCTGTGGGACAAGTTTTTGAAAAAAAAAATATTTATAAGATTTCGAAAAAAAATCGTATGGCAGATACCGTTATTTTTGGTCTTAAAAAAAAGGTGTGGGGGAAAAAATTAAAAATACTATCTACCAAGTTCAAAGAAAATCGGCCAAGCCGTTTAGGCTGTAGTCGAAAAGACAGACAGACAGACAATCAGAATTGCGAGACCAACTTTTTTAGTCTTCGCTATCATCGTAATGTCAACATTGATTAAAATCTCGAGTTCGATTTTGTTACGAATGCATAACTTGCCTTATAGTACCTATAAGTCGCAAGTAAAAAGTAAACAGTACGCTTTAATATTATATATTATAATATTATATATTATTTCGAATATGCAAAACGTTCTGTATAACAACACCGATATAGTTCGAAATGAAGAGAGTACAGCACAAAGTATGTGGGATCTCCTACAGAGAACTTGCAAAGAAAAAGCCAAAACACTGTTAGGGGTTTCAAAAGGACACAACCAACAAGGCAAAGAAACATGGTGGTGGAATGATGAAGCTAAATCAGTTATAAGTAAAAAGAAAATGGCTTTCAAGGCTTGGTCGAAGTGCCCCTCTAATGATACAGAGCAAAAGTCACGCCTCGAAGTGGAATATAGAAACTGCAAGAAAGAAGCGAAGAAGAAGTGCGCCCAAATTCAAGCAAAGAATACAGAAAACCTGTATCGGGAGCTGGATGAAATTTCTACCCCGACAGCTGGTGCTATTCAAGAGCTACGGCAAAACACGAATAAGGGCGCAACTATCTTCAAAATAGCCGCTCAAAGAAGAACAAATGCCCAGGAGATTTGTTCGCCAAAGTTCATTAACAATGCTCAAGGCCAACTACTTGTGGCGACAGTATTGTGACGGACTTCTAAACGAACAATTTCCAAGGCTATACTTTCCAATAGCTTCACCTAACTTAAGCGAAGTATCCGATGTCACAGTCGAAGAAGTTAGTGAGGCGGTAAAATACTCCAAAAAGGGAAAAGCTGTTGGCCCAGACGAAATACCCTCAGAGTTTTGGAAAAATATGGGAGACATCGGGTTTAGATGGCTCATGATTCTTGTCTCCAAACTTATACGAGGTGATCGCATGCCTAATCAATGGAGGGAAAGTTACCTTCTTCCAATTTATAAAGGAAAGGGTGATACTCGAAGCTGTGATAATTACCGTTCGATTAAGCTGATGTCACACACCATGAAGATCGTTGAGCGAGTCTGATGACCAGTGCGGGTTTGTCGGGGGTAAGTCAACCACGGATGCAATCCAGAGTATAAGAATAATTATGGAAAAACATCGGGATTCTTTAGAGGATTTGCATGTCGTATTGGTTGATTTTGAAAAAGCATTCGATCGACAACCACGAGATCTAATATGGGTGGCCCTCAGGCAACGAGGAGTTCCAGAAACCTTTGTGCGGATAATTATGGACATGTATGATGGAGCAGTTACTAAAGTAAGATGCGCAGCTGGAGTCACCGAAGAATTCGAAATCACAGTAGGTGTACACCAGGGAAGTGTCTTGAGTCCCCTGCTCTTTATTACAGTTCTTGATTACCTGCTTGAAGGCAAAGTGACGGATCCAAAAGTGCATCAGTTATTCTTTGCTGACGATGGAGCCATCATAAGTGAAGACCCGATATCCCTACAACGAGCACTTGACGTATGGGTGGATGTTCTAGAAGGAAGTGGGTACCGCATAAGCGCGAAAAAGACAGAATACCTATGCTGCCCATTTTCTGATCCACACAGGCCTATTCCAGACATTTATTTGAATGGAGTAGTGCTTCCCAAGTGTGAAAAGTTTAAATATCTGGGGTCTATGATAAATAACGAAGCTACTTGTGATGACGATATCAATCATCGCGTAAGCGTAGGGTAGATGAAGTGGCGGGAAAATTCTGCTATCTTCTGTGACCGAAAAATGCCCCCTAAGCTGAAAGGAAAGCTCTACACTTCAGTTGTGCGTCCAGCACTCACATACGGTTCACAATGTTGGACAATGTACAAAAAGTATGAGAGTAAGCTAACGGCAGCTGAGATGAAGATGCTTCGTATGACAGCAGGAGTTACAAAGCTTGATCGAATTAGAAGTACGAAGATCCGAGGAAGCCTTCATGTTAAGAATACCATTTCCCAAAAAATTGAACACGACCGACTCAGTTGGTATTTCCATGTTCAAAGGAGAGATCCTGAGAACCCCGTCAAAAGAGCAATATCATACAACGTTCCAATTCGGAGTAAAAAGAAAGGTAGGCCTAAACACTCCTGGTACAAACAAATGCAAAAACACCAGCATTCAGTTGGCCTCAGAAATGGAACAATACAAAACCGGGAGGCTTGCCGCCGATTTCTGAGGTCAACCCGGCGAACCCCACAGGCGGATCACTAGTGTGAAGCAGATACGTGGGAGAGTTATGATCCCCTCGACATCGAGATCATAACAGCGCCGAAACAAGGAAGAAGAAGAAGAAGTACGCTTTAATATCCTTGACCAATTGAACAGCTTCCTCATTTTCATTTTCGGCTTCTTCAACGTCCAACAAGATTTTATCATCCTTCCAGGTACCAAGATCAAGCTGTGTGCGCTCAAATTCATTGTAGTTCTTCTAATTTACTTGCAAAGATAGCTACATTTCGAAACGCACGAGAATAGCTATTTGGCTTTTCCAATCATAAGGGGTTTTACTTTGTGGCGACCTGTGGCATTAGTGCAAGTTAACAAAGTAATCCTCTGTTTTTTGGTATTTGTTTCTGGGGCAGATTTCTCAGTCGATGATACGTATGTTTTCCAGTAAAAACTTGACTCATCAGTATTATATATTTGATCCGATTTGAAGCCCGACGACATTATTTTCTCTTTGCGTTTAAAAGGATAGACCAATTCTATTTGAGAATAAGTATAGAATATAGCGCCATTGGTAGCACTACCATTAAACCCCACTTCAGTGGTAAGGCGCCCTTGAAAAAAGGGTCTGCTGTAACCACTACGAGACATCCCTTATCGCAAAGCGCTCGCGAATTGCGGAATGCTAAGAGGATCATCAAAAGACTAGGTCATAAACTAGAAACTAATGGTGACTCAAAGCAGGAAGCATCTCTATAGCATGGGCCAAAAGCGTCATTGCTAAACAGCAAGATGCTGAGACCGGCGGCGACTTCACGTCAAAGCGACAAAGGTCTATTGAGGGAACCACTTCGGAACCCAAGCGCACGCAATTTATTCTTTTCAAACGCTATAATTAAACCATCACACTTTATTGTTTGAAAAACGTCATTTTTTGGTTGAGTTTCATGTGTGCTTTTCTGGGTTTAATATATACTAACTTTTGCGACCGAATGTAGAATGAAGGCTTAAGTGTCTATTAGCCATCCGAAATGCCGTAGAAACATTACAGTTCCAACGTTTAATACTAAGAAAAAAATTGTGTTCACTATATCGAGATTTGAATTGTTCACTATTTAAAGTAGGGTGTACAAATTTACTTGTGTTCACTATACTGCATAGTTCACTCAAACGAGATTCACTATATCGGGCGTCTACTGAAGGGTTGCGAATTTTTGAATTAAAAAATCCTTAAGTCATAAGTCTATAGATGAGTTGTGAATTAAAAAAATTTAATTCATAAGATATTTGGTGACTTATGAATTAAAAAAAATTAATTCACAACTTATGAATTAAAAAAAATTAAATCCTAAGGTTGGGAATTAAATTTTCTTAATTCATAAGTCACTTACTTGCCCACGACTTAAATTTTTTTAATTCATAAGACACTTGTAGGTTCTGAATTATTATTTTTTTAATTCATAAGTCACTAAGAAGTCAGTTGGTGATTAAATTTTTTTTAATTCATAAGTCAGTTCCTCACTGAAAATAAATTCCTAGGTAATATTGACAAAAACGTTTTGTTGACCTTTAACAAAACAATTTTATCGTTTTGATAAAATTTTTGTCAATACGAAAGAATAATTTTGTTGATTTCACAAAATTTTTATAATTCAGCATGATTTTTTGTCAGTTTAACAAAATATGCACTGCAAATAATATTGTCAGTTTAACTAACCAAGTTTTGTTAATATAACAAAATAAAACGGAGATTTTTGTCACATCGACAAGCTTTTTTGTTATGTTAACAAAATGTTTGTTGTATCTACAAAAAATCTGTTTTGTAAATCGTCGTCGTTCTATGAAAACTCCCTAAGTCCATTTAAAAAAAAAATCTGATTCAATTCTTATTTAATTCATTCTGGATAAACCATTTGCAAAAAAAATTATTGCACAATGGCTACGCCAAACCCATTCTACAATTGAAGTTCGAGATCGTGCTATTCTGATTTTTTTTGGATTTTTTTATATAAATTTTCAAGTTTAAATGCAAATATCTCAAAACACAAAAAATGGACTTAGGGAGTTTTCATAGAACGACGACGAAATGTTCGTCAATATCACAAAGTTTTTGTTAATTTGTTTTTGGCAATTTAACAAAAAATGAAAACGTTTTTGTTAAAATGACAAATATTTTGTTTTGGGGTTGAGTTATTTTGTAATACATATTGATAAAATAATATTATCAGATAGATAAAACTATTTTGTAAGGAAACCAAACAATTCTGCGCGTATATTTTGTTGATCATGACATTTCTTTTGTGTATGATATAGTTCACATTTGGTTTTTGTCAAAAAATCGACGTAAGATTAACTGAACTTAACAAAAATTGTGTTTTGTCCATACGCCCTCACAGATGGTTGCATGTGAGATCGTAGGGACGAAACGCCAATTTTTGTGGACTTAAATCCCAAAAAAAAAATATTTTGACAAAATTAATTTTGTGGGTTCAGCAAAAGAAATTTGTAAAATCGACAAGATATTTTGTTGAATTGACAAAATATTTTGTTAATTTAACAAAACAACAACAAAATTTTGTTAATTGAACAAAAGAATTTTGTTAATTTATCAAAAATTTTGTTAATCCGATAATAATAAAAAAAAAACAAATTTTTAACATTAACAAAAAATTGTTAATACAACAAAAGAATTGTTAATATGACAAATTAATTTTGTAAACTGTACGAAATTTTGTCATATTGACAAAATATATTTGTTATTTCAACAAATTAATCTGTTAGCATAACAAAATAATTTTGTGGATACAACAAAATATTTTTTGTTACCTCAACAAAATTCTATAATTTTTGTCAATTTGATAAAACTTTTTGTTGGACGTATATTGACAAAATTTTTGTCAAATCAACCTACATTTTTATCATATATACCTAGATTTTATTTTCAGTGATAGCTGCTGAATTATATTTTTTTTTAATTCATAAGTCACTCACTAGCTTGTGAATTAAAGCCAAGCTTAAGCTAACAAGTGACTTAAGCCTTTGCAACCCTGGTCTACTGTAATAAATAGACTGGATTTACATTTCACGATTTGTCCAGTCCAATTTTGTTGTTGTGTAAAATTTCTTAGCGATTTCAAGATAATTTTAAATTAACACGGTGGGTGTTTTCAATCAGTAAATTCTCACCATGTGAAGATCTCTTAATTCTACTTTTCTTATATATTATGTTTTCTTTTAATTCAAATATACTTAAAACGTGATCGATATTTTGTGAATACAATCCTCAGCTTTAATAAATCTAAATATAATAATTATAAAATGAAATAAAAATATTTAAATATAAATAATTGAATTCTTACTGAAAGAAATGTAATAAATTGGCACTCAAATTCCGAGGGTTGGCACCTGTTAGTTTAAAACTCCCACATGCATGAACCGTTGCATTTTATAGATCTTACAGATTTATTTTACATTTCAATTATACAACTTATTTTTATATAAAAATAAACTACAAAATATTTAATTGTTAATGGGTTTATATATATATATATTTTGAATATACGAGTATCTGGTAACATTGAATTTGTTGAAAGAAACACACATTTTCTTGTATGAGCTGCGAGGAAATCCCAATATCAACAAGAAATAAAAATTAAAATTGATACACAATCTCACTATAGATACCTTATGGCTGAACGAATAAAATTAACAAGCAGATACATATCAGACTCTTAAAACAGGCAATTTGGTTTTAAAAAAATAAGTAAAAACAAATCCAAAACTAAAATAAGAAACAACATTATTTTTTTCATTTCGAATTTGATTTCCGAATGTCAGCTGGACCGAACAGAACTACTAGAGACGGCAACCAACAGCCCAAAGGCCAGCCAGCTGCGATTGATTAATAAAGTCCACATCCCATCCCTGCTAGAGATAGATACTGAACTGAAAAAAACATTCAGTCCGGATGCTGGATACCATAGATACGGAACGTCTATCTTTTGTGTTAATATTCACGGTCTCTGAAGAGATATTTAACGGTTGGCGCGCATTAATTGCCCGGGGAAATATCGTAGCGAACATTTCTCGAAAATAACACTCTGCTTTTTGAAATGAAAGGAACAAAAAAAAATAGTAAAGTGCATAGACTTGTATTTTGAGTTTCTTTCTTTTTTTTTAAATTATTTTTCAATGGCAGACACTTGTTTCGGAGTGGATTTCATAAAGTTCTTGTCGGACTTATCGATTTAGTTATGGAAAACAGTTAATATTGTGTTTGTTAATAAATTAAAAAATATATATAAACTATCAAATTTTTGATCGATACATCATCAGATATATGTAAAAGTGAGTGATAAAAAAGTGTTCGAAAAAATAATGTTGTTGTTTATGTTAAAACTTTAATGGTCAATAATGCTGTAAATCCCTATTTTATGTTTTTGTATTTAACACGAAAATCGTAATTCTGGTATTTCAAATTACAGAATTTCGAAAGCGCTTGGTATTAAAACATTGACTTAAGTTTATTTTTGTTTTTAATGATTTTTCAAAATTCTAAACAACATTAATCGAATGAAAATCGATTACAAGAAATTTGTACTGATTGTTTTTTTAAACTTATTTTCTTATTTTGAATAATCATTGATCAAGAATTTTCCCTGCTAACAAAATAAATAGCCGCTTTCTAATCTAACACCGGGTGATGTTTTTTTTTTGTTTGCTTTTGAGATATTTTTAGTTTATTATTTATTAAGTTGTGACTTATTTTTTTTTAATGTGACAGTTTTTGGTAAAACAAAAAATTGTATGATGTATTTTTGTTTAGATTAGCTATTTGTCAAATATTTTGTCTAATAGAAAAATTAAAAGATTAAATAATAAATAATAATGAAAATCTGTATAAATAAAACTCGATAGTCGCATGTATTGAAGATCATCAGTTGAGAACGGCTAGACCGATTCGGATGATTTTTTTTTTTGGTGTGTTCGTGAAGCGTAGAGCATGTTTGTAAACTTTTAAAGGGTGATTAGTCAATTGATAATGAGAAGCCCCGCAACTGTTCTAAAACAGACACGATCTAGAGATCCGTGAATATCCTAAGTATTACTTAATTTATTTAACCGGCTGCCGATCCATGAAGGGTCTCTGCCTGAGGCACGGCAGCTTCCTATCCTCAGAGATCTCCAGCGCGCTGCTTCCAGTCATCTAGGCCAAGCGTTCTGACATCCACAATGGCTTGGTCTATTAAACGGAGGTTCGGTCTTCCTTGTCATCCAGAAGAACATGAGGGCTGGAATTTGAAGAGTCTTTTAGCTGGAGCATTGTTGTTCATTCGTTCAATGGAATCGACGCGTTTTGGATTTCTAGCCTACATCCACATCTTGTTACAGCTGAAAGAGTTCGCGGTTATACCGTCTCCTCGATTCACCTTCTATACATACTGGACCCAATATCCATCGATAAATTTTTCTATGGAAAGAGCCCAGTTCCAAAGGAAAACAGTTAATGGTATACAAAATTTCAAACCTATACACATTTCTGACACATTGCAGATTTTTGACACGTTGCAGATTGGTTGTTGATGTTGTAGGCCGCAAAAACAATTGTTGGGTTGAACTGATGTTATTTGATGTATCAGAATCCGGTATGTTTAATGTGAATTTTTGGACATTTCTTAATCCATCGACATCGTAGCCATCCTTTGATGGAATTTGACAGTTTATGACTTGACGAATAGAGGACAAATTCAGTTATGACGTACAAAGAGTATTTCGTACCAAATGTTAGCCTAAAGCCCTAAAATTGCTCTTTTCCGGAGCAACAATTAAAATACCTTTTTTTGGATATTTATAGACGTTTTTTAATCCATCGAAATCTTAGCCATCCTTTGATTGAATTTGACAGTTTATGACTCGATAAATAGATAATTCAGCTTTGACGTACAAAGTGTATTTCGTACAAAATGTCAGCCGAAAACTTTTTTGACACTTTTTAATCCATGTACAAAGTAGGCATCATTCGATGTTATTTGGCAATTTATTACTTACAATAATAGAGTATTTTGTGAGAACTATCAAAGCCATAAGTCAATCTTATCATCGAAATCGAAATTAAAATCGGTTAGGAACAGTATTGAATCATTTGAGTGAAATGAAAATGATCGAATGATCGGTTGGTTGAAATGATCGGATCATTTTCGTAATCGATTGTTGAACGATTCAATCATTTAAATGAACGATTTACTCAGCTCTAATTCATTTCATTTATTTTCATTTATTGATATTTTATTTTCAGGGAAGAACACAAAAGGTAAAAGTTGAAATAGTTCTAAATGTCACTTTTTGAAAACACTAAGGCTAGGCGCGCACATTCAATTTTTAGTTTCGCATCTGCTTGGTTCGAGCAACTAAGAAGTTTGTGTTTTGACACAAACTAAACGATTGCCTAAAAAGAGTTCGCTATTTTGTGTTACATATAATTATATGCACCTGCGCGGACATTCAACCAAATAGTTCATCTGTTTTCTATAAGCAACGAAACAGTTGTGCAACTAAAATTGAATGTGCGCGCCTAGCCTAACACGGAAATTGCCTGATAGATGTAGTTAATACTCTAAGACTTAACTACATTCAACTTCAAAGAGTGAAAAGTGAACAAAATGTGCTGTATTTTTCCAAACAACAACAAAAGCAAAAGTTAAAATGGTTCTAACTTTTCCTAAACTTAAACCACAGATAATTATATATATAATGTATGACAGTAACTGTATGACAGTATAGTGTAAATGTATGCTCTATTCAGCAACAGGTGTCCGGGCATTTTTTTGCAATTTTTATTTGTTGTTTTAGACAATTTCTGTGTAGTATATTTAAATAATTTTGGCATTGTGCACATCTATGCAAAAAATGCTTTCGTTTATTATGTAATTTATGCCCCTTCGGTTTTTGTAGGCCGCGTAAAGTGTACCACAAAAAACATGTTTGCCGTTTTATTATGTGATATCTTTTCGAACTCATTAATTCATGTGCTGTATTCGAATATGTTTGCCCAAAATAAAATATCTATGCTGAATGCCCTAGAACACTCAAATTCCAAACACGAACTATATACATAATATTCATGTGTCAAAAGTCTACTGGGGCAGATTATGCACACCCACCTCAAGCTTGCTCAGCGTTTTCCTTTTAACTATAAAAAGAATGTATTACAATTTATGAAGCTGAAGTGAATTTTTGTCAGAATCTTCATGTATGCACATAGCAACACTTACACTGTGCGTCGCAAGATTGAGGTCACATTTATTTTGTTCTTTTTGGAAAGTTCAACTCAGTGTGTATAAAAGGGGAAGGGTACGAAATGTCGACAAAAAAATTGTCGACTGGACAAATATAAATTTCATCGACTGTTAAAATGTCGACTGAAGTTTGATCGACAAAAAAAAAAGTCGACAGTTTAAAATCTCGACTATTAAAATGTCGACTGAAAACTTGTCGGTGAAAATGTCGACTTTTATCCAAAATTGAGTTAAATAAAACAAGAATATGTTAACTAAATTTTATTATTAATTTAATTATATATAAACTTTGCATACACCCAACCTCGCACCCACCCCAAATCCTATAGTGTGCCCAAGCAGGGGGGTTGCATGGCAGGGGGGTTACATAGCTCACTGTTTACGCGTCGACATTTTTTGAGTCGACATTTTTAAAATCGAATTTTTGATAGTCGACATTTTGATCAGTCGACATTTTTATCAATCGACTTTTTGAAAATCGATATTTTGAAGATCGATTTTTTTAAATCGACATTTTAAAAATCGGTTAATCGTCCCCAACCCGTATAAATGAGTTACTTTTTTATAAACAAAGTAATTTAGTGTACCTAAATAATATAATATTTTTAATTTTAAAAGTTTTATATTTACCTATATTAAATTTTTTATTTATATTAAATAATATATTTAAATAGTCTTAGCCTAAGATAAGTTGACAGGAGTTATACTGATAACTTTCTTATTCAATTCAAAATTGTATAACAACGAGAACGCACCTTGGTTTTCAACATTTAAAACTCTTAGATTAGTTAATCAGCCATATTGAGATTGAGAGTTCACTTGATGAATTGATTAAATAATTCCTTGATGGTCGGTTAACAAAGTAAAACTTTTTTATGTAACATTATTATCGTAATTTTTTTCTGAATCTTTATTAGATTTACTGTATTTCTAGAATTCATAGACTGATTTCCATAAAATTTGGTATTCTAATAGATTTAAGCACGATAAAGTGATTTAGAAATATGCAAGCCAGAAATTCAATTTACACGTTAGGCTTCACATTCAAAATGGGATCATGGAATTGCAAATAAGATGTTCCTTCTTCCTAACGTTTTTGATTAAAAAACAAATCAATTTAACCCGAATAGGATTGGATTGTGGAAGGTAAGGCTAATACCAATTGCGTAATTTATCGATGCTTATATGCTGGTAACTTCTGTGGAAGATGGAAAACAGCATTTGTCCAGTATGTTTCTTAAAAAAGTTGACCCTTCCTCCCCCGCTTCCATCCGACCACTTGCAATAAAGTCCATCCACCCATCATCAGCTCAAGAAATATCTCGAAGATCGTTTTCACAGCAATAGTTCCACAGGTGTTCTGATGGCATAGCTCACCGAAGAGTGAAACAGATCTTAGCATTGTTTTGAAGAAAGTAAGATTATTGCTCTTGATTTTTCTAAGACAATTAATAGAGTTTGGCACCAGCATCTCTTATCGAAAATGCATGCCTTTGTTTTCAGTGAAACCCTTGTTCTTTACATTAAAAAATTACCCAGAACAAGTATCACAGGAAAATGTGTGTAATTCGTGGATCTGAATACTGGATTAAAAAGAATAAAATGTCATTTTGTGTTTGCTTAAATCAATAGGTGTAATAAGAGCTTTTGTGAAATGTCAAATTAAACGTCACAAATGACTTTTCTTAGCTTAATAAACATTAAATTTATTCTTTTTCCGCAACAAATTTTTATGAAATAAATTTATCAGCTCTGCGGAAAATTTTAAGGAAATAACCATCACCTAAGCAATGACAAGAAATGAGAAAAGGAATGAACACATTGTGACATTTTGATATTTCAAATTGAAAAGGTGTGTTCGATTCAAACTGAGGGCAGCGTTCAATGGCAGTTACACTTAAGTGAATTTGAAGTTGTGTAAAATTTTTATTTGAGCTGAAAGTTTTTAGTTTCAATGAGTTGAGCTATGTAAGGTATGTATATTATGTGAAAATCTTAAATACACAATTTTTTGTTACAGTTCTTAAGCACAGTTGGCTGTATTTTAAAATCATACTTTAATGTTTGCGATTCCTTCAAATATCGTCCAAAAAAATTAAAATAGAGAACTCAAAAACTGTGTTTAAAATTCCCTAAGCCACAAAAGACGAATTAATTTAAAATTCCTTAAACACAAAATAACAATATCCTTTTTCAATGACTACCAATTAACTATTATCAAATATCATTCTTATTTATGGTAATTTATTTCCTAAATATCCGCTTTCTAGTTATCGACGTACATATAAGCTTTCAATTTTTGCTTCTAAATTATTCGAGTTTTGTATTATGAAGAGAAGATTGAGCTTTATTATTATGAAAATGGGAGCGCTGATTGAGTGATGAAAATGATTTTCGTTTCATGAAGCTACTCAAACTCTATGGATGTGTTTTTCATAATGAATGAATGAGACAAATGTTATTCAATTGACGTAGGTAGATTTTGGAGGCTTGCGGTGGCCATTATATTTTGGTGACATCTGTCAAACCTGTTTTATATTTTAGCTTACAGATGCCAAATTATCACGACAAGGAACGCCATTGGCCAGCACGTCAATTGATAAATCTTTATTATTAAAATGAGTGTAGATAAGTACAAACGTTGCGATGGCCCTTCACAGACGACTTTTAACCCTTTGGTGGCCAAATTTAAGACAAGCAAACAAATTTCCTGAACAAACAATCAACCAATATTCGTTTGTCAAAGGAACGCAAGATCGGGGGAGAAAATCACCACGGTTCGTAAAAGTATACGGCAGAACACGAGGCAGTCAATTCCCTACCGGGAAAAGGAACTCGGCAAATCGCAGACTTTAAGTGGTTGAATTTTGCGTCGGGACTTTTGGCCTACACCCGTACAAGATCCAACTGACTCAAGAGCTTAAATTTCTTGACCATAAACAACGCCATTTTGGAAGAGGACCCCAATTTATCTTGACTTTCCTAAATATTTAAAAAAAAATTCTTATTTACAAAGAAGTATACCTCCTTTCGGTTAGCAAACAGCATAACCTGCATATTTATATAATAAATTGTTTCTTTTTTGTAGTCTATTTAACCAAAATGCAGATAGTATTTCAAAAAAATGTTATATAATTGTTTTTATTTGTCAAAATGATCTATCAGAATGTATCAACATTTTTTCAAGCAAAAGTGGTAAAAATTACATCACAATCTAATGATGCGGAGTGTGCAAGTAAAGTTAACTACGCGAGAGATTTTTGTCTTTCAAATACAAACCAAAAAAAAAATGCCTCACGACTTTGGAACATCAAACAAGATGTCTTTTGTACTGGATAAGGAATATTATCCTCTACGTGATCCTGTAACACTCATATATGCCAAGACTCCTCACAAAAGAAGATTGAATTAATGTGAATGGTGCCAAAAGTATATTATTATGTCCCCTGACAAGAGCTAAGTGCGTGCTGCGTAATGAGCAGTAAATGTGACAATATTTGCTCGTCATGGCGCGTCGAGGTCCTTTTTTGCCTCTGTCTCTATCTATTTTCATGATGTGGGTTTGTCGTTTTTGGGTGTTTGTGAGGAGGATTTTCAGGAGATTTGTGCCTGTAAATGATTTATCATTGGGTTCTGTACTAATTAAAGTGAGGGAGTGTTGTATTTTATTATAATAATGGAGCACTGGAATATAAACAAAAGCTTATAATCTGTCTATAGTTTGATTTATGGAATGTTACAGACTTTGTGGACAAAAACAAAACAATAATGGGTCGGTTATGTTTTTGCCTTGGATGCAGAGGTCCATTACATGTCTAACGACTGACTTGCTCTCTGGCAATGAAGATGCTTGTGTTGAAAATATGGAACTAGACTTTGAGTAAGCATACACCATATACATCCTTCTAGGTTAACTGGTTTGTTAATCCATGTATAAGATAGTCTTGTGTTTTTGTGAAACACTTAATAAAGATGGTTTCATATTGTTTCCGGCCAAATAGGGACACCTTAGGCTGTAAGGAATGTTTATTTTACTAAGCAAATTAGTTCAGTAGTTCATTTACAGTTTCGAAGAAAAAGGCACCTTCATAGACTAAGATTAAAGATTTATTGTTTTCCTACAAGGAAAAACTTATAAAATACTATTTTCTTATATTCTTGACTCGATTATTATTAAGGTGCTTCAAGGCTGAAATGTTAATCAAGAGAAAGAAGGATAGGAAAGATGTGTGGCACGATGTTCTGAGACTTAAGGTGGTTGTCTCAGATTTTTTATCTCCAGGGATGGCGGCTGAACTAAAGCGGAGAAATGCCGTGTCTTATTTCTATGTCGCTTATAATTCACATTATTTTATTCGTGTGCATCCTTGTTGGGCATACTAGTAAATCTAAAATGCTGGATCTCCAAATTCTTAATTCCAAAATTCTGTAATTGATAAAAGAAAAAGGTGTTTGAAAATGAAAATAGGTGTACACTTTCTTCCTCGCGATATATGAAGGTACTCTAGGGCAAGTGGAAAAAAATCGAACTCAAGATTTTGATCAAAATTTAGTAGGTATGATCCGATGATAGAGAACATGAAACAAGTGGGCTTGGCAATTCCATCTGCTTGTCTGCATGTCCTTATGGCTGTACCTTGACCCACAACCTAAATCGCTGAACCGATTTTCTTCAAACTTGGTACTTAGGGTCTTCGTTGATTCCCTAGAGGATGAATAGAAAATTTATTTTTTTAGCTCCAAAACTTAGGAAATTTTGGGAAAAAATGTGATTTACGGTATACCTGTCATAGAACCGTTTTTTTTTTTTCTACTCTCTCATTAACGGCTCTAACGATCTTAACCCATTTTTTTTACGTTTAAAATAATATTCTATATAAGAATATTCGAAAAAAAAATATTTTTTTTTGGTTTTTTGAAAACAAACTTTTTTTTTGAAAAATCAATGTCCCCAAAATGTATGAACATGAACAATTAGATTTTGAAATTATTTTCTAAAATCTACACTACTAAATACTTAAAATTGGCATCCCAAATTCTGTTGGTGGAAAATTTTACAGAAATTTCTTATATAAAAAATGAGTTTAATAAATAAATCGATTTTTGAGCTTTGTTTGCATAAATTTATACTTTTCTGGAAATAAGGCGGCAATTTCATGTATTTGAATATTTTTATCTCATTAATTCCATGTTTTATATTTATTTATACATAAGTAATTTTTAAATTACAAAATACATACTCTTACATATATGAGCAAGTTCTGGCGATCCAAATGGCTAGGAATTTTAAAAACGAATTAGATAAAACTGTTCATAAGGATAAAATTTTTTTGCAGGAAGAGATAAAAACAGAATGCTATGCAAATATGAATTTATGCAAGAACAAAAATTATAAGGCGTTGTAGTGGTTTCTTAAAAAAAAGCTTTTATATACAAACTTTTTAAAAGGTTTTTAAGAAAAAAGTTTGGTACGCCTTAAAGTTTTATTATTGTTCGAATAAAAATTAAATTTACAAAAAAAAAAATATTGAGCCGTTTCTGAGATATCGAATTTTCACAAAAAAGAAAAAAACAGATTTTTTTTCCAAAAATTAAAAAAATATTCATTTTAAACATCTTAATTAAATGTGTTTTAGACTTTTTAGAAGCTTCTCTATACAAAATTTCATTAAGATCCGTTATGTGGATAATGAAAAATTCAAAATTCGAAAAAATGGTTCTATGGTAGGTACAAGCTGTAATATCTTAATTCCAATTTTTTTTTATTAAATTAAAGTTCGTAAGAATTAATTGAAAGAAAAAAAATTTTATCAAAATTCTAGGCGCCGTTTTCGAGCAAAATACGATTTTTGAAAACCATTTTTTTTTTAATTTTTAGCATTTGTATGGTAGGTACTCGTACCTTTATTTTTAGGTAAAATAAATTTTTTTTCTCACATCTTGAAGATTATATTGAGAAACTTTTATTTATTAAGTTAAAGAAAATCTAGCATGGGGTTTTCGAAATATTGAGTTTTGAAAAAAAAAATTGAAATTTTTTTTAAGAATCCAAAAATTTTTTTTTTGTAAATTTGAATACACAATTCTATTCAAGTTTTTGGGGAACTTTAGCAAAAAAAATATGATCAGAATCGGTTGTAACGTTTTTGAGAAAATCAAAAACAAAAAAA
This sequence comes from Philhelius festivus, assembly GCA_963931855.1. Taxonomy (NCBI): domain Eukaryota; kingdom Metazoa; phylum Arthropoda; class Insecta; order Diptera; family Syrphidae; genus Philhelius; species Philhelius festivus. The sequence continues at coordinate 239,388,535 of OZ007554.1, forward strand.
ATGATTACATGAGGAGTACCCTTAATAACCAGTTTTCGGAAAAGTTTTTTAACCATTAATTAGCCTTAACTAAATGAATTTTTTTTTTTTTAGTTTTAAAATCTGTCGAACAGTTTTTGAGAAAAAAAAATATCTACAAGATTTCGAAAAAAAATCATATGGCAGGTACCGTTATTTTTGGTCTAAATAAAAAGGAAAAAACGTGTAGGGGAAAAAAATTGAAAATGATATCTACCAAGTTTGAAGAAAATCGTCCGAGCCGTTTAGACTGTAGTCGAACAGACAGGCAGACAGACAGACAGAATTGCGAGACCCACTTTTTTAGTCTTCGCTATCATCGTAATGTCAAGTTTGATCAAAATCTCGAGTTCGATTTTTTTTTACGAATGCATAACTTGCCTTATAGTACCTATAAGTCGCAAGTAAAAATTGAAATTAAGATATTGCTACCATAGACCAATTTTTTCAAAACGTTTAAAAAACATTGGATTTCAAAACTTAAAAAAAAATATTGTTCGAAATTTTGGACAAAAAAATGAATTTTTTTTTTGAAATTTAATTTTTTTTCGAACAATAATAAAAACTTTAAATTGGCGTATCAAAATTTTTTCTTAAAAACATTTTAAAAATTTTGTATCTAAAAGTTTATTTTTTTCTTGCATAAGCTAATATTTGGTTGAGTCACATGGCATCCTGTTTTTGGCTCTAACTAAACAAGGAGTTGTTTTAGTCATTTAAAAAACGAATTTTATGCTTAGGAACAGTTTTTTCTCTTATAACATCCATTTTTAAATTCTTAGTCACTTACATAAATGAGCAAGTTCGTGCGACCCAGTCATGCATTTTATTTTAAACTAGTATCCTGTTTTTTAAACGTATGTTTTAAAATATTTCTAAAAGTAAAAATAAAAATAATAGTTTCTACAGTACAAATGTTGTTTTGAAAATTCGATATTTTTTTCAAAAATAGGCAAATTTATTTTTATTCGCACAGTAATACTATTTATAAATTTGGCTCTAATTGTTAAAGTGTTTTAAAAGAATTAGAAGTTGTAGGTTATGTATAAGAATATTAAATATTTTTGTTTAAATTATATCTTTTTCACAATTATTGTTTATAAGATCAAATGTCATTTAAAAAAAAAAAAATAAAAAATTTAAAACATAAATGTAATACTTTTTTTAAATACTTTGGCGCAAAATTTTAAACAGCCTATTATTATGGTTTTAGTATCATACTACTTAACAATTTGCTAACTTTATAGTAGTTTACTAACTCATTCTTAATTTTAAACATTTTCTAACTAGTATCGTACTAAAAGAATTTTCTTAATAAATAGCTTCTGAACACACCTAAAACAATGACATTTCGTGTAAAAAGTAAGTACACGAACCTTTTTTGATGTTTGCAAATGTCAAAGAGTCATACGCACATGTATTTCAAAAGTGTCACAACTCAAAAATCTTCGTTTTTCAATAGAGTCGAAAAACCATTTTACAACAATGGAAACAGTAAATTTATGAAATAATCAATGTTTACAGAGGGAAATACACTATTAACCAACCATACGTAACAACCAGCATCAATTCCACATCTTAAACCATGAAAATTAACGTTTTTAGAGTTATGACACTTTTCGTGTTTTTTTCATAAAAAAAATAATGTATTATTTTGAGTTCAGCCACTTTAGTCAAACAATTTTTAGTTGTGACAGTTTTGTTGTATTTGTTTCTTAATAATTACATCATGTTTTTTCATGATTTTGATATTTTTTTAGAAAAGTTATTAGGATTATCAGGATTATCTTTAACCAAAATATAGAAAAATGATCAATATTATGTAGTTTACTCACCATGCCTTTCTTCGAGCCTTTGTTCTCTTAAAACAAATTAACCATATAAAGTCTTACACGAAAAGAAACATTCATTCAGGTTGTTTTCATTTATTGTTAAAAAAAATAATTATTATTATTTGGAAAAAAGTAGATAATTAAAATAAATATGAAAAAAAAGTCGTAACTCAATCAAGAACACTTGTAAAATAAAAGTAGGATTTTGGGATTATGTTTTTATTTATCAAATCTTGTATGTCTTTTTTTTTTTTGTTTTCAGCCAAAGGAATTTTATCTTGATAAGCTTTCGTCAGTTCAATGAATTCACGACTGGTTTGGGCTCTTAAATAGTGTGACTCAACTCTTAGAATTGCATTAATGAAATTTCTCACACCATTCTTAATTTCCGGATTGACTTGGGGATGTTTTCCATGTTTTCCTCGCAAATCCCTGGTAAGGAAACCTGTGTCAGTCATTTTTTGAAGAGCTGTTCGAATTGGTCTGTCGTTTATATCGAGTGTAGCTTTGAAAAATGTTTTGAATACTACTTCGTTCATTGATTACCTCAAAATAGAATGCTGAGTTCAAACTTCTATGATCATTTGTGGTTGAATATCGGTATTTTGGTTTGATTTGATAAACATGTGTTACAATAAACTCTCTTTGTTTTTGGAAATCGACAAGATCCCAATAGCTTTTGAAGATTTCCTGTCTGTTTGTCTGACTTATTTTTAAACTGCAAATAATTTGTAAGGACCAATGTGCGGCCTTCCAACTAAAACCTTAAGCCTCCTATGCAAGGACTCTACTCTGTTTTGAGCTCTGGGTAACTCTGTCATGGGTAGTTTACTAGTCAGTCTCAGTCGTGGTTTTGTTAAACAGTTATTAATAATCTAGAATTAATATATTAATTCTAGATTTTTTTTTTCGAGATTTTTTTTTCGAGATTTTTGTGTTTCGAGATTATGCATTCTAGATTTTTTTTTTCGAGGTTTTTTCAATTCTAGATTTTTGTTTTCGAGATTTTTACTTTCGAGATTTTTGCTTTCTGGATTATTGTTTTCGAGATATCGTGGTAGACCCTTTCTTAACAAGTGTAATTTATTCATCTAAAGTGTCATAACTCGAAAAAAACATGAAAAAATGTATGAGGAAAGGTTTTTTTCGAATTAAAGTTTTTGTAAAATATCTGCCATGACAAGATTAAGGTTTTATATAAAATTGGAAACATTTGGTATTTAATTGAGCTTTAAAAACTTAAATCTTTATTGAAACAACAAAACTGTATTAACTCTAAATTTCAACTTTTCATGTTTCTAAAGTGTAGTAACTAAAAATAATACAAGGGATTTATAATAACCTCAATCAACTTAAACGTCACAACTCAAAATGAAACAAATATTTTTCCACAGAAAAGACAGCAAAAATGTTTCAACTCAAAATACAACACTTAATTTTTTTACAAATGTAACCACTAAAACGACACAATTCAAATTAAAACACTTTTGATATTTATTGCACAACTGTTTACAACAAGAATCGCGTCACAACTAAAAATATGTCATTTTTATCAAAGCACCTTTGATTTCAACTATAACATCTAAAACGACATTTTACCTTTTAAAAAAGAAACTATTCAACTTATATCAATGGCAACTAGATAGAAAGATCCCGGAAAATTTCAAATATTTTTGTGCGTCCGATACTCAAAAAATGTGTTTTTTGAGTTGTGACACTTTTGAAATACATGTGCGAATGAAGCTAGCACGATACTAAAAAAATAAAGTAGGTGTTCGATGATTTTAACTTTAATAAAAGGGTAGAAAAAGTATGATGCTATATCCGATTAAAATTTGCAAATTCTTTGTATTAACCTAGTATCATACTAAACCAGCTTTAGCATCGTACTAATTCAATTAATATTTTGCGCCTTGTTTCTAATACTTTTATAACATCGATGATTTAGTAAAGCAAATTTTCAAAATTCTTAGTCTCTTGAATTTTAACCATCTTGAATTTTGAATTAATTTTATGATGTATGTAGCTTAGTGGCGGGACAGAGATGTCGCCCAATTCGCCAAACAGATATTATCAGAGGGTTGCTTTTCTGATTCTGCATAAGCATGGGGCATTCACAAAAGAAGTGAGATGAACCCTCATATGCCTATTCATCCAGACGTCCACTACATAAGTTCGGCAAGCTTGTGCCCATTCTATTCATGTAAGTTTCCACTGTGTCGTGGCCCATTACGACTCCAATTGGGATGTATAGTTGAGACCTGTTTATCTTAAGGAAATATTCTTTTCTTTTCCTCGAAATATTCGGCCATAGATTTCATTAAACCTAAAAACTTTCAAGGGTTGACCATCTGACGTCTGCAGCCTCAGGAAAATGCTGGTGAATTCTACTTTTCTCTTTCGCTACTGGCATTAGTACCGAGGTATCGGATTGGCTCAAGATCAATATATTACCTGTTTTTGGCCAGTTTATATGCCATTTCATATAAATCACGATGTCCCGGGATCCATCTTTGTGTAGGTATGTTCGTTCCACTGAGAAACCTGAGCTCATTACGGAAACGATCTATTAGTTTCGACTTAATAGCAATCGAGGAAAGGGTCTTAACTGCAACTCAGCTGCCTTTGAAGATATCGATATTTCTGTTTGCTACTTCATGTGAGGCAAGATGTCTTCCGGATGCGCAAACTGCAAGCAGTTCCGCTTGTAATGCCCTGCACGAATTCGAAAGCTTTTTTTATATGTTATCTGAGAAGATGCCTTACCCTACCAACTTAAAAGTCTTTCTGAAAAGACCAAAACATGATAATCATCCATGACCCAGAGTTCCCTTGTTAGGATATCTGTCATTGCCTTTGAGTTAAAATCTATTTGCGGTGTCTTTTGCATGTTTATGTTTGTGAAAGCTATGTAGTTCTTTTGGCCGAAGTGCCCCTTTCTTCCTATTATTACACAGGTTGGCTCTTAAAGCATTCTTGGCCGCCAACTCTTTCGTAAACAGATCGAGTGGGGCTAGTGAAAAGAATTTTTTTAAGGTTTGCCATTTGTGAAGTTCAAATAGCACTGGTTTTGCCAATACATGTAAATCTTTGAATTTTTGTCATGGTTTTTCGATTGGCCTTCTTATCTTAGGCTTGGTACCAGACCAAGCATCATGCATACATTAGAATTGGTCTTAATATGGCTTTGTGCATCCAATGAGTAGTCTACTACAAGTGCTATTAAGCCTTCTCTCCTCTTTCCTTAATACTTTCTTTCCAGTTTAGCTTACGATCAAGTACAACGCCGGCCGTGCTCGAAATCTGTAGTGAATTTCCATTAATGGTTGGCGGCTGGCGGGTAGCTAAGATGTGAATGCTCTTCTTCATCAGTTTTAACTTCACTCGCGGAGGAACTTTATTTAATACAGATATTCTTTTTTTAGTAATACAACACGAATGTGAAATACTTTTGCCCTTCTAGATTTGTCTCTCTTTATTATGATGTACTTTATTGATGTAAGTTGTCCAAACAGTCAAAACTCTTAGCTATACCCTCCTCTTTTCTAAGACTTTTTGAACTGTCTTATAAAATACCATCAGAAGGCGTAAGCTTATACACAGACGCTACAATTTTAAGTGTACGCCTTATAGTTAAAGAAAAAGTATATTAACGAAATAATCTCTTAAAAATGTTGATCAAAATTTCTCTTTTCAATTTCTAGACAACAAAAAGGTGTTCATAATACTCGTATTACCAACCAACACCAATCAGAATAAATCAAAAGCATTAGGAAAATAAGGTCAGGTAAGGTCAGGATGGCTTAATTTCGTTTCAGGTCAGGACGGCTTAATTTCGTTTTTGATTGTCAATAATAAATTCCACCTAATTGAGGTGCATACATATTTAAAACCTAATTCTTTGAAGTTGTGACTCCTAGTGACTCCTTAACGGAATTAATCAATTTTCCTTCACAAAATACCAAAATTCAAAGCCACAATTATATCCTTTCCTTTCGAACCTTTCAACTTTTTGAAATTTCCAAAATACAAGTATGCCAACAAAAAGTCTCAACAAATAAACATAACCAGCCTTAACAACAATGCCAAATGGATTAACCCTTCCGATATATTGTCAGATTCAGCATCAATTAAGGTCGTGTAGGGTGGTTGAATGAAGTATTGGTTTTTGGTCTTTGGTAGGCAAACTAATTATATTTCGAATTTGAAATTCCTTCTGGTTTATGAAAACCAAAACCGCAATCAATCAGTTTACTATCAAGCACCCAGAGTAATCATTTCATCTCAATTCCTATTTAACTATATAGTCAGCCATATTTGCAAAGGCATCACCTAATGGGGTCTCTAAAAACTCAACCTTAAGCCTCTGGCAGAATATTTTAGTCTAAAAGAATATCAACTCAATTTTCTTCAACAATCCAAACCACAAACAGATAAGAGTAGAGATCAAAAAAGCAAAATCTTTGCTTCCGGGTTATAGTAAATACCTATCCTGCCTAAACTTGTAATTTATAAAGCTGATGACGGACGCTTGTTTAACAAGAAATCTATCTTAAGCTATAGAGAACGAACCTTACTCCGGTATCTAAAAGGAATTCCAAATTCAAAGTATTAACATTTATCGAAGATATGAATCGAGAAGAAAATTTCGAGCTGATGACAGGCAGGCAGGGAGTATCTACCTATCTTGACTTGGGATCTTAAATCCAAGAAAATTCAGAAAATCCTACCATTTTCATGATTTATTTGGGAGGCGCTCGAAGGGATTAAGGCCAAAGAAAAATCTCGTATTGTTCAACTGAAAAGGAAACGTATTTTCATGGTTGAATATTGAGAGGGGGTTTGCATTGCGAGCTAAAGATCTATTAAGCTCTATTTTCATGGTTGCCGTTGTCATTAGAAATGTTGTGTTTTTAAATTTCAACAGTGAAAGGAAGCACATAAGCACAGGCGGACGGAGGTACTTTGTTGAGCTTGGCCATCAACGTAATCCTAAGCCATATAGAGCAAGTACAAATGGGAGAACTTACAATTTTTAAGAATGAATACACAAACATAGCAATAGCTAAATTAAATATGTACGAGTATGTCTGTACAAATTTTCATATATTGAAGGCACTCAAATTATGCAAGAACAAAACTTACAAATTGTTGTAAGGCTTTAAGAACAAATTACCTTTTATATAAAAAATTTTTAAAACATTTTTAAGAAAATGTCTAAATATTATTTTTTTTTATTGAACGAATAAAACTTAAATTTAAAAACAAAAATAATGATCCATTTCGAGATGTCAAATTTTCAAGAAAATGGAAAATGGTCTTTCAAAAATTGAAAAAAATACATTTTTTTATAAGTTTAGAAATACTAACTTTTTCAAACATTTTAGAAGCTTCTCATTAAAACTCGCTATGGCGTTCTGTGGCAGGTACAGTCAGTAATATCTTAATCCCAATTTTTTTATTTATTGAAAAAATTAATCGAAAAAAATTGTATCAAAATTCTAGGTGCCGTTTTTGAAAAAAATATGATTTTCGAAAACTATTTTTTCGAATTTGTATAGTAGGCAGCGTAATTTTTAGATAAAATTAATTTTTTATAACATCTTATAGATTGTATTAAAAAAAATGTAATTGTCAAGTTTTAAAAAAATCGAGCATGGGGTTTTCGAAATATTGAGTTTTGGAAATTTGTTTTTTTTTTTAATCCAAATTATTTGTTTTTGTATAAAAAAGTATACAAAAATTATAAGAATTGGTTGTACCGCTTTAGGGAAAATCAAAAACTAACAAAAAACGGTTCTAGGGGGGATACCGTTATTAACCATTTTTTGAATTTTTTTAAGCATTACCTAGCTTTATTAAATTTTGTTAATTTTCTTATAAAAATCTGTTGAACAATTTTTGAGAAAAAAAAAATATTTTGTAAAATTTAGAAAAAAATTGTTTGGAAGGTACCGTTATTTTTGGTCTTAAAAAAAATAAAGGGAAACGTGTGGTGGGGGAATTAAAAATGCTATCTACCAATTTTAAGGAAAACCTAGGAAAACCACAGTTTATACAGATAGAAAAATTATTCGGCTGCCGAAAGAAGATGTCTGCATATAAAAGACTGTTGCACGTCGTTTGGTTGAAGCTGGACTTCATGGACGAATTTTACGCAAGAAAATAATGGTCCCAAAAGTGTAAAGACAGCAGCACATCCAGTTTGCCAAAAGCAATGCTGATTGGACAATGAATAGATGGAAATTTTTGTTGTGGAGCTATGAGACGAAGTTAAATCGCATTGGTCCCGACGACAGACATCAGACGCCAAAAATATAAGGAATTTGACCCAAAGTACATTTTGCCCGGTAGACAAACATGGCGGTGGATCAAATCTGCATTAATTTGGGATGATTTTCTTGGAACGGCGGGTGAGACTCATTCATCATGTTTTTCACCTGCGACTTATACATAGGTACTATATAAGGCAACTTATGCATTCGTAAAAACAATCGAATCCGAGATTTTGATAAAAGTTGACATTACGATGATAGCGAAGACTAAAAAAGTGGGTCTCGCAATTCTGTCTGTTCGACTACAGCCTATACGGCTCAGCCGATTTTCTTTAAACTTGGTAAAAATCATTTTTAATTTTTTCCCCCCACCCATTTTTTTAAAGACCAAAAATACGAATTTTTTCGAAATTTTATAAATATTTTTTTTCTCAAAAACTGTTCGACAGATTCATAAAATAAAAATACAAACAAATTTCATTTAGTTAAAGCTAGGTAATGGTTGAAAATTTTTTTCCGAAAAATGGTTGTACCCCCATGGAACCATTTTTTTTGTTTTTGATTTTCTTGAAAACCGTAACACCGATTTTGATCGTTTTTTTGTTTTGCTGGAGCTCCCTAAAAACTTGAATAGAATTGTGTATTCTAATTTTCAAAACATTTTTTTTTTGGATTTAAAAAAAAATTCAATTTTTTTTCAAAACTCAATTTTTCCAAAAACACATAGGTATCTACTAGATTTTTTTGAAACCTGATAAATAAAAGCTTATCAATATAATCTACAAGATATGAGAAAAAAATAATTATTTTACCTAAAACTAAAGGTACCCACCATACAAATGTTAAAAAATGTTAAAAAATGGTTTTCAAAAATCGTATTTTTATCGAAAACGGCGCCTAGAATTTTGATAAAAAATTTTTTCTTTCAATTATTTTGTACGTTCTGTGATTTTATAAAAAAAAATTGAAATTAAGATATTACGGCTTGTAACTACCAAAGAACCATTTTTTCAAATTTTTAATTACTCATTTTATCGACATAACGGATTTTAATGAAAGTTTTTATAGAGATGCTTCTAAATAGTTTAAAAAACATTGCTTTAAAAAAAATATTTTTTGAATTTTTGAAAAAAAATATCCATTTTTTTTTTGGAAAATTCAATATCTCAAAAATGGGTCAATATTTTTTTTGGAAATTTAATTTTCATTCGTATAATAATTAAAACCTAAAGTTTACGTACCAAGTTTTTTTCTTAAAAATGTTTTAAAAATTTTGTATATAAAACCTTATTTTATTAAGAAACCACTACAACGACTTATAATTTTTGTTCTTGCATAAATTCATGTTTGCATAGCATTCTGTTTTTATCTCTTACTACTTAAAGAATCTAAAAAATTAATTTTATCCTTATGAACAGTTTTCTATAATAACATTCGTTTTTAAATATCCTACTCTATTACATAGGAGCAAGTTCGTGCGACCCAGTCGTGCATTTTATTTTTCTTTGTGTGTAATACCCGTACTCAAGGGGTCATGAATACTCCTAATACATTGCCAGCAATTAGGAAAGTAGGATAGGCACAAAGCAGCTGAATTTAAGCACCTACCTTTATAAAAAATTCAAAGCAGCAGACGGCGCGCGCCACTTTCAACTTTCGAAAAATATATTTCCTCCTGTTTAATTTCGACACAAGTTTGAGCACAGTGTTTGTTTTTAGAAAAATCTAAAAAAAAAAAATTCCGTTGACATAATTTGCGAGTGTTTTTATATTAACATTTTTATATAAGCAACAGAACTTAAAAAAAAAAGAAAATTTAAAGGTGGTCCTTAAATCACTGATATTATTATTCGCCCATTTGGACCTTCTGACAGAAATGTCAATTGTAAAATTTTACTTTTTTGATATTTTTGAATTCCTGAAATTTTTAAAAAAAAGGTCTGATATTAAAGTTTTTCCTCCCAAACGCTTCTTAAGTTCACATATTAAATTCATCATGGAGTTATAAGGCCATGCAGCTTTGAAGACATTTATTCCTAACTAACTGAGTTGCTTAGTATGAGCATGATAGTAAAATCAGAAGAGTCCTCTCTCCAGGCATTTTTAATTACTGTCTCTATCAAATAGGCCCTCTGTGAATTAAGTTAAATTGTTACTGGAAACTTTTTTCAATTGAACCTGAGCAACAGCTATCCCACAATTTATTTTCAAAAAGTCGCCCAGCCTTTCAGCAAACATCCGGTGACTGCATAACTTTGTGAAAGTCCTATTAGGAACATTTGGAAACCTGTAATTATCCCAGATAGTTAATTTATTGGAAACAAAGCCCAAACTACCCCATAGACATTGTTAACAATCAAATATTGGCATACATTTCATAATTCATTACATCAATTTCAATTCCAGCTATTTTATTAAGCTCCAACAATGCAGGTAGTGGGAGACCGGCGAGTATTGCGTGCATGAAATATTTGCCTATGCCAATGCCACATCACAAAAATAAACTTCGTGGGAATTGTTTCAGGCAGTGTTAGCTGCTGGAGCATACCTCCTCTCTGAACAAATACCACCTGCGAAGTTTAATTAGCTATGGATTATGGGATGGTTGTCCAATCCCAATCCCAAACCCAATTCCAAACCAAAAGTCGGAATTCACAACCGAACTTTGAGCGTACAAAACGATGCGTGTGGTGCTATTTACACAACGTTCTATCGCACATAAAGCTTTCCACAATTTCTGCAATCTTTCGGGTTTTCAAATTGCCATTCAAGTCCACCAGATGGACGCAAGCACCGGAGGCGGCCGACAGGCAGACGCACCTTGGTCAGGATGGTCGGGGGGCTGGAAGGTTTGCGGAATTTTAAAGTATGCTAAACTTTTCAATAAGCACCAGAAGCTGAGATTCTTCATGAATGAATTAATATCTTCCTTTTGGATGGTCTGAATTTTAAATTTACGAGTAAGATTTTCAACCAGACCTTTAGTAATATATGCATGTAAGTCCGTTCTTGTAGGTATGCATAGGTGGAGGTGTTTGAAATTGTTTTTTTTTTTTTTATAGTTATAAGAACCGAAGTCGGAGCGTAATTGTAATTTGGAAAGTTTTCTGACTTGATGCCTGCAGATGGAGAACCCAAACGAATCAAAAACTTATCTTGTACGAGGCAGATATTTGCTTAAATATTTTACGAGCAATTTGGTCTCTGACCCTCACTCCCTTAGGAAACAACTATAAATTGGATATCATTTTTTAACTGCTAGATTTTATTTCAAGGATTTTTTTTGTCGGCGGAAAAACCGCTTAACATTCCTTTTCTCAATTTGCCTTCTTAATAATATGTAAATCAGCATTAACGGCGATAAGGATTTCTCGTCATTGAAGTATTAGTATGATATTGCCTTGAGACAATTGAATGCAAATTTTATGCGAATCAGCGTATCTTTTTTTTTGCTTTATTGAACCTCGAATGATTGTGCGTTTTTCCTGACCTAAAATTATACGAACATAAAATTAGGGACAGAAACCTTATTTTGAAGGGAGCATTATCCAAATTGTGTCCTTTAAGTAATCTGTATATTTTATTCACTTGGGGGCTACACAATCTATAAAGGTTGATTCAATTCTGTTTTAGGAACTTGGTTTTTTAAGTGAATTTGGTGTGGTGGTTTTGAAATATTTTCTATTGGCATTCAAGTCTAACGAAGTCAAATCTCAAGATCTCAAAATCTTTATGTGTCATCTGCTGTGTGGCACGAAAAGTCAACCTGTAGAAACCACACATCGTTCCCATCCATATCATTCAATTTTGGTCAGTACAAATCAGTTAAAACCGAGTAGTAGTCCTATCCGTTCATGTTGTTGTCAATGTCATCTTCGTTTACGAAAAACTTCGGACCGAAAATACCGCCCAACCACTCTAAACAGTGAATTTTGGCGGATGCCAATTTTTTAAGCTGGCGTGGATTCCAATCGTCCTAAGTCCTGTAATTTAGCTTATTGAAATGCCCATTTATTGGCGATTTTGTTTTTTTCTGAAATCGCAGTCCGCTTTCGATTGCCTCAGAACCCAGTCAGCCATGATTTTTACTACGTGTTATAATTGAGTTATTTACATAAGATATTCGCTATAAATTTAAATGGTTAATAGGGTACATAGGAGGAAGGAAGTAGTACCTTTTTGCATTATGGTTAGAGAGTAAGACATTATGAAGGTTTTGGTACACTACGCAGCAGCTGCAATTTGTGTAATGGATAAGTACTGACAAAGGTGACAAATCCTTCAAGATTATCTCTTGATATGAAAAGTCGTTCTAAATTTATCCGGTCAGATTTGACAGAATCCTCCCCATTCTTTCGGACAACATCCCAGGTGCAGGCTCTCTACAAGTTTCTCTGCCTATAATTTATTTATTTTTTAATAGTGGTAAACTGAATTTAGGTGACTTGTCGCAGATTTCAACTTTTGCGAATTTCGCGTCGGGAGCTCAAAGTTCATGACAATAGACAACGCTGCCATTTGTCCATTGACTGGGCTCCAGAGCGTTTGCAGTCAAGGGATGGGGGAGTAAATGGCGTCAATTTGGAAATCAATATTTTTTGGCCAAAATAGAACTATATGGACTTCATCCGGCTCCCCATTATTGAAGTTATACCAAGGACCTGGCACTCCAGGTTTGGGATTGTGCCGTCCTGGCACTCCAGGTTGGGGATTGTGCCGTCGATGTGCAATGAGTGTAAAATTCGCCAACATAAACCTTATTTTAGTTCATGTCAAAAAAGAGGAGAAATACAATGACACCAAATACATCTACAAGATTTTGGACAAAACCTATGAGCAGAGCCCTAGCTGTGACATTAAAATTGGCCTAGGAGATTTCAACGCCCTACTAGAAAGAGAAGACATCTTTGCTGACGCAAGACACTATTCCAGTATAGAAGATGTCCGCACGTTTAAATGATCAATAATGACTCGGACCACTACCTCAATATAGCCAAGGTTCGGTATCTTGAACCTAGCCAAAACAAGTAAATATTATTAAGAAGTTCGAAGATGGACGGGTACAATTGAGAGAGGTTGCAAGTTCTATTTCATGGTAAGAAGTTCTATGCCATCAAAATCAATTATTTAAAACAAGCGGCAACATCGTGTATGCCGCTTCTGACGTGCCAGCACCACCATAATGAAATAGCTAGTTCAACTCAATCGGAGAATTTTGAAGATACGATAGCGGAGGCATCAGCCGTATAATGTGAAGGTCTGAAGCTTTTCGTCAATAACCTGATTCATATCAGTGCCGCCTTAGACCAGGAAGGTCCACCATCGAGCAAATATTCTCATAAGGACAGATCTTTGAAAAAACCCAGGAACTTCAAATCGACACTTACCACCATTTCATTGGTTTCAAAGTCGCTTATGATAACATCTATAGGGACGAACTAAACCTGGTCTTGGAATTCCTTACAAACTTGTCCGCTTGTGCAAGATGACGATGAAGAGCGTCCACTGCTCTATCAAGGTTGGAAAAGATGTAACTCATGTATGTGCTATCAAAACAGAATATAGATAAGGCGATACCCATCATGCGACTTTTCCAACATCGTTCTTGAAAGCTAACGCGTCAACACTAAAGACACTACATATATTTCAAAAGCCGCTTAAATCACTCGGATACGCCGACGATATTGACATAATTCAAAGAACAAAGTGTGATCGTGACGTTATCATAAACAGCTTCAAGTTTGAAGTAGCTAAGGACTTTGTCTACTTAGGTGTAGCTATTAATTCAGACAATGACACCAGCCCTGAAATCCTACGAAGATTAACTCTTGCCAATCGCTGCTAAGGACTAAGAAGGCAATTGAGTAGCACCATCCATTTTGAACAGAGTCAATAACATTGACTCTGTGCTTTAGGTAAAATCCCTTTTTGGATGTGAGACCTTAGTCAATACGAATTACATAGTAAATGAAGATTGAAAAAGATTTAAGACCCTAGGTATTTTATAAGTTTTGACCTTTAAAAAGGTTTAACCTAAGCTGATTTTTGGAGGGAATATTGCTACTATATTATCGAGTAGGTAAAATCACCTTTTTAATGAATAGGCTCATCAAACTTTATGGGACACTCTCAATATCTTTTCGCGATGATTTTATCGTTTTCAATATTTTCTTGCGAATTGTCTCCAGATTAAAAATATCGAACTGACACCTATTTAAAAAAACATTTTCATTAATGAATATTTTCTGCATGTGATATGTGCTCAAAAAAATGTGTGTTCTAACAATCAGATGAAAAAGCTAAAACATCATAAACATATTGTTTAAAATGCGCTTGTGCTAAAAATAACATTTTGCTTAAAATTAATTTTAGACCAAAATATACATTATACAATAAATGTTTGTGTATTAATTTTCTGATTATGAAAATTTGAACATCTGCAGATTTACGTAAACAAAAAAACCTATAAACTAAATTCACACGAGAACACATCAGATGACAAACGTAAAACCATCATCACCAAATCGATCATATCTTCGAAGGAAACTAGCAGTGAATGGCCGTGTGAGAGCACCAGCGCCATCTATAGGTCAAAGCCGTTCGGTTGTTGTGCCCGACATTGCTATCGTTATCGAAGACTATGATCGGCAGCAAGAGAAAGCAAATCCAATTGAATTATTAAATAACTGCAAATTAAGAATAGAAACTCGTGACAAAGTGGCGAAGAGGAAATATTGGAAAAATCATGATAATTACGATTATGGTGAAGGCGATGATGGCTTGGATGTTTATGATTTCGATGATGACGATTTTGGATATTTTTATGATGACGAATCGAGTGTAGATTCAGACGACACGTGGACTTCTAGGTATGGTTTTGTATTTATTGAATTAAAGTTATATAGATCCAGTTGCTAAATGTATAATGGTTGATCATGAAGGAAAATAAAATACATAAATACCACAACAAGGTGAGGTGAATGGAGAAGCTTCGATGTTGGAGCCTGTCGTAAGTTGTCTAAACTGATTTTTTACTAGACGGTTGTTTGAATTTTGCAAACGTTTTCAATTTAAGGATGAAAAATTTATTGATCGGATAAAAAAATCTACAGTTTTTTTTTATTTAGACTAAAAGCTGTTATGTATGACGAAACTTTTAGAAATTTTAGTAATATTTTTTTTCTATTTATACAACTTTACAATTCTTTTAAAAGAAACTTTTTCAGAATGTTCGCTTTAGCACTTGAGGAATTTTCTATTTTAGGTGACACATTTAAGCTTTATAGCTTTATCAATTGAGGAACATATTCTGCTTCTTAAAGAAAGAAGGTTTACAAAAATAAAATGAAAAGGATTCCAGGAAAAGTTTTTCGCTGAAATCAAACACAAAAATAACATAATTAGAGGCACAATTTGCATACTTCCCAATTTAAGGCGTCTGTCGCTACAGTCTGGGATGTACCAGGGCTTCAAAAACCAAGCTTCTACAGCTCGACAGCAAGCTAGACAGCTCCACAGCTAGTAGAGAAACAACAACTCGTTAAAATCATGAACTTAGTGACAATTGTCAACCATTCCTGTGTGTGTGTGTTGTCGGCAGGAATTGAGGCCATCTGCAATTTTCTGACTGCTAACGTCTAAGATGACCAAGACTTTTCACAAAAGTTGCTTTAGGAGGATTTGTCACTTCCTCGAAATGGGCAGCACAACTGAAATAAAAAAATTGGTCGCAGCCGCGGCTAGGAATCTATTCCACTCCTTTGACTTGATAGTTCAGCGCACGAAAAATTATGCCATGGGGTACTATAAAAAATCTTACTTAATAGAATTTAAAATAAATTATGCTTTTATAGCAAAAAAATAGAATATAGAATAGTACTATAGAAAATCTTAAAAGGGATGAAATTCAATTTTGGCATTGTGTATCATAATTACTTGCTTAGCTCCTACCCCCATCGTGTACGGTTTCTGGAGAAGTATTTTATGTCTCTCCAACTCCTCCACAGCTGTGCCGATTCCTAATTGACCATTCTTTCGCTAGTACTTTTTGGTAGGCCCTCTCCCCAGCCTATACACATGTGCGAGCGAGTTCCATTAACTCGGAATGCACTCGTTACCTTTTCGGAGAATATGGCTTTAATGTGGTATAATAGAGTCAAGGGATTCCTGCCTCGTTCTCGCACAGAGTTCATCATTGGAGATACGGCCATGTTGCACCTTCTTCCTGACAGCATATGTAAATTTCCAAGTACTACATTCTTATAAAGAAGATATAGAAGCACGGATTAAGCAATTTAGCGAAACCGTCACAGCTTGGTTTTCTTAAGCTTGTTTAGTTGTTTCTCCATACAGACTTTACTTTTCTCATTATGACTTCTTATATCGGTTCCCCTATCAGTCAATACTCAATACAAAATATTGTCTATGCTCTCCCATATCTATTCTCTACCGGTTTTCCAGATATTTCCACTTGAATTGCTGAGGAAGTTCCAAAGCAGATCCGTAATCATCTGCTTACTGCTTCCCTCTCCACCCTTATTATCATTTGATGCAGATCCAATGAGATAGTAAACATACGCCATTGCCGAGTCCAATGAATTTCCGCAGTTTGCTCCATTTAGTATATCGCTTATTACCAAGAGGAACAGTATTGGTGACAGTATACAGCCTTGCCTGAAACCACTTTGGATTTCGAACTTTCCTGACAACCTTCTTTTTTACAGAACGTGACATTTGGAACCCAAATGTGTTGCCTTAATAATAGGTTGGAGTAGTTTTCTTAGAATTAAAATTTTTGTTTAGCAAATTTATTAAAAATTTTGAAGAAATAAATTTGGTAAAACTGACTTCATTTTTGAAATATAATTTAAAACAAATGATTTTCCTTAATACAAACAAAAATAAATAAAAAAAGGAAACTAAACGACTAGGTCGCATAATATTGCTCTTGTGTTTAATATACATACATTGAACTTTAACAAGAAAATTTAATGTTATTAAAAAAAAATTTTCATGAGCGTAGATTTCATTTTAAAATTAATAATTGGAGCTAAAAATTGTAATTGCTCAAGCAAATTCAAAATAACAAAATTTTTAACTTCTTGAGACTGTTTTATAAATTCTTACAATATTTTTTTTATTTGGTACGCCAACTTTACGGTTTCGTTGACAAGTTTTGTTTAATGCAAAAATTCAAAAAATATTTTTTTTTTAAATATTCATATGCAATGTTTTTTTAACTTCTTAGAAAAATGCCGTAAATGAGAAAATCAAAAATCGGAAATATGGTTCCATGAAATGTACTCTCAATAATAATAATATCTAAATTAAAAATATTTTGAATCATAGGTTGTAAAAATAAAGCAAAATTAACAAAATTTTATCAAAATTAAAGGTACCGTGTTAAAGAAAATTATGATTTTCGAAAACCATTTTTAAGCAATTATATTTTATAAAAGAAGAATATTTTTTTAATCTTCTATAGATAGTATTGAAAAAACTGTTAATTGTAGAGTTTCAAAAAATCGGGCATATGGTTTTCTAAATATTGAGTTTAAAAATAAATTGAATATACAATAGTATACATATTTAAGGACTTTTATAATACAAATCTGATAAAAATTAGTTGTATCGAAAACAAAAAGCCGTTCTTGAGGAAATACCGTTTTTTAATTTTTTTTTTCTGATTGAAACTTTCTGATTTCTTATTAAATCTGTTGAAAGGTTTCTGAGAAAATAATTATTTTATAATATTTCGAAAAAAAAATATGCTAGGTACCGTAATTTTTGGTCTTTAAAAAACAAAGAAAAGTGAGAGAGAAAAATTTTAAATTAAAATTTTACTAAGTTTAAAGAAACTCGGACGATTTATTTAGTGTTACATTTAAGAAGTTTTTTATGTTAAAATTTGGATCTAAATTTGTTCATACGTTACCAAGAAAAGAAAAATCATACCTTCAATAATCTACAGAATGATTTTTTTCTTCAAAATCGTTATAGTCGTTTTATTGCTATATAATCTTTTTCTTAACGGTTATATTGCTCATATCTTATCTTAGCCAATTTAAAATTTTCTGCCTTGGGAATCAACAAATAAAAAGCGACAAAAAAAAATCAATCGTTGAGGATGAAAATCGAGGTACATATAGACAGACGGGTTCTTCTTGTCATGTCAATATTGATCAATATATTGAGTTCAATATAAGGGAGAAGTGTGCTTAAAGTAACACTTTATCTGAACCCAATAGCCCTCTTAATTTGAAAAATAATTCAACCACATATTTTTGTAAACTTTAAAGCCAAATCTAATAAAACAATGCAGAAAATCCATTGAGAAGATGTTAAGATATAGCAGTAGTTGTAATATAGGTCGGGGTTAATTGTAACACGAATAATACAAACATGAGTGATCTTTTTTTTTTTTGAATTATCAATTTACACGATTTTTTTTTTCAATTCTATAATTTACTATAAGGCAAGTTATGCATTCGTAAAAAAATCGAACTCGTGATTTTGATTGAAGTTGACATAAAGATGATAGCGAAAACTCAATATCTCAAAAAATTTAGTTTTTATTCGTACAATAATAAGAACTTTAAATTGGCATACCAAAATTTGTTCTTAAAAATGTTTTTAAAATTTTCTATATAAGAGTTTATTTTTTAAGAAACCGCTAAAACGACTTATAAATTTGGTTCTCGCATAAATTCATACTTGCTTAGGAAATCACATGGCATTCTGTTTTTATAACTCAATACTAAAAGAGTCTACAAAATTAACATTCGTCTTTAAAATTGCTAATACATAAGAGCAAATTCGTGCAACCCAGCATTGCATTTTATTTAGATTTTCTTAGCTCTCTTTTTGTTCGAGATATTATTTTTGTATTTCGGAAATGCCTGCTTTTCAAAAATTGCGTTTTTTTTAATTTTTAGATAAAGATATCTTTAAAACTTTTCTTTCGAAAAATATTACTCTAATATACGTTTTAAGCGACTCGAAATAAGAAGTATATAAATATAGTTTGTTCAGGTTCCAAAGATGAACCAATTAATCGAATGAATTTTTCCAAGATTTTTTTCGAAGCTTTTTTTGAGTTGTTGGTGCCTTTGTAATTTTTTGTATTCAATACTTTACAATTTAACCAAACAAATAATTTACAGCTTTTCCAAATCCATTAATTCTATTTTCGAACGAATGCAAGAAAAAGCATACATCACTGTTCAGCAAATTGCCATCGACAATGTATTACAATTTTATTGCCAATTTGTTCACAAATATAAATTCGTTTTCACATTTTCCTAGCGATATAACTGACACTACAAGTATGCACTATAGACAGATATGATGGGAGCACACACTAGCCTAGAGATTCTCTTACGAAGCTCCTGCATCTCATGAGATTATCCAAAAATACTTGCGAAGAAATTAGCAGACTTATCGCTTCCATTATCATAACCTCAATATTCCTAGCATGACAAATATGACTAAAAGACCTCCTTTACTTTTTTGCTCGTTTTACATCCTGCTCGATTTATCAGACGGCTGCTATTTTGGAGGGAAAAAAAACAGCGAGCTGGATAAAGCAATTACACGTACCAAAACCGAAGAACCACTTGCAATGTGCTAAATACCTTCTTCGTCACCCCATACCCTCTTGAGATCGCTTAATTAAATTCCATTTTCTGGGTAAATTTACATCGTCTGTACGTGTGGGAAGAGTAAGTAGTCAAGAATTTGGACACAAGCCAGCTGTGCTACTGGTGTTGCTAAGGCTGCCATCGGGCAAGAGTTTCGATATAGATCAGCTCCCCATTCCGAGTCTAGTAGCTGCATTCCACAATCGATCCGGTTCTCGGTCCGATTTCTTTCTGGTGCAGGATAAGAAAATTGTCGACATTTTCAAAGAGCTTCACCCGATGCGCGATGTAGCGGTCTTCCTGGCTGGAAATGGCTTTGAATAAAAACCAATGCTATCCCCTCCCCATCACCCCATTGCCACATCGTTGTAAAAGTTCTGATAAGGAACACAAACGCAGAAGGTTTTTTATTATTTGCTTTTTTTTTTGTATCTGGTCTTCCACTGGTGGTTGTGGCATTTTGCCCTCTGGTGTCCGTTCTTGGAAACTGTGAAAAACTAAAATTGTTTTTTTTTGTGCTTTTCGCATTGGTTTTTGTAAATTTTCCAGGACTTTCGAATAATTGAATTTAACATCCACAACAGTTGTCAGTGTGGCGGATAGTACGAATAGATTACACAGTGCGGTTCACTTGGTTAGGTACCAAATATTTATTCTCAAGTTTTTTTATATCTTTTGAAGACTCGGGAGGGTAAGTAAATTAAGGGTACCAACAGCTCGTGGAGAACCAGAACGTAGAGTGGCCTAAAACTCTAAAGAATTAATGTGTGCTTGATATAAGAAAAGAACCACGGGGACCTACAATTTTCTTCCGAATTCGAACTGGTAAGATGAGAGACGCATTTTCATGACAAGAGATGCTCCGCAAAGCTGTGATCTTGCGTAGGCTGGAATTCGATCAGATTTGTAAATTTCTCCAGTAACGCTAATGGTACTACAGTTAAAATGACGTATTGCTGCAAAATTTTTTTTTTTTTATAGGTATGCTGCATCCTACAAGGAAAGGGCAAATTTCGGTTGTTAAAACAAAAAAAGCCTTAACAACTTATTTGTGTAAAAACGAGCAAACTTTCATCACTACATCCTACACACAAATTATGAGGTTAAAAAATCCGTCTAATCGAAGAAACCGCACTGTATGGTTAACATTCTTGTTTATTGTAATTCGGATTGTTTATTTGTGTATAATTAAAAATAACTGCACAAATACCAGAACATTGGGACTTATGGAATTAAGTAGATATGGAAATTGTTTTAATGTTTATTTCTTGTTCTTGCATTTTATATGGCGTAATTAATTTTTTTTAACGATAATGATCTACTCATTTCGTTTTGTTTGTTTGTTTTTTTATTCGCCATTATTTCCAATATTATTTATTTTTATTGAGTAGGATAGGTAATTGAATGCCAAAAATATTTTCAACAATGAGAATTATTTTGCTCAAGGCACAAAGTGTTACAATCAGTGATCGGAAGGGGAGACATGTGTTGCAAAAGCTTAAGTCACTTTTTAGCTTAAGCTTGGCTTTAATTCACAAGCTAGTGGGTGACTTATGAATTAAAAAAAATGTAATTCAGCAGCTTGTTCCTGACTTATGAATTAAGAAAAATTTAATTCATAAGCTTCTTAGTGACTTATGAATTAAAAAAAAATTAATTCAGAACCTACTAAGTGACTTATGAATTTAAAAAAATTTAAGTCATGAGCCCGTAAGTGACTTATGAATTAAAAAAAAATAATTCAGAACCTACCAAGTGACTTATGAATTAAAAAAATTTAAGTCATGAGCAAGTAAGTGACTTAAGAATTTAAAAAAAATTAATTCAAAAGTTACCTAGTGACTTATGAATTAAAAAAAATTTAATTCATAAGCTAATGGATTAAAAAATTATTATTTGGAAAATTTATAAGCTAGCATGATAATTTTATGACACACAAAACTTGAAATCTACCTTCGTTAATAATTAAATAATTATGTATTTAAAACAAGCTTAAACATTTACAATTTACCAACTAGCTTATAACGTAAAAAAATCGAACTCGAGATGTTTATCAAAGTTAACATTACGATGACAGCGGAGACCAAAAAAGTGGGTCTAGCAATTCTGTCTGCCAGCCTAACCGGCTCAGCCGATTTTTTTTCATCTTGATAGACAGTATTTTTAATTTTTCCCCCCACACGTTTTTTTCTTTTTTTAAGATCAAAAATAACGGTACCTGTTATAGGTTTTTTTTCGAAATTTTATAAATATTTTTTTTTTTCTCAAAAACTGTTCGACAGATTAGAACAAACAGATACAAAAACAAAAATTCATTTAAGTTAAACCAGATAATGGTTGAAAATTTTTTTTCGAAAAGTGGCTATTAATGGCCCCCCCTGAAACCATTTTTTTGTTTTTGATTTTCTCAAAAGCGGTACAACCGATTTTGATCATTTTTTTATGCTAAGGCTCCCTAAAAATTTGAATAGAATTGTGTATTCAAATTTTCAAAATTTTGTTTTGGATTTTTAAAAAAAAAGTTTTTTTTTTTCAAAATTCAATATTCCATTTTTTTTAGACTTAACAGATAAAAGTTTCTCAATATAATCTACAAGATGTGAGAAAAAAAAATCATTTTACCTAAAACTAACGGTACCCACCATACAAATGTTAAAAATGGTTTTCGAAAATCGTATTTTTCTGAAAAACGGTTCCGAGAATTTGAATAATTTTTTTTTGATGCCCAATTCTACCAAATGAATTAATCATCGAAATGGCGATCATTTGGTATTGATAAGACTCTTTTTCGTTGGATTAAAAACTACCCTTTAAACCGTTGTATTAAAGTCGTATTTAAAGGTTTAAAGTCCGATGTTCACAAAATAAATGCTGGTGTGCCGCAGGGATCCGTTTTATCTCCGTCTCTCTTTCTTACATAATATTTATCAATGATCTTTTTTCTGAATCTTTCAATCCATTAATTTTTTTTTGCTGACGACAATACCTACTTTCAAATTCTCATATTTATTTCCAGATTCACATTCTTGTCCTTCAGATGAGGTCACCGACCACTTGACAGATAGTCATTCAGATTTAAACTTAGACTCTTCCTAAAATCTCGAGGATTTGACACTTACAATTATTTGTAAATTCAAAAGTTCCCGCCACAACCAAAATGAATAAATAATTTACCAGCAAAACTTCTATAATTGAAAATTAAAATCACTAACAATCTATAATGACTAACAAAAATCTACATTATTTGATTAAAACCTCAAAAGTGAAAACTTTCAAACTGTAAATGAATTGAAATCTTGCCAAGTTAAAAACATTGAAAGGTTTAAAATTATTAAAGTATAGTAAAGTGTTACCACCTTTCCAAAGTACTTAACCCACAATAACCTCATTTTAACTAATTTGCCACAAAAATGTGTTAAACCAACAAGGGTTTGACACACATGTTTTTTTTATTCTGCAATGTATACCCTTTAGCCTGAGATCTTATTCTCACTAACTTGACAAGGACAAATCACACACAACTTTAGGTTTATGGTTAAATAGATAAACAGGGTGATTCACATAAGATTCTAATTTTGAGGGATATAAGAAATTTAAGGAGAAGTACTCGTAAAAGCAATAATTATTTTGATTGCCTGTATCTTGTTTAGTCAGGAAATTTTTTGCATGTGGTTGTGGATATATCGGTGATCAATAAAAAAATCTATTTTTTAAACTCCTAGTAGAATAGACAGAATCAGATTTTAATCCGATTATCATATTAAATATTATTAGGTTATAAGTAGTATCACATTATTACCGGAAATTGTCAAAAGGCACTTTGAAAACAAATTTCTCTTCTGATTGTTTCTTTATAAATATAACGGAAGATATGATCGCACGAACTTGCTCTTATGTAAAACAACTTTCGAATTTAAAAATTACGTATAAGTAAATATAATACATAGACTAAATGAGATAAGAATGTTCAAAAACATAAAATTGTCGTCTGATTTTTAGATTTAAAAATCGTTTTATTATTAAAGTAATTTTTTATAAAAGACATTTTTTTAAAATTGTTGAAGAAAAAATTTTGGGATGGCCAATTTTAAGAAGGTATGTAGTAATACAGATTTTGGGAAATAATTTTAAAAAATAATTTAATGAAATGATTTTTTCGATTATTTGTATATAAAATATTATTCTAAGCTTAGAGGAGCTCCTGCACAATGAATGAGAAATTCAAAAATCAAAAAAAACAGTTCTATGACAGGTTCCGTTAATACCATTTTTTCCTTATTGTTTTTTCGACCAAAATGTAGTCCATGTTTATAATAGCAAACATAACTTATTTTCTCAAAATCGTTAGAGCCGTATTCGAGATACATAAGATTTTGCATTACGGCTGAATTGGGAGTACCGTTACTTTTTGAGCCAACAAAAATTCAATTTCCACTCTAGGGAATCACCGAAGACCCTTAACCACCGAGTTTGAAGGAAACACTTAAAGCAGTTTAGGTAGAGGTACAAACATACAGACAGACGGAATTGCCGGAACCACTTTTTTCGTGTTCTCTATCATCGTAATGTCAACTTTGATCGAAATCTTAATTTCGATTTTTTTTTCAAATGCAGAACCTGCCCTACAAAATTTTTAAAACTTATTTAAGAACAAATTTTGGAAGGCCAACTTTAAATTTTTATTGCTGTACGAATAAAAATTAAATTTCTCAAAAAAATATTTACCCGTTTTGAGATATCGAATTTTCAAACAATTTTTATTTCAAAAATTCAAAAAATATATTTTTTTTAAGTGCAATGTTTTTCAAACTTCTTCGGAGCTTGTATATAAATAAAATGCACGACTGGGTCGCACGAACTTGCTCCTATATAATACACTAGGAATTTTAAAAACGAATGTTATTAGAGAAAACTGTTCATAAGGATAAAATGAATTTTTTAAATTATTTTAGTAGTAAGAGATAAAAACAGAATGCTATGCAAATATGAATTTATGCAGGAACAAAAATTATAAGACGTTGCAGTGGTTCCTTAAAAAAATAAGCTTTTATGTGCAAAATTTTTAAAACATTTTTAAGAAAAAATTTTGGTACGCCAATCTTAAGTTTTTATTATTGTACGAATAAAAGTCTAATTTCCAAAAAAAATACTAAGCCGTTCTTGAGATATCAAATTTTTCTAAAAATTAAAAAATATTTTTTCTAAGTTCTTAAATGCAATGTTTTTTAAGCTTTTTAGGAGCTTTTTTATAAAAAATTTCATTAAAATCCGTTATGTCGATAATGAGAAATTCAAAATTCGAAAAAATCGTTCTATGGTAGGTACAGTCAGTAATATCTAGATTTCAAATTTTTTTTTATTAAATTATAGATCGTAAAGATTAATTAAAAGAAAAAAAAATTTAGAAAAATTCTCGGAACCGTTTTCGAGAAAAATGCGATTTTCGAAAACCATTTTTTAAAATTTGTATGGAAGGTACCGTTAGTTTTAGATAAATAAAAATTTTTTTTTCTCAAATCTTGTAGATTATGTTAAGAAACTTTTATTTACCAAGTTTGAAAAAAATCGAGCATGGGGTTTTCGAAATATTGAGTTTCCAAAAAAAATTTTGAATTGTTTGCCTCATTTTTCCAGTCTAATTTTGTTAACCGTTACATTGATCGTTCAGTTTTACCTGTTTGTCAAACCACAACTGACTTAGGTCATCTTTTTAATACTAAAAATGAAATTTTTTGTGAATTGTCTTCTCTAGAATCTAGTACTAATGTTGCACCAGATAATATTCCTCCTATTTTCTTGAAATTGTGTAAGAACGGTCTTATCAACCCGCTATTTATTTTGTTCAATAAGTCCTTGAGTTATGGTGAATTTCTTGATAAATGGAAGTGGTCTTTCATTTCTCCTGTACATAAATCCGGTTCGAAAAGAATAATAAGTAACTATAGGCCAATAGCAAAACTTCGAATAATTCCAAAAATGTTTGAATCTATTATTAAAAGAAAGTTATATGCTTTAGTTCGCAATAATATTTCTGATTTCCAACACGGATTTGTAAGCGGTAGGTCAACTTTGACGAACTTGACTATCTATACAAATTTTTGTTTATGTGCATTAGAAAACAGATATCAAGTCGACTCGATATATACTGATTTCTCTAAAGCTTTTGACTGCGTTCAACATAACGTTCTTATAAAAAAACTGGAGTTTTTGGGTTTCCATTCAAATTTGCTTTCATGGCTTGGTAGTTATCTTACGGGAAGAAAGCAATATGTCAAAATTGGATCGGAAATCTCTAAGGAAATAGTAAATTTTTCTGGTGTTCCGCAAGGAAGTCACCTTGGTCCGCTTTTGTTTCTCTTGTTCATAAACGACCTTCCAAATCATGTTATGCATTCCAATGTTCTTTTATATGCTGATGATCTCAAAATATACAAAGAAATAAACTCTTTATCCGATGCTCAATGCCTTCAGAGTGACTTAAATAAAATATCTGTTTGGTGTGATTGCAATGGTTTGTATTTTAATGTCAAGAAGTGTTCCGTATTAACTATATACAGAGTTTTATGTCCTGTTTTATTCGAGTATAGTATTTGTAACATGTCTCTTAATAGAGTGTCTAGGCAAAAAGACCTTGGCGTTATATTCGATGAACATATGAAATTTACCTGGCATTATGATTATATAATATCTAAATCAAACTCGATGTTAGGTTCCATATTTCGGAATGCAAATGAATTTAAAGATCCATACACTCTAAAGTCCCTTTATGTGTCTTTAATACGTTCTTTTCTTGAGTATTGTTGTGTTGTATGGAGTCCGTTTTATGATAATGCTCGTCTACGCATTGAAAGAGTCCAAAAACGTTTTACTAAATTTGCTGTTAGAAAATTTAATTGGTCTATGAGACCATCATATGAAGCTAGATGTGGCTTAATCTATTTAAAGCCGCTCAGCTTACGTCGTGAATATTTTTCTGCTCTTTTTGCACATGATGTTTTGACCTGCCACATTCAATGTTCAGAATTACTTTCTTTATTTAAATTATACGCTCCTATTCGACAGCTTAGGCCTAGAACAGGTGATTTTCTAAACATTCCAGCACTTAGAACAAACTATGGTTTTAATGATCCTATTACTATGTCTTCGTTAAATTATAATAAATATGAGGACGTAATCGATTTTAATATAACAAGATTTACAGGTAAGAATTTGATTTTTAATAATTTTTAAGGATATATTATTTGTTAAATTATTCAATTTTATTATTATTTAAACCTATTGTTTAATCTATTAAAGTTTATGTACTTGATGGATATTGTAAATAAATAAATAAATAGATCCAAAAAATTAAAAATTGAAAATTTGAATATGCAATAATATTCAAACTTTCGAGGAGCTTTAGCATAAAAAAAATTATTTGAATCGGCTGTACCGTTTTCAAAAACAAAAAAATGGACCCAGGGGGGCTACCAAAAATAACAATTTTTTGTAAAATTTTTTTCAACCATTAGCTAGTTTTAAGCAAATAAAATTTTTCAAATTTTTTTTTAAAAATTCTGTTGGACAGTTTTTGAGAAAAAAAAATATTTATAAAATTTCGAAAAAAAAATCATACTGCAGGTACAGTTATTTTTGGTCTTAAAAAAAAAACAGAAAAAAACGTCCGGGGGGAAAAATTAAAACCCATATCTACCAAGTTTGAAGAAAATCGGCCGAGCCGTTTAGGTTGTAGTCGAACCGACAGACAGACAGACAGACAGAATTGCTAGAGCGAAACCCACTTTTTTGGTCTTCGCTATCATCGTAATGTCAACTTTGATCAAAATCTGGAGTTCGATTTTTTTTACGAATGCATAACTTGCCTTATAGTATACCTATAAGTCGCAAGTAAAAATTATTATCGTTAGTGCAAACATTGTTCCCATTCTGCGGTAGTCGTGGTGGCCCTTCACAGTCGACTCTTCAACGTTTGGTGACCAAATTTGAGACAACCGGTTCAAAAATCAATCAGCCAACATTCGTACGTCAGAGGAAAACAAGATCTGTCGAGGTCACGGTCCGTGAAAGTTAACAGCAGAAACCGAGGCAGTCGTTTCTTCGCTGTGCCTTTCGCAGACTTCAACTTGGCGAACTTTGCAGCGGAACTTGAGCCCACAACCCTACTACATCCAACTGACCCAGGAGCTCAAAGTTCATGACCATACACAACGCCGTTTGTTTGCTGACTGGAATTTGGAGCTTTTGGAATAGGACCCCAATTTTGGCCGAAAAATCACGTTCAACGAAGAGATGGATTGTTGGATGAATGGCTGTGTGAAGAAGCAAAATTTCCGTATTTGAGACGACACCAACCCAAACGAAGAGTTCACCAGGTGACAATGCATACTCAAATATCTACAGTTTGGGGTGGATTTTGGGCCTGTTTCAGTGTCATTTTTTCGTACTTTTTCGAAAACGACGTTAGTGAGGCGGTCCGGTCACTGTCAGTGACGTCAATTAAACCATATGGACTAAGACGACATGCAGTTCAAGAAGGACTGCGCTACGTGCCACACAGCGGAAGCCAAGATTGACATTCTGCATGACCGATTCGAGGGTAAGATTATCTCTGGCAGAGGTAACGTGAATTGACCACCATAATCATGCGATTATGTTAATAACTGACACACAGTTTGTTTTATTCAATTTCAGCATTTAACCACCCTAATTAATTTTAAAGAATATCGGCCAAGCCATTTAGACTGTAGTCGAACATACAGACAGTCAATTTGAATTGCGAGACCCTAAACTAATAGCTTCGAATAATCCTGCGTTCTTATAGATTCAAAGGGATTTCTGTAAAAATATTTGAGCATTTGAAGTTCTAAACGAAAGAATGAAGCAACAGCAACAAAAATGTCTTTTGGAAGGCTTGAGTTGTAGGTATGTTTAATTGGAGCCAACCGCATCATCATCGTATGATGGTGTTGGTCTATAGTTTTCCTAATAGGTATGTATTGTTTTATTTTTTTTTTTTTTTCAATTAAGAGTATTCTTACAGAAGTTAGTTCAAAACTACAAATTCATATTCAAGTTCATGTTGGATTAAGTTTTTTCATCGACTCACCCTGTAGGTAACATTCAACTTTGGCCCCATTGGGTAGGAAACCCTTGTCAAATTAGTTAAAGCCGTAATTAAATTTTCCAGAGAAGACAAACCTTTCAACTTTATATTATAATCTCTTATGGGTGTTGAGGTTAGAGCTCTAGTTTACTATATTTGCTAGACCCTATACATATGTATAACAAAAAGTTTTGTGCCCTTAGAGATGTGAGATTTTCCTGAGATCACCTATACACTGATGCTGAGCAGGAGAGCCATCATTTTGATTTGACGACAAAACGTGCCTCTGGCACTGAATAATACGAACGTGCAAATCATTTTAATAGGACGTGCCTTAAAGTGTAATGAATTTTAAAATTCACATCCATCCAAACATATAGGCATACTCAACCTATTTACATGCGTGTGTTAAAACGGCATCACTTATTAAACAATAAAAATGTCAGAGAAAAATCAAACTCATTCCGACAGATGGCGCCGAAGTCATATCATTGCTTTTTGTTTTGGTTGATGGTGACAGCTCAGTGAAGTGAAAATGAAAATTGGATTTTTTTTTTCGTGTTGTCGTCATGTCATCTTAAGGCCTTTAAGTCTCTTTACATTCTGCAGGATGTTTAAGGGTAGATAACCTTAAACGGATTTATTGATTTTCCGAGTTTCCTGTTGATTTCACATTAACACCAAGCTCAGAACAGAGGTAGGGAAGAGTCTGTTAAGTGTTGGCAGCACATAAAAGCCATAACAACCCTTACTTTAACTCGAAAAAGGCCATTCAATATCAAGGATTGGATAATTTTTGGAATCATAAATCCGTTTTAATGCTTATTAGGTTTGGTTAATCGATTTTGAGGTTCAACAGGATACCTATTTTAATACAAGTTAAATATACAAACGCCAGGCAGAACGACGACCAATGCCGAACGTCGCGACGGACATATGGCTGTCGAAGGAACTTACACACAAACACATCAGATTCCAGGTGATGACAGGATATAGAACACAATGACTGGAGTGGTGGGTGGAAAGTGTGTTAGTTGGTGCGTAAGCATAATGTTGAGCGGAAAATGAAATCTGTTTATCAATTTTATGCACGAGTTCATGTATATATTATAACGGCTTGGCATGGATGGGTGTCGATTTGGTCTTCAATTTTATGTAGGCGATTCACAACTTTCGAGCGACGTTACATTAAAGTTTCGTCGATGAGTACGCTGGTAGGTACACATCCGTTTCCGTATAATAATGGTTGTTTGTTTTTGGCTTTTTTTGTGGACAATGGAATATGCTTACTTAAACCTTAACGTCATAAAAAATTGTGTTTGGACAAAAATCAAATAATGTGAATACTAAATGGGTTTTGTTTTTCTTAACCCGGTCTTACACAAGGTGGCGTGTAATGTGAATGTGCCTTAGTTCTTGCGAATGGCTTCAAATGCCATTGACCTTTTGCAAGTCCTTGTTGTAGACTAATAGAGAAATTGTTGACAGAAAAAAATGTCGTTAAGAAGAATGTAGAGTTATTATCAATGCATATTTTCATCCATCTGTTGTTTTAACGTAGAGTGAATTTCGTCATCGCATCGCTTTCCTCATCGTCGTGCACCACTATGCACGAACAATTAAGTGTTTGACTGGCGTTTGTCAGTGCTGCCACCGATGACATCAGAGACAATCCACAAGCACCGACGAAACGAAGATGCACACAATTAGACATCAGCAGACGTTCCTTGCAATGAATTTTCCCGACAGACTTGAAGATGTTCCCGTTCAAAAAGTGCAAGCCGTCTACAAATAGCTGCCTTTTGATGGTCAAACGAATTTAACCTACTTCAATGCCCTGTTAAATTTGGTTCAACAAGAGGATAGTTTAGTATCCAAAATCATTATTAGAGTACTAAGTGGTTATGTAAGAAAAAAAAATTTGGGTTTCTTCGGGACAGAGAATTCACATGAAATGTAAGGAAAGCCATTACATCCCCTAGAAGGGTCTGTTTGGTATGGCAGTTACCGTAAGAACGTGATTGGAACTCCGATGGAACCACCGTAACAGTACTTGGTGAGCTTGACAGATAGATGATAAGCGAGTTTTTTCCTCAAGCTACTGATTTTGATCTCGAACGAAGAAAAAAGCTCACAAATAATGAAGTTTTTAAGATACAAATTTCCGAGCCCATAGTAAACTCCGGATTCGGAGATTTGAAGTGGCCATCCGGAAAAACAGATCTTATGACGAATTTTGTTTACTTAACTTGCTTACCTTGAAGAAGAAATCGCTGTCAATGAGTCTCGATTTTAGATATCAGTAAAATCGATTAACCATGATTTACTCGATTCCATTTGTTCCGATTCAATCAATGTGGATTATGAACGCCAAACGGTCGGTGGACTGACATTTCTGGGTTGAGCTCGGCATTGAAGAACATGATTGATCGATTTGGTTGTTGGTTGTTGATGTTGTGGGCCGCAAAAACAGTTGTTGGTTATTTGAGATATCAGGATCCTGTACGTTTACTGTGGGAATTGAACCCAGCATGTACTTAGCTCGTTGAATATTCATTAGTAATGGGAATTATCGAATAAAAACTATCGACTTACATACATATGCGATAGTAGCTAAAAGTTAATTTATTCGATAGTACCCAGTCACTCAGTAACTATTAGTCCTTAAATTACTCTTTTCCGGAACAATAATAGTAAAATCTCTTCTTTTTTTGGCATTTGTGGACGTTTCTTAATCAATCGATATCGTAGCCATCCTTCGATGAAATTTAAAATTGTACAACTAGAGTACGAATTCAGTTATGACGTACATAGAGTAGGTATTTAGTTCCGAATGTCCCCCGAAAGTCCTACAATTGCTCTTTTCCGAAGCAACAAATAAAATCTCTTTTTCTTGAATTTTTTGACGCTTTTTAATGCATGGACATAGTAGCCATCATTATTTGATGTCACTTTATGGCTTACAATATAGAGTGTTTTGTGAGGACTATCAATACAATCTTATCATCGAAATCGAAATGAAAATCGAATCGGAACAGAATTGAATCATTTGAGTGAAATGGAAATGATCGAATGATCGATCGATTGAAATGATCGAATCATTTTCGTAATCAATTGTTGAACGATTCGATCATTTGAAATCAACGATTTACACAGCTCTGAATCTTTAAGCACAGAGTGAGAAACTTTTCTTGTATTTCTAACTCGCAACCACTTGACAAATAGCTTTGACTTATGTACCATATCCCTTTGGTTCTTACGTTGTTGAATGATGAGATTTACGCATATCGTGCAAGTAGTGAACATAATTTTAAAGGATGAACACCTTCAATTGGAGACTGGTGCCTACGGTTGGCTTCAAGGCTACCTTCAATGAAATTCCGTTGGTTATTTATATGGTTTTTGTGATTCAGCGTCAAATTTGGGACACAGTAACTGAACACTGGGTCTCAGGAGTCCATGCCAAAAGTTTGGCCAGATAGATTAAGGAATCTACTTTACTTCATTTTGACTAGGATCCAAGTTGTTGGTATTAACATGTTCTCAATAAGATAAGAGGCTTAATGTTTTACTGGATTTCAGTCCTTACAGGATCAGGTAATGCCTCTTTTTTTTTCTCTTTTTTTTTTTTTTTTTTTTTGTAGGAGGATTGGCGGTGGGTTGCTACTTGCTCTGACATTTTCGGCGTTTTCATAGGGGGCTTATTACGAAATTCATAATAAGCCCCCTGTTGTCTGGTTGATCCTCATTGATGATAATATTAAGAAGTTCCTCCTCATCAAATTCTTCCATTAAAACATGAATCTTTGAGCTGTTGCCGGCTAGCACTTCATTATGGCGCAATTTACCGAATTGTTTGTCTCATAGATGAGAGTATCCACATCCAGGGGCATCCCACAGGGGGGAGTTCTCTCACCACTCCTTTGGGTGCTGGTTATGAACACATTCATCCTTAATCTGAAACATTGTAGAGTAAAGGTAGTAGCCTCTACGCTGACGATCTTGCGTTATTAGCTACAGGTAAATTCTTACCCACTATAAGCGAATAGATCGAATACGCCAGGGTTCGGACTTAGGTTTTAAATTTTTGAAGTAAAAACAGAAAAAAACTGAAGTAGATCCAAAATTTTCGAAGTAGTTTTAGGAAATTAAAAAAAAATAAATTTTTTGAAACAAAATTCTTAACAAAAGTTCAAACTTCAGACTTCAATAGAAATAAATTAAATATACATATAACAGTATACATCAAGACTTCTTAAAAAAAAAATAAATTATATAAACATAATATATATAATATAATAATATATATAAATTCAGGCTTCAGAATTGTTAAAAATAGTAATTAAATATAACTATTTTAAAATAAATTTTCCATCAACAAACTTGTATTTTTGTATGAATTTTATCAATTCAAAAGGTGGCTCATAAATATCTTTACGTTTTGTAAGTGTAATCTGTAAGTAGCTGATCTTATTTTTTACTAAATTCATTTCTCAAAGTTTTTTTCTAACTGCGGCGCTATTGTGAGGTAAAACAGCTAAATTCAGAATGTACTCCAATAAATTTTTGAAAACAAATTCTTTCATTATATTTTTTGTATTCATTATAGAATACCTAAATTTAGGCAAATCACTTTATTCTATTTTACTAATATCGTAAATGCGGAATGACCTCCATTCATCATTTAAAATTTCGATAGAGCATTTGTGAAAAGGAAATGCCTCAACTAGTTTTAAAGTAGATACACCTTGAATTATGTAATACAAAGTGACCATCGCTGTCTTTAAATGTGGTGCAGAATTTTTTCAAAGAGAAGTAGATCCTAAAAAAGATAAGTAGAGAAGTAGATTAATTTTTTTTTCTCAAAATCGAAGTAGATCTACTTCGATAGAAGTAAAGTCCGAACCCCGAATACGCCCTTTCTAAGGTAATTAGATGGACTAGAAACTACGGGCTGATGGTTAACCCATCAAAAACAGATTTAGTCCTTTTTGAAAACAAAAGGAAAATACAAAGCTTCAGAATACCTTCAATTGAAGGCACCCCGCTGAAGATTTCAGGACATGGAAAGTCTCTTGGTGTGATTCTGGAAAGGAATTTAAACTGGAGTCTTAAGGAGTCACTCACAAAAGAGCAAAAAAGGAATGATTGCATTCTACTCTTGTAGCAAAATCTTTGGGAAATCCTGGGGAGCGAGCCCAAAAATTATCAGGTGGATGTATTTGGCGATAGTCCGAGAAATACTAACTTATGGTAATATGGTCTGGTGGAATGCAACTGAAAAAAGCGCGAACCTCAAAACTCTGACAAAAGTACATAGGCTTGCGTGCATTGAGACTACGGGGACCATGAGATCCACTCCAACTGCCTTTCCATGCAGAGAAGAATGACTGAAAAACCAACCCTACACCAATGAATCAGCAATAGCAATCTATACAGATGTCTCCAAAATGGAGACGGGTGTTGATGCAGGATTTTCCTCAGAACCTCTTGAGCTAAACAACTCACTTAGGTTCTCAAATTATAGTAGTGTCTTCCAAGCGGAGGTCCTGGCAGTGACAAAAGCTTCTAGACAAGTATCAATGATGGCGATACCAAGGGCTGATATCACCTTTTACATTGATAGCCAAGCGGCAATTATAGGGATTTCTGCAACTGTGATAAAATCGAAGCTAGTCTCTTGCTGCCGCGAAGAGCTTAAGGTTCTTGGTATACAGCACAATATTAGACTCTGCTGGTTCCCGGGATACAGCGGCATACCAGGTAATGAAGATGCCGATGAGTTGGCAAGACAGGGATCAGCCCTTGTGGCTAGTCAAGCAGAGATGGTAAGTATCCCACTCTGCAACATTAAACAGAAAATTTCAGACTTAATCCTAAAGAAATCCAATGAAAGGTGGAGTCTACGTGATACCTGTGATACTTCTTTCTCTATCATCGCCCTTCACTATGCCACCAGAGAAGGAAATGGCTTGGTAGTATCTTCTTTGACAATCTAGAAGATCTTTCCAATATATCAGTATATATTGAACTTTGTCAATGCCTCAAAATGGCTTGACTGAATAACAGAATACATAAGTTCTTATCAAAAAAGAGTGATTACACTCACGGATAACACAATGTATCTACATTGATCTAAGTGTGATGATAACTATATCAATTGTCAGCCCAATAACCTAACCTTACTTTGTCTGATGGATTCCCTGAGACGGCCTCATTTAGGTCTAGTATCGCAATCACAGTTTTCTCATTTTCTGAGTATATTTTTTGCCTAAAAGGGCCGTCCCCTGTGCTGCTGAGATGGAGAAAATTCTCACGCATTTTCCTTTTAAGGTTATACCCAAAATCTTTCCATACCTAATGAATAATATAATTTTTATTAAACGCACAAATAAGTTTATTTCACAACTAACCTTTCCAACCCTCCGTTGTTTTAACTGGAGAACCACATGCATTAAGCTTTTCAGTTTAACCGTTCCAAAGGACTTTTTACTTTTCTTCGGCTTGGTTCGTCGGCAAATAGTTTTTGGCGATGTTTGGATTGGTTTCCATAAAAAAAACCAGCAAATCCAATTGTTTGGCATTATTTGGAGGCCTACACATATAAATATGTATATTTTTGTTTTTCCAATTGTTTTTTACTACATTTGACTAACAGTTTTTAATTCCAAACAAAACAAAACAGCCAAGGAACAAACAAAAACACAACTTTACCAAATGACAACAAACCCATAATGAAAGCCAAACGAACATAAATGTCACTCGTTAATCTTAAACGAGTTTCGTTTTTATTTACGACTTACGAGCCTCGTTACTCGTAATGGCAAATAAAATACGATTTTCGTTTTTTCTACTACAATCTCGTTTCTCATAATTGGAATTAAGCGAATACGCGTTTCAAATTGGATGTAATACTTGCTTACCAAGTAGTCATGCTGCAGATATTATGTAGTTTTTAAAGACCTTTTCAAAATGTATCTATTGTTTTACTGAAAGCCGATCGAATATTGGCAGTCTACCTTCTGAAGTGGGTAGTCTATCAACGGTGGAGTTCTTCGGCTATTGAAATTTTGTTTAATTTTATCTGTTTTGCTCATGAAGTTTTCTCTTGATAACCTCTGCAAATATTTCTGCTTTTGCAAAGAAATATTACCAAAGACTTCTTTGGTCTATGGTGCCTTTTTCTTAGTAGCATTACGTATATTATCATTTTTATAAATAATACGTAGATCCGGCTCGAAGGACCAATTGGAATTTAAAATTCGATTGCTTATAACTTGTCCCTGGTGAAGGACCGAAAGCCCAATGATTTCCTTGATTTTAAATTGAAATTTAATGACTTATTTTTAATCTTATCGCTAGTAGGGGCCTTTCTCAGAGTGCGGAATAAATTTTAATCATTTGAAAACGTTTTTACTTTGTAGAAAAATTCAGTGCAAACAACATTTTTATGATCGGGAAGCTGAAAATGGTCCTTTCACTGAATGTTTTTACATTGAAATATTGGTCATTGGTTGTAGCTGATGATGTAAGAAATTTGTGTTTACACCAAATTTTAGAGAATTTTATTACCTCTATTCTCTCATCGTTGAATCAATTGTTTTGCTGCATAATAATAGTTTAAGTTAAATACCAGAAACATAAAGTAATTTCACGAACACCCGCAATTACCCATTTCAATTTCTACCTAAGTTCAAGATTTAAGTCCTGAACTAAAGTGTCATTTATCTTCTTAAATATGTCGAAACTTCTCATCTCAAAATCAAAAACAAACAAGCAAATAAATGGGTAGGGAAGCCCACATAACCAGCTTCTTTTATTCCAAAAAAATTGCCATTATCCTTCATTGTTTACCCAGACTTCCTGTTAAATATACACACCCACCCACACACACACATCCTTTGACAGAAAATAGAAAAGTCTATGGGGGACAAGATGCACCCATACGAATAGGTATTGACATTGTACAATATGTTGCACTTTCACATTCACGCAAGATTGCCTTTCCGTTTCCCTAGAAATTCGAGAAGCTCAATTGCGTCGCATAAATAACCCAAGTATTTGCTCTGGGACTCAGCAGTGGAAGCCTTCTGTGTGCACAGCACACATGCGAGCTATGGTGTCATGTTATACATATATGAAAAAAGGAGCTACATCCCTTCCTACACCCGGGCTAATGCGTCGTCCAACAAGCTGCCACCACCTCGGCCAAGAATAGAAACTACTCTTAACCTGTTGATTCCGTTAAAGTGATAAATGAGCAAAGTGCAAATATAAATTTCCGATTCCGACCCTCTGAAGCTGTTGTGAGCTCTACTTTGGGGATTCCCAGATCCGAGGAATCTGAAAAACGTTTGCCAAGCATCAGTTGGTGTTGTTTTGCGCCGGATTTAAAATCGGAACTCGAAACAGCGTGCATTGGGGCGTGAAATGGCTTTTGTAGTTTGTAAAAATGACGCTCGGCAGGAAAATGAGATTTGAGCAAAAGGAAAACAAAATTTTCAGCAGCCAGACCTCTAATGCAACAGAGTGCAGCTTCAGAGGTTGCACGAGTATCAGCTTATACTTTCGTGGTTGCCAAGGCATATTCCTGGGGAAGATGAGGAAGCTGAATGAACAAAGTGGTACGTTGTAAGAATTTAGAATGCAGACTAGCAACACTGGCTGGAGTACTCAGATACACTTCAAAGGACCAGAACTTTGCAACACACCTAAAGGGGGTTATAGTGTTCCGAACATCCACCTGTTGATGTACATTCAAGATATTTATGCCAAAAGCACACAGACATAGAATTAAACATACCTACATATACGAGTGTCGAGTATGTTGCCTCTTGGGCATGTTTTATTTGTGAGCGAATTGTAAATTCTTTGAGCATAAAGGCAGCTGGAGCATGTTCAGCCAGCAAATGGGTTTTCTTTTAGTCCTGATGCGTTCTGTGACGTACACACATTTATATCAGGAAGAATCGAAACGTAATTTGTATTCAAACAGAGAGACAGAAATACCATATATTTTAAATTCCTACAGACGTTTGATATACTTTGCTGATGCCATTGCTGGAGTTGGTGCTAAAGTTAGAAGCTCCTAAATGTTGTTTCTTCACTTCGAAATTTACCCTAAGTCATGCAAAAGCATTTTGCTTCAATTTAGTACCTACGTCGGAGGAATTTAACACGTCCGAAATTGGGGTAAGTCAATTGATCAATCGGGCAGAAAAATGTATTGCAGTTGTCTTGGGAAATATTTGTGTTATTCGTCAATGTTGATACGATTTTTGTTTTGTGTCTTAAAAGAAGACGTGCGATTCAGTGTTTGGATAGTTATTCCTCAAATATTCAATTCACAAATATATAAAATGCTCGACTGGGTTGCAAGTAAAAACTGTCCAGGGGGAATTTTTCAAGTTGAATATTAAGTAAAAAAAGTACATCGTTATTTTCATATTTTTTTTTTTACTAAATGGAGTTTGTTTCAAAACAACGACACGTCTACGTTCCCCTCGACACACTCTTTCGATCGGGCTCTAAGATTTGGGAATACAAGAGAGTAAAGAGTTGGTCCAATAGCCAGAACTTCACAACAGATATTTTTTTTGAGTGCTGCTTTATTTAGGGATTGTTGCTTTAGGCCCTACAATAGGTACGAGTATCCCCATAAAAATAGCCACACGTTGTTCTGTCCAGTGACCAAGTTGCCCAGGGTATGTCTCCGTGTCCGTACCTCTTGATTCATTAATTTTTTACTTGCGACTCATAGGTACTACGAGTATAAGGCAAGTTATGCATTCGTAAAAAAAATCGAACTCGAGATTTTGATCAAAGTTGACATTACGATGATAGCGAAGACTAAAAAAGTGGGTCCGACAATTCCGTCTGTCTGTCTGTATGTCTGTATGTCTGTATGTCTGTATGTCTGTATGTCTGTATGTCTGTACCTCGAACTACAGCCTAAACTACCGGAGGTATTTTCTTCAAACTCGGTAGTTAAGGCTCTTCGGTGATTCCCTAGAGGAAAAATTGAAATTTTTTTTTTAGCTCCAAAACTAAGGGTACCCCCCATACACCCGTACTGCAAAATCTTATTTATCTCGAAAACGGCTCTAACGATTTTGATAAAAAAAATTAGGTGTGATATTATGGACATGGACTATATTTTGGTGAAAAAAAAATTTGGGGGGAAATGTTATTAGGGGTACCTGTCATAGAACGGTTTTTTTGATTTTCGAATTTCTCACCAACGCCTCTAACGATTTTAACCAAAATTTTTATACAGGAGCTGCTTTGCATTTGAAAAAATATAAACTAAAATTTTTTTCGAAAAAATAGTTTTTGGATTTTTAAAAAAATAATACAATTTTTTTTTTGAAAATTCAATATCTTGAAAACCGATACACGATTAAATTTTTAGATTACGTTTAAAAATGTATTTTATTAAATAATAACAATTTGCATATCATTTTTTTTTATAAAAATTTTAAGGAAAATTTAGTACACAAAAAACATGTTTCAGTGTGTCTGTATGTCTGTACCTCTCACTACAGCCTAAACCACTGGACCTATTTCCTTCAATCTCGGTAGTTAAGGGTCTTCGGTGATTCCCTAGAGGAGAAATTGAAATTTTTTTTTTAGCTCCAAAACTAAGGGTACCCCCATACACCCGTAATGCAAAATCTTATTTATCTCGAAAACGGCTCTAACGATTTTGATAAAAGAAAATTAAGTGTGATATTATGGACATGGACTACATTTTGGTCAAAAAAAATTTTGGGGCAAAATGTTATTAGGGGTACCTGCCATAGACCCGTTTTTTTGATTTTCGACTTTCTCATTAACGGCTCTAAGAATTTTAATCCAAAATTTTTAGCAGGAGTCCCCTTAAGTTTAAAATAATATTGTATATATTCGAAAAAATATTTATTGGGTTTAAAAAAAAAAAATTTAAATCAATATCTTCAAAACCTATGAACGATTATTTTTTGAAATTATTTCCTAAAACCAATATTATTAAATACTTAAAATTCGCATCCCACATTTTTTTCTTGAAAAATTTTAGAGAAATTTCTTATATACACATTTTATTTAATAATAAAACGATTTTTTAAAGTTTATTTGCATAAATTCATACTTTTCCGGAAACCAGACGGCAATTTTATGCATTTGAACATTATTATCTCATTAAGTCCATGTTTTATATTTATAAAATGTATCTTAAATTCCAAAGTACTTTTACATAAGAGCAAGTTCGTGCGATCCAGTCGTGCATTTTATTTTCTTTTTTTTTTTCAAGACCAAAAATAACGGTACCTGCGATACGATTTTTTTTACAAATTTTATAAATATTTTTTTTTCTCAAAAACTGTTCCACAGATTTAAAAAAAAAATTCAAAAAATTTCATTTAGTTAAAGCTAGTTAATGGTTGAAATTTTTTTTCGAAAAAATGGTTATTTTTGGTACTACCCTTGGAACATTTTTTTGTTTGTTTTTGATTTTCTCAAAAACGGTACGACCGATTTTGATCATTTTTTTGATGTTAAGGCTCCCCAGCAGTTTCAATAGTATTGTGTATTCAATTTTTTTTTTTTGATTTTTTAAAAAAATTTCAAATTTTTTTTTGAAAACTCAACATTTCGAAAACCCCATGCTCGATTTTTTTAAAACTCGATAAATAAAAGTTTCTCAAAATAACTTACGAGATATGAGAAAATCAATTTATTTTACCTAAAACTAACGGTACCCTCCATACAAATGTAAAAAAATGGTTTTGGAATTTTGTTTAAATGTTTTTTTCTTTCAATTAATTTTTAGGATCTATAATTTAATAAAAAAAAATTTTGAAAACAAAATATTACTGACTGTACCTACCATAGAACGATTTTTTAAATTTTGAATTTCTCATTATCGACATATGTAACTGATTTTAATGAAATTTTTTAGAGAGAAACTTCTAAAAAGTTTAAAAAATATTGCATTTCAAAACTTTAAGAAAAATATTTTTTGAATTACAAAAAAAAAATCTATTTTTTTTCTTGGAAAATTCTATATCTCGAAAACGGCGCAATATTTTTTTCTTGTAAATTTAATTTTTATTCCAGCAATAATAAAAACTTTAAATTGGAGTACCAAATTTTTTTCTTAAAAATGTTTTAAAAATTTTAATATACTAAAAGCTTATTTTTTTAAGAAACCACTACAAAGACTTATAATTTTTGTTCTTGCATAAACCTATATTTGCTTGAATCACATGGCATCCTATTTTTACGTCCAACTACTAAAGAAGTTGTTTTAGTCATTTAAAAAATTAATTTTATGCTTATGAACAGTTTTTCTCTAATAACATTCATTTTTCAAATTCTTAGTCTATTACATACGAGGAAGTTCGTGCGACCCAGTCGTGCATTTTATTTTTGACCAAACTGTAGTTCATGTCCATTATAGTTTATAGAACACTATTTTTTTTTCTTTCAAAATCGTTGGAGCCGTTTGCGAGATAAATAAGATTTTGCATTACGGGTGTATGGAGGGTATCGTTAGTTTTGGAGATAAAAAAAATTTAAATTTTCCCTCTAGGAAATCACCGAAGATAGACCCCCTTAAACACCGAGATTGAAGAAAATAGCTCCAGTGACTTAGGCTGTAGATCGAGGTACAGACATACAGAAAGACAGACTGAATTCCCGTATCATCGTAATATCAACTTTGATCAAAATCTCGACTTTGATTTTTTTTCCAAATGCAGTACTTGCCCTATAGAACATACATAATATCGCAAGTAAAAACGTTTGAGAAAGTAAAAAAAAAAACTATGTAAGAGGAATTTTGATGCAAAATGTCTGCAGTATTGGAAGTTAAAAAACACTTATATATTCTGGCATTTTAGAAAATTTGGTGGAGATTTGATTTTGCTTTGAGGATGGAGAAATCAGCATAAAAAAAACTAAGTACAGTGAAATATTTTGTGATTTTCTATTATTTTCTTCAATTTTCTGCAATTCGAGTTTGAATTTAATTTGCATCGTTTAATTTCGACTTTCCGTAAATTTCTTAAATTTCAGAACCGGCCCTCCGTTTTTTTCACAGAATCCGTTAAATTACATCTTACATACCTATTTAATTATTTTTCATTATTTCTTTTATTATTTTTTGAATATAACAACAACAACTTGAATGATCTACCACCAAGTGTGTTTTTATTCTTGGCTAAAGTTATAGCTATTTCACGTGTGTCAAGCCGATCATCAGCCGCCTTTCTTCTGAAGACGCTAGGTCTGGGTTCAAATCTCAGTCAAGGCCAAAAAGTTTTTCGATTAAACTTGAAAGTATAAAGGCTAAGCACCACTAATAAAGGAGTCTGGTGATCGGCTTGGCACCCGTGAAATAGCTATAACTCCAGCCAAAAATAAAAACACATTTGGTGGTAGTTCATTCAAGTTGTTGTTGTAATATTCAAAAATCATAATACATTATCATAATCATAATACATATATATATTATAAATTAATTTATATTCAGCCAGTATATACGAACCTGTGGTAATATATATTTCCATTAATTCAATTGAATATTCAATCGAAGTCTACAGTAATTTAATTCCACACGATTAAATTAATTGGTGAATTCACCCTCTTAGATCTAACTGTGGTGGCAGCACCTGTTGTCTTTGCTTTCGGCTGTATTGTATTCCATAAAGTTTTCATCGTTGCGAATAATCATTTTGTTTTTACTTTCTTTTATCATGTAAATGTACTTTAAATTTGTACTTTTGTAATATTTGTACTATTGCAGGAACAAAAATTAAATTTCAAAAATAAATACTGACCCGTTTTTGAGATATCGAATTTTCAAAAATTTCAAAAAATATATGCGCTCTAAAACTAGATATATATGTCAAATATAAACCATTTGTTACAAATTGTTTTATGTATAAAATTAAATAATGGCAAAGTCAATATCATTACTCGTTCTCAAGATATTCTAGTCGAAAAACAAATATTACCACTTTTTAGTAGATTTTTTTTATATTTTTGTTAAATCTGTCAATTCGATACTTGTCAAAATTTAACCATGTGTTAATAATTGTATTATGTCGATACCTTCCCGTAAGAATGTACTAAGCGACACTTTTTTCGAAAATGACTTTTTGATGATGAGGAAATATACTATATGTTAAGGGCCACGTTTTGGCCTGGGTTTCGCCAACTTATTATGCATGAAAAGGAAACTAGAGTACAATAAAAAAAATTATCAACTGCCATGTTTTCTCATTAAAATAATGTTGCCCCCTGAAATTTGTATTATCCACCAAAAAAATTATGCTAAGCGACATTAATAAAGATCTCATTGTCGTGAGCAACAAAAAATTTTGTTAGATGTCACTTAGTTTAACCAAAATTGTCTCTTAGCACACTATGATTCAACTAGAACTTTCTTCGTTTTTTTCGTTTCCTGAACAATTTTAGAAATGTCGCTTAGTATACATTCTTACGGGAAGGTATCGATGTA
This sequence comes from Philhelius festivus, assembly GCA_963931855.1. NCBI lineage: Eukaryota > Metazoa > Arthropoda > Insecta > Diptera > Syrphidae > Philhelius > Philhelius festivus. The sequence goes on from OZ007554.1 coordinate 239,431,905, forward strand.
TAAAACAACATACTTTAAAAGGCACTATCGGTGTTCATTCCCAAGAAATTCGACTTGAAATACAATTTTAACTAGTTTTCACTAGAATTTTTAATAGTTTTTTTATTTAAAAAAAAAACTATTAATTCAATATTTGTCAATATTTTACCAACTGTACAAAATTATACTATGTATAAAATAAACTAAATTAGAAGTCAATATCACTACTAGTTCTCGAGAAATTTGAGTCGAAAAACAATTTTTAAAATTTACAATTTTTTTATTTTTTTGTAAAAAAACTGTAAACTGATTTTTTTTAAATGAAATTTTCACCAGTTGTCAAACACATTATTTTTCGTAAAATAAAATTATTTTGAGTTTCAAATTGTTTTCCGTTCTTAGAATATATGGGTTATAAAATTTTTTTTTCAGTTTTTTTTTTTATTTAAAAAAATAACGGTATGTTCATTTTTTTCCAAATTCATACCAAATCTGTATGACCTTATAATGATTACATTAAATTTTATTTGAAATCAATAGCATTATTTTTTCGTGAGATATTTGAAACTAACCAAAATATTTTTTTTTAAACGCCTCTTTCGAAGTTATTATCTATTAAACAAAATTTATTTTAAGTCGATATCTTTACTCGTCCTTGAGATATCGACGACGAAAAATGGTACCAGAACGTACGAACGTACGAACGTACGAACGTACGAACGTACGAACGTACGTACACACACACACAGAAATCTCTCTAAAAATGATTGATATAGCCTCTAGGGACCGAGAAATGTCAAAAGTTCCAATTTGACAAATCGGACCGATTACAATAACTCCCTATGGGAAGTTAATTAAAATTTTTTGCACATCTTGTACATTTGATTTAAACAATTTTAATTGTTAAGTTTTAAAAAAATCAAGAATGAGGCTTTCGAAAAATTAAGTTTTGAAAAAGAAAATTGAATTTAAAAATAGCATTAGTATCTACTTGTGTTTATTTTTATTACTACAAAAACAAGTAAAATAAATTCATTCTTCTTCTTGAACACTATTTAAACTCATACTACTGAATCCTTATTAAGCTTAAAATTCCGATAGTGTATATTATATTCTACGTTTGTGTGCAGTATCGAAATATTGTAGGGAATAAGTCTTGCATTTTCTACCGAAGTATTTCATAATTTGATAGCAACTTGTCAACTTACGTTTTTCGCCCTTAAATTCATGGCACAGGTTCTAATAAAGCACATTTCAACTCAAAACATGGGTTGAATTAAGTTTCAAGCTCGTTAACTCTTTTTCAAGTTAAATTTATCCGAAGGAGAAAAAAAAAATGTAGTCTCCCTTTCCGACTTATTATTAATTGTTGCAGACATTATCCTTTTGAAAGACGTGTTCGTAAAGATAAAATCACTTTAGAACTAAGGTAATATTACGCAGATGATAAAGTTTTGAGGGAAAAACACACCAGGACCTACATAGGTAAAGAGTTTTTGGTATCAAAACCTATAGGGTACTCTTATTTCTGTTTTTTTTTTTTTTTTTTATAATCTACCCGCGCTCAAGGGATTATGATTACCCTTTAAATGTTTCAACACAGCGCGGGCGTGAAGTTAATGAAGAGAAAGAAGGATAGGAAAGATGTGTGGCACGATGTTTTGAGAATGAAGGTTGTTGTCTCAGATATTTTATCTCCAGGGATGGCGGCTGAACTAAAGCGGAGAAATGCCGTGTCTTATTTTTATGTCACTTATAATTCACATTATTTTATTCGTATTCATCCTTGTTGGGCATACTAGTTTAACTCAATTACATGTTGTTAGTGTTATGCCTGAACAACATGTAATGAGTAAACCAGCAACCCATCGATGACAGTTTTTAGAAGGTTTTTAATGGAATTAAAACGACATAGACGACGGCAGGGATAGAACCAGTGATGATGAGGTTGACACGCGAGCACACAACCATCGTGCCACGGCCAAACCCGTTTATCGTTACTAGTTATCAAATACTCCTCAAATAACTTCAAAAACCTCTAAGATAAACTTAGACAGTGATTTTCTCTGAGTAAAAATGCTTTATTTTTCCTGGCCAATATTATTGAAAAAATAATTATGAATCCTTAAATGCTTATAGTAATACTAATTTTTTTCCTTTTCTTTTTTTAATTACAGTGCGTGCAAGCTTGGTGATAGAGATCGAGCCGATAGGCTTGCACGACCGCGAATGTCACTACTGGGGAAACCATTGAACTATAATCGTGGCTCACGACGTGATGCCCGTTATAGAAGGCTACAAAGCCGCATCTATAACTTTCTAGAACGCCCCAGAGGAGTACCTGCCATTTTATATCACGTTATGGTGTAAGTATATTTCGATATTATATTTTATTAAATTATTCAAATTTTGTTCTGTGATCTACCAACTCTATCCAAACAAAAAACGTTTATAAAAGAAAGAACAACTTTTTACAAACTGAAAATAATGAAGGAAAAGTAAATCCTTTCATGGCTTGAATGATTCATTAGTTAATTTCATCACCAGGTTGAGGCTCCATCTGCCTCAGGATAAACAAGAATACAGACAAAAAAAATTGATTTTTGAATTATTGTATCTCCTTCTTCGTTTAGTTTACAGATAGTTAGTTTAAAAAGAGGTGAACAAAAAGAAAATCAAGGATATGCCATTTGAACTTTTGCAGGATTTTTAATGAAAGTTCCTCTGCTCTGATGGTGAATAATATTAATGTTGGCCTGTCACTGCTTCTGTTTTGCTCCTTAGTAAGGTATCTCGTTGTTGTGTTAATTGAAAGATCTCTCTTCGAGGTTAAATGAAAAGGATTTAAATTTCCTCTATTCTATTCTCAGGACCTAGTTAATTATTATTAATAGGATTTTGTTGTCAGTCACATTTGTAAGCATTTCTTAGGGCGGAAGATTTCGCGAAGTCAAAAACAGATTGCTAAAAATCAGATGAAATTTTGATACTAACTTGTATTAATTACTGTGAGTTGAAAGTTTTTTTGTTTTTGATTCTTAAGGGTTTATGGTGCACGAAGAGTAATAGAAGATCTTATTAATGGCTATGGTTTGTGAAGTGTATCTATTTATTTGAGCAAAATAAAATCAACTTTTCTATATTCCTAGAAGCATACCAAATTTGTTCTTGGAACCATTAGAAAAGCATGTGAAAAAAATGATCCCGATTTCACTTTTCCTATAAAAATTGTGGAAAAAATGGAATTAAACAAGCTTCGTGAGTGAGGTTATTTTGATACCATTCATTTTTTATTTGAAAGGCTCAGGTATTCTATCAAAAGGTGATATTTTTTTTAAATGCGAAATATGACAAACAATTCAAATATAATCATGAAATATTATTATTTTATTATTAATCTAAAGAAAAATTCTTGACATTTAATTTTTTAAGGTAGACCCTTTCAAATAATGGCCGCAACTGCGCCGCGCCGTAGCTCTTCTATGCGGACGTTCCAATTATCGATGACGGGTGCGAGCATATTCGTCGGTACCTCGCAAATATCATGGGTAATGTTGGCCTCCAATGCTTCAATCGTTGCTGAGTTATCCACGAACAACTTAGACTTTACGTAGCCCCAAAAGAAAAAGTCTAACGGTGTGATATTGCATGATCTTTCTGGCCAATTCACTCGTCCGAAGCGTGAAATGAATTGTTCACCGAAACATTCTCTCAATATGTCCATTGTTTCACAGGCTGTGTGGCAAGTAGCGCCGTATTGTTGGAACCGAATGTTGTTGAGATCTCGGGTTTCGATTTCATGAAAAAACTAGTCCATTCATTATCATGGCACGATAGGCCAGCCTAATTTTTGAAGAAATACGGACCGATGATTCCATCGACCCATGAGTCACACCACACGGTTGTTTTGAGTGGATGTAGCTGCAGTTCTTGACCTCCTGCTTATTGACAAATCTATTGAACCAGAAATCGCTGAACAAAATGTTGGTCTAAAACGGATTATCTTCAGCAAGTCTCTCGACACTCTACACTGTCAGCTTCAGCCGCTATATTTCCAACACTACGTGCTGGACGATCTATTCGGTCGAGTGTCATCAAATAGTGAATAGGTCTCCAATTTCTTGATGGTACTGCGATTAGTGCCTTCGGTAGGTCGATTATGGGCACCATAAGTTCGCCGAAGCTCACTCAAAACATTCTTCACAAAACTTGAGTTTTCGTAATATAAATTGACCGATTTGCAAACGTTGTTCAAGTGTAACTCTATCTATGATAAAATATAAATCAATACTGAATAAAAAAATGGCATCTTGACGATTCAAGCGCCATCTGTCGAATAAACCCTTTTGAAAAAAATACCTCTTGATTTATCACCCTTTATGTATGGAATAACACATAGTTTAAATGTCTACTACGGCTTAACAAGCATGCACAGGTCCGAGAGGTTCAATTTTCAATAGCTCTGAGCTTGAACTATGGTCTGAACAATATTGAATTTGTGGGCATCGGTCAATTGCGGCTTATTGGCAAGGAGCTGCAACTTCAGAAAACTACACAAGCAAAAAGGACAATAACATCAAATCGCACGATCTACCTATGGTCGCTAATTTAACTTACCTCCGAAAGAAATATCTCGTCAACGCTCGCTGACCAAAAATCTGCAACAAATAGTTACATTTTGTGGATTCCTTTCCACTTTGTGTGCCCTCATGTGGATTGGCCTGCATCCTTTCATATACTGAATTAATAAAACCAAAATGTGACTCGGCGCTAAAAATGATTTTTCGTGCGAAAATGGAGTCCTTTTCTAAACGCTGCGAAGCCCAGTTAGCGAATAAAACAGCGTTGTATATGCTCCTAAGATTTGTTGGTTATTGTACGGAATAGACCCAAGTCTCGACGCTTGCCAAGTTGAAGTTTGCGAATAGGCAAATACTTTTGCACGGCGAGGAATCTACTGCCTCGGATTCTTCTGTAAACTTTCACAAACAGCGGCGACGTTATCGACTGATCAAGGACTCCTTCGAGCTGTTGAGAAGAAAGTCGCCCTCGGCTTTTTTCTGCAAATGCTCGATCATTTTTAACGAGTTAATCGAACGATTTCCGACCCAGCTGCAAGTTAAATACGTCTAAAATACATGACTGGGTCGCACGAACTTGATCTTATGTAAAAGACTAAGAATTTCAAAAATGAATGTTATTTGAGAAAAACTGTTTATAAACATAAAATTCATTTTTTAAACGACTAAAACTACCCTTTAGTAGTTGGAGCTAAAAACAAGATACAATGAGCAAGCAAAGATTATTTTATTCAAGAACAAAATTATATGTCGTTGTAGTGGTTTCTTGGAAAAATAAAAAAATGTTTGAAACATTTTTGAGCAAAAATTTAGGTACACCAACCTTAGGTTTTTATTACTATACGAATAAAATATAAATTTCCGAAAAAATATTGAATCGTTTTTAAGATATCGAATTTTCCAAAAGAAATTTTTAAATTCAAAAATATTTTTTTAAAGTTTTGAAAGTTTTAAAGTTTTTAAAGTTTTAAAGTTGACATTACGATGACCAAAAAAGTGGGTTTCGCAATTCTGTCTGTCTGTTCGACTACAGCTAAAGGGCTCGGCCGATTTTCTTCAAACTTGGTAGATATAAGTTTTAATTTTTTCTCCCCGGTACCTGCCATACGAGTTTTTTTCGAAATTTTATAATTTTTTTTTTCTCAAAAACTGTCCCACAGATTTTTTTAAAAAAATTCATAAAATTTCATTTAGTTAAAGCTAGGTAATGGTTGAAAAAAAAATTTCCAAAAAATAGTTATTTTTGGTACCCCCCTTGGAACCATTTTTTTGGTTTTTGATTTTCTCAAAGACGATACAACCGATTTTGATATTTTTTTTTTATGCTTAGGCTCCTCAGCAGTTCCTATATTATTGTGTATTCAAATTTTCAAAACAAAATTTTGTTGGATTTTTACAAAAAATTTCAAATTTTTTTTTGAAAACTCAATATTTCGAAAACACAATGCTCGAATTTTTTAAAACTTGATAAATAAAAGATTCTTAATATAATCTACAATATATGAGAAAAAAAATATTATTTTACCTAAAAATAACGGTACCCTCCATACAAATGTTTAAAAATGGTTTTCGAAAATCGTATTTTTCTCGAAAACGGTTCCGAGAATTTTGCTAAATTTTTTTTCTTTTGATTAATTTTTACGATCTATAATTTAATAAAAAAAAAATTGAAATCTAGATATTACTGACTGTACCTATCATACCACGATTTTTTCGAATTTTGAATTTCTCATTATCGGCATAACGGATTTTAATGAAATTTTTTATAAAGAAGCTCCTTAAAAGTTTAAAAAACATTGCATTTCAAATCTTAAAAAAAAATATTTTTTCAATTTTTGGAAAAAAAAAGTCATTTTTTTTTGGAAAATTTGATATCTCAAGAACCACTACAATGACTTATAATTTTTGTTCTTGCATAAATTCATATTCATTCTGTCTTTATCTCTAATGTACTACTAAAAGAATTTAAAAAATTCATTTTATGCTTATGAACAGTTTTCTTTAATAACATTCGTTCTTAAAATTCCTGGTCTATTACATAGGAGTAAGTTCGCACGAACCAAGTCGTGCGTTTTATTTTTATTAAATTATAGATCGTAAAAATTATTCGAAAAAAAAAAATGTATCCAAATTCTCAAGTCCGTTTTCGGGAAAAATACGATTTTCGAAAATCATTTTTTAACATTTGTATGGTGGGTAGATACAGTTATTTTTAGGTAAAATTATTTTTTGTTTCACATCTTATTTATCAAGATGCCTGGGGTTTTTGAAATATTGAGTTTTAAAAACAGAATTCGAATTTTCTTTCTAAAATCAAATAAAAAACTTTTTTGGAAATTTGAGTATGCAATAATATTCAAATTTTTGGGGAGCTTTAGCATAAAATCAAAATGATCAAAATCCCTTCTAACGTGTTTGAAAAAATCAAAAACAAAAAAATGGTTCTAACTTCTATAAGGGTGGTACCAAAAATAACCATTATTTGAAAATTTTTTTCAACCATTAGTGTACTTTTACTAAATAAAACTGTGGGACAGTTTTTGAGAAAAAAAAATATTTATAAAATTTCGGTACCGTTATTTTTGGTTTAAAAAAAGAAAGGAAAAAAAACGTGTGGGGGCAGATTTAAATCGATATCTACCAAGTTTGACAAAAATCGGCCGAACGGCTTATACTGTAATCGAACAGACAGACAGACAGGATTTCGGGACGCACTTTTTTCGTGCTCTCTATCATCGTAATGTAAACTTTGATACAAATCTCGAGTACGATTTTTTTTTTTCCAAATACAGAACTTGATCTATAGTATGTATATGTACCTATGCATATCGCCAGTAAAAATTGTGGAACTATTTAAGAGGGTATTGACTGTTGCGTGAAATGACAAAACCTACAAAAGTAGATCTTGTTATGAAACAGTGACTCTCCACGAGCTGTAGTGACACTAAACTTATTCAAATCTATCACCTATGCGAATTAGATTTTTTTTTAATTTCCAATTTGAAGTTGACAAATCAAAAACCAAAAATCTAAAAACTCATAAACGTTTAGAAAAATGGTAATGACCAAAACACTCTTTTCGCGCACTTAAGGGATTAAGTCCTAAGCAGAGTGCGGACGAGTACTTATTGTATCTCATGGCTTTTGCTGATATTTATTAGTTTTCTGAGATAATTGCTTATTTTTTTAACATTTTAATGTAATTATTTTTTTTTTTTTTTCGAATCAAAATCTTTCATTCTTTCTGGTGACTCCCATATCCTATAGTTACATAAAATGATATCCATTTTACTTAACAAAAATTACCACCATAAACAAACCAAATCCCCAGAGCCGTTCCAAAATAATTCCACTAAATGCCAGCACTACCGAACTTAATTGGAACCGCTAATCCTATTCCGTTTGAGGATAATGGCATTCCGTCCTTTTAAATGAACGTTGATAATGCCAGAATCCCGTTAAATTGGCTAAAGTAAAAACTAACAAAAAAAAAATAGAAAACGCACCATGGATATAGTGTTTGGCCTCTGGGCCCCGCTGTGTGTTATTTCTATTGAAGCTATATGTATATCCATTTTTAATTGATTCGACAGGAAGACCAAAATGTCGTCCTTAATATTATCGTGTTATGAATTTTAATATGTCGTCTCGTTGCACGACACTCGTATACGCACTGGCATCACATGAAAATAAAATTGAAAAGGAAAACTAAATACCTATAGAAAAAGTTGCCATTCCCTTAGGGTACGTATATCCTGGTACCCATTTAACCATATTCTTTCCATCATGCTGAACAAGAGAACAATTAAATGAGGACTTCACTATTACAAACGTTCCCTTCACCACGGAATATCCTCCGCTACCTTATCGTTAAAATTGCGGCGTTACTGGCAACGTTATATGGAAAGGACCTTTTGTGGACATTCCATTTTCATTACGCTGCGTATATCCTTATTTAGGTTAGTTTGTTGTGGAAAATTGCTGAGGACATTGTAATGTCCCCACAGGATTATTCTTGTCTGGTCACAGTTAACATATAAATTGAACTGGACAATAATTAACCCTTAACCACCTACCCCCTATTTCAGTCACATAACCACCTACGTGCGGTCCAGGAGACCGCTACAGTATTTTACCCCTATTTCGTAATTTCTCGTATTAAATTTAAAAAAAATCATTAATATTGTTTTTAATACATTTACCTGTTATTTAAAAAAAAAAAAATAATATAAATTAAATAAATATCTTGTGATTTTATCAAAAAATTCATATATTGGCACTTTTAGTGCAAAAAATGACTGTGCTCATACAATGAGATCTGTTACAATAGGAACTTAAAATTTCAAATTCTTTTTATTTATTCTTATAAGCTAAAATAACAAAGAATTAAATAAAAATAAAAAATGGAACATAAAAAAAAAACTTCAACAAAATTGCAAGGCACCAAAATTCACAATTTTGCGCGGCAGCTACTGCAAATTTAGCTCGCGCACTCTAAGCAAATTGGTTTTTTGCACATAAAAAATAAATAAACTGTCTTGCGTTTCTTTTTTGGATCACAAGTGGAGAATGTTTTACGTATTTCAAGCTTTCCTTCACTTGGTAAGCTTGATGAAACTTCACTAATTTGAAACTAAATACAAATAAAAAAATCACATAACCACCTACCTGCGGTCTCGGAGACCGCAGGAGAAATTTATTTACTAACCTAGGCAAAACGCGTGCACGTGTTAACTCACCAAGCTCATGCGCGACACTTTTTCATGTCTAGAAAAGGTACATGGATGCACATTGTCGTACGACACACACACAAGGAAATATTTGCATTTGAAAAACCGTTGCGGTCTGTGAGACCGCTGGTAGGTGGTTAAGGGTTAAGGACATTTTGTTTTAATGTTGGGTAAATTAGTTCCATTGCAGAAGAATACCAATGGGGGTTGTTTAAAGCAGGAACTCAACATCACACATAACAAGTAACTGCACAAACCGTAGTCGGTTTCTACTTTTCCAATACCTGTACTATAAGCTGCATACGAGTTTCCGTACCGTAGGTAAGGATGCTTCATTCGCTGTGTGTCTTTTGGGACTAACAAAAAGAAGCTCTAATCGCTTATGTTTCTAAATACATTTTGTGGCCATGTGCTTCGTTAATTAACTTTAAATAAACGGGAAATGGTTCAGTCCAATCGGTTAAGTCTAAAATTCCAGCAAGTAGAGGAAAGTATTGGCCGTGAGCTTAGGACCCCGTAAAAAATGCAAATATGTTTTTGCCCTTGAAATCGACAACAGGTTTCTCTTTGGAATAAATATCAATTTTTTAATAAATTTTTAAGACGAGAAGATATCGATATAAATCCAAATGATTTTGATGAAAAAATTTAGTATAAAGTATGTAGCTAGTGTTTGGCAATACGAGAAAGTAAACTGGAACGGTTTTAAAGACTTCTTCAGGAACTGTAACTGGTCGCTATGCTTCCTTGATAGTGGAATGATCCGTGGACTCCAGTGCAGATATGACTAAATATTTAACTCTTTTCGGATTGAGGAACTTAGTCCCGAATAAGATTGTACCGAAATGGAATTCTTCGTTTAATTTGAGCTGTAAGGAGATTAATAGTGTCAGATAAGTGATTCCGGGATATTATAAGTCAAACCCTATTGAGAAAAACAGGAATAAGTTCAATGAAACTAGAATGACGAACCAAATTTTTGCATGACCAAAAAGTAAAGCAAAAAATACTACAGTAAGTAAAAATGTTTCGTAACTACTTCTTCTTCGGTTTCAATGCTCTTCTTCAATAACACTCCTTATGTCAGCTCACAAAAAAAGGCCAATTTTCTTGCAGAGCAGTTTGCTGTTAATTCGACACTCCCAGAAAGTATCATGACTCTTCCTGTATTTGAGAGCCTAAACAATCTTATGCGATAAATCTTTTTTCGTATGTTCGTAAAGTTGCAAGAGTACTGAAAGATTTCAATATAGGTATACTAATTTTCTGACCCGGATAGTATTCCTTCCATTATTCTAAAGAGGTGTGGTCCAACGCTGGCCAAATCAAATTCCCTAAAAAACAAATCTTCTTAATCCTCTTACTATCTTTTCAAAAATATGAAAAGGCTGATAAATTATAAGCTTAAAATATATCTTAAAAAAGGAAAGCCCTTCTCAATAAAAGGCAGTAAGGCATTCGTAGCAAGAAGACCACTGGTGATTTGATGGTATACATATATCACCAAATAATGGCATAAATCTTTACATCGCAATGGAGAAAGTAAAATTATTGCGCTTGATATTTCAAAAGCATTTGATAGACGTTGGCGTCAATCTCTCTTATCGTAAATAGCTACAGTTGGTACTGATTGGTCTCGTCTTCCATGAATTAGCAACTACTTTTCGAACCGCTCAATACAAGTTGTGTTGAATGGTTTTAAATCTTATGTTTATAAAATAAATGCTGGTGTGCCACAGGGCTCCGTTTTGTCTCCGACTCTTTTTTTATATATCAATGATCGCTGTTTCGCTGACGACAACACATTCAGTTTCTCATATTTGAATCCAGATTCACCTGTTTGTTCCTTGGATGTGAATCTGGAATGGCAGCGTATTATAAACTCATTAAATTTTGATCTTGATAGCATTTTCAACTGGGGAACCGAAAACCGCACAGAATAGTATGCTTTAAAAACTCAATTATGTCTCCGGTCGTTTAAGAGGAACCAACGCCATGCCACTATCCATGAGGAAACCGAACAGTTCCCAGTATGTGTATCACAGACTACCTTCATGGAAACGACCACAAATTCGATTTCACCAAAAGAGCTGCTAAGGGCTTAGTTTTCCTTCGACGATGCAAGAAATTTTTCACACATTTTGATCTGGCTGTAATCACAAAGCCTATATTCGTCCAAAGCTTGAATACAATTACCATATTTGGAAAGTTGCTTCAGTAACCCACTTCAGTCTCTTGGATAGAATCCAAAAAAGAGCTTTAAGAATGATAGGTGATAGTAATATAACAGAAACATTTGGATCTCTCGAGCACCGCCGCAATGTTTCTTGTCTATCATTATTTTACCGTTATCTTTTAAACAGTGTTTTAGTGAAATAGCCAGTTGCACTCTCCTCCTCAAACCGTTCAACTATAATTTTCGCGTTTAAGAGAATGGCCATCATATTACCCTTGATCTCATCTTCGGACGTACTGTTAAATTCAGAGATTTTTTCTTTAGCCGCACTACACGAATGTGTAATTTTATACGTAGCTCAATATTAGCCTCCCATTATGATATTCAGACATTTCAAGCCAATGTGCATCTCTTTTAAAATCCTCTCCAAAACTTTCCTAACACTCAAAAATTTTGATGGTTAACGGATTATATTCAGTGCTCGCTTCTGTGTAAAAATATTTAAGAAAAGAAATATTCTGTATAAAAACTTTCAATAAATTCGTTATGTGGATAATGATAAAGCCAAAAATCAAAAAATTGTTGTGTGGTACTTTCAGAAATATCTTAATCAATTCTAAAAATAAAGCAAAACAGACGAATTCTCTTGAAAATTCTCGGTGCAATTTTAGAGAAAAATACGATTTTCAAAATTATTTTTTTTTAAATTAGTTTTTTGTTTACATTTTAACCGCACCCACGGTTATTTTTAGAAAGACTGAAATTTATTTCCTATAAATTTTATAAAATGTTAAAAACTATCAATTATAAAGTTTCAAGAAAATCGATCGCGTGGTTTTTGAAATATTGAGTTTTCAAACAAAAATTTTATTTTTTATTTAATTAAAATCGATAAAAAAAAAAATTAAAAAAAAAATATTATTCAAAAAGTTTGTACACCCTTAGAATACAAAAAAATAATCAAAATCCTTTTAACAGTTTTTGAGAAAATCGAAAACAAAAAAATGGTTTTATTCTAGGTACCATTAAAAATTATTTTTTGGAAATTTTTTTTTCAACCATTATCTACCTTTTATCAAATGAAATTTTTTAGATTTATTTCTTTAAATCTGTAGAACGGGTTTTGAGAAAATATAAATATTTTTTAAGATTTCGAAAAAAAAATGTGTGGGAGGTACCGTCATTTTGGTTTAAAAAAAAAGGTCAGCAAAATCTTCAAGATGATATCTACCAAGTTTATTAAAAATGGGACGAGCTTTTGTCTTCAATTTAATAGTTATCTAATGTGCTTACGACTGCATAACTTGTTATATTGTAACTATGTCACAAGTGAAAATTTGATATCAAAAGAGTAAAAATAACTGTAGGGCAATCGTATAATCTTTTGGTTTCGGTCTCATTAGATCCAGAATAAAAATGATACCGAAATGCATTTCCAGTTTGAAAAGCTTAAATCGCTAACATTTTTTTTTTTTTTTTGAATACTCAATATTTTGAGAATGAGATGATATTGAGATTTGTTTGAAACTTTGTACCTACCAGTTTTTAACGCTTTCTAAAATATTTAGGCAAATAATTTTATTTCATTAAAAAACTAACAGAGAACTGATCCTAGTATATTTAAATCAGACCAAAAACATAAATGTTAAAAAAGTGCCTAGTTCTTCTATACAAAAACCTTTGTGTAACAAGCCAGCCGTGAAAAGTACTGAGATCTAAAAGTACGCAAAGAAGGTTTAATATCGAATATTTAAAGTAGAATAATATTGAAACAGCTGCAATGTAATAGAGAAATTTTATTATTTAATGATTACTGACTAAAATTTGATGGGTTCACTGGTCAAGTTCTTAAAACCTTTCAAATTGGGCATAAAGAAAAACTTGCCAAGTAAGGCCATCAAATTTTAGTCAGTAATCATTAAATAATAAAATTTCTCTATTACATTGCAGCTGTTTCAATATTATTCTACTTTAAATATTCGGTATTAACTTCGGTATGACTTGTTAGACAAAGGTTTTTGTATAGAAGAACTTGGCTCTTTTTTAACATTTATGTTTTTGGTCTGATCTCACTCCGTTTTGCAAAGATTTTAAAATTTTCCCATGTCAAAATCTCGAAAAATACGAAAAGATAGAAGGGTGGACTGTACCTACTAAAATCAACTTAGTTTATAGCTTCCTATTTCTTTTGGTATATTTTCTTTTTGTTATTTGTTGTTTTGATTTGCGCTTCAATTAGTTCTTCTTGTCCTGGCAAGATACCTAACACTAACATACCTACCTTAATTACAGCAATCGGAAGTGCTCCATATAAATTAAAAACTTTCTCAGAAATTGGGCGGATACCACGCTCCCTGAACGGAAAACCGGAATTTTTATTTCTGGTCCTTTATATTCAATTTGAGTCCTACTGTTCTACCAAATTTCATTGTTCTACTGCAATCGGAAGTGCGTGTACATCAGTTCTGAGGAAGTGGGCGGATACCACGCCCCTGAATGGATAACCGCTTATTTTATATTTTTTTCGTTGTATGCAATTTAAGCCCTACTGTTTTACAAAATTTCATATTGGTTAGATCATGAAACCAACTTCTTCTTCCTTTTCTTCGGCGCTGTTATGATCTCGATGTCGAGGGGATCATAACTCTCCCACGTATCTGCTTCACACTAGTGATCCGCCTGTACGGTTAGCCGGGTTGACCTCAGAAATCGGCGGCAAGCCTCCCGGTTTTGTATTGTTCCATTTCCGAGGCCAACTGAATGCTGGTGTTTTTGCATTTGTTTGTACCAGGAGTGTTTAGGCCTACCTTTCTTTTTATTCCGAATTGGAACGTTGTATGATATTGCCTTTTCGACGGGGTTCTCAGGATCTCTCCTTTGGACATGGCAATACCAACTGAGTCGGTCGTGTTCAATTTTTTGGGAAATGGTATTCTTAACATGAAGGCTTCCTCGGATCTTCGTACTTCTAATTCGATCAAGCTTTATAACTCCTGCTGTCATACGAAGCATCTTCATCTCAGCTGCCGTTAGCTTACTCTCATACTTTTTGTACATTGTCCAACATTGTGAACCGTATGTGAGTGCTGGATGCACAACTGAAGTGTAGAGCTTTCCTTTCAGCTTAGGGGGCATTTTTTGGTCACAGAAGATAGCAGAATTTTCCCGCCACTTCATCCACCCTACGCTTACGCGATGATTGATATCGTCATCACAAGTAGCTTCGTTATTTATCATAGACCCCAGATATTTAAACTTTTCACACTTGGGAAGCACTACTCCATTCAAATAAATGTCTGGAATAGGCCTGTGTGGATCAGAAAATGGGCAGCATAGGTATTCTGTCTTTTTCGCGCTTATGCGGTACCCACTTCCTTCTAGAACATCCACCCATACGTCAAGTGCTCGTTGTAGGGATATCGGGTCTTCACTTATGATGGCTCCATCGTCAGCAAAGAATAACTGATGCACTTTTGGATCCGTCACTTTGCCTTCAAGCAGGTAATCAAGAACTGTAATAAAGAGCAGGGGACTCAAGACACTTCCCTGGTGTACACCTACTGTGATTTTGAATTCTTCGGTGACTCCAGCTGCGCATCTTACTTTAGTAACTGCTCCATCATACATGTCCATAATTATCCGCACATAGGTTTCTGGAACTCCTCGTTGCCTGAGGGCCACCCATATTAGATCTCGTGGTTGCCGATCGAATGCTTTTTCAAAATCAACCAATACGACATGCAAATCCTCCAAAGAATCCCGATGTTTTTCCATAATTATTCTTATACTCTGGATTGCATCCGTGGTTGACTTCCCCCCGACAAACCCGCACTGGTCATCAGATAGCCTAATTATTTTTCGCAGTCGGCTACCCAAGACTCGCTCAACGATCTTCATGGTGTGTGACATCAGCTTAATCGGACGGTAATTATCACAGCTTCGAGTATCACCCTTCCCTTTATAAATTGGAAGAAGGTAACTTTCCCTCCATTGATTAGGCATGCGATCACCTCGTATAAGTTTGGAGACAAGAATCATGAGCCATCTAAACCCGATGTCTCCCATCTTTTTCCAAAACTCTGAGGGTATTTCGTCTGGGCCAACAGCTTTTCCCTTTTTGGAGTATTTTACCGCCTCACTAACTTCTTCGACTGTGACGTCGGATACTTCGCTTAAGTTAGGTGAAGCTATTGGAAAGTACAGCCTTGGAAATTGTTCGTTTAGAAGTCCGTCACAATACTGTCGCCATCTGTGAAGAATTTCGTTGTCTTCCACAAGAAGTTGGCCTTGAGCATTGTTAATGAACTTTGGCGAACAAATCTCCTGGGCATTTCTTCTTCTTTGAGCGGCTATTTTGAAGATAGTTGCGCCCTTATTCGTGTTTTGCCGTAGCTCTTGAATAGCACCAGCTGTCGGGGTAGAAATTTCATCCAGCTCCCGATACAGGTTTTCTGTATTCTTTGCTTGAATTTGGGCGCACTTCTTCTTCGCTTCTTTCTTGCAGTTCCTATATTCCACTTCGAGGCGTGACTTTTGCTCTGTATCATTAGAGGGGCACTTCGACCAAGCCTTGAAAGCCATTTTCTTTTTACTTATAACTGATTTAGCTTCATCATTCCACCACCATGTTTCTTTGCCTTGTTGGTTGTGTCCTTTTGAAACCCCTAACAGTGTTTTGGCTTTTTCTTTGCAAGTTCTCTGTAGGAGATCCCACATACTTTGTGCTGTACTCTCTTCATTTCGAACTATATCGGTGTTGTTATACAGAACGTTTTGCATATTCGAAATGAAAGCTTCGCCTTTTTCCTTATCCAGATTATACCATTTGATCTTCCCAAAAGTTTTTGTATGTTTGTTGTCGTTCACTGTCTCCATAAAAAATTCTGTCAGTAGGAGACGGTGTTGGTGGGCGATCGCTTCTCCTAGTATCACTTTGCAATCTTTTACCCGGGGTTTCATGAAACTAGATACCAAATGGTAATCAATCTGGGTTTCATTTCCACCACTGCTGTAAGTGACCAGGTGTCGGCTTTGTTTGACGAACATGGTATTTAGTACGATAAGACCGTATGTTTTGCACATGCTCAGGATGTCTTCACCAGGAGGGTTCCTGGTGCCGTATCCGAGGCCTCCATGGCAATCTTCATAGTCTTCGTTTGTCTTGCTGACATGTCCGTTCAAATCTCCGCCCACGAACAAAAACTCTTCCTTTGGGATGTCCTTAAGTAGATTGTGAAAGTCTAGCCAAAATGCATCTTTTTCCACCTGCTCACATCCAATTTGGGGAGCATATGCAGTGACAATATTCCACAACTTTCCTTTAATCACCAATTTAAGGGACATCAAACGGTCGCTGGATTTCGAAATGGTCAATACGCTGCCTAATAGATGTTTTGCAAGGATGATTCCGATTCCGTTTTTACCCTTTTCCGTTCCATAGTAGAACATCTTATAGTTTTTTGTCCTCGTATCCAAGAAACGGGCCCTGTTTCCCGTGTTTCGCCATTTTGTTTCTTGAACACATAAGATGTCCACTCGCCTTCTTTTCATCATCTCTTCCAGCTCGAAGCTTCGACCTGTCATACTGCCAACGTTCCAACTCGCAACTCTCAGATTTTGTATAATCTGCGGCATTACTTTGCTAGCCCCCGGAATCCGTCTAGCTCTGACCCGAGCATTGCTGCTCGGTCCAGGATCAGTACCATGTGTAACCATGGTAGTGCCTGGCGGGGTAGTGTCATTTTGGACGAGTACTTCCATAATGCTTGAATTCACAAAATCCGTTGTAAGTATCGACGTGTGCATGCTCCAGTTTTGTATTTGATCTCTCTTTTACGGCACCGGTGATCTCCAGTCGTGCCAACCCAGGGACTGGCATGCACACTTTTGGGAAAGTTTATAGGTGTTACGTGTCGCTAGGTTCACCTTGCTGTTTGTGGCCTAGATGTATTTACTCCTTTAGTCGCCTTTTACGACAAGCGGGGAGGCGCTGCAGGAATATTCTAACCCGTCCCTGCACAGGAATTAGATCATGAAACCAACAAAGATATTAAATAGAATAAGGAAGGTTCCATCACAATACTTCGGACCATAAATAGCTTCAACTGAAATGTATTCGAATGAAAATTGAACATTTCTTATAACTGTTTGTGATATCTACATAATATATCGAACATGGTGCTTAATATTTCAATATTGTTTGACGTTTCTCAAATGGTTATTATTAACAATCTTAAAATATTAATCTTACCTAATTGACTTCTGAGCTCCCAAATACTTTATTTCTCGTTATGAAACTTATTGCTCCAGAAAATGTTCAATATATGTAGGTACATAATAATCTGAGCCAGGTCGGGCACCTTTCCGCTCTGGTATTCTAAAACAAATCCATATTATGTAAGACAAGCAAAGCCACACATCATGATAATTTAAATCTAAATTGGAAATATTATTATGCATATTTTGATTACATTTTTTACCTCAAAACTTAAATATTATTCAAAACCCAATTATCATGTACTGAAAATATAACCAAAAATTATCCACAAATCTGTCCTGCAGTTAACAGATATTGAATGTAAAAATTATCCTAATCGGATTAGAGCCACCGAACTAAGGATAATAATATGCAATGAATTATTTCTGCCAAACCAGAAACAAAATTTTCGGTAAGCAATTCAATCAAAATTCAAAAGTCCAAAATATTTCCATAAACAAATTTAATTGCATTCATCATTCTATTCTCGCATAGACAGGGGGGCGAGGTATATCTCTACGAACAGCAGAAAATACAAAAACCAATATTGATGTAAAATATTGTCTCCTCTCATCTAATCCCATCCCAATTTTCAGAGAGATTAGATCAGTTATTGGGAAATTATTATTGAATCAAACAAGCACATCATCCAACCACTGTGACTGTGTGTGTGTGTGGTCGTCCTTTTTGCACACAACTCCTATCACGTACTTCAAAACAATAGTGTATTTTATATTCTCTGAAAAACACATTTGCCACAAAACCAACTGAAGTGGACATCGATACTAAAAAACCAAAAGGACTACGTGGACAAAACAACAAGGAAGGACGGGCGAGTGAGATGTGAGAAACATGAAAATGGCGAGAGTGCATTTGAAAAGCATAAAATTGTGTGCCATTTCTACTATAAGACCGACCGACACACCGACACGTGAATCCCTGAATCCATTTTGAATTTGTATCGGAATCCGTTTTTGCTTTATGCAATAGAAACGTTTTACTTCCAGATACGCTTACAGTATCTGCCGGAGTGGATACCTTCATAGTAAAATAATTGCCGTTTCGTTTGTATTGTAAACTGTCCATGACCGACTCTTTGGATTGGAAACACTCTCTTTTAGTGTATCGGTTGATTTACAAAATGGTTTCGGATGCGGATGTTGTTATTCA
This sequence comes from Philhelius festivus, assembly GCA_963931855.1. NCBI lineage: Eukaryota > Metazoa > Arthropoda > Insecta > Diptera > Syrphidae > Philhelius > Philhelius festivus. Next base: position 239,450,796 of record OZ007554.1, read on the forward strand.
AATGGATATAATTTCCGGACTTGCAATATAAGAAAGTCCCACTATGACAGGGGTGTACTTTAAGTTGTTTAAGATGTCTGTTGTCTTATGAATCAGTTTTTGAACTTGCGCTAGGCATAATATAAATGGTGCTAATGCTTAGATTAGAATTTGAGTTTAAAACATTTTTTGATAAATGGCAATAAGGGCTATTTTTTTAAAGAAACAAATCTTTGAAGAAGATTATCAAATGCCTTACTTCCTTTAACTGGCCAATAAATTTGTGGAAACTATAATACAAAGTGGCGCAAAATTAGTAGTCCAATTTTGTTTTTGAACTTCTTTTTTATTAAATTAAGAAAATGATTTTTTTTTGGAAATCTTTATTTGGACCTTTAGAATTGTTTTTTTTTTAAATCCGTCAAGTAGCTGCCGCCAGTGTTGATACACATTTGTGCCCGTTATATCGCATTTTCCATGACTTTCCGCAAGATTTCAAGTGTCGAATATTCTCCTTAAGAGCTTTAATTATCTGAGGCTTGTTGGCATAGACCCGCGATTTCAAGTATCCCCAAAGAATGAAGCTTGGGATGGTTAAATAGGGTCATTTTGCTGGCCGTACCAAATAGTGAAAACGGGAGACTACGCGACCAGGAAACGCTTACTCTTGCTGTGTGTGCGGTTGTACAGTTTTCTTGAAACCATCACTTGTTAACCAAATCCCGCTCATCCACTTCTGGCAGTAAGAAGTCGCTTATCACGGACTTGTAGCGTTCGCCAGTAAAAGTGACCGTATTGCCGATGGCATCATCAACAAAAATACGGCCCAATCGCTCCTCCCGCGTGAACGTCGCACAGCATAGCGGCTTTGAGTGGATGTAATGGTTCTTCGTATATCACACGCCCGGAAACCAAGAGTTTGCTTTTTGACGTAACCGTTAAGTGGATATGCGCCTCGTCGCTCATGATGATTTTCGACACAAAATCGCCCTCTTCGTTGGTTAGATTGAGAATGGCTTAATAGTAATTCACACGTGACGGACGGGCAGAAGGCATTGACTAGTGCACTGTTTGCACTTTGTACGGGAACATTGTGTAAGTCTTTTACTTAAATTCGCTTTAGGGTCCGTTTGGTAATGTCCAATAGCTTGGCCCGTGTCGTCAGGCTGATGTTTCTTCATTCTCAGCGACATCGGCATTCGGCAGACACAGCCGCGTTATTCTCGGCCGAACGACCGTTCCGATGGTGCATTCTCTTGTGATTCCAATCTTATCGAGGCAAGTAGATAAGCGTCAAATTATTTGCCCAGTAGGCGCGACACGATAAGGAAACCAACCGCGAAATTCAGGCTGCACTAACACCACCCAATGATTATTGGTCAAAAAAATCGACACAATTATTCGACGCTCTTGCTGCAACTGTCTTGTTCAAAAATGTCAAATATGATATTGACGTACGACGCCATTTGCAAAAATTAAGACATCTTCCGATAAAGTGATTAAATTTGCGCCACCTTGTATTTTAATGATTGATTATTATGATCTTTAAGATTATGTAAATAATATCATGTCTGTCAATTGGGTGCCTTTGGCCGTGGCACAAATAAGGCGGCCTCTTTTAAGCATATTTTGCATAATACTTTCGCAGACTTCCGTTGAAATTTCAGCAATTTAATTTGTAATGTTTTCGAGCTGCAGTTGGTTCTTTGATGTACAGGTACACCTTTTCAAACAAGTATTTTCCATAAGAAAAAATTGGTAGATGTCAAATTGGGAGATCGTGGGGGCCAGTGGTTATCACCCCTTTCCGACAATATTCAACCGGAAAAAAATCCTTGTAAAATTCACATCGTACCATGAGATGTCGGAACCACATGTTCTGTAGACCTAATTCATCCAATTTGGGTACAAGAAAGTTTTCAAACATGTCCCGATAGCGGTCCGCAGTAACTGTTATTGCATTGTTTATGGGATCTTCAAAGAAATATGGCCAATGACACTGTCAGCCTCAATGGCGCACCCTAGAGTTACTCTGCGAGTGTGTAGTGGTCTTTGGTGTATCAATCGAGAGTTTTTAGTGTTCCAATAGCGGCTATTCGGCTTATTAACAAAACCAGCCAAGTTAAAATATTCTTCATCGCTCATAATTATTCCAGAAATGGTGGTCGTTTAAAGAGAGCTTTAAAACTCGGCCATTTCATTCTCGCCGACGTTGATGGTAATTTCCTTGCTCAATAATAAATGTTTATCGATCACTCTCTACGACTGTCAAAAGCTAATAATTGACAAATTTTGTTCACACTTAAATGACAACCAAATAAAATCGACCTGAAACATAAAACGCACTCTGTAAGAACATCAAAACCATATTAAGGTACTGAGTAAAATTTGAAGTACCTATCTTTTTCCAGCTTAATTTAAGTCAACTTCTAGGTATTTATACATTTTAGTAATAAAACTTACAGCAAACAATTTTTGTTATAATTGAAAGTGTTTCAAATTTTAATAAGCTAACAAGAGTCTTATAGGATACGCTAAGGACAGCTTGGAAGATGAAAGAGGAACCCTTCGGGCAGCAACTTCTGTAAGCATTCGGCATTCGAAGCCAAACAAAGCATTACTCAAAAATGTACCTTTATCTAAAAATAAATACGCTCTTGGTTGTATACCCTTTTGAAGAATTTTAGAAAAGATCTTATGAAAGCTTAATGAGTCTTTAATTGATTATCCTTAACCCACATTATATGGAACTGACACTCACTGTAAGGAATCAAGAAAAATTCCCTTTGTGATACTTTGATTTTAGTTAAGTTTATTCATCAAACAGAGAGTTCAACTCTTACAGACTACTATAAATATAAAATAAATATAAAATATGTACTTATACAGTCAAAATCGGTTATAACGACATCGGTTATAGCGAAGGTTCATGCTAATTGTATTAACCAAATATCGGTTTTAACGATATCGCCTATAACGAACAGTCGCTTATAACGAACAGTTTTAAATTGAAAATCAAAAAATCTATCGTTTATAACGAATATTAAAAAAAATAAGTAGACAAATGAAATTTCGTGCTTTTCAAGTAATAAATTAGGAGGATTTTTTTTTTTTTTTTTTTTTTTTTTTTTTGTATACGCGAATTTCGTATTCTGTTTCTGAGAGGAACTGGGATGTAGTCATATTTTATATAAAGAAAATTTAAGTGTGTTAGTTTTTTTAAAAATAAGTTGAATAAGTAGAGTTTTAACGATTGAAGAAAAATTTGTAATAATTTCAAGGCTCGAAGCTGGTGATTCCAATAAAAGTTTGGCAGCAGAGTTTTCTGTATCGGCTTCAAAAATCTCTACCATTTTCAAAGACCGAGAAAAAATTAAGAAGAATTTCGAAGAATCCAGCTTAAAAATGAAAAAAAAAATTCGATGCAGTCACCATCCCGACATAGATGATGCTTTCCTAAAGTAAGTGGTTCAAAGCCCAAAGAAACTTTAATAAAGAACAAAAAATGGAAAATCGGTTATAACGAAACACCGGATATAACGAATTCTCCAGTCCTTTCGAGTTCGTTATAACCGATTTTCACTGTATATAAACAGAAAGATAAATAAATAATATATTAATAGTAAAATAAAAATATAAATAATAATAATAATGTAGCGAGTCTTCTTAAATAGTCACTGTAATCTTAGAAGACACCGCGGAATGATTACCCTGTTGAGCAGTGATACAATCATATATTGCAATGTTCATGAAAATGTAGATAGGTATATGAGGTTAGAGTGATATAGATTAGTCAGATAAAGTTGATCGAATCTTTCTCTTTTAAGTTACCCCAAAAAAAAATCTCAAAAAAAAAAAAAAAAACAAAACAAAAATACAGGATGAGCTGCACAGTGTACCTGTGTACTTTCATTAGTGAACCTCAAACCTAATTGAAAGTACTACAGGTGTTCCTCAGGACAGTGACCTTGGCTTACAGCTTTTTATTACTTTCATTGATGATATTACTAACTCCGTTAACTTTACCTACTGCGTCATATATATTGGTGTCTTATGATCTTAAGTACATATTCTTAAAAGCAAAGAGTTATTATGATACCTTCAAACTTCAAACTGATCTTAATAATTAATTTATTTCGGTGGAGTATGTTAAACTGTTTTAATCTTAACGTTAAAAAAATACTTTCTCCTAATTTCTTTTATAAAGAAAGGCCAATATATAAGTTTTAACAAAATTGGGTAGTACTTTATTTATTGAAGCAGTCAAGCCCATGAGAGGTGTTCGTGCTGTAAGCATCATATAAAAAGTGAAAATACATTTTTAACTTTTTTTATTGAACTTTAATATATACAATTGGAAAACTTAAACTTAAGGATAAAATGAATGAATAAAAATTTTTTTGGCACATAGGGGGCCTAACTTATACAATGAGTTATAAAACTCATAAAATTATAACATTTATAATATGCATGGTAAGAATATTTAAAATTAAGATTAAGATATTTTGGCATGGTTTTTCTCTCGGGTTTTTCCGTCCCGGTTGTCCAGTGAAAATACATTGGATGTTGTATCTTCTTTTATAGTCTTCGGATGGATACTTTTCGTTTTCTTTATTCTTTCTTCCTTCTTGAGTGTTCTGCTAGTTCTGGTTTGTGTGCTTTGGGGATGTTTTTTCTTCTCATGTCGTGTGGTTGTCTGGCTGTGATAGCTGCGTTGTTGGCGAGTGTTGCCACTTTATGTGTATTTTTTACACTTTTTCTTAAAATTTAGTAATTAAAAAAAAAAAACTGCAAGTTTGAAAGATTTTCAACAGCAAACCTAATATTAGGAAATTAGATTGTTTATTTTCCTGAGCCTTATAAGCTTCTTTCACTGTATACTATATTATTAAGATCTACCCTTGAATATGTACATGCTACCTGGAGCCCTAATAATAATTGTTTTCGGAGAGAATTAAAAAAGCTCAGAATTGGGCTTACAATTTTGAAACCGTCTTTCGGTTTTGAATCGAGAATATGATACTGATGATATGATCATAAAGATTGGTCATAACTCATAAGATTGAGAAGCACCCTCTTACTGCATAAATACAAAAATTTCGTTGTGTCTTCTTCATTTTTAATTTACTTGTAAATGCATAAATGGCTATCAGCGGAGAAAGCACAGTGCTAAATTTTAAGATGCCGCATTTCTCTACAACCATTAACTTAAATCGTAACTTAATTTGTAAGTAGGTACTTTGTGGAAAACAAATATGAAACAGATAATTTGTAAAAAGAAATTTTACAAATTAGCTTTTTTGGCCTTTAGTCCACAAAAATTGGCGTTTCGTTCGGGTGATCTCACATGGACTCATCAGTTGACTTGTGAGATCACCCGGACGAAACGCCAATTTTTGTGGACTAAAGGCCAAAAAAGCTAATTTGAATCAATAATTCAACAAGTCCAATAATAGTGCTAAGTCTTCTACTTGGCTGATTTATTTCAGTAGTATATAGAGTTTGTATTATAAAAACCTTCATATAAAAAAAAGAAATTTTATCTAAATATACGATAGCATTTGTTTTCAAGTGAATTCAATCAAATAAAATGAAATTTTTCCCTTGGCTATGATAAAAATTTCGTTGTTCATTTGAACAAAGTCTCTTATTAAATTATGTATTTAAGAGAGTACGAATTTGCGTATAACTTAAGTGCAAAAGAGAAAAAACATCGAAAACATGAGACGGAAAACTAAACGGTAAAACTATGGGCAAATTCCTAAACGCATATCTTGCGCAAATTCTGCTAAGCAAACACTTTCAAAATGCAAATACAAAAATCTCTGCTAAGCAGAGTGTCCCAAAATGCAATCGATGCTACTTTCTTGCTCAAATGCAGAGGCATTTGTTCAAATGTCAAACATTTCTTGCGCAATTCTCTTTCATATGCGTATTCTGATTTGATATAAATCTGCTTTGCAGGTGTTTTACTTTGCAAATCTTGCGTTTAGGAATTTGGCCTATTTGACGTTTCTCTTTACTCTTGTCCATTTTTTAACAATTCTACATCAAATGATTTCGTTGTGCGAGGAGAAAACTTCGATGTAATGAATAGTAAATTTCTTTTTTTATTGCTTCTATATTTTAATGAGCAAAGACAAAGACTCTCAACGAAATAGAAAATAAAGAGAACTGTCAAATTGTATTCATAACGAGTAATAGCGCTGAAATCAGCGGCTGAAATAACAAAGAAAAATTGGAAGAAGGCGCATGCCTTTCGAATAATGTTCGAAACATTAAATTCATGCGCTAGGTCTGCTATTGAACGATGAATCTAGGTGCATGCGCCTTTTTCGAATTCTTCTTTTTTATTTCGCCCTATGATTCAAGCCCTATTACACATTGAAGCCGGATTCATAAATCCAATTTGACAGTTCCTTTTACTTTTTTTTCGGTGTCATCCTGTCGGTGCTCTTTTAAATATAGAAGCAATGAAAAAAAAAGTGTTTATGTGCACTGTACCGAATTTTACTCCTCGCACAGCGAAATCATATGAAGAAGAATAATTAATAGGAACACGAAAAAGATAAAGAGAAAAATGTCAAATTGTTGCACCAAAAATTTGTCCCACGCGAAACGGGCACATTTTTTTTCGACTCACCTTTCGATTTTATTTCTCTTTTGCACTTACGTTGTTCGAATAGGCGCAGGCATCTTAATGCATCGTATAATAACGGACTTAATATTGACAGAAAATACTGTCCAGTAAGAAATAAAAGAAATATATTTTACCCTGAAGCGGCTAAAATGATTGGGTACATTTAAGCTTTGTTTATTTTTGGACAGAATTTTGTATATCTAAGAGATTTATTTAAAAAACATCTGCGTATTAGGCTTAAAGCTTCAAAGTTTTTGATATTCTGAATGGAGAGTTCTTAGATGTACGAAAAATATTCCAAGGACCTCGAAATAATTTTCCAATTATCCACTAATTACATACTTATAAAAAATGGACTTTCTTCGTTAAAGACGATGAAGATACTTTTAATGAAATCTGGCACCGTTTCCAATTACGCCAGACAATAAAGTCTGTTGCCCGTGTTGCTCCAGGTTTTAATTTGTGAATTCTCTTTAGTGTTTTAAAAATTATACCATATAAAACAACATGGCTGCCATCAGCTGTCAAACTCCACCCATTCCAATTGGACAACCCCTCAGAATTCTTAAGATACATAACTCCTGTTTTGTAAATTAAAATGTTTCTTTTAATAAAAATAAAAGAAACATCAATAAACTACAATTTGTTCTAAAAAAATGTGCCACTTTTGGAGAAAATTACACCGAGCCCCTTTCAAATTCACAAAAATCAATAATAAATTTAAATGCACGTAAATCCATTTTTGCAGTTATGTAAATTGATTTTATTCCCAAAGGCAGATTTACCCTTCAGCCTTAATGCCTATAACACCTACTTTCCTGTGGATTTTTGTGTTGACTACCAATCGAGATATAAAAACTTAACATATTCAACCCAAAAGAAAACCCATATTTTGAATTAATTTTCTTACTTTAGCCCTTAATCTGAATGCAGAGTGAGTTCAAAAAAATTAAGACTTTGTGAAAACAAAACAAATCCACCCATGTCCCGACAGTCCCATGGGCAAATGCCTCAAAATAACCATTCAACTGAAATGAATACCCAATGTGGGGTTTTCGGGCTGCTGGCCAAGCCGCTAAGCGACAACATTCCTGCTTTGGATGTCCGTCTGCCCGCCCTGAGCCCTGCCATCCAGAACAACAACCGTTTGACCAAAATATTTGAAATGCATTGCTAGAGGTTTTTTTTACATCATGAATGTCAATTTTAAAGCAATTTTTTGTTTTGTTGTTGCTGTCATTCTTCTTGAACTCTTTGATCTGGTGGTATGGACATTGAATGTTAGCGCAATTTGCTTGTGACTGACCAGGGAGCCTATTTAAAGGATTTGCATTTTATTGGTGTATATTGTCATTGTGTGCATACAAAATGTCGTCTTTTATTTCTCATTTTTGTTCTTTTTTGTCATTTTTCCTGGTTTGAATCGGTGGGTGTGTGGGTGTTGTTTTTTTTCTGAGCCATGTCTCTTTTATTGAGTTGAATCAATTTATATAGCCCAAAGGGGGAAGTTTAATTTTTATTGGAATGGTTCCAATGGATGAGTTTGAGTATTTGAGTTTCAACGATGGTTCATCAGGGCTTTTAAAAACAATTTTTATCACTTTTCCAGTTTGATGGGCATTCGATGAGTCTATGTGTTATTGAGAATTCAAAGGAGGTATAGTGTGCAATCAAAAGTGACTGCAGGTATCTGATGTGGGAAATAAGTTAAAAAGAAAAAACGAAGAAGATTTGAAGGCAAATCACTACGGGTTATGGTCTTGATGTGAGGTTTGATTGGCGGCATGAAAAGACGAAGTTTTTCAATCGATATAGTGAAGTTTAAAGCGATATTATAGATAGGTAAGTGGTCTTATACATATAGAACTAGTAATATGACTCAGGGAAACGGAAATGTTGCCTTGAATATTTCTGATATTGTTCGATGGGAAAATGGAACCCGAAAATTGAAATCGACGAAATGCAACTTTAATAGCTAATTTTATTTGTCATAAAATAGTTTGTAGTGAACTCGGTTTTCTGCAGGAATATACAAGTGAGAATGCTAAGATAATATAAATATTAGCTCGACGGAAAATCTCTTCATGCAATTTCGTAGTAACAATTAGACAGTGACAGTTAACAGTTGTCAAAAATAATAAAAGTTAGTCATTTTGCACAATTAGATCAAACGAACACTTGTAAGAAAGTTTTTAGAATGAGCCGTATTAAGATAGTAAATAATAAGCGAATTGAATACTACTTGATCACCCGAAATTTTGCCTCAAAATTGCATTGGAGTGTTTCGGCCGAAAAAATATAATGTAAGAGAAATGATATTTTCTCATTTGGTTATGCAAGTTTTTGCGTTGCGAAGCAGGTTATTGAATACAATTTTACTTTAACTTTAGAACTACAGAACTAAAATCCACAAACTTGAATACTTTAGTGAAGTGAAAATCATTTATTAAGAACAAAATCAAGTGCACAAGCCCCGGTGGCGTGGGCCATAAATTAGATGAAAATGGCAAACTGTCAAAAAATGCATGCGTTTAGTAACTTGCACATATTTCATACTTTACTTTTTTCTTTTTCTCCTCAACTCGATTACCTTCACAGTTCCCTCCAATTTCTTTTAGACCTTTCTTATCAAACAAAATTTTGTAAAAATTATTCCTCAATTATTCCTCGATTTCTCTATAACTTCCTTCTCTTCGATTGTATTCTTCTTAAGTTTTCCTCGAATTGATATATTATCATTTGCAGTTTGGAACGTTCTCAGGAGTGAAAATTATTCTACGGGGGGTGATATTACGGAGCTGATTCCAATAGAGATTTTTTTGACCCCACATGGGTACTGCACCTCTAAAATAGGCATCAGTATAGATTTTAGGGTTATGAACCCATCAACAAACGACTGGGATGATGATGTCGTGACGAAAGATTTCCACACAACCATCTTTAGTGATGGCTCAAAGATGGAGTGTGTTGATGGTTCAGGAATCTTCTATTAGACTGAATATATCAAGCTGAACTGAAAACAAGATCCAAACCAGAACTGGAATACGGCTTTCATAGACCAGGACTGTTAAAGTTATTAAGTCTAGTTCATCATCCGGAATGAACGTACTAACCTCAATATTAACCAAAATGTCACTAAAAATGCCCTGTTCTGGCCAAATTTAGAGCACAATCATTAGGAAGGGCATTTTTTGACGATATTGACGAACTTTCAGAAATGATGGTCCAAGACTTGATCTCTTTTCTTAACGCTACGAAATTAGGGTGAACTGTGGGTTCTTCTGTCCTGCGCCCTCCGCTTAACTGTTTATATCCCGAGCTATCTTTAATGGAGGCTTACGGTGCGGGGGTCGGATTATCACTCTATCGGATTGGCTACTGTTTCAGCCCCCTTCAACAAGCTGCCTAGCTTGGCATAGTCGAGATGGTGTCGGATGAGTGTGTAATCCAATTCCCGGATGATTTTGCAAAAGCAAACACATAATAAGAGACATTAAAACTTACTAGATCCTTTCTTCTTTTCGAACTCAATCCAAACTGGATGAATCCGTGAAACTGTCTGCAATTTCCAATATCAATACCATTCAGATATTTACAGTAGTTATGGTAGTAAAATGGCGCACTTCAGCGCTAATTGGGCCCCAAGGCTAGACTCACAGTTGGCAGTCCTCGCCATTTCTACCTTCCTACCATGGGGGTACCATTAATATCCTTTTGGAAAATTCTTTTTCAACCTTAAGTTAGCTTTTACTTAATTTTTTTTTTTAATCTAAGGAACAGTTTTTAAAATAACGATTTTTACTTGCGACTTATAGGTATTATAAGGCAAGTTATGCATTCGTCAAAAAAATCGAACTCGAGATTTTGATCAAAGTTGACATTACGATGATAGCGAAGACCAAAAAAGTGGGTCTCGCAATTTTGTCTGTCTGTCTGCTATCTGTTCGACTACAACTAAAGCGGCTTGGCCGATTTTCTTTAAACTTGGTAGAGATGGGTCTTAATTTTTTCCCTCCACACGTTTTTTTCTTTTTTTTTTTAAGACCAAAAATATCGGTACCTGGCAAACGATTTTTTTCGAAATTTTATAGATCTTTTTTTTTCAGATTTAAAAAAAAAAATTCATTTAGTTAAAGCTAACAAAATATTGAAAAAAAAATTCAAAAAATGGTTATTTTTTGTACCCTTGGAACCATTTTTTTGGTTTTTGATTTTTTTCAAAAACGGTATGACCGATTTTGATAGTTTTCTGTTATTCTAAAGCTCTCCAGCAGTTTGAATATTATGGTGTATTTAAAGTTTCCAAGAAATTTGTTTTGGATTTTTTTTTCAAAACTCAATATTTCAAAAACCCGAAGCTCGATTTTCTTAAAGATTGATAAATAAAATTTTCTTGATATAAATTACAAGATGTGAGAAAAAACAATAATTTTACTTAATAATAACGGTACCCTCCATACAAATGTTTAAAAATGGTTCTGAGGATTTTGCCAATTTTTTTTCTTGTTTTTATTAATTTTACGATCTATAATCTAATAAAAAAAAATTGAAATCAACATATATTACTGACTGTACCTACCATAGAACCATTTTTCAAATTTAGAATTTCTCATAATCGACATAATGGATCTTAATGCAATTTTTTATAGAGAAGCTTCTAAAAGGTTTTAAAAACATTGCATTTCAATTTTTTTTTTGAATTTTTGAAAGTTTTTTTTTTTTGAAAATTTGATATCTCAGTAAGGGCTCAATATTTTTCTTTCAAATTTAACGTTTATTCGAACAATAATAAAAACTTTAAATTATCGTAACAAAATTTTTTCTTTAAAATTTTTTAGAAACCAGTAGGTACAGACTTATAATTTTTCTTCTTACATAAGCTAATATTTGCTTGAATCACATGGCATCCTGTTTTTAGCTCCAACTACTAAAGGAGTTGTTTTAGTCATTTAAAAAATTAATTTTATGCTTATGAACAGTTTTTCTATATAACACTCATTTTTGAAATTCTTAGTCGTTTGCATAAGAGCAAGTTCGTGCCACCCAGTCATGCATTTTATTTCAGTATAAATATTCGTGCATAATTTAAACAAAATATTTTGCCTAACATAGAAAAATAAAAACCCATTACGGAACCATTTTATTTTTTTTCTTTGCTGCTTTGAGAATAAACGACATGCAGAAGGTCTCGAGTTCGATTCTTAGGCACTGTAAAAATCTTTTTGACACATTCTCTAAGGCTATATATCTTCTTGAGCACTTTCCTCATTAGTCGTTCGGAATTGACAGAAAATTGTAGATCTCCTCCTCCTGAGAGAATTTACTAGGAGGTTTTAATGGCCTTATTGTTAAATCTTAAATATTCACCAATATTCCACAAGTCGTATTTTGTCTCGTACTGGTAGTCGAACTCGAACTTGTTTGGTATCAAAATCGTTATTCCAATTAGCTTTTTTGGCCTTTAGTCCACAAAAATTGGCGTTTCGTCCGGGTGATCTCACATGGACTCATCAGTTGACTTGTGAGGACCTTGTCAATACGCAATTTTTGTTAAGTTCAGTTCATCTTACATGAATTTTTTGACAAAAATCCAATGTGAACTATATCCAACAAAGATTAGGATTGTAATCATTAATGTTGGAATTTTGTTTTTTTTGCCCGTGGCCTGGCATTGAATATTTATATGAAGGTTTTTATAATACAAACTCTATATACTACTGAAATAAATCAGCCAAGTAGAAGACTTAGCACTATTATTGGACTTGTTGAATTATTGATTCAAATTAGCCAATTTTTGTGGACTTAAGGCCAAAAAAGCTAATTTGAATCAATAATTCAACAAGTCAAATAATAGTGCTAAGTCTTCTACTTGGCTGATTTATTTCAGTAGTATATAGAGTTTGTATTATAAAAACCTTCATATAAAAAAAAAAAAATCGTTATTCTTCAAGTCGTATACGTTGCGTACGAAAAGCTTAAAAAACCAACGTACATATTGTTGTACTACAGGAGGAGGCTGAAAAACTCCAATGTTTAATCCTTGAGGATTTACAATTTAAATTTAAAATGTTAGCAATGCACACCTCAAATTTGCTCTAGCTATGGTTGTAATTTCACCACCCCTGTGCCTTTAAATTGCTGCTTATTGTGATGAAGTTTCTGTTTTAACAAATACATTTGATCATTGCAGACCTAAAGAGGTATGTTTTACAATTTGTTAAATATTTATTACTTTAAGACAAGCTGGACGCTGGACCATTTCGGATGGGTGGCCCAAGACTATTTATTTTTATCGAAAGGTCCGCCCAAAACTGTCAAATATTTTCTTTGAGTTTTCCACTCTTCCTATGGCCCCTTGCTACCTTGAAATTTTCTTCCAATGCACAAACCAATGCTTCGAATTGAGAACGATTTATTATTTGACTAAATATGAATGCGTTGGGGCAGAAGCATGGACACTGTCTAAAACGGATGAAAATCAGCTTGGGTGCTTTGAAAGAAAAGTTCTTCGTTTGATCTTCGGTCCAGTCTGTATCGATGGAATATGGAGGAGAAGGTTCAACAACGAGCTGTACGGGCTTACAGCGACGTTGACCTAGTCAAGAAGCTGAAAATACAACGGCTGAGATGGCTGGGACACTTGGAGCGTATGGACACCGACGCACCAGCCCGTCGAATCTTCGAATCCACCCCTGATGTTCTGCCCAGCAGAGGAAGACCCCACCTCAGGTGGCACGCACAAGTGGAGAGCGACCTCAAGCAACTTGGAGTGCGTAACTGGAGGCAGCTAGCTAGGGACTGAGCTAGCTGGAGGGGCTTGTTGGTTGAGGCCGTAGTCCACCCTGGACTGTGAGCGCCATCTAAAGTAAAGTAAGTAAGTAATGAACGCGTTAATGACCAAATAAATAAACCAATAAATAATGTACTTTAAAAAATTTGGTTGTGAAACAGCTCGAAGTGAACCAGGACCTATAGTGACTTACAATTCTGAGAATCGAACTCCAGACCTTCCGCATGACAGTTTAACGCATTAACGATTGTGCCAAGAGGTGCAAATGTACTTACATTAACTTGTTGTCCATTTTTATCAAAAAAAAAAACAAGTCTCGTTTAGAAAATTTAACACAAGTAATAAAGTACACAAATACGACTTCAAGTAAATCGAATACGAGATTCGGAATAACGATAAAATATGAATAGTCGTATGCGATGTTTTGCCAATATTTGTACAAGTGAAGTCGAATGTACGACTCCTGGAATAGCAACATACGACTATAGTCGAATACGAGTCATAAATACGAGTTTCAGAATATGGGTGATTCTTACCAAAAATACTTTTTATTCGAATAAAATAAGTTTGGCTGTTGAAGGATTCAAATCAATTCTTTGAATCAAGATTACCTATTTCCAACTTTGCACATAAAACAAAACCTTTTAAACAACTCTGTCTAACTTAATATAAATAAATATATATTTTTGAAAGTCAATATTTTCAGGTACTAGTATGTGTAACCCAATTTAAATACTTACAGATGCTTCACATAATTTTTTCTTATCTAAAATATTTTTCTCAACCCTGTATACATAAATCAAAGTTCGGAGACTATTAATCAGTCAAACTAACTTCATTATTCTTCTTCCTAAACTACGAACTCTCTTTCGAAAAGGACGACTCCAGTAATTTGGAAAACAGTCTATAGATAACTTTGAATATAAAGAACATATCACAGCCTTATAGGGCAAACCATAAATATTATATAGGTAGGTAGGTTTGCCCAATGCTCCGCAACAAACTTCTTATTACTATTCAAACATCCAACAAAACTTCCAGGCCAGAGAGATACCTGTACGCCTTGAGCAATCTTCCGTTAAACTACATTCAACGAAAAGAAAAAACTTTTTCCACAAGAGCAACACAGCGATTCATTAAATTATTTATCCAATAAATACAAAGTAAATCAACTCTCAAGCACCCCATTTATTTCTTACATAATTATCCCTTGAGTCCTTTGGCCTCAGCATTTGCAAGGCAGTACTGTGACTGTGAGTTGTGCTGTTCAGTATCTTCGTCGTCCTCTTGCATTCGTCTAAGGACCGAATAAAGTAAATTGAAAACTTTTTAATAGCTAACTCCTCAACCAACGACCTTTAAGCAATTTAGTGGTATTTTTTGGAATACAAAACCACACACAAACACATCCTTAGAGAGGAGAATAAGAAAAAATCAAAAATACCATAAAAATATCCAAAACTTGCAACCACTTACAAAACCAAAAACTCTCAGGATCAAAAAAAAAAACGGAATCTTAGGCAAATAATAGAAGAAAGGAAGAAAAAGTTTTCTTTGGAACAACTTTTTCCTTCCTGCTTCTCCTTTTTTTTTCTCGGTTGCCATCAAAAGCCAACACAAACTGTTATTTATGTGATTACCGGAAGTCGAAACGGATAACTTCTCGGAACCCTCTAGACAGCTGAGGTTAATTTCGTGAGGATGTTGTTCTCCTCGAGAGGACTTTGGCGAATTATTTGTCAATTGACGTCTTGAAACAATTGACTGCTAATTTTAAGTGTTTCCTTTGTTTAATCAAAAAAAGAAGAAGGGAAACGGCCAGACAACCCATCGTCCCCGTTACATACTTACTTCTAGGTACATAAAAGCTTGTTAAAATTATTATCACAAAGACCGGGCTCTAAAAAGAGACTCCTGCTTTCATTCGGCCTTTACTGACTCGGCTATGGTTTTCCAATTAAAAGTGATTTATGTGTAAAAGCTCGGGAAATTAATTTCCTCGGTACATTATTTTCTGTTGGACTAGCTATTCCTCATGGCTGCGACACGGCGACGGCGGCAGCGGCGGCGTATAATTTTGTTCCAACATCACGGCTTATTGTTTGAATGGTAATCATCGATGTCCTTATAATGTGTTCTGCTTTATCGTTGTCATTGTTATGGCTTGTTGTATAAACTCAACTTACAAGCACACTCTAGATCTGGACAACAATGCCGACAACAATATCGAGAACATTTCTAGTTGGGCAAACGAGAGATTTATGGCCAATAAAATATAGTTCGGGAGGCATTGTTGAAATTCTGCTGCGGATATTATTGGGCTTTTCATACTTATTCATTTTATATAAATGGGATTTATATTCGCGTCAGCTTTGGAAGGATAAATATAGTTGGATTTTTGAAAAGTCTTCAAGTTATTTTTGACAAACTTCTACGATCAATATAACTTACCAAGTGGGACTAAGCTCGTCACAACTTAAAAAAATTAAAAACTAATAATAATTGACTTTGAGCCTACATAAGGACAAACATTACTTCTATAAAGAAAAGGTCACGAAGAAAGGAAAAATTTATGTTTCCGAACCCCTATTATTTTTTTTTAATTTCTTAAAAAAATAGTTTAAAAAATATTATATTCTATTTATTTAAATTTTTAATACAATGCAATATATTTTTTTCCCAATTTGGTGCGAATTTAAAATCAAACTTTCCTTGAAAAATTCGTTAAATAAAAAAAAAATACTGATTTACTTGATATGTATGTTGGCTATACCCAACTATACAACTCCACTGCTCAGACTATCGAAAATGATGTGCTTTACTCAATATCCTTTATGCAAATTTTCAACGTACCTATGTATGTTAGCCCATTTATCGTGAATTTCATCGACCGAACTTTGAATAAACTGGTTGAGCAGAAAATCATGAAACTCATAACAATGGCGGCTATGAAAAAAAAATTCTAAAAAGTTGTGATTTATAGCTTACGGACATAAACCTATAATTTCGATGATGTTTTGGGATGTTTTGAAATTTTTAATGATTTATTTTTGCTATCGAACTCACTCTGTATAGGTGGATGTTGAGAGGCTTAATAATATGCTTCTTCAACATCTTGACCAAATGTATTAATTAAAGTGCTGGTTCCTTTCAAATATTAATTAATATTGGAAAAAATAAAAAATAAAAACAAGCCTTAAATGATCCGGCAGAGCTCAAACATAAATAAAATAAATACATTAAAGGTACAATAACTTAAAGAGAACCTGAACCTAGTGCCTTAAAAACAAAGAAGATTTGTTTGGGTTTAAGTGGTAACACTTTTCGTTACAAGAGATGCCCTTGGACGATTTTTCACTTCCTCACAAGAGGTAGTACATTCCTGAAAATATTTTTGTAGTGGCTAGGAAAAAAAACAAAGACCCTCTTCATGATAGTAGAGAGCAAAGGTTTTCTAATACAATAAAGTTGTCAAATTTGTTGGTATGTATCTTTCAAAATTCTATTTTTTTTAAATAATTTACCAATAAAATTCTTTCCAATCACTGAGTAATGTAGTCTTTGGAACTTGTCCGAGATCAAGCGGTAGATACCAATCCATGTTTGAAAATTAGCTCTGAAAATAAAACTTTTATAATATACTTTCTTTTTACTTGCGACTTATAGGTACTATAAGGCAAGTTATGCATTCGTAAAAAAAACGAACTCGAGATTTTGATCAAAGTTGACATTACGATGATAGCGAAGACTAAAACAGTGGGTCTGGCAATTCTGTCTGTCTGTCTGTCTGTCGGTTCGACTACAGCTTAAACGGCTCAGCCGATTTTCTTCACACTTGGTAGATATGGGTTTTGATTTTTTCCCCCCACACGTTTTTTTCTTTTTTTTTAAGATCAAAAATAACGGTACCTGCCATACGAATTTTTTTTCGAAATTTTATAAATATTTTTTTTTCTCACAAACTGTTCGACAGATTTAAAAAATAAAACCACAAGAAAATTTCATTTAGTTAAAGCTAGGTAATGGTTGAAAACAAATTTAAGAAAAATAGTTATTGAGGGTACCCCCATGGAACCATTTTTTTGTTTTTGATTTTCTCAAAAACGGAACCGCCGATTTTGATCATTTTTTTTTTTTTTGCTAAGGCACCCCAAAAATATAAATAGAATTGTTTATTCAAATTTTCAAAAAAAAATTTTTTTGGACTTTTAAAAAAACTTCAAAAATTTTTTTTTTCAAAACTCAATATTTCGAAAACCGCACACTAGATTTTTTTTAAACTTGATAAATAATAGTATCTTAATGTAATATACAAGATGCGAGAAAAAAAATTCATTTTACCTAAAAATAATTGTACCCACCATACAAATGTTAAAAAATTTAAAAAAAATGGTTTTCAAAAATCGTATTTTTCTCGAAAACGGCGCCAAGAATTTTGATAAAATTTGTTTTCTTTCAATTAATTTTTATGATCTTTAATTTAATAAAAAAAAATGGAAATTAAGATATTACAGCTTGTACCTACCATAGAACAATTTTTTCGAATTTTGAATTTCTCATTATCCACATAACGGATCTTAATGAATTTTTTAAAGAGAAGTTTCTAAAAAGTCTAAAATACATTGCATTTCAAAACTTTAAAATAAATATTTTTTGAATTTTTGAAAAAAAAAAATCTATTTTTTTCTTTTTTTGAAAATTCGATATCTCAGAAACGGCTCAATATTTTTTTTTGTAAATTTAATTTTTATTCGAACAATAATAAAAACTTTAAATTGGCGTACCAAAATTTTTTCTTAAAAATCATTTAAAAAGTTTGTATAGAAAAGCTTTTTTTAAGAAACCACTACAACGACTTGTAATTTGTTCTTGCATAAATTCATATTTGCATATCATTTCTGGTTTTGTCTCTTACTACTAAAAGAATAAAAAAAATTAATTTGATCCTTATGAACAGTTTTCTCTAATAACATTCGTTTTTAAAATTCCTATTCTATTACATAGGAGCAAGTTCGTGCTACCCAGTCGTGCATTTTATTTTTTAGAGGCAGATAACTTTAAATTATGATAAAACACAAACAAACAAGGTGCCCAGTCAACAGGTTCATTTTGTGAAACTAGTTGTTCATTCAGGTACTAGTACGGTTTAGAACGCCAAAAAAACGCACGATTTTTAAGTATATTTTTCTCGGAAACCTTATTAGGTAATAACATAATTTTTTTAAATAATAAATACATGCGTCAAGGGCACAAAAAAATTTTTTTTTCAATTTTGGCCGAATTATAGTGGGTGCCAACGTCGACTTATCAAAAAAATACATTGTCCCATTGCGGACAGTTAATCTCAGGATTGTCTGGACTGAAACAAAAAAAGAAAGTGGGTTATTTAAGGAAGGTTTCTTACGAGACAAATTACCACAACTTGTTTAAAAAATCAAAAATAATGTCAAGCTTTGAAAAAAATTTTTTTTTGGCAATTTTGTTGGCCAATTTTGGGTCGCCTTTTTTTTTTTGTTCATAACTTTTTGGTCAAATTGTGGTAAATTGTCTTAGAAAACATAAAAACAATCAAGTTGCAACAAGTTTTTTGAAAATCGGTTCAGTAGATCCGGAGATTAACTGTCCCCAATGGGACAATGTGTTTTTTGATGAGTCGACGTTGTTGCCCTTTATAATTCGGCCAAAATTCGAAATTTTTTTGTACTCGATGCATGTAATTATTATTTAAAAAAATTATGTTATTATCTAATAAGGTTTCCGAGAAAAAAAAATCCCAAAAATAGTGCGTTTTTTGGCATTCTAGACCGTAAGTACCTTAAATTTTGTCTTTCAGTAAGTTAACTCTATTGCGAGCTGTCTGCCATGTGGCGGCATCTTCCTGAAATCCCATGTCTGTAAGAATAATACTGAAGGTTTGAATATAACAAAAACAACTTGAATGAAATACCACCAAGTGTGTAGTATTGACTGGAGTTATAGCAATTTTGCGGATGTCAAGTCGATCGTTAGACTCCTTTCTAGTGGTGCTTAGTTAAATCGAAAAATCTTTGGCCTTGACTGAGATTTGTACCAAGACATAGCGTCTTCAAAAGCCAAAGCACTACGCATCGTACTATGACCGAAACCACATAATCAGGCTCATTCCCATGTAGGTATGTATGTTTCATTGTTTACTAAAGACTATCAATTTTACTAGGCAACTAAGTTTGTTGTATGTTCGTCATTTTCAAACAATCAGTACTAATATGAAGCTTTGCAGACATACTGCACGTATGTAATCATACATAAAAACCCTGTAAGATTAAAATCTTCCAATTGAGGCAAAAAAAATGTTAATCTCTTACGTATCACCGTTGCATGTTACGTTCTGACCATCATCATTTTTGAAGACATAAGTCACGACTGATTTTTTAAGAGCTATTGGAAATTAAAAAAAAAAACATAAAATTCAGAAAAATGCATGAAAACTTTATTTGAATCGATAGTACGGTTGATATAATTTAATGATTGAAGATTATTTCATGCAAATGTTGGCCGCGGCTTCGCCTCAAATGATCCATCCGCTTAGTCCAATTTTGGCATACACTTTCTAACATTTCGGCCGGTATCTCACTAACAAATGCTTCAATGTTGGCTTCCAGTGCGTCAATCGAAGCAGACTTGTCGCTATAGTTTAGCGTAGCCCTACAAAAAATATTTAATAGGCGTTAAAACGCACGATCTAAACGGCCAATTGACCGGCCGTGAAATAAACTGTTCACCGAACTCGCCTCTCAATTGGTCCATTGTTACGCGTGCTGTTTGGCATGTGGCACCGTCTTGTTGAAACCACATGTCATGCAAGTCAAGCTCTTCCATTTTGCACAAAAAAAATGTTGTTATCATCGCACGGTAGCGCTCACCATTCATAGTAACGTTGCGATTCGAATCATCTTTGAAGAAATACGGCCAAATGATTCCGCCAGCGCATAATCCGCTCCAAACAGTGACTTTTTTGGATGTATTAGCTTTTGCAATGCTTCTGGCTGCTCTTCACTCCAAATACGACAGTTTTGCTTGCTCACGTATCCATTCAACCAGAAATGAGCTTCATCACTGAACACAATTTTTTGATAAAAAAGTGGATCTTCTGCCAACTTTTCATGAGCCCATTCGCCAAAAATTCGGTGTTGTGGTAGGTCGTTCGGCTTTAATTTTTGCAACAGCTGTATTTTGAAAGGCTTCATACTCAAATTCTCGCGCAAAATTTTCCACATAGTGGAGTAACAGAAGCCCAATTGCTGCGAACGGCGCGGCGCCGAATCGATAACTCACGGTCATCACCAACACTGGCCCATAGCTCGGATATTTTTCTCAGTTCGGACTCTACGTAAGCGTGTTGGTGGTTCAATGTCCAACAATGTAAATTTGGTGCGAAATTTAGTCACAATAGCCCGAATTGCCGCCTCAGTAGGTCGATTAAATAAAATGGAAGAAGCACACGCACGCAATGAACTTTCTTTCTACGTGCTCTCATTTTGATAATAAAATTCAATAATTTGCATTTTTCATTTGTAAGAATTATAGACCAAACTGAAGATGCTTGACCGTGACATCAAACACCAAATATGCGTGAGCTGTCAAAACCAGTGTTGCCAAAAAGAAAATAGCAAAAAAGTCACCCATTATATCTGTCGAAACACAAATACTGATCCAGCCAGTAATCGTATCCATTGAAGATTTGACGGAGTCATAAACAAAATAGTTTCAAATTTCAAAAAGTTGATTTTCAACTTCCAGTCGTTACAATATCGCTGAATCTTTTAGAAGTCACGGTGCACAAAAATTCTGATGACCTCTACTTTTTGAACTGTTCGTTATTACACCTTCGACATAGGACTGTCCAATCCACTTACCGTTTTGCCAAGGGGTACTACAGACAAAATGTTTGCATTGCTAAAACAAAAAACATTTTTTATGGTCTGCTAGAATATGAAACAAATTTTCGGAAATATAAACGTTAAATGTGCTTTAAGTGCATTTTTATTTGCCATTAGAAGTTAAAAAAAATACTTGTGTCAGTAGGGCTAAAGTTTTAATAAAAATGTTTTTGGGTTTTCTTAAAAATTTAAAAATGTATTTGTATTAAAAAAAACCACAAATAACTACTATAAATGTATTCACATCTTCTGGAATCATAAGAGCACTTATACGTACGATCCAACAGTCCACGATCCACAAAGTCCACGGCATGGAAATCAGTAATGGAAATCAAAGAATTTTTTTTTTTTAAATTCCTTGACTGAACTTATACTTTACTGACTTTTAACTTTGTTTGTAACAAACTTTTAGTAGAAGTGTTCCACTTTAAATAATAGTTGGAACTATACAAAAATGAATAGAGTTTAGTTTATTCATCATAACCATAGCTACACCTAACAGTTTCTCCACATCATTATAGATCCTTCTTCAATGAGTACATAAAGTACAAAAAAAATTATGAAAAATGATTAAGTACTCAAAAACGATACACACCCCAAAAGACTATAGACGTCATTAGCCATAAAATATGTTGCAATAGCTCTTTCAGTTCGTTGGAATATAATTTTATGTATTTATTGTATGTATTTTTTTTTTGTATTTATATTTCCCATTCATTGATAGGTAAGTCCTCCTTCCATTCAATGTGCAATCAATCAAAATTCCTAACAATGAAAAATGTTCTCTCATGCTGATTTTTTTACCTTTTTTTTATGGTTGCAAGGAAAAAAATTCAAAATATTTCTAGTGGGTTAAATGAACTGCAGATAGATAGAAATGGAAGACAACACATAGACCTTTTGAGCAAAAAATCATAAAAAATCAAAAAATAAAATCCAATTCAAATTGAAATTGAATTCCCAACTGAGTTGGACGAATCTGCCCTAACGGTTTAAAAAAATAAATATATATTACATAGTTTGTAGTATTAAAGTAAAAAGTTTAATTTGTTTAAAGAATTTTTTAGTAATATTAACTTATTACTGAGAGATTTTCTTTTCATATAAAAAAATAAAATGCACGACTGGATCGCACGAACTTACTCTTATGTAAAAGTACTTTGGAATTTAAGATACATTTTATAAATATAAAACATGAATTTAAAATGAAATTGCCGTCTGATTTCTAGAAAAGTATAAATTTATGCAAACAAACTTTAAAAAATCGTTTTATTATTAAATAAATAAATTTTTTATATAAGAAATTTCTTTAAAATTTGAAGGCGAATTTGGGATGCGAATTTTAAGTATTTAATAATACTGATTTTAGGAAATAATTTCAAAAAATAATCGTTCATAGGTTTTGAAGATATTGATTTTTCAAAAAAAAACAACAAATAATTTTTCGAATATTTTTATATACAATATTATTTTAAATTTAGGGGGACTCCTGCTGAAAATTTTTGGTTCAAATCGTTGGAGCCGTTAATGAGAAAGTCGAAAATCAAAAAAACGGTTCTATGACAGGTACCGTTAATAACATTTTGCCCCGAATTTTTTGTTTACCAAAACGTAGTCCATGTCCATAATATCGCACCTAATTTTTTTTATCAAAATCGTTAGAGCTGTTTTCGAGATAAATAAGATTATGCATTACGGGTGTATGGGGGGTACCGTTAGTTTTAGAGCTAAACAAAAAATTTCCCCTCTAGGGAATCACCGAAGACCCATAACTACCGAGTTTGAAGAAAATAGGTCCAGTGGCTTAGGCTCTAGATTGAGGTACAGACATACAGACAGACAGACAGACAGACAGACAGACAGACAGACAGACAGACAGACAGACAGACAGACAGACAGACAGACAGACAGACAGACAGACAGACAGACAGACAGACAGACAGACAGACAGACAGACAGACATACAGACAGACAGACGAAATTGCCGGACCCACTTTATTCGTCTTCGCTATCATCGTAATGTCAACTTTGATCAAAATCTCGAGTTCGATTTTTTTTCCAAATGCAGAACTTGCCCTATAGTACCTTTGTATATCGCAAGTAATAAATAACGTTAACGATTTTGTCACAAGTTCTTGCTCAAACATTACGAATGGCGGTGCAGAGACCTAAGTCCCAGGGACATAATTCCCAATTGATGTTTTTTGGACGTATGTTCCAATAAGGTGGAACATAAAACCTACATCCCAATTAGATGAGACACAAGTCTCAAAAATTTAAATTTGAGGGTTATGACGATAGGAGTTATTTCCCTCTGCCACAATTGTACTAGAACTATGAGTTACCTAAAGTTATATTTAAATATCTGAAAACTTAAAAATATTATCTTCAAATAAACAAGCTTGGGATCTACAAGCATCTTCAATAATTTAAGAAAAATAAAATCATTATAAAGAATAAAACTTTAAGAGTTAATTTAAATTTAGTAGTGGCGCAGAATTAATCGTCCAATTTTGTTTCTGAACTACATTTTTACTAAATAAAAAAATGATTTTTAGTTATGAAAATCTTTATTTGGACCTTTACATTTTTTTCTGTTAAGTATGGGAAAGATGATCAAGTGGCTGCCGCCAGTGTTAATACACATTTGTTCCCGTTTTATAGCATTTTGCATGAATTTTCTCAGATTTTCCAGTGGATACCTGTTCGTATTTCTGTCGAATATTACCCTTTAGGGCTGTATGAGAATTGTTAGCTATCATAAGCCCGCAACTTCAAACAACCCCAAAGAAAAAAAAAGTCAGTTTTTTTGTTGCTCAGTCTTATGGTATATGGTCCTAGTAGAGAATATCAGACCAAAAACCTAAATGTTAAAAAAAGAGCCAAGTTCTTCTATACAAAAATCTTTGTGTAACAAGTCAGCCGTCAAAAGTACTGAGATCTAAAAGTACGACAATGATTACAGACTAAAATTTGATGGGTTCACTGCAATTGGGCTTAAAAAAAATTTCCAAGTAAGCCCATTAAATTTTAGTCAGTAATCAGTTAAGAGTTTTGTTTTATGTAAACTCATAATTTTTTCAGGTATGCAAATGATTTCTTTTTTTTTTTGCTCCATATAAATTAAAACTGTTTTTTAGAAAGTGGACGGATACCACGCTCCCCGAATGAAAAACCTAAATTTTTATTTTTGGTCCTTTATATGCAATTTGGGCCCTAACGTTCTACCAAATTTCATTTTTCTACTGCAATGGGAAGTTTGTCATTTAATTTACATCAGTTCTGAGGAAGTGGGCGGATACCACGCCCCTGAATGGAAAACCTCAAATTTTATATTTTTTTTTCTTTGTACGCAATTTAAGCCCTACCACTTTACCAAATTTCA
Source organism: Philhelius festivus (assembly GCA_963931855.1). Classification (NCBI taxonomy): domain Eukaryota; kingdom Metazoa; phylum Arthropoda; class Insecta; order Diptera; family Syrphidae; genus Philhelius; species Philhelius festivus. Next base: position 239,475,509 of record OZ007554.1, read on the forward strand.
TCGTTTTACAGCAGTCGGAAATGCTCCATTCAACCAACACCAATTCGGAGAAAATGGGCGGATACCACGCCCCCTGAATGGAAAACCTCTAATTTTCGATTTTTTCCTCTGCTTGCATGATATCACCTACCCTTGTGCAAAATTACAAGATTTTACGATGTCTGGAAGTGCTCCATAATTTTCAGTCTGTGATCTGTCAGTCAGTCAGTCAGTTACGGTTTTTGTGATTTTTGAGGCCTTATATCTCAGAAACCGCTTATGCTCGAAAATTTAAATTCTCTGAGGCGCCTGTGCCTGACTAGCTTAGCAAATATTCGGAATTTTAAGTTTCTGACTTCATTGGTACTGAAGAAAGGGAGGGGTCAAAAATCGCCTGAGTTTGTTCCTGTAAAAAGGATGTAGTGCCAGAACTTGGCTGAGCACTACCGTTCCTTTGATGCCAATAAGCTTAGAAACGTGCAATAAGTTGAAGTCAGTATCCGAGAAGAAGTGTGGGCACTTTATAACTTCTAAGAAAGGAAATGGATAATGCCCCTGAAAGAGCACGTCAAGTAGAAGCAAACAATCGGCACCATCATCGTAAACATATTGGCGCAAAATTTTAGTTGAATTAGTACGATGTTAAAACTGTTTTAGTATGTAACTAGGTTAAAACAATGATTTCGCAATTTTTCGTGCTATTTACAAACGCGGCAAAAGCTCTTTGGAGTCATTCCGTAACTCGATTATCATCAGACGATATCGTTTGAACGATAGCGTTGCCTTTTTTTGATTCACGTAAGTCGATAATCGTCAAAAAGCTATCGTCAAGACGATAGCGTTTGGACGATAGCTAAATAGGTATCGTCTTGCATTAATTTTGAATTGTAGGTGACTGTAGTTCAGTGATTGAGTTTCCACTGTAAATTGACATTTTGTATTGTCTTCTATTGAATTGACAGAATGAATACAGTTTGAGAGTTTCTGAAATGCATACAAATCTCTAAAACTGTGATCGATAGACGAGACGATGGTAGTCGAGTTACGTGAAGCAAATCATGAACGATATCGTCGTCGATTATCGTTTTGACGATTATCGTTTATAAAATTACGCAATGACCCCCCTGTTTAGTTTAGTTTTATGCACGAACTGTCATTATTTTAGGTGTGTTCAGAAGTAATTTATTAAGAAAATAGCTATAGTACGATCATCATCATCGGCTAGACAACCGGGTTCCGGTCGTGGCCTCTTTCAACAAGTCTCTCCACCTATCCCGGTCTCTAGCCGACGCCATCCAGTTGCGCGTACGATACTAGTACGATACTAGTAAGGAAATGTTTAAAATTAAGAATGAGTTAGTAAACTACTTTAATGTTAGGAAATTACTAAGTAGTATCATACTAATACCTTAATAATAGACTGTTGAAAATTTTGCGCCATTATCTTTAAAACATACTCGTAATTTGAACATATTTCCAAACCATAATCTAAAAATCAAATAAAATCAGAAAGAAAAATGTTATTCATCAAATAAAGCGTTACATTACTTATGCGCCAGCGCAGGTTGCTTCTGTGGTCTTGACTCCATAAATAGACTTCATAAGAATATAGTGATCCATCGTCTTCTTTCAGTCCTGTTTTCTATTTAAATGTTTTTTCCATCTGCTTTCAAGAATTTTTAAAATAGAAAAGGGTTTCGTAAAACCTTAAAATAAAGATTATACAGCTGATATTTATCGCCGATTTTTGTTGTTTTTCCAAATAAAAAAAAATCCAAGAACGGTGGCGCGATTTCAATGTCAAATGTCATTAATTTGGTTTGACATTTCAAATTCTTAAAACTTATCTTAAATATTTTTTTTAAATACTTGTATTAGTTTTGGAGCAATAGTCGACTATTATGATTTTTTAAATGAAATTAAATGGCAAATATTTAGTGAAAAATTTGATGTTTAAATTTCTCTCATATACATTACTTTACCCTTAGAGTTTTACCTCTATTGCAAATAGAAAGTTCAAAATAAAAAAAATGCAAGAGAAAATCAATTTGGCCAACGAAGCGTATACTTGGCATGGATTTGCATTCAACTCGTTGACTGATTTTGATTGGCATATTCAATGAAATGATTATAATTTACTGTAAACGGAACCGCTAACTGAAGGCAAAACTCAATTGATAAACCGGAAAAAAAAAGATCTGTACGTAAATTACTTTAGTCCCTTTTTTTTGTGCAGGCTTAGGTGGAGAATAATTTCAATTCTTTAATCGAATAAGGACATCGAATCGTTTCATCTTTTGAGTGGAACAACTTAATTTGCAGACTTTGGATGATTATCACATGGATTAAATTGCAAACGGCATAGCAAATTGAATTTAGTTCCGATATAATTATAAAGGATTATTTTGAGAATATTTTCAAGGGAATTTCTGTATGTTTAAATAGGTATACTAATATTGAAAGAATAAATTGAATTTATTCAATTTATTCGTCAAATGGAAAATCGATGTTTTTTATAGACAGGTAGAGTTTGTTTGCACCAGATTTCGTATGTTATGTTGATTGGACTCCTCGATACTATAACCTGATAACACTTCTGGTGAGTAGGGTCAATAGAATTCTCCTTTAAGGCTGAACGGAAATAGTTATTCAAATGCCTCTATTTATTTGAACTGAATCCAAATACAAACTGCACACATTTATATACTTCAATACCTTGCAATAATTACATTTGCAAAAAAAGGGAATATACCCACTCGGTACTTAAAAGTTCAACTACTTGATTAAGTATGTAGGGACCTACATACTTTCTTCTGAATATTATTATACCTAGGCCAATTATCACGGTTGGAGTAAGTTTCAATTAAGTGTAGCCCATGTACAGTAAGTACTCGTATACTTACCGTTCAAGTTAAGTTTGACATAAGATTGAGGGATTCGGTTAGAATATTTTGAACGGAGATATTGTCAAAATTTATATTTTTTCGTATAAGGATTTTCTAATTTATTTCTTTTACAAATTTTGTACTCAACTTAAATAAGAAAATCTCCAACAGCCATATTTATAAACTCATTATAGCGAGTACATTTATAAAATTTATATAAGGCATTAAAAGCTAAGTGCGTTTGGAGGTTGAATAGTTCATACAAGAGGATATTTTAGTATTGAACTGTCACTTTCACTTTTACATCACATTAAAATATTTTTATTTTCGATTATTGAGATTTTACCCCCAATAAATTGCCTGAGGAGTATTTTGCAGCTAGGATAAAACGAATATCAATTTTACTACCAATATTGTGCTGGAGATAATGATATACCTTCTCAGATGAATCCCAGTTGTTGTTCGAGTTCTTTTAGCTTTTGGTAGTTTCATTTTTGTTTATTAAATTCGACCAGCAGACAAGATGTTTTTGTTTTCTTTGACAAACAGCCGAGTGTTATGAAGGCTAAATGTAATAGATTTTCACTTTTTGGTACTATATTTGACACAAGCTCATAATGGGTAGGAAAATATTTTATAAATAACAATTTATATGTATAGTGGATGAATAAGCCCTTATACACTGCATAGCTATTCACCCGTTTGGCGAATTACAATAAATAATGAAGGTGAAGATCGCTGCATACGAATTTATTTTTTCATTTAGGATAGAATATCTCGGTAAGTATCAAAGATATTGGAACATTTTGAACACCAAAATGTTGGGCGGAAATTTTCCTAGGGGCGATACCTGTTACTTTTTTTAAAATTGTATCTCGTTATATTTTATTTTAGTGAGTTTTAAAACTTTTAAGAAAAAAAAAATTTAGGAGAGGATATAGACTGCCATATTTTTTTTAGAAATAAAATAAATATGACCCTATGTAGAACATACGTTTCTTCTTTTTTTTAATTTTATTTTATTAAACTTTTTTAACCATGAAATAAAAAAAAAAGCACAAAGTTTGGACCCTTATAACTTTGGATCAACTAATCATAGGTAAAAAACGGTACATGAAAAAAATAGAATTTCCAAACTCTAAAGGCGATGTTTTTTTCTTTTTTTTAATTTTTGTTTTATTAATTTTTTTTTAAACATGAAACTTAAAAAAAAACAAAACTTTTGGACCCTTATAACTTTGGATGAACTAATTGTAGTCAAAAGAACGGTACATGAAAAAATTACAATTTCCAAACTCAGTCTACAATCTAATTTAAGAGAAGAAAGTTGTCTTTCCCTTTAACTATTTTTAACGTAGTGCAATACTCTTGTCTTTTGTCTTTTTTTATTTATTTATTTATCATTGTATTTACTTGTTTTTTTAAAATATGTCGTTTTTTCTTAATTTTGTTTACTTATTTATTGTTGTTTATTTATTTATTTAGTATTCATTTATTTATTTGTATATTTATTATTTACTCGTTTATTTATTTATTGATTTGTCTCTCAATTTAATTTATTTATTTTTGTTTATTTTTTTTGTTTTGCTTACCTTAACATTTATTATTCATTTAAATATTAAAATTTGTTTCTCACTTTATTTTTGTTTGTTAATTAACTTATTTAACGTCCTGTTCAGTTATGTATTTAATTATTTGTTATTTATTTATTTATTTATCTATTTATTTATTTATTTATTTATTTATTTATTTATTTATTTATTTATTTATTTATTATTTATTTATTTATTTATATATTTGTTTATTTATTTATTTATTTATTTATTTATTTATTTATTTATTTATTTATTTATTTATTTATTTAGTTATTAATTTATTTATTTATTTACTATTATAATACATATATATCAGTGATACTAAATGGAAACAACATCTCAAGACAGTTTTCTGTACCCCACTTCTCTCTCCCTATGGACAAATTAAAATGTGTAATTAATGAAGAATTTTACTTGTAACTTTCTTTCAAATATAATATAATAAATCTGTGATATAAATTGAATATATATTGTAATATTTTTCAGCAGTAAGGTATAGTATAAGAAACCATATCTCTGGAAACAAAAATTATAAGAAATTCAGTTACAATAAAGATCTATCTATCTATCTAATACTCTTGTCTCTACATCTTAAAGTGAATGTTCCCTTGAGAAAACTTGGATTAGAAACCTTGTTGTAGAATTATTCAACGCGTATTTACTTTAACTTTAGGAAGTTAAATTTTAAGTATTTAAGGCTGGCGAAACTAAGATCCGCAAACTTAAGCACTTCAATAAAACTGGCTGTGTGCGAAACAAAGTTTAACTTGAAAGAAATGAAAATGACGATTTTTCAAAGGGTGAATGGATAACTTACAACCCATACAAAGGGCTGGCTCCTATTATTTCAGAAAAGGGTGTTATTAATTAAATTTAGTTAATTAAAAGAACAGCAAAAATTCCAAAACTATGGTAATTTTCACGTTGATTTATAAGACACTTAACTGGATGGAATACATTAAACACAGATTTTTGGAGATAATTTGCCGATATAACCACAAGTTTATTTGGGAAACCTTCGACCGGGAGTGAAGAATAAAGATCCAAAGATTGTCGAAGTAAAATGCGAACAGTAACATAATTTTAATTGGCTTACGGAGGACCGTTAAGCCGAAACAAACAAAAGAAAATAGGACGTCAACGGTAGGACTAGATTAATTCAAGGCACCGCGTCCCACCAACTGCGATTATACTTTGAAATTAAAAGTAGGAATAAAAATAATCGGAACTGACACTTATTAAGAAATCAAAATGAATTTTTTTTTCTTTTTACCAAATTTCACACTCTACTTATCTTTTTTTTTTGATTTTTTTACGTCTACGAAAACTTTAAATTCACTCTCAATACAAGGATTCAGCAAGTTGCTGGGTGATTTTCCAAAACTTGGCGGATTTTAAAGGTCTAAGTTCAGACTTATCCCAAACTAAATTTCTCGATAAAATTTAGAGAAACGAAACCGAATAAAAAGTATTGACTATGCATTCTAAAGTTACTATCAAATATTCGCGAGTGATTCGAACCTTGTTTTTGTTGCTTTTCCAGAACACTTTAACAGCTGGTGTCTAGGATTCTGCTGAGCCCTAAGAGACAATAATTTCAAGGTACTATATTCCAATTCGAGATAAAAAAAAATATATCAAGTAGTAAAAGCTAGTTTATGGTAGTTATTGATACCTCTTAGAGACCCATTATTCCATTATTTGCTTGTAATTGATTTTATCAAGAACGGTACAAATGATTTCGATCCGTTTTCTTTATGCTTAAGCTTCTAAAAATTTTGAAGAGTATTGTGTATTCAATTTTTAACAAGATTTGTTTGTTTGTTTTTGAAGACAAAACTTAAAATTTCGTAAGCCACACGCTCGCGTTTTTTGAAACTTGAAATTCTTATTTTATTTTAAAACAACGGTACTCACCAAACAGATTTTGAAAATTGATTCTCGAAATGCGTATTTTGCTCGAAAATAGAATCTTTTATAATTTCTTTTATGCATTTAATTTTTATGAAAGGTTTTTTTTTGTTTTGAGTCATTGATGCATTTTCGGAAGTGAAGATCAAAGAATTGATCTCTTTTGTCATGGCGAAAAAATGGCTCTAGAACCATACCCTCCATTTCCTAGACTGCAAGCTACTTTGAAGGGGGTTGAATGATCACTGAATTGCATTAGTTGATACTTCGGCACCAGTCAAGAAGCTGCCTAGTTTGGCACAGTGTAGATGGTTTTGTATGCGTATGGGGGTCTGGTTGAGTGAGTTATCCGATTCCTGACGATTATGGAAAATAAAAAATAAAACATACCACAACAATAAGACACATCAAAACCTGCTGTATGCTATTCCATCTGAAGGTCCAAACGAGTGATGGTATCAAAAAGTCGCACAACGAGGCTAGGGCTAGATACTGCAAGTGGTCGCCATTCCTACCTTGGTATAAATCCCCGGACTTGCACTCCAAATATATAATAATTTTACTAGATTTTTCCAAGTTTTTGATAATAGTTTCTTCAAATTGGTGCCAGTGATGTCAGGACGTATAGATACCTGTCACTAGGCTCTAGTTAATGCTGGTAGAATCAATGCCATTCTGTGTTGGGATGATCTTCCAAGTTCCTGATGATTTTCCGGAGAGATGCAGGAAATACTGGTGCATTGGTATTATTTTCACTTCCTTGTAGAGATTCTTAGTTGGAATATATTTCTTCTTATGTGGGTTAAGGAGTAGTCTAGTGCAAATTCGGAGCATCTTTTTTTCAAAAAGTTTCATCTATGATACTTCATTGCTTAAGGTGATAAAGTTAGCCAGATATGAAAGGCGTAGGGCAGAACGGGTCGGATAAGTTGTCTGTACACAAGCATCTTGGTTTTCTTACTTAGTCTATTTTGCCTCCTGAGTAGCACCTGGACCAAGTAAATAGAATAGTTGGCTCTCGTCAACATCAAGTCTGCATGCTTCTTTAAGGTGGATGAAGGATATGGTGTTAAATTCGCGCCAAATTGGCCGCTATCCTTCCATTTTTGTGCCATTGTTCTGCTCCGGGACGGAGAGCACTTTTGCCATTCTCGAGGCTGCAGAAAATAGCTATTGTTCAGACAGTTGTTAAAGATTAAAGACAGCACGAAAAAATCAAGATTTGGTGACTTTTCAAGATATTTTATTTTACTTAATAAAAGCAAAACCTTTTATCTTCAATTGCCTTGAGCTACAAGTGCAAGAATGTGCAATCCAGTAAAACGTTTTACATATTTCTCCTTTGATTGCTAAAATTTATTTTTTAAGGCGAAAATGAATTATTAAAACATTTGAAAATTGTCAGAACTTCAAATTATTAACAAATTTAATCGAATTGAATATTTCTAATAAATTTTAAAACTAAATCAGCATCTTATAAAATCAAAAATAATTTTCATTTCAGTTTTTTAATGGTGTTCACGTGCCTGGCCTTAAGCGTGTTTTCCACAATCGAAGAATACGAAAAGGAAGCATTATACATACTATTTAGGATGGAGATATTAGTAGTAATTTGGTTTACAGTGGAATTCTTTTTCCGGTAAGTATTTTTTTGTTAATTCTATCTTCAACTAAATCCTTTTTTTCTTAATTATTTTATTATGTAAATGTTGAAAACGCCTCCTTTAGCGAATTGTGCTTGTTTGTAGATTTTGTTTGCATACAAATTGTCAGAAAAATAAATAAATACAAAACATCATAACACAATTAATAATTGTAAATTCACGCACCTAACACGTTCATGTTGATAAATCCTGTACACAGGAAATGTACCATTTTGCATATTTCACTCTTTGCTATCCTTGAAAATAAGACTCCATCAACAAAAACAACAGTAGCTCGAATCCTTATAAATTTAATGTTAGGCCACACATTCTATTCACGGTCGTATTTTTCGAATGAAAATACTTTAAGTTTTCCATTTTATTTATTCCCGACTCTGCGGAAAGTCCTTTGTTAGAAAAGTCGGTCGGTAGGTTAAGAGTTGCGAGTATGTATTATATATGGCTCTGCGTGACCGGAAGCAAAATTGAACAAAAAATCGAATTAAGGAAGAAAAAATAATTATTATTGAATGTGATGTCACGCGATAGAGGGTTTGACTTTATAATTGCCGGTGAAGCGGCCACATAATAACTTCCTTATGGCGGGAAGCATGCAGCGATTTTCAAAAAAAAAAAAAAACTGCAACACTTGAAACCAAAATGAAGGTATTGCATGTGTGGAATCTTATTTCGAAACTACATCAGAATAAAGAAGGAGGCTAGCTTGGAGTTATATCCCTAAGCCATGCCTCGTTAATGTTGGGCTACTGAACTTTAAGTGTTGTGTTTTTGTTGATTGGGGAAGAGATTTTGGTTAAGATTATGGAATTATGCGGCACAAACTGCAGATGATTGAGTTTGTGTTGCCAAAATTTGCAAGACGTATTTAAATCACAACTATGAAACTATTATTTATTATTTAAACTTCTTGTTCTGAGGTTAGATATTCATAAAGTAAAAAAAATATGGAGAGTTTCCTGGGCAATGAAAAAATGAAATTAAATTGATTAAATCGCTGGATACCTTGACACTAAAAAAATAGTACAAAGACAAAAAGGAATAATTTTTCATTTTATGACACGGTCCTAATTCGATTATAAATTAGAATATACCATAAATATTTTTTCTCGAAAACATCTAAAACAGTCTGGATGAAAAGAAGAAATTTGAATTACAAACGTTCAGAAATGAAAATATTAAAAAAATAAAAAAAAAAATAAAATAACATTACTCATACGCCACAGTGTACCATTATTGAACAGAGTTTGATATTGAGCTCTATTTTGATCAAAAACATTATAATTAATGGCATTACTTTTGAAAATAACTGTTTAATACTGAATGTGGCTCTTTTTCGGTCTTAGACAGCATTTTTTTTAAAATAAAATGCACTAGGGGGTCGCACGAACTTGCTCTTATTTTTAAGAGGCTTAAAATTTTAAAAATATTTTATATAAAAAAAACATGTATGAAAGTTTTTATAATACAAATTCTATATTTTAATTTTTTTAATTTAATTTTTTAATTCAATTAGGTTTTTTGGCCTTTAGTCCACAAAAATTGGCGTTTCGTCCTAATTTGAATCAATAATTCAACAAGTCCATTAATAGTGCTAAGTCTTCTACTTGGCTGATTTATTTCAGTAGATAGTATATGGAATTTGTATTATGAAAAAAAAACGTGTTTTTAGAAAAAAAATTTCAAAGCATGACATTTTTTTTTAAATAGGTTAAAGAAGTCGTTTAGTGGTTTGAGCTAAAAATTAATATTATGTGAATTGAGTAATAGAATAAATTTATATAAGGTGAGTTTTTTGTTCGAGGTCGATGTTTCTTTGGAACAACTTTTAAATAAAAACCAATTTACTATTTATATTCTATTGATTGATTATATGGTCCTCAACATTATGTTTGAATAATGATGTCGGTCAAGTGGGCGCCTCTAGCCGTGAAGCAAAGGCAAGCTCTTTTACATAATAATTTAGAACACTTCTGTTGGAATTTTGGCAATTTCGTTTCTAATGTTGACCTTAAGCACCGAAGTTGTGGTTTGTTTATTGATATATAACTTTTATAGTCAAGTACCTGCATTATTTGAAGAAATCGGGAGGCATTAAATCAAGGCCTGTCATGGTACTACCACCCTCTAGGACATTTGCCGTACTGATGCTCAAATGTTCACTAACAAATTCTATTCACAAGAAAATTTCAAAGGATAAAATTAATTTTTTAAATTCTTTTAGTACCTAGTAAAGCCTAGTACTCACCTAGCGTGAAATGAAAAATAAATACGTTCCAAATTACACGCGGAGAATAAAAACGAAAATAGAATAAACTTTTCCACGTGAATTTTTGATACTCACTTTGAATGAAAAAAAAACAATTATTTTTAAACTGATTCGTTCTTTCTGTTTATAAATTTTCAATTTTCTTTTTTGAAACAAAATATTCAAATCAACTGACAAATGTCACAGTTTTCCACGTTGCCTTAAACTTTTTCCTGATGGTTGTACATTGATAAGCCTAGTACTCAGTTCAAGTGAAAATGAAAATTTCATATAAAACTGACTGCTGGTTCACTGGCATGAAATCCGCAGCGAGAGGTGAGTACTAAAATGTGGATTGGAAAAACAAATATGTTCCACAACTTTTTCCACGCTATGATTTTCATTTCTGAATGTACAACCATCAGGAAAAAGTTTAAGGCAACGTGGAAAACTGTGACATTTATCAGTTGATTTCAATATTTTGTTTCAAAAGAAAAAATTGAAAATTTATAAACAGAAACAACGAATCAATTTAAAAATAATTGTCATTTTTTTTTCATTCAAAGTGAGTATCAAAAATTCACGTGGAAAAGTTTATTCTATTTTCATTTTTATTCTTCGCGTGTAATTTGGAACGTATTTATTTTTCATTTCACGCTAGGTGAGTACTAGGCTATAAATGAAAATTATAGCGTGGAAAAAGTTGTGGAACACATTTGTTTTTCCAATCCACATTTTAGTACTCACCTCTCGTTGCGGATTTCATGCCAGTGAACCAGCAGTCACTTTTATATGAAATTTTCATATAAAATGAAATCCGCAACGAGAGGTGAGTACAAAAATGTGGATTGGAAAAACAAATATGTTCCACAACTTTTTCCACGCTATGATTTTCATTTCTCAATGTACAACCATTAGGAAAAAGTTTAAGGCAACGTGGAAAACTGTGACATTTGTCAGTTGATTTCAATATTTTGTTTCAAAACAAAAAATTGAAAATTTATAAACAGAAAGAACGAATCAGTTTAAAAATAATTGTCATTTTTTTTTCATTCAAAGTGAGTATCAAAAATTCACGTGGAAAAGTTTATTTTATTTTCATTTTTATTCTTCGCGTGTAATTTGGAACGTATTTATTTTTCATTTCACGCTAGGTGAGTACTAGGCTTAAGAGACAAAAACAGAATGTTAAGCAAATATAAATTTATGCAAGGACAAAAATTATAAGTTTCTTAAAAAAAAGCTTTTATATACAAAATTTTTAAAAGATTGTTAAGGAAAAAATTTGGTATGCCAACTTTAATTTTTGAAGTAAAACTTCTTTTCCGGCGTTGGGGGTGAAAAAATTTCTATGCAGCTGTCAGTGACATGTCAAACCGTCACGCCATCCGTCAAAGACAGCGACATGTTTTTAGCATGTGCAAAGTAAAACATGAAGTTGGATACGATTTAGAATTTACATATTTCAAATGGCTGCATTCAAAGATAAACATAAAACTATAGGTTCAGACGCGCAATGGCTATGCAACCGAATAATTATTGACAAGCATATTGCAATCCAAATAAATTTTACCAACACCTAACCCTCGCACACAAAGTACTGGCCAAAAAGTTCGGTATATCCACTACCATTTGTATTGTTGCTGTCATAGACGGCATGCCATATGACCATCAGGTTGCCTGAAAGTTTTGAAATTATACTTTTTAATAATATTTATTCGCTTAATCGCACACGCCACCGACATTTGTTTTGGTATTTATAAATTTGAACGTCATCCGACTAATCAGTCAAATACTTTAATAATTAATTTTACAAGAGTGCCGCTGTCAGTGTACTTGCTTTCCAAGTTGCCTGGATACTGAATTAATGCCAGGTGACTACTAAGTTGCTCGGGTTTGTACGGGTTAATAAGAAATGCTTGTGTACATTACAAGATTACAACATGCTTGCCAATACTTGCACGTGCAGCCCTAGGGTAATACAAACAAAGCGAGGCAACTTGCTTGTCAAGTGGCTTGGGAGTTTTGTACTTTTCTTCTCGATTTCATTTAAGGCTAGGCGCGCACATTCAATTTTTTGAAGTAAAACTTCTTTTCCGGAGTTGGTGGTAAAAAATTCTATATGCAGCTGTCAGTGACATGTCAAACCGTCACGTTATCAGTCAAAGACAGCGACATGTTTTAAAAATACAAAATGTTTGTGAATTATGTGGTCGACCAATTTAACAAGCAGAAACCACTATCCTTTTAAAAAAAAAACAAACAAACATATATTTTTGGTGTTTTTTTGAAGTAAAACTTCTTTTCCGGCGTTGGGGGTAAAAAAATGTCTATGCAGCTGTCAGTGACATGTCAAAACGTCCCGTTATCCGTCAAAGACAGCGACATGTTTTTAGAATACAAAATGTTTGTTCGTAGGTTATAATCTTACAGAAGCTTTGCTTGAGGAAAAAGAAGTTTTACTTCAACCGCGCGTACGTCAGTACACACAATCTTTTTTTATTTACTGTACGAATGAAAATTAAATTTCCAAAAAAAAATATTGAGCCGTTTTTGAAATATCGAATTTTCCAAAAAAAATGTTAAAATGAATTGAAACAAAAAAATTTGTATCAAAATTTTCGTTTTCGTGAAAAATACGATTTTTAAAAACCATTTTTTAACATTTGTATGGTGGGTACCTTTATTTTAGGTAAAATAAAACTTTTTTTTATAGGTACATCTTGTAGATTATGCTAAGAAACTTTTATTTTTTAAGTTTAAAAACAAATTTAGCATAAGGTTTTCGAAATATTGAGTTTTGAAAAAAAAATTTATTTTTTTTTAAAAAATCCAAAAAAAAATTGTTTGAAAATTTGAATGCACGATCCTATTTAAGTATTTGGGGAGCTTTAGCAAAAAAAAATGATCAAAATCGATTGTACCGTTTTTGAGAAAACCATTTTTCGAAATTTTTTTCAACTAATTTTTGTGTATCTTTTTTTTAAATCTGTCGAACAGTTTTTGAGAAAAAAAAATATTTTCAAAATTTCGAAAAAAAAAATTCGTATGGCAGGTACCGTTATTTTTAGTCATAAAAAAAAAGAAAAAAACGTGTTTGGGGGAAAAAAATTAACAATATCTATCAACTTTTTCAAAAAAAAAAAAAAAAAAATACTTTAGTTTTCAAAGTATTGATATGCAATGCTTGCCAAAAACTTTTCTCAGGTTTTGTATAACAAAAAATTATTTAAACTATAAATGCCGATATTGAGAAAGAAAATTTCGATTTTTTAACTAAAACAACAACTTTAATTTGAATACACAATACAATCTTAACTTCTTAGAAGAAAAAACAATGACCCAAATCAATTGTACTGTTTTTAAAAAAAATGAAAATAAAGTGTTGGAGGAATATCTAATTAAGAAACGATTTCTTGGTTATTAGTGATTATTTGTTTTTGAGGGGCTTAGTGGGCGAAGTGGGCGACGTTTTGGATTTACACCTCAAGAACACATAAACCTTTAAACCTTAAAAAACATTATTTTGGATGATACTTTATCTGATATTTTAGAAAATTCTGCGTACTGACATACATCACGAAAGTTAGTTTGACAGTTTTCTTCAGTCGATATTCTTCAGTTAATATTTAATATTTAAGCTAATTCTTCCTTAAACTAATATGCAAACAATTTTATTATAAATTTGAAACTTTCTGTCATCCCTAAAATTGCTGCTGATCCCGAATGGTTAAGTAGAGAAGTTCTTTTTTCATGACAAGAAATATTATTGGAAGTTTTATAACTTCTTCAACAGATCACGCAAAGACACTTGCTGATAAAACTTTTGTTTGATTCATTCAATTCCATTCAAAATTTGACTAATTTATCTCCCAAGAACATTGTTTTTGTATTTTCTATAATCGTAATGCCAACTTTGTTCTCGAATTCAATTTTTTTTGCAAACGCAAAACTTACCTTATAGTAGCTATATAGCAAGTAAAAACAGCACTTTGCCTTTAACACTTGACATGGATATTAATTTTAGCTCCGTCTCAAATTTTGAATTTTGTCTCTTTCATACAAATCACACCAACCACCAACCAGTGACTTTTGAAGGATGTAATAAAGTCATGATATAAGATCGCTTAGCATGGCAGTAAGTGAGTAAGACTGCAGGTCTGGGTCTTATTCCGATTCCACTTATAAATTTACTTCATCCTTACTGCTTTTTAAGCAATATTGACAAACCTCCCAGAGTATCTATTGTCGAAATGAAGCATCTCTAAAGGAACCTCATATGGTGACTAAAAAATTATGGTGAGTTCGAATCATCAATATTTTAGTTTTTTAATTATTTTGAAAAAAGAGAGTATCCTTAATATACACGTATGTACTCGTAATTATATAAAAGGTTTTTCAATTGGCGCGGGTAGATTTTGGCGGCCTGTGGCAGCCATGTTGTTTTAGTGACAACTGTTTGTTGTTTATTATTCAGTTACTAATGCCAAATCCATGGCAAGTTACACGACTGGATGTTAAAACATTATTATCAAATTGAGTGCTTGTTAGTGCAAACGATGCCCACGTTCACTCTAATTTTACGGTAGACGTGATGGCCTTTCACAATCGACTCTTCAATGTTTGATGCCCAGATATGAAAACATCGATTCGGTTATCAATCAGCCAACAACATTGATCGAGACCATCTCCACACTCTGTGAAAGTTTCCAGCATAACCAGAGGCAGTCGATTCTTTTTCGTGCACACGAACTCAGCCATTTGGAGTCATGACGTGAATTGGCAACCAAGGTCATGCAATTTGGCCCACTACACCTTTTCCTATGGGGTTTCCCGAAGTTTCAGGTCTATGCAAGTACACCACAATTGGCCGATGCCCTTAATGTGAACATATCACAGGCCACCGCTCAAATTTAGCCAGATATCTTTGCCACTGTAAAAGGCCGAAGTGGGAATTTGAACGATGTCATATTCCATACATAGTTGCATACATTTCCATTTCAAATTAAAAAAAAAGGAATTTGTTAATACCTCACACACAGCCAGTGGCGAGGCGTCATATTGTTCAAGTCGTGCATGAACGACTAGCTTACAGGCGACATTATTTTAATTTCTATCTAATTAACCCACACCTCATACTTATACTGTTCGTTCATTCCTTATAGTTATATCTAATGTATACGTACATATTTTCCATTTTCCAACTCGCGCATTCCTTCTCTGAACTACCCAAACAAAACAAAACGAACTAGCTACCCGCCACTGTTTTGTTTTTATCAACCGATCAGTATCTACCCAAGTCGTTCATACGATTTGGCAACGAAATGAACCCATAGAAAGCATACAAGAAAAAAAAAAACAATTCGCTCGTTGTAGGGAGCATTTCGTGCAAATCTGTTTTGAACGAGTAGAGCCTTTTTTTAATACATAGAATGGTGGAAATGAGGAAAACGGGTAGCTAGGGCGTAGGTAAGTAGTTTATTTATTTATTTAGGTACATATTACAATATTTAATTTTTTTTATTTTTTCGAATATGAGAAATGAGACGCGCGTCGTTCATAGGGACGGTTTCGTTCAAATCAGTTTTGAACGAGGAAAGCTTTTTTACTGTGGAATGAAGGAAATGAGGAAAACGGCTAGCTGGTACTTAATCAACACATACCTACCTATTTATTATTGACATAAAAATAAAAACATTATAATGTAGGTACGAGTACTTATATAAAAAAAAGACTTGTTTGACTTCTTGGCATTGCAAATAAGAATTTTGAAACTGAACGACTACATTTTTTAGGCACGCGTCGCCGCTGCACACAGCCTCTTTTATTCCATGTCAACATCTATCCGTTCTCATTCAAAAAAATTTCTATATGAAAACGTTGCGCCAAAATCGATTTCTAAATTTTGATAGGTGATTGCAGCCATGTTTTTGTAGCTACATCTGTTAAATAAGCTGTTACTAATTAAGTCCGTTTTGCCAAGTGAACATGGGAAGTTTGCAACATTACGCGCACTTCAACCAGTCTTGTGGCGAAAAATCATATTAATCAATGCGGAGCATATTTGGGTGAATATTTTCGTCAACAAGCAAAACTGTCGAATTTTGGGATGATCACAATCCACACGGTGTACACAAAATAAAGTCACTTTTTGGTGTGAGTTTTGGGCTGCAGGCATCATTGGTTCAAACAATATTGAAGTCATTATCTTCTAGGACGTGCACTATCGGTCGATAATAACTAATTTCGTTTGGCCCGAATAACAGAAGGTGGACACCGACGATATATAGTTTCAACAAAACGGTGCTACGTGCCACACAGCTCGCGCCAAAATGGATATTTTACAAAAGCGATTTCCAAAATCTTAATCGGAGGCGCTATAAATTAACCACCAAGATCATACGATTTGGCCCCTTTAAAACTCTTCTTCCGGGGTTTTCTTAAGTCACATATACATATATGTCAATAAATCACAAGGATGTTTCAGATACGCGACGAATTATGTTATATTTCATACTTAATGCTGTCATCGACTTTTTAAATAAATACGAAATTTCAACGATATCTTGCTTAGATTTTTTTTTAATGATAGGAAACGCTTAATCCGTTACATTGAAGTAAATTTAAAAGAAAAAAATTGAAACACACTAAAAATTGCTTACCTTAATTAACAGTGAATTATTTCTCAAACGTCTGCTTTTACAACTTTCTTTAATAAAAAAAATTATTGACTTTCTGTTAAGAAAGCAGGATCTAGACCATTCTCATTTTTTCAGTACTTATTATATGTAATTAACTGATTCCAAAAAAAAATGTATTCTTATTTTTCGAAATACATATTCCTCATGACATTAAATTTATCTTAAAGCTGTACCATATTAGCTGGGTCAGATAACACAGGTCTACCAAAAAAAAAAATTTGAGTTTTGCAGCTGATTTTATTTGTACTTCTAACGCTGATTTCAAAACTGAAAACCATTTTTCCCTAGCAGCTCTAGTTTTTGAGTTACAGAAATATTTAATTAACCTAATTTAAAAAATTCATATGCAAGAAATTCATATGAAAGAATGATCAAGATAAATCTTGGGCACCACATGTAGTTTGGAGAGAACCAAAAAATCACTATGACGACTGTTATTTCTGTCCAGTGAATATCAGAGGCATCAATAGTAAAAACCGAAGCAAGTGGACGTATTCTGATTTAGATTCTGCTCTACGGCCCATCTCTCATTCCGATGAAGTTCCCATACCAACATTTCATCAGATAGCAGATCTTTCGGAGGATGAAGACAGTGAATATGAGGAAAATGCATCAAGTCCCCAAGGATTTAACCAAAGTGAGTTAAGTGATCTCTTCAGGGATCTTAACCTACGAGTATCAAAACAATCTTCTGAGTTACTGGCATCCCGGCTAAAAGAAAAAAAATCTACTTGATGAAGGAACAACAATAACGTTCTATCGTAAAAGGGCAGCAGAGTTGCTTACGTTCTACTCTCAGGAGGAAGATCTCGTTTTCTGTCAGGATGTTAAAGGTCTCTTAACAAAAATGGGCCTTCCCGAGTATGATCCAGATCGTTGGCGTCTGTTTATTGACAGTTCCAAGCGAAGTTTGAAGTGTGTGCTTTTATACAATGGTAACGAATTGAGATCAATACCTATTGCTCACTCAACCCAAATGAAAAAAGAGTACAATAATATAGCTATAGTCTTGGAAAAGATTAAGTATCACGAACATGGGTGGGTCATTTGTGTTGCCTTGAAAATGGTTAACTTTCTCCTTGGACAGCAAGGTGGATACACAAAATATCCCTGCTTCTTGTGCCTTTGGGGTAGCAGAGCTAAACAAGATCACTGGGTAAAAAAAGACTGGCCTGAAGGAGAGAACATGGTTGTTGGAGGAAAAAATGTTATTAATGAGATAAAATAATCCTGCCTCCACTTCATATAAAACTTGGCTTAATGAAGCAATTTGTTAAGGCTCTGATAAGGATTCATCATGTTTTAAATTTATATCTACAAAGATGCAAGGATTAAGCATTGAAAAAAGAAAAGCTGGCATATTCGATGGACCTCAAATCAGACGGTTAATAAAGGACACCAATTTTGTTGAATCTATGAATGAAAAAGAACGAAAAGCGTGGATATCATTTGTGTCAGTTTTCAAAAAAAAATTTTATAGGCAACAAGAAGGCTTCAAGTTATAAGGATTTAGTTCAGAACATGCTGACTGCTTTTCGTGAGCTTGGATGCAACATGAGCATCAAGGTGTATTACTTGCAAAACCATTTGGACCGGGTTCCTGAAAACTTGGGAGACTTGAGTGAAGATCAAGGTGAACGATTTCACCAGGATATAAGGACAATGGAAGAACGATACCAGGGCTAGTGGGATACGCATATGATGGCAGATTACTGCTGGAATCTGCTAAGAGATTGTCCGAAAAAACCACAATGCCGATCAAGCAAAAACGAAGCTTATTGGGTTCCAGTCCATCAAATCAGCAGTGAAAAATATATTGTATTTGAAATGTACTCGCTAGTATATTGTTAATAGAATTATTATTTTTTTATATTTATATGTAAATGTCACTAAATGAGTTTGGATTTTCAAAGAAAAATGTTTTACTTTCTTCTTTTCATAATTATTTTGGGTATTTCTAAGTGGTGTCAGGTTTGCAACACCCTACCCCATAACATGAAAACGGGAGCTGCTGGCAAAAACCGATTGCAGATTCGTATTCAGGAGGTCGAATTTACCAAAGAACAGTTCAAAAAGTATCGGCACCAAAATGTGTGTATACCTGTGTAATTGAATCAAACCACCTTTAAACCTGATGTTCAGATCATGTTTTATCCACGCCTTCACGTATTTTTTTAGATACTAGCTAAAAAATTTTAAAACTCTCATTTAGAATATTCTACTATATTGAATGGTAATTTATTGGAAAACTTAAAAACAACAGTTTAAATTTCACTTTTTAAGCTTTGTTTAAAAATTCTTCCACTAAAATGAATCCAAAAGTATTGTTAACTCTCTAATTAAAGCAAAAATGTTAGCACTTACACACTGACAGCATTATAGCAAATTATAACAATTAAATCTTGACAGCTACTAACCCTATTTATCTACTAGTTTTCAAACTATATCTGTACTTCTTATATTGCACTTAAAAAAAATATTTTGCTAAATAGGTATATCACAACGCCAATAAGCAAAACTACACCACCCACTCAACAATTTTTATTTGCAACACTGTTTACTATTTATCAAATATATTTATAACCACCTTTATTATCCTGTCAATCTTATACATATATGTAGTTGTAGATATACTGGTTACATCTTATGACATGGAAAATATAGCTACCTGTCATAATCACAGACTAATAATAGATATCTACTAATAAAACAATAAACAAAAAAAATATTAATTCCCATGGTGAGTGTTATCGCATGTGAGGATTGCATTTTAAGGACCTTTCACTGCAAAATACAAACAAAACAATAAAAAATCAATAAAAATGGATAACTAAAACAACCACCAACTAATATCGTCATTTACAAACTATCTTTCGTAAACTTTTTATTTTACAACAAATTTCACGCTAACATGCAACCCTCCGGCATCCCATCTACAGGAATAGGAGTCATTTTTATATTATGGTCCCATCATAGTTTTTCCCCCAAGTATAGGTACCGTTTGCTTCTGTACCAACACGAAACCTTTTACAGTATTAATAAAAAAAAAAGCAAAACGTACTCGTATAACAGTGTAGGACATTTTGAAGGTATCTGTGCCAAGCTAACGTCATTGTCCGTCTGTCCGTCCAAACAGTCATCCACCCACTTATAGTTTGCATATGGCATCCGTTTCTGCCGGATGTAGATTCAATTTACTTCAAGGTAGTATTTCTATTTCTTTTTTTTGTTTCATATTGTTGGCCCTTAATCCTTTGGCTAGTTCCGTTGCTTGATTTCATTGCTGTGCTGTTCTTCGTCCTTTCTATACAATATTCGTCGAGGACAAAATTCGGGTTAAATTCAATTTTTAGTTTACTCTCAGTGTTTCTGTGTGTTAACGCTGGTACCTTCGTTTGTTACCGTTACCTTGTGCAGCTTTAGAAGTTTTTCTCTGCGTTGTCGTTGTCGAGTTTGTGTTTGATAGTGAAAGGAGTGAGTTTTTTTTTGTCTGGAACAGCTTTCAGTTTTGGCTTAATCGGATTATAAGCACGAAAGGTGGATTTATATCTTCTCGTCAAATTCAGCATCCTTTAGTTCTGTTCGCTGTAGTTGCATCAGAATATTTTTTTTTGTTGAATTTTGAACAAACTAATAAAATATTCATACCAGAGTGGCAGAAACAAAAACCACAAAAATTGTGGTTTGTGGTGGAGGTGAGGTAGAAGCGTATCTATATTGAATTAACAAACTCGCCGCACAAAGCAACTGCATTAGCAAAGGTTAGATTTGACATTTTTGGATTTCAGTTTTTTCGGTTTTTGTAAATTTTTGTTTTTACTTTTTTGCCTAGCGTTTTGTGTTGGTTGTTTTTTGAACCAATTTGTTGCTCTAAGTCACACAAAATTTGTTCACAAATAAAAGGACACATTCTCTTAGGAGGACTCGTGTACATATTTTGAATAGAAAACCTCTCACAAATGGACACAAATGTTAAATAAAGGGTATTTGTCTGTATTTATTTAAGAATTGAGTTAAAGAGATTCATGGAATGATATCACAGTTTAAATTTAATTTCTTTCTAAGAATCTTCATTTTTTTTGTTGCGTTCTAGGTTGTGTAGAGCATTTTCTAATTGTCCAATGTTGGAACCTGCGATGTATAGATATTATATAGCAAGCTTTGTATAAGTAAGCAAAATCAAGCTCAAAACTTTGATAAGCTGATTTGGAAGACCAAAAAAATTGGGTATCGCAATTCTGTCTGTCTGTAAATTTGACTACATGCTTTAGCGACTTGGCCGATTGGCTTTAAATTTGGAAAATAACATTTTTATATTTTGCGCCCACCATGTTATTTTACTCTTAAGAACAATAAATGGAACATGCAATACAAATTTTTTCGATTTCTTAGAAAATGTTTTCTCTTAAAAATGTTCTTTAAAAAATTCAAAAAATTTCATAAAAGCTACCTATTGGTTGAAAAAAAAACATCAGAAAAATTGTTACTAACGGTACCTCTTATTTTTTCGGCTATGATTTTCTCAAAAATGGTACAACTGATTTTAATCAATTTCTAATGCTGAAGTTCCTCAAAATTTGAAAAGTATTGTGAAAACACTGGTTTATGAAATATCGTCTTTATTGGTTACGTTGCTTACAAGAAGACAATTATACTTAGACTGACTGCAGAAGGCAGTGCGTTTAAACTAGGAGAATAGAGAGAGTGCACACCAATATGAAATACTATAAATACATATCAGGGGCGAACGCAGAAAAAAATTTCGGGGGGGGGTTTTCAAAAAAATATGAGATTTTCATAAATAAATTATTTCCGGAATTTATTAATACGTGAAATCATATCTTGTTGTACTTTTGCGATCATACGAAATAGAGTTATCCGAAAACATAAGGACACTCAACTGGTACCTACGTTAACTACTATACTATACATAATTATAACCACAACGCTTCCAGAAGGTGCTATGTTCTACTCATCAGTAACTGTAACTTTCGAACAAACGAAATGAGTTAGTTTTTTTTTTGCTGCAATACAACACACTCCGACCTTGGAGCCATCGAAAACTCAAACTTGCTCCGTTACTGCCCATATACATAAACACATAATGTTAATCATCAAAAACGCAATTGCTGCTGGCTTCGTGTGTCTATTTGTTAATGATCAAATCAAAATAGGACAGTTTCGTTAAAATACGAAGACACAAAATAAAATGCACGACTGGGTCGCACGAACTTTCTTTTATGTAAAAAGTTCAAAAATTAATATTTCTAGAGAAAAAATGTTCATAAGCAAAAAATTCATTTTTTAAATGACTAAAACAACTCCGTAAGTTATTATTTTATAAATAGTAGTTTAGTAGTTAGAGCTAAAAACATAATATGTTTTGGAAAAGATTTTTAAAACATATGTATTTAAAAAAAATTTTTGGTACGCCAATTTTAACTAGAAGCTTCTCTACACAAAATTTCATTGAAATCCGTTCTGCCTATAATGACAAATTCAAAATTCGAAAAACTGGTTTTATGGTAGGTACACTCAGTAATGTCTTAATTTAATTTTTTTTATTAAATTAAAATTAAAATTTATCAAAATTCTCGGAGCCATTTTTGAGAAAACTACGATTTTCGAAAAAGATTTTTTAACACTTGTATGGTGGGTACCTTAATTTTTAGTTAAAACAATTTTTTTCCCTCAGATCTTGTAGATTATATTTAGAAACTTTTATTTATTCAAGTTTAAAAAATCGAGCAGGGGTTTTCGGAATATTGAGTTTCCAAAAAAAATAATTGGCGTTTTTCTTTTTTCATTCAGAGTAGAGCACTGAACAGAGCATGAGCATGTCTCTCTGAACTTTCTCCGAATCGAGTGTGTTCTAAGAGCTCTGAATTATTTTATAAACACACGCGAGTTTTTGAGTTTTTTTTTCTGTCTATCAAAATGATTTCAGCATTTAACTCTGTCTACTCTGCTATTTTATACCGAGCTCATAGAGTGCGTTCTGAACAATCTCTGAACACGCTCTCAACAAAAAAAGAAACACAATCTTTGAACTGTTATACACTCTGAGCTAAAAAAAGAAACACGATATTTTGTTTGACAGTTCAGGTACTACTCTGAACTAAAAAAGAAAAACGCTCAATATTTAAAATTTGGAGGAGCTTCATAATGATTAAAATCGGTTTTACTGTTTTCGGGAAAATCAAAAACAAACAAAATAGAATGGTTCCAAGAGGGCTTCCAAAAGATGATTCGTACCGTTATTTTTGGTTTTAAAAAAAAGGAAAATTTAACGAAAATCGGCCCATGCTCTTAGGCCGTAGTCGAAGAGACAGACAGACAGAATTTCGAGACCCACTTTTTCTTCGCTATCATCGTAATGTCAACTTTGATAAAAATCTTGAGTTCGATTTATTTTACGAATGCATAACTTGCCTTATAGTACCTATAAGTCGTAAGAAAAACGCAAAGAACCGATAAAGGGAAACACAAAACTTCTAACAATCAATTGAACTTACATTAATATTAATATGGCACGAAAATAACACTTTGTGTCTTTTTTCTTTAACAAAATGAACTCTTAGTATTTGGTTGTTTCGGGGGGGGGGGGGGGGGTTTAACCCCTAAAACCCCTACCTGCGTTCGCCGCTGATACATATATAATCATATATATTCACATATCTATATATATAAAAATCAATGCCACTTTTCGTTGTTATTCTATAACTCAAGAACGGGCTCACCTATCCAAACCAAATGTTAAGGTTTTGTTTGGACTATGTAGTAGATGGCTTATGTGAAGTTTGCACAAAATTGGTCGAGCGGTTCTTCATTTATCACATTTTTTGTAAGAAATGAATTCAATAAATGTCGGATCATTTTGTTAGTGGGGATTTTGCTGTCAAATTGAAACTTATGTATATTTTTAATTTGATTTATTCTTTTTTCTATGAAGGAATAATGCCACAAGCCGGGCGAGCAAATATAGGTCGGCGAACGCGTAATGCAAATGATGTGGCATTACTAAGTCGATCACAGACTGCAGATGAACGCGCACAAGCTAATGCATCGCAGTGAACGTAATGCACGAAATAGATCTGTTGATCCTGTACCTGTACTGAACCTTGCACGCCGATCACGAACACGTCGTGTTGCTCTTTTGGCTAAAATGATGCGTGCTGCTTTTCATTATAACAGCCAAATTGATTATAGTATGTACGGATATATTGGAATGATGGACGCAATACATATGTCCACATTGTGATGCCGCTAACTTTCCAGGTGAAATGCCCGGCATGTGTTGTGCTAATGACAAAGTGAGATTTCCAGCAATAGAAACTCCACCCGAACCATTGTATTCATTTATTTTTGGGACATCTCAAACGTCGAATCACTTTTTGATCCATATTCAACAACACAATTCGGCATTTCAAATGACTTCTTTTAGTGCTACTAAAATTATTAGAGATAATTATGCCGACACGTTTAAGGTAAATACTTCAACATGATAGTCCCATGTTTATATCAATCATCATATCGTATTCGATAGTTTTAAAAATTCTGATCCAACATCTACCTGTGCATACATGATTTATCATCAAGCTGGTTCGTTATTGCCATAACCCGACGCTGATCATCAATTTTAGTAAATTTATTTTATTGGTGATGAAAACCGTAAATTGGATCAATGTTCTGTAATTGTCTCGAATACAAGACGAGAAATTATTCGTGAGCTACAAAGGTTTTTCCATCAGCATAACGCATTAGTTCAATTGTTCAAAATTGCTTTCGATCGTATGCTATCTGATGATGAGGTTGCAATTGTAATTTTTGGTGATCAGTTTCAATCCCGTGATATTGTACTTCATCACAGAAATGAGCAATTGCAACATGTTTCGGAACTTCATCGTATATGACACAATCATGCAAACAGTTTCCAATAATGCAGGCAAAACGTTTGTTACCTATGTCATTGATTTTAGCTATTCTAACTATTCGATCGGAACAGAAAATTGTATTGGCACTTGCATCTTCGGGAATTACTGCTACATTATTAGAAGGTGGTCGGATTGCACACTCTGCACTAAAATTGCCATTGAATGTACAGGTGATTGAAACTCAACATTGCAATATTTCGAGAAATTCTGCTCTGGCAAAAGTTCAGCGATTAACGTCAATTATTTTATGGGATGAGTGTACAACGGCGAATAAAAAATCACTAGAAGCATTTAATCGAACAATGGAAGATTTACGTGGTAATCAACAGTGTTATGATTCAAGATGAGGCAATGAATTATCCAATTGAATTTTAAAATTCATTGCAACTAGCTGGTATGCCACCACATTGCTTGAATCTGAAAGTTGGTTCTTTGATTATATTATTGCGAAATATTAATCCACCAAAACTGTGTAATGGCACCAGATTGGCAGTCAAAAAGTTATTGCAAAATTTGATTAAAGCTACTATCTTAACTGCTAAATCAAAAGGAGAAGTTTGTTTGATACCACGTATCCCTATGATTCCAACTGATATGCCATTTGAGTCCAAACGATTACAATATCCTGTGCGTTTATCATTTGCGATGTCCATCAACAAGGATCAAGGGCAAACACTTCACGTTTGTGGTGTGAATTTGGAGGAATCATGTTTTTCACATGGCCAACTTTATGTTGCCTGTTCCAAAGTCGGTACCCCCAGCCGTTTGTTTATTCATGCTCAAAATGGAAAAACAAAAAATATTGTTTATCCAAGTGTTTTGGATTAAGATTTAAAATAGCTAGCAATTAATAAAATATATTTTTGTTTGAATAAATGAATTTGATGTTGCAATTAATTTTTTTTTATTATTTCACTTTATACGTAGCGAAGCACGTACCGGGCCGCTAGTATATATATATAACATCTCTCCCTTTCCTTAAAAAGAATATAATTAAATTCATTTTTCATTTTTTTTTTCTCTTTACTAATATGTGCTGTCTATGGTTTAAGGGAATTGGAAGATCTATTATAGTTTAAGTCTTTGAAAATAAGGAGATAGCATAACTTGTTGTGATCACGGAAGAAAACGAAGGCAGAAACGCATAAATCGTCTGTGCACAGCTTCTAATCTAGTTATATGTACAGAGTAGTAAGGGCCCACACAATACAACCGTATTCAAGAATTGGTCAAGAGATGCAAAAAAAAAGCTTTATACTACGTTTTCACCAAAAGATAATCTGAGATTTAAGGCAAGAGATTTATGTGGTGTTTTCACCGCACTGAAAGATTAATAAGAAGATTAAATTTGACAGAATCTATCAAAATGCTAATGTTGTTTCAATTTTTCTTATAAAGTAGAAGCGAGAGAAAGAAAGTTTCATTTGTGTCAAACGATGAAAAATCATCGAGATAGCTTAGCACCATATGGATGTTAGGTCAGTTCGAACTTCGACCGATCGATCCTATGAAGATTTAGTAGAGATTTATTTCTAATCTACTAGATTTACGAAATAAATTTGTATGGTAGATCTTCGAGATTTAAAGAAGATTTATGGTAAATCCACTTAAATCCCGGATTTACTCTTGGTGAAAACGTAGTATTAGGACGCATGGATCTCAAAACTCATGCGAACAACATTAAATAAATCACAAATCACTGCCAGCTTTTTTATGACAAAATTAAAATGCTCATTAAATGTCAGCTTAGAATCCAAAATGATTTCAATACACGAAAATAAATGAATCATACATATAATTATGTGTAACTAGATGACGCGGTGAACTTCGTATCACCTTCATATTATTTTGAAAAATATGGTCAAAACTTAATACAAAATTATTATCTACATTAAATGCAACACAGTTATACACTTAATTAATTTAAGGCTTTCTGATGTACTATTTTTTTTTTTTGTTATTTTGCGGTGCGTAAATATATGAAAATGATGGTTTTCCGACTCGGAATCTCGCGACTTATAATTGCCCATCCGCGAAACAGGGAAACTCCAAGTTGAACCCGCAAACTTTTAAAGACTGACCTTGTCATCGTAAAGGCCAGACGGACGATAAATTGTAGATGGTACAAAATCGAATGGAAAATCCATTGGAATCATCGGTATACGCGGGATCAAGACATCATCCCCTTTGTATTTTCTCTTGATGATCTTGGTCTCGATGACGTTATTCATAAACTTTTTTACAGCCAGTTTCGTTCCATTGCACAGTCGAGGTTGATTAATGTCACGCAGAATCACAACTGATCCTACTTTTAATTATAAATTGTGAGGTGGTAGTTTAGGCAATTTAAAAACTCTGTGAGAAAATTGACTACATCATCCTGGTTTGTAACTGTTTCAAGTGATTTGTAAGAAAACAAGTCTCCGGTAAGAAAATTCTGAATGCTTGCATTAAGATCATCGACATCTTTGGTTTTGGTCGTCAATATTGGTCGTTCACTTAGCCAATTATGGTTTCAGAACTGTTGTTCTATTTCCGTAAAAACACGCTGAATAAGCTCCTTTTTGAATCGACGAAACGACAAAAATCTGTGAGGAGTGTAATTAATCCGATCGAGGTGTCAACTGTGACCTTACCATTTCTAATATCTAATAACTGCTTCGAAAACATAATCGCAGTTTGATCTTGTTGCAAAAATACTCGCATGTAAGTTGTTTATTGGGGTGTCTTTACATGCTGCCACAAATAAGATGATTTTAAACATGCATTTAGTTCGTCAGTAACAGTTGATCAGGGAATAATTGGCGAAATTCACCTGACAACAGTTGAGTGCCTAGAATGATCTCTTGTGGACCATCGTACATTCATCCCAAACGATCAATTTGCATATCTGTAGAATCTTCGCAATAGCGCTGTTTTTTGCGATGTTTCAAACTTGTGCTTCGTTGATTTGCATGTTGATTGGAAATTTGAAGGCTTAAGGTGCAGCTTCTAACCATGTTGTAGCTATTCCAGATGAATCCAATGCTGGGGCTACTTTATTTTGCGATCTGATCTTTGCCAACAGCAATGAAATTAGGAAAGTTTTTTCAGTCGCCCGGGGGCATCAAGGAAGTACATTTCACCAAATCCACTGTTCACAGCTTCCATCAAAGTATTGTACGCAATTCTTTGTTGGTCATTCAATTGCGGAACATTTGAACTAACTGTTTTGGCCAATACTTTAGTATCGTATTGTTGTTCTCTTTGCAATTCGTGGTTAAATGCATCGCGCCTAGAACGATTGATTGCTGTAATGCCCAAACGAGGGCTTCGAGATCTTGATATAAGCAAACCTCCATTTTCCAAAGATATATACTTCATTGCTGACAAAACCATAAGCTTTTCCATCGCTCATTCTCTTCTGGAATCTTCCCTAAAATATGGAAAACAGCATTTGTCTAGCATGTTTCTAAAAAATTGCGACCATTACTTCCCCTTCTCCTATCGACAAATTGCACTTACGACCCTTCTTTCTAAGATCATGTAATCGCTAATCAATCATCAGCTCAAGAAATATCTCGAAGATTGAAAACTTCTGAATGACCGGCAATGCGGTTTTCGCAGCAATCATTCAACGTGATATCTGATGGCATTTGTCTTGGAGAATGTAAGATTATTGCGCTTGATATTTCTAAGGCATTTGCTAGAGTTTGGCACCATGCTCTTTTACCGTAAATGCGTGCGTTTCTTATCTACCCTTCGGTTTCAAGCCTCGTCTTCACAAAATAAATGATGGTGTTCCCCAGGGCTCCGTTTTGTCTGCGACTCTCTTCCTCTCTTGTCTGAATCTTCTTATGCACTTCATTCTCATCTCGCTCTCAAATTCACGTCCATCTCCTTTGAAAGTGGAATTGCAACAGTATCGTATGATTTGCTCATTAAACTTCGGTCTTTACAGCATTGTTAAATGGGGTATAAAAAATCGTGCGCAGTTTAATTGAATGACACTTGCATCGTTAGAATGACCGCATTTTCGAGGCCGCCAAATTGCTGCTAATGCTTAAGATTTGTATAAAGATGTCAGAAAACTCGAGTATAACTCACATCTTTGGGCATGTGCAGCACAAAATTCTCTCCATCACTAATTGAATAGAATTCAAAACAGAGCGTTAAAACTGATAGGAAACAGAGCTATCATGGATTCATTTTCATCTCTTCAACACTTTTGGAATGTTTCATGTTTTTCCTTGTTTTATAGCTTCTTTCACAAGCAGTGCTCACTCAAAGAAGCCAGTTGCATTTCTCCCATTCATCAGTTCACCCATGAAACCCGTTTCACTAGGAATGCTCATCAGTCAGTAGTCAGATCCACCTAGAGCCTAATTTTCGTCATACCGTCAAATACAGATATTCGTTTTTTAGTCGCACAACACGATTATGGAATAACTTACCCGGCTTTTCCCTTGCTATTTCAATTTGCAAATATTCAAGACTAATATTCATCAATACCTCCTTTCTCCCTCTCCTAAATTTCTCCATCGCCGTTCTATGTTTAACATTATAAGGGTCTCTTAATAAACCCTTGAGCGCATATGAATTTTATAAAATAAAAATTATTAAAACAATTTTCGAAATTCGTTTTTAATGAAAGAAAATTTAAAATTAAACAATATGAAGGTACCTGAAACAGAACTTTTTTGTTTCGATAGTTTTTTTTTTTTAATTTTAAAAAAAGTTAAAAATTTACATACCAAAATGTTTTCATAAAATTGTTCTAAATATTTTGTAAATATATACAAATTTGTAATACATATCAAGAGGCTTTCTAAAATATAAGATTTCATTTTAAATTGTATCTAATTACAATTCAGCTGGCTATAAACTTAAATGAATAGTCATTAATAAACCTTTAATTCGAACAATGAATTTTTCGTAAGGCCAATGAAATTATTTCATTAATCAGAAGATTAATGAAAGTGGTTTCAGAGGCGAGGTAAACAGTGTATAAATTTACTTTCATTGAGGCAATGAAACAACTTATATTTTAAATAAAGCGTTTTATTGAGCCAACACAGGTTTTTGTTCATTCAACGAAAAGTTGTTTTAAGCAATTTCAAAACTTTATTAAAAATATTACATTTAGTGAAAAAACGAAGAATATAAAGTTTACTGTGCACACTTACCGGGAAAATTGATGCTTTAGTTTACTTGATTGACCACTTAAGGTCCAATTAATCTAACTGCGAAACTGGGTCTGAAAAAGAAAGTCCATAATAAAATGTTGTCTTTCATTCTAAAAAAAGTTAAATATTTTCCAAGGGACGGGCTTTCAATATGAATGAATACTAAAACCTTAACTTACTCCTTAAAAAAATGTATTTCTATCAACTACGAGTTCTTTAAAAAAAAAATTATGACTTAAATCTTCATCAGTTCATCAGAATTCTGACAAAATTATAAACTGTTTGATTTCCATAATTTAAATGCAACGTAGGATTAAAGTTCATTCAGTGAGGCTTCTCAGAAACCAAAACCATAAAACATAATCTCAGTATTATTATATTTAATTGTACTTAGATCGCAAAAGTCCTACATTACAAGTTTGCATTTTTTAAAAAAACAAATCAAACCTGCCAACAAAAAATAAGGACCAATAATCCGTCGGGTGTAAATTGCACAGCGAATTGTTGTGTGCAAAGGGTTTTTATGGCGTCATTATGGGTTATTTTGGCATCAGTATAACATGTTTTATTAATTAACATCAAAATTTACTTCCTCAGTAAAAAAAAAATCTTTCCAAGCGGTCGTCATGTTCAAAAACGTTCCAGTATTGTTCTCGCTAAGGTTCTTTTTTTAAAATATCGTTCTTTATTCAATTTTTTAATTCAAAACAGTCTGAAATATTTCTTATCAATTTACGCAGATTATGCATAGCTTTTTGTTGTTTTTAAGCCACATATTCTGGTATTGATTTTTGGCGTTGATGGTCCCGGGGTAGTTTCCTTTATCCTCGTCCTTTTTCATTACAATTTCTGAACGCACGACCAAAATACTCCCGGAGTATTTTCTTAAATAGTTATCTCTTCTCTTTGAACCTTCTGAACCCACGAGTAGATAAGTTGAGTTATGGGTCCATCACTTACTTTTACGCTTTAAGTATTACTCATTCACGAATGCGCTCATTAATTAGATTACGATTAGATTAGATTACGATTTAATTTGAAACATTTTGGTGTTGAACTTAAGACTAGGCAAAAGAACATTTTAAAGTTAAACTTCATACTATGGAACTAAATTTATGAATTTATGTACAGATAATCAGAAACAAATCAGGGATACTCAGAATATTTAAGACTGCCATTTACAAACTCTCGGAAAAACTCAAAAACTAAATACAAATTGATTCTCAAAAAATCCTCAGCAATCAGAAATTTCAACACACCGAATCCAAAACAACACGAAATACAACTTAATTTTGTTAACTTCATTTATATCGCTTAAACCCTTGAAAAATCAAACCAAAAAAAATGCTAGCCAAATCATATTATATTCAAATTCCCATCTTTCATGCATTATCCTTATGTAAGTAACTGGATTCAATAAATTTGATAAATTCAAAAATAAAAGAAAATACAAAAATTAAATCTCTTAAAAACCTTAAACTGTCAAGGTAAGTCAAAATTATATGATCCTTCTTTAATGCGGAGAATAATAATGACATTTATCTAGATAAATCCTTCTGTAATGAATCCTATCTAAATTATCTCAAAAGCTTTCAATTCAAAATACAAAATAATATCTCTCAATTGAATGATTATAATTGGCATATTAGCATGATAGAGTCCTCTTATATACATACATGTTGCACTTCAATTTTGTTAAAAGATATTATTAAATTTATGCATTGTCAAGTTGGAATAGAAATATCGACCAATTATATATTTGAGTACATATCTTCATCAGAACGCTTTAATAATTTGTTCCTTGCTTAATCTAATAATGGTCCCTTAAGCTTTTATCACACGTCTTGTAAATAAAAAATATATGTATACCTACATTTTGGCAGACTTCAACACAGCTTTTTTTAATGTCATTTTAACCTACTTCCATAATATATTGTATCTAACTCCGCTGAGAATTGTATTCTATTTAACGAAACACTGTAACAAGGTTGCCAACCAGAATTTTTATTTCGACTTTAGGTTCTTGGTTCTTATAGGAATGTCATGAAACAATGGATAAGAAGTTTTTCGCCAATAATACCAAGAGGCGGGTTTTAAATCTGCAAACAATTTGAATCGGACAAACATACTACACTTCACTTCAGTTTTTCCTCAAAACTCGTAAATTCCATTGAAGAATTCTAAATAACAAGTTCATTTTTTGGTCTGGTAGTATTTTTGATTAGTCTGAAATCTTAATGGCCGTTAAATTTAAGGAAATGAACGAAATTTAAATTGTTGTCTACTAAATATTGGAAATCGGCTTTTAACATGTTCAGAATAATTTGCTTTTATTTCTTTAATAAAAAAAAAATAAAAACCTGGAAAGCACGCTTCGAGGCAAAACAAAACTCGCCTCAAAATCAAATTGAAATTGAATTACTCGCCCTGTTTTTTTGTTGTTCCTCAAACATTAAACGAAAATGTTCTATTTTATTATTCTCAGGGATATTGTTAAATCTGTGTGCAATACAAACGATTCGTTGACGTGTAAGGGAATTGCTTTTTTATTTATTTAGGATTTTAAGGATTTCAAAGTGCCAACTGTTTACATAATACGAGTATCCTTGTTCTCAGTTAGGAAATAAAAATACTAGAATTTTTTTTTTTTTATTTTTAAAGAATCTTTTGCATAGGAGTGAGTCGTTTTTCCTTTTGCCAAAATTCTCTGTTATCACAGATTTTTTAAATCTAATATAAAATTGTTTCCTTAAGTTATATGTACATATTTTTTATTTCCATTCTGCTACCTGAAATTCTATATTTTTGTAATAATTTGTTTAAAAAATTCTAAAATTCCCAATTTCGGGTCTATAAAAATATTATATAACCAATTACGTACTACAGATACTTAATATTGTACGTAGGGCAAACAAAAGTTCCTTTTTAAAAAAGCAATAAAATTAATAAATTTTTTTTATGTATTATGGCTTTATTAGTAAGAGTTAACATTCTCACAGAGGGGTGAAGGCGGAAAAAACTTGATCTTCCGAATGTGCTGATTGTATCTGGATACAATAAGGATTTGGGCCTAAACTTAAGTCTCAACACCTATATAGACGCCCAATGTCAAAATATTTTAAATTGAGTCAGAATTTGATTTAACTTTCCTAGGGTGTTACGTCAATTCAGAGTGAACTAAAACTTTTATTGTTTTTTTTTTTGTTGCTTATTTAGGATCCTTAATAATACAATATAGCCATCAAATTCAGCAAAAACAAAATTTTGTGAATCACGACAAAACAATATAAGAATCAGTCCACAGTAATGGGTATTTGTAGTCATTTCAAAAAAGTATCACTTTCCTATGGTCTGAGATAGGTATTTTCAAAATTTAGACACGTCAAAGTTTACATTCAAACAAAAACAAAAAAAAAAACATGCAAATCCGCACAGTGAGCCAAATTAATGTTACGAAATCTTGCAAAAAAAAATAAATTTTGTTCACTTTTCTTTTATAAAAAGAAATATTTGTATATATTGTATTTCTATTTGTATAAGTTTTATTCAATAATTAAGAAAAATTAACAATAATTACATATAGCTAGCAATATATGATAAAAAATATTGAATCAATTAGTGACGTATTTTATTCTTTCAAAAAATAAAATGGAGTTAAATGCCTCATCGTCATCATAAAGTGTAAAGTGGGCAAAATTATATAATTTTTTTAATAAATTAGAACTACATAATACCTTAATATAACTTTAACTTTTTACTTGCGCGTTATAGGTACTCTAAGGCAAGTTATGGATTTGTAAAGAAAAATAGAACTCGAGATTTTGATCAAAGTTGACATTACAATGACAGCGAAGAACAAAAAGTGGGTCTCGCAATTCTGTCTGCCTGTCTGTCTATCTGTCTCTTTCTCTGTTCGACTACAGCTGAACGGCTCGGCCGATTTTCTTCAAAGTTTGTAGATATCATTTTTAATTTTTTTTTCCCACACTTTTTTTTTCTTTTTTTTTTAAGACTAAAAATAACGGTACCTGTCATACGAATTTTTTTCGAAATTTTGTTAATATTTTTTTTTTCAAAAACTATTCGACAGATTTAAAAAAAAAAAAGATACAAAAAAATTTTATTTAGTTAAAGTTATGTACTAGTTGAAAAAAAATTTCTGAAAAATGGTTATTGATGGTACCTCCCATGGAACTACATGGATACTACTAGGAAAGTATGGCCTTGCTTCAACAAGCAGAGGACGGACAAAATTATGCAATTTAGTAAGAAGTCCTTCGCTCTCTTACGAGCATAATCACTGGACATAATTTACTGAAATATCATAAATTCAAAATGAAACTCAGTACAGATGCCCTATGCAGAGGATGTGGTGATAAAAAGGTACATGAAGACACATCACACTTTCTTTGTCATTGCCTTCACTATGCCACTAGAGAAGAAAATAGCTTGGTAGTTACTTCTTTGACAATCTAGAAGATCTTTCCAATATTTCAGGAAATCACATATTGAACTTGGTCAATGCCTCAAAATGGCTTGACTGATTAACAGAATACATAGATTTTTATCAGAAAAGAGTGATTACACTTACAGGTAACACAATGGATCTATAACGTTGATCTAAGTGTGACGGTAGCGACATCAACTATTGTCAGCCCAATAACCTAACCTAACTTAGACCAACACTACGCTCCATCTTGTGATGTACTTTGTTGTCAATCTTGATTTTATCGAAGGCTTGAGCTCCGTAGCTGGTTTACTATTTGCAGCGGGTACTGGATACGATCCTCGTATAGTAGTTCTGCAACTGGCTTCTTCAGGAGTTCCGGCTGGTCTCGATTTTGACGGTCCACGCTCTCTTTCAGCGGCTTACGGTATCAACAGCTTTCACTGGTTGTCAACGGCTTTCGTCGGCTATCAACGGTTTTACCCGGCTATCAACGGTTTTACCCGGCTATCAACGGCTTACGCCGGCTATCAACGGTTTTACCCGGCTATCAACAGCTTTCGCTGGCTATCAACGGTTTTCACCGGCTTTATATTCTTTTCTTTTCAAGGGCTCCTTACCTCTGGTGGGGGGTAGCTAATGAATAAATTACCTTCTTCTACTGGAGCTGGCGGAGTCCTGTCCTCGTTGGGTACCTGATGATGACTGATTTTCAGTGGCTCGCATGACTCTTATTTATATTGCTTTCTCGTGAGCTTTATGGCTTTAAAGTTTATTTTCCTTTAGAAATCAATGACGCGAGCGACGTCATCCTATATCTCCTATTGTTATGCGGGGAAGCTTCTGCAACATATATTATAGTTTGATATTCACCACCAAAGTTGTCGTGCTGCTGTCCTCAGTGCAGGCCCTGCTAGTTGTCGATCTTTTGTGTGTGCAAATTCACCACACTGGTTTGCTTTGGTTGGTTCCTTTGAGTGGCGTGGGGAAAATGTTATCAACTGATAAGAGGATTTCTTATTCAGTTGTTGTTCACACTTCGTGGTGTACGCATGGTACGGGAGCATGCGGCTGGTTGGGTAAGTATTTTTAGTATATATGTACTTCGGAAACAGGTGCGTAGGTACGGAGGGGGTGAAGGTAGAGAAGAGTAAGTTCTCATGTTAGCATGCGGTCAGCTATGTTCTGTATCGACAGGCGCGTAGTTCGGGGGGAGGCGGGGTTAATTTGTAAAGATAGTTGTATCGAAGTCTTTGTTTGAAGATGAGATATAAAGTATATATCTATCGGTTAGATTCATAAAAGCCTAGTTTTTCCTAAAGATGTAGTTGGACCACACCCCCATGACCAAATCCTGGATCCGCCGTTGATTTTAATGGTAGTTATATGCAAATTATGAAAACAATTTTCAACTTTAAGAGTTACTTGCCACATTTAAGACAAATGATAACTTGCACTCGTGTTTCTGTTCTCTCTGGATTGATATCAAAAACATACACCTAAAGGATTACCTATACCATTTAATTTTGTATATTACCGAATATTATGGTAATCTTTTTTTTTCCTGAAACTTACATAAGCCCTTACATAATTTAACGTCAAATGAAATTACCTAGTCAAAGACTGGACTTGTTATGAATTTGAAATTGGTATTTCCCGCAATTTTATATTTCTATTAATTACTATCCTTTGTGGTGTATTGCAATTATACAACATTCATTGGTCCTTCCTTCTTTCAAAAAGTCTTCGCCTTTTTTAATGAGCAATAATTATCAAAATAAAACTAATCAAAAACAAATCAAACACGAGTTAATATTCAAATTAGCTTTTCTTATGACACAAGTCCACCCACTCTTTTACCTTTTTTTTACATAATAATTATGTGTATGTTTCCATTTTCGTCAAACTCAACTTTTTTCCGATGAAAAAAAATCCAAACCATTTTTAATTAAATTTCTTTTCTCGCCTGGACGGAAACGGAAACCGCAAAATGTATACCTACTCAGTTTCTTATTATTTGCTTGACCTGAAAACCTATCTGTGCCACAAAAAACAAAAAAAACTTTATTTTGAAATTTACCTCTGTTTCGGAGAGCGAGAGTAGCACCCCATCCTAAATTAATTCCCTATCCTTTGTTTATATTTTTTCATCCTGCGCTATTAAGTCTTTCATAGCTCGAACATAAAAAAAAATAAATAAAAACTTTTCCTTAAAACAATGAATTTACCTGTGATAGCCATTGTCCCGGTTTTGGAGTGAAAAACAATGGCATGCCTGCCATGCTAGTCCCAAAATATTGTGGCGGCCATCAAAGTCCTCGTCATCAGCGCCATGAAACAATTCCGCACACTAACCAACACCAACACACTCATAACAACCGGATGTTAGCCCATTGTAATCCTTATGATCCAAAAAATTGTTATGAACTCGAGGAGCTGAGCTGGAGAGGTGCAACCTTTTCATCATCCATACGGGGGTGGGTGTGTTGTCGATGGTACTCGTACACTTGAGCCTACTCAACCGAGAACGACACAAGACCACCACCCCCAGCCTTGCTTCTTTCAATTGCAGCATTCAGCATTCCGCATGTCACGTAAGGTTCTTTGTTTTGAATCGATTGTGTTTGGGAAACGGATTTTGATTCGGCATTTACATTCCACAACGGAAGGATGCAGCTTGTGAAATTTTTCACAACGCATCCGGGCGCGTTGATTTTTCTCCTCACTTCCGGTTCGACGCGCGACTAATTTTAAATAATTCGGCCGTGCCACTTGTCAGTTGCACGGATTCTATAGTTTGCGGTTTAATTTTAACCTTTTCGAATAAAAACAAGGCTTATACTCAGATCTATACATATTGTGCATGTGAAATTTAAATAACTGCATTTTTTTAAATCCTGTTTAACTTTTTGTTTGATATTTTAACTAATTGCAATTTCGTGTTTGTGCTTAATTTTGTTCGCGCGCATTCTTTCGCTCAGTTAAGTTTGAACTTGCTTGCATAAAAAACACCGTTGCTCTGACTCGGTTAGTTAATTTGAATAAAAAAAAGCTTTTTTCTTTTTTTTTCTAATTTAAAAATATCAACACAAAGAATTTCTATATTTATTTAAAAATTTTGTTCTCTCGTATTTTTATTATAGACTGTGGTCGTCAGGATGTCGGTCACGATATCAAGGCTCTGTTGGTCGGTTAAAGTTTTTAAAGCGGCCATTTTGTATTATAGGTAAGTTTTGATTTTGTGTTGGATTTTGGTATTTTCTCTGTTTAACAGGAAATTTAATATGTTTTACAGATGTAGTTACAATAGCAGCATCACTAGTAGTATTAGGTATGGGAACATCCGGTCAAGTGTTTGCAACAAGTGCGTTACGTGGCCTTAGATTTTTCCAAATTTTAAGAATGGTTCGAATGGATCGACGTGGTGGCACGTGGAAATTACTGGGAAGTGTCGTCTATGCGCATAGACAAGTGAGTATTTTAAAAAGAATTAGTTATTATTTGAAGCAGAATCTTTTGATCATAAAAGGTATGTTTAATACCAAGACAGAGTATTAAACAGAATAAAATGTAATAAAGTTTTTTTCTTGTTTTAAATATTTTTTTGCAAAATTTATTTTAAAAAAAAGTGTGAGTCCCGGGACTCACGGTTACGATGTGAAAACATCAACGTTCGTCCGAGTGCCAAATTTTTGTTATCGAACGTTCCCAATATAGCCACAATAATGCAATCATAGTGTCAACATTGTTTTTTTTTTTAAATATTAAAAACATTTTCTGATCATTTTAGTAGAATTTAAATTTTCTTATATGCACTTTGACAGATCTTTCGACTGAAATTTACACAAAATTATTAAGTTTCAAAGTAAAGGAACGAACTTATTTATGCCCGAAGTTAAATATTGTTAGAAAAAGAACGTAAAGTTTGTTAGACTTATGTTTAAACAGGGATATTATTTGATACAACATTGAGTTGTTCCACCGTTATTCAAACAGAGATGTTATCTGATACGCAATACTACAGCTATTTGTTCGGAACACTAATAGGGGCGTTCACATTCTCAAATGTGTTTGAAAAGCATGGCATGACATTCGTCAAACATTCTGTTAAACATCACTTCTCATTAGAATTTAGACCATTGCGAACCAACTATGAGCATAGATGAAAATTTAAATGAGGAAATTTACTTGATTTTTAAATTTCAAGTCTGCAGAAAACTTATATTACAACCCGATTCTCCCCAAAGTCACTGATGCCTCACAAGTCACAAGAAGAGGTGAAATTGATTTTGTGACTTTTTCGAATTCTGCCGCTCAGTCACAACTTGTGAGAGTCACAAAAACAATCGAAACTGTGATCTCCTTCAGAGCAGGTCACAACTCATAAATTTTCAATGCTTCTTCATCAATTTTATAAGAAAATTTTCTAGATTTGTGAATAATTGTGAGTACACAAAACTGGAATTGAACTTTGTTCTAGTGAATATTATTGCTGATATTTCCCACGAAAATGAAAAGTAAAATTTTTAGATAAACAAAAATTTTTTTAAGAAACTAATCGTATCAAGAAGTTTGCAGCACCAACGGCTTTTAAAAACCTTGAGAGATACAAATGATCCATTCGCTCTCCAAAACAATACATACATTTATAAAGTAATTTCTTCGTTTGAATAATCAGCTATTCAAATAATGACACTTGAAAATCTCACCATGCTGTGGTGAGTTTCGTTGTGAGTTTTCTTGTGACGATTCGGGGGAGAATACCAAAATGTTATCGAATCACAACAATCCTCACAACGAATAGTCACAAGAGCTTGTGACTTGTGACTCCTCACAAGGGGGAGAATCGGGCTGTTAATCTAATAAAATCCACCTGAATTACCGCTATTAATTAAAAAAATTAACTTTGATATATTCTTATACAATGTGCACAGCTCGAAAACTTTATAGAAAATTAAATTTGCCTCAGGCTTGACAAGCATGCGTTCACATTCTAAAACATACTTGTCATGCTACCAAAACGTCAAAATATATTGACATTCATCCAGCATGCTTGACAAGCCGCTGAATGTAACGTTAATATTATCAAAATCAAGCCAATCATTCCGTACTTGTCAAATATATTTGAGAATATGATACTTCAGTTTGACTCTTGGAGCTTGATTACATGATTCTTTTTTACTGGCGACTTATAGGTACTATAAGCCAAGTTATGCATTCGTAAAAAAAATCTAACTCGAGATTTTGATCAAAGTTGACATTACGATGATAGCGAAGACCAAAAAAGTGGGTCTCGCAATTCTGTCTGTCTGTCTCTCTGTTCGACTACAGCTAAACGGCTCGGCCGATTTTCTTCAAACTTGGTTGATATGGGTTTTAATTTTTGCCCCCGGATGTTTATTTTTTTTGTTTTAAGACCAAAAATAACGGTACCTGCAATACGTTTTTTTTTTCGAAATTTTATAAATATTTTTTTTTTCTCAAAAACTGTCCCACAGATTTTTAAAATAAATTCAAAAAATTTCATTTAGTTAAATTTCCAAAAAAATATTGTTTTTGGTACCCTCTTGGAACCATTTTTTTTATTTTTGATTTTCTTAAAAAGGATACAACCGATTTTGATCATTTTTGTATGTTAGGGCTCCCCAGTGGTTTCAATATTATTAATATTATTGTGTTCAAATTTTCCAAAATTTTTTTTTTTGGATTTTTAAAAAAAAATTCAAATTTATTTTTGAAAACTCAATATTTCGAAAACCCAATGCTCGATTTTTTGAAAACTTGAAAAATAAAAGTTTCTTAAAATAGTCTACAAGATATGAGAAAATAAAATTTATTTTACCTAAAAATAACGGTACTCTCCATACAAATGTTAAAAAATGGTTTTCGAAAATCGTATTTTGCTCGAAAACGGTTCCGAGAATTTTGCTTAAATTTTTGTTCTTTCGATTAATTCTTAAGATCTATAATTTAGTAAGAAAAATTTGAAATATTACTGACTGTACCTACCATAGAACGATTTTTTAAAAATTTGAATTTCTCATTATCGACATAATGTATTTTAATGAAATTTCTTATAGAAAAGCTTCTAAAAAGTTTAAAAAACATTGTATTTCAAAACTTTAAGACAAATATTTTTTTCTTTAATTTTGAAAAAAAAAATCTATTTTTTTTTTTTGGAAAATTTAATACATACATATTTCGAAAACGGCTCAATATTTTTTTTTTGTAAATTTAATTTTTATTCAAACAATAATAAGAACTTTAAATTGGAGTACCAAATTTTTTTCTTAAAAATATTTTAAATTTTTGTTTATATAAAAGCTTATTTTTTTAAGAAATTTTT
The DNA here is from genome assembly GCA_963931855.1 of Philhelius festivus. Classification (NCBI taxonomy): domain Eukaryota; kingdom Metazoa; phylum Arthropoda; class Insecta; order Diptera; family Syrphidae; genus Philhelius; species Philhelius festivus. The sequence continues at coordinate 239,516,381 of OZ007554.1, forward strand.
AAAATAAGTCTCGGCATCCGAGAATAACTTAGTGTTAGAAGAGTTCTCCAAGTTTTTAGCAACATTTCTCAAATAAGCAATTTTCTTACTTGAACACATTTTTACTTGCGATATAAGTAGTTACTCTTAAGGGCAAATTCTGCATTCGGAAAACAAATCGAACTCAAGATTTTGATCAAAGTTGAATTACGATGACAGCAAAGACGAAAACAGTAGTTCCGACAATTCCGTCTGTCTGTCTGTATGTTTCTATATCTATGCCTTGATCTACAGCCTAAACTACTTGTGAAAAACAGTTTTTGGAAAAAATGTTACTAACGGTATCTGTCATAGAACAGTTTTTTTTGATTTTCGACTTTCTCATCAACGACTCTAACGATTCTTACCAATTTTTTTTAAGCAGGAGTCCCCTTTAGTTTAAAATAATTATGGTATATACAAATATTGGAAAAAATATTTGTTGGGTTTTTTGAAAATCAATATCTTGAAAACGTGTGAACGATTACTTTTTGGAATTATTTCCTATAATCTACACTACAAAATACTTAAAATGTGCATCAAAATTTTTTTCTTGAAAAATTTTAAGGAAATTTTCTTATATAAAAAACTAATTTAATAATAAAATGATTTTTAAACTTTTTTTGAATAAATTCATATATTTTCTATGCATATCTCATTAAATCCATGTTTTATATTTCTTTATACATAATTTTTCAATTCAAAAGTAATTTTACGTAAGAACAAGTACGTGCGATCCAGTCGTGCATTTTATTTTTATATCGGTTAATTTTGTTCGAAGATAGGAATTTTTGAAAAAAACAAGATAATATCGTCGTTTTATTCAAGTGAAAATGTAAAAGTGGTAGTTAGTAGAAAAGTTCGAAAAACGTCTCTGTAAATTTTGTGATGTATTAAAAATAAAAAAAAATCTATAGATTCACAAAATATGTATATTCACTTGCGTTATAGGAAAAATGTACATATATATGCATGTAACGTGTGTTTTATTAAGAGGCGCATAACATAAAATTGGCAACACTGTGTCAGCGCATTTGAAAGTTCTCAGTAGTTTCAAGTCTAATTTGATTTGGAAATTTATCATGAATAGACTCACGAAAGAGCAACGTTTGCACTTTCTAAAAGTTTATATTGAAAAAACAGGGTTCAATTAGAGAAACGCATTATTCGCGTTTTATGTTACTCATAATCAAAAGATCAGAGCAGTTTATATGAGAAACTATGGATCGGTTTCGCAATAAATTTACTCCAAACGAGAATATGATTCCCATAAGACGTCGTCGCGGTCTATGTTCATGAACTTTCATCTCCAGGGTCAGTGTGATCTTGTACGGATGTAAGCTAAACGAGCTTCGCCAAGTTAACGTCTGCGAAAGGCCGAGCTGAGTTCTTGTGAGAAATCGAGTGTATATGGCTGTACGGACAACAATGCCGATAGTGCGTCCTTTTGACGTACCAATGTTGGCTGATTTCTAATTGACCGTAGTCTCAAATTTGGCCAAACCAAATGTTGTAGAGTCGACTGTGAAGGCCACCACGTCTACCGTAAAATGAACGCAATGAACGAAACCTTTGCATTAATGATCACTCATTTTGATATTAAAGGTTGATCATTTGGACCTGTTGTTCATTTGTGTAACTTGCCATTGTGATTTGGCATCAGTAACTGAATAGTAAACAACAGGGGCCAAATTACCGCTTCAGTGACCGAGTGAGTGAATCTCATCAGTGATCAAATGAAAATTTCAAATGAGTGTAATCGATTGCTCGATGACGTAAGCGGTAATGCCAGACTCACATAATTCAGTCACGTATTACTTGAAAACTGATGCGGTAATTTGGCCCCAGACAATTGAAAAACTCTTTATGAAAGTATTTATGTTTCAAGGGAGGGAATATTTTGGGGTAGGTCAGAAATTAAGCTATTCGTTAAAACCATGAAAAAAAATTTGTATTCATGAAATTTGCCAAAAATAGAATATCTACTTGGCATGCTAACTCAGAATCAAAAGATTCTATAAATCAAGTTCAGACCGAGAATAAAATTTGTATTGCTTTGAGCGTTATTGGCAATTTTTAAAATCAATTGAAGAGAATGTCTATAAAACTCTAATTTCCAAGTTGAACTGGACGGAAAAGATAACCATAATTTTCTTGTATGCTTTTTATAATGTCTTGTTTTTAAATGTCAAATTCTCGAATTCGATCCTTTTTACAATGGCATACTAGTGGCTTCAATCCAAACTCGCACATCTTCGAAATTACAGCCACTATGTTGCATAGTTAAAAGAATCAATTAAAAGTATTAAAGAATTATAAAAAAAAACTGCAATTCCTAATCGAAATTGGGACAGTTGGCAACATTGTTTGAGATTTTCATGATTTGACATTTAATTCACTAACAACTTCCCTTCACGAATTATTTGGATTGTTTTAGTGGATCTTCTAGCCAGTTGAGCTTTATGTTATGGTTACTTAATAGCTTAAGTTCAATTGTAGTAAATAAAGGCACTTAGCCAACTCTAAGAAGTCAAACTATTTTCGAGATTAGAAGAATAATTGTCAAACATTCGCAAGATGTAGCGATATGTAGGCGATAAGGGACGTGCATCGTACAGTTCACTTCATACAACCAACCAGATTGAAATAAAAAAAATAAAAAGTACACACAATTAAATTTTCAAATAGAAGGATCAACGGAAAATTCATACTTTCTGGAAAGTTTTGCTAAAATTGCGAAGAAAGAAATGGGAAAAGATGCTACTCCATCTACCATTAGGAATATTCTTCGGAGGGTTCGGAATTGAATGGAAGGAGAACTTGGAGAAATCCGCTATTAAGCAAAAAACCAAAATGAAAATACTCTAGTCAGCAAGTTTCATCTTGAAAAATAAATTTTATTTATTTACATTCGAAAACAAATTCGAAAGTTTTGGTCCTGAAAGCAAACCATATGCGTAGAGAAGAAGTAATTTAGAGCTCTTTTTATAAAATAAAAAAAAACCTACTGTTAAACAGGGCAGTGGATACACGTACACAATGGTTTGTGTATCCTTTTCTGCCTAAGGACTGAGTGCGTTACATACTTCAGAAGGTATAATAAACCAACTTCTTCAGATGGATATATATTAAAGCTAAATTTGTCGTTATATTCAGAAAGTTTCGTCTTACTAATCTCTGTAAATTTTTACCAATTTTTACCAATAGTGATTTTAAAAACAAAGCTGGTTTTGTAAAACATAGTTGTATGGAAAATATGATGTAACCTTTTGAGCTTTGTTTTTAAGATCATTATTTTGGTAAAAATTTACAGTGTCCCCCCTTAGTAGGAAGTTCATTCTAAAATTCCGACAAGTGCCCTATCTCAACAAAAATATAAGAAAACATTTAATTTCTAAAACAAAACTGACTTGCAAAATCCAATAAAATTTAATATACATTTTGTGCACAAATAATTCAATCATGGCGTTATAAGTTATAGAGTTCTAGAGATTCCACTCAAAAGTATTGCATTTCTAAAAAGCTAACAACTTCAAGTGGTTTTCCTGACTTTGGATTGAGTAAGTTGTCCTAGTTTTATCTGGATCCACTGCAACTAGCGATATTCAAACACATATGTGAATATGTCAATTTATAAAGGGTGTTTTTTTAAGAGGCGGATAACGATTCTGTGCGCAGTTTACAACGACGCAACGCCTGCTGACTGGGCTTCAGTGCGTTTGGAATAGGGCCGATATTTTGACCGAAAAATCATCTTTAGCGACGATGCGCATTTCTGAATGAATGTCTGTGTTAACAAGCAAAAATTGCCCTTTACGGGACGACACCAACCCACACGAGGTGTTCATTTTGTGTCGATGGATTCTCAACAAGTAACCATTTGCTATGGATTTTGGGCCGTTGGCGCCATATTGGTCCGTACTTTTTCAAAAAAAAAAGTTGATGAGGCGGTCACCGTCAATGGTGAGCTCTGCTCTACAGAACGATGATAACCAATTTCTTATAACCCAAATTAACCACATGGACCTAGATTATATGTGGTTTAGGCAGGACAGCGCTACGTGCTTCACGGCGGACGCCACGACTGACATTCTACAAGAGCGATCGTTCACCAATAACTGCTACAGCATTGCTTATGGTATCCTCAAAGAAATAGGTAACAATGACGCCGTTGGCTCACATACCGCACCATACAGTTACTCTAATAGGGTACAGTGCTCTTTGGTGTATCAATCGATGGTTTTCAGTGCTTCGAAAGTGGCTATTCTGCTTATAAGCAAATCAGGCTAAGTCAAAATGTGCTTCGTCGCTCGTAATAATTTTTTGACAAAGTGACGGTTGTCTATAGCGATTTGTTAAACTCGTGCACTCCAATTTCGCCGACGCCCGTTGATGACCATTTCCATGGTTCATTTGAGAGTGGTAGAGGCTGCCGACCACAGAGACAGCCTCTACCACTCTCAAATTCCAACTTAAAAATTTCATTCACTAAAAATTTCCAACCATATAAAATCGACCTGGAACATAAAACGCACCCTGTTTATACTTTGAAATATTTTTCAAATGCAATTGAGGATCTTAAAAACGTTTTTAAACCTCGGGATAAGCAATTTTTTAAGTATAGGATTGAGCACTGAATAAAACTGAACAAAAGTTGAATCAATAAGACAAATAAAGGTAGCTTTGGGTGCAATAATTTAATGACGAATTAGCATAATGGTTAGTGCGTTGGAATGTCATGCAGAATGTCCTGGCCTCTTGCGAGGAATTGACAAAGTTCAGTATGCTAAGGCTCTCTTTGAGTCATGTTGGCCTCTTATTTTATTTTGTATTCATTCATTTTATATGAATTTTGCATGAAACCATATCTATCCCTAGTTAAAGTATCTAATACAAAGTAAAAATCACGTTAACATGAAGCCAACTCTGTTCGAAACTCACGTTTAAACTAAAGACTCTGGTTGCTTTCACTTTGCACTTTAAGAAATTTTCTAAATTCTGAAAATTTTAAGTACGTATGTACATATTTACAAACAATGAAGACGGTCGGAGAAAAAATAATAAACAAAAGAATCCATGTGTGTAATCTTCTCATTTTGATCCGTAATCCCTGCGAAACACTTGCCGTCGTCGTTGGTAGACTCATAGTCTGCAATCATTTCATTTAGATTTTGTCAACAAATGAAAATAACAGAGAATCGTTATTTCTCGTGTTTAGATAGTTTTGTGTTTACAAAATAAACAAAACCAAGGGCGACAGTGACAGCGACAGCGACGACAGGATATTTTCGACAATAATTTTAATCAAATAAAAAATCCTATCCCTGTGCTCGCATATAACAGTGCCGGACTGATTGAATTAAAAGCAGACAAAGTGTCTTTTGGTAAAGTCTTTGGGGGCCCGTAGGGAGTTATATTTATGGGTTGGGTACGATATCCCGCTTTTTATAATACCGTTTTTTTTAAATCCCGTTTTTTATAATTCTGTTTCTTATAATACCGATTTTTTAAAATCCCGTCTCTTATAATCCCGTTTTTTGTAATTCTTATTACGACGTATAAACAGTGCCCCTGCTTGGGCACATCTGGAAATCAGGAAAATAACCAACATAAAATCAATAAGTTTTAGCTACGTATTCTAAAAAACGTAATAAGCGGTATTTTAAAAAGCGGGATTATAATAGAATGGGATTTTAAATAAACGGGATTTTAAAAAGCCGTATTTAAAAAAAAAAAAAACGGTGTTATAATGAACGGTATTTTAAAACTTTTTTTGCGGGATTTTTGAAAAACGGGATTGAAAACAGCGGGATTCCGTTACGCTCCCATATTTATTTCATAATCCAAACATTAAAAAATATCAAATAAGATGAACTTTTAAAAAAGACTTTTAAAGAATTTTTATTTACTCTTTGTCTTTAAATTGTGTCACTAACACAGGAATACATACATATGTATGTACATGGTTCCATTAAGGTTCTAGTCGCCTTAAGAAGTTTTGTGACTTAATAGGGTCCTGTTCAAAGCAGTGAACCGAATCTATTCCAAATTTAAAGATACCATCGTAATACAGTTCGTTTTGTTCTTTTTCGCCCTGAAACGCAAAAGTATATATCTAGCCAACGAAAGTTCTAACATTATTTTTATTTCTTCATTTTCAGGAACTGATAACAACTATGTACATAGGATTCTTAGGCCTTATATTTGCATCTTTTCTCGTTTATCTCATGGAAAAAGATGTCAATGAAAAATTTAGTAATTTCGCTCAGGCTCTCTGGTGGGGTGTGGTAAGTTTTTTTTTCATATTCTCTTACATACATATATATGAATTCAACAGAGATATACAACTCTACCTACATATGTATATGAACATACTCGTAATTGCTTTTAAAAATTATTCCTTTTTTTGTCTTTGTTTAGATAACTCTATGTACGGTAGGGTACGGCGATATGGTGCCCGAAACGTGGCAAGGCAAACTAATAGCATCGTTTTGTGCCCTACTAGGTATTTCATTTTTTGCACTTCCGGCGGTAAGTAAACTTTATTTTATTAGTTTGAATTTTAGTTTTTTTTTTTTTAATTTTTATATTTACATTTTTTGAATCCTTTTTGTTTTACATAAAAGGAGCTTTATTTAGTTTCTCTCTAATGAAATAAACTAATTTAAGTTTGACGTTGGGAAGAATGAAAGTTGCTAGAGAAAGTGTATGTTCATGACGGTAGCGGCGGGGATGAAACTTATAACATTTTTCAATGAAAGGCATACATGGCGTATGAGTGATTTTTTTTTTTAATTTTTGCAATTTAAAACTGGTGTTAATTTTCTATTGACACGTTAACTTAGGTAGTTAAATTATAAAATTTAAAAAAAACGTTTGCATGTATGTTTGTACATAAATTCACAGTTCCGAGCATTTTAGTTCGCCATTCTAAAAAGAAAAATCTCACTTTAGCAAATTAGAAAAGAATATGCAGTGAAGGTAAACGCTAAAAGAATATTTATAAAAAAGGTTGGTTTTTTAGCTTAAAAAAATAATTTCAACATTTCACGAAACGTATAACAGTTGGGCTTAATCACACAAGATGAAACACACTCAAGACTTTTTAATAAATAAATGTGGTGGTGCAACATCTCGAAGAGAACCAATACCTACTGACTTACATCTCTGATCCATTCCTGTATGCGCGCTACTAGGAATGGAGCAGTACACGATTTTAAAAAGTTATTTTTTTTTTAATTATTAGTCTCGAAAATCACCATAAATCCCTTTTTCCCCTTCCTCTTATCAAGATTTATTTTATACCTTTTTTTTGCTGAGTAATAACAAAAACTAAAAATTGTTTGACATGTTGAACTTTTTCAGTCTATTTCTTACAACAAAATATATAATGGGTTTTGCAATAAGGACATAACAATAATTTCAGAATTTTTCCATTTTAAGCAACACCCAACCGGAAAATCATTGACACTCAAGGTGTTTTCATCCCAAAATGTGGACCGAGAGGTTCGGATGATTTTGAAGTTCAGACCACTTATGGCCTTGATATTTTCGACTCCAGACAAATCATGGAGGGTTCATACAATTCTTAGTCTGGATTTAATACCCCTGTTGCAATCACAAACGTCAACAAGAACAATCATCTGAGACTGAAGTTGGATTGAAAACTGTCAAATTCGCAGCTAACACACTAAGACCAGAGTTGGTCCATTGTGAAACCATAAAAATCTAGAGATTTTCTCCTTACTCGTTGAACCATTTGGAGTTTATTATTAAATAAGGGAGACTGTAAAAGTCTATATCATCGTCTATATCTATACATCACTAGGTTACTTGAAGAAAACTGTCCAATATGAAGTCTATGGGATAGAGCATGTACATACATATACAGCTTCTGCAAAAATCGTTTAAATAAATGCCAGGCCTTGTGACGTGCTTGATATAAAATAGTGTTAAACTATGACACTAATCACGGAGCTGATTTGCAGTCAAGAGATGAACTCCAGTTGAGGGTTGTTATGGAATTAGTAGAGGTTGAGTTCAAAGACTTGACTATCCAAAAAAATGCGTATATGCTAGATACTAGGTACGATACAAAATCCTACTAGATGTCTGGCTTTCGTCTCTGACTTCACTCGACTGAGACTGAGACCACCAAAAACACTCGCAGATCTGTTTATTGTCCTTTTCTCACTCCATTCCTTTGTGTTGCAAGAAAACTGAATACAAGCAAACATGTCCACACCAACATGTCTACATTCAAATGACTTAAACTATTACACTCTGTCCAACAAAAATTGTCAGTACAGCGAAGATAGGACGTCTGTCTCTCATTCTGGTTGCCTTGCCATGCATAAGTGTGTCGCCTTTTAAAGCTCTCACAGGGATTCCGTAGTTTATACATTATAAATCGCCGCAAATGAGAGTAAAAAACACGTAGGGCTACCGTCTGCCAATTCAAAACGACTAAAAACAATATTCAATTTACCTTTTCCCACAACGCCAAGCGGTAAGATAATAGGCGCGTTTTTTTTTTTAAGTTGAAAGTTGAAAAGCAATACGACCACACTCAACATACTCATCTTCTTAAAATGTGTTCTCAAAAGCTTCAAATCCCAAAAGCTCCTTAATAAAAACCACTGAAAAAGCTCCTTGCTTGCAATTGAGAATGATAATGGTAACTCTGTTTTGATGTAGATAAAGAGCGCACGATCGTATTGAGTGATACTTGACACTCTTGTATGTTATTAGTATCTCATCAGCAGTGGGATACGACGGTCGTGTTGGGGTGTACAACTTTTTGCAAAGAATTACAACAACAATTCCTTAAGAAAAGTCAGTGACTTGCTCTTTTTTTAGTAGCATTTTTCATAACGCATTGTAGTGAGGGTGCATCAGGCGCCACTGCTTTAGAAAAAGCTCTCCCATAAGGCCTGTACTGACAATTTTTGTTGGACAGAGAACAGAGTATAGGTGTTCGCACTCTAACATATATAAGTATAGTTGCTAACACGATTTCTTTGAGCCAAGACCGAATTCCTTAAACCACCATAAGTTCCGCATGGATGTCAATACATTGTTTGGGAATACAAACATAACTTAGTCTATCCGAGTACACACCCCCACCAATTTCATCATCAGTCAGAATAGAAATGGATCGAATCAGCTTCCAAGCAACTTATATCCTCCCAGAAAGATCTTGAAAGAATATTTACCTGGAAGTTTTTTCCGAACTGTACTTCTGGGATAGTATACAATCAATGTGACTTGGAAGTGATTAAAATGAGTTCAGAATGATGGAATGTCCAATTTCGTTTTTCATCCATTGTGAAGATTCCTTAAGTCGGACGCCTGTGAAGCCACTGAGTTTTTGCTGAAAATATCGAGGGGTAACAAATGGTAGTAATTCTTGATATAATGGTTGGTGCGTTGGACTGTCATGCAGAAGGTCTTGATTCTCAGCCGCTGCCAGAAAGTTGTTCAGTGGTGTACTACCTTTAATGAGGAATTGACAAATCCTCTAAAAGTATCCCTTGTCATGGAAAAGTGCTGCTTATTGGCCGTTTGGAATCGGCAGAAAAATAGAAGTTCTCCATTTCTGGCAACACGCACACAGAAATGTTTGAGAGTTGTAAGTCGCTAGGTCCTGGTTCTCTTCGAACTGTTGCATCACCAATCATCAACAGATGGACCAGAACGTAGAGTGGCAAAGATGGTCGTTCGTAGTACTCTACATATGCACAGGCAAGATATAATCTTAGACTTTGCTTAGTTTGTAACATTCTACAACATTTTCTAGAGCGCTCCACCATACTACCAGATCATGAGTAAAGATCGGTCTGGACAACCGAATATAAAGATAGTAAGTAATGCGGGGTTGAAAGCCTCATTTGTTCTCAATAGGTTTTTGAATCTTTCTTGTATATTAGGTTTTCAGCAAAATTTTGCATCTAAAACAAGATCCAAGGATTTTGCTTCGTCTTATCTAAGAAAAAACTTTTGATAGAAGGAGAATCAATATGAGGAATTTTATAGTTCCTATAGAGAATAGGACAAGTTCTGTTTTGTCACACTGTTCTTCCAATGATATCAGCTTGCTTAAAGCGTTTTAAAGAAGCTGTTTTGAGATATAAGGGTACTTTCCTGTTACGGCAATAGAAACAATCACAATCACTCTGTATCTCTCCGCTTACAGCAAATAAATAATTCACTTGTTACCAAGACCCTGAGAAATAACACTGTCTTCTGGGCGTATTTCTACCGACAGATCTTCTAGCAGAAAATCCGCCAGTTTTGAATTAAGAACCCTGCTAGTCAGCATTTGGCTAATCAGTTCACCAAGGGCCCACCTACCTCCAAATATGACAGTACAGATACGATTTCAAATGTTAAGACGTAGCAGAGATATTAGGTCCAGATCAAAGCAAATGCTAAATAGTGCCTCCAGAGTGGATAGAATTAAATCTGAAATTCTTTGTTACTCAACTGTAATTACCTATTCCTGTCAGTCCTGCAGACATGTTTGATTTTAAACTATAAAGTGCCCATTGCAGTTTATCACTAGACATCAAACCTTGTGGAAAGTTAGACTTCTTATAAGACACCATGTGGACGGTAAAATAAACGTTTTGAGCTACCATAAGTTAAGTCTGTTTCAGTACACGATTCCATCAACCCCGTTATAGGTTTTTGACCCAACGTGTACCCTTTTGAAAATGTCAGAAATATCAAATGTCAGTCACACAAAATACTTCATGTTGCACCAAGTCCAGTTCAAACTCAATTCTGTGTCAAGCTATAAACGTAGTCCAAGAAGCCACTCGGTACCATTTTAATTGACGGTTTTTCATTAGAAGTTTCTTATCTTTAACATTGTATGAAATAAAAATTTTGAGTAAGATATAATTAAACTGTATTTTTTATTAAGAAGTCTCATATATGCCATTATGTATGGAATGTAATTTGATTCATATATCCACCGCAGCTTTGTTAGTTTGTGGTTTACTAACCTAGAACTGTGGCTTAAAAACACACAAGAAGAAGTACAAAGGAGTCAAATTCGGTGACCCATTCACATCGCCTTCGCGTGAGCGTCTGCAAAATGTTAATTGTGGCACAAGCCGTGTAGTACGTAGCGCCGTCCTAAGTTGTCGGTGTCCAATCCATCTAACTCGGGCCAAAAGAAATTGGTTATCATCGACTGAAAAAGCTCGCCGTTGACGATGATGGCCAAGCCAAAATCGTTCTCAAAGAAATGTGGACCCAAGATGCCGCTAGCCGAAAATCCAGACCAAACAGTAACTTTTCCTAGAAGCATTGCAATTTGGTGCATTTTATGTAGATTGTGATCTTGCCTAATTCAAAAATTTTGCTTGTTGACGAACCAATTCATCCAGAAATGGGAAAATATGAAATGGCTGATTTCTTCACCGTTATCTGGGTCAACTTCCAATTACTCGATAACCAAGTTAGGGACAACACGTCGTTGTCTATGGTCGTCAACTCTGATTTTCTGGGTAAGTTAACGATTATACTGGTGTAAGTCCAAACCATGACTCAAAAGACCGATTTCTTGTGCATGGCGTGGAATTGATTGCATCGGATTCTCCTACACACTTATACGATATTTTTGGCAGATCTAGTGTTTTGCTGAAGTACGGGTGTTGGCAGACTATCCACTGAACCTGTTTACTCGAATTCACAGATTGAATAAAAATGACAAAACTGTAGATAGATTTATAGTGAGCACCTGTCAGTTAAGACTCAATCTCACTACTTGGCCTACCGCAAGCACTGCGGGTTCAATTATCAGCTATTGGACAAAGCGCACAGGACAAGTCTCAGTTGCTTTTTATCTTTGAAAGAAAGGTAGCCACCCCTTTTCAGCAGGTGCAAGATCTTGATTCCTTGACAAACCAAGTCTACATTACTACCAATCAATGTTTCGTACGGATTGTCTCAGGGTACAAACCAGCATCTCCATAGTGTTCCAAATTTGTACTGTGTAGGCAGTACCACCCTTGGTCTGTGTTTTTTCATCTAACTATTGTTGGTGACAATAGCCAACCGCGTGACTTGGTTGGTATAACCACAGCCACCTCGTGCTCCCTTTACAGAGGGCCTACACAATTAATAAAATGAGTCCAAGTTTTCTACACCCTGGGGGCTCTAATTAGCGGGGATAAATTCATTAAATCTCATTATTCCCCAGGTACCCAATTTGGGTTATTTTTGTTCTTTATAAATTAATAAATTAATTTAAATTAAATTAATATTATGAAGTTATTTTAAAAATATCTCCAATAATATAACATGCGCTTAAAAAATTAAGCAAGTAAGTTATGGAGTAGAAACTCCGTGGTGCAGACCATAGCTGACCGAAGCCAACCATAATCCGCACCAATATTCATTATTAGTCAATTTCGCCCTACAACGAACTAGGAACGATAGTCCTAATCTTTGTTCACCTTACAGCGAACTAAGAACGATAATACTAAGAAATCTTGTGATAACTAATTTTGAGTTTTCTTAGTTGTCTAAATCTCCAGCTGGGCTGTATAGCCGGAGAAATAGACTTAAGCCTCTCCACCACGACAAGGTACAACCCGTCGGAGAGGAATAAAAATGAAAATCCTTTATAACGCCATTAAATAGAGGAAAACCAGGATACGCATGTACGTGGGATAGAGAAACGAACTCAACGGACAGCACTGACTATTCGCGTACCAGACAAACAGCACTGACAAAACACATACTAACGAACGAACGAACGAAAGACAGGGGAATGGGAGACTGCGTCTTTTCCATCAAAATTAGTTTCGCTTAATCATTTTAACATTGTGTCAGTTCTTGGTAAAACTTTGTACAAAACGGTCGTTGCTGCTCCATCGTAAAGATAGTTTGTATTCAAACAAATGAAATAAAAACCCAGACGAAAACTTCATTTATACTTTCGGATAGTAGCCATATCCCACATGTATTTACATACAATTTATAATGATATATACATATACACTGATAGATTTTTTTAATTCCCTTAACCTTTATAATCTTTTGAAAACCATTGGAAATAAACAATAAAGGCCTGTTCCTTAGGAAAAACCCTAACAAAAGGTTTGGCCAAAGGTTTATGAACATCCTACGACCATAAAAGTCCATCAAACTAAAATAGTAGATAGCTTCTAGACCTTCTAAGTTTTCCCAAATTTAATATATTCCAGACATACACACTTCTAAAGATATATCATAGTTCCTTAATTGTTCTATTTATCTTGTCAATTTTGAGCTTTTTGTACCTATTTTCATACATTATCATCATCATCAGCATGACCCATTCAAGATTCCATATATCCATCCTTAAGACACCGACAAACGCATCCATCCAATTAGGTAATCCTTAATTGCATACAGCACACTCTATTCAACTTATCTAATTTCTCTGACAACAAAGCCTAACTTGAACTCTTCTAACCATCACCCAAGTATACCTTATGCTCGTTAAGTGAAACGAGCACAACGACTACACACATATTTCCATCTTACATCATCCTCGCCAAAATGCTAAACAAAGAGCTGCCCTGTCATGTTGTCACCGTCATCATTAACATCTTCATGAATATATCCTTCGTTATTCGTCACTCGAACAGAGCACATTTTCTAACACAATTTAAGCAAACTTATACATATGTGCGTCTATTCTATGTATGTATAATTGTTCTATATATATATATGAAGAATCTAAGTTTTATAGTGGTACTCTACCACCACATCATCATCATAAGCTTTTTGGTCCAAAGTGTAAACAATTCAACTGCACTTTGTACACACAAAGGAGACTAGAAAATGATCCTCTTAAGAGGAGACTCCTGTTGAGTGAGTGCCGTATCTCTACATAGAGTACCTAGTCGTGCCAACTATCATTATCCTTGTTAGAAAAACAAGAAGTGCTGAAAAAAATTTGGATCTCTTGGCATGAAGAATACTTAGATTATATCGTCCTTGCCTCCAAATGATGGGCATGAACATGCATTGCATATATCCTGCATCAGGAGACTAGAGTGTGTAACGAAAATAATCCACTAGATGGCACTGATACACGTACTAGCCAACCACACCAGGACACCACCACAACCTGTGAATTTGTGTCTCTGCGTTGGCTAGAATGGTGATGGCAAAAAGGAAACAGGAAGGATTATTATAAATACCGCATTTGTCTAGCCCCTAGTCATTTATCAAGGACTAATTCCTCGAGTCATCGTTTTAATTAAAATACTTTCGCATTGTGACTGCGTTTTTGTTTTCATCTTGTTTTTTTTTCTCTTCAATTTTAACCATTATGTAGAAGGCATACATACATACATGTGTATGAAGATATTTTTAACTTAGAGCAGTAAGCAAAAAATGGTCGCCTGGTTAATAATACGGATTGGGTCGAGTCGAGACTCGAGATTAACAAAAGGCAATAAATGAATGCGAACTAAGAACAGCCTTGGCACAAACAACGTGTCCTCTAGGTGTGCCACAGGGATGCCATTGCTATTTTTGAAATAAGTTGTCGAAAAAGTTTTAGCAAAGGATTTTAGTCCAAGTGATATAAGGAATGACTTCAAAGCGAAGATATAAAGGTTTGTGAACCATGTTAATTATTTTATTGTTAAAAATAGAAAAAATGTGGTCTTTTCTGAACACATTGCAACAAAAATAAGCTGTCTTCTCCAAAATATGCTCTACATATTACTTACATTCTTAAAATAAAAATCTTGACTCGAACTACTCGCCAAAACATTTGATGTAGAAATGATGATTTGCGATTTGGCTTTGTTTTGACATTAAATTTCGAAATAGGTAGTTCCTCGATTATGCAAAAGGATACAAAACATGGTTGGCATTACTAGAGCTTTTCGATTATCGCTTATTAAAACGTTCTTTAAGTATTACAGAGTTTAAATTTTGCTAGTTCGAACATTTTTATTACAGAATCGAATTGCATAGTTAGGCCCCAAAATCGTACTTCTTATAAGAGATTCTTCTTTTTGCATAAGATTTTATTAAAAGCTACAATTGGTATTGATCAATTTCTTACGCAGAGGACCTTAAAAAGTTAACGTATTATCTTGTATTCAGGATCGAAAAATATATTTTTATTATTTAAAAAAAAATAACCCATACTTTTTTTGATAAATCCGTTACTGCATTTTCTGAGACTTGAAAATTTACAGTTTTTAACCCTATCTCGAAAACGGCTCTGTATCGATTATTTTTTAAGATCATCATTAAAGACAATTAATATTTATGAAATTACAAATGTTATTAACCTTCTATAGAACCATTTTTTACTTGAAACTATGTATAAGGCAAGTTATGCATTCGGAAAAAAAATCGAACTCGAGATTTTGATCAAAAATGACATTATTATGATAGCGAAGGCTAAAAAAGTGGGTCTCGAATTTCTGTCTGTCTGTCTGTCTGCTTAAACGGCTCGACCGATTTTCTTTAAGCTTGGTAGATAGTATTTTTTTGTTTTTTCCGCCCACACGTTTTTTTTTTATTTTTTTTAAGATCAAAAATAACGGTACCTGCTATACGAATTTTTTTCGAAATTTTATAAATATTTTTTTTTTCAAAAACTTCCAACAGATTTAAAAAAAAAATTCAAAAAATTTCATTTAGTTAAGGCTAGGAATTGGTTGAAAAAAAAAATTACAAAAAAAGGTTAGTTTTGGTACCCTTCTCTGGAACCCTTTTTTTAGTTTTTGATTTTTTCAAAAATGGTACAACTGATTTTGATAAGTTTTTTTTTTATGCTAAAGCTCCCCAGCAGTTTGAATATTATTGTGTATTCAAATTTTCCAAAAAAAAGTTTTTGGATTTAAAAAAATATTGAAATTTTTTTTTTCAAAACTCAATATTTCAAAAACCCCATACTCAATTTGAAAAATAAAAGTTTTTAAATATAAATTATAAGATGTAAAAAAAAATATTTTACCTAAAAATAACGGTACCTACCATACAAGTATTAAAAAATAGTTTTCGAAAATCGTATTTTTCTGGAAAACAGTTCCGAGAATTTTGCTTCAATTTTTTTTATTTTGATTAATTTTTACGATCTATAATTTAATAAAAAAAAATTGAAAAGAAGATATTACTGACTGTACCTACCCTAGAACGATTTCTTAAAATTTTGAATTTCTCATTATCGACATAACGGATTTTAATGAATTTTTGTATAGAGAATGTTCTAAAAAGTTTAAAGAACATTTCATTTCAAGACTTACAAAAAATATATTTTTGAATTTCTAAGAAGAATTTGTTTTTTTTTGGAAAATTCAATATCTCAAAAACGGCTGAATATTTTTTTTTTTTGTAAATTTAATTTTTGTTCGAAAAATAATAAAAAATTTAAATTGGAGTTCCAAAATTTCATCTGAAAAATATTTTAAAAAATTTGTATATAAAAGCTTATTTTTTTAAGAAACCACTACAACGAATTATAATTTTGTTCGTAGATAAACTAATATTTGCTCAAAACGCATGGCATCCTGTGCTTAGCTCCAACTACTAAAGGAGTTGTTTTAGTCTATTAAAAAATGAATTTTATGCTTATGAACAGTTTTTTTCAGTTTTAGTAGCAAGTCCATGCGACCCAGTCGTGCATTTTTTTTTTTTTTATTTTGGGTTTTCTTATTCATCCGTTTTGAATTAAATTAAGTTTCTTACATATAAACTTTTTAAATATTTTGAAACATTGCATATCGAAATTTTAAGAACAAAATATTTTATTTCATGTTAAGATTTTATTTTTTAAATTAATTTTTCTATGCACAATAATAAGAACTTAAAATGGGAGTGTCAACATTTTTTCTTAAAAAAATTTCTCAAAAATTATATTTATAAAAACTTATTTTTTTTTTAAACCGCTAAAATTTGTGTTCTTGCATAAATGGAAGTTTATTTAAGAAATAATATATGTAGTTATGTTTTTTGCTCAAAGTACTAAAGGTAGAAAATCCTTTTTAAAAAAATGGAATTTTATGTTTTTCGAACATTTTTTTTATAGTAAAATTCCATGTTTTTATATACCACATTTTTTAAATTCTGTTTCTCTTAAGTATTACAGCAAATTCGTGCGAGTCAAACTAAACCTTTCTTATAGTATTTATCAAGCTTAGCCTTGGTCTCGGTAATGGTTTTTTTTTCGCAAGAAATAATGCTTAATAAGCACACGAAATTCACTTTTTTTCCATTTTCTCCTCAAATTAGTGAGTAGTCTGATAAAAATAGGTGTCAAACACAAACTAACTGACGCAGCAAGTTTAAATTTTGACAGGAGTCAACTGACAGATGCCTGTTGACAGGAGCAGTGTTGCTGTTTCAGTAAAGAGGTCAGAAATTCAAAAAGTCACGGACTTATTGACCCGCCCTCGTATCTCTGTAATAGCGTAGGTGCGAATAAATCAAAACGCAGCAAAAATCACATAATGGCAACCGGTATTCTTACCTTGAGCTATAGGTATAAGCACCGCAAACACCCTTAACCGACTTCTGAAATATCCTTCCGTAAGAGTTAAGCAGGTGCTTTGTTGAGATTATGTCCTCGTCGGATAGAAGGATTGCATTCTAGCCAGAAGATGCAATCTAATAGCCCTTCTCGTTTATAACTTATGGTTGAATGAATATTTCTCTGGCTTAGAGTTTGTCTCTTCGTTCCGTGCAGAAAGGAGATTTTGTTTTTAGTTCGTTGAGTTGGCATTCCTTTTTCGTTATTCCTTAGAAAACTTTTGTCCCCAGACCACAGTACCACTTACTTTTCCCGTCACACACTATGGTTAACCTAGATTATAACCACGGTGTGTCGTCCACAGACTACATGGCAGGACCTCTGGGCGATTATGGTGTGGCAACTTGAAAGTTTTACATCGAAAATGAAATTTATCCTCGTTTAATAGGGATGAATGGGGATGAAAATTCAAATATCCTCATCGTTTGAGAATCTCATACAGAAACACACACGATTTTCTTGTTCCTTGAGGGCTTGAGTTTATGGGTCCATAAAATAGAAAATGCAAATGACACCATACACAAAATGATATAACTGGCTTTTGTGTATGAATTTGTGCAAAGAAAGTTGAACGGTTCAATAAATTTCAAACATCATCGTCCTTTGAATGTGGTAATTGGCGCCCTTATAGGACTTACCAAACACCAACAGTCAACAGTGTAGTTTCCGCAATCAAAAGTAGGAACATATATGTACATAATTATGAAGAAATTATTACTGATTTTGACATTTTCTGTCCAATAGATTTAAATTTGATACAAAGTATGAATTGAAATAATATATAAATATTGATGAGGTAATTTATTTATAATGAAAGGAGAATAAATTCCAAAATTCGTTTAAATGAAAATAAATTAGGTTCGACTTTTTAGAGTTCAAATCAAAACTGATTTGCATTGAAATTATTCACAGCTAAATAAAATGAATTTTTGTTCCAAAAACTGCAATTCGGCACCGCAATATCTTTTAGCGAATTCCAATTTTAGGTGGCATCTATTTCATATTCCATATTTATAAAACAAATTGTGTCTTTTGCAGGACAGTCTATGGAATCACAGAGGAGCCATTCGACTAACACTTTGTAAAAGATTGTAATGAATCTATATTTTTTGCGAATAATTCAAAATATGAAAGAAACCTTTTCAATAAATTAAAGTGTGACCAAAATATTTCCCAAGTGCGAACTGTCAAAAGAAAACAATTACCGTGATTCTCAAAGGGTTCTTAAAACAAGCACACAAACCGAATTCTCTACCACTGCAGCCACTCATAAATAGAGCATGGCTTTTGAGAGATTCCGTGAAGAGCGGGAAAAGGAAACCTTTTAAAAGATTCCAAAAAAAGACGATGTTATTCTGTTTTCAAATATGTTAGTTACCTGTGACCAATTTTATTTGCCATATAGAAAACTTAATCGATTCTGAATCAGAAAGCTTAAACACTTAAAATTGGTATACCAAATTTTTTTTTTAATTTTTAAAGAAACTTCGGATATAAAAATTAATTTACTAATAAAACTCTTACAATGATTTTTTTTTTTAAATAAATAAATATTTCTATAGAAATCAGACGAAATCTAATTTTTTTAATCTCATACTATTTTAGGAGATGTTTTAGCAAAATAAATAAAATGCACGACGGGGTCGCACGAACTTGCTCTTATGTAAAAGACTAAGAATTTCAAAAATTAATGTTATCAGAGAAAAACTGTTCATAAACATAAAATTCATTTTTTAAATGACTAAACTCCTTCAGTAGTTGGAGCTAAACACAGGATGTCATGTGATTCAATCAATTATTAGTTTATGCAAGAACAAAATTATAATTTGTTGTAGTGGTTTCTTAAAAAAATAAGCTTTTATATACAAAATTTTTAAAACATTTTTAAGAAAAAATTTTGGTACGCCAATTTAAAGATTTTATTATTGTTGGAAAAAAAATTAATTTACAAAAAAAATATTGAGCCGTTTCTGAGATATCGAATTTTCCAAAAAAAAAAATAGGGTTTTTTCTTTAAAATTAAAAAAAAAAATATTTTTCTTAAAATATTGAAATGTAATGTTTTTTTAAACTTTTTAGAAGCTTCTCTGTAAGAAATTTCATTAAAATCCGTTAAGCCAATGATGAGAAATTCAAAATTCGAAAAAATCATTCTATGGTAGGTACAGTCACTCTTACTAATATCCTGTTTTTAAAATTTTGTTTGCTAAATTATTAAACAAAATTTCAGCAAAATTCTCGGGACCGTTTTCGAGAAAAATACAATTTTCGAAAAAAAATTTTTTTAATATTTGTATTCGTGGTACCGTTATTTTAAGGTAAAATAATTTTGTTTTCTCATATATTGTAGATTATACTAAAATACTTTTATTTACCAAGTTCTAAAAAAATCGAGAATGGGGTTTTCGAAATATTGAGCTTTGAAAAAAAATTTTGATTTTTTTTTTAAATCAAAAAAAAAAAAATTGAAAATTTGAATACGCAATAATATTGAAACTGCTGGGAAACTTTACATACAAAAATGATCAAAATCGGTCGTGACGTTTTTGAGAAAATCAAAAACAAAAAAATGGTTCCAGGGGGAGTATCTACCAAAACTAACCATTTTTTGAAAAAAAAAATTTCAACCATTACCTAGATTTAACTAAATGAAATTTTTTGATTTTTTTTTCTAAAAAATCTGTGGGTCAGTTTTTGAAAAAAAAAATATTTATAAGATTTCGAAAAAAAATCGTATGGCAGGTACCATTATTTTTGGTCTTAAAAAAAAAACAAAAAAAAATCTAGGGGGAAAAAATTAAAAACGATATCTACCAAATTTGAAGAAAATCGGCCGAGCTGCTCAGGCTGTATTCGAACAGACAGACAGACAGACGGACAGAATTGCGAGAGCGAAGCCCACTTTTAATAGCATAACTTGCCTTATAGTACCTATAAGTAGCAAGTAAAAAGTGTATACATTTTCATTCATTATATGCATGTTGTTATAAATACATTTTTTTAAATTCTTAAGTAGCTACTTGTATATAAGAGCATTTTATTTTTTAAAAATTAAAAAATGCAAAATCATTGTAAGGGCTTAGAAGGTTCTTAAAAAAAAAATCATTAACTCCTCTAGTCGTTTTAGTGACATTTTTTAAAAAATAGTTCTTAGTGTTTAGATACAAGAAGTTAACTGAAGCATAAGACCTTGAACACCCATTTTTTTGAATATTTTTTTTTAATATTGAATTTGGAAACGATTTTTAAGAAGTCATTGTCGAAATATTGGCTCAACATTTTTAACATCCTTATGTTAATATACTACTTTATGATACTATTTAACAATTTCCGAACCTAAAAGCAGTTTACTAACTATTTCTTAATTTTAAACATTTTGTATAGATAATTTTAAAAAACTGTTAATTATGAAATGTCAAAAAAATTGAAAATACGGTTTTTCAAATATCGAAAAATTTGAAAAAAAAAATAATATTCCAACTTTTTAGGAACTTTATAATAAAAAAAAAGTTGATCCAAATCCTCATAACATATTTTGAGAAAATCTAAAACCAAAATAAAATGGTTCGATGGGAGGTATCATTAAAAACCTTTTTTTTGCAACCATTATCTATATTGCCTTTACTATATGATGTTTTGGATTTGTTTTTAAATCTGTGGAACAGTTAATATGTTCTAAGATTCCGAAAAAATTTATGACAGGTACCCTTATTTTAAGTTTTAAAAAAAGTGTGAGGTAAAAATTTAAAAATGGCATCTACCTAGTTTTAATAAAAAATCGGCCGAGCCGTTTTGGCAGTAGTAACAGACGGAAAGACAGAATAAACAGAACCACTTTTGTAGTCTTCCCTACATTGTAATGTCAAGTCTGATCAAAATTTCGAATTTGATTTTTTTACGAATGTTAAACTTGCTATATAGTACATATGTATAATGAATATGTATGTATGTCGCAAGTAAATAGAAGTCTTCCTTTGTATAAAGCTTTTTTTTTCAAAAAATAAATATCAATGGTACCTCTCTTAGCAATTTTTTTTTTGCAACTTATTTTTACTAGTTTCAGAATATTTAACTAGTAATATGTATGTACTAAAATTTTCAAAAAATATATTTTGGATTTAACAAAATCACGTTTTGTAAATAGTACTAATATTTCGCCAACATAGGTTTTTTATCACTACAAATGTTGAGTAAATATTTCTCGAATGGCAGAAGAGTGAGCGAAGGAAAGTAGTAAACGAATCAAAGGCATGGTAGTTGGTAGTGCCCAGCCAAGTTCGTAGCACTACACCCTTTCTAGAAGAACAAACTCCACTTCTATCTTGAATACCAATATAGTAAGAAAATTCAATCTCACAGTATTTGCTAAACTCAAGCACAGGGATCTCAACAGATTTCAACTCCTTAGTGGCTTATGAGATAAAAGACAGATCATCAAAATCACTTAAATTTGGAGGGCATACTGGTAAAGTTTTCATAACCTTTTAAATTGTGAGTAATAAAAGAAAATTTGTTCCAGTTTTTAGTCAGTTAAAAATAATAATAAAAAAAAAGTTTCTTCATAATTAAGAGCTGTTTCGATATTATTCTACCTAAGAAATTTGATATTAAACTTCATAAACTAAGAATTTGGCGTATATGCATATTGATAAAGTTGGAGTACTTTCTTCTGCAGCCTGTTGCACATCAGTAATGAATTGCTATACTTCATGACCAAGTTCATCAATTGTTTCCATAAATTAAATTTAAATTTATTATTTACAATAATTATAAAAACTTAAAATGGGGGTACCAAACTTTTTTCTTCAAAATATCTTAGAAATTATATTAAAAACAAGGAATTTTTCAAACCTTGCTCCAATGATTTAAAATTTGTGTTTGGCATAGATTCATATTTTTTCATTATTTGCTCACGCTTCATATTAGAGATAGTTGATTCCCTTTTCGTGAGAATTACCTTCTCCTTTCCATATAGAGCTACAGATGTTGGTATGGCGCAATCATTACGCGACACATCGCTCTATAACACACTACAAAAGAAAGGTGGTCTGGCCTAAGTCCAATAAACCTCTAATTATTATTTTAGTTCCAAGAATCTTAAAACACAAGATAACTACTAAAAGCAAGAAGAAGACTATTAAATCAGGAACTCCAAACAAGAACTGCCATTTTCTGTTGAAAATTCAAGTTCTTAATGATTAAAGAGGGAAGACTTTGCCTCAGGACAGACATTCGTTTTGTTTTCATTTTCGTTTCTTCCAAAAACATCCAATTTATGTAAAACTAAATCAAGAGCACTCCACCGTCTATATTATATAGCTTCCCTCGGGCATGTTTTCAAATCCAATAAGCACTCAAAACCCCATATCAAACATCTTAGCTGCATTTTTAAAGATGTGATCTTGCAAAACTTCCCTCACTTGAAAATAGTCTTAAAACCCCCAATTTAAGCTCTCGCTGTACGAGAGTATTCTGACTTGTGGGGAATGTTGAAATTATTAGCCGGCAAAATAAAACCAACCCTCAGCCAACTCTCAAACGAAATCTCCCTTTCCGAATGAACAACAAATTCTAATTAAATCCGGATATCATGAATAAATTATTATTTCATGAATATTGTGTTATATTTCTGTAAATGTAGGTATATACGAAAATTTGATTATCAGCCACATTCACTCATGAATTTTGTATTTTTCCTTAACTGTAATACATGTATATACATTTGCTTGTGCCACTCGCAGGGTATCCTTGGCAGCGGTTTTGCGCTCAAAGTTCAGCAGCAACAGCGCCAAAAGCACATGATACGAAGGCGCCAGCCTGCAGCCACGTTAATACAATCCCTATGGAGATGCTATGCTGCGGACGAACATTCCGTATCTGTGGCAACGTGGAAGATCCATCAAGTGCCATTGCCAAGCCCGCCGCCATCGTAAGTATTTCATTTTCTATTTCCACCGCATATTGTTCCGAAAATAGATTTAATATATAAGTATCCGTTTTCGTGTTTTGAAATTTAAAAAAAATACAAATTTGTTCTCGTTCGGTTGTGTCCCTATATTTATGTCCTTTTTTGATTAAACTACATACTCGAACTCGTATAAGGACGAACAATAAAAAAAGTATATGGCAGGGGTTTTGTTTATTGGTTGTTTGTTGTTGTTTATTTTTTTTGTTTAATTAATTTTAATCTATTTTCGTGATGCGCTCTCAAGCGATTCAGATATATTTTTAAAAATAAATTAAAAACAAATTTTTGTATACAATAAAATTCTAATATATAAAAAATGAAAACAAAAAAAATGTTGTGCGTAATAAATGTTTCTACTGATCTCCTTATAACTGTGTTATTTTACAGTTTTCTTGTTTTTTGTAGCATAAACATTTTTTTCAAATTTTTTAAAATAAATGTAAATATTTATTAAAAACCAAAAAAAAAACAATTATTTTAACAAAAAAAAAATACAAAAAAGGATTATTTCTTATTGAAATTTAATTTAATTGACGTGTTTGTATATGTGTCTTCTTTTAGTTCTGAGTACTGGGATAGATTGTTAAAAAATTTAAGTGAATATAGGTAAATGAGGGTAAAAGTTTTTTCAATTTTTTTTCACTTTTATCTTTTTTTTATATTTTTTTCTTATAATTTTAACTTTTTTTATTTTTTTTTTTATGTTGGTATTTCTTTGAATTTAGTTTTTTCTTATATATAAAAGTTTGGTTAGTATCCCGTTTTTCACCAACAAAAATGTTTTCCATTGTCTTTTCTCTTTCTTATTAAAACAAAAAAATGCTCTCTCCATGTACAACTTTTGTATGCTAAAATTAAAAAAAAATATATATTATTGAAGATTTTTTTTCATCTAGAAATTATGTTGATTTCTTGTCCCCTGTTGTTTACCACTCCCTCGAGTTTTGTATTGTTGATTTGTGTTTGATAAATTTATATAGCTGCTATAGCTTAAATGCTATAAATGTATTACAATGGCAGTTATGTTCTGTTGCGCATTTTAACAAAAAAAAAATATATACACTTTTGCTAGTTTTATTTGATATTTATAATACGATTGAAGATAAAATAATATTGCAGTTTGAAGAGTGCAATGTTTTTTATTGTTTTGATTTTTTCACTGGAAAAAAGGTTAAGAAGGTAGTTTTGATTTAACAAAAGAGTGACAGATTGGCAACCCTAAATGGAAAATTATTACATTTTTAATTGTAAATTAAGGATACTTATTATTATTATTTAGGAACAGAAATGTTTATACTTTTGCCTTTATAGGGTAACTTCTTTTAATTAAGACCAGTTGACAACTTCTTCTGGGTAGTATGGAATGATAATATGCCCTTTAAACCAACGCTGTGTTTATCATGAACACAATGAATATGATAAACTGAAATGAATAAACAAAAGTCTGAAAAAGCAGGATAGACGAAAACAACAACCACACAAACGTTGTGTGTCTTGTATCTTGTATTTAACTGCCTTGACTCTAACATATTTACTTAAAATTGTCGAAATAGGACTGCGTTTACCTTTCAAACCAAACTAAACTTATGAAAATATGTTGCCCTTAAGTTAGTTAAAGTGGAACAGACAGAACTCACGTTGATGGCAGTTATTGAATCATTAGCAGTGACCACAAAATAATTAGTGGATTTCATACGTCAATATCACTGACAACTGCAATTCAGTCCGGTATACAAACACGTCCATCAATTTTGTCTGGAACCTCTGGAGCTCCTAAGGGTTCCAAATGCACATACTGTTGTCTGCCATTACTTTAAACGAGTTATCTGACTGAACCCATCGGGGTCTCAGGAGCTTCATTTTTGTCACTATCGGATTTAACGTAGATGGCGTACATTTAGTGAGTTGAATTCAATTGAACTTTCAATTATAGCTTATGGTGTCTCCATAGTTGCCCTTCTTTGCATTTGGGGCCAACAATGATCCAAGACTTGTTGAGATAAATAATGTCATCGTGACAATTATAGTCCGAATGGTAGAATTTAGATTATCGCAGAACATCTCCTCAATTGTTGATTGGTCTATAATTCGACTAAATATAAAAAAAATTGACGTTACAGTTTCAGTTTCTGTTGCAATTGCAGTTGCAGTTGCAGTTGCAGTTGTAGTTGCAGTTGCAGTTGCAGTTGCAGTTGCAGTTGCAATTGCAGTTGCATTTGCAGTTGCAGTTGCAGTTGCAGTTGTAGTTGCAGTTGCAATGGCAGTTGCAGTTATGACAAGAGATACTCTTGTACGATTTGTCAATTCCTCGCAGGAGGTAGGACACCCCTGAAATTTTTGTTTTTAAATAAAATGGCTTGGTAATTAACCCAAGTGAGAATAATTGAGAATGGGTGACTCTAAACGTCTTATAAATGTTTTTCTGATTTTTGAAATACATACTCTTTTATTTAAACGGGAAACCAACTCCTTAGGGCAATTTTACATTTCATGCCAAAATTCTTATACCTACCATTAAACCATTTTAAATTGTTTGATTGTCATCGTAGTCTTCCATTAAGTGTCAAATGCATATACATATGTCAATACTGTAGCGCATTTAAAAAAACTTAATTCCACCTTAGTTTTGAGCTCGGTTTTGGTCATCTGACAACTCTGTTTTGACAAGATAGTATCTGTCGCAAATATTAGGCGCAAAGTTTCAAACCAGTTTCTTTATGACCGATTGTTTCTGATTCTATTAATATGTAGTAATTGCGTTTTTTGAGATAAAATCACATTCCTTTTTATTAACTTTACAAATCGCTTAAAAGCAAACAAAGTTTCTATTGAAATCTTCTCAATTATTTAACTTTAAAATAAGTAATAATTTCAAAATTGACTTATTCAACATTTTTTGATAAATCAAAAGTACTTTCTAACTTTTTTCTAAATATAATCGTTGTAAGCCTTTAAGCCCACTTTTAAAATATTCATGCATATAAACTTACAGTTATTGTTCATTTTTTTTTATAATTAAGGGACAAAAGCAATCGTTATATTAATCTAAATATTAAGAGAAATATTATGATATATTTACATATTCATAAAATTAAAAAAAAAAAAAGACAATCGAAAGGAGTCTTTTTTTTTCTTGCATTGTTATTGGGTATAATGATATTTCCAATTTTTATTTAATTTTAATTTATTTATATTTTTATTCTTTACTTAAGGCGGGACTTTTTTTACTGGTAAGGAAAATAAGGTTAGGTTTTCTTACTTTCTTTTCATTCTAAAAAAAGCAAAAAAAAATAGTCCTATCCAATAATGCAACAAAATATATTCAAGCTTTTGCAGTATTTTAAACATTTCTATTTTATATAACAATCAAAAAAGCGCCAGTAAAAAGTTGTTTTTCTATAGCCTTCTATTTAGATTAATTCTGAAAATTGGTATTTATTTCTTATTTACGAGTATGTCAAATCAATAATATTTTCTAATTTTATGTTATTTAAATTAATTAATTTAAATTTAAATAAAGTTTGGAATTCAAAGGCTTCAAAATTTTCCGACATACATTTAAAAAAAAATTCTTTTAGCGCTATCTTAAGAGAAAGACGAATGATTTATGTTTTCTGTTCCGAGATTCTAGAGCTTCCGAAAATTAAAAAAAAAAAGAGATAAAAGAGTAATTATAGACAAAAAAACATATTCTAGTCGAAAAGCGCTTCAAAATAGGCCGTTTTCGAAAACGTCAAATCAATGTCAATTTTATCGTCAAATGATCGTTATTTTTTGATCCAATTATTGCTATCATCAAATCGTTTCGCTTGCACAAAATTTTGATCTTACCAACACGTTTTTTGGCCTATCATTTTTTGTTTTTGTCCTCAACTCGATTTTTTTTAATGCAGGTTAAGCCGCAAATGATGTCATCAAACAAATGACTTAAGTAAACTGGGTCAAAAAAATACCTTGTTTCGTGCAAAAGCATTTTTCTATAGATGAATCAATGATGAAATTTTTCAGTAGACATTCCTACTAACAATTTATTAGAGGAAAACCGGTGAGATTCGGATTTGACAATTGGCTTAAAAAATTGTCCTACACCTTCTAATAATAGCAGAATAGAGGACCTTTGAACACCAATTTAATAAGACAAATAAATTCATTTTAAAAAAATTGAAGAAAAACGCAATTGTAACTTTGGCCACAAACTACGAACAGATTGAACCGCGTGAAGGTTGAGCATGAATGAATGAATAAATTGGGGTATAAAAACACTGCGACCTAAAGATCTATTGTGTCCCCCATCTAGAACTGGATGAGGTTGGCTCATTACTACAGTTCTTCCTCCAAATCTGCTCCTCTGAGGAATCGAAGTATTTGGAGTATTTTAAGGGATGATAGTTCGCTCTCCTTTATGTGGTGCTTGCCCAGATACCTGTGCCTTTGATGCATGAGTGCATCACATTTCCCCAGTATGTGGTCGGGT
The DNA here is from genome assembly GCA_963931855.1 of Philhelius festivus. NCBI lineage: Eukaryota > Metazoa > Arthropoda > Insecta > Diptera > Syrphidae > Philhelius > Philhelius festivus. The sequence continues at coordinate 239,544,398 of OZ007554.1, forward strand.
GTCTCTTCGTGAGTGTTGCAGAATCTGCAAGTCGCGTTGCTCACTAAGCCAAGGATGTTGAGGTGTCTTCTCAACCTACAGTGGCCTGTGAGAAGCCCCGTGATTTTCCTGAGGTTGTTCCTACTTAAGCTAATGCAGGTTAGAAAACGCTCTCGGTTGTAGTCCCCGAGTAATAGTTTTGCCTGTCTTAGTTTAGGGAGATCTTTCCAGATCTTTGATCTTTTTGTCTCCTCTTCTGTTTTGATTTTGTTTTTGATCACGTTTTCTCCTATTCCGCAGTAGGGCTCTGGCCCTGTAAGGGGTGTCGATGCACCTATTTTTGCTAAGGAGTCTGCCACTTCGTTTCCCTGGATACCAACGTGGCCTGGTACCCAATGAAGCGTGACAGTGTTATTCTTGCCCAGTTTGTTAAGCTTAATCACGCATTCCCAAACAAGTTTGGAGCTGATGGTGTAGGAGCTTAGTGCTTTTAGTGCAGCCTGACTGTCTGACATGATGGCAATGTTTTGGTTTTTATATTTTCTATCGAGGTTTCTTCCAGCACATATTGCTATGGCATTTACTTCTGCCTGGAATATGCTAGTGGACTGTCCCATCGGTAAGGAGAGTTTAGTTCTAGGCCCAAAAACTCCAGCACCAGTCCCTTCAGCCGTCCTCGATCCATCTGTGTACCATTTGATGGTATTTTCTTTAAGACTGTAGTTTATTGTTTCGCCTAGCCAGTCTTTTTTGCAACTTAACTCCGTTTTGAAATGTTTTTCGAAGTTATATCTTTTGATCATACCATCTCTTGGGATGTCAATGAGGTTTGTTACTGAGGACCGGATTATCGAATCTTTTTCTCTGTTTCCAATAATCTTACCCGTCCCAGTACCCTCCTTGGCAAATCTCATTATGGCTCCCTTAGCAGCATTTTCAATGACCACGTGTAGTGGCGTCAGATGAAGGATGGTTTCCATCGCTGCTGTAGGGCATGTTCTCATTGCTCCTGTTATGCATATACATGCAAGCCTTTGCAATTTGTCTAGTGATTTCCTAGTTGTGTTTAGTTCGGTTCTTTTATGCCATGCAATTGCCCCATAGGTAATGATGGGTCTTACCATCATGGTGTACATCCATCTTATGATGTTTGGTTTGCAGCCCCATGATTTACCTGCAAGTCTCTTGCATATCATGAGGGCCTTTGTGGCTTTCCCGACAGTTATTTCGACATGCTTGTTCCAGAGGAGTTTGCTATCTAGTGTAACTCCTAAATATTTGACCTCCCTCTGGGTGTCGATTACATCTCCCGCCAACCGAATGGGTTTCATGCGAGGTAAAAGTCTTTTACTGGTAAATGGTACTATCGTTGTTTTGGTAGGGTTGATGTTAAGTCCCACAGATATACACCATTTCCTGGTTATAGACAGTCCTCTCTGGACTATATCACAGAGAGTTTCTTCGTATTTCCCCAGTGCCGTTATAACGATGTCATCAGCAAAGCCAATACATCGAATCCCTTGGGAGGTTAGACTTTCTAGTAATTCATCAACTACAAGACTCCACAGCAAGGGTGATAATACCCCTCCCTGCGGACAGCCTCTTGTTGTGATGACTTTCTGGACGTTTAGTCCTGCGTATGCTTCCGCCGTTCTTGTACTAAGCATTTTACTTATCCATCTGACTATAGTGCTAGGAACACTCTTCCTTTCTAGAGCCGAATGAACTGCTTCGTGAGAGGTGTTGTCGAAGGCCCCCTCAATATCAAGGAAGGCGCATAATGCCGTTTCTTTAATATCTAAAGCTCTCTGTATTATATTCTTTAGTTCATACAGAGCGGTTTCTGTGGATCTACCCGCTCTGTAAGCATGCTGACGGTGATTTAGGGGCATGTTTACTAATACTTCCGATCTAATGAAGTTATCAATTACCTTTTCCAAAGTTTTCAGTAAAAAGGATGTTAGGCTTATTGGCCTGAATGACTTTGGATGTGTGGTATCTTTTTTCCCCACTTTGGGGATGAAAATTACCTTTGCTCTTCTCCATAGACTTGGTATGTACCCAAGTGCAATACTACTTCGAAGCAGTCTAATAAGATAGGGCATCAGTTCCTCTTTACCTTTCTGCAAGAGCGCAGGAAAGATGCCATCTACGCCCGGTGATTTGAAAGGTTGAAAGGTATTTAACGCCCATTCAATCCTATTGCCTGAACAGATAGTCGAAGCTATCTTCCAGTCTTCCCGGTTAGGTCTTAGAGGTATTCTCTCGATCATATTTCCTACTATTGGTAAGCTGCCTGGAAAATGAGTATTTAGCAGTAGGGTTGACCTTTGCTCCTCGTTTTCAGTGAAGCTACCATCGGCGTAACGAAGTGCCAAAGAGGTTAATGTGTTATCTTTGGCTAGAGCCTTGTGTAATCTTGCTGCTGCAGGTGTCGACGAAATGCCCTCACAGAAATTTGCAAAACTATTTCTCTTAGCTCTCCTTATTTCCCCATTATATTTGGTCAATTCTGCAGAGTAGTTATGCCACTCTCCAGTACTCTTTGCTTTATTGAAGAGCTTTCTTACCTTGGATCTTAGTTTTGACAGATTATTGTTCCACCATGGAGCATCCTTCTGCCTTTTAATGGGTTTAAGGGGACAACTGAGTTCATAGGCCTCATTTATGGCCCCGCTAAACTCATTAACTAAGTGTTCTAACTCAAGGTTACTATTTGTCGTTTCTTGTGGACCTATTCGTTCAAGACTAGTCTTTAGGACGCTTTTGTACAGGTTCCAGTTTGTTTTCTTAGGATTCCTGCCAGAGGTGTTCTCTGTCAACAGGTTTTCTAAAGTAAACACTATAATTCTATGATCAGACATAGAAGGTTCGTTGGAGACTCTCCAGTCTCTAACTAATCGACTTAAGTTCGGGGTTCCAAACGTTAAGTCCAGAACTTCCTTCCTTACTCTAGTTACAAATGTAGGTGTGTTCCCTACGTTAAATATATCTAGATTTTTCTCGATAAAAAAGTCTAAAAGGTACTCACCCCTTTGATTAGTATCGGTACTACCCCACGTTGTATGGTGGGCGTTTGCGTCACATCCAACCATCAGTGGTAGTCCTTTGCTGATGCAGTAGTCCACTAGCTTCTTGACTTCGACTGGTGGTATGTTGGCGTCGTCACCGGCGAAGTAGGCTGATGCTACAACCATCGTGCGGAGGTTGCCCTCGATGTCGATTTGGGCTTGTATTGGCACCAAGTCCCGCGTCATAAATTCTGAAAGACATATAAAATTTATGTTATTTCTTATCTTTATGCATGCTCTGGGCGAGTCAATCCTCGTATCCCATATTAACTTAGAGTCCTTACATGTTAGGCCTCTAACTTGGCCCCCGTAAATCCAGGGTTCTTGGATCAGAACTAGCCCTAGGTTGTCCGCTGTGAATTTTCTGGCTATGACAGCTGATGCTGCCTTAGCGTGGTGGATATTCACCTGAGCTAGCCTGGTTCTGATCCCGCGTCCAGACATTTGTTTTATTGGCTAGGGGCAAATGCCCCTTCATCTGCAAGCAGATCATCCTCCTCGTCCATGGGAAGCGACTCGTTCAAATCGAATGGGCTAGGAGAGAGGTCAATGCCCTCCATCTCTTCGCTCATCCGACTTGCTTCGTTTGTTGCCAGTGATTCTACCTGGCTTTGGATGACTGCTATGGTGTGGGTGTGGGTTAGTTCAGGGGTCTGGGAGGGTTTTGGAGTATAGGAAGTTGAATGGGTTTGTGAAGGTTGGGAGGATTGGACGGGTTGGGAAGTTTGGATGGGTTGGGAGGTTTGGGAGGGTAGGTTTGTGGTTGTGGTGGAAGCTAATAAGGGGGGAAGGGGGGTGTTGGTAGGCAAGCTGGATTGGGGTTGGGTTGTGGTTGTGGTGGGAGCTAATGAGGGGGGGAGGGGGGTGTTGGTAGGCAAACTGGATTGGGGTTGGGTTGTGGTTGTTGATGTGGTGGGAGCTATTGAGGGAGGGAGGGGGGTGTTGGCAGGCAAACTGGATACGGCCGTGGTAGGGATGGTGTTGGCTCCTCTACCTGCTAATTCCATACAGCTCGTCTTACTGTTTTTACGTAGGCCAGTAACGGGGATCTTCCCGAATTTGTAATGCAGTTGATGTCCTGCCTTACTTATGGCCTTCGCAGACTGACCGTCAATGCTTATTACCAGGAGCTGTCCTTTGCCTTCGACCTTGCTCGACAGGATCTTCCATGCATTGACAATCATTCCCTCATTCTGGGCCTGGATGAGCGCGAGCGATTTTTTGTCGTCTTGCCCGGTGCTTCTTGGCAGAAACAGCGTGATGTTGTGCATTTTGGGGATGTCATCGCCCATGCATGCCATCAATTCGCTGCCCTTCCAGGTACTCAGCGTGGACGCTTTTTCCTTGAGCCAATCAGCCGTCTCTTGCCCAGCGCAGTCGACTAACAACAGTCCCGCCCTGAAGTGCACGCCATTAAATTTCAGTTTATGCGTCCAACCAAGGGAGACTTCCTCAATAATGGCATCCTCCAATACCGACAATTCGTCAGCACTGAGGGAGACCTGAGGGTACTCTTTTGGCAGAACCGCAATCCTCAATGTACTGGCCGCGCTCGCGTACGAGAGCTGTTGTACGTCGGCTCCGATTTTAGCGGTGCTTGTTCCCGCTGTGGTTGCTGGCGACGTTCTGGCTTTTTTGACGTCTTGCCTTAGGGGAGGAGTTATAAGGTGGCTCTTCCTCTTACCCTGTTCTTGGCGTTGTGCAGGTTCCTTATTTGCATACGCCTTTCTCTCGTCTACTTTCTTCCGGGCATCCTGCGGGGACATGCCCTCGGCTAGGAACCGGAGGTACCATCTTGCACCTGCACCGCTGAGTCCTTTCCTATTTGGGTCGTCCCGGCCACCTGGCTCGCCCATTTTCGGAAGTGGGCCGTTCTTTTTTCTGGTTCGGCCGCTTTCTTTTTCTCGGTGCATCATTTTCATAGACTCAGAGACAGCTTTTGATGGTGTCATTTTCCCATCACTGATTGCTTTGACAGCATCCTTCACCGGCTTGGGAGGTATTCTCCTCATGCTAGCTTCAGATGTGCCAGGAGTATCATCTGTAACTCGCCTGGGTGGCATTTTCCCCTGACTCGTTGTAGACGATTCTCCTTTAGCTGCCCGATTTTGCACTTGCCCATGAGGCTTTCTCTTGAAGAAGTGACTGATGCTCGGTCTCGAATCGTCACCACGGAGGTTAGACTCCATGCGATCCGCATACTCATTCGCGGTGACATCCCGCGGAATGTTGAATTTAATGTGGTTTGAGTTGTTTTTTTGTTTTTTGTTTTTTGGCATATTGTTCCCACGAGTAGCTAGAGAAGGGTAGGTCCGCCATATCAGAGCTCCGCATGATATGGTAAGGTCATGGTTACTCTTCGATTCGACCTGGTGTCGAAGGTTGAGCAAGGAGCCCCAGAAAAAAAGAAGAAAGAAAAATATTCTTCAACCTCGCTTTTTCAAAAACTATAACATGAACATAAGCGGCGTTGATCTATATGACCAGTTTATCAACACTTACTCTATTGAAGTAAGAAGCAGGAAGTGCTGGTTGAAACTATTCACAGCTACGAGTATGATCTCATTTTCTGCCTCACATGCCTAGAAGCTCCACTAATAATAATTTAGCAATAGCTAACACAACTCAAAAAGCTTCATTCAAAATCTGGATTCAATACCTTAGCCTTAGTGCGGTTTGCTTTGCAGAAAGCTACATAGCACATACCACTCCGATCCATTTAAAACTTCGTAAGCTTTATTTAAGGTAAGGACGTTTTTCCACAATGCGCTCTTGGTATTGATGCTAGTATAATGCAGTTTCCTAAGAAATGGTGTACTTTTTTCGTCGCTCTATTGTTGCACAGACTCTGTATTTTCCTTAGAACCATATGGATGGTAATTTGGCTGAATAAGCTCCCATCTTGTTTTAAAAATGGTTGATATTGTATTTATAGAACAATGATCGTGGAAATAGTTTTTTTTTTACGTAAGTTGTGTTGAAGAATTTTATACATACATACTCGTATTTCTGGACTCGCTGTGTTGAGGTCTTTCCTTTAAACATTCGAAACTTTTCTGATGTATCCTCTCCAACAATACCTTAAAATTTTCTTCCCAACTCCTCTAGTCACTCTTCTCTAGCTCGACTTCATATAGCAGCTCTAAACATGACCATTCTACGACTTTTCGTGCAGAAGTTGGTTTGCAATTACATTTGGCAATCGATGGCAGGTGATGGGAAGGTCAACACTTTTAGGATATCATTAAAAGGATTCTTCAGGGAAAAGATATTAAGCTGCGAAATTCCAGTTTCCAGGAGCAGCAATCATATAAGTGGAGTGTTTCAGGGAGCTTATATATTTTTTTTAATAAAAAATCTGAACAGTTGTTTCACCTCTAAAGAAAGCCCTATACTTTTCCTTCTTAGCACATAATCGACATCATCGCTGCTTCTAAAAACTTAAATTTGGCTACCTTTCAGTAAAAACGTATGTTTTTTTTCGAATGAACTAGTTTTCCCTGCAGGTTCTTTGTAAATGATAACTCCGAAATATTTATTTTCCTTTACCAAATCAAGTGCTACATTATCCCAGGTCATCTCGAGCGTATCTACCTTATCTGTTTCGGAAGATCAGTACTTTTTATTTGCTGGTATTGACTGAGAAGATTCTGTGGCCACAATATGATTACAGCTTATTTATCATCATTTGCAACATTTTTTGTGACTCTGCTCATATGACGATATCGCCTGAATATACAACTTTGATGTTCACACAAGCAATCGGTATCCCTCTGGGGAGAGCCGATGGGATTTCTTCCTGGAAAAGTGAACACTGTAGGGGCCTCAGTAAGCATCCTTGTTTGACTCCAGTAGAAGTTTGAAATCAATACAAACCTTCCTTACCATTCCATACTGCCATCATTTTAATTTTATAGAGCCATTTTAGCACAGTTATCATTTTTCATGAGATTTCTAGGCAGCTTAGCTTTTCTGCCAATTGGGTCAAAAGCTGCTTTGAAATCGATGAAAAATACATACAACTTCTTTCCCTTGTCTTAATAAGACCTGGCAATTCAGGTTAGACAGAAAGTACATTATGACCAACAGTCGAATATTCTTTCCTAGGGCCTGCTTGATACTCGGTGTAATTCGTTTTGCTGTACCTAGTTTGAAGGTCCTTCCAGAATATGTCATAAACCACTTACCTACTGTTGTTAATACTTTAACTTTGTAATCAAAAGTCCTATAGTTAAATGTTGTCCGTAAAAAAAATAAATATCAAAAAAAAGTTTGTACAATTTCTTGTTTGAATCGTTCCCGAGATATTGGTCGAAATGAATTGTTTCAAATGGCGATCGAATCACAAGACTTTTAGTCGCGCCATTTTAACTTTCGATAAATTGGAACCTTATGGCAACTTATGGATTCATAAATAATTAGAACTCGAGATTTTGATCAAACTTAAAGTTGCGTTGGTAAGGAAGACGAAAACCTTGAGTTCCGGAATTCTGTTTCCATATCTCGTTTCTTAGTAATGTTACCTTATGGACAAAAGTAACTGTTTTTGCCATTTAAAATTTGACCAATATTGAAAATCTTACTTTTTTTCAAAAATGTTCAAATGTTTTGAAAATAAATCAAATAAAGTACTTTCATTAAAGGCTACCTTTTTGTAAAAACTTTTTTCGAATAAATTTGCTTCGAAAAATTTTTGGATTAAATACATTTTCGGATGATAAAACGGATTCTTATCAAATTTTGTATTCAGAAAGAATGGTCTTAAAAACAATTCCGTTTCGAAAAATAAATGCTTTTAAAACTACTTCTAGTCGCTCTTAGTGCTCTCTAAAATATTAAGAAAAAAGTATGTTTAAGGCCAAAAATAATGATGTTTGTTTTATGTACAACTGCTAAAAACCATTATGGAAAGTCTTATTTTCTTAAAAAGGACCCCGGATTTCTACTATAATGCTAAGCGGATGGTTTTTTTTATTCATATGAAGCTAAAACATTCCAATCCATTGCATCAATGAGAGTTTCCTATTTTAAACTGTTAGGTCGCCTATTCGTAAAAACAAACTTTAGTTAAAATAATAAAATTATAAAATTTTAAGATTAATTTAAAAAAAAAAAATTAAAGAACCATAGAAGAAAATTTTGTTGATTTGACACAAATGAGAATAAATTTATTTCATATTTTTAAAATTATTTTCAACCCGCAGAAAATATTTCAAAACTCCTCCAGTAAAAATTGTTTAAATATTTTTTCTTTTGTGAAAATCTTTTTTTTTTATATATCTTTCTAAATTCTCCTTTCTATTTATCACAAAATAATCTCGCAAAGCATTTGCTTTAAAAAAAAAATAAAAAATCTGTATGCATTTTACTTTGCAAAAAACCAAAAATAATTTTTTGTTTTAAATTGAAAATTTCACTTAAAATTTTTTCAAACAGTCTCAAGAATTTTTTGTCTCACCCAGTATACACAATAAGTACACACCTATGCAATGTCATCCCTTTTTTGTTGTCTTAAGCCCCTTTTCATCAAACTCAAAGGGTATTTTTTTTTATTTCTTTCTTAAATTCACTTAAACTTTAAGAAATTGATAAAATAGCTAATTCTATCAGATTATTTGTTTTTTTTTTCTGAATCTATCTGTCTCTTTCTCTCTCACACTGTATTTCTCTAAAAGTGTCACTTTTCATTATTTTCTATTTTGCTACATTGAAAGTTTTTCTATTACCTAAAAATAAAAAAAAAGAAAAAATCAAAAAAAAAAAAAAAAAAAAAATAGAAAAATAAAATCGTTTTAAATTTAGTTTTATTTAATTTTATTGCAAAAATATTTATAATACGTCATCAAGTCAATATTTTCTATTTGTTCATAAACATTTAAGCTTTCGGGGCCAAAAGATATACCTTCTGGCTCGGCGGTATCCATCCGGTACCGAAAGGTTGGTTTTATTAATTCTGTTCTAATAGCCCATTTTGTTATAATACAATGAACAATACAATTTTCAATTTTTTTTTTTCAACTTAACACAGTTTTTTATTTAATAAAAATTATAGATTAATACATAGAATTTTGTTTTGTTAAAAATTTTTTTCAAATTGATTTTAGAGCAAAAAGAGATTTAGAAAAAAATTCTGAGACAAATTATTTTTCGAATGCTCTCTCTCTTTCTCTCCGTTTTGCCTCACCATCCCCTTTGTTTTGTACTTATCTACGTTGTGTTAAAAGTACTTATGTTGTACTGATGCTCGATGGTTTAAATTTTGTGTACCGTATAATATATAAAAATAAAATATTTAAAAATAAATAAATATATAATTTATCAAAATAATAAAACTAAAAAAAAAATAATTAAATGGATGTTGCTAATGGGGTTTTAAATAAAAAAATTATATTATATAATCATATATAAGGAATGGTATATAAGTTATGTATGTGGTAATTGTTTTTTGATAGATTTTATTGTAAAAATATAAATATGTATTGTTTTTTTTTTGGTTAATAAATGTAGCCTATTTTTTTTTTTAATTTTTATAAGGAACTTTAAACAAGAGATAAACATAAATTCTAATTAATATTAATGAAAATAATATTTTACCAACTAAGGTTAGTATCTAATTCGCAATTTATATTAAAGTTTTCTTTAAAATAATAGAGAAATGAAATATTAAAGTAACATATTATGGACTTTAATGGTCCCATGTTGGGCGCCACATGCATCATAGACATTTGAGCCTTCACTTTAATTTGCGATTGATAAGCACGAAGAATACAGAAACTCTAAACTACTAAATTACAATTCTCAACCATTTACGTGTGCTTGTCAACAGGAATCGAGGGGACCTACAACTTTCTGCGGGTTCCTAACGGCTTATGAGCAGCACTTTTCATGACAAGAGAAACTTTTAGAGGATTTGGCAATTCGTCGCAAAACCCCTGAAAAACGTTTTTAGTGCCTGAGCATCGATCCCAAGACCCTCTTTTTCATCAATACTTAATTATTTAACCAGCTATACATTCATAGATGGTCGCTGCTTGAAATACGAAAGCTTTTCGTCTCCTACAATCATGACTCATGAGTCACTGCTTCCAGTTATCCAAATAAACCAATTTGTCATCCGTTAAGATTTGCTGTATAAACCGGAGGATCGGTGTTCTTTGATCCTGCGATTGCTAGGATTCGATTTTTTCTGTCAAAGGAGTCAAGTATTATTTATCCCTGCTACTTATTGTCTGACAATCGACACCCTAAAGTTTAAGGCTTTATTTTTTTTTTGTTGGGCGTACACTTCGACTTAAGCGTGAGGAACTGAAGCAGCGGATTCCTAGGACAGTTCTTCTTTGAATATCAACTAAGTTGTCATTCGTGAACTTAATACTTAGTCCGAATTAGATGAACTCTACTTGACTACTTCGAAGTTTTGGCTATCAGTATATTGACGTCTTCTTCTCGTTTACTTCAAGACGAACATGTTTCGCCCTTCCTTGAATTTCCGTGAAGAACTCTATCACGGAAAGTTTGGAACGGTATATGATGTTGATTTCGACTGTATAAGCAAATAGCAAATAGTTGGACAGATTTGTTGAATTAAGTGGACTCGGTTTTAATGCCTGCCCCGCGCATCATCTACTGAAGTTGATGAAGTTTGATGAGCACGTCTTCCTCCCAAAACTCTGTGCATGTTTGAAATGATTCGCAGGAGTTATTCCCTAGTTGCACGTATCACTGCACATTTTCTGGTATCCGCAGTTCGGTCAACGGCATATAGAGCTTTCGAATGCTTATCATATGCGTCGTTGAAGTCACTGAAAAAGCGCTGAGTTCCGATTTGAAAATCGTTGATCTCAGTATGAAGATTTGATTTAATGTGCCGATCCGTAAGTAACACTGATGGTACTTGCCGATTATAGTCGTGTAAGATAGTTTAAAAAATGTCGACACATCTGCAATCGCATCTGGATTGTCATATCTAAAGGTAGGTGGGTCGTTTGGTGAATTAACCAAGTGCTGACTAGCAGGGTTATCTGTTCAAAACTGGATGGTTTTTCTGCTGAAGATCTGCCAGTAGAGTAACGCTGCAAGGATATGTTCTCTCTCCCCTTCTCTGGAACCTGGTAGTAAATAACCTGCTGACATGTCTGGAAGCGGATAGCTACAGAGTGATTGCTTATGCGGACGATGTTACTATTGATGTATCAGTAAAGTATCCCAACATCTTAAAAGAACTCCTACAAAACTCTTTAAATAAGCTAACAAACTGATAACAGCGGTATGGCCTGGAAATCAATCCTCATAAAACTATTTCCTATTCTCTAGGAAATATAAAATTCCTCATGAAGATCTCTCTGCTATCAAAGTACATTTACACTGTCTCCAAACCACAGTAAGGCAAACATTTCAAAGTCACCATCCCTCCAAGATTTTTCTGGGAGGATCTGAGTTTCTTGGAAGATGATTCTATCCATTTTTACACCGACGACGGATCGAAAGCTGATGATAGTGAAGCAGCTATTAAATCTCTAGACTCGATTTCTACTAACTCTATAACAGGTCTTAACTGCCGTTTATCTCTTACAAAGATGGAACAATATTTCAATGTTTACCTCTGTTGCGCACCAGGGCATATGGATATTCCAGAAAACTGTAAGGCTGACGAACTCGCCAAAAGTGGTATAACATTACCTATACCTATTACCTGATAAGGCTTATATAGGTACACCCACTGCTTCATTTAAACTTATGCCGCAAAAAGATGATACAGAGAGGACTAACCTATGATGGTACAATTTAATTATATGTCTGATAACAAAGAAGTTCTAGCCAATGTTTGATCTGAAACCCTCTAATTGTTTGTTATCCCTTAGTAGACTGCCCATCAGGTCCGTAATTGGCTCCATAATTTTGCCCTATGGACGACGAATAGGTAGAATCAGTTCGCCATCTTCTATGTATACGTCCTGATCTATTCCATAGACTTAGGCTCGATCTGCGAGAGTTTTTCTTCGAGGAACCTAGTGATCTTATTAATATAGACATTGGCAGTCTCCCTCGCTTCATAAGGATCTTCAAATGGTTCAACGAATAGGGAGAAAATCTCACTTCAATCTTATCTAACGTAGGACATTTGAATAGTTCAAGAGCAGCTTTGTGGGATCCCCACCTGCCTGCTTCTTTATTTTATCTGTTATAAGCCCAATTGTATGCAAAGGAAATAAAAAGAAAACAAAATTGCATAATTAATCCTGAAATCCTTGCTCGAAACATTAAAATTCTTAAAGATATGATAATTTACAATGAAAAAAAAAACTAAAATATAAATCAATTTAATATATTATACATATATGTGTATAATAATCTCTTGTTTAAATATTTCCTTTGAGTTCTCCCCAAAGTATGTGTTGAAATGTATGTAATATTTTTTTCAATTGATACAAAAACTGATCTAAACACATTATACATTCCAACATTTTTCAACAGCTATAATATATATGGCCACAGCTTTTTTCTACAACATCAACATTATAATATTTTTCGTTTAAATATATATACTGTTTTTAAATTTAAAACAATATTAAAACCTTTTCAAATACACATCGCTTTTTGAAATTGGATAATTTGTTTTTAATTAATTTTACCTACTTCAAAAATTATAAATCAAAATTGTACAATCCTTCTCTCACTAAACATAATAATCAAAAATTTAGTTAAATTAATGTTCAAAATTCATGCACATTCCCTTAAAATGTTAAATAAATCCTTAAATGTTGACTGAACATTTATTTTCTTAAAATCATCCATAATAGGTAATATTTTCCATATAACATTTTTAAAAAAAAACTTAATATGTATTTAATTTTAATATAAATTAAGTAATTTTTGTCAATTTTAATTTTTGGTTATTTATTTTTTTTTTTAATTTCTATTTAAATTATATTTTTATAAATAAAAAAAATAAAAAAAAAATATTTACTTATCATAAACGAGTACAAAAACTGATTGAAAATATTTTCTCTTTCTTGTTTTCTCCTTTGTTTATTTTTTTTAAACGTACGATTCTCTCTATTTTTGCTGATTTATTTGCCTACTATACAACTGAAAATAATAATTAAACCAAAAACAAAAAATCAAAAACTACACAAAAATGACCACGCCCACATTCGAATTGAAAAACTAAATTTATTAAATCTGCACGCTTTGAATAAATAATATGGCTGTACCAAACACAAACAAAATCAATTTGAACAAAAAACTACTATGGTTCGTAACGAAAAAAAAATATACATTTTTAAACAAATTGAATTGCCCAAAAATAAAAAAAAAACACACACACACAAACTCTATGTAGTTCAAAATTGGAACCACCAGAGAAGATAGCATCAACCTCGAGTGCAATGTAAGTTCTTCTTTTGCGATGCTATTGTAGAACTTTTAATTTTACTCGTTAATGCAGAAAATAAAATAAATCATTTATAATATTTTGTTTTAGAACCTTTTAAAGTGTTCCTAAAAATAAAATTGCATTTGTTATAAAATTAAAAAAAAAAAAGAATATTACAGCTACGTTATAAGCTTTTTGCTTGTTAGAGATTAAATTAAATTGCCCACTGTTCAATAGTATTTCGTTAAAGTTGATTTTTGTTTTGATTAATTTTATGTTCCGCTTGTATAAATATTCTATTATTAATTTAAAATTATTACAACATAAGTTGTAAAAAAAAAACAAAAAGTTGTAAATTAAAAAAAAATTACTTAAAACATTCATTTTTATTATTTGTTAAAAGTTTTCGAATGAAAATTGAATTTTGTTATGCTGTTAAAGTTCTTTTAGTTATAAGCAATTTTATGCATACCACTTTGACAATTTTTATTATGAAATCTTCAGAATTAAAGTATTTAACAAAATAATTTTTTTAACAACCCTGTTCAAGATTTCAGTGTTTTTTTTTAAAATCACGTTTATAAATTGGTAGGAAGTTTACTCAAAAGGTAACCCTACTTATTTCAATATCAATAGAACTTCCAAAAGGAAACTAAAATGCTTTCAGTACTGAAGTATGTGCATCACTAAGGACAGATTTCTTAAGGATCTTTTTGAATAATGTCGAAGTGAGTCACGTTGTTCAATATTTTATAGATATTTTTATCGAAAATATATCTACTGTATCTAGCTCCTTTATAATTACACTACTTCGAGCCCGCATCACTTTACTCTTGAGTCTATATATGCAAGTAGGTAGTTTTAAGTGCAGAGATTCTTTCTTTAACCGTACTACACGAATACGGAATGGTTAATCCGCCTTAAGGGGTCTTGGAAATTGTATTTCTTGAACCTTTGAATCAAAGGCATTTTAATATATGAAAATATGTGTATAATATTCTTTGAAGTTAGCGCGAAGGAAGGATTTTGAAACCTTCGAAAATGAAATTGACGCAATTTGACATTGCATATTCTCATGTTAACCCCAAATACGTATACTTAACGTCCATCAAACCTGAGAAGATTCTTACCGAGACTGGGAGGTCTTACATTCTGTTAGATCCCAAGCATGTCGGAGATGTCAACATTGTCCATAATAGACCGAGAGCCCACAGCAATTTTTGGGTGTGATTGATAACAAAAAATAATTAGCATAATTAGATTGGACTTTTATAGTTATTTATAAATGTGAACGTCTTGCATACTCTAGTGGGCGCAATAGTGCATTATAGTGCATCAAGTATGCAGTTCTTTCCAAAGTCTAAAAAATTGGGATACAAAATTTTCCATAACTTCAAAATGAAGAGCTAAGTGCCCTGATTGCAAATATCGAGGTCCAATACGTTTTGAAGGTGGCCTTCTTAGTGCAAGAAGTAGCCTATTCTTATCGCGTCTGGCAGCAGAAGGCTATCTGTAAAACGTCTTGGACCTCGATATTTTCAATCAGGGGGCTTAACTCTACATTTTGGCAAAGTTGTTATCACAATTATTTAGACTTGGAAAGAACTGCATACTTGATGCACTATTATGCACTATTGCTCCCGCTAATAATAATTTTTTGTTATCAATCACACCCAAAAATTGCTGTGGGCTCTTAGTCTATAAACCCTTTGTTCGTAGTGACTAAATAAGGAAGATATGAAAAGAGATTTAAATAACACAACAGGGGTGTGTGATATGTAAAGGGTAGGCCAAATACAGTGTTGTCCGCTAACATACCAGTCTCACGAACTTTTTGCCCAAACTTGCGTACAACAGGCTCGGTGGGTGCTTCATTTCGATCAAAACTCCTTTTCGAAAAACGCACTGTTTGGGCCACACAGCACTCACTTTGGAAATAAGTTTACAATATTTCCCAACGTTGTTCAAGCGGAAAGCAACTCATTTCGAGGTATGATACTGACTTTCTGTCAAAATTTCGAGCGGGAAGAAGCTGTATGTATGTTATTGATTCTGGAATAAATTCAATATGATAGTGGTCTACGCTTTGCTGACAGCGCTTCAAGCTTTCAATCCAATAAATTGATGACTCGCGGTATTATTCTTTCAAAAGTGTCTCGAATGTTGAAATCGAGCTCCTCCAAACTCCAAAGTGGTTGGCTTCTAACATTAAACTAGGGACTTGAAAGAAAATAATCGAGTGATTTCAAGTCACATGATCATGGCAGCCAATCGATGACCGCTCGCCGTACATTTGTCAAATTACTTCTTCACAACTTCGAGCATCACTTGTATATTGTACTCGTATGTACTGCCGTCCTGTTGGAGCAACAACTCGGATCTATTGATGTTTTTGAGTTCTGACCTCAGAAAGTCGGTAATCATTGCTCTATATTCGAGAAAATTGGCAATCACGGTGCCCCCTTTCTCATTTCAAAAGAAATAGAAATAAGGTCCGATGAGGCCGCCATACCATAAACCGCACCAAACACTTAATCTTTTGTTGATACCTACATTGATCGAATACTTGTGGATTGTGTTCGCTCCATGATGGCAATTTGGCTTGTTGACATAGCAGCTGAGCCAAAAATGGGCCTTGTCAAAGACGATTATTTGTTAGCAAAATTAGTGAACTCAAGGCATTTTCCATGATTGTCAGCATTAAATGACAAACCTTACTGAATATTTTGACAGATGGATGTCAGTGTTAACTTTGACAGCTGCTGAAACATAACATTTCTATATGGTCACACTTTCTCTAGTGTGGTTGCGGCTGCTCCTTTGATGATATCGCAATAATGAACTTTCTGATTATTGGTATCTGTGGCAAGTGAATGCACAACGACTGTAGACTCGAACAAACTCCAGATTGCTAAAGCGCCCAAAGTCGAATTTTTTCCATTGAGCCCTTGAAATGTACGATAGTTGAAAATGTTGCGTGTCTTGGGTCAATACGCACATAGTGAATTTGGATGGCCTGCTTGATGGTCTGTGGACAATGAGCTTTTGGTGGAAACAGCGTTTTATATCCGTTTTATGACCTGCTGTTAAGTAAATGGTTTGATATGACAGGTTGATGTATTTTGTGCAGTTTAGTTGATTTGACATTTCCCTTATTCATTAGGCATTTTGCTTTTTTAGCTCTGAGAAAAGTAGAGCAAATCGAGTAAGATCTGTGAAGAGTATGAACAGAGCTCTCCAATTCAATAACTGAAAAACAGTTGATTAGTGAACTGTCATGTATTTGGATATTTTTTGACGAGCTGTCAAACAAAAGAGTTGTTCACCTATTAAATCTCATAAAGCAGTAGTACAGCAACCAGCAAGCTTCGAACGCCATCTTAGTTTTTTTGTTTTATTTGTTTTTCTCTATCTACAAGCACATGAACAAAAGAGTGATGTTGGCCATGTGCAGTATTTCACCCTATATGCTCAGTCATTTTGAGCTCATAGAACGCGCTCTGCTCAGTGCATACCTCTGAGTTCATAAAGAAAAATGCTTATTGGATTTTACGTGAGTTGCCATCTTAACAGTTTTGTCATGTCACTTCATACAGTCCTCGGGATGACTGTAAACATAAGGCTTATGCGGATTCCAATTCGCTGTGACTGTCCTTTAACTTTTCCAAATATGTGTAATTTTCAAGTGTATTTTCAAAAAAATAAACAGTTCCAAGAAGGAGGTCTTATGTATTTCAACATCTTTTTAATACTACAACCTAGCAATTCATGTGGAAAATGATTTTTCAGCATTGTCTTA
This sequence comes from Philhelius festivus, assembly GCA_963931855.1. Lineage (NCBI taxonomy): Eukaryota > Metazoa > Arthropoda > Insecta > Diptera > Syrphidae > Philhelius > Philhelius festivus. The sequence continues at coordinate 239,561,622 of OZ007554.1, forward strand.
GTATAAAATATTATTGTATAACAAAAACCTATAAACAAGAAAATATTTATTGCTTAAATCAAACTTTTTAATTTTAAAGTAAATATAAGCTATTGCGCATGTAACGTTTCCCTTGATGTATTTTATGCACGTTAATTGCACCCGTTCGTATTAATTATTTATTCTTTTTCAGAGTGCTTTTCTCTGAATTTGTTTTTTTTATAACACAAAAAAAGTTAAATTTTAAATAAAACACTTATTTCATATTTAACATTAAAAAACCCTCTTTTTTAAAACAATAAATATGCACAATAAATTTCAGAAGAAAACTATCATTTAAAATTTACGTAATCTAAATAAGAACTTCTAAAAAACTACCAGTTTCTTTTATTTTTGGCACATTATTCTTTGGTTTTTAAGAATATTTAATTTAATTCTTTTTTTTTCATTTTTTATTAATTTTAGCAATATCTGTCTTTGACAACAACACTTTAAGTTATTTTTTTTTTAATTAAAATTAATTAAATTAAAAATAAAATTAAAAATCGTATTTTTAAGTTTTGTGTGTATAAATTTTAGTTAAATTATTTTACAAATTTAATATAAACTTCTTTTTTTTTCATGCCTTTTTCTTTTGCTTTTTTCGCTTTTCATGCGTTTTATACAATAAAAAAACAAACACCGTTCTTTTTTTTAATATAAACCATAATAAACAAACAAAACTTAATTGTTAAAAAAAATTATTGAATGATATTTTAATTGGTGTCATGTTTGTAAATAAAAACAAAATAACGTCACTAAACATAAACTTTTAAAAATCAAATAATTAAATTTCTTTGAAACATACACAAACACCATTAAATATACACACTGCTACGTAAATAAACATATACAAATTTATATATATATTTTTTCACATAAATTTAAAAAATCTATTACTATTTAATATCGTAAATGAACAAATCATAATTATGAAGTTATCGTACAAATCGTATATCGCTGATTAGGCGGGCGTCTTCTAGTTTCAAACACAATGCATCGTTTGTGGCGAGACTACCAACAATAAGGCGACACAAAAGCCAATCCCTGCACTCTCCTGGCAATGCCAATAAACCACCAGGACCGACGAGGCCTCAGCGATGTCCGAGGACAATGGGCGAAATAAATGCATCGGCGGAGAACTTAGGTGAGTTCAAGACATTTTTTTTGTTTCTTATTTTAAGATTTGTTCGTTTTGAATGCGAAATTTTTGTTCAAAAGTGTTGATTTGTTTCGTTTTTATTAAAAAAAAAAGGTTTTTGTTTATTTAAGCAGTTTTTGTGTTTTTATGGGTTTGGAATTACATTTGATGCTTTTACATTTTGTTATTTTCTTACACAAGGTTTTGATCTGAAATTATTTCTAAATCAAAGCTAATGTGCCAGTGAATTGAGTTCAAACAATGTTTCCAAAGCTTGGTTATAATGGGTGGGCCAAATACAAGTTTCTTTTAAAAATGCAATAAAATGAGCAAAATTAAATTTTTCTATGTGTTATGGCTTTGTTAGTAAGAGCAAACATTCCGATCAATTATGGAATAAAACATCGTTAAAGTGGATGGTTGTGCCAATTCAATTGCTGAGTCAATTGCACCGACCTTTGAAGCGAATAATCCGATATCTTTGTGCAGACTTTTCCTCAGGCTAGTGCCTGAAATGTTGAGCTGTTCAGATCGATGGCGAGTTGATGTTTGTGAATTCTCACACTTTCGGCTATACCAGCCACATTCTCGTTTGTGCGAATTAATGTAAATGTTTCTACGTTGTTGAGAGAAGTTGTTGAGAGAAGAACAAACAACGTACAGCGAATGAAGAACGAAATTTTAAATGGGGCTTTAATGTTTAGAAATAATAACATCGGTACATTTTGTTGAAATTTTAAAAAAACTTTTACTTCGACCCTAAACGAGGTCAAGAAGAAAGAGACAAACATTTGTTTAAATAGAAATAACAAATAGAATTAATTTTCAGCAGTTGTTTCTACTAAATTTATATGTCGTTTTTATAATTTTTTTTATAATAAAATAAATTGGTTGCATTTTTATTTAACAACAAAAATACTGTAGCAACAATTCCAGAAGAAAGAATAAAGAAAAACAAATGAATAAATGAATGTTCAGAAAGAAGATATACGAGTATAATGAAAGAAAGATATAATGATTGTATTTAATAGAAAGAGAATACCGGTTAGGTAGTAGAATATACTGAGAGAATAAAGATATGATCAGTTGTTGTGAATCTGTTAACGAGGAAAGACCTTTTATTTATTTAACCGAATATTGTTTTCAGTTTTGTATTAAACAAAGTTCAACTGCTTACAATACGTAACAATATATATTTTATTATTACTATTATTACCATTTGCTTAAATGAAGAAACATTTATGTTCAATATAACATCAGTTCATACGTATGTGAGAGCTTATAAAAATTAAAAATTAGCATATAACAGTTTAATTTGAACTTAAATAAATCCAATATTTTTTTAAACTTTTTTTTTTTTTTGTGTATCAAAATTATTTTCATCATAAATTATATTTAATACGTAGAGTTATACATTTGTTTTTAAATAAGATTCGACAGTTTTATCAATCTTGAAATAATTTCTCGCAGTTCCAGTTATTCGTCTCTTTGGTTAAGACAAAATTGTTATGTCGATGTTTTTCTAAGAATTTTACTATAAAAATTTTGCTATAAAAATTTTATTTTTGTTTGACATTCGAATATTATGATTATGCTTCTGCCTGGCCTAATAACAAACTTAAAATTTATAACTACGCAAGGGCAGATTTTTATTGTGCTCAATAGCTTCTTCATTGCTGCAAATTGGAGAGTAGATCATTAGAAGATTCATTTTAAAACTATTATGTTTGAAGGAATTAAACGTTTTGTTTCTACCTCAAGCCAGAAAAAAAAACATTTAAGTTTCCTTGGCTTAACTTAAGATTTAGAAAATGCCAAGAATAAGGCATTTAAGCGTTATAAATCAACAAACATTTTTGAAGACCGTGTAAGGTTTTTTCAGAAAAGAATTTGATTTTTTAAATAATTTTTAGCATAGGCAGTAAATAAATAATACAGAAGTACACATACAAAATAATTTCAAATATTTCTGGGTATTTTTAAAACTCCAGAAGAAAAGTTTCATTGTTTCCCCGAAATATGGATTATGAAATTCAAAAATCTGATAATATAATATCTCATTCATATAACAGTGACTCCATCGTGAACACTAGTGAGCTATAGTAAGCTTCTCGGAACAGGATGTTCTGGAAAGTTTTCATGATATTGATACGACAAAACAAAAGCTGGTTTTGATTTGATTCCTTTTTTATTTTACTTTCAAAATGTTCAACTTTTTATCCCGTATTTTTAACGCATCTTTTTAAGCTGGTATTTTGCTGAACGAATATAATTTTCTTCATTGATCCTGTATATAAAAGTGGATTTAAGTATTTAGTGAAAAATTATAGACCTATTTCAAAACTTTCTACGCTACATAAGCTTTTCAAAAAAATGATTACTCAAAGGCTCTATTTTTCTGTTAAGGAATGATTATCCTCTTACCAACATGACTTTTTAAAAGTTAGATCGACTTGCACAAATTTAAGCCTTTTTACAAATTTGTTTAGCAATCAAATAGGAAATAGTGAATAAGTTGATGTCCTCTGTACCGATGTTGTTAAAACATTGACTGTAACAAGTTTAGGATTCAATAAGCTTTCATCAAATGGTTATCCAACAGAAAGCAGATTATAAAGATAGATGGCTTTACCTGTAACACAATAGAAGTTGTATCCGGTCTTCCACAAGGAAGTCATTTGGGCCCTCTACTTTTCATTTTATTCACTAATGGCCTGCTTTTTTACGCTATTGCAACTGTTTGATGTACGCAGATGATGTAAAAATTTATAATTCAACGTCTTCTCTCAAAGACTGATTATTTCATAATACAAACAATCTTTTAAATTGGTGTAGCTACAATCATCTGAAACTAAACTATCCAAAATGTAAAATATTTAGTGCTAAATATCTCTATCTCTTTTACATTTTGAATATAAATTCTATGATTTTCGTCTTATAAGAGTCAATACTATAAGCGATCTTGGAGTCCAATTTTATTCAAAGCTAGACTTAAGAACGCACATTGATTACATTGTCACTAGAGGAAATTCTTGTTAGGGTTTTTAAAACGAATTTTAAATGATTTAAAGGATGTCTATGCGCTAAAGACCTTATTTACATCTTTTGTTTTACCAGTCTTAAAAGACTTTTTTGTTATTTGGTCGCCTTTTTATGAAAATACATAATATATTGAGAATAGAAAGGATTCAAAAAAAATTTACCGCTTATGCCTTGAAAATTTTTAATTGGATTGGGTCCTTACCGGACTACAAGTCAAGGTGCTCTCTCATCAGAATCTGTGTAACGCTTAAAATTATGTCGCAGGCAAGTGCAACGCATATTATTTGTAAAAGATATTCTAGACCATCGAATATTTTCTATGGAATTGCTTTCCTTAAAAAACCGTTCTATGCCTCCATACGAATTCTTAGAAACAGAAGTAAATATAATAATATTCCACATACATAGCTCCTCATAAGACTAACTACGGGTTAAATGAACCAATAACTCGTTCTTTAAGACTTTTTAACGGAGTAAGCAATGAAATCGACCTTTGTATAAAAAAGGATCTTTTTAAGGAAATGATACTTCATTATAGTAGTTGATTTTTGCATTTTCTTTGTTTGTTAGTACCAAAAATTACTGTATATATCTTGTTTCTTACCCAAGCTACTATAAATAAAAATTACAAAATAGAACAATACAATAAAAAGTATCCACTTATTTTATAAAAAAGTCAATATCCGTGATCTTGTATTACCTGGTAACATCTTAATTTTTATTTTAAATAAAACGATTTTGCTTATAAATAATAAAAAAAAACAACTTCAAATATTTCACTGGCACAGAGCTTAAATATATAAGCTTAAATTTTTTGTTACATACTCGTAATTAAAAAAAAAAAAAGTGCAATATTATTTGTTAATTTGAATGCTTTCTTTTGTTATTTCACATTTAATTCGTTTTTATTTTATTTGGTGTTGAAGTTAATATTTTTTGTTTGTTAAAATTAAATTAATTAACAAGTTTAAATATATGTTTATATTTTTTAGTAGATAATTGTGATGAGCAACTTGCATTATTTGTTACATATCTGTTGTGTTTGAATTTAAACCAAAGAACAAGCCCCGTTATGCAGTTAAATTGAGTTCTTTGATATCGTTCAATGAATTTTAAAGAATTAAAAGAAAATGGTAATTTTTGTTGTTAAATTTCGTTAAAGAAAAAATTATATTTTACCAAATTTGATGCTAAGAAAAAAAATTCAAAAATTTTAGTTCAACTATTCGCTCGCTCGATGTTGTGATACTATTTTTGTTTTTCTTTTGTTTTTTTTTTTTTGTTATTTAAACGATTCATGTTTAATTGAGATTGAATATTTTTAAAAGTTCAATTTTTGAATTTTTTATTTTAAAGTAAATGGCATAAGAATAAAAAAAAAACAAATAAAAAATGTTAATTTAAAATAATTTTTTTCTTTGGGAATGTCATCTCTGTTTTTTTTTTTTTTTAATTTGTTGTTTTTCTCTCTGGGCTTCCCTCCAATCTTTTTCTTTTGTTTTCGAAAAATTCATACATTACAGAAGTCACAAATAATGGAAGACCTTTAAATCCAAGTTTAAGTGAAGATTCTGTTGCAGAAACGGCTATATCGAAGAAGAACTCTGATGGTAAGTGGATGTCATTCTCTATTATCACATCGATGTTGTTATCTGTGCGCTGAGTAAGAGTTTTAATTTCATTTTATATCAAAAGAAAATTAATATTAGTTGTTAAATTTTTAAATATTAAAAAGAAATACTTATTACAGTGCATGATACTAAAAAAAAACTACCATATCAAAATAGTTCGCATGTCGTGTATGAGCCTTAAAAACTTAATTTACACAAATTTTTATTTAAAGGAAAAAAACTTCCAAAAGAACATTCATATAATTAGAAGGGTAAAGAGCTGAAAACTGGCTCTTAGCAACCACCCTTACTTTTCCACTTTTTAAAAATGCTACAAAAAAGTTTAGAAAAACAGTTTCACAGCGAATATCTTCGCACTTTTTTCCTGACACATTTATCTTTCCGAAACAATTTTAGAGACACACCACATGCGAAGCACTGAACAAAAATCTTCGTAGTTCCATCCAATTCTTACTTACTTTCTATTGCAACTAATTTTTGTGTTTACTAAAATTCCAACTCTAAAAACAATTTCACTCTCATTTAGTCAACATTCATTCATCTCGACAAACAGGAAAAAAAATTCAATTTCATAAATTTTCTTCGTATTCATTTTCATCGCTTTGTTTTTGCTAATCGCAAAGTCACGAGCGTAGATTTAATAAATTTTATACCAGAATCGCTGTCACAATCACCAAAAGGATCAAGTCGCAAGCAAAGTGCAGTAAGTGACATCTCTGATCGAAGTGATATAAGTGGCATCACTAGCAACAATGGTGGCATAATAGCAGCTAGTGGTGCGTCAGCATTGCCAGTTATGCTTTGTGGATTGCTGCAGGGAGACTTTCTTTCAGCATCGGACAGTTGGGCTAATGCCAGAAAATTGTACCAAAGATCACAGTACAATATGAATTCATCAAATGGCAGCAGAGCTGGCAGTGCGTAACAAAAATAAAACTAAACAAAAACAACTAAAACACTTTAGATATATTTTACACAAACAGTATTGTTTTGTTTAACTTATTGTTACTGTAATTTTCGTGCTAAATATTTGTTGTTGTTTTTTTATTATAGAAAAAAAATCTGGCAGAATAGATAGGTCTTAGCAAATTTTTAATTTTGTTTGTGAATTTTAAACAGCCATTTCACATCGAATCAAAATGTCATCACTTATCAACTATGTAGTTCTTCCATGCACTTTAAGTTTTTGTGACTTTGTAGATTATAAGAAAACCTTACCTTCTTAAAGTCTTCTTGGAAATTTTAGATTGTGCAAACAATCTTAATTTTAATTTTGTATGTCTAGTTAAAGTATTTGGACAATATTGAAATTCAAGGAAGAAAGACAAATGTTTTTTTTTTTATTGTTTGCATACCCACCCTGTAAATAAGACTTACCAATGTTAAACACAAATGGGTCTTGTAATAATCATTCCTTTTAATTAATTTATGTAAATTAAATACTTTTATGGAATCTAAGGCGCACTATGTATGAATTATGAAATTCGTAATAAAGATTGAGCTAAGGGTCATAGGAAGAATTTGTGAGCTGCAGATGTCCATAGACTGCGAATAACATGCATTTTTGGCACTTCGTGAAACCCAGGTGGTTAAAAATTGTGATCACTCACAATTAAGCCTATAATGGTAATTAAGATTAAATGTATCAGTTTCTGTTAAGTTTCATTTGCAGAGTTCTTAGAAGTTTGAACATTGACATTTTCTTTAATGACTTTTTGTTAAAGTTTGCTAGGCTTAAGAGAAGTATTCTATATAGTTCTTAGGAAATTGTTATAGAAACCTTTTGAAAACTCCCTGATGCAAACTTCCATATCATATCACATTGCAATCTTTATACAAGTTCCAGCTTCTCTATTTTCATTTACAAAACCATATCCGAAAAATTGGTTCCATTCTCGGAAAATCTTCTGTGTCTTACTTGCAAAAGGTTTAAAAGAAGATGATATTGAAACCGTGACTTCTATAAGAAAATTATTTTTGAAGAAGGCTCTTTAGAAGCATTATATAAATTTAAACTTGCAGCATGTCCATATTTCTAAGCTAATAGAAACTGAAATGTTAGTTGGGCCCTGGACTTGCTTCTACTGATCTCTTTCCGAATGGATGGAAAACAGCAGATATACATGAGTATCCACATAAAAAAAACTGCTGAAAAAGATATTCACGGAGAGTTTCATCAATTGCAAAACAAATCACAGGAATCCATGTATCCGAACAACTATAACTCTTTGTGAAAAAAGTGTAGAAAATTCTCCAAACAATGTGCTACATTTATCGATATACATACTCGTATGTATGTATGTAGCTTGAAATTCTACGTTTTGCATCTGCAAGTAAGGGTATACAAAGTACAAAAAAATCTTCAAATTAAAACAATCTTTCAGTTATGAAAACTTGCAATAAGACTTAATTTACCATCAGAATGAAAAATCAAAAGGAAATCATTAAAAATGTGTAGGATGGAAGGGTGTTTTAAGGTACTTCTTACTGCTGAATCTAGCAAATTAAAACCAAGACAATAAAGCTCATCTTTTTCATGTAGGAAAAACTTGTTAAAACTTTTTTATTTGGCTTGACAACGAAAGATCCAGAGGCCATACAAATACGAGTATCTAGGGAAATAGGGGGCCTTTTCGTAGATACTAGTTATCAATTATGAAAATTTTATTTTTATTCAAGCGAATTGTGAAAACTGAATTTTATATAATATATATTATAAGTTATGGATATTTGTTGTCAACTTTTATACAAAGTCTATTCTGCCAGACTTATTTGTGTGATTTAACAGTAGTCATTTGTTTTAAGTAAATCAAATGTATCATAAGTAATATTGTAAGCCAAAATGGAAATTAAAGTTAGTTCTTTCATATATTTTTTTTTTTTTTTGTAAATGTACGAGAATAATAAAAAAAACCGTTGCATTTTGGTAATATTTAAGTTGGAAAGATGTATTCATGAGAAATTTCGAGTGGTCATTGGAAAACTAAAAAAAAAATATTTATTACGTTACTTACTTACTTTACTTTAGATGGGGTCTTCCTCTACTGCGCAGACCATCAGGGGTGGATTCGAAGATTCGACGGGCTGGGGCCTGTTTCAGCGATACTACATCAAGTACAATGTATCATTTTGACTGTTGTAATACATCAATTCTGTTTCATAGGTACTTTCGATTTTCAGTTGTAGTACATCAGTGTAGATATGTATGATACACTGGAATTATTGGAATAATGTATGATTCTGTTTCACAGCTTTTTGAGCTACATTGTTGTAATACAACTAACAGTAAAATCTTGCTACATTGATACAACATAAATGTTTGATGTAGAAGCAGTTGGAAAGAGTTTAAAGGATATTAGATTAGTTATTAGAAAACAAAATATTTTAAAACATTATTTACGCAACTGCGGATGCCTTTAAGACACCATGCATTATCCCAACACCATGATATCGGCTTCCATTTCCAAGCGAATGAAGAGTTAAAAGAATTTGTTGCAGGGGTGACATCGTAAATTGGTTGCAATCAATTAATCAATTGGGTGAGCAATAAATGCTCCCAAGCTTTCAACCAAAAATTCAATACAATTTCTTGGCATTCGAAATCGCTTCACAAAATATGGATCTGCTTCCGAATCAAAATTGATTCTTTGTAAAAATACATAACTTCTTTTTCAACGTGTATATCAAATTCAATGTCATCATCGATAATATTTACATATTTTTGTTAAATTAATTTTTTTTCACGAGATTTGAATTAAACAATAAAACATGAAAACTTAGCTCAAATAAAAATATGCAGAAGAAATGTCAAATGAACTACATCGACTATGTTTTCCAGGTACATCATACAACACTTTCAGTTTTATGTGTGAAACAGAAAAATGTAACTGATGTAGTTGTAGGATGTAGTTGTAAGATGTAGTTGATATAGTTGATGTAATAGCGCTGAAACAGGCCCCTGGTGCGTCGGTATCCATATGCTCAACGTGTCCCAGTCATCTCAGCCGTTGTATTTTCAGCTTCTTGACTAGGTCCGTACAGCTCGTTGTTGAACCTTCTCCTCCATACTCCATCGATACAGACTGGACCGAAGATCAAACAAAGAACTTTTCTTTCAAAGCACCTAAGCTGATTTTCATCCGTTTTAGACAGTGTCCATGTTTCTGACCCATACAGCAGGACCGGGATGATGAGGGTCTTATACAAGTTCTCCTTGGTTCTTTGAGATAAGGCTTTATTACTCAAATGCCTTCTTAACCCGAAGAAACAGTGGTTGGCAAGAGTAATTCTTCGCTTTATCTCCGCACTGATGTTGTTTTGCGATGTTATAGTGGAGCCCAGGTAGACAAAGTCTTTGACGACTTCGAAATTATACCTATTCATCGTGACGTTTTGCACGAGTCGACGATGTTGAGTTTCCTTTCTCGATATGATACTTCGTCTTGCCCTCATTAACAGCCAAACCCATTTTCGCCGCCTCTAGTTCAATACTTGCAAACGAACCGGTAACAGCTCGCATCGTCCACCCAATGATATCAATATCATCCGCGTAAGCAAGCAGTTGAACTGACTTTTGAAAAATTGTACCTCTTTTGTTGACGTTTGAGTTTCGTACAATTGCTTCAAGAGCGATGTTAAATAAGTTGCATGATAGCGCTTCGCCTTGCCTCAGACCTTTCTCGACATCAAAGGGTTCGGTGGTGTTCTTACCGACCTTGATGATGAGATTTCTGCATCGTAATCCTGCACAAGCGGACGAGCTTGGCAGGGACTCCGAAAAGCGACATGGCTCTATATAGTTGTTCTGTGTCCACGCTATCATATGCGACTTTGAAATCGATAAAAAGGTGGTGTGTATCGATTTGGAACTCCTGGGTTTTTTCCAAAATCTTTCGAAGTGTGAACATCTGATCCAAGGTAGATTTGCCGGGCCTAAAACCACACTGATAGGGGCCGATTAGCTTGTTGACAAACGGTTTTAGGCGCTCACACAGTACAGACGACAGGATTTTGTATGCGACGCACGTTGAGAAGACTTATACCTCTGTAATTGGCACATGTCAGAGCATCTCCTTTCTAATCCTTGATATCTCTACTAAAATTTGTATACTGAACGGGTTTATATTGTGTATCCCAAAATTCTGCAAATTAAATTCTGTACTCCATTAATCTATTCTTCTGTATTCCAAAATTCTATAAGACGAAAATTCTGTAAATCTAAAATTCATTCTTTAAAAATTGCGTTAATCCATAATGTTAACCTTCAAATGAGTACTCTGTACCTGTTGAATAGTTTTTATTATTTTAAACAAATTTACAAAATATTTTAATTAACAAGAAAATCCCTACATTAAAAATTTAAAGAATTAAAGTACTAATTTCAATGAAAATAATATGAAATAAATGTACTCAATAAAGATGGAAGACTCTTGGATAACCAACTTTAATATTCTGTTTAACTTAATGGTCTTCTATTCTATAATTAGGTACTTTGCACTGTCTTCTTTGTATTCAAACAATTTGCTATAATTTTGTTTTCACTTCTAACATGTTGAACTTAAATTAGCTATTAAGCGTGGGTACATGATGAGCACCTAGTGTTTTACCATTACAATATTTATTTATGTATTTATTTATTTATCTACAAGCAGTTTTACAGCTAACAGATACATTTATGTACATAATTATAAGGCTGATGTTGTTGCTATTTTCTTTTTGGCAACACTGGTCTTGACAGCTCACGCACGTTTCGTGTTTGGTGTTACTGTCAAACATCTTCAGTTTGGTATATAATTTAACCATAAATCGTCTTACAAACGAACAACGCTTGCAAATTATTGAATTTTATTATCAAAATGCGTGCTCTGTTAAAAAAGTTCATCGCGCGCTTCTTCCATTTTATGGTCATTTAAATCGACCTACTGAGGCGGCTATTCGGGGTATTGTGACTAAATTTCGCACCAAATTTACATTGTGGGACATTAAAGTACCAACACTTTTACGTAGAGTGCGAACTGAGGGAAATATCGCATTTGTATCGGCCAGTGTTAGTGATGACCGTGAATTATCGATTTGGTGCCGTTCGCAGCAATTGGGCCTTTGTTACTCCACTACGTGGAAAATTTTGCGGAAGGATTTAGGTGTGAAGCCTTTCAAAATACAGCTGGTGCAAGAATTAAAGCCGAGCGACCTACCACAACACATTTGCTTAAAAATGAATTTTGTGAATTTTCTGTGAACTTTTTCTAGACGATCAGAGTGGACCTTAAACGCGGGGCTCCAAATGACATCTGCGTATTCAAGAACCGATATAATAAGAGATGTATATAAATAAAGACGTACATAAGGATCTCTGAAATGCTTTGCATTTCGCTTAATGAATCCCACTAACGAGCTGGCCTTTGGGATTAAGTAATTAAATTGTAGTTTAAAAGAAAGGGCAGAATCAAGTATAATGTATAATGCATAAATCATTAATTTATTAGAACCGATTTATATGCTTAGATTCAATGGCATAATCAAACAATAGACTTAATGTTTTCCGCGAAAAAGAAATTGAATTGCTCTTTTTGATATTAAGTTTAAGACCATTTATATGGCACAAGCTCAAGCGATCGAGGTCAGATTGAATCAGTTGGCAATCTTCAAAAGTTTTAACTTTTAAAAAGAGTTTAAGATCGTCTGCGTATATCAGGCAATCACAATGATTAATCCAGAAATAATAATATTATACTAGTAACTGTAAATTAAAGAAGTAAATCATACTCGTAGCTGTAAGTTAAATAAGTAAATTCTTTGGTACACTTTTTTTCACTATCGAAATAATTTTTCTTTTATCAGTTACAGAAACATAGAACATACATTTTTGAAATCCAGAAATTTGAAATTCATAATTATGAATTCGCAGAGTTATAGATTTGAAGAATTTTGGATTTTCAGAAATTTAAAATACAGAATTTTTGAATTAACAGAAATTTCTAATAAAGAATGTTTGAAACCGATCTTTTGCACATACTGAATTATGACCCCAACCCTTAAGTTACGTGGTCTTGTTTTCAACGACCAAGAAGGTCAATCACCATATATTGAGGCAATTTGCCATGGAAGATCTTTCAGTGATTTTACATTGGTTGCATGTATAATCGAACTTTTTTATTGGTCCATAAGCCTTTCCAGGAAGAATTAAGTGCCAAAGGAAAATGTTCAAAACGAGATCTCAAAAGAAATAACCTCAGCAAAAACATTGCTATCATGATGGCAAACAGCCAAGCAGTACTCAAAGCATTAAATTGCTATGCCTTATAGTTATAAACTGGTACGGGAGTATGTGGGTAAACTAAACGATCTCGACAAGCATAATAATGTTGTGACATTCATTAAGTTCCGGGACACGTAAGTGTCATTGGACATGAAAAGGCAAACTCCGTAGCTAAAATGGGTGCAATGACACCCCTAACGAGTCCTGACCTCTATTTTGGAATATAAGAGAGAATTTGATTAAAAATAGAATCAAAACGGAAGAAGATGTCATAAGATCAAAAATGTGGAGAGAACTTCCAAAACTGAAGCAGATCAAAAATGCGCTACAACCAACAACGCCCTACATCCCATATCGAATTAAGTCGGAATAACCTCAGAATAAATACCAATTTCCTCGCTGATCACTTCACACTGTGAAGACACTTCAGTATTCTTGGAGGAGCAATGTTTTAAATTTAATTCTTCGTATTTCCTGAGACAGGCTTTTGTGGTCGTAAGCTTCACTCGCAGAGTGTCTTTTCTCAAATAAATCACTAAACGATAAATTTGTTCACTTATGGAAGATTAATTCTAGTTTCTTCGCCACAATTTAAGCTTTAATTTTCCCATTTTACTATTATATGAACTGCCAAATTGGACATCAAAAAGGAAATCAACATTTCCCGGTAAAGCCCTCTTGGAACCATTTTATTTTGTTTGTTTTTGATTTTCTCGAAAACAGTACAACCGATTTTAATCATTATGAAGCTCCTCCAAATTTTAAATATTGAGCGTTTTTCTTTTTTAGTTCAGAGTACCTAGTACCTGAACTGTCAAACAAAATATCGTATTTCTTTTTTAGCTCAGAGTGTATAACAGTTCAAAGATTGTGTTTCTTTTTTCGTTGAGAGCGTGTTCAGAGATTGTTCAGAGCGCACTCTATGAGCTCAGTATATAATAGCTGAGTAGACAGAGTTAAATGCTGAAATCATTCTGACAAACAAAAAAAAACTCAAAAACTCGCGTGTGTTTATAAAGTAATTCAGAGCTCTTTTTAGAACACACTCGATTCGGAGAAAGTTCAGAGCATGTTTGACATGCTCATGCTCTGTTCAGAGCTCTACTCTGAATGAAAAAAGAAAAACGCCAATTATTTTTTTTGGAAACTCAATATTCCGAAAACCCCTGCTCGATTTTTGAAACTTGAATACAAAAAAGTTTCTTAATATAATCTACAAGATCTGAGGGAAAAAAATTGTTTTAACTAAAAATTAAGGTACCCACCATGCAAGTGTTAAAAAATCTTTTTCGAAAATCGTATTTTTCTAAAAAATGGCTCCGAGAATTTTGAAAAATTTTAATTATAATTTTTTTCGAATTTTGAATTTATCATCATAGGCAGAACGGATTTCAATGAAATTTTGTATAGAGAAGCTTCTAGTTCAAATTGACGTACCAAAATTTTTTCTTAAACACCTATGTTTTAAAAATCTTTTATAAAACATATTATGTGTTTAGCTCTAACTACTAAACTACTATTTATAAAATAATAACTTAAGGAGTTGTTTTAGTCATTTAAAAAATGAATTTTTTGCTTATGAACATTTTTTCTCTCGAAATATTGATTTTTGAACTTTTTACATAAAAGCAAGTTGATGCGACCCAGTCCTATTTTGAATTGATCATTAACAAACAGACACACGAAGCCAGCAGCAATTGCGTTTTTGATGATTGACATTATGTGTTTAAGTAACGGGTGATTTTTTAAGAGCTTGAGAACTTTTTTTAAAAAAAAAACGCATAAAATTTGCAAAATCTCATCGATTCTTTATTTGAAACGTTAGATTGGTCCATGACATTTACTTTTTGAAGATAATTTCATTTAAATGTTGACCGCGGCTGCGTCTTAGGTGGTCCATTCGGAAAGTCCAATTTTGGGTAACTTTTTCGAGCATTTCGGCCGGAATAGCCCGAATTTCTTCGGAAATGTTGTCTTCCAAAGCTGGAATAGTTGCTGGCTTATTTGTGTAGACTTTAGACTTGACGTAGCCCCACAAAAAATAGTCTAAAGGCGTCAAATCGCATGATCTTGGTGGCCAACTTACCGGTCCATTCCTTGAGATGAATTGTTCTCCGAAGTTTTCCCTCAAAATGGCCATAGAATCGCGAGCTGTGTGGCATGTAGCGCCATCTTGTTGAAACCACATGTCAACCAAGTTCAGTTCTTCCATTTTTGGCAACAAAAAGTTTGTTAGCATTGAACGATAGCGATCGCCATTCACCGTAACGTTGCGTCCAACAGCATCTTTGAAAAAATACGGTCCAATGATTCCACCAGCGTACAAACCACACCAAACAGTGCATTTTTCGGGATGCATGGGCAGTTCTTGAACGGCTTCTGGTTGCTCTTCACTCCAAATGCGGCAATTTTGCTTATTTACGTAGCCATTCAACCAGAAATGAGCCTCATCGCTGAACAAAATTTGTCGATAAAAAAGCGGATTTTCTGCCAACTTTTCTAGGGCCCATTCACTGAAAATTCGACGTTGTGGCAGATCGTTCGGCTTCAGTTCTTGCACGAGCTGTATTTTATACGGTTTTACACCAAGATCTTTGCGTAAAATCTTCCATGTGGTCGAATAACACAAACCCAATTGCTGCGAACGGCGACGAATCGACATTTCACGGTCTTCAGCAACACTCTCAGAAACAGACGCAATATTCTCTTCTGTACGCACTGTACGCATTCGTGTGGTTGGTTTAATGTCCAATAAAGTAAACTGAGTGCGAAACTTGGTCACAATCGCATTAATTGTTTGCTCACTTGGTCGATTACGTAGACCATAAATCGGACGTAAAGCGCGAAACACATTTCGAACCGAACACTGATTTTGGTAATAAAATTCAATGATTTGCAAGCGTTGCTCGTTAGTAAGTCTATTCATGATGAAATGTCAAAGCATACTGAGCATCTTTCTCTTTGACACCATGTCTGAAATCCCGCGTGATCTGTCAAATACTAATGCATGAAAATCCTAACCTCAAAAAAATCACCCGTTATATGGGCAGTAACGGAGCAGGTTTGAGTTTTTGATTTCTCCAAGGTCCGGAGGTTGTTGTATTGCAGCAAAAAAAAAATAACTCATTTCGTTTGTTCGAAAGTTACAGTTACTGATGAGTAGCACATAACACCTTCTGGAAGCGTTGTGGTTACGAGTATAATTATGTAGTATAGTAGTTAACGTATGTAGGTACCAGTTGAGTGTCCTTATGTTTTCGGATAACTCTTTTTCGTATGATCGCAAAAGTACAAAAAATTGTTTTCTGCGTCCGCCCCTGCTAAAAGTAATAAATATCTTTCCTACCTACAATAAATACAAATAATTCCAAAATGCTTATTTTTCAAATCAATTTAGTAAGATTCTGAAATATTTAAAAAATATAATTCTACATTATATAAAGCAAAGTAATGTTAAATATATTTTAAAGGAAATAAAATTAGTATTTAGTTAGAAAATCATTAATATTTAAATTTAACCTTTTTCACATATTTCATAATTCTTTTTCAATAATATCACCTTAAAAGACAAAAATCTGAAATTCTATTTGAAATTCCACCATTTCTCACATCAAAACTTGTCACACTATTTCACAGTCCATACTCATTTAAAACCATACCCTTACCCATCTTGTTTGAATAAAAGTTGTTAACGTATCTAATTATTGTGTGCTTAATTTTAAATTATTTTTTCTCTTATATCATAGATACTTAAAATGCATGCTCTATCATCGAACTATTTTAGTTATAATATTTATCTTGTAAGCTTTGCTAGATGAATTCTCAAAACTATGTAGCTAGTGCTTTGTTCCAACATGCGCATAAAAACAATATTTTTAATTTTAAACAGATGAAGATGATGAGCCACGCTGTGTTCAATTAACAAATCAACATAAAACTGCGATACGTTTCATTAGGAAAGTAAGTAAACATTTTTTTTAAATTTACCACTTTAATATTTGCTTTTATCTTTAATTATTTTGTTTAAAAAAAAAGTCTACCTTCAAATAAAAAGTAATAAGAAAAATCCTTAACAAATGAATCGATGTCAAAAACAAAACAAGCTAACTAAATAAAAATCTAAAATATAATAAACCCTTAACATAAATCCAAATTTATTTATTAAGTTTTCTTCTATAATAAAACTTAAAACAAAATATAATTATATTAAATAAAATTATAATACTAAAACAAAAAATCATTAAATAAAAACTTTCGAATAAAAACTTGACACCGATTCATATTTCTATATTTTTGTTTCTTAATTTTAATTTTATGTTTATTTATATTTTTATTCAAAATCAAAATTGAAAATTGGATAATATTCACCAAAAACTAAAAAAAGACCAAAACCAAAAACATTGATATTAATTTTCAAATATTTTAAACAGATGAAGTATTTTGTAGCACGACGTAAATTTAAGGAGGCACTTAAACCATACGATGTTAAAGATGTTATGGAACAATATGCAGCCGGGCATGTTGATTTACTCGGCCGAGTGAAAAATGTTCAAACTAGGTACACACATTTTCAAAAAAATCCAAAAAAAAAAAATCATCAACAATTTTCTTGCAAAAAAAAACAAAAACCTAGAAATAAAAAACTAAACAAACAAATCAAATTAAATTTGTATATTCATATCTTTCAAACGTTTAACTCTTACATCTTTCAAAATTTACTAAATTATTTTTTCCTAACAAGAAACTAACAAAAATCAAAAAACAAAATTAAAAACATTTTAGATCCTACTTTAACACTCGTATATGTTTGAATCTTTTATCTACTCGTACAACATTGTGCATCATCAGAATCAAAAATCACTTCAAAAATTAATATCAAAAAAAAAAATTCAAAACAAAATGTATTAATTTTTTGTACCCTAATACTTTACTACCATCAGCATAATTGTGTATGTATATGTGTTTTGTTGGATAACTAACCACCACATACATATCTACATGCATTCCCCTGTCTCTTCCTGAAGTACAACCCATTTGGAACTTTTTTAAAATTTTTAATTATTTTTGTTTTCATATTAAAATTGCTTGCCTCTTGAAACCCTATTTTTTATTTCTTAATAAAAATTTTCCCCCAGCTTTGTCGAATGAAATTAGAATTTAAAAAAATTATACAAATTTTTAAAATATTTTTTTTTTCAATATGCCAAAAAAAAACTTTTAAATAAAATTTGAGAAAAAATTGATATTATTTTAAGTTATGACATTGGAAGCTCCCTGTTCTACTTTAATTTGCAGTTTTCTTAAAAAAAATATAAAAAACAAAAACAAAAGAAATTAGAAATATTGTAAAATAACATAGATTTTAGTGCATTCATAGGAAGAGTGTTAAATAGTAATTAAATTCTATTTTTTTTTTTTAATAATAATTTAATGAAATGATGAGTAAAATCCGAACATCCCTTCCGCATATTTTATTCTATATGATTCAAATTTTCATGTTCGATATTTCATGTAGATCTAGAATAATTAAAAAAAAGTAATAGAAACGCTCGCTAGTTCCATTTCACTTCATTTTACATTCAGAAGCCTATTTAATAAATCCAAGCGAAGTGAAATTTGTATATAGAGGAAATTTCTTAATTCCCAGGTGTCAAAAATAAATAAAAAAATAATAGAGATTTATTATTTTGGAGATTAGAAAAAACGGTCTTTGCGAAAGAACCACAAATTAAATTTAAGACAATATTTTTTTTTTTAATTTAAGACTTGATTGACCTTTAACTTTATAAAGCCTGGCTTCTTGTGTACATACACATCAAAATGAATTATAATTTTTTCGTTTACGATTTAATTTAATGAAAATGAATTTATAGAAAAGTGTAATTTTTAAATAATGAGCAGCAACACAGTGTAAGAGTTTTCAGAAAGAAGCAAATAATTGACTAGCGAATTTTCGATTATGTTAATATCATTTTTCGCATGACATTTATAGCCGAAGTGAATTAAGGTTTTTGTGATATTATTTTTATTCTTCTCTTCGGGGAAAAGGTTATTTTTTTTTAAATTAAATTGAACATCCCTTTTTAAAAAAAGATCAGGCATTATGTTTAAATATATTTGAAAATCATCATTGAAAATTTAAATTTTGAGATACATAAATATTTTAGAAAACAAAATCGGACTCCAGAATTGAGAATTAAAAAAATTCACTTTGTGTAGAATTTAAGGTGGGAATGATTTTTGTTTTTTTTTGCATCAACATTCTCGGCAAAAAATAAAAATCAAAATTTTGAATGATGATAACTATAGTGTACTAGCCGCCCGTGCTCGCGTTGCTAACTACGAATATTTTTTTTTAATTGTGAATCTAAACCATTCTCAGATCCCCTTGAACACACACAAAAAATTTCATCAAAATCGGTCCAGTCGTTTAAGAGAAGTTCAGTGACATACACACTCACAGAAGAATTATATATATTAAGATGTACGAGTAACTGTCCTTAAGTATTCGTTGCATGTTAGTATAAAAAGAGTTTTTCAATTGCATATAGATTTTTGCTGCTGGTGGCCATGTTGTTTTGGTGACATCTGTCAAATCTGAACTCGGCCTTTCGCAGACTTTAACTTGTTTCTTGTGCTGAGACTTGGGCATACAACTGTACAAGATCCAAATTCTTACCCAGGAACTCAAAGTTCATGCAATAGACAATACCGCGGCGTTTGTGTGCTGCCTGGACTTCAGAGCTTTTGAAAGAGTACCTCAATTTTGGCCGAAATATCATATTTGGGGACGAGGCGCATTTTTGGATGAATGGCTGTGTTAACATGCAAAATTGCACAAACATCTTGATCTATTCCATTTTAACATCTACCCGCCCTTATTTTAAAACCCTATACTTGTACCTAGTAGTACCCCTTGGCATAATGGTTAGTGCCTAGGACTATCATACAAAAGGTTTTGGTTTTCGGTTCGATTCTCGGTCGCTGCAAAAAAGTCTTTAGGGCTGTCCTGCCTCTTGCGATGAATCGACAAATCCGCTAAGATTATATCTTGTCATGAAAAGTGGTGCTCATTAGCCGTTCGGAATCAGCAAAAAAATGTAGGTCCCCTCCATTCCTAGTAATATACCGAAATGGTTGAGAGTAGTAAGTCATTAGGTCCTGGTTCTCCTCGAATTATTGCACCACCAAAAATTTAATAATACATACTTATACCTCACATAACTATGATTTGCTTCATACCCTCAATTTTCGGTTGGTATGAGCCTTAACCTAGGCAGGGACGGGTTAGAATATTCCTGCAGCGCCTCCCCGCTTGTCGTAAAAGGCGACTAAAGGAGTAAATACATCTAGGCCACAAACAGCAAGGTGAACCTAGCGACACGTAACACCTATAAACTTTCCCAAAAGTGTGCATGCCAGTCCCTGGGTTGGCACGACTGGAGATCACCGGTGCCGTAAAAGAGAGATCAAATACAAAACTGGAGCATGCACACGTCGATACTTACAACGGATTTTGTGAATTCAAGCATTATGGAAGTACTCGTCCGAAATGACACTACCCCGCCAGGCACTACCATTGTTACACATGGTACTGATCCTGGACCGAGCAGCAATGCTCGGGTCAGAGCTAGACGGATTCCGGGGGCTAGCAAAGTAATGCCGCAGATTATACAAAATCTGAGAGTTGCGAGTTGGAACGTTGGCAGTATGACAGGTCGAAGCTTCGAGCTGGAAGAGATGATGAAAAGAAGGCGAGTGGACATCTTATGTGTTCAAGAAACAAAATGGCGAAACACGGGAAACAGGGCCCGTTTCTTGGATACGAGGACAAAAAACTATAAGATGTTCTACTATGGAACGGAAAAGGGTAAAAACGGAATCGGAATCATCCTTGCAAAACATCTATTAGGCAGCGTATTGACCATTTCGAAATCCAGCGACCGTTTGATGTCCCTTAAATTGGTGATTAAAGGAAAGTTGTGGAATATTGTCACTGCATATGCTCCCCAAATTGGATGTGAGCAGGTGGAAAAAGATGCATTTTGGCTAGACTTTCACAATCTACTTAAGGACATCCCAAAGGAAGAGTTTTTGTTCGTGGGCGGAGATTTGAACGGACATGTCGGCAAGACAAACGAAGACTATGAAGATTGCCATGGAGGCCTCGGATACGGCACCAGGAACCCTCCTGGTGAAGACATCCTGAGCATGTGCAAAACATACGGTCTTATCGTACTAAATACCATGTTCGTCAAACAAAGCCGACACCTGGTCACTTACAGCAGTGGTGGAAATGAAACCCAGATTGATTACCATTTGGTATCTAGTTTCATGAAACCCCGGGTAAAAGATTGCAAAGTGATACTAGGAGAAGCGATCGCCCACCAACACCGTCTCCTACTGACAGAATTTTTTATGGAGACAGTGAACGACAACAAACATACAAAAACTTTTGGGAAGATCAAATGGTATAATCTGGATAAGGAAAAAGGCGAAGCTTTCATTTCGAATATGCAAAACTTTCTGTATAACAACACCGATATAGTTCGAAATGAAGAGAGTACAGCACAAAGTATGTGGGATCTCCTACAGAGAACTTGCAAAGAAAAAGCCAAAACACTGTTAGGGGTTTCAAAAGGACACAACCAACAAGGCAAAGAAACATGGTGGTGGAATGATGAAGCTAAATCAGTTATAAGTAAAAAGAAAATGGCTTTCAAGGCTTGGTCGAAGTGCCCCTCTAATGATACAGAGCAAAAGTCACGCCTCGAAGTGGAATATAGAAACTGCAAGAAAGAAGCGAAGAAGAAGTGCGCCCAAATTCAAGCAAAGAATACAGAAAACCTGTATCGGGAGCTGGATGAAATTTCTACCCCGACAGCTGGTGCTATTCAAGAGCTACGGCAAAACACGAATAAGGGCGCAACTATCTTCAAAATAGCAGCTCAAAGAAGAAGAAATGCCCAGGAGATTTGTTCGCCAAAGTTCATTAACAATGCTCAAGGCCAACTTCTTGTGGAAGACAACGAAATTCTTCACAGGTGGCGACAATATTGCGACGGACTTCTAAACGAACAATTTCCAAGGCTGTACTTTCCAATAGCTTCACCTAACTTAAGCGAAGTATCCGACGTCACAGTCGATGAAGTTAGTGAGGCGGTAAAATACTCCAAAAAGGGAAAAGCTGTTGGCCCAGACGAAATACCCTCAGAGTTTTGGAAAAAGATGGGAGACATCGGGTTTAGATGGCTCATGATTCTTGTCTCCAAACTTATACGAGGTGATCGCATGCCTAATCAATGGAGGGAAAGTTACCTTCTTCCAATTTATAAAGGAAAGGGTGATACTCGAAGCTGTGATAATTACCGTTCGATTAAGCTGATGTCACACACCATGAAGATCGTTGAGTGAGTCTTGGGTAGCCGACTGCGAAAAATAATTAGGCTATCTGATGACCAGTGCGGGTTTGTCGGGGGTAAGTCAACCACGGATGCAATCCAGAGTATAAGAATAATTATGGAAAAACATCGGGATTCTTTGGAGGATTTGCATGTCGTATTGGTTGATTTTGAAAAAGCATTCGATCGGCAACCACGAGATCTAATATGGGTGGCCCACAGGCAACGAGGAGTTCCAGAAACCTATGTGCGGATAATTATGGACATGTATGATGGAGCAGTTACTAAAGTAAGATGCGCAGCTGGAGTCACCGAAGAATTCGAAATCACAGTAGGTGTACACCAGGGAAGTGTCTTGAGTCCCCTGCTCTTTATTACAGTTCTTGATTACCTGCTTGAAGGCAAAGTGACGGATCCAAAAGTGCATCAGTTATTCTTTGCTGACGATGGAGCCATCATAAGTGAAGACCCGATATCCCTACAACGAGCACTTGACGTATGGGTGGATGTTCTAGAAGGAAGTGGGTACCGCATAAGCGCGAAAAAGACAGAATACCTATGCTGCCCATTTTCTGATCCACACAGGCCTATTCCAGACATTTATTTGAATGGAGTAGTGCTTCCCAAGTGTGAAAAGTTTAAATATCTGGGGTCTATGATAAATAACGAAGCTACTTGTGATGACGATATCAATCATCGCGTAAGCGTAGGGTGGATGAAGTGGCGGGAAAATTCTGCTATCTTCTGTGACCGAAAAATGCCCCCTAAGCTGAAAGGAAAGCTCTACACTTCAGTTGTGCGTCCAGCACTCACATACGGTTCACAATGTTGGACAATGTACAAAAAGTATGAGAGTAAGCTAACGGCAGCTGAGATGAAGATGCTTCGTATGACAGCAGGAGTTACAAAGCTTGATCGAATTAGAAGTACGAAGATCCGAGGAAGCCTTCATGTTAAGAATACCATTTCCCAAAAAATTGAACACGACCGACTCAGTTGGTATTGCCATGTTCAAAGGAGAGATCCTGAGAACCCCGTCAAAAAGGCAATATCATACAACGTTCCAATTCGGAATAAAAAGAAAGGTAGGCCTAAACACTCCTGGTACAAACAAATGCAAAAACACCAGCATTCAGTTGGCCTCAGAAATGGAACAATACAAAACCGGGAGGCTTGCCGCCGATTTCTGAGGTCAACCCGGCGAACCCCACAGGCGGATCACTAGTGTGAAGCAGATACGTGGGAGAGTTATGATCCCCTCGACATCGAGATCATAACAGCGCCGAAACAAAGGAAGAAGAAGATGAGCTTTAACCTAGGCGGATTGTAGAATGTGCTTCAAATTTCATATAGAGCATTTTCATGATTCATGATTTTTTACAAATTTTCTTGAAAACTACTCAAAAGGTTTTGATTAAACTTCTTTCCTGTTATGCCTAATGTGATTTTAAGAAAAGTGCAATGTAGATCTTTATCGAAAAAATATTATAACAGAAAAAGGAAAAATTCTGAATATTGTCTTATTTTTGGGTTATCGCTTGACTCGATATTTCGACGGAATCATGACAAGAGAAAAGTATATGGCGATACTTGAGAATATCATGATACTATGCGCTGAGGAAAATAACCCACTTAGGTTCCGTTTTCAGTACAATAATGACCCCAAATACTCTGCAAAAGTAACAAAGTTATGAATGAGCTGAAATTGAAAGCAGATCATCTTCTAAACATCCGCTAATAATCGAAATTCGTCAACTAAGAGATGTGGTGAATTTGTCACAAACTGATGGAGTACTGACAAAAATATTTACCGCCGTAATAAAAAAGAAGAGTTATGCGTGTGTCACAGAATATTTAAAGAATAGATATTAGATATGAAAAAAAATATTCCAAAGCAGTGAACTATTTTTTGTTTTGAAGTTTTACTAAGTATTGCTATTATTCTGACCAGGTCAACGGAAATTAATAACAGACATTTTTTAGAACCTCCAACTTTTTCAATGCTTAGTCTCAAAGTTACAGTTCAATAAGGGTGGGTGAATATTTAGAGGCGGGTAGATGTTGAAATGGGAAAAAACAAATTGTGTGTGAGGTATTAAAAAAGTTTTGTATTTCAAAGGTTCATGTATGCCATTTTGTTTGGAGTGTTACATCTTTCAAATGCCCGCCTCGGCTTCTTACGGTGGCACGGTTCCGAGTGTTCCAAGTTTTAATGAATCTTCGGGGCTGTGGCATGTGTTATGTTCACCTTAAGGGCATCGGTCGATCGTGGTTCAGTCGCATAGACCACAAGAAAAACTCTGCGAGAGATAACCTTACCCTTAAATTGTTCATGCAGAATGTCAATCCTTACATCCGCTGACTTGCACGTAGCACCGTCCTACTAGAACCACATATCGTCTAAGTCCATATGGTTCAATTTGAGCCATAAGAAATTTGTTAACATTATTCTGAAGCACTCGCGAATGACGATGACCGCCTCTCCAACAGTCATTTTTTGAGGATACATTGTCACTTGGAGAACATCTTGCGGATTATTTCCCTCACATATACGGAAATCTGTTTGTTAACTCAGCTTTTATCCAAAAATTTCTGCGAAAGGCCGATTCGTGATCGGTGAAGAATCGACTGCCTTGGGCTCTGCTGTACACTCTCACGCACCATGGCGATGTTTTCGGCCGATCTTCCGCGTTCTTTGACGTGCGAATCTTAGCTGATTGATTACCAAATCGAACATTTCAAATTTGACCACCAAATGTTGAAGGGTTGACGGTAAATGGTGGTCACCACGTATACCGTAAAATGTTCGCAACGAGCGGAACGTTTGGACTAAATAACACTGATTTTTATAATAAAGTGTTATCATTTGGCGACAATTGAAAAACCCTTTATAAGATCACTAAAGAAAGTTCGAGATATTCAGTTGCGGATTGTATTAAGGCACAAAATTATTTTTATTGATAAAAGTAAAGTAGTAAGTCTTGAGATTTTCTAAAAAGCCCGTTTCCAACATATTTTATTTTTTTTTAAATTTGTAATTCATATTTCTTCTTGAGAAAAGAAATGAAATACATACATAAAATCATTTTTAAGTATATTTTTGGGTGGTTATATCTCTTTCCTAAAATTTTATGTTAATCTTAATCATTTTTTCACAATTTTGACGTATTAATACAATCTCTTAATAAATATATTCAATTAATAAACATAATTCAAATTTCACAAAAAAATAAAAATTTAAAGATCTGAAGATCTAGACATGAAACTATTACCGTTCACGAACCAAATCGGAGAGTTATGGTTAATGAATGAATTTTGTATTAGAATTAGCGAACATTCAACAGGTGACTCGCTTTAAACGTCAAAATTGAGCGAACAGATACTAAAACACAAATCCCTTAGAATAAAATATTAGCTGTGTTTTATTTTCCCCCAGATCTGAACCGGATTGGATTTTGTTTTCAAAATAACATGTAAAACAACAAATACAAACAAAACTGGGCCTTGTGTTGTTTTTGTTTTACATGTAATTTTGAATGAAGATCCAATCTGGATCAGATCTGGCGAAAAATAAAACACAGCTATTGTCAACGGCAACGGCCTAGGCTTTGATGAAAGCATCGCTTCCCATCGATCAGCGAAATCAAACATCATTGTGCGTGATTAGTACTTGGATGGGGGACCATTCAATACATTCAATCTTGTGCTGTCGACATGTGTTTCTTCTGTTGCTCTTTCTTTCTGTGTGTCTCTCTCTATGCTGAAATATCTAAGCCGATGGTCTCAGTTTCCAGTGCTTTCAGTGTAATTTGTAATAATAAAATATTATTTTGTCGTTAAACAAGTGATAACAATGATTTTTTTGGCAAATCATTCATTCGCCAATTTCATTATGAAACTTTCATAACAACAACACAACAATTGGCAAACCGTTCAACTTCAAGACAACGTTCAATCCGTAAGCCGTTAAATGACCCTTAATTTAAACCACTAAGCGAATTTAAATTATCCAGTAAATAAAAGTTCATCGAAATCTATGTAGTTTTTCTAAAATAGTTACGAGTATAATATAAACGAATGAGAATCAACAAGAACGAATATTTTTGTATGATTAATGGATGTAATTGAAAATATTATAAGTTCTTCTGAGGTATTATGTCTTACAAGGTTTTGTTTTTTCGGATTCTGTGATTTAAGATTTTGTATTTCAGGATTTCGAATAATATTTATTTCCTAACCCATTTCTTAACTCTACTGTTAATTTTGTAGTGTTATATTGAAGGCCAAAAATGGCTGTCTGAATAGCGCTTAATTTAAACTGATCAATTTAAATTAAGGACTATATAGTATATTTTTTATTTCAAAATGTTAACCTACCAGGCAAACAAGCATTTTGTATTAATCGCAATAATTTAATAATAATAATTTAAACAATAATTTCAAAAATAATGTCTAGTGCTCGGTGGCAGTAAGCAAATGTGAGTACAAGGATCACATTAAACGTCTTTCGAATTCCCTTCAATTGATAACTAAAATAAATAAATAAATTTGGTGGTACAACAGCTCGAAGTGAACCAGGACCTAGTGACTTACAACTCTCAATTTGATAGCTGGAAACCAGTAATTTACATCAATTTTAGCATGCGAAAAATTTTACGTAGCATTTTTTTTCTCAAGCTGTAAACTATGCGTCAACCGAAGTGTTTTCTATTAAAATTCCTGCCATTCAAAAGGTTTCAATTTTTTATAAAATAAAGACTCTAAGGCCGATCTTCTGATCAAAGTAATACAAAATATTGCTACTATTCAATTTACTAGAAGTGCGATTTTTTGAAACCTTTTTTCGAGTTTCTCGAATCCATAACTGCTTCAAATTGTAACCGACTGAATTCAAAATTATTTTCACTACAGATTTATACATACGATCATTAATTTCTTATTGTTTTATTTAGGTTTACGATTGAATTGTGTTCTTTTAATGATTCAAATTTAATCTGACCAGTTAATTTAAGAAATAAAACTTAAGACTCATAAGTGATGTGAATAAGAATAAAAAGAAATATAATTAAAAGTATGAATAAGAAAATAACCTTCACTAGCTAGCACCCTACCTACTTATAACATTGGCTTCTACTTTATTTTAATTTCTACTTGAAATATCGAACAAATGAAAATTGTATATAAAACAAAACGACATCTAGACTAGAATGGAAATAGTTTTGACATTAATAACCCAACAAAACCTTTCAATGTAGCTTTATTCTATTTGAAATGCATTTTAATTAATAAAACAAAAAAAAAACAACAAGTAAATCTAACAATTTTGCCTTTAAACTTATTTATCACAACCTTTGCTCTTTGATCACTTTTGATACAAAAATTTTACAATGCCAAACACTCTTTAATTTTTTTTCAATGCCATTTATTATTAGATAATAAAATCACTTGAGAACCAAACAAAAAAATAAAAACAATTTTCACAAAATCTTGATTCTTTAATAAAAGTATAAATTCTGCCTCAGGAATTTCACAATATTCGCTGCAAAGTATTTCGTCGATGTATCAAAGATATTAAAACCAAAATCAAAAATGGTTGAATTGAAAAATTTATAAAAAAAAACAAATTTTTTTTATGAAATTTTCTGTTTATTCCATTTTTATATAATAAAACAAAGAATTATGCCAGATATATAGAATACATTATATGTTTTAATTTTAAAGCTCAAATACTTTGTGGCACGTAAGCAATTTCGTGAGGCATTAAAACCATACGATGTTAAAGACGTTATAGAACAATATTCTTCTGGTCATGCGGATCTCCTTAATCGTGTCAGGAATTTGCAATTTAGGTGAGATAAGGATGCTTCCTGTACCAATAATTTTGTTTAACAGTTAAAAAAAAAAAATATGCATACATACATATTAAAATGTTAAAATAATAAATAATCGTACCTATATTTATTTTTTTAGTTAATCCAATGTGATATATGCATAATTAAAAAACAAATTGTTATTTTTGTGTCTATATTTAAATAAAATCACTTGATTTTAATTTTGCAAAATTAAAGAAAAATTATTTAATTATATAAATAATGTTGAATGTTGTACGCTTTTTTGATTATTGAACGCGTTACATAGTTTGTTGTTTATATAAAATAATTAAATCAAAATATTTAAAAAATAAAACAAAATTGCATAACAATAACTTGTTGTGATACAGTTTTTTTTTTATTATAGTCATATATTTTTGAAGACAAGCAAAAGTTATTAATTTTAAGAAAAGAAACTTTTGTATTTTAAACAAAGTTTACTTGATTAAATTCAATGAGGATGTTTCCTATTTTAACATTTTTATTTACATAAACCCTTAAATTATAGCTCGGAGATAACAAAATACGTTTTCAAGGTTTATTTCGACAAAATAACTTGCGAGATTAGCTAACGTCATTTCTCAGATTTAACACTACTTCTAAGATCCATAGTGCGTAACCAACACCTTCTTGTACAGGTTTATACAACGTGGCTTGTGTTTCTTCAGTGGTTCTCAAGTATATAAATTCTTCCTAAACTATACCACGCTGTAGGTCCCTCAGATGACTTGTTCTTTTTGCAGATTTTGTTACTGAGTTCGTGATCATGACTTTCCTTGAAGTTAATTTATCTTCGTCTTAAAAGGAAACGATAAATCGTTTTGGACGACTGGCAGTCTTTCTTTCAATTATAGCTTTTATAGAGATGGCTATCATTAAATCTACGATCACCAACCAAACGATCGTTTATGTTCAATCATAACGAATGTCACCTTTCAAGTATATATAAATGCTGACTTGATTTTAAAGCGAATCAATTGCAGATCAATAGATCTTGGTGATTTAAGCATTTCTTTTCCATCACCTTTTTAAGAGTATAATGAAAGCAGCTTCTGACTTTTCAATTTCTCTGCCTACATAATAAGGCCAATAAGGTGAGAAAAGCACTGAATTTTCTTGAATTCCAGTCCAGGAATATGAAATTGAATGGCCAAAGTTTTAGGTGTTGGTATTGACTGCACCTTTTTATGTTCAATTTCCGATTCTGACTCATTTGATAGTGTATATGTAGGTCCAAAACTATAATAAGTCTTAGCAATCATATTTTATTCGAAGTCATGATGGTTTTGGTACACTATCAAAATTACTTGGTCTCCTTTGGTTCCTTTTTTGTGAACAAAAAACAAGCGGTGATAATACACAACCTTGCCAAATTCAGTTTTGAGCTTCAAAAGCTTCTGAAAATATGTTATTTTATACGAGTAATTGACGATGATTTTTACAATAATACACTTCCTACGCCAGACTTTCCATATGAATAACTCCTAATATCGGCTATATTGTAAGTTTTCGTGATAAAAAAAAACTGGTAGCTGAGAGACCTATACAAGCTAGACGCATTGCTCTTCAGTACTCCGTAAGGTGGATAAAGTGATCTATAAATAAGGATCTTGATCGAAAATTAAGGCCTGGGGCCTATTGCACCATCTTACAAAATTGTGATTACAAGTATTTTTTTAACAAATTTGTAAACATCGAGTTTTTTTCATATGTAATTTTTTTTAATCACAAATTTGTACTTGTAATTTGTAGTTGGTGCAATAGGCCCCTGAAAGTCCTTAATCTTGTTCAGGGCATTCTGAAAGCTGAGTTGTTATATCTGGCACCTCTTCCGGGTTCCGCAAAACAGTGGGTTTTCTTTTTTTTTCAGATATTTGCTTATTACTTCTATAAACTGCTATAAAAGTTTCGCAAATAATCATAAATCCTTTTTTAAATATGGTGGCTTTCGGCACCTAAGAAAAACTGAACTAAAGCTAGTCCTCCTTCAGGTATGAAAGAATTAGCATATAAAACCTCAAAATCTAGCAGTCAATTTTCGGCCGATTAGAGTACAAAAAAAAACTTCATTAGATGCAGAACCAAAAAAGAAAATTATTGAACAGTAACATAAAATAGTCGTGAAATTTGAAAGAAAAAAAACCACAAATATTGTCGAATGCTTCTTTACAAGTATTTTAATTTCCAACCTCTACTACTTGTTCTAAGATTTGGAAAAAGTGTCTCCCGTTTTTTGTTTTTCTCGCACTTTAAAATAGTAAAGAGGTGACTATAAAATTGCTGCTCATCGCGAGTTGTTTAGAGCTATTAATAGTGGTGCTTCAAACAATATTCGAACTTGAAAACTATTCGGAAATCCGGTTACTTATGAATGAAATAAAGTCAAATATTTAGATGGTGAAAGGAGACAGTTGAGTTCCGAACTATCCGGATAGTGTAGGATATCTGGATTCTAAAATGAGAAAGTCTCAGATTCAGATTCAGATTGATGAGTTATCTAAACAGTAACGGTAAAATAGAGGATATAAACAAAATATATCTTCCTCTCATGACACTTCGTAAAACACGTTTCAAAAACAACCAAAAAATATTTACTTAGTTAATTAATAATTATTAATTTTTGTATTTTTAAAAGTTATTGTACTTTTTAACGTAAAAATACCCTTCCAACTTAGATGTCCGGAAAGTGTCAGATACTTCGAAACACTAGTTAATACCTTCTGACAAATGCGCTGATTGTTTTATAACCTTCTGCTTCTTAATGTACCAGTTTAAGCCTAAAGGTTTTTGTATTATTGAAGTTTTTCTTTGTGTCCAATATTTGTATGCAAAATAGCTTTTTTTTGGCCTTTGGTCAACAAAAATTGGCGTATCGTCCCGGCTATCTCACGTGGTCTCATCAGTTGACTGCGAGGGCTAAGTCTTTTACTTGGCTGATTTATTTCAGTTGTATATAGAGTTTGTATTATAAAAACCTTCCTAAACCATATTTTTATGTTCAACGTGTATTGTATGTATTATGAATGAGGACGAGCCTGAGTTTCGATAAAAATTGTTCATAAAGGGCTAAATACAAGTTTCTTTTTTAAAAATGCAATAAAATGAACAATATTAAATTTTGTCCATGTATTACGGATTTATTATATAGAGCAAACATTCTCATTATTTATGGAACACAAACTCGTTCAAGTGGCTATCACTACTGGCTTCGCAGTAGCACATTCTCTCACTCCAATTTGAGTCTCAAACTCTCGGCTACAGCAGTAACATTCTCGTCTGTGGGCACCGTACGTTGACGGAGCAGGCGTACATTTCGGCCTTTTCAAAAAAAAAAATGCACTGTTTGGGCTACAAAGCACTAACTTTAGAAATAAGATTTTAAATATTTCCCAACGTTGTTCAAGCGTAAAGCGAATCATTTCATTCCGCCGAGATATGTCAGTGTTAAAATAACCTATGATTTAAAAAGAATCCACTAGATGGTGCACCCTGTATAACAAAATAACTCGATGTATTCATAGGCTGAGATTTGAAATTTGAGTTTCAATTTTGCAAACTATCGATCTGAAGAAATCTAATTGTTTTTTATTAACCTAATTCACTTGAGAGAAATTTCTTTTCACTCTTTCGAAGTTTATGCTTTAAGAAATAATGCCATATTCTTCTAAAAATTATTTGCTTAGTTAAGCGGAGTTGATGGTATATAATGTTTAAGTTTTGCACGCCAACTGTTCAAGTTCACTGTGAGTTCTGCTTTGCTTGTAAGATTTTAGAAGGAAATACATTTGGTTTATAAATAAGCCATTGAAATATTTTGTTTTAATTTATAAACAAAAATTAAAAATGTTGCATACATTTAGGATCGTCTGGTGCTATGTGGGTAGGCTTCTTGATATTGTTCCATATTAATTGAAATAATGTGAGAACTATTGATATACTACGGGCAGAGTTGAAAGATTATTGGTTATATCGGATAGGCTAGGAGTAAGAATACAAAAACAAAAAAAAAATAGAAATAAAAGATGTTAGATTTTCAACAATTGACAGAAACTTAAAATACAAGACGAAGTAGTACTTCGTTCAAAAAAAAAACACAGTAAGAAAAGCTTTCTAGAGTCAAGACAAACTAATACAGTACCCACTTTTTCTCTGACATACTTCCTTTTTGGAATCACACTTTAACCAATTTCAAGTCTTATGTGCCCTTTTCTATTTCAAACACAAATGAATCCACAAAATTCACTGTCTAAGCACTGTCCTTTTCACAGTATTATAGCAAACAAAATTACTCGGATTCTTTTGCTTATATTTCAAAGCTTATAACCGCCATGTTCCTTACAAATATAATATAAAGACCCCTAACCACAATGCAATGCACTTTTCTTGATTGATTTTTGATTTATTTGAATGTTATTATTGCCCACTGTTTTAAGTATAAAATAATTACGACTTCTATGTACAATTAATTATGTTTCATAATATTTAAACTAACCTACACAACACAGTACATCACATTTTTTATCAAAAACATAATATAGTATATTGCATGGCTAAAGAATTAAATAATAATATAATCACAGCATTATTAAAATCATCAATATCTTAATCATCAATCAACTTGTTAGTTTTTGTTTTAAATAGATAAAAATTGAATAATTATTCATACAAATAATCAGTGACCATTATTGTTTTTTTTTTTTTTCTTTCCTTATTTTGTGTATTTATTTGTAATTTCTTCTAGACTTGACCAGATACTAGGAAAACAAGGATCAAAAGCAAAAGACGTTTATGCGTCAAAAATTAGTTTAGCATCTCGTGTAGTTAAGGTCGAAAGACAAGTAAGACAAATTTAATACAAATCGAAAATTTTTAGTTAAATCCAAAAGTATGCAACACTTTATTACAAAAAAAAAATAACTCTAAATGGTGTACCACAGGGGTCTCTTTACAAACCACTCTTTTTTCTTTCAATTTAAAAATGATGCAAACTTTTGGATAGTGTGTGATTTGATTTGTTTATTTACAAAACTGTTCTTACAAATTTCCCCTCAGGTAGCCGATATAGAAGAAAAATTAGATATTTTAATTAAGGCCTATATGCAAGACCGCGAACGGTTCTTAGCTCTTCCATTAGTTTCTCAAGTTCAACATTCCAATAGCTCTAATCAAAAACCTCCCGGTGGCGGTGGTGGCGATGGTGGTGGTGGTCCTGGCACCGGGGGTACTGATGGTGATATTGGCCACTCAACTGCAGGCACAGGCATGGCCGGTGGGGCCGCTATGACTGGTGCAACAAATGTGCACTCCGCAACCATAACGCACGGTGGAGGGCTAAAGGTAAACCACAAACCTGATGTATAAATTAGAATTATATTATGCAAACCCAATTCATTAGCTTAAACCAATTCTGATTGAAAAACAGTTCTCGGAACCAAGCTCACCCATAGCCTCGCAATATGAGCAAGGTGTTCCACGAAGACCGCCAATGCATCGGGGATACTCCGATTTAACAAGCCGTATTAAGAAGCGTGTAACTTTAAGGTAAGTTTTGCAGGGCGAGTGCTTAAAATTTTACTTGGTTATGCATAAAAAAGGGATCACTCGTTTTTCAGTTCCATACCACCTCAGTATGTTGACCCGAGTTCGATACAACCCGGTGTTAGCGATGATGTCGTGATAGTTGTTCCCGAATTAGACGCAGATCCTCTGGAGTCCGTTCTGGTCGCTCGTTTACCATCAGACCATGATGTATGCCTTGAAGAGGATCCTGACTTGGAACCAAGTAGTCCGAAAACTATAACCGAAAGTTCAAGTAAGTACTGTACACATTTTTTAAGCAACTGTAAAGTTGATCAACACATTTAATTTTATTTCAATTTTATTTGTGGCTCTCTAATAGTTCTCTCATTTATATAATTTTTATTTTTTTGCAAAATAAAAAAATATAAAACTACACAACAAATTTAAATAATTAAAACGCTTTTTTGCGCAAAATACATAATTTTCGGATTTTTGTTTTCTTAAAAAAAAACACAAGATTTTCATTCTCACCTCAGAAAAACAACAAATTCAAATATACAAATGAACAAAAAAAAATCATTTATACATATACATACATATACACTGAATCTTATTATATAAGCAAAATTAAAATATCTATGTATATTTAATTTTAGTTTTTTTTTTTGTTGTTTAATAACACACGCCTTCTTGAATTTTACTAACTTAATTACAGCATCATATGATGGATACTCGTCGACAACTTCCTTATAGCAACGAAAGGACATTCAATGTAGCCACAATTATATATCCATATGGGATGGTACAAACTATCAAGCCTATCACTATGAAGATGATCAAACTACACTTATATAAAATTAAAACTCAATTCATAAAAAAAAAAATAATTTTATTTCTTAAAATTAATTTTATGCGTTTTATTTGTTTGGTCAGAGCAAATTAAATAAATTAAATAACAATTTATAAAGATAAAATATTTTTAATCAACGAACATGATGCAATGAATAAATATTTTTCTTTCATTTGGCTGCATTGAATGAAAATATAAAAGTCCTTTAGTGCAATTATAGAAAGTCCGTCCTAAAATTTAAGAAAAAAAAGCATATAGTGAGTTTTCAGCTGTTTTAATGTGCAATTATTTTTTTTTTTCGTCAATTAAATATCATAATCAGCAATATTTTTTTTAATATAAAGCGAGTTATGCCAGTTTGTGATATCTTTATGTTAATAAGTGTTAAGTTTAAAAAAAAATTATTTTAATTTTGTCCTTTTGTGGAACATGAATACCCATATTTTTTTTTATTCAAAATATTTTTTTTTCTTATACCCATACATTTATGATGTTCTTAATTTTTCTTTTATTTAATTGGAAAACAATTTTGATGTGGTCGGTTTTGATAATAATTCAAAGAGATTCGCTTAAGACATAAATATAGTGTTTTAAATGTTATGTTTGTACTTAATTTTACATATAATAAAATAGAAGCAATATATCTGGGGCGACTTTCCTTTAAGGTAGCACGCGTATAGTATTGATTTTTTTACAGTTAGCTAGTGGTCTCAATAGAACAGATTTAAAATATTAAAGTGAGGAAACATCGTTAAATCATAAAAAAAAAATGTTTTATTTTTCAGTTTAGTGTTTTCTTGACTAAGAGTACTGAAAGTGGCTAGATTTCGATGTTATATCAACAGTTTTTTAGCTTAACAGTACTGTGGGTGGCACGCTTCGCGGGTTCTCAGGATTTTAACTCCCTTTTTGGGAGCCGCACTCGCTCACGCAACTTCGTTGCTTCGCTTAGGGTATGTAAAGTCGCCAGGCAGGCGCCAAAGTCAACAGTGTTTTAACTTAAAAGTACTGTGGGTTCAGAAACTTCCTTTTAATCAACAAATAATTCCCTTACAAAATTAACAAAAAAGGAAAAATTACCAATAATATCCTAAAAATAACCCAACTCTGGTAATACTTTTACAAAGAGAATTGTCAACATATGTAAACAAAAAAAAAAGTTCATTTTGTATGGAAATTGAGGAGCTTTAAAAATTTATTAAAAATAGTTATAAATGCTTCCTCACTTTAAAATTGTGATATTTGTTATTTAAAAGTGCTAATCTACCGAATAAAACTATCCACGTGTGGAAATTCGTGCTACCTTAAAGAAAAGTTGAGCTATATGTTGACCTTAAAAACATCGGTGGTTTTTTCGCATAGACCCGCGACTTTAGGAAACCTTACAAGAAAAGTCTAGAGAGGTCAAATCGCATGACCGCAATTCACGCTACTTCTGCAAGAGATAACCTTACCCTCAACTCGTTTATGCAGAATGTCTATCGTGGTGCTGGATCCACATTTTGTCTAGGCCCATATGATTCAATTTGGCCATAAGAACTTCTTTATCATCGTTCTTTACCAACCTCGTTTTCGCAAAAAGATCGGACCAATGACACCGCTGACCGGCCCAAAATCTACACCAAACCGTAAGTTTTTGGGGATGCATTGTAACATGGTGAACCTCATGTGGGCTTGTGCCGTCAGAATAATGGCAATTTTAGTTGATTAAGATTAAGAATTTTATTTTTCAATTTGTTCTATATACTCGTACAATTTGACTTAATACTAACTTACTCGTATTACTAAAATAAATCATGTTTGCTCAACAATAGGGGCCCAAAGTTCTTCATTTGGCTTTACATAATGCTATTTGCTTACAATATCATATTAACGTTTTCTTGATCTAATTCATGATTTTTTAATATTAACTAAATAATAATTTTTGATGAGTGGGCTCGGGTGTATAGATACTTGTAACTAGGCTCTAGTTCATGCTGGAGAAGTTGTTGCACTTCCATGTTTCTTTCAAAAAGTTCATCTTTTTCATTGCTGTAGGTAAAAAAGTAAACCAGATGGGAAAGGCATCAGAACAGGTCGGAGAAGTTGTTTGTACACAAGCAGCTTGGTTTTCTTACTTAGTCCATTTCGCCTCCTGAGAAGCGGATGGACCAAGTGCAGAGAATAGTTGTTTCTCTTCAACATCAAGTCGCTGCATGCCTTTTGAATTTGAATTTGTTGAAAAAGTTGATTCCCAAGTACTTCGTTGATGATTTGACTGTCACTTCAGTGTTGTCTGGAAACTTTATTTTGATTGCATCACAGCGTATTGCAAATGCTCGTCTTTGAATGACAGTCACTGGTATTCTGAAGCAGATGAGTTCAGCCTTTTCGCTGTTTATCCTCAATCCCCATTTGAAATAGTATTCCCATAGGTTTTTAATGTGCTCTTGCACTCTCCTGGCAGCAATTTCTGGTGAAAAAGCGGTGGCGTATATGATTGAGTCGTCTGCATAAAGCTTCGTCTTTTTACCTGATATGTTGGCTGGTTGATCAGCAGTGTAAATGTTGAAGAGCAGTGGTCCAAGTTTTGATCCTTGAGGAACTCCAGCGTTAATTCCTTTGGGTGATGTAATTAGGAAGTACAAGTTCCGAGAGTTTGAATAGTAATCCTTTTATCCAAACGCTGTGGATAACTTTTTCGATGTCCAACAAGCACTGCGATTTCCTTTTTGTTGAGTCCAATTGTAACATCAGTATGGAGTCCCAGTAATGGATGTAGGGTAGAGTGTTTATTTCGAAAGCCATACTGAAACTCCGGTATGACATCTCTTTCTCTGTAGAAAACGTTGAGTTTCTTCAATATCAACGACTCCAGTATCTTACTCATGCAGCTGAGCACAGAAATTGTCCGATATCCTTCCACATTTGCCTGGTTGTTCTTCTTCGGGACCAGGACAACTTTTGCGATCTTCCAGGCTGCAGGGAAATAGCTGTTGTTCAGGCAGTTATTGAAGATTGTATTCAATAGGAGAACAGCAAGATTTGGTAACTTTTTAAGTACGTAATTAGAAATCTTGTCGCTTCCTGCTAAATTTTTGGAGTTTGTAGTGAAGATAATGTCAGCTACTTCTTCAGCGTCGGCTCCGATGATGGGTTTTCCTCGGGGAACAGGGTAACGGTTTCGGGTTGTTGCTGGTATCTCCTGAGAGCGAGTTACTACATCTTCGATAAAGTCAGGAAGGTGTACGGGAGGGCGGTCTTTGAAACTATCATGAAAGTGATTTGCAAACGCTTCGGCTTTCTCTGCAGAAGTTGTTGAAACTTCTTGTCCGTGAAGGATGGTGTATGGAATTGAGTTCGCTCTTCCAACAATCAGATTGATCTTTTAAAACGTGTCAGGTCCAGGTTTGATATCTTCGAGTCTCTTCCTGAAATCATTTTCCTGATGATGTTTTATTGCCTGGTTGAACATTGTGTTAGTGCACTGAAGTTCTGAGTGTAGCCGACGGTATTCGACACTTTTCCTGTCAAAGGTCCTGTGGAATATTCTTTGGAAGCTTTTGCGGAGTCTTTGCCGGTGAGCATATATTAATTGTATATGTTAGGGTAAGTTTGCATATTTATCTCTGCTGGTGCGGGGTGTTTTCTACCTTTCAAAAGCATTGTTGACCACGGTTTCAAATTGAACATGTTGTTATCGATCTCATTGTTGTTGAGATTATTGACGCTGGAGACTTCTGATAGGCATTCTTCAACTTCTGAATTTTTCCTGTGCCAATTGAAAATACCCTTTATATAAAATTTATATTTGTAAAAAGTTGCTTCATAGCTATCTGAGCTGGTGATTCTTCAGCTCCCTTGAGTCTTTTGGATAGTATTTAGAGAAGATATTCTAAAATTATTGGAGAATTGGCGGCAACACAGCAACAACTCTCAGCGAAAAGACAGTATTTCATCAACGGCAGCATTGAGTATATGAAAGAATAAATAAATAATAAATATTGTTGATAGTATTAAAAAACTGTTAATTGTCAATATTAAAAAAATCAAGCACGGGGTTTTAAAAATATAGAGTTTTCAAGAAAAAAAAATAAATTTTCTTTTTAAATCCAAACAAAAATATTTTGCAAAATTTAAGCACCCAATAATATTCATACAAAAGTCGATCAAAATCAGTTTAACCGTTTTTGAGAAAATCGAAAACAAACAAATCGTTCTATGGAGGGTATCATTTATAATTAATTTCCCTGGAGCATCAGTAAGATGCTCTTATAATAAATAAATAAAGAATTAAATAAAACTTGGCTTGAATGCAATGTTAATTATATTATTCCAGGGGAATTGCGTTGTCAATTTTCATGATCTGATTAGTTAAAAAGTCCACTGATTAAATAAAATACAAGATTTGGTCGTAATTGCTTGGTGTGGTTTTTTTTCTAATTTTTATAAGTCTAATTTTTAATATTATATAATATTCATACACTTTTGGTATTTTGTAAATATTAATATTAAAATTAAATTAATTATTAATATTATAATATTAAAAATCGTTCGAAATAACACTCCTTTTGATAAAGTTTGGCAAGAAGATCTCTTATCGAAAATACGTGTATCTGGTATCGATAATTTTCTCCTTCGTTGAATTTACCTTTCTGACCGTTAAATTCGAGTTGTTTTGGAAGGTTTTAAGTCTGATAGTCAAAAAATGCTGATGTGCCACAAGGCTCCGTTTTATCAAAACACGTATTTTAATCTTTTGTCTGTAACTTTTCAGCCCCTTCTGCTGCTTACAGCACCCTCAGATTTTCATATTTGTTTTCAAACAGAAAAAATATTTCCTGTCTTTCCATATTTTATTGATTTTTTTTATCAAAAATGCTCAAAATGAAAAGGTTGTATTCCTCCCCTAAAACAATTCCGACATAATAGTCATCTAGCCATGAATGGCTTAAACCTTTTGAATCTTGCAGAATAGACTTTAAAAATAAAATGATTTAATCTACTTTACTTTTTAATTTAATTTGTATTAAAAAAAGTCAACAAACGGGTAGATTATTTTTTGTTTTAAAATTTTCTTAGAAATTAATAAGAAACCGACCACATAGTACTTCACCTTTTCTTTTAATTCGGTTTAATATATTTTTATTTGAGCTCTCTATGTTGAATGATAACATAAATATATGTCCCACATCGGTTCGTTAAACTTACTCTTAAATAAAACCCTCATCTCATAAATAATTAAAAAAACAGAATCCAATCTAAACAAAATATAAACAGATTCATCTTAAAAAAAAAAACATTTATATTGAAATTATTTACGTTCAATATCACTTTTGCTGTATGACGTACAATGTATACCTACCGCTAAATGCAAAATAAAACATTTCATTTATTTCCTTTTTTACTAAATATTTATGTTGTAAGTGAAACATACTTATATCTTTATGTTGTGGTGTTTTTTTTTTGTTTTTGGTTTTTTTTTTTAAATTAAAATATACTCCCATCAAAGGCTATTGCGGAATGACAACTACTGTGAACTCGTTGTTGTTGTTATATTTTCTGTTTAACCCAAAATATATATCCACATATATATGTATTGGTGTTTTATGCATAACTTCTATTAAAAAAAAATAGATAAATTTTATAAATTTTCAAACTCATTACAGTTATCCTAATGGATGAAGAAGTCGAAGATCTCGAAGAAGAGGATCTTGATTGCGAAGGTGAAATGGATCCAGAATCACCCCCTTGGGATGTTTATGGTGAGGGTGATCTTGATGTCGATGGAGATGGTGATGTGGATGAATCCACTGAAGATACTGCCTTATTACGAGTAGCAGCTAGAACTGCAATTATAGTTACTCCAATTAGTCCCGTAAGATTCAATTTCAATTAAAAAATCAGTCAACAACAACAACGAACTTTTGGAATAAACTGGTTTGGTTTTAATATTTATAGGTCAGTTCTGCCCATGACTTGGCACGTCTTGAAATCGACGGTAGAAATGGTAATATGTCCTGTGATAATGGTAGTGGTAGATCGTCGAAATCAATGGATCTATTGCGTCCAGATTCAAGTTCGCCAACAACAAGACTGCTTCCATCTTCGAGTAATTCTGTGGATATCTGAGAATGGTTTTGTATTCAGCCATCTGCAATTGGATTTAGTTTTTGTTGTTACCTAATTTAAAACAAAAATAAAAAAACTAAACTTTAAGAAATTATTATATTAAAACTAAAATCCTAATTAAACAAACAAACAAAACACAACAAATACAAAATCCATGAAATGGCTGAATATTATTCTAAACTCTATAAGAAAAAAAAAAAGAATCTTTATCTATAAGTTAAATATTTTATGCAATTAATTTTAGTAGCAAGGCTTCATTTAAAAAAAATAATAATTTTATCACTACAAACTTTTGTGTAAATACGTTTTTTTACATGAATACAATTTTTAAGTACGTTGAGTGATTTAATTATAAATATATATATTTATAGACTAAATTTTTAATAATGTTCTTTTTTAAACTTTCAAATTTATAAAAAAAAATAAAAGACCAAAATACAGAATAAATTATTATTAAACAAGCTTCGGTTACTTTTTTAGTGAAATAGAAAATGCACAAATCAATTAAACTCAATGAATATTATCTTCTGTATAGAATAAAAACAAAATTATTAGCAAAAGTTAAAATAGTTATATGCATATATATTTTATTTCTATTGTTAAGTTTCAAAATTCTATTTAAAAATACATAGTTAAATTTTTTAAAATATTAATTCTTCTTCTGTGAAATGATATTATGTGTTAAATGTAAATAGAATTATGTTTAAATATTATTTTTTTAATAATTTAATAGTTTAATTATTACATTTTATGGAAAAGGCAGATTTTATTTTTAGATTTAAATGTAAATAATGTAATACGTAATATTTACATAAATACCTAAAATTTTAAATATTAGTAAAATTTCGAAATTCGCATAGTCACGCATTATAGTAACACATAAATCTGACAATAAGAAACACGTATAAAAAATTGTATATACAAATATGAACTTATGTATATTCTTTTTTTTTCTTACTTTATTAATTCTGTAGCCCAAATTTAGAAATCTCCAAGCCTTAGATTCTTTGAATATGAGTTTTTATTCACTTGATTCCTTCAATTTTTATCCTTTTAAGTTATAAAATCAGTTTAGATCTTCTAAACTGAATTCATTGCGACATTTTTGCACAAAAAGAAAATAATAATTTTCAGTTCACTTATTTTCTGGCAATTTTTCCTCTTTTAACTTCAAAACTTTAAACATTCAGTAAAATTGCAGAGATTTTTTTGTGGACATTCCTCGTCTATAAGTTTAATCTTTTTCCATCTATCATATCTTAATAGACTTATCGGGTTTATATAAGATCAACACTTCATTAATCAATACCTATCAAAGTTGAACATTTTAAAATATATTTAAGACAGTGAACCGCTAAGAAGAAATATTAAGACCAGAGAAAACCTATATATTATCTAGAGAACGGACTTAAGGAGTTCGTTCTCTTTCACCCTATAATCAGCAGTGAGAGAAAACGCCCACAGTAATGATCATGTATTACCTGTCCCGAGCTTTTTTAATGCCACCAACATAACCTTATACTACGTTTTCACCAAGAGATTATCCTGTATTTAAGTGGATTTACCATAAACCTTCTTGAAATCACGAAGTTTTACCATACAAATTTATTTCGTAAATCTAGTAGATTAAAAATAAGTCTTGTTATATAGTAAATCTTGTTCTATAGTTCGAACTGACCTAATATCCATATTGTGCTAAATTATCTCGATGATTTTTCATCGTTTGGCACAAACGAAACATTCTTTCTCTCGCTTCCACTTTATAAGAAAAATTGAAACAGATAAGTATTTTAATAGATGATATCAAAGTTAATCCTCACTGTGATCCGTATCATTTTTCTTTCAAGAGATAATCTATATGGATCTTTGGTGATAATACTACATTTTAATCGACTGCTAATCCGAGATTTAGTTAGATTTGCTCTTAATCTTCTTCAAATCCCGTGATTTACTATTCAAATTTTAATCTCCTCAAATGAAGTTTTAAAATAAATCTCAAAATAAATAAGTACTATCTTGAAACCAGTAATTTATCAAATCAAACATACTTTATTTTATAGAACGCACCCATTTAAACGTCATATAAATGACAATCAACAACAACAAAAGATATTTAAAACCAAAATCATTTAATGTTTGCGGAGAAGAACTAA
The DNA here is from genome assembly GCA_963931855.1 of Philhelius festivus. Lineage (NCBI taxonomy): Eukaryota > Metazoa > Arthropoda > Insecta > Diptera > Syrphidae > Philhelius > Philhelius festivus. The sequence goes on from OZ007554.1 coordinate 239,604,617, forward strand.
AAACTGAATTATAAAACTATTTCTTACATATATGTATCTATGTATGTATGTATTAAAACGTAACAATTTGCAAATTTCCATTTTGTTTACTCTTTTACTCAAATGTCAAATGTAAATGAAAACGTCAAATTTATCTCCATTTCTCTGGGGGAAACAGTTTAAGATTTATTTTAAATCTCTTACCTTAAGTCGCAGAATATCTTTTGGTGAAACTAATAAAACAGTGCTCTTGTTGTAATCGTATGGGCATTTCCTTTAAGTGTGTGGAAAAATGAATCCATTAAATTTAAAAATTGAGAAGTAAAATTATTTCTTAGCTAAATAGCTTCCTTTATTCTTTACCAATAAAATTAATCTTAAATATTATTTTTCTTTTTTTTTGCCTACAATATTTTGTAATATTTATGAATATTTATGTTCTTAAAAAAACAGTATTTCGAGATAATGTCGGCATTTTGATGCTTTTCCACGTATTCAGGGGTATTTAATATACCGTTATAGAGTTTTCTCTTAGGCCAGGCGCGCACATTCAATTTTTAGTTTCGCAACTGATGTTTAGTTGCTAAAATGAAACATATGGGCTTATATGGGACACCGCGCACTTAGAGCAACTCGATTCGAGCAACTAAACTGGTGATTAACTATTTTATTTCGATCACAGTTGCCAGTGCGCGACTAGCCTTAAGTTACAATATCGGTGACATCAAATTTTACTCGTGAGAGTAAGCAATTTCAAGGTATTCATGGCGTGAAGTAAGCCGCGCTCAGCTTGGTCATTTATTCTGAGCGTGGTCCGAGCTAGCTCTGATTGAAAAAAGAAATACATACATATAACCTGTGTGCTCTGAAGTGTCTGAGCTAAAAAAGAAACAAATCGTTTTTTGACAGCTCAGTTCCTTGGCAGCTCGGAACTTTAATGCGCGAAACAGATTAAACCAGCAACAGTACCAGCATCGTCAACAGCAAACAGCACGCTGACCAGCAAACATTTCTCAAACACATTGCCACCAGCAACGTCATTTCATCTGCTTGACATTTCATATCGAAAAAAAAGTGTTTCATTGTGGTACCACAGTGGGAAAGTTGACAACACTGCGCCAGCAACAGCAAATTTAGGACTTTGGCCTAACGACGCTGTTGGCGTTGCTGTTGCTGTTCTTATGTGTATTGAACAATTGAAATACATTGGCTCTAAACTAATGGCGGCCGCTGTTGCTGTTGACGGTGCTGTTGCTGATTCAATCTGTTCCGCGCTTAAAAGAAAAAAGCCTTATTATGTTGTACGTAGATTAGGTGATATAAAAGTGACTGCTAGCGGAGAATCGACATTTTGGTCCTTTATTATGGATCTAGGAAGATCTTTCCCAAACTAGTAGAACCATTTGAGCTCCTTATGAGGCGAGTAAGACTTCTTATTTAATTATTTGTCAGATCACGCGGATGTGGAGCATTGTAGTTAATGTCTCACAAATAGAGTGTACCCCTTTAGAAAAGAGCAATAAATGAACATAGAATGTAGGTAGTTCTTTTCTCATACAGCTTCTGCTTCTGTTTCACCTAAGGTTTGTTTTCTGTAGATATAGGATCTGGACCTTGCAAAAGTTAACGATGGTTATACAGGGTGATTGGCATAAGGTGTGACAAAAAGCTAGGGCGTGTAGGTTGGACTTAGACAAGAAAAAAATCGTATGGGAGGGGGGGGTCTATTTCCCCCCGTTTAGGCGGAAGGGGCAATTTAAGAAAAAAATCACTTAAAACAGAAAAAAAATTATTAAAAAATAACGGTGATACCTACAGAGTAATGCTATAGCATTTTGAAAAGCCAGAAATACATTCTTTAATTTTGTTTTTAAATAAAGTTGTTCGAGTGAATAGTTTTTGAAAAATTAATTTTCAAAATCAAAATTTTGAAAAAAAAAATGAATTTTTTTTTTTTAAACAATTTTTTTTCAAAATTTTACGTAATTAAGTATTATTTTTTTATTCAATATTCAATGCTCTTTTTAATTTTTGATCAAACACAAAAAACCGGATGTCAAAATGTTTTGTAGTTTTTGAGAAAATCAAAAATAACAAAAACTACTTTTGTTCTAAGAAAAGCCTTTTATTTTAGTTTTTACGTTTTTGGATTCTTATGTAGGTGAATTTACGATTGAAAGGATTAACTTTCTTTTTACTATTCTTTTAATTATCGTCTTATAAGCATACAATAATGTGACAAAGTACTGGATTAACCATATTTCACACATTGTTTCATTGAGAACACCTGCGTGAGAGCATTGGTTTAAAATTGACCTGCCACTTTTTTATTATGGTGGGGTCGGCTTGGCTTAGGTGCATTTACGAAAGAAAGGATTAACTTTTTTTGTAAATTTTTTTTATTATCAGTCTTATAAGCATACAATAACACATTTTTTCATTGAGAACACCTGCGTGAGAGCATTGGATTAATATTGATCTGCGAATGTTTTTTAAATAATGCAGCGTTACACGCACTAACTAGTGACAGAAAAATGCAATTGCGAAATAAGAACAAAAATGTTCCTGAATCTTGAAATCAATTTAAATAATAAATACATGCATATTTAGATAAAATACATAATTACTGTTTATTTAAAGTTAATCCTTTCTTTCGTAAATGCACCTAAGCCAAGCCGACCCCACCATAATAAAAAAGTGGCAGGTCAATTTTAAACCAATGCTCTCACGCAGGTGTTCTCAATGAAACAATGTGTGAAATATGGTTAATCCAGTACTTTGTCACATTATTGTATGCTTATAAGACGATAATTAAAAGAATAGTAAAAAGAAAGTTAATCCTTTCAATCGTAAATTCACCTACATAAGAATCCAAAAACGTAAAAACTAAAATAAAAGGCTTTTCTTAGAACAAAAGTAGTTTTTGTTATTTTTGATTTTCTCAAAAACTACAAAACATTTTGACATCCGGTTTTTTGTGTTTGATCAAAAATTAAAAAGAGCATTGAATATTGAATAAAAAAATAATACTTAATTACGTAAAATTTTGAAAAAAAATTGTTTAAAAAAAAAAAATTCATTTTTTTTTTCAAAATTTTGATTTTGAAAATTAATTTTTCAAAAACTATTCACTCGAACAACTTTATTTAAAAACAAAATTAAAGAATGTATTTCTGGCTTTTCAAAATGCTATAGCATTACTCTGTAGGTATCACCGTTATTTTTTAATAATTTTTTTTCTGTTTTAAGTGATTTTTTTCTTAAATTGCCCCTCCCGCCTAAACGGGGGGAAATAGACCCCCCCCTCCCATACGATTTTTTTCTTGTCTAAGTCCAACCTACACGCCCTAGCTTTTTGTCACACCTTATGCCAATCACCCTGTATATATACCAATATATGTATGCCCTAACTGTTAAAATACATATGAATTGCTGTTTCACTTTTAGAGATTTCCGTTCGGCCTTACAGTTTCCTAGAATATACGAGTATATCAGGCACGAAGCGTGATTTTTTCGATAGCGGAAGCACTGAACATAAAACCAAAAATGAAAGACCTTTGAGATCCAACCTTTTAAATTTCACTTTATGGTAATACACATAAAATAATATACATACATAAATAATATATTACAGTAGTCTTTTTAAAAAAATAAAGCTTGATGCCTTGCGCAAAGATTTATCCTTTTTCTTTTAAGGCAAAATTATCTAAGTACGATTTGATAAGAACTGAGCTACGAGTAGATAACCATTCTTGTCCACATTTATTTCTAAAAAAAATTTTAATTCTTTTAAAACATGAATGTGATCTCTCTACAGATGCCATTATTAAGGGATATTAAAAATCTTAAGATTCCTTGAAGTTTTTTTTTTGATTTAAAATTCTCATAATTGAAAATAACCTTTAGTTTTATTTCTGCTGGAATGTCAAGAAACCGCAGATATGAATATAAGAAATATTATTTTTGACCACTTTGTTTATAATAACACAAAATAAACAGAAAACAGGTGGATTGTATTTATCCACCTTTTAAATTCATATTTGTTTGTTTTCTGATAGTTATGAATGAATTGCACCTAAATTTGCACGCACATTATGTTAAAATAAAACTCTTCTACCCCTTTTGTCCACGAAATTAAACTCATTATCAGTTTGAGACAATAAGCAACTCAATAGATACATTTTTGTTTTTCTATCTCTCTTCTAGGAAATTCTCGTAATGCATTCACTCAACTCATTCTTCACACATTGTGCAAAAGGCAAGAAACGAGACAAAATTATTTTGACTTTGGGTTGAGATCTAAAGCACGATTGGTAGATCTTACAATATTGTCAGATCTGTCAGTGAAAAACATGCTTACAATGTCTTACAACCGTGTAGTCTTACAATTAATTGTCAGAAAATTTGCCTGACAATTAATTGTTAGATCATTGTCTGACAATTAATTGTAAGAAATCTAACAATCATGTGTACGCTAGCTGGCAATCGTGTAATCTTCCAATTAATTGTCAGAAAATGTATCTGACAATTAATTGTAAGACGGTAAATTGTAAGGTATTTGATAATCGTGTACACACACAATTTATTGTCAGGCCTGCCAATTTTTATCGTTATCTGACGTTTCTGACAATGAAGAAATTGTAAGAAGTTCGTTTTTTAGCATCATACAATTTTTTCATTGTCAGAAAATTTGCAGCCAAGGTTTAATTGTCAGTTTCCATAACCAACAAAAACTGACAATTAATTGTGTGTGTACACGGTTGGTAGAAAATCTACCAATCTCTTACAATTAATTGGTAGGTATTAAGCCGGTTATCTGAAAATGAATTGTTTTAAGTTGTAATAACCAGAGAGATCTTGATTTCCTTTAGTAATTTTAGTAAAAGATGATAATGTTGTCATAATGATGTTGGATTGTAATTAAGAGTAAATGAAGATTCATTAATAGATATAAATAAAATAATAAAAATATTAATACAATTTGGAATTTTGAATTTAATTCCTTGCTAGGTACCTACGATTTTTTCAAATGGTTTGACGGAAGCACTCATTCCACTCAATATATGGACGCTTCGTCCCTGGAGTATATATATGTCCTAGAACCCAGCAAAGGGTGCTCTATGTGTGGATTATATTTCCTGGAGTAGAGATAAATATCAGTTTTGTCATGGTTTACACCGAGCCCATATCGATCTGTTAGGATTGTAGGTTGCTTTCCAGATACATACTTCTAACGAAACATTATCCGCAAAACCAATCCATCTGTCGACTGTAGCTGTAGTGTAGCCCCTCTATTTACGAGTACATGAAAATTAGTTTCTTATGGAATGGAGTCGTAAGAGCGTCTTATTTTTGTGTCGCATAAAAAAAATCACAAAATGAAAAAAGACATTAGATATATTTTTTTTTCTTTCATTTAATAAGTTTCAAGGACTCATATCCCAAAATGTTCTTTTTATGTGACTTGGATTTTTTTAAATGAAAAAAAAAAAATTGGTGAGAAAACCAAAACCATTAAAATGCATTTATTTCCAAACTACATAAATGAAAATAAGCTCTTTCTTCTTAAAACGGCAGAATTTAAATTTGACTCTGTTAATCAAAATATATAATAATAGAAATTTTCACCGCGAAACCAATACCTTTACTTTATAAGAAACTAAAAATAAGCTTGACATTTCGACGATACAGTACTCGGAAAAACTGAATCCCGCCATTTATTTTATATGTATATCTGCAACGCAACATTAAAATTTTTCATAGTTGCATATTTATTCAAAAAATCAGACGAAATTCTGTTTTTTAAGCCAAAACTATTTAAGGAACCGTTTTAGAAATTTAAACATTGAATTACATGCTTTTGAATATTTTGTATAGTGTACAAAACTCTGAAATGTTTAACTGTTCAAGCAGCTACGATCCATTTCTGCATTTTATTTTTACTTTTCGTTAGTGCCCAAAGGTCACAAGATCATAAGTCTACAACTTCAAATAAAACAACTTCTTTCAAGTTAATTTGAAAAATTAGCAAATCTATCTTGAATTCTAACAACAAATCTTAGTTAGTTAGTGACAGTTTAAAAGTTCACAAGAATTGAAATGAGGATTTTTGACTCACCATCTTGGATATAAGGTTCACATATACACAATACGAATAAAGTTCACTTACATATACCTACTCGTATATCCCGTTTTGAAATTTTACAAGGAATCTATGCTATCAAACCTTGTTGCCCCCGATAGTTTTGAGAAGTCCCAAATTTCTTGTTTATTTAAATTATAGATGATTTTATTATAATTTAATAAATTATTTTTTTTTATTTTTATGTATTTTAGTTATTATTTTTAAATAAAAATTTTATTAAACTTATAAATCCAAAATTCATTTAAGTAAACAAAAGAAATTGTAAAAATGTAAATAAGAAATCTGTACAAAATCTGCATTGAAAAAAAGAAAATGAAATGTACATTTAAAACTATAACTTTAAATAGCCAATAGAATAATATATTATAGGTGGCAAAATAAATTCAAAAATATTTTTTAAATAAATAATTCGATTAAATAAATATATTTGCTTATAACACTAATTAAAGTCATGAGCATTAAATAATTCTAATTAGATAGTTAATTAATTATTTCCAAATTAAATTTTTTTTTGTAATTATTTTTTCCTTTTGCTAATTTGTTTTATACATAATACAATTTAAATTCAAAAGACATAAATTTAAGAATATTTTAGTTTATTTGTTTTCTTCTTATTTTTTTTATTTTGTTAATTTTTATTTTAATAAATGGCATAATTTTATTTCATTAGAACCAGTTTTTTTTCGTATTTGTTTTAATATTGGCTTAGGGTCTTCTGGGAATGAAGAATTTTTTTTGCCTAAAACTTACTTACTTAATACAGTTTTTTAGTTACTTCAGGTTGCACTACAGTCTAGTGTAAATCTGGCCCTAAGCAGCAAGCTTTTCCAGCTTGAGGTCCTGGGTAGCGGTCTTCCAGAACTCCAACGTCAACTCAATGATTTTTCAAACCAGTGCACTGAAAAACATATGCTGACACAACCATCTTAGTCATTGAACTTTTAAGCTCATTTTACACATAGCATTTTTACTTATACAGTGGAGCAGATCCTTTGACTTTTTAGAACAGCTGATACATCCTCTTGTCTTCTCCTCCAAACTTACTATCTCTGCTAATTAAACTTAAAATCAACCTCAGAATTTTCCCCTCAAAGCCTGCTAAGCCTTATCGATCCATATTACAAGATCCAAGTGTCCTCTCTTGATTTATGATTTTGCTCGCACAAAATGGATTATGACTGCCCTCAGCATTTTTAAACACAGTACGAGCGTTTAGAAAAGTTGGAAATAATATTAAAGGAGATACCGATGCACATTGGTGTTGAATATCTGAACATCCGAATGGGAAGGAAACATTTAAACTGGAAAAGCATTCCACATTCGTGTAGTGTGGCATGAAGAAAGAATATCTGAAGTTTAAAGTACTTCCGAAAGGGTTCAACGGTAAACTGATAGACATTCCCCCAAGTGCGAGTATTGTTGTTTAAGAATATAGGATTTATAGATGACACTATGACAGCCAAATCAGAAGGTTTCAGGGGGGAAGATTACTCCAGGAAAAAAGATTACAGTCAGATCAGATTTAAGGTAGTTGTCGCGACTGAGAATCTAACTCAAACCCCAGGCACGAAAGTTTTACACACTACAGCGAACGTTACTCATATTTTCAAAAATGCGAAATTCAGCATCGTTGAACTAATTTAATAGATTGTTTCGCTTTTGAAATGTAAAGGGCTTTTCACCAAGATAAAAATCATTACCCGAAAATTTTTCCGTCTAAATTTGTTGAGTGTTGAATGAACATTGCCGAGTTATACAAAGTATGCTTTTTTAAAATAACAAAGCTTTTCGTTCTTGTTGAAGTAAGACTTAATCATTTCAAATTTAAAAAGAGTTGGTTCACGCTCAAGTCATATTTTTTTAGAGCTAAATCCAATTTTAAACAAGATAAACGGCCGGTTTTTTAATTTTGCGCCATTAGTTGCTCTTCAAACTTCACAAATTGTCATTTGAAGTATTATAATCAATATCAATGAAATGTTCAGATAGGTACATATATGTAAGTTCATCTAAACGGCACCTTTAAATCTCTCACCCGAAACTATCTATCAAAAGATTTTGGGACAATAGTAGATGCAGTGTCAATTAAAATTGCTAAATATCGGGCGAATAAAATAAAGTCGGTAAGATCGAAGAATGAATATCGACTTACCCAAATATAGTTTGACGAGTAAATTATAAACTAAACGTTTTTATAACGCTGCTTTTTTCCTCGAATAAACACATGAGTCCTTAGCATTTAAATGTTTAAGTTTTGGAATTTGGATCAGTAAGTAGGGCCTAGCATTTTTATAAGTACTAGTTATTCGGATTTTGTGAAACATAGGTACGTAAGATTTTTAACAAGTTCAATGTAAATTAATTAAATTAGCACATTTTTAATTATTTTCCTTCATAACATTATAAACAATATTTACCTACTAGCTAATGTCAATTATTGTAGTTTTATTACGTAACTTATTTCTTCTATACTTTAATTTTTGTTTAAACATTTTGTATGCCATTCCTATTGGTTGTCAATTTTCTTCTTTATTTTTAAGTGCGAAAAGTGTAAGATCCCGCCATAGATCGCCATGAATTAATGAGAGGTTTACAGTGTAGAAGGTAGTGTCTAAGCAAATAATTTACACGGGTTGCCTAGTGAAATTTTTAAGTGAACCATTATGGGCTTTCTTTAGAAATTATTATGAAATCGAAAAAATATGTCTCCATAAATATGTGGCTTATATTTTGAGTTTTATCAATTGCATCGTCAAGATTAATTTAAAGACTTAAACCAACACTTACACACATGAATTAAAAAGAAGTCATATCCCTTGAACAGTACCTTGAAAAATAACTATTGTTAATACCCAACTTTTACTACAAGTTGGGAACATAATCGGGCAAACTTTTGTACTCAATGTCACGACGTTTGTACCTATTAAATCACTATTTTGTTGTATTTTCACTCCCGAAATTTGATGTCCACTATCAGAGTCTACACAAATAATTATTTTCTCAAATGCAGAGAAATTTAAAAATATGGAAAATTTAAAGTGCTGTAAGCCTAATCTGATGAATAATCATCAAGTTGTGGTCAAGTTATTTGCAGATAGGTTTCGAAAATTTTCTTTTGCCAGAATAGGGTTATCCAAAAACGCCGGTGAAGAATATTTACATGATGTTATGTTCCCTTCATAATGGCAGCATCCAAGCAGTTTTATGAGAATATTATAAAATAAGTTTTATCGAATCTAAATTATAAATGTGTTTTACTTAAATTTATTTTATATTTGCAGAAATCTTCATCCTTATTTATGGTCACTTATTTTTCAATTTTTTACTTTCAAATATTCATACCTTGACTTGTAATTTTTGCTCAATTTGTATGTATCCAGAATTCTTGCATTTCCAAAATCTAGCTTTATCAAAAACAAAGCATTTTCCGTTTAAAAAAAAATTTTTGGTCTTTATCTTTGTTTATCCTAATAAAATCCTAAATTTCAAAAAATCCACTATCGTTTGGTTTTAAAATAAAATTTCATTTAGCATTTGCATATCTCTCCAAACATCAGCTAATATCCTAATCCTAGCACAGTTTTGACATAAGATTTTTATGGAGAATATGTCACAGAAAAGAGCTGTTAAATATGAACAGCATTTGTCATCAATGAGTATTTTTTTGTTAGCCCCCCGGGGGGCTGAGCGAATAGAGCTTGCTCCAAACTGACCTCAGTGCCCCGAACTATTCAAGCCTAGTACGCAATTCGAGACAAGACAAATTTTATCTCTACAATTTTAATCTCTACAAAACTTTTCCAAATCTCGCGCAAAAGTGGCTGTATCATTCTTTTTCCTGGCAAAATTTAGTGGAGACATTTTGTTCAGCAATACACAAAAGTATGAATTTTGCACGCGAACTGCGTTCTGCTCGGAAAAATATCCAAGACAAATTTTGTCCCAGGACAAAAAAATGTATGGGAGACAAAATTTTTCCCCATTTGCGTACTAGGCTTTAAGAAACACGATTGAACACTGAACTGCAATTTTATCATTTTATTTATAAACTGTCAAAATTGTCTGCTTTTTTTGTAAAATTGAAGTGTTCAAGAATTGTTTGTTATAATTGATTTTTGGTTAATTCAAAATGGAAAAAAAAGCCACGCACAGCTTTCTACCGAGCTCTGAACTAATAAAGAGATGCAAGTTGAGCGCTCGGAGCACTCGGAGTTAAAAAAAAAGTAACATTGACGTACAAATTTAGTCGAATTGGTACGATGTTAAAAAAATAAAATAGGTTTTCGATAATTTTAACTTTAATAAAAGAATAGAGAAAGTATTTTATTTTATTAAAATTTGTAAAATCGTTGTTTTAATCTAGTTTCATACTAAAATAGCTTTAACATCGTACTAATTCAAATAAAATTTTGCGCCAATATGTTTAAAATTAAAAAAGAGTAAGTAAACTACTTAACCTAATACCTTAACACTGGGCTGTTAAAAACTAATTGTACGCCATTGTTGTTTTTTGACAGTTCAGTGTACTCAGATTAATTTATGTTGATTTTCTTTTACACTAGGGATTTTAGGGATTTTGATCCCTTGTCAAATTTTGACTTTTACCACACCAAAAAAATCGATTTTTTTTTTGACAGAGATCAAATCTTTCGAATCCGTATTTGGAGAGGGATTTACATGTATGCGAAATACGCACACTAAAAAGACAAAATTTGACAAGGGATCGCAATCCCTAAAATCCCTAGTGTAAAAGGAAATCGACATTAATTAAATGATAGCGATTGATCCCTTTGGCTGTTATAAAATGTCTTTCCCCAAATAAGGTTACAGAATATCAGAATCTGTCAAAATTTAGCTTTGTGTGCGGAAAAACTATTTCATGCCCTATATTGACAGATATGTGATGTACAATCAGAACCAAAAATCTGGCTTTTACCAAAAAAAAAATTGATTTTAAGCGTGGCAACCACATTCCACAAGTGAACCCGTGTGTAAATTGTTTGTTTGGACAGTGTCTACCTAAAAATCTATTATTTGGTACCTCGATGAGGGTGGATCGTCCCCTGGCAGGATTTTAAACTATTTTTGTTTAGAACTTAATACATTTTCAAAAATAAAAAAAAAAAACTTGATACAAGTTTTGTTTTCTAAAAACGTTTTAAATAGTTTCTACTAAGCAGAAACGCATCATATATGTAATAATCAAATAATAATAATTATATAAAATATAAATACACATACCAACATATACCCTTCTGATTTAAACAAAAAAAATGATAAATAAATATATGTATATGCTTACGCTTATATGTAGACGAAAAAAAAATTACTTAGCGTCCAACTTTAATTTTCTATCATTTGATTGTAATTTTTATAAATTATTTTGTTCGATATCGAAATAAAATTGTTGATTTAATTTTTCAAAAAAAAAAAAACAAATAATTATAATTATGAAAATGATAACCTTCAAGGGATCACAAAATGGTACAAGAGCTTTACAAAGAATAAATATAATATATAAAACAAAAGTATATATACATAATAATATATATATAACTAAACAAAAACTCACTTTAACCTATGTACAGTAGATTTAAAATACTTTATAAGATTTTTAAATTATTATAGAAAAACCAAAACACGTGACTAATCTAAGCAAAACGTATATATTAACTTACTTTCAATTTGTAAAATAAATTTAATAAATAAGTAGTTAAATATATTTAGTATCAAAAACTAATAAATAGGGAATTTTTAATAAAAAAAAAACAACTTAGCATTTTCTTATTTATTATTATTAGCAATTGTTTGTTTAATTTATAGTCAAAACATTATGTCTTCCACCATAAACTAATGTTTATTTCTTTTAATAGGTACCCAGCAAAACAAACTTTAGTTAATTTATTTCCATTAGACTTAAATTTAAAATAAAAATTTAAAAAAATTATCGTTCCTTCAACACATCTTGGGTACAAACAAATTCTTAACTGATAAAAAAATGCATTAGATAAAAAGTACTTATAGCAAAAAGGAATCGTTTATATAAAAATAAATAAAAAATAAAAAACACACAAACATTTATGCTGGTACTGGAGAGTTACATTATAACTCGTCTAGCCAATAATATTGCTTGTAACCTGCCACGCATTTAAGCCTTATTTAGTAAAACGGATAAGTATCACTTCGAAAAACAGAAATTTGAATTTTAATAATGCTGTTCTGATTAAGTATTATTATAAAAAAAAAGATATTAAATATTGATGCTATATATCAACTTATTAAATTAAATTATATTTGCCAATTGTTTAATTATGTATTAAAGATACAGTTTTTTTTATAAATAGATTACCTATTTTAAAATAAGAAAAAATATAGCAAACGCGTTATCGAATTTTTAACATTAGTAAAAATTGTTATGCTTAAGATTATTGAAATAAATATATTTAAACGCTGTACATTAAAAACATTAAATTAGTTGCTTCAAAAAAATTACATATTAAAAAGAAAATAATATAAGGTTTTATTATTACATAAAACAAAAAAATTATATTATAGAAAAAAAAATAATTTTACTAATAAAAAATGACATTTTTAATAAAAAAAAAACACTGACAGAATTATGTTTTATTCCAACAAAACTATTGACTTATTATTTAATACACAAATTTCTGGGAAATAAAACTACGTGAAATAAATATATTTGGCCTTCTTTGGAGAAAGTGAAATAAGGCCAAAACTTATCAACCAGTAGTCGACAAGACTGATTTTTGTTAACTTATTTGTGCTCTGATTAAATTATTTGTCCGTTGTTTTTATCGAACTTTGTACTAAATGAACGAAAATGCAAAAGAACAATTTGAAGTCTTCTGAAAGAATACCGGATATAGCACCAAAAAAAGAAAAACAAAATGAAAACACTCCAATTGGCTAAACAAAAAATATTTAAACAAGTTGCTAAGCTTCTGGACAAGAGTTTTGTGCAAACATGAAAGTTGCTTTGAGTTTCATGGTTCACAAAAGAAGAAAATTGTTTGGCTGTGGAAAGAAACTCATAGTGGTGTTCTATGATACTTAGATCCAATAAACAGGTAAATCCTCTCTATGGAGTAAAAAAAAGTCAGTAATACCTCCTCGAAGCCGGACCATCACAGATACATATTTCGTCAACGATGTTTTCATTCCGAAAATAATTCTTCTCTTCAAAATTGTAATAAAGCTGAGATCATATTGATCTGTGCATCGGTTCTGTTGTTTTGTTCAAAAATCTATCTCTGCACTTAAGTGCTAAACACATGAGCTGCGAACTGCGAATGCGAATAAATCTTTTTAAGCTATTTTCACAGCTAATATCAATTTTTGTTTTGTTTTAACTTTACAACAAAGTGAATTAATGATCGAATCAACTATTTAAAAGGAAAACACTGCATAAAATAATTATAAATTGAAATATTTTGTATTTTAATATTTTTTAACGCGACCAACAACGTATCTTCTGCGAACTGTCAAATGTAAATTTGAAATACAAAATATTCCAATTTATAGTTATTTTATGCAGTGTTTTCCTTATAAATAGTTGATTCGATCATTAATTCACTTTGTTGTAAAGTTAAAACAAAACAAAAATTGATATTAGCTGTGAAAATAGCTTAAAAAGATTTATTCGCATTCGCAGTTCGCAGCTCATGTGTTTAGCACTTTAAGGTCAACTATACAGGGTGTCCGGTAATTCGTGTGCCATACTTTGGGATGTGATTCTTGGTCGTTTTCTAAGAAAAAAATTGTTCCACAGTAAAGTCCTATTTTCAACTTTGACATCACTTTTTGACGATTTAAAAAAAAGGCTAATTTTCGCGTACCCTGACCCATGTTAAGGTCAATTTCTCTGTCAGTACTAATAGTAGGGGCCTCATTTTAGACTTTTTTTAGTAGAAATACTATCCTTTAAAACTACGTTTAAATTGAGCTGATGTGTTTTTAGAGTTGCCAGATATTCAATTTTAAATAGTATTCAATTTTTCTTGTGACAGCAAAATTTTGACTTTGAAGTCAATTTTTTTTCAAAAAATGTGTAATAAACATGTTTTTTTTTTATTTTTACCTGACGAGCAAAACAATAATTAAAAAAACCTTTATTAAGTGCACCTAAAAACTCATACATTATATGATACCTGCGAAAATCTAAACCAAGTAAAAACTCGAATTTTGGGTTTTTTACCTACTTTTATTGCAGCACTTGGCAATTTAAGTGGTTTTCCAAGAATTGATAGTTTTAAGGTGATTTTTAAGACTGTGCACTCATGAAAAGGGTTAAAAGTTTACTTATGCCTACTTGACTTGCTGTCAGAACCCTATACTCTGTCCAACAAAAATTGTCAGTACAGGGAAGATAGGATGTTTGTCTCTCATTCTGGTTGCATTGCCATGCATAAGTGTGTCGCCTTTTAAAGCTCTCACAGGGATTCCGTAGTTTAAATTATAAATCGCCGCAAATGAAAGTAAAAAACGCGTAGGGCTACCGTCTGCCGATTCAAAACGACTGAAAACAATATTAAATTTACCTTTTCCCACAACGCCAAGCGGTAAGATAATAGGCGCGTTTTTTTTTTAAGTTGAAAAGCAATACGACAACACTCAACATACTCATCTTCTTAAAATGTGTTCTCAAAAGCTTCAAATCCCAAAAGCTCCTTAATAAAAACCAAAAAAGCTCTTTGCTTGCAATTGAGAATGATAATGGTAACTCTGTTTTGATGTAAATAAAGAGCGCACGATCGTATTGAGTGACACTTGACACTCTTGTCTTGATCTTGACAGTATCTCAGTGGGATACGACGGTAATGTTGGGGTGTACAACTTTTTGCAAAGAATTACAACAACAATTCCTTAAGAAAAGTCAGTGGCTTGCTCTTTTTTTAGTGGCATTTTTCCTAACGCATTGTAGTGAGGGTGCATCAGGCGCCACTGCTTTGGAAAAAGCTCTCCCATAAGGCCTGTACTGACAATTTTTGTTGGACAGAGTATAATTACCTTACGTCTCCTCAGAGAGAGTTAAATTTGAAATTTATGAATGTTTAATGGGTAAATAGAAAAAGAAATTCATTCATCAGATTATCAAGTTAAGTCACGATTAAAGTTAGATAAGAGCGCTTTTTAAAATGCCTTGATTTACGAGAGAAGAATACGCAGACATTTTATTCATTTATTCATGAAGAGCACAACGAAACACACCTGTGCAAAAACTGCTTTCCGATGATTTTGAAAAGAGACTCGAATTTTGTTACTGGTTGCTAGAGAGAAACTTGGTTGATAACCAGTTTATCAACAGAATTCTTTGGACAGACGAATCTTAATTCACAAAAGATGGTATTACGAATTTCCATAGTCTCCATTCATGAGATTCGAGCAAGAGCAATCCACATTCAAGATGGCAAAGATCTTTTCAGCACAGATTCAGTGTCAATATGTGGGCAGGTCGCAGGTGGAACTGGAAATAAATTAATCGGGTCTTTCAAATTACCACCCCGACTTAATTCTACTTACTATCTGGAGTTTTTACAAAATAATATACCAGACCTATTGGAGAATGTTCCACTGCTTCAACTAGCTTCATCATATTTGCAACAAGATGGTGCTCTGGCCCACTATGGTCGCGATGTTAAGGATTGGCTAGATGAAGAATACGGTGATCAATGGATAGGCAGAAATGGACCAATTCACTAGCCTGCAAGATCTCCGGATCTCACTGTACTGGACTTTTTTGTATGGAGGCGAATGAAAGAAATCATTTAATCATCTGAAATAGCAACTTTAACTGAATTAGTATAACGTATTTCGGAAGGATCACTAAAAGTAAGGCAAGAGTTATTGAGAATAAACATTCAAAATGAAATCCAGACCCTTTACACCTCAGGGCAAAAAATCATTTTTTTTAATTTTACCTGTCTTAGATTTTCCCAAGTATCATAAAATTTATGAATTTTTGGGTGCTTTTATTAATGAATTTGTTGTATTATTGTTTTGTTTATCAGGTGAAAATAAGAAAACTTTATGTTTATTACACATTTTTTGGAAAAATTGATCTCAAAGTCAATTTAGCTCGGGCAAGAAAAATTGAGCATTTTAAATTGAATATCTGGCAACCCTAAAAACATATCAGCTTAATTTCAACGTTGTTTTGAAGGATAGTATTTTTACTAAAAAAAAGTCCAAAATGAGATTCCTACCATTAGTACTGACAGTGAAATTGACCTTAACATGGATCACCGAAGTTAGCCTTTTTTTAAATCGTTACAAAGTGATGTCATAGTTGAAAATCAGACTTTACTGTGGAACAATTTTTTTCTTAGAATATGACCAAAAAACACATCCCAAAGTATGGCACACGATTTACCCGACACCCTGTAGAACAATTAAAGAAACATTTGCATCTCTCGAACATCGCCGCAGTCTTTCATTATTAATTGTTATTTTTATAAAAGTGCCTACTGTTAAGTTCCGAGATTCTTTCTTTAGCCGCACTGCATGAGTGTTGAATAAGATACCCGGTTCAATAGGCCATTGAAAATCAATCAATCAATCAATCTCTATCTCCTTTTAAATCATCTCCGACTTTCCTAACAATGGCACTGTGCAAAAACATTTAAAAAAAAGACCGGATTCAAATTCAGGGCATCAACAACCTAAGGATTAGGTAGTACTTGCTTTTGGCAAATAGAATGTAACATTTATTTGATCAGTAAAAAACATGGAGATAATCAAAAACCGGGAAAGTTGTCTATGGCTTCTCAGAGCAGGGTGATAATACTTACCTATTTCTTCTTAAAATATATCTTATATTTATAAATAAAAATGCGTTCTAATTAATCACTTCAATTTATTTATTTTTTCTAACAATTTCTTTTTATAATCGATTGTCATCCAACACATAGATCTCTTTACATCTCAACATTAACATTACATATGGCATATGTACGTGTATTTCTATTTAATTGATCTTCTTATTTCTTCAAATATCTCTTAGTATCTCCATTTAAAAAAAAGGCTGTCATCTCATGAAAATTGCAAATTATTCACAACGGCTTGGTAACAGAGATCAATAGGAAGTTTATCAATATTTTCTATCGTCAAAGGCATATTTTTGGTTTTGATTCCTCAATGAAATTCAAAGAACGAAAATATTATCTAGAACGATTAAAGGGTTAGTTAATATGAATAAGAACTCAAATACATGTTTATACATCGTCACCCTTCTTCCAAAACCTCCTTAGTCGAAATCCTCAAATTGTTCAGGAAAGACAGCAAAGCATAGGACTTTTTAAGTTGACTTTCAGTGGGATGTAAGTTAAAAAAAAGGTAAAAGGAATCGGATACCATTTACGAGACATTCAGTGATTTTGTATCCTCTGAGGTACATTTAAATATCATTTTGCATAAAATTGTAACATACGAAGTTTTGAAAGAAAGTCGACGATACGTACAAATACTCGACAGTTTGAAAAACTTACAAGATGTTTCCGTAATTCATCTTCCATTTAGATATTCTAAAACAAATCCAAATCAACAGCTATATGTATAATTGAAAAACGATGAACCAAAATTAAACCAAAGAAAAAAAACCAACTCATCAATGTGTATATAAACAAAACTTATGTGTATTTCTTCATTTAACTGAGATACATTCCAAAAAACATTTACAATCGTAATAATAATAATAATTAATAAACCTACACAGAGAAAGAAAGAATAAAACGAATTTGAGTGAAAACTATAAAATAAATGGATTTTAAGAGTTAACTAACTTTGTTGCTTTGCTCGAACTAAACAAATAAAATATAAATATAAAATTGAAAAATAAAAAAAAACACTATAACTCTTCTTTCTTTATATTTTCGTTTGTTTTGTTTTTGTTGTTTAAGTTCTTAATGAAAAAAAATTACAATTACACGTTAACAATATATAATAATTACAAGCTTAGTCGAATATATAATATATATTTATACCAAAAACATTATTTTATTTATTTTATTTAAATTTTACATTTGTTTTTCTTTATTTGTTTATTTTATTTTCAATAAAGTCAATCTCTAAATTCTAATAACAGAACACAAAAAATCAAAGAAAAAAAAAATTAGACGAGAAACAATTATTTTATTTAAAATATTTTGCTGGATACAATTAATGAATTAATTAATTTATTAATTAAATTAATTACATGTATAGAGAATGTGTGTGTGTGTGTAGATAGAGAATGTACAAAAAATGTGGAAGAAAAAGAAAAAATAAAAAAAGATTGCAATTAATGTTCGCCATCGCGTTTGGAAAATATTTTGAAAAAAATTTACATAATTGGATCCGGTCCTTGACCGTCTAGATCTGACACCTGACTCTGGTAGTGCAGTGCATCTTGGTAGGCCTTCTTGACCGCTTTTCGCTCGGCCGGTTTGCGCGACTCGACCAATTTGTTCTGGTCAAGTTGTTTATCAATGCCGAGGATTTCTAGCTTGGCTTCGGGCAGCCATTGCCATGTCCGCTTCGCATCGAAGAAGAGCACCAGGAATACTTCTTCAGTGTGATTTTTGCGCAGGGCTAGAACCTCGGTGGGCGGAGCGGGCAGCGGAACACCATTATACACAAATCCTTTGGGGGTTTTCGGATCGAGAATGAGGGCTGGATACCAAGGATAGCCGCGACACTTTGCCCATACTAGTTGTAGAGGTTCCAGCGGTGGCTTAATCGGTTCTATTGGAGCCTGAGGAACCGGAGTGGGAATTCTGCGCAGGACTGAGGAGTTCTTGGACGGTGGCAGACTTTCATTCAGTGGAAGATGATGGTGGTTTGTGTGACTGTGGGAATTTGATTCCGATTCGTTTACGCTAGCCATCTCTTCGTCTTCGTCATCATCTTCGGACGTGGAATCATATTCCGAGCCGGATCCACTTATACCGAAGCCTGAGCAGCTGCTGCAAGGGCTGCCGGAAATATCACTTAGGTCGCTTTCGTCGCTTTCAGAGTTGTCGCCACCCGCGTTCGCTCGATAGACGCGAAAGCTGTCAGGCATGTTTTCGAGCATATTCTCTCGGGGTACAGTGATTTTGGCGGGGCTTATTGACATGCTACGCAGTCGATCATTAGAGAGTCTTTTGTTCTTTATGCTCCGCTTTGGTGACTTGATAACATCGATCATCATGGGCAGGTCATTAGATTCCTCTTTGAGGGAAGAGATTTCTGGACGTTTCATTGCTGCTTGTGCCTTTCGCGTGAAAAGTACAGCGGTTCTGAGAATACAAAATTATTTATAGAAACATGTTTGACAAATCGTTGTAAATGTCTTACCTTCTATTGACTCCAGCAGGTGATGCGCTATTCGTTACTGCCTTCAGCGGACTGCAAGGCGGTGTTTTAAGTGGTGGCAGGCCTTTAGCGCCCTCGACTTCAGGTTCATCTTCATCCATTTCCTCGCAGTCATCTCGAGAATGATTCACTCCTACAGAGTTTCTCTAAAAGGATCCGAAAGAAAAAAAAAACTTAGTCAGGAAAAATCTTTTCGACAAAAATAAACTAATTCCTACCAGAGCTGCTTTAGCCTTAGCCATCGCTTTGCGCATTCGCCCTATCTCCACCCGAATTTGTTTGATTTTTTTAGTTCGATGCTGAGGATTCTTGAGCACCTGTGATTTGTCAGCTAGGATCAACATTTTTTGAATAACGTCCTCCGTTGGAGTGGCCTTAAGGAGAACTTTCAGTTCCTCTTCCACTTCAATAGCAACACAATCATCATTCTTAATGACTTCGACAATTCCTTCTCTTTGTAATTCTTCTCGAGTGTTCCGGAATAAGGGCGCTCCTTGATCACGCATCCGAATGCCAGCCCGATAGAATACCGTGTCCTTATTATTGTAAGCCAAACAATTCTTAACCATTAAATCGAAATCAGATTCCATTTGATCCAAAGACGTGTATTGACCGTTGTAGAGTTTTTGGCGCATTGTTCCCAGATCCATGGGTTCCTGGACAATGTCCATATAGTCGGGTACTTCTTCTGTATCGACTGGCTCTCGGAAGATATCAGCTGTATCTTTCGATTCTAGAGTCTCAAGAATTTTTCGCATTGCAGTTTCTAGTGGATTTATTTGAAGCATGACAACTTGTTCGCATATTTTGACGTATTGGGCTTTTAGCTTCTCACGCTTGCGTACTAATTCACACAGGAGACGCGCTCTTTCGAGATCTTGGCGAAGGCACTGCCAGTATTTTAGTTGTTTGTACAGTTCAGCTGTATTTGGAGAACCTGAAGGGAAGATACAGGATTTCCGGAGGTTAGCGCTAGGGATAGTTTTGGAAAAAAAAACAACTTACCTTCAATACCATTCCTTGCCAAACTGTGACTCTGCCCCTGGCTCTGCAGGCGCCTTAACAAAGGAACTCCATTTCTATACTGCCTCTTCAATGTCCAATAAGCAATCAACTTCTGAATGAACTGTGATTTCTTTTGCATCGTAACCAAACTGGAAATCTCTTGAATCCGATCGGGTGGAATAGTTGGAATCAAGACGACGGGCGCAGAAGAACGCTTTTTCGCAAGCACCTTGCGAGCCTCTTTCATCTTATGACGCGTGTCTTCCTCTTCGTTTTCCCTCAACTTGGCATCGGGAGGCGTGTGAGCGTGACAGTAGGCGTACTTTTGTACTGTAACCGGGACAGCCTCATTGCTGCCATCTTTCACCGTATCCATGTGCATATAGAGACCAGCCTGCTGGGCACATGTGACATGAAATGCAGCATAGCAACTATTTCTTTGACACTGGATACACGCACCAATGCCTTTCTCCTTGCAAACGTAGCAGGTTAGTCGCCAACGAGCTTGTGGAATTGTTTCAATTGAATCTGTAAGCAGAAGTGAAGTGAGGATTAAAACGAATAAATAAAAAAAAAAACGAAAATAATGTACTTACCAATGGGTTCTAAGAAGACGGTGTTAGCAAAACGAACTTCTGGGATCCAGAGCGCACACACTACGTGCGCCCACATACCGTGATCTGTCTGTTTAAATGCTCCTCCTGTGTTCGGACAGAGAACACACCGAACTGGTGTACTGGGAGACTGCAAACATCTTCGACACAACCATTGACCCTCCGGAATGTACGGCACTCCATAGCAGTCCTGATGAACGGCTAAGTTGCACATGTCGCAGAAGAGAATCACGTTCGTGTTTTGACACTCACCGTCCATGCATATGCAACAAACTGCGTCGTCATCTACCTCGATTCCTGGTGTTCCATTAGCTGCAGCCTAGAAGAATAAAGAATACAAAAATAATAAGCCGATGTAGTTTCTTCAGTTTCAGAATCAATTTAATCAGCTTTGAGTGTTGCGAGTAAAATAACATCGACGATTCAACCTCTTCCTCGTTCTTATATTTTTTGAATAAACGCCAAACCTCGTTGCGTGCTTGTCTATAAAACAGTGTCCTATTATGATAGCAATTAAGTAGCTTATGAGCAATGAACTTAAGCATAAAAAACACTCAGAGCGTTTCAGATCAGGCATTGCCAAGATGTGTTTTGTCATCAGGCAGGTGGTTAAATTGTTCCATCTAAGGTTTGTCCTCTCTATAGCATCTTGTTTCACCATTAGTTAACATTTAACGATGGGTATACCTATATTAGCGTCGTCGTTCGTCCACCTTACAGTTCCATAAAATGTCCCTTTTCCCTGGCACCCAACAGAGGTGAATATTGAACTGCTGCGCCATCTCGATAAGAGATGAAATGCAGTTAAGGGCTGTTAAAGAATTAGTAGAAATCGAGTTCAGAGATTTAATTGCTACTTGACTATCCGTGAAGATTCGGATATCAGTAGATATCAGGACTTCTTGAATAACCATAAGTTCCGCCTGGAACATGCTACAATGATTAGGAAGACGAAAAAGAGGGACGTAATTTTAGTCTATCTGAGTACACACTCCTATCATCCACCATCGTAAGTTTTCGATTCTTCGGCATAAAAATGGATAGAATCATCTTCCAAGAAATTCATATCCTCTCAGAAAGATCTTGAAGGAATGGTGACTTGGAAGATTTTTCCGAATTGTAGTTTTGGGATAGTGTAATCAAAGTGACTTGTTCAAAAGGATGGAACCGCCAATTTTGTTATTGATCCATTAAAAACAAGCTTTTAGGGTAACTGTGGTATCTGTGGCCCCATCCGTAATTCTTGTATAGTTTTAAAATAAATAAGTATGTTAAAAAATTTTTGTGCGCCAATTTTAAGTTTTTATTATTCTGTAAATGTAAAACCTTTCGAGGCGCATCCTATGGAACCTCTTAGGTTGTTCTTCAATGCTACAGTCGGCAAGTACCAGTGCAGCTTTCGGCTCGGCAGATCGACGTAGACCAAATCTTTACACTGAGGCGAATCCTATAAAAGACCAAGTCTAGACACATCATCTTTCTATCGATTTCAAAGCCGGATATGATATCATTCAAGTGATTCAAATGTTCCGCGGGACATTGGAAAACAAAAAGTGCAATCAAGGAAATTGCTCTTGCGAACTCTTCAAAATTCACATGGTTTTGGGAAGGAGATGTGCTATCATGAGACTTCTTCAATTTTCTGGAGCAGATGGTGCACAGGGCACTACATTTAACAAATCTGTAGAGCTATTGGGTTATGCGAACCGTATAGACATCATCAGCTGTTCACAACAGCCTGTAATAGAGTCCTTTACGGCGATTGAAGACCAGCGAAACTTGTTTTTCTTGATTTTCTTGAAGTAAAAAAGAACAAGACCAGGTACATTCAGTCAACAAACAAACATCTTCACACCGATTATGACAAAACGTCACTATTGATAGCCATGTTAATATTTATTCCACGAACGGCACCTGATTGAAGATCAGACGAAGAATAACCTTAGGAAACTATCACTACTTCGGTTTGGCGAAACAAATCGGTTCAAAATTCATCACGCTAAAGATGAAGTACACAACCTACATAACCTAAGGTAGGTAGGTAGTAATGGTGGCCACGAGTATGTCTTACTCACTGACCCAATAAGCCCTGAAGTGCGCCGTTTTGATGCCAAAATTCGTTTGACCTGTGGATTTAATGAGACATGATGAGGGATTCATGAGCTCCCCTCTACCTGAAGTTCATTAATTCGCGAGCTTAAGATCGAGGAATGACATTTGTCATTCGTTTGGGACTTATTACAGATGGGGCACATCTTTTTATAACCAAATGTCACAAATAAATTCACAAATTTAGCACATCTTTTTAGATACAATGCAGTTTGTTAAAGTACTCCACCTAAGCCTACGGTTGGATTCTGAGAGAAGATTTTGCCCTTCATACCACTAAGAGGAATGTTAACACTTTTCACAATTTTTTATTTTGATCCTTGCCTGACTAGCTCGCCAGCTCGTTCATTTCCTTCTATTCCACTGTGACCCGGAACTCAGATAAGAGTTACATTAATATTAATGTTCAGGCTCACGCGTTCAAGCGCATCCCAGCATTGCTGGATGAAAAAGTCGAATCAATGGCTTTAACAGCTGACTGTGTGTTTGTAAATATGCCCGGGGTCCGGTTTTGGTTTGGATGTAGTTTAAGGATTTCGCATGCTTTCCTTATTGCCAGTTATTCAGCCGAAAAGGCGTAGTGATGTTTAAAGACTCTGAGAAAATTTCCAAACCGACACTGCCCTCTATCTTTGAACCATCAGTAAAGATGTTTGATCAAGGTCTCTCATCACAACGTTATCCTCCAAGTCCTTTCTAGATAGAAAAATAACTTTGAAATCTTTACTGATGCCCACAGCAAGAGTACAGTGTCAATGTCTGCTGGAATCAGGTCAGTCCAGAAAGTCAAAGCGCGTCCACTATATTGGCTCGCCCACATCGACAATGAACAACAATGCTTCAACTAAGTCTTCGAATCCCAGGCCCCAGGTTCAAGACGAAAAGAAAGTCCGAACTTCCGTCATAATCGGAACAGGTTTATCGCGGATGCCACAGCGATAAGCATAGACGACTAGAAGCTAAGAGATCGCAGAGGATGGAATGCTGCCGTGTCTCAGGCGGCAGACGGAAAAGTTAGTAAGTCTTAAAAAATTAAAGACATTTATGCGAAGGCGTCGTGCATTACTTTTTTTTATAGTTTTGGAAGGTTCTTCTAATCGATCTAATCGCGAAAATCTCTTGATTTTCCTGAATTTTTTGTATAAACATAAACAAAGAAGCATTTCTCATTGCTTTTAGCTTGAATGAAATAATTTCTAGAAATGATGGTTTCTAGGATTTTTATTATCAGTATAACATTACTCCTACAAACAGTCTTTGACAAACTTAATAATTGGCCGAAAAGGTGCGGATTCAATGCCAAGTCACTGAACTTGTTTTGCTTAAAAGGAAACCCTAGATTCAACCAGTTAACAAATTAATCCACAAATTAAGTGTTAAGATGAAAAAAGTGTCTTCGTTTTTTTTTAACTGAGTTGAAGAATGCATCGGATGGCCATTCTCAAACAAAATAGCCAAACTTATGACGAAAGTTCAAAGGTGCAGCCATTTTCATGAGAACTACACTAATTGCAGCTTTAAGAATGTTCCTATCAAGAGCGCTACTCAATCTATTTACGAAAGAAGTGGTAGCTTAATGCTTAACTACTTAGCAGCCTAAAAATTGTAATGACCATTCAAGTGATAGAACCACACTTTAGCATACTTTTTTTTTTTTTTTTTATAATCTACCCGCGCTCAAGGGATTATTAGTACCCTTTAAATGTTTCAACACAGCGCGGGCGTGAAGTTAAGAAGAGAAAGAAGGATAGGAAAGATGTGTGGCACGATGTTCTGAGCCTGAAGGTGGTTGTCTCAGATTTTTTTTTATTTCCAGGGATGGCGGCTGAACTAAAGCGGAGAAATGCCGTGTCTGATTTCTATGTCGCTTATAATTCACATTATTTTATTCGTATTCATCCTTGTTGGGCATACTAGTTTAACTCAATTACATGTTGTTAGTGTTATGCCTGAACGACATGTAATGAGTAAACCAGCAACCCATTGATGACAATTTGTAGATGGTTTTTTTAATGGAATTAAAACGACATAGACGACGGCAGGGATCGAACCTTTGATCATGAGGTTGACAGGCGAGCACAGAACCATCGCGCCACGGCCACCCCCATAGACTGAACATATAGTTTAACCCAGTGAACAGATAATTACTGCATAATTCTGGAAGGATGTTCGGTCATGGGTAGGCAGAAATGGCAACCACTGCCACTCTAGATTTGTGGCGCTGAAGGTGCCATTTTGTTACCATAACTCGTATGAACCTGTGGATGGAATTGATATGGGAAATTGTGAACATTCTCACGGAGTCATCCAGTTTGGATTAAGTTCAAAAATATGAAAGAATCTTGTAGGTTTTGATATCTCTTATTGTGGAAATTGGATTACCCACTCAACCGGAGTTACCAAAGTTCGTAATAGAACTATTTTGTTGCGTTGAGGAAAGAGATCAAGTCTTTGATCTTCATTTCCGAAAGTTCATCATGTTAATACTTTCCGCAAGTTGCTTTAAATTTGACCAAACCAGGGCATTTACAGCACATCTTTATAAGAGGAAATGGGAAACTATTTCCTTTTCCCGCTGTTCCTTATGACTATGACTGTGAGTGTTTTCAAGAATGCTTAGCTTCGCTGCATGCTCTCCTATTGGCCAGTGTCCGCTACAGGTAGCTACGATCCTGGCTATGTCGTGCTTGGGTCTGAATATCAGATCAAGTGTTCGCGATTTATTATAGATGGCCCAAATCTTTCTAGATATAATGCAGTTAGTTAAACTGCTCCAACTACGGTTTGATCCGCTAAAGAAAATTGAAGGAATATTGCCCTTCATAGCTCCGAGCGGAATATTTACTCTTTTCACAAGTGAGTTATGAAGCGCTGATCCTTATCTGGCCAACTTATCCGTCCATTCATTCCTATCAATGCCACAATGTCCCGGAACCCAGATAACAGTTATATTGTGTTTATTATTGAAACTAGCAAGTTCATTCCGACATTACTGAACCAATTTTTATTATGATGTTTGAAATTAATGGCTTTAACTGCCGCCTGACCATTGGGTACAGTCAGGCATCTTCACATATACTCGTAATCGTCCCTTACAAAATTCAATAAAGTTTTCAAATGTCTGTATTTCAATCGAAAGTGCTTGCAGTTTGTGAAGCCGCAAGGGATTTATCCATAGGTGGGCTAGAAGTAATCAAGACAAATATTGGCATGTTCATAGACAGCCAGGCGGCAATTAAAACCATTTTCTCAATCGTTACAAAAATGAAAACAGTTGGATCATGGCCGCACCGAATTGAAACTACTTGGTGCAAGAAAATCAGTGATAGTAACAATAAGGAATTAGAGAAGAGAATCAAAAATCTCAATAACACTGCGATTCAAGAACCCAAACATATTGATCAAGCATCTGAAGAACTCAGGGTGATTCTAAGTAACGCCTTCGAGAAAGGTTGTCCACGAAAACATATGGGGAAGGGAAAAAAGAAACCACCCTGGTGGAGGTAGAACTCGGTAACTTGAGAAAAGAAACGAGAAGACTTTTCAATGCTGCCAAAAACACTAGAAATTAGAATGACTGGAAAGTATATAAAACCAGTCAGCGAAAATTTAAAGCAGAAACGCAACGAGCGAAATGAAACGAAATCGAAGGAACAAACGAATCTGCTAAGCTAAGAAAAATTCTTTCCAAGGATTCAATCCCTCTAGGATCTCTTAAATCGCCCACTGGGTGCTGGACCGAATCCTGCAATGAGACTCTTGAGCACCTAATATATAAATACTTACTTCCCGGGCTGCGGGTCAAATGACAGCAACCCGGAAACAGAGTCCTACACGGAACACCTTGTACCATCGGATATTATAACGGATGAAAAAATCAGATGGGCAATCCATTCCTTTTCTCCGTATAAATCCCCTGGCCTTGATGGCATCTTCCCAATGATGCTACAGAAAAGTGAAATCCAAATAATACCGTTCCTGAAAAATATATTCTTTAACAGTTTAAAATGGGGATATGTTCCTTTATCATGGCGCGAAGTCAAAGTGGTTTTCATTCCAAAAGCTGGTAAGCCCAGTCATACAGAAGCAAAAGATATCAGACCAATTAGTCTGACATCGTTTATTCTTAAAACGTTTGAAAGACTGATAGGCCTACATATTCGTGGCACTCTGAAACTGGTTGATTTATTCCCAGCTCAACACGCTTACACAAAGGGGAAGAGTGTAGAAACGGTACTTCACAGCGTCGTTAGCACGATTGAGAAGACACTGAGCGACAAACAATATACCCTTGCTGCGTTTCTTGATATTGAAGGAGCTTTCAATAACGTGAACAATAAACCAGTAAAGGCAGCTCTAGTAGACAATGTCATGTTAAAGAACAGGTAAATTAACTCGAAACTGGCAGGGATTCAGATGAGAGTATCCATATCCAGAGGCCCCCTACAGGGGGGAGTTCTCTCACCACTCCTTTAAGTGCTGGTTATGAACACAATCCTCATTAATCTCAAGCATTGTGGAGTAAAGGTAGTAGCCTACGCTGACGATCTTGCGTTATTCGCGACAGGTAAATTCTTATCCACTATCAGCGAACAGATCAAATACGCCCTTTTCTAAGGTTAGTAGACGGACTAGAAAGTGCGGCCTGATGGTTAACCCGTCAAAAACCGAATTAGTCCTCTTCACAAATAAAAGGAAAATACCAAGCTTCAGAATACCTTCAATTGAAGGCACCCCGCTGAAGATTTCAGATCATGCAAAGTATTTTGGTGTGATTCTAGATAGGAAATTAAACTGAAGTCTTAACAATAACACTAAGTAAGGAGCGAAAAAAGGAATGATTGCATTCTACTCCTGTAACAGAATCTTTGGGAAATCCTGGGGACCTAGCCCAAAAATTATCAGGTGGATGTATTTGGCGATAATCAGACCAATACTAACTTATGGTAATTTGGTATGGTGGAATGCAACTGAAAAAAGCACGAACCTCAAAACTCTGACAAAAGTACAGAGACTTGCGTGCATTGGAAATACGGGTACTATGAGATCCACACCAACTGCAGGGTTAGAGGCGATACTCAACCTGATACCCCTAGACCTTTTCGTGCAAGAATTCGCAGCATATAGCGCCTTAAGGCTAAGCCAAACTAATACCTGGAAAAACAGCGCAATAGGACATATTCGAATTCTTTAGAAATATTTGGGTGATAGTATCATTACAGATTATACAACACCCGAACTTGACTTTTATAAACCATTCCAAACTGCCTTTCCAAGCAGAGAAGAATGGCTGAAAAACAAACCCTAACCCAGTGAATCAGCAATAGCAATCTATAATGATGGCTCCAAATGAACGCGGGTGTTGGTGCAGGCTTTTTCTCAGAACCTCTTGAGCTATACAACTCACTTAGGCTCCCAGATTATAGTAGAGTCTTCCAAGCGGAGGTCCCGGCAGTGACAACAGCTGCTAGGCAGGTATCAATGATGGCGATACCACGGGCTGATATCACCTTTTGCATTGAAAGCCAAGCGGCAATAAAAGCGATTTCTGCCACTGTGATAAAATCGAAGCTTGCCTCTTGCTGCCGCGAAGAGCTTAAGGTTCTTGGCACGCAGCACAATATTAGACTCTGCTGGGTCCCGGGACACAGCGGCATACCAGGTTATGAAAATGCCGATGAGTTGGCAAGACAGGGATTAGCGCTTGACGCTAGTCAAGCTGAGATGGTAGGTATCCCACCCTGCAACATTAAACAGAGAATTTCAGATTTAATCCTAAAGAAATCCAATGAAAGATGGAGTCTACTTGACACCTGTGATACTACTAGGAAAGTATGGCCTTGCTTTAACAAGCAGAGGACCGACAAAATTATGCAACTTAGTAAGAAGTCCCTTCGCTCTCTTACGAGCATAATCACCGGACATAATTTATTGAAATATCATAAATTCAAAATGAAACTAAGTACAGATGACTTATGCAGAGGATGTGGTGATGAAGAGGTACATGAAGACACATCACACTTTCTCTGTCATTGCCTGTCACTATGCCACCAGAGAAGGAAATGGCTTGGTAGCTTCTTCTTTGACAATCTGGAAGATCTTTCCAATATATCAGGAAATCACATATTGAACTTCGTCAATGCCTCAAAATGGCTTGACTGATTAACAGAATACATAGGTTTTTATCAGAAAAGAGTGATTACACTCACAGGTGACACAATTGATCTACGTTGATCTAAGTGTGACGATAGCGACATCAATTGTCAGCCCAACAACCTAACCTAACCTAACGAGCTCAACAGCTTGTACCTAGTAATTTTCAACTCTCAACAATTCCTGTCTGCGTGTAGTTGAAAGGAATTGAAGGATATTAAAATTTCCTGCCGAGACCGAACGGCTATGTCGAGAAGCACTTTCTATAAAACGATATACTCTTAGAGGTAACGCTTTCTCACAAGAAAGAAGAAAGTGGCAGTGGCTGGGAATCGAGCAAAGACCTCGAGCATGTCAGTCAAACGGACTTAACCATTCTGCCAAAGGATTCTAACGAGATATCAAAGGGAAGCAAATGGCAGATGAACTGGGCAAAAATCGGGCCCAGCACTCGTGCATAAGCAAACCGAGTCCTCGATCCTGATGCTGATTCTACAGAATGAAGATGACTTTTTTAAATTTTGGAGTGCAAGATTATTTGAATTTTACTTAGAGAACTACTTGCTTCCAAAAGTACCTTTCCGTCATGTCAAAATTTCCTTAAAAAACCTGAGGTAGGCTTCCATAAACTAGTCCCCAACTAGTCTAACTCAGATAAAACTAAAACTAATCTCCAAAGAGCTCATTCTTAAGTTCCGGATGTCTTTGTAAGAAACCCCTCTCATCCGTTTCTCGTACCTCTTCTTTACATTTCATAGTTCTATCATGGATACCACATCTGAATGTATCACCATCTTTCCTAAACTAGCCTACCTACCTAGGTTTCCTGGTCAAAACTCCTTCCTGGAACAACCAAACATCGAGATATTGAATTTAACAACTTACCTGGAAGTAGGACTCCTTCTCGAGTCGATCCATTAGCAGCTCGAGTGTGTCAATGTGAACTGGATTCAAATTACTCTCCTCTCGCTCCTCGTTGATCATAGACAGCCACGTTGTGTCCTCTTCGTCCACGTCATATTCGACTTCGCCGTCCAGTTCCTCGGCGGATTTCTCAATGAAACGAATGTAAGCATTCGGTCGCGGCGGGGCATCCGAGATGCTGTAATTCTCAATTTTCTTGAATGTAGCATCGGGCAGCTTGACAATGGGCTCGATAACATCCGGGGTAGGAATAATGCATCCAGTGCTAAGAAGATTCTCGTATTCCTCATCGGTGATGATCGGCAATGGCTCATCCACGGACACTTTAATGCTCTTGTCGTCGATGTTGTATTGGACGCAGTTCTCCGCTTCCAGGAAGATAACACCATCTTTGGGCGCCCCAGCTGTGTCTTTAGGAGTTTGAGGCGAAGCTTGGAATCGACTTCGGCCACGTTTCTTATTAGGCGCCGCTACCGGTGTCGAGGGCTGTTGGGGATTGTCATGATCGTAGTTTATTAGATGGTATTGCAAGCCCACCACTGATTTGTAGGATTTGTCGCATTTATCCACGGGACAAGCGAACGGCGGATTCGGTTGCGTTTGTTTGATATTCTTGCAATATTCTTGAGCATCGAAGTCTAGACCCATTTTGTGTGTTCCGATTGCTGAACCAAAGCACGTTTCTGACTTAAAGCATAATACTTAAGTTCTTTAATTGATAAATAATTAACTATTTTTGATAGAACTCGGGGAAATTTGTAAATTTTCTTTTTCTCTTTTTTTTTGAAATTTTTTTGTAAACGAAAAATCCGAGTGGAAATAAATGGCGCAAATATGACAGCTGTTGCTCGTTTTGTCGCTTTTTCGGCTGTCATGGGTGACAGATGACAGCGGTAAGGCAGTGTCGAATGCCCGGTACAGCGGATGTAAATGCTTTAAAGACCCAGTTTAGATGGTGACTTTTCGCTACTAGAGGATTATGATTTTGTGTTTCCATGGAACGTTTGTTTTTAAAAATGTCTTTAAGGCCAGCCGCGCACTAGCAACTTTTAGTTGCGAAACTGCTTGGTTTGAGCAACTAAAAAGTTTGTGTTTTGACACAAACTAAACGATTGCCTAAAATAAGTTCCCCATTTTATTGAACATATAATTATCTGCAAATTCACTGACATTCAACCAAACAGTTCATCTGTTTTCTATAAGTAACCAAACAGTTTCGCAACTAAAAATTGCTAGTGCGCGGCTAGCCTTAGAGCAACTTGATTCGAGCAACTA
The DNA here is from genome assembly GCA_963931855.1 of Philhelius festivus. NCBI lineage: Eukaryota > Metazoa > Arthropoda > Insecta > Diptera > Syrphidae > Philhelius > Philhelius festivus. The sequence continues at coordinate 239,636,171 of OZ007554.1, forward strand.
AAAAGTTTGTGTTTTGACACAAACTAAACGATTGCCTAAGGCTAGCCGCGCACTAGCAATTTTTAGTTGCGAAACTGTTTGGTTACTTATAGAAAACAGATGAACTGTTTGGTTGAATGTCGGTGAATTTGCAGATAATTATATGTTCAATAAAATGGCGAACTTATTTTAGGCAATCGTTTAGTTTGTGTCAAAACACAAACTTTTTAGTTGCTCGAACCAAGCAGTTTTGCAACTAAAAACTGCTAGTGCGCGGCTAGCCTAAAATTAATTCGCAACAGTTGAGCTGTTTTCTATAAGCGCCAGAGAGAAAAACAGTGTGATCGTGAGTAAAGAGTTGTCAGTGCGCGGTACTCTATCAACTGGTGATTAAGCTATTTGATTTCGATCACAGTTGCCAGTGCGCGGCTAGCCTCAGGGTTACAACGAAAAAATGTTGTGATTTCAAATTAGTGTAGCAAATTTGAATTGAGATTTCGTCAAAATGTTCATAGTGTAAGTAGAGTTGTATGCTCATCTTTCTTTTCCTTATGTTTGTTGATATTCAAATGTTTCTTGTCTTTTTTCTTTACACTGTAGTTCACACTACCTAACCATAAAAAGCCATCCACTCGCCAGAAAACGAACTTATTTCTCGACCTTTAAAATAAATTCAGATAGAGAACAGGATCCCAAATTATTTTTTTAATGCATGTTAAAAATTAATTCAGATCCGGATCCACATGGATCCGTAAATAATAAAACGCCCCTATTAATCCATACTCAGAGCCATAGATAATAAAACGAATCTAATTTGTTCCCAATAAATAGAATTATGAGATTTCAGTGAAATCTCAATGAAATATGGTTGCACTTATCTTAAGTCTCGACATTTTTCAAATAAAATGTCAAATTTTGGAGAATGGTGTGAACAAAATATTACATGCTAGATTGTATGTACTAGCGAAGACAGATCTATACTTTCCTTTGAACATAGCTAATAAAGTAGCCACTAGTTCTTTACCGCTTTAAAAAAACACGGATGTTATCAAAAATTACAGATTAATTGAAAATCAATTATGTCGAATAAAACTATTCTAGTAACGAATCTGGGGCCTGTTTCAGCGATACTACATCAAGTACAATGTATCATTTTGACTGTTGTAATACATCAATTCTGTTTCATAGGTACTTTCGATTTTCAGTTGTAGTACATCAGTGTAGATATGGATGATACACTGGAATTATTGGAAAAATGTATGATTCTGTTTCACAGCTTTTTGAGCTACATTGTTGTAATACAACTAACAGTAAAATCTTGCTACATTGATACACTATAAATGTTTGATGTAGAAGCAGTTGGAAAGAGTTTAAAGGATATTAGATACGTTATTAGAAAACAAAAATTTTAAAACATTATTTACGCAACGACATACGGATGCCTTTGAGACACCATGAATGGTCCCAACACCTATCGGCTTCCATTTCCAAACCAATGAAGAGTTAAAAGAATTTGTTGCAGGGGTGACATCGTAAATTGGTTGCAATCAATTGGGTGAGCAATAAATGCTCCCAAGCGTTCAACCAAAAATTCAATACAATTTCTTGGCATTCGAAATCGCTCCACAAGATTTGGATCTTCCGATTCAAAATTGATTCTTTGTAAAAATACATTACTTCTTTTTCATCGCGTACATATATCAAAATCAAAGTCATCATCGAAAATATTTACATATTTTTGTTAAACTAACAGCCCGATTCTGCCCTTGTGAGGAGTCACAAGTCACAAGCTCTTGTGACTATTCCTTGTGAGGATTGTTGTGATTCGATAACATTTTGGTATTCTCCCCCTAATCGTCACAAGAAAACTCACAACGAAACTCACCACAACATGGTGAGATTTTTAAGCGTCATTATTTGAATAGCTGATTATTCAAAACGAAGAAATTACTTTATAAATGTATTGTTTTGGAGAGCGAATGGATCATTTGTATCTCTCAAAGTTTTTAAAAGCCCTGGGCGCTGCAAAGTTCCTGATACGATTAGTTTCTTAAAAAAATTTGTGTTTATGTAAAAATGGTACTTTTCATTTTCGTGGGAAAGATCAGCAATAATATTCACTAGAACAAAGTCCACTTCCATTTTCGTGTACTCACAATTATTCACAAATCTAGAAAATTTTCTTATAAAATATAATGAAACATTGAAAATTTATGAGTTGTGACCTGCTCTGAAGAAGATCACAGTTTCGATTGTTTTTGTGACTCTCACAAGTTGTGACTGAGCGGCAGAATTCGAAAAAGTCACAAAATCAATTTCACCTCTTCTTGTGACTTGTGAGGCATCAGTGACTTTGGGGAGAATCGGGCTGTAAGTTTTTTTCACGAGATTTGAATTAAACAATAAACATGAAAACGTAGCTCAAATCAAATAAAAATATACAGAAGAAATGTCAAATGAACTACATCAACTATGTTTTCCAGGTACATTATACAACACTTTCAGTTTTATGTGTGAAACAGAAAAATGTAACTGATGTAGTTGTAGGATGTAGTTGTAAGATGTAGTTGATGTAGTTGATGTAATAGCGCTGAAACAGGCCCCTGAAGAATTTCTAAAAACCAATGGAAAACAGCATGAATAGTATTTCTGAACGCAGATTTCCTGTGAAGTCGGTATGGTAGTGCGCGTCGAATTTTTAAAAGGCTCGTTCATTTTTCAGTCATCCAACCCTAACACCGCATCTACATTAGACATGCAGGATGTACGGATTATTAACATAATGTAGAAAGAAATCAATGGAAGTGGAAGAGCAAAAGTTCATAATTCATATAAGGCGGGTTTTGTTGAGCTTCTTAATGTACACATTAAGAAATGTTACACATTAAGCTAATTTTGCACATGTAAATACAACAACAACAAGTTAACAGCACATTCACTCTTCAGTAATTTTAATGTAACATTTCTTAATGTGTACATTAAGAAGCTCAACAAAACACGCCTATAGTGAGGTGTCGATGAAAATCAGGTTTTTGATTGGATTGTTGTTGTGATGTTGATGAAAACTAAATAAAACGGATAGAAAAATTGCATACGGTTAAGAAAATCGTAAATAAATAATTGTGTTCATGAGTATGATTCGTAACTTGAAATTCTTGTTAACTCCAAAAGTTGCAATTAGAATGAAGGAGAAATAGAAGTTGATATAGAAGCCTAGTACGCAGATCGGGAAAAATTTTGTCTCCCATACACTTTTTGTCCTGAGACACATTTTTTCCGAGCAGTACGCAGTTCGCGCGCAAAACTCATACTTTTGTGCATCGCCGTAAAAAATATCTCCACTAATTTTTTCCAGGAAAAAGAATGATACAAGCATTATTTTGCGGGACAAATTTTGACAGCCACCGTATTTCTGAAAGTAATTTTTGTCAATACTGGTTTTATGTAAAAGGTGCTGATGCTTTTCTTGAGAGCATCAAGAGGAGATTCCAAAGTGGTATGAACGACTTTTGTAAGACAACCCGTTCCAGAGATATACTAAAAAAACACATTAAATTAGATTTTATCTCTCCAACTTAAAACTTTTGCGCGAGATTTGGAAAAGTTTTGAAGAGATTAAAATTGTAGAGATAAAATTTATCTTGTCTCGATCTGCGTATATTAGGCTAGAAATAGTAAAAAAATTGTAATTGACTTGACTTTGCATTTTATTTTGTTCTCTCTTAGTATTTATTTGTTAAGTTTTATTACTCCTCTTTCAATCCTTTTGCACTCTCAAAAGCTTTCCGTTGGTTATACGGAGTAATGTTTTTGGAGTGTTCTTGCATTGTCGTTTTCATTTAAAAATCAATTACTCAATCAAAGATATAATTGCTGGAATTAACCATTTTTGTTTTTATTATGTGGCGACGTTTGATAATGTTTGCGAAATTTCGCAAGGAATAGTTTTTATATTTCATAGGAATTTAAAATAAGTGAAACAATCCAAGAAACCAATAGAAAATAAATCATTTTCGTCTGCTCTAATTTTTCAGATGTTAAAAAGAATAAAAATCGATCATTTGCAAATTCTTACAATCCTTATTTTACTATGACAGTTCAGTGCTCAAGTAAGTCTAGTGCGCGCAGAAATTAAGCTATAATATTTCTCTCCAAACATCAGCTGTAATCCTAGCTAAATTTTGACTTTGACCCAATAGAAAAGAATTCAAAAATTTCAGAGAATTTATTTTCAAGTGTTCGCCATCGCAGTAGTAAATGGTTCATCTATTTTGGTGGCCTGCCGTTTTGATGACATCTGTCAAATCTGTTGTTTATAATTCAGTTACTGATACCAAATCAACATGGCAAGCTACACGATTGAACAGTATCAGTACGTCCAATTTATTAAACTCTTGTCTTAGTGCAGACGTTGCGTGTGTTGCACCCATTTTACGGTAGACGAGGTGGCCCGTCACAGTCGACTCTTCAACATTCGGTGGCGAATTTGAGACGACTGGTTCGGTAATCAATCAGCCAATATTCGTACGTCAAAGGAACGCCAGATCGGCCGATAACATCGCCACGGACCGTAAAAGTGTACAGCAGAACCTCAGACAATCGACTACGTGCACAAGAACTCAGCCTTTCGCAAACTTCAACTTGACGAGTTTCACGTCCGGACTTGGGCCTTCCACCGTACAAGATTCAACTAACCCATTAGCTCAAAGCTCATGAACATATACATGTTCGCTAACTGGGCTAACTTCAGAGCGTTTGGAAAAGGCCCCAATTTCGACCGGAAAATCATTTTTAAAGATTAGGCGAGTTTTTGTTTGACCTGCTGTGTGAACAAACAAAATTGCCATAAATGGGACGATACCTAACCACACCATGCTCAGGAGGGGGCAATGCATCTTCAAAAAGTTACTTCTTCGTATGTTTTTGGGCCAGTGGCGTCATTCATTGGTTCGTATTTTTTCAAAAACGACGCACGTTGGTGAGGCGTGAGCGTTATAAAACGATGAAAACCGATTTCTTATGACCCAAATTGATCCATAAGGACCTAGACGACAGGATGGTAGTACGTTCCACATAGCGAAGGCTACGATTGACATTCTGCATGAACGATTTGAGCGTAAGGTTGCCTCTCGCAAAGGTGATGTGGCCTTGGTGGCCTCAAATTCTGCAAGAGTGCAAGATCTATGCCTAAGAGTCATTCAATATTGAACCACTCGGATCCGTGGCACAGTAAGAAGTCGAGGTGGGCATTTGAACCGATGTCATATTTCATAAATAATGACATGCATGGGCCAAATATTAGGAAAGAATTTTGTTAATACCTTTCACACAGCTTGTTTTATCCCAATTCAACATCTACACACCCTTTTAAAAAAAAAAATCAATTTTTATGTATCTACATTTCATTCCGAAGTGTATTATGGAGATGAGCTGCATACGCTTGATCACTTTTCAATCCACAGGTACTGAGCAAATTAACTGTCTGATTTTTCTCATCCATTGATTCCTGACGTTACAAGGTTTTTATCAGTTAACTAAAAATTTACCGCCCAATCAATAAAAAACGCATATTCCACCCAGCTTTGTGCTAAAGTGCCCAATTGGGCAATTTGGCCCCAAGATTCTTATTTTGGCCCGGTGCCCCGGGCCATCACGAAATGGCCCCAAAATTGTAAAATTTGCAAAATAAAGCAACCCATTTTGCACAGCATTGAAAAACAAAATTTTATTTTAGAAATCGATAATATCCAAGTAGTCGATATTTACTCTCATCTTTATGCTAATTTGGCTGAACGCATTCATTGAAAAATTCAACACATCACATCGACTGACAGTAGCACATACCGGCTGTCTTTCTCTTTTTCTCTGTCTCATATTTAAGTTCTTCATCTTCACTTTTCAGAATCAAATTCGTTACAGCCTGTGCAGAACGCGTTTTTTCAGCTCTTAATAATAGGTGTGTTTTATTCATTGCTGCATAGCCAGCGCAGCATTTAAGTGCGAATAAAACGATCAAATTCACTCCATATGTCAATTTCAATTTATATTTCAATGTTGTCCATTATTATAGAAAATATCAAAATCTGATGTCAAAACTGTATGTACATATGTTTAATTCTAAAATGTAATGCATAGCACCATTTTCATTTCAATAATTTAAAGTTCTATCACCAGCACAACTGTCACTTTTTTACTGGCTTCTTTTTCTCCAGCAATCAAATTGTTGTTGTTTGTCGAGGGAAATTTTGCTGCGCTAGCTATGAAGCAGTGAATAAAACACACCTAATATTAAAACCGAAAATCGCAATAGACTTAGCTATGAAGTTATAAATTCGCTTATGAGCTTTAAGGGGTTTCTAAAAAATATTACTTGTGCTAATTTTATTCCGCCTCCAGAATTGATAAAAAAAAGTCTAACATAGATTTTAAGTTATTTGAAAAAAAAAAAAATGGAATAAAATGCAAATACAAATAAAATAATATCTTCTGTTTTATTATTTAATTATTTTATCGAATATGGAAAAACGAAGTGGCCCCAAAAAAGTTGAAATGGCCCCAACATTTTGCTTCCCAGGAACAACGCTGATTCCACCTCTATTTCATAATTTTATTAAACCAATGAATAGGAGTTAAGTCTCGACTTATTTTTTTACAAAACAAAAAAACGAAGTGGTCACGAAATAGTTAAGTATCGTTTGACGGTTTAAGAAATTGTCACTTTCATTAAATTTTTTGATAAGAAAAAACAAGTGTGGCAATTCTATTTCTTAATCATTCGCTTAGAATGCTTTTAAACGATGCAATATCACCTTGCTTGAGTTCCTTGGTGAGAGACATTTAGGGTGCCGGGGGTGGAAGAAATTGCTAAGGTTGGTAAAATTGCAGAGTTATCGTTGTTTCTTCTTTGCGGTTTTCTGTATTGTTAGGGTATGTTTCATTGAGATTTGCTTAATAAGGTAGAGAAAAAGGTGCAGAACAATGACTCCTTTTCACTTGAACAAAGTTATCTTCGATTAAAAAAACGCTGTGTTTGAAAGCATGCATGCAATCGAAAGGCGACAAATAAAAGATCAATTCGATAAGTGTGAACCCTTATTCCGATTCTAAAATCAAATCTAAAAGCATTTTTCCTTCTTTTAATAGGAAGAACTGGCATTCTGATACCAGTGGGAAAGACCATTTATCGCAATTAGTACCTAAACATCACTTTGCAGACATTTTTTTTCTGATAAACCACCACTAAACCGCCTTTAATAATTTGGGTATCAAACTACCAATTTCTGTAGAGAAATTTTAAACTAAAGTCGAAACTCAAAATGAAGATTAAATTTCTATTCCGTACACATAATCTACAACCTTGTTTGTTGTTTATGTACTGATTACAAAATTGCTCAACGTTCGGAATCAAGGATACTCGTAGTAACGTGTGGCCATGCCCAATAATTTTAAGTAAGAGAAAAAAACCTAATTCAATGGCAAAACCATTTTTATCGGTTAAAAAAAATTATTCAATATTTCTCGTTCAGCTTAAATACTTGTGTATTGGATTAAGTTGACGAAATATAGCCCTTATCATCAAAGCTTTTCAGTATTTAATTCCCAGAAGCTGGAGGTATTGAATCGTTTTACTTTTCAACAATTGACGTGATCGTTAGACTTTTTTCCCGATAAGAGCTCCATTTAACACTTACACAGAAATAAGCGAAGAGTAATACAATTTCTTACGCACTTTACGTGACTTGTTGTTGTTGTTGATTATTGAGTATCAGCTATCACCGTACAATTTGCTATCACGCGTGCGCAATTCAAAAGAACAACTTTGCAATTTTGATTTCATTTTCTTATATTATAAAATGGAGCTTGTCTCTAATGGTAACATTGCTATTTATTTTTTCTTATTAAATTTAAAAGGTTATCGCATAGTAAAATAATGAGCATCCAAAGTAAATAAGCTAATCAAGCAACCACGTTGCTGCTATATAGTTTTAGTGATTTGAGTTTTCGGCTTGATTTAAATAGGAAAGTTTTGCGGCGCATATGTACATACATATACATATTTAAATGAAGAGGAAATCATAAGGTTAATGTTAAATCTATGAATTTATTTATGTATAGACAAGACACGAGACGAGAAGGTTCTCATTTACTTTTTGCATTTATGTAATAGTTTCGGGAAAAAAACATTGATTAAGGCATAATGTTTAGAGCTAAAAGTAGTGGTGATTGATAAGCTAATGGGGATGAGACATTTTCACTTGGCAACGGTTCATTATTTATGAGAATAGAAAATAGCTCTTACACCTACATAGAATTGCCAAATGTCAAATGGCAGACAGGTGAAAACAAAAGAATTTTTTCTATAGACACCTTTACCTCTGTCTATAAACTTCTCTCACATCCCGATCGTGAATATCTTGTGCATACATAATTCATCCATTTCTCTCGACAACACACATATTGAAATTGTTGAGAGTTTTAAGTAAAGGACTATTCACATGAGAGCGACCAACGAACGACGAATCAACGAACATTCGTTCATTTTGACTTTTCGTTCACATAGCAATTTTTGTATTCATTGCGAATGACGTTTAAAACTAAAAAGAAACAAACACAAAAATAATTGTGGAGTTATACGCGGCGCACTCGAACAATTCATTCGTTGTGAGTTTGGATGATGTGGAACGCAAATAAACTCTGACAGTTCGTAGCAATCAGATTGAAATTCGTATTATGAGATTTTAAGATTATCTTTTCGCGGACGTTGTTCATGTTAAATAGATAAAGTTTTTCAGAACTTACCACATTTTACTTTTTTAAGAAATAATTAGAAATATCTTTCACCCGACCTTTCGAACAAGTTTCATCATTTGTACGACAGTCTTATCCCGTGACGACGAATGATGAAACTTGTTCGAAACGTCGCGTCGGGTGAAAGAAATAATAACTAATTATTTCTTAAGAAAGTAAAACGCGTTTCCGAAAAACTTTATCTATTTAACATGAAATTCGTATTTTTTACCATTTTATCTAGTTATGAAAATTTTAGATTTATAAATGTTTTAAATCCCGTTTGTTCTTTTATTCGTCGGTCGCTCCCATAAACCTACGATTCTTTCACAAGCTGTTGCGAATCAAATTGGTTTGGTTGGATTTTGATTGAAGATTGGATTTTTAATCCGTTGGGAATTTTGATGATTTTCGACACAAACTCGTCCTCTTTGTTGTTGAGATTGGGGATGGCTTGACAGCGATTCACAATTTTCACATGCAACAAGAAGGTCAACAAGCACATGCATTGACTGAAGCACTGGCCAAATTCCTAAACGCAAGATTTGCAAAGCAAAACACTTGCAAAGCAGATATAGAAAATCAGAAAACGCATATGTAAGAGAATTGCGCAAGAAATTTTTGACATTTGCACAAATGCCTCTGCATTTGCGCAAGAAAGTAGCATCGATTGCATTTTGGGACACTCTGTTTAGCAGAGATTTTTGTGTTTGCATTTTGGAACTGTTTGCTTAGCAGAATTTGCGCAAGATATGCGTTTAGGAATTTGCCCACTGCTTGCACTTTGTACGGGAGTATTATGTAAGTCTTTCACTAAAATTCGCTGTAAGGTCCATCTGGTGATGTCCAATTGCTTGGTCCGTCATCTGGTCAGCGTTGCCGGAAAAATAAATTTGAAAGTGCCAATGCTGACAACAGAAAGTGCCATTTTGGGCCCCTGGGTGCCTTCAACAAAAATATTTAAATATATTGTATACCTTATTAAACAAATAGATATACTACTTACTTATCCATCTTGTATTGTAATTTGTAACACAGAATACTATAGCACAGACACAATTGTAGGAACAAAAACAATCGGGGAATTACCTAAATTCGCAAACAAAACAACAAACAAATTGAAAACAGTACACGTTGTGGATATTTTGACAGACGACAATAAATATTGTGGATTGCATTCTGGGCTGTGTTCCAGGTTGTTACAATTCAATGCGTTCAGTGCCTATAAAGGTAAATGTTGTTTACACGTCCTATGAAATATTTTATATTTTATTTTTAACATTGCATTTTCGTAGAGTGCCATTTAAAGCGTTTGAGTGCCACAGTGCCATTTAAATTAAAAAGTGCCAAAAGTGCACGATAGTGCCATTTCGGCAACGCTGCATCTGGTTGATGTTTCTTCATTCTCAGCGACATCGGCGGGCACAGCCACGATATGATATTTTCGTCCGAACGCCCAGTCCGGTGGCGAACTCGCTCTGCATGGTTTCTTGTGGTCCTATCAGTCTGTTCGATTCGACTAGCTAAGCGCCGGAATGTTTTTCTAGTTGGAGCGACAGAAGGAGGTTAAGAAATCGACGTCGAAATTCACGCTGCGCTAATACCAGCGAATAATTATTGGTAAAAAAATCGAAACAATTATACCACGATCTTGCGTGGAGTAAAGTGTTCCATTGCTTGTCTGGCCTTGTATTCTGCAGCTGTCTAGTTCGCATTTGTCAAATATGATTGACGTACAATGCTATTTGCAAAAATTATAATATATTCCTATTAGATAGGGTGGGTCATCAATTTTGCGTCACCTTACATATCAAGTAACCACAAGACCACACCTAAACTTACTGGCAAGCTAAATTGGGTATATACATACACTGCCTGTCAAATTTCTCTTTGTGTATTTGCAGTGACGAAAGCGGCACGCCACTTACGGGCAAGTTGCCTGGAAGTTTTTAAATTTAACATTTTATTTATTATTTACTAATTATTTTCATTTACGAATGTGAACATCACACGAACAATCAAATAATTCAATAATTATTTTTACAAGTATAACTGTGAGGCTACTTACTTCCCAACTTGTATGGCTACTGGATTTATAACTTCCATGCCAGTTCTCGAGCAAGTTGCTTAAGTTTGTTTGAGTTTAGAAACAAATTGTGTGTGTATTGATGAAGGTTCTTTGATATTTTACTTTAATTTCTTTTAAAATCTCTCGTATCTTTCACAGGAGGAAACAAAAACGATGGATATTTTTTGTAGTTTGATGTGAAAAGTAAAAAACTGAGAGCTCCTAAAACCTCAGAGTCCTCATGTAAACTTTAACAACTCATATTAACCCATCCTTATAGAGTAACATTATAGGAACCTCGTCTTTAAAATTGCTGACGAACTTTTCAAAGGATATATGTACATACATATATGTAAGAACAACGAACTTCGGATACATTATGTATCTAGAGTGATAGGTGGATAGAATTTACTGAGGGACGAAACATTGGGCAAATTCCTAAACGCATATCTTGCGCAAGTTCTGCTAAGCAAACAGTTCCAAAATGTAAATACAAAAATCTCTGCTAAGTAGAGTGTCCCAAAACGCAATCAATGCTACTTTCTTGCGCAAAGAATTCTAAAGAATTTGTTGATCCCAATGTCACCCGGGCTTTATACAACTCCTTGGTGCGTCCCCATCTTGAGTATGCATCGCAGGTTTGGACTCCTCTTTATGATATTCATATTGAGAGATTAGAATCTGTGCAAAGAAACTTTACTCGTTTTGCCTTGAAAGGACTTCAATGGAATGATCCTTCGTATGTCCTCTCTTATGACCAACGATTATCTATTCTTCAGATGCAAACTTTGGAACAAAGAAGAACAAACAATGATTTGGTATTTTCCACCAATTAATAACAGGCGTCCCAGATGCACCACATCTTTTATGTTCGGTTTATTTTAATTATCGGGGAGGAGGTTATAATCTTCGAGGCCTCGATATGATTAAGGTCCCAACACATAGGACCAACTATGGCATTCATGAGCCCTTGACACGTATGGGTAGACTTGTAAATTGGAATTCAAATATTTTTGATTTTAATATAAATAAATGTAAATTAAAAAACCTTCTCAAAACCAGTGGTCCACGCTCCTAAATGTTCTTTGTTTCATGTTATGTTATTGTTTTGTTTTTACGTAATATTATTTGTTTATTTTTCATGTTTTCTTGTGTCAGTATTAATTGTAATAGAGTTTGCCTACTAACAACTAACACTGCACTAAATGATGAGCCGGTGGTATAACACAGTTCTCTGTGTTTGCAAACCATTGGTCGAAAGACGGAGCTTGCTATAAGCTTTCTTCGACCAATTCCGATAGTGTCTGATAAAGGGAATATGGAGATCTTCTGATCAATGAACCATCAATCAGTATTAATAGTGCAAAAGTATATAGGTATATCCCAGCATTGACTTGGAATACTTCCTTGCTGTAGCCAAAGTACAGTTGCCGGTTATTGCGACCAAAGCAAAAACAAGAAAAAAGTAAGAGGAAATTGGATATTGAACGGCTGAAATCGCAGGAGATCACCAAACTCAGATTCTTATCAGATCGAGTCTCTTATGCCAGAAGCACAAAGTATTGGCAAAATTGCGAAAAATATATCAGAGATGCCACCCCTATTGCAGATATTTTGACATAATAAAGTAATAGAAGTGTAATCTGAGCACAAGTTAATGTAATGTACATTTACATATGATATTTAAAACTTAAATATGATCCAAAGCTACCGTTTCATGAACGCTGGAATTTTGCTTCTTTAAAGCTTTTTATCAGACCCCAATTAACGAAAGAACTTTGTATGGTTTTATAAACTGTTATAAAAATAAAAAAAAAAAATGTGGCCTAAAACTGACCTTTTTATTTTGAATATTCCAAAAGTACATTCAAAATATAGGGGAAGTGGGGGCAAGACCGCACATTTAGTGGTTGACTACCTCAAAAACCATTATAAAACACCTTTAAATGAACATAAAGTCTTTATTCACATAGTCTTACATTTCATCTAGGAACTTTGATTATTAAAATAAGAAAATAATTTATTCAAAAAAAGATAATAAACTTTAAAAAAACATCGTCAAAAAAACGGTCTTGTCCCCATATGGGGGCAAGATTGCCCTACCAAATTTTGTTGGGGGCAAGACCGTTTTTACCTTCAAAATGCAAATTACTATTTGCAAAAGTCACACACAAATGTGACATCTTCATCTTCTCCAACTCCAGCATAAGCTTCGTGAGCCCACCCAGAACACATGGTGCATTTTATCCAGCCATCAGCTGAGTTTGATTTGGATAAAAGCTCCAGACAGAAGATGCAACTGCAATCTGCAACACCAATATCCTCATCCTCACTTTCGGCAACAGTCCTTGTAGCCTGTCGCTTAACCTTTTTGGCGGTTTTTATGGTGATTTGCTTTTTTATCTTTGGTAGTAACTAGAGCTTCCAGCTCAGATTTATATAGTGAACTTGTCAATATTGCCGTTTTTCCCCTCCTTGTCTTTCTCTGAGAAGAAGTTCTCTTCCCAAAAGGTAACTTAACAAGCTCCTTTGGAGAAGATAAAATGAAGGCTGTAGCTGTTGACGTTGATGGAGTCTTGTCTAGGGCAGCTAAAGCATCGACGAAGTCTGTGTTAACATAGTTTTCTTGAGTGGAAATTGTTGTCGTTGCAGGCGGTTCAATTGAACGTGCCCTTTCAATGGATGCTTTAAAAACTTCTTGTAATGGGGAATTTGTGACAAGCTCTTCAGCAACTTCTGTGGAAGATTGTTCTTCAAACAAAGGCCTGTTGGTGGTTTATTATATAATTCATTCTCTTGCTCTTTTGTAAACACGGTTTAAATTGTTCCAAGGAAGCACTTTTTTGAGCTGTTTTCAAGAGTGTTAGACTTGTCGATTACTTTCTGTCTGACATTAAAGGTCTGACAAGCTTTTTTAAATCGCATCTCATTTTTAAGAACGGCATTAAATGCACATTTCATTTCCGATTCTTGCCAAGACTGTCGCGTTGTTTTCCGTTGTAATTTCGTACCATATATGACTACAAATCATTCAAAAAAGAAATATATTAAGGCAAAAATGAACCCGTAAGCTACTGAAAACATTGGGGGCAAGACCGCATAGGGGCAAGACCGTCTATATGTGGTTTTGCCCCATTCGGTTCCTACGCGTACCTTCTCGAATTTTCTGTTGAATTATTTTCTTTTCGAATCCTTTCATTCACAATAAATGATTTTCAATATGCGCTTTCTAAATATCAAAAAGAAAAAAATAATAATTTTAAGAAATTTACTGGTAAGAACAAAAATTACATCGCATCTGAACGATAAAGATTTGACGAAAAATCACAAAAACTACCGTAACTTCTCTCCGTCTCAACCGAACTGTCTTATACTTTCATCAGACATGATCGATCATACCAAAAGACACGTGTTTTGTTTAACAAGTGTTGCTTTTTAAACTTTTTTTCATACAATATAGTACAAAAACGGTCTTGCCCCCACTTCCCCTACAATCCTATGTAGAATAGCTGACAAACTAATAAAAATAACGCACTTCTTATGACAAATAACTGACCTTTCGGGTAGTATAATTTCTTTTTAATATACCAGCCATGAAATCCTTATGTTGGTTATGACGATAAAAAAAAGTAAAAAAAATAAAAAAATGGGGTTATCCATTAGCAAATTCAGATGTCAATAAAAAATTGACGCGGCGACATCTGTAAATTATTTTGGTTGAAAAATTAATTTTAAATCGAAAAATAAATATTTTTGTTCCCAATGGAATGCAAAATTTGCCAAAATCGGCATTTTGACAGATCCAAATTAAAAATCAACGGATTAATTTAACCAATGCAAAACCATAACTAACTTATATCACCAAGTATTTACATATCAAATGGCATAGGTACCTAAGTACTTCCTTTTTGAAAATCCCATACATATGATGTGCTAACATCCTCCAAAGGGTTACCATGATAACATAGGTGGGTATTTATAAAAAAAAATAATAAAGAATTGACTATGGTTGACTACCTACTTTAAACAGTAATTGACCTTTTATGACCAATTATCGACCTTTTCTTTTTTTGAAATATCCCAGAGGTTGTAACCATCTTTAAGTGCCCAATAATATTTTAGAATTTCATTAAATAAATTATGGATGACCAATTGAAGGTCTTTTGGATACCACACTGTTTTTCGAACATCCCACATAAAGGTCCTCCAATTCCTGAGTCCCCGAATTACCCCAAATAATCAATATACCTATTAAGTTTTAACCCCCGAACGACAATGCATAACGTAAGGTAAGACCAAATATATTCGAGTCGTGTATATTTTATACTACGCCTCCACTCCCATTTCCATAAACAAAATAAATATCAATCAAGGTCTCTCGCGCAGTTTCTTAAGTTTCTCCCTTGTGCATCTGCGTTGTGATAAACATAAACAAACCACAAAGAAACCGGTTGTTTTTGTATCTATCTCTCTGTTATTGTTTGTAGAGTAGGTATCTATGCATACATATTTATCTCAATTCAAAACAAAAAGCTCCAAAATAATAATATACAATCATCAATGCACCGTTAAGAAAGATTCGAGCGATACACAAAAGATAACAAAAACTCCACGACCACATCCATAATAAAATACGCCAAAACACAAAACAAAAAAGATCCAAAAGTACGTTTTTATTTTAACATATCTAAATATTAATGAACCCTTCAGATAAAGTAACTGCATGTGTTGTATCTTTAATCAGGGTTCGGACTTTAGAATAGTGTAATAGCCAAACATTGAGTTAAACCTAAGTTAATCTAGAACCGTGAATCAAAAAAATTGTCTACTTTTTTTTTACTAAAGCGTACTCAAATTTGAAAATAATGCATTTAGAAGATTGTGGAAATTAATTATTTTTCATTTCATACAAGTTGTACAATATAAACAATTGCATCTTAAAAAATTACATTTTCTGTTGAAAACTACAAGGAGAAAAGTAACTTCAAACATCGAAAGTTTTGAAATAATGTTATAATCGTTTCATGTTAGTTATCATTATCGCATTAAGTAAAATATTAATAAAAGAAGGTGAATACATTCCCCAATCCGAATTTGCCATTTTGTATCGAAAGAATAAGGGACTATTCACATGAGAGCTACCAACGGACGACGAAAGAATGAATTTTGACTTTTCGTTCACATATGAGCATTTTTGTATAAGTACGTCGCGAATGACGTTTAAAACAAACAAAGACTGTTTTTAAACGATGCAGTATCACCTTGCGATTTTTAAGCGCAAAGGTGAGAGACGTATGAGATGGCGAGGAAAGACGAAATTGCGGAGGTTCTTAAAATTGTATAGATATCGTTCTTTTTCCTATTTTGTTTTCTTTATTTCTCGAGTTGTTACATTTTCTATTTGGCGTTCGCTCAACTGAGCAGAGTAAAGAGAGATGACTCCTTTTTGCTTAAACAAAGCAAACTTCTTTTAAATATTGATGTGTTTGAAAGTATGTATGTCTATGAAATCGAAAGGAAACCAAAAGAGAAATAAAGATTAAAAATCGCTTTGGTGTAAAAGCAGTCAAAGAAAAAAGAAAAAAACAAGAATGATTTTCGCGTTAGTAGGGCACTAACAATTCATTCGTTGCTGCTTGGATCGTATGTGGATCGCGAATTGACTTTGACAGTTCGTAGCAATCAGATTGTAATTCGTGACGAAAAATGTTTTTTTTAATTAATTTCAATTAGTTTTTCTACCAAATTGTCTACTTTTTGTGAAGAATTTTGATTATTAATAAGGGTATTTTTGCAAGCGCGGAAAACCCTTAATGTTTTAAGTCTCACTTGATCTTTTATTCGTCGGTTGAAGGTCACTCATATGTGAATAGTGTTTTAAGGACTTTAAATTAATTAATGTTGAAATAAAAATTTTTCGTTTTAGCCTAGTATACAGTTCTTTTTGAAGAAAAAAAAAATGAGTGGTAAAAAAAATTTTTTTTCTCATGAAAAAATTTCTGTAAGTTTTTTCCGTCAAAACAATGGGATGCACATTGTTTTGCGTGAAAAAAAATCGTGGTGAGTATAAATTTTTTTTTCGATTTTGGTTTACAGTTTGGTGAAATGAAAAAAGTTTTTTTTTCGGGAAAAAACTCTCCCATAAGAAATGCATCGGTTTTTTTTTAGAAGAACTGTATACTAGGCTTTTACCAAAGAAACAGAAATTTGAGAAAATAAACTGTTCGCGAATTGCAATCTGATTGTCAAACTCAATTCGCTTTCCACATACCATCCACACTGCAACGAATGAACCAATTAACTGTTGGTGCACTACTAAATTCAAAATCGTTCTTATTCTTCTTCGCTGTGTTTGTTTTAATCGACATTCACGAGGAATTAAAAATGATTGATTGAAACGATTGAAATGATGACAAAAAATATATCCGTTTGGATTTTTAGAAATATATTAAAACATCTATGCATTCAAGGTTTAAGACGGCTAACATGGGGAAAGAAGTTACAGAAATGATGTCAACGAAAATTCTGAAAATCTTTCTACTTGCTCTTGGCTTCGTTAAATACAAATATAGAAGAATGGATCTCATAAACTTGCTTTTGTAATTCAAGGCTTTAACATGGCCAAGTTTTCAAGGTATACATTTTATGGTTATCAGTATACTATCACATGTTTATGAGGCCATTAAACGTTAAGATATCAAAAAAGAGTTTTGAATTTGGAGCTTTGAACTTTAAACGGAGTTTAAATTCAGACTTTCATTACTTTCTCAAAAATTATGGACATTCTTAAAAATTTATTTTCTCAGCCCTTTCATATCAAAAAGTAATAGAATTCTTTATATTTTTTGCTAGAATTCTTCAAGTAGATATGTACATATGTGAAGTATTGGAAAAGTGAAGCACGTCTATACCAACTTCGATTAGAGTTAAGTCCGATCCCTGGCTATCGCCCACCAATAACCGAACTTACCGATCCGATGATGGCCAACTTCACCACCACCGTATACGTACTCTGTGTCCCGTTATCTTTGCAACGCGCAATTAAATTCAATAAACTAACCTGAAAGCTGGGAAAAGCATTCCAATCCAAGATATTTCTCAAAGCCACAGAATCAAAATCGATAGCGTTTACATTTGTATGTACATATGTCGACGAGCTTAAATATTCCTTCACTAAACATGAACTGATAATTCGTTGATCTTTTCATTCTGTAACAAAAAAACAAAAACATCGCTCGCAACTCAAGTTGCTCTCTTTTCTTGTCTCTTTTAATAATTCATTCTCTGTCTCTCAATAAATAAACAATAACAAAATTATTAACAAATCAAAAATGATAACAAGTGCTGCTGGCACATAGGCTGTGTTGTATCTCAAAGTTTTCTACGATCGACTGCGAGTCGACCAAAAAAAAACGAGGTCTCTGCATTCTATCCCGAGTCCACAACTGTCAGTTATAGCTTGGACCCTGGTTTGGTTTGACGGGATTACAAAATCAAAGTGCTTGTACATATACGAGTATAGCGAAAGCAAGTATCTCTGAGTCGGTAAAAAGTATCTTTTAATCGAATGCAGCAGTAGCAGGAACAACAAAGATACTTACTTCTTGTTGGACCAAAACAAAAACACCTTCGGATCGGGACAAACAAAAGACTCCACGATTTCATCTCTAAACGGACGAACGAACAAAGAGTCTTGATCTTGGAAGACTCTTAGTTCGCCCCTTTGTGGTGACCATGTAATCATCGGGTTTACTGTTTACATTTCTTTTTGATAAAACCTGATTTCATATGTTAAGTGCTCGAAAGTATCTTGTATCTGAAAGATCATAGTGCGTTTTGTGGTTCGACTGTTAAGTAAATAAAAACAAATCTCTTTGTTTTGAATTTGTTACATTTTGAGAACAGGAAACTCAAAACTAAGTCAAGGTGGGTTGTTTATGCTTCAGTGAGTAAGTGAGAGGGTGAGCTAGAGTTATAAAAAAAAGTATCTATTGAAAAAAAAATGTCGAAGAAAGAGGAATTGCCTCCGACATATAAGTGTGCAACTGCATCATCAATCAGAGAGCCAGAATCTGCCACAACAATCGAATGCGGAGCAATGTCCATGGCTGATACTCAGAAGGAACCTCAAAAGTTCATGGAACCTGTTTACAAGTTCGTTGGGATAAAGAAACAACCAACAACCAAAGAACTAGGAACTTTGATACGTAAGTAAAAGTGATAAATGAATATATTCCTACTCTTCGGGTGTAATTATTAATTTTCAAGTTTTCTGAGATAAAGGGGGGAAATTTCATTCAACAACCTGAAGTAGTGTATAGATACTTGAAATACAGTTCAATAAGTTTTGAACTTTTAATCAATCGAAATATAAAATCAGTGCTAATTTACAGAGATAAGGTTTTTACTTCTGACGAGTGTTTTTAATTCTGAAAACGGATAAGAATGAATAAACTACGCGTTTTAGATTCACCCTTAGTTTATAATAAGTTCAAGGTTGGATGGATTTGTTTATTCAGGTTTTTACCGAACCGATCTATGGGGAGGTATTGAATCAATATTTTTCAAATTTTGTTGTCACAATACAAATCGCATTTGAAAAGCAAATTAGTGATGGGAGCATTCAAATATTATAATCGATATCCATTATATCTCGAGATGTCTAAAAAGTTCGTCTCATATAATCCGACAGGAAATTGGACAAGAAAAATAAATATCACTATTACAAAATACCATCACTGCCACTTTAACTGTTTGGCAAGCATGAACAACTAAATTTAGTATTACATTAAAATAAAAAGAAATAACGTTCAGAAAGTAAACCCATCTAATATCTGCAACAAAAATAATTAAAAAAAAATTAATTCAAGCGACTGAAGTGAGATATATTTTGACGTTTCCATACAAACTATCGATAACAAAGTGATAAATCGCAACGGCAACACAGTTTTCGGAGTTAACCTCCGAAAACTCTCCGCGCTTAGGTAAGTTTGTTAGGAATTAGTTGTTGTTGAATTTAACATGTAATTGCTTAGCCCAAATGCTTACACTATAACATTTAAATTAACAACGGCGGTTTAGGGGCGGCTTATCCACAAGTCCTGGATTAACTACAAAATTTCAGTAATGAAACAAAATTAAGTGATGTTTAATAACTGTGACGGAGCTGAACCAAGAAGGTGGTCAAACTTAATTAGCCATACCAATAATAATCAATTTAATAGTCAGCTTAACGCTAAAGTACTATTCACATGAGAGCGACCAACGACCGACGAATGAACGAACATTCGCCCATTTTGACATTTCGTTCACATGCATTTTTTATAATTCGTCGCGAATGGCGCTTACTTAGCCCGCCATTGGTGACGCAAATTTGACTTCGATCAATGGTGACACCGGTCTCACGGACCGGGTTTTTCAAATGAAGATTTTTTGAAAAGTTTTACTAATAGTTTGTGTTTTTTTTTTTAATATATACTCCTTGACAACAAAACAAAGATATTAACTGATGGTGGGGGACGTGCAATGCGGCAGCTACTCAAAACGGCAACAAAAACCAATAACGCATAATAAAGTTATTCGGATTTTCTTGCACACCCGGTCTCACAGACCAGTAGCTCACCATTGGCATTGGCGGGTTCGACAACTATTTTAGTTCCTTTTTGATTTTGAGGTTTGCCGCGAGCGAACAATTGATTCGTTGCAGTTTGGATGGTATGTGGAAGGCGAATAGTGTTTGACAGTTCGTAGCAATCATATTCCAATTCGCTACGACCAATTTATTTTCTCAAATTTTTCTTATTTTAGTTTTTGTGAAGAATTTAGGCTTATACATATACGTTTTAAATCCCATTTGTTTTTTTATTCGTTGGTCGTTGGTCACTCTCATGTGAATAGTCCTTAAACGTCACCATATATTTCAAAGCGATGAAACTCATCTTTAAATTCGCCGTTAAGTATAAACTTTACGTTTGTACTGTCATTGTGACAGCTCAAAGCAAAAGAAAGAGAAAAAATAATTGTACTTTTCAATCTATCCCTGTGTTGAAAATAAATTTTGAGTTTTGTACGCGTTCAATAAAGAAGTGGGCAAGTGAAATAAACAATTTAGTATTTTATTATTTCCATTTGTTTAATCCTACTATCCTACTTCCTACTTAGGTATATATAATATTATAAATGTGAATGTTACGATGTATGGATGTTTGTTACTCAATAACCCTTGAACAACTGAATGGATCTTGATAAAATTTAACACACAAAAAAGTTATAGTCTGGATTACCGCATAGGCTACTTTTTTTTATTATCAGGGGAGGGGCATTGGGTGGACGAAACACCCCAAAATTATTTATCTCTACTTCTATCTTCGTATTGCACTGAAATGTAGTACATATACATAAGTAGTTGCATTGAAATGCCCAGAGGAGGGGCATTGTTTGATTAATTTACCTAAGCAGTAACGATAAGAAAGAAGTTTTTAAAAAAAAATAAAACAAAAATAAAATTCTCCGAATTAAAAACAAAACAAATTTGACAAATATTTGTGTGTCTTTGAATTTAAACTATTTTAAGGTAAGTTAAACTTTATGTGCCTACAGGTTTAACTACATACATATCGTCGCTTTTCCGGCAGAGTGGCATAAGTCGAAATTTGCAAATTTTCAGGAGAGCATTTTAAAGTTTTTTTCATACTGAACAAAAAAAATTTCGTTGTTCATAAAAAACAAAACTCGAATGTTGAATACGTGAAAAAATTGCATTTTTTGTTTGCTAAGTTTTATAAAAAACGAAATATTAAAAAAACAAAAACAAAAATTGATTTATGCCGTATTTATACGTAGAAAATGAGAGGGATGTTTTTGAACATTGAGAGCTGCGTTTCTTCATAACTCGGAAACTAGAAGAAGTAGGTTAACGCCGATTACACAGAAAAATTGTGTTTGTTTTTCAGCTCAGTTCTGTGTTCAAAACTAAAAAAACGATAAATTTCGACTTATGCCACTCTGCCGGAAAAGCGACGATATGTACATTGTTATAGGATAGTTACATACGTATGTGATTTGCTCATTGTTTGTTAGTTTTTTCAAAATATCCTTCGCTTGGCTCCATTACCTTTAAGAAAAGGACTTGATTAGATTTATTGGTTTGCTGTTTTGTTTTAATCCAGGTAAATGCATACGTTAAATAAAAATAATTCGTACGCTTTCAACTTCTCATGTTGAACAGGAGATCAGTTGTGACAGTTCTTGGCTAAGCTAAACGTGTTTATTATTTCAAATAGAGCTGTTCAACGATGACACACAGAAGTAAAATAAACACCCAAAAACAACATTCCGTACTTCACACAAGATTTCCATTTACACAAGATTTCCAATGCAAGAAAAACTGAGCGAATCTACAGAAACTTTTAGACACATGATTTATTTTGAAAAACTTCAGCTGAAAAAAAAATTGCTTGCGGGAGTTCCGGCACGGGTACGCTAGTTCTTTATAAATTTCAAAAAGAGTTACTGGGTTCATTAAATTATTTATATTCTCAAAATTATATACTGATCTCGGAACTTTTAGCAAAATAAATGTCTTTGTTTTTCAAAATAACACAAATGCCATTGTATTGCAACAAATGTCCTTTTGACAGCGAATGTATAGAATGTATTCTAATAGAGCCCTCTTATTAAAACGCGTGTTTAACTTGGTTGGTAAATTAACTCGACTTTAAAGTTTAACCTGGTGTTTACACAAACGCGTGCTTAAATAATTATTGGTAATGCTCTTTGTAATTAAAGCTCGAGTTTTCACTCCTATTACGGTTTTTGCGATGTTGATCATTGTTTTCTTTTATTTACAAACAAAACAAACCACAAGAAACAGATACAATTGTGATGATGATGCTTACACCCTTCCAAGATCAAATAAGCTCAAGAGTTACAGTCCCTTCAACTTCTACACTGATAGGAATCTTAAAAAGTTTGAAGAAAATCCTGAAATTCTTTGCTATATTATTACTGCAATATGTTTTACATTCTGCGAAAACCAAAGTACAAGAGCGAGCAGGGAACTCTAAATCTTTATTATTCGTGTATTTAACTGCTTAAGTAGTAGTGCCGGTTCAATAAAGTTAATAGGCTTATCATAAAACTTGATAGTAGTTACGACCACTGTAAAAGATATAATAGTTATAAATATAGAAAAGTTGTTCAAAATCAACTGTGAGTTTATTTATAATTATATGAGACTTATAAAACTAAGGGAGGTCTATAATTTACGCTTTGAATGTTTAAAAGACTGGTACTGTGGGACTGAAAATCGGTATATTTTTGACATGTCAATTTTGTACGACTAAAAAACTTCAAAAAGTCCGATAATTTTTCGTTTGGGAATATTTGGAACTGTGTTCTCTATTATAAATGTCAAAATATCTATTGAGACACAACTTGTCAAATTCTATCAAAACAAGGCTACGATGAATAGTCGACAGATTTAAGAACCTAATAAAAATCTGAAAATTGAAAATATGTATATCTTTTTGATCAAACCGTAAACCGCATGCAGGAATGGTTGACAGTTGTAAGTCACTAGGCCATGTTTCGCCGGAAATTTATTTTTTATTACAAAATAGAAAAGTGAATTTTTAGTATTTCTACACGTGTAAGTGTGTTTCGGTATAAAATAATTCATAAGAGCCCCTTTACGGTTGTCAATTATCAATACGATATTTGACATTTATCAATGAATTTGATGAATCCGTATTTTCTTATCAAACATAATTTGTTTGATAAACTGTGAATGGTTTCTTTTTTTAGGGTCTATTGTAGTTAAATAGTTCCATTGAGCAGTCAGGGTAATTGGACTTTGAAAACAAGACCTTCTTTGAATATTTGTTTATTGTTAGCAAACCAAATTGATTGATCAAATATTGTTTATTTTTTTATTGAAATTGAAATATAATTTAATTATTATAAAGAAATACAATTTCAACAAAACACAACAAACCAAAAAAAGTTCAATAGAAAACAGAAATGTGAAATAAAATATCTATTCACAATCGCTAATGTTTGTTCAATATTCACAGTAATAGTAAAATTAAAATTTATTAATTGAAAACAATCAATCAATTGACATCTGTCAACTGTTATATGAGTGAAACTCTTAAGGATTATTCATATGAGAGCGACCAACTACCAACGAATAAAAAAACAAATGGGATCTAAAACATATATTAGCCTAAATTCTTTATAAAAGGGTAGAAATCCGGTTTAATTTAATGTTAATATATTAAAATTTGCGTTGTAGTTGCTAAAGCCTAGTACTCACCTAGCGTGAAATGAAAAATAAATACTTTCCAAATTACACGCGGAGAATAAAAATGAAAATAGAATAAACTTTTCCACGTGAATTTTTGATACTCACTTTGAATGAAAAAAAAAACTATTATTTTTAAACTGATTCGTTCTTTCTATTTATAAATTTTAAATTTTTTGTTTTGAAACAAAATATTCAAATCAACTGACAAATGTCACAGTTTTCCACGTTGCCTTAAACTTTTTCCTGATGGTTGTACATTGAGAAATGAAAATCATAGCGTGGAAAAAGTTGCATATTTGTTTTTCCAATCCACATTTTAGTACTCACCTCTCGTTGCGGATTTCATGCCAGTGAACCTGCAGTCACTTTTATATGAAATTTTCATTTTCACTTGAACTGAGTACTAGGCTTAAAATGAAAGAAATTTGAGAAAATAAATTGGTCGTCGCGAATTGGAATATGATTGCTACGAACTGTCAAACACTATTCGCCACATACCATCCACACTGCAACGAATGAATTGTTCGCGCGCGGCTAACCTCAAAATTAAAAAGGAACTAAGATAGTTGTCTAAGTAAACGCCATTCGCGACGAATAATAAAAAATGCATGTGAAAGAAATGTCAAAATGGGTGAATGTTCATTCATTCATCGGTCGTTGGTCGCTCTTATGTGAATAGTACTTTAGTTTTACTTTTCAAAAGTTATTACAATGACAGATGGCGCTAAGTGTAAAATGACACCTCTCGTTAGATGACCCCATACCTACGATATTATGTGTGATTATTATTATTATTAATTAAATTAATATTCAAAGTAAAACCTGTTTTAAAATTATAACAAACACAACATTTATAATAAGAAGAAGGATATACATTCAATTTTTGTAATGTCCTTGAACTTCCATGTTTTTAATGTATTTTTAATATGGTTTTAAGTAAGCAAAATAATAAATTTTAATATTTACAATGTGATGCACTAAAACGATGCGTTTATTTTTAAACTTTGTATTTTTTGTTTACTTCAATAACTGATTTAATTAGCACCTTTACGAAACTGTCTGAAAATTGAATTTTATCAGCTTCAGTTAAAAATAAATGCCGATTATTTAAAAATAATAAATAGCTATATATTATAAGGAATATTTGTGTGATTTCGTATAATGGAAAATTTAATTTTATAAATCCGAAAACATACGTGTCTCCACCATACTAAGTTTTGTCGCAGACATTTTTGCCGTTTTGTGGGCAAGAGAGGTTAATATTCGCGAAAAGAGAATCAGCTTTATTCTATAAATAAAATATGTATATTTCAATTCGTTAACGTGACAGTTTGAATAGAACCAGCGCCTAGTGATTAACAACATCATTTATTTGTGCGTGTTGTCTGCATTACTGGATAGGACCTACAATAATTCTCTGCGGAGTCCTAACGGCACAGTCAAGTTAAGAAATGTAAAAATGCAGCAGTCCTGCAAGATTTGCGTTCATAAGGCGTTTATCTTGTTTTTAGTCCCGAGCGGGGCACTGAACTGGCAAAAAGAACTATGTAAATTTGTTTCAACTCGGATCACTCTTAACGCTCAATTTGCATTTATCTTTAGGCTCACAGCTCGATCAGTGCTCCCTTGATGTGCTTAGTAAAAAAAGACCGAGCAGATCAAGCAAAAAGCTGTTTTTATACTTTGCATTGACCTAAAATTAATTAAAAAGTAAAAATTCTTAAGAAACATCCTCACAAACAAAGCTGACAATTTGGAGAATTATTAAAAAAAATGATACAATGACAGTTCAGTGCTCAATTGAGTTTATTAAATTCGTCAGAGCGCTCAAGTCACGCTCGGTTCGGAAGTCGGAACTAACTCTATTCGCTCTGGCCCCGCTCGGGGCTAAAAAATAAAAACGCATACAAATGTAATAAAACTGCATTATCTCTGCATGACAGCAGTTGCCAATTGTGATCGTAAATGCAAAATGACAGCCAAAATACAATCAAGTTTGCGGAGGTTTTCGTTTTGTTGCCGTGTTGCAGAAAGTAGAACTTTTTCATAAAGAAGACTTTTTATATGAAAATAGCTTCTAAAAATATCTTCTGTAAATTCTCAAATTATTTTTAGGAATTTTCTGTTTTTGTTTTTAGGATATATCTTGAAATCCATTCTTTTAATCAATAAGAAGTATCATTTTACTTTTATTCCTTTTTCTTGCTGAACACTTTCAAAACACCTATACTATCCAGACAATCCTGGATTTAAGTGGATCAGCAGTGGAACATACGTTCAATCACCTAGTCTGATGTGCAACACGCGTCGATTCAAGCTGGTCAGGCTGATAAACAAACATCTCTATCTTAAACTCTATTTAACATAATCTCTTCTTATCAACAAGCGTCTACATTGACACAATAATATTGATAAGCCAGGTTTTTTATTTAAGGAAGCGAGAGCCAATTTAATGTCAATTAATTTGCACTGTTGATTACCCCGAATCGGAATAAAAATCAAAACTCAATTAAATTATTCAAATAAACATGCGCCAATAAATATACATATAAGGTATAAGTTATTATCATTTATTAAAAATAACAGCCTCGTCAGGAAAGGTCAATAGCATTGAATCTCCTTTATATAATCTCTCGTTCATTGATGGACCTAGAAACAAAATTTAATAAATTAGTTTACATAGGCCCTTAAGAGAAGCAATTAGTTGCTTTTCAAATAAGGTAACATGTTGTTGCTATCAGTTTTTTTTTTGTTTTTTTTTTTTATGTCGAGCATCAGACAACAACTACGATTATTCTTATCGTATCTTTGCGAACTCAATAGACCTCATGAAGCCTACAAAAGCCTCATGGAAAAATATATGCATGATTTGGACTTTTCTTTGGAATTAATTAAAAAAATTACGTGTGATTAAATCAAATTAGTGAAATGCTGAATTATAAGTAGAATGCTCGTAGATAAGCTATTCGGTCATGCTGGTTGAATTTTTGGTTTAGCTGTATGATTAAAGTATGTTAAGGCAAGTCTTATCTAGAGGAGTTGGCTTTAGTCTATAAATAAGAAATAAAAATTTAATTTAGCAATCCAATTGACATACTGTCGTATACATAAATCCTGCATAAATAAATATAGAAATATGAATTGTCATTTACAACTTAAGGAGGAATTAAAAGTCTTATGGTTCTATTCTATACCTCAAAGAGAGCAATTGAAGGATTTGTAGAAAAACAAAATTTAAATGGTATTATAAAAATTTAAGAGGATGTGACTAATAATAATTTGACTTTATATTTGAGAAATAATTTCAAGTGATCTCACCGCACAGTGCTAAAAAAATAACTAGATACATATATGTAGCTACCGGAATTTAACGGAAACAGAAGTTCAGACATACACTAATACTTGTCTTGAAAAAAATAAGCCGACTTGAAGTGGGTTAATTTATAGTGTGTTCTAATTTGTACTTTCCTTGTGTGGGTTTAATTTTAGTATGCCGGCTGATAGTATAGTATTCTTAACATTGTGCTTATCTACAATTTAAAGAATTATTGTCAAACCAAACCACATGAAACCGTTGATTTGGTAAAGATTTCTAATGAAATGAATCTATTGAAAGATTCGGTGGCTATAACGTGTTTTATTGCCAAGATATTTTTTTAAAAAATTAGGAAACGAAATTTTAAAGATAGTTCTGAGCTGATCAATATTTGGATCTGGTTTTAACACGTTTTACAAAAACAGCCTGAGATCCTGCTTTTTATCTGGATCTAAAGATCCAAAAAATTAGTTCTTATAGCAAAAAGTCCTGGCATACAACACAACTGTCACTATGATCCGTATCGTTTTATTTTCGAGGTTTAATCTATATGGATCATTGGCGATAATAAAACTATCTACGGATCTATGTGGATTCGGATCTGGATTAATTTTTGACATGTATTACTAAAACAATTTGGGATCCTGTTTTATATCGGGATCTATTTCAAAGATCCAAAAATTAGTTATTGCACTGGCGAGTAGATGGCTTTTTATGGTAAGGTAGTGTAAGCTATAGTGTGAAGAAAAAAGACAGAACATAATTTAAAATTTCCAAACCCAAGGATAAAAAGAGACGGGCTTATAACACTGCTGTCAGTAAGATCCGTATCGTTTTATTTTCAAGGGATGATCCAGATCCGGATCCAGATAGATTTGTGGATAATAAAACGCACCTAATAATAAAATTAGTTCTTACTCTGGCGGGTAGATGGCCAGGTAAGGTAGTGTAAGGTGCAGTGTAAAGAAAAAAAGACAAGAAATATTTGAAAATTAACAAGCATAAGCAAAAGAGAGATGTGATATGTATTATTAGCGTGTTTTTTATTGCCAATGTTCCATATAGATATATGGATCATAGTGACAGCAGTTTTATATGCCCATCTCTTTTATTCTTAAGCCTAGTACGCAGATCGAGACAAGACAAATTTTATCTCTACAATTTTAATCTCTACAAAACGTTTCCAAATCTCGCGCAAAAAAAATAGATCCAGATAGAGAAAAGGATCCCAAATTGTTATTAGGTGCGTTTTATTATTCACAAATCTATCTGGATCCGGATCTGATTAATTTTTAACATGTATTACAAAAACAATTTGGGATCCTGTTTTCTATCGGGATCTAATTCAAAGATCCCAAAATCAGTTATTGCACTGGCGAGTAGATGGCTTTTTATGGTAAGGTAGTGTATGCTATAGTGTAAAGAAAAAGACAAGAAATAATTGAAAATTTACAAACCCAAGGATAAAATGAGACGGACTTATAACACTGCTGAAGATCCAGATCCGGATCCAGATAGATTTGTGAATAATAATACGCACCTATTGTAATACGTGTTGAAAATAAATCTAGATCCGGATGCATATAGATCTTCAGTAGGTACGTTATACACACTAAATAAAATTTGGTGTAGTTGCTAAATAAAACACCCATTCTTACTCAATTTTTTCAGTTAAATATCTTAATAGCACTTCATTCATCAAAAATAGCTTGAAATGTCTAACAAATTTACACAGTTTGATGTAAGAACCCACAAATAAGAATCAAGTTTTGAGAATTTTGCTAAAAATTCCAGACATAATTTTGTTTCTTACAACACATTTTACTAATTATTTTGTAGGTATTTCAAGTTATGCATTTGTATAACGAAAATCAAACTCGAGGATTTGATTAGACTTAACATAACGATGATAGGGGGAATAAAAAAAGTGGATTTCGCCATTTTAAGGGTGGGCTTTAAATCATAGGTTATTTTGAAACTCATAGTTGTTTCCCGAAATCTTGACAGAAAGTCAGTATCGTACCTCCACCGAACGAAATGAGTTGCTTTGCGCTTGAACAATGTTGGGAGTTATTGAAAACTTATTTCCAAAGTGAGTGCTGTGCACTTGTGCAGCCCAAACAGTGCGTTTTTTTAAAAGAAATTTTGGTCGAAAGGAAGCACCCACCACACCTGTGCTGTAGGCAAGTTTGTGCAAGAAGTTCTTGAGACTGATATGCTAGTGGACAAAACTCATGGTCCCTGTCGTGAAACATCAACTTGGATTATTCGCTTACAAGGTCCAGTTGACTCAACAATTGAAGGCGCCACTTGAACGACGTATTCTATAATTAATGGGAATGTTAGCTCTTACTAATACATGGAAACAAAATTTTCATTTTATTGCATTTTTAAAAAGAAACTTGTATTTGGCCCACCCTTTATTGAAAGGCTGTCCCACAAGTTTTTATAAGAAAATTAAAAAATATTTTATTAAACGCTTACTTATGGTTGAAAAAGAATTTAAGAAAACCGTATAACTGGTTTTAGTAATTTTTGTTTTGCTAAAGCTTTTAAACGTTTTGAAATTTTCATATTTTTTTCGAATTTTGCAATTCTTTCTGTCTGTGAGACTAAAATCTAAATAGGTTGACCGATTTTCATTAAACTTAGTAGATATCATTTTTTAAATACCTCCACACGTGTTGTTTTTTTCCTTTTTCTTAAGAGCAAAAAGAACAGTAGCTGCCACGCAATTTTTCTTCTAAATCTCAGAAAATATTTTTCTCTCAAAAACTGTTTCACAAATTAAAACAAATTCATTTAATAAAATAAAATTTCATAAAAATAGTTGTTAATGGTACCCCCCATAGAACATTTTTTTTTTGATTAACTCAAAATAGTTACTTCTTATTTTGATCAATTTAAAATTCTTAAACTCTTAAAAGTTTGAATAGTAAAGTGTATTCAAACTTTTGAATTTTTAAAAAAATTTTTCAATTTTTTTTTTGAGAACTCAATTTATGTATTTCGAAAACCTCATGCTCAATTTTTTTTTTGTACTTGGTAGTTCCTGCCATACAAATTTTAAAATTATTTTTGTTAAAAATTCGATTTCTCAAATTAATTTCAAAGAATATTCTACTGTGCTTGACGCAAAAAATTGAATAGGTACCAACATATGTTTTCAAAAATTTTTTTTTCGAAATCAATACTAATACAAAATGACCCAAAACAAACCTTTGCATCTCTCGGGTACCGCCGCGCCGGCGCCGTAATGTTTCATGGCTTTCATTGTTTTATGCTTATTTTTGTAAACAGTGTTCTAGTAAAACAACGAGTTACATTCCTTCCCCAAAACAATTCAATCGTCATAATCGTGCTTCAGGCCCTTCAATTCACCCTTGAACCCAATTTTGGACAATTTTGTTTAGTTCTTTCTTTAGCCACACTACACGTATGTAGAATGCTTTACCTGGTTGAATATTTTCCGGTGATTCCGATATTCATACCTTCAAAATCAATGTAATTCGCATGTAATTCGTGCTCAATCATAC
Source organism: Philhelius festivus (assembly GCA_963931855.1). Lineage (NCBI taxonomy): Eukaryota > Metazoa > Arthropoda > Insecta > Diptera > Syrphidae > Philhelius > Philhelius festivus. Next base: position 239,667,163 of record OZ007554.1, read on the forward strand.
ATGAAAAAAAAATTTTCACAGCACGACACAGGATCATTTTCGAAATATTTACCAAATATTCATGTTGAATTAAGTCAAGTTAATTGAAAAATCTCCACAACATCTTGTAAGCTTTCCACTACCTTGAATATCTTATCCTCTTAAACCAATATGAAAATCTAGTTAAATTAACTTGTTTTACTATTAAACTGACAAAAACTGTTAATATTCAAAATGAAAATATCAAGTGATTACAATTTGTATCAAAAATTACCATAATATATCGTCCCCTATTTTTAATCAAATGCAATCAGTTGACCAAAATGTCTGATTTTTCAAAATCTTCGACCCAATTTTTATATATTACATGAATTGTATTTGGAAATAACACGATATCTTTTTAAATTAAATACAATGGCACAAAATTTTAGTTGAATTAGTACGATGTTAAAGGAAATATTTAAAATTAAGAAAGAGAAATTTGCTAATACCTTAAGCTATTTAAAATTTTGCGCTAATGGCTTAAAATCTTAAACAGCCTTTTGTCAAGGTATTAGTATGATAATACTTAACAATTTGCTAACTTTAAAGTAGTTTACTATTTTTTTCTTAATTTTAAACATTTTCAAACGTACGATACAATACTAAAGCAATTTTCATAATAAACTGCTTCTGAACACACCTATAAAAATGACAGTTTGTGAAAAACACAAAGTAAAAAAACCTTTTTGACGTTTGTAAATGTCAGTGTCTTGTGAAGTTAGGACGATACCAAGAAATAAAATAGTTATTTGATGATTTTAAATTTAATAAAATGCTAGTATGAACTCTATTAAAATTTGCAAAATTGTCGTTTTAACCAAGTATCATATACTTAAACAGTTTTAACATTTAATCATGAATTCATTTTAACAAGTTTATCAATTTTAGTATCATGTTAATTTAACCATTAATTCTATTTAAAAAAAAACTATAGCAGTTTCAGTCAATTTTTATCCAAACTCTGTTTAAAAATATTTATTAAATTTTTTTAGTAACTGGCAGTTACAAGACTAAAGCTTATTAAAATGCTTGTTAAATGAATAATTTTCTCGAGAGTTGTCAATACAACCTGCATACACAGAAAATACATTCTAAAACCGTAAGATCTGTTTAAAAGATAAATTAATAGCTTTAATATAAGAGGGACCTTTCATTAATGTTATAGGATTGGCTTGGAATCGATTTTAGATTTAAATTTGAATATATAACGAACCAATAAAGTCAAAACTACGTTGTTACGCACTGTTATGTAGGTACTATAATATTTTATTTTTCTATAAATGCATTTTTAAATTAAGAAATCACAAACGTACTTACATTATATGAATGTAAGAGACAATTACGTCCCCAAGATTTCTGAACAATAATGAGAATTACACGTTCTCCAAATTTTGTATGAATCACTTATTAAACCAGAGACTTCATTTATTAAATTGTGTCATAAGTTTTAGTACCCTTAATAAATAAGACTTCCAGTATTCTTTGTGGTGAGACACAATGAAGTCTGCGATAAAAATAAAAGTATGTATTCAGATTCTTTCAGTTGGTGGCGTCAGTATTTTAAATCAGTTTAATTTTTTTTTTGTGTGTCAAATATCTTTCTGTTCTGAAATTCGAGACAGCCTAAATCTACTCCGTACCAGAATCCAGAAACACAGTCTATCTCTAATGAGATTAATAGAAAAAAAAAAACAGAAAACAGCGGTTCAAGCTCCGTTGGCAAGTTTCGTTTCAGAAAAAAAAAATTAAAAGCATTACGTGAAAAAGTGACACTGTGAGAGTCAGATGTGTGGTCGTTCTGATTTATCATCTGAAGTCAGCTTAATTTTTGTGCCACCCTTCGACCGCACAGTGACGTAGGTCCAGAATTTCTTGACTTAAAATAGAAATAAATTATTTTTATTTATGCTTTTATTTTTAGTATTTTCGGAATAATATCGATGATATTAATTAATTTATTTTTTATAAATCTCACGGATTTAAGTGTGTGATGTAAGTTAGGCAGGCGGCCATTTTATTTTTATTTACATTAATGTAATGTAATTTTTATTTATTTATTACGGGTGACAAAATATAACAAACATTCAGAAATATATTTTGGTATTAAAGAAATTGCTACATAATAATGATTAAGGAGCTTCATTTCTTGAGTAGGGTTGAACCGAAACCTTCAAAGTGCTTGTGGTCAATGCCGGTATCGAGAGAAAGTATCTTCTTCCATTCCAACCAATTTCTTTCATGCGATACCTACTTGGTATCGAGAGAAAAGTATCGAGTTTCACTTGAGTTTATTTAACTTTGTTAGGTTGTAGGGAAGGAGTTGTATGAAATTTCAACTGCGAGATACATAACAACGAAATTCAAACTTTTATATAGTCCAATCGGAGAAGTTTTGGGCACTTCGACACTTCCTTTTGAAAATCTCAGTTTCAACCTACTTTAATTTTACAAAAAAAAGCCCAAAACTACTTCATTTTCCATATTTTCACTATAGGTAGTATGTAAGCCCAGAACTTCCATACAAAAAAGAATGAGCGTCAAATACTCGTACATAATTTCTTCTCTAGACGGCATGTTGAGTAACAAACTTACATACAGACCGAATCCATCACCACTTTTTCGTTTTATAATAACTGATGAAAATCTCGAGCCTAATTTTTTTCTAAATGCAAATAAAAAGTTATTTTGAAATCTACTTCGATTTTGCCCAATTTACTTCACTTTTTTCTTAAAATCTACTTCGAATTTTTTTTCCGGAAGTGGTAACGCTGGTAGAGACTCGAAAGGCAGTGTTGCCATTCGTAACACAGTATGTAGTCGTATTTAGTGGGATCGATGCATACCTATTCTTTGAATTTCACTTCGTTAGGGCATGAGCCGTACCCTAAATTTGATTACGAGATTCCCAAGTATTGTGAACGAAATTGGAATCGAATGATTTGGCTGATTTTGTAAGTTATCTTACTAGGTCAGGAACATTTAATAGTAAATATGTTGAATCGAATTCATGCAATGTATAATACTCTTATGTGGTGTGACCGAAAGTTTGAGTTAAGCCCTCTAAAGCTACCACCGACTCAGCGTTTACATTTGTAATATTTTACAAATGTAACAAAACTTCACCATGGTAAGAATTTAAAGTTCTGATACTGACACTGTCGTTTAGGCTACCCGACTTCGCTAGTGTTTTTCAAGCTGAATTACTGGCATGCACAATACTCAAAAAAATCATAACCAGAACCGGAATACGGGTATTATCACAGATATGCAGGCGGCTGTTAAAGCCATTAATGCTAGCACATCGTCTTCCAAATTGGTCCAGCAATTCCGGGGTGAACTTGCCATCCTCAATATTAGCCGCAATGTCACTCTTATCTGAGTTCCGGGTCATTGTGACACTGATGGGAATGAACGTGCGGACAAGCTGGCGTGTCAACATTCTGCTCGAAGTTATGAAGGTGAATCAAACTGTAGGTGGAAATGGCTCTAGGAAGAACTTCGGATACTTCTGTGCCATGCCCTCACAGAGGCTTACAGTGCCGGACCGGATGATCACTCAATCGGATTGACTACTGTTTCAGTACCAGTCAACAAACTGCCTAGCTTGGTACAGTGTATAAATGGTGTCAGATAAGCGAGGTGGTCCGGTTGAGTGATGATTGTTGAAAAGCAAACTATCAATAAGAGACATGAAAACCTACCAGTTCCTTTCATATTTTTGAAATTCGGCATGTATTGGGCAACAGGGCTAGACTGTTATCATCAAAATTTATTCTAGCAACGTTTAAAGAAGTAAGTGAAACATGCAACTAATTATAATTACGTAATTCCTTCAAGTTGCAACGTTACCACTCAAACTATGTAAAGACAAGATTTTAGACTCCAAACAAAAATATAAATTTTCTGAAACATTGACGTCTATAAACTTCGGTGGTTTTTTTGATTTATAAAATTTATATATTTTTAGGTTTTTCCATTTAGGTAGTTGGGAAAATCCCTTTCAATGGAAACTCTGAGGGTTTTTTTGCAGTATTTTCCAGAATGCTCTTATAAATACAGCACTTCTTCTATACTTTCAAGTTAGTGTCTTATTCATTCACCAGTTTTAAGGAACGAATTTTACAATGCGGTTATATCTTCTGGTTGTCTTGGTTTTCGGGGCATTGTATACCCTTTCATCGGGCTCTTTAATTCACGATACACAAGGATCAACCACTCAAGATGTGCAAATGGAATCACAACATTACAAAGCTTTGATTTTTACTCGTCAGAAACGTTCGCCATGTAATATAGCGAGTTCTTTAAATATTCGTTGTAATCCTTGCTTATGCACATCTCATTGTTTGGTTCGAGGAAAGAAACAGGGTTATTGTAATTCAAGACATTTATGTGCTTGTAAATAAAATTTAGATTATGTTTTTCGTTTTTGTGTCTTTTTTTCAACAATTTCAAATCTTACGTAATAAGTAACGAACTGTGTATGTATGTATTGTGTATGTAATACATAACTTACCTATTACTTATTCAATACAATGTTTTCAACTGAGAGGTGAATATCGAAGCTCGGGGATTTTCAACTAGGTTCGAACACATTTGTTTCCCCAAACTTAAATAATACCGCTTTAGGTGTTCTTCGTTGAGTAAATATTTTACCCGCGGTAGATGAACTGCTTAACTACTTCGAAGTTGTCGCTATCAATAGTTTTGTCCTATTTTTTGGGAAATATACTAAATGGTTTGTCTTGGTCTAGTACTCCTTTACTTCCACATCATTAAATCTCGCCTGATCTTTAATCCCCGTGAAGGTCTCTATTGAGAACAGCCGATGATGTCGATATCGTCCGCATACCCCAATAGTTGGACAAATTTGTTGAATATGGTGTTCTCAATGTTAATGCTCTGCACAACATTTGCTCTAGAACGACATTGAAGAAGTCACGTGATATCGCCTCTCCTTGCCGAAAAGCTATTTCCTAGTTGCACATTTACCGCGAATTTTCTAATATTTTGCGAAACAGTTGGATCACTTTTTTCTTACAGAGAAAGAAATATTTACTTGACTAGAAATGTCCCAAAGAAAGTATACATTTTTGGTCATTTGTCAAGAACGTACAAAATTCATCATCATCTTCGGTTCCAACGTTCATCTTCACTGAAAACACTATAACTAGCTCTTCATATAAGGCAAATGTACTCGCTGCTTATTTTGCTCCTAACTCTACGTCGCCAGACAGCAACTCCTCCTGTACTTGAGAAGTAAATCATTCAATGTGACAGGTATATTTCCGTACAGTTGCAAGAGCCCTTCAAACAAATCCACAGGTCCTGAATGTTTACCCTCCATTTTTCTGAAGAAGTCTTCTTCCTTGCTGCCAAAACCATTGCGTAAGATCTTAAATCGCTCCTACTGTCCTCGAATTTTCTGCAGAAAATGAAAAACAGCATTTGTTCAGCCTGTTCCTAAAAAAGCAAACCTTCCGCCACCTCCAACTACCAAATACATGCACTTACGTCTTTCAAGGTCACGAAATAGCTGATCAATCATCAGCTCAAGAATCGAAAGCTTCTGAATGACCGACAATACAGCAATCATCCCTAATTGATCGAATGGCAAGTCTTATCGAAGAGTGAAATCGATCTTTAGATTTTTCTGTAGAAAGTAAGATTATTGCGATTGATATTTCTAGGGAATTTGAAAGAGTTTGGGATCAAGCTTGCGTTTGGTATCAACTTAACCCTTATTCCTTAGATTAGAAATTACCTTCTGGATCGTTACATGTTTTATGCGGTCTGATCTTCATAAAATAAATCCTGGTGTTCCTCAGGGTTCCGTTTTATCTCCGACTCTTTTCGTCTGAAGCTTCTAATCCACTTCATCACATTCATGGAGCATACAAAATCGTGTTGAGTTTAATATTTCCAAAACTCAATGCTGTCTATTTTCGTTGAAGCAAAATTAACCCTCTATGTCATAGTTCCTGAATGGCACTTTCATCGACGGCTCAAGCAGGCTATCATTTATGAATTATGACACTGTTCAAATGCCCACCTCGGCTTCTTACGTTGGCACGGATCCGGCTGAACTTGAGTGACGGTCTGTGTTATGTGGACCCTAAAGGCATCGGTCGATTGTGTGTTCTTCGAATAGACCTGTTACTTGAGAAAATTCTACAAGAAAAAGTCAAGCGGTGTTAAATCGCATGACATTGATGGCCAATTCACATCATCTCTGCGAGAGATAACCTTACCCACAAATCTTTAGATTGTGGCGTCCGCCGTGTGGCACGTATTGAACGTTGGAACGTTTAGTTCCATATGGTATGGCCATGAGAAATTGGTTATCATAATTCTGCACCGCTCGCCATTGACGGTAAACATATTAACAACGTCGTTTTTGAAAAAGTACGGGCCGTTGATGGCGCCCGCTGGCCCAAAATCTACACCAAACGGTAACTTTTTGAGGATGCATTGTCACCTGGTGAACCTCGTGCGGGTTGTTGTCGCCCCATATACGGCAGTTTTGCTTGTTAGCACAGCCGTTCACCTAAAAATGGGCCTTGTCCGGAAACATTTTTTTCAGCCAAAATTGTTGCGTCTTCCGAACTCTCCGAATCCCAGTCAGCGAACAAAGGTTTATTGATCATGTACGGATGTAGGCTCAGGTCCCGACGCAATTTTAGCCAAGTTGAAGTCTACAAAAGGCCAAGTTTTTTTGTACGGCGAGTAATCGACTTCTTCAGGTTCTTCTGAACACTTTTATAGACCGCAGAGATGTTCTTGCATTTGTTTGATATTGTATTTGTTTGAAATGTCAACTATGACTATGTAGAACCACCACGTCTACTGTAAAATGGGCGCAACGCGTGCAAAGTTTGCACCGAACAGTCATTTTGATAATAAAGTTGTATCATTTGGACGTACTCTTCAATCGTAATACTTGCCATAGTGATTTGGCATCAGTAACTGAATAATAAACAACAGATTTGACAGATGACACCAAAAACAACATGGCGCCACAAGGCGATAAATATAATGTATATGCGCACCAGTTGAAAACCTTTCAGTTGTTCTGATTTTACAAACAATATAGTCCATTTAACCAATTAATAAAACTCACTGGACCCTTATGACAAACTTCCGACCTTTTTTGAAAATTCCACGAATGTTGAACTAAGATTCCAGATCCCATTTTCACCTTTCTTAATGTATTAAATACTTGTTTTATTCATATTAGCTATTAATTTCAAGAAGTGTTCAAATGCAAGAGAAACATAACCTGAAATATAACATTGAAATTTTTTTTTTAAAATTGTAAGTCAAATCTTCTCAAAATTTATCAAAAACGAAAACCTTGAAATTTTATTTTAAGAGCTTCATTGTATTGAAACTTCCAAAGTAACCTATTTCTAGATCAACAACAGAGCGATTTATATGGTAAACATATTGATCAACTCCTATCATTATTATTTTGTTCTTTCAAAATTAACGATAACAAAACAATTTCATATTGGATGTGTTTTTCTTTTTTGCTTGATAACACATCACATAGTTCACAGTCATCGTTTTTATTTTCTGTCGCTGTTGCATTGTGTTTAAAATAAAATTGTAAAAACCAAAGTTCAATTTTATTGTCTGACGACGACCGACGACGTATTCAAGAAAACAAATATAATGATAAAAAGTTTGTTTACAAATTATTCGCTAAGGCTTGATTTTTATTATCACCAGCTATAAAAGTGATATCTACTAAAAAAAAGTCATGCAAACTTATGAACACAATTTTATTATTATAAACTTACAACCTTATTAATAAAAAATAATATGATTTACTATCTTCCAATTTATCAAAAATTAATCCGAGAGTTAAAATTGCATGCCAAGAGAAAAATAAACTACGTGAAAGTCTCTGATTCGGGTTTATCACCAAATACGAAAATTTAGTACAGCAAACAAGAATTATGCTGTCACCGAAGATTATATTGTTGATTGAATATATTATATTGGACTTCACATCAGGATGCCGGTTATTTCTCCAGCAGAATTTCTTAAATGAGATCCCCTTTTACATCAGAAGTTTGAGTCCCAAAAAAGTTCATATTATATGTGCCACTTAGGCCACACAAATTTGTAAGAGATTTGCGTGCCGTTTCGATTTATTTACAACATGCAAACTTAGTTTGTGAAAAATAAAAAATATGAAGTTCAAAATCTATTACAAATTCGTATATGGCCTTGGACATGGAGATCTCCTGATTAATTGACCGTTGATCACAATGAGATCGATGAAAGGCATTCCTCCAGAATTCCGAACGTTCTGAGAGGCCAACTTTGATTTGAATAAATACTTCGTTGTAAACCACAAGATACGGACACCCTGACCGAAACCAAAACGGTCAAATGACTATAATCGCAAGAAATCGTCATTTTTTGTTTCCAATTCTCATAAGAAGTTTTATATACACCATTAAGTATTTAATATTAAGACTAGACTAGTAAAGGGTTTTTCAATTTAGGCGGGTAGATTTTTGCGGCCTCTGGCGGCTATGTTGTTTTGATGATATCTGTTCTGTCAAATCAGTTGTTTTTTATTCAGTTACTGATGCCAAATCATCATGACAAGTTACATAATCGAACAGCTCATTCCAAATGATAAAACTTTATTATCAAAATGAGTGTTCGTTAGTGCAAACGTTGCACGCATTGGGCCCTATAGACGTGGTGGGGCGAACGCAGGTAGGGGTTTTAGGGGTTAAAACCCCCCCGAAACAACCAAAAAATAGGAGTTCATTTTGTTAAAGAAAAAAGAGAAAAAGTGCTATTTTCGAGACCATATTAATATTAATGTAAGTTCAATTGATTATTAGAAGTTTTGTGTTTCAGTTTATCGGTTCTCTGCGTTTTTCTTACGACTTATAGGTACTATAAGGCAAGTAATGCATTCGTAAAATAAATCGAACTCAAGATTTTTATCAAATTTGATATAACGATGATAGGGAAGAAAAAGTGGGTCTCGAAATTCCTTCTGTCTGTCTCTTCGACTTCGTTAATTTTTTTTTTCAAAACCAAAAATAACGGTACGAATCATCTTTTGGAAACCCTCTTGGAACCATTTTATTTTGTTTGTTTTTGATTTTCTCGAAAACAGTACAATCGATTTTAATCCAAATTTTAAATATTGAGCGTTTTTCTTTTTTAGTTCAGAGTACCTAGTACCTGAACTGTCAAACAAAATATCGTGTTTTTTTTTTTAGCTCAGAGTGTATAACAGTTCAAAGATTGTGTTTCTTTTTTCGTTGAGAGCGTGTTCAGAGATTGTTCAGAGCGCACTCTATGAGCTCGGTATAAAATAGCTGAGTAGACAGAGGTTAATGCTGAAATCATTCTGACAGACAGAAAAAAAAACTCAAAAACTCGCGTGTGTTTATAAAATAATTCAGAGCTCTTAGAACACACTCGATTCGGAGAAAGTTCAGAGCATGTTTGACATGCTCATGCTCTGTTCAGTGCTCTACTCTGAATGAAAAAAGAAAAACGCCAATTATTTTTTTTGGAAACTCAATATTCCGAAAACCCCTGCTCGATTTTTTAAACTTGAATAAATAAAAGTTTCTTAATATAATCTACAAGATCTGAGGGAAAAAAATTGTTTTAACTAAAAATTAAGGTACCCACCACGCAAGTGTTAAAAAATCTTTTTCGAAAATCGTATTTTTCTAAAAAATGGCTCCGAGAATTTTGAAAAATTTTAATTTTAATTTAATAAAAAAATTAAATTAAGACATTACTGAGTGTACCTACCATAAAACCAGTTTTTCGAATTTTGAATTCGTCATTATAGGCAGAACGGATTGCAATGAAATTTTGTATAAAGAAGCTTCTAGTTAAAATTGGCGCAACAAAATTTTTTCTTAAATACCTATGTTTTAAAAATCTTTTATAAAACATATTATGTGCTTAGCTCTAACTACTAAGGAGTTGTTTTAGTCATTTAAAAAATGAATTTTTTGCTTATGAACATTTTTTCTCTAGAAATATTGATTTTTGGACTTTTTACATAAAAGCAAGTTCATGCGACCCAGTCGTGCATTTGATTTTATGTGTCTTCGTATTTTAACGAAACTGTCCTATTATGAATTGATCATTAACAAATTGACACACGAAGCCAGCAGCAATTGCGTTTTTGATGATTGACATTATGTGTTTAAGTACGAGTATATGGGCAGTAACGGAGCAAGTTTGAGTTTTTGATGGCTCCAAGGTCGGAGTGTGTTGTATTGCAGCAAAAAAAAAAAAATAACTCATTTCGTTTGTTCGAAAGTTACAGTTACTGATGAGTAGTACATAGCACCTTCTGAAAGCGTTGTGGTTATAATTATGTAGTATAGTAGTTAACGTAGGTACCAGTTGAGTGTCCTTATGTTTTCGGATAACTCTTTTTCGTATGATCGCAAAAGTACAACAAGATATGATTTCCGTATTAATAAATTCCAGAAATAATTTATTGATGAAAATCTCATATTTTTTTAACCTCCTCCGAAATTTTTTTCTGCGTCCGCCCCTGCCCTTCATAGTCGACTCTTTAACGGTTGGTTACCAAATTTGTGGCGATCGGTTCCGTTATAAGTTGAATTTTAAACGTATGCAATGTTACAGGCAAAAGATAAAAGTTGGGTTATTCTTGTAGCTGTGACTGCAACTCCATTTAACTGGCTGAACACAATGGAGAGCTGAAACTAGAACTGTAGCTTGACCTGTCAAAAAGTGCCATACGTGATATTTTTTTCGTGAACACTGCTGTACAGATTTCCAAAATTTGAGTCAGCTTATTTAAATCTTTCGCGAATTCACTAAACAAAGTTATTATATAAGTAATGGAAGAGAGGTGTTGAAGCTCACTTCAATCTTTTGTAAACCTGAATCAACTGGTTTGACTAGTTAGGTTTTTAAACTTCAAAAGTGCTTCACGTAAAAGTTAAAAGTTGGCCAACTCTTTCAGGTACAACTACAACTCCGTATGACTGGCTGCATACAATCGAGTGCTTCAACTGGAACTACATCTGGATTAGCTGTCAAAAAGTATGATACGTAATTTTTTTCGTGAGCACATACTGCTATACATATTTATAAAATCTAGATCAGCTGATTTAAATCTTTCGCGAATTAATTAAACCAAGTCATTAAATTAAGGGCCTTACCAACAATCAAATTAAGAGACGACTTTAATATTTGAGTGAAATGGACTATTATGTAAAGAGCTCTATAAAGTTAGCCATACATGTTATGAACTTAATATTTATGTGAACTCTAAATTATGAACCATTTATTGTACGGAACCTAAAAACTAAAATGTAGCGTATATGGTCAGTTATACGGAGTCTATTAAAAAATAATGCTTCATTTCGCTCAAATATTAAAGTCATCTCTTAATTTGATTGTTGATAAGCCCCTAAGAGTTGAAGAGTGGTTGATGCTTACTGGTGCAGTTTGACGTGTTGGATTCCAAAACGTCAAAAGTGCTGCACTTAAAAGTTCAAAGATGGCCAATTCTTCCAGGTACGACTGTAGCTCCATCTGCATTCACCTAAATTTTAACGAAATTCGGTAGGAACTCTGTGCAATGTTTACGAACACACCCAAGAATAGCACATTCTTTGCGTTCTAGAACCTATCAGAAAGGAAGTCAAACTATTCCAAAGTTTTCAGATACCTTCAGTTTTTGTTGCATCAGTTGTATTTTTACAAGGAATTACTCTTTCTCTTTGAATAAATATCTGAACGCTGCCATTTGAGTTGAATCCAATGAAAACGTATAAATTCAAAGTATAGAATCAGACAAAAAGAGAAAAAACAAAAAGAAGTTATTAACACCCTAATACAAATTCAAAATGATATGAGCTGTCAAACGATGTTAGCGAGATGGAGTTGGAAGCGTTTTTTTGAAATTTTCGAAATAAATAAAAAAAATTACTTTTTTACTAAAAAGTTTTAGCTCCACTTTGAAAAGTGAAACAGATCTCCGTGGAATAAATTTCTTGCAACGAAATTTTCTATGGAGCTTGAATAGCGTGCTTTGAACATGTTCTGAACGAAAAAAAGAACCTTTTATAGATTGCCTTTTATATTTTGAAGGGTATGTTCGTAGAGAAAGTTGTTAAGGTGCGTTTAGAGAGGAGAATAATAATAATGAATCATTTGAAGATTTTGTATAAAAATGTTCCAAAGAAAAAGCCCTGTTAGCAAAGATTCAAAATAGAGGGGTGCCAACACGTTAATTGAGACAATCGAAGATTTCCGATGGTCGAAAACAAATTATTCATGGCAAATTATTCATTGTGACGTTCACTTTAAAATGTCATTGTGAACTATAAAGTGAAATGTCAAATTGGTATTCTTCAAAATAAGCTTCATTTATATACATCAGTTCAAGTTACATTAAAATTGATATTTTTTGATTCTGAAAGTGAATATGAGGAAGTACTTAATGCTAAGATTAAGTTTAGACCCCGACCCTTCCAATTTAAGTAAAGTTTTTTTTTTACTTCTTATTGTATTTTTGACTAAGTTTTAGGTCACTCTTAGTTTAGAGAAAAATGATCTGGGTATTTGTATTTTAACAATGACCTACCTTTTTCCAATCTTTAAGATGATTTTGCTTACGACCCTCTGTGTTTACGAAGTCAGCCAGTTTTGCCCGTCCTTGGGCAGTTTAAAGTAGTCATTTGGCTAAATTTTGGTGACAACTCATAAAAATGTTCCGTGAGATTTTTTATTTATGGACATATTATTTTGTTTTTCCATTCTTTTTTTTTACAAAAATCAGTGCCGAGCGAAAAATTTGGTTTCAAACGTCATTTCCAAATTCGTATGCTGCGAGGATACTCGATTGAACCAAAATAGGTGCTGCTGATGCTCGATTGTATCGATTGAACTAGATTGTATTAATTTATGTGCTGGCATATTCCAGTATATGATACTGCAATTGTAACACTTCGGCAGCCTTTAGCCGTAGTAGGTTAAGGTTTGTACTAGCTCAATGTTAAAGCTGACTCTAATAGTACCCCGTGGCGAATTGGTTAGTGCGTTGGACTGTGACGCCGAAAGTCTGGGACTGCCTGTTACGATGAAGTGGCAATGCTCCAAGTCTCTTTTGCAATGAAGAGTGCTACTCATAAGCCGTTCGAAATCGGCCGAAATGGTTGTAAAGTTTGAGTCACTTAACCGTAATAGTCCCTAATTTATTTATTTATTCTTAAGGAAAATAAATATGTGAACATATTTAATTAACATTATGTTAAACTAAAAAATATGAATTAAATTAAAATAAAATGTAAAACAAATTTAAATTACTTTTTCTATTTCTAGTATTGGGTATCATGCTGCTCCTGTTCATGATAAGTGTAACGGGATTCTTTGTAATGTGGTTCACGCAATACTATGATAATTCATATACATCTGTAAGTTTTACAAAAAATAAATAAATCTATTAAAAATAAATAAATTTGGTATTAACTTTCTTTGCAGAAATTAGTCTTAGCCAATAACTCAGCTGCTGCCAAATACTGGGTCGATCCACCAGTTGACACATATCTCAAAGTTCACATCTTCAACTACACAAACATCGATCGGTATCTATCGGGAGAAGATCCAAAAATTAAAGTCGAAGATGTAGGACCCTTCACTTACCAGGAGCATACGACTAAAACTAACGTTAGATTTAATTTAAACAACACCGTTACTTATAATGTAAGTCCGATAAAAAACTCGCAAAATCAATGTTTAACAGTTTTTGTTTCCTTTCTGAAGGATCATCACTCATACAAATTCTTACCGGAAAAATCATCGGCTGACAGGTTTAGAACCGTTACCGTTCCAAATATCCCACTTTTGACAGCTTCACTTTCGGTAGATTCAATGCCATTCTTCGTGAAACTGCCAGCAACCGGTGCAATCCAATCACTCAACTTGGATGCTTTTCTAGAAATTCCTGTCGATGATTTCATTTGGGGTTATTCCGATAAACTACTTAACATTCTGAAAAATTTCATGTCTGATCTGAAGCCTAAATTTGGAATGTTAATGAATGTAAGTGGCCTTTGCGTGAAACAACTATTTAATTAACTTATATTTTTCCTTGAATCAGCGTAATGGGACAAGTCCTGATACCCTCCAAATTCACACCGGAGTTGATGATGTTCGGAAGCTTGGAGTTATCAGCCAATTCAATGGAATGGACCAACTGAACTTTTGGCGCGATGACGAATGCAACCGGATCGATGGTTCTGATGGATCTCAGTTTCCTCCGTATCTCATGGAATCAAAGGAACCACTACATGTGTTCACCCAAGCACTGTGTCGCAAGCTCCCTCTGCATTTCGAGGAAGAAGTTACTATTTTAAATGATATCGATGTCTGGAGATATCGCACTCCAGCGAATGTCTTCGCCAACCCAGATGATAATCCAGACAATGCCTGCTACTGTGACTCTAGTGCTGTCAGTTGTCTTCCGAGCGGAGTTTTTAATGGAACTCGTTGCTATGACGGAGCGCCAATCTATCCATCCTTCCCTCATTTCTTATCTGGTGACTCAGTTTTGTTCGAGGAATTTGAAGGCCTTGAACCAGATGCGGACAAACATCGAACATTTGCTGATATTCATCCTAGACTTGCATTCCCGGTCGGGGGAGCATCAAGGATTCAAATAAATATAGCTGTCCATAAGGGAAATATTCTCAGAAGTAATCTTGCACTTATTCAGGAAAGCGACCTCGTATATATTTCTCTTATTTATTTTCTAGGCAAACTTAAACAGATGCCCGATGGTCTGATGCTCCCGGTTCTATGGATCGAAATAACTTCCGGAGAATTAAGCGAAGAACTCAGAACGTTGCTCTACCATAGCACTTTTAGTGCAAATGTCATTCAGATTATCTTAAAATATGGAACCTTGCTTACTTGTGTGACATCGTTTGCCCTCATTGTCCTTGGATTTTACTATCTAGGGCAGATGCGAAAGGAGAAACTCAAAGCTGCTGACCACAATGATAAATCCGAGCTGGAAGAATTGAATAAAGACTAAGAGTTAAGCCTAGCAACGTGCCTGAACAATCAAAACAATTTCAAAACATAGTTTTTGGCTTTCTTAATGAATTTTTCTTTATGAGGGAATACATGCAATAAACGTATAAATGCTCTTAAATGGCGCAAAATTTTAAACAGTTTAGTATGATACTACGTAACAATTTGCAAGCTTTGAAGCAGTTAACTAACATTATACTTATTTTAAACATTTTCTGTCCAGTATCGTGCTGGTGCTTTTTGAATAATTTGTTTTTGAACGAACGAAAAACGATGATAGTTCGTTTACAAAATTCAGCAAACAGAACTTTTTGACATTTGGAAACGTCAAACAGTCATACGATGTTATGATGTTAGTATGATGATAACTTAACTCAAGTAAAATGTTAGAGAAAGTGAAATACTAAATTCGATTTTAATTCACAAAATATATACATATTAAAATAATTTTAACATTGTACTAAAATCAACTAAGCTTTTGCGCCATTTTGTTGAAATGTTCAAAAACAAAACTCGGTAACGTTTCTTGTTTTGAATCTTGTTCTTAAATAAAACGTCCATTGCTATAAGTGCATTTATAAGAAATATAAAAAATATAACGAAACATGCCAAAATCAAAATGTCTACCTTAAAAAGGAGATATTTGAAAACTAAATTTAAGTCTGATTACAAAAACAAGACATCTTATCGCATTTAATCAGTGAACCTTCTTAGACTTAAGCCCCCCTGAATCTTTTTCTTGACTTAACAACTTGTGGTTAGTTAAAATAAATATACAATTTTTTCAATTTTTAGGTAAAATATACATATTTTTTTATACAGTTTTCTAATAGATTGTAATATTATTTAGTATAGATATTTTTAGTACTGAATTTTCAAAACAAATTTGTTACTAAATTTAATTGTTATATGCATACATTTAATATTAAGAATCAAATAATAATAATTGTTATTATAACAAACATTTATGTTACCTGTGAGATTAAATTAGTTTCGCTTTTTTATACATTAATTTATAAGAAACTAACAATGTAAATAGTTATTAAAGAATAAAATATTGGATACATTTGTATATCGTTGTTTAATGAAAATACCAACATGATCATAATTGCCAGCATACTATCTGTATTATCTGGAGATTCTCCGTGAGCCTTCAAGCTGTAGTAAGATATATATAATTTTAACTGGGGCAGACAAACAGAGTGTCCAACTGCATTTGAATATTTAAAAAGGATCAAATTCAAAAACTTAAAAATAAAAGCATTTTTTAGGAAAAATGTTTTTTTCAACTCCTTATCAACAAAACTATATTAAATATTACGTTTTGTTTGTTTTGCTTCTGGTATTGAAATTTAATCATATGCATATTATAATAGAAGCAAACCCTTGAACTTCAATGGGTAAACACCCTTATACTACGTTTTTACCAACAGATAATCCTGGATTTAATTGGATTTACCATAAATCTTCTCGAAATCTCGAAGATTTACCATAAAAATGTGTTTCGTTAATCTAGTACATTAGAAATTAATCCACTTTAATAATAATTGGATCAAATGTTTTATAATTTGAACTGACCTATATCCATATCGTGCTAAAGTATCTCGATGATTTTTCATCGTTTGGCACAAATTAAACTTTCTTCTTCTCCACTTCCACGTCAAAAGTTAATATTCTTTTTGCCTTAAATCTCAGATTATCTCTTAGTAAAAATGTAGTATAAGTTTTTAAAAAAATCATCTCTTTGACGTAAGCCGCCATTTTGTTTCTACATGGTGCAATATTTTTTAACAGAAGTGAATAATAGTTGATGTGAAACTTTAGCGAACTTACTACTTCACAATGGCTGCGTTCAGAATTCACGTGGTAAGTTACTTTATTTCTGAAAAAATAGAACTCCATTTGAATAACAAACTCAAATCAGCTGTTTTTGAAGTTTCTTATTTTAAAAGCTTATACATTTTTAGGATAGCTTGAACTTTTTTTTTGAAAACAGCTATTACGTCATCAGCTGCTATTTTACAATGCCAATGTTAAACAACGTTACCTTTTTTAAACGATAAACAAACGATATAAGTTATTATAGATATATCGTGTTTTCTTTTTTAGCCCGGGCGGAGCATTGAGTTGTCAAAAAAAGAACCATGTCACTTTTTTTTTTTAACTCGGAGTGATCTTTTTCAGCTAAGAGCTCGATCGGGGTTCCCTCGATGAGCTCGACAAAGAAAGATCGAGCGGATCGAACAAAATCCTGGGCGCGGCTTACTTCATTAATTTTTTTCCATTTTGCATTAACCAGAAATTAATTAAAATAAAATCAATGAAAACACCAATTTAAGAAAAAAAGATGATAATTTTGACAGTTTGTCAAAAAAAAATGATACAATGACATGTTAATGCTCAGTTGTGTTTCTTAAATAGATCGGAGCGCTTAGGTCACATTTTAGAGAAAAAGAACGCACTTCTCTTTTTAGTTCAAAGTCGTCATTTTGTTGTTTTATTAACGCGTATTCAGGGAAAGTATAAAAAGTGTTATATCAGAATGATTTCTCTTATTTACTTCAATTTAAAATTTGTGGCTGTTTCAAGCATGAGGAGAATTGTTCTTTATAATAAAATTCGGGTCAATCTATGATCCTCATGTAATTTATGTAGGTATTTTGTTGACCTGTAGACCTTCGAATATTTATTCCACTTGAGCAGAGCTCAGGGTAAAAAATGTTGGTGGCAAAAATTCAAGTAGGAATAGGGTAAACTAATTCTGGATATGAATTTTAAATTCACATGACAAGGCCAATTAGACTTTGTGAATGTCAGTTTGCTAAATATAAGTCAATATTCCAAATTTCAATATAAACATTTCAAATTAAAACGTACAACAAAATATTCAATAAGAAAGCATTTTCGAAAATCTCACCGTTGAAAAATCTGATTGATTGATTTCAAATGTTTGCATATTTTCAGGAAGTCATTTCCAAATTAAAGACACAAACCATAATCATAAATTCCCTTTAAACAATGAAAAGTAATACACCCTGTGTTGTTCTAACTATTTTAACATGACATGACCTAACCCAACACACAAGATGAAAGTGAATATAGATTTTGCAAAAAAAAAAAATTAACAATTATTTTTCTTTTCCGTCCGGGCCCCTGTACCACGGAGAGAGGCCGTTGCATTGAATTTCATCCCAAGTTTAATTTGGCACTATATGTATATGTACTACATAAGTATGTACACTTAAACATACTTATGTATGGAAACTTCAACAATTAACTTTAGGAATAAATCAAAATTGGAATGAAATTAATGAACTGACATACTATTCATCAAATTAATATAAATGCGTAATGTTGTTAATATAGTTTAATTTAACAAAATCCGAATTGAGCGCAATCATTGTGACTTAATTTCATAATTTTCTTATTGTGATCTAATTTTTATAGATACCTACCAAATTTAAAGCATGTTTTATTGGTAATCTATATCTAGCACAGTAATACAAGCACCAAAAAACGCTTTATCAGTGTATTATAGGCGTGTTTTGTTGAGCTTCTTAATGCGTACACATTAAGAAATGTTACACATTAAGCTTATTTTGCACATGTAAATACAACAACAACAAGTTAACAGCACATTTATTCTTCAGTAATTTTAATGTAACATTTCTTAATGTGTAAATTACGAAGCTCAAAAAAAACACGCCTTATGTTAAATTAACTTACTCGGATGTGTTCGAAAGATTTCTATCTCGTTTTTAAGCTGGAGTTGATATATTCATGAAAATGCAGATCGAGTTGAAATATTCATGAAAATGCAGATCGAGTTGATTAAGAGCTTTTCTGACTAATAAATTTTGTATTATCACTTACAAAAGTGCGAAAATATATGTTTTTTCTAGAATCTACTCAAAATGTTCTCGTATTCTTATTGTTACTATTTGTTAATTTTTACATTTGTAAAAAAAAATAAAATATTTTATTTGTGTCATACTGAATCCTTTTGAATGTTGGAGATTTTAAACAGCCTGTTACTAAGGTAATAATTAGTATAATACCTCTTATATACATATTTCCTAACTTTAAATTAGTTTTCTAACTTATTCTTAACTTTAAACATTCTCTAACTAATATTGTACTAAGACAATTTGTCTTGACATTTCGTACAAAAAACTAAGTAAACAGACCTTTTTTGACGTTTGTAAATGTCATATGAATTTAAAAATAAAATAGGTATTCAATGAGTTTAAATTAATAAAAGGCAAGACCGTTGTCTTAACCGAGTTTTATATTAAAACAGCTTTAACATCGTATTAATTCAACTAAATTCCTGTGCAAATTTTGTCAGTTGTCTTATAAATTCAGCGTAATGCCGCCGTTACACGACATTTCTGAACAGATGCTAGTGTACTGATAAAAAAACATACCAATCGAAGCTATTCGCCTTCGTGTAAATGGATTCAATATTTTATGATAAAATTAATGGCAGCAGTTTAAAACCGGAATTATGGTATGAATTAAAATTTCGTATTTGAAAAATATTTGTTCGATGAGCGATCACACTTTGGACTAGTAAAGGCAAAGTATAACAAAACAAATACCAACGAACACACCCTCAAGCATGCCAACGTATATTTTTTCGGACACCACCTAAACACCTCCTACATTTCAAAATCCGAAACTCCATCTTCACTAAAATATTCTTTTCAATTATGTTACTATCTTATTTTTATTCACTGATCGTTTGTTGTTGTTTTTTATGTTAAATTTTGCGATGTAGCGTATTCACTAAACAATAAAACACGGCTTTAATAAGCAGAGTTGAAGCGTGCTTAAACTTCTCTTCCACCCATTTGCATATCTACATTCTTCGAGTTTAAATGCAATGGCGTTAACTCAAAAATAAAATTCAAAATTAACACAAGAAACCAAGATGAAACGCATCGATCTTGTTTTGTATAACATTTTCTTCTTCCATATTTGATTAAAGCTGAATTCCGAATATTCTGTTCTCACCACTCATCTTGAAAATTCAAATTGAACTTAGATACGAGTGAGTCAGTATTATGCATTTGTCAACCTTAGAAGAGACACTTTTCGTTATGACTATAAGCCAAATGTCTTCAATCTTTGAATTAAAATTTTAGTCCATTTTCAAGCATCCATGTTTAAGGGTAAAATCTGTTATAACTTTGAAAAGAGAAAAGTAATGTAGCTCCTGCTATAATATTTCGGGAAAAATTCGTTTGTCAAACATGAGATTTTTATGTAGTCCAAAAGTAAGCCTTCGTAAAAATCTCATGTTTGTCACTCATTTAATTTCATCATTTGTCTCTCTTTTTCACGTTTTATAGGCAATTAATAGTAAGCGCAACAATACATTTGCCAATAAAACGATATACTCACATTTAAAGGGTGGTTAAATTTTAAGGGCCGATGTTGAATGTGAACCACACCTAAACGTCAAGTTTTTTTCTGCATTTCATTTGTCATTTCTCAATTTCAGACTAACTCAATTTGAACCATGGAACGATACACAATCGAACAACGCGTTAAAGGTATTCAGGCTTATTATGAAAAAAAAACTTCGTAATTTTTTCGGTCAATCAAATGGGCGTACAATCGGAAAAATCGTGCAAAAATTTGAGCAAACCGGGTCTGTAGGAGATGTGAAAACACCAGTGCCTGCTCGTACAGTTCGTAGTGCAAAAAATTCAATGGCCATGTTATCTCATGTGTTGGCGATGTCAATTGGTCACCAAGATCATGTGATTTAACACCGTTGGACTTCTTTCTTTGGGGTTATTTGAAAGAAAAGGTATACGTCGATAAGCCAGCAACAATTCAAGAGCTAAAGGATGAGATAATTCGGCACATTAATGGCATAGAACCTCAATTATGCCTCAGCGTCATCGAAAATTTTGGACCATCGGATGGTGGTGTGCCGCCAAGGTCGCGGCGGCCATTTGGCCGATATTTTGTTCGTTACATAATTGAACCATACCAATATTATCATAATAAAGATAAATGACAATAATTTCCTAAATAATTTATGTTTTTTTCAAAATCAACATCGGTCCTTAAAATTTAACCACCCTTTATAAAGCTTACACCGATTTTAGATTTTTGACGCATTCTAAGTTATACTTTCTTAGGTGTATTACTGCCGTACGGCCCACCTGGCCACGTCTCAAAAGTATTAAACATTTTTTTTTTCAAATTCGTTTTTTTTTTTAAATAAATCTAAATCCAAATCTAAGAAAAGAAATCAATATTGAATCCCTAGGAATTCCCTAAGTTAAATACAAGACCAGTTGGCATCCCATAGTTGCACACAAATCAAACCAAACTTAACGCAACATAACCCTGCAATCTACCTAAAGTTCAAATTAATTTAAAATTATTTTCTACTACATACAAGCCAAAAATCTGATTTAAAATCTTGAAAAAAGTCACACAAGTTTGTTTTGTTTTCAAATTTTAATAAAGGTTCAGGGGTGTTTTTGGTAATTTTAGTCATTCCAAAAGATCACATCAAAATGTAATCAAAAATCTCTTAGGTATTCATTTTGTCAAAAAGGTTCAGTTAAAAGGTCAAGCTTGGAATCTACACGAGGGTTAAACTGAATCTTCTATGTCATCTCTATAAATACAATGACCAGAGCTTCAAATTAGACCTCTCCTCTCCGCCATAGCGAAACAAAATTAGAGTAACCTGCACACAATAAGAGTAGGTATTTAATGTTGCCCTGCTCAATTAAAATTAGTTGCAAAATCTTGCTAGTTCGTACGAGTATTGATAGACAAACTACAAAAATGTGTGCGAAACTTTGATGAAAAAGATACACATTATTCAGCTGAATTTAACATAGACACAGTTTTGTATCTATAGTACCTGCATTAGGCACTGATCGGAAAGAGCTTTTTATTATTAAATACTTATGCAGGGTGTCCTATGGGAAAGAGGAATCCTAACTTATTAGGCTTGCGATTTATAGGTACTATAAGGCAAGTTATGCATCTGTAAAAAAAATCGATATATTTTGATCAAAGTTGACATTACGATGATGGCGAAGACGAAAAAAGCGGGTTTCGAAGTTCTTTCTGCCTGTTCGACTACAGCGTTAAACTTGTTACATATTCTTTTTTAATTTTTCCCCACACTTTTGTTTTTTTTTTTTATAAATTTGGTGGTGGAACAGCTCGAAGTGAACCAGGACCTAGTGACTTAAAACTCTCAACCATTCCTGGGTGCATGTTAACAGGAATGGAGGCGACCTACAATTTTCTGCCGATCCCGAACGGCTAATGAGCAGAACTTTCTATACTCTTAGAGGATTTGTCAGTTCATCGCAAAAGGCAATACACCCCTGAAAAACTTTTTTGGAGCGGCTTAGAATCGAACTCGAGGGTACCTACCATACAAATGTTAAAAAATGGTTTTCGAAAATCGTATTTTTGTCGAAAATGGCTCCGAGAATTTTGATGCAATTTTTTTACGATCTATAATTAAATAAAAAAAATTGAATTTAAGATAAATATTACTGACTGTACCTACCATAGAACCATTTTTTCGAATTTTGAATTTCTCATTATCGGCATAACAGACTTTAATGAAATTTTCTATAGAAACATTTTGGTCAAAACCGTTAGAGCCGTTAATGAGAAAGTCGAAAATACAAAAATGTAGACCACGCTATTTTTCTATCAAAATCGTTAAAGTCGTTTTCGAGATAAACACGATTTAGCATAATGGCTGTATAGCAGGAACCGTTAGTTTTGGAGCCAACAAAATTTGAATTGCTCTACTAGGAAATCACTGAAGAATCTCAAATACCAAGTTTGAAGAAAGTGGCTTCAGTTGGTTAGGCTGTAGGTCTAGGTACAGATATAGATACAGACATACAGACGGAATTGCGGGACTCAATTTTGTGGTTTTCTCTATTATCGTAATGTCAACTTTGATCACTATACCGACTTTATGATTTTAAAAATGGATGCTATTAGAGAAAAATCTTCAGAAACATAAAAATTTCAACAAAATCTAAATATGTATTGATTTCTCAAAAATTAACACACTGTCCATGCTGTGAAAAACGGGCCAGCCGTTTGGGCACTTAGTGAAACCCAGATGGGTAAAAATTCTGATCACTCGGAATTCAGTTTAATTGGTTAAAGTTTAGTGCCTTTATTTTTCTATTGCCGTTTATGTATCTAATGATGTTGCTAAACGGCTTCAACCGCAATACGGCACATGTTTAAAAAAAAACTTTATTTTCATGTGGTTTAAATTCATTGCCCATAAGCGCATCATTCATAGGTGTTTTATTTATCGCGGTCAGAGTTTGAATAGAAACTCAACGCAAATACACTAAACTTGCTTCTTTCCTCTGACCCTGATAAATCAGTTCAGTGTATTGTTGCCTCTGGGCACATCAGACCATTGTGCCATTTCTGCAAATTTTCCTCTAAACAAAACCCAGTTAGAGAAAAGCAATCCTAAGAGAACCGTCTGTCAATTCGAGAAATCCAACGGGGACAGTCTCAATGATTTCTTCTGAACTACTACTGCTCCCTATGCTTTCTTGATAGTGATGCAGACTCTAGTACAGATGTGATTACAAATCCAATTCTTTTCGAAATGAGAAATTTTCGTGGAATTCGTGGTTTGATTTGAGCTCTAAGTAGGTTATTAAAGTCACAGAAGTAAGTTTGCGATGTTATTAAGCCAACCCTACTGAGGAAAAGCGGAATAAGTTCAAAGAAGCTCGAAAGAAATGTGACATACCAAATTTATGCATGACCAACAAAAAGATAAGAAATACCACAATGTCATAAATGTAGTACAATTTTTTGGTCATTTGTAAAAAAATGTGTCTTCAATAACACTCCCTTTGTCAGTTCAGAAGATAAAGCCAATTTGCTTGCAGCACAGCATGCTACGCTACCAGAAAGTGTAATGACTTGAAGGCGCAGACGATTTTATGGGACAAATCTTCTACCACACTCGTAGATTTACAAAATTATTGAATAATCTCGATGTACAAAATTTTTCTGCCCCGGATAGTATCCCTATCATAGTTTTGAAGCGTTATTCTTCAACGCTGGCAAAACCGCTGCGTAAGCTTATCCAATTTCCTATTCTACTGGTCTTTTTCCGAGTGGATGGAAAATATAACTTGTCGAGCATGTCCAAAAAAAGAACCGAATCTTCGTCCTCCCTCTAACTATCGTTTAACTGAACTTACTTACTTACCTTCCAAGGTTATAGAAACGCTGATATATTCTCAGCTTAGGAAATATCTTGAAGAACGAGAGCTTCTCAATGAACGGGAGTATCCTTTTTTTGGCAATAGGTCGACTGCTGGCTGATCTGATTGTATATCTCACAAAACAGTGGCAGTACATAGTTTTGGAGAAAGTAAGATAATTATACTTGGTATCAAGCTCTTTTATCGAAAGTGCGTGTATTTGATACTGGTGAATCTCTTCTTCGTTTGATTAGAAACTATCTTTCAAATCGCTTACCGTTGAACGGTTTTAAGTCTAAAATTCATAAAATAAATGCTGGTGTGCCACAGGGGACAGGGCTCCGTTTTATTTACGATTCTCTCTCTCATATTCATCAATAATCTTTTGCCTGAAACTTCTAGTCTATCAAATTGTTACGATACTACTATCAGCTTCTCATATTTGTTTTCAGATTCACTTCCTTGTTCTTCGGATGTGAATTTGGCGTATCATCAGCGTATGATAAGCTCATTACATCCTGATCTAGATAGCATTGTCAAATGGGGAACCATAAACTATCTAGCACTTAATGCTCCGAAAACTAAAAGCTGTTTTCTGCCGTTAAAGCGGAACCTACCTACCACACTGCTATCTATAAGCGGCACTTTCATTGAGGAAACCGAACAGCTCTCAGTTCTCGGTATATGCATCACAGATCACTTTATATGGAATGACCAAATATTCGACTTCGCCAAAAACCCTGCTAGTTGTTTAGGTTTCCTTCGATGAGACTCATATTCGTCCAAGGTTTCCAAGGTTTGGCTAGAATCCCCATATTTGGGCAGGTTCTCCAATAACACACTTGAGTCTATAATAAATAGGTGATAGAACTGAAACAGAAACACCACCGCAATGTTTCTTAACTTTCATTATATCGCCGTTATTTTTATAAATAGGGATGAAATGATTCCATCAGTTGCATACCTCTCTTAACCATAATACTCGCGCTTCAGGGAATGTCCATGAGTTTAATCTTGAGCCCAACTTCGAACGTACCTACCTTTAAATTTAGAGATTATTACTTTAGCCGTACTACATGAATGTCGAATATTTTACTCGGCTCAATATTTTCCTCCCATAACGATATTCAGACATTCAAAACCAATTTAAATTCTCTCCAGCTTTCCTAAATATTCAAAGTGTGCTTAATATTTTAAGGGTATCTTTTCACTGCGCGCAAAATTATTTAAAAAAAAAATCAAAAAGAAAGTACGAAAATTCTTCAATATCGGTTAAACCGTGAGTCTTTAAAAATAAATATGCATTTTTGTTTTTTGGTGAAAAATTTAACTAGATGAAATCTGTTATATTGGCGTTTTTTGAAAAAATTGTCCTAACTTTTCGTATATCCCAAATATCTCGTCAATTACAGAACAAATTTTATTTCAGGTTAAGAAAAGGGTATTTCTAATTAGTTCAAATAAATGTGTGTTAAAATTGTTATAATTTTCATAAATTTTTTGAGCAAAATACTTAAAGAAAAAGTCCACTTTTATAGTAGGTTCTTTTGACTACTTGAACATTTTCTATTTAAATTAATTATTTTAATAAGTCTTTAAAACTTTGAACAACAAGAAGAACAGTGCGTTTCTCGCTTCAAACCTTAGGGCTTAATATAAAGAATATCTTTTAAGCAATTTAACTGCTTAGGGCCTAGTCGAAATACAGACAAACAGAAATAACTTTTCCTATAATAGGTAGATTCGTACTAAAGTAAACATAATTTCTTTGCTTGAAGTGATCCGGGAATGTCCAGAGAGCCAATAAAATTCGCAAAAAAAACGTGGCCAATTACTGGATAAAACTAATTCTCAAATAATTTTTTAATATTAAGATTTTCAAGAATTCGAATAGGTCAAAAATGGTTTCTGATCTAAAACACCCTGTTAACACATCAACAAAACGGATAGATAGAAAGAAGCTTAAAATTCATTAAAAATATTTTTTTCGGACGTGGACAAACTACAGACTTTTTTAACTACTTTAAGTTACTGTATATTTTTAAAATTTTTATTTATTTTTCTTCAAAAAGGTGGTTGAATCTTTTTTTTTCGCATAATAGATATTAAAGTTTTTCCTACCTCGGTGGCGTCGGCACTCTAATCGTCTTGAACCGAATCGAAATCGAGGCTTGTGCCATAGTCTTCGCTCGATGCCGGTCGCAGTCTTGATCGCCAATACAATCCGAACGGTTGGTTGATTTCTTTCTTTTGTATATCTGGATCGTAGATATTTGAGTATCTTTATTATTCTTCATTCATAGCACCGAAATAAGGCAGAAAGGAAAATTTAATAATTTCTTTGATTCTGTGAATTCGTACGTTCGTTTCTTTTTTTTTAATTGTATTTCTGGGTTGCAATTGACTTTCCGTTGTACCGTGCATCGGTTTTATTACCCGTCTTCGTACTGGATATTTTCGTATCTAAGATATTGTTTCGTCATAGAAGATCAAGAGTTTTGTTTCGAATTTAATTATATACCCCCGAGGGCAATTCGTTTAGATATTAACTTCATTTTCATTTTGTTGGTACCAAAAAGGTTCGTAGATAATACCTTTATTTCGAATAAGCGCGATCAACCTGTCTTGAATTTTTTTGAAAGTAGTTCATGTTGTGATTGTTTTTTGTATCTTTTTTTCACGGCTTAAGGCTAAAAGTGATAAAACTAACTGAGTTTTATCTTAATTGTTGTTTTGATTTGATCCAATTTTTTTTTCTTTCCATTTGTGTGTTCAGTGAGAGGAATTTTAGTGATATTGGATTGAGAAAAAGAAAAATTTTCTGGATTTTTTAATTGTCGATTTGAGGTAAGTTGAATGAACTTTTTTTTTCTTGAAAGATATACAAACCATGGTATGAGGAATTGAAGAAAATCAATAAAAAGAAAAGTTAACTTCTTTATAAAAAGAATCCATACAAAATACAATGCAATAAGCTTTCTCTTACGAAATCATCGGAATTGATTGATTGTGCTAATTTTTCGCACTAATTTTTTGCTCGGAATAAATTTAAAACAAATATGTGTTTCTATTGCTCATCGTTATAATTTTATTTATTTTATATATTTCGACATTTGTGAGGATGATGGGAAAGATTTTATAGGTTTTTTTTTTCAACCATACAAAAAATCTTGTTCTTGTCTTTTACTGTTCTTTCGCGTGACCTTAATGCACTTTAGTAGAGATATTAAAACTTAATTAAGAAAACATTTACCTACCTATAACGCAATCTGGGATTTGTCAATTAAATAATTTATTTTTGTTTTACTGACATGTACCTACATACACCAGAAACTATATATTATAATTGCGTATAGAAAAATTGCGGTTGTGTAGAGGTTTGCTGATAGAAAAGATGCCATTGCAAAGGTCAGAAATGTTAAGTGCATTTGCATGCTTGTAATTTGTTTATCAATGCAAGTAATTACTTAACGATGTTATTTTATTTGAAAGCTGACAGAAAAAATGACAGAAAATAAATTTGACAAAATTAGACAAATTGAAGATTTTTAGAACCAATTTGTGAGTGAGATAATTATAAGTTTAAAAGCCTTATAAGTGGGGTATAACTGCGTTTAAGTGTGTACACGAATATGCAATATGCTAGAGGGATATACTTTAAAATTATATTTTAGACATGTGTATTTGAGAATCTATAGAATGTACCTTACTAAAATAATAAAACATTAGCTGAAACTATATGGAATTACCTGAGCTAGGTTTCTGTTAAGGCAAATGTCCTTAGCCTGAATACAAAATATTTTTAAAGGGTGTTTTGTTTTTTTGGAGGTTACTAACTTTAGAATGAAATAGAACACATGCAAATAAAGTTAAATGCTGGGGCAGGGATTTGTTGAAAAATTGATTTCCTTTCATTAGTACCAAACAATTCTTTCGGTAACATGGACCTAACATCTACGGTATAAAGTTCAAATTTTGTGAAATCTGAAAGTCCAATCTTCGTTTACTGTATTGAGCAATTTGGACTGTATATCTACAATTAAAATTATTTCCAACCGATGTTTTGGAGTAAATCTATTGAACTTGTGAAATGCCAAAAGATACTGATCATCTGTCAACGGTCAAATTAACTGTCACTAGAATTGTTTTAATTGACAAATTAAAAATTAAACTATGTACTTTTAGAAACACGGTATATAACGACTATATATATGTAGATTTATTTAAGTTGGATGTCTAATAAGCCTTAATTCTTTTCAATTAAATACAAACAATATTCAAGCTAAAGATAAACATAAGTCTTGGTAAATATCCATTTTTTTCAGAATTACACAAAATCCTCGATTAAAAAATTATATGAATGAATGCACTGCGACCTAAAAATCTATTGTGCCAGTTGCTAACCCTACAGTTCTTTATCCAAATTTATCCCTCTGATGAGTTTCATTATTTGGAGTACCTTCAGAGAGAATAAATCACTCTCTTCTACCTTGTAGCGCCCCAGTTAAGTGTTTCCTTGATGAATCATAAGTGCTTTCCATCTGCCTAGTATGTTTTCCGGCGTTTCGTCATAAGTATTACAGAATCTGAAGTGGAGCTGTTTTCCAGGTCAATAATATCCAAGTGTCTTCTTAGTTTACCCTCAGGAGTCCCAATACTATTCGTAGATGTTTCCTGCTTAAGCTGATACCGTTTATGAAACGATTTTAGTCATAGGGCCTTGTGAATAAAAAAAAAGCTAAAGCTGAAACTTGGATTTTTAAGTAAAAGCTTGATTTTTAGTGAATAAAAATAAGCTTAAGATGTTTTAAGTTAAAGATGTTTTCTAGTAATAGCTATTTAAAAATAGCCAAAGCTAAATTCATTTAGTTTTAGCTTGTTTTCCTAGCTTAAGCTTCAATTTGTGTGAATAAAAATAGCTTAAACTAGAATATTATAGTTAAAGCTACAAAAATTTTAAGATTTTTTCGACCTGTCTAGAAAGCTTTGACTAGGTCTTATTTTCAGTATTAACTTGTGCGAGTTGTTAATTAAACATAAGGAAATATCTCAAAAAATAGGACTATGAACGTATAGACCCAGAAACTGACATACGAAATGTTAAAAACATTTTTTAGCCGAAAAATACTTGCCCTGTAGAACAGATAACAAATTGAGGCAAAAAGCTTTCCTTTCGGTCATACATGTACCAGTTTTAGCTAAAGCTAACTAGCCGAAACATGTGAATAAAAAAACGAACACTTTAAATTACGAAGCTTAAGCTAGAATTTTTCCAGCATAAGCTATTTAGCGTTATCATTTTTTTTATTCACATAAAACAAAGCTTAAGCTAGTACTGTCTAGCTTTAGCTGCTAGTAAGAGCTATGACTAGTTGGCTTTAGCTTCCTCCAAAAAAAGCTTTAACTTTTTTTTTATTCACAAGACCCATAGTTCCCAAGAAGTTAGTTTGACCTGTCTCAGGGAGTTCTTTCCAGTTTTTGGAGCTTTTGGCCTCCTCCTCTATTTTGATTTCATTCTTAATCCTGTTTTCACCTATTCCGTAGTAGTGCTCTGGCTTTATTAAATGACTTCTTGCACCTATTTTTACTAGAGAGTCTGCCTCTTCTTTTCCCTCGATACCTACGAGTACATGTCCTGGTACTCAATGAATTGAGACGTTATTATTTTTTCCAAGCTCGTTTAGCCTGCCTTCACATTCGGAACATTAATTTAGACGTAATGGCCTATGAGCTTATTGCTTTGAGTACGGATTGGCTATCTGACATAGCGGCAATGTTTTGGCTTCCTTTTTCTTTCGAGATTTCGACCTGCACATATTCTACTTTCGCATTGACTTCCGTCTGGAAAATACTAGTGAACTGTCGAATTGGCGTTAGCTTTGAGTGTGCAGTTTTCTGTTTCGCCTACCAATCTTTTTGGCAAAGTTGTATATTTTGTTATATATTACTAGACTCCACAGACAGGGTGTTAGTTCCTCTCCCTGCGGTCAGCCGCTTGTTTTGATGATTCCCTGTATATTTGGTCCTGCTATTGATTGCTTCTGCTGTTCTAGTGCCCAGCATTTCGCCAATCCATCTAGTTATAGTGTTCTGTACACATTTCCTTACTAGGTCTTTATTTACTGCTACATGGGACGTATTTTATCAAAGACTCCTAAAAGTCTAGGAACGCACAAAAAGCAGTTTCTTTAGTGTCTATATCTTTTTAGAATGCAGACTCAATTGGTTTGTTTTTCGAAAATTAATTTTTTGGTGCAATATTTATCATTGACCGGAAGCGCTCGCCCTTGCCATTGATTGCCTGGTCAATGTCGTTCTCAAAGACCTACGAGTATGGTACGATAATGCCGCCAGTCCAAAATCCACACTTAACAGTCACTTTCTGTGGATGCAATTCGGTGGATCTAGTGTGAATTGTAATCGTTCCAAATTCGAAAATTTGGCTTGTTGACGGTGTGGTGGTTGGGCAGAGAAAGATACGAGGATTTCTTAGATTACGAGAATTAGAGTTGAAAGAATTAGAATTCTACCTAGTTGTGCAGTCAACATAGCCTTAAAGTAGTCGATGTATGAAGAAAATTTCGCTTATACATAGCTCTTCATTCTCCCAGTGTATTCAAGTTAATTGATAGAAGCCAGTCTACAGAAGAAGAATCAAAGAGTTATACAGATGAAACATGAAGGGCAAAACGTAGAAACGACCGACGTTGAAAGGTCTTGATTTTAGATATATCAATTTGTTGTTAAAAGAACTATACTTGACAAGTATATTCAATAAGGAAGTAAACAAGGCTTATGTAAAAAGATAAGCTCACCTGGAGTCAGAGAATTCCTTGAACCATCATTTCAAATTTCACTGTCTAGTGCTGAGTTTGCTTCAAGAATAATCTCAACACTACGTGTGAAAAAGTTAAGCCCTCTATCACATTAAATACCAGGCTTGCAAATTATATTATCTCAGCGGAGGTTATAGGTTGATAATGAAGAGACAGGAGATAGTGGCAGGGGGGGGGGGGCGATTGGATGCATGTTAGAGATCAAGTTAAAGAAGGGTAAACTCATGTGTCAAAAAAAAGTCTTGAAGATCCTGGTATCGTCCGCGTAGAGTGAGATATGTGGGAATATTTTATGACCATTTCAATAATGTTAATAGTAAGAATAAAAAGGAAAGGTCATAAATGGCTGTCTTGTGGGAACCCGGAGTAATCTAAGAAATCATCGGAGAAGGCAGATCTAAATCGAACTTTGTAGTACGAGTTTTAATGTAAGAAGGAACCCATCTTAAAAAGATAGGTTCAAGCTCAAGGGTGGACAGTTTAAAAAGAAATAAGCTTAGGTATGTTAAATTTTGTCTTACTGAAATCAGTTCAGATAAAGTTGACTTCGTTTCTGTTCTCAAAGGCTGAGAAGCTAAGGGATAAGAATTCAACGAGGTTAGTCATTATGGACCTACTGTTGACAAAATCGTGTTGTCTAAGGGAAATGAGATACTTACACTGAATACTTAAAATTTCGAATCCATTGTAAAAAAAACAGTTAATAAAATATGGTAGCTAAACGTTCTAGATGAGCTAAAACAAAATTTCGAATATATTCTCTACGATTTGGAGAGAAGCAAATTTAAAGAAATTATTTGGAAGTTTCTGATTTATTACTTTCATATTCCGTTATGATTTTTTTTGATTTGTAAACATTTATGCCGGCGCGGCGGTAGCCCTAACCAAAAACGTGGGTCTTACGTACGAGTATATACGTTCCGTGTAACACGTTATAGTTACACGTTCCGTGTAGCACGTTATCTACCAGAAGATTGCATTTATGACCCTGTTTATATTGAGAATATTTAGTACTTCCTATATCGTGCTTATCATGGAAATTTTGAGGTGCCTCAAAAAGAGTTCGTCTATGGTATCAATAAATTTATATCCCGATTTTATTTTATGCTCCGGAAAAATGCATTTTCAGAGTTGACATTTTAAAAAAAATTCGTAGTACGATGTTAAAGCTGTTTTAGTATGAAACTAGGTTAAAACAACGATTTTGCAAATTTTAATCAAATATAGCACCATACTTTCTCTACCCTTTTATTAAAGTTAAAATCATCGAATACCTATTTTATTTTTTTAAGTATCGTGCTATTTACAAACGCCACAAAAGGTCTGTTTATTTAGTTTATTGCATGAAATATCATTGTCTTAGGTGTGTTCAGAAGTAATTTATTAAGAAAATTGCTTTAGTACGATACTTGTTAGAAAATGTTTAAAATTAAGAAAAATTTAGTACACTACTTTAAAGTTAGCAAATTGTTAAGTATTATCATACTAATACCATAATAATAGGGCTGTTTAAAATTTTGCGACATTTTTTTTTATTTTCTTCTCCGGAAAATTCATTTTCAGAGCAATCAGTTGACATTTGCAACTTAAAATATTCTCAATACGTCAAAATTTAACTTGTCACTTAGGTATCTGTCAAACCACATAATGCCTAATATCGAATTAAATATTCCATAAACATCAAAATATAGATCATTTCCCATCTGTCAAGCCATGAACTGCATGATGACTAAGAAGGTAATGCATTAAAATTTTTAGTTTTTAACGCTTTGATTAACTTTGAAAATTTCATGAAAAGCATGCTGGATGGATGCAATAGCGGTGATTCAGGGGTGGAGTCGGTTAAGGTGATACTTGATTGTGATTGTCATTTAAGACCAGCTAAGCAATCTTTGATCGGTAAAACTTGAATGAAGCTCTTTGATGTTGAGTCTCATCAAAAAGTTGTTCCTTAAATTGGATGATTAATAAAACTAATTACATATATTTCATCGATACAAATCTAATGTGAAACAGGAAACTAAATAGTTTTTCTAATTGGACTACTGTTGAATTATTGATTAGCCTTAAACGGACTTAAGTTGATTATTAACGGAATTGATTCACCTATGATTATTATGATTCATATATTTCCCTATAAAATTTAATTTATAAATAAAATATGTGAAATGCAATTAAAAGGGAATTCATTTCTTTTTATGCATCCAACCGCAGAATACACTGACTTAAGTCCCCACAATAATTGCTTAAAAACTTTCTCACGTAAAAATCGTGTATACTCGTACCTTCCTTGTGAAAACGAACTTAGAATTTCCTTCTTATTATTGATTCCGCCAACGCTTGGTTAAATTTGCAATAAGAGGATCTTTAAGATGGAATAACCAAGAAAAACCAGGGGTGCCACATATTCATGACTAAGAATATTTTCTAAATAAAATTCTTATCAAAATTTAATCAAAACATGGGATGGAATAAATTCATGTTTTTTTTTAAGAAGTGACTTAAAATTCCAACAGAGAGCGAGAGAAAGAATTGCATTATTGTTGTTTCGATAAAAAATAATTAAAAAAAAAACATTTAAAGGTCGAAAACCATTGCTTCATGGCATTGATGATAATAAGGTGCAATTATTCCAACAAGATACGTGTTATAAATATCAATGTTTTGGTTTCTCATGTTATAATTCATTGACTTTTTGTATCTGGGCGAACAAGCTTGAGGAGGGCTAGTTTGCCCTCAACTATAATTTAATGACTCCTTGCGAAAGAATTAGATGATATTTCATTTGAATGGTTATTAATGTAATAAATTCAAAACGCGATTTCGTAAACAGAAAAATGGGAGGTTATCTTTTTGGCATCATTATAACACCAGTTAACATGATTCGTTGTATAAATACCTCAACTATATGTTAAGTACTTGATAATAAATTGGAAAAGAAATACTGATTTTAATAAAAAAGCTGTCATGTATATAAGTAAAATATTATTTTTGTTGGTAAAAATTCAAGTGTTTGGTATTCGACAATGAATTTTCGATTTCACACACCAGTCCAATTAGATCATAAAATTCAAAAATTATAGCTAAAATGGATTATTTAGGAAGGGAAAGGTCTCTTATATTGTGGTTCTTAATAATATGATATGCAAATTGGTACCAAAACTTGTCTTAAGGCGAATTTTTGAGGACTCACGCAACATCATAATTTATGGTGCTGAAAATATTCTTGTTATTGATTTTTCTAGACTCTATTTGAATGGAAAATACAGTCACCTAGATGGCAGTTGGATGGATTTGAACTGGCCATAATCTCAATATCGAATTCTTATGTGAAATCTAATTCGTATGTGGGTTGATGCCTTGCAGAGTACTGGGAATGTATCCACGATTAGAAGTAAGGCTCAGACAATGGTCTCTGCCCCTGAAATCCTCGAGAGGATACGAACTGCATTTGAACTGTCTCACTTCACCATCCGGATATCCTTCGCATTTCAAGACGTTCCATTTAATGAATCATTAAAGAATATCTTCATTTGAATTGTTACCACGTGATTTTGAAGCAAGACAACATGCTTGCTGGGTTAGTTCGATACCTTATGGTTTTATTTTTTGACGGGGCACATTTTCATCTTAGTGTGCTACTGGAGTGAGTGAGATATCAAGATTCTGCTTTTCAAGTTCAAATGTGACTTTTAAATTAAAAATACGTGATATTTTGAGCCCCTAGCAGATAAGACCTTACCTCAGAACCCGAGAACCAAAATAAGTTAATTTAAATATAACGAGTTGGCCATTTTCTTTTCAATTCTGACTTTACCGAACGGCCTTTTTTAGTATGGAAGGTTCTAACCCATAAAATGATTCTTGGTTTTCATGATCAATGAAGCATTTATGCCAAGTTTCATCAAGGAACTAGTATTTACTGTTGTACTGAAAAAATTAGTAATCTCTATATATAAAAATTTAATGTTTTATTCAACATTAAAAAATAATATAAAATAATGTACCAAAGTAAAGTTTTTCTTTTTCGTAGTCTACAACATGTCCCTCCCCTTTTCTATCCACCCCAAAAAACTTTTTGTTCCCTAGATATTTTTAAAGACAAATGAAAACTTTTCAACATATATGATGGTCTGAATTTTCGTGCAAAATATTTTTCAAATATTTCGAAAACAGGTTAGAGATTTGATTTAAGATTAAGTTCTTAAATGTAAAGTAAGACCATAAAAAAATGATTAATATTTTTTTTACTTGTTAACAAATCTTTAATTCAATTCAGGTTAAATCAAGGCAAATAAAACAAAACCATAAAATTTCGGGTTGAGATTCTTATAATTTTTTTATAGAAACATTT
This sequence comes from Philhelius festivus, assembly GCA_963931855.1. Taxonomy (NCBI): domain Eukaryota; kingdom Metazoa; phylum Arthropoda; class Insecta; order Diptera; family Syrphidae; genus Philhelius; species Philhelius festivus. The sequence goes on from OZ007554.1 coordinate 239,702,700, forward strand.
TGGAATAGTGCTTGAAGAAGAGAACAAGTTCAAAAGTTTCATAGTTTCAATGTGGGCAAGATACATTTCGCGAGGCCCTCTGATGGTGCAAGTAGAGGGCAATATAAAATAAAAACTCACTTAATTAAACAGTTTTTTTCATTTATTAAGAAACAAACCTAAATTTATACTCATACTTCTTTGGAACATTAAACAAAAACTCCTCATACAACTCATAAGGTTGGAAGTCACTGCTCTCACCTTCTTGCAGAACTGTTTGTAAATCCTGACAGTTTTTCAATATTTGCTCTTTTGGATTTTTTTTAACTTGTTTAAGTCATAGAGAAAACTAAAATTTTTCAAAATGTTGATTTAAAGATATAAATCTCGATTCTATGTTACTTATCGCAGAATCAATCATGGTACATATTAAAAAAATCTGTTTAGTACCGGCTTTAAGCAGACTTTGTAGGTTGATCGCTACCTTCATAATCAAACATCCTTTTCTTTTTGGCTTCTCTATTATTTTTTAAATCTTTTGGCAAATCATAACTGCTTTTCTCACTAAATTAACGAGCGTCAGATAATCACTTTTCGAATCCTGTTTGTCGATATTCTTTGATCCAGTCACAAAATGTACGCAAATGTTCAAGAGTAATGCTTAAATATAAACGAATGATCAGAAACGACAGAGATGAGATTTTTCAATTAAGGGGAAGTTCTCCTTTTTCGGCGACCAAAAATGCATTTTTTCCATTTTTTTATTTTATAGAACAGAAACGAGACCTACCTTTCTGTCTCGAAAATTGACATTTAGCGGTTTTTTGAGCGTAACATGTTTTAAATAAATATTTTTGAATTTGGCCCCTATATATCCATACCACAGTAAGCGGATGTACCATATGGGCCACCAGGTGTCAACACATGAGCCATGACTCGAAAAAAAAACTTTAAACGCGTTTTTCTCGAAACCACGTTTTTCAAACTGTTGGGCACGATTACTTTAAAACTACTTGACGGATCGTCATAATTTTTTTGTTTTAAAGCTTATTAAATTTATTAGAGTCTGGACCAAAATCAGGATGATATATCAAAAACTTTTTTTTTGTACAGCGCTCAGAAGAGCGAAAAAAGTGGAAAAAACGAACACTAAAATTCAAGCGTCCACCATTTTTTTAATTTTTGACTTTGGGCAATAATTTTAGTCCAGACTCCAACTACACTCTTCTATTTTATAAAAAATTTTGATATTTTAATTTTCGATCATTTTTGCAGGAGCTAGAGTGGCCAACAGTGAACAACTTTTTTTGGATGTGGTCTCGTTCCGAGGCGCATTGTTTTTTAACGGCCCGGTATTTTTTGATAAAAAAATTATTTTCTGTACTTAATATGATAATAAACAAGTTAAAAAAATTTAATTGATTATATCATTCCTTCCATTAAAAGAAAATTCATGAAAAAGTGTCCTTTTTGACACTGAAAAAGGAGAACCTCCCCTTAATTAATATAACATAATATAATGTCGATTTCCTTTATACATGAGAAATCAATTTCTGTGTGAAGATTTCGATCTCTCGACAGATTTTAGGTTCCTTCACACCAAAAAAATCGACGTTTTTGACAAAGATCAAATTCTTCGAATCCGTATTTGAAGAGGGATTTACATGTATACGAAATACGCACACCACAAGAAAAAATTTGACACGGGATCGAAATCCCTAGTGTGTAAAGGAAATCGACATAAGTAGTTTATCAGAAATATCGATTATTTCATTGACATTTCATGCGCTGAATGGTGGAACATCTTTAAGTTGAGAATTAATTATAATTATTAGAAGAAAAACCTTGTGGCGTGTACTTTTGGATTTTCCATACTTTTTCAAATTTATTTTCGGCTGTGAGGCGCCAGGTCCTTTGTACCGCGAGGCCGTGGGCGGTGGCCCACACCCCCACGCCTCTGGGAACCGATGTGGTGGGTTTATTCTTCAATCCTGGTACTTATAGTCCATAAACCGGTATCTGTCACCAGTATCTGTATCTTTACAACTAAACCAAACCGTTTTCTTTTGCTCAAAACGTCTTCGCAGATTGAAAACAAAATCAATCAAAAATTTTGTGTTTAAAAAAATTTTTACTTATTGTATCTACAATAGAACAATTTTTATATCAATATATTTGCCTGAAAATGTTTTTTTTTTTAACCTAACTATTTTAACTATTTCCTTGATTTCAACTTTTTTCCAAAATGCTATAACTGATGTTAATGTTTTTTTTTACGCTTCAGCTTCTTAAAACTTTGAAAAGTATATTTCAAAAAACTCAATATTTCGAAAACCTGAAACTCGATTTTTTCACTTCTAGATATTTAACTGTTTTTCAATACTATCTATAAGATGCAGAAACAAAAATTCATTACCCACCATATAAATGTTAAAAAATGGTTTTCGAAAATAGTATTTTCCACGAAATCGGTGCCTAGAATTTTACTATGTTTTTTCTTTCCCTTAATTTTTACGATCTACAATTTGGCATAGAACCATTTTTTCGAATTTTGAAATAACTCATTATTAACCTAACGGATTTTAATGAATTTTTGTATACTTATAAAAAGTTTTAAAAACTTGGATTTAGAAAAACTATTTTTTTTTTTGAAATTTGATATTTCAAAAACAGGTTATTTTTTAAATTTATACATATTTATTTGTACAGTAATAAAAACTTAAGGTTTCGAAAATGCTGTAAACAGAAACCTATTAAAAAAAAAAGTTACAAAAATTTACAAATCTTTCTTCTTGCATAAATTAATGATTACTTAAGAAACACATGGAGATGATAATTGCAGTACTCTCTGGCGATACAAGTGCGTTAGATTGGCCGCCGGACGGGACAGGCATTTTTTTAGTTTGATATTTCAAAAACGGGTGTATGATTTTCTTGAAATATATTTTTGTATGTGATTTATTTTATTACTTTATTGTAGGTACTTGCTAATTACATAATATTTATTATTATTAACATAAACTAGCCGACCCAGCTCTCGAAATTCGAGTGCCAATTTATTTATTATTTATTATTTATATTATTGGCAGTGTTTTCAAGCAAATTTATTAAATTAAATTTTATTTTATGTAATATGCAAAGTGTTCGACAGTGCAAAAACAAAAATGACCCACAGTGTGTAAATGCGTGTCTCAAGTATATTCTGCACATCTCCGTAACTGTGGCTTTCCAACCATATAAAATTTATCGAAATCGGTTAAATACTTTTGGAGAAAAGTGTACCACAAAAAACATGTTTGCCGTTTTATTATATGATATGTTATAACTAAACAATATTGGCTCTTAGGGATAGGGACTTTTGGAACAATTTCATATAGCTAATCGCTAAAAATCATATGGATTCATATAATATCATCAAAATTCTTAAAACATTTTTAAAAAAATTTTGGTACGCCAACTTGTAGCATTCATTATTGTACGAATAAAAAATAAATTTCCAAAAAAAATATTGAGCCGTTTTTGATATAACGAATTTTGAATCGCAATGTTTTTTAAACTTTTTAGAAGCTTTTCCCTGAAAAATGTCATTCAAATCCGTTCTGCCTATAATGAGAAATTCAAAATTCGAAAAAACGATTCATTGTAGGTACAGTCAGTTATATCTTAGTTTAAAATTTTGTTTTATTAAATTATAGATCGTAAAAATTAATCGAAATAAAAAAAAAACTTTATCAAAATTTTCGAAGCTGTTAAAAAAAAAAATACGATTTTCGAAAACAATTTTTTACATTTGTATGGTGGGTACCTTTATTTTTAGGTACAAACATTTTGGGCCTCCAAAAAAATAACTATTTTTTTAAACACTGCCTAGATTAAACATTTAAAGAAATTGTGGTATGAATATAATACCTGTGTTTTATTTTCCCCCAGATCTGATCCAGATTGGTTCTCCATTCAAAATTACATGTAAAACAAAAACAACACAAGCCCCAGTTTTGTTTGTATTTGTTGTTTTACATGTTATATTTTGAAAACAAAATCCAATCCTGATCAGATCAGGGGGAAAATAAAACACAGCTAATATAAATAAAGTTGTTAACTTTTGTTCCTACTTTATAATTTATTTAATATCCTTGTTTAATTAAGTACAAGTATTGGCCAAAACTTCAAATTTTTGCGAATTTCAAAGAAAATTGCCTTAATTTTTATTTCCAGGAACTCCTATTTGGGACGTACGTTAATAATATTTGAGTTATGGAATTTTTTTATGAAAAGATATAGAAGAGTTTATGGCACGAAAATAACACTTTGTTTTTTTTTTCTTTAAGAAAATGAATCCTTATTTTTTTATTCCACATGTTTCGGAGGGGGTCTGAACCCCCAAAACCCCCACCTGCGTTCGCCCCTGCTATTCAACAATTTTTAATTTGTAAATTCACATTTTTTGAAAAAATTATATGAAACTCTTTGATTTTGTGCAATCTAATTAAAAAGTTAGGCAATTAAAAATATTTACATACTTACATACTTGAGCATTGAACATAAAAACAAGTAGATCCGACCCAGTCATGCATTTTACTTTTTTTTTTTTGTTTGAACATGATTTGAGAGTCATTTGTATTCAGCTTACATTTAGTTTCCTTACAGCAGTTTTCTTGAAAAAAAAAAACTTTCAAAATTATATGCGTCTAGTATAAAATACTAATTTTCGAAATGAACAATTTTATCGAGCAAATTTGGAAAAAAAGTGTGTTTGCTTAGTTTCTTGCAATAACTGTCATAGTAGCGCGTTACTAATTCAAAAGTGTGAAATTTAGAAAAATTTCGTTAGCTCCCTTAGGACTAGTAAATTATTAATTATTATCATGTTTATATGTGACTTAACAATAGGTTGTATGAAATTTTGAGGTGATACTCATGGCATGGGTTTTCGGTATAGTAAATTCGCGTCATTTGTTGTAGAAGTCTTCAAATTTTTCTCTACACAATTTAATAAACTTTTCTACTTTTAAAGAATGACAGCTGCAAAGTTGACTTTGCATTTATTCATCTAACCTTGTACAATAGCTAGCAGCACCCACAAATAAAGTTCGTGCACCTGGTTGTAAATTTGTATTCAATTCAAAATTCTGATCGGTTGATGAAAAAACACCCTGTTAAAGTGAATATGTATGTATGTATATACATATGTACATTCATTCATACCAAATGCATTGTAGGTACATATATCATGGTGCAGTGAATTCCCCCTTACATAATTCGCTAAGTCAATGTAAATTGGCGAAAAAAACACCATACAATTTAAACTTATATGAATATGTTAATAAACAAATGCAATGTGAAACAAAAATCTTACCTTGTTAAAAAAAAATTCTACGACTCACATTGTCTAGTGCTTTGGCATAGAGAGCTGTGGCGAAAATTTGACAGAGACGTGTCAAGTCTTATATTTCACCGACAGCACTGCACAACAACCTCAACCTTAACTTACCATAAGAAAAACAAAAGAAAGAAATTAACATAATTCTGCAATGACTCCAAACAAAGTTACAGAAATAGAAATGCTTGGTTCTAGCTGACTAACAATAAATAGAAAGTTAATAGTCAAATTTTGAATATTAATTTAACGATTTTATCGAAAAGGTTTTGTGTCCGACTTAAATAAATTCGGCCAACCACATTTTGCCATAAATGTATGCTTAAAGAATTATCAAAATAATGAAAGATAGAAAGAGAACCATGTGTATAGAGACATTGAATTATGTTAATTGTAAAAAATTCGCCAAGTTTGCTCGTAACACGTGCGTTTGTTAATGACAAGTTTTTTCATTGAAGTTCTAAGGTAACCTAGAATTTAAACTAAAATTATGTAAGTATATGTAAAGACTCGTACACTCTGCTTCACTTAATTGAGACTTCAAACCAAAAGCAAAAACTCGGTGCACAACCATTTTTCACAGCTTCGAACTGTCAGTAAAGAAGACCTTAGTATTTTTAAATGTCAAGGAGGATGGAGATATTTTTAGCATGCAGTCGAGTTCGTAGAGTTCACAATCTTACAAAATGATATTTATTATTACTAGCTTAATAATTCTTAAATGAATAGTAAACTTTAATACGAGTATCATAGAAAAAGTTTTATCAAAATCATATACATAAATCATTAAAGAAAAATTCGTCTTAAATTAAGTAACATGGAGTGTGAACTTGAGCTTTATGAGGCTTATGAGGCATGATCGCAAACGAGTTGAACGCGATTAATTGTACTTGATGATTATTGTTTTGAGTGAAAGGAAGACTACTTTAATATAAAAATTCGGAAAGGTCAATCTATGAGCTTTGATTAAATGATTCTGTTTTAAAACATGAGAAGAGTCGTTCACTTGTTAAATAAATATTCATTTGAGAACATTTAAGTTCGGAATTTTGTGTGTTAATTTCAATATACATAAAGAACTCTTAAGTAAGAATTTATAAAAAGAACTCTTCCTATAGATTCACTCTATTTAATTATTATGAGGGTCATTTGGATCAGGTTGTAAAAAAAAAAAAATAAAAACAATTTTTTTATGTTTCAAAATCATAGTCGAATCAATTAATTTTGAATCAGTAATTTTGTTTAAAAATGTTAATTTGATCGAAGTTTAATTCTTGGTTTAACCTTGGTGCAATAAAATTCGCAAAATTTCAAAATCTCTCTGAGTTGTAGAAAATGTTTGCTGGTTTATTTATTTCTTAAGAAAATAATGTAAACAGTCAAAATTATGGTAAAATGTATGGGATTCATAAATTTATCAGCTAAGCGAAATTAATTATAAACTATTAAGTTGAATTTTATTTTCAGACTTTCGTAGTCAAAATCAGGTCAACATTAATTTGTATTTATCAACCTGTCCAGGCTGAAAAGAATTGAACAAATATGTATGCAGGTATGGGATGTTATATAGCAAGTTATGCATTCCTTATAAAAAAAGCGAACTCGAAATTTTGATCAGACTTGATAATAATGATAGGGAAAACAAAGTGGGTCTCGCTTGTCTGTTCGACTAAAGTCTAAACGGATCGGTCGATTTTCTTTGAACTTGGTAAATAGCAATTTTAAAGCCCCCCTCTCTATACAAGGGAAGCTGCCTTAAATTTGTTTCATAACTTTAAAAAATATTTTCCTCTTCAAAGCTGATTCGTCTGACAAGATTGTGCATTTTAAAATCAAGTTGCTCATTTCAAAAATATTTTTTTGTATATTCTGACTCATTATGTAGTTATAAATTTGATTTTTAAAATCCACAGCTCTACCTTTTTTGTGACGATTTAGTTTTCAAGAAAATTTTAAATTTCAAAAAATATTTTTTTTTCTAGGAACACTTTTTTGGAATTCAGTACATTTTTAAAATCATTATTGGACAATTTGCAATAGTTAAATGCATACAAAGCCCAATTGCCCTATCCTTTTCTTGAAAACTTCCCTTATTTCAAATGTTTTTCTTATTAAAAAGAATGATTTATTCCGATATGGAAAACTTCAAGCTATACAAATGTTGCCACATTTTTCCTGACCCTATATTATTTATACTTAAAGTGGCGCTGGACCGGGTGGACCAGCGTCTTAACCAACAAGCTTTTCCACCCAACTCGCCCTTTAGCTAGCTGTCTCCAGTTTCACGCACCAAATTGGTTGAGGTCCTCTTCCACCTTTGTGCATCGCTTGAGTCACGGTCTTCCTCTACTGGGGCGTCCTTCGCGATTGGATTAGAAGACTTTCCAGGCCAGAGAATTTTTTGTCTACATGACGCATCCATTTCAGTCGTAGGACTTTAATTTGTATGACCACGATGGTGTCGCTATGAAACCCGTTCGTGCTAAGATCAATAAATTAATCGTTGTATTTTCCTCTCGAAACATTCTAAGGCATTCTCATTCACCTTGACAAGCCCTCTGCACCATATAACAGTCTTATATAGGAACTTTGTTAGCCAACTGTCTTCTTAGTACAAAGAAGCAGTAATTGGCAAGAATTATTCTCCGTTTGATTTCAGCGATGGTATCATTGTCCGACCCATAAGTATAATCAATTTTGTTATTTTCGTGGTTAGCTCTGAAGAGGGGATATGGAAGTTGTTTTTGGATGCTCTTTACTTTAAGGAACAACATCTTAATTAAAAAAATCGAAAACGCGTTCGTTTGGCGCCTTATACACAACCCTTATAATTAGAAACTTCATTCTGGATGGTTCAATACATGTTGTATTGCATGGTTTCAAGTCCGATTTTTACAAAATAAATCATAGTGTCTTCCAAGGCTCCATTTTTCTCCCATTCTCTTCCTTATTTCTATAAATAATCTCTTATCTGTAACTTCTGAACCATTTCAATGTTTTGCAGACGATTTTACATTCTGCTTTTTATACTCGTTGTCAAATTCATGCCCATCTCTTTCGGAAGTGGAAACCCAATGGTACCGTATGATAAGCTCATTAAACTTCTATCTTTACAGCATTGCTAAATGGGGTAAAAAAATCGTGTTGAGTTTAATTCTTCGAAAACTCAATGCTGTTCCTTGACGTTGAAGCAAAATGTAACCTCTATGTCATGGCCATTAAATGGCACTTGCATCGAAGAAGTCGAAAGGCTCTCAGTACTTGGTATGAATGTCAATGGAATTCCCACATTACCGAGACCGCCAAGAACGCTGCTAAATACTTAAGGTTTCTATTTCAGTGTAAGAAATATTTCACCCTCTCTCATCTGACTACAGTTTATAAAGCGTCTTATACGACTCGAATATACATAACTCACATCTTTGGGCATCTTCTCTCCATTTACTAGATAGAATTCAGAGCATTGAAACTTATAGGAAACAGAACTGTCATGGAATAATTCCGATCCATTTGCATTCCTTCCTTTAATCAGTTCATCCGTGACACCCGTCTGGCCAGATATGTTCATTTCATTAGCTCACCCTCGAGCCTAATTTCGGACGCACTGATTCCTTTTTTAGTCGCTCAACACGATTATAACATACCTGGCAAGGTATTCCCATGCTCTTTCAATTTACAAAAATTGAAAACCAATGCATATACATTAGGGTGGGTCAAAAAAATCAAGTATGTTTTTTTTTGGATCCGACACATGAAAACTAGTTCCTAGGTACCTGTAGAAAGTACTTACCAAATATTAGCTCTTAATATTAACGGGAAGAATATGCTCATCATAGTTTTCCATTTTCAATTTAGTATCATATAAAAATGGTCATATCTTATCAACAATAGATCGTATAACCAATCGCATAGTCAATATTTGTAGGAAATTGAACGCTCTACAAAAATGGTCTTATGTACTTTTTTCATTAATCCAACCATTTAAAAGATATTCAACGTCAAAGATTGAAGTATTTTAGGGAAAGTAACTTTTTCGTTTTTAATTTTGTAACTTAATAAAAAATAATTATTGTCAAATGAGTTTCAATTATTTCTATAGAAAATTGAACGCTCTACAAAAAAGATCTCTGTAGTTAATCGATTCTCAAGCCATTCAAAAGATATTCGCAGTAGAATTCCAATGCCTACTGATTTTAGTAGTTTTTCAATAAATATTCCAAATTTATCCAGTAAATTTTTGAATTTTAAGATAGTTCATGTTCTATTTCAGGAGAAAAAGGTTTTTATTTCAGAAATATAATTTAACATGTCAGCAGAAAAAAAATTCTATTTCACCATATGAAATTTTATAATTTAATACAGTATTGATACAAAATGATTCAAATTTGATTCAAATATAAGTCTTTAATTCGGTCATCGAGCACTTTTAAAGGCTTTTGATCAACAATATTGAATAACATTTTGAGTTCATTCTGAAATGTTGCTTCTATCTTTTTTTGTGCTGGCGATTTTTTACGCGTGCAGTTTTTTTTTATCCTTAAACCTTAACCATTTGTTATTACATCGAAGAATTCTTTTCACTACATTATCATTACTAGAAGTCGGAATATCATTTTTTCTCCATAGCTCTATAACCTGATCTGCTACATTTTTAACACTTTGTTTCACAGAATATTTAAGGATATTAAGTTGATGAAAAAAATACACACATAACCTCTTTCACTGTTGGTAATTTCAGTTCAAGAATTTTCGACATCGGTATGCCAATTAAAGGGATTTCTTTATTCATATTAGATGATTAGAATCCGAATCGCATTAATCAATAATATATTAAAACTCAGCTGTTAGTTAATTGGTTTTAGTTATACACAAGAAGACAACTCAGAGCTCCAAAAACTATGAATGCAATGTAGAAATATAAGGGGAAACATAGAAATGACCTGAAACCACAGATGGCGCTAGTATGACAAGTACTGAGTAAAGAACTACCAACATTCGAAATTAAATTTTCAAATTCTCCAAATTCTGTGGAAAAAAGGAATTTAAATGACATTTTAAATAAACCCGTTGAAAAATATTAAATAACAATCCTAAACTGTAATAAAAGTTATAAAAAGAAAATATCGTTAAGGAATTGATTCAAAAAAAATATATTCTAAAACAAAAGATAAGATATCGCTTGCAAACCGTCATTCTATCGAAATAAACTCAAATTCTCATGAATATTGTCAAAATTCATAAATTAACTGGATAAATTGGGAATATTTATTGAAAAACTACTTAAATCAGTAGGCATTGGAATTCTACTGCGAATATCTTTTGAATGGCTTGAGTAATCGATTAACTACAGAGATCTTTTTTGTAGAGCGTTCAATTTTCTATAGAAATAATTGAAACTCATTTGACAATAATTATTTTTTATTAAGTTACAAAATTAAAAACGAAAAAGTTACTTTCCCTAAAATACTTCAATCTTTGACGTTGAATATCTTTTAAATGGTTGGATTAATGAAAAAAGTACATAAGACCATTTTTGTAGAGCGTTCAATTTCCTACAAATATTGACTATGCGATTGGTTATACGATCTATTGTTGATAAGATATGACCATTTTTATATGATACTAAATTGAAAATGGAAAACTATGATGAGCATATTCTTCCCGTTAATATTAAGAGCTAATATTTGGTAAGTACTTTCTACAGGTACCTAGGAACTAGTTTTCATGTGTCGGATTCAAAAAAAACAATACTTGATACCAACATGTACCATTTAAATTAAATTCAAACATTATGAATTTTCCATCATAGACTTAAAATATTAAAATTAAATTCTTAAAATATTAAATGTGACTGTTAGGCAAATAGGAAGAGATTAAAAAAGTGATACCGATACACTTTGTCTTTGAAGTTCTCAATATGGAAGTTGCAGAAAAAAACAGACCTAGGTTCCACATTCGTGTTGTACTTTTTAAGAAAGAATCACTGGACCCAACAACATGTCTGAAAGTGGGCATTCCCTGTAGCGCTAGTATTACGGTTGGAATGTTTTAGCATTTTTTTTTCGATTTAATTGCATTTAAGAAGTTGTTTTCCAAATGAATTTCATGCACATGTTTTGTTTATAGTATAAATGGCGCAAAATTTTAGTTGAATTAGTACGATGTTAAAGCTGTTTTAGTATGAAACTAGGTTAAAACAACGATTTTGCAAATTTAATAGAATATATAGCATCATACTTTTTCTACCCTTTTATTAAAGTTAAAATCATCGAATACCTATTTTATTTTTTTAGTATCGTGTTATTTACAAACGCCACAAAAGGTCTGTTTATTTAGTTTATTGCACGAACTGTAATTGTTTTAGATGTGTTCAGAAGCAATTTATTAAGAAAATTTCTTTAATACGATACTAGTTAGAAAATGTTTAAAATTAAGAATGAGTTAGTAAACTTATTTAAAGTTAGCAAATTGTTAAGTACGAGTAGTATTATACTAAAACCTTAATAATATGCGTAGGCTGTTTAAAATTGTGGGCCAATGTTTTTATATCAACACCCGTCATTAAATGACCACCCGCTTAGTAAATGTTTTCAAAAGTGAAATATTTCTCGGAAGTAGCCATTTATAAACAAAATATCAAAATTTCAATTCTATGTCTAATCTATCTTGTTCTATTTCTTTATAAGAAAAAATCCTCAGTTAAAACATTTTCAAATTCTTGTCATTCTGTTCAAAATCCAAAAATCCATATAATCACAAATATCTCAAAATAACTGAAATAAGTTCATGCGATCCATTTGTAAATTTTAATTTTTATTTCCCATCAATTTAAGTAATAATTTCTATGAAAAGTAATGATTTTAGGAGCGAACAAAGTGTTTGGGGCTCAACTACATAAATGTACATATGTAGCTTATTGGCGGCAATCTTAAACATAAATTCTGTTTAAGAAGCGACGTGTATTTCAATGAAAATTTGGTCATTATAGGTCTATTTGTAAGATAAACACCAAAATAAGCTCTGAACTCATTTTATATTAATTGAAAGATCCATATTCGGTATGAATCTATTATTTTATTGAACTTCTTCAAGAAAAAGTATAGTTAGGTATTTTAAAGTGTTACAATAGTTTTATTAATTTGTCTTAATCAAATTCAGACTTAACCTTTGAATTTTGCGTTAAAAAAAAACTCCATTAAAGGGTTTTCCATAACGAACGACAAGGCTAGATATTGAATAAAAAAAATTTGTCTATCAGATATCAGGGATCTTTTTGTTTGATTTTGTTGGAATATAAACATCCCATTTTAGTTGACTCTGATAAGTATATTTAAGGCTTCATTTGGGCTATGCCACGAGTTGAGTTGATATTTAGGACATAAGTCAGTTGAGGTTTATTTGCATATACCTACGGCTTAAGAAAACTCCATAAGAGAAATTCTCAAAGGGCATGATATCGGTGCCCAGTTCACGTGCCTCTACGTGAAGTAGAAGAACTTATCCCTCAAATGGATATCAATCACATTATTGAAACGTATCAAATGATGAAGGTGCTTGCAATAAAAGTGCGTTGCCAGGAAATTATTGTTTGAAAAATTAGAAAAAATCCAAAACTAATATTAAAGTGTGTTGTATGAATTATAGAATAAAAAAAACAACAAATAAGAACAAGAAAAGTAAATGAAACACGGGTTTGTATACATCCATTAAGGAATTTAAATACAATTTTATCCCAGGATGAAAATCCAATTTTGTTTGGACAAACGCTGTTACAATAAATGAGAAAAAAATTGGCTATCAACCCAAAGGAACAAAGTACATCTTCCCAGAAATGTTGGCATTATTAACGGAATGAAATATAAAATCGAACAATACCAAAACGAAAAAAAAAACGAGCAGATATAATTAAACAAGTTCAAAAACATAAAATTTACACTCTACTTGCCTCTGTTTTTTATCCTCGAAAATTTCTCCTTCTCAATCTCCACGATGAATCGTTTTTCTTTTTATACGCTAATACTCCTTCGCGCTCTCCAAAAATACTTTTTTCCCAATTTTGTATTCTTTTTCAAATTTTGTCTCTATCTTCATACTCATGACTAGCTCTTTAATTCGCTCTCACAAGAGTGAGTTTTTCCAGCTAAAACCAATTCATTCCTCGACCATTCCATTCACTCACGCATTCATACATTCAAACCATTCTTTTTCGTGATAATTACGAATCAATTAAGGAATCATGCCTTCTTGAAAAGCTAAATGCTCTTCTCGAAAACCTTCGTTTTTGACTCTCGATGAAACTTTACTTTCACTCCCACAAACACGGATACACTAAGTTTTTGAATGTCTTTCCAAAACTTGCCGAATTTTATTGGTCGAGTTTAGTTCCTTCCCAAACAAAAATGAACGACAAAAATTAAAAAGAATTATAATCGAGAAAAAGTTCCTTCCGAGCATTCTGTCAATTACCCTAACACTATTCGCGAATGATTCGAAGTGCGAAAAAACAACCATTTAGAACCGATTCTACTTTAATAATATTTATTTCAAAAGGCTTTTTATTAATTACCCATTTCATTTGCAATAATCAAGTTACGTTACTTTTAGGATGTTGTGTTATTAATTTTAGAGTATTCTGCCTGACTATCGTTACTACACTCAAAATAAATTTCTAGGTAATATTGATAAAACCGTTTTGTTGACTTTCAACAATAATATTGTCAGTTTAACAAATCAAGTTTTGTTAATATAACAAAATAAAACAGAGATTTTTGTCACATTGACAAGCGTTTTTGTTATGTTAACAAAATGTTTGTTGTATCTACAAAAAATCTGTTTTGTAAATGTTCGTCAATATCACAAAGTTTTTGTTAATTTTTTTTGTCAATTTAACAAAAAATGAAAACTTTTTTGTTAAAATGAAAAATATTTTGTTTTGGGGTTGAGTTATTTTGTAATATTGATAAAATAATATTATCAGATAGATAAAACTATTTTGTAAGGAAACCAAACAATTCTGCGCGTATATTTTGTTGATCATGACATTTCTTTTGTGTATGATATAGTTCACATTTGTTTTTTGTCAAAAAATCGACGTAAGATTAACTGAACTTAACAAAAATTGCGTATTGTCCATACGCCCTCATACGCCCTCAGAGATGGTTGCATGTGAGATCATAGGTACGAAACGTCAATTTTTGTGGACTTAAATCCCCAAAAGTTTTATTTTGACAAAATTAATTTTGTGGATTCAACAAAATAACAAAATAAATTTGTAAAATTGACAAAATATTTTGTTAATTTAACAAAATATAAAAAAAAAGTTTTGTTAATTTAGCAAAACAATTTTGTTAATTTAACTAAACAATTTTGTTAATTTAACAAAACTATTTTGTTAATTTAACAAAACTATTTTGTTAAATTATAAAAAAAAATTGTTAATCCGATAATAATAAAAAAAAGCAAATTTTTAACACCAACAAAATAATTTGTTAATACAACAAAAGAATTGTTCATATGACAAATTAATTTTGTAAATTCTACAAAATTTTGTCATATTGACAAAATATTTTTGTTATTTATAATTTTAATATTTTATAATTTTTTATAATTTTATATATAACAAATTAATCTGTTAGCATAACAAAATAATTTTGTGGATACAACAAAATATTTTTTGTTACCTCAACAAAATTCTGTAATTTTTATCAATTTGACAAAACTTTTTGTTGGACGTATATTGACAAAATTTTTATCAGATCAACCTACATTTTTTTCATATATACCTAGATTTTATTTTCAGTGTATTTCACCTCATCCGGTGGTGTTTCTCTCGTAACATAAGACTACCCGTCTCTATGATAATTGATCAACACAATCGATTTTAACTAAACTTGAAAACCTCTTCTGGTTACTTTTGCAAAATATTGGCTTGGTAGTTGGTACACCAGTGGTTCATGCTACCATGGTTGTCCTCAACCTTGGCAGAATTTTGCAACCGCAACCAAATAAAAAGTGGGACAGGGAGGATATGAAGGCTAGTTATTGTTGCGTTTAATTTTACCGTAACAAGTTGCCTCTTAGTGGTTCCCGGGAGGAGTGATATATCATCTGAAAAAAAAAAATAACTTTGCTTGTTGATGTAACCCTTCGAACAAAAATTGGTCTCATCACTGAAGATGATTTTTCTGAAAAATAACCAGATTACAACAACTGTAATATGAAATTTATCAACAGATAAAACAACATGGCTGCCATGATCTGCCAAACTATGCTCGTCTCTTGGAACAACCTTTATATGTTTAATGTTTTATAAGGGATAAAGTGAAATATTTGTAAGAATCCATCTAAACCATAATCCTATATATCTTTATAAATGATTTAGCAACCTTTCGTCAGACAAATCCAGACTTATACAAAAGTCTGGGATGATGGTTAAATCGGATGATCTTACTGGCCATGCGAAATCGACAAAACGGGATATTACACGACCAGGAAACAGTGTTGCCGCAAGCCAAAAAAAAGAGTCGCTAGATCGACCTTAAAAATCCGCTAGATATGCTAAAATTTTGAAAAAAGTCACTAGAAAAAAATATCAGTACACATATCAAAAAAAAAAATATATATATATATGTATATATAACAAAAAATTTATTTTGAATAGTAAAGAAAAACTTATAAACATTAAGTTAACATAAAAAATCTTAAAAAAAAAACAAAAACAAATTCAGTCTAGAAAATATTACTACTTTTCATTTTTTAAATGAAAAGTAAAGAAGTTTTAATAATAACTTCAAACACCTATTATAAAAATAATCAATCACAAATAATTATAGCCATTATAGCATCTTCATCAATTTCATTGACTTCAATATCTAAAGCATTATTGAAATTTTTGAATTTTTTGAAAACAAGTATAAATATACTTACAAAAAAAAGTTAAGTTTATTACCGAAATCTCCACTTTGGCCGATTCGACAAAACCAAACAAAAACAATTACAGTTAAAATTGTACACAAAATAAATCATATAAACGAAATGACCAGGTAGTCTAGTTTCTAAAACATATACCCGCTCACTCGCAATCACACTCCTTTTGGTCTTATTTTGTGTGGTGAAGTTTCAAATTCAGTTCAGTGGTCGTGGTAAAAAGAGAGTCAATCGAACATAAGTGCCAAACTCGAATGGATGTAACATCATCACATGTCCTTGCAAAAAGTCACTAGAAAAGTCGCTAGAATTATCTAGTGACAAAAAATAATTTTTTGTCGCTAAACTTTTGAAAATTCCGCTGAATATAGTGACAAAGTCGCTAAAACGGCAGCACTGCCAGGAAACGCTTCCTTCACAATATCAATTGTGGCTCGTGCTGTTTGTGCGGTTGCACTTTTTTTTTAAACCACATGTTCACCAAGCCCCGCTCATCCAATTCAGGCAGTAAAAAGTCATTTATCATGGCCCTATAGCGTATTGCCGTGATGGCGTCCTCAAAAAATACGTCCCAATCTCCCAATCACACTTCTGGTGATGTCCAATTGCGTGGCCCTTCGATATTTCTTCGTTCTCAGCGGCCACATCCGCGATATTCTCGGCCAAACTACCAGTCCCTGCATGATCTCCTGTGATTCCAGTCTGGAATGTTTCCCCAGTTAGTGCGACACGATTAGGAAATCGACGTCGAAATGCACGCTGCGCTAACACCACCGACCGATTTATTAGTCAAGCAAATCGACACAATTATTTCACACTCTTGCGGATTATAGCGCTCCATTGATTTTCGGTTTGTATAGCGCAGCCGGCAGCTGTCTGGTTCACAAATGTCAAATATGATTGACGTCAAATACGACGCCATTTGCAAAACTTATAACATTTTTCGATAGGGTGATTAATTTTGCGCCACCTTGTATGCTTTTGAAGTCTTAAGCAAATACTTGTAAGACTTTCTTAAGGTATTTGGATAATGTTTTTTTTTTAATAAGTACGAGTATAACACAAAAAGCCGCCAATCATTGAGAATTCTAAATAACTTCAATGAGCTTTGAAACTTCAAAGCAATAGCTAACAGACCCCGAACTTGAATATGTGTGTCATCATCATTATATTATATTTTAAGATCATGTCCAAGTATCAATCTTATTTATTAAATAGGTATCATCACTTACGCTCAATTATTATATCTACTCAATCCTTAATCAAATTAAATCATGATCCATGAAGTTTTGTGAGAATTCCATATTATTACGTTGCCGACCTGAATAAATAAATTATATACTAGCCCTCGTAACTATTGAAATGGTACAGCGACTAACCACGATGCTTATTGAAAACGAATTCTATTATCGCAGTGCGGCGGAACATAAGTTCAATAAAAAAAAATCTAAAAATTAAAAAAAAAAAAAAAAAAACTTGCGGTTCCGCGAAATTCAAATAATAACATCTGGAATAAATAATATTATGAGATTGTAAACCTTTCAATTTCAAACAAGTTATTGAATAGAAAAATGTATGTGTATACAATTTAAACGACATCATATTACAATTGTAGTGTGTACCAAAATTTAATGAACCATGACACTACACGAAGCAACAAAACAATACAAAAAAAGCGAAAAATAAGAAACCTGCAGAATTACTCTGAAGTTTCTTCAGACAAACAGTACCTTGACGAAGTTTCTATGGAACTGCATTCAACATGCCATCAAACTGGCACAAGACAAAAAGCGTTGCATAAAAAAAAAATAATGCACATAAGCACTGTGGTTATTTTTATGCAAGTGCAGCACTTTTGTGATGATAAACTAGCGAAAGTGACAGGAAATAAATTTAGCTTGAATACACAAAAACATAAAAAAATATACAATTTATTAACTATGACTGAACACACTAATTGACAAGTCTTGGAAGCCTTAATTTGGTTTAAGTATAATATTTTGGTTTGTTGACATACTTTTGAGATAGTTTAGAAAATATATATACATAAACCGTGTATTATAAGTCAAGATCAGAGGGATATTTAAGAGGGCGACACAGCTAAAAAAAAATTATTTTATTTAGCTAGAAATAAGCGCAAAATTTAAGTCGAATTAGTGCTATTTTATTTGTATAGTATCTTGCTAACTTCATATGACTATTTGACGTTTACAAACGACAAAAAAGGTCTGTTTACTTTGTTTTCTTGTACGAAATGTCATTATGTTTGTCAGTGTGTTCAGAAGTTAGATAATGTTTAAAATAAAGAATGAGTAAGCAATCTAAGTGAGCAAATTGTAAAGTAGTTTCATATTATAACCTTAACAATAGGCTGTTTCAAATATTGCGCCAATAACTTTTTTTAACTGTCATTGCTTAGGTATAAGTTTGAATGTTGAAAAATTAATTTGAACGATTTGTGAATGATGCTCATGAGTGAGTCTATTCATGATGGTAAACTGTCAGACCAAAGCAACCTCAAACAACTGAGAGCTGTCAATTCGACTGTTATATAAAACATTTTAAATTTCTCCGCTTCTGTCTAAAACTCACGTTAGTACGTTTTAAATCTATTTTGTTAGTAAACTACTTAAAAAAAAAAAATCAATGACACTTCGTGCAAAAAAAACTAATAGAATACATCACACTTGTAACAGCCAAAGTAGTAAATTATCTCGAAACGACCGAGAACTGTCAAATCGCCTGTCATAGTAAACAGTGTTCCTAATTTTAAAATTCTCCGAGACTAAATCAAATACTCAT
The DNA here is from genome assembly GCA_963931855.1 of Philhelius festivus. Taxonomy (NCBI): domain Eukaryota; kingdom Metazoa; phylum Arthropoda; class Insecta; order Diptera; family Syrphidae; genus Philhelius; species Philhelius festivus. The sequence goes on from OZ007554.1 coordinate 239,721,784, forward strand.
TAGTACGTTCTTAGTTAGAACGTTTGTTAAAAAATAGCCTTTGAACACTTTAACAAAAATGACATTTCGTGGAAAAAATATCAAGCAAAGAATATAGCTTTACAAACTTAAGACTTTAATTCAGAATTCGTCATTGTGGCGCCACTATTACTTAATCTTAATTAACCATACCCTGTCGACACATCCCTTACAAGTGTGATGTCATTTCACATCTTGTTTTTGTTTTTGAATTGTTGAATTTGCCAATTAGATCAAAATTTGAAAAAAGTGGGAAAAATGTGTAAGCAACTTTAATTAATTTAAGTAAAAGCATATATCACAACCATAGAACTAAACATTGAACGCAAGAAGAGAACAAAACCATTCTAATTGTTTACGCTTCGCGAAAAAAACAGTTTTTGTTTTCTCGAAAAAGACAACCGACCTTTGCGAATATTTCCCACTCATTTCAATGTGCAGACATTCAAAACCAGGGTGCATCGGTATCTCCTTTCTAATCTTATCTTACTTTCCTAATTGCTCGCACTGTGTTTAACATTGTAAGGGTGTTCTTAGTAGTGGTGGGCGCATTCGAATGAAATAATCGATTATAATCGATTCAGGCAACATCTCGAGATATCTCGATTCTTCACACAAATCATTCGAATACTCAAATCATTCGAATGATTTTTTCTTATCTACTTTCTCTAAGCAAAATGAGGACTCGAGTGCCTATTCGAGACCGAGAAGCGAATATTGAACAAAAAGACAAAAAAGAAAACACACAAAATCGAGAACTCGAGAAGTTGTTTATTTGTACTATATCGCGTGTGTATGTATTCAATGACTGAGTTTATATTTATATTCATTTTTGCATTCGATGCATCGTTGAGGGTTGAATATGGAATTGTAAAGGAAAGACGAGAAGCGGGAACCATTATGTTATGATTTTCTTGTTTTGTTTTCGCTTTTATTTCCTTGAAATGGAGTGTTTGTTTCCTATTTTTTTTTTTACGAAAATCATTCGAATGATCATTCGATTCTCTAAATCATTCGAATACTAATATCTCGATTCTTTAAATCATTCGATTATGCCCAACACTAGTTCTTAGCTCCTTGAGTGCGCGTATATGTGTGGTGGAAATGTGAACATAGTGTTTTATTGTCAAATTTAGCTGAGCTGCGTAGTCACTTACCAAAAATTGTCCTTTATCATACTAAAACGTATTGCAAATCGTAATTATTTCGAGCCAATGCCAATGGGTGGTATGCAGAAAACTTTGTCTCAGTCTCAAATCTCAAAAAAGAGATCGATCTCATTTAAGAGATCTATCTCATTTTAGAGATTTCCGTATAGAGGAAAAAAACCAAATCTCATTCTAATGAGATAAAGCTACCAAAATGTTGACCCTGGAAGTTAGTTATCTCGGGAAGTACAATATTTATTTATTTATTTATTTATTTATTCATCAAGCAGATTAATATAATATTATTAACAAATAAAATATAATCTTACAGACTACAGAAATAAGGTTTATAACTTTAGAAATAAAGTGATACATAAATAAATATATCTAATTAAGACTAAAACTTAAACCACCAGTGTCGGAGTTAAGTAATAAATATAATAAATATTTTTTAAAAGATTCTCGACTTTGGTAGGAAAAGAAGTCAACATGATTACAAATGATATTAGATTCTCTAATGCATCGAGTTAGAGGCTCATTGAAACCATAGTTTACACGATGATAAGATTCATGAAAAAGAATGCAAGATCGCGTTTGCCTATACGGAGCATATATATCAACTAAGGACAAAAGTAAGGGGCAGTTTATATGAGAAGTAATAATATCACGTATGAAAACCACTGAAAAATACCGACGGCGAATATCAAGTGGTGTTAGTCCAAGCAGTTTACATCTGGTTTCATAAGGAGGTATTGGAATGTTCCAATTTAGTCGGTGAACTACAATTCGCGAAAATTTTTTCTGAATTCTTTCAATCCTTAAACAGTGAGTTTTATAAAAAGGATTCCAAATTACTGAGCAGTATTCTAGGGAAGATCTCACATAAGCATAAAATAATGACCGAAGGGTAAATGGATCTTTAAACTATTTTGAGTTACGAACCACAAACCCCAGCATAATATTTGCCTTTGCAACCACAAAATCAATGTTGGAGTTGAAGTTTAGTTTGGAGTCGAATATTACACCAAGGTCTTTCTTTTCTCTAAGCTTAGTAAGTTTTGTTTTATTTATTTCGTATTCAAAACTAATTGGACTAAGACTACGAGAGAAAGATAAAGATTGGCATTTGGAGACATTTAAAAAAAGCTGGTTGGCAATGCACCATTCAGATAAGCGCTCAAGGTCACTTTGAAGTAATAGACAATCGTCCAACGAGTAGATACAACGGAAAATTTTAATATCATCCGCAAACATAAGGCAGAGAGCATTTTTGATAAACGTTGGAATGTCATTGATTAATAGCAGGAATAGAAGGGGCCCCAAGTGACTACCTTGAGGAACACCAGAGGTTACATGAATTATTTGAATGGAAGCCGATAGATTCCATCTTTTTTAATAATATAAAATGGTTTACCCTATCGAAAGCCTTCGAAAAGTCCGTAAAGACTACATCAGTTTGAAAACCATTTTCGAGATTTCTAATGATTTGGTTACAAAAAATAGCAAGGTTTGTCGTAGTGGATCTTCCGGCTATAAATCCATGCTGAGATGGCGCAATTGTTTCTTTAAGAATAAACGTTAGTTTTTCATAAACAATTTTCTCGAAAATCTTGGGAATCGTAGACAATTTACTTATAGGACGGTAATTAGAAACATCCTGTTTGGAGCCAGATTTATGGATAGGAATAATAAAGGAAATTTTCCAATCGTCAAGAAAAAGGCCCTTTTCAAGAGAAACATTGAACAATAAAGTTAATGGCCCTGAAAGAGCAACAGCACAGTTTTTCAATACAATTGGAGGAATGCCATCAGGTCCCGGTTGACTATCATCATTGAGATCCCTGAGGGCTGACTCAACATCTTTGCAGCTTAAGTTTAAGCTGCCTATATTGATGGAATTGTCAATTATAACTGATGAATAATTTTGAGGAACACATTGAGGGGAGTAAACCGATTGAAAAAAGTTAGCAAAGAGGTTGCATATTGTATTTAAGTTAGTAGATGTAGTTCCTAAATACTGCATGCAATTTGGTATCCCATCTAATAATTTAATAATATCACTACAATTTTTTATATGGATTTTATATAGTTCAAGAGGACTACCTGGTGGTATATAACTTAAGAATATAGTTAAGTCATAACTATTGTTGATTATAACTCTCACAGCGATTTGGTCAATGTCGAAGCTCGATGGTAAAGTTGCAGATGACGAAGGAAGATTAATTTCGTAGCAGGAGAATGATGATCTAACGGCAATCATTACACCGCCACCTCTTGTTTGATTGGTTTTTTCTAGACATCTGTCTTTGCGAAAGACCGAATAGTTATTATTATCAAAAATTTCAGAATTATGATATTTATTAGTAAGCCAAGTTTCAGTAAATGTTAGGATTTCGTATTGGCATGATATTGTATTGAGGCGAAGGTTATTAATTTTTGTTCGTAGACCACCAATGTTTTGGTAATATATAAAAAAGTTATTAATTTCAGAAGATAACGCAGAATGGGAAACAGGAGGTACTAGAGAAACCGGATTTACGTTTTTTCGGTATTCACCGGTGACGCTTCGTTTTTTTTCCGCGAAATGAATTTTTTAATTTGAACAGATCTAGGCCAAAGCTGTTGATCCATGGCAATAGAAAGCATGTTAGATGGAACACTTATTTTAAAATTTACATATTTCAAATTAGATAGGTCAGAGTCGGTCTTCACTAACTTAAAACATTTTATATCCTTGATGGGAATTTCAGTTTTAGAAGCAATATGATCTATTAGAAGATTTGGTTCTGTATCAACCCTGAATTTAGACAGGTGAAACCAATTATAACGAGTTACCGCAGCATCGTTCAGGGGTGAAAAAGCATCAGTACCATAATGTAGTTTAGATTTTTTAATGTTACTGTTTTTAACCGTTGGTTTAGGAATAATTGCGTTATTTTGAGGGTTATTACTTAAGACATCATGAAGATTCACATCATCATGGCATGAGAGCTCAGAAACAGATAGAGATATTGATTTAGGGGCAGACAATTCACTATCACCAGCACTCTTTTTAAACGTAGTAGCCGCAACTACATTGGCAACACTATTATTAAAAACAGCATACATCTCAGCAGCGTCACGATCACCGTCAACGAGAGCAGCATCACCAACATCACCCACAGCAGCAGCATCAGCATCATCCGAAACAACAACAACAACCTCTTTTTCAGTAGCATCACCATCAGCAACAACAACAACCTTTTTCATAGCAGGAAAATCATCATCGACATCAACAACACCATTTCCAATTGTGTGACTAGAATCAGTTTTTCTGGCGCTAGGTATCAAGCTAACCTCCATATCAATTTCAGTTCTGTCAAGACCAGCAGACATAGAGGATGAGGTAGTAGGCTGCACACCAGCAGCGGTCGTTACAAACCCTTTGGAGGTCAAAGCTTTTGCACTGAGAGCAGCTTTAGCAAAATCATCACTCTGTGAGGAAGAGTGTGGCTTACCCGTTACCTTCGTGCCTTGCTTAGACGTTGGTGTCGGTTTTTTATTTTTTATAAGAGTTTTGTTATTACCACTTTTAAGCGCAGGAGATGAAGCGGAGGAAGTTTTATGCATAGGCGAGTAAAGAGATCGGGTATAAGAAGGAATGTTTTTTCCTGTAAACAGCTGTAATTGTTTATTGTTATTGTTAGGTTCAACAACCGTCGGTTTGGACTGAGAGCGTGTTAAGCGTGGGGGTTTCACGAAATTATCGAACTCGGATTTATTCTCAACAAAAAATCGATAAAGTTCCTTAATTTTAGGTATGCAACCTAAGAAAGAAATGTTTGTGCAGGTACCACACTTCCAAAAAATATTTTTATTTGATTCAAGCGTAGCCCGTAAGGTTTCACTAATTTTAGTACATTTAAAATGAAAACCGGAAAGACAGACACCGCAAAGAATCAAATCACTTTTAGAAGTTAAAAAGTTACATTCGGAACATTGGATTTCCATAATGAAAGATTGAAAACAATAGAGAGAGAAAGTATAGAACTGTCTGTGAAGAGAGCAAGAACTGAACTGAATACCTACATACTTTTGATCCCTTTGAACACACAAGGAACTATAAAACTCTTTATAAGTTTTCCCCATCCCATGTTGAAGCATCAACAAATTATTTTTTTTTTCAAACTGATGAGGAGTTTCGGGCAATTTGATTAAGTAGTAAAACAGGAATTATGGTTTTTTTACGATTCTTTGGAGATATTGTTTTCCGAAGTGAAATCGCCAAAGATTTCAGCATCAACCAGAGCTCCGTGTCAAAAGTTATCGTGGAAGTTGCAGACAAAAAGGTAAATAAATAAAATGTACGACTGGATCGCACGAATTTGCTCTTATGTAAAAGTAGTTTGGAATTTAAGATACATTTTATAATATTATAAAACATGGATTTAATGAGATATTAAAGTTCAAACTTATGCAAGCAACCTTTAAAAAATCGTTTTATTATTAAATACATTTCTTATATAAGAAATTTCTTTAAAATTTTTCAAGAAAAAAATGTGGGATGCGAATTTTAAATATTTAATAATATTGATTTTAGGAAAGGTTTTGAAGATATTGATTTTTCAAAAAAAAAAAATTGTTTTTCAAAAAAAAAAAAACCCAACAAATATTTTTTCGAGTATTTTTGTATACAATTATTTTAAACTTACATAAGGGGACTCCTGCTGAAAATTTTTGGTTAAAATCCTTTGAGCCGTTAATCAGAAAGTCGAAAATCAAAAAAACGGTTCCATGACAGGTACCGTTAATAACATTTTGCCCCGAAATTTTTTTTGACCAAAATGTAGTCCATGTCCATACTATCATACCTATCAAAATCGTTAGAGTCGTTTTCGAGATAAATAAGATTTTGCATTACGGGTGTATGGGGGGTATCGTTATAGTTTTGGAGCTAAAAAAAAAAGTGTGAGTGCCAGGACTCACGGTTAAGATGTGTAAACAAAAACATCAACGTTTGTCCGAGTGCCGAATTTTTGTTATCGAACGTACCCAATAAACATACAATGCAATCGTACTAGTTTGTGACTTTAGATATATACCGATATAATCGATAAAGTACTTCGCTTTTGTATGGGCATTTACACACCAATACGCCGATGTAGAAGTACATGCCAAAATCAGCTGTGAAATGGTAGAGCTGTAAAATTATAAATGAAAAGTGAAAATGACCGAAAAATATTTGAATTTTAATGCTCCAGAACCACTTTTTTGTGTTGATCAGAGCTTTATTGAATTGTTGCTTAAGGAGATTGAATTTTATTCTTGCTTTTTCAGGCGATTTGTAAATTTTAACAACTAAAACCGAATAACATCATACAAAATTGTTTCGACGAACTAGTTCGGTCCTTCCTTTTTACACGCCATTTCGGCATACTACTTCGATTCCCAGAGTTCGCACTGCTATGTCGACACATATTCATTTCACACGACCCAAAAACCTTATCGACAATATGCTTCGATGAAGTAGTTCGTGGTGTGTGCTAGGGGTAATATTCAAATGAAAGCCACTATTTATCCACAATTTATCCCTTCCACTTATACTTAAATCCAAAAATATCTCTACATAGCTGTACATAACGCTTTCCACCTAAACACATGTATTTTTGGACCATGTACTGTAAAAACGTTTTGAAATAATCAACTATTTTGTTGTATTTACTTATTTCTAATAAAATTATTGTTTCGGAACGAGTCCAAACACATTTTTCTTGTTCATTTTCCATTATTACTTGTGTTTAGGATACTTTAAATGTAATAATCAAAAAATTATAAAGTGAATTTAAGATTAATGGGATCAAAACCACTAGTTAACAACTAAAACCGAATAACAACATAAAAAATTGTGTCGACGAACTATTTCGATCCTTTTAAGGCCAGGCGCGCACATTCAATTTTTGGTTTCACAACTGTTTAGTTGCTAAAATGAAACATATGGGCTTATATGGGACACCGCGCACTTAGAGCAACTCGATTCGAGCAACTAAAAAGTTTGTATTTTGAAACAAACTAAACGATTGTTTAAAATTAATTCGCTGCAGTTGAGCTGTTTTCTATAAGCGCAAGAGAGAAAAGAGTGTGAGCGTGAGTAAAGAGTTACCAGTGCACGGTACTCTATCAACTGGTGATTAAACTATTTGATTTCGATCACAGTTGCCAGTGCGCGACTAGCCTAACAGACTTTTATAAAAGTTCGAACCTCTGAATACCAATCATAAAAGATCTTTTAAGGTGGAAATCTTTTATGATTCCTAACAGAAAATCTGTAGCAGAATAACAAATGTGGCAGAATAGGCCTAATTGGTCGAGAGGTGAAGAAATGTTGAGGGATTGAATTAAGTTCTAGCCAGCAATGGAAAGTAATAAAATCGAGATTTCAGTACTCAAAGTCTCCAATGTAAACACGATGTCGTAAGTACGCAATATTTACAATGTAAACATGGTGTTAAATGCAATCGTCGGTAAGGTAGCTTGCTACACGGAACGTGTAACCGTAACGTGTAACCGTAACGTGTAACCGGAACGTGTAACCGGGACGTATAAGTTTTACACACGTTTTCAATTCACTCCACCGCCGGGAAAGATGTTTACACATCAAAAATTTCAATTTCTCCTCTAGAGAATCACCGAAGACCCTTAAGTACCGAGTTTGAAGAAAATACGTCCAGTAGCTTAAGCTGTAGTTCGAGGTACAGACATACGGACATACAGACATACAGACAGGCAGACGGAATTGTCGGACCCACTTTTTTCTTCTTCGCTATCATCGTAATGTCAACTTTCATCAAAATCTCGAGTTCGGTTTTTTTTCCAAATGCAGAACTTGATCGCAAGTAAAAAATGAATACAAGCAAGTCACAAATACAATAAAAAGCAATTAACGATTCGGGAAATTAATTCTAAGCGATAATTACTTCAACTATCAATTTCGCAATTTAAACATTATGATTTCATTATTTTATTTTATGTCTTGGATTTCTTGTTTTGCTTCAGCAGCTTAACCTTTGTGTGTGAATTTTCTCATCACCGATACAAGATACTCAAAATTTATGCTAACAAAAGATTCATTCAAAAGAACAATTCCCTCTTTTGATGGAAAATCTTTGACATAATTCGGTTAAAAATCTAGAGAAGAAAGCAAACTTCTTCTCTACCCCGATCATGTCAGATCTCAGATGGATACCTTCTTCTTTTTGAACTTAATTAGCCTAAAATCTATTGTTAGATAGAAGTTGAACAACAGAAAATTCACACCACAACGAAAGTCTTTTATTTAGTATTTTTGATTCAAAAACGCCTTCCCGCCGGTCTTTGTTTGGCTTTGGCTGTAATAAAAACTGTTTAATTTAGTCAAATTATTGAGAAATAGAAGTCGCTACTGTTTAAACAGTACTCTCTCCATTCAGTGGATTTTCACAAATAATTTTGTGATGATTATGACGGACGGAAAGTGAAATTGCTAAGAACAAAAACAATGAACACTTTGAATTTTATTTTAACCGAATATTAATTCAACTATGAGATCGTTAAAGTTGTGGTTTAGTTTTGATCATCATTAATCATCGTTTGATCGCAGAATTAGATACCTAACCCACCTATAACTATGAATTGTATTGCGCGTATTTTTATGTTGGTTGTATGTTTTGAAACATTATCAGTCACTGAAATTTAATTAATCTTTGGTTTGCATAATATTGTTTTTTAGAAGTGTGAAGGCAATCTATCAGTTTTTATTTTTATGAACAGTGTGCAATTAAATTTTATTTGTGGTTTTGAGAAAAGGTTAAAGTGCCTTCGTCAAATGGTTTGGCAAGATATTTTGTAACATGTAATTTGGAGTTGTTTTTTATACGTTGGGTAAAAATAAATAAATGTCGAAGTGATATACAAAAAAGGAGCTAACTAGTAAGGAAATAACTTTAACTCTCAGAAAAATTAAATTATTCCACAAGCTTCTCAATAAATTTTTAAATATGAGATACAAATTTGATCAGCAAAAAGGCTGACGCAGTGAGAAAAATAAATATTTTAAAATCAATTAGTGAATTTGAAAATTGGCTTTTGAAAATTTAGAATGCTCTCAACTTGGACGGAATTTATATAAATTTAAAAAGAACTGCGGCCAAATTACCGCATTAGTTTTCGAGTAATACGTGACTGAATTATGTGAGTTTGGCATTACCGCTTACGTCATCAATCGACTACCCTAATTTGACATTTCCATTCGATCACTGATGAGACTTACTCACTCGGTCACTGAAGTGGTAATTTGATCCCTGTTTGTTTGAGTTTTTTTCTAAGCTTCGGCCGTGTTACATTGATGCCCAATTAGCAATATGTGGTTCGATAGAAATCTAACAAACTCAACCAAATTACCACAACGACCGAAAATCAATTCCTTATTGACAGTGTCAGATGCCATTTTAAGCAATCACTTTTTCATCATACCTTTTAGACTAGAGATACAAATGAATTAAAAATGCTATTTATTTTGACTTAAGCTTAACCTTTTTACCGTGCGTACCTACAGTTTTCATTATTTCAAAATTTTCATACAAGATGCAAGATGTACTTACAACTGTACTAGCAATTTTTTTCGTACGAATTAGGCACAATTTAACCAACTGAAGATAAGCCCATATTTAACAACACAGAAGCGTACAAATTGTGACATTTAAGTCGTAACTTATCATAAATGATGACCAATTAAAAAAAAAGAAGATTATATTCAATTGAAACCAAAAAAAAAAATAATGAAACGTTTTTGCAACTATACATACAATGGATGGCGCGCTGAAGGCGGTAATGGTGATGTACGTCAAGCAGTCAAGCTCGGTATTGCTAGAAATGTTTTCTGAATTTTAATCGCAGGTTTAATCAAATCGAATCCATCTTGATTTTCTATTTCCAAATAAATTTATTAATGTTGCCATTAAAAATAAAATAACAAAAAAAAAACAAACGTAACGATCACTGAGCTTGTGTCATTGAGCCAAACAAAATTAAAAGTTTGATTGGCAAATTAGAATCATACAAACGTATGCATGTATGAGTGTAGAAACAAAAAATATTTTATTTGAATCTTTTGTGTTTTTTTTTTTCAAAAATTTTAAAGCGGAAGCTCATTTAATGCAAAAAATAGTAAGAAATAGTGACAGTATAATTTTTTTCACTCGTTTCAAGTTTTGGTTTTTTAACTAAAACTTGTTTGCAATAGTAAATCAAACAATAAATATATATTTATATTTATTTCCTTTAAATATTAAATGAATACATTTATTAGATATACGTCTTAAATTTCTTAGAATTTATTTTCGAGAGTTTGTGTGACTTGCAATCATATCGAAATTTGAATTAATTATTGAATACATTTTTTATTAGTTTCTTTTTTGCCAAGGACTCTTCTTTGTTTAATAGTTTATGTTTTAAATATAAAAATACATATGATGCAACTATGTTTTTACTGACATGACAAGTTTTTAAATTCCCAAATATTATAATTAAAAATATGCATTTCAAATTGTTGGAAGAAGGTCATTGCCAGCATTTTGGATTTAAGTGTAATGAAAATATTTTAACTTTTTTTATGTTTCAGGAAACATTATTTTAGCTAAGACTTAGTTCAGAATTCCTATACAATAGACTGGCAATTTTTATGTGCTTGGTGGCAAACAACAAAATCAAACTACTATTTATATACTATAGTTCCCGAGATACCATACTCAGAGAGTACAAAAATGATCACATTTTAATCATGGGACAGTTTAATCCAGACAGAAACATTGTCCATCATGTACTTGAGAACGTCAACCAGGTGTATCCGCACTCGTACAGTTCTAAGAGCCCTTGGAGTTTTTGATATAGTTTTTGATACAAACAAATCCCTTGATCCTGATGGTATGATGTTTTTCTATCGGTCCGACTGTTCTGAAATCGTCCCTAGGCGATGAAAAACAGCGTTTGTCTAGCCTGTTCCTAAAAAAAGGCGACCATTCCACCCTCCTCTTAACGACCAAGCTAATCAAGCTTCAGTTCAAGAAATATCTCTAAGACCAAAAGTTTCTGAATGACTGGCAATACAGCTTTTGCAGCAATCGTTTCCCTGGTGGTCTGATGATCTCACTGAAGAGTGGAACAAATCTTTACAGTGTTTTCTTGATATTTCTAAGGCATTTGATGGAGTTAGGCATCAAGCTCCCTTATCGAAAATCCGTCCGTTGGGTATTAATAAAACCTTTATTATTTATATTAGAAATTACCTTCTGGATCGTTCAATACATGTTATATTGGACGGTTTCTGATCTTCACAAAATAAATGCTGGTGATCCCCTCCAAAGCTTGGTTTTGCCTCCGACTCTTTTCCTTTTTATAAATGATCTCTTCTCTGAAAGTAATATTCCTATTCATTGTTTGACTCCACTATCCGGTTTTCATACTCGTTCTCAAAATAATGTGTAGCTCCTTCGGAAGAAAAATGGCAATGGTATCAATTGATAAGCTCATTTAACTCCGATTTTCCAGCATGGGATGTACAAAATCGTGTGGAGCTTAATGCTTCGGAGACTCAATGCAGTGAAGTGTTGTTGGAGCAAAATGTAGCATTCATGTCTTTGAACTACACTTGCATCGAAGAAACGGAAAAGCTCTCAGTACTCGGTTTGTGTGTCAACAAAGATCTTTGTTGGAATGACCACATTCTTGAGACCGCCAAAAACGTAGCTAAATGCTTAGGATTTCTCAATCAGTGTAAGAAATTTTTCTCCTCCTTTGATCTGGCTACAAAATAGGTATAAGGTATTTATACATCTAAATCGTCAAACGCAGAGATTCGTGTTTTAGTCGCACAACACGATTATGGAATGATCTACCTTGCACAGTTTTCTTGTGCCATTTCTTTTCTCTCCCCCCCTCCATAATTATCCTTTAAAATATTTCTGTTGTATCACAAATCACTCATAACTCCTTAGCTGTTCTCTTTCAATATATTATTTACAATTTGGTTAATTATTTTGATGCATCACTTGTTACTGTACAAGTACGAGTATGTACATGCGAAAGAAGCGTCACAAATCGAAATTATAATTACCTTAACAAATCAACAAAAAAAAGTTCACCTCTTTGTGAGCTTGAGAGGAGAAAAATGCTGTTATGCAATAAAATAACTGACAAAATTGACCGTTGTGGTTGAATAACTGTAACTTTGGGTACTATTTACGGATCCTCTAGGATAAGGTCTTTTAAATAAAGATAAATATTTGGAGATGAGCAAGAATATTAGTACTTATTTTTACTTGAGATGTATAGGTACTATATGGGAAGTTATGCATTCGTAAAAGAAATCGAATTCGAGATTTTGATCAGACTTGACATAACGATGATAGGGAAGACGAAAAAAGTGGGTTCCGAAAATGGCTATTAATGAAACCCCCTTTAGAAACTTTTTTTTGTTTTAGATTTTATCGAAAACAGTAGAACTGAGTTTGATGATTTTAATTTATGCTAAAGGTCCCCCAAAAAAATTGGATAGTATTGTCGATCCAAATTTTCAAATATTTTTTTTTTATTTTTAATTTTGTTTTTCAAAACTCAATATTTTTATAGATTCAAAATATTGAGTTTTGATCGATTTTTTTTTAACTTAACAATTAAAAGCTTTTAAGAAAAATTATTTTATCTGAAAATAACAAATGTTAAAAAATTGTTTTCAAAATCGTATTTCTGCCAAAACCGCAACTAGAATCTTGATAACATTTTTTTCTTTCGATCGAATTTTTAAATTTTACGATCTATAAAAAAATTTATAAATTTTTTGAATTTTGAATTGTCTGCAACTAGCTACTGAATCTTGCCCTATTTTGTTATTCATCGGGGGAATTTTATTTAAATTTTCACCCTTCACTATTTAGCTTTTTATTCGAAGTGCTTCAAGTCGGTAATATTAATATATTTAAACGTCCAAAGATTTCCTCATAAACTGCTGCTAATGTCAAATATTTTTTAAGATAATGCAGTTCACCCGATGGATAATAGAATACAAATGTAGTGTAAAATGGAAATAAAAGATCAACACGAATCGCATTATACCAAACCAATTTGACATTTACGCAAACATCCTGTTCTTGAGAGAATATTTGAAAAATATTTAATAAATTATTTATTTTAACTATTTAAAAAAAATATTAAAAATACTTTTAATTTACAATTTACAAACAAATATTCAACCGACCTTACCGACGTAAATCAGACTCTCTTCGAATAAAAAGGTGAATAGTGATGAATAAAAATTTAAAGAAAAATTCCTTCCAATGTAAAGTAGTTAGTTCACTATATTTGAAAAAAAAGCAGGTATCAAGAATAGTGTTTGAGGCAATATTTTGTGAAACTCTATCTTTCTATGTTAATTCATTTATTGTTCCAAATTAACATGGATTCACAAAATCCACTCTACATTTCCTTTTCTTATGGAATTTGCTGAAAATTGTTTTGATTCATTCAAGAGCAGAAATTAAATGGATTGTGTCTTCATTGATTTTAGTAAGGCATTAGATAAACTTTCGCATCGAATTTTGCTTTAAAATTGCTAAGACTTAACGAACATTGTTGTAGGACTGCAATCTGATTTATGTAATATATCATACTCGCCATACCAATGGCCATACCTCCAAAACTTTTGAAGCTAACTCTGGAATACCACATGGTACCCATTTAACTACTTTACTTTTTTAACTCATAAATGACTTATCAACTGTGTTGCAAGGCTAAAAGTGTCACATTTATGCAGACGATGTAACAATTTTCAAAACTATTTCAAATTCTCGCGATTTTAAAGAATTGTAATATGGCCTTAATTGTTTTTTTGAATGAAAATTAATAACTGCGTTTATTTCTTAACGTCGATAAATGTTAGACTATCAGTTTTGCGAGAAATATTTTCGTTCTTTTAGTTATTTGTTTAATTGTCTATCATTATCAAGTGTAAGCGATATTTCTCCATAACTCCACTAACTAATAGAGCCAATTCAATTCTTGGTTGGTTAAAGCGAAAGTCAAGACAATTTGCTGATCCTTTTGTTATAAAACAGCTTTTCACAAAATTTCTTCGTCCAATTCTGGCCACGCTTGTCTAGTTTGGGCACGAAATTACATCTGTCATGAGACCAGACTAGAAGAGGTGCAAAAAAGATTCAAAAGGTTTGCTATTAGGTTAGAGTGGAAAAATCCCTATGATCTCCCTGCTTATAACAACAGACTTAAACTTATTTATATATCAAGTCTTGAGAGCATACGTTCTTATTTAAATTTTGTCTTCATTGTTTAATTATTAAATATAAAAAAAAACAGACGGCATGCACATTTTTTCCCATATCAATTCGAATATACCTCAAATAAACTTGAGCAAATTCGACAGAATGTATAAACTTTTCAAAATATCAAACTAATTATTAACTATTTACTCCTCTAAATCAAATGCATAAATTATCAAAGGGCACGGTAGTGCCCAGCCAAGTTGTGGCACTACACCCTTTTTACAGGAACAAACTCAGGCGACTTTCGACTCCTCCCTATCTTCAGTACCAACGAAGTAAGAAACTTGAAGTTCCAAATATTTGCTAACCCAGTCAGGCATAGGCGCTTAACCAAATTTCAGTTTTCTATTATAAGCGGTTCCTGAGATATAAGGCCTCAAAAATCTCAAAAACCGTAACTGACTGACTCACTGACTGACAGACTCACTGACTGACTGACTGACTGACTGATCATCAAAATTATGGAGCACTTCCCGACATCGTAGAATCTTGTAATTTTGCACAACGGTAGGTCTTGTCATGCAAGTAGAGGAACAAATTTGAGGTTTTCCATTCAGGGGGCGTGGTATCCGCCCACTTTCTCCGAATTGGTGTTGGTTGAATGGAGCACTTCCGACCGCTATAAAACGATGAAATTTGGTAGAACGGTAGGGCTCAAAATACGTATAAAGGACCAAAAATAAAAATTGAGATTTTCCATTAAGGGGCCGCCCACTTTCTACGAATTGGTGATGGTTGAATGGAGCACTTCCGACTGCTGTAAAACGATGAAATTTGGTAAAGTGGTAGGACTTAAATTGCATACAAAGAAAAAAATATAAAATTTGATATTTTCCATTCAGGAGCGTGGTATCCGCCCACTTCCTCAGAACTGATGTAAATTATACATGGCGCACTTCCGATTGCAGTAGAACAATGAAATTTGGTAGAACGGTAGTGCTCAAACTGCATATAAGGGACCAAGAATAAAAACCGAGGTTTTCCATTCAGGGGGCGTGGTATTCGCTCACTTTCTCCAAATTGGTGTTGGTTGAATGGAGCACTTCTAAGTGCTGTAAAACGATGAAATTTGGTAAAGTGGTAGGAATTAAATTGCATACAAAGAAAAAAATATAAAATTTGAAGTTTTCCATTCAGGGGCGTGGTATCCGCCCACTTACCCAGAACTGATGTAAATTATACATGGCGAACTTCCGATTGCAGTAGAACAATGAAATTTGGTAGAACGGTAGGGCTCAAATTACATATAAAGGACCGAAAATAAAAATTGGGGTTTTCCATTCGGGGGGCGTGGTATCCACCCACTTTCCGAGAAAATGTTTAATTTAGGTATGTTTAAGGTAGGTATGTTAGTGTTAGGTATCTTGCCAGGACAAGAAGAAATAATTGAAGCGCAAATAAAAACAACCAATAACAAAAAGAAAATATACCAAAAGAAATAAGAAGCTTTAAAATAAGTTGAGTACACCCTTCTATATTTCCGTATCTTTCGAGATTTTGACATGGCAAAATATTAAAATCTTTGCAAAAAGGAGTGAGATCAGACCAAAAACATAAATGTTAAAAAAAGAGCCAAGTTCTTCTATACAAAAACCTTTGTGTAACAAGTCAGCCGTGAAAAGTTCTGAGATCTAAAAGTACGCCAAGTTCTTACTTCATGAAGGTTTAATACCGAATATTCAAAGTAGAATAATATTCAAACAGCTACAATGTAATAGAGAAATTTTATTATTTAATGATAACTGACT
The DNA here is from genome assembly GCA_963931855.1 of Philhelius festivus. Lineage (NCBI taxonomy): Eukaryota > Metazoa > Arthropoda > Insecta > Diptera > Syrphidae > Philhelius > Philhelius festivus. The sequence goes on from OZ007554.1 coordinate 239,738,044, forward strand.
AAAATTTGATGGGCTTACTTGGCAAGTTTTTTTTTATGCCCAAATTTTCAACGATGAATATATTAATTTCTTCGATTGTAATGTAAATTTGACAAGTTAATTTAAATTTACTTTTTTTGTCAATTAAAACTAAATTATAAATGAATTTAAAAATAAATAAATGTTGATCTATTTTTTGTCTTCATAAACTTAATAATAAATTAATTTCATTTAATTCGTAACTCGTATTAATGAATTAGCATATCTTAACATCAACCGTATTAATTTGATTTGCGGAATTCCAATAACTTGGCCAATCTCCAAAAAAAAAAAAGATAGTTGTAGAGTCATATGCCAAAATGTGCTCTGACTTGATTTGTAACATTTTTTTGCGATTCAGGTATTACGCAAGTCAAAAATTTACGCCAAACTGTTCATTGAGCACAAAAAAAAAAGCTTTTAAAATAAATTTAACATAAATTGGACAGCTCCGTCCAACGACCGGCCGAGGTGACTTTTGAAAAGTGGTCAGTTCCTGGCACAATTTCAATTTCAGATTCGAATTCTCACACAATTATACATAAGTGTATATTTTCATTTTTATCTGCAAGCACAAAAACTACAAGACCAAAACTTGTTTCACAAACGTAAGACTGCCGCACAGGCGAGGGTCTATGCAGAAGATCATATTTTGCTGTGTGGCTTATATACGCTTATTAACTAATCGAAACGAAACGAAACAGGGGTCTTAGTTTAACTGAAAGCAAGAGTTATTATTTTTACAATCTAGCTGGCAAGTTGTTGGACGGGTCCTGCACGAGTTCAAATTCATGTTGCAGAGCAAATAGGCATGCTGCATAGTATTTTTGTCTAATCTATGCAAACAAGACTTAATAACAGAAATATATTTATATGTATAACCAAATCGGAAAGCTGGTAAATAATAAAACCTCGTGAGGGTATTTGCGTTGTATGTTATGAATCATTGTAAGATTGGACTGGACAGTGAAGACTTTTTTACTTCTCATATTGGAAACAACTTGTTGGAGATTTTAATAACTTTTCATGCTGGGACTGGTAATAAAGTGTTCAATTAAAGATGTTCCCCTGTTCATTTTGCGTTTACATGAGAAGCGTTTGACTTTTTGAAGTTTGCGTACCCCACGGCGTATGAGTTATTTTATTGTCTGTTTTAATTGAAGATTGTGTGATTATACTTTTGAAGAAATTTTGCATATTTTTTAACATTTGATTTTTGAAGTATTTATGCAAAAACTAATCTGTAAAGAAATTTAGCAAAGTTTTATAAAATTAGAATGAAGTTTCAAAATTTTGTTTTATAGATTTTCTTTAATTTTTAGGGTAGCCAAATTTACTTCTTTTTTTTTAATTTTTCGCGCACGAAAAGAATTATGACTACTCACAAGGTATTTAAACAAAGTGCGACTGGCTGAGAAAGCTAGAGAGGATTTTAAAGGAGATACCGATGCATATTGGTTTTGAAATTCTGAAACTCGAAAGAGGGACGGGTAAGGAAATCCACATTCGTGTAGTGCGGCTACAGAGTTATCTCCGAACACCAAACGCTGACCTATCAAACTCATCTGCCAGACGTTGCAAGAAGCCACATGGCCTGGTGGAGAGATGATTTCTCAAGTGGGGGTAAAGGAAAGGATCATGCCCTTAAAAGGCGTTAACCTGGTTATTATGTGACGACCGACATTTCTTCAATGACTTAGAAGTACCCTCCGAAATTTCAGGCTGTTATGAAAATTTCTAAACGCGAATTTGAATGGAAATTATAGTTTAAGTTTATGACGGCGGAACTACAATCCGCAAAACACAAAACAGATAGAATAATTATTTAATTAAACGAATTAATTAAATATACAAAGTCGAAACGAGCCGGCGCGGCGTGCGAGAGAAAATAAAATTAATGACAACTGTCAGCTCAAAGGTGGGTGCGTTTAGAGATTTCGCAACGGGGAGCATAAAAAAATGCTGCCACCAAGCTAGCTCAGCGATGGGGTGGGTTCAGCGAAACGGTGGGCTGTATTAATTGGGGGATGATAAAAAAAATGTAAAAAATGAATTAAACCGAGTTGTAAAATAGAGTGTACCAAAGGTAAAGTGGGCGCCAGTAATTTTTTTTGTTTTAATTATGAACTAAATAGGAAATTACAAACCTTGAACCAATTAGCTGAAAAAGAAGTTTCTTTCCAGGAAAAATAAAAGAAAGTTTTAATTTTACCTGAATAGGATTTAGTGGAAGTTTTATTTTCAAATAATCTGGGAAACCTTTATGAATATAGGTATAAAACCCAGAATTTTTTCTACGACAAGTATGAATTTACAAAAGTATTTGATAATTGGCAGATGGCCAATTTACAAAGAAATATATGGTTAAAAAGGTGAAAAATGAGAAATTAAAGCGATAACAATGGTATTGTGCCACAACGGGACACGAAGAAAAATCACGTTAGGAAAAATTCCCGAACAACAACGGAATCTAAGAACGGTCGCGAGTCCCGCAATCTCGGGAAGACAAAAGACGAAACGAAAGCCTAAACGGGGTAAATCTAAGGCACTTAATAGCCTCCAAACAAAGCAAAACGAATGAAAATTCTCCTAAGCACAATTGAACAACAATCAACGTATACTTAGCTTTTTTTTCTGCAGCGGATCCTGTCTCTTCCACAGTCAGTCTCACCCTGGCTCTATATCCTCGAAAAAGAATGCTTTCCTGTACCACAAACAATCTTCCTTTTAGTATTCCCTCAACTCGGGATTTCTCTGACAACAATTTGAATATATAAAAACAACAACTCGAAAATTTTCTCGACTCAGAAAATAATTTTTCGCTTTTAAACTTTTTCAACTTAGCTCTTTCGTAGCTTTTTCAAAAGTGCCTCTCAAAAGGCGAACTTCTCTCATCCATTCGGCCACGACATATATGCCATCCTCTTCTGACCTTTGGTCCGTGTTGGTATTCTGTCGCGTTTGCAACACCCGGCTTTTTCGCTGGTGTGCATGCCGCTGTCGAATCCAGCCACGCATATATGGTCTCTTTCACATTGGTGATTTGAACACCAACCTTGGCTTAATGGACGAGTTCAGTTCTAATCCGTCAATTTCAAATGGTCTAAAAAGTTAAGCGAAAAATTATTAAAGATCGCGAATAAAGTCCCCAGCCCAACCGGCCCAACTCAAAACTTGAAGAAAGCATTCTGTTAGATGGGATCCCATGCCATTTTCCCAACAAACATTATGAGACAGGATCCGATGTTTCACGCGAAATTTAACATATTTTAAACCCGTAGACTTTCGCGCAGACAATTAAGGGTAAAGGGAATAACATCGCAACGTGATTTTACTTGGTGAGCCAGACACTTAAAATTGGGCAGAAGGCCATACTAAATTTATGTTGGTGTGAACTTGAAATCACACATGCCGTTGAACATGGGTCAAAATCTTCATGTTTTACAATCCTGTATGGACCATCTGTCGCACACCCACATATCTTGTGGACCATCTGTCGCACACTGTGTGCCTGTGTATTTTTGCCGTTGTGACTCATCCGTCACATATAGGTATATGGATTTTGGTGACCGCCTGTCACTCCACTTTGTATTTCGGAATCGAAGACCTAGTTTGATTGCATTTCCAGAATGCTTAAGAGTAGGACTCTGGACGGTGGAAACCAGGTTTCAACTGAGCTCTACAGCATTTTGGAGCCACAATAGAAAGGAAGGTTGAAAAATGGATTGGGGAAAATTGAATAGGTAGGTGAAACTTGTTGTGGTAAATTTTACCGCAACAAATCTATAGATTGCTGAAACTCATCAACACTCTTAACGGGCTTGAATGACACGGGATTATGATAGGTTTCAATACATAGGAGTCACAACCCCTAGGGTATCAAAACGGATCTACATTGATCTAAGCATGACGGTAACAAGATCAACTGTCTGCCTAAATATCGCTATTATTACCGTCTCAGAAGGGTACGACAACATCTATTTGATGACCCCCCGCTGTTGTACCTGAGCGAAATGCATTATGGACTTAAGGTCACTTAAACTTTCTTTTGAAAAAGAGTTAAAGATATGTTGATCTATTATATAGTACCCACGTTATGAAAGCTCCTCTTCAATATTTGTTTACTTCTTTTTCGTATTAACTCTAGTTCAGTCGATAAAGACCCTCTATCTATTGGATCAGTGAAAATGGATTGGTTTATCAGCAGTTGCTCTAATACTTTAATTCTGAAGTCTGAACCATTATTTTTAATATATTTAATTTATTGTGTTTTGAGAAACAGAAACCTATTTGAGGCAAGTATTGGTGTGCTCTTTCAAATATCAAATAGATTAAAGTCAAGGGTCCTTTCGACAACATCGAGATCATTTCATTGAACATTTCATAAATATTTGTGAGCTTAATTCATCTCAGACTATAAACCAGTTTGCTAGGCTTCTATTCCTTTTTTCGGGGTGGGGATCACCTCTCTACCAGTTATATGCTTCACAATACTGAACTTCATGAGGTGTTTGCTGATTTGAGGTCAAAAAGTGGCGGGAATCCTTCTAGTTTTGCATTTTTCAACTACTAGTGTCAATGCATTTAATTATATTTGCAGTCCTTAGTTTTGTCATTTTTCTTCTTACCTCTTCGCGATCAAATCAAAACATCGAATGTTCGTACTTCCAATTCGATCACGTTCCTGTTATGATACTCTCATAATTTTTGTATATTTTTAAAGATTTTAAAATAAAAAAGGTAAGAAGTAGAGTCTTCCTTTCAATTTCGAGGCATTTTTTCATCAGGAAGACAGCTGATATTTTTCGCCACTCTATCCAATCTTCTTTAAAGCAGTAGTTGATATATTCATCACAATTGTCTTCTATGTTGTCAAATGCTTTTCAAACTTAAGAAATACTGTTCTATTCAAGAGCATGTGGATTAAAAAATGAGTACCAGAAGTATTGAATCTATTTTGGACTAGGTCAGTGTTCATTTTTCTCCCAAATATACGTAAATTGCTCGTTGCAGAAATACTCGATCCTCACTTATATGATGTCATGATCATCAGTAGAACATAACCGATAAACTTTAAGATACCCTTCTTAACCAAACTAGTAGATTTAGTAACAAAGTCAAAGGCTGAAATAAAGAGTAAAAGACTCAAGACACTTCGTTGCTGTACACTTACTGTGATTTGGAAATTTTTTGGTGACTCCAGCTGGACATCTTACTTTTGCCATTTCTCTCTCGTACATGTTCATGCTATACTCTGTCCAACAAAAATTGTCAGTACAGTACAGACATTATGGGAGAGCTTTTTCTAAAGCAGTGGCGCCTGATGCACCCTCACTACAATGCGTTAGGAAAAATTCCACTAAAATAAGAGCAAGCCACTGACTTTTCTTAAGGAATTGTTGTTGTAATTCTTTGCAAAAAGTTGTACACCCTAGCATGACCGTCGTATCCCACTGCTGATGAGATACTGTCAAGAGTGTCAAGTCTCAAGTGTCACTCAATGCGATCGTGCGCTCTTTATCTACATCAAAACAGAGTTACCATTATCATTCTCAATTGCAAGCAAGGAGCTTTTTCAGTGGTTTTTATTAAGGAGCTTTTGGGATTTGAAGCTTTTGAGAACACATTTTAAGAAGATGAGTATGTTGAGTGTTGTCGTATTACTTTTCAACTTAAAAAAAGACGCGCCTATTATATTACCGCTTGGCGTTGTGGGAAAATGTAAATTGAATATTGTTTTCAGTCGTTTTGAATTGGCAGACGGTAGCCCTACGTGTTTTTTACTCTCATTTGCGGCGATTTATAATGTAAACTACGGAATCCCTGTGAGAGCTTTAAAAGGCGACACACTTATGCATGGCAATGCAATCAGAATGAGAGACAAACGTCCTATCTTCCCTGTACTGACAATTTTTGTTGGACAAAGTATAGATTTATAGAACTTCTTGTTGTTTGAAGGTCATTCATATCAGATCTCATGGCTGTCTATGGAATTCCTTTAAAAAAAATCCACTCCCATTTTTTTTCCAAAACTCAGAGTTTATCTCGCATTAAACTATCTGCCTTTTTTGAGTTTTAAAAACTTCAATAACTTGTTCAAATGCGTTTATGGATACTTCCATCAAGTAAGGTGAAGCTACTGGAGGAAAGTACAGTCAGGGAAAATGTTAATTTAAAAGTCCGTCACAGTACGGTCACCCTCTTCCTTCCCAAAGAAGATAATCTTAAGCATTGGTTAACAAAATTTAGCGACGAATGCTCAAAAGGTTTCTTCTTCTTCAAGTAGCTACTTTAAAGATGGTTCCGTTCATATTTATCTTGTTGTAGCACAGATATTTAAAAGGTCAGCTTGCATCAGAAGCAGGAATAAACATTTCTTCGAAGCTGCCAATACAAACCTTGCGTGCACTTTGTTTGATGTTGGGCGTACATCACCTTCTTTTCTTCTTTCATCTTCACCTTCTGTATTCTATTTCAGAGAGTGCCTTTTCATCTACATAATTTAAAGGGTACTCTGATCAAGCTTTTAAATCTTCTTCCTATTTTATTAACTTCACTTAGGTTCATCATTTAACCAACAGGTTTCTTTTGTTTGTTGATACTTCTTGTCCTTTTGAAATTCTTATCAGTGTTTGTCTCTTTCAAAGAAAGTTCGCTATAGGGCATCCCAAATATTTTGTGCTGTTTTCTCATCATTTTGAACTATTTTGATGATGTGATACCGATAGTTTAGAATGTTCGAAATAATTTAGTTTTTTGTCAGTGGAATTCTTCAAGAGACACTTGGAAATTTTCGATACCAAGTAGTTTGAGACTCATACCATTGGTAAAAGTATAAACTTTAATACTTTTTTTGTAGCTTTAAGACTCTCAGTTCATGAAATTTTTTCTAAGGCTTCAAACATTGTCTGGTACATTTAAGGAGATTTCCATTTCGGAGTTGGTATTACGTCAGTCGCAGTTGATAATTGTATAATAGAGCGTATTTTAGCCACATTTGTGTCGTCTGGCTACAGAAAGAATCTCTGTACTTAACAATACGTCCGAAATTAGGCATTCGGACATTCCCAAGACCGCGAGTATTATAGTTGATTTATTTAAGGGTGGAATACAACTTGCTATTTCATTAGAGCTTGTTCAAGAAACTATACAAGAAACATTACGACAGTGTTCAAGAGAGTTAAATTATTCAACGATTTTAATATTTCTAATCATTTCAAAGGTTCTTTTCCAAAAGACCCAAGTTAGTAGACAGAGCATTAGTCTGCATATGAGAGTTATACTCCTGCTTTGGACGGATATAAGTTTATATATCATTGACGGAAGAAACCGAAACACATCTCGTATGTCCTCATAGCACAGAAGGTGGTTGGTAATAGACAACACATACCGAAGATTTAAAGTTATTCATTTTCCTCGATGACAGCCCCACTCATGGACAGTGTAAGGGGGAAGATTTCGCCTTAGCGACAAGAGACAGCATTGAGTTTTTGAACCATGAAATTCTTATTCCCCATTGTACAATGCTTTTATCACAATTTAATCATACTTTGCCGTTGGAGTTCCATATCCGAAGGACAGGGGTTTGAATCTTTAAACGATTTTATAAAGCTGAGAGTACTATCGTCAGCAAGACAATTTAATGGAAAAGAAGATCGGAGACAGAACAGAGCCCTAAGGCACACCAGCATTTATTTTTTGAATATCAGTATTAAATTCGTCCAATACTACGCGCTGAAGTACCGGAGCAGTCATGACACTGCCTTGGAGCGTAGAATTTGTTGTGAAGTTCCTAGCAAGAAGATAAGCTTTTGCGGGGAAGTTAACAATCTTTTACAAATGACAAAAAATTCTTTCTACCTTTGGGACATTAATGTATTTTTACTTGCGACTTATAGGTACTATAAGGCAAGTTATACATTCGTAAAAAAAATCGAACTCGAGATTTTGATCCAAGTTGACATTACGATGATAGCGAAGACCAAAAAAGTGGGTCTCGCAATTCTGTCTGTCTGTCTGTCTGTCGGTTCGACAACAGCCTAAACAGCTCGGCCGATTTTCTTCAAACTTGGTAGATATGGGTTTTAATTTTTCCCCCCCCGGACGTTTTTTTCTGTTTTTTTTTTTAAGACCAAAAATAACGGTACCTGCCATACGATTTTTTTTCGAAATTTTATAAATATTTTTTTTTCTCAAAAACTGTCCCACAGATTTTTTTTTAAAAAAATTTGAAAAATTTCATTTGGTTAAAACTAGCTAATGGTTGAAAAAAAATTCCAAAAAATTGTTATTTTTGGTAGCCCCCCTGGGTCCATTTTTTTTGTTTTTGATTTTCTCGAAAACCTTACAGCCGATTTGAATTATTTTTTTTTATGCCAGAGCTCCTCCAAAGTTTGAATATTATTACATATTCAAATTTTAAATTTTTTATTTTTTGGATTTAAAAAAAAAAATTAAAAATTTTTTTTTGGAAACTCAATATTTCGAAAACCCCATGCTCGATTTTTTTCAAACTTGACAAATAAAAGTTTCTTAAGATAATCTTCAAGATTTGAGAAAAAAAAATTGTTTTATCTATAACTAACGGTACCTTCCATACAAATTTTAAAAAATGGTTTTCGAAAATTGTATTTTTCTCGAAAACGGTTCCGAGAATTTTACTAACATTTTTTTTCTTTTGATTAATCTTTACGATCTATAATTTAATAAAAAAAAAATTGAAATCTAGATATTACTGACTGTACCTACCATAGAACGATTTTTTCGAATTTTGAATTTCTCATTATCGGCATAACGGATTTTAACGAAATTTTTTATAAAGAAGCTCTTAAAAAGTTTAAAAAACATTGCATTTAAAAACTTAAGGAAAAATATTTTTTCAATTTTTAGAATAAAAAGTATTTATCTCAAGAACGGCTTAAAAATTAGACTTTTATTCGTACAATAATAAAAACTTAAGGTTGGCGTACCAAAATTTTTTCTTAAAAATGTTTTAAAAATTTTGTACATAAAAGCTTATTTTTTTAAGGAACCACTACAACGACTTATAATTTTTGTTCCTGCATAAATTCATATTCTGCATTCTGTTTTTATCTGTTACTACTAAAAGAATTTAAAAAAATCATTTTATCCATATGAACAGTTTTCTTTAATAACATCCGTTTTTAAAATTCCTAGTCTATTACATAGGAGCAAGTTCGTGCGACCCAGTCGTGCATTTTATTTGCCTTAATTTTTGGTCATTTAAGAATTTAGTACTTCAAATATGAGCGTTGTAGGCTTTTGTAGGTTCTTTAAACTTTTTTCCGGTTTTTTTTTTATATTGACCAGTTAAAGTTCTTGAAGATATTATTGAGGCCATCGCATTTGGTTTTCTCGTATTGTCAAACAGTTCTCAATGGAGTTTTTTCTTTACTTGAATTTTGTTGGAACGAGAATTTTGCAGATGTTAAACAATGGTCTAATCTACCTAGATAAATTGCTAATTTTTTAAGAACTTTTTTGTCCATTTTTTTTCCCTTTACCTTATCCATAACTCTGTCAGCTGGATACATTATTACTAGGCGGCAGCTGTTACGTTTACGTTTTAAGTTTAACTCTAATTTTCTATCTACTTTTTCTTAAAAGTGCAGTCAAACCAGGTTTTAAGACCGCAAAAATTTGCAACAGGCCGGATCTTTGATATTGCTCTATTTCTAAATCATACAAAATAAAAACAAATTGACGCATTCCTCCCACGTTAGAGCTTCGCCAACAGTTTACCCTTCATTTAATTTACAGATTTTGTTAAAAAATTAGTTAGACTAAAGTCAAAGAGTCTCATTTATATAGAAAAATTTTATGAAAATAAAATATACAATCAAAAATACCTAGAGGTTAGAATAACAAGTGTTTAATTACAATATTTTATTTTTTTTTTCAGAAACTAGAATCAAGTACTCATTATGAATATCAACCTGAAAGGTCAAGGTCTCCGTTTATGTAAGTACAATTTTTATTACTTTCATTTTCATCAATTTGTTTTTTTACTTTTTATTAAGAGTTCTAGTTAAATTTGAAATGAATAATCATGGCAACAATAAAACCCTCATTTCGAAGTAAATAATTTTATTAGTGTTAATAAAACATGAAAAACACTTGACAACATTAAAAATGTTTATTGTTGTATTCGTGGTATTGTCCAAATGATTAATTTGGGGTTTTTAATAAATCTTTAGACTTGAGTAATAATTTTTGTGTTTACTTTTCAAAATAATTTGAAGCAAGGATTTCAGAGATCAATGTCAAGAACTTTAAAAAGTGGAAACTTGACATATTTTTTGCAATTTAATATCATTCATTTAAATATGTAGGTAGAAACGGTGACCAATGGCAGTCTGGTTCTGTGTCCCAATTAGCGCTGAAGGGCGCCATTTTGATCCCATAACTCATATCAACCTGTAGATGGAATTGATATAGGAAATTGTGGAGACATTCTCACTGAGTCGTCCAGGTTGGATTAAGTTCAAAAATATGAAAGGATCTTGTAGGTTTTAGATGTCTCTTATTGTGTGTTTGTTTTTGCACTATCTTCCGGAAATTGGATAACTCACTCAACCGGAGCATCACACTCATCCGACAACATCTACATTGTGCCAAGCAAGGCAGCTTGTTGACTGGTGCTAAAACAGCAGCCAATTCGATTGAGTGATCATCCCTTTCGTCAAAACCCTCAGTTTGATAGCTAAGGATTTAAGGCGTCAAACGGAGGGCACGTCACAAAAGCTACCGAAGTTGACCTTCATAAGCGGAATATTAACTCTCTCCGCAAGTGAGTTTTGAATGACTGATTCTTGCCTGACCAGCACGTATGTGTGTTCATTCTCATAAATGCCATAATGATCTGGAACCCAAATATGAGTGTCATTGAGGTTAATATTGAGGCTAGCAAGCTCATTCCGGCATTTCTGGAACAATTTGGAGGATGATGTAGTAGAAGAATTAATGGCTTTAACCGGCGCCTGTATGTCTGTGATAGAAGCTATATTGCGGTTCTGGCTTTGATCTTCTTTGAGTCAGTTGCATGCTTCCCTGATAGCCAGTAATATGCTTGAAAAAGACTAAGAAAGTCAGATAGCCTAAAAGACCTAGATACGAGTATATTCAATATACCTAAATACAAAATTTGTTCCGCATGTGAAACTTCTGGAAATTAACATCAGTTAGACGAACAATTATAAACATTTAATCACGTCTTGAAAACTGTTTAGTATTTTTTTTAATTTACAGTAAGATCTTAGACCCGCAGTTCAAGTCAAGAAGTGAAAGCAACGATAAACGATAGCATATCAACGTTAATCTAAATTGGATGGAAGCTCATAAGTTACGTGTAAATTCCCTAACAGCTTTTTATTTATTCATTTCAGTAACTAACCAAGATTTAATGATTGACCATTTTATTTATTCGTTTTGATGGAAAAAGACGATCAATTGATTTCATGACGAAGTTTAAGTTTTCAGTGAATAGGTTTTCTTAAAGATGTGTATCATTTACTATCTATGCTAAATTACCTTGTCTGTTGAATCTAAATCAAACATTTATAAAGAAGATTTAAAAGTTTGGTCTTGAATTTCTGTTGATCAAAGAGTTAAAGTGTTGATCATTTGCGTTAACTGTCTAAGTTTAAGTATTTATGATCTACCCACGTTATCATAAGTGCATCCACAGGGTTTTGGATAAGATTAGACGTTAAATTTTGTAAGCTATTTAAAACTACAACTTTTTCCCATAATAATCTGTAATAACTTTGTCACAAAACTAATTTTTATGGTGACTCAAATTCATCTCTATCCTCGAAATGCTTTTAAAGAAGGTACCATTTTCAAGAATTATCATTTATTACTTACAAGTTTTAAATAACACTTATTCTTTATGAATTGTGCATTAATTATAAACAATTAAGGACTTGAATATTACTTAGTTAATAGTTTTCTACATGGTTATTATAAAAAAAAAATCACTTAAGGTAATCAATGCGTCACAAATTTGCTAAAACATGTTAATTGAACTTGAATAATGACCTTTTTGAAACTGACTATAAAAATGTCGGTTTAAATTTATAATACTTTAAGTTTAGTGTTTCACAATGTAACTTCTGTTCGGATCGATTAAATGATCATCAATCAGTATCAGCAGTGATCTTTGAACTGAATTTGTAAGAAACAAAAAAAAAAAACGACTTTCAAGTAAAGTTAGCGACACATTATATATTTTGAATTTATTATGAAGGAATCGCAAATGTACATTGTAGAAAAATGCTAATGTATATGAACTAGTTGAATCATCGGAATATAAACACAAAAAGGTAATAAATGTGTAAAAAATGATTCATTTAATTTCATTCATAAGCAATTCAGTATAACATTTCTGTCCAATATTGTGTTTTTTTGGTTTGTACAAAAATTATTTGTAAAAAAAAAGTAAAAGAATTTTGCCAAATAAGTGCATTGATAATTTTAGCATAATTTTTTTGTCTTCGTATAAATTAAATACTGTTAAAATTTTGCTACTTAAAGTATGCAAAGTACTCAATCAATCAAGATCATAACTAGAACCGGAATACGGCAATTATCACAGACAGTCAGGTGGCTGTTAAAACCATTACTTCTACTACATCATCCTCCACATTGGCCAACAATGCCAGAATGAACTTGCTAGCCTCAATATTAACCACAATCTCACTCTTATCTTATTTTATCACTCTGGATTTCGGATCATTGTGGTATTGATGGAAATGAATAAGAATTATAACTCACTTGGGCAAAGATTCATCATTCCCCTTGGAGTTAAGAAGGTCAATATTCATGCTTATATTGACATTCTCATGAATAGTCTATTCGTTAGAATGATTCTTTTCCTTCGAATGAACTTTCTTAATTTTGAACGAATAACATTCATTTGCGAAAGATAGCATAAAATGAACTTCAAAAAAGATTCATTTTCATTGTCAGCTGTTTGACATTTACTATATTTCTATTTGAATTAGTATGACCGTTTTACATTTTTTTTTGTTTCTAAACATTTTATAGATGTTAGATAAATAATCAAGAAACAAAATAAATAATACACTTTTTCATTATAAAGTAAAGTTTAACCATAAAGAACTACATATTCATTACATTTTTGTATCAACTCAGCTGTTTTGAAACTATTCGTAAAAAAATAAGTTGTTCATGACGCGTTCTAAATTTTTATTTTTTTATGTATACACTTGGTCACACTAAAATATCAAAAACAAAAGAGAAGTGTTTGTGAAATGTCAAAACCAAAAAGTGAAATGTTTGTTTATTTGTAATTGTGTTGTTTATTGTTTAATAATTTAAATTTCTGTGATAAAAACATAAAATAATAAATAAAAAATAAAAATATGGCATTTGTGTTGTTTATAAATGAAGATGGTGTTGAAGAAGTGCAGAGGAGAAGGATAGTGGATGCTTTCCGTATAAACTCAACGAGGCTGGTAAAAAAACCCTTTGCTACCTCCGGGTTTTCTTCCATTATTTTAATTAACTTTTCCTTTTGTTCGCGGTTTGTCCAGTTGCGACCTTTAAACATAAAACAACAACAAAAATAATAAAAGTAATTTATTTTCCATGAAATAATTAAAAACTTACATGTTTTGTTGTTTACTCGACAGAAAAATTCAAACGACACAAAAATGACATTTAATTCTATTCTTTCGAATGTCAAAATGAACTTTCTATGGATTGGGTGAACTTTCGATTTATTCGATTAACATTCTAATCGCCGAGTCTCAAAATTAAGTTTCAACGAATTCGACTCACTTTCTAACGAAAGAAAATGTCAAAATAAGCACCATTATCTCAATTTTTCTGAACAAATCAAACCGAGCAGTTTAACTATTTAGAACGATTTGTTCCACCCATAATAAATCCCGAACACTTCATCTGATATGCAGACCCCGGTAAGATATTGCCGGACCGTACTTCTTGTAGTAGACACCGGCTAATAGAAGAACATGCAGCGAAGCTAGGCACTACTCACAACACTCACAATTATAGCTGTGGGGGCCAGCGGGAAAAGGAAACAGTCCTCCATTTCCTCTTCAAATGCCCTGCTGGATGTTTATTTTTTAATTTAATCCAAACTGCAAGACTCTGTAAGAATGTCCACTATTTCTTATATCAATTCTATCCATATGAGTTAGGTTATCAAAATGGCGCACTTCAGCGCTAATTGGGCCACAGGAATAGACTGCTAGTGGCTGCTATTTCTACCTATCTACCTACGCCTTGTTATTTAATGTAAAGTATTCTATATTTAATTTCTTTTTTTAATTTTAATTCTATAAAAAAGTTGGCCTTTAGCGTATTTGTAAACAAAAGTCTAATTCAATCGATTCAACAAATGGGAAAACTTCTAAGACTGCAGTCTAATTTATCTGAGTACATCTACGGCAAAAAATCGAGTTCACTTAGAACAAATTATTATAAAAGTAAACTCAATAACATGTGTAACAATAAAAATTCTAAAATGTCAAAAAAATAAAACAAAACATCCACGGGCAATTGTATTTTTTTTATAGAATTTAAGCATACAAAATAGAGTTACATAGTGCAAAAACAATCGAAACAAAAAAAATTTAAATAATTCCAAATCAAAAAAATATCGTCTAGCCCAGTAAATATAGAATTTCACTCTAAAATAAAAATCCCCAAAGCTGAATTTTGATAAAGATCCTTATTTGTATGCCTTAATTTTTAAAACTGCCCTTAATTTTAGCAGAGTTTGGATTTTGTACGAAAATGGACAAAACAAAATATTTTGTAAATTTTCCGAAAACTATTATATCTTTCGACGAAACGGCAAGTAGAAAATGGCTTCTAAAAAGCTTTTAATTTTACACAAAAAAGATCGTTGTACTTTTGACTTGCGACTTATGGGTACTATAAGGCAAGTTATGCGTTCGTAAAAAAAAACGAACTCGAGATTTTGATCAAAGTTGACATTACGATGATAGCGTAATCTGTCTGTCTGTCAGTTCGATTACAGCCTCAGCGGCTTGGTAGATATCGTTTTTTTTTTTTTAATTTCCCCCTTAAACGTATTTTTCTTTTCTTTTTAAGACCAAAGATAACGGTATTTTATGAAACATTTTTTTTTCTCAAAAACTGCTATACAGATTTAAAAAAAAATCAAAAAAATTTCATTTAGATAAAGCTAGCTATTTCTGAAAAATAGCTATTGATGGTATCCCCCTTGGAACCATTTTTTTGCTTTTGATTTTTTCAAAAACGGTACAACCGATTTTGATAAGTTTTTTATGCTGAAGGTCCCCAAAAGTTTCAATATTATTGTACATTCAAAATCTTAAATAAAATTTTGTTTGGATTTTTTTTTTCAAAACACAACATTTTGAAAACCCCATGCTCGGTTTTTTTTAAACTCGAACAAAAAATTTCCTGAATAAAATCTATGAGATATGAGAAAAAAAATTGTATTTTACCTAAAAATAACGGTACCCACCACCCAAATGTTAAAAAATGGTTTTCGAAAACTGTTTTCGTCTCGAAAATTGCACCTAAAATTTTGATAAAAGAGATTGACATATTACTAACTGTACCTACCATAGAACCATTTTTTCAAATTTTGATTTTCTCATTATCGGCATAAAGGATTTTAATGAAATTTTTTATATAGAAACTTCTAAAAGGTTTGAAAAACATTGTATTTTAAAACATAAGAAAAATATTTTTCGAAGTTTTGAAAAAAAAA
The DNA here is from genome assembly GCA_963931855.1 of Philhelius festivus. NCBI lineage: Eukaryota > Metazoa > Arthropoda > Insecta > Diptera > Syrphidae > Philhelius > Philhelius festivus. The sequence goes on from OZ007554.1 coordinate 239,753,837, forward strand.
ATGATTTTTTTTTGGAAAAAATATTCGTATATACAATACGAATATTTTTTCCAAAAAAAAATCATTTTTTTTTTTCAAAACTTCGAATAATATTTGTCTTATGTTTTAAAATACAATGTTTTTCAAATTTTATTTTTATTCGTACAATAATACAATTGTAAGTTTGCGTGCCAATATTTTTTCTTAAAATTTCAATGCAAATGTCACTCATAGATAACGGCATGGGAGTCGGTTCCCCTTTAACGACAGAAGACAGCATTGAGTTTTTGAAGCTTTCAGTTCCACACGGTTTTTTGTTCCGCACTTGACAATGCTTTCGAGATCAGAAGTCAATGAGCTTATCATACGCTGCCGATTTAAATCCAAACCCGAAGGATAAGGACATGAATCTGGAAAAGAATATGAGAAGGTGCGAGTCCTATCGTCAGTAAAACAATTAAATCTTCAGATGAAAGGTCATACTGCTATATTGCCGGTTATTGAGAAGCTTTTGTTCTTCTTTTTTAAGCCGTTAGGTGCTAGAATCAGTTGTTTTTAAATTATCTTAAGATTTCATTAAGGTACAAATTTAAAAGTAACATCCAGGTCCTGGATCTGAAGACAGTAGAACCAAGACACTAATAATCAAGAATTAGACCGAGAGCCCACAGCAATTTTTGGGTGTGATTAATAACAAAAAATAAGTAGCTTAATTAGATAGGCCTTTAGTAACTATTTACAAAGTGAACGTCTTGTATGCTCTAGTGGGAGGAGCTATAGTGCATCATATATGCAATAAACATAGATTGCACAAAAATAAAATTTCAGGTGTAAGCTTACACCTTAAGAATACCATATCGAAAAAATGATATGAACTTCAAAAAAAATAGGATAAATAAAAGGCTAAGTTATAACGTAAATATATTACGTAACCTGCCAGGACAGACAGCCATATTGAAATTATCTAAATAACAATTATCCTGTGAAATAATTTCGTGGTTTTTTGTCACTTCAATCTGGACTTGATTTTGTGCCAATTTGTTCAGTTTATCGCTATATATTTTCTGAACTATGTATAACTGTTTTATTATTTATTTATTTTTGATTTATTTATGATAAAACAACATTTCTAAAAATTTAGTTTCATTTATTTGTTTTTCTTTAAGAAATAAGAACTAAAATCAAAAACAAATTTAACTTTTCTTTAGTCCACGAATATGGTAGACAGAATTACTTACTTTAATCAACGTGACTGAATTTTCAAACCATCACAATTAATTGAATACAATATTAAAAATAAAAAAATGACATGAATTGATTGAATGTTGTTTATAAGTACATATTATTCAATTTCCATGAGTTTTAATGTATGCAATTATAAAAGGCAACTATCACAACAAGCACAACGGATATATTCAATTAAAAATTTAAAATATTAAGCTAACATTAATTTTTTTTAAATTATACTTTGATGAAATATTCTTGTAAAATAAAAAAAAAACTTTGATTTAATTTCATATGAACTTCCGTTTTTAATTGAATTTATTTTGGGATACTTAAAATATTTGATATTTCTGTTCAATATAAGAACATACATACATATGTCATGGCTTATAAATAGGTTAAAGTGAACCATATGGGCTTAGGCCAAACTTGGATATTGCAACCTCGTTTTAGAAACAAAATCTTAATGATTTTTTTTTTTTAGAAAAGTAAAGCTTAAATGGCTGACAAGTGACTGGCAAGTGATCGACATTTTCGTGGATTTCAATTTAGTAGGGGTTAAATTATGTCCCTTCCATTCCAATGGTTGAGAGTTTTAAGTCAGTAGGTTCTGGTTCTCTACTAGGTGTTGGACTATAATTTTTTTTTAAATTTTAATTCTTATCGTTAAATATAGTAATGCAACAGCTTGAAGAGAACCAGGACCTAGTGACTTACAACTCTCAACGGTGTGCGCGTTACCAGGATTGGAGGGGACCTTTAGTTTACAAAAACAAAAACATTAAGGTTTTAATTCGATCACAAAGACTTTTAGTAGAGCATAATCCATTTTATTTGGATCAAATCAACATGCTAAAATGCGTTTGATCGAGAATATTATGACAGATGACGGTGACGGTTTAAAGGTGATAGAGATGTATCAACCTCCTAATGTTGGTAATTCAGTGTTGGGGTCCGGTGCTGTAGGTGGGAGTATTCATTGTAGTGTTTAATACTAATGGCGTCTGCCAAACCATAAGTAATCTAAGTTCAAAAGATTTTAAACATAAGAATGATTATAACAAGATCTTATCGTATAATGTATAAGAATGCAACACCTTTATAACTCAAAGGCCCGAGTGCAGTATTTGCAACCTATCGGAAAGAGAGGTTGTCATCAACGTCTTAGGAAAACGAGAAGATGTATTTTTGGAAGGGAATTTTGTACCGGTAGATCAAGTTCTTTTTCAGCTGAATAAGATGAATGTTGGAAGGTTTTATTATTACATACTCCAAAAATTTCTTTGAAGTATAGAGCAAGAATAATAAAAGAAGATTTCTGAGAAACTTTTTGTCACTGATATTTTGTTTTAAATTTGTGACATTCTTCCAATTGGTGATTCAATTTGTGATAGCTAATTATATAATTAATAATTATATAATTAATAATCAATCCCATACTACTCTTTCTATTAACAATAATATTGTATGTTTAAATTAATAATTCAATTAAAATCTAATCTAATCTAAGTCGATTTTTTGATATTGTAAGTAGGCATTTAATACTAATGTGCGTTGGTATTTTTCTTTCGAATGATATCCTCATTTTTACAAAATAGTCGTAATTTCAGTGCTTATGAAACAAAATTCCCTTATATTGCCTAAGCTGCCCAACCAATATTGTAAAATTTGTGCACATGTTATAAATTAGTTTAAATGATATTTCATTTCAAAATGTTTCCAAAATATATTTTTCGTTAAACAAAACAAAAATGGACAGATAAATCTCTTTTTCTAGTACTTGCTTCGTTTTGGAAATTTTTGTTGAGAACTCCGTTATCAATTTTGATAAAATATTGTCAATAAGTTTTCCTATCTAAAACGGTGATATTGCATAGGTACGAGTATTAACGTTTTTTTTTTTGAGAAAGTTTGAAAAAATTGCAAGTAACGTAAGTTTTAAAACAAGTTTATTTATTTATTTATGTCTTTTTAATTGTCGCTTAAAATAGACAATTTGTATTTTTTTTTTCTACTTAGCACCAGTTTCTCAGCGTAAGGCCCAACTCACATAACTCACAAAATTTTGCAAATTTACAATGAAGCTCGGATGATTTCGAACTAAATAAGTAGGCCTTGTTGAAATTTAAACCAAATCGTTCGATTCATTAAAGGTATATACGAAAATAACTCAAAAATTTGGCCAAAAAAACTAAATAAGCAATTTTTAATTCTAATAGTACCAGGCATTTGATAAGATATAAAAATTGAAAAATAAAGTAATTTGTTTTTACTTTTTAGAAATTATAATTATATTTGTTTTTCTGAAGAACAAACTCCAAGGGCGATACGATAACTATGCTACTCTCAAAAAGCAACTGAACACCCTGTTCGTTTTCTTTTTGTTGAACTCACTAATTGAATAGATTTGAAAGTTTATAGAAACAGATGCATACCCTTAGGAGATATTTTTGATTTTGAATGTTCATAAGATATTGCATACTTTTAAGAGTTACAAATTGAGCTTTTCGGTGAATCTTGTTTGTTTACATTATTTTGAGTTCGTCATATTTTGTAACGGGTGATTTTTTTGAGGTTAGGATTTTCATGCATTAGTATTTGACAGATTACGCGGGATTTCAGACATGGTGTCAAAGAGAAAGATGCTCAGTATCAGCGTTACCACTTCCGGAAAAAAAGTCAAAGTAGATTTGAAGAAAAAAGTGAAGTAAATTGAGAAAAATCGAAGTAGATTTCAAAATGGCTTTTTACTTGCTTTTGGAAAAAATGTTGCATACAAAAATTTTTTTCCTTAAATGAATACTTATTACCTATTAAATATGTATTTAAAATTGTCAATACATTTCTTTTAATTTTAAAGAAATTTTGCATAAAATTACTCATTTGTGTATTTGGATTGTGTTGACGTTCTTTTATTTTATGGTAATTATGAGGTTATATACTACTACTTAAAGTGCAATAGAGAAAAAGAAGTAGATTTGGGCTTTATTTTGTAAAATTGAAGTAGATTTTAACAGAGATTTTTAAAACGAAGTAGATTTCAGTATTTTGCTGATGGTGCGAAGTAGGAAGTAGATTTTAAAATATTTTGGAAAAAAGAAGTAGATCTACTTCAATTGAAGTAAAGTGGTACCACTGCTCAGTATGCTTTGACATTTCATCATGAATAGACTTACTAACGAGCAACGCTTGCAAATCATTGAATTTTATTACCAAAATCAGTGTTCGGTTCGAAATGTGTTTCGCGCTTTACGTCCGATTTATGGTCTACATAATCGACCAAGTGAGCAAACAATTAATGCGATTGTGACCAAGTTTCGCACTCAGTTTACTTTATTGGACATTAAACCAACCACACGAATGCGTACAGTGCGTACAGAAGAGAATATTGCGTCTGTTTCTGAGAGTGTTGCTGAAGACCGTGAAATGTCGATTCGTCGCCGTATTTTTTCAAAGATGCTGTTGGACGCAACGTTACGGTGAATGGCGATCGCTATCGTTCAATGCTAACAAACTTTTTGTTGCCAAAAATGGAAGAACTGAACTTGGTTGACATGTGGTTTCAACAAGATGGCGCTACATGCCACACAGCTCGCGATTCTATGGCCATTTTGAGGGAAAACTTCGGAGAACAATTCATCTCAAGGAATGGACCGGTAAGTTGGCCACCAAGATCATGCGATTTGACGCCTTTAGACTATTTTTTGTGGGGCTACGTCAAGTCTAAAGTCTACACAAATAAGCCAGCAACTATTCCAGCTTTGGAAGACAACATTTCCGAAGAAATTCGGGCTATTCCGGCCGAAATGCTCGAAAAAGTTACCCAAAATTGGACTTTCCGAATGGACCACCTAAGACGCAGCCGCGGTCAACATTTAAATGAAATTATCTTCAAAAAGTAAATGTCATGGACCAATCTAACGTTTCAAATAAAGAATCGATGAGATTTTGCAAATTTTATGCGTTTTTTTTTTAAAAAAGTTCTCAAGCTCTTAAAAAATCACCCGTTACCATCATAATATAAATTATGTATGTATATAAGTATGTATATGTATTAATATGTTTTTATAGCTAAAGAAAGAGTTTTAGCTCTGAACCACTGATAAGCTTGTATTACTTTGATGGGCTTACCTTTTATTTTTTTTAAATTTAAATTGTATTTGTGATTAATTAGGATTGAATATAAGACTCATTGTAGTTTAAATTTGTGACGATCAAAGATTTAAGTCGTCAAGACCACAACTGATTGTAAGAGGAATTCGTTTATTAAAAAGAAAAGGATGATTTCTGATTTGCTACTGTGTTTTTTACTTATAACTCAAGAAAATCGAACAAAAAATGGTAAAACAAGAAAAACAATTTTAATAAAATTGAATTTTAGAAGAGAGCTTTATTATTCCTTTATCTTAAAAATTTCCTAAGAATAAGAATTAACCTAATAATAAACCAGAGCTTAATTTATGGAAAGAGTGAAGAAGTTTATTTTTTTTTTTGCAAATAACTCGAGAACTAACTGTCTCTTATTCAAATTTAGCGCCCTTTTTGGGAAATGTTTGAGACTTAAAAAATTAAGCTCTCCCCCAAGAATGTATCTTATCTTTATATTTGTCAGAATTTTGTTTGAGTGAAAGTTTTATTTTGCTGAGCTACTAGAATATTTGAGGTCTAGTCTATTTAGAAATGGTCTTCTTTATTCAATGTTTATTTTAAGTTCTAACCATCGAATGTGTTTGTTCACTATAAATTCAAGATCCTTGTTGATTTATGGGCTTTTTTGAGAATTTTTAAAGCTCAGCTTGAAAATAGAAAAATTACCTAACACCTCTAAGTTCCTTGGTCATTTAACTTATAGAGGAATTAGTGAGACGGTAAAAAAATGCAAAAATAATTTTCGGTGTGAACATGAATAGGTATTTTTTATTTGCTAAACAAAAATTCGGGGATTTAATAAAGTGTAGCACTATGATGATAGAAAAATAAAAAAAAGTGGTTCTCATCACACCATACCTTAGTCTGTGCAGTTGTATGTATGTCAGCTGTACATCTGTTTAAGATCTAAACTGTTGGACCAACATGTTTCAAATTCGCTTTCATGTGATTCCTTAGCGAATATATCTGAAATGTTGGTTAAGCTCATCTTGAATTATTGATATAATGTCATACAACAATTTTCGGTTTTCGATTTTTATAAAAATCAGATCTAACAATGGATCTTAAGTCACGTACTTAAGGACAAGGAAGAATAAATTGAACTAGAATATTATTTTTTTTTATTTTGTATCCACCGTGTTCATATTAGGTACTTCAGATGTAAAATTAAAATTAATCATAAGCTGAATTTAACAACTACGATTAAAGATCCACTAGAACTAGACACGTGTTTGGTAATTAAAATCAACGAGAGACTCATTGCTTAAAAAAGATTCATAGCCATGAATTAATACAAATATTTTCTAACGTACGTAATTAGAGATTAGTCAACAGATTGGCTCTAAGTCTTCTTGAAGCAGAGAATCATAAGACGCAACTAGGTCAACAGCAAAGTCTTTTTTGTTTCCATTCCTTGGTATCGTGTATGAGAAGAAGAAACAATATTTAATTTTGAAAGTAACATTGAAGTAATATTAATAGTTAAGGAGTTATAATAGTAGTATTAATATAATAAAGGGTGTTTTTAAATTTAAAATAGAAAACGTAACAATATTTTTAATATCGAAAAAAATTTACTTTATTTGATAGATATTTTTTTCCCATTAATGTTTAAATATGATTTTCATAATAATAAGGGGATGAGAACAAGTATAATTAAGGCACGATGACGAATTGACACATTTCGATAATCATCAACACTACGCCATACATCAGCAATTGGTTTTAATGTGTGCACTGTCCGACCGTAGTCTACGGGATGCGTACTATCGTTAAAAGTAAACGTATAACGAAAACGATCCAGAGTTTTTCGAATCAATAATGAACGATAATGAGCACCATAAAACACACTTAAAGATCGATGTGTTGCTCGAATTGAACCATGTTTTCAAAATAAATTTGGATAATTTGCAAACGTTGCTACAACGCACAGTGGGGCAAGATATCGAATTGAGTGTTGTTTTGAAACTTATTGTGATTTTAAGATGAAAGCGAAGTGTTATCTTGAATACAGTGATCCGCTACCGCTTTTTCGAAAGCTAATACTCTATTTTTTAATTTGCTTTTTCATTCGAGTTGTTAAAGTGTATAGTTTTTCAATGTTCTTACCAATTTTTAGCACGATTTTGAAAACCAAGTGCAAAAATCTTTATTAGTTTTTGAGTTATTCGAGAAAAAATTTGTACCAACAAAAAAAAATCGCTATTCTAAGACCGGAAGACATTCAAATAAGCGAGTTCACCCATGCAAGGTAGGCAATCCAAATAATATATAGTCCTCGTTTATTGGTTGCTGCATCATTTAGTCGATATCGTTAAAATCTTTGGAAGTTGCATGGCAAAGATAGTACCTCATCGACGATTTGGTATCAGTCAAACTGTTGAATAATTTTCCGTCGATCATTGACAAGATCATCTGATACTTCACGGTGTAGTTAATATTTTGAAGTATAATTTTCGAAATTTGAATTTGGGATTCCGTAAAATTATTTTTCTTTCGAACAAGTGCATCCATGTCCAACAGCAACACGATACATTTTAAATGAAATATTTTCATGAAGACATTTTGCTTCCCTTAATAATAACGATTTTTTAGTTCTGTTTGACCGTTCCCATTTACTTTTAAACTGGTACCTAAAGTCTTTCAGCTTCAGTTTTAAGTGGCTAGAATTTTCAGAACATGAAGTCTTGTTTTTAAGGAAGGTCTCAATGGTGATAAATTTGTCTTCGAAATTTTTTCTTGTTGTTAAAATATAAATCAACCAGTTTTCGTCTGGAACAATGAAATACTTGGCTTCGACCACCTACAAATTTTGATTTATATTCACCAAATATCTGTTCATCTGGCAACACTCACGGACCTGGTTGAAAAATGCCGAAACAGAAGATATCGCTCATGTGAGGCTTTAGAAAAAAAGCTAATTTTTGTAACCTTGACATTATATACTTAATCAAGTTTTCCAAATTTTTATTCTTAAAATATAAACTAAATACCTTAATCAATATTAGAAATATCACTTGACATTTTTATCACTACTCTTTATAAGGTAAAAAAAATAAACAAAAAAATCTCTTAAAAATCTGTTCTTTTTATTTTCTTTCTCGCACCAACTTGATCAACTTTAACAGCGTGGTTAATTTAGTATAGGTGACTTACCAAAAAAGTTCTTCCATGTCTTATGAAAAATAATGTATTAATTGAGAAAAACAATATTTTTTTGCCATTACGTTAGGTTACGAGTTTATATCATGACTCTTTATAGAGCTGCCCAAAGTGCGACGGGAGTCTATTCATCTGAATTGCCAAACGAAACTTAAACCAAAGTAAAGCAAGTATTGCAGAAATCAGACAGAATACTTTCTTTTGATTTCATTATTACTTATCTTTGAAATGTTTTATCTAAACAAATGAAAATCCTAAGAAACTTTAGAAATAAGTCCAAGTTTGGTGCCATTTTCTTACGTTACATTTTTTCTTCTTCTGCTTCTTGCAATTTCTAGCACTCTACTTTAATATTCTTTGTTGACTTTAAATTAGAAATCCATTTGAATTCAAGGCACAGCCCAAAGAATCCGGTAAGTTGCTGTATAATACCGTGCACCATTACAAATTTGCGTCATTTACGTGTGTAGCCATGGTGTAGTCTCCATGTACTCACCATATGAATATTACTTGGAATGTAAGACTTACTCAGCATATTTATTTCGAAATAAATTATCAGCAATATGTGTGTGTCTATATATTTAAATTTTACCACTTTTATTGAGCGCTGCTTATGGTGTATGCAATATAGCTTTCTTTGTGGTCACATAAACAAAAACAGTGCTAATTAATATTTTACACACGTAACTTCAATCAGAAGTGTGAGTCCAAAGAGGCGCACAAACAAAAGTACCCATAGTAACAATAAACAACAATGCTCGAGGGAGACAATGTGAAGGACCCTTATGAAGGATTCCATTGAGTTAAGTCATCAGAATTTCTTCTTTATTTTTTCAAAAATAAAAAATATAATATTCACTTATAATTCAATGTCAGCAGAAATTATTTGTTGACTGACAATGAGTACAATTGATGTATGATAAATCTTTTCTTTAAATGAAAACGAAAGAGTTGAACAGCAAACTTCCTGATTTATTGAATTACCTGTTTTTAGTATTGTTCATTTTAAGATTTATCACTATGGCGCTATGAGAAAAGTGAAAAGCAAGAAAAAAAATCACAAGTTGACGGTTCTTGAACTGTGTTTTATGAATCTTTAATATTATTTTGTTTAAAGATTTTGGTTCAAGAAATAATTTCTTGTTGAATTAACTTTAGAAATAGGCAATCATTGAAGAGTGAAAAAAAAAACAAAGTTAAATCTTTATTTAAGCTTGTTGATACCCTTCTAAATAAGTTACGACTCATTATTTTATATCAATTCATAATTTTAAATAGACATCCTTCATACGAACATTTACATAACTCACCAGAAATTTTTATTTAATTGCTTAACGAAACTTACACTTTGCGTAACAGACGCGCGTTAAAAATGTATACTCACATTTCAGAGGTACATAATTTCTTGAAATTTTTAATATGATGCTAAGCAATAATTAAGTTTTGTGGTGAAGGCTGTGGCTTTTATTGTTCATTGACAAAAATTAATTACCAAAGTATGGATAAGTACTTGCTTGTTAAAAAAAAGAAGAAAATTGTGTTTTTTGTTTTAACTAGAAAACCAAGTATATTTTCGTAAATTTAAATTATGTGTCAGATGAATGTTTATTCCATTCATATCGAGGATAGATAAGATGTAATAAAATCATTATGCGCATGATTTTTTATTTTTATCTTAACCTTGAACTATGATGACATGAATCTATTATTTAGTAATCAACCTTTAACATTTAGTTAAAATTTTAAAAATTATTAAATTATTTTAATCACACATTGGAGGCCAATTTTTAAGAAGTCTTAAAGTTAAACAAAGCTTAGTTTATTATAAATATGTCTGTAATTTTTAAGAGCATGCTTGCGTATTATTTAATTAATAATTGGCTTTTATTTCGTGTGAACAAATAATTGTATATATTATAAATCCGAATTAGGTGATTTAAATGATTAAGTATGTGCGTTTCTATATTTAAAAATAGAAATGCTACATGCAAACCAAATTTCCAATAAGGTATGAGTGAAATTTGTCGGTTTTAAAAATATAGATTTTTAAAAGCAGTTTGACAAAATGTAGAAATTGAAATTTTTGACCAATTGATCAAGATAAAAAGTCTATTTAGATGGGTCATAAATTATCAACAATGGTTTAGTGAATGATATTCTTAAAAATTTGGTGAATGACGTTCAACATTCGTTTAAGAGTTCTGGACTAGTTATCTAGGTATAGAAGCAATTTATTAAAAATATAACAGATACATAAATTCGAAATGTCTTAATTATTTAAAGGGCATGAGTGAGCATGCATACACAAACTCAATTTCCTAAAATATTGCCGTTATACCACTTTTAATAATTTTTGTTATCAACGTTACATTTTTAAATACAAATTTACATATTTTACCGTCAATATAATATCAATCGACATTTTGAACATTTTTAATTGCGAAATCTTGTTAACTTCTTATCCAATAAACGAAATAAAAAAAATATAACGTATAAGCTTCACATGCTAACCTTCGGCTAAGGGCAATTCAAAACAAAGGGCCAACGCTACAAGATTCTATGATACCAGTTGGTTATTCAGGGTGCGTTGAGAATTTCCATTGCTGCCTTCTGGTTGCCATTTTTGTGAAATGGAAATGCACGGAAATGATCATTACAGTCGGCGAGATTGGGATGCTGTAGTTTTACAGCAGACGACCGCGATTTTTGGCAAAAAATCATTTTAAGCGACGAAGTACATTTCGAATTGGCTGGCCTTGTTAATTAACAGAATATCCCTATTGGGGCACTGAAAACCCTCGATTTGGGCCGTTGGCGTTATTGGCCATATTTATTTGAGGATGACATTGGCAAAATAACTGTCACTTTACTGGTGACCGCCCGAATAGTTCAATTGGGCCTACAAAAGATGTGATTCCAACAACACTGTGCCACACACAGCATGTGCTACGATTCGAATTTTACAAGAGAGTTTCGATGTCGAAAAGTGGTGATATTGACTGACCCTACGATACCCTCATTTGACGCCCCCTCATTTTGCTTCTTTCTCTATGTCAATAAACCACACACATGCAACTGCCCCTAAAGCTTTTATAATCAATTCCATTTGTAAATTTCAGCTTGATATATGCGACAGAGTTATGGAAAATTAGGCGTTTCGAATTCACGCCATCCTTAGTTTCAAATTTTTGTTTTTTTATTTTTGAAAATTTCGATATTTAAAAACCCCTCTAGCACAAAAGTTTTATATAAATCGTAGAAGTCTTTTTCGAGAAAAATACTATTCTTCTAAACGGGTTTTTAATAGTTATATGGAAACCACTATTACTTTTTACTCTAGGAATATTTTTTTTCTTTCAAACATTTTGTTTATGTAAACAAGGTCAAAAAAGCAACCAAAAAGTTTTCTCGAAATGTTTAGAATTCAAAACACAAATTGTTTTTATTTGTGTAATACTTTTTTTGGTCATTGTGAAAAAATTCTACTTCATAATCGGTTCCAACGCCCCTCTTTGATGATGCACTTAATGTCAGGTTTCAGGTTTTTAGAGAATGTCTATTTTCTTAAAGCACTATTTGCTGTCAAAAAGTTTTGTGACTCTTCCTAGCTTTGAGAGCGCTAAATATTTCATGGGTTGAATCTTCTTTCGCACTTTGGGCAGTTCCATATTCTTAAAGAGCTCGATATACACAAACCGACAGGCTTGGATTGTATTCCTCTCATTGTTCTGAAGATGTGTTCTTTAACGCTTGCAAAACCATAGCATAAGCTTTTCTTTCTGTCCTTACTTCTTATTTTACCCTTTCAAGTGGTTGAAAAACAGCATTAGTTCAACCCTAAAAAAGGTGAATAAATAAAATAAATTTATATCAACTCAAGAAATGTCTTGGTGAACGAAAGCTTCTCTCGTTGATCACGTGATCTGATATTATATATCACCGAACAGTGCCACAATTCTTTACATAGTTTTGGAGAGACAAAGATTATCACACTTGATATTTCGAAAGCATTTGATAGAGCCTAACATCAATCTCTTTTATGAGAAATGCGTGCATTTGGTATTTATGAATCTCTTCTTCGTTGGATAAGAAATTGCCTTTCTAAATGCTGAAAACGCTTAAAACAGTGCTCTCACATTAATTTCAAGATATGGATCTAGAACGTCAGCTTATGATGAGCTAGTTAGATTCTGAGCTTGATAGAATTGTCAAATGGGGAACCATACATAGCGTATAACTTAATTAAAAAAAAAAATCAATGCTGTCTGCTGTCGTTAAAGCGAAACCCACTGTTTATGTTGCTATCCATGAGTGGCACTTGCCACAGCTCCTAGATAGGTGCTAGAATTAACCAATTAAGGCCCATTTGCTGATACAGGAAATATATACTTATGTTCCACATAAACTCTTATGTGACAGTTTACGTAGAGGAAAAAGTAGAGCATAAGCGCTTAGGTTGAACATAAATATTTAAGTTTCGTTTCAGCAAATGGCCCTAAGTCTCTTGGATATAATCCAAAAAAAGAGCTTAAAAATATACGAGTACATTATAACAGAAACCATTTTAAAGAAAATCGGCCGAGCCACTTAAATTGTAGTAGAACAGAAAGACAGCATTACACCACTTTGTTTTGTCTTCGTTATCATCGTAATGGCAAGTCTGGTACAAATTTCGAGTTGGATTTTTTTTACGAACGCATAATGAATTTGCATTATTGTACGAGTACGTATTTATGTGTCGCAAGTAAAAAGGAAGGGTTACCTTAATGTGAGAAAAAAATTTATTTTCTAAAAAACTATATTACGGATCTTCATCAAATTTTTCATCCACATTCAAATTTTCAAAAACAAGTTTCACATCAAAAAAAAAATGAATTTTATTTTTTGAAAATTCATATTCCGGCCGATATTTTTAATAAAAATTTGATACCATTTTGTATTTATAATAATATTTTAAGCTTTAAGAAAACATTGTAAACGGTATTTACCATACAAATTCTTAGAAAAGCCGTTAAAGAAAATTTATTTTTCTCAAAACTAACGTTTAACTAACATGAACACTATCATTCACACTAAAAAATGAATTTAGAATAAGACGTTATTAACAGCACTCACCTTTGAATTTCTCACTATGGGCTGGTTTTATTTTTAATTTAAGCTATAACTTTAAATAAAATGATCTGTAAAAAAATGAAAATTTTTGATTGGAAATTCGATATTTTAAAAGCGATTTCTTAAATTTATTTTTCAATTGCACAGAAGAAAACTTAGAATTGGAGCATCAAATGTTTTCATAAGAATCACCCATATTCCACAAGTCGTATTTTGTCTCGTACTCGTAGTCGAACTCGAACTCGTTTCGTATCAAAATCGTTATTCTTCAAGTCGTATACGTTGCGTACGAGAAGCTTAAAAAAACAACGTATGGTGTCGCCCGTAGGTAATTGTCAAAATCAATAAATTAGAATTGAAAAAGTCATTTGTTGTTTTTTCAATTAAATTATTTTATTTATAATAAAATTCTGATGAGCTCTATTGATTTGAAGTAGCTCTTCTTCTATTTTATTTGTTTTTTCTTTTTTGTTTGTTCGAGTGATGTTACTGGCTTGTGAATACTCGTTATATTCTTGGACTATGTCAGTTTCATCTTCAGTATTTATCGTGTCGACTACAGGAGGAGGCTGAAAAACTCCAATGTTTGATCCTTGGGGATTATCAATGTAAATTTAAAATGTTAGCAATGCACTCCTCAAATTTGCTCTAGCATATGGTTGTAACTTCACCACCCCTGCGCCTTTAAATTACTGCTTATTGTGATGCAGTTTCTGTTTTAACTAAATACATACTTTTGATCATTGCCGACCTAAAGAGGCATGTATTACAATTTGTTAAGTGTTTCTTACTTTAAGACAAGCTGGACCATTTCGGATGGGTGGCCCAAGGCTATTTATTTTTTATTGAAAAGTCCGTCCAAAACTGTTAAATATTTGCTTTGAGTTTTCCACTCTTCCTATGGCCCCTTGCTACCTCCAAATTTTTTTCCAATGCACAAACCAATGCTTCAAATTGAGAACCATTTATTATATTTATTACTAAATATGAACGCGTTAATAACGTTAAGTCCAAATAAATAAACCAATAAAAAATGGACTTTAAAAAATTTGGTGGTGCAACAGCTCGAAGTGAACCAGGGCCTATAGTGATTTACGATTCTCAACCATTCCTGTGTGCGTGCTACCAGGAACGGAGGGGTCCTACAATTTTCTGCCGATTCCGAACGGTTAATGTGCAGCACTTTCCAAGACAAGAGATATACTCTTAGAGGATTTGTCAATTCCTTGCAAGATGCAGTACACTTCTGAAAAACTTTTTGCTGCGGCTCAGAATCGAACTCCAAACCTTCCGCATGACAGTTTAACGCCTAAACATTGTGCCAAGAGGTACTAATGTACTTACATTAACTTTTTGTCCATTTTTATCGAAAAAAAAACAAGTCTCGTTTCGAAAATTCAATACGAGTAATAAAGTACACAAATACGACTTCAAGTAAATCGAATACGAGATTCGAAATAACGATAAAATACGAATAGTCGTATGCGATGTTTTGCGTTTCCCGATATTCGTTCAAGTGAAGTCGAATGTACGACTTCTGGAATACAAACATACGACTATAGTCGAATACGAGTCATAAATACGAGTTTCAGAATACGGGTGAATGTTTAAAAATTATATATATTTTATAATTTTTTGAGTTGTGAGAAAGAAACACAAATATATTTAGTTTTTTTTTCGATTTGCTACTTCTTTGACGTGAATGCACTTTTACGAACGAAATTAGAATATTTATATTAAAAACAGCTAATTGCAACATTACCTTATAGAATTTTAAATTGCATAAATAATTTAAAAAAAAATCAAAACTTTAAACTATTCATTGCGTCATTTTTAGTCGACCAAATCCGTTCTATGAATACAAAATTGATGTTTAAGAACTGTTCGTTTTTCAATAAAAGTGTTCGTGTGTTTTGTCACGTAGGTATTTCTCTTCTTAGGATAGATATAAAACTTTAAAAAAAATATATTTACTTAGACAGCTAAGTTGGCAAATATTGTATAAAAAAGCTATTAGATTTGTTTACATTTCATTTAAATCATCGATTTGTTTTAATTATTCTCTGCCAAAGAGCCTGCGTAGTTTCTCTACGACAAAGCTATAATTCCAAAAAAAGTTCTTATGTTTCTCTTGCCAGTTACAGAGTTTGAAAGAAACAAAAATTACAACATATCGATGTTTTTCTATTTTGATGTATAATTTAATATTTTTATTCATTTGTCTGCCTTAAAGCTTAGCAATTATTTGATTTGCTGCTTTTCTTTGATATCAATGTGCATATTTTATAGAATTCACAATTTGAATTAGCTTCAAATTACCATAATTTATGTCTGCAGAATATATTTTGTATGTAGTTCTGGTAGAGGATATGGTAATTGGATCGAGTTTCTGTCATCTTGTTGACAGTTATAGTGTAAATATGATTATGAAAATTTATGTGAATTAAATTGCTTATAAATAATATAAATAGTATAGTTGGACTACAAGTGTGAAAACAACGAATTTTCATAATTTTTTTTTCAATTAAATTGTACGATATATAATTCAATAAAAACAATTTTAAAATCAAGATCTTATTGACTGTACCTACCAATTCAAAAATAAATATTTTTTGAATAAGAAACAAAAAAAATTTAATTTTGTTTGAATGTCTGAGTATCATAATGAGAGTTAAATATTGAGTAAGGTAGAATATTCCACATTCGTGTAGTGCGGTTAAAACAATGTTTGGAATGTTTTTTTTTTTTTTTTTTAATCTGCGCAAAAGTTCTTGGGAACAAAAATATTTAATTTAAAATTAAATTTATATGGTGATATCGTTACTTTTGGTCCTAAAATATGAAGTATATGTTTTGGGGGGAAATTTTTCAGTACAGGTATTATTGCAGACCACTATTTCCATATAAACTGAAAATGAAAGGGATTTTCAATGGGCGCTGGTAGATTTTGGCGACCTGTGGTGGCCATGATGTTTTGGTGACATCTGTCAAATATATTGAATGTTATTCAGTTACAGTTGTCCAAGCGTTTTGCACTTTGTGCCCATTTTACGGTAGATGGTAGATGTCGTGGCCCTTCAAGTCCACTCTGCAACGTTTGGTAGTCAAATTTGAGACGACCGGCTTGGTAATCAATCAGCCAAGATTTGTACTTCAAAGGAATTCAAGATCAGCCAAAAACATATCGCCGTAATCCGAGAAATTGTACAGCAGAAGGGATGCATTTTTGGATGAATGCGTTAACAAGAAAAATTGGGACTACAAGCCAACCCACACGACGTTCATCAGGTGACAATGCATCCACAAAAAGTTACGGTTTAGTGTGAATTGTGCCAGCAGCTTCATTGATCCGTACTTTTTCGAAAACAACGTTGGTGATGTCGCTGTCAATGGTGAGCACTGCCGAGTGATGATGACCAATTTCTTATGGCCAAAATTTAGCTGTATGGATCTAGACTACATGTAGTTCCAACAGGACAGCAATACTTGCTACGCTACGACAGACATTCTACATTAACGCCTTGAGAGTAGTGTTAACTCCGAGGTTTTTAATCGATGTTAGGTATATAACGATAAAACAATTGAATATAACATCGATGTATGAGTATCCTTTGAGCAGAGGCAGATAGTAGACAGACGCCAAAACTCCAGCCATCAACCTTTTGTATTTAATAAAAAAATAAACAATTTCAATATTAGAGTTACCATTCCATCGTTAGTGAAAATCGTTAAGGTTTTTTCATTGGTTATTTTAGAAGCTTTGAGGATTTACGCTTTTGTAAAATTTTCGAGAAGAAATAATAATTTAGTTTCATGGAATTTTTTTATTCTTATACCTTCAAAATGCATTTATATATTTATTATTGGCTATTTTTTTTTTTTTAGCAAGAATTACATCCGGTTGAATAACTTTTTATTTTGTAGTGCTAAATAGTTTTTTCAAGCTGTTACTTTAGAATTTAAGGAACTTTTATTTGTGTGTTGTACAGTCACATCAAAAATGTTCAAGTTTTTCGAAGGACAAAGATGTAATGAAAAGGCAGGAAATTATTGACGTAACCTACAACCTACTCAAAAATAAGACAGAAGCTGTTTAAAAAAGTTCCTGTAATCTTACCGCATTGTTGGGGTAGAAAAAAGCTAGAATTAATTCATTTTGCTCAAAATGTTTTTGACAATGAAAACTATATCAACAGTTTCTTAACTCTGCTGGTCCTTATCACAGATTTGAGGCAATTTATAATCTTCTATAACTCTATAATCAGACTATAGAGGCAAATACCCTATCTTCTCGGGGACCTTATCCGGAATGAACCCCCCCCCCCCCAAAATGAATTTCTTCACTTTTTTACCATAAAAAGTGTTTCTCCTCCATAATTTGATGTTTTTTATCAACAGCACACTTTTTTTATCGATTCATTAAAAAAAAGTGTATTTTGGTGGGGGGAATTCCGAATAAGGACCCTTCTCGGCACTGAAAATATAAATTGGACAGAGTATAGTTACCAAGTTTAAAAAAAAAATCAACTAAGCCGTTTAGGTTGTAGCCAAACATGCAGACTGAATTATAAAATTTCCTTTTGTCGCATTCGCTACCATCACAATGTAAACTTTGATCCAGTTTTTTTTTTTGTGTATGAATGCATAATTTGCCATATACTAGTAGTATACCAAAATATCGCAAGTAAGAAAATTCAAGGTGGTACAGGTTGGATACAAACTCAGTTCCTCGACATGATATTCCAACACTCTAACCATTACGCCTAGAGCTACTACAAGACCAATTCTTGTTTCATTCGATATTATACACATATTATTAAGCATTTGAAGTTTGACTACTTTTTGTCATCTACCACCAAATTTGCAACACTGTCTGCGAAAATTTTATATTTTAACAATACTGGAAAACTAGATTTAATACTAACAAAATGTGGTTTAAAGTTTTACTACAGATTTTTTTTTTATTGAGAGATGACAACATTTTTCCTGTATCAGCCAATCCCAGAAGTCAGATAAACAAATTAATCAATTTCATTAAATAGAATAAAAATAATAAATAATAATACAAAAAAAAAAAAAAACAGAACAACGAACGATCTAATTTCATTTACAATGAGTCCAATGATGCGGATAGATAGATCGCTGTGAGTTTTGTTACATTTTTTTAAAGCATTTTTTTTTTTTTACTATAAACAAAACAAAAACTACATCTCTTCCTGCATGGAAAAATAAAATAAAACAAATACAACCAACAAACAACCAGCTGCAGTAGCTTTTTTTTTATTATTTGATTTCTATTTTCAACAACAGGGCCACAGAGTTTGCAAATGTTGCGCAACATAAATGATCGCGCAACAGAGTAGACTTTTTTTTAAGATTGCACACAAAATCCAGCTACACAACCATCACTTTTTCGCCCGCCACTATACAGTGGTACAGAATAGTAAAAAAAAGGTAAATATAATTATAAGAAAATATATCCAATGTCAAGGCTAGAGAAAATTCGATTTCATAGTTTAAACTCTAGATAGCTTCTTAGACAAAGAAAAAAAAAACATGTCATTTTTATGTAATCCAGAGATAAATATTAAAATTTGATGGGTTAACCGATGTAACTCGAGATTCGATTGCTTAAACACTCTAGTTGCTGAAAAGTTAGCACATAATGTGAGCCTCAGACTATCAACGAAACTCTTTATACCAAATTACTTTTTGTAACTAATCCAAAACTTAACAATTTTAAACCGAATTTAAAAGACTAAAAAAATCAAAAAAAAAAAACCACCACATTCAAACTTGAAATCTCAATCTTTGCATGTTATCCCATTTTTTTTAAACTAGTTATTTCGAAATAAAAATTGAATTGCGAATAGATCGATTTTAATTCTAGTTGAAGCTATTTGCGTTTAGATTATATTGATTTGTTTATATGGCTAAATAAATTTTCGAATGTTATCGTCAAATAGCTACATAACTACTGTGTTTTTTACAAATAGATTCGGTGACGTTATGGAGCAATTCTGAGATCAAATTCAAATTCAGGTCATTGAAATCCTTCGGAAAAATAAAGTTTGGCTATAAGGATGAACATTTAGGAAACAAGTGCTTAATTTAAACCTTCATTAGTTAAGCATAAGCTAAAGCATTTGCTCAGGAATTTATGAAGTTAGTCAAATAATCATCTTAAGCGAATATAAAGTTCAAATACAAAAAAAAAAAAAAAAGCAAATCAATTTTCCTAAGGCCTACTTGCATAAAAGTTTTTTTGAGAGCAGTTATCACTAGGTGTGTTTTATTCATTGCTGCATAGCCAACGCAGCATTCAAGTGCGAATAAAACGATCAAACTCACTCCATATGTCAATTTCAATTTATATTTCAATGTTGACCATTATTATAGAAAATATCCAAATCTGATGTCAAAAGATGTATGTACATATGTTTAATTCTAAAATTTAATGCATAGCGCCATTTTCATTTTAATAATTTAAAGTTCTATCACCAGCACAACTTCCATTTCCTTACTGGCTTCTTTTTCGCCAGCAATCAAATTGTTGTTGTTTGTCGAGGGAAATTTTGCTGCGCTAGCTATGCAGCAGTGAATAAAACACACCTACTCATCTATATTTTCACTTACGTGATATAGGAACTATAGTATATGCTTTCCTTAAACAAACCTAACTCCAGATTTTGATCAGACTTGTCATTGCGAAGATACGGCAGACAAAAAGAATGGGTCTCGTAATTCTGTTCGATAACGGCTCAGGATGATATAGTGATAATGCAATCAGGAAAATTTGTCCCCACTTGGTGCGAGCTCTTGCAGACAGACCTTGACAATCTCAATAATTATGCCAAGAGCTGTGGACTTGCTGTGGACTTTATGTCAACCCTCCTAACACAGCACTGGTTATGTTTACAAGAAAATGAAACATTCCAAACTTAATTCCCTCCATCATACCGCTCCATATTACTGGCACGGCCAAATATCTTGGTTTAGTTACCGATCGTAAACTAAACTCTAACGAAACATAAATAAAATGCACGACTGGATCGCACGAACTTGCTCTTATGTAAAAATACTTTGAAACTTAAAATACATTTTATAAGTATAAAACATGGATGTAATGAGATACAAATGTTCAAATGCATGGAATTACCGTCTTATTTTCGGAAAAGTATGAATTTACGCAAATAAAGTTTAAAAATCGTTTTATTAAAGTAATTTTTTATATAACAAATTTCTTTAAATTTTTTCTAGAACAAAATTTGGAATGCCAATTTTAAGTGCTTAGTAATATAGATTTTAGAAATGAATTTCAAAACATAATCATTCACACGTTTTCAAGATATTGATTTTTCAAAAAATAAATTGGAATTTTTTTCAAAAAAAAATAAAAATATTTTTTCGAATATTTCTATACACAATATTATTTTAAACTTAAGGGGGCTCCTGGTGAAAATTTTTGGTTAAAATCGTTATAGCCGTTAATGATAAAGTCGAAAATCAAAAAAACGGTTCTATGACAGGTACCATTAATAAAATTTTGCCCCAAAAATTTTTACTTGCGACTTATAGGTACTAGTTATAACGCAAGTTATGCATTCGTGAAAAAAATCGAACTCGAGATTTTGATCAAAGTTGACATTACGATGATAGCGAAGACGAAAAAAGTGGGTCTGTCAATTCTGTCTGTCTGTCTGTCTGTCTGTTTGATTACAGCTAAACCGCTCGGCCGATTTTCTTCAAACTTGGTAGATATGTGTTTTAGTTTTTTCCCCCGGATGTTTTTTGATTTGATTTTTTAAGACCAAAAATAACGGTTACTGCCATACGATTTTTTTCGAAATTTTATAATTTTTTTTTCTCAAAAACTGTCCCACAGCTTTTTTTTAAGAAAAATCATAAAATTTCATTTAGTTAAACTTAGGTAATGAATGAAAAAAAATTTCCGAAAAATGGTTATTTTTGGTACCCCCCTTGGAACCATTTTTTTTGTTATTGATTTTCTCAAAAACGGTACAACCGATTTTGATCATTTTTTTTTATGTTAAGGCTCCCCAGCAGTTTCAATATTAGATATTGTGTATTCAAATTTTCAAAAAATTTTGTTTTGGATTTTTAAAAAAATTAAATTTTTTTTTTTGAAAACACAATATTTCGAAAACTCCATACTCGATTTTTTTAAAACTTGATTA
Organism: Philhelius festivus; assembly: GCA_963931855.1. Lineage (NCBI taxonomy): Eukaryota > Metazoa > Arthropoda > Insecta > Diptera > Syrphidae > Philhelius > Philhelius festivus. Next base: position 239,775,661 of record OZ007554.1, read on the forward strand.
ATAAAAGTTTCTTAAAATAATCTACAAGATATGAGAAAAAAAATGATATTTTACCTAAAACTAAGGGTACCCTCCATACAAATGTTAAAAAATGGTTTTCGAAAATCGTATTTTTCTCGAAAACGGTTCCGAGAATTTTGCTTAAATGTTTAGTCTTTCTATTAATTTTTAAGATCTATAATTTAATACAAAAAATTTTGAAAACAAGATATTATTGACTGTACCTACCATAGAACGATTTTTTTAAATTTTGAATTTCTCATTATCGGCATAACGGATTTTAATGAACATTTTTAGAGAGAAACTTTTAAAAAGTTTGAAAAACATTGCATTTCAAAACTTTCAGAAAAATATTTTTTTTGAATTTTGAAAATAAAATCTTTTTTTTTTGCAATATCTCGAAATCGCTCCAATATTTTTTTTTTGTAAATTTAATTTTTATTCGAACAATAATAAAAACTTTAAATTGGCGTACCAAATTTTTTTCTTAAAAATGTTTTAAAAATTTTGTATATAAAAGCTTATTATTTTAAGAAACCACTACAAGGACTTATAGTTTTTGTTCTTGGCTAAACCTATATTTGCTTGAATCACATGGCATCCTATTTTTACCTCCAATTTCTAAAGAACCCTTGGCATAATGGTTAGTGCGTTGGACTGTCATGCGGAAGGTCTCGAGTTCGATTCTCAGCCGCTGCAAAGTTTTTTTCAGGGGTGTACTGCCTCTTGCGAGAAATTGACAAATTCTCCAAGAGTATCTCTTGTCATGGAAAGTGCTGCTCATTAGCCGTTCGGAATCGGCAGAAAATTGTAGGTTCCCTCCGTTCCTGGTAACACGCATACAGGAATGGTTGAGAGTTGTAGGTAAGTCACTAGGTCCTGGTTCACTCCGAGCTTTGTAGTTATAACAAGGGAACCAATCTTAAGGCCATGACACAAATTCAGAAACTAGAATGTATCGAGATTCGAGAACCACGCTAACCGCAGCTCTAGAAACTTTTCTCTCACTTGCCTCACTCGATCTATTTACGCAGGAGTTGTCGGTCAAAAGTGTTCTACGACTTGAAGAGTGTACAAATTGGAAAAGGGGCCACTATGGTCACATCTTTCTACATCTGAACTATCGAACAAGAATATTGATATCTTCAGAGATATCAGAGATTGTCAGGCGGCAATCAGAGGCATATCGTCAATTGTCAGGAAGTCAAAATAGGTTACTCCTTGCCGTAGTGAATTAAGATTGCCCAGCGAAACAAATCCAGTCACCTGTTTTAATATTTTTTTAATGATAAAGTTCCCTAAAGGTTTGGATGTAATTTTGTATTCAAATTTTAAAAAGATTATTTTTTTTTTCAATATTTTAAAACCCTATGCTCGATTTTTTTTTTTAAACTTGACAGTCTCCAAGATGTGGAAAATATTATCTAAAAATAACGTTAAAATACATACTTTTTTTTTAATTCAAAAACTGGTCCACATTTTTTTTGGAAATTTAAGTTTTTTTTGAACAATAATAAAATTTTCAAGTTGGCATATCAAGCTTTTTTCTTAAAAATATTTAAAAAATTTTGTATATAAAACTTATTTTTTTCTTAAGAAACCGCTACAACAACTGATAATTTTTGTACTTGCATAAGTTAATATTTGCTGGAGAAATTACGAGTTGTTTTAGTCATTTTTAGATTGAATTTTATGGTTATGAACCTTTTTCACTAGAAACATTAATTTTTTTAAATCTTTAGTCTTTTACACAAGAGCAAGTTCGTGCGATCTAGTCGTAATTCGTGCAAATTGGTCGCTTTCATTTTATCACATCATAAAATATAAAATATTTTTTTATATAGTAATTAGGGATATTTAAAAATGAATCAAATATATAATAAACTTAACAACTTTCAACTAGTTTTTCCATTTATTCCTACTATGCCATATTAGCTGCCCCACTGTATGCTGCCATAGTATAATATGCAGTATTTCAAGCCGCGAGTTCACCGCGTAGCTGCAACTTCATATTATAGATGCTGCGCAAGATTATAGTTGATTTTCAGGTTTTTCTTGAGTTTTAATTCTTATACCTCTCTAGGTCCCATTTAGTTGCTACAACCTAGGTTTTAAGATGCAACATAATATAAACGTGGGGCACAAACCACAAACCAAACAATATGCAATAATTTAGAAGCAATAAAGTCGCAGTCAACATGCAAGGTGTTTAATAAAAAAAAAAATATTTATCTAGATACATGCTTAAAATTTGTTGTTTGCAGTGAGTATTGAATTGCAACTTGAATGTCTTCATGTTTTTGGGGGGGAATGAAAAATGAATTATTTTGTAAAATAACATTTACGAAAATTGACAGCCAGAAGGTTGTACACATTATAGTAACTGATTAAATGAGTTGATAACTGCTGAGTAAGTAGAAATATTAACCTCGACTAGCAATTAACTTTTAAGAAATCTCAATAATGTATTGTGAGCGTAAGGGACATTTTGGTAATGAGTCTTAACGTAACATCAAGACACAAAAGCTATAGGTACAAATCTGGGCATAGATTCTTCCAAGAAGTTCAAGACATCATCTTTTATAAACTGCGATTCTTTTGTGTTCTAGAGGAAACCCGTTACGTAAATGCTCTGGACTCTTAATCTGGAGTCCGACAACCACTTCCCAGGTCCTATAACCTAAAATCATAAAATCGACAACACGCTAGCTGGAAGGGCAGAGAGTTGTATGCCACTTGGCCTTGGATCTCGAAAAGATGTGTTTCTTATGTTTTTTTTCGTTGACTTAGTTATTTACATTTGACGACTGGTACTCTTCAACCTGTTGCAACACCAAATTATATATTGTCATTGGGCCATTGAATTTTTCGCTGAGTTAACGAAAAGCGAGTTAATGTAGGTAATTTTTAAACTTCATGAAGAATATTTTTTCTAGTGAAAGTCAATGCCTTACACCTTAGAAACCCTTGAACCGTAAGAGCAGTTCCGTTTTTGGCTAATATCTGCTTTACCCAAAATGTAGGAACTTATTAACATTTAAAGTCAAAGTTTTCATCAAAATCCACATTGTATTCTACTATCGGGTCAAATAGGAAATGATGTCAAACAAAGTGACCCAGTTAAACGGCTTAAGTTAATTAATATTTGACGTACTGAAGATGACATTGACCATGCCATGGCAGTGGCCCAATTAATCATTGAAAATGAACAACAAATAAACTAACTAACGAAACGAGAAAAAAAAAAACTAAACCATTAAACGAAACGTAAATGATAATTATTATTTGTCTGCTCCAACAATTTTTGGGTTGGCATTAAAAATGGTATTCGTAGTCTTAATTGGATTTTGTGACGCTCTGCTTCGTAGAGAGGCGGAAAATGGTAGAAGAGTAGTCTTCATTTGACCTTGACTGACAGGTGCTTTGACATTTTTTTTTCTATTTTTAAATATGGTATTTTTAAGCAATGAGGGATTTTGAATTGTGAAAATTATGATGTTGTGAAAATATTTCGTAGAAATTTGAAAACAAAAAAACGATAACCATTAATTATATACATCTTTCATTCAGCTTTTTATTTTACAAATGAACTTGAAAATAGCCAAAAGAAAAATAATAATGATAATGATAACTTTGCTAATCTTTTAATGAAAAAATAAAAAGAAGAGACCATCAGTAAGAATCTGAAATTAATTATTTAAAGTTATTTTTTAATTTGCAGTAAATTGCTTCAATGTTTTCGATTTAAATAATTTTTGACTTCATAAGGATGGAAAATTGACCTTGAAAATTTTATTAGGTATACGAGTATTACGTCGAAAGCCCTAGGGACGAATAATAAATTGATCATGATTAAGCTTCATAATGTGTCTATTGGTTTACTTCCTAAGAAAATAAAATTGGTAGAAACTGGCAGTTTTGACAAATTAACGGACCAATCTAATACTAATTTTTTTTTCGTTATTGCAATTATTTTGAAATTAAGTTGAAAAATGTATTCGAGAATTGATTTTAGTAGTTTTATTTGAATTGAGACTTATATAGTTTTCTTAATGCCAAAAGCTGGTTTTACTTTTCCGAAGGTTTTTGAAGCGCGAAATTAAAATATTTATGTCTCTAAAAAAAATATTCTAAAAATTAAATATATTATCTATAATAATATATACAGGGTGTCCGGTAAATTCGTGTGCCATACTTTGGGATGTGATTCATGGTCATGTTCTAAAAAAATAAATTGCACGACTGCATCGCACGAACTTGCGCTTTTGTAATAAATTTAAAATACATTTTATTAATATAAAACATGGATTTAATGAGATAAAAATGTTCAATTGCATGGAATTACCGTCTGATTTCCGGAAAAGCATGAATTTACGCAAATAAAGTTTAAAAATCGTTTTATTAAAGTAATTTTTTATATAACATATTTCTTTCAAATTTTTCTAGAACAAAATTTGGGATGCCAATTTTAGGTGTTTAGTAATAGACTAAGAGGCCACAGCAATTTTTGGGTGTGATTGATAACAAAAAATAATTAGCATAATTAGATAGGCCTTTTATAGTTATTTACAAATGTGAAAGTCTCGCATACTCTAGTGGGAGCAATAGTGCATAATAGTGCATCGAGTATGCAGTTCTTTCCAAGTCCAAATAATTGTGATGAAAACTTTGCCAAAATGTAGAGTTAAGCCCCTTGATTGAAAATATCGAGGTCCAACACGTTTTACAGACAATCTTCTGCCTGCCAGACGCGATAAGAATAGGCTACTTCTTGCACTAAGAAGGCCACTTTCAAAACGTCTTGGTCCTCGATATTTGCGATCAGGACACTTAGCTTTTCATTTTGAAGTTACGGCAAATTTTGTATCCCAATTTTTTAGATTTTGGAAAGAACTGCATACTAAATGCACTATAATGCACTATTGCGCCCACTAGAGTATGCAAGACGTTCACATTTATAAATAACATTAAAAGGCCTATCTAATTATGCTAATTATTTTTTGTTATCAATCACACCCAAAAATTGCTGTGGGCTCTCGGTCTATAATATAGATTTTAGGAAATAATTTCAAAAAATAATCGTTCACACGTTTTCAAGATATTGATTTTTCAAACAATAAAATTTAACAATGGGTTTCAAAAAAACCCAAAAAATAATTTTTCGAATATTTTTGTATACAATATTATTTTAAACTTAAGGGGGCTCCTGGTGAAAATTTTTGATTAAAATCGTTAGAGCTTTTATGAGAAATTCGAAAATAAAAAAAAAAAAACGGTTGTATGACAGGTACCGTTAATAATATTTCCTCCCAAATTTGTTTTACCAAAATGTAGTCCATGTCCATAATATCACACCTAATTTGTTTTTATCAAAATCGTTAGAGCTGTTTTCGAGATAAATAATATTATGTATTACGGGTGTATGGGGGGTATCGTTAGGTTTAGAGCTAAAAAAAATTCAATTTCTCCTCTAGGGAATCAACGAATACCCTTAAGTACCGACTTTGAAGAAAATAGGTCTAGTGGGTTACGCTCTAGATAGAGGTACAGACATACAGACATACAGACAGGCAGACGGAATTGTGAATTGTCGGACCCACTTTATTCGTCTTCGCTATCATCGTAATGTGAACTTTGATCAAAATATCGAGTTCGATTTTTTTTCCAAATGCAGAACTTGCCCTATAGTACCTATATCACAAGTAAAAATTGTTCTACAGTAAAGTCAGATTTTCAACTTTGACATCACTTCTTGACGATTTAAAGAAAGGCTAACTTTGGTGTACCCTGACCCATGTTAAGATAAATTTCTCCTTCAGTACTAATGGTAGGGACCTCATTTTGGATTTTTTTTAGTAAAAATACTAACCTTTAAAACTATGTTTAAATTAAGCTGATATGTTTTTAGGGTTGCCAGATATTCAATTTTAAATGGTGTTCAATTTTTCTTGCCCGAGTAAAATTTTGACTTTGAGGTAAAAAATGCGTAATAAACATAAAGTTTTCTTATTTTTACCTGATGAACAAAACAATAATACAAAAAAACTCATTAATAAATGCACCCAAAAACCTATACATTTTATGATACTAAGGAAAATCTTAGGAAAATACAACAGAGAGAGACAGTTTCTATAGAAAATGAAGAAGAAAGACATGTCAACAGCACACGGTTGGTATTTGAACGGTCCCCCATCCAAGTACTAACCATGCGCAATGGTGCTTGATTTCGGTGATCGATGGGAAGCGATGCTTTTTTTTTTTTTAATTTTTTTTTAATTCATTTTTATTCAATCCAATCTTATAACTATCTTAATGCTAGACAAAAATTCATAAAACTAGCCTACTTATCAATAACTTACGATGCTTTCATCAAAGCCAAGGCCGTTGACGGTTTTTTACCTACTTTTATTGCAGCACTTGGCAATTGGAGTGGTTTTCCAAGAATTGATAGTTTTTAGGTAATTTTTGAGACTGCGCACTCATGAAAAGGGTTAAAAGTCTACTTATGCCTACTTGACTTGCTGTTTAAACCCAAATTACCTTACCTCTTCTCAGGGAGAGTTAAATTTGGGGTATGAAAATGAACGTTTAATGGGTAAATTAGCTAAATATGTAGATAGTATAAAAAATATAAAAACAAATTAATTCGTCAGATTATCAAGATAAGTCACGATTACAGTTGGATAAAAGCGCTTTTTGAAATACCTTCATTTACGAGTGCAGAATACGCAGAGCACAACGAAGATGCCAGGAACTTTATCCTAACAGACGACTTCATTCTCGAAATGTTTTTGGAAATACATTTTGAAGGCTTCGAAAAGCTGGATCATTTTCAGCTGGAAGACCTAACGCGGGAGCTGCAAGCACAAGAAGAGTTTCGGTCGATGAAAGAATGCTGGCACCTGCTGAAATCTATACTTCCATCAGCATAGAACCCTTGGCTCTACATTTTAATGTTTCCAAACACAGAACACTGAATGGAGATGGAGAAAATATGTATCCATATCACCACAAACCTGCGCAAGAACTGCTTCCCGATGATTTTGAAAAGAGACTCGAATTTTGTTACTGGTTGCTAGAGAGAAGCTTGGATGACAACCAGTTAATAAACAGAATTCTTTGGACAGACGAATCTCAATTCACGAGAGATGGTATTACGAATTTCCATAATCTCCACACATAGTCTTCGAGCAATCCACATTCAAGACGGCAAAGATCATTTCAGCACAGACTTAGTGTCAATATATGGCCAGGAAATCGGCCCTTTCAAATTACCACCCCGACTTAATTCTATTAACTATCTGGAGTTTTTACAAAATAATCTACCTATTCGAGGAGGTTCCACTGCTTCGACTAGCTTCATCATATTTCCACAAGATGGTGCTCCGGCCCACTATGGTCGGAATACGGTGATCGATGGATAGGCAGAAATCGACCAATTCACTCGACTGCAAGATCTCCGGATCTCACTGTACTGGACTTTTTTGTATGGGGACGAATGAAAGAAATCGTTTAGTCCTCTGAAATAAAAACTTTAACGGGATTAGAACAACATATTTCCGAAGGATCACTAAACGTAAGGCAAGAGTTATCGAGAATAAAAATTCAAAGTGAAATCAAAAAACGGGCTCTAGCATGCATTCAAGACGCAGAAGGGCACTTTAACAACTTATTATGACTGTATTAATTTGTGTGTACATAAAGAGAGTCTTCAAAACCTAGCCCCCACGTTCAATCCGGTTTAAATTACCAAGCCATTCCAAATGCCACACTTGGTTAAGATGACTGTAAGCTGCATGCTCGTGATCACAGAAGATGGATGATAACTACTATCTCCCAGTCTTCTCTGTTAAGTTTATGAGAGGTTTTTATTTCATTCTTTCAATACATGCTAGAAGGAAGGCTCTATAATCCAAGCTTTGGATAATATGTAAAACAAACGTGTGCTGAAGGTTGCGTTACTAAAATCTGCTTTTTATTTTCACATCTCTTGATAACCGCTAAACTGATTTCACTCAAGGAAACAGATGATTTTAATACTGTTTGAAACACTTTCAAAACGCAATATATATTTTGAAATTCTGACCAAAAAATCTTTTAGAAGTATATCAAAAAATAACTAAAATCGGTATTTTCTTAAAAAAGTTAGAAAAATCTTATATATTAAAAGTCTGTAAATCGGGGATAAACCCAAATTGAAAATATGGTTCTAATGTAAATAGACAATGGAATTTTGTTTTTTTCGAGTGCGTAAATTAACATAAGTATCTATGTTTTTAGCTGATACAAAATGTAATTGACGTTCTTTGGACTTAGTTTCCAATTACTATTTACTCATTTTTGCTTTCTTTTAACAAACAAAAATTCGCCATACTTTGTTTACGCATTTCAGCAGCTGTTGGCGTTCTTGCGTACTTCAAAGTTGATAATTCGGCAATTCTTCGGTATAAAAGCTCGTGAAATTTCTTCGAAGTCATTAGTTTCTACTTTCCGTTTAAAAGTTCAGTACTAAAATAATTAAAAAATGTTTTCAGTCAGGTTGATGTGTCTTGCCCTAATGGCAATCACTGCCCTTGTAAAAAGGGCTGCGGCTCAACATGATGATCGTGATGATGAAGCAGGTGGTGCATCTCCTAACTTTCCCGGATAATGTCTTTGACGGACCTGGTGATTGGTGATTGGACCTGGTGACCTTGATGGTTTACTAGGATGTTAAAATAAAGCAATGAAATAAAAAAGTTCTTTCAACTTAAGTGTCTTATTTTTATTTGTTTCGAGCAAGATTTTGTTTGTAAGGTTGCTATTGGATTGCAAGAGTATTAACTCCTGTCCTGCACACTATCTGTTTGAGAACGAGATTAAAAAAGTCACATGACTCTGCTTGCTGCACAGTGTACATGTTTGAATAGTCCGGAACAGTTGCTCATTTTACTTTGTGTTTCTGGAACACTTTTTCCACGATCATAAGTTCGAACATCACAAAAAGAGCTCCTGACTATAAATGCGATCTATGCGGCTTTAAAGTCGATGAAAAGATGTTCTGCTTGTCTTGATCCTTTATTATACAGGGTGTCCGGTAATTCGTGTGCCATACTTTGGGATGTGATTCTTGGTCATATTCTAAGAAAAAAATTGTTCTACAGTAAAGTCTGGTTTTCGACTTGGACAACACTTTTTGACGATTTAAAAAAAGGCTAACTTTGGTGTACCCTGACCCATGTTAAAGTCAATTTCTCTGTCAGTACTAATGTTAGCGACCTAATTTTAGATTTTTCTTAGTAGAAATACTAACCCTTAAAACTACGTTTAAATTGAGCTGATATGTTTTTAGGGTTGCCAGATATTCAATTTTAAATGGTGTTCAATTTTTCTTGCCCGAACAAAATTTTGACCTTGAGGTCATTTTTTTTTTCAAAAAATGCGTAATAAACATAAAGTTTTTTTATTTTTACCTGATGAACAAAACAATAGTAGAAAAAGAACTTATTAATAAGTGCATCCAAAAAGCAATACTCTTTCTTATACTTGGGAAATCTAAAACAGGTAAAAAATCGAATTTTGGATTTTTTATCTACTTTTATTGCAGCGCTTGGCAAATGGCAAAGTGGTTTTCCAAGAATCGATAGTATTTAATCAATTTTTAAGACTTTTCACTCATGAAAAGTGTTAAAGTGTACTTATGCCTACTTGACTTGCTTTTAAGACCCTAATTACCTTACCTCTTTTCAGGGAGAGTTAAATTTGGGGTATGAATGTTTAACTTTTGAAATGCCTTCATTTACGAGAGAAGAATACGCAGACGTTTATGGGTGGTGCAATGGAAATTCAAGAGCATAAGTAATATACCAGGAACTTTATCCTAACACAAGACTTTCTTCTCGAAATGTTTTTGGAAAAATATCTTTCGAAGGCTTCGAGAAACTGGATCAGTGCCAATATGTGAACAAGTGTAACTGGAAATAAATTAATCGGGCCTTTCAAATTACCACCCCGACTTAATTCTACTGACTATCTGGAGTTTTTACAAAATAATCTACCTATTCGAGGATGTTCCACTGCTTCGACTAGCTTCATCATATTTCCACAAGATGGTGCTCCGGCTCACTATGGTCGTGAAGTAAAGGATTGGCTGGATTAAGAATACGGTGATCGATGGATAGGCAGAAATCGACCAATTCACTCGACTGCAAGATCTCCCGATCTTACTCTACTGGATTTTTACTTGCGACTTATAGGTACTATAAGGCAAGTTATGCATTTGTGAAAAAAAATCGAACTCGAGCTTTTGATCAAAGTTGACATTACGATGATAGACGAAAAAAGTGTGTCTGGCAATACTGTTTGTCTGTCTGTCTGTTCAATTACAGCTAAACGGCTCGGCCGATTTTCTTCAAACTTGGTAGATATGGGTTTTAATTTTTTACCCCCGGATGTTTTTTGATTTGATTTTGTAAGACCAAAACTAACGGTACCTGCCATACGATTTTTTTTCGAAATCTTAAAAATTGTATTTTTTTTTCTCAAAAACTGTCCCAACGATTTAAAAAAAATTAATTTAGTTAAACCTAGGTAATGGTTGAAAAAAACCAGTTGGTTTTGATTTTCTCAAAACGGTAATACCGATTTTAATCATTTTTCTTATGCTAAAGCTTCCCAGCAGTTTGTAACGGGTGATTTTTTTGAGGTTAGGATTTTCATGCATTAGTATTTGACAGATCACGCGGGATTTCAGACATGGTGTCAAAGAGAAAGATGCTCAGTATGCTTTGACATTTTATCATGAATAGACTTACTAACGAGCAACACTTGCAAATCATTGAATTTTATTACCAAAATCAGTGTTCGGTTCGAAATGTGTTTCGGGCTTTACGTCCGATTTATGGTCTACATAATCGACCAAGTGAGCAAGCAATTAATGCGATTGTGACCAAGTTTCGCACTCAGTTTACTTTATTGGACATTAAACCAACCACACGAATGCGTACAGTGCGTACAGAAGAGAATATTGCGTCTGTTTCTGAGAGTGTTGCTGAAGACCGTGAAATGTCGATTCGTCGCCGTTCGCAGCAATTGGGTTTGTGTTATTCGACCACATGGAAGATTTTACGCAAAGATCTTGGTGTAAAACCGTATAAAATACAGCTCGTGCAAGAACTGAAGCCGAACGATCTGCCACAACGTCGAATTTTCAGTGAATGGGCCCTAGAAAAGTTGGCAGAAAATCCGCTTTTTTATCGACAAATTTTGTTCAGCGATGAGGCTCATTTCTGGTTGAATGGCTACGTAAATAAGCAAAATTGCCGCATTTGGAGTGAAGAGCAACCAGAAGCCGTTCAAGAACTGCCCATGCATCCCGAAAAATGCACTGTTTGGTGTGGTTTGTACGCTGGTGGAATCATTGGACCGTATTTTTTCAAAGATGCTGTTGGACGCAACGTTACGGTGAATGGCGATCGCTATCGTTCAATGCTAACAAACTTTTTGTTGCCAAAAATGGAAGAACTGAACTTGGTTGACATGTGGTTTCAACAAGATGGCGCTACATGCCACACAGCTCGCGATTCTATGGCCATTTTGAGGGAAAACTTCGGAGAACAATTCATCTCAAGGAATGGACCGGTAAGTTGGCCACCAAGATCATGCGATTTGACGCCTTTAGACTATTTTTTGTGGGGCTACGTCAAGTCTAAAGTCTACACAAATAAGCCAGCAACTATTCCAGCTTTGGAAGACAACATTTCCGAAGAAATTCGGGCTATTCCGGCCGAAATGCTCGAAAAAGTTACCCAAAATTGGACTTTCCGAATGGACCACCTAAGACGCAGCCGCGGTCAACATTTAAATGAAATTATCTTCAAAAAGTAAATGTCATGGACCAATCTAACGTTTCAAATAAAGAATCGATGAGATTTTGCAAATTTTATGCGTTTTTTTTTTAAAAAAAGTTCTCAAGCTCTTAAAAAATCACCCGTTATATTATTGTGTATCCAAATTTTCCAAAAATTTTTTTTTGGATTTTTAAAAACGTTTCAAAATTTTTTTTTGAAAACACAATATTTCGAAAACCCCATGCTCGATTTTTGCAAAACTTGATAAATAAAAGTTTGGAGAAATAATCTACAATATATGAGCAAAATAAATTCATTTTACCTAAAAATAACGGTACCCTCCATACAAATGTTAAAAAATGGTTTTCGGAAATCGTATTTTTCTCGAAAACGGTTCCGAGAATTTGCTTTAATTTATTTTCTTTCTATTATTTTTTAATATCTGTAATTTAATAAAAAAAAATTTGAAAACAAGATATTAGTGACTGTACCTACCATAGAACGATTTTTTTAAATTTTGAATTCCTCATTATCAGCACAACGGATTTTAATGAATTTTCGTAGAGAGAAGCTTCTAAAAAGTTTAGAAAACATTGCATTTCAAAACTTAAGGAAAAATATTTTTTTGAATTTAATAAAAAATCAGTTTTTTGTTTTTTGAAAATTCAATATCTCAAAAACGGCTCAATACTTTTTTTTGTAAATTTAATTTTTATTCATACGATAATAGAAACTTCAAATTGGCATACCAATATTTTTTCTTAAAAATGTTTTAAAATTTTCTTATATAAAACCTTATTTTTTAAGAAACCACTACCACTGTTCTTGCATAAATCTATATTTGCTTGAATCACATGGCATCCTATTCTTACCTTTAACTACTAAGAGTTTTTTTAGTCATTTAAAAAATGAATTTTATGCTTATGAACAGTTTCTCTAATAACATTCATTTTTGAAATTCTTAGTCTTTTACATAGGACTAAGTTCGTGCGACCCAGTCGTGCATTTTATTTTAATTTTTATTCAATTAAAGATCGTAAAAATTAATTGGAAGAAAATCATTTTTATCAAAATTCTAGGCGCCTTTTTCGTGAAAAATACGATTTTTGAAAACCATTTTTTAACATTTGTATGGTGGGTTGGGTACATTTATTTTTAGGTAAAATAATTATTTTTTTCTCACATCTTGTAGATTGTATTGATAAATTTTTATTTATAAAGTTTAAAAAAATCTAGTATGTGGTTTTTGAAATATTGAGTTTTGAAAAAAAAAATTGTTTTTTTTTAAATCCCAAAATTTTTTTTTTGAAAATTTGAATACACAATTCTTTTCAAGTTCTTGGGGAGCTTTAGCAAAAAAAAATGATCAAAATCGGTTAAACCGTTTTCGAGAAAATCAAAAACAAAAAAATGTTTCCATGAAAAATTTTTCGACCATAACCTAGCTTTAACTAAATGAAATTCTTTTGTATTTAGATTTTTTAAATCTGTCGAACAGTTTTTGAGAAAAAAAAATATTTATAAAATTTCGAAAAAAATCGTATGGTAGGTTCCGTTCCGTGTGGGGGAAATAATTAAAAATGATATCTACCAAGTTTAAAGAAAATCGGCCAAGTCGGTTAGGCTGTAGTCGAACCGAAAGACAGACCGACACACAGACAGAATTGCGAGACACACTTTTTTAGTCTTAGCTACTCGTATCATCGTAATGTCAACTTTGATCAAAATCTCGAGTTTGATTTTTTTTTACGAATGCATAACTTGCCTTATAGTATCTATGTATGTATAAGTCGCAAGTAAAAAGAAATTCGACTGGGCCGGTTAGGCTGTAGATAGATAGAATTGCGAGAACCACTTTGTTCGTCTTTCCATTTGAGTTGGACTTTTTTAACGAATGCATGTAAATATATTTTGTCTGATATATTTATGCACCTAAAGCACCCTATAAAGGCTAAATTAAATGTCTCTTATTTAAGAAATATTTCACGTTTTCGAAATGAAATCCATCACCGGTACGACCTTGTAAAAGTTTCATTTCCATCACTATCACCACCCAATAATCAAAATTCTCCACCTGTTTCAACCTCACCCACAATGAAATCGAATCCGCCTTCGAAACATAAACAAAATATTCAAAACAATTAATCTTCTGCCACAGCCGCTACGCTGCGCCGCCGCTCCTCTCTGTAAAGTGTCGTCAATAGCACTTAAACAATCTTCTAAGCCCATCTCGTTAGACATTTCTTGAATACCTTGGATTTTAAACTGTTTGCACAGCCATGCCCTCTCTTTGATGAGACGAAAATCCAGATTCACGTGTACTCGTATTGTAAATTCAAATTTAGAAAACTAACATAGATACAAAACCATTAGATTGTATGAAATCCACCAAAATTTACATAGATAGAAGCTTCACCAACAATTAGAAAATGAAAATTACAAAAACACATACAACAAGCCGAAAGAAAGAGAGTGATAAGAAGTCCAACAACAACAATGAAATCAAAAAAGAAATGGGTATTCAACAACTGGTTGTGGTTGAAGTTGCTCTGGTTGCAATTGTGGCCTTAATACCTACTCCATGCTGGCCAACCGCAATTTGAGCAACAATCCATCCGTCCGGTCTGCATCTGCAGTAATGAAAGAGAGATACTTTAGATCAACGACGAACGACGACGACGAAGCGACGTGTTTTGTTTTTATTGTGTTAACGTTAAGGCAGTCAAAAGTATCTATACAAGCCAGAAAAGTATCTATGAGCCTAGCCTGTGGAAGAGTATCTCAATCCGGTGATTAAAGATTTCTTCAACTTCAGTTACACCGAGAGTCGTCGTCGCGATCGTTTCAATTTCAAGAGCGAAGAAGCAACATTTTTTCCTTCGTCTTCTTCTGTTTTTTTTCTTTCTTTTTTGTTGCCGACGAAAGTAAATGAATGTTTTATTTATTTTAGATTTTTTTGAAATTTCGGGCTAACTTGAGTATCCACGCAGAATAGAGCTAACAAAAACGGATCTCTCAATACTCATGTGTTTTAAAAGGATTCTTCGGGAATTCTAGTGAAGATTAAGTGAAAAGTGGATTTTGTTAAAAGAAATCAACCCGAACTCAAGTCCCATATCTAGGTAGAGTTCTTCCAAAAGTATCTCATAAGTGCATCTCCACTTCGCTTTCATTTTCGCTTTGAAATTTAAATAAAACAACAACAACAAAATTTGAAGTAATTTTTTTAAGTTATGTCAACTCACACGCACACAAAAGAGTGTTTTCGATTTATTACAACTCGAAAGTGAAATTTTTCCGGTTAACTTGGTGTCGGTCGGTTCGAATTTGTGTCAAAAATTTTATTTTCATTTCAAAATAAATCAAAAGTCACAGACAGAATGAGTTCAAAACGCATGCAGATTTTTAAATTGTCAAAAAGAATTAGGTACCATCAAGGTTGATGAGGGGTTTGGTTACGATGAAAAGTGTTACAAAAATGAAATGAAGTTTTTGAGAAAGTTTTTTATTTTTCATTTTTGATGTTTTTTTAAGGAGAAATTTGTTTGTTTTTGTTCTTTTTTTTCTAGTTTTTCTGGGTGTATTTTTTTGTGTTTAAATATTTTATATGCGGAAAAGCATGCTCGAATGATGCACCACGGATTGAATCGTTGCTGCCTACCTTTACCTGGGCTTTAGTTTAGCAAGTCTCAGAGAGTAGGTAGATATGCGATACGTGATCAGCCTTTTGAGAGCTGGAAATGATAGTGAAGTTATAAGATATGTTTAGCTTGTTGTCTGGAGTCTAGTTCGATTTGTTTTCCGCATTTTTTTGATTTTTTTCTTTTCATTTTATTTATGGTAAAATCGGGTGAAGGAAAATAATTGTTGGGATGCAGTTATTTGGTTTATGTATTTAGGTGAATTCCGGTATGATTTTTTTCAAGTTTTAAGATAATGGAACCATAAAATTTCAGAAGTTTTAATTTGATAAATTATTCATTGACCCAATGAAATAACAGATAATTTTTACAGCGTTTTTTAAAGAATACTAAACGAGCACGAAAATTCACAAATTTATCAAAAAATTAACATAGAATACCCTCACGTAATTTTGAGTATAGGAAAGTTGACCAAAATTTCTGGGTCTTTTGTTCTAAAGTGGTATGGTTTTCTATTCACGAAAAGTGTTTTGGCCCTAGAAATGTTGTGTTTAATAAGTTTTTTTCTATACTTAAGAATTTAACTGATACGTGTATGTCGTTTCTTTCGTTTCCTTTTTGAGACTTCGATTCAACCTGCACCAACTCCTTTTGGTAAAAGATTTTAACAAGCAATTTTAATTGAATTATTAGCTTCACCTAACTTACGCGAAGTATCCGACGTCACAGTCGAAGAAGTTAGTGAGGCGGTAAAATACTCCAAAAAGGGAAAAGCTGTTGGCCCAGACGAAATACCCTCAGAGTTTTGGAAAAAGATGGGAAACATCGGGTTTAGATGGCTCATGATTCTTGTCTCCAAACTTATACGAGGTGATCGCATGCCTAATCAATGGAGGGAAAGTTACCTTCTTCCAATTTATAAAGGAAAGGGTGATTCTCGAAGCTGTGATAATTACCGTTCGATTAAGCTGATGTCACACACCATGAAGATCGTTGAGCGAGTCTTGGGTAGCCGACTGCGAAAAATAATTAGGCTATCTGATGACCAGTGCGGGTTTGTTGGGGGTAAGTCAACCACGGATGCAATCCAGAGCATAAGAATAATTATGGAAAAACATCGGGATTCTTTGGAGGATTTGCATGTCGTATTGGTTGATTTTGAAAAAGCATTCGATCGGCAACCACGAGATCTAATATGGGTGGCCCTCAGGCAACGAGGAGTTCCAGAAACCTATGTGCGGATAATTATGGACATGTATGATGGAGCAGTTACTAAAGTAAGATGCGCAGCTGGAGTCACCGAAGAATTCGAAATCACAGTAGGTGTACACCAGGGAAGTGTCTTGAGTCCCCTGCTCTTTATTACAGTTCTTGATTACCTGCTTGAAGGCAAAGTGACGGATCCAAAAGTGCATCAGTTATTCTTTGCTGACGATGGAGCCATCATAAGTGAAGACCCGATATCCCTACAACGAGCACTTGACGTATGGGTGGATGTTCTAGAAAGAAGTGGGTACCGCATAAGCGCGAAAAAGACAGAATACCTATGCTGCCCATTTTCTGATCCACACAGGCCTATTCCAGACATTTATTTGAATGGAGTAGTGCTTCCCAAGTGTGAAAAGTTTAAATATCTGGGGTCTATGATAAATAACGAAGCTACTTGTGATGACGATATCAATCATCGCGTAAGCGTAGGGTGGATGAAGTGGCGGGAAAATTCTGCTATCTTCTGTTACCGAAAAATGCCCCCTAAGCTGAAAGGAAAGCTCTACACTTCAGTTGTGCGTCCAGCACTCACATACGGTTCACAATGTTGGACAATGTACAAAAAGTATGAGAGTAAGCTAACGGCAGCTGAGATGAAGATGCTTCGTATGACAGCAGGAGTTACAAAGCTTGATCGAATTAGAAGTACGAAGATCCGAGGAAGCCTTCATGTTAAGAATACCATTTCCCAAAAAATTGAACACGACCGACTCAGTTGGTATTGCCATGTTCAAAGGAGAGATCCTGAGAACCCCGTCAAAAAGGCAATATCATACAACGTTCCAATTCGGAATAAAAAGAAAGGTAGGCCTAAACACTCCTGGTACAAACAAATGCAAAAACACCAGCATTCAGTTGGCCTCAGAAATGGAACAATACAAAACCGGGAGGCTTGCCGCCGATTTCTGAGGTCAACCCGGCGAACCCCACAGGCGGATCACTAGTGTGAAGCAGATACGTGGGAGAGTTATGATCCCCTCGACATCGAGATCATAACAGCGCCGAAGCAAAGGAAGAAGAAGTACGATGCTAAAGATGTTTTAGTACGATACTAGGTTAAAACAACGGATTTGCAAATTTTAATCGAATATAGCATCATACTTTTTCCACTCTTTTATTAAAGTTAAAATCATCGAATACCCATTTTATGTTTTTAGTATCGTTCTATTTACAAACGCCACAAAAGGTCTGTTTACTTATCTATTTTTTGTTCACGAAATGTCATTTGTTTACGTGTGTTCAGAAGCAATTTATTAAGAAAATTCTTTTAGTACGATACTAGTTAGAAAATGTTTAAAATTAAGAATGAGTTAGTAAACTACTATAAAGTTAGCAAATTGTTAAGTAGTATCACGCACTAATACCTTAATAATAGGCTGTTTGAAATTTTGAGCCAATGCTGATAAATACAGATAATCAGAGGCATATTTAAGGATTTGGTGCCCCGGGCTGATAAATTTTGCCGTCCTTTAGAACCATGAAAATAATAATAAAAAAACACAAAATGCATAATATTTGATGTTTTCAATTTTTTTCTTGTGTATATTCATTACAAAATTCATTAACAATAGATTCGTTATACAAATTTTTTGTCAGTTCAGCTTCTATATTCAATAAAGCTTAACTATTAAGGCGCTAATGCGAGACTTTAAATAGGTTTTTATTAATTTCAATACGGAAAACGATCTTTCTGCACTACAATTCGTCACTGCAGTAGAGCTGTGTCAATCAGGATCGATTCGATTTTTTCGATCCGATCATCGAAAAGGATTGATGATCGAAATCACAAATTTGAATTTTAATCGATCCCAATCTCAATCATTTAGATGATTATCGTTTCTTGATTTTCATTTCAATCTCAATCATTTCAATGAGTCTCGATCTTTAATATCAGTAAACTCGATTAGCCATGATTTACCCGATTCGATTTGGTGTTATTTGAGGTATCAGGGGAGGAATCGCGTAAGGTGATAGTTGATTGTCAATTTTTTGATTGTAATTTTGAATATAGCTGTCTCTACCATATCAATAAAGAAATATAGAGACAGCGGTTGTCAAAACGACAATCAATTAATTTAGTGATCACTTTACTCTAACGCAATACGGGCCCAGAATCTGGTATGTTTACTGTGGGACTTATCGAATAAAAACTTTCGACTTACATATGCGATAGTATCTAAAAGTAAATTTATTCGATAGTACCAAGTCAATCAGTAACTATTAGTCTTAAAATTGATCTTTTAAGGAGCAACAAATGAAATCTCTTCTTAATCAATGGACATAGTAGCCGTCGTTCGATGTCATTTGGCAATTTATGGCTTACAATATAGAGTATTTTGTGAAAGCCTTAAATCAATGTTATCATCGAAATCGAAATGAAAATCGAATCGGAACAGTATTGAACCATTTGAATGAAATGAAAATGATTGAATGATCAATCGATTCAAATGATCGAATCATTTTCGTTATCGATTGTTGAACGATTCGATCATTTGAAATATACTTAAAGCAACCTCAGCATATAAAAATGCTTCCTTCAATTTTTTTTCTCTTATATGAAGGTTTAGCTGCCAAACTGATATTTTCAATGTTGTTTTGCTCCAGAAAATGTTTAAGTGAGATACACTCTTCTTGAAAATCTTCTCCAAGATCAACCGGGTATAATTTCTGAAGAGTGGTTACATTTTTTCGAATTGCTTCTTCACTCATGTGATCAAGCTTAGATAAAAAAATAAAACCATTTGTTTTTGCTTCATAGGATGAATTTCTTCTCTTCAACACACTCAAAAATTGTCGCAAATAGGAATGAAAGTATTTATTTTGAAATTTTCATGACCACAAAAAAGAACCTCCCTTCGCGACACTCATCATCTCGTTTTTTCCTATTGACGATTCTTTTTTGGTCCATTTTGTAATTTTCAAAGGTTTTGCCTTTTCCCATCTCTTCAAAAACATCAAAGCATTCTCGTTTTTCTCTCAAAAACGATATGAGTGCCTCGTAGAGCCTGGACACAGTTTCAACGTCTGTATCAACACCTTGAATTTTTTTGATAAAATATTGAATTGCTTGAGTATAGAACCCTAAAATTAAGACAATATTTTTGTCTCAAGAGACTTCAATTGGGACAAGTGAGCACGATACTAAAAAGATAAAATAGGTATTCGACGATTTTAGCTTTCGAAAAATGTTAGAAATAGCATGATGCTAAATTTGATTAAAATTTTGCGCCAATAGTTTTTAAAATAATACCTATCCTTTTATTTATCCATCCCTTTTGCTTGTATGTTTTGAAAGTTCAATCACTTCAAAAAAAATTTTAAATTGGCTAAGCACAAGCCGCCCCTATCAGCCTTGCCGCCCGGGGCTGTAGCCCTTTTAGCTCTATGGTAAATACGCCCCTGCAGATAATGGACAACATCAACACTGCAATTAGGTTAAAAACAAATGAAACTATAAGTAATGCTTTGAGCTGTTGTAAGCAGGTTAACGGTTAACCTACTGAAAAATTGTAAAATAAAAATTTCTCATCAAGTAGAATGACGATCGACCCAACAGTTAAGTTTTCTAACATAATACGACGATATGCTTTTGGAAAATCACCATTATTTAAAGTTGTATATATAAAGTTTAATTGCATAACTTTAGATACAATTTTAAAAAATTAAATGGATCTTCTGTTTAAACTAACTGACCCAGCGTTAAGTTAACTCAATACCATTTTGATTTTATCGGATAAACAATATTAGAAATAACTATATGAAGCACTGAAATACCTAGTTGGTAGTATAATTGAAATTTACAAGAGACCATGCTAAAAACATCTATCACCAACTTGTTAAAGTCTTGTACTATTATCTTGTCAAAATCTTGACAATTTTTGTCATGTGAGTGTGTGCTGTGTGGCACATAGTACCGTCCTGTTAAGGCAACATGTCGTTGGTGTCCATATCTTTCAATTTGTGCTTAAGGAAATTGGTTACCATAGACTGATCAACGTCATTCTCAAAGAAAATTGGACCGATGCTGCTGCCTGCCCAAAATCCACATGAAACATTGACTTTCTCTGGATATGCAATACATTTTGGTAGTTTTATTGTGATTGTCCCAAATTCAAAAATTTGGTATGTTAACGGATACATTCATCCAGCCTCGTTGTTGAATATGATTTTTCGACCGAAATTAGAGTCAACTTCGAAGTGGTCTAGAGCCCATTTAGCGAACACTCGTCGTTGTCTATGGTCGTTAACTCTGAACTCCTAGATTAGTTAACTTTCGTACGGGTGGAGCTATAAACTCAAGTCATGACGTAAAATTCGCCAAGTTGTGGTCCTAGAAAGAGCGACTTTAATGAAATTGACTGCCTCAGAACCTGATACACACTCTAACCGCCAGCTGCAATATTTTTCAGCAGATCTTGCGTGTC
Organism: Philhelius festivus; assembly: GCA_963931855.1. Lineage (NCBI taxonomy): Eukaryota > Metazoa > Arthropoda > Insecta > Diptera > Syrphidae > Philhelius > Philhelius festivus. The sequence goes on from OZ007554.1 coordinate 239,796,823, forward strand.
GTTGATGTACAGCTTTTTGTGAATTAATGTATAGGTGACTCGAATTTATCTACTACGTTTTCAATAGTACTGTCGGAAGAACATTTATTATGATCGTATATAATTGGCGAAGTTCGTGAAATGATGCTCGAAAAGTAGAGCCATTTTCATAAAATAATTAAGTCATTTGCACATTTACTCTTCATGTTGATTTGCCAAAATAAATTTAATAAACGACAGCCAATTTGACAGATGTAACTTCAACAATACGGCCGCACTCACCTGTCAAAATTAAAAAAAAACACTTTGCAAATAGGGTGTTATAATATTCGTTCATTATTTGGACTCGAAAAAATTAATGAACCATGGTCATAAGTTGAAAAGCCAAAAAATCGACAAATGAATTTTGCTCCATCAAAAATCAATATTACATTTATTTTTCACCGATGGGTTAGTGCTTAGTGTAGTTTTTTTTCCAGTTGTTGAGAACAGAATCCAAAACATTCTGCAGAAGAGTCCAATGCACTAACTATTATGCCAAGAGGCAGAAATCTTGAAGTAATCAAATATAAAAAGTTTTGTAACTATCAGATCCTATCAAAATCAAAATTAAATAAAAATCTTGGGAAAAATTGTTCTTAACAACTTTTACAAGACACATCTTAGCAACTAACAATATTTAAAGAGATAATTGATTTCCGCCTTGAATTCAATAAGAATCAAGATGGCGGCCTTGAGGGAAAATTTACGTCGAAATTTTCGGGTCCTGCCATCTATTTAAATGTATATTAACTTTGATTTTCAACCTTTTTAGACGATTTTACTGGACTATAAGAAGTAATAATTCATAAAATTGCGATTAAACTTTATAAATATTTAATGAAAACAAAGTTATAAATATTCATAAATTAGAAAATAGTACCCCGATAGTGCGTTGGACATCATTCGGAAGGCAAAACTGTTTTTCAGTGGAACTAGCTCTTGCAAAGAAGAAACAAAACCTCCAAGAGGATTCCTTGTCATGAAAAGTGCTTCCCATTTGAGCCGTTCGGACTCTGCAGAAAATTGTAGGTCCCCTTAAATCCAGTTAACAAGCGCACAAATTGGTTGAGAGTTTTAAGTAAATAGGCTTAGACTACGCCCTGGTGGCCTCCAAATTATTTTTTGTTTATTATTTTGGTCATAGGCCCACAATTGTTTTTAAAAGTTTCAGGATTTGATTATTGAACATTATTATTGTAGGAATTCTCTTACATTTGAAGTAAGTTTAATCTTTGCATTCTGTTCGTACAGTATTCTGCTTCGGAAGGTAATTGGAAACGCTTTGTTCAAAAAAATTAGTGGTTTATTTATCAAGAAGGGTTTTATCGGATAATGGATTGATTTATATTGAGGAAAAGGGTAATGCGATAGTGGATTTTAGTCATGGAAGTGGTGATTAATTCATATTTTCAGAAGCAGAATTTTCATTTACAGAAACAGATATACCTATATACATATGTGATAACGATAATTGTCTTAGACACTAAGTTAGAGGCTAGATCTGACTTTCAAGAAGAAGCGCTAGAATCGACGAAAGACGAATGGATTTAAGTTTTATTACCGGCTTCTAAGAAGACGTTTACTGGAAATTCTTTGTAAAGATTTGTAAAGTATCTTAGATCGCAACGGACAAGCAAACGTTCTAAAACTATTCGAGAATTTCATAAGTGATGAGATAGTTGCTATGATAGAGAATTGAACGAAATAAATATAGTCAAAATCTTTTTCCAGCAGAGTCTACCGGTGGATAAAAATCGATAAAGCAGAAATGAGACATTTTTTTGCAGTTATCAAGATACTCGACTTGTGAATCTTTCTACTATTAAGCACTATTGGAAATACGAACCACTGTACTACCATCCATTCTGCCGTGGTATGAAAATGAATTGCAACAGAATTTCAACAATCTTGTCTCGAAAATTGAAATACAATAAAACGTACCGTAGACTAACAATACAAACCAATTGTACAAAATCGAACTACTGGGCCCAAAAATTTTCGGAAAGGTAAAGGTTGTATTTAATTGTTGAATACAGTTGTTGTGGACAAGTCCACTGTCAAATTTTGAAACCGGTTAGAGCTCAGGATCTATAATTCAGCTTTAAACTGTCCGTCTACATAAAAATCGCAGCAGAGATCTTTATGGTACTCTCCGAAAAAGCGAAAATATTAATTCAAGCTGGTTACAGTAGCCAATCTTCGTATAGAAGAAGGTTGAGCTAGACAAAAGAATAGCTGTTCCACAGTTTTGAAATGTCATGACAGGAAATAACTATATAATGTGCTCTTGATTTCAACTTGTCACGGAACTGAAATGGAGGCAGTAGCAGGAAGGTTTGATGTTTTAAAGAAAATGAAAACCGACAGACATAGTTGCCTATAACAGAGCTGAAAAAGGCATTGATGTTGTAGAACAAATAAGCAACTATCATTCGTCACTGTTGACAGCTCTAGTTTGGTTTAGATAAATAGCTGAACAATGATTGTTCAAGATCAAATATACCAAAAACGACTATCCGTCTTGTGAATATTCAAGGATGTATAATTCGACATTATCCTTCAAGCTTCATTGAACCAGATCTGCCTCTACGACCATGGAAAACACGCATTCTGACAAAAATTCTGAAAAACAGATGGAACGTTCACTAGCAAGTATTGTGTGCTGTGCTATAAAACACTAAACAAAAGCCAACGATCCACCTCAAGAGTTAAGAAAGTAAGCACTGAGTTCAAGCTTTGTGAAAAGGTTGTGGTGTTTCACGTCATGGTCTTCTGCAATATCTTCGCTGTATACTCATCGAAATGTGCAAAACTTAGAGCTATGCACTCAATTTTATATTTGGCTTTTAGATCAGGAGCAGTATATATGATATATGATATATGGGTGTTAAAAAATAAGGCAATCTAACGCCCTTCTTATAATAATTATATGATACGAGTATATTGGACAGTGAACGTATATGAACAATATATATTAAAATAACATTCAAATTCAAAACCTATTCCGAAAACGGCTTGGATATTTTTGTTTAATTGTTGCAACCTTATACGAATCTGTAATAACTAATCAATAGATATATATTTTACGTAAAATGTTGTTCAAGATTCCTTTATCTTTTCGTTTCATGAAAATACTCAAATATTATTCCCCGTAAATTTTTTTCAAAATACTTTGTATCCATTAAATATTTTTTTTTTCGTAATTTTTCTATGAATGATCTTTTCATCTGCTATTCGTCATTTGTTAAAAAATTGTTTTTAATATCATTGCCATCTGTGTAACTTCAAAAAGTACTAAGCCGCTTGAACTCTACGAGCAACTACGTGAGACCTATTTGAGTATTTAATTCTAATCAGTTCTTATAAGCCTTATTAATTTTATTAATGCTCATTTAAAATTCTAATCCGTCATTTTATGACCAGAATTACAATTCCACCCTTAATAAAAAAAACTAACTTCACTTAATGAGTACCAAATTTACAAACAATACAGTTATACAATAATCAAGACAATTGAATTGATTGTTTTGGGAACCTGAAATGTGAGCGTTTTATAAAAAAAAAAAAACTTGTTTGATCACTTTTTTTTTTTGACTGCGCACTTCCGGGTTCAATTTTGAACTTAAACAATGAACTTGAGAGTTCTAAGTTGTATGAACTTACGAGACTTCTTGTAAGAGATCTTTCTTTTTTTAAAAGCTTCTAAAGGAGTAATGTGCTAAGACTTTATTTAAATGTCATTCATTTTAAAACCCGTTATTAGGGTAAATGTGTAGAAGCTGTTATAGCTTTGTGAATTTATTTATGTATAAAAATTTGTCAATAATGATTTTACTTTTGTTATTTTGTTTAAATTTCGAAAACAAAATTAATATGGTTATTTATACATTTGAAAATAACTTATATTTAAGCAATTCAAAATAGAAGATATTAAAATAACTTGAAATATCATAAATATAAACAATCAACCAGTTGAGAAACTATGATATTTATTGAAATGATTTCTTAGATCCTGTTACCAACGGTATAAGCAAAATAAGAGACTAGTTTTATTATAAATGTTTGTTATTATTAATTTTATAAATATTTGAAAAATTGAAAACAAAACTTATGTAAAAAAACCAACTTGTTCTCAAATAGAAAAAAAAAAACGAAATGATTCGGCTTATTAACCCTACCACAGCATAATCTTTAGTTTGAAAGTTTGTTGTTGAGGCTTGCTCCAATAATGCTCACATGCTACCTGTATATATATATACGAGCACATGTAAATGGGGCAATCGGTAAGGGTTGTGAAAATAAACAAGGGTTTCCAAGTATTTTCCATCTTTATCAAAAAGTAGAAGTAGAATCTTAAAGTATTTGAAGCTATTGTATTCAAGAGACTTTATTCCAGCTCAAAACTGGTTCTTATCACAGATCAAACTTTTTAAATTCATATCATTTAAAAATAAAACTTTTGAGGACAGCCATTAACTTCTAACTATATTTTAACTTATTATTAACTATTAGAAACCGTTTAGATTTATTATATTCTTCAGATTGTTCAGTGAACAAGATCGTATAATGAACGTATTGCCCCACTAATAATATAATGTTGAGCGCAATTATCTACTGCTAATTAAAAAAAGGGGTACCTCAAGATAGACACCTGGGTCCACTACTCTTTATAGTTCTCATTAACGACGTGGTGAAGTACCCCTTGGCATAATGGTTAGTGCGTTGGACTGTCATGCGGAAGGTCTCGAGTTCGATTCTCAACCGCTGCAAAGTTTTTTTCAGGGGTGTACTGCCTCTTGCGAGAAATTGACAAATTCTCCAAGAGTATCTCTTGTCATGGAAAGTGCTGCTCATTAGCCGTTCGGAATCGGCAGAAAATTGTAGGTTCCCTCTGTTCCTGGTAACACGCACACAGAAAAGGTTGAGAGTTGTAAGTCACTAGGTCCTGGTTCACTCCGCGCTGTTGCACCACCAAATTTGTTTTTAATGACGTGGTGAAGGTTCAAAATTTATAACTCAATTAGTAAGCCTCTTTCTAGCCCGGGTAAATTAGACTTTCACTTTAAAAAATTCCAACGGAAGTGAAATTTTATGGTTTAGTATTATTTGGGTGTCTTAAGCATTTTACAAAAAGTACCTTAGATTTGAACGGGGGCTCAACCTTTTGGGGGTTCACTCGAAAATTGTTTCGGCCGATTTTCTTTAAACTTGGTGGATATTATTTTTAAATACCCCCCCCAGGTTTTTTCTTTTTTTTAAGACCAACAATAATGGTACCTGCCATGCGATTTCTTAGAAATTTTATAAAATATGTTTTTGTCTCAAAAACTCTTGAAAAGATTTCCTAAAAATATCAAATAATTCAAAAATTCAAATCAATGGTTGAAAAATAGTAATTAATTGAATTTTCTCAACACTGCATCAACCAATTTTAATATTTTTTTCGTGCTAAGGCTCCCCAACAGTTTGGATAGTAGGTATTGTGAGTTCAAGTTTTCAAAAAAAAAATTGTTTTGAAAACTCAATATATCGAAAACGTTATGCTGGTTTTTTAATTTTGACAGTTAAAAGTTTCTTAAAACAATCTACAGGATGTGAGAAACAAAATTTATTTGTATTTAAATATAACGGTACTCACCATAAAATGTTAAAAATATGGTTTTCGAAAATCGTTTTTTTTTTTCTTGAAAACGGCTCCTAGAATTTTGATATTTTTTTTTTCGATTAATTTAACAAACAAAATATTAAATTAATATATTACTGACTGGACCTATGTACCATAGAACCATTTTTTCGAAGTTTAAAGTTCTTATTATCGGCATACCGGATTTTGATAAATTTTTTATGGAGAAGCTTCTAAAAAGCCTAAAAGACATTTCGTTTCAAAGCTTAGAAAACAATTTTTTTTTTAATTTGATTCTCAAAAAACGGCTCAATATTTTTTTTGAAATTTAATTTTTGTTCGCACAATAATAAAATCTTAAAGTTATAAATTTACTAATAATCTTACATAATTTTATGAACAGTTTTCTTTGATAACATTGATTTGTAAAATTCTTAGTCTATTACATAAGAGCAAGTTCGTGTGCACCAGTCGTGCATTTTTTTTGTTATGGTATGCGATTGGGTACATCTCCTTATTTTTAATATTTGTTGGGTTGTAGGGGTTAAAGTAAGGCAGCCATTTTGAAAAAGGTGATGTTTTTACTTTTATTTAATAACTCCTTCCAATATTATTGTAAGGTTTAGCCCCACTCCAAATTAAGGATACTTTTTAGAAAATTCTTAGGGTATACAAATAGTGCTCTCTATCCAAATTCAGCTTTGTCGGAATTTTTCCGCAAAATCGGGCGAGTACACCGCCGCGCCGCAGTGAGTGGGTTCGTGGAAGTGTATTGAGCTGGAATGACCTTAATCATCTTTATGCATGTAAAAATAGCATTCTACTTTTAAATATGACTTCACCTATGCAATGTTGTCAAGAATATATCCGTACACCAAATTCGCTAAATAGCTAGAAGTGCGGAACTCTAAAATTGTCCATTAAAATTTTAAGCACAAATAGATATTATGTTCTCTATGAACCGTTAAGTCGTGTGAATCAAGAAGTAAACTAAGATTATAATGCTGTCGACATAAATTGTTCAAAGCGTAAGGAAATCAAAAGTCTTAAGCTCCAGCAATTATTTGGTAGTCAAAAGTAAAAAAAAAAAACTTAATAAAATTTAAATTTTTGTAGAAAATTACGATTGGCAATTTTACGTAGACTGCTCAGACGTATACCTGCATAAAATTTTGTTTAAAGTTATTCATCAACTTTTTATATGTAAAAATGTTCAAGGTTCTGTCTATTTTTGATGACTATAAACATTAAGTTATGTCATGTTTAAAACGTCAAATCCAATCTGTTATAAAAAATGAAATCCTCTCCACAAGATCAAGAATGCGAAGACGATCTTACACACCTCGAATCTTAACGCAGGAACATAGATACATATATAAATCATCAATTCCATTTTTTTTTTCAAAACAATCCACCATTAGCTTATAAATTTGAATGCCGCTCCCAAATAATTCTCAGAATTGTTTACAGAGATTAAATCCATCCTAAACAAAATTCACATCATAAATAATGTGACTTCGTAGTCGTACAATCTTAATAGAAAAATAATTTAACATAGATAGGTTCGTAGGTATAATATAATGAGATTATACAAAACCCTTTGGATCATCTTAGAACCTAACTATTAATCTCAACTTAAGCCAGTTCAAAGATTTACACAAAGAAGTTCTCCATACCTAAAACCAGAAAAAAGTTCATTAGTCCTAAACCAGTTTAAAACGTAGATATACTCGTACTATGTAGTTAAGTTCTTCAGGAACGAAGACGTAGTACAAGCTATGGTAATCTTCTGCAATAAAAAGACTGACAAAGTTCTTCCTACAGCTTTTTTTCTCTTTGTTATTAACTAGCTATCTATGTATAAACGAAGTGGGATAGCTATGACCTTGCCTCATGTTCTTCTGGTGTAGTGTGTAGTGTTGTGCTTGCATAGACTCAACAAAGAAATAAAACAGGATTTTAGTTTACTCCTGTAAGGGTCCATTATTGGTTTGTCAAAACATAAATAGAAACTATTTGCACGGAATCATGGGTTTTTAAAGAATCGTTTACTTCAAGTTCAAAATTCCTGTAATGACTCTACACGTTAAAATAAAAAAATTCTTAAGCAGGGCTAGGTTGACGTAGCTGTCAGCAGGATAGTCGACACTCTTAGGCCATGAATTAGTCCATTGTGAAATATGCCTAAGATAATTTATTAAATCGAATGCAAGCTTGGCAGCACTTTATTTGGAGAATAATGCTCAGGATGGTAAGCCTTATGCCAACGGACAAACCCGTTCTAAAACTTTCACAGTTCATTTAATTGAAAAATAATGGACTGTCATAATAATGCAGCCAGAATAATTGGACATTTTAAGACAAAATGAGGTCTATAAAAAATATTGAACTTGTTATGAAGTCCTGATTTCAAATTCTAAGTCAGTTATCAGAGTTATCTTTGACAAAAACAATGGCGCAAAATGTTAATTGAATTAGTACGATGCTAAAGCTATTTTAGTATGATACTAGGTTAAAACAACGAATTTGCAAATTTTAATCGAATATAGCATCATACTTTCTCTACCCTTTTATTAAAGTTAAAATCATCGAACACCTACTTTATTAACTTCCCATAGGGAGTTATTGTAATCGGTCCGATTTGTCAAATTGGAATTTTTGACATTTCTCGACGTTTCAAGGTCCCTAGAGGCTATATCAATCATTTTTAGAGAGATGTCTGTGTGTGTGTGTGTACGTACGTTCGTACGTTCGTACGTTCGTACGTTCGTACGCTCGTACGTTCGTACGTCCGTACGTTCTTGTACCATTTTTCGTCGTCGATATCTCAAGAACGAGTAAAGATATCGACTTCAAATAAATTTTGTTTAATAGGTAATAACTTCGAAAGAGGCTGAAAGGGCGTTTATTAAAATTCAGTGAGTAGTTTTTTCACTATAACGGTTTAAAAAAAAAGTAAAAATTTTGGTTAGTTTCAAATATCTCACGAAAAAATAATGCTATTGATATAAAATAAAATTTAGTGTACTCATTATAAGGTCATACAGATTTGGTATGAATTTGGAAAAAAATGAACATACCGTTATTATTTTAAATAAAAAAAAACTGAAAAAAAAAATTTCATAACCCAGATATTCTAAGAACGGAAAACAATTTGAAACTCAAAATAATTTTATTTTACGAAAAATAATGTGTTTGACAACTGGTGAAAATTTCAAAAAAAACTAGTTTACAGTTTTTTTACAAAAAATAAAAAAACTATATAAAATTCTATTGAAAATTGGTAAAAATTGTTTTTCGACTCAAAGTTCTCGAGAACTAGTTGTGATATTGACTTCTAATTTAGTTTATTTTATACATAGTATAATTTTGTACAATTGGTAAAATGTTGACAAATATTGAATTAATAGTTTTTTTTTTAAATACAAAAAACTATTAAAAATTCTAGTGAAAACTAGTTAAAATTGTATTTCAAGTCGAATTTCTTGGGAATGAACACCGATAGTGCCTTCTAAAGTATGTTGTTTTATACATCGATACCTTCCCCTAAGAATGTATGCTAAGCGACATTTCTAAAATTGTTCAGGAAACGAAAAAAACGAAGAAAGTTCTAGTTGAATCATAGTGTGCTAAGAGACAATTTTGGTTAAACTAAGTGACATCTAACAAAATTTTTTGTTGCTCACAATCAACATCAACAATCTCAATTTCAAATTTCTTTTAATAATTAAAATGCTTTTCAATCTTAAATAATGTTTGTTTGAATTTTACAGCTAAAGTTTGTTTCGCTGAAAATTTGGTTATTTGAAAAAAACCAAATATAAAGTTTTCAAGACCACAAATGGGAAGTTATCAGTGTGGGTCGCACCCAGCCTCTTTTTTTTTTAGTATCGTGCTAGCTTCATATGACTCTTTCACATTTTTACACGAAATGTCATTGTTTTAGGTGTGTTCAGAAGCAATTTATTAAGAAAATTCTTTTAGTACGATACTAGTTAGAAAATGTTTAAAATTAAGAATGAGTTAGTAAACTCCTATAAATTTATCAAATTGTTAAGTAGTATCATACTAATACCTTAATAATAGGCTGTTTAAGATTTTGCGCCAATGTTTTTATTCAAATATCTATGTTTTTCTTCTTTTTAATAATTTGGTTTCCTTTAAATTTTTTAAGTATGATTGATTTCTGGAAATTTTTCAGATACATTCCACAAATTATAAAGTTAATGAAAACTAACCAAAAGATTCAAACGTTTTGAAAATCGTCACACCTTTTGTACTCTGTGCGTAGGTGAGTTTTCATAAATTGAAAATAACTACTAGTAGACGTGTTTTTTTTTGAAAAAATTAAAAGATTTTTAACAAACTCCACATCGTTTTGTTAAAAAGCTGGGCTCACAGAGCTTTCTTTGTAAGTGAGTTCAATACTTCGAAACTGTTCCAAAGCATTCCGAGCTCAGTTTCTTACTCCATCTGCTGGGTCATTTTATTGTAAGCTCATAGAGCGCGCTACGAGCTAGCTCTGTCTGAAAAAAAAACGCAACCTGAGCGCTCTGATGTATCTGAGCTAAAAAAGGAACATATTTTTTGACAGCTCAGTTCCCTGGTCTGAGCTTGAAAAGAAAAACGCCTAAAACATTCACACTTTTTATTTAACAGAAAATGATTTTTCTTGCTATGAATTGAAAATATGTATTTTTCTATTCACTTCCTATGAATTTGAAAAGTGAGCATATTTTATTTCGTTTTTTGCAAGTATTGTCTTCAATCTAATTGCTTACAAACAAAATGGCATAGGGAAAAAGAACTTGCAAAAGTATTATCACACAGTATAATTTGATTCGCAAGCTGACTGTATGTCTTACTCGATTTGGGAAAAATAGGAATAAAATAAAAAAAAAAAGTTGAAGCCTAGGTAGAAGAGTACATAGTCAGTTCGAGTGAATATGAAACCTTCAAGGGAAAAAATGTCAGCCAGAATACTAGAATTCCACAGCTTATATCTGTAGGAGTAAAGCATTCCACACTCGTGCAGTGCACTTAACTGAAGAATCTCATTTCTCCCTGAAGTGGGAATACTACAATTAAATAAAAGAATGCAATTGGCTATTGCGCTAGAATAAAAAAATAAATAAATTTTGTGGTGCAACAGTTGGAGGAAAACCAGGACCTAGTAACTTTCAACCATTCCTAGGTGCATATTATCAGAAATGGAAGGGACCTATTATAATTCGGGGGCTGTGAGAAACAACAGCAATATTTTAAAAGCTGCATAAAATATTTGTTATCATATCTTCTATTCAGGCATGTATTTGGAAGTTCTGAAAAAGGTGCTCATAATTTTGAACAAAATTATAAAATAGTGCCAATAAAAATTTCAGCCAGAAATATTTCTTTTCAGTTGTTAAATAAACCTTTAACCAATTTTAAGGAATAAACAAATGGCTGCATCTTTTTCAAATTGCAAATTGCTACAGATTTTAAGTTTAATAAAACACTTAAGTCTTGAAATTCTATAAGATTTAATTAGCAGAAGTTCATCCACCTTTCATAATTCTAGAAAATTTTTTTTGTTGTTTGTGGATTGTTTTTTAGCATAGCTCGAAGAATTTATATATTTATTTTATTTCCCATCACCTATCTTAAAAGATTTCCGAAAAAGTACAAAGTCACTGGTCAAGTTCAGTATTGAAATTTTGTTTTAAATACCAAATAATTTGGCAATCTAAATGCTAGTTTCCAATGATTAATCATTGTTGTGTCAATAAAAAAATATATTTCTCTAAAAATTTTGATCGCAAAAAAATTATTCATTGTCAAATTGAAACGTTATTTAAGAAGACATCAACATATTGTGTTTACCCTGATGAATTATTCACATTAATTCAAAACTTTGAAATAAATGTAGGTAAATTAGTTTCTGGCTCCGAACAATTTTTTTTTTTTTTCAAAGTAACCTTAATTTTGTTTCAGTAAACAGAAAACCATTGACCAATTAAATTCTACTTAAAAAAAAACTAACTTTTTTGCAGTCTTATTAATTCAAAATTGGTCTAATTTAAATCACTCAATTTTAACGCAGAACTTAAACTTTACTTTTTCGAAGGACTATAGAGTCTGCTGATTTGAATCTGGAGCTTACAAATTTTGAAATATTCAAATGTGAAATTGTAATTGATACTTTTACTAATACTTTGTGTGCAAAAAATGACAAAGTGTCAAAGTTTGAAAAACAAGGATGAAATGCTAACGCACATTTAGAGCGGTAAAGTTCGCACAATTTCACTTTTTACTTACTCGTAAATTTATAATGAAACCTTCTGATGCTTCATTCTCTAATAAAAAAAAAAACTTCAAAAATGTCCCTACAAGTTGCACGGCACTGCAAAACAATGTTTATTTAATCAGTTTTCGCATTTAAGCACAAGTTGTCCCGATAACAACGAAAAACGAACACCGAAATTTCCGAGCTCCTTTAAATTTGTACGTTCTTCATTCGTGGTTAGCTCGTTGTTGGTTTTTATCATTTACATTCCCTTTGTTCCGCATACGAGCAACAACGAACAACTTATACAGAGCACAACGCCGAAAGTCCAAATACAGCTTAATGTCAATGAAACTTACGAAATTATGTGTTCCTCTTCCTTTCATTATTTTAATCTCCAATAATGATATATCATTTCTACTGAGCAATTTTTGGGATAAGAGAAATAACTCTCTCTTAAGGGTTCTCTTCTGTGATAAACTTTGAATTTTTCAACTGGGATACAAATTTACAGAAATTCAGAATATTTTTTTCAAGGCTGTCTTTCATCTCACATGTCACATCACACGAATATTTGAGTTTCTCTTTAAGTTACCGATTTTCGCTACAAAGTTTATGATTGATACTCGTACTAACTTAAAAAACTCGAAAATGTGATCTAATGAATTTTAGTAAGTTTCAGAAATCAACTAAGTGTACTCGAAAGAAGAAATATTTGATTCTGGGTAAGAAAAAAGTTGTTCCAAACCCACTCCCAAATAGTCAACAAATGACAAACAACGGCTTGTAAAGAGCCTACTACTAGTGACTTGTAGGGATTACTAGAAATGGAGTAGACCTACAATTTTCTGTCGTGCCCGAATAGCTCCAATGAGAAGCACCTTTCATTACAAGAGATTCTTTTGTCACTTCCTTGAAAGAGGCAGTGCACTTCTGAAAAATATTTTTGGAGTTGATAGCAATCGAATCCAGATCTTCTGCATGAAAGTCAAGTTCGAATCGTCAAATTATATGATAAGTTTGGATTAACTATTTCTTTTATTATGAAGACACGACTAAGCCATCATAACCATTTCACTGCGCACCGGATGTGAACACTATGTTGATGATTTTAAACTGAAGTTTTAAACTGAATGAACTTTTTCATACGACCAGAGTTTACCCTTAATTAATAGATCTTACCTTTAACCGGTTGGGATTGGCAAATGTTTCGTTCTTGCGGTAATCGTTTTGTTGTCATTATGTTTATTCATCTTGAATTCCTTAATATTCCTTACTTCAAATTTCAAGCAAAACTATCTAGAAGAGTAGTATAACAACAATCGAATAATAAAAAACCTCTCCTTAAAGAAAGCATTAAATCAAAACCAGTTAATTTTATTAACCGATTACATTGAGGATAGAATTACTTTAAAATTATACCCAGGTATGATATTTATGAAGGGATTTTTATGAGACTAAAAGCCTTATCCTCTTTTCCTTGATCAAGTAGATTCAAACAGAAAAGTCGATCTTGAACTTTTATGAATTCTGCACCAATTCATTTTTATAACTTTTAGATACTCATGATGTAAAGAATATATTAATGGTTTTTCTTATATCCTGTTAAATTATAATGCATATGTTGCACTCTTAAAATGATGCTTAAACAAAGTTATTATGTACGTTTTGTATTATAAAACAAAGAAAGTTATCTTAAATTCTGCCAGTAAAAAATACCTCTGACGTAATGATTTTTGTACCTTTCAAAGACTTGTATAGTTTCTTGATTTTAGTTCATAGTTCAAAGCTTAGTTAGCATAAAAGACAACAACTATACATACATTTTAAAACTTTCCCAATGTCATGTAACAAAAAGATTACCGTAATTTATTACGTATTCATTAATCCACACTAATACGTTATAGTTGTCATAAATATTCATTTCATTATATGTAGAGTAGTTTTCAGCCTGTAACCCTTGCGCAAAGTACATTTAAGAGAAACTTGAAGTTACAAATAATATTCATATTACCTTACTTCATTCTCATAAACTGATTAAAGATCAAACCCTCAACCAATTTCCTCATTACTCTTAAGGGCAAGGTAAACTCAACAGTATATAATTAAGCAACTGATGTCATTTATTTTGTGTAACGAATAATGATAAACTTTTATCTTTTTAAATAATTGTTTTCGTCTTGAAAAATATAAATTAAAAAAAAAAGAAAAAAAACAAATAACTCGTGAAGGTTTTTTTTTTATCTGCAACTCAAGGCTTGCAAAATCTATATACGCAAAAGCAAACATTATCACTAGATAAATCGTTTAATTTATGCACATGAATTAATTATGAAAACCAAATAACTTGTTTTTTTTAAGAAAAAAAAAATTCCGTTAAAAATTAAATATTTAAAAAAAAAACTAGACAAACAAATTGCCATTCATCTAAAATATCTGTTGGGAAAGGTCATCAAAAGCTACAGCAATAGGTACTGTTAGCAATTTTTGTACAAATATTTATCGAAAAACAATTTGGAATAAGTTTAATAAATTTATTTTAAATAAAATTTAAGTAAATTTATTTTGAATAAATTTTATGTAGATATTGGATTTTAAATAAGAAAAAAGTGGTTTCAAGAATTGACGTAATCATTAAAAGTTATAAAAATATTTTATAGCTATTAAGAATGTGAATCAGGAAAGGCAATAAAGAAAGTTGATTTTTTTTTTAAAAGATCCAGAAACAACCTTTTGTTGGAAAATCACTTGTACCGTTTTTTTTTTAAATCGAAGCTGAAAAAATGGCTTTACGATTACCAGTTTTTATAACTTAAAAGTAAATTATTGAACATTTCTTTAAAGAAAAAGTTTTGTAAAAAGTTTTTGAGAAATAAACATATTCTATTACGCTTCGTATAACTTATTGGCAGATAGTATTTGGTTTACAAAATATATACGTATAAAAACGTGTTCCGGAAAAGATACAAAGTTTAATGAAAATCGAAACAGCCTTAAAGAATAGCGAACTGAATTGAAAAACCCACTTTTTTGGTTAAAATTTCGAGTTTGATTCTTCTTACGAATTCGTAACTTGCTATATACGAGTAGTACCTACCTACATAAATGCATATTATGTTGTATACGGCAAATAAAAAGCAAACAAATGTTCTTGAAAATTTAGCTAAAATTATCAGTTTTCCAAATTCGATATAAGTATATTGAGGAAATCCGTTTAAAAATTGGGTGGATTTTATTCATATTACTTTCTAAAACTTTCCACGGGTGATAACGAAAAATTTATGAAAATTTTAATGAAAAAAAAAAACTATTTCAAATATTTACAAATTTTAAAAGAGGAAAACTGCGATACAAGAAACTGGGTGTTGTAGTAGCGGATTTTTAAAACCTTCCGATAACAACACATTTAAAATATACATACACCACGACAGGGGTGGCAAAACACCACAGCCAGGAATAAATAAAAAAAAATACTTTCGAGGACAACATAAAATTTTTATTCAAACACAACAACTCATATACTTTATCAGAAACAGAAAAAAACTTAATTCATAAATAAATAAACATGTATGTATATAAAGGGTGATTTTTTTGAGGTTAGGATTTTCATGCATTAGTATTTGACAGATCACGCGGGATTTCAGACATGGTGTCAAAGAGAAAGATGCTCAGTATGCTTTGACATTTCATCATGAATAGACTTACTAACGAGCAACGCTTGCAAATCATTGAATTTTATTACCAAAATCAGTGTTCGGTTCGAAATGTGTTTCGCGCTTTACGTCCGATTTATGGTCTACATAATCGACCAAGTGAGCAAACAATTAATGCGATTGTGACCAAGTTTCGCACTCAGTTTACTTTATTGGACATTAAACCAACCACACGAATGCGTACAGTGCGTACAGAAGAGAATATTGCGTCTGTTTCTGAGAGTGTTGCTGAAGACCGTGAAATGTCGATTCGTCGCCGTTCGCAGCAATTGGGTTTGTGTTATTCGACCACATGGAAGATTTTACGCAAAGATCTTGGTGTAAAACCGTATAAAATACAGCTCGTGCAAGAACTGAAGCCGAACGATCTGCCACAACGTCGAATTTTCAGTGAATGGGCCCTAGAAAAGTTGGCAGAAAATCCGCTTTTTTATCGACAAATTTTGTTCAGCGATGAGGCTCATTTCTGGTTGAATGGCTACGTAAATAAGCAAAATTGCCGCATTTGGAGTGAAGAGCAACCAGAAGCCGTTCAAGAACTGCCCATGCATCCCGAAAAATGCACTGTTTGGTGTGGTTTGTACGCTGGTGGAATCATTGGACCGTATTTTTTCAAAGATGCTGTTGGACGCAACGTTACGGTGAATGGCGATCGCTATCGTTCAATGCTAACAAACTTTTTCTTGCCAAAAATGGAAGAACTGAACTTGGTTGACATGTGGTTTCAACAAGATGGCCCTACATGCCACACAGCTCGCGATTCTATGGCCATTTTGAGGGAAAACTTCGGAGAACAATTCATCTCAAGGAATGGACCGGTAAGTTGGCCACCAAGATCATGCGATTTGACGCCTTTAGACTATTTTTTGTGGGGCTACGTCAAGTCTAAAGTCTACACAAATAAGCCAGCAACTATTCCAGCTTTGGAAGACAACATTTCCGAAGAAATTCGGGCTATTCCGGCCGAAATGCTCGAAAAAGTTACCCAAAATTGGACTTTCCGAATGGACCACCTAAGACGCAGCCGCGGTCAACATTTAAATGAAATTATCTTCAAAAGGTAAATGTCATGGACCAATCTAACGTTTCAAATAAAGAATCGATGAGATTTTAATTTTTAAATTTTATGGGTTTTTTTTTTAAAAAAAGTTCTCAAGCTCTTAAAAAATCACCCGTTATTTACAAAGAAATAATAAGCTAAATACAATTTAAGCATATCTCTTTTCTGTGTTCAGGTCATACAGGACATTGCCATTTAAGACACGTAATCTTGCTTTTCCGGTCTTGTTTCCTTGAACAAATTGCACATCGCGATTGCTTCTGCTGTTTCGGAGGGGGCTCACTTTCATTGGACTCCATGGGATGTCCTAATACCCCCCTTATACCTTCAGCTTTTCACATACATACATGGAACACAACATGGGGTGATATACAACCCCAATGCATACCTTTTGCCCTCGCACTCAAAAAATATAACCTATCGCGGGGACTACTCGTCAGCAATTGACACCTGAGATATTAAACGACAAATACATAGAACGACAGAAAGGGGAATAAGGAAAAATCAAAATTACAGTTAAAATAAAAATGCCTGGGGTGCTATAGCACCCCTGTTGTGGTCGGAAGGTTAAAAAAATACGAAGTGAGATTTCAAAAACTGATTGACAGGACTGACGGTTAAGATATGTATTAAAAACTGCATTTTAGTAGAATTATATTTTTTTATATAAACTTTGACAGAACTTTGGACTGAATTTTACAGAAATGCACAGAAAATCCCAAAGTTTCAAAACAAAAGAACGAACCTATTTATTTCAAAAGTTAAATTTTGCTAAAAAAGAATGCATCACAGTACTCCGCTGCATAACGTAAAATTTGTAAAATTAATTTTTAAACAGGGATTTTATTTTAACATTTATAACATTTATCCACCTATTTTCAAACAGGGGTGTTATCTAATACAAGATACAACAACTATTTTCTGGAAACATGTTTGACAAGCAAGGCATTATGAATATTTGATGGATGACAAACAATAGCATTCAAATTTGTCAAAACATGCTGTCAACTATTACTTCTCATTAGAATTTTAACCATGGCGGAACTCAGAACTTAGATGAAGTTGAAGTGAGGAAATATACTTAATTTTTATGTTCCAAGTTTGCAGAAATATTATATTTATCTAACAATATCCACCTGAAAAGCAGCTGAATCGATCGTTCACATTATCAAAATAAAGCCAATCATTTATGTATTTGAGAATATGCGAATGCCGCCCCCATTTATGCACGAAATTATTATACTTCAGTTTGACTCTTGGAGCCTATTTACACGATTCTTTTTTTCGTTTGTTTCGTCTTTTTGACAGTTTGGGTGAGGGATAGGTGAAACGAAGCTTTTTTCCGCTACACGTCTTTACCTCAAACCAAATATGTCAAAAAGTCTGCTATAGCCAGTGTTCACATTATATCTAAATCCTCCGACAATATTTGAGGTTTCTGTACTTTATCTCGATCCATCTGTCAGAGATTATGAAACCACTTGACATCATTCCAATCTTGTATTGGAAATTATCAAAGTAAATATAAGCGGAAAAATATTATAGTAGTCATCCAGCTCATGGCTTGACAGATGGAGGACGATCTGTACTTGGATGTATATAGAATATTTACTTCGAAAGTTGGCATTTAATGTTGACGTGTTGAAAATATTATGTTGGAAATGTCAATCGAAAACACATTTTCCGGAGCAGAAAATAAAATATAACATTTTTCGGATTCTTGAAATGTCAACTCTCAACTCTCTTGCCTTTTTAACGTATTGGTTGAGAGGTGAAGAAATATCGGTGGAATGCAGACATTTGGTTTTAAATGACAAAGAAAAGTTTTATAATTGAGATGTCAATCCATTGACTGGTTGGATAATTCTTTTTGAGGCACCTTAAAGTTTCCTATATAAGCAGGATGTAGTAAGTACGTGATAATCCCAATATAATAAATAATCTTAGATGCAATCTTCCCTAAGGTAACGTGTTACATGGAAAGTATACGTTGATAAATCTACTTTCTTGAGTCACCCTACCGTCGTCGGTCGTCGGCATAACTGTTTACACATAAAAAATGGTATTTGAAGTATAGAAGATTGCAGTTCTCATCATAAAATTATTGATTGAAAATCTAATACACTGCTTTTCATATAGTTTTTGTAGTAGAACACTATGTATTCTATGCAATTAAAGAAGTATTATGTCAAAGGTTAAATTCATGGATGCAGTGTTTCATGAAAAAGGCCCGAACATTCCTTAGTTCAGAGGATTTCCCTGGTAATAATAATGTGTGAACATATGTACATAAAAAAAAAAGTATATCTTTTAAGATGACAGAAAAGCTATAGGTAGTCTAATTTGGCATCTTATCCGTTAGAAGAAAATTGCTTAAAAAAAACTATTTCAACTCTTCAACTTGTATATGTCACGATACTTGATGTAAATAAAATGCAAAACCGGGTAACACTTCCTGGCTCTTATGTTAATGTACTTTGGAATTTAAAAATTGTTTATAAATATAAAAGCATGGACTTATGTCGATTTCCTTTACACATGAGAAATCAATTTCTGTGTGAAGATTTCGATCTCTCGACAGATTGTACGTTCCTTCACACTAAAAAAAAATCAATTTTTTTTGACAGAGATCAAATCCCTCGAATCCGCATTTGAAGAGGGATTTACATGTATACGAAATACGCACACTAAAAGAAAAAATTTGACAAGGGATCGAAATCCCTAGTGTGTAAAGGAAATCGACATTTATTAGAGAAAAACTTTTTTCTATTACCGTAATGTCAACTTTTTTCAAAATGGAAATTTGCCCTGTAGTATACCTATATAGCAAGTAAAAACTCTTAAAATGTTATACAAATCTGCTGAGGGTGTCCTAAACGATATAGAAAGAGAAGACAGATTCTGTAGAAAAATATAGGTCCTTAAATTGAGCCCTGCAGCACACCCATTTGCATGTTCAATATCTCTGATTTCACTTGAACAATTTAAAGTTTTGGACTGCAATTGTAACAAAAATATACTCTTATACGTACTGATCAATATATTATATGAAATCCAAAATATACGAGTAATTTCTGGTTTCTGTATAAGGCCTTTGATAATTCTAAGAAACAGAGCATATTGTTAAATTAATTAGTAGAGCTATAAAAAGAAATGTTGGTTTTGCTTTCGATTCATGATTTTGAATAAAACACAAATTATTTAGGAAATTATTGTCATTTCTTTTTATTATGATAATATGGTATGGTTCAATTGAAGGGTTGTAAGTCTAAAGGGTCTAAGTGCCAAAAAATCAAAAATCAATATTTTTATCAAAATACAATCTAAGTACCAAGCCTTATAATATCAAAATGGATTCAAGTGCCTATTTCTTTTAAAACTGTACACACACACAAATAAAGTTGTGGCAGAGCCTATGTGCCAAATGGCTTATTATTTAGTTTTTCTCGATTATCTCTAAATTATAAAAATGGCACTTAGACCCTTTAGACTTACAACCCTTCAATTATGTATGGAAGAAAATATCGGCCAAATGGCCGCCGCGACCTCGGCGGCACACCTCCATCCGATGGTCCAAATTTTCGATGACGCTGAGACATAATTGAGGTTCTATGCCGTTAATGAGCCGAATTATCTCATCCTTTAGCTACTGAATTATTGTTGACTTATCGACGTACACTTTTTCTTTCAAATAACTTCAAAGAAAGAAGTCCAACGGTGTCAAATTACATGATCTTGGCGGCCAATCGACATCGCCACCACGCCACGTGAGATAACACGGCCATTGAATTTGTCGCGCAAAAGAGCCATTGTTTCGTTAGCTGTTTGGCAAGTGGCACCGTCCTGTTGAAACCACATATCGTCCACATCCATATCTTCCAATTCGGGCCATAAAAAGTTCGTTATCATCTCACGATAGCGAACACCATTCACAGTAACTGCCTGACCGGCCTCATTTTGGAAAAAAATACTGTCCGATGATGCCGCCAGCCCATAAACAGTCACTCTTTGTGGGTGCATTTATTTTTCGACAATCACTCTTGGATTATCATTCGCCCAAATGCGGCAATTCTGCTTATTTACGAATCCACTGAGGTGAAAATGTGCTTCCATCACGTTATGATTAAGCCATATATATTAGATATTTATGTAGCTGGCAATATTGTTTTAATATCCGCTTTGTCATTGCACATCGTTAGGGAAAGAGGTGAATCAGACAATAGTTAATAACTCGTGTGAACTCGTTTAAGAAATCCGAGAAGAGTATTGGTTCAAAGGTAGATCCCTGCGGCACTTCAGCTAAAACATACAAATACAAAGAAAACCGTAATTATTTAATATTTAAATTTGTTTTGTCAACAAAATCTGGGTTCAATGAATATTATCATGTTCTAGTAAATATTTATTTTCGACATTTTTTGTAAGTTAAGAGATTAGTAGAGCCAATCCGTAGGTACCTTTTATAGCCACACAATTCAATGAAGAAAAATACTAAATTAGTTGGAACATAAATGTGCTTTGTTTGTACAAGTGGTTTTTCCCATTCTTAATATAGGACAAATTAAAGTAGATACAAATACAACACAGTTTGCAGGGATCCTGACCCTAATGACTTATAACTCTCAACCATTTCTGTATGTTTGCTGTTGACAGATATGGATGACAATAATTTTCAGCTGATTTCGAACAATTAAGAAGATGAGAAGCATTTT
Source organism: Philhelius festivus (assembly GCA_963931855.1). Taxonomy (NCBI): domain Eukaryota; kingdom Metazoa; phylum Arthropoda; class Insecta; order Diptera; family Syrphidae; genus Philhelius; species Philhelius festivus. Next base: position 239,818,217 of record OZ007554.1, read on the forward strand.
TCATGAAAAAAGATACTCTTGGAGAATGCGTCCCTTTCGCAAGTGGCAGTACCAATACAAAAAATATGTTTGTATTGTCTTATATGACAGCGACTGGGAAACGATTTTGATAAAAAGTTGTGTGTAGGTATTAGTTTTCGCGACTCAATTAAATTTAAATTCAGTTGAAATTCATAAGTAAATAAAATCTGTTAAAATGAAACAATTATAAAACTTCAAATATTTATATACCTAAATATTTAAATATCCATCAAGATTTTTATTTTTAATGTTTCTTCCAGTTGAAAGGGACTTTTTAAATTCAAAATATAACAGATATATACACAAATTTTGAATAACGAACAATTAACGTTTTCCTCATTCTACCTCTTAAATAAATATTTATTTTCTATTAAAAAATTGCCTACAAACATCTGGGTTTTTTCATTTAAATACATTCTGGCAGTTTACATATATTTGCTAGAAAAAAAAAACAATATTGTCAGACTTAAGTGTAGGTTCCTGCTTGCAAGCTGTTTAATCAAGAGGTTTTATTATTGATATTGTTAATCGATATTTAGTTGTGCAACTTTTAATAATAAGAAGCCAGCAGACCTTAAGTGTTTACAAAACCTATGAACGCAATTTCGTTGTTTGATTTTTAATAATTAAATTGCTATTCAACTGACATAGTAATTATTGTCAAATGGATGAGGAATTGGGGACACACGGTGATTCACTATTGACACTTAGCTTCTATTTTCTTTTGAATAATTTAACTGAAGTGTTGACTTCTGAGATCACTATAGGATCTAGCTAGCTATTGAATTGAATTGAAGCAAACCTTTTATGGAGCAAATATTGTATTGCTTTGAGTTGTGGGTTTGCATATTAAGTTAAACGAAAAAGTGTCTTTAGTGTTATATGAAATGTAACTAGGTACATTTTGTTAACACTAAAATTGAGATCAGTTATGGGAACGAGTACAATAAAATATAGTTTTTTTGCAAGTCAATTTTCTGCTAGAAATACACCTGGTTGGAAGAAGGAAAAAAGTTCCCGGGACTTAATAGCTATAGACAGAAATAGTTGCCAGAAATTGGCAACTATTGGCAACTAGTATAGTATAAGTAAATTAGTGCCAATTCTTAACTGCATATTAATCTCAGCCTAATTAAATCTGTAGCTCGTCTTGTCATGAATTTATTTGATTACATTCACCAATTTTAGCTGCCTCTTAGAAGTTCAACATCATTTTGTATTAATACGCGTTTTTCATTGTCCAAGTCCAAGGCTTTCAAAGAAATTATTCACCACTTAGTAAAATAAATTAAATAGTGCAATGTCAGAAGTACAAATAAATGATTCTATTTTATTGAACATAAATCATAATTAAAATGATTTATCCGTATTTTCTAGGCTTTTATAATTGTTATATTGATTAAAGTTATAAACTTAAGTAACGTGGAGTTAATTTCATTTAATGGAAAATTATATCAATTATTTTTTTTTAATTAGTCTAGTCTTTAAAGCAATTAGAATGTCATGACGCACAGTGTGAGTGCATTAATTTTCTAAGAACAATTAATAAACCTGGTTGCGATAAATACCTAAGTAAATGTATCAAAAGAAATATTATTTGAAAAAAAAAACGAATATCCTGTTCCATTCGAAACAACACGTAACCGCAAAGGGTTGTTTCTTTTGACTCAACTTTATAAGTTGAATTCTTAAGAACAGAGTATGATGAGAAATTTCAGGGAATCATTCGCATATAATAATTAACAGGTTTAATTTAAAGAATTTGCCATTATACATTTAAAGCTCATAAAATCTAAATTATAACGAAAAGATTCCACGAAATTGCTCTTATTTTTTAAGTTAAGCTTGAAGATTATAATGCATTAAAGGCACCATATATTTATAGTTAAGTAGAAACTTTTTTATTCTTTATCATCATTTTGTTAGATTTGGTTCAAATTCCGGACGTTTGTTTATGTCCGCTATTTTTAAATTTCTTTTAAGAAATCAAAAATTTGGTTTTAAAATTTTACAATATCAGGTACAATTTTAAACAAAATTCTTATTTTTGAGTTTTACTACATCTAACGATAAAATTTATATGCAGACGCATCAAAGTAGCTCTGGTAATATTGTAAGGTACGTTCTGTGAAGCCCCAATGTTTAAGATGAGAAGCATTATTTCATGAAAAGACATACTTTTAGAAGAATTGTGAGTTCTTCGGAAGAGAAAGTTCAAAATACCATATGCTGTTAATCGAGCTCCACACCATCGGCAGCAGTTAGAGTAACAGCCTGTACCTATCAGAGAGACCAAACATATTTGGAAGTGTTATAATAGAACACAATGTCTTAAAAAGAACAAAACGTCCAAAATTGAATTGATTGACAAAACGTGAAAATGTAAAAATAAATGCTACAACAAGAATTTGTTTGTAAGATTGTTGGACATTCTGTCGCCGTTCGGTGTTTTGTACCTATCCCCTTTTCACGCTGATGTTGGTGTGGTTTTACCAACCTTTCAAAACATTTATATCATTTCATACCAAAGTCTTTTAAAATAATGCTCTGTTTGTATTTTATAAATATGTAAATTTAAACAAAAGTAAAACAAATATTTTTCAATATAATAATATCGGATTCCAATCTTTTCTTATATCCAGTTTTGGAAAATCTTTTATTGACTTTTTAAACTTCAACAGGGATCTATCTTTGAATATGTATCAGACTAATACCAAGGATGCAGTTTTAGTTCGTTGTTGTTCTAAAATAGGTTTCAAAGTGCCGTGTCATAACGAGAAAGACCTCTGCACAGATGAATTTTTCATCGGGAGCGTTCTTGTTGCATATTTATTTCATACATCCTGAGCAGTTAAAGAAAGGTCAATCTCCTACTCTTTTTTTTAACCATTTTACTTTCCACAGCACCAAGTTGTCTCTTAGCAAAGAAAAAGTAGGGTCTTTATTTATATCTAAGAGGACCCCGAAGTAATTGGGGAGAGACTCAACAACTGAATCATGTATTTTGGAATGAAAAGTATTACCTGAAATACAATGAATGTTTCAGGTTGGAATCGTTCTGACCGATTTGTGAGAATATATTCTAGTAAGGGTGCATATATTTATTGATACCTTATAGTATTCCTCAGCTATATGAATTAACTTCATAGTTGGGAAGATATAAATAGCGTCCCCCATGATACGCTGCCAAACGTTGTTAAAACTACTATCCATATTCTCACGGCGATAGTATGTGAATGTAATATGTGAAAAAGTCTTGCCAGTTGTGCTCGGGTCAAGCCAATAGGAAAATGTTTGCAGAGTTTCCACTATCTAGAAGAGATCAACAGAAAATTGAAATATACCTTCATGCCGCTCAAAGCGATGTGAGTGCACACCTCAAGGTGCTCATGGAGACGATTTTTCGGTTACGATGAGGTATGGGGAAATCAATTACCTAGATAATAACTACCATAGAAACTAAACCAGAGCGCGGTAACTTTGGAATTTCGCATTAGGAGTTATTCAGTTGTTCAGTTGATGTAGCACAATGTCTTTACAGCATTTTTGGCTTCCTTCCTGATCTCCGTGACAGCACCTACCCCTATTCCAATTTCTACACTATGTTAAGGCCGCTTGCCAATTAAAGGCAACTCCTTAGAGGAGTTCCATCCCACTTCTATTTGGCAGTACGTTATTTTCTGATTCCTCTGCAGCCATCTTTATCGAACTTGTACGTTTTTCCAATTTTAGCGTAAGCTTGTTACTCAAAAGCAACAACAAAAGTGATATAATCATACATCACGAATAATATCATAATCAGCTGTCTCATCAAAAAGTATTGAATAAGTTCGTGATACGCAGAATCTGGGGCCTGTAACACAAAACTACAAGTACTTGTAATACAAGTGAATTAATACAAGTGTAACAAATTTCTGTAACACAAAGCTACAAGTTTGCTGGCTCTTCTACAAGTGTAATGAGCGAACATTACAAGTGGGAAATTATATGATTTCCCTCTTTCTGTAACACAAAGCTACAAGTGTAGAAAAAAACTAAATCCTACTTGTAGAATAATCAGCTAAATCTTACAAGTGATTCAAAACTTGTAGGATGAAGAAGATGTATTTAAATGTACGAAAAAAACAATATTTTCAACTAATTAGCATTTCCATAATTTTTTTCTTCGTAGTTATGATATTTTTAACCAAAAAACAATATCAAATTGTGAATATATTTTTGTGTAAAGTGTATATTTGTGATCTTTTTTCAATAGTAAATTATTTCGGTGGTAATTGTTATACAATTAGAGAAAAGTGTTAAAGGTAATTTACTCGTAATATACCTATACTTTAAAGGGTTTTGAAAAGTTAAACATTTTTAAATCTCAGTAAACTAAAAAATTAAACATAACACAAAATAATGCATTCTATTACTTTTCTTAGATTTACTTTGAAATAATTAATTTTTTATTTAATGATATATGTATGTATTTAAAAAAAATTAGTACTAATGGTAAACATATGAAATTTAAGTAAAATGATCCAGGAACATAACGTGCTGAATTGTATTAAAAATACAGTCCCAATCCAAAAAGGCACCAAAAAGAATGTTTTTTGTTCATGGATTTTTACCAAGACCGCAATTACATATTTTCGAACGGATTCTTTATCTTTTTTACTTGCGATATGGGTACTATAGGGCAAGTTCTGCATTTGGAAAAAAATGGAACTCGAGATTTTGATCAAAGTTGAATTAAGATGATAGCGAAGAAAATAAAGTGGGTCCGACAATTCCGTCTGTCTGTATGTATGCACCTCGAGCTACAGCTTAGGCCACTGGAGCTATTTTTTTAATGTTCTTCAGTGATTCTCTAGGGGGGAAATTGAAATTTTTGTTAGCTCTAAAACTAACGGTACACCCCATCATATAAGCGTAGTGCAAAATCTTATTTATCTCAAAAACGTCTCTAACGATTTTAATAAAAAAAAAATAGGTGTGATATTGCACACAAGGACTACATTTTGGTCAACAAAATTTCGAGGCAAAATGTTATTAACGCGTATCTGTCATAGAACGGGTTTTTGATTTTCGACTTTCGCATTAACGGCTCTAACGATCTTAACCAAAAATTTTCAGCGCTTATCAGTGCAAATTTTAACTTTTGCCATGCGTCGAAATATAAAGACATTATTATTAAATATTCAGGTTTTGGAACTTATAATATTATATATATCATTGAGTTTTAACTATTCAATTTATAAAATGAACCATCGAGATAGTGCGAAAGTGTTTGAAATCGAAAAAATCATCGAATATTGAGACTTTTGGCTGCGTGCGTGGATAATTAACGTTTTGTATTATTGCAAAAATAATGTTTAACATAAGATTACTTAGTACAATTTTTGTTTTTTTTTCAGATAAATGAAGGTCAAAATTAATTGAAATCATTCATTTTGAGTGCGTGCCTTCCTCATAAATAATCCTATATGATATAAATTTTAGAAAAAAACTGCCGTGCGTGATTTTTCGTAAATCTTTAATTGTCACAAATTTTCGTGTCTATTTTTTTAACATTGATCATGGGGCATTTTTTATGGTCTGCATCATTATTTAAGCTATCTAGAGTAAAAAAACTTTGGCTTCAATGCGTGCTTCATTATGTACAAATTTTATAAAGCTAACAAAACGAACGTAAAAAACGTAACTGTTTCAAAAAAGGTACATTTTTTACTAGCACACCAAAGCATTGTTTGATTATACCCTTACAATGAGCGTAATTTAAACTGTAGAAACTATAAAAAAAATGGTAAAAGTGTTAAACAAATAAGTTTGAAAACAGAAGCTGTGAAGATTAAAAATAAAAACCAAATCAATTAACTCGGTGCTTAATAAATTATTTTAAATTCATTTTTCTATACTTTATACCTTTACACTTTTCAACAAACAATACATATGAGTTATTTTGAAGTTTTTTATTTATTCGTGGTCGATAATTGAAGAAAAACTGAAATTTACATGCGTGCCTTAATTTTTTTTTTTTGTTGTTTTCAAACTCAAGAAGTTAAAATTTACAGGGATAAGCCCATATACTAATATTCGAAAAAAAATATATTTTGGGTTTTAAAAAAATTACTTTAATAATAAAACATTTTTAAACTTTGTTTGCATCAAGGCATACTTTTGCGGAAATCAGACGGCAATTCCATGCATTTGAACATTATTATCTCATTAAGTCCATGTTTTATATTTACACATGCATAATTTTTAAATTCCAAAGTACATTTACATAAGAGCAAGCTTGTGCGATCCAGTCATGCATTTTATTTTTATTAAGATGCGACCACGTTGCTTATCTTTCTTTCAATGAGGACTTGTAAGCAGAATGCCTACAAGTGTAGGGAAATTTTTGTTTTCTACAAGTGTAAAGTTTTTTTTTTGTGTTACAGAAATAATCTACAATTGTAAGATTAATATAATCCTACAAGTGGCTGTTGACTTGTAGACTTGTAGCTTTGTGTTACAGGCCCCTGATCTTAAATCTTTCTCCCGTATCATGAAATGAATGGGCTTGTTTTGTGTTACCTTGCTTGGTTTTCCATAAAGGTTTGGATAAAATATAAATTTGTATAAAACACACTGTAAGTGAGATATCATTGACATTTGTTATACATTTAGAATGTCTAGGCGTACCATTTTTGTATGAAATGTACATCATTCAAATTTTCGCTGCGGCTCTGCTGGGTGGCGCTCATCTGAAACGTCAAAATTTTTCATAACTCTGACGCATAAATCAGGCTGAATGTGACCAAAGACATTAACTGTATTGGCTTTCAGGGGAGGGGTGCTTTTTGGTTTGTTGGCATAGACCTGTGACTTTAGAAAACCTCACAAGAAGAAGTCTTTTAGCGGGTTCAAATCGCACGATCTCGGTGGCCAATTCTCAACGGCTCCGTGTGAGATAACATTTTTTATCGCTCGTTCAAAAGATCCAATCTGGCACGAGCTGTGTGGCAGATATCGCTGTTCTGTTGAAACCACACATCATAGAATTGGGTTATCATCGACCGATATCAATCGCCATTGACTATGACGCTCTGGCCAACGTCGTTCTCTCTTGTCCGCCGATGTCGCCAGACCAAAATCCACACCGAAAATTGACTTTCTCTGGAGTATATTAATTTTATGAATGTCGTGTGCATTGTGATCGGTTCAAATTCAACAACTTTTCTTATCAACCAATCTATTCATCCAGAACCAGATTAGCCACGTCACTAAATATGATTTTTCCACGAAATTTGAGGTTAATTCTAACTACTCAAGAGCGAACACATGTCATTGCCTATGTTCGTCAACTATGAGCTCCTGATTCAGTAAAAGTTTGTCATGACTCAAAATTCACCAAGATCGTGTTCTTTAACTCGGTGCGGAATTGACTGCCTTGGATACTCTTGCACACTCTCGCGGACAACGGTGATATTTTTTCGGCAGATATGCCGTTTCGTTGACGTACGGATGTTAGTGGAATTTGCACTGAATGTGTTTCGAATTTGTCCACCACGGTGTCAAAATTTGTTTCGAAAAGACGATTGTGAGGTATAGCTCTACCATCTCTGTATCCAAGAAATTATCAAAGGGCAAAGTTGTGCCCAGCCAAGTTGGCAGAACTTTAACCTTTCTTTCTTTCACCTTTAACCTTTAACAAACTCATGCTATTTTTAATAAAGTCAGAAGTTTAAAATTTACAGTTTTTTCTGAGCTGCGGCCATCACCAAATGTCAGAGGGGTTTCTGAGATATAAGATTTCAAAAATCGCTAACTCACTGACAGATCATCAAAATAATGGAGCACTTGCTTCTCAAAATTTTTAAAAAATACATATATTGAACACTTATTGAACCGTGGTTCTACGTGGTTCATTGTCTTTTCTATAATCTATATAAAGGTGCGTTTCTTTGGTAGGTGGCTTTACAGCGCAATACAATTTTACACGTTGAACAACAACAAAATATCTATTTTTGTTTTTGTTCAGCGTGTTCAAATTTTACTGCGCTGTATATTTACTTACTAAGAAAACACACCTTAAAAAATTCCTTTAAAAAAATGATCTTGAACTAACTTCACTTGACTAAAATGAAATTTTGGTTTAGGTGTTTATTTAAAAAATTTACAATATCTGACTGATTACATCCTATAAATTCAGGAACCATAGGAGAAGCAAGGTTAATCATTTTACTAATTAACAAGTAGATCATAAAGTTAAGCTTGAGAAATATCATCCCTAAGCAGGGTTCGGATTTAGGTTTTAAATTTTCGAAGTAAATACGGAAAAGAAACTGAAGTAGATCCAAAATTTTCGAATTAGTTTTAGGAAATTAAAAATAAAAAACCAATTTTTCGAAATAAAATTCTTAACAAAAGTTTATTTTTTATTATTTGGTTATTTTTTATTAAAAAATAAATAATTAATTGCGTACGAGTAACAATATAAGGTACAAGAAATTCAGACTTTAAATAAAATAAACATAAGTATAACACAAACTTCAGACTTTTATAGATACAAATTAAATATACATAGGTATAACACTAAATAAAGACTTCTTAAAAAAAAATATATAAACATAACATATATAAAAGTAAATTCAGACTTGTAAAAAAATAGTAATTAAATATAACTATCTTAAAGTAAATTTTTCATCAACGAGTGTGTATTTTTGTATACATTTTATAAATTCAAAAGGTGGCTCATAAATATCTTAACGCTTTTCTGTAATTGAGGCAAAAAAGCTTAATTCAGCATTTACTCTGACAAATTTTTGAAAACAGATTCTTCCATTATATTTTTTGTATTCATTATAGAATACCAAAATTTAGGCAAATAACTTTGTTCTATTTTACTCCATTCATCGTTTAAAATTTCGATAGAGCATTTGTAAAAAGGATAATAGATAAAATAGATAGCTATTTAATCACCACCTTGAATTTTAATTGGGCTTAAACATTGCGCCTCTGGTTGTGGCGCAAAGGCGAATTCTTCAAAGCTCTCTGTGTTAATTGTGTTTTAATTTATGAGACACGAACTATACATATACAATCTAATTTGTTTAGTTATATATAAATTCAGACGGGTGCAACCGTAAGTTGACATCAACTCAACAACTTACTGTACTTCCTTACTTGAAGTAGTAACATACATACATATGCATCAGAGGTTACCTGTTTGCAAGTTGTCCATCATAAAACACATTAAGCCCTTCAACTTGAACCCATTATGTGTTTACATTTTCATTATATTTTAAATTGTATGAAGGCTGTGATTTATTGAACGTCTTTCAAGATATGCCATGACAAAACATAAGAATTTAATTTAGCCGAAAAATATCTTCGTAAAATTTCGTAAATATCCTTAGCACCATAGATTATTATCAGCAAAGTTATGTTAATGAAATCATCATAAGATCTTCTTAAATGTTTATAATTCATTCACTTTCAAGAATAATCTTAAGGTGTACTTAAAAATCCATTAATAAAGGTCAGCCAATACTTGAATCTCGATACCTACTCAATAGAGGTACAGATTAGATACTTTCTCTAATTTCTCTTCAATTATTATGACTTCCTTTTAACTACGTTTGTATGTACCTATGTATTTATAAAATAATTTTCTACTTCACTTAACTTCTTTCTAATCGAAATGCATTAAACGTCTCATTCTGTGGATACAATTTACCTTTATCTGAGACTTGGTGCAATCTTAATCTATGTAATTACAAATGCAATTTATCCACATTCAATCGTCAACTTCATAAATACAAAACAAAAAAACTTCTCTTGGTGACTTCTATAAACATTCCAGTTCAAAGTCAGTGTGACAATATCTAAGTATATGTATGTCACTAGAATGAAATGGAAAATCACAACTTGCCAACAATAATTTTAAAAATACAAAAAAATTATAATAATAATAAATAAGCAAACACGCATTTTTGTGGAAAAATAAATAACACAACATAATGTGCAATTGAGGTCGATGCGTTTTTCACTGATTCATGGCCGCGAAAACCGCCACCGCCTGCCACAACGTCACTGGGAATAAGCCTAGACTTAAAGTAGGTATACTTCATACTTATTACAGGGTGATTAAGAAAAGCGTTTGGATTTTAATATTTGAAGTGTCATTCGTCACAAATGTGTTTTTGAAAATTGTTCTCTTAACATGACTAAAATGTTGCTTCGAATTTCAATGGACCAGTTGAGCAGAATAAGATTTCAGCAATCTCAAAATGATGAACAGGATTCCTCAGCAAAATTTTTTAGGGTTTGTTCTGAAATACTAGAAGAAATAAGGCTTCGTAAATTTTTGACAAAGTAAACATTTTGTAAGATATCATTCTTCTGAACCACCTGAATTAGTTTAGTTAAAATTCTTTTAGCTATTTTCAAAATATCAGCAAAATTTACTTTGCAATTCAAAATTCAATATTGTAAAAAATTAGGTTTTTCAAATTCAATAAAGTCACGGGATAAGGGAGTCTTGAGTCGTGGCGAAATTTTGAACAAAATCAAATTAATTTTTTGAGAAGAATCTGTTTGTGAATGAAATGAAATAGATTTGACAGATGTCACCAAACAAACATGGCCATCGCAGGCATTTAACACAAATATTTTTTTACATTTCCGTATTCGGTCTCGAAACTTTTTATTTATCCAGACTTTATATGCTAGTTCAGAAAATTGAAAATTTAGGGTTCATACTACATGTTGAACTCCTCAGTTTTGATGTAATAGTAGGTTAAATACAAAACTGGATTGGATTTCCTAAATTTTACGGAAAAAACTTGTAAGATCCCTCTTACGCCAAGGCTATGTGTAGTAAAATGATTATTCTGTTTCACAGAGTTCTCTTTTTTTAATTTTTGTGCAGATTTTTTCTTTTTCTTTTTTTGTAGCTGTATAATGCGGTAATGCCGTCTGGAGGAACTCCTAACGAGCATGTACCGATTGTATTAAGAATGAAAGCAGAATAGACTATTGGATAGTTGCCTGGAGGAACTCCTGACTAGCGTTGCCAGGCGTCCCGGTTTACTCGGACATCCCGGATTTCAGACATAAATTCATCTGTCCCACCGGGACAGCTTTTTTCCCGGGTTGGGACACAAACTCAAAAAATAATGGCTAATGTACCTAAATATCTTTCAGTGATAAGGAACAATCACCACATTGCGATTTAACCTTAAGAAATTAGTTTTAAAATTTCAATCAAAAAACCTAACTTAAATAAAATGCACGACTGGGTCGCACGAACTTGCTCCTATGTAATAGACTAGGAATTTTAAAAACGAATGTTATTAAAGAAAACTGTTCATAAGGATGAAATGAATTTTTTAAATTCTTTTAGTAGTACATAAGAGATAAAAACAGAATGCTATGCAAATATGAATTTATGCAAGAACAAAAATTATAAGTCATTGTAGTGGTTCCTTAAAAAAATAAGCTTTTATGCACAAAATTTTTAAAACATTTAAAAAACAAAAATTGGTACACCAACCTTAAGTTTTTGTTATTCTACGAATGAGAGTTAAATTTCCAAGAAAAATATTAAGCCGTTCTTGAGATATCGAATTTTTCAAAAAAAAAAACGACTTTTTTTTCTAAAAATTGAAAAAAATATTTTTCTTAAGTTTTTAAATGCAATGTTCTTTAAACTTTTTTGGAGCTTTTTTATAAAAAATTTCATTAAAATCCGTTATGTCGATAATGAGAAATTCAAAATTCGAAAAAATCGTTCTATGGTAGGTACAGTCAGTAATATCTAGATTTAAAATTTTTTTTATTAAATTATAGATCGTAAAGATTAATTAAAAGAAAAAAAAATTTTGCAAAATTCTCGGAACCGTTTTCGAGAAAAATACGATTTTCGAAAACCATTTTTTAAAATTTGTATGGAAGGTACCGTTAGTTTTAGATGAAACAAATTTTTTATTTCTTAAATCTTATAGATTATGTTAAGAAACTTTTTTTTGTCAAGTTTGAAAAAAATCGGGCATGGGGTTTTCGAAATATTGAGTTTCCAAAAAAAATTTTGAATTTTTTTTTAAAAATCCAAAAAATAAAAATTGAAAATTTGAATATGCAATAATAGACCGAGAGCCCACAGCAATTTTTGGGTGTGATTGATAACAAAAAATAACTAGCATAATTAGATAGGCCTTTTATAGTTATTTATGAATGTGAACGTCTTGCATACTCTAGTGGGCGCAATAGTGCATTATAGTGCATCAAGTATGCAGTTCTTTCCTTAGTCTAAAAAATTGGGAAAAAAAATTTGCCATAACTTCAAAATGAAGAGCTAAGTGCCCTGATTGCAAATATCGAGGTCCATGACGCTTTGAAGGTGGCCTTCTTAGTGCAAGAAGTTGCTTATTCTTATCGCGTCTGGCAGGCAGAAGGCTGTCTGTAGAACGTCTTGGACCTCGATATTTTCAATCAGGGGGCTTAACTCTACATTTTGGCAAAGTTGTTATCACAATTATTTGGACTTGGAAAGAACTGCATACTTGATGCACTTTTATGCACTATTGCTCCCACTAGAGTATGCAAGACTTTCACATTCATAAATAACTATAAAAGGCCTATCTAATTATGCTAGTTATTTTTTGTTATCAATCACACCCAAAAATTGCTGTGGGCTCTTAGTCTATAATATTCACACTTTAGAGGAGCTTTAGCATAAAAAAAATGATTTAAATCGGCTGTACCGTTTTCGAGAAAATCAAAAACAAAAAAAATGGACCCAGGGGGGCTACCAAAAATAACAATTTTTTGTAAAATTTTTTTCAACCATTAGCTAATTTTAACCAAATGAAATTTTATGAATTTTTTTTAAAAAATTCTGTGGGACAGTTTTTGAGAAAAAAAAATATTTATAAAATTTTGAAAAAAATCGTATGGCAGGTACCGTTATTTTTGGTCCTAAAAAAAACAAAAAAAAAACGTCCGGGGAGGAAAAATAAAAACACATATCTACCAAGTTTGAAGAAAATCGGCCGAGCCGTTTAGGCTGTAGTCGAACCGACAGACAGACAGACAGACAGACAGACAGAATTGCGAGACCCACTTTTTTGGTCTTCGCTATCATCGTAATGTCAACTTTGATCAAAATCTCGAGTTCGATTTTTTTTACGAATGCATAACTTGCCTTAGTACCTATAAGTCGCAAGTAAAAATTTATTTTTGTAAACTGACATCTGTCATTAAAATTGACAAAAGAAAAATATTTGAAAATGATAAATGACAAAAAAGTCATTTAACTAGTAATTAATAAAAGAATTTAGTTATTTTGATCTACACGCATTATATATGATTTTTACTTGCGACTTATAGATACTGTAAGGCAAGTTATGCACTCGTAAAAAAATCGAACTCGAAATTCTGATCAAAGTTGACATTACGATGATAGCGAAGACGAAAAGTGGGTCTCACAATTCTGTCTGTCTGTTCGACTATAGCCTAAACGGGTCGGTTGATTTTCATTAAACTTGCGATATCTATCAAGTTTAACGAACATTTTTTCCCCAATTGTGTTTTTCTTTTTTTTTAAAGCTAGGTAATGGTAATGGTACGACCGATTTTGATCATTTTTTTTATGTTAAAGCTCCCCAGCAGTTTAAATATTATTGTGTATTCAAATTCTATAATTTATATAAGAATTCTATAATTTAATAAAAAAAAATTTGAAGTCAAGATATTTCTGACTGTACATACACAGAACAATTTACACAATTACAATTTACAATTTACACAATTTGTACACAGAACAATTTATTCGACTTTTGAATTTCTCATTATCGGAATAACGGATTTTAATAAATTTTTGTAAAGAGAAGCTTTGAAAAAGTTTAAAAAACATTGCATTTCAAAACTCTAAAACAAATATTTTTTTTTAAATTTTGAAAAAAATCATTTTTTTGTGAAAATTCGATACCTCATAAACGGCTCAATATCTTTTTTTGTATATTGATTTTTTATTCGAACAAAATCAAAAACTTCAAATTGACGTACCAATATTTTATCTTTAAAATGATTTAAAAATTTTGTATGTCAAAGCTTATATTTTTAAGAAACTACTACACCGAAGTATAATTTTGTTCTTGCATTGATCAATATTTGATTGAATCACATGGCATCCTGTGTTTAGCTAGTAATGGCTTGTTTTAGGAGTTGTTTTAGTCATTTAAAAAAAAAAATTTTTCTCTAATAACATTCACTTTTTAAATTCTTAGTCTTTTACGTAAAAGCAAGTTCGTGCGACCCAGTCATGCGTTTTATTTATTTTGTTCCGGGCAATATGATGAAATCCCGGGATTTTTCATTGTTTAAGCCACTTGTCCCGCCCAGGTGCAAGAAAAATCTGGCAACCCTACTCCTGACTAACTAAGAATAGTTATCAATTTTCCCACAAAAACAAAAAAACACAAGATTTTTTTAAAATATATATAATAAATATTCTTTATTATTTGCTGACTGTTTTTTTTTTGATAATTTACATAAATTTCATACTATTACTCATAACCAATTTTGTAGTAACAGAATGTGAGTTGTAAAAAATTAAATGAACAATGAATAACAAGTTAGTATAAAGTACGTAGTACTGAATTTAGTATTGAATGAAAGTAGTAGTTAAAGTTAAATCAAAAGGTATGCAATAAAAATGAATAGAAAAAATGAAGTATGATTTTAGGATGAAAATTCAAATTTGAAATTTAATGTACAAATTTAATAATGTTGGTTACAAATTTTCAATTTTTAAGAAAATAAAATATTGCAAATCTTCTTAACTTATATATTTTAAAAATGTATTGCTTAGAAAATTTTGAAAAACAAAATTTTGATTTCATCCGAAATTGATTTACTTTTATGCGAACACCCTGTAAATGTGAAATTCAAGTTTTATATAACAGAAAAAAAAACTGCACGCTTGCAATTTTTGATTGTTTATTCATTTTTTGTTTTGTTTTATTAAGCCTAAGTTGAAAATATTTTTTAGAAAATCATTAGACCGCTTACCAGAGAAAATTCAAACACGCCACTAAAACTGCAATTACTATCTTTAGATGCATTGAGATACTTACTGGAACCTGTAACCACTTTTTTTTTCTGTTGTTTGATTCAGTCGTGTGATCGGTCATTTGTCCGTTAAGCTTGGTTGGAGATTAAAAATGTGGGATTAACGCTCTTAAGATTCATAGTCAGAGAGTGAGATTTTTTTTTTTATTATTAATTTGATGCCTCAAAGACTAGCTACCATCTTTTAACAAAAAATATTTTTGCACATAAAGATAGAAAAACAAATAAATACCTGTATGGATAGATATAGACCGGTCCGTAATTAAGTTTTATTGAAGGGAAAAGTAGCAAAGCGTATGTGTGAATTTGAAAAATACCAGGAACAAAGAATTGTTATAATTAACCAAGCAGAGTGTGATTAAGATTGATGTGCGAAAATTGATTGAATTAGCTTTATCGAATCTAGAGACTATATAGTTTTCAATTTTCCACATATTTTTAATGCTTAATCGATCTTACATACCTTCTATTGATTTTCAGATTCAATAGGATCAAGTCACTCCTTAGCAAATTAACAATTATTGTCTCCTAGATATATTTTAAGTATAAATGTTTTGCTATTTTGCCAAGAAATGGGTTTGACCACTTTTATACGAACTTGTTTCATTATAAGAAATATTAGGTCTGTAAAGATAGAACCGCCACAACGGAAATTACAAAATCTAATAATACAGAGTTAGGTGCTAGATGGCTGCTTATTAAGTGCTGTAATCTTGGCAAACTTATTGTGGTACTAAGTACCAAGTAAGCACAGCTTCAAGTTCCACAAGCCTGTTTTTATACTAAGGAGTTGGAGTAAAATGTTTAAATTTAATTCCGAAGAGTATTTTGGTAGGCATTGAAATGGTATCATTCTTTTCAATGTGCATCCATTTTTAAGCGAGATATGTTTTTCGATGCTCCTTTTAAATACATTTTAAAGTCAACATTGCTGCACTAAATAAACCTCGAAATAGGGTACAGTTCCTACATCATTAGGTATTTAAATTTATTTTGTGGCGCAAGAAATTTCTGTGGAAACCTCCTTAAAAGATTAAGTTAAATAAATACCTGAAGCCTCTTGATCATTTAAAGAGCTGAAACTTATTCGATTGAGCCCAGGAAAAGTTTGAAGAAAATCCAGAATTTCAAGAACTATTTGTTTAAATTTTGCGCTCACTAATGGTATTATGACTAGATACCCTATAAATATTTTAGCACAGTGTGAGCGTTAGGAAGGTTGGAGATTATTAAAAAGGAGATTACGATGCACATTCTTTTTGAATGTCTTAACATTGCAATGGGAGGAAGATATTGAGTCGAGTTAAGTATTCTACATTCGTGTAGTACGGTCAAAGAAAGAATTTCTGAAATAAACAGTACGTCCGAAGTTCGAAAGAATCTATTTCACTAGAAAACTGTTTATAAAAACAACTTTAAAATAATAGAAGACAAGATACATTGCATAGTACTGGAGGGATTTAAATGTTTCTGTTATACATAGTTCTATCACCTATTCTTAAAGTTTATTTGTAGGTACTACCTAATAAGACTCAAGTGGATTATTAGAGCACCTGCCCAAATATGGAAATTTTGATCAAGCCTTGGATGAATGTAGTCGTTATAGATTTCAGCCAGATCAGAAAGGCTGACAAATTTCTTCCAACATCCAAGGAAACCTAAACATTTAGCAGCCTTTTTAGTGACATCGAATACGTAGTCATTCCACACATGGTGGTCTTTCATGCACATAACAAGAACAGATAGCTGGAGGTTGTGTTTCAAATCAACGAAACGAGACAGCTTCGAGTTTTTGAAGCATTTAATTAAACGCATTTTATGGTTCTCCATTTGAAAATGCTATGGAGATCAGAATTTAATGAGCTTATCATACGCTGCCGATTTAATTGCAAATCCAAAACCGTGAATTTGAAAACAAATATGAGAAGCTGAGAGTACTTTCGGTCAACAAAAGAATTAAATGGATTAGAAGATGCAGACAAAAGATCATTGATGAATATGAAAAATAGAGTCGGAAACAAAATGGAGCCCTGTGGCACACCAGCATTTATGTTTTTTTTTTTATAATTAACTCACGCTCAAGGGAATATGATTACCCTTTAAATGTTTTAACACAGCGCGGGCGTGAAGTTACGGAAGAGAAAGGATAGGAAAGATGTGTGGCACGATGTTCTGAGACTGAAGGTGGTTGTCTCAGACTTTTTATCTCCAGGGATGGCGGCTGAACTAAAGCGGAGAATTGCCGTGTCTTATTTCTATGTCCCTTATAATTCGCATTATTTTGTTCGTTTTTTCATCCTTGTTGGGAATACTAGTTTAACTCAATCACATGTTGTTAGTGTTATGCCTAAACAACATGTAATGAGTAAACCAGCAACCCATTGATGACAATTTTTAGAAGGTTTTAATGGAATTAAAGACGACATAGACGACGGCAGGGATCGAACCTGTGATACTGAGGTTGACAGGCGAGCACACAACCATCGCGCCACGGCCACCCCTTAACTTCAGACTTTAAACCGTCCAACACAACTTGTATTGAGCTGTTCGAAAGATAATTTCTAATTCAACGAATAAAACATTCATCAATAACAAGTGCACACATTTTCGATAAGAGAGCTTGATAACAAACTCTAGCAAATGATTTTGAAATATTAAGTTTCATAATCTTAGTTTCTCCAAACCGATGTGATTTGTGCCACTGTTCGGTGAGATATGCCATTAGATAGTAAGTAAGTAAGTAAGAGTATTTTGGCCAGAATTGGATGGGTTTGACATTAGTGATGTGTGGTGCCACATCTCAAATAGCTGGTTGAAGAATTGATCTATATTTAAGGCGAAGTTTGGTGATCGTCTTATCGCTCTTTCAAATTTACTCTGCGCCAGCCCCATGGATTTCTTCTTACATGGAATAACCTTAAGTATTGATCGAAGGAAAACAATAATACAGGAGGTCAGAAACCGTATCGAACACAAAATTACAAACGTTCCGGGCAGATATGTGCGGAAGAGTGGTGAAAAATGTACCTCAAAGAATCGATCACTTCACACGTGCTTGCAGAATATTTATTGGAAAAAAGTTAAAAACTCTAAATCCAATATTTATTCAAAACCATGAAATCCAGTTATATTAAACTCACTTCAAATACAAAGGATTACAGATTTATTCAAAATTCGATTCCTCTTTTGATGAATAAAAAACAAAAAAAATTCTGTACGTTCGTCTGTTTTGACTTTTGTTCTTGCAAACTCGACCAACATGTGTAAATGCGATTTCTACTTTCGTTTTGCGACAGAAAAGTAACAACAAATACTCGATGAAGATCAATGCACTTATGCATTGCTTGAACCAATTTTCTAAGCACTTTATCCACTTTGATTGAGGTAGGAACTTCCGAAACATGGATTTTGAATGCATCAACCACTTCTTCATGCGTCGAAAAACTTGGACCTCGCATTTTATATCTGATTTACTTGAATAAGATGAAATCACTGGGTGTTAAATTAAGATTGTATCCCGGTTGATCCATCAATCCGATGTTTGAATGCTCAAAAATCCGTTTCTGTTTGACCCGATGTGTGTTTTCCTGAACACTTCTGGCAAATAAATGATGGTGTACCATTAAGAATTGACCTTTTTACGTTGCTTTAATGGCGCGGTGGCGATATGTCGAATTATTCTGAAAAAAAAAAACGGTGACCATTTTCTTCGAAGTGTAGAGCTTAGTGCGCTAACAACTCGCATTGGATTTGGCTTGTCTTGAATGACACTAACAGTATATTATTACTTACATATATATTAATATAAATAGATCCATGATTCGTCACCTGTCTTGATTATATATAGACACCTCTTGAAGCAACGCGATTGAATTTTTTCAATATATCGAAAGGCTCGTCTTTGAGAAACTGCCCATGTTTCGGCTTATGGGAAAATATGGTTATCAAAAAATTGATCACTGCAAAGGTGCTTGCAAAGCTATTGTCAACTCATGCGCTATCCAATGCGAAAAAATCTTTTTGATGGTCAAGTTTTGATGTAATATTGAAGGCATGCAATTGGAACTAATGCTCAAGCATGCCCCAATCTAACGGCATATCCCATGACGATTTTGGAACAGCGATTATGCATAGCATCGATTTTTTTCTGACATAACAACCGATTTCGGATGACCTTCACAAAATTCGTCCTGAATCGAAGTGCGACCGGGATTAAATTTGGAAATTCAGCGAAACACAGTGGTATACAGCGGAGCGAGTTCATCGACTATCTATTATTGGTGTAATCCACGTCGAAAATCATATGTCGATTTCCTTTACACATGAGAAATCAATTTCTGTGTGAAGATTTCGATCTCTCTATACAGATTTTACGTTCCTTCACACCAAAAAAATCAATTTTTTTTGACAGAGATCAAATTCTTCGAATTCGTATTTGGAGAGGGATTTACATGTATACGAAATACGCAAACCAACAAAAAAAAAGATTGTGTGTACTGACGTACACGCGGTTGAAGTAAAACTTCTTTTTCCTCAAGCAAAGCTTCTGTAAGATTATATTTTTTTTACCCCCAACGCCGGAAAAGAAGTTTTACTTCAAAAAAACATCAAAAAGATATGTTTGTTTGTTTTTTTTTTTAAAAAAAACGATAGTGATTTCTGCTTGTTAAATTGGTCGACCACATAATTCACAAACATTTTGTATTTTTAAAACATGTCGCTGTCTTTGACTGATAACGTGACGGTTTGACATGTCACTGACAGCTGCATAGAGAATTTTTTACCACCAACGCCGGAAAAGAAGTTTTACTTCAAAAAATTGAATGTGCGCGCCTAGCCTTAAATGAAATCGAAAAGAAAAGTACAAAACTCCCATGCCACTTGACAAGCAAGTTGCCTCGCTTTGTTTGTATTACCCTAGGGCTGCACGTGCAAGTATTGGCAAGCATGTTGTAATCTTGTAATGTACACAAGCATTTCTTATTAACCCGTACAAACCCGAGCAACTTAGTAGTCACCTGGCATTAATTCAGTATCCAGGCAACTTGGAAAGCAATTACACTGACAGCGGCACTCTTGTAAAATTAATTATTAAAGTATTTGATTGATTAGTCGGGTGACGTTCAAATTAATAAATACCAAAACAAATGTCGGTGGCGTGTGCGATTAAGCGAATAAATATTATTAAAAAGTATAATTTCAAAACTTTCAGGCAACCTGATGGTCATATGGCATGCCGTCTATGACAGCAAGAATACAAATGGTAGTGGATATACCCAACTTTTTGGCCAGTACCTTGTATGCGAGGGTTAGGTGTTGGTAAAATTAATTTGGATTGCAATATGCTTGTCAATAATTATTCGGTTGCATAGCCATTGCGCGTCTGAACCTATAGTTTTATGTTTATCTTTGAATGCAGCCATTTGAAATATGTAAATTCTAAATCTTACCCAACTTCATGTTTTACTTTGCACATGCTAAAAACATGTCGCTGTCTTTGACGGATGGCGTGACGGTTTGACATGTCACTGACAGCTGCATAGAAATTTTTTCACCCCCAACGCCGGAAAAGAAGTTTTACTTCAAAAAAAAATTTACAAGGGATCGAAATCCCTAGTGTGTAAAGGAAATCGGCGATAGAAAATCATTCAGATTCAGATTTAATTCATGTAGTTTCAAATAACTGAACACAACAGGTATAACTCGTATGACAAAAATTTCTGAAAACAATTACCATTGATAATGTCAAACTTAACGATGACAATGTCAAGTTTGACGTATTCACACTAGTTTTGCCATATCTCAAGATTTACATAACAACTCGTAAATGAAAACAAAACTGAAAAGCGGTATACTGATAAAGACTTTTTTGGACTTTTTCATAATAATTATGTAAGATTTGATGGAATCTTTAATTTTTTTTAAATTTACATCAACCAATACTTGTTCCATAAATCAATTTAATTGTTTCGAATTACTAAATTTGGATACAATCAGATACCATTACTGAATGTATGTATTCATTTTATTTTTATTTTTGATTATAGTTTCATACCTCATGTCAATGACCTCTTATTTCAACTTGAAGCTATTTCATTCAACTGATTCAATGTCAAATAGTGAAGGTGATATACCTACAAAAAAAAATACCTGAAAGTCGAATTCATTTTACTTACTTGCATAACTTTGCGCTGTTTATGTGGTTATTCTTCAACCGACTGTACTGCCTTGATATTTGTTATAAATCAAGTATTGCAACAAGTTAAAAATAGTTACTTAAGCTTGATCTTAATAAATTGGTTAAGGGCAATTAATAACTTCGTAATGAATTTGAGATTTTTATCAAATGTTATTTCTATAAACAACGATAAGAAAATATATTTAAAAAAAAATACAGAAAATGTAAAATTTTGTTAATCTGCTAGTAAGACTCTGACCAGATTTCTGTCAAAGCTTTTTGGATTTTTAGATAATCAGTTGAAGAACAAATCAACCAAAAATATTTATAGGCAAAAAACAAATGTATTCGTAAGAAATGAATACATAATTCAAAAAGATTATAATTCTCGATAACCACTTTTCGTGAAAAAAAAAGAAACATTTTAAATAAAAAATAAAGCATAGTTTAGCAAAATTTCTTGTGAGTTGGCAGATCATTTTGTTGTATCAAAATCTCAAGTTCAATTTTTTTTTAACAAATGCCTAACTTGCTTACACACATTATGTATGTTTATGTAAATACAAATTTAAGCTCACATATTTAAGGTCAACAACAGCAAATATACGACAGTTATACAGAGGAAAAAGTAGCACATAAGTGCATAATGTATGCTTGGAAGTTGAACATAAATATTTAATTTTCATATCAACAAACAGGTCTTAGATTTCTAAAAGTAACATAGCAGTTTTATTTATTCAATCTCGGAATAAATACAAAAGTAAACTTAACGAATTTAAGTTATATAAAGATTCCTACATTTAGTTAAATCTACAGCAAATAGGCTTAATCCAATGTTAAATAAAGTATAAATTGATAAATAAGCAAAGATATTTTTAACAAAAGATCAAGTTTATGTCAACTCATTTATGAGTTCATCTCAAAAATCTTCTCGACTTATGTAGGTAAATATTTTTATTTTTGGAGATTCTAGTTGCCAAATTTTCGGTATAAAATTAACTTAAATTGCGTGTTGATTTACCTACATTAATCATTAATAACCTTGAAGGTAAATAGCCTCAAATTAAATTAGTAAATTATTAACAAATAAATTCTTTATTAACAAATATGAAGAAAATTACTTCTGTTTTTATAAGTGATGAGTGATTGAATTAACTCAAATGAAAGTTTAAGTGACTTCAACTGACTGTAGCAAAGCTATACATTTTATAAGAGTCGGCAAACATACATATATCAATATTTGCACCTTAGAAGGCTGCTACAATATTTAATTGATGAACTCTCTATTGTACCTAGGCGAAACGCACTTTGTATTTGACGTTATCTAAGATCTCAATTGAATCACATTTTTGATGTGTAGATTTGTCTTTAAAAAGGTCAATTTACTCCAGACTAGGGTCTTAATTTTAACCATGTCTAACGTGTCTATAGTGGTAAACCTTTGTTTGCCATAAACATGCGTAACGTCGGTGTTTTATATCCGCAGCTGCTTTTATCCTTCCCTTTGTACAGAAAAAAAAACTCAGGAACATTTTGAACACTTTCTAAATTCAGTAACAATAGAGTCAGAAACTTCAAATTCACAATATTTGCTGAACTGATTAAACATATGCCCATAGCTGGGCACCGTTAATCAAACAGTTAACTTCGTTAATCGTTAATCCGCTACTAAAAAAGTTAGCTTCGTTAAACGTTAAATCGTTAAATTTCGGAAGTATTAACGCAAGTTAACGTTAATCGTTAATCCGTTAATATGTGATAAAAATTGCATTTTTTATATTTTTTTACTCTGAGCACCGGCGCACAGTGGGGCACCTTGTATGAGAGACCGGAAAAAACTCAATTGAAACTAAACTACTGAACCAATTTTCATGAAATTTGCAGGAAAGGTAGCCAATAGCAAGACAAATCTACACCAATGACCACCCATTGCCACGCCCACTCAGAAAAAAATGACATTCAAAAAACTGAAAACCTGTTTTTTTTTTTTTGATATTTAACCTAGATCAAGGAGAAACACCAAATTTTACCTAAAAATCAATGATTGTGTGCCGTAAAATGTTTCAATTTTATTTTAAAACATATAAGTACATACATAAATTCGATTAGAAAAATTATATACATATTTACATGTGGTCATTAAAATAGGTACTGCTATTTTTTAAATTAAAATCGTTGTGTTCTTTCAAAGACTATGTTTTACCTTTTTTTATAAGTGGCAACAATTTTTTTGGTGGAAATATAAAAATTGCCGTTATTAAATTTTGTTAATGTTGCATTGACAACATAACCAACACACTCGAATAAAAATGTATGTAACTTAACAACAAACTGTTGCATTTTTTATTTGATCCAAGAGTTCCTATTTTAATGACCACATGTGTATATGTATATAATCATAATGAATACGTAACGGCTTACGTTTGAGAGAACATTATATTATAATAAATGAAACCCCTATAAAAGCTACCAAACCCAAACTTTTCCATCAAATAGCGGTACACTCTATATACATATTATAAACACCCCAAAATATTTTACTAAATTGCGAAAAACTTTAAAATTGTGCATTTTTTTAATGTTTTTTTTGCAATTTAATCAACAATTTTGGATTGTTTCGCAAAATGGACTTCACGCTCAGATTCAGCATACCAAAATGCATTTAGAAAGATTTGTCTGGCGAAAAGAGCTGCTCATTTTTTTTTTTGCCTTATTTTTTTTTTTGCTTTTTTGGATGACTTTTTCAGGTTCAAATTGCTTTAAAAACCAAATACGGACGTCTTCGGGTGAGATTTTTTTTGAAAACTATTGCTGAGATTCAACACTATCTAACGAAACCTATCAGCCAACAGAGGCAAACAGAGGAAGTAGTTAAAACCTTATGTGAACTTAAAAAGTCACTAAAATTGAATGTTTTTTTGTCAAAAAAATCTTAATCAATTATTTTTCGCTAAACTAATGTACCATACTGTTTGTCTTTTTATTTTAAGCCTATTTACAAAAAAAATGGTTTCAAACCTTGAAATTTTAGAGTAAATGGATCATTTTAAAACTACACGTATTTTTATCAGTTTTCACTATTTTTCAACTTTGAACGAAAATCGCCAGGCCCACAAATTTTTTTTTGAAAAACTGTTTTCATTTCCTGATTCTTCAACTAATTTACTGTTAGAAACACGTACAATATCAAAATAAATCCTACTTCCGAAATATGGTTTTTTTCCGCCGTTTCCCCACTGTGCGGCGCTAAGTAATGCCGGTCGTCCACTAGGCGATCAACGCACAAATTTTGAATTCAACGCATTGAACTCTAATGTACGGTGCCATCAATTCTGTTCAACCAAAGGGCTGGATCTAGTTGTTGGCCGTTGCTCAACGAATTGCGCAACAAGTGTACGGGTAGTGTACGAGCTCGTGTTGCTCCTTGAAAATGTTCGATCAACACGTTGAGCAACATTTTCAAGATAATGTGTTGCACATTATTTGTTCAACGCGTTGATCAACTTTTTAATTTTCTTTGGGATTTCTTGACGTAATATTGTGTTGCGTTGCGAACTTGCAGTTGTTGCAACTTGCAAACTGTAGTTTATTTTAATTTTAATTTCTCATATATTTCATTGAAAAAATAATTTTCTTCGCGACTCAAGAAAAAATCATTGTACCCAGAATCGTCTTGGCTGTTTTTTCTTCCTTTTTCGTTCATTTTTTAATATTATTAATGCGGCAGCCACTTTTTTTTCTTAAAAATTATTTCAGGTTTGGTTTGAGTTTTTTGTTTATCGTGGTGCGTTCAACGCGTTCCCCAACGAGTGATCTTTGATTAAGTGTACGAAGGTATCAACTCCTTCATCAACTGGTTGAGCAACAAAATTCTGTCAAAATCGAACAAGTTTATCAACTAGTGTACGAGGTTATTCAACATTTCAGTAAGTTGGTCAACTAGGTGTACGGAGCTATTCAACACTGGAATAAGTTTTAAGAGTTGATCAACTAGGTGTGCGGGGTTAATCAACATATGGGAAAGTTGGTAAATTATGTGTACGTGGTTCCAAACGCATTTTGTTCAACTTTAGTTGCTCAACGTGAATTATGTAAGTTACTGCTCTAGTGTAAGAGGTTGTAAATTCGTTTATCCAACGAAAGAGTTGAATAAAAAGTTGAATGAAGTTGGTTGAACTTATCGCGCACATAGTGGACGACCGGCATAATGAAATGATCAAACGAAACGAATCTCTTCGCAGTTTTTTCACTCGCACGCGCCGTCAAAATATAATACGTAGCTAGCTGTTTTTATTTCACCCGCGGCACTTGTCTCATACTTTTCTGAACCTGTTTTTCGCCCCGCGCGGTAAATAGTAGGCATTGGATTAACGATTAACGGACTTAACGTGGATTAACGGATTTAACGTGTCCGTTAACATTTTTAAAAGTTAACTTAAAAGTTAATCCGTTAATCAAAATTTTAACTTCCTTAATTAACGATTAACGGATTAACGAGTTAATGCCCAGCTATGCACATGCCCCTCACTAAATTTGAACTAGCGTAAGAGGTTTTTGAGATAAAGCACTTCAAAATTACTAGAACTGTAACTAACTGACTGATTCACTGACAGAACATCAAAATTATGGAACCATCTTCAAAAATAATAGTTCACGTCCATTTAAAGTTGATTTTGGTGTACCTCAGGGAAGCCATCTTGGTCCTTTGCTGTTTAAGAAATGATATTCCTTCTATATCATCTCCATCGTGGATTGTGAACAACTGCAAAAAGATCTTCACCTATGTTGGGACTGATGCAACCGTTTTTTTTTTTTTTTATTAAATTGATAAGTAAAGATAAGGGAAGCCATCTTGGTCCTTTGCTGTTTAAGAAATGATATTCCTTCTATATCATCTCCATCGTGGATTGTGAACAACTGCAAAAAGATCTTCACCTATGTTGGGACTGATGCAACCGTTTTTTTTTTTTTATTAAATTGATAAGTAAAAGACAATGGGGCAAAATTTTAGTTGAATCAGTACGATGCTAAAGCTGTTTTAGTTTGAAACTAGGTGAAAACGATGATTTTGCAAATCATTTAATCGAATATTGGTGCATATTTATAGGTGTTTTGAGAAGCAATTTATTAGGAAAATTTCTTTAGTACGATACTAGTTAGAAAATGATTAAAACTAAGAATGAATTAGTAAACCACTTTAAAGTCAGCAAATTGTAGTAGTATCGTAATAATACCATAATAATAGACTGTAATTTATACTGGTAAATTCTGTCACATTTGAGTAGAGTGTCTAGTTTTCTTGTTCCTGTTATCGTATGAGGCTCAAAATTGTCTTTCACTGATCACTATAATTATATTGAATTAAAATCAAACGAAATAATTGGTTTCGTCAAGATGCTAAAATGCTTTCTCGGGAGAAATTCTAATGTTATTATTCTCTAGTTAGTTTTGTAAAGCCAATTCGGGAATACGGATGGTGGTGTATTGGCGCCATACTGCTCCATTCACATAAACAGTATTGAAAGTAGTAAAAGAAGACTTTTAAGATTTTCTTTTATTATTTCTTTGTTCGGATAGAGTTATATATTACTTCCATACACTCAAAGGATTCGGTTGATAAACCTCCCATCTTTTTCTATTCACAGAAATGTTTGCAGTAATAAGACTACTTTAATATGAGTCCTTCCACTTTAAGAACTATTTTCAGCAGATCAAATTACAGCGACGCTAACAGTTCTCTTAATAATAAAATCGGCAGTTTTAATAAATTCTCTATTCACATTGCTTTTATAAATGACAATCTCAAATCTGAAAGCTTTAAGTGCAATTTCTTTACTCTATTATATTCGCTGTGGCGGCCATGTTGTTTTGGCGACGTCCATCAAATCAATCCATCAAATTACAATGGCAGTCAACCGATTGAACAGCACTTCCAAATGATACAACTTTATAACAAAAATGAGTATCGGTTAGTGCGTTGCGCCCATTTTACGATAGACGTGGTGGCCCTTCAAAGTCGACTCTTGAGATGATAAGTCCAACAGCCAACATTCATACGACAAAGGAACGCAAGTTCCAACTGACCCATGTGCTCAAAGCTCATGACCAAAGTCAACGCCGTTTGTGCGCTGACTGTGCTTCGGAGCATTTGAAAGAGGACCTCAATTTTGGTCGAACAATCATCGTTAGTGACGAGGCGAAAATTGCCGTATTTAGGACAACACCAACCCACACGTAGTTCATCCAGGTGATAATGAATCCTCAAAATGCAATTGGCGATTGGTTAAAAAAAATTAAAAAAAAAATGGCGAACACTATAGAATGTTGATAACCAATGTCTTATGGCCCAAATTAAAACACATGAACCCAGACGATATGTGGTTCCAGAAGTACGCTGCTACGTGCGACACACAGGACGCCACAATTGACATTCTACATAAATGATTTGATGGTTAGGTTATCTTTCGCATCAGAGGTGACGTGAATTAGTTATCAAGGTCATGCGAAAGAGAAATTGAACGAAACTAGACGAAAAGTGAGAATCCACATTAAGTGTGTGTTTATAAGATAATCTTATTTTGGTTTTTCGTGCGACTTCTTAAGTGCTACCGAGACCTTATAGTTTTACCTTTTCACTCGAAATAGTGGACAGGGATTAAAATGCTTCGAACTTTAATGCTCTTGGAATAGTTTCGGTTGCGAAATTTTAGTTTTCTACTACCTACTTGTTGATTACGAGTAATTTTCAAATTAAAGTCTCCGTTCTTTACGTCAACGTTCGCCTCTGTCATGTTAGACCGCATTTTAAATTCTATCGCATGTCTAACTTTATCGATCAGGAACCAAATTTGTCTCAATTATACATATACTCGTACATGCCGTTTTCTATATAGATAATTGTTCTTCAATCATTCGTTGGATAATTTATTTATCAAAATTGTTTTTTATTGCAATGCAATTTACAATGTCACCTTTAACTTATTTGTTCTTTCTTTTAATTCAGTATGCACTTCGAACCCATAACCTAACAGGTAAAACAAAGGGTAGCCGTAACTAATTTTATAGACTGTTTGTTTTTCTGTTGATAACATGTAGCTATAGCTAGCTAGTTCCGCTTGAACATATATTAGCATAAACTCAATCTTTATTAATTATAAAAAAATATATCTGTTACGCGGTTTGAATTTAGTTTTGATATTAAAAATATAATCAGTGATTCACCGACACACACCATTGTTGCATATTCATCGAACATGCAGCATATCTTCATGAATACGTTTGGATTTCTTATTAAAATTTTATTATGAATACCTATCACAAAATAAAAAAGCGAAAGTGAAAGTGTAGTGATTGTGTTTTGTTACCGATTAAAGAAGCAAAACTTATGCTTATTGAAATTAATACGCATACTGATGTCGAATTTTACTTAAATAGGTGATTTTGGTTAAAAAAATTTAACCAAATTTTAAATTAAAGGAAACAAGTTTTTAATCAAAAACGAACTCACACACAAACACACATACACAAAATGCATGGCCAAAGGAATAAATTGTGTACAAAATTGTCCAGTACATTTCTGCGAAAATGGTGTAAGTATTTTTTATTTATTTCACTATACAAATAAATTGTTTTTTTTTTTTTTTATTTATGGATCTATCAATGTAAATTTGGGTGGGTCAAGTAGAATTGACTTTTATTTAATAAGAGGTTCTAATCAGACGTAGAATTGGGTAGTTAGAGAAGTTGGAAGAGTGAATTTAATAACAGGTTCCAGACGACGAATCTGAGCGTCCATGCGTCATACGGCCACTATACGAAGATGTCAACGGTTAGAACGATTTGCTTTGAATTTGGTGCAGATCTTTTTTTAGATATGTGATCTTCCGGAGGAGGAATTCGATTTTGAATTTAAAGTCATCTATAGAACGAGCTACTGCTGTACAAGAATTTTGATTTTCTGTCAATTTCTTCGAAAACGGCTTTAATGATTTTGATTAAACTTCGAACCTGTGATTTACTTGATAGTAATTGATTCCTGACGAAAAATTTACATAATGGAAATAAAATTTTGACGTTTATTGAGAAAATTGTAAACACTGTTGCTGTTGACGGTGCTGTTGCTGATCTTATCTGTTTCACGCTTTAGAACTATACCTATGATTTTGACAACTGTAAACAAAGTGAATTCAATGTCAACAAATTTCTCTCGCTCTCTCTCTACACCCTGTGCTATACCGTTGTCCGACTATGATGAATCATCGTGTAAATATGGGTTGATGGCATCGAATAGCTTATGCCATAGATAGTGCTATGGAGTTGATGTCGTTTTTCGTCCGCACATCAAAGTATAGTCAGTGATTGCGATCGACCATCTGATAAGCCATCATGTATAGCGACTATAATAAGAGGACGTAAGAAATTTCAACAATTCGAAACTTTTTCACACGAAGATTTTCCTATTTCCAAAAAAATAAGAGCAGAGAATAACTTTCCAGTTTTCCAACCGTTAATCCTATCTTGCCTTTTAAGGAAGAAACGGGACAAGGTATGTTTTACCGCACTAGCTATACATTATATTGTTTTCTGAAAGTTTTAATTTCGCAGAATTTGAATCCGATCTTAAAACATGAAAACTGTTGCTCCATAAATTTAAAAATGAATAATCAATAATTGTTCGCTTTATATGTGAATATGGTTATGTTAGAACATGCAAAGCTGAGTTGACTTTATTTTAGAAACCGAATCGATCAATAACAGCAAAATCACTCTCAAAATTTTAAAGATAAAATACAAAAAAAATCAAGGCATATATTGAATCAAACATTAAACCGAACTCATAAATATTATCTCTTTCGAGATTAAGATCAAATCCATTCAATCTATTACGAGTATACCTACCTACACCAAATATTAAAAATTGAAGAAAGAAAACATTAATCGCAACTCCCCCGAAGAAAATAACCGTAAGGTGAATGAAATTTATTCAAGTTTAAGTATGAATTTTAAATTATTATTATGACACAAGCAATTAGACTAAAAGCCTGTTTTAATTTTTCTTCTTTAGTTAGAAGTCTAACATTTCTCTATTATATCTACCTTTTATGTTAAGTTATTTTATTGCCTCATCTGCATATCGTCTACCAAAGCTATCACCATAGTGATCATCACTTACCGGCAACGCATGCTCCTCGAGTCATAAATATGTCCATTTAAATGTTAGCGCGCGGTTTAATTTCCTCTCAAATTGCTGAAATGTGACATAATAAGACCACCGCTAACCGCCGCCGCCGCCGCCGCGCCTGTCCGCCACACATGCAATTTGCGCAAGAAATTAAGATGCCGGTTGTGGTTAGTGAAAATGTTGACAGGAATTGGATTAATGGGAATAGTTTTGTTTTATCTAAGCCACGGGAAAGAAAAGACCAAAAATAAGGTCTGATTGCGGTTTGTTGTTTGACACTGTTTCTGCTGTATGAATGTTGTGACTTTTGAAACTAAGGTACATATGTAAGTAAGGTAATTTAGTTTGAAATCTTCATACCTTCGATCAATCCTATAGACGGAAATGAATTAGTATTTTAGTATGAAATCATTTCGAGGAATATTCAAGGTTAAAAACGTTTGTAAACAAATAATTTAGTCAAACGAGCGAAATAGCTTGAGTCGTCAAGAAAATTGTGAAGGTCAGTCTATTCAGGAATATTTGAAATATTGTATGTAATTTATTGTACTTACGTATACATTTATCTACTTGTTGTTTTGTACAATCACTGACGATTCTAACCTATAAACGTACAAACATTCTGTATTTTAAAAACATGTCGCTGTGTTTGACGGATCACGTGTCGTTTTGACATGTGACACAGCTGATTATAAATTTTTTTACCCCCAACGCCGGAAAAGAAGTTTGACTTCGAAAATACATAAAATAAATGGAATTTTTTCGAAAGTGTAAATATATGTTTTACAAACTTCCAGGTTGTATTTAAAGCACACAAAAGGTGTTTTGTTTAATTAATTTTATATTTTGAAATTAAACTCATACCTTACTATTTTAAGGCTAGACAAAATTCATGAAAAACCAACAATACAAAAATATTGATCAAACTAGATACCAAGGTACTTTACTACATATTTATTCGCCAGGGGATGCCCTGCCCATATGCCCTACAGTCACCAGCTTGCATCAGTTCTTTCTCGTATCCTTTGAGGTCCAGCCAACGGAGTCCTAAACAAAACAGTTTCTGATTTCTGAAAGTCTATTTTCAACTTCCAGTCATCACGCTGCAAAAGAATAATTCTGGTAACCTCAACTTTTGGAGCCGTTCTTTACTCAATAAGATCGTCGGCATACACAATTGCCTGAGTTGGACTAATTAAAGAATAGAATCGGCGAGACAAAACAAGTGTGTTTTATGTTAGATTAACACGAGTGACAAAATGCGTGACAACTATTATGAAATGTCAAAAATAAAAAAACAAATACCTTGTAGCTTTAGGTTCCAACATAAAATAATAATAAAATAATATGTAGTTATTAGTAGACTTATTAGAAATAATTTATTAATAAATAGTTGATCGTTTTTTTTAATCTCAAAATATCAAATTACTATATATGTATTTATAAATTGATAACCATAGATGTATTCAACACGGTGGAAATGACATCTTGTCATCAGATATTGAAATCCAACATTAGACGAAAGAATTATTTGTACAAGAAGAAACGATACAATATTTTTTTTTTTTTGGGTTTTTACTATTTTCCTCACCTTTGTGGTGTTTTTTCCAGTAGACGTGATCCAAATGTAAAATGAAAAAAAAATTGAGTTATTAGAACTCATTCGCAGGAAAGAATTAAGTAGAAAATTGTATATAAGGAGCAAAGGAGTAAGGGTTCTAAACAAGCTGAATCTAGGCAGGTAACTTTTTGCGGATGCATTTTTACCTGGTGAATAGGGTTGTGTCAATCAGGAATGATTCTATTGTTTTGATCCGATCATCGAAAAGTTTTGATGATTGAAATCACAAATTTTCATTTCAATCGATCCCAATCTCGATCATTTCAATGAATCTTGATTTTCGATATCAGTTAACTCTATTAACCATGATTTACTCGATTCCATTTGTTCCGATTGAATCAAAATCGATTATAAACGCCAAACGGATGTAGGACTGGAATTTCCAGGTTCAATTCGTCATTGAAGAAACTGCTTGATTATGTTGGCTATTCATGTTGTGGGCAGTAAGACCAATTGTTGGGTTGAATTGGTGTTCAAGATCTGTCATCTTACAAAATAAATTTAAAAATTAATCAAATTTAGATATTCTGAAAAATTACTGTTTGTTCATACTATTTTTTTTTTTTAATTACTTTGTCTTGGCTATTAAATTATTAATATTTTATTTTTGTTTCATTTCGCTCTGATTTTTTAAGAAAATAAATATTTTTTTTTTAATTTGGATTAAATTATATTCTATCGAATTCGGTACATAATTTAACTGGAATTGGCTAAGATTGAAATGAAAATGGTCGAATCATTTAAGTGTAAAAAATGATCGAATCATTTTGGTAATCTATTGTAGAACGATTCGATCATTTGAAATAAATAATTTATACACCTTGACTGGTAAACCTCGTGTGGTGTCTTCCTATATATGGCAATTTTAACGTAGTGAGCATAACCATTCATCCAAAAATGCGCCTCGTCGCTAAAGATGATTTTTCAGCCGAAATTGTGGTCCTCTTCCAAAAGCTCCGAAAAGCAGTCAGGAAGCGAATGTTATCATGGACCAATAGCCCTCGCCATTGACGGTGATGGCCTAGTCAACGAAAGACGTAACGACGCAAAATTCGCGTCATGAATTATGCCCCGGTCCGGAGTTCTCCTGTTTATTCTCTCAGACAGCGGTTATATTTTCGGCAGATCTTACGTGTCGTTAACGTATGGGTTTTGGCAGATTGTTCACTACACCAGTCGACTTGACTTTGTCCACTACGTTCTGAATAGTCCTCTCGAACTATGGCGACCATATTATGGTATAAGACCTACTTTCATAAATCAATTAAATCATTTGCATTATGTTATTCAATGCTGTAACTTTTAACATTGATTTGGCATACCTCCTATGTTTCATAAACGATAGTTAAATTTGACACTAGTAGCTATGGCTGAAATCACCTGTAAAATTTCAGGAATCCTTATTGGAAACCTTTTAGTACTGAAATAAATAAAGAAAACTTAGCACTATTTAATTGAAATTTAACTGGCATTCACTAGTCAACTGGTGATTTTAAGTATGTTTTGTGAACTAAAGGCCAAGAAAATTTTTTTGAATCTTAAATTTCAACCTTTCGAGACGTTCGCTTGAACCACAATACACGTTAAGCAATTATATCCTCTTTTTTTACTTCTACCAATAAATAAAGTAGAATGTGAATTTTCATTATCAAAATTATTGAAAGTCTTAACGCCAGGTTAACTTAACTTTTTTCTTAAACTCTTAGTTAGTTACGTGAGTTGAAACAATTACACAAATATGATGTGTGTTATAAATACCAAAACATTTATGACATTCCAGCGCAATAAACATAATGACAATTTGTCTTACAAAACGGAAAAAAGGCAATAAAATATTTAATAATACACAGACTAACACACAATTTACGTTGTAATTAACATGAGAAAATACATCCCTATCTGCAATTTATATAAATTTCTATACCTAAGCAATTATATTGTTTTACAAAAAAAAAAAAAAACCCTGTCAGCCATTATAACCATATGGAAATGAAAGAATAGGTGTCAAAAGTCATAACCAGCCTATAAGTATTAGCCAGGGACGTCAGTAAGGCCAATTTAAAAAAAAAAGAAAACTTGTACAAAGTAAGAGAACAATACGAGAACATAGTTACATTTTGCATTTAATTATTATTATTTTTTATTTACCTCTGATTTCATTGCTGACGCACAAATTCAGCATTTCAATTACCACGGACGTGTTCAACATACAAAAGTCATTTTTACACAGTGAAATTTGAAGAACGATGAAAATTATGAAAATATTTAACGATAGAAGATTAACTTTGTTACTTTATCTCCATTTTATATATTTTTTTTTAATATAAATCTAAAACAAATATTACTTCCTTCTTGCAGGGATCACAATAGCATTTGCAGTTTGCCTAATCATCCTTGGTATTCTAGTCGCCTGCGGTTTTTCCGCACTCATCAGACACATAATTGACCACCAGGTAGCGCTGAGGCCAGGTGGCCAAACATACGGTTGGTGGTCGAAGCCCCCAGTTGAACCAAGAATGTCAGTTTATGTCTACAACGTCACAAACGCCGATGAATTCCTCAATAATGGCTCAAAGCCTGTTCTAGACGAATTGGGTCCATACGTTTACACGTAAGTAAAGAATCATTACAAAAAACTACTTCAAGAATATCAATGAATGAAATTGCACATAAAATTCATTAATTAACTTTAATCAAAATGTCCAGGTATGGAAAAGGAAATATGTAATTAATCAATATTCGAATGCAGAAAAAAAGGAAATGATAAATTAACTTTGGTATCTAAAAACGATCATCAAGTTGTCAAATCAAATTGAACTAAGCTCACAGTTCATGATGATGTCGCAAGAGGTGTATGAAAGATTGCAATAAAAGTTGCATGTCTCTGCAATTTTGCTGAAGTGCGCAAGAAACTAACAAAAGTGGAGACGATTTTCCCTCTAAGAAGATTGTTGATAAAGATTTTCTATTTTTGTTCGTGTTTAACGCTTTGTGAATTTGTGCTCAGAAGTGGAAAATAGGACAATCTTGCACTTGTTTATCGTAGATTCTACTTTGTATGTGATAAGTTTTAATTTCCAAAAAAGTTTAATTAATTTAATTTTTATATTTCTATTCGAAGAGCGTTGTGAACGAGAGATTTTTTTTTTGTACTTCTGTCAAAGAAAAATAATAAAAGTTATTTGAAAAATTATTAATTAAACCATGATAAAAAAAATACTCTTGGGAATGATTTATTAACTTAAGTTCTAAGGAATACATTCAGAAAACAAGTTCGTTTCACTTTGCAAACCGTAAATCAATCAATCTTGTGATAACCTTTGGTGTAAAAGTTCAACAGTTTACCTGCAATTTTAATTATTTGTATTCAAAGCTTAAATTACAGCAAATTAAAACTCTTGGAAAAAGTTGTACTAACTTGACAAATCAGCATTATAATTGTAATATCAAGAACTTGGCAAGTGAATAATTTTGCACAGTGATTCTTAGATCACATGAGTTTCTTACTGGAATGAATGAATTATAATTAGGTAGTAGGTATTTATTTGTATTAAAGAAAGAATCTGATACCAAACTTTTTATTCTGATGGATTGTGGAAGCATGTTAAAAATTCGTCATGAAACAACATGATAAAATTTACGAAAATCAGTTGTAAGGAAAGCCGGTAAAAATATTGATTTAGAAAATTTCCATAAATTTAATAATTTGAAATACATAATTATGAAATTAAGGTTGCCTTATCTTTTAAAGAATTAATTAAAAACTTCAAAAGGTACACATATTTCAAACTGGAAGATTTTTAAAATCAGTAAAAGAGAAAAAAAAACCGGGTTATAGGCAAGGTTTTTGGAAAATTTTCTTCAAAACAGACGTTTGCATTACCAAAAGATGTTGGATTTTATTATAATATGTTTCTCCCCAACATGAATTTCCGTATTGTACTTTTGAATGGAAGATTCCATAATAAGTTGAAAAACTAAACATTCTTAAGAGAATTCACATATCTTAAGGTCCCACGAAAGTGGTGCTGTCTCAGGTTTACAGTGTGTTTATAAAGGTTATTTTGAAGTCAATGATACTATTATTTGAACTCATTACCAATCTCTAACTGAAAGCATCTATCACTACAATTGGAAGAACTGAGAAAGTACAAGAGTAGGAATTAGAGATAATGACATTCTGTAGAATGAAGAAATAGATCACCATCAACATTTTTCTTCTCTAAAACTAATCACTTATCCATTCTCAGCAAACCAGATCCTTTACTTAAACTTAAACCAAATTTATATAAGCTGTAAGATTAAGGTAGCTTTTTGCACTAGAACCAAATAAGTAAAAGCTGGCGATATTCCTATGATCGGCAGTCAATGAATTAATATGTACTCGTATCATGAAATAAATTGGTCCTTAATCTGACTCTTGTGGAACACCCATATCGTTCGTTATCTCTTCCAATGTCACTCTTTTTGTTGTGTTATCAAATATGATCTTCACTTTTTCATTATAAAATCTCGGAACCCTGCATCTCCAATCTTCTTATGAATTATCAAATGATCTATCATATCATTCTTATATGATAAGAAATTGAGGCAAACTTTACTGCAATGTCCCAAAAGCATTAGAAATTTCTGGTCAGTTGTGAAGAACGTAAATAATTCAACTCCATCTCCAAAGCAACTCTTTAACAACAACCCTATAACTAGCCCTTCAGATAAGGCAAATGCACTTGCACCTGATTTTGCTGCTAGTTTTACGTTTTCAGACAACAATATTGCCCCTCCTATATTTGAGAACATAAATCATTCAATGGGGCAGGTAAACTTTCATACTCGTACAGTTGAAAGAGTCCTTCGAGATCTTGATGCTAACAAATCCGCTGGTCCTGATGGTATAGCCCCCATTCTTCTGAAGAGGTCTTCTTCATCGCTGGAAAAACCATTAAAAAGGCTTTTCCATCGATCCTACTGTTCTGGAATTTTCCCAAGAAGACAGAAAACAGTATTTTTTCAGCAAGTTCCTGAAAAAGGCGACTCTTCCTCCTCCTCCTTCTACCGACAAATTTCACACATGTCCCTTCTTTCAAAGTTCATGAAATTGCTGATCAATCCTCAGCTCAAGAAAAGGACGGCAATACGACTTTTACAGCAATCATTCCACACGTGATTTGATCTATTATCAAACCAAAGAGTGGAAGAGTTTGGCACCAGGATCTTTTATCGAAAATTCGTGCGTTTGGTATCAATGAAACCCTAATTCCTTGGATTTGAAATTACCTTCTCTGTCGTTCAAAACATGTTGAATTGGACACTCTCAAGTCTGATCTTCATAAAATGCTGGTATTCCACAGGGTTCCGTTTTGTCTCCGAATCTCTTCCTCATTTTTATAAATGATTTCTTGTCTGAAACTTTAATCTACTTCATTTTTTTTCCGACGGTTCTCACCTCAGTTTTTTTTACTCATTCTCTTATACAAGTTCATTCCATTTGGAAGTGGAATTGCAATGGTGTTCTATGAAAAGATCATTGAATTCCGATCTATACAGCATTATTAAATGGGGTATAAACATCTTGTGGGGTTTGATGCTTCGAAAACTCAATGCTGTCTATTGTCGTTGAAGCAAAATGTTCCCCTTGTACCATTGTCGCTGAATGCCACTTACATCGAAGAAACCGAAAAGCTTTCAGTACTCGATATATGTATGTGTCAACGAAGATCATCATTGGAATGATCACATTCCACTGAGACCGCCAAAAACGATGCCAAATGCTTAGGATTTCTATATCGGTATAAGAAATTTTTCACGACCTCTGGCTACAATTTATACGGCGTGTATAAGTCCAAGACTCGAGTATACTCACATCTTTGGGAAAACGCACCATCACATCTCTTTATTTATCTTATAGAATCCGGAACAGAGTGTTAAGACTGATAGGAAACAGTGTCTAATAGTGTTGATTCAAGTGCAATCCAATTCTACATTCTAGCGAGGCCCAAAAATCTTTTCGTAAATTAAAAAAATAAATGCTATGATACCACATTTGGGGCATGAAGAAGTTTGAAGAAATCGAAAATTGCAAATATAAAAACTTATTCTTCTACCGATGAAAAGACCAAATTACGCAATTGGACTAACACAGAGGCTTACCAAAACTTTTTAGTTACACCCTTAAGCTACAAAAGCGATATATCATTTAAGTTTTAGGATACCCTAACTCTCGGTAAGAAATATAAATTGGTTAATGAAGATGGCATGGCAACATCTTAGTCCTTGGGTCCTTAGGTACTAGTGACACATTTTTGTTTCAATAAATAAAAATAACACAAAGTTTTACTTTCAATAGCCGTGTTTTATTGGTTAGTGAATATACTACATCGCAAAATTTAACATGGAAAACAACAACAAACGATTAGTGAATAAAAATAAGCTAGTAATTGAAATGGATAATTTAGTGAAGATGGAGTTTCGGATGTTGAAATGTAGGAGGTGTTTAGGTGGTGTCCGAAAAAATATATGTGGCATACTTGAGGGTGTGTTCGTTGGTATTTATTTTGTTATACTTTGCCTTTGATAATCCAAAGTGTGATCGCTCCGAAATTTATAGAACAAATATTTTTTCAAATGCAAAACTTTAATTCATACCATAATTCCGGCTTTACACTACTGCCACTAATTTTGTCATAAAATATTGAATATTGAAATATTGAATTCGATTGATATGTTTTATCAGTTCACTGGCATTTGTTCAAAAATGTCGTATAACTGCGGCATTATGCTGAATTTATATAACAACTGAAAAAATTAAAGCTAAACTCTCAGAACACCTATTTTATTTATTTTTTATTTTATTTTTTTAGTATCGTTATAACGTCATATGACTCTTTAACATTAAAAAACGTCAAAATAGGTCTGTTTACTTAGTTCTTTGTACGAACTACTATTGTTTTAAGGTTGCTCAGAATCAATTTATTAAAAGAAATTGCCTTAGGCTAGGCTGTTTTGCAACTGTTTGGTTTAAGAAACTAAAAAGTTTGTGTTTTGACACAAACTAAACGATTGCCTAAAATGATTTCGCTATTTTGTTTAACATATAATTATATGCACCTGCGCGGACATTCAACCAAATAGTTCATCTGTTTTCTATAAGTATAAAAACAGTGTTGTGCAACTAAAAATTGAATGTGCGCTTCCAGCCTTAAGACGATATTAGTTAAAAAATGTTCAAAATTAGAAAACTACTTTAAAGTTAGAAAATATATAAGAAGTATAATACTACTACCTTAATAAGAGGCTGTTTAAAATTTTGCGCCAATGTCATTTTATTGAGTACTATGTTTTTTTTCTCCAATACTCAGTATATATATGCGATATATTTTCGCACTTTTGTAAGTTTTAAATCAAATTTAAGGCTATGCGCGCACATTCAATTTTTAGTTTCGCAACTGTTTGGTTCCTAAAATGAAACATATGGG
The DNA here is from genome assembly GCA_963931855.1 of Philhelius festivus. NCBI lineage: Eukaryota > Metazoa > Arthropoda > Insecta > Diptera > Syrphidae > Philhelius > Philhelius festivus. The sequence continues at coordinate 239,857,795 of OZ007554.1, forward strand.
CTTATATCGGACACCGCACACTTAGAGCAACTCGATTCTCGAAACTAAAAAGTTTGTGTTTTGACACAAACTAAACGATTGCCTTCGCAACAGTTGAGCTGTTTTCTATAAGCGCAAGAGAGAAAAGAGTGTGAGCGTGAGTAAAGAGTTGCCAGTGCGCGGTTCTCTTTCAACTGGTGATTAAACTATTTGATTTCGATCACAGTTGCCAGTGCGCGACTAGCCTAAAAGTGAGAAGAACTCTAAATCAACTCGATTTGCATTTTCATGAATATTTCAACTCAATCTGCATTTTCATGAATATTTCAACTCCAGCTTAAAAACGAGATACAGATCTTTCGAACACATCCGAGTCCGAGTAAGTTAATTCTTAATTTCACAAGAAGGAGGAACAAGGAAGAGTGAGTTAAAGAGTGAATAAAGCGTTTTTTTGGTACTTGTATTACTGCGCTAGATATAGATTACCAATAAAACGCGCCTAATTATCAAGTCAAAGGCATTTTATTTTGTTGATAATCTTTATAATTCAATGGATGTCAAAGTGAATGTGACAGTTCAATATTAAAATGTCCTTATGTAGGCACTATTCAACCTCAAAACGCGTTTAGCTTATAATGCCTCTATTCAACGTCACATAAGTTTTATAAATAACGATTTTGCGTTTAGAGGCATTATAAGGGTTGCATAGCCTTATGTACTCACTGTAATGAGTTTATAAATATGGCTGAAAGAGTATGTCTAGGTTTCTTCATAATTTGTAATGACCGTACCGTACCTACTGCTGAGGTACCTATTTATTTATATTGATATATTCATATGTACGAGTATGTACATATATGCATAAACCTACATGCCAAATATTGAAAAAAAAAAATAGTGTATGATATGGTTGAATTTCGGCTAATGGGCTACTCTAGTTTTGATTACTAATTGGTGAATTTGGGTTTTTCGGAAAAATTAGTGTGAATCATTGAATTGTTTTTATTTATATTAGAAAGTCCATGGAATATAACATCATTGATACAGAGGCAATATTTTTGGCAGATCATACGTTTCGTTGACTTTTAGATAAGAATTCAATCATTTGCACATGTCGTTAAACGCTATAACTCTGGTAAAACAGACTTAATAAATGACAACCAAATTTGACAGATGTAGCATTAAGAATATGGGTGCAATCACCCTCCAAATTTTGAAAATACCTATTTGAAAACTCTTTATACAGGGTGTGTTTTATGTTCCATGTCCATTTTTTTTTCAATAATCTTTAAATGAAATACAATTTTATAATTCATATTTTATTGATTATATGACCTTTAACATTATCAAATATGATATTGGTCAATTGAACGCTTGTCTTCTTGGCTCAAAGTCGATCTCTTTTAAGCACATTTTTCATAACAATTTCGCAGACTTCTACATACATATTTAAATTTAAGCTATTTCGTTTATAATGTTGATTTTCAGCATCAACATTGTGGTTCAAGTACTCCTATAAGAAGAAGAAGTGTGTTATGGGGCCTAATTGATCCAACTCAGGCATAAGAAAGTTTTCCAAAATTTGCCGAAATCGATATATTGTTACAGCATTGCCTATGACATCCTCAAAAAAAATTATAGCCCAAGGACACCGCCGGCCAAAATGGCGCACCATACTGTTACTCCATGAAGGTGAAGTGATCTTTAGAGTATCAATCGAGTGTTTTCAGTGCCCCAATAGGGCCTATTCTGTTTATTAATTAAGCCAGCCAAATCAAAATGTGCTTCGTCGCTCATAATGATTTACAATTAACAATTTATTTCGAGTTGAACAATTATTTAAATAAAATATTTAAATAGCTTTTACACATCGTTGTTGCTCTGTAAGATGATCAATAGTAAATTGTTAAGGACAACTCTCTACGACTCAAAAATTTCATTCACACACAAATGGCAACCAAGTAAAATTGACCTGGAACATAAAACGCACCCTATATATACGAGTACCATTCAAGGGCATGTGAATCAATTCATTTTACATTTTACTTTTCTTCCTTAAAAGTTTCTACATTTAAATGTGCATTTAACATTTTTCACATGTCAGACGTTGAAGCAAATCAAATTCTATGTTAATTGAAAAGATAATTAGCTAAAATCTTGTGATGCTTTTCACACATTTCGAATAGAATTAAGTAAATTATATTTGAAAATAGAATAAATGGTTGTTTCCTTACTTTTAACCTCAGATCTACTTATGAAAATAAAATTTGTAAAAAATGTAGCTGATCTATAAATTATCACAAGCAAGTTAAAAAATTTGAACTTGTGTATTTGTCGATATAAATTGATTGTAATTGGGCGAAACGCATTTGGATAATAAAGGTCGCAAAAACTTTCAATTCATTTAATCAATAGAGTCCACAAAAACTATAAACAAAATTTATGAAAGAAAGATAGGACTAGAAAGAAGGAACCGATGCACATTGATTTTGAATGTCTGTCCATTGCAATGAGTGGGAAATATTGAGTTACACATTCGTGTATTGCGGCTAAAAACAGAATCTCTGTACTTGGCAGTACGTCCGAAATTGGCCTCAAGGGTAAACTGATGGGCATTCCTAGAAGTAAGGGTTTTACTGTTGAATTATTTGAGGGGAAGAATGCAACTGGATATTTCACTAGAGCACTGTTTATGAACGTGTTTCAGTAAGACAACGGTCGCCTATCATTTGCATAGCTCTTTTTTGAATTCTGTCCAAGAGAATCAAGTGGGTTCTTGTACTTCAGTTTCGGAAGAATAAAGTCTTTATATATAACAGTTAGATCAGATGGGTAATAAACTTCTGGCATAGGCGGAGAAAACCTTAACATTTAGCAGAGTTTTTGGCGACGTCAAATATGATGGTCTGTGATGCACATACCGAGAACTGAAAGCTATTCAGTCTCCTCTATTCAAGTGCCACCCATTGAAAGTGGCATTGAGGGAGGGTTACGCTTTAGCGACAATAAACAGCACTGAGTTTTCGAAGTATTAAATTCTACACAGTTTTTGATTCCCCATTGAACAATGCTTTCAAGATCAGAATTTAATGAGCTTATTACACGCTGCCGTTCGAAGTCCACATCCCAAGGACAAGGATGTGAATCTAAAAACGAATGTGAAAAGCTGAGAGTAGTGTAGTCAGCGAAACAATTTAGTGAATTACAAGTTTCAGACCAAAGATTATTTATGAACATAAGGAAGAGTGTCGGAGACAAAACGGAGCCCTGGGGCACACCAGCGTTAATATTGTGGATATCATATCTGAAACCGTCCAATACATCTTGTAAAGAACAATCCAAAAGGTAATTTCTCTTCCAACGAAGAAGAAAAAAGCTTGATGCTAAACTCTATCAAATATCAATTGCAACGATCTTACTTTCTCAAAAAAGATGTAAGGATTTGTTCCACTGCGCGGTGAGATAAACCATCAGATCACCAGGAGACCAATTGCTACAAAAGCCATACTGCCGGTCATTAGGAAGCTTTTGTTCCTTAAGATATTTCTTAAGCTGAAAATTGATCAGCGTTTCCATGACCTTGGAAAAAAGGGTTTTACTTAGGGTAAGAAAGTTGGCTTACCGAATCATACAAAGAGACTAGTTTAGTGGAACTAAAAGTCGTTATTGGTGTATTGTGCAATTTCGACCATGGACAGCCTAGTCCTGACCTGTGATCCGATTGGCTCACTGTATTGTTTCAACCAATAAATGGAATTTATATGGGGTCAACCTTATATATTCTCACAGAAACGTCTTATTTGATGTAATTAAAATAGGATTGAATTGGGCCTTGGCACAATCATCAGGAACCATACTCTCATCTAAACCTATCTACGCTGGTCGAAAATAGGCAACTTGTTGACTTGTGCTCGAGTGGCAATTAATCCGATCATACGCCCACTGTGCACCATGAACCCACGTCACAGTCCCCAGTCCACTAGCTCGTGGTCTTAGGACTCCAACGAAGGGCATGCTAGATTTTTTTTTTTCAAGAGTCAAATACAGAAACAAAATGAATCTTTCTGAGTTCTCGGCAAGAGCTTGAAAAAGTTTGTTTGTTATTATTTTATTTTCAAAACTAAAGTGTTACATTTTTGCTTTATTTTTATCTACCACCTCAATTTAAAACAACTTAATATAAGATATATCATATATCTAAGATATCTTCGTGAACACTCGGCTGAAATTGTGTGACAACTTATTTTAGCCTCTTTCATTGTAAGCCTGATGTTTCTCCATACATAGGTATTACAACTTTTATATTCAACAACGAAAAAGAAGTGTGATTGCTTAATAGCTCAATAAAACAAATTGGACACAGAAACACAAAAATTCAACCTCAAATCGGAACACTGTGCCTGTCCGGTTATCCACAACTTCCGAAAGTGATACATTATGTGATTTGACATCGTATTAAGTGTTGATTACGATTTCTTTTACTATCAAACACCTACGATTTTAATGATATGCCAGAAAAAATTACAATTTTAAGCTCATTTGTATTCGATGATTAATATAATAACATAGATATGTCCAATTCGACACATTCAATTAAATATTTTTGCAGATAGTTTGCTTTGAATGATAAATGATGGTTGAATCAGTGATCTAGATCAATTCCGATCTCTTATTATGGGCAAATCTTTGTCTACGAAAAATTAAAAAATCAAAATCGTTACATATGATAAACTTTCTCGATTCACATATGTGTCAATTTCAAGCCTTCTATTGCTATATTCTTGTCATTAAGGCAAAGAATTAGTAGAAAACTGAACAAGATGCGGAATTATAAAGTTGGATTTATAGTGGCATTCGAAAGATGTAAGTGAGCATGCATCAGCTGCTCAGTGCGAACATTAAGGTATTTGTGTTGCATAAGAGCATAGTTGCCTCCATTTTGGGAAATAGCGTTCAACAAAAGAAGTGTTTGCATATTCCTATTAAAACTAATAACCCCATTAAGGTCTCGATAACAATGCTGCCTGAGGCCCTATTGTGTGAATGAACCAATAGTTTTCTGTCTAACAAAGTTATTATTATTGCCACCAATTTTTCTTTACAAATTGTTTGATGTGAATATCCCACTTTTCGTCGTGCGTTTGTAGCGCCGCCACTGCCACTGATTCGATTTGTCTATGTGACAAAAGCTGCGCTAAATACCTAAGCGCACAGGTTGTGATAAACTTGTTTCACTGACTCATGCATGAGTGTTGATGTAATGAGTGACTTTCTCTTGGCCAGGCTATAAACCTGGTACTAAATTGGCACAACAAGAAGTTAGTATAGGTAGACGAAGACGGCACAAACAACAAAAAAAAAATATATGAGAGAGGAAGTTAGACAAGTCAGAGACACAATCACTTACTTATACTTTTCTTAAGATAAAAAGAGCAATATGTAAATGATTATGTTGCAGACATTTTTATATGAGATGTAGACGAAGAGGGCTTGTGTGACTTGTGAGTTTGAGTATGACATAGAAATATGCATAGCGGATTATTGAATTACAGGAAAAAATGTTATCACACTTCTTGAATTGGAGGTTTAATTTCTGTTTGCTAAAACTTATGCAACAGTTGTTAGGGAAATACGAAAGTCATGAATAGCTAAATTCGAAATTAATTAAAGTTGATAATTTTTAGTCAAAAAATATTTGTTCAATACAAGAGAGAAATTCAAGAGGATTTAACACTTTTTTGAAAAAAGCAGGAACTCTGAAAAGAATATTTCTCTTTTTTAGCTAAAAATTAAAGTTAAAAGCTAAAAGCTAAAATTTAAGGGAGCAGCGGGTAAGACCTTGGCTTGAAAGTTCAACGGTCTTCCATTACACCAAGAGTACTTCTTATTAGCACAGGTTTTAACAAAGAATAAATTAGTTAAAAGCTAAAATTTGACACGCACATTGTTCATTCATCATGGAATTAATGCCAGCTTCGTTGCTTATTACATATCAGAAATCATAGTGAAAATGGCAGTCATAGTCATGTGGCTCGTTGAAACATCAATCAGATGTGACATCGTAAGCCACAGCCGCCATATTCTCTGCCGAACGACCAGTCCGTTGGCAGCCACGCCCTAAATGGTCTTCTGTGGTTCCAGTCTTTTCGACCGGAATATTTGCCCAGTTGGCGCGACACGATTAGGAAATCAACGTCGAAATTCACGATACGCTAACACCACCGACCACCGATTTATCGGTCAAAAAATTCGACACAATTACGAGTATTCCACGCTCTTTCGGAGTATAACACGCCATTGCTTGTCTGTTTGTATACTGCAGTTCTCTGGTTCACAAGCGTCAAATATGATTGGCGTACGACGCCAGCTGCAAATATTAAAACATCTTCCGATAGGGTGATCAATTTTGCGCCAGCTTATACATGTTGCAATTAAAAAGCCCTGTAACATTATCCGTTTAAAATAGAATCGTAAAATTTAATAAATAATGGCCCTTCTTCTAAAGCCAGCTCAGAAGTCGATTTGCTAGGTCTTTCGTTTATATGTGGTACCTGTATTGGAACTATATCCCGTTTTGATTGTCACCCCGATTTTCGACAATAGCACTTGTTACTACATTCACAAGATATTGCCCTTCCCCACTTTTCAGAATTGATAATTTAACTTCCAAGCTAATCCTGAACTCGAATAGTACACCCTATAGAGGTGTTGTTGGACTGTCATGCAGAAGGTCCTAGATTCAATTCTCAGTCGCTGCAAAAAAGTTTTTCAGGGATTTACTGCCTCTTGCAATTAGTTGACAAATCCTCTAAGTGTATCTTTTGTTATGAGAAGTGCTGCTCATTAGCCTTTCGGAATCGCCAGAAAATTGTAGGTCCCCTCCCTAGTAACACGCAACATGCACACAGGAATGGTTGAGAGTTGTAAGTCACTAGGCTTATACTCTCTGCCAGCCGTTATGACCTCCTATTTATTTATTTTTATACAGGAGTTGTTGAGTTCTGATTGGACAAACTTATTTAGCCCGATCAATTCGAGAAAATTTTGAATATGGAAAGTTGTAATATTAGTAGGATAATTTAATGATTTCTTTTTCAGAGTTGTAAAAGAATGTAACGTTCTTCGGATGGAATCTTTATAAAAATCACTCATTGAATTCAATAACATTCATTGCATTCATTGATTTCACTTTTAAATTGCGAAATCAAATTAGCAATCATCATTCATTTGACATTGAAAAGAATGCATGAATTATCAACAGAATGCAATCAATTGATTGCTGTTAAACGAGTATGAAAAAAATGATTGCAATATTAATATCAAATGAATTGTGATTTGAGAATTTGAAACGGAAGTCCGAAACTGAATGCAATATTTAATTTGAGATTTTATTTAGAAATGATCTCTTTTCTCTCTTTTCTTTTCAAATAGCTTCGAAAGTCCTAATCTACTTTCGTTTTAGAGACTAGAAGTTGAAACACAATCAGAAAATGCGTGTAAAAATAAGATGCGGGCTTGAGATTTTCTTATAAATAATTATAATTAAAGAATTTATTGAGACTCTATAATGTTAAACACAGCAAGAACGGTGGGAAATTAAGAGAGAGAGAGAGAGAGAGAGAGAAAGAGAAAGAGAAGGGAGCTGTTTATGAACATGGGTTTTCAATGTTTGAAAATTGAAAGGGCTGAACATATGTGACTTAACATTATAATCTCTGCATTTTTCGGTACGTTCAAAATTAGACTCGAGAGGAAACTGGAGAAACAGGTATAAAGATTGAACAGTTTAAGAGGAGAAATGCAAATGGCTCCTGTGAGTGAGAATTCACTGTAAAAGAAGCGACAAGAACAGATATGAAAGATTCTGACGGGGTTCAAGAGATTTTATGTATTCTTTCCAATAAAAGAAGGAAATTTGGGCTGATTCTGCTCAAAGATATGAGTTGTATACTCGAGCTTAAAATGTATAAATGCCTTATAAATTGTGGCCAGATCGACCAAAACAAAAATTTCATACATCGATATAAAAATCCTAAGCATTTAGCAGCGTTTTCGATGGGCTTGAGAATGTCTTACAAATTCCAACAAAGATCGTCTTTAATATGTGGCTCAAGTTTAAGACGTTAATTTTCAATTTAACTTTTATCTGGTTTTCAGAATTAAATGTTTTTGTCCTTGCTATCAAAATCGCTATTATGTAAGTCAATATCCTCTAATACAGCAATATTCGCGAATGCTCTATGGCTTTATCGATAGTTAAAATATCAGCCATCATCAATATTAGCTTGTCTCACTGTGCAAAGCAATTTCCGCAAAAATGTGTTTGTACATAGTTATGTATATGTTCTGTGTTAAATTAATTCTTCCAATTCCACATAACATACGAATTTAAAATTCATTTATATTTCTTGATTGATTAAAAATATATTTGGGTTCGAAAGCTACAAAATGTTAAAGATATTTCCAAAAAAACACAAACATATCTTTGAGCCCCAGGAACTGATAAAACGATATCCAGATGGTAAAGACTATTACGTAATCTTTCGGGATGAATTGTAGAACTGTGTTTGACTCCTGATATTTTTCCTACAGTACCTATTGCCGTGCGTTGATCCTTCATGCTGGGAAAACCATACAATATTTTTTCAGGGCTACTCTACTCTCCATTCCTTGCGCAACAGACATACAAAAATGGTTGGGAGTTGTAGATCACTAAGTCCTGTCAGTTCAACAAAACATTTCTAAATGCTTCTATTAATTCGTTAGTTGATCCAGATATAAATTAGTGTGTCTCACGAGAATTTTTGCTATATTAAAGAATACATACCAGTAGCAATTCATTCCAATATTTGAAATTCTGGAGTGAATTTTTGTTTCCTCCAAACAAAAAATGCAATAAAATAGCAGCCGAGTTCTCCCGAGAAATTTATTACGAATAACCAAAAATTCCGAGAGAATATTTCGAACACCGTTTACATTTCAAATTTTAGAGGCATGAAAACATTCCCGGGAAAATCTGATTTGAGGTAGATCCTTATAAGTCAACCAATTTTATTCATTGACGTCAGCAGTTGTTCATATGTTTCCTGCAAATTTCGTATTTTACTGATATTTATCCATCGATAAATAATGTATAGCGTGTCATTAAGATAAAATTAATATTTGTTATAAAAAAAAAACAGTTGTTAATAACATTTTCGAATTATTTCTTCCGAAAAACAAGAAGACGTAAATTCGTATCCCACTTCTGACACGATGTTACAGCAAGTTTAACTTTAATTCATGAAAAGCTGCAAGCTTTGTTTTAAAATTTGTATCTTTTTACAAAACTTATAGAGTAAGCTAAATACCCTTAGTAACTTTAACTTCAGGTAGTTACATATACATACATATAAAAATATGTGCCCCACCCAAAACTTTATAATTTAAATGTACATATGTATATTCAAGTATTATCAAGAAATATATAACGTTACTTTGTTGTATATTTAACTTTATTCGCTTTATCGTCCTGCCCATTCATCCCTGATCATATCGGAAGCTTTTTCTCCAATCATAAACGATGGAGCATTTACATGACAAGTTGGAGGAAATGGTATAACTCCTGTATCGACAACTCTCAGCTTCCTTATATCATGCACCTTCAACTGAGGACTGACAACTGATGTCGGATCATCATAAGTACCCATTTTGGTGGTGGCCACTTGGTGATGCAACGTATATGAAAGAACCCTTATCGAACACCTCCAATAGTCGTCGGTGGCAAATTCAATTTCTTCACATCCTGGTGTTGGAATCGTATGCAGAGTTGCACCGATCTTCTGCATCGCTGGAGTTTGTGATATACGAATGGCTTCTTTGATACCTTCAAGAACAAACTCAACGTCTTCTGGTACTTCGTAATATTGTGGATCGATTATTGGTGGGTTTTCTGGATCTTTATTTTGCAACCACATTTGACCCACAGATTGTGGATGGAAATTCATTATAAGAAATGCAAAATGCTCCACACCAACAAGTGGCTTAAACATCTTGTCATAAATGTCATCACGAAAATTTGCTCCTTCTTTAAATCCTGTTCCTAAATCTCCGGCCAAACTTGTAGCAACCGTAATTAACTCAACATCTGGAAAATCAGCAGGTTCTTTTGAGTTTGGTGTTTTGATAAACGTCAACGATTCCACACCACCTATGCTGGAAAGTATAGTTGAAGGATCACCGGTTTTGAACTTGAGAATATCAATAGGAGTAGCATCATAGATAAAAAGTGTTTGTTTGGTGGTATTAACTGTGAATATGGGACCAAGAAAACTCATATGATCGAACAAAAGTTGTCCAACGGGAAGTTCTTTGATCTGGGGTAACCCAATTGAAGTAAGGACATCTTTAGGACCGATCCCAGAGAGCATAAGTATCTGCGGTGAATTGAAAGCACCAGCTGAAAGGATCACCTCCTTCCTAGCGCGAATGGTGTACTTGTGGTCCCTGTGAATAAACTCGACTCCATAGGCTGAATTTGTTTGAGGATCGATAAGGACTCTGGTCACCATCGCAAAAGTCAATATGTGAAGATTCTTTCGGGCACTCTTAATCGGCTCTAAATAGGCCTTGGAAGCAGAGTGTCTATGACCGCTTTTCGTGCTGGCTTGAACATACGACACTCCTATTTGTGATTCGCCATTGTAATCATTCAATTTATGTCCCGCTTGCTGGGCTCCCAGAACATAGGCATCAACGATATCAGTTCGGAAGGAAACAGCTTCTACACTAAGAGGTCCCGTTGTATTATGATAAAACGAGTTTTCGAAACCTTCTATATTTGCCGCTTCCACACGTTTGAACAGCGGCAGGACTTCATTGTAGGACCATCCATAATTACCATTTTCTGCCCATCGATCAAAGTCACGACGATTTCCACGATTGTAAATCATAAAATTTATAGAACTCGTTCCACCTAGGACTCTTCCCCTAGGAAGACCGCAAACATTGTCGTTCATGCCATAGCATGAGTTCGCTTGTGGGACTGATTTGTAATCCCAATTGGAGTTTGTCTTTTGTAAGATTGAAACAAAAGCTGGGGTATCATGGAGGAAATTTTCATTTCCTCCGGCTTCTAGCAGATAAACAGTCCAATTTGGGTTTTCAGAAAGTCGATTTGCTAAAACGCAACCTGCTGGTCCAGCTCCGACAATTATAAAGTCGTAAATTCCATTTTGTTGTGGTACTAAATAGAAAATTAAATAAAAAAAATTAAACTGATGAATTCGGAAAGCCCTGGTATTACTCACAATCAGCTGGAAGAAATTCCTCAGAAAAGAAGTCAGCAGCATCTATTCCGAATGCTAGAAGATCTACCAGAGTGTTAATAATTTGAGGCTTTGCAGCAATGTATGGAAATAGTAAAAGTGCAATGCAAAGTGAACTAAGTGGAAATTCTTTGACCTTCAGCATTTTGCTGAACTTGTGTGTTACCTTTATTCAAATGAGCCAGTAAGCTTGTACTGAATAGGTTAAGTTTTTTTCAATAATTGATTTGTTAGGCAAGTCAAACGTATGTATACTAAATGAAAGCTGTTATCGCGTCGAAAAACTATAAAACAGATTTAACAAACAAACCTTGAACTGATAACTTAATTAGCCTTTTAGAAATAAAAACTTTGACTAAAGGTCTTTTCACTTCGATAACAGTGTTTTTATATTCTGCTGATGGTTGATTTGATTTAAGCAAAACCTAATTACAACAGTAGTGTTCCTTGTTTAACGTGGATTCCTAGTTATTACACCATAACCCCACGAGTGGCCTACCACCATTGGAGCCAGCCAAGAAAAGAATCCTGAGTCCCATTCGTTTCCGCATTTGGAGTAAACCACGCCACCACGATCTCCCACTAGGGGGCCGACCTCAAGATAGCAGAATAAGGAGAACTGACACACTAATGTGTGCACTATTGAATTCAAAATCCTGGGCACTATCACCCGTGGTACCAGTTTTAAAGCTATAACTAAAGCTATAGCTAAAGCTACCGGTGGAGCCTCGCAACTTCATCAAATCCCCCCTAAGCGATAACTCAGCTTCGGAGTTAATGGATAAGATTCTGTCACTTCCAGATAGGTTCTGCAAAACCCCGGGCCTAGCAACCCCAGGAAACACATATTGAGAGAGTAAGTTGAGGGCGGTCAACAAACAACTCATGTGAATCCTGGTCTTCTGATCCCCTTGCGGTTCACACGGGTGACACCCCGGTCTTTAGCCACCAGTTGGTGAGCAAGGAGAGACGCTCCTGTCTTTTGATCCCCTTACGGTTCACACGGGTGACGCCCCGGTCTTTAGCCACCAGTTGGTGAGCAAGGAGAGACACTCCTGTCTTTTGATCCCCTTACGGTTCACACGGGTGACGCCCCGGTCTTTGTTCCGAAGAACTCTGGATGACGGTCCGCTTCACGTCACACGTCACACCAGAACTCAGTCCCCAGACCAACGGATGAGACCTAGGACCCCCAACTGCATGCCCAGTCAAGAATCCACAGTCCCACCCAACTACCATCAAGATCAATCAAAAGGTTCTCATTGGTCGTGTACCCCAAAGAGAACCATGCCAATTTAACTCAAATTCCAAACACACACATACACCATTTTTGGTAGGACTTTCAGACCCCCAGCCGCCTAAGCAGCCAGAGACCCTACGGTCCCACCCTACCATTACCAACCAAGATCGCTACTACGGGATGCATTAAGATTCCGGCTTAGGCATGTCACCAGAAACCTAACCATCCCATATCGTCTCAATCCTGACTGTCCACCATCTCCCTGACTCTTGGGTTTTCTTAGTTGCCTAATTCCACCTGCTGAAGCTCAACAGCAGGAGGATAGACTTAAGCCCCCCCACCACGACAAGGTGAAACCCGTCGGGGGGGATTACAACAGTAAGTAGGGAACGTGAACCTAGCCTACTACTTTCAACCATTCACCATTTTGTGGACAGAAATAGAAAGTTCATTCAATTTTATTTTCCGCTGACTCTGAACCGCTTAGATAAGCAGCCGTTTTCATAACATGGTATACTCCGGGGGTGTTTGACACTTCCTCGAAAAAGCCAGTACACCAGAAAAAGAACTTTTTGCTTTAAGGTGGGTGGAAAAGATCCCAGAGCTTCGGCATGACAGTCCAACGAACTTTACAACAGTATTTATGATATTTCTGTTGACAGTGACAAAAGGCTATAACTATTCTTCAACACTTCCTCCAGGTTTGTTTCTTCGAGAAACTTTAGTACCAATACTTTTCGAATTTTTCGGATAGTATCCTTTCAAGCTTATCATACCTAAAAAGGTCAGATTTTAAAGTGCTTGGTGTATTTGATAGATGTTTTTAACTGTTTGCAGAGATGTAACCAGATGATGAGGCTTTTTAGGATTGAGTTAATCAGGTGTAGGTTTGTCAATGCTTATGTAACGCACAATCTCCCACAAGATATCGCCCACTGGGAAGCATTGATTAGGCTAGTGTAAGGTTGCAATTCGCTAAAAGAAAATTCGTAGAATCAGCCCACTTACGCCTATAAAGCCTTTGAGCAAACCGGGAACAAGTGCCGTCACTATTAGCCTGTAATTGCACCCCTTAAGACAAACAACAAAATGTATAAATGCTGACTTATTCTAACTTTATTTATTTATTTTATCAAAACACAACACCTGCGAAACAAATTTACCTTCCCGCCCATTCATCCCTTATCATATCGGAAGCTTTTTCGCCGATCATAAACGATGCAGCATTAACATGACATGTTGGAGGAAATGGTATAACTCCTGTATCAACAACTCTCAGCTTCCTAATATCATGCACCTTCAACTGAGGACTGACAACTGATGTCGGATCATCATAAGTACCCATTTTGGTGGTGGCCACTTGGTGATGCAACGTATATGAAAGAACCTTAATCGAACACCTCCAATAATCGTCGGTGGCAAATTCAATTTCTTCACATCCTGGTGTTGGAATCGTATGCAAAGCTGCACCGATCTTCTGCATTGCAGGAGTTTGTGATATACGAATGGCTTCCTTGATGCCTTCAAGAAGAAACTCAATATCTTCATCATCTGCGAAATAGTTCGGATCGATGATTGGTGGATTTTTCGGATCACTGCTCTCCAAGCTTATGTACCCAACCGATTTCGGATGGAATTGCGCAATAAGAAATGCGAAATGTTCTTTACCAACAAGTGGCTTATATATCTTATTGTAAATATCATCACGTAAATTTGCGCCCTCTTTCAATCCCGTTCCGTGATCTCCGGCGAAACTAGTCGAAGCCATAATTATTTCTACATCTGGGAAATCAGCTGGTTCCTTTGAATTGGGCGTCTTGATGAAGACCAATGATTCCACGCCTCCTATGCTGGAAAATCTGGTTGAAGGATTGCCAGTTTTGAATTTGATAAAATCCAATGGCGATAAACGTTCGGCAAAAAGTGTTTGTTTGGTTGTGTTAACTGTAATGACTGGACCAACAAAACTCATATGATCAAACAAAAGTTTCCCAACAGGAAGTTCCTTGATTACGGGTACCCCAATAGATGTCAGCGCGTCCTTAGGACCTATTCCAGAAAGCATTAGCAACTGCGGCGAATTGAAGGCACCTGCTGAAAGTATAACTTCCTTCTTAGCTCGAATAGTGTACTTTTTGTCCCTGTGAATAAATTCGACTCCATAGGCTGAATTTGTTTGAGGGTCGATGAGAACTTTGGTTACCATTGCAAAAGTCAGTATGTGAAGTTTCTTTCGTTCGTTTCTTATTGGATCCAGATAGGCCTTTGCAGCAGAGTGTCTGTGACCGTTCTTCGTAGTGGCTTGAACATACGATACACCAATCTGTGATTCTCCATTATAGTCGTTCAGTTTGTGACCAGCTTCTTGAGCCCCTTTAACAAAAGCATGAACAATATCAGTGCGGTAGGAAACATCTTCAACACTAAGAGGCCCAGTTTTATTGTGGTACGGAGAATTTTCTAAGCCTTTTAAGTTTGCCATTTCTGAGCGCTTGAAAAGGGGCAACACGTCTTCGTAGGACCATCCTGTGTTTCCTGCTTCAGCCCAACGATCAAAATCCCGTCGATTTCCACGATTATAGATCATAAAATTAATGCCACTCGTACCGCTTAATACTTTTCCTCTAGGAAGAGCGCACTCGTTGTCGTACATCCCTTGACAGGAATTTTTCTGTGGAACAGACTTGTAACCCCAGTTGGAATTGGTCTTTTGGAGAAGTGCCCCTAAAACTGGGATATCATGAGCGAGGTTCTCTGTTCCTCCGGCTTCCAACAGATAAACGGTCCAATTAGGATTTTCTGAAAGTCGATTCGCTAGAACACAACCCGCTGGTCCAGATCCGACAATAATGAAATCATAACTTCCATTTTGAGGTGGCACTAAATTGACAAAACCAAAACGTAGACAGGTTTGTATGTTTTTTGTTACTTTTGTGTATACTTACAATCAGCTGGAAGAAGTTCCTCAGAAATAAAATCCATAGCATCCAATCCAAAGGCTAAAGAATCCACAAGGGCATTGGCAAGTTGAGCCCTTGCAACAGTGGCACATTGTAAAACTATCGCGATAAGAAAGCTTAATCGAAATTTTTTATTATTCACCATATCTAGAACAACGTTTGGGTTCATCAACCAAAGAATGTTACTGATGTAATGAGGGTTTCATATTTTTAAGGCCTTTTAAATAGAGCCAATAGAACCAACACGATTCATTGCTATGTTTGCAAACTGGCTTTAGATATGTAGAGAGAACTTTTTAATTGGCATTGAATAGAATTATTTCTTAAAGGACTTTACATACGTGAGAATCAACGATACAATATTTTACACGCGACAAAGGCAAAAATAATTAAAGATAGTGATTTTTACTCAATTTCATCTAATTAGAAATGAAAATGCAGTTCGAACTGCTAGAGTTCATAGGTAACTTTTAATAATGTTGTTTGATTACTCTCATTACCAACAAACCTGTAGTTTTAGTAAAAAAAAAAGTCTAATTCGAGGTGTTGCTAAATATTCCGTTTGTGCATATTAACCATTATTTTTTTTATTGACATTAAAAAACCACCTTTAGTCGACTGGGGAATGAACGAAATAAATTTGTTGTCACATAACATAAAAGTAAATATAGTTTGAGTTGTTGATTTTTCAAGCACAATATTAGCACAACGGAGGTGCTGTCAACAAAACTATGCTGGTAGACTGGTTAATATTCTATTAATAAAATAAAAATAAAAATTATGAACAACAAATGTAAGATAATAACTCGGTTATTCAAAAAAACATTTCAAGTAAGACTTCAATGAGAGTCAGTTCAGAAAAGACTATGGCTTTGATGCAGGAAAAAATACTATCTTCTGTGAAATTGAGAAGAATATTGGCCACATTTGGCGAAGAGAAAAGTTATATTCAGCACAACTTACTGGTGCGAGGCACAAGTCCACAGTTTTAATGGCAAAATTGCATGAGTGCGCCACTCATGTTTACGCAGTTTAAATTTGTACGAGTATTAAAATAGAAAACAAATTAATAATGAATTAAAAATAAAAAAGTTAACATTATACATTTGTATGTATGTGGCTATGTATGCTCATAAAATATTAATTTTGACTTGAACAATTCCGACAGCGAAGACGTTTTTCTGTTTTGATGACAGTGTTTCGTGTCATTGAAACGAACCCCTTCACTAGGGTTTCCAAGCTGACTGCAGCTTGTCTCCGACCTCAACAAAAAATCGACAACAAATGTTCTGAACTCATGTTGTGAAAGAGGTGCTTCTTTGGCAAATTTTCTGCAGACGCAATGTATTTTCTATGCATTTACTAGTGCTGCATCGAGTCCATTGGCTAAAAGTGTCAATACCAGTACACTTCTTTCCCCGAATTGTTATTCGATAGTTGCTTGTGGGTTTATCAAACAAGTCAATTCCACCCATCGTTATATTATATTATCGGATTGCATTTGGCATCGGAATGTTGACATGCTCCTTCTTTTTCGATCAAACCGTTTTACTTGTTTGATTGGATGATCAGTTGATACTTGAAAATTTACATTTGTTGGCTCATAGGGGGCCTAACTATATACAGTGGCTTAAGTTTAATTATCTACTATATAAAAATAAGTCGGGTTTTCCTTCCTGACGCTATAACTCCTGAACGCACGAACCGACTTCCACGGTTTTGCATTCGTTGGAAAGGTCTCGGGCTCCGTGAGGTTTATAGCAAAGAAAATTTTAACAGAAAAGCGGAAAAATAATTTTTCAGATACAAAAACGCTCAAGACGCTATGACGTACGTGCGAAATTATGGAACTCCGGATTTATTTATTACATTCACATGCAATCCGAAGTGGACGGAAATTGAAGTGAGTTGGCACCGGGCCAAAAACTGCAAGATCGCCATGACATAATCGCCAGAGTATTTCAGCAAAAACTGAAGGTTATGATGGATGTGCTTACTAAGTATCGAGTTTTTAGTGACACACGTTGTTATATGTACTCGGTGGAATGGCAGAAGCGTGGACTACCGCATGCTCATATCCTAATTTGGTTGCTGAACAAATTACATTCAAATGAAGTGGATGACATCATATCAGCTGAAATTCCTGATCCAGTCACTGATCCCCATCTACACGACATTGTGACGACACAGATGGTGCATGGACCGTGCGGTGCATTAAATCCATTATCGCCTTGCATGGCTGATGGAAAGTGCACAAAACGATATCCGCGACCGTTAGTTGCTGAAGCAGTCACAGGGAACGATAGATATCCAGTTTATTGTCGGCGTTCAAAAGAAGATAATGGTCGAACTATCAAAGTTAAAGTTCAAAATCAAGAGATTGAGATCGGAAATGAATTCATTGTACCATATTGCCCGCTGCTATCACGAATTTTCGAAACATATGCAAACGTTGAGAGTTGTCATTCAGCCAAATCAATCAAATATTTGTGCAAGTACGTTACAAAAGGCAGCGACATGGCTGTGTTTGTTATTGCGTCGGAAAATGCGAATGACGAAATTAGCAACTTCCAAATGGGCAGATACGTCAGTACTAATGAAGCACTGTGGCGATTATTGTCATTTCAAATTCATGAAAGATATCCCACAGTTGTACATTTAGCAGTGCATTTGGAAAATGGCCAAAGAGTTTACTTCACTGAGGCTAATGCGGTACAACGAGCTGAGAGACCACCATCGACAACATTGACTAGCTTCTTTGCAATTTGTGTGAAGCAGATCCATTTGCAGCGACGCTGATGTACGTTGAAATGCCCAAGTATTACACTTGGAATCAATCAACAAAGAAATTCCAACGTCGCAAACAAGGAACCCCAGTTCTAGATTGGCCA
This sequence comes from Philhelius festivus, assembly GCA_963931855.1. Taxonomy (NCBI): domain Eukaryota; kingdom Metazoa; phylum Arthropoda; class Insecta; order Diptera; family Syrphidae; genus Philhelius; species Philhelius festivus. Next base: position 239,876,171 of record OZ007554.1, read on the forward strand.
CAGGTGTTTTCCACTGATGCACTAGGTCGCATGTATACTGTTCATCCTAGAAATGATGAATGTTTTTATTTGCGACTGCTGTTGGTAAATGTAAGTGGACCAAAATCATTTGCACATGTGAAAACTGTGAATGGCCAACAATGCCAAACATATCGAGAAACGTGTCAACTATTGGGTTTGCTGGAGAACGATTCTCATTGGGATTTAACACTTGCGGATTCAGTTGTTTCATCAAATGCGTACCAAATACGAACGCTGTTCGCAATTATCATCACCACATGTTTTCCTTCACAACCAATTCAGTTATGGAACAAATACAAAGACGACATATGTGAAGATATCTTGCATCGCTTGCGCATTCAAACGAATAATCCTGACATCCAAATAACCGATGAAATCTACAATGAAGGATTGATTCTGATTGAGGATCAATGCTTGACTATTGCAAACAAGGTACTGATTGAAGTAGGAATGATTTTGCCAAATCGATCGATGCACGATGCATTCAACCAAGAATTAAATCGAGAGCTGCAATACAATGTTGATACATTGCAGGAATTCGTTCGAAATAATGTGCCGTTGCTGAATGAACAGCAAAAACAAGTATACGAAACATTAATGCAAGCGGTGGACAATAATACTGGTGGTCTATTCTTCCTGGACGCACCAGGAGGAACAGGGAAAACATTTGTCATTTCATTGATTTTGGCCACTATTCGATCAAGATGTGACATAGCTTTGGCGTTAGCATCATCTGGAATTGCGGTGACTCTTCTAGATGGCGGTCGTACTGCACATTCTGCGCTTAAGTTGCCACTCAATTTAAACACAATTGATACTCCAACATGCAATATTTCCCGATCCAGTGCAATGGGAAAATTGGTGATGCAATGCAAGCTCATTGTTTGGGATGAGTGCACAATGGCACATAAGAAATCACTTGAAGCACTTAACTTCACACTGAAGGATCTTCGGCGAAATAACAACATGTTTGGCGGCTTGATGATATTGTTGGCAGGCGATTTCAGGCAGACATTGCCAGTAATTGCCCGTGGAACGCCTGCAGATAAATTGAATGCTTGCATGAAGGCATCACCTTTATGGAATAACGTAAAAACATTATCGCTAACCACTAATATGAGAGTTCAACTTCAAAATGATCAAAGTGCTGCACAATTTTCCAAACAATTGTTAGCTGTTGGAAATGGAAAAGTCCCAGTTGATGCGACATCTAGATTAATTACTCTTACCAACGACTTTTGCCGATTTGTAGACTCTCAATTAGCTCTTATTGAAAATGTTTTCCCAAACATTAGTGAGAATTATCAGAATTATGCTTGGTTAAGTCAACGAGCAATTCTTGCCGCAAAGAATAATGATGTACACGCACTGAATTTCACCATTCAATCAAAAATTGCTGGCGATTTGGTGACATACAAATCCGTTGATTCCATAACAAATCCTTATGATGAAGTAAATTATCCAACAGAGTTTTTGAACTCTGGAGTTACCAGGATTTCCACCACATAACTTGCAACTCAAAGTTGGTACAGTTATTATGATATTGCGTAATTTGAATCCACCGCGACTTTGCAACGGTACTCGACTTTCGGTAAAAAGACTTATGCCGAATTTGATTGAGGCAACCATTATTAACGGAAAGTACGCAGGTGAAAATGTATGTATTCCTCGAATACCAATGATTCCGACTGATCTTCCGTTTGACTTCAAACGATTGCAATTTCCAGTTCGCCTTGCGTTCGCAATGACAATTAACAATTCGCAAGGCCAATCGCTTAGATAGAACTCAGGCGACGAATTGTTTGGAAAATTGTGCAGCACTTTGATCATTTTGAAGTTGAACTCTCATATTAGTGGTTAGCGATAATGTTTTTACGTTATTCCATAAAGGTGATGCCTTCAACAAGCATTCAATTCGTCTGCCTGAAATCGCCTGCCAAAAATATCATCAAGCCGCCAAAGATGTTGTTATTTCGCCGAATATCCTTCAGTGTGAAGTTAAGTGCTTCAAGTGATTTCTTATGTGCCATTGTGCACTCATCCCAAACAATGAGCTTGCATTGCATCAACAATTTTCCCATTGCACTGGATGTTTAAATTGAGTGGCAACTTAAGCGCAGAATGTGCAGTACGACCGCCATCTAGAAGAGTCACCGCAATTCCAGATGATGCTAACGCCAAAGCTATGTCACATCTTGATCGAATAGTGGCCAAAATCAATGAAATGACTAATGTTTTCCCTGTTCCTCCAGGTGCGTCCAGGAAGAATAGACAATAATTGTTTTTCACATGGGCAGTTATACGTTGCGTGTTCACGAGTTGGGAAACCATCCGCTTTGTTTGTGTTAACGTCAGACCAAAAAACAAAAAATGTGGTTTACCAAAGAGCACTTCAATGAAACGGATAATTTGCGGACACCTATAACGCTTCAATTCAGTATTTATTTTGGATTCACTTTCATTTATTTACTTAGAGAAGTTCAACTAAATAACACTTCATTTTTGTAATCGAAATTAATTCATTACTGTTGTGAAATGAAATAAAATTTTTCCTTTTCAAATATAAATATATAAAACAAAAAAAAATTTTTTCTTCATCTTTTAATCACCAAACATAAAACGAAGCCATCTGGTGTCGAAACGGAGTTCGCCGGGTTTGCTAGTTTTTATATAAAATTTACATGACGAAAACAAATTAAATTTAAAATGTCGGTTGACTGTATTAGGTGCCTTTTATTATTCACAAATCTATCTGGATCCGGATCTGAATCTTCCCTTGAAAATAAAACGATACGGATCTTAGTGACAGCAGTGTTATAAGTCCGTCTCTTTTTATCCTTGGGTTTGTAAGTTTTCAATTATTTCTTGTCTTTTTTCTTTACACTATACTCGTAGCTTACACTACCTTACCATAAAAAGCCATCTACTCGCCAGTGTAATAACTGATTTTTGGATCTTTGAAATAGATCCCGATAGAAAACAGGATCCCAAATTGTTTTTGCAATACATGTTAAAACTTAATTCAGATCCGGATCCAGATAGATTAGTGAATAATAAAACGCACCTATTGTCCTCAGGGTGTTCATTCCTGGTTGTCAGTGGTGATTTTTGTGGGTTGTGGGCAGGGATGGCGTTTTAGCCGCGGTGGTAGGCCGACCCAATGTCAGCGTAGAACGAGACTACTTTCTCGTTGTCTATGATTACGTTGTCATCCAGAGTTTCCATCACACTGAGGTACCTCGGCTCGGGATGTCGTTGTTCTGTGGTTATCCTTCTCATAAGCTGATTCGGGTGGTCGATGATGTTCCCCATTAGTTTCTTCGTTTAATGAACTAGATATTTGTCCAGTGGGATTAAATTCGCTTCTGTGTAGAGATGCTCGTTCCTGTAGTGTTTCTGTCGTTGATGGTCGAAATAGAGTCCAGTGCAGATCCTCAGTATCTTCCTTTCGAATAGTTGATTAGGCCAATATAGATCCAACTGGGGAACTGTATTTATTCATGTAAGTATGCATTTCCAGTGAGTTCTCTTATAAGGACAAGACTCATAAGAAAAATTACCTGCGTGTACAGTCTAATTATTTCTAAGAATGTGGACGGTATAGGGTTTTTCCAATATAGCTGTTGAATGAATTTTCGGTTTTTTTTTCTAAGAATTCTTTTTTTTTATCAAGCACATACTATTTCGAAGAAACCACATTTCATGTGCAGTGAAAACTCAACGAACAAACATTTTTTTATGTTTTGAGTAAAAATGCTACTACTTTTGTCGGATGTTGCGAAAACCCAACGTAGCACTTTTACCTCACCTACCAAGCATACAACTCGTATGAATTGTTTCAAATGTATATTGAAATATAATTTGAACCCTTCCTTAACAGTTTTTGAAAAAAAATTTGAAAAAAATATGATGTTGGTTAATTTTTTTAATCTCTCAAAAAAGCTACCCCAAAATTTCCAAAATTTCGGTTTTTGAAGATGCTCAAAAAACTAGAAAATTAAATTTTCGAAAAGAAATCCAAAAACAGGTCGATTAGATAATTCAATTAACTTTCAAAATCATTTCTTAGTTCATTAAAATAAATGTTCATTTAAGCTAGAGACGCTCATAAACATGACTTTGCGTTTTCGCAACGTTAGCCGGAAATGGGTTAAGAGTCTTCGGTGATTGCCTAGAGGAGAAATTGAATGTTTTTTTTTAACTCCAAGACTAAGTCCAAGACTAACTTTTATATACAAAATTTTTAAAACATTTTCAAGCCAACAATTTGGTACGCCAACTTAAAGTTTTTATTATTGTACGAATAAGAATTAAATTTCCAAAAATATATTGAGCCATTTTTGAGATATCGAATTTTCCAATATTTTTCAAAAATTCAAAAAAATATTTGCTTAAAGTTTTGAAATGCAATGTTTTTATGAGCTTCTCTTTAAAAAATTTCATTAAAATCCGTTATGCAAATAATGAGAAATTCAAAATTTGAATAAATGGTAGGTACAGTCAGTAGTATCTTAATAACAAACTTTTTCTTATCAAATTATAGATCGTGAAAATTATACGAAAGATTAATTAAGTTTTCAAGAAAAATACGATTTTTGAAAACCATACGAGTATTTCAACATTTGTATGGTGGGTTTTTTTTTTGTTTTTTTTTTTTAAATCGGTCGAAGTTCTTGTGAAAAAAAAAATTATTTATAAAATTTCGAAAAAAAAAAATAATATCACAGGTACCGTTAAAAAAAAAGGAAACAATGTGGGGAGGGGGGAGGGAGTAAAAATAATATCTATCAAGTTTAAAGAAAATCGGCCGAGGCGTTTCTTTAGGCTGTAGTCGAAAAGACAGACAGAATCGCGAGTTTCGTAAGCTTTGATCGAAATCTCGAGTTGGTTTTTTTTTACGAATGCATAACTAGCCTTATAGTACCTATAAGTCGCAAGTAAAAAAATAAGTCTGTTATTATGGACATGGACTAAATTTTGGTCAAACAAAATTTTGTGAAAAAATAATATTAATGGTACCTCTCATAGAACCGTTTTTTGATTTTTAATTTTCTCATTAACGGCTCTAACGATTTTAACCAAACTTTTTAAACAATAAAATAAAAGTGTATATTAAAATATTCGATTTTTTTTTTTTTTTAAATCCAATTTTTTTTTGTTTTGAAATATAAATATGTATCTTCAAAACGTCTGAACGATTTTTTTTTGAAATTGTTTTCTAAAATCTATATTACGAAATACTTACAACTGGCATCCCAAATTTTTTTCTTGAAAAATTTTAAAGAAATTTCTTATAAAAAAAAATATTTTAATGATAAACTATTTTTAAATTTTGTTAGCATAAATTCATACTTTTCTAGAAATCAGACTGCAATGTTTAGCATTTGAATATTTTTTCTCAGTAAATCCATGTTTTGTATTTATTTATACATAATTTTTAAATGTACATAAGAGCAATTACGTACGAACCATTCGTGCATTTTATTTTTTACAATCTTGAAGAAAATAAACAAAGTAAACGCCCGTCACCAGTTTGACGTTTAATAAACAGCTGATTGATTAACGACGTCGTTTTTACCCAAGCAGATTGATGAAAAATGTACATCGGCAACCCTGCAATTTTACGACGTCCGAAAGCTTACGATGTTGCATAAAAACCCTTATACTACGTTTTCACCAAGAGTAAATCCGCTAGAGATTTAAAATAAATCAGTGTTTTCACCAAAGAAACTGAGATTTATTTGACGTTTTCACTCTGTCTTGTCATTCTATTGTCAATTTGGACAAGAGAAAAAAACAGGAAAAAAACAGATATTTCTATTTTGTGTTGGTTGTCAATGAAGAAAGTGGGTTTAAATAGGTCCGTTCTACAAAATAAGGTTTGTTTGTTTTGCAAACCTTCTGATTGCGAGAAGATTTCAAGGAGATTTACATATTTTAAATCTTCATTTGAGGTGATTTATATTTGTATGGTAAATCTACGTGATTTAAAGGAGATTTATGGTAAATCCACTTAAATCCCGGATTTACCTTTGGTGAAAACGTAGTATTAGTGTAGTTAGAGAAGGAAACAAAAAAATCATTTTGACATTTCAAATTGAAAAGGTGTGTTCGATTCAAAATTTGATGACTGTTTCACTTTAATGTGTATTCGAATTGAAAATATTTGTTTTGAATTATACAGAGATTTTCATTAAGCTGAGTTCAGTTATGCGAAGTAGGTTTATGTGAGAAAGACTCAAAAATGCACCGTGATACATTTTTTGTTCCAGATAATTGAATTTTTGAGTTTAGTGGAGCGCAGTTAATTCGAGTTGGCTATATTCATTTCTGGGCTCCCAGCCATAACTTTCGGTCAATCCTTTACAATATCATACAATTTTAGGTAAAGTCCCAAAAATGAGTCTACGAAGCTATTGTCACCGGCTCTTTTGTCCCTCACACTAATTATTAGCACGCTTTTCTCCATTTTCTGCATTTTTGGTCAAATTTGTTATATTTCCTTCGAAGGCTTTGGTGTTCATTGATGTTCTTTCATTGCAAGACTGAAATACTATGTACTTTTATGAGTTCATATCTTTTGTGTAATTTATCTAATTTAAATTTTCTGCTTGTTTTTTTTTAGCCAATCATGGGAAAAAGTCAACATCATTCAAAATCGCAACGGAACTCTTAGTTATAACTTGAAGAAGGTCTACATCTTCAGTGATGATTTATCAGTGGGATCTGAAGACGATGTTGTTATTGTGCCAAATATTCCCATGTTAAGTGCAACATCACAAAGTAAACATGCAGCAAGGTAAGCAAAGTTGCACATTGAGATTCTTCGACTTAAAAGAGTTTTTTTAATGAAATTTATTTTCAAAGATTCCTGCGATTGGCCATGGCAAGTATCATGGACATTTTGAAAATCAAACCTTTTGTTGAAGTGTCTGTTGGGCAACTTCTATGGGGCTATGAAGATCCACTTTTAAAATTGGCCAAGGACGTTGTGCCCAAGGAACAAAAACTGCCATACGAAGAATTTGGTTTGATGTATGGAAAGAACAGCACATCACCTGTAAGAAAAGCTTTAACAAGTCTTGAGAACTGTATTTTTTACATTATATAATTTGTAAATCTAGGATCGTATCACAATTTTCACTGGTGTTAAGGATATCACAAAATTCGGAATAATTGACAAGTACAATGGCCATTCATATCTTCCTCATTGGGTTGGTGATGACTGCAACCGACTGAACGGAACCGATGGATCCATTTTCCCACCTCATCTAACGCACAACCGAACTTTGCACATTTACGATAAGGATCTATGTCGTCTTCTGCCCTTGGTATTCCAAAAGGAAGTCACAACTAAGGGTGGTGTCAAGGGATACCGTTTCACTCCGCCAGAGACTGTTTTCGCCGATGTCGAAACGCATCCCGAAAACATGTGCTTCTGTCCAGCTGGTGAGGGTTCGTGTGCGCCAAATGGATTATTCAATGTTTCATTGTGTCAATATGGTAAGTTTTAAAAAAGTAATCAATATTTTTAACCAAATGGCTAACGATGATATTCTTTTCAGATTCACCAATCATGCTAAGTTTCCCACATTTCTACCTCGCTGACGATAGCTTACGAACAGCCGTCGAAGGCATTTCCCCACCAGAAAAGGAGAAACATCAGCTCTTCCTTGATGTCCAACCAGTAAGATTTGTCACATTCCCAGATTAATAATAAATCATTGACTTTCTCAATTTCTTTGCAGGACATGGGAACAACACTCCGTGCTCGTGCTAGAATCCAAATCAACTTGGCCGTCAGTCAAGTGGTAGATATCAAGCAAGTAGCCAACTTCCCCGACATCATTTTCCCAATTATGTGGTTCGAAGATGGAGTCGATGGTCTTCCCGATGAGATAACAGACTTAATGAATTTCGCTTCTACTGTCCCGCCAATAGCTAAGCAGATCCTAATGATTGCACTGTTCCTGCTTGGTGTTGTTCTCCTTGTCTTAGCAGTTTTCTGCCTTATACGCGGCTCTAACCGACAGAGTACTTTACACCTGGAAAATTCAAATTACCTCGCAACGGCGCAGATCGATTTGGCCAAAAAGAAAGCCAAAGAAAACAAGCAATAGATAGAAAAGTTAAAAGCTACTAAGTTTCAATAAGCTAAATACTCCATTCTTTTTTTTTTCAATTTTTCAACCTTTCTCAAACTAAAAGAAATGAAACAAACACAAAGGCTTTAAAAACTAAAACTTCCATGTGGCTTTATATCCAACGAAATAGATTTTTAAAAAGCGCCACCTGTCGTCGATTTGATTTGATAGTATATATTATTAAATAAAACGATATTCTCAATAAAATGAAAACCATCACAAAGAAGCAGTGCTTCCAAGAATCCGTCCAATTTTTGAAACGGCTAACTCAATCCCTTCCAATACCTCATGAGTCTCAAAATATATAAATTTTTTTAAAGTATAGAAACTCAATTTGGTTTTAAAAAAACAAATTAATAAAATTAATGTTTAAGTTTAAAACCGAAAAATTTAATGTTTAAGTGGTTGTATATATAGAAGAAATAATTTTTGATGAATAAAATGTTGAAAAAATAAAAACATTTTAAAAATTTATAAATATTTATACTGAATAACAGTTTTTGGTTTAGTTTGACCTTTTTCTATAATATACCTACCTATTTTTTTTTAAACAAAAAATGTTTTATTTATAATTTAAGTTAGCGGGTTTGTAACTAAAGAAAATTAAATCAAATTAATTTTGTACATCTATGGAAAAAATTGTTCGATTTTTATTATTTAGAAAAAAAAATATATATTAGAAAATCGCGCATGAATGTATGTTGTAGTAAACAAATGATAAATGTATATTTGGAAATAAAATAAATGTTTTTTTTAATATTTTGAAAAAAGTTTATCAATTTTACTAAAGCTGTTATTAATAAAGGGTGGTTAAATATAAAGGGCCGATGTTGAATGTGAGCCACGCCTAAACGTCAAGTTTTTTTCTGCATTTCATTTGACATTTCTCAATTTCAGACTAACTCAAAGTTATTCAGGCTTATTATGAAAATGAGCGTTCAAATCAAAATACATATCGTGTACCTCGTAATTTGTTTGGTCAATTTATTCGTCCAAATTTGCGTACAATCGGAAAAATCGTGCAAAAATGTGAGCAAACCGGGTCTGTATAGGAGGTGAAAACACCAGTGCCGCATGCTCGTACAGCTCGTACTGCAGAAAATATTTCTGCTGCTCGTGATAGTGTGGCTGTAGAGCCGTCCACCTCAACACGTCTTCGTGCCCAACAATTGCACCTCTCACGCTCGTCCTTGATGAACATTATGCATTAAGACTTGCATTTACACGCTTACAAGGTGCAATTGACTCAAGAACTAAAGCCTCTTGACCATTTAAAGCGTCGTCAATGGTCAGAATGGTGGCAAGAAATGGCAACAGTGGATGATCAATTTTCGAAGAAAATCATCTTCAGTGATGAGGCACTTTTTCACCTCATTGGATTCGTCAATAAGCAGAATTGCCGCATTTGGGCGAATGATAATCCAAGAGTGATTGTCGAAAAACAAATGCACCCACAAAGAGCGGCTGTTTGGTGCGGTTTATGGTCTGGCGGCATCATCGTGCCGTATTTTTTCCGAAATGAGGCCGGTCAGGCAGTTACTGTGAATGGGGTTCGCTATCGTGAGATGATAACGAACTTTTTACTGCCCGAATTGGAAGATATGGATGTGGATGATATGTGGTTTCAACAGGACGGTGCCACTTGCCACACAGCTAACGAAACAATGGCTCTTTTGCGCGACAAATTCAATTCGATCTCACGTGGTGGCGATGTCAATTGGCCGGCAAGATCATGTGATTTGACACCGTTGGACTTCTTTCCTTGGGGTTATTTGAAAGAAAATGTGTATATCGATAAGCCAGCAACAATTCAAGAGCAAAAAAAATATTAAAATTAAATTAAATTTGGTGGTGCAACAGCTCGAAGTGAACCAGGACCTACAACTCTCAACCATTCCTGTGTGCGTGTTACCAGGAACGGAGGGGACCTACAATTTTCTGCCGATTCTGCACGGCTAATGAGCAGCACTTTCCATGACAAGAGATACTCTTGCAGAATTTGTCAATTCCTCGCAAGAGGCAGTACACTCCTGGAAAAACTTTTTTGCAACGGCTGAGAATCAACCTCGAGACCTTCCGCTTGACAGTCCAACGCACTAACCATTATGCCAAGGGGTACTAAGGAGCTAAAGGATGAGATAATTCAGCACATTAATGGCATAGAACCTCAATTATGCCCCAGCGTCAGCGTCATTGAAAATTTGGACCATCGGATGAAAGTGTGCTGCCGAGGTCGCGGCGGCGGCGGCCGTTTGGCCGATATTTTGTTCCATAATAATTGAACTATATAATATGTATATATCAATATTATCATAATAAAAAGAAATGACAATAATTTCCCAAATAATTTGTGTTTTATTCAAAATCAACATCGGCCCTTAAAATTTAACCACCCTTTACATAGGCATATTAAAATGGAATTTTGCAAAAAAAAAATAACGAATAACCTAGGGACTTAAACCCCTTAAATATTTCTTTGTGCATGTTAGCAGGGATGGAAGGGATCTACAATTTTGTACCGAATCCGAACGGCTAAGATGAGAAGCACTTTTCATGATAAGAGAACATTTGTCACATCCTGGCAAGGGGTAGTAGCCCATTTAATGGCAGCGCCATCGGTTGAAAACCGAACCCAAACCTCCGACATGACTCTCCAATGAACTAATCATTATCCCAAGGGGTTTCGTCTGCAATGACAAATAAAATGCACGACTGGATCGCACAAACTTGCTCTTATGTAAAATTACTTTGGAATTTAAAATATATTTTATAAATATAAAACATGGATTTAATGAAATAAAAATGTTCAAATGCATGGAATTGTCTTATTTACGGAAAAGTATGAATTTACGCAAACCAAGTTTAAAAATCGTTTTATTAAAGTAATTTTTTATATAACAAATTTCTAAAATTTTTTTAGAACAAAATTTGGGATTCCAATTTTAAGGGCTTAGTAATATAGATTTTAGGAAATGATTTCAAAAAATAATCGTTCACACGTTTTTAAGATATTGATTTTTCAAAAAATAAATTGGATTTTTTTTTTCAAAAAAACAAAAAAAAAATATTTTTTCGAATATTTTTATATACAATATTATTTTAAACTTAAGGGAGCTTGAAAAGCCAAAAAACGGTTCTATGACAGGTACCATTAATAACATGTTGCCCCAAATTTTTTTTTTACCAAAATGTAGTCTTTATCTATGATATATAGCTCAATTTTTTTATCAAAATCGTTACAGCCGTTTTCGAGATAAATAGGATTTTGCACAACGGGTGTATGGGGGGTACCGTTAATTTTGGAGCTAAAAAAAAAACTTTCTATTTCTCCTCTAGGGAATCACCGAAGACCCGAAGATGTACAGACACACTGAAACATGTATTTTTTGTGTACTAAATTTTCCTTTAAGCTTTTATAAAAGAAATTGATACGCAAATTGTTAGTATTCAATAAAATACATTTTAAAACGTAATTTAAGAATTTAATCACGTATCCGTTTTCAAGATATTGAATTTTCAAAAAAAAATTGTATTATTTTTTTAAGAATCCAAAAACTTTTAGATTATATATTTTAAAATGCAAAGCAGCTCTTGCATAAAAATTTTAGTTAAAATCAAAAAACCGTTCTATGACAGGTACCGTTAATAACGTTTCCCCCTAAAATTTTTGTATACCAAATTGTAGTTCATGTCAATAATATCACACCTAATTTTTGTCATCAAAATTGTTGAAGCCGTTTTCAAGATAAATAAGATAATTTATTACGGGTGTATGGGGGGTACCGTTAGTTTTAGAACTAGAAAAAAATTTCAATTTCCCCTCTAGAGAATCAATGAAGAGCCTTAAGTACCGCGTTTGAAGAAAATAGTCCGTGTGACTTAGGCCCTAGACAGACATACAGTCATCGTAATGTCAACTTTGATCAAAATCTCGAGTTCGATTTTTTTTCCAAATACAGATCTTGCCCCATAGTTAGTACCTATTACTTATGTATATCGCAAGTAAAAACGGAAGAGAGGCTAGGTTCACGTGTCTATAACTCATGGAGCAATGAATAAATGCAAAAAATTTTATTACATTTTGAGCTTTCATATATTTGGGATGACTAACCAATTAATTTAAAGTGTCGCTAAAATAGTTGTATTATTTAATTTTTACCATGGGTCGTTCCACTGTGCGGCGAGCTGGAAAAGACTGTAGAATCAGCATTACTGCCATATGCACCAATATCGACCATAATAGTCTATAACGTGCATCTACTGCGGCTATGAGGTTGTACGAAAACGTTTTTTTGTAATTAAAGTACAAACTTCCGCTGTTCTTAGGCACACATTTTTGGACATGCTTTCCATCTACTGCGGCTAGGCAGTTTGGGAAATTTCAAAGCTGTAAGAACTCGTTGGATATGTCCTTCCAATCAGATTGTGTTCATTTGTCAGGAATTGCAATTTTGAGAAATCTCAACATGATTGCCTCTATTTGTTTTTTTTTTTTATAATCTACCCACGCTCAAGGGATTATGATTACCCTTTAATGAAGAGAAAGAAGGACAGGAAAGATGTGTGGCACGATGTTCTGAGACTGTTGGTGGTTGTCTCAGATATTTTTATCTCCAGGGATGGCGGCTGAGCTAAATCGGAGAAATGCCGTGTCTTATTTATATGTCGATTATAGTTCACATTACTTTATTTGTGTTCATCTTGTTGGGCATACTAGTTTAATTCAATTACATGTTGTTAGTGTTATGCCTGAACAACATGCAATGAGTAAACCAGCAACCCATTAATGACAATTTTTAGAAGGTTTTAATGGAATTAAAAATACATAGACGACGGCATGGATCGAACCTGTGATCATGAGGGTGACAGGCGAGCACACAACCATCGTGCCACGGCCACGGTCTGGCTTATTACACTTCTAATTGTCGTTTGTCGACACTCCCATTCGAAATCTGAAGTTCAAATCAACTAAACTTAAACCAGAACAAACCTCAAGGTAACAACGACCTTTTCTTTGGCAGATATTGAATCTTTTCTGAAGCTTAATGGTTTCGGATTCAGATCCTTTTCAATCATATGAAAAATCGAATTAAATTTTTCCTTAGACATTCGGAAGTATTGATGGAACCGACAAGGAAATCTTTCTAGTTTATGTATCAAAGTGAAATATTCTCCAAATCTTAGACGATTCATATTGAGAAGATGCACATGTAAGTTTTTTCTCTTTTTTAAATTTTGGTAACAAATGAAACTGCATAAAAGCCACTTTTTCTTAAAATAATTTTGCTTAGCATCCATTTTACTTTAATTTATTTATCTACTTTTGTTTTTTTTTTTTTTTTTGACAATTCGCACTGTTCGGCTACCAAAAAAATTACTCATGTGAACGAAATGTCAATTTGCAGTTCGTGTCTCATGTGCAAAGCACTTTAGTCCCGCATTCATTCGTTTTCGTGCAGTGTGGATGGCATGTGGAACTCGAATAGAGTATAACAGTTCGTATCAATTGGATAAAAATTCGTGACGGCCAACTTAATTTCTGAAATTTCTTTTATTTTGGAAATTTAAACTTAAATTTTAGTATTTTAAAATTAATTTCAATTAGTTTTTTACCATTTTCTTTAGGCTTTGCGAAAAAAGTAGGCTTAAAATCTAATTTGCTCTTTCACGCTCCGATCTCTGGTCGCCCTCATTCAAATGAAAACAAAATTTATTAAATGTCACATAAATGTCAAAAGTACATACACTTTTTGTTTCTTCATATTTGTATTGTGATTATGGTGGCAGATACAAGAAGGTAGTTGAGCGATTTGTCTATTCCAACCCAATTTCAATGAGAAAACCAAAAATTTAAAAACAAATAAAAAATAGTTTGACGTTTGTCAGAGATATTAAGGAATGTCAAGACATTTACTGAACAGCGGAGAAAAAAGAAAATGCTGTGATTTTTATACAAAAAATTTCGTTGCCGATACAGATATCAAGTGGAGTCAGCCTGTAATAAAATAAAGCCAGCTTTAGTGCATAAAAGTGCATCATACATATATGCGGTTTTTTCCAAGTCCAAATAATTGTGTTAACAACTTCGCCAAAATGTAGAGTTAAGCCCCCTGATTGAAAGTATTGAGGTCTAAGACGTTTTACAGACAGCCTTCTGCCTGCAAGACGCGATAAGAATAGCGTACTTCTTGCACGAAGAAGACCGCCTTCAAAACGGTTTGGACCTCGATATTTGCAATCAGAGCACTTAGCTCTTCATTTTGAAGTTATGGCAAATTTTTTATCACAATTTTTTAGACTTTTGAAAGAACTGCATATCTGATGCACTCTCTTATGCACTATTTCTCCCACTAGAGCATGCAACACGTTCACATTTGTAAATAACTACTAAAGACATATTTAATTATGCTATTTTTTTTGTTATCAATCACACCCAAAAATTGCTGTGGGCTCTTAGTCTAAATTTAGTCTATTTCAAGATTCAGAGAAAAACTCGTTTCATCTAATGAATAGGCATTTTGTTTGGCAGATCGTTACCTACATTTCACGCTTGACTTTGCAAGCTTACTGCCTACTTTTGTTGTTTTTTAATTTTAACCTTTCAACAATTTGCATGTTATTTCAGTAAGACTAAATTTGAAGATAAGGGTTCATCTTTTGTAACTGGTTGTACTTTTCAAATTATTGATTCCTTCTATCTAAAGCCTCCAAAATAAATTTTTAATATTCCCTTCCCTAGCAAATTTTCATAAACGTCAGACTAACAGAGATCAGCAATCTTACTAAAGTGAACAAGAACAACACAATCTAGAAATTTTTGAGAACATTCCTTAAAAGTGTTAACCTAGGCCCTTACTTCCTTCAAACAATATTTCAAATACTCAACAAAGATTTATTTAATTTTGAATCTTTTATTTTCAAAACCCAATTTTAAACTAATCAACGCCATTCGTTGCTGATCATATCGGCTGCTTTCTCGCCAATCATTAACGAAGCAGCATTTGTGTGTGCTGTAGGTGGCAGTGGCAGAATACTTGTGTCTGCAACTCTCAACTTCCTTATGCCATGAACCTTCAATTGCGGACTTACAACAGCAGTTGAATCACTTGAACTTCCCATCTTGCATGTAGCTACTTGATGGTGGAGCGTATAGGATAATACTTTTATAGAACATCTCCAATAATCGTCGGTTCCAAATTCATAGTCCTCGCAGCCGGGAACATTCTGGGTGTACAAAGTTGCATTGATGCTCTTCATGGCAGGTGTTTCGGCCAACCGAAGTGCTTCTTTAATTCCCGCCAGCATAACTTCAACATCTTCATTGTAGGCGAAATAATTAGGATCAATTACTGGCGGAGTGAAAGGATTGCTATCTTTCAACCATAGTTTTCCAGTTGACTTTGGATGGAATGGCATTATAAGTATTGTAAAATGTTCCCTTGCCTCCAGAGACTTGAATCCTTTTGTATAAATTTCATCCTTGATATTGGCACCTACCTTAAAAGCTGTTCCAAAATCACTGGCTAAGCTTCCTGATACAAAAAGCAATTCGATATCAGGGCGATCATCATCGGAACAGGCGTTCGGTGATTTTATAAATGTCAAAGCTTCCACACCTCCCAATGATGATATTTTAGTGGAGGGATCCCCAGCTTGGTATCTGGCACTGTCGTCAGAAGTTATTCGATCAACAAAAAGTGTAGCTCCTGTTGCGTTGGTGGTAAAAGTTGGACCAACATGAGACATATGATCGTACATAACCTTTCCAACCGGAAGATCGACCAATTGCTTAATGCCCACTGCCTCAAGCACATCTCTTGGGCCCACACCAGACAGCATAAGCAGTTGCGGCGAGTTGAAAGTTCCAGCTGATAGAATCACTTCCTTCTTAGCTTTGATCGTGTAGCTTTTGCCCCTATGAACAAAAGTAACTCCATAGGCTGAAAATGGCTCATCAATGAGTACCTTCGTAACAGTGGCAAAAGTCAAGACATGCAAGTTCTTCCTCTCATTCATGACTGGCAAGATGAATGCCTTCGCTGCCGTGTGTCTATGTCCGTTAAGAGTTGTCGCTTGAATATATGACGTTCCATACTGGGATTCTCCATTGTAATCATTCTCTGGATATCCCAGTTCTATAGAAGCCTTGACAAATGCATCAGCCATTACAGTTCGGTATTTGACATCTTCAACACTCTGCAAACCTGACGTATTGTGATATGGAGAATTTCTCAAACCCTTTAAGTTGGCTCTTTCGGAACGTTTGAAGTACGGTAGAACTTCCTTGTAGGACCATCCGACGTTCCCGGCTTCTGCCATTCGATCAAAATCCTTTCTATTACCGCGATTGTAGATCATGAAGTTAATGCCACTTGATCCGCCTAGTAGTTTCCCACGAGGTAGAGCACACTTATTTTCGTTCATTCCAAAGCAAGCGTTCTTCTGCGGGGTAGATCTATAATTCCAATTGGATTCTGTCGATTGCAAATAGCCTGACAATGCAGGCATGTCATTTACAATATTTTCTGTGGAACCGGCTTCGATCAGAAAAACTGTCCAGTTGGGATTTGCGGAAAGTCTATTGGCTAAAACACAACCCGCTGGTCCAGCTCCAACAATGATGAAGTCAAAGGATTCATTTTCTTCTGGTACTGTGGAAAAGGATAAATACTCATATAATTATACCACAGTATCAAGTTAGTTGGCAAGCGACTTACATTCCGCTGGTTCCATCTTCTCCTCGTTGTAAGCTTCTTGGCCCATTTTTAAAATATCCTCAACACTCTGGCAGATAGCAAGGTCAAGAAAACTGCATAGAACAAATGCCACCAAGAGGCAGCGTCTTAATGATTGCATGGTAGAGTCGTGTATTTGAATACAAATATCTTTGTTCAATTTCAAACTAAGCTTACTGTCGCGACCTTTTATAGGTTTCACTTTACTAATTACGACTATAACCAACATTAATATACACGCCTATAATGACGTATTAAGAAAAAAACTGGATTTTTGTAAATCAAAAAAAAAAGGATCGTACACACGAGTAGAATTGTTTGAATTTCTAAAATATTTAAGCAAAGCTACAATTTTAAATAAAAACACTTTCGTCACCTGAAATTCTGGTACTTAAAAAAGCTTAGAACTTGTGACATGGAATCTTTCAACAGTGATGATTTATGTATTCGTTAACAATATATATATGATGCAACAAAAAGCTAGAACGTGTAGATATAGTTTAGACCAGAAACCCATGTGATAGGCGGAAGCATAAATTTTCTTAAAAATGACTTTAAACAAAAATAAATCCGCTGAAAAAGATAGCAACACTTACAATCCACTTTTACTTAAATAGATTTTTTGAACAAAATTTATTTTCAAACTCAAATGTTCGACAAAGAAATGTTTTTTTTTTTTTCAAAATTTTACGTAATTAAGTATATCGTTGTTATTTTTAACATTCAATACTTTTATCAATTTTCAGTAAAACATTTGAAACCTGATCCTGAAATAACTTCCAGTTTTTTTTTTTAACTTTTAATGACGCCAAATGTTTTTTAATATGATACCAGACTTAAAAGACGATTTTGGAAATTTTAATCTGGTAACATTATTAGACTCTTTGACACAGTTGTCTAAAAAGGTCTGTATACTAAATTCTTTGCACGAACTGAAGTCTTAGCACGATACTGGTTAAACAAATTTTAAAATTTTGAAAAAGTTAGTAAACTGCTTTTACTCGTTATATTAACTGTTTAGAAGTTTGCACCAATATTTTTATTTGTAATTATAAATATTTTAGTATTTTGAATTTTCTAAAAATATTAAACGATATTTAAGCATCTTGTTTTCAGTACTTGATTAAAAATCAATCAAATCATTGATTAGTTAAAATAAAAATTAGAATTTCAATATTTTATTTTTCAAAATGTTGAGTTTGAAATTAAATTTTTCAAAAGCTTCCAGTTTGATTTTAAAATAAAATAGAATTAATTTATACTTTGGCAAATCGTGTAAAGTTTAATTTTAGTAAAAATTGTCAGTCGCAGCACTTTGTTTAAGTTGTTATGATGCATTTATGTGTGTACTAATTTTGGTGGGGGAAAAACCCCTATTTATTCGGCTTAATTACAAGCTAATGCTTAATCTAACTTAAGAACTAAGAAACTTATAGCTACGTTTTGCGTTAGATGGGGGGGGTTGATTCAGGAGACGGAATTTTAGACAAGGGATACAGAAGTTAATGTCGAAGTAGCTAGTGCTTGAGTTAACACTCCGGAGCATACGAGAGACTGGTTCATTAGAGCCATAGGGCTTACGGTGGGTGGGTATATAAAAGAGAGGGGGATTTCGTATGTTACGAGGGTTGGTATTAAAGAAGATAGAGTTGCAAAGAGTAATGCAGTGAATTAAACCTGTAAGAAGTCGATGAATGAAGAGGATTTCATAACATTTTCGTCGTTCTTCTATTGAATTTAGGTTGATTAGTTTAAGGCGGTCTTGATTGGGAGGAAGGAACAAGGGATTATTTCAGGACAGAGCTCGAAGAGCAAAAAGAAGAAATATACGTTGAATGCTCTTGATTCTGGCGATGTGAATTTGATGGTAAGGGGACCATACTTGACAGGCGTATTCGAGCAGAGGATGAACAAAGGTTATATAGAGGGATCGGTCACTTATGGGTTGGAGAATTCTTTGGACCATCGTTTAAAGAAGCCAAGTGCTGAATTGGCCTTAAGAATTATATCGTCATAATTGGAGATGAAGTTAAGTTCCTGATCAAATAATATACCAAGGTCACGTATCGATTCGACGATAGATAGGGGCTGACCATGAAGCAGATCAGCGTTTTTGTGAAAAAGGGAATGAGTGGCATTTGGCAATATTTAAATCTAAACTGTTTTTAAGACAGCAAACTGAAAAATTATCTATATCGTTGGATGAGAGCAGAGTCCTGTGTAAAAGAAATAATCTTGAAGAATTTGGTATCGTCGGCCGGCGCGGCGGCGTAGAGAAAAATATGAGAATATTTAAAGATCATTTCAATATCGTTAATAGCAAGAACAAAAAGGAGAGGGCCTAAGTGGCTGCCTTGAGGGACTCCGGACGTTGCTAAGAAAGGACAAAAGGATGTAGATATAAGCCAAAAACTATAGCAACGGTTTTTCAGATAAGAAGAAATCCATCTCAATGGAACGGGTTGAAAACCGAAGGTGGATAGTAGGAGGTGAAAAGTATGGGATATTTTATCGAAGACCTTACTAAAATCGGTGGATATGACATCGACTTCGTTGCCATGCTCTGAGGCTGACAGAATGAAAGACACAAATTCAACAAGATTAGTAGTTGTTAATCTACACTTGTTGTATAGGAGAGATGAGAGACTTACAGTGAAAGCTCAAAAATTCATACAGAATGGTTTCGAAGAGTTTGGCTATACATGACAGTTTGGCGATAGGACGATAATAGGCGTTTTTCTTTTTTAGTTCATAACAGAACCTGAGTTGTCAAAAAATAAATAAATTGTGTTTCTTTTTTAGTTCAGAGTGTTCAGAGTTTCGAAAATGTGTTTCTTTTTTCGTTCTGAGCATGTTCTGAGCGTGTTCAGAGTGCGCTCTATGAGCTCAGAATAATATAACTGAGCAGACAGAGTAAAATGCTTAACACAAGCATTTGACAGATGGAAATTAAAAAAAATTGAGACAGCTACATAAGTGTTCAGGTCTGTTTCAAAATATACTCAGAGCGCTCAGAGCACGCTTGGTTCAGAGAATGTTCGGAACATGCTCGACATGCTCGGACTCTGTTCAGAGCTCTATACTGAACTAAAAAAGAAAAACGCCATCACCGTTGCTCATTATAGAAGTTGTTAATACAAGCGAAATTTTATTTTCTTAAATTAAAAATGCAACAAATTTTTGTTATAAGAAAGTACTAGAAAGTTTAATTATATTCAAATCATTAGGGGCGGAAAAGTTCATTGTTCATTTAAAATAGTTTGCAAACAAAATTTTTGAATATGGTTAGACCGAAGAGGCGGCAAATATCCTAGCTATGCCAATGAAATCAGGTAAAGGAAAACAATTTTATTGTAACTTAAAATATTAATTGAGAATGCTTTAATTCTCAAAAGATTGCAATAAATTGATTGAATGATTTTTTTTTAATATCAAATAATGTGTGATTGCAGAATTCGAGGGTAGATATTGCTTCTAATTTAATTCAGTTAGTTACAGTCTTTTAATTGTAAGAAGAACGACAAAAATTTTTTTTAAATATTGTATGTGATGTACATATATTTGGATATAAAATGTTTGATACAACTTTAAAGACTTTGCGAAGTTCTTGATCCTTAAAATGTTTTGCGTTTCAATAGTTCTTCATTTTCTAAATAAAAGTGTTTGACCACTTAACGTACTAATACATTTAACCCTCTGGCGAAGAAATATATACCAACAAGGAATCTGTATAAAGAAGCTAAGTTAATACCATTGGACAAGTATCTACTGCAGCTCTCAGGAAAAATCATCAGGAACCTGGAAGAACATCCCAACACAGAAGTGCAACAACTTCTCCAGCATGAACTAGAGACTAGTGACAAGTATCTACAAGCCCGAGCCATCATCATTGACGATCAATTTGAAGACATCATCCATAACGACAACGCACCTTCTTACGAGAAGAACAACAATCAATACTACAGGGGATAAAACGCCCACTCATCAAAAATTATTATTTAGTTAATATTAAAAAAATCATGAATTAGATTACGAAAACATTAATATGATATTGTAAGCAAATAAATTGTATATAAAACAAATTGAAAAATAAAATTCTTAATCTAAAATCTTTAAAAATAATTTACTGAATATATATAAAAAAAACTGTCATTGAAAAACAACCTTCAGTTGAGTTTATTCAAAACAAACACGAAAACAAATACAATATTTTTAAATGTTTTGTTGTTCTTCTTATAATTAAAAGACTGAAACTAACTGTATTTAATTTGAGACTACGCTCTCGAATTCTGCAACCACACATTATTTGATAATAAAAAATTAATTAAATCAATTGATTGCAATCTTTTGCAATATTAAAGTATGAAACAATTTTGTTTGTATCCAAAAATTAAGGAACCCAGCAAAACTTGTTATGAAATAATTATTTATTTTATATGAAAACTGCTTCTATTATTCAACAAATTTATTTTATAAATTAACAGATTTCTTCGATTTTTGACTTTTTTATTTGTAGTATAACAGATTAAATAACATTTTGTACACAGAGGCTACTATTTCAAGAAAGTTTAAATAATATTGCATATTTAAACTTAAAATTTTCTTTTTGAAAAAAATTTCTTATACGCTTGTATGGCATGTTCATAAGACTTTTTGATAAAATGGTCTTCACATAACATACAGACGCTAACAAACAGAATTTGTTTTATCAATATCGTTGAAACTATTTTTTATGTGGCATGTATTTTTTTAGCTGTTATTTTTAGAGCTTAACTCCGAAGTTCTAAAAAAATCACTTCAGACAATTAAACTTAAGATCAAGGTAAATGTGAAAAAATTACGAAGTACAAAGTGGTGCAAAATCAATCACCCTATCGGAAGATCTTATAATTCTTGCAAATGGCAACGTACGTCAATCGTATTTGACATTTGTGAACTAGACAGCTGCAGTATAGGGTAAACTGCCCAATTGTTGGCACCCCCCAATTATTGGCACTTACAGTTTAAATTACTCGTATTAATAACATTTAAAAGTTTTCTAATAAAATCTTTTTAAAAATATTAGCCTTGGTCTATTTCTGATGATTTGGCATCATTTCTTTTGGCCTCTGAAGTTAGTAGCAATTAAAAAAACGCTGTTAAAAATTTAGCATCAAGTTCGCGCCAAATTTAATGTGAAACTTGTGAAAACCGTAAGGAAAGTGGTGACATTGTAGTGTAATTTAATAATAAATTTAAGAGGAAAACCATTGTCAAGTGCAGTTATTATAAAAGAATT
Organism: Philhelius festivus; assembly: GCA_963931855.1. Taxonomy (NCBI): domain Eukaryota; kingdom Metazoa; phylum Arthropoda; class Insecta; order Diptera; family Syrphidae; genus Philhelius; species Philhelius festivus. The sequence continues at coordinate 239,898,349 of OZ007554.1, forward strand.
AACTATAACAGAGAGGTTAGTTCTTTTTATTTTAATATTTTATTAAAAATATAGCATTTATAAGGGGTGTCAACTATAGGAATGTAAATCCATCAAATCTCCATTTATTGGCACATGCCAATCATTGGATGAGGTGCCAATCACTGGGTTGATTGACACTATACCAATCTTTGGATGCCATGCCAATCATTAGAAAAAGTGCCAATCATTGGCTATTGGCACTGTGCCAATCATTGGTAAATGAAAAAGTTACAGATTTTCATAATTTTGTATCAATTTTCCTTAGGTTGATAATACACTTTTTTATCAATCAATAAAAATCTAATCTAATCTAATATAATTATAAAAATAAATTACCTTTTATTTATTAAATTATATAATAGAGTTATACTATTTGTTTATTTTGTTTTTATTGGTTTTAATAAACTTTAAAAATTAAACAAAATCAATGTGCCAATCATTGGTTTGTTCAGTGCCAATGATTGGAAAATGGTGCCAATCATTGGTAAAAGGACATTGTTTTACTTTTTATTAATTATTTATTAATTTTAACAAAAAATAGGGTATTTAATGCTTTTCACTAAACAAAAATACAATTAAAAATTAAAAAAAAAACTGTCGTTTCTTAATTCCCATAAGTTATATAAGCCGAATAAGTGAGTAACCTTAAGGTGCCAATGATTGGTCGGTTTACCCTACAAGCAAAAAAGCAATGGAACACTGTACTTCGCAAGAGCATTGAACAATTGTGTTGATTTTTTGAACAATAATCGGGTGCTTCAATTTTGATATCCATTTTCTTGATCTCGTCACCCTAACTGGGCAAACTTTCTGGCGCTTAACTAATCGATTCCACCAGACAGGAGACCATGCAAGGCGTAGCCGTCATCGGACTGGTCGTTCGGCCCAGAATATTATGACTGTGGCTGCCAATGTCGCTGATAATGAAGAACATCAACAGACAATGGGCCATGCAATTGGACATCACCAGAAAACACAGCGAACTTTTTTAAATCATTTACACATGTTCCACGCCAAAAAAACGCACGATTTTTGGGAATTTTTTTCTCGGAAACTTTATTAGGTAGTAACATAATTTTTTTTTTTTAATTTTCGAATTTTGGCCAAATTGTAGAGGGCGCCAACGTTGACTCATCAAAAAATACATTGTCCCATTGCGGACAGTTAATCTCAGAATTGGTTACACTGAATCAAAAAAAAAAAAACAAAGTGGGTTATTTAAAGGAAGGTTTCTTACGAGACACTTTACGACAATTTGTTTAAAAAGTCAAGAAAAAAAAAAAACAATGTGGCTTTGAAAAAAAAAATTATTTTTTGGCATTTTTTTTTGGCTAAAATTGTCTTAGAAAACATAAAAACAGTCAAGTTGCAACAAGTTTTTTGAAAATCGGTTCAGTAGATCCGGAGATTAACTGTCCGCAATGGGACAATGTGTTTTTTTGGGAGAGTCGACGTTGGCGCCCTCTATAATTCGGCCGAAATCAGAAAATTAAGACAAACAAATTTTTTTTTGTACTCTTGACGCATTATGTATATTCATTATTTAAAAAAAACTATGTTATTACCTAATAAAGTTTCAGAGAAAAAAATTCCCAAAAATCATGCCTTTTTTTGGTGTTCTAGACCGTACTAGTACCTTAAGTGGTAACGTCAATAAGCTAAACCTTCTGGAGCAATCCGCGTACGATGCATCAACTATACTGTCACTGTTATTGGCGAACGCTATAGAGCCATTATAAACGTCTTCTTTTACTGTCGAAATTGGATGAGCGGAGCTTGGTGAACATGTGGTTTCAACAAGACGGCGCTTTGGCATGCCCCGCAAGATCGCCCGATGTAAACATCCCAGACTTCTTTCTTTGGTGATACTTAAAGTCGCGGGCTTATGCCAATAACCCTCAGAAATCGCAGCCCTTAAATGGACGATTAAATGGACAAAATTGGAGGATAAATTACATATTTCAATAAACAAAAATCGGCTGGCCTGGATAGTATCCCTACCATTATTCTGAAGAGGTATTCTTCAACACTGGTGTTTTCATTGCTTAAGTTTTTCCATCTGTCCTTCTGTACTGGTCTCTTTCCGAGTGAATGGAAAATAGCAATTGTCGAATCTTTTTTCTTCTCTAATTACTGTCCAATGAACTTTCGTTCCTCATTTTTAATTCTGTGAAAATTATATATAATAATAAGACCAGGGGCGTCTTTAGAATTTTGGGGGCCCTGGGCCCAATAGGATTTGGGGGCCAAAAAGAGTATAATATTTTTTTTTTAATTTTTTAGGTAATAAAAATCATTTCAAAATGAATTTGTTTTTCAAAAATATTTTTACTTTTTATAAAGAACTAAAAAAAAACAAAACAGATATTTGTTTTATAATTTTATAATTTTTTTAATTACCTTTAATAGTTGAACATTTTTTTTTGTTTATTTTTGATAATTTTTATAGTTTTTTGGTTGATTTCTAATGTTTTTATATTTTTTTGTTAAGATTTCTTGTAAGTTTATTTCTTTTTTTTTTGTTTTGGTTTTCTTTTAGATAAGTTTGTAAGTTTATACAATAAAATATTATTGAAGGCATACTTTTCTGACTTTGTCAGTAGCAAAATCATGAATTAAGTCATCAAATTCCTGCGGCAATTCATTTTCAATTGATAAAATTGACAAGCTGTTTAGTCTTTCTTGTAGAATTGTGCTTCGAAGTTCATTTTTTATTCGGTTTAATTTCGAAAATGAACGCTCTCCACTGCAGTTTGAAACCATCATAGAAACAAAAATTTTGCAGGCAGTTTCTACATTTGGAAATGTGTTCTCAATTTCATCCACTGTAATTAGACTGTACAATTTTGGAATTGTATAAGGTCTTCATTTACATCTTTATTGAATTCTTTTAAATACTGTACGAGGAGCAGGCATTCTACCTTAAGTTTTTCTGCATTAACATCTCTATGGTATTTTTTTGAAAATTGTTCGCAAGAATTTTGCAACTCCACTGAAGTCAAATGTTGCAATCGACGAAAAAAGCCAACCAATGCATTAATTTCTTGGTAGCAGTTGGATCGTATTTTTAATTGCAAAGTGATATTGCCAATAATTGGGAAAAAAGTTGAAATTTTAAACTTTTCTTTCCCAATTAGCTGGACGGATAGTGCAGGACCATCAACATATGTGGCACGCGAACTTCGTACTATTTTTCGTTGCATTAAGTCTTTATAATTAGCATCCGGATTCTGAATTTTGGAACACGCTTAAAATTTATCAAAATTCTCCCTTAGATCATTTATGAAAGAATATAGTGAACAGAGCAAATTGGCAGCATCAGCCCGTGCAGACCGTCTTGTTTCAGAAAGACTTTTAAGAACTCTATGTCAACCTAAACATTCATTCAATTTATTCCAGCGATGGGTAGATGCAGAAAAAAAATTGTATATTTTTTGAACCACTTGAAAGAAACTTGTTGCCTCCTGCACCCAACCAGCTGCATGAAGGCCTACTAAGTTAAGAGAATGTGCTGCACATGGTACAAAGGTAGCAAAATCGCATTTCTCCTTCAATTTTGCTTGCAAACCCGAATATTTTCCCGACATATTTGACGCATTATCATAGCTTTGTCCTCTACAATCCTCTATTGGAATATCATGATTTTCCAAAAATGTCAAGATTATGTCAGCCAAATATTCAGATTTATGTATATACTCTTGAATAGGTATGAATTTTAAGAACCTTTCGATGGGAACACAATTTTTAACATACCGAATTACAAAAGTCAACTACTCGATATGAGAAAGGCCGGGTGTACCATCAACGCTTATGGAAAATATTTTGCCGATCTAATTTCACCTAAAATTTTCATTAGTACTTGTTTTCCCATTATATCAATGAACTCGTTGCAAATATTTGCTGATAAATAGGAAGTGTATCCCCTTCCTGAGTTCCCACATTTTTTAAATGATCTGCGAGGAATGAATCAAATTCACCTAGAAGTTCCAGGCATCCCAAATAATTTCCATTGTTGGGTGACCCAATGGTTTCGTTCTTGCCACGAAATGGAAGCCCTCTTGATGCCAAAAATTTAATAACTGCAACAATTCTTTTGAGAACATTTTTCCACCTGCGTGTGCAGGTGTATAATGAAATTAAATTCATATTTTGAGTTGGTGGAACTGGGGGCCAAATAATTGCGGGGCCCTGGCCCACCGGGCCCATGCCTAAAGACGCCACTGAATAAGACCACTGGTGATCTGATGGCACATCTCAATGAAGAGTAGAACAAATGCTTCTTACCTGGTTTTGGAGAAAATAAGATAATTTGACTTGATATTTCAACACCATTCGATAGATTTTGGCATCAAGTTCTTTTATCGAAAGTGCGTCCAATTGGAATTGGAATGAAACTCTTCTTCGTTTGATTAGAAATTAAGTTTCAAACGAAAATATAAAAATTTAATTTGTAGGTATGCCACAGGGCTCCGTTTTCTCTCCGAATCTCTTTCATACATTCATCAATGATCTTTTGCCTGAAACTAATAATCCATTAAATAATTTTTCTAAGAAAAGTACTCTCATATTCGTTTCAAGATTCACGTTCGGGTTGCATCGCAAAATGGTAAACTAAAGGGTGATTTTTTTGCTATTTTCTTTTTGGCAACACTGGTTTTGACAGCTCACGCACGTTTCGTGTCACTGTTAAACATCTTCAGTTTGATCTATAATTTAACCATGAATTGTCTTACAAACGAACAACGCTAGCAAATAATTGAATTTTATTATCAAAATGGGTGCTCTGTTAAGAAAGTTCATCGCGTGCTTCTTCCATTTTATGGTCAGTTTAACCGACCTACTGAGGCGGAAATTCGGGCTATTGTGACTAAATTTCGTACCAACACGCTTACGTAGAGTGCGAACTAAGGAAAATATCGCAGCTGTATTGGCCAGTGTTAGTGATGACCGTGTATTATCGATGGGCCTCTGTTACTCCACTACGTGGAAAATTCTACGGAAGGATTTAGGTGTGTAGCCTTTCAAAATACAGCTGGTGCAAGAATTGAAGCCGAACGAACTACCACAACGCCAAATTTTTAGCTCTTGAAAAGTTGTCCGAAGATCCACTTTTTTATTGAAAAATTGTGTTCAGCGACGAAGCTCATTTTTGGTTGAATGGATACGTGAACAAGCAAAACTGCCGTATTTGGAGTGAAGAGCAGCCAGAAACATTGCAAGATCTACCAATGCATCCAGAAAAAGTCACTGTTTGGTGCGGATTATGGGCTGGCGGAATCATTGGGCCGTATTTCTTCAAAGATGATGCGAATCGCAACGTTACTGCGAATGGGAGCACCACCGTGCGATGAAAGCAAACTTTTTTTTTCCGCAAAATGGAAGAGCTTGACTTGCATTACATTTGATTTCAACAAGACGGTGCCACATGCCACACAGCACGCGTAATAATGGACCAATTGAGATTCGAGTTCGGTGAGCAGTTTATTTCACGTTTAGGGCCGGTCAATTGGCCGCCTAGATCATGCGATTTAACGCCTCTAGACTATTTTTTGTGGGGCTATGTAAAAGCTCATGTCTATAGCGACAAGCCTGCTTCGATTAACGCACTGGAAGCCAACATTGAAGCATTTATTCGTAAGATACCGGCCGAAATGTTAGAAAGAGTATGACAAAATTGGACTAAGCGGATGGACCATTTGAGGTGCAGCCGCGGCCAACATTTGCATGAAATAACTTTCAAACATTAAATTATATCGACCTTTCTATCGATTCAAATAAAAATTTCATGCATTTTTCTGAATTTTGTGTTTTTTTTTTTTAATTTCCGATAGCTCTTAAAAAATCAATCGTGTTATAAACCATGTTGAATTTAATGGTTCAAAACCTCAGTGCTGCCTCCTGTCGTGTCGCTTTTCAAAAGCGCTAGTAGTGTTGTGTAAACGAACAGCTTTCAGTTATCGATATGTGCATCACAAACTACCTTTTGTGGAATGACCACTGCTTAGTGTAAAGTTTTCCTTCTACGATGTAAGAAAAGTTTGTCTCTTCTAATTAAACTGAATCTATGAGGCTTATATTCGTCCAAAACTGGAGAACATATAAGGAAAATGATGCTTGATTGAACTTTCTACGTTGACACTTGTATTTATTAGATTTCCTTAAGATACTCTTTGATAACTTTCCATTATATAAATAGTTTAGTCGACTTCATATTTATAAGCGCGTTGCCACATTTGTCAAATATAATTCTCGAATAAATTAATGAATTTGATTGAGTTTTTGGCTATGTTTGATGAACTTTTCATTCATTATACGAAAAATAGTAAGTTACAAATTAAAAACATGTTTTTTTTTTGACTAGATTTAAACAAAAAATTTCGGTATCTAATTCATCGATTATAGATCGATATGTTAGTCTTACAATTGGAAAACTGTCTTAAGTTTGAATACTTTTTATACACAAATTGAATTTAAACAGATTTAAGTTTTTATTAAAAATTCACTTAGAAGAAAGAAACAAATTTATATGTTTATAATTTATATACTCAAAAGTTGAAAATTTTGTGAATCAAAAAACTATGGCTTCGATGGAATAATGAACAATGATGTTTTTTTTTTTTTCATTTCATTCACTTTTCTATTTGAATCGATTACATTGACACTTTGCCAGTTTATCGCCGTATATTATTAGTAAAGTAAGACTTTTCAATGCTTTTCAACACTTTATACCATTCAAAAACATTGAGCTAGTCAGTGCGACTCCGAGCTGTATTTTATTTTCAAAGTGAAACAAAACCTCAGTATTTACTTTTATCTCTTAGCAAAAGCTATATCCAGTTTACATATAAAAACAACTATTCTTATTATGATTCAGTATATTTAATTGAAAGATAATTATTTTTTAAGCTATTAAAAACAAAAGAAGATCGTTTTAGTATACATATTCGACATTAACTTGTATTTTGAAATCATTTGATTAGTTGTAAACAAATTAAAACTAGTTTGAACCTGTGGATGGAATTGTTGTGGGAACATATTCTCTAGTCGTCCAATTTGGACTTAGTTCAAAAAGAAAGATAAACTAAGCAGCTTGTTCACCGGTACTGGAACACCAACTAATCCGATCGAGTGATCATCCGGCCACTGTGCACCATAAACCTCCGTTAAGCTCTCAGTCCACCAGCTCGCCCCGGTCTAAAGAATCAAACGGAAGACACGGAAGAAACCGAAGTTTGTCCTGGACCCATTCCGTCACCTTGAGAAAAGAGATCAAGTCTTTGATCTTTAATTCCGAAAGTGCGTCAATGTCATACAAAAAAAAAAAATACTCCTCAAGGTCTTTTTGCTCTAAATTTTCGCAGATCAGGGTATCTGCAGAGGAAATGAATAACTGTTTCCTATGGGGTGCAGTAGTCAGTGGGAGTAGAAAATATCTCTATTGGAATTTACTCATTGATATTGATGTAAGCATAAACCAAGAGTTCGATTCCTTTAGTCCTAGCGCTCTTTGGTACTTTCAAAAGCGGTAAAAAGTGCAGGAAAACGCTTAATGATACCAACGTTAGCAGTTCCTAGTTCTTTCTTAAGTTAAACGATATTAAATGCTTTGGTAAGCACGGGCCACCATACCTACAGTCGAACCGTACGTGAGGATCGATCGTACCGCTGTTTATGTTTGCAAGATCATCTTCGATTAGAGACCTCACACTTTACCAAAAGTTTTGCTTCAAGCTATATAATATTCTTTAACCCTTTCTTCAGAAGAAGACACCAAGATATCTTGCCGTGAAGGAGACCGAGTTTGCTGGGCCGTGGATACGTGGTAGAGTGCGGAGAGTTTTAATAGTATATAGCATAAGTTCAGTTTTTCTTTGTTACACACCTAACGCACAACTCGTATTCCAGTTACTTTAACTTTCTTAAAGTCATTTCCGTGATTTTAAACAAAAGTGTACATACACACTATTAGAACAGGATCATCTGCATACGCAACCGCATTTCTTTCCAACTCAACGAGAATTTTATTCATAACTAAAAGCAATAGAAGAGTAGACATAACTCCACCCTGGTGTGCTCCTCTACTAATGTGCTTGGTCACAAATTTTTATGAAGATTTTAATTCTACAATTGACAACGAACCAATAACTAGCTCCGATGAGGTGATATTGGAGTTTTTAGCAGGGCTCAATAGGCTTTCAACAAAATAAACTAAGATATAGCAGAGAAGAACTTAGAACAAAATTTTCTTAAGTTCTGATACTCTGTAAAACATTTTCAAAATTGAGTCTTAACACAAAGTTAGAACCCTAGGACTACTTCTGCAGTTTATTCGGAAATTTAGTTTCAATTAATCCTTTCTGAAGAAACCACTAACAAGAATCAGGTTCAGTTCTGCTAGTTACATATGGCAGCACTCCTAACGTAGGATGGTGTAATTTAAACATTGTGGAGATTGATTTTTAAATTGTCATATACAAAAAATCCCTGGACCCTTAATTCCCTTCCTTAAATGGCCTACAAATGAAAATCATAGAATAAAATATCATAGATACTTGTATATTTAAAAATTAGTATTCTACACAAGAAAATTTAATAGTTCACTTAAATATAATAAGTGAGTTAATAAATCAAAGCAAAGACTTAAAAACTAACCAAAAATACAAAAAACATTTCAGAAGATAGAATTAAACTGAATTAAAAGTTCCCTTCTTTTAGCAAGGGTCATTTCCTTTTTAATTCACATCGCAGATTTAAGTCTAAAAATACACTCAACACCCATGCTGCCATTCTTTGCTGATCATATCGGCTAATTTCTCACCAATCATCATCGAAATAGGATGTGTGTGTCCAGTAGGTGGCGCTGGCAGAACACTACTATCGGCCACTCTCAAATTCCGCATACCATGAACTTTCAGCTCGGGACTAACCACTGCAGTTGGATCATTTGAAGTTCCCATTTTGCACGAACCCACTTGATGGTTTTGTGTAAAGGTCAATGTTTTAATCGAGCACCTCCAGTACTCATCGGTTCCAAATTCAAATTTCTCACAGCCAGGAACTTTAGTCGTGTACAAAGTTGCATTGATGCTCTTCATGGCAGGTGTTTCGGCAATCCGAAGAGCTTGTTTTATTCCTGCTACAATTTGTTCGACATCGTATTCCTCGGCAAAGTAATTCGGGTCAATAATTGGCGGAGAGAAGGGATTGCTGTCCTTTAAAGATATAGTTCCAGATGATCGTGGATGGTAGAGCATAGTTGCCACAGTAAAATGTTCCGTTCCCTCCAAAGACAAAAATCCACTTGAATAGATTTCATCTCTGAAATTGTTATTTTTCACAAAAACGTGTCCCATGTCAAGGGCAAAACTTGCAGTTACCAAAAATAGCTCGATATTGGGGCGATCGTCATCAGAACAAGATAATGGTAATTTTAAGGAAGTCAAAGCTTCCACGCCTGATAATGTAGATATTCTTGTTGAAGGATCTCCCGCTTTGAATTTTTTCACATCATCCGAAGAAATACACTTCATGAAAAGTGTTGATCCCGTACAGTTTGTGATAAAAGTTGGGCCAATATGCGACATATGATCGTACATCACTTTTCCAACGGGAACATCAACCAACTGCTTGATTCGCACTTTGTTAAGTACATCCTTTGGTCCAACTCCGGATAACATCAGCAGTTGCGGCGAATTGAAAGTTCCCGCCGACAAGATGACTTCCTTTGTAGCTTTAACTCTGTATTGCTTGTCTCTATGGACAAATTCAATCCCACAAGCTGAAAGTTTCTCATCAATCAGGACCTTAGTGACGGTAGCAAAAGTCAACACACGCAAGTTCTTCCTTTCCTTCATAATAGGTAGAATGAAAGCCTTCGCAGCAGAATGTCGATGACCATTGAGAGTTGTCCCCTGGACATAAGCTGTTCCAAGCTGTGATTCTCCAGTGTAGTCTACTTCTGGATAGCCAAGTTCTATGAATGCTCTTACAAAAGCATCCGCTACGGGAGTTCTGTACTTTGAATGTTCAACACTCTGCAAGCCTGACGTGCTATGATATGGAGAATTACTAAAAGCCCCCAAGTTAGCTCTTTCTAAACTTTTGAAGTACGGAAGAACATCCTTGTAGGACCATCCAGCGTTTCCTGCCTCTGCCATTCTATCGAAATCACCTCGATTTCCACGACTGTAGATCATGTAGTTAATAGCACTCGTTCCACCGAGTGCTTTTCCGCGTGTGAGGATGCACTTGTTTTCATTCATTCCGAGACAAGCGTTCTTTTGAGGTGTTGTCGTGTAGTTCCAGTTAGCTTCTGTTAACTGCAGAAAGCCTGCCAATACTGGCATATCATTGACGATATTCTCTGAGCCACCAGCTTCAATCAGCAAAACAGACCAGCGTGGGTTTGCTGAAAGTCTGTTGGCTAGGACACAGCCTGCTGATCCAGCTCCAACAATAATGAAGTCAAAAGATTCATCTTCTGATGGTACTAAAAAAAAAAATATTTATATCACACTGTTAAGTTCCCCCAGTTTTACTCGACTCACAGTCCACCGGTTTTGACTTCTCGTCATTGTAAGCATCTTCACCCATTTTCAAAATATCGGGAATAATATTACTGGAACTGGAACTAAGGTGAAGAAAGCTTACGCCGTATATAAGAACCACCAAAAGGCGGCTTCCGAATTTGTACATGATGGAATCTCAGAGCAGATATTATCCAAGACCAAAATCTGAGATGTTACTTACTAAATTCCCAGATTTCGTTGCCTTTTATATGTTTAGGTTAACTTGGATTACCAGAATAAGTACACCAGCATCAAACTAGTTCATCAAATTAACAGATATAATTAAAAAAGAACTTATTAATCTCAACAAAGTTTAAAGGTCATTCACACGAGATAATTAATTTTTAAATTTAACTGTTTGCTACAAAAATAAGCTTTTCAAAATGCGAAAGTATGTCGATAAAATTTTAATTGGAATCGATAAACGGGTGGTCCTGGTTAGGTAAGGTTTAGGTAGCTGACTCAATAGACCATATTTGGTCAATTGTGATACCACATGAATCTAGAGATTTCCTCCCTACCCGTTGAACCATATGCAGCTCCTCATGAAGCGAGAGAAATTCTAAAGGTCTTAATTGGTTTTATCACTAGGTTCCTCGAAGAAAATCTTTAAGATGGAGCCTACGTTTTTGAGAAAGTGCATGGGATGTATATAGACCCAATATCTTCCTCGTCCATCCATCATCATCATCGGCTCGACAACCGGGTTCCGGTCATGGCCTCTTTCAACAAGTCTCTCCACCTATCCCGGTCTCTAGCCGACGCCATCCAGTTGCGCACCCCAAGGCTTCGGGCGTCCTGGTCTACGCCATCTCTCCAGCGCAAGCATGGTCTACCACGCTGTCGTCTACCATAGAATGTACCACAAAGAACTTTCCGAGCAGGTTCCTCTTCGCTCATGCGAGCTAGTTGCCCTGCCCACCGGAGTCTACCGAGCTTAATTTTTGTCAAGATATCTGCTTCTAGGTAGATTGCGTACAATTCATGATTGTACCGTCTCCGGAATCGTCCTTCCTCACATATGGGGCCAACAATTCTCCTTAAGACTTTTCTCTCGAACGCAGCTAAGAGGTCGGAGTGCCTTTTGCTAAGCACCCAAGTCTCGGATCCATATGTGAGTACTGGCAGGACCATGGTCCTGTACAGCAGCAGTTTTGAAGTTATGGTGAGATTTCTGGATTTGAAAAGTTTTGACAGACTATAGTAGGTATTTAAAGGATTGCACCACTTAAAATTCGTGCTCCGCTATCTTGATTGTTTGACCAATTGTTCCTCTCGCATTCGACGCCACCATGTACTTTGTTTTACCTTCACTAATGTGCAGCCCCAGATTTTGTGCCGCCTGCTCGATCTGGATGAAGGAATCGTGTACAGCTTGTTCGGTTCTTCCGATGATGTCGATGTCGTCTGCGTATGCCAGTAACTGGCTGGACCTGTTGACGATGGTCCCTCTTGTTGCCGTGCCAGAGTCACGGATTGCTTTCTCCAACGCCAGGTTGAAGAGGAGGCAGGCCAAACCGTCCCCTTGTCGGAGTCCATTAAAGATGTTGATTGGTCTGGATAGCAATCCGGCTATTTTTACTTGGCTTGTTACGTTGGTCATGGTCAACCTACATAATCGAGTCAATTTATTTGGGATGTCGAATTCTCTCATGGCTTTGTAAAGTTCTACCCTGGATATGCTATCATAGGCGGCCTTGAAGTCTATAAACAGATGGTATGTTGGGATGTTAAATTCTAGACATTTTTCCATCGCCTGCCTAAGGGTAAAGATCTGATCAGTTGTTGATTTGCCTGGAATGAAACCACACTGACATTGTCCGATGACGGTTTTAGCGTATGGGGTTATCCGGTCTTGTAGGATAGAGGAGAGTATCTTATAGGCGGTACTCAACAACGTGATACCTCTATAATTGCTGCATGTTGTGACATCTCCCTTCTTATGTATGGGGCATATTAAACCTTTTCGCCAGTCTTCTGCCATTTCTTCCTGCTCCCATACGTGTACTATAATATCATAAATTGCTTAACGTAAGGCTGGCCCCCCGTGATGGAATAATTCGGCTGGTGTGCCATCGGCTCCCAGGGTTTTGTTCTGTTTGAGCCGGCCTATAGCCGGTGGCGGCAACATAGGGTATTCTTCTTGAAGTAGTGGAGCCTCCACTTCTGCAGTGAGCTGACCATTTAGCAATTCATTAAAGTACACTTCCCATCGCTCCAGTATGCTTTCAGGATCGGTGATCAGATTTCCCTCTCCGTCCTTGCAGTATGTGCAGCGTGGTGTGTACTGCGTCATGTTTCGGACGGATTGGTAGAACTTCCGCGCCTGGTGCGGACCTCGCTCTCGGCTATTTTCTATTTCACAGATTAGGTTCTTCTCCCAGGCTGATTTCTTTTGTCTGTGAAGCCGTTTTTCTGTTCTTCTGAGCTCTTAGAGATTGTTGCATTGCTCGGTACGTAACATTCTTACGTTCAGTCGCTAGCTTGCATTCATCATCAAACCAGTCGTTCCGATTTTTACGACTGCTGCCTAAGATGGAGTTGGCAGTACTAATGACAGTATTTTTAAGACGTGTCCACTTTTCATTTACGCCCAGCATACTGGCTCCAGGACTTACTCTCCCTAAATCAAGTGATTCTAGGGCGAGTCTTAAAGGTGTTACTGGTGTTTTCATTGCGCAGGGCAGCCGTGTTGATTCGAACCTGATCGGCGGATGCAATGCGTCTTCGCAAGGCAATCCGCCCTCGGAAAACCATACCAACAAGATAGTGATCCGAGTCGATATTGGCACCTCGGTACGTTCGTACCGTCATCAAGTTCGAGTAGTGGCGACGGTCTATCAACACGTGGTCTATTTGGTTACGAGTGACTCCATCAGATACCCAGGTGGCTTTGTAGATATCTTTACGCGGGAACCTGGTACTCGCAACGACCATGTTTTTCGATGCTGCCAATTCTAAGACTCGAAGTCCATTGTCATTAGTATTCTCATACAAACTATGGGTGCCTGCGTAATGCCTGAATACCGGCTCCCGACCTATTTTTGCGTTCAAATCCCCAAGGATGATTTTGACATCATACCTTGGGCAGGCATTGAGGGCCCTCTCGACTTGTTCGTAGTAAGTCTCTTTTTCTTCGTCTGAGGACTCCTCCGTAGGTCCGTGAACGTTAATGAGGCTGATGTTCGTAAATTTGCCTCGCACGTGAAGGGTGCATAGCCTTTCGCTTATAGCGTTAAAGCCGATGATAGTAGACTTCATTTTTTCGCTGACTAGGAAGCCTACTCCGAGCACATGGTGTTTTGTAATATACGTCACATTCTTTCTTCTGTAAAACACCATTACCTGTCCATCTGATTTCTTGGAGAGCTGTTATGTCAGCTTTATATTTTGACAGGGCATCGGCTAGCTGCTGAGCAGCTCGAGCTCTCTAGAGCGATCGTACGTTCCATAAGAAAATTCGTAAATGTTTTTTTCAGTTTTCGTTGCGTGGGTTGTCGTCGTGTGATCAGTCCGTTTCCGAGGCTTGTTGTCGTTCTCGAAATTCGTTTAGTTTTACGGGACAGGGAATTAACCTGTCGCTAACCTGAGGAACCAGCCTGATCATATTAGCCAAACCTTTTTTTTTTTCGTCCATCCAGCTTCTGCAAAAATCGTTTGAATTAACGGCAAACTTCGTTGAGTGCTTGCCTATAAGACAGTGCCTGAAGAATATCAAGAACGTTTCAGATCAACCATCCGCCAAATGTGTTTTGTCATCAGACAGATGGTTAAATTGTTCCATCTTAAGTTTGTCTTATCAATAGCATCTTTTTTCAGCATAAGGTTGAAAGTAGCGATCAGGTAATATAGATAATTTTGTTTCACTTTTGGCGAGTTAGTCAGCCTTACAGTTCCCTTAATTATCCCTAAACTAAACCGCTGCGCTATCTTAATAAGAGCTGAACAGCAAGTAAGGGCTGTTATAGAGATAGTGGAGATCAAGTCCAGAGATTTAATAGCTATCCGAGAAGATGCGGATATCAGCCAAGACTTGTCATAAGTTCCGCCTGGAATACACAAAGGATTAGGAAGACAGAAGGAGAGACTTAAGATTAGTCTGTCTGAATACATATCCCCATCATAGATAGAAGATAGAATCACCTTCCAAGAAACTTTCATCCTACCAGAACAATCTTCAAGAAATAATGACTTGGAAGATTGTTCCGAATTGAAGTTTTGGGGTAGTGTGATTAATATGGCTTGGAAGTGATACAAACGATGGAATGACCAATTTCATTATTGGCGGTTTTGTTCGTCACACATCGAGGGATGGCAGATGATACAGAATATCTAGTGCGGATCGTCCTGAGCTTTCTAAAAAAATTTCATCACTTAAGAGCTATGCTTCAGCTGGAATTTTAAAAAACTTTTTTTTTAACAAATATCTCGAGAACGTACAAAATGTTGTTAATTTATTTTGATCGAAAATTTGGTAATGTGGCAACACTTCCAAAAGAAAGAATAACGAAAAACAAATGAATGTTCAGAAAGAAGATAATAATGAAAGAAAGATATAATGAATGTATTTAATAGAAAGAGACTACCGGTTAGGTAGAAGAATATATTGAGAGAATAAAGATATGATCAGTTGTTGTGGATCTGTAAACGAGGAAAGACCTTTTATTTATTTAACCGAATATCGTTCTTAGTTTTGTATTAAGCAAAATTTTAAACTGCTTACAGTAAAATTGTTTTTTTTAGCCCAATATTTTTGAAAAATACTTCCTTTTTTCAGTTCCACAAAAATTCAAAAAGAGAACTAACTTTTCGGTGATTATACTCAGAAAATACAAATGCGTATAAGAAAATGTTGGAGAAATAAAAAAATATAACTTTCTGTCAGAAAGTTCTAAACCACATCTTTGTGCATTGCGTCGTTCTCGAGATATCGTCGCTTTTCCGGCAGACTGGCATAAGTCGAAATTTGTAAATTTTATGGATGAAAATGGATTAAATATGAAGCACTTGTTGATATACATACTTCCCAGTGCTTAATTGATCCATACATGTGCCTTAAGTTTTATTTCGATCTTTGGAAACTGGTATTTAGGTTAATTCTAGCAATCGGCTGATTTACTGTTGCTGTTTTACAATTCTACTGTGTGTCCTGGTTTTTCGTGTTTGTTTATTCAAGTTCAAGTTGTTGGTACCGGGTAATCTATGGAGTCTAACATTTAGTTTAGTTTAGTTATCTGTCATAATGGCTTTTAAACTTAGAGTTCTAATCGGGAATGGTAACTATACTACAGGCCTAAAAACACCTTGAAACAGCAGTTCTGTTACATCAGCAGGTTCTAGACGTTAGTATCATAAGAAACAGCCGGCTAAACGCTCTAGTTAATCATCAGATAGAAGGCTACTTTTGCCACAACAACCAGCAGATTAAGCCCTTTGGTACTTCAGTAGGTACTATATGTATAGTACTACCGAAAAAGAGGGTAGGTTAAGCCGCGGGTACTATTCTCCTGGAGGCTCTCAAAAAGACAGAGTGGTGGGTTTTGGTTGTTACTTGATGGAATTTGTAAGAACTAAACGTTCTGATATATCAACAGTTATTAGTCTTCTGATAGTGGTATCTACTAAAAACAACAAGCTGAACTAACTGGTAGATCCGCAGGTATTAAGACTATCCTCAGGGAACATTTCTATCACCTTTCCTGTAGAGTCTCGTAGTGCATGAATAACTACTAAGTCTTACTTCTCAAGGTATACGCTGCAACCGTTTTGCTAATGACATTGTCATAATAAGTTTAGGGAAGTTTGAAGAAACTTACTTTGATATAATCCGAAGATTATTAGTAAGTCTATCAGTAGTTCTAAGCATCAATCCTGCAAAGACAATCATACCGTTACCAAATATTATGGTTGTCACAGAGGAAACATATCGTAATCGACATCCAGAAGGATGTGAAATATCTAGAGATAACACTAGATAACAAAGTTCTTAAGAATAAACATGTCCACTTAACTATCGGCAAAGCCACAAAAGCCCATACGATATGCAAGAGACTTGCAGGCAAATCTTGTTGCTTCAAACAAAACATCCTTAGATGGATGTACACCATGATGGTATGACCCACCTATAAGATGGTTGCTTAGAAGAACGGAACTATAACTAAAAAGAGTTCTAAAGCTCTCATGCATAATGCATTACTGGAGCACTGCGCTACTGTAGCAATAGAGGGTACGTTTTACAAAACCTCACTATATCTGATAGTAGGAAGTGCAGCAAAGCGAGGGTACTGGCAGGGGTAAGTGCATAGGGCTAAGACAAAGAGACTAAATTTCCTGGTCTTAAGTATAAAAGATTATTTGACATCCCAAGGGATAGAATAAGTAAAAAAACCTTCGAGAAAACTTCAGAACAGAGTTAAGTAGCAAGAAAAATTTGTTGGCCAAGAACCAAACGTCCTCTGAAGATGGGGCAGTCCACATGCATTTTCCAAGAAGAATGCTCTAGGAAAATTTGCCGAACGTAATCTCGAAATAAACTATAGTAACAAGAAGATTGGCATTATTACAAGTAGTCAAGCGGCACTCACACCATTTTACTCATATGACATTAATTATAAACTGGAATTGGGTACCAGGTCATGTAGGGCTCATGGAAAATAAAGAGTCAGGCTCCTTAGCTTAAATAGGTGCAACGATAGCTCTAACGGAACCTGACCACCCTTACTGTAGAATGGAAGAGAAATTGGTTTAAAATATAATTAAAATGGAAAAGAAGCTCATAAGATCCAAAATGTTGAAAAAACTCCCAAAACTAAGGCAAGCCCAAATTCTACAACCAAGAACGCCTCACATCATTTATCGGATAAAGCCAGAACAACCTTACAACAAATTACTGGTCACTGCAAACTGAAAATATACCTCAGTATTTTTGGCCTGATGACTTAGTGATTCTGTAATGATGGTTGTTGCTGATGGCACTAAAAATCGCAGACTCAACGCTCTGGTACAGAGCTCCTAGAGGAAATTAAAGCAATAAACTAAACTCTCTGATACCTGTCAATATCAATCTATTTAGTCAACACTTTCTCCGCATACTATATGTATCATTGCTTTAAGCAAACATCAATACCTTGCGTCTTTAATGTACCTTAAAACATTTGAACGAACAAAGAGCAAGTTAGTGGAACCGCGTCGTACATTTTATTCCCAAAATGAATTGAAACCGCAAAACAAATATTTACTTTTATAATCCCAAAGCCGGCTCGGAGTTCAAACAACTTTAATAATTATGATTAAGTAAACCTTTTAAATTGGGATGTAAAAGGATAATTATAAAGCTGTTAAGTTACAAAAGAAGCCCGTTTTATATTAAGGTATATAAGACAGACATATTTTCAATCTATTTGATTTATTATAGGTATTTGACCTTAACTTAATAACTAAATTAACAAAGCCATTTAACCAGTTTGAAATAAATGAACACGGACCAAAGCAGACATCGATGAGACTATGTTGACATAATTGAAAGAGCTCAACGGGTCGACACCTTTGCATTTGCAAGTATAGAAGCTTCTGTTTCTTAAATAAAATAAAATATAAAGGAGCGCAAAACTAAATATTTCTTAAAATTAAAAATGGATACTTAAAAAAAGTCATATTTTGAGGTAAAAGGTGACTTCGTCACCGCTATCACTCCTGTGCACAAGTATAGTGCAGAAATCGAAGGAAGAATAAATCTAGAAAATCGCAGCCTCTTTCAAACGAAAATCGAATTAAGTATAAGGAATCACATCGAGGGACTAAAGATGCTATATGTATCATAAGACTTTGATAATTCAAGTCCTGCTGTCAAAAGCCTTTTCGTAATATGTTTTTTTTTTTTTTTAAACCCAAACCTTCATGGTTGACTATGACGTCAAGAAAATGGATGTCCAATTTTCAATGACTCTTCGGCATAGATCCGGCTTAGTTTGAGCGATGGCATTTGGTATGTCATCTCAAGGCCATATCGGTCGCTTGTAGTTTATTCACATAGATCTGCGATTTCAGGAAACCTGAGAAGGCAAAATCTAGCGGGGTCAAATCGCATTGCCTTTGTGGCCAATTCACGTCACCTCTCTGGCGACCGCTGAGTGGCACTTAGCGTTATCCTGCCTGAATTAAGAATATCAGAACCTATGTTTGGTTTAACGTGAGTACCTGCCTATTATGGCTTAACCCCACGGGAGGCCTACCTCCATCAGAGTCAGATTGGGTCCTGACCATTAACCCTGACATATCCGAAGCCATCTCGGTCGCAAAGCTGTGACATGTTGCAGGCATAAAAACACCTCTTGCTTGGAGGTGAGGTCTATCTAACACCTCTTGAATCCAGGCGCGCCTGGAAACCATGTGTCTCCGCATTTGGAATAAACCACGCCGCCACGATACTCCCACTGAGAAAGATAGCATGCACGCGACAGCTGCACCTCACTATCCGGAGATAGAATAGGAGAGCCAGAAGACGTACGCTATAGCCCCCAGACTCCTGGGCACTATCTCCCGTGGTGCCAGAATATAGCTTCCGGTCGAGCTTCGCCTCCATGAAGGTCACTTACAGATGAAGTTCCTGCAAAACTTCAGGGCCTGTCAACCCCAGATACACACACCCAGCTGTTAGTCAAAGTAGAAACCATCAACCAAGAATGTGCACCCCTCTGGTGAGCTGTTACACACTCCTTAGCGGATTACTACTTTAAGGACACCGTCCAGACTGTTCCTATCTAGTTATTTCAATTACTTACGTAACCTATCCACAGGCACCGCGAGGAGGTCGATAGGAACCGGAAGTGACAGCTTTGTGCGAGGTGGCAATACCGGCCTACCGATAAATCGATGGACGAGCCCATCAGAACATCAAACCAGCATTATCGCTTCAGCACCCATACACGTTAGTGCATGGATTGTGCATCCGCAGCAATACCAGCAGAGTTCAACAGAGCCCCGGACATGCCTTAAACTACACAAGCACGCCATCACCCCCACCTGCTGCCTGAACCACATGACGTATAAGTTCATATTATGGTTTAATTTGGGCCATAGGAAATTGGTTATGATCGTTCTGTAGCGCTCGCAATTGATGAGGGTGACGGCCTCACTAACATCGTTTTCAAAAGTGTGCTGACCAACGAAGCCGCGCGCCGCGCCCCCGCCGCCGGCCCAAAATGCATACCAACCAGGAACCTTTTGAGGATGCAGTGTGGACCTCGAGTGGGTTGATGTCGTCCCATTCATCCAAACATGCACCTCGTCGGTAAAGCAGATTTTTCCGCCTAAATTGGGGTCCTCTTCCAAACGCTCCAAAGCTCAGTCAGCAAACAAACGGCTTTGTCTTTGATCATAAACATTAAGCTCCTGGGTCAGTTGGATCATGTAAGAGTACCTATAGACAAAAAAGTCTGCGAAAGGCAGAGTTCTTGCTCAGGTTCTGCTGAACACTTTCACGGACCGCGGCGATGTTTTTAGCCGAGTTTGGGTTTCTTTCACGAACGAATATTGGCTGATTAATTTAATTTAATTTAATTTAATTTAATTTAATTTAATTTAATTTAATTTAATTTAATTTAATTTAATTTAATTTAATTTAATTTAATTTAATTTAATTTAATTTAATTTAATTTAATTTAATTTAATTTAATTTAATTTAATTTAATTTAATTTAATTTAATTTAATTTAATTTAATTTAATTTAATTTAATTTAATTTAATTTAATTTAATTTAATTTAATTTAATTTAATTTAATTTAATTTAATTTAATTTAATTTAATTTAATTTAATTTAATTTAATTTAATTTAATTTAATTTAATTTAATTTAATTTAATTTAATTTAATTTAATTTAATTTAATTTAATTTAATTTAATTTAATTTAATTTAATTTAATTTAATTTAATTTAATTTAATTTAATTTAATTTAATTTAATTTAATTTAATTTAATTTAATTTAATTTAATTTAATTTAATTTAATTTAATTTAATTTAATTTAATTTAATTTAATTTAATTTAATTTAATTTAATTTAATTTAATTTAATTTAATTTAATTTAATTTAATTTAATTTAATTTAATTTAATTTTTAATTTAAGTTTTAAATTTTTCCACCAAAAATTGAACAGTCGACTTTAAAGGGCCACCACGTCTACGTTAATTTGGCGAAACAGGCGCAACAGGAGTAACGTTTGCACTAACGACCACTTGTTCTGATAATTAATTTTTATTATTTGGATGTGCTGTTGAATTGCGAAGCTTGCCATGGTGATTTGGCATAAGCAACAGATTCTATAGATGCCACCAAAACAACATGGCTACCCCAAGCCGCATGACTACCCAAAAACTCTTTCGCGAAAAATCCTTATCCTTTAGTTATTTCATTGAAATGCAACTTCCTCTCCAAATCTTATTAAAGGTATGCAACTATACAATGAAATAAAACACAAATTAATTGCAAAGGATGGTCCAACGAAAATGTACGATGCTAATGGTAAATAAAACAAAAAGTTTTCAGAGAATTATGTATCTTAATATTTTAAATTATGTTTGAAGCAAAATATCGGCCAAATACTAGCCACGCGATGGCTTCGGTGGCATACCTCTTTCCGATGGTCCATAATTTTAATGATTCTGAGAAATAATTGAGGTTCAATGTCGTTAATGTGCCGAATCATCTCATTCTTTAGCTCTTGAATTGTTCTTGGCTTATTGACGTATGTTTTTTCTTTTTTAAATATCTCCAAAGAAAGAAGTCCAACGGTGTCAAATCACATGATCGTGGCGGCCAATTAACATCGCCACGACGTGAGATAACACGACCATTGAATTTCTCGCGCAAAAGAGCTATTGTTTCGTTAGCTGTGTGGCAAGTGGCACCATCCTGTTAGAAGCATATGTTGCCAGGGTCCATATCCTCAATTTCTGGCCACAAGAAGTCCGTTATCATCTCGCAATAGCGAACACCATTCAAGGTAACTGCTTGGCCGACTTCATTTTCGAAGAAGTACGACTCGATGACGCCGCCAGCCCATAAGCCGCACCAAGCACTCACTCTTTGTAAATGCATTCACTTCTGTCTGTTCAACCAAACATTCAGCGTATTAAGGGTAGGTGTCCATTGAAAAAATAGGTTAGACTTTTGCGCTAAGCTGTATAACTTTCACAATTTTACGAATATTTCAATGAAATAAACGGTCATCGATTAGAAAAATGTTATTCAAAATACTTTTGCAGTTTTGAATAAAATATAAAAAAATTGTGTGCCCAGAAACTGCCACACAAGTGGAAAAATCATACATTTTAGTAAGGTCCTTATTCAAATGATAGGGAAATTCCGAAAATATTACTTTTTTATTTTTTTTATATTTTTTTTATAGAAACAACATATTCCCAAATCACGTATCGTTCTTCTTTTTTTATTCTGTTTTATTATATATTCAAAAAAAATATATAAAACTATGAAAAACGAAGGAAATTCGCATAGTGGTATGAATGCTCTACTGGATAAAACTTCATAAGTATAAAAGATAATGAAGTAAAATTCACTCTTGTACAAAGCCAATAAGTATGTGCAATTACGTTAATTTTTTTTTATTTGTTTTTTTATTTTTACAGTAACTTTTTACTAACAAAAGTCAAAAAATATACATTTTTTTACAAATATTTTGTTCTCTACCCTGGGAAATTGAGAGTTATATTTTTTAATTTTTGGAAATAATTTTTTAATCAAAGATTTATATTCCCTGAACAGCGTATCGTTCTTAAAAATTTAATAAAACTCATCTAAAGTTCAAAAAAATGCAATTCAATATGACAGTATTTGTAATGCATTTGCAAGAAAAGTATTAATAATACAGTTCTCACATATTTTTTTTATTTTTTTTTGATATTTTATTTACTAAATTCAAAAATACAAAATACTTTTTTCACTGAATATTTATTTAATTTTATTTTTATAAAAGAGGTCTGTTTTGCATTTTTTAACAAAAAGTTCCTTTGCACACGCACACAAGCAAGTTTTCAGTTCACAAGAATGCCACTGCAATATCAGCGCTTTGAAAGAGAAGATTTCGTATTCTCTGTGCAAAAGAATTTTGTCCGCCCATCCGCTCTCTTGATTCTTTTTTTTTTTTTTTTTTTTTTGTCTGGGCTTATTTAGTTTTTTATTCTTGTTTATGACTTGTCATCTTGCATCTCGTATTACAAGAACAGAAAAAATAAAAAAAACGTGTTAGAAATGATTGTTTTTAGTAGGTAAATGATGCAATGACCATTCCACATTGTCGGAGGTAGAGTGGAAAAATGTTCTTTGTGTATGTATAAAAAAGTATATAAGTAGGTAGGTATATCACAAATTCGCTGTCATAAATTTTGTTTTTTTGTATTTTTTTATTTGCGATCTATCATCACTTCTACTGTTTTTTTTTTTGTTTCTTCTATGGAAAGCCATTTTAGGTACACACATAGTAATAAATTGCGATGCATAGTGATCTTCATTTTTTTTTTTGTCAAAGGGTGTGTAGATGATGGAAGAAATGAAATTTGCGATGTTGTGTATAGAATAAGATACATACATATGCATATAAATATATACAATAGATTTTGTGTTGTTTTTTTTCCGATAGGTAGGTTCATAGGTAATGTAGAGGTGCAACGCCGCGCCGCCGTGATTTGATTTGGTATCGTAAGGATTGTTTTGATTTAATTTTGTGTAGGTAGGTAATGGATGTATCAAAAACATATTAGATGATGAAATTGCATTTCACTGTAAGCGAATACGCAACAACCAAGGGATATGGCAAGTGGATGGCGTCAAAATATTATGTATGCAGGTATCTATTAATCTAAATACCTATGTACATACGAGTATTTATATAAATAAGTTCAGAAGGAAAATTCGATCACATTTTGTTTTCGGTGGTGACGTATTCCACTGGTAGAAGAATGGTGAAATTGGGAGGTATGTCAAAGTATGTGGAAAGAATATGGGAAGTGCGCTTCTTTTATGTATTTTTGTTGGTTTTACATAGGAAGAGTTGTCTCCTTTATTTCAATATGTCATGGTGATAGACACTCGTTACTGTTATTTTCTGTTGTGTTTTTATTGTGCAATTTTTTGTACATACCTATATATATTTTTTTGCAACAACCTAGCTGCAAAGGTATAATGCCTCCAAAAACAAACAAAGGAAACAAAAAACCCAAGCAAAAAAAAAATTGATAAAAAGTAAGCAAATAGAAAATCCTTCCTACTAATATTATAAATGTGAATGTTACGATGTATGGATGTTTGTTACTCAATAACGCTTAAACAACTGAATGGATCTTGATAAAATTTAACACACAAAAAAGTTATAGTCTGGATTACCGTATAGGCTACTTTTTTTTTTATTATCGGAGGAGGGGCATTGGGTGGTCGAAACACCCCAAAATTATTTATCTACTTCTATCTTCGTATTGCACTGAAATGTAGTACATATACATACCAGTAAGTAGTTGCATTGAAATGCCATACTTTGGTGGTGCGGGCCCAGAGGAGGGGCATTGTTTGATTAATTTACCTAAGCAGTAACGATAAAAACACTCAAAAAAGTTAAAAAAAAAAATAAAACAAAAATAAAATTCTCCTAATTAAAAACAAAAAAAATTTGACAAATATTTGTGTACTTTGAATTTAAACTATTTTAAGGTAAGTTAAACTTTATGTGCCTACAGGTTTAACTACATACATTGTTATAGGATAGTTACATACGTATGTGATTTGCTCATTGTTTGTTAGTTTTTTCAAAATATCCTTCGCTTGGCTCCATTACCTTTAAGAAAAGGACTTGATTGGATTTATTGGTTTGCTGTTTTGTTTTAATCCAGGTACATGCATACGTTAAATAAAAATAATCGTACGCTTTCAACTTCTCATGTTGAGCAGGAGATCAGTTGTGACAGTTCTTGGCTAAGCTAAACGTGTTTATTATTTCAGTGGTAAGTCGTCTTTTTCAAATAGAGATGTTCAACGATGACACACAGAAGTAAAATAAACACCCAAAAACAACATTCCGTACTTCACACAAGATTTCCATTTACACAAGATTTCCATTTACACAAGATTTCCAATGCAAGAAAAACTGAGCGAATATACAGAAACTTTTAGACACATGATTTATTTTGAAAAACTTCAGTTGAAAAAAAAAAATTTGCTTGCGGGAGTTCCCGCACGGGTACGCTAGTACATACATTATGTAAT
The DNA here is from genome assembly GCA_963931855.1 of Philhelius festivus. Lineage (NCBI taxonomy): Eukaryota > Metazoa > Arthropoda > Insecta > Diptera > Syrphidae > Philhelius > Philhelius festivus. The sequence goes on from OZ007554.1 coordinate 239,923,204, forward strand.
ACCTACTTCGTTTTCATTAGGCCACATGATGTAATTTCGTTAAAAATTTCGAAATGAGATAATTTTTAACAAAGGACAATAGGCAAGTCTGGCCCAGTTCTAATAAGAACGACCTTTATGTAATATACATAACATAATGTATGTTCATATATTCATTATCACTTAGTTTTTAATTTGTAAAAAAAAAAACAAGTATTAGTTTTCCAATAATGTTGTTGGTGTCAAAATTAAAAAATGATATAAAAATAAAAGCACATTTTTTGTTTTTTTTTTCGATGAAGATTTTGACATGTTTGAAAAACCAATATTAAGTTCGTTTTTATTAAAGCTTAGCCGGTTATCTGTAAATATCTGCCCATCAACATTTTTTTCTAACATGTTTTACTTACGACCACCAATTGTTACGTTGGTAGTTGACAAATTGTGAATAATTTCGAAATTACTTAATGAAATTCGTTTTTTGTTTTTTGAATGAGATCAGTTTTTATATAAAATGCATTTTTAGTTTTTGCTTAATAAAATAGAAGCTTAAAATTAGTATAGTAGTATACAAAGTAAAATTAAAATACAATGATGTTATTGGAAATAAAATTGACAAACTTTTTCTTCAAAATTTGTTTCAGCTAATGGGAACCAGAGGCACCATTTTACTTTAATAATAGTAGATCTACTTTTTTTTCCAAATATTTAAAATCTACTTCTTACTTCGCACCATCAGCAAAATACTGAAATCTACCTCATTTTAAAAATCTCAGTTTTAACCTACTTCAATTTCACAAAAAAAAGTCCAAATCTACTTCTTTTTCTCTATTTCACTCTAGGTAGTATTTTTTTAATATTAAACGCGCACGTTATGAATACCATTAAAATGTTAAACACAATGCAAGAAATTAGGAAAGTAGGATAGGATGAGAAAGGAAATACCGATATACATTGGTTTTTAATGTCTGCACATTACAATGAGTGAGAAATATTGAGCCGGGTAAAGCATTCCAAATTCGTGTAGTGCGGCTAAAAAAGGAATCACTGTACTTGACAGTACGTCCGAAATTGGGCCCAAGGGTAAAATGATGAGCAGTCCTAGAAGTACGGGTATTACGGTTGAATTGTTTGAGGGGGAGAACGCAACTGGCTACTTCACTAGAGCACTGTTTATGAAAATTGCGGCGGTGCTCGAGAGATTCAAATGTTTCAGTTAGACAACCGTCGCCTTTCATTTTTAGAGCTCACTTTTGAGTTCTGTGCAAGAGACTTAAGAGGGTTTTTAGAGCACCTACCTAGTGGGAATTACACTCGAGCTTCGGACGACTATAGGCCTTATAGATTACAGCCAGATTAGTAGGGGTAAAAAACTTCTTGCATCGGCGGAGAAAATCTAAATACTTAGCAGCGTTTTTGGTTACGTCAAACATGTTAACACTTCACAAATGATGGTCTCTGATGCACATACCTAGAAGCTGTTCAGTCTCCTCGAAGCAAGTGCCAAACGGCATTGAGTTTTCGAAGATCATAATTTAATGAGCTTATCATACGCTGCCGTTGGTAGTCCACATCCGAGGACAAGGATGTGAATCTAAAAACGAATATGAAAAGCTAAGGTTACTGTCGTCAGCAAAACAATTAAGCGGAGCAACAGTTATAGACAGAAACTGTCCGAGACAAAACGGACCCCTGGGGCACACCAGCATTTATTTTGTGGATATCAGATTTGAAACCGTCCAAAACTACTTTTAGTGAACGGTCCGAAAGGTAATTTCTAATCCAACGAAGAAGAGATTCATCGAATTACAAAAAAAAAAAAAGAATGTCAACAAAATAAAAATACACAAATAAGTAAGTTTAAAAGCATAGGAACTCAACACACTAATGTGTACACGAATCCTATGAAAATTTCGCTTGCATATGTGTTTTTAATTTTAAATTAAACTATATTTAAATATAGTAATTTTAATGTTATTTTTTATAAAAGAATGTTTTATTAAATAAATTAAATTAAATATTTATACACAATTTTCTTTAAAATTAAAAGAAATGTATTGATAATTTTAAGAATTTAAAAGTATACATTTAAAGAAAACATTTGTCGTATACAATATTATTTCAAAATCAAAGAATTTGCGATGTAAAAATTTTGATCGAAATCGGAAGAGTCTATGACAGGTACCGATAATAACATTTATTTTTTACCAAAGTGTGGACTGCATTGTTGGTACAGTTATCTATACATAATTTAAAAAAAAGCATTAGAGCCGTTTTCAAAATAATTATAATATTTCATAATGGCTGTGTGGAAGGAACCGAGCTAAAGTCGCTGCAGATTGAGGTACAGAGTTGCAGATAGACGGAATCATTATTCTTTTGTGTTGTAATGTCAACTTATGAAAATTCCCAGTTCAAATTTTTCTAAAAGTAAATTAAAAGTCATTTTAAAACCTACTTCGATTTTTTCCAAGTTACATCACTTTTTTCTTTAAATCTCCTTCGATTTTTTTTCGGAAATGGTAACGCTGATAGGGACTTCAAGTCTAAGATATGTAACAAATGCAAAACTATGAAAATTGTTATCATTGTTTTTATTTTGATGATTAGGTACATAATATTCAGGAACAATAGATAATAAACGAACGGTTTGATCAACCAATTTCAAAATTGATAATCTGTTTGTTTAAAAACACTTTTCCACTTTTATTAAATGAACGGTCAATTGTAAAAAATTAATTAAGTATCTCCATAAATTGTTTCAAAGAATCCATTATCTATAACAAATTTATTCATGTTTTCAAAACTGCCAAATTTACCTTTTATGTTGTCAATTTTTACATGTAAATTAGTGGTCAAAGACGGAACCACTTTTTTAATCTGAGGCTATATTTTTTGCACTTATTAATTTTATTGAATCATAAATAACCTCAAGACAATGAAGCCCTTTAAAAAAAATTAAAATAGTTGACTATGGATATTTCTCATTTTTAGAAACTCTGAAACAAGAAAAAGAAATATTTAAAACGCTTTTGGTTTTATCCCAACACGATCACTTTTCGCAGAGTTACAGCCCTTTGAATGAATTTTTTCAAAGATTTAAAAGAGTTTGTTTTAAAGTATGAATTTTTAAGAATTATGAATGAGAACGAATGAGAATTATGAATTATGAGTTATTTTTGTTGTGGCAAATCTTGCAAGACTCCCGTCACCAAATATTCTTCTAAATATTATTCAAATATTATTCCATTTCAAATTGGAATTGAAATTTAGCTCGAGAATAAATATGCCAGTTAATTATTTCGTGCGCTAAATTTTGACAGATATGTTATGTACAGTTCGAAGAGAAATTTTGATTTTTTAGCTGGAGCAGCGTACCTCTCGGCTAAAATGTTTGACATAATTTAAACTTGGCTAAATTTTGGAGAGAATTTTGTATGGGAGATAAAATTTAGCGCGATCTGCATATTAGGCTTAAGGACCGAATCTTCAAAGTTTCACTTTCGAAAATTTAAGAAAAAACAAATATGATGTACGCAAATAAAACGTTCGTAAAATTTCAAAATTAGATGATTGAACTATGTAATTCTAAATCTGCGATTTTGAATATGTTTTTGATTTTTTTTTCTGTTGTTAATTCGAATAAAGACGTTAATTTTTCTATGTTTTTATTGATATTTTTGTTTAGTCCCTCCAATAATAAAAAGACTGAATTTGTTATAATACTATGCTCACTTTCTCGTTTGTATAAAAAAAAAAAAACTATGGTTCGCTAGGAATATAGTCTTTAATGCATATTTTGATGCATTTCCATTTTTAAGGGCATATTTAGCATTTTCAAGTGCATGAAGCCCCTAGCCTTATAACATCATCTCAAAAAAGGCTGCAATTGCTTATGAAATTTGTTCTTAAAACCAATATTGCATACTCTTAGGCTATAACTATTGCAATTCAGCAACATGATGCTAACTAAAGCATCTTTATCTTGAAATAAACCTTGAATTGACCGATAATAATTATTATTTACACAAAAAACGGGAATATAATAAACAGAGCACACACCTAGGTACAAGCTGACAGCCAAGCACAACATGCCTCCTCTCATAATCTAATCTTAAGAATAAGTACTTCAATCAATATTGTTTACCACCAAATAATAATAATAATAAAATTTGCCTCTTATTGAACCATTTATAGAAGTCTTCCTCAAACAAATTCCAGATAATATTTTATCTTTATTTTTTCATGATTATGTCAAAAATGCGTCTCAATAGTTTTTGCAGATTTGTTAATAAAGTTTGTTTCATTTAATTTCCATTTGAAAAAAAAAGAAATTATAATTGTATCTCTTATCAGTATGTACGACTATATGTCGTTCTAGAGTAAATAATATTTGGTGAATTCATAAGACGCTTGGAGATTATTGTTTGATCGATTCAGTTGTGAATCAAATTACCAACTTAACCGACACACGAGGTTATAGAAAAATATTGTCTTATTCAAGTTCAAGGAGCTCCAAAGAATAGTGAGCGAGCTTTCATACTAAAATTAATATAGTTACCGCGTTGTGTGGATGTCATAAATATTATTACACTATCTATAGATACTAACGGATATCCAGAATTCAAAAATTAAGTTTGATTTTAAATACAAAAAAATTAAACATTCTATTCGATACGAAAGCATCTATGAATCGGAATCCAACAAAAAAAACTATTTTTTGTGTTAACTGTCAAGGTTAAATATAAATTGTTATTTTCTATTGATAAGAATTTATTAAACAAACATCGGATTGTACTCAAAGTTCATCGAACCTGCGGCTCTGTGGCGGCTTCGGTATGTATGCACTTTCAACAACATGTGTACTTATTATTTTATTAAGTTTTATTAAGTTTTTGAATGAAATTAAATTATTTAGTCTTGATTGTTTACTGAGAGATAACCTTAGTAGGTGTTCAATAATATATACATAGAATAATACGAACGACGAACTTACTTTTGAGATTCAATGTGCCCTTGAATAAAAAACTTAAAGTAATGCCTTAAAAAAAGAAGAGAGTCATCCATTTGATGGTTTTAAAAGTTAATTTGAATAACACGCAGGATTTAGATTTAAACCAAACTTTAATTTCAATATATTTTTCGATCCGACCACTATCGGGCTCTGGGATCTTGGCAACCCATGTACGGGCTATTCGTAAAAAAGGTATGCCATATTATCGGTCTTTTTATATGGACATTCATTCAGACCTTTCATTTGCGAATATCCCACCAATGAGGTGTCAAAAATCGTAATGACCTGGAAAAAAATTGAAAAAAATCATTAAAAAAAAAATCTATGGCTCACCAATTAGGGAAAATAATTGACATTTCGGATGTTATATATTTTTTTGCAAATATGCCAAAAATTAGGTGCCAAAAATCGCTATAACCTTGAAATTTTTACTTGCGACTTATACGTATAGGTCCTATAAGGCGCATTCGCAAAAAAAAAAAACCAACTCGAGATATTGATCAAAGTTGACATTACGAATCGCTCAGATCCTCAATTTTTCCAGAACTTTGGAAAAGCTCTTACATAACACCAATCCATAAAAAGGGTAGTAAAAACGAAATACAAAATTATCGTCCCATTGCAAAACTCTCCGTTATTCCCAAATTATTTGAATCCATTATTTGTAAAGTTCTATCGTTTAATTGTAAATCTATAATTTGTGACAGTCAACATGGTTTTGTTCAAAATAAGTCCACAGTTACCAACCTCCTTCATTTTACCTCTTTTTGTCTTGATTCGTTCGAAAAACGAAAGCAAGTTGACTGTATCTTCAAAGACTTCAGTAAGGCCTTTGACAAACTGTGCCATAGGACATTAATTATCAAACTGAAGGCACTAGGTTTTAATGATAAATTTATTTTATGGGTCTCTTCGTACTTATATAACAGATCGTATAGCGTCATATTTAGGAATGTGCGGTCATCTCAATTTTACACCAACTCTGGTGTACCACAAGGAAGCCATTTAGGACCTTTACTATTTATTTTATATGTAAACGATCTACCTTCGATTATTAAACACTCGTCCGTTCTTATTTACGCTGACGACATACAAATTTTTAAATGTATAAACTCAATTGACGACTGCTTACGGCTACAGGATGATCTTAATAGTTTTCGGGAATGGTGCAATATAAATAAGCTTTTACTTAACATAGACAAATGTATGGCAATGTGTTTTACACGCAAGCGTAATGTTTTGACTTTCAATTATGAACTAGACTCCTCTTACTTGACTAAACTCCCTGTTTTCTCTGACCTAGGTATTATTCTTGACTCTAAATTAACTTTTACAGATCATTACGACTATATCATTAAAAAAGCCAATAAGACACTCGGATTTATAAAACGTTTTTCACATGACTTCCGCGACCCGTATGTCCTTAAACTTCTTTACATATCGTTTGTAAGACCAATACTAGAATATGGCTGCATAGTATGGGCCCCCTATTATTCAGTTCATATAAACAGAATAGAAGGAGTTCAAAGAAGATTCATGCGCTTTTGTCTTCGCTTCTTTCCATGGTCCAATAGATTTGAACTTCCACCGTACAATCAAAGGCTCACACTCATAAATCTTCCATTGCTATCTAAACACAGACAATATATTCAGCTTTGTTTTATTATAAAATTAATCAATGGGTCAATCACATCGCCATCTATATTGGGTCGCATAAACTTCACTTATAGCCGAGCAAATATAAGGAGACAAATTCCATTACGTCCTTTATCAAGTAGAACAAACTATGCTAAGAATAACCCTATCAACCAAATGATTTCAGTTTATAACAATTACTACTTCTTAATTTATTCCCTTAATGATAATTTTAAAAGTAAAGCATTTAAAGAAAATTTTTTCAACTATTCTCTTTAACTTTTAATTCAAAATTCCATATTGTATTTATATAGGTATTGTAGTTCATTTAATTCTAAGAATGTAATGTAAAATTAGTTTTAAGCTTTAACGTTAGTTGTTTAACGGATTATAATAAATAAAATAAAATTACGATAACAGATAACATATTATAGAAAAAAGTGGTTCACGCAATTCTGTATATGTCTGTCTGTTCGAATACAGCCTAAATGACTCGGCCGATTTTCTTTAAGCTTGGTAGATATCATTTTTATTTTTTTCTCCCAAAGGTTTTTTTTGAAGAACCAAAATAACGGTTCCTGCCGTTCGAATTTTTTCGAAATTTTATAAAATAATTTTTTTCTTAAAAACTACTCGATAGATTTTTTAATTAAAAATTCAAAAAATTTATATTACATTTACATAAAATCCGTAGATAAATCTACGAAGTAGAGACACTGAAGCACTGGCAACTGAGACCATCGGCTTAGACATGGAGGGCTCATAGCTGTACCGAACCAAGTCATTTTAAAAAAAACCAAAACCAACGCCAAAATGTCCGCAAAATTGACCTCTATTTTGAGCTGTAATGAACTATGTATGGTTCATTACAGCTCTAAATAGAACTATGTAGCTCTAAATGAACTATGTAGTTCATTACAGCTAGGTTAATTTTGCAGAAATCCTGGCGTTAGTTTTGGATTTCTTTAAAATGACTTGGTTCGGTACAGCAGTGAGCCCTCCACATTACAACAGAGGGAGACACACAGAAAGAAAGAACAACAGAAGAAACACATCCAAGTTAGAGCTGTGTCAATCAGTATCGTTTCGATTTTTTTGATCCGATCATCCAAACGTATTGATGATCGAAATCAATCATTTTAATCGATCTCAATCTCAATCATTTAGATGATTCTCGATTCTGGATTCTCGATTTTCTATTTCAATCTCAATCATTTCAATGAGTCTCGATTTTCGATATCAGTTGACTCGATTAACCATGATTTACTCGATTCCATTTATTCTGATTCAATCAATGTGGATTATGAATGCCAAACGGACGGTGGCCTGGAATTTCTGGGTTGAAATCAGCATTGAAGAACATGATTGATCGAGTTGGTTGTTGATGTTGTAGGCCGCAAAAACAATTGTTGGGTTGAACTGATGTTATTTGATGTATCAGGATCCGGTATGTATGTTTAATGTGGATGTTTTTGGATGTTTCTTAATCCATCGACATCGTAGCCATCCTTTGATGGAATTTGACAGTTTATGACTTGACGAATAGAGGACGAATTCAGTTATGACGTACAAAGAGTATTTCGTACCAAATGTAAGCCGAAAGCCCTTAAATTGCTCTTGTCCAGAGCAACAATAAATAAAATCTCTTTTTCTTGAATTTGTTGACACTTTTTAATACATGTAGAAAAAGTAGCCATCATTCGATGTTATTTGGCAATTTACGGGTTACAATAATAGAGTATTTTGTGAGAACTATCAAAGCCACAAGTCAATCTTATCATCGAAATCGAAATTAAAATCGAATAGGAACAGTATTGAATCATTTCAGTGAAATGAAAATGATCGATTGGTTGAAATGATCGGATCATTTTCGTAATCGATTGTTGAACGATTCGATCATTTGAAACTACAATTTACACAGCTCTAGCAAGTACTAACCACCCACAATGGTGCTTGATTTTGCTGATCTATGCGGGAAGCGATGCTTTCATCAAAGTCTAGGCCATTGACTACATCAAAAAAAAAAAAAAAAAAATATATGTTATTAATGGTATCCCCCTTTGAACCATTTTGTTTGTTTTCGATTTAATCAAAAATAGTTCAATCGATTTTGATAATTTTTTTACTTCAAATTACGAATTTAAATCACAATCGTTGTTGTCGTTTTCGAGATAAATGAGGTTTTTCATTTTTGCTGTATGGCAGGTAACTTCAAATTTGTAGCTAAAAAAAATTATTTCCTGATCTAGGGAATCACCGAAGACGCTTAAGTACCATAATCGTTTTGTCGAGTTTGATAGAAATTTGAGTTCGATTTTTGTCGAAATGTAAAACTTGTTCTACGACACATCAAGTATATCCCGTCTCAAAAATATTCGGTTTATTCCTATCTCAAGGGGAATTCTCTCAGTTATCGAAGACCTCTTTCATAACCCCAGTACATTAAAATAGGCTAAAGTGTGAAGTCACAAACTATCGTGCATATTCCTAAACATCACATATTCCAAAAATCTTTGGAAGCATTTTGTAAGAAATTTTAAGTTTTCGTTGTAAGTTTCTCATTGAAAGGCTTTTGGCAAAATTTCACATAAGCTTATTCTTATTAAACTGCCGACCCCTGCGCTTGAACCTATCTTCTTAAGACGGATTTCTTTCTAAGACCCGTTAAAACGAAGCGTTAGTTCCAGTCAGATCTATCTTCTCTGATGATTTCTTAGCTACTTCTGGAGTTTCACACGGCAACCACTTAGGACCTCTCCTTTTTATTTTTACTATAAACGATATTGAAATAGCCATCAAATATTTCCATGCAGAGCATTTCTTCGACATATGGTTTACTCTTCTACAACTTTATCTCGACAGTTTCTCTTTCTGGTGCCTGAAAAAATGCTTAGAGCTACATAAATATTTCTATGTCATTCAATCACCTTTTTAACTTCTACCTTCTCCATTATCAACCCATATCCACCGCTGAGTTAATTAACGACCTTCGTGTGTTTTATATGACAGAGAAGTCAACTTTATCATTTCTTCTTAAAGCAAACTCTGCAGCAGGCTTTGTGAAACGATGGTCCACAGAATTCTCTAACTCCTACGTGACCCGATCTTTATACATAACCTTTGTTCGCCCACTTCTTGAATATGCCTGACAAGAAAGGTCCCATTATCAGAAAATTGATTCATCCAGAATCGTCGTTCACTACGTTTCGACCTTCGTGGTCTGTCTTGAAATAACCAGATGAATCTTCTTCAGTATCGAGATCGTATCGACAATGGAAGAACGAAGAGTAATAAACGACATTCTCTTCATTCAGCGAATACTCTTAGGATCTGTTTGTTCACTGCACATCTCTGCAAAATTCAATTTATTTCAACACTAACTACCGTAATCTAAGAAATCCTCGTCTCTTCTATGTGCCCACCCACCGTACCTCTTATGGCATGTTTCGACTTCAACCTCAGTTCAACCTGCCTCTAACTCCGTCTTAATCATCCTTCCAATTCATTCCAATCATATAGACTTAAGAGCTATATTTAAGTTAGATAAGGAATAAGCTTTCATTAAACCCAATAACTGTGGCAACAATCAATAGCCGCTTAAGTCGACTTAAGACAAAAATCATTTTTTTGCTGCATAATAATCTGCATATTCCGTTCTGTTATACAAAAAAAATCCAGGATTTGTAACTCTTTTTTTCGTCAAAATAATCCAAAAAGAAAAAACCGCTTAAGTCATTCTCATAGATAGAAGCATTTGCAATACCCGCTTAACTCACATAAGAACTTGTGAATTTCAAAATTTCGTAATCCAATAATAGCTTATATGGATTTAAGATACTTTTACAAAATAAAAAAACTATTCACAAATCAATCAACCATATTGCACTGAAAACAGCTTAAATCGACTTACATAAGCGTTTATTGCAAACTTAACAAAGTATTTTCGCTATAGCCAAACTGAGATAAGTCGTTATTGCAAATTTCTGTTTGTTACTTCGATGGAGACTATGTAGAGTAAGCGGTTTTTAAAAAATGTATTTTCTACGTACTGCAGAGTTAAGTTGATTTAAGATGAAAAATATCAATTGGCTTAAGAGATTTGGACGGCAAGTTCGTGAATTAATTTAGTTGAGATAAAGGTGTTTTGAGGATAATTAAAGTAAAAATAATTGGGAAAGTGCAACACTATGAGCTCCTGATCCTTACAAATTTTGAATACAGCTCGAAAAGGTGTTTTAGGCAACGTGAAGTTAATATATTTCAAGAACGGCAACGGCAGAAGACAAGCGATACATTTGAAAAAGAAAGTGATCTGAGTGAATTTTGTATATCAAGTTTTATGAATGTATGTTTTCAGATTTTCGTTTTTGAATATGGAAAAAATTGGTTGGCTATAGCCCACTTATGTATCTGTTTCATACTAATTAATACAAACGTCAAGCAATAATTTTATAAATTGTGCTTTTTGGCCTATAAGGATCTAACTTAAGTAGTTTTCAACGAAATAAAGTGACCTGCAAATGAAGTTTATTATGAAAATCTGAATATAATTTTTGAATAGTTTTGTGTCAACATTAGCAAAGAATATGAACATGATTTCAGTACAGATGACTGTACGCGATCCCTATTTCAAGCTTGCAGACATGGATATTTCTTCAGATTTTCCTGACGAAGAACTTTTGGAGATCGGTAGGCAATTTGAGGAAAGTAAAATTGTTTTTCTCCCACATAAAACAGATAAAAACGAATCGGAATATAATTCAAGTATAGTGATTCAAAAAAAAAAAGAAACAGAGGTGAATCATAAACTCGAAAAACGGGAGTGATTGAGGCAAGAAAATGTGAGCAGTGCCGCCGCTGGGTGTTCGTGCGCCCTTGTGCAAGAACCTTAAATTGCCGCCCCATTTTTCGGGTGCACAGGTTTTTTTATTTTTTCTCCATTTCGCACTTGAAAAATTTAAGCAAACGTGCATTGTTGTTGTCGCGTTCCGAGCTACACCAAATTCTTATACAATGAACGTAGTCATTATAGCATATATGTACAGGTTTTGCATCCTTTTAAGATTATTTACTCTTTTTACTTGAGACTTATAGGTACTATAAGGCAAGTTATGCATTCGTAAAAAAATCGAACTCCTGATTTTGATCAAAGTTGATATTACGATGATAGCGAAGACGAAAAAAGTGGGTCTCGAAATTTTGTCCCCGCACGTTTATTTTTCTTCTTTTTTTTAAGACCAAAAATAACTGTACCTGCAATACGATTTTTTTTCGAAACTTTATAATTTTTTTTTTAAAACAATGTCCAACAGATTTAAACAAAAAACCAAAAAATTTAAAGAATCGGTAAAACCGACTTTGATAATTTGTTTTATGCTAAAGCGCCCCAAAATTTATTTAATTTGTGTTTTAAAAAAAATAATGAGGTTCAGCAAACCGGACAAGTCCATAGAAATAATTATTTATTTATTAAACGAGACGACAGGAAAATAAAATGATTTTATTTGCTTAAAGGATTTAGGGGAGAATTTATAAATAATAATTAAACGAATTATGCGTGTTGTTCAAAACGCTTTGCCAAGTTATCGCCGTTAGCGCCAGAAAAGCTATCGATCACACTGGCATTCTTAATGAATACAAATGTAGGCATGCTTGAAATGTTGTATTCCATGGCGATATCTTCGCATTCATCAACATCAACCTTAACAACTACAACTTTATCAGCGTATTGAGTTGATAATTCTTCGAGTCTTGGGGCGATCATCCTGCATGGACCACACCAGGGGGCAAAGAAGTCAACCACAACCAATTTGCTTCCAGCAGCTTGAAGTTGGCTATCAAAATTGGACTTGTTCTTAACTTGGTACACCATTTTGTATAGATTAGCGGGTAATTATTTTTTACAGTAAAAATAATTTATAGGAATTAATTAATATTATCACTGGGACAAACAGACAACCTCACTGGGAAAAGTTAAATTAAGGAAATAATCCTGTGCATTAAAATTTTCAAAACTTTTTTTTTTTATGTCAATTTTTTTTTCGAAACTCAATATTTCGATAACCCCATGCTTGATTTTTTTTTAAACTTGATAAATAAAAGTTTTCGAAAACCGTGTTTTTCTCGAAAACGTCTCCGAGAATTTTGATAAATTTTTACGTTCTATAATTAAACAAAAAAAATTGAAATCAATATATTACCGACTGTACCGAACATATAACCAGTTTGACGATTTTTAAATTTCTCATTACCAGCTGAACGGATTTTAATGAAATTATTTGTATTTTTTTTTTTTTTGGAAAATTCAATATCTCAAGAAAGGGCTAAATATTATTTTTGGAAATTTATTTTTTATTCGTAAAGTAATAAAAAAATGTTTTAAAAATTTTTATATAAAAGATTATTTGACTTATAGCTTATAACTTTGTTATAAATTTTGTTCTTGCATAAACTAATATTTGCTTGCATCACATGGCATCCTGTTCTTAGCTCCAGCTACCAATAAAACAAAAAATTCTTATAGTCTTTTACATAAGAGCAAGTTCATGCGACCCAGTCGTGCGTTTTATTTTAAGAGGAAACAAAAAATATGGTGACTGCTTAGGTATGTTTTGATGAAATTTGACATTTTGTGGCTTGTGTTGGACCTATATTTTGATAATTTTGATATAAATGGAGTCTGAACTCTGAATGTCAATTGAAAGCTTAAATTCGAACAACCAATAAAACGTTAAATTTCTGAGTTATTCTGATTTAGTTCAATCCGCTGACATTTAAGTTATTTATCAATTCAATTCCAAAATTAATTAAAATAAAAACTATTCGTAAACCCTTATTTAAAAAGAAATATAAATATTTAGAGACACAAAACATTTTTTTTTTGGTTTCCGTTGTAAAGATGGTTTCTTTACATTTTGCATCGATAAAATAATTCGATAATTTTGTTCTTGTTACCTACTTAAATTTAAGATATGTATTTAGCTATATCATTGCAATCAGAATATTGATACCCATTCATAGAAAAATACGAGTAATTAGTAAAATTAATGTTTTCGAGACTCTGTTATTTTATTTGAAATACATAGGCGACATGCCGATGGCGTTAAGCAGTTTAGACTATGCCTGCAATCGAAGAGGTTATTTGGCGTAAGAGGCGACAGTCACAAACAAAATATGAATAAAGATTTGTAGTAGATTGTGTGTTGGAACTACGAAGTGAACGGTGAAATGTAAATAAGTTCCAATAGCTTAAGGGAAACTTTTGGAGTATGCAGAATAGGTTGAGTTAGATCGATCTCTTAATTTTCCGCCCCTAGACGTTGGCGCCCTTGCGGCCCTGAATGTGAGCATCTTAATATCGAAAAAATTAGCTTTAAAAAACGCAAGGAAATCTTTAAATCTTATTGGGTATTAGGGACGTTCTACCAAAGAATTCTTTTTATCGGAGCATAAATAGAAATAGACGATAAGAAACAGACATTGAAAAAAGTCAAATTCCACCTCGAAACCGACAACTTCATATAAAGTACTTCATTTATTACCTACTAGAAAGAAAAGATTCGTGTCCGTCAAAAGTGCTTTAAACAATGCTTCGATGCTACTGAAAGTTTTCTAGAATCCCATCTGACACATCTTGTAAATATTTGTATGTGGTTTTTGGATTTGACCTTCAACAGTGTCTGCAAACAACATACCTCCGAAATTCAGAAAGCTTTTACAAAAAAAACGGCAGTTGGCGGCAACGACAAACAAGACATTTTAATTTTCTATAGTTCATTTGGCGGTCAAAATAAGAATTTATTTGTGAGCACGATGTTGTTAACATTTTGAAAGCCAAGTCCAGCATTGAGGATCACAAGCTTTAATAGTCATGCCAAACTCATATGGAGTGAAACGTAGATCATGAATTACAAAAAAAAGATAAAAGAAACCAAAATAGGTACCGATTCATCATTCAAATTCCCAACTCACCAGCTATCAATGTAATAAGCGTTAGAAAGCTGCGCTTTAAAGACTTCTTCCGTTTATTGATCATTCGTTTCATGAATTTTATAATAACCTAGACACAGAAAGCTGAAATACATCCTGACTTAATGAATCCAGACAAAAATGGAGTTTAAATACTTTTTCTTATTTACAAGTTTTTTCAATTAATTATTTACTAACTTAAATTGGCTATTTTTTACTTAATACGAGTTTTTGCATTTTTGTTACTGTGAATTACGTTTTTAATACATTTTAAGTTACATGCTTTTCGAAAAGAAATATCGCTTAAGTTGATACAAATAAAAAAAATGATGACCAAAAACAGCTTATGTTATTTAAGAAGACATGGGCGAAAATTTTCAGTTTGCAATAACAGCTTAAGTGACATAGGCAAGCAACAAGGTGTTTTATTACTTTTGGAAAAACAACTTAAAAACGTTTTTTTGCAATAAAATTAAAAATAAAGAAATTTAAAAAAGACAAAATAGTTTAAACAAATAAGATTGAAGTCTTCTATTATAATCTGCACCGTTTTTGTTATTTAAATGCGTAATTTTTTTCCATCAGACTTAAAAAGAAGTTTCAAAGTGCTCTCCTCGAAAATTGAATTTTTGGACTTAAGCGGTTTATGCTTGTGGGTATTGCCCTCACCAAAATTAAAATTAAAATTAAATAAGAAATACAAAAAAAAATTGAAAATTAGACCATGGGCTTAGTGACCAACAACACTCAAGCATTCATGTTGCGTATTTTCGAGAACCTATAAGCGGCCCTACAATTTTCTGTCAAGTCCCAAAGGCTAAAATGTGAAATACTTTTGGAGGATTTGTGACTTCCTCTCAAGATACAATGCCCCAGAAGAAAACATTTTTGTGAAACTGTTCAGGTGGCAGCGGCTGGAACACTGAACACAGACCTCCAGCGTGATAGTTCAACACCGCAACCAATATCATTAAATTACAAAAGCAAATAGAAATGGTAAAATTTGATTTAAATTATTCAGCAAAAAAAAAAAACTGAAAAAGAATACTTTCGATTTATTGACAATTTTAATGTAAACTTCAAGCGCTCAAGTTAGACTCGTATTTCGCTCCGGATCCATTGCAGCTTTCGTAGTGATATTTAAATTCTATGAAGCTTTGGAATCAAAATTAGGTAATCGTTTTATTTGTATTTCTCCTTAGTATAATTTATTTTGGCATCGTGGTGCTTGAAAGTATTCATTTTTTTGTCTGCCTTCATTTATATTCTATTACCTATGCGTTTACCATGAAGAATTAAAAACATACAAATCAAATTTTTCGATATAGCTACTCGTATTCTTGAAAGAAATTAATTATCTCGCCAAGAGGAAAGAATTTTCGCTTACCAAAAAAGCAATTCAATGTTGATATTACGTACGAGTATGCACGCTTTTTTGGACAGACGAAAATGCATATAAATATGTTATAATTGTTAGCGAAGAATTGAAGTCTATCGTTGATGGCATAATTATCGTGAGTGGAGTCTAGTGAATTAGTGAAAACTTAATGCAGTTTAAATACCCGACTTAGTTCAGTTTGACAAAATACAAATTTATTAAAAATTAGTTAATAATTGTAATTTGCTTTAAATTAAAGTTAACTTTTGTGCTGCCTATACCTTTAATGGATCTAAATGTGAGTGGCGAAATTTTAATGAAAAGTATGAAAATTATTTAAATTTTATTTTGTGACAGTCAAATATAGTTTTCATTTTTGTGCTTCAATTTTCTCACATATTTTGACGTGAGTTAACAATTATAAGACAACTTTAGTTAAGGAATAATTTTTTTATGTGAAGGTTTTTTTATAATACAAACTCTATATACTACTGAAATAAATCAGCCAAGTAGAAGACTTAGCACTACTTAATTGGACTTTTTGAATTATTGATTCAAGATAGCTTTTTATACGTATTGAAAAAGCCCTTGCAAGTCAACTGATAAGTCCAATTCGCCGCTACGCATTGCAACAAATTTTTTTTTTTTGAATTTTTTTTGAATCAATAACAATTGAACAAGAGTTTGTACTATAGAAACAATGCCAGGCAACAGGAAAAATCTCCCAGAAATGTCGTGTAACTTCGTCATTACGCTGAATTTATATGACAACTCGCGACCTTAGAACAATAGGGTTCTAACTGCACTCACGTCACTTTTGAGAAAACAGAGATTGAAATTTTGTTTGTCTATAACTTTTATATTTTTGTTTGTATCTACATGATTTTTTGAAAACACAAATTTTGTAACTACTAAGTTATGTTGATCTGAATTTAAAAATCTGCAACATATTTCATAATTTTGCAGTAATTGGTGGTTGAAAAAATGGATAGAACCTTGTTTCTCAACGCTAAGTCATTTGAGCATAGAACAATAAGGTTCTAATTACCTAATAGAACTTAGTGTCATGATAAGAAATTTAATTGTTCAGATAGAACCCTGTTATCTTAAAGAAACAAGAATTTTTGTCGAACGAAGATTTTATTCCTTTTTTTTTTAAATTTTTTATAAAGGAAAACAAATAAACATTATTAAAGAAAAGTTAATTAATAGTAAAGCTGACACTGCCCATAATGCCATGAAAGCCCTAACTACATTTTTCATACTTCGAGTTATAAAGGAAAACACTTAATCTCTAATAGTACCCGGATATAGAAATTAATTATTAAGATATATTTAAAAAGCTCTATGTACACCGATTTGCAAACTATTTCTATTAAAATTCCTTCTTTTTTAACTGAACTGTAAATCAAAAAAGAAAACATAAATTTATGTTAACAAAACTTAATCATTTATTAAGAAAAAATTGCTTTTGCAACATTTTTAAAACTAGTCTAAGTTTGCTTTAAGCTCGGTCGCAGGAAGATTGTCCAAGAATTGTTTTCTATTTTCAGGAAACAGTTGGAAGAGATTTTTTTCAATAACATTTATTCTGTCGATTGATATTTCTATTGGCTGGGAGCGAACAAATGATGATGGTTCAACAAAAGTTGACTTTATATATTAACTTTTTAAATATCAGTTAAACGACTTACCAATAAAGGTATGCGCGTTGAGTTTAACAATCTAATTGGGGAAATAAAGTGTAAAGGCAAGCAAATAGGTGTTGCGGATGCGGTAGGTGGTATGTATGTATTACGTCAGCCAAATGCAATATGTGCCTTACAACATAATGATAAATGCATACATACATGGCACCGAAAGATGGGTCACCGGAATCCAGAAGCTATTCGTACTATGGAGTCAAAGGGAACGATTGAAGACTTACAGATAGTTGATTGCGGAATTAAAGAAACTTGTGATACTTGTTTAAAAGGGAAACTAACCAGAATACCATTTCCAAAGAAATCAAAATCGCAATCTTCAGCACCACTAGATTTGATCCATACAGATGTTTGTGGACCTATGCAAACAATAACACCCGGTGGCAAATGATACATCGTAACATTCATTGACGATTATTCAAGTTTTACAATAATATGTTTGATAGCACACAAATCAGAAGTCGAACAGAAGCTGAAAGAATTTGTTGCATTTTGTGATACTAAGTTTTTAAAGAAACCAAAAATTATTCGTTCAGATAGAGGTGGTGAATACATGGGAAAGAACTTGAAAGACTTTTTGAAGAAAAATGGAATACAGACTCAGCTAACAACATCATACAGTCCCCAGCAAAATGGAAAGGCCGAAAGAAAGAACCGGACATTGATTGAAATGGCACGTTGCATGCTAATTGATGCAAATCTTTCATTTAATTTTTGGGGTGAAGCAGTAGCAACGGCAAATTTTATTTTAAATCGTGTCATTACAAGAGCAACGGACATGACACCATACGAAAGATGGAATGGAACAAAACCAAGAACAAACGTATTTCAAATATTTGGATCAAAATGTTTTGTTCATATACCAACAGAGAAAAGACAAAAGCTTGACAGTGTTGGTATAGAAATGATTTTCTTGGGATATGACGAACAATCAAAAGCTTATCGATGCTACGATCAAAAATCAAAAAGGGTCATCATAAGTCGAGATGTAAAATTTTGTAGTTCAAATTTAACCAAAATTAATATTAAAATGGAAGAAGGTTTCGTTGAATTGGGTTCTACTAGTAAATTAAGAAAACACGATAAGGAAACTTCACATGCGAAGCCAATAGTACAGGACGGAGA
This sequence comes from Philhelius festivus, assembly GCA_963931855.1. Classification (NCBI taxonomy): domain Eukaryota; kingdom Metazoa; phylum Arthropoda; class Insecta; order Diptera; family Syrphidae; genus Philhelius; species Philhelius festivus. Next base: position 239,942,006 of record OZ007554.1, read on the forward strand.
ACAAAATAATAACGAACTTATTGACCAATCAAGAAGTCAAAGACCTACCTCAGTATTACATGAACCTATCCGAGTTTCACAGCGAGTTAATAAAGGAGTTCCACCAAAACGTTTACAAGATGAGTTGAATAAAAACGTAATATTAATGGGAAAAGAATTCAGAGAGCCAAAGACATACACTGAAGCCATCGAAAGTGATGATAAGGAACATTGGCTCATTGCAATGCAGGAGGAGATTGAATCACACGAATCAAACGGAACTTGGGAACTTGTCGATTTACCAAAAGGAAAGACAGCAATAGGAGGTAAATGGGTTTTTAAAATAAAAACCAATGCAAGTGGCGAAATTCAGCGGTACAAAGCAAGGTATGTAGCCCAAGGATACTCACAAAAATATGGTGAAGACTACGATGTTTTTGCACCTGTTGTTCTGCACACTACATTCAGAACTTTACTTTCGGTAGCGGCAAAAAGAAAAATGCTTGTTTATCATCTAGACGCGAAGAGTGCATTTCTGAATGGGAAGTTAAGCGAAATCATTTACATGAGACAACCGGAAGGATTCAAAACTATCAATGAAACAAAAGTATGTTTATTAAAAAAGAGTATTTACGGACTTAAGCAGGCAGCAAGATCGTGGAATAATGCTTTACACGATGTCTTAATTGAGGCAAACTGTCAACAAAGCTACAATGATCCATGTTTGTATTATAAAAGGAGTGGTGATAATTACTGCTACATTATTGTATATGTGGATGACATTATAGTGGCTGGTCTCACAATTGATCAAATAAATGAGATCGAAATTATTCTTAAGTCGAAATTCACAATGCAAAATTTGGGACAAATTAAACATTATCTCGGAATGGAAGTTACCGAAGATTCTTATGGGAATTTTGAACTTTGTCAGTCAAGTTACATCAAAAGGATTGCATTAGATTTTGGCCTGATGGATGCAAAGGAAGCTAGAACACCATTAGAAGTTAATTATGGAAAAACAGTAACATCAACTCAGCTAGAAAACAACACAAAGTATCGGAGATTAATTGGACGATTATTGTATTTGTCAGTTAACACGAGACCTGACATTTCCGCCAGCATCAGCATTTTGGCACAAAGGGTATCGAGTCCAACTACAGAAGATTGGAATCAGCTTAAACGAGTGGTGAGATATCTTAAGGCAACATCTCATATGAAATTAAAGCTCAGCAATATTCAAACAAATTACTTGTCACTATATGGTTATGCTGATGCTACATGGGCTGATGACCGAATAGACAGGAAGTCAAACAGCGGGCGAATTATATTTCTCAATGGAGGAACTATAAGTTGGTCATGTCAGAAACAAAACATGGTAGCATCATCAACTTATGAAGCAGAGTTTATATCAATATCTGAAGCTGCAAAAGAAGTAAAATGGCTACGACAACTATTGACAGAGATGCACGAAAAGATGGATTCACCGACTACAATATTCGAAGACAACCAGGGGTGTATCGAACTAGTGCGTGAAAGTAAGTTCTCATACAAAACAAAGCACATCGATACAAAATACAAGATGATTCGGGATCTGGCAACCAAGAAGATAATAGAATGTGAATACTGCCCAACTGACAAAATGATTGCAGATCTTCTAACTAAACCTTTGAATGCAACAAAACATAATTATTTTAGAGAAAAATGTAATATTGTGTGAACGAGGAGGAGTGTTGAAATATGTTTCTACTGTAGCGTTCACACTTTAATATATATAATTTTATCACATACTTTTTATGTTTCTTATCAATTAATGTTTCAATAAATTTTTCATTCGATAATATTGTTTCAACAGAATAAGTCGCTTATATATTTATTTCTCTTGTTTATTTGTTTGCGGAAGCTAAATATTCTACATCTTCGACATTTACAAACGTCAAATTAGGTCTGTTTACTTAGTTTTTAGCACAAACTGTCATTGTCTTAGGTGTGCTCAGAAGCAATTAATTAAAACAAATTGTCTTAGCACGATATTAGTTAGAGAATGTTTAAAGTTAAGAAAAAGTTAGAAAACTACTTTAAAATTAGAAAATATTATAATATTTATGCTAGGTTCGTTAAATAAAACTTATTACTCCTTTTATTATTTCTTCTTTATTTACACTTTTTAAATCAAACAATAAATCGCAATTTATAATCAACTCAAACACTTTTATTCAGATTTAATCACACTTGTTTAATAACACAATCCAATAAGCAAAGCTTTTGCACACTTTCAGAATCAAAAATAGACTGTCCTGTGCTCACCGTGAACACTCTCTTACATACTAAAGTTGGTTATTCTCGAAACTAATTCGCGAAGGTTCTAGTCTTGGAATGTTCTAGATGGTTGGAATAAGGTGAAATACATATGACATTGGAAAAGAGCTTTTTGTTCCTTCCATAAAATAGATATGCAATTTCCCAACAGATGGCGCTATAGGAGTATAAAGTGTGGCGACCACAGTCACTGTATATCAAAACACTTAACTTAAAAATACTTTCATTTAAATAAGCTTACATTAACGTTTATTATTTTTTCATTACTTTTCAAATTATCATTATTATTTAAAACTTCGAACAATCAACATTATAAAAACCAAAAATATATAATCAAAAATAAAAATAATAGTTTTATTTAAATATAGTTAATATTCTTGTGTGTTGATACATAATAGAACAACCACAAAATCGGTGACCCCGACGTGATTGATCAAACGATAAATCACAAATTTTCAAAAAAAAAAAAAAAAAAAAAATTGAAATTGAAATTGCATCTACCTAGCCTGAGAACATAAAAGAAAAGTTTTAAAATTATGGCAGACGATCTTCAGAAGCTTATACAACGCATAACCTCAATAAAAGGATTAATTACAAAAATTTCCAATTATTTAAACATTCAAAATAGAACTGCTCTCCAAGCCAAGTCCAAATTAAATTCACTTGATAATCTTTATAGGCAATTCAACGAAATACAAGATCAAATCGATGCAAAACAAGTTGAGCTCAGTGAAAATTCAGAATTGTATCAAGGTGCAGACACAGAGCGAGATTCCATTGATGACCAATACAACAATATATCAAAATTTATCAAGACCATTTTGGAAAAAGACAAACAAAACCCGGATGATGAAAACAATTCCCAGGTCAACCAACTTCAAGAAGAAATTTCGCGTTTAAAACTAATAAACCAACAGAAATTCCATAATGATCAAGATGTTTTCAAACATCCCAATGTTCATGTCAAATTGCCATATTTTGACAAATCTCAGCCGCAAATTTGGTTAACCCAGGTTGCAGCAGCATTCAAATTAGCTAACATTGAAGACGATGAACAAAAGTTTTCGCAAATATTAGTTAACATGGAGGGTGACGTTTTGAAGATGGTAGCAGATTTGGCACTAGACACTAACATCAAGAAGAAATATGAGGAATTTGAATACAGACTAATTAAGAGCTACGCTGAAACTGTTGAAACAAAACTCAGACGTCTCTTTCGTGGTGAAGATGTAATAGGTAAAAAGCCAAGTGAAATTCTTGCCCACATTAAAAGTCTTGCTTCAAACCAATGCAACACAACTCTTTTAAGGACATTTTTCTTCGAACAAATTCCGCATCAATGTAGAGTTTTGCTGACAATTTTACCAGAGACGACCAGCCTAGATGATTTGGCTGAAATGGCTGATAAAATCTTCAGCATTAATGAAAATTCATCAGTCTATACAATTTCAGACCAACCAAGACCAGATAATCCAAATATCCAAGCAGTTTCAACCAACTTCAATAAGGAAATCGAAATAATGAGCAAGGCTATTCAAGATTTGACAGAAAAGGTCAACAGAATTCAAAAGGACATCCGTTTTTCCAGATCAAGATCCCGTAACTCATCCCGTTCAAGAGAAAGATCAAACTCAAAACATAACACCAACAATAATATTAGCAATCCAAATAATATATGCTATTTTCACAGGAGGTTTGGAACCAACTCTTTCAAATGCAGTAAACCATGTTCCTGGAAGCCGGACAATATCAAAGATTCGGAAAACTGAAGATGCTGTCGCCAGTCGAATCGGTTGACGACAGTAATATCAATATCGATTCCAAAACCAGCCCTATCCAAATCAAGGAAAGCCGTCTAAATATCTTCGACAAATTAACAAATACAAAATATCTCATTGACTCTGGATCAGCAGTTTCGGTCATTCCAAAATCCAATGCGCAGAAGCCATTAGATGTGACTGATTTAAAACTTTTTGCTGCAAATCAAACCGAAATCAAAACGTTTGGATCTCAAATCATCACAGTTTCATTAGGACTTCGTCGAGCTTTTAAATGGCCCTTCATCATTGCGGATGTACATTCTGCTATAATCGGGGCCGATTTTCTCACTAATTACGAGCTTTTGATTGACTTGAAGAACCAACGCCTTATTGATGCAACAACCAAAATTACTAAAAACGGAGGCATGTATGAAACCTCAACATATAGCATTTCGACAATCAATTCCACTATGCCATACTCAGCGTTATTGGAACAATATGTTGAAATAACGAAGCCTTTAACAATTAATACAAAGAAAATTAACGCCGATTATTCCCATCACATCACTAACTCTGGACCACCAATTGCTGAAAAGTGCCGCAAATTAGCCGGCGAAAAAGCAAAAGTAGGAAAAGAAGAAATAATGGACTTACTAGGTCGAGGAGTAATCAGACCATCAAGTAGTCCTTATTCCAGCCCAATCCACATGGTACGGAAAAAAAATGGTTCCTGGCGACTTTGTGGAGACTATAGAAAGCTAAATGCGGCAACTTTTCCTGACAAATATCCTTCTCCAATGATAACGGATGTGTTTCCACTTCTACATGGTAAGTCAATATTTTCCACCATTTATCTAGAAAAAGCGTATCATCAAATACCAATGAATGAGGAAGATATAAAAAAAACCGCAATCATTACTCCATGGGGGTTATACGAGTACCTTGTGATGCCATTTGGTTTGCGAAATGCAAGTCAAACGTTCCAGAGATATGTCGACTCAATTTTTCGTGATCTAAATTTTGTGTTTGTCTACAAAGATGACATTTTAGTCATGTCTACTAACGAAGAAGAACACCAAAATCATTTACGGCAAGTTTTCGACCGATTGAAGAGAAATGCTTTATCCATCAACGTCAGCAAGTGCAAGTTTGGCAAAAAAGAAGTCGATTTCTTAGGCTACAGCATAAAAGAGTCTGGATTTGAACCTATAAAAGAACGTCTTCAACAAATCCTTAACTACCCGAAACCTCAAACAGTCATGGAACTCCGCAGATTTTTGGGTATGATCAATTATTATAGGAGAAGTATACCAAATGCAGCAAGCATAATGATACCACTGAATAATTACTTGAAGGATTCTTAAAAGAACGACAAAACTAAAATCGAATGGATACAAGAAGCCAACACAGCATTTGATGAATGTAAACGCATCCTTGCCGAAGTAACATTAATGGCATTTCCATCCCCAACAGCGCCAATCACTCTTACAACTGATGCATCCAATGTTGCAATAGGTGCATCTCTTGAGCAATTTGAAGATGATATGTGGAAACCAATTGGATTTTTCTCAAGGAAACTTTCGGACTCGGAAAAAAGGTATAGTACCTACGATCGTGAACTTCTTGCTATTTTCGCTGGACTCAAGTACTTCAAACATTTATTAGAAATTCGTGATTTTGTCATCAAAACCGACCACAAACCACTGACAAGAGCATTCAGCCAAAAATTAGAAAAAGCTTCCGACCGACAACTGAGACAACTTGATTTCATTTCTCAATTTTCAACCCAAATTGTTTATGTGAAGGGAGAAGAAAACTTCGTGGCAGATGCATTATCTCGCATTAATACAATCAATATGCCAACAGCCCTGGATCCAGAAACTATTCAACAAGAACAAGCAGATGATGAAGAGTTGAAGGAAATGATTCAAAATTCGAGGTTGCTTAAAATTCAAGAAATTACTGTTGAAAATGATGTCAAAATTTACTGTGATGTATCAACAGGAACCATTCGGCCATACATACCAAAATCACTTAGAATTACAGCTTTTAACATCGTTCACAATCTTTCTCATCCCAGCGGTAGATGTACTTCAAAATGCCTTAGAGAAAAATTCACCTGGCCTGGCATAAGAAAACATGCTTTAAAATGGTCTCGAGAGTGTTTAGCCTGCCAAAAGTCAAAAGTCCAAAGACACAACAAATTGCGAGCAGAGCATATCAAAATTCCTGACAACAGATTTGACCACATTCATCTAGACATTATCATGTTACCTGATTATAAAGGATTTAAATATTGTCTGACAATCATCGATCGTTTCTCCAGATGGCCAGTAGCAGTTCCTCTTAAAGACATTAGTGCTGAGACAATTGTGACAGCTTTCTGGGACAACTGGGTTGCACACTATGGAACACCAACAACAATTACTTCGGATCAAGGATCTCAATTTGAGTCCGGATTGTTTGCAGCACTGGCAAGTCTAGTTGGAGTTCACAAAAACAGGACCACGCCTTATCATCCTCAAACAAATGGGATAGTCGAAAGGTGGCATAGAACTCTTAAAGCTGCTTTAATGTGTTCACCTAAACCTTGGCCAGACATTCTTTCTACAGTTCTTCTTGGACTTCGCACCAGTTTTAAGGAAGATATTCAATCGACACCAGCAGAGATGTTATACGGAACAAATCTAAGAATTCCTGGTGAGTTTCTGGCAAGTTTTGATGTTCCCGGAAATCCACAAATATTTGTTGAAAAGCACAGAGAATTTATGCGTGCATTGAGACCTACTCCAACTGCTCATCATACAAAAAGCTAAATTTTCGTATTGAAGAATTTAAATACATGCACACATGTTTTTCTTCGATGTGATCATGTTAAGGCGCCACTAGAGCAACCATACATGGGTCCATACAAAATTTTAGAAAGAGTATCTGACATTGTTTACAAACTCGACATAAACGGTCATGAAAAAAATATTTCTGTCAGAAGATTGAAACCAGCTTATGCAACCAAGAATGATGTTGACATTCCTGAAACAATTTCTGATGAAAATGCAACTCAACAATTACCTGCCCATATGTGGGGCTCATCGATGGATAAGCCACAACGGACCTATTCAAGAAAGCCAAAACAAGTTAATTTCAAGTTATAAGTTTCTTATTGAAACCTCTTAAGGGGAGAATAGTGTGGCGACCACAGTCACTGTATATCAAAACACTTAACTTAAAAATACTTTCATTAAAATAAGCTTACATTAACGTTTATTATTTTTTCATTACTTTTCAAATTATCATTAATTCATTATTATTTAAAACTTCGAACAATCAACATTATAAAAACCAAAAATATATAATCAAAAATAAAAATAATAGTTTTATTTAAATATATTTAATATTCTTGTGTGTTGATACATAATAGAACAACCACAAAAGCTCTGTATCGGTGTTATGCGTAACAATATATAAGAAGTATTATACTACCTTACATTAATAATGGTCTGTTTAAAATTTCCAACACTGAAAAGAATTCAGAATAAAGCAAATAAAATAATTTTTTTTTCACATACATATGTAAAAATTAAGAAATACAATAGTAACAATAGGGATACGAGAACATTTTGAGTAGATTGTAGAAAAAAGATATATTCTCGCATTTAATAGTGAGAAAAACTATAAATGAATTCAATATGCCATTGACTTACTACATATATATGGACTGCTAGTCGCTCATTTTCTTCATACAAATCCTCAAAAAAAGTGGTACCACTTTTAAGGTTCTCTCTAACGAAAATGCGCGATCAAAAGATGTCATTTAAAACAACGAACTAATTTTTGACAATTCAACCCCAGCGGTTGTTGTAAAAAATTAGTTCCCTTTTTAAGTGACATCTTTTGATCGCGCATTGTCACTTGGAAGAAAGCTTAAAAGTGGAACCATCGTGAAGTTGGCTACTATACTTTGTCCAATAAAAATATGCAGTGTGGGCAAGATAGGACGTTTGCCTCGCATTCTGGCTACAGTGAATTGCATAAATCTGTCCTTCATTAAAGCTCTAACAGGGTTATCGTAGTGTTGATTTTAAATGGACCCTTTTTTTAAAGCTCTAAAATCAAAAGCACCTCAACAGAAACCCAAGGAAAAAAACTGAACAAGTTACGAAATGAACAAGGGTAACTCTGAACGCACATCAATATTGAATGGGGGTTGAAATTGAATAGCACCAACAGCCATAGACCACAGCAATTCAGTGCAAACTCACACTCAGATGTGCAGTCAATAGGACGTGGGGCCTGCGTCAGATGCAATCGAAAATTTATGGGCGCACAAACACTTTTTTATGGGGGAGTTCTTTCAATTTAGTATGGTGCAAAAATATAGAACGCTTCTGATTTTGAAAAAGCTCTCACATACGACGTGTACTGCATATTTTTATTGGACAGAGTATATCAGTCTATATTTAGTAAGTCAATGCAATATGAATTTTCATGAATATTTCAACTCAATCTACATTTTCATGAATATTTCAACTCAATCTGCATTTTCAAGAATATTTCAACTCCAGCTTAAAAACGAGATACAAATCCTTCAAACACATCCGTGTATCTAAGTTAATTTAACAAGTAGGAAGGTTTTGGCACATAATACACTGATACCAACTTTGGGAGATTTTTATAAGTGAGTTAAAGAGTGAATAAAGCGTTTTGTGCTTGTATTACTGCGCTAGATATACTTACCAATAAAACACGCCTATGGTGAACAGGACAGCTGCAAAATACAAACATACAAGCAATGGAGGGCTATACTCTGAAAGAACGTGGAATAAGTGTGTCGAATTTTTCGGACAAATAATAAATAATCGGTCGGTCGAGTTAGCGCAGCGTGAATTTCGAAGTTGATTTCTTAATCGTGTCGCGCCAACCGGACAAGCCGCCACCTGCCGAGAATATCATGGCTGTGGCTGCCGATGTTGCTGAGGACGAATAAGCATCAACAAGAAAGACCTTACAGTGAATTCTACTCGTAGTAAAAAAAATTACTGAGCGGGGCTTGATAAACATGTGGTTTCAACAAGACGGTGCGACCACACACTTTAAACACGAGGTATAATGGATGATATTGTGAATGAAGCGCGTTTCCTGGTCACGTTATTTCCCATTTTGGCGATTTGGCATGGCCAGCATGATCCCGATTTAACCATCCGAGACTTCTTTTTTTGGGGCTACTTGAGGTCGGGTTCATATGTTCGCGTTTTATATGTTCACCAAGTACCGCTCATCTAATTGCGGCAGTAAGAAGTTGTTTATTATGGCTCTGTAGCGTTCCCCAGTAACAGTGAACGCGACACTACACAGTGGCTTTGAGTGGATGTCTCTTCGTGTATCACACGCGGATTTTCAGGCCCCAGCAATGAAGATTTTGCTTATTGATAAACCGTTTAAGTGGAAATGCGCCTCATCGCTCATGATGATTTTCGGCACAAAATCGTCCTTTTCGTTGTTGAGATTTAGGATGGCTTGACAGTAATTCACACACGATAATCGGTCAGCAGGCATTAATTGATGCGCTGTTTGCACTTTATGCGGAACATGTGTAAGTGGTTCACTAAAATTCTATGTAATGTCTGGTGATTCTGGTGATGTCCAATTGCGTGGTCCGTCGTCTGGTAGATGTTTCTTCGTTCTCAGCCACATCGACAGTCACAGCCGTGATATTCTCGGACGAACGACTAGTCCGGTGGCATCCCCACCCTACATGGTCTCCTGTAGTTCCAGTCCGTCGTTCGAGTCGAGTAGCGCTGAAATGTTTGTCCAGTTGTCATGACATGATTAGGAAAAAGGAAATCGACGTCGAAAATCACGCTGCGCTAACACAACTTGACTATTTGTATAATGCAGCTTTCTAGTTCGCAAATGTCAAATGTGATTGACGCACGATGCCATTTGCAAAAATTATAACATCTTCCGATAGGGTGGCAACATTGTAAAAACTTGTTTTTCTTTTAAATCCTCTACAATGAATTATAAATTTTTATTCTGCCATGAACTCATATTTCCTAAAGAAATCACATGAAATTTTTAGGAGGTTGAACCATTAAAAAAATTAATTTTATACCTTTCAACATTTTTCTCAAAAAGATAAATTTTTAAAATTCTTATTCTTTGAAACATATTGTTATTGCTTTTCAAATGATCTTATGAAACTACTATTTAATTGCATTTGTAGGATGGGTAAGGTTAATACTTATACACATTGGTTTTGAATGTCTAGCTATCCTAATAGGAGGGAAGAAATGAAACAGATAAGGCATTTCACATTCATGTAGTGCGGCTTAACGAAGAATCTCTCCCGTTAACAGTTCGTCCGAAGTTGGGCTCAAGAGCCGTAGAAGAATAATGCAACTGGCTATTTCACTACAACACTGTTTATAAAAATAACGGTAAAATAATGAAAGAATAGAAGCATTGCGGTGGTTGTCGAGAACGTTAAATAAAAGTTTAAATGTTAAATCAAATAGCTGTAGCATAATAACTTGAAAGTTGGTGCTGTTCACAAATTTAAAGTGATAATAAGGCATCTGAGAGTACTAAATGACATTCATAGACCTAAGGACGATTTAAGACTCATCTTTTTCACTGATCAAAACAACTAATTTCGACGAATTTCTCCCCCCTTTCAATGACTACCAAGCAAACTAAATAAATGTAACTTTTTATTTAAATTTAAAATTACGAAGATTTAAAATGCAAAGAGGTTCTTATTTAATTATTTATCACGATTTTGTCTTATTTTAATTTAATTTATTTATTTTGTAACTTATAAATGCTTATTTATCTTCGATATTAGCCTTCTGAAATTATTTATTCTGGAGGTCCATAAGGAAGCCACTTAAGCCCTTTATTATTCACTTTGCACATAAACGATGTCAATTCGATTATTAAAATCTCCTCTTATCCGACATTATACAGGGTGTCCGGTAATTCGTCTGCCATACCTTGGAATGTGATTCTTGGTCATATCATATTTTTACCTGATGAACAAAACAATAATAAAAAAAACTCATTAATAAGTGCACTCGAAAATCCATACAGTTTATGGTACTTGGGAAAATCTAAAACATGTAAAATTAAAAAAAAAAAAACATTTTTTTCCCTGAGGAGTAAAAGGCTTGAATAAAACAATAATTTGTATCGTTTAACGTAATTTCTATTTTATCTACACACAAAAACAGTCATAAAGTGCTCAAAGAAACTATTTTTGGATTTCATTTTGAATGTTTATTCTCGATAACTCTTGCCTTACTTTTAGTGATCCTTCGGAAATACGTTATTTTAATTCAGTTAAGGTTCCTATTTCAGATGAGTAAACGATTTTTTTCATTCGTTTCCATGCAAAAACATTCAGTACAGTACGATCGGGAGATCTTGCAGGCCAGTGAATTGATCGGTCTATTTCTCCCTATCCATCGATCACCGTATTCTTCATCCAGCCAATCCTTAACTTCACGATCATAGTGGGCCGGAGCACCATCTTGCTGGAAATATGATGAAGCCAGTTGAAGCAGTGGAACATCCTCCAATACGTCTGGAATATTTTCTAAAAACTGCAGATGGTTAATAGAACTAAGTCGGGGTGGTAATTTTAAAGGCCCGATTAATTTATTACCACTTACATCTGCCCACATATTGACACTGAATCTGTGCTGAAATGATGTTTGCCGTCTTGAATGTGGATGGCTCGAAGCCCATGTCTGGAGATTATGGAAATTCGTATTATCATCTCTTGTGAATTGAGATTCGTCTGTCCAAAGGATTCTGTTTATAAACTGGTTGTCATCCAAAACTTCTCTCTAGCAACCAGTTACAAAATTCGATTCTCTCTTTAAAATCATCAGGAAGTAGTTCTTGCACAGGTTTGTGGTGATATAGATATATATTTTCTCCATGCAGTATACTGGAAATTCTGTGATTGGAAACATTAAACTGTAGAGCGAAGCGTCTTATGCTGATGGAAGGATCGATTTACACAACTGCCAGTACTCTTTCATCGACCGAAAATCTTCTTGTGCTTGCAGCTTCCGCGTTTGGTCTTGCAGTTGCCCTTTTCATGAGTGCATAATCCTAAAAATTACGTAAAATCAATCAATTATTGGAAAACCACTTAAATTGCCATGTACTGCAATAAAAGTTGGTAAAAAACCACAAAAACCGATTTTTTACCTGTTTTAGATTTTCCCAAGTATCATAAAATGTATGGGTTTTTGGGTGCACTTATTAATAAGTTTTTTTATTATTGTTTTGTTCATCAGGTAAAAATAAGAAAACTTCATGTTTATTACTCATTTTTTGGAAAAAAAAATTACCTTAAAGTCGAAATTTTGCTGGGGCAAAAAAAATTGAATACCTGGTAACTTTAAAAACATATCAGATCAATTTAAAGGTAGTTTTAAAGGTTAGTATTTCTACTAAGAAAAAACTAAAATTAGGTCTCTAACATTAGTACTGACAGAGAAATTGACTTTAACATGGGTCAGGGTACACCAAAGTTAGCCTTTTTTTAAATCGTCAAAAAGTGATGTCAAAGTTGAATATCAGACTTTACTGTAGAAAAATATTTTTCTTAGAATATGACCAAGAATCACATCCCAAAGTATGGCACACGAATTACCGGACACCCTGTATAATAAAGGATCAAGACGAGCAGAACATCTTTTCATCGACTTTAAAGCCGCATAGATCGCATTTATAGTCAGGAGCTCTTTTTGTGATGTTCGAACTTATGATCGTGGAAAAAGTGTTCCAGAAACACAAGGTAAAATGAGCAACTGTTCCGGACTATTTAAACATGTACACTGTGCAGCAAGCAGAGTCATGTGACTTTTTTAATCTCGTTCTCAAACAGATAGTGTGCAGGACAGAAGTTAATACTCTTGCAATCCAATAGCAACCTTACAAACAAAATCTTGCTCGAAACAAATAAAAATAAGACACTTAAGTTGAAAGAACTTTTTTATTTCATTGCTTTATTTTAACATCCTAGTAAACCATCAAGGTCACCAGGTCCAATCACCAATCACCAGGTCCGTCAAAGACATTATCCGGGAAAGTTAGGAGATGCACCACCTGCTTCATCATCACGATCATCATATTGAGCCGCAGCCCTTGTTACAAGGGCAGTGATTGCCATTAGGGCAAGACACATCAACCTGACTGAAAACATTTTTTAATTATTTTAGTACTGAACTTTTAAACGGAAAGTAGAAACTAATGACTTCGAAGAAATTTCACGAGCTTTTATACCGAAGAATTGCCGAATTATCAACTTTGAAGTACGCAAGAACGCCAACAGCTGCTGAAATGCGTAAACAAAGTATGGCGAATTTTTGTTTGTTAAAAGAAAGCAAAAATGAGTAAATAGTAATTGGAACTAAGTCCAAAGAACGTCAATTACATTTTGTATCAGCTAAAAACATAGATACTTATGTTAATTTACGCACTCGAAAAAAACAAAATTCCATTGTCTATTTACATTAGAACCATATTTTCAATTTGGGCTTATCCCCGATTTACAGACTTTTAATATATAAGATTTTTCTAACTTTTTTAAGAAAATACCGATTTTAGTTATTTTTTGATATACTTCTAAAAGATTTTTTGGACAGAATTTCAAAATATATATTGCGTTTTGAAAGTGTTTCAAACAGTATTAAAATCATCTGTTTCCTTGAGTGAAATCAGTTTAGCGGTTATCAAGAGATGTGAAAATAAAAAGCAGATTTTAGTAACGCAACCTTCAGCACACGTTTGTTTTACATATTATCCAAAGCTTGGATTATAGAGCCTTCCTTCTAGCATGTATTGAAAGAATGAAATAAAAACCTCATAAACTTAACAGAGAAGACTGGGAGATAGCAGTTATCATCCATCTTCTGTGATCCCGAGCATGCAGCTTCCAGTCATCAATCAAGTGTGGCATTTGGAATGGCTTGGTAATTTAAACTGGATTGAACGTGGGGGCTAGGGTTTGAAGACTCTCTTAACTGGAACATTGTTGTGATTGAGCCAATAAAGTCAACGTGTTTTGTAACAGCTGTATCCTTGTGATTATCGTCTAGCACTGCTTACCCTAAAACAAGACTGGCCGTATAAGGGTTTCGAAGATCGTGCACTTCGTCTAACGCGTGAGAAGAGCTGTTTTGACGAACCGAAGAAGCAGCAGATTTCTGGATAAATCATTCCTTGGACTTCAACTATAATGTCGTTGATGAAATAAATACTTACTCCGAGGTAAATTTCTTAAATACGTCGATAGTGGCGGCTTACCCGCTACGGAAAAAAAAGATTTTTTGTCCTGAGGTGTAAAATGCTTGAATAAAACAATAATTTGTGTAATTTTATAACTAATTTCTTATTTTATGTGCACACAAATACAGTCATAATAAGTTGTTAAAGTGCCCTTCTGCGTCTTGAATGCATGCAAGAGCACGTCGTTGGATTTCATTTTGAATGTTTATTCTCGATAACTCTTGCTTACTTCTAGTGATCCTTCGGAAATATGTTGTTCTAATCCCGTTAAAGTTCTTATTTCCGATGATTAAACGATTTCTTTCATTCGTCCCTATACAAAGGCAGTGAATTGGTCCATTTCTGACTATCCATCGATCACCGTATTCTTCATCCAGCCAATCCTTAACTCAACGACCGGAGCACCATCTTGTTGGAAATATGATGAAGCTAGTTGAAGCAGTGGAACATTCTCCAATAGGTCTGGTAGATTATTTTGTAAGAACTCCAGATAGTTAGTAGAATTAAGTCGGGGTGGTAATTTCCTGCCCACATATTGACACTAAATCTGTGCTGAAATGATCTTTGCCGTCTTGAATGTGAATTGCTCGAAGACCATGTGTGGAGATTATGGAAATTCGTAATACCATCTCTCGTGAATGTAGAGCCAAGGGTTCTATGCTGATGGAATTATGGATTTCAGCAGCTGCCAGTATTCTTTTATCGACCGAAACTCTGCTTGTGCTTGCAGCTCCCGCATTAGGTCTTCCAGCTGAAACTGATCCAGCTTCTCGAAGCCTTCCAAAAACATTTCGAGAATGAAGTCGTCTGTTACAAACTTCGATTAAATATTAACGTGTGTGGCCTTGTGTTTTCTTTATTTGCCATTTGTTGTTCGGTATTGAAAAATTTAAATAAAAATGAGCAAAGAAGCACAAATTCTTCTATTAAGAAGTTGCATTATCATTAGAATGTGTTGATAAGAAAAAAAAATATTATTCAGTGTAAGTAAACGAGCGGAACAAATCTAGAAAAAAACGAACAAAACAAGTCTTTTTCTTCTTAACACAGTTAAATTTAATATTTCAAATAGTTCAACGTCACCGTAGTCGCTTAGATCAGAATTGCAATCTGAGTTTGATTAAATTGTATTAATTTTCCTTGAAAATTAAATAAAATGTTGCACAAAATAAAAATTACTTTCTGTGGTATACTATACATAGCTATTTCAGAATCTTTCAAAATGATTTTCTTCATGTAATCCCAGGGTTAGCTCAGCTAATTTTATGAGTAAACTCTGAGTTATCCCTGGGATCAAAGTTGACATTAGGGTTAACTAGGGACAGGCATTTACACCAGGATTATCTTGCACTGAAAAACTAGGCCTTAGAAAATTTAACTAGTTTTGTGTATTAAAAGTTGAACAAATTTTTTTTTTGTAATTTTTTTTTTAATAATTTTTTTTTTTAATATTTTTTTTTTTAAATCGGCATTTCGAAAACCTCATGCTCTGTTTTTTTTTAATTAACAAATACAAAAATAACAGTATCCACCGTTCAGAGTTTAAAAATGGTTTTCGAAAATCGTAATTTCCTCGAAAAACCGAACCTACGATTTTAATACAAATTTTTTCCGTTTCCGTTTGTTTGTTTTGGAAAGAAACCCAGTGGCACTAGACCAAAACAAAGCGTGTGCAACATTAAATTCTGGGGCTCCTTGAAAAATTAGGGACTTTTTGATTTCAGGTTACGGTTTACGGTTTTAAGTAAAAGTTTTCATGCACAGAGGTCTTAAAAGTTTGAAAGGCATTGGATGTCAAAACTTAAAAAAAAATTTATATTTTTCGATTTTTTGAAAAAAAAAAAAACTTTTAAATATTTAAATTTGATACTAATAATTTCCAGTATATTGCAGAAAACAATGTTGACTTAAGTTCTATGTTAACAACAATGTTCGAACTTGTTCGAAAGCTCAAGTGTATTCATATAACAATTCCACCATAATACATGGAAACTCGCTAAAGTCATGTCATTTCTCATAAAATTTAAGTCACATCTGGAGTACCCCAAGGCTTATTTTTATTATTTATAATTGCTCTTCTTGTAGAGAGGGTGCAATTACCTTTTTAGTTTTCTTAAAAGATGCAAGAATTTTTTTCCCCTTCTGATCTGGTAAACATCCACCCAAAACTTGAGTATGACTCTCATATCCCCCACCCACCGCCAAAAGGAAGAAATTTAATATTGCAATCCTAAGCACACCTGAGAAAGCCAGAGACTAGTGAGCAATTGACCGGAAAACTCGCTGCTGTGGTATGTTGATGAATGCGCGGTATTGAAGCAGGAGATGGAAAATGCGAATGAAAATGCTGCAACGGAAAACATGAAAAGAGAAGGAAAGATAAAATACACTGCGCAGAAAGAAAAGAGCATCCGAAGCCTCTCAAGTCAGGTATCTCGAGGAGTCTAGCACCGCCACCAACACCCGCCCGTTCTACTAAATAGCCAAGTAACTGGCATCAAGTTATAGGACCTGAACGCAAGCTCTTCGAAACAGTGAAGGGAACCTAGTCACCGAAGCTCAGGGAATTGCAGACGTGTTTAAGCAGCATAACCAGCAGCTGTTTAATGGGCATTATTTAGAGGAAGCCACAGAAGAACAAAGAAGCATGAGACCAGTCAATGGAGATCCAATCCCAGTCCCTAGTACTGAAGAGGTTCAGAAAGCCACCCACAAGCTTAAGAACAACAAATCCACCGGCTGGGATGGCCTACCTGCGGAACTCTTCAAGTATGGAGGAGATGTCCTGATAGGGAGTATGAATCAGCTCATCAACCAAGTTTGGGAGGAGGAAAGTTTACTCCGATGACTGGTCAAAAAGCTCAATATGCCCAATCTACGAAAAAGTCGATCATATGTATGTCCTGCAAAAATTACAGAAGCATATCCCTGCTTAATGTTGCCTACAAGATCCTATCCACCTGACTATGTGAGTGTCTTTTTGCAACACTATAATCGGCACGTACCTACCAGTGTGGCTTCAGGCCAGGCAGATAGAACGATAGACCAAATCTTTACATTGAGGTAAATCCTGGAAAAGACCAACGAATTTCAAGTCGAGACCTACCACCTTTTTATCGACTTCAAAGCCGCATATGATGGCATAAGTCGCCAAAAGCTTCTATTGGCGATGTCGGAACTCGGGATCCCGAAAATACGAGGTGCAACGTTCAAATGGATAACAGCTCATCCGAGATATTCCAGACGTGCACAGGGTTCAGTTCAGACAAGGAGATGAGCTATCATGTGATTTCTTCAACCTAGTCCTGGAGCAAATAGTTCGCAAGAGTGGTGTTAGCCTGAAAGGCACTATCTTCAACAGGTCTTCCCAACTGCTTGGCTATGCGGACGACATCGACATCATCGGCCACTCCAAGCGAGCTGTGCTAGAAGCATTCACAGCTATTGATGAAGAGGCGAAACGCATTGGTCTTGAAGTGAATGAGGACAAAACAAAGTATATGCTATCAACAAACAAAGCCTCAGCTGTCAATCGCCTAAGACAAATCGAGCGAATGGACAACAACGTTCCAGCCAAGAAAATCTTCGAATTTCAGCCCGCAGGCTCGAGACGACGATGAAGACCGAACCTCCGCTACAGAGACCAGGCGGTTACAGACGCAAGAGTGCTTGGTCTCGTTGACTGAAGGGAGTTCGCTAGGGATCACAACCGGTGGAAGACTGCAATACTTCAGGCAGAGACCCTCCATGGATCGGAACCCGGATAAGTAAGTAAGAATTTATTCATTTTTCTTAAGTATTTTACCAGGAAATTCTATTGTTTATTGACTTCTTTGTTTGTTTATCGAAGCGCTAAGCTAAATTTTCTACTGGCTTAGTTAAAAATATTTTATTGTATTTTTAATAATCAGCTATTCCAATAAAGTCTAAAAACAAAATCACCTTTGCTGTAGTGATTTTCTTTGCGAGTTCTACTGCGAGGATTTTATAGAAATTCAAAAAATGTTATCCGTGGGTGTACAAGCAGAAGGCACTAAGTCAATTTTTTAGGATTTTTACATTTTAATGCAAAGTGATCAAGAATGACGATATCTTTGTAGTCCAATCACCTCCTAAGTGATTATTCATCGTTAAACATGAATTATTTGAGGTTATGTTTTGAACTAAGTCAGTTAAAAAATGTTTAATACTGCTAAAAGGCACTAAGTTGACTTAGTGCCTTTTGGCTGTCATAGAAAAAGTTACAATATGCTATAATAATACAGCAAGAAGGCATTAAAGTGACTTAGTGCGTTTTAGCTGTCATCAAAACCAGGAATACTTCAGTTCAAATACAATTTCGCAACAATTTTAGAGCAAAGAACGTAATAAAAACTTTACAAAGAGGAAGAAATGCTGTTCAAAAGTATCTTTCTCTAACACAATGTATAAATTGTATCAAGAACCTCTTAAAATAAGTGCAGCCAAAAAAAAAAAAATGCACGACTGGATCGCACGAACTTGCTCTTATGTAAAAGTACTTTGGAATTTAAGATACATTTTATAAATATAAAACATGGATTTAATGAGATAATAATGTTCAAATGCATAAAATTTCCGTCTGGTTTCCGAAAAGTATGAATTTATGCAAATAAACTTTAAAAAATCGTTTTATTATTAAATATAATTTTTATATAAGAAATTTCTCTAACATTTTTCAAGAAAAAAATGTGGGATGCGAATTTTAAGTATTTAATAATATTGGTTTTAAGAAATAATTTCAAAAAATAATCGTTCATAGGTTTTGAAGATATTGATTAAAAATTTTTTTTTTAAATCCAATAAATATTTTTTCGAATATTTTTATATACATTATTATTTTAAACTTAAGGGGACTCCTGCTAAAAATTTTGGGTTAAAATCCTTAGAGCCATTAATGAGAAAGTCGAAAATCAAAAAAACGGGTCTATGGCAGGTACCCCTAATAACATTTTGACCCAAATTTTTTTTTGACCAAAATGTAGTCCATGTCCATAATATTACACTTAATTTTTTTTATCAAAATCGTTAGAGCCGTTTTCGAGATAAATAAGATTTTGCATTACGGGTGTATGGGGGGTACCCTTAGTTTTGGAGCTAAAAAAAAAAATTCAATTTCTCCTCTAGGGAATCACCGAAGACCCTTAACTACCGAGATTGAAAGAAATAGGTCCAGTGGTTTAGGCTGTAGTGAGAGGTACAGACATACAGACACACTGAAACATGTTTTTTGTGTACTAAATTTTCCTTAAAATTTTTATAAAAAAAATTGATATGCAAATTGTTAGTATTTAATAAAATACATTTTAAAACGTAATTTAAAAATTTAATCGTGTATCGATTTTCAAGATATTGAATTTTCAAAAAAAAATATGTATTATTTTTTTAAAAATCCAAAAACTATTTTTTCGAAAAACTTTTTAATTTATATTTTTTCAAATGCAAAGCAGCTCCTGCATAAAAATTTTAGTCAAAATCGTTAGAGCCGTTGGTGAGAAATTCGAAAATCAAAAAAACCGTTCTATGACAGGTACCCCTAATAACATTTCCCCCCAAATTTTTTTTTCACCAAAATATAGTCCATGTCCATAATATCACACCTAATTTTTTTTATCAAAATCGTTAGAGCCGTTTTCGAGATAAATAAGATTTTGCATTACGGGTGTATGGGGGGTACCCTTAGTTTTGGAGCTAAAAAAAAAATTTCAATTTCTCCTCTAGGGAATCACGAAGACCCTTAACTACCGAGTTTGAAGAAAATACCTCCAGTAGTTTAGGCTGTAGTTCGAGGTACAGACATACAGACATACAGACAGACAGACGGAATTGTCGGACCCACTTTTTTCGTCTTCGCTATCATCGTAATGTCAACTTTGATCAAAATCTCGAGTTCAATTTTTTTTCCAAATGCAGAACTTGCCCTATAGTACCTATATCGCAAGTAAAAAAGACTCAATAGAAATGTGTCAAAAAGGAGTGGTTTCTGAAGTTTTCCATTCTTGGTTTGAATTTTTGCCCTCATAATCAAATTCCAAAAACAACTTGCCAGAACCTTACACATCAGAAGAAAGCGATGGTGATGAATAGTTCCAACCTTTTCACTTATTTTTTTGTTAAATTATCCTTAATTTGTATAACTGACTTTTCTTAATTTTATAATTATAACTTACCATATCATTTAACTATGTAATATTCCTACTTGCTCTTAAAATATAAATAAAACTTTTAAATATTACATTCAGAAAAAATTGTTTTTTAATTTGCATTTTTAGTTATAATTACATAATTGCATTATCTTTTCTGCTAAACAGCACTAAGTCAGCATTTTTTGTAGTTCTAATGGAATATTTTCGAATTGGTTTGGCAAAAACTAAAATTTTTGATTAGAAACTTAAGTCATAATATCAATAGAGCTTTTCACGCAATCAGATGTAAAATTAAAATCGGTATTGAATTTTCACGACTAAGCAAACATTAAATATCAATTTACTCAAAACTATGTTTTTTGACTTAGTGCCTTCTGCTTGTACACCCACGCGTATTCATTACGAACATCCCAAGAAAAAGTCATAACTGCTTGTGACTTGTGACTTGTACAATGTGGAGGATCGGGCTGTAAGTCTCTTAAACATAACTAGCCGACCCAGCTCTCGAAATTCGAGTGCCAATTTATTTATTTATTTCATTATCATTCAATAAAAGACAGAGAATTCATGATTTTTTTAAATTGTTGAATGCAATCAGAAGTACCTACTAAGCACTCAATCCTGGAGTCCAAAGGAAAACAGTTAATGGTAAACAAAATTTCAAACCTATACACATTTCTGACACATTGCAGATTTTTGACACGTTGCAGATTGGTTGTTGATGTTGTAGGCGACAAAAACAATTGTTGGGTTGAACTGATGTTATTTGATGTATCAGAATCCGGTATGTTTAATGTGGATTTTTGGACGTTTCTTAATCCATCGACATCGTAGCCATCATTTGATGGAATTTGACAGTTTATGACTTGACGAATAGAGGACGAATTCAGTTATGACGCACAAAGTGTATTTCGAAATTAAAATCGAATAGGAACAGTATTGAATCATTTCAGTGAAATGAAAATGATCAAATGATCGGTTGGTCGGATCATTTTCGTAGTCGATTGTTGAACGATTCAATCATTTGAAATTGATAAATTTTTTTAGCGAATGAAAAATACAAAAATGGAGTTTATACATTTACATTTGGTATAATGGTATAATATAACAAGTAATAATGATACCAAGTTACAATTACATTATTGTTATACGTTTATAGAAATGGTGCCATACACGTTGGGTATTGCCAGCTATTTTCAACACACCCCCTCAACGTGGATGTCACTTGTATTTAAAAAATAAATCGTTTATTTAAGTTCAAATCCATAGTAAAATCAAATTTTAAAATCAAAATTCATCGTTAATCTGAATATAAATTTAAATTCAAATAATATAAAATTATTAAGTTAACTTAAAATTTATCATTAATTCAAATTAAGATTCAAATGTAAAATTATAGATCGTTAATTAAAATTCAAAAGTTTTACACATTTTTCATGCTTGGATTTTGCCAAATTCTTTGTCAAAATGTCGGCCACATTATTTTCTGATGGACAATATTTCAAAACAATTTCCTGATTTTTTAATACCTCTTTGATGTGATGATATCTTATATCAATATGTTTACTTCGCTTGTGAAGTACTGGATTGCTTGCTAATTTCTGCGCTCCCTGGTTGTCGATGTTCAATATTACTGCTTCGCCATTTGACCATCCCACCTCCATTAGAAGTCTTCGCATGTAAACTGATTCTTTTGCCGCATCCGAAGCCGCCATATATTCGGCTTCTGTACTACTTAACGCAACGGAGTGTTGTTTTCTCGACTCCCAACTTATCAGTGAGTTTCCAATGAAGAAAACAAATCCAGTGAATGACTTTCGATCGGAATCATCGCCACCCCAGTCTGCATCAACATAGCCAGTTATGGAAGATGTTTGGGATTTTCTAAACACTAGTTGTTTATCAAAAGTGCCGGACAGGTATCGAAAAATGTGTTTGATTGCTTGCAGATGTTCTGTGTGAGGATCTGTGTTGCACTGCGCCATTTTTCCTACGGAATGTAATATATCTGGCCTTGATGTTATGGCGAGATACATTAAAACGCCAACCATAGACTGATATTGGTTCTTATCAACCCTCTGACACTTACCATCGCATTGCAGCTTATGCCCAGGATCCAAGGGAACCGAAACACTTTTACAATTTTCCATACCAAATCGCTGGAGGATATCTTTTATATATTGCTTCTGACATATCTTGATGTCACCAGTGTCACCATCACGCTCCACTTCCATTCCTAGGTAATGATGAACTGAACCCTTGTCGTACAGGTCAAATTCAGCACATAGATCCTTTTTTACATTAAATACGCTTTTCAAGTTCTTACAAGCGATTAACAAGTCGTCGACATATACGACTATCAGAATTAATTCTTTCTTTCGTCTTGACAGGTACAAGCAAGGATCGTTCTGGCTTTGTTGGAATCCCAAGTTTTTCAAAACACCATCGAGCTTGGTATTCCATTCTCTACCGGCTTGTTTCAGACCGTAGAGTGCTCTGTTTAGCCGCAACACCTTCTCTGGATTTTTCTTGTCTACGAAGTACTCCGGCTGGCGCATATAATCGACTTGGTGTAGATGCATTTTCCACTCAACTGATAACGCTAGTAACATTCTAATTGTTGAGTACCTGGCCACTGGGGAAAATGTCTCTTCGTAGTCGAAACCATATCGTTGACTACATCCCTTAGCCACCAACCGTGCCTTGTAGCGCTCGACATTCCCTGCCTTGTCTCGTTTTAGGGAGAAAACCCATTTGCAATCTATGGATCTTCGCTGTTATTATGTTATGTTATTATCATTATGTTATGTTATTTTTTCTTAATGATGCCATTTCTGCATTCATTGCAGCAACCCACTTGCCACTATCTGCCGATGAAATCGCCTCATTAACATTTCGAGGTACATCTTCATTCATCAACAACTGCAATTTATTATACACTTTACCGCATCTTAAAACTCGTTTGTCGTCATCACCGTATTCTACAACAGCACCGTCAACGTTCTCTGCCACATCTTCAACATCGCTTTCATCATTAGCTGTATCATATCCGTCTTCATCAACAACAGAACTTTCTGTAGGCTCTTTCGTCGTAGGATGTACTTCTTCCACATCAGCTTCATCATTAATATGAAACCAAATATAGTCATCTGGCTTCTTACTACTGATGTTGTTGTTGTTGGTGTTGCTGCCGCTGGAAGCACCATTTCTGTTGTTGCCATCGAACATCTTCTCATCGAAAATAACGTCTCGCCGCTCCATCACTTTCTTGGTACTTTTATCAAAAAGTCGATATGCCTTCGAAAACGTAGAATATCCGATCATGATACAAGTTTCACCTCTTGCCTCGAATTTACTGTCTTTTGGTTTCTTCATGCTCACAGCTTCACAACCGAACGTACGAAGATGTTTGACATTTGGTTTCTTGCCAAACCATACTTCAAAAGGAGTTTTATTTTCCAAAATATTAGTTGGGCACCTGTTCCTGATGTAGGCCGCAGTCATCACAGCCTCTGCCCACAAACTTTTTTCAGCACCGGAGTGAACTAACATGGATCGTGCCATCTCCACGAGCGTTCTATTGGCACGCTCAGACACCCCGTTTTGTTGTGGTGTGTAGACGACAGTGAGTTGTCTCTGAATTCCATTCTTTTGCAGAAATTCATTGAACTCATAATTCAGATACTCCTTGCCGTTGTCGGTTCGAAGCGTTTTAATTTTGCAATCTGTTTGTCGTTCGACCTGAAGTTTAAATTGCTTGAATTTACTTAAAGCTTCACTTTTTGCCTTCATGAAGTACACATAGATCTTTCTAGACATATCGTCTATGAATGTAATGAAGTACCTCGAGCCACACACATCTGAATGGACGAGCTCTAGCAGTTTCTTTGATCGGTGTTCTGAATCCTTAGGAAATGGCAATGAATGTATCTTACTAAGCAGGCATGTTTTACACCCTACATCTTTACTGATAACTGAATTCAATCCTTTTACCATTCCCTTAACAGACAATTCTTGAAGAGATTTGTAATTAAGATGACCAAATCTGTTGTGCCACAAATCACCTCTATTTTGCGGGGCGAAAACCTTTTGTTCGACACCCTCATCAACCACAAACAAACCATCCTTCTTGTTGGCATGAAGAATAACAGAACCATTTAAATGACAAACCATGGCACGTTCTTTTTTGAATTGGACTGTTAGGCCTTTGTCCACCATTTTGCTCACAGAAAGGAAATTTGCTTGAAGCTCTGCGGAATATAGGACATTTTGGAACATCAAGTCTATATTTTTATATTGGAAAGGTACATCACCTTTTCCTTCCGCCACGATTGATTTATTTCCTGCCAAACCAATTACTTCGTTATGTATTTGGAAATTTACAAACCGCTTCTTGTCGTTGCACATATGAGCTGTCGCACCGCTGTCAAGATACCACGCATTACTTCGTGGTCTTGTATCTGTTGCCGCGATCATAGTTAATGCTTGTTGTGCTCGTGCCGATTTTTTCTTTTCTTTCTCACAGTCGCTAGAACGATGACCAACCACACCACAGTTGAAACATTTGCCGGTGAAGAATTTTTTGTTGTTTTGTTTCTTCTTCCCATGCGCCTTCTTGAATGTCCGTGCCACATATGCTTGTTCGTGTGTATCTCCTTGTTCGTTTTCTTTTCTTCTCTCTGCTTCTTCGAGAAGTTTCTGCTTGAGGAAACTGAATTTTTGCAATGAGTCTCGAGTTTCCATTTCAATTACAAAGTTTTCGAAATCTTTGGACAAACTGGACAGCAACATAATAACAAGAAATTCATCTTGCAGTTCTATACCAGACTCTGTCAACTTTTCAGTCACCTCAATGAACGAATTCAAATGTTGAACCATATTCGCTCCTTCAACCAAACGGAGACTAAGTAAACGTTTGTACAGGCACACTTTTTGTATGGGACCTTTTGGCGCAAAGGTTTCTCTTAATTTTGTCCACGCTTCAAATGACGACTTTGCGTTCTTTATATAACCCAACTGAGCAGGCTTTACACTCAATATTATATTTGCAAGAGCCTTCTGGTCATCGTCATCGAATTTTACAATCTCAGCAGCAGCTGTAATGGATTCCTTTTTTATTTCACCCTTTGCGATTCGCCACAGGCCACCATGAATCAGGACGCTCTTCATTTGTATGCACCACACATCGTAATTAGAATCATCTAACTTTTCTATTTGAAAATGATTCATCATAATATTTCTTTTTACTTAACTTTTTAAATTCTCAAAAACTAATTTAATTTTTACGGAGAGCAATCCTGGGCCCATAACCTGATAAATTTTATTAGCGAATGAAAAATACAAAAATGGAGTTTATACATTTACATTTGGTATAATGGTATAATATAACAAGTAATAATGATACCAAGTTACAATTACATTATTGTTATACGTTTATAGAAATGGTGCCATACACGTTGGGTATTGCCAGCTATTTTCAACAGAAATTAACGATTTACTCAGCTCTAATTCGAATTTGATATTTTGTTTGTTTGTTTACGCATTCTTGTCAAGCCAGGGGCATATTTTATTTTCAGGGAAGATTTGAAAACAGTAACGCATAGAATAAAGCTAGAACTACATGCTCTCTTTTTCCAACTAATTTCAAATGTCTATCTTCCAATCTCGAAAAACACAAAAAGTAAAAGTTGAAATGGTTCTAAATTTCACTTTTTCACTTTTTGAAAACACTTAGGCTAGGCGCGCACATTCAATTTTTAGTTTCGCAACTGCTTGGTTCGAGCAACTAAGAAGTTTGTGTTTTGACACAAACTAAACGATTGCCCAAAAAGAGTTCGCTATTTTGTGTAACATATAATTATATGCACCTGCGCGGACATTCAACCAAATAGTTCATCTGTTTTCAATAAGCAACGAAACAGTTGTGCAACTAAAATTGAATGTGCACGCCTAGCCTAACCCGCAAATTGCCTGATAGATGTAGTTAATACTCTAAGACTTAACAACATTCAACTTCAGAGTGAAAAGTGAACAAAATGTGCTGTATTTTTCCAAACAACAAATAATTATATATATAATGTATGACAGTAACTGTATGACAGTATAGTGTAAATGTATGCTCTATTCAGCAACAGATGTCCGGGCATTTTTTTGCAATTTTTATTTGCTGTTTTAAACAATTTCTGTGTAGTATATTTAAATAATTTTGGCATTGTGCACGTCTATGCAAAAAATGTTTTCATTTAATATGTAATTTATGCCCCTTCGGTTCTTGTGGGCCGCGTAAAGTGTACCACAAAAAACATGTTTGCCGTTTTATTATATAATACCAAGTTCGTGCGATCCTGTCCTGAATGCAATTTACAATATTTCTGGTTTTTTAAATGATCTTATGAATCTTCTATTTACATAATTGGATTTTCAAGAGCGTTAAGTCTCATTTTTGAAAAGCGTTTGTTTAAATATTGTCTAGAAATAAGATCCATCATTTTGAATATGCTTTAAATGTTAAGTCCAGTAGCTGCAGCATAAGAACTTTAAAGTTGATGCTGCCTACAAAATTAAAGTAATGATAAGACCAGGGCCGGACAAGCTATACCATTGTATATATATCTTATAGTATTATCAATTGACGTGATTTTATGTTAGAGTCCCTAGCCTGTGGTGTCGCTGAAATCAGCAAAATTTGTCAGTGGAGAGTAGGATAAGGAAGATAGAAACAAGTAGTAAGAAAGAGAAATTTTATTATTTTCATTTTTCAACGAAAGACAGAGTAAGGGAGATTTCCGAGTGGGGGAAATGAAAAAAAATTCTTTTTTGACCTTTTTCTGTTGGAATATATTTTCTTGTTTGGATGTTTTTGTGAGTATGTATTGAGGTAGATATATTTTTTGCTTGAACTTGTTTGTCTGAACACATTTTCCTGTTTGTATGGTTATTGTAGGTATTGAAAAAAAGAGATATGCCTATCATTTGATTTGAAATTTTCAATTCTGGTGAAAAATCAAATAATTACTATCTGAAGCGAGAAAACTCTCAACCAATGCTACAAAGATACAGTGTGTTCTAAAAAACATAATAATTGCAATGACAAACTTTATAAAAAGTAGGTATATTAGCGATAAATTTTATGGAAATTTCTCGAGAACTAGTAGTGATATTGACTTCTAATTTAGTTTATTTTATACATAGTATAATTTTGTGCAATTGGTAAAATGTTGACAAATATTGAATTAATAGTTTTTTGTTTTAAATAAAAAACTATTAAAAATTCTAGTGAAAACTAGTTAAATTTGTATTCCAAGTCGAATTTCTTGGGAATGAACACCGATCGATAGCTTCCTGTAAGAATGTATTCTAAGCGACATTTCTAAAATTGTTCAGGAAACGAAAAAAACCGAAGAAAGTTCTAGTTGAATCATAGTGTGCTAAGAGACAATTTTGGTTAAACTAAGTGACATCTAACAAAATTTTTTGTTGCTCACGACAATGAGATCTTTATTAATATCGCTTAGCATAATTTTTTTGACGGATAATACAAATTTCAGGGGGCAACATTATTTTAATGAGAAAACATGGCAGTTGATAAATTTTTTTATTTGTACTCTAGTTTCCTTTTCATGCATAATAGGTTGGCGAAACCCAGGCCAAAACGTGGCCCTTAACATATACATATGTAGTATATTTCCTCATCAAAAAGTCATTTTCGAAAAAAGTGTCGCTTAGTACATTCTTACGGGAAGGTATCGACATAATACAATTATTAACATATGGTTAAATTTTGACAAGTATCGAATTGACAGTTTTAACAAAAATATAAAAAAAAAATCTACTAAAAAGTGGTAATATTTGTTTTTCGACTAGAATATCTTGAGAACGAGCAATGATATTGACTTTGCCATTATTTAATTTTATACAATTTCTAACAAATGGTTTATATTTGACATATATCTAGTTTTAGAGCGGATATATTTTCTAAGTACCTTTCCATCAATAACCAAACGATATCTTTTATATTTGAATATTTCGTTTTTAAATTTTCTTCAATTAAAATGTTTGGAACCGAAATAATAAAGTAATTTCTATAATATAATACATAATTTTATAATTTTATTATCAACTTAGTTTTTAGAAGAATGTATGTACTGTACATACATATATGAATAAGGTTGTTCAGTTGTACCCAAGTCCCACATATTCAAATTCCATTAATAGCTGTGGTAAAATTGAAGAAAACGTCACAATATGTTTTTATATTTTTGTCCATGAAAAAGATGTAAAATTCTACTCAAGGTTTTCTTACCACAATGGGAAGTTATCAGTGTGGGTCGCACCCAGCCTCTTTTTTTTTTATACATTCATACCCAAAAATTTAACTCTTCCTGAGAAAAAGTTCGGTAATTAGGGTTTTGACAGCAAGTCAAGTAGGCATAAGTTGACTCTTAACCCTTTTCATGAGTGCACAGTCTTAAAAATTACCTAAAAACTATCAATTCTTGGAAAATAACTCCAATTGCCAAGTGCTGCAATAAAAGTAGGTAAAAAACCACAAAAACCGATTTTTTACCTGTTTTAGATTTTCCCAAGTATCATAAAATGTATGGGTTTTTGGGTGCACTTATTAATAAGTTTTTTTATTATTGTTTTGTTCATCAGGTAAAAATAAGAAAACTTCATGTTTATTACTCATTTTTTGGAAAAAAAAATTACCTTAAAGTCGAAATTTTGCTGGGGCAAAAAAAATTGAATACCTGGTAACTTTAAAAACATATCAGATCAATTTAAAGGTAGTTTTAAAGGTTAGTATTTCTACTAAGAAAAAACTAAAATTAGGTCTCTAACATTAGTACTGACAGAGAAATTGACTTTAACATGGGTCAGGGTACACCAAAGTTAGCCTTTTTTTAAATCGTCAAAAAGTGATGTCAAAGTTGAATATCAGACTTTACTGTAGAAAAATATTTTTCTTAGAATATGACCAAGAATCACATCCCAAAGTATGGCACACGAATTACCGGACACCCTGTATAATAAAGGATCAAGACGAGCAGAACATCTTTTCATCGACTTTAAAGCCGCATAGATCGCATTTATAGTCAGGAGCTCTTTTTGTGATGTTCGAACTTATGATCGTGGAAAAAGTGTTCCAGAAACACAAGGTAAAATGAGCAACTGTTCCGGACTATTCAAACATGTACACTGTGCAGCAAGCAGAGTCATGTGACTTTTTTAATCTCGTTCTCAAACAGATAGTGTGCAGGACAGAAGTTAATACTCTTGCAATCCAATAGCAACCTTACAAACAAAATCTTGCTCGAAACAAATAAAAATAAGACACTTAAGTTGAAAGAACTTTTTTATTTCATTGCTTTATTTTAACATCCTAGTATACCATCAAGGTCACCAGGTCCAATCACCAATCACCAGGTCCGTCAAAGACATTATCCGGGAAAGTTAGGAGATGCACCACCTGCTTCATCATCACGATCATCATGTTGAGCCGCAGCCCTTGTTACAAGGGCAGTGATTGCCATTAGGGCAAGACACATCAACCTGACTGAAAACATTTTTTAATTATTTTAGTACTGAACTTTTAAACGGAAAGTAGAAACTAATGACTTCGAAGAAATTTCACGAGCTTTTATACCGAAGAATTGCCGAATTATCAACTTTGAAGTACGCAAGAACGCCAACAGCTGCTGAAATGCGTAAACAAAGTATGGCGAATTTTTGTTTGTTAAAAGAAAGCAAAAATGAGTAAATAGTAATTGGAAACTAAGTCCAAAGAACGTCAATTACATTTTGTATCAGCTAAAAACATAGATACTTATGTTAATTTACGCACTCGAAAAAAACAAAATTCCATTGTCTATTTACATTAGAACCATATTTTCAATTTGGGTTTATCCCCGATTTACAGACTTTTAATATATAAGATTTTTCTAACTTTTTTAAGAAAATACCGATTTTAGTTATTTTTTGATATACTTCTAAAAGATTTTTTGGACAGAATTTCAAAATATATATTGCGTTTTGAAAGTGTTTCAAACAGTATTAAAATCATCTGTTTCCTTGAGTGAAATCAGTTTAGCGGTTATCAAGAGATGTGAAAATAAAAAGCAGATTTTAGTAACGCAACCTTCAGCACACGTTTGTTTTACATATTATCCAAAGCTTGGATTATAGAGCCTTCCTTCTAGCATGTATTGAAAGAATGAAATAAAAACCTCATAAACTTAACAGAGAAGACTGGGAGATAGCAGTTATCATCCATCTTCTGTGATCCCGAGCATGCAGCTTCCAGTCATCAATCAAGTGTGGCATTTGGAATGGCTTGGTAATTTAAACTGGATTGAACGTGGGGGCTAGGGTTTGAAGACTCTCTTAACTGGAACATTGTTGTGATTGAGCCAATAAAGTCAACGTGTTTTGTAACAGCTGTATCCTTGTGATTATCGTCTAGCACTGCTTACCCTAAAACAAGACTGGCCGTATAAGGGTTTCGAAGATCGTGCACTTCGTCTAACGCGTGAGAAGAGCTGTTTTGACGAACCGAAGAAGCAGCAGATTTCTGGATAAATCATTCCTTGGACTTCAACTATAATGTCGTTGATGAAATAAATACTTACTCCGAGGTAAATTTCTTAAATACGTCGATAGTGGCGGCTTACCCGCTACGGAAAAAAAAGATTTTTTGTCCTGAGGTGTAAAATGCTTGAATAAAACAATAATTTGTGTAATTTTAAGTAATTTCTTATTTTATGTGCACACAAATACAGTCATAATAAGTTGTTAAAGTGCCCTTCTGCGTCTTGAATGCATGCAAGAGCACGTCGTTGGATTTCATTTTGAATGTTTATTCTCGATAACTCTTGCTTACTTCTAGTGATCCTTCGGAAATATGTTGTTCTAATCCCGTTAAAGTTCTTATTTCCGATGATTAAACGATTTCTTTCATTCGTCCCCATACAAAGGCAGTGAATTGGTCCATTTCTGACTATCCATCGATCACCGTATTCTTCATCCAGCCAATCCTTAACTCCACGACCGGAGCACCATCTTGTTGGAAATATGATGAAGCTAGTTGAAGCAGTGGAACATTCTCCAATAGGTCTGGTAGATTATTTTGTAAGAACTCCAGATAGTTAGTAGAATTAAGTCGGGGTGGTAATTTCCTGCCCACATATTGACACTAAATCTGTGCTGAAATGATCTTTGCCGTCTTGAATGTGGATTGCTCGAAGACCATGTGTGGAGATTATGGAAATTCGTAATACCATCTCTCGTGAATGTAGAGCCAAGGGTTCTATGCTGATGGAATTATGGATTTCAGCAGCTGCCAGTATTCTTTTATCGACCGAAACTCTGCTTGTGCTTGCAGCTCCCGCATTAGGTCTTCCAGCTGAAACTGATCCAGCTTCTCGAAGCCTTCCAAAAGCATTTCGAGAATGAAGTCGTCTGTTAGGATAAAGTTCCTTGTATCTTCGTTGTGCTCTGCGTATTCTTCGCTCGTAAATGAAGGCATTTCAAAAAGCGCTCTTATCCAACTTTAATCGTGACTTAACTTGGTAATCTAATGAATGAATTTGTTTTTCTATTCTTTTATACTTTATTTTTTATACATTCATACCCAAAAATTTAACTCTTCATGAGAAAAAGTTCGGTAATTAGGGTTTTGACAGCAAGTCAAGTAGGCATAAGTTGACTCTTAACCCTTTTCATGAGTGCACAGTCTTAAAACTATCCTAAAAACTATCAATTCTTGGAAAACCACTCCAATTACCAAGTGCTGCAATAAAAGTAGGTAAAAAACCCTAAATTAATTTTTTACCTGTTTTAGATTTTCCCAAGTTTCATAAAATGTATGGGTTTTTGGGTGCACTTATTATTGAATTTTTTCTGATTATTGTTTTGTTCATCAGGTAAAAATAAGAAAACTTTATGTTTATTACTCATTTTTGAAAAAAATTAACGTCAAATTCAAAAATGCCAAAACTATTTTTGATAAATTTGTATAGATGCTTGATCTTCTTAGACCGTGTTTTTGCAGTGCTTAGATAATCCTAATCCTGGTGTTAACCCTTGAAGCAGTTTTTCAGTGATAGATTAACTTTAACTCCAAAAAGTGGTATTTATTTTAATATCACTACAAAGTTACAAACTTCGATTAAATATTAACGTGTGTGGCCTTGTGTTTTCTTTATTTGCCATTTGTTGTTCGGTATTGAAAAATTTAAATAAAAATGAGCAAAGAAGCACAAATTCTTCAATTTAAGAAGTTGCATTATCATTAGAATGTGTTGATAAGAAAAAAAAATATTATTCAGTGTAAGTAAACGAGCGGAACAAATCTAGAAAAAAACGAACAAAACAAGTCTTTTTCTTCTTAACACAGTTAAATTTAATATTTCAAATAGTTCAACGTCACCGTAGTCGCTTAGATCAGAATTGCAATCTGAGTTTGATTAAATTGTATTAATTTTCCTTGAAAATTAAATAAAATGTTGCACAAAATAAAAATTACTTTCTGTGGTATACTATACATAGCTATTTCAGAATCTTTCAAAATGATTTTCTTCATGTAATCCCAGGGTTAGCTCAGCTAATTTTATGAGTAAACTCTGAGTTATCCCTGGGATCAAAGTTGACATTAGGGTTAACTAGGGACAGGCATTTACACCAGGATTATCTTGCACTGAAAAACTAGGCCTTAGAAAATTTAACTAGTTTTGTGTATTAAAAGTTGAACAAATTTTTTTTTTGTAATTTTTTTTTTAATAATTTTTTTTTTAATATTTTTTTTTTAAATCGGCATTTCGAAAACCTCATGCTCTGTTTTTTTTTAATTAACAAATACAAAAATAACAGTATCCACCGTTCAGAGTTTAAAAATGGTTTTCGAAAATCGTAATTTCCTCGAAAAACCGAACCTACGATTTTAATACAAATTTTTTCCGTTTCCGTTTGTTTGTTTTGGAAAGAAACCCAGTGGCACTAGACCAAAACAAAGCGTGTGCAACATTAAATTCTGGGGCTCCTTGAAAAATTAGGGACTTTTTGATTTCAGGTTACGGTTTACGGTTTTAAGTAAAAGTTTTCATGCACAGAGGTCTTAAAAGTTTGAAAGGCATTGGATGTCAAAACTTAAAAAAAAAATTTATATTTTTCGATTTTTTGAAAAAAAAAAAAAACTTTTAAATATTTAAATTTGATACTAATAATTTCCAGTATATTGCAGAAAACAATGTTGACTTAAGTTCTATGTTAACAACAATGTTCGAACTTGTTCGAAAGCTCAAGTGTATTCATATAACAATTCCACCATAATACATGGAAACTCGCTAAAGTCATGTCATTTCTCATAAAATTTAAGTCACATCTGGAGTACCCCAAGGCTTATTTTTATTATTTATAATTGCTCTTCTTGTAGAGAGGGTGCAATTACCTTTTTAGTTTTCTTAAAAGATGCAAGAATTTTTTTCCCCTTCTGATCTGGTAAACATCCACCCAAAACTTGAGTATGACTCTCATATCCCCCACCCACCGCCAAAAGGAAGAAATTTAATATTGCAATCCTAAGCACACCTGAGAAAGCCAGATACTAGTAAGCAATTGCCCGGAAAACTCGCTGCTGTGGTATGTTGATGAATGCGCGGTATTGAAGCAGGAGATGGAAAATGCACGAATGAAAATGCTGCAACGGAAAACATGATCAGCAAAAGAGGAGTACCGTGAAAAGAGAAGGAAAGATAAAATACACTGCGCAGAAAGAAAAGAGCATCCGAAGCCTCTCAGGTCAGGTATCTCGAGGAGTCTAGCACCGCCACCAACACCCGCCCGTTCTACTAAATAGCCAAGTAACTGGCATCAAGTTATAGGACCTGAACGCAAGCTACAGTGAAGGGAACCTAGTCACCGAAGCTCAGGGAATTGCAGACGTGTTTAAGCAGCATAACCAGCAGCTGTTTAATGGGCATTATTTAGAGGAAGCCACAGAAGAACAAAGAAGCATGAGACCAGTCAATGGAGATCCAATCCCAGTCCCTAGTACTGAAGAGGTTCAGAAAGCCACCCACAAGCTTAAGAACAACAAATCCACCGGCTGGGATGGCCTACCTGCGGAACTCTTCAAGTATGGAGGAGATGTCCTGATAGGGAGTATGAATCAGCTCATCAACCAAGTTTGGGAGGAGGAAAGTTTACTCCGATGACTGGTCAAAAAGCTCAATATGCCCAATCTACGAAAAAGTCGATCATATGTATGTCCTGCAAAAATTACAGAAGCATATCCCTGCTTAATGTTGCCTACAAGATCCTATCCACCTGACTATGTGAGTGTCTTTTTGCAACACTATAATCGGCACGTACCTACCAGTGTGGCTTCAGGCCAGGCAGATAGAACGATAGACCAAATCTTTACATTGAGGTAAATCCTGGAAAAGACCAACGAATTTCAAGTCGAGACCTACCACCTTTTTATCGACTTCAAAGCCGCATATGATGGCATAAGTCGCCAAAAGCTTCTATTGGCGATGTCGGAACTCGGGATCCCGAAAATACGAGGTGCAACGTTCAAATGGATAACAGCTCATCCGAGATATTCCAGACGTGCACAGGGTTCAGTTCAGACAAGGAGATGAGCTATCATGTGATTTCTTCAACCTAGTCCTGGAGCAAATAGTTCGCAAGAGTGGTGTTAGCCTGAAAGGCACTATCTTCAACAGGTCTTCCCAACTGCTTGGCTATGCGGACGACATCGACATCATCGGCCACTCCAAGCGAGCTGTGCTAGAAGCATTCACAGCTATTGATGAAGAGGCGAAACGCATTGGTCTTGAAGTGAATGAGGACAAAACAAAGTATATGCTATCAACAAACAAAGCCTCAGCTGTCAATCGCCTAAGACAAATCGAGCGAATGGACAACAACGTTCCAGCCAAGAAAATCTTCGAATTTCAGCCCGCAGGCTCGAGACGACGATGAAGACCGAACCTCCGCTACAGAGACCAGGCGGTTACAGACGCAAGAGTGCTTGGTCTCGTTGACTGAAGGGAGTTCGCTAGGGATCACAACCGGTGGAAGACTGCAATACTTCAGGCAGAGACCCTCCATGGATCGGAACCCGGATAAGTAAGTAAGAATTTATTCATTTTTCTTAAGTATTTTACCAGGAAATTCTATTGTTTATTGACTTCTTTGTTTGTTTATCGAAGCGCTAAGCTAAATTTTCTACTGGCTTAGTTAAAAATATTTTATTGTATTTTTAATAATCAGCTATTCCAATAAAGTCTAAAAACAAAATCACCTTTGCTGTAGTGATTTTCTTTGCGAGTTCTACTGCGAGGATTTTATAGAAATTCAAAAAATGTTATCCGTGGGTGTACAAGCAGAAGGCACTAAGTCAATTTTTTAGGATTTTTACATTTTAATGCAAAGTGATCAAGAATGACGATATCTTTGTAGTCCAATCACCTCCTAAGTGATTATTCATCGTTAAACATGAATTATTTGAGGTTATGTTTTGAACTAAGTCAGTTAAAAAATGTTTAATACTGCTAAAAGGCACTAAGTTGACTTAGTGCCTTTTGGCTGTCATAGAAAAAGTTACAATATGCTATAATAATACAGCAAGAAGGCATTAAAGTGACTTAGTGCGTTTTAGCTGTCATCAAAACCAGGAATACTTCAGTTCAAATACAATTTCGCAACAATTTTAGAGCAAAGAACGTAATAAAAACTTTACAAAGAGGAAGAAATGCTGTTCAAAAGTATCTTTCTCTAACACAATGTATAAATTGTATCAAGAACCTCTTAAAATAAGTGCAGCCAAAAAAAAAAAAATGCACGACTGGATCGCACGAACTTGCTCTTATGTAAAAGTACTTTGGAATTTAAGATACATTTTATAAATATAAAACATGGATTTAATGAGATAATAATGTTCAAATGCATAAAATTTCCGTCTGGTTTCCGAAAAGTATGAATTTATGCAAATAAACTTTAAAAAATCGTTTTATTATTAAATATAATTTTTATATAAGAAATTTCTCTAACATTTTTCAAGAAAAAAATGTGGGATGCGAATTTTAAGTATTTAATAATATTGGTTTTAAGAAATAATTTCAAAAAATAATCGTTCATAGGTTTTGAAGATATTGATTAAAAATTTTTTTTTTAAATCCAATAAATATTTTTTCGAATATTTTTATATACATTATTATTTTAAACTTAAGGGGACTCCTGCTAAAAATTTTGGGTTAAAATCCTTAGAGCCATTAATGAGAAAGTCGAAAATCAAAAAAACGGGTCTATGGCAGGTACCCCTAATAACATTTTGACCCAAATTTTTTTTTGACCAAAATGTAGTCCATGTCCATAATATTACACTTAATTTTTTTTATCAAAATCGTTAGAGCCGTTTTCGAGATAAATAAGATTTTGCATTACGGGTGTATGGGGGGTACCCTTAGTTTTGGAGCTAAAAAAAAAAATTCAATTTCTCCTCTAGGGAATCACCGAAGACCCTTAACTACCGAGATTGAAAGAAATAGGTCCAGTGGTTTAGGCTGTAGTGAGAGGTACAGACATACAGACACACTGAAACATGTTTTTTGTGTACTAAATTTTCCTTAAAATTTTTATAAAAAAAATTGATATGCAAATTGTTAGTATTTAATAAAATACATTTTAAAACGTAATTTAAAAATTTAATCGTGTATCGGTTTTCAAGATATTGAATTTTCAAAAAAAAATATGTATTATTTTTTTAAAAATCCAAAAACTATTTTTTCGAAAAACTTTTTAATTTATATTTTTTCAAATGCAAAGCAGCTCCTGCATAAAAATTTTAGTCAAAATCGTTAGAGCCGTTGGTGAGAAATTCGAAAATCAAAAAAACCGTTCTATGACAGGTACCCCTAATAACATTTCCCCCCAAATTTTTTTTTCACCAAAATATAGTCCATGTCCATAATATCACACCTAATTTTTTTTATCAAAATCGTTAGAGCCGTTTTCGAGATAAATAAGATTTTGCATTACGGGTGTATGGGGGGTACCCTTAGTTTTGGAGCTAAAAAAAAAATTTCAATTTCTCCTCTAGGGAATCACGAAGACCCTTAACTACCGAGTTTGAAGAAAATACCTCCAGTAGTTTAGGCTGTAGTTCGAGGTACAGACATACAGACATACAGACAGACAGACGGAATTGTCGGACCCACTTTTTTCGTCTTCGCTATCATCGTAATGTCAACTTTGATCAAAATCTCGAGTTCAATTTTTTTTCCAAATGCAGAACTTGCCCTATAGTACCTATATCGCAAGTAAAAAAGACTCAATAGAAATGTGTCAAAAAGGAGTGGTTTCTGAAGTTTTCCATTCTTGGTTTGAATTTTTGCCCTCATAATCAAATTCCAAAAACAACTTGCCAGAACCTTACACATCAGAAGAAAGCGATGGTGATGAATAGTTCCAACCTTTTCACTTATTTTTTTGTTAAATTATCCTTAATTTGTATAACTGACTTTTCTTAATTTTATAATTATAACTTACCATATCATTTAACTATGTAATATTCCTACTTGCTCTTAAAATATAAATAAAACTTTTAAATATTACATTCAGAAAAAATTGTTTTTTAATTTGCATTTTTAGTTATAATTACATAATTGCATTATCTTTTCTGCTAAACAGCACTAAGTCAGCATTTTTTGTAGTTCTAATGGAATATTTTCGAATTGGTTTGGCAAAAACTAAAATTTTTGATTAGAAACTTAAGTCATAATATCAATAGAGCTTTTCACGCAATCAGATGTAAAATTAAAATCGGTATTGAATTTTCACGACTAAGCAAACATTAAATATCAATTTACTCAAAACTATGTTTTTTGACTTAGTGCCTTCTGCTTGTACACCCACGCGTATTCATTACGAACATCCCAAGAAAAAGTCATAACTGCTTGTGACTTGTGACTTGTACAATGTGGAGGATCGGGCTGTAAGTCTCTTAAACATAACTAGCCGACCCAGCTCTCGAAATTCGAGTGCCAATTTATTTATTTATTTCATTATCATTCAATAAAAGACAGAGAATTCATGATTTTTTTAAATTGTTGAATGCAATCAGAAGTACCTACTAAGCACTCAATCCTGGAGTCCAAAGGAAAACAGTTAATGGTAAACAAAATTTCAAACCTATACACATTTCTGACACATTGCAGATTTTTGACACGTTGCAGATTGGTTGTTGATGTTGTAGGCGACAAAAACAATTGTTGGGTTGAACTGATGTTATTTGATGTATCAGAATCCGGTATGTTTAATGTGGATTTTTGGACGTTTCTTAATCCATCGACATCGTAGCCATCATTTGATGGAATTTGACAGTTTATGACTTGACGAATAGAGGACGAATTCAGTTATGACGCACAAAGTGTATTTCGAAATTAAAATCGAATAGGAACAGTATTGAATCATTTCAGTGAAATGAAAATGATCAAATGATCGGTTGGTCGGATCATTTTCGTAGTCGATTGTTGAACGATTCAATCATTTGAAATTGATAAATTTTTTTAGCGAATGAAAAATACAAAAATGGAGTTTATACATTTACATTTGGTATAATGGTATAATATAACAAGTAATAATGATACCAAGTTACAATTACATTATTGTTATACGTTTATAGAAATGGTGCCATACACGTTGGGTATTGCCAGCTATTTTCAACACACCCCCTCAACGTGGATGTCACTTGTATTTAAAAAATAAATCGTTTATTTAAGTTCAAATCCATAGTAAAATCAAATTTTAAAATCAAAATTCATCGTTAATCTGAATATAAATTTAAATTCAAATAATATAAAATTATTAAGTTAACTTAAAATTTATCATTAATTCAAATTAAGATTCAAATGTAAAATTATAGATCGTTAATTAAAATTCAAAAGTTTTACACATTTTTCATGCTTGGATTTTGCCAAATTCTTTGTCAAAATGTCGGCCACATTATTTTCTGATGGACAATATTTCAAAACAATTTCCTGATTTTTTAATACCTCTTTGATGTGATGATATCTTATATCAATATGTTTACTTCGCTTGTGAAGTACTGGATTGCTTGCTAATTTCTGCGCTCCCTGGTTGTCGATGTTCAATATTACTGCTTCGCCATTTGACCATCCCACCTCCATTAGAAGTCTTCGCATGTAAACTGATTCTTTTGCCGCATCCGAAGCCGCCATATATTCGGCTTCTGTACTACTTAACGCAACGGAGTGTTGTTTTCTCGACTCCCAACTTATCAGTGAGTTTCCAATGAAGAAAACAAATCCAGTGAATGACTTTCGATCGGAATCATCGCCACCCCAGTCTGCATCAACATAGCCAGTTATGGAAGATGTTTGGGATTTTCTAAACACTAGTTGTTTATCAAAAGTGCCGGACAGGTATCGAAAAATGTGTTTGATTGCTTGCAGATGTTCTGTGTGAGGATCTGTGTTGCACTGCGCCATTTTTCCTACGGAATGTAATATATCTGGCCTTGATGTTATGGCGAGATACATTAAAACGCCAACCATAGACTGATATTGGTTCTTATCAACCCTCTGACACTTACCATCGCATTGCAGCTTATGCCCAGGATCCAAGGGAACCGAAACACTTTTACAATTTTCCATACCAAATCGCTGGAGGATATCTTTTATATATTGCTTCTGACATATCTTGATGTCACCAGTGTCACCATCACGCTCCACTTCCATTCCTAGGTAATGATGAACTGAACCCTTGTCGTACAGGTCAAATTCAGCACATAGATCCTTTTTTACATTAAATACGCTTTTCAAGTTCTTACAAGCGATTAACAAGTCGTCGACATATACGACTATCAGAATTAATTCTTTCTTTCGTCTTGACAGGTACAAACAAGGATCGTTCTGGCTTTGTTGGAATCCCAAGTTTTTCAAAACACCATCGAGCTTGGTATTCCATTCTCTACCGGCTTGTTTCAGACCGTAGAGTGCTCTGTTTAGCCGCAACACCTTCTCTGGATTTTTCTTGTCTACGAAGTACTCCGGCTGGCGCATATAATCGACTTGGTGTAGATGCATTTTCCACTCAACTGATAACGCTAGTAACATTCTAATTGTTGAGTACCTGGCCACTGGGGAAAATGTCTCTTCGTAGTCGAAACCATATCGTTGACTACATCCCTTAGCCACCAACCGTGCCTTGTAGCGCTCGACATTCCCTGCCTTGTCTCGTTTTAGGGAGAAAACCCATTTGCAATCTATGGATCTTCGCTGTTATTATGTTATGTTATTATCATTATGTTATGTTATTTTTTCTTAATGATGCCATTTCTGCATTCATTGCAGCAACCCACTTGCCACTATCTGCCGATGAAATCGCCTCATTAACATTTCGAGGTACATCTTCATTCATCAACAACTGCAATTTATTATACACTTTACCGCATCTTAAAACTCGTTTGTCGTCATCACCGTATTCTACAACAGCACCGTCAACGTTCTCTGCCACATCTTCAACATCGCTTTCATCATTAGCTGTATCATATCCGTCTTCATCAACAACAGAACTTTCTGTAGGCTCTTTCGTCGTAGGATGTACTTCTTCCACATCAGCTTCATCATTAATATGAAACCAAATATAGTCATCTGGCTTCTTACTACTG
Source organism: Philhelius festivus (assembly GCA_963931855.1). Lineage (NCBI taxonomy): Eukaryota > Metazoa > Arthropoda > Insecta > Diptera > Syrphidae > Philhelius > Philhelius festivus. The sequence goes on from OZ007554.1 coordinate 239,983,219, forward strand.
ATGTTGTTGTTGTTGGTGTTGCTGCCGCTGGAAGCACCATTTCTGTTGTTGCCATCGAACATCTTCTCATCGAAAATAACGTCTCGCCGCTCCATCACTTTCTTGGTACTTTTATCAAAAAGTCGATATGCCTTCGAAAACGTAGAATATCCGATCATGATACAAGTTTCACCTCTTGCCTCGAATTTACTGTCTTTTGGTTTCTTCATGCTCACAGCTTCACAACCGAACGTACGAAGATGTTTGACATTTGGTTTCTTGCCAAACCATACTTCAAAAGGAGTTTTATTTTCCAAAATATTAGTTGGGCACCTGTTCCTGATGTAGGCCGCAGTCATCACAGCCTCTGCCCACAAACTTTTTTCAGCACCGGAGTGAACTAACATGGATCGTGCCATCTCCACGAGCGTTCTATTGGCACGCTCAGACACCCCGTTTTGTTGTGGTGTGTAGACGACAGTGAGTTGTCTCTGAATTCCATTCTTTTGCAGAAATTCATTGAACTCATAATTCAGATACTCCTTGCCGTTGTCGGTTCGAAGCGTTTTAATTTTGCAATCTGTTTGTCGTTCGACCTGAAGTTTAAATTGCTTGAATTTACTTAAAGCTTCACTTTTTGCCTTCATGAAGTACACATAGATCTTTCTAGACATATCGTCTATGAATGTAATGAAGTACCTCGAGCCACACACATCTGAATGGACGATCTCTAGCAGTTTCTTTGATCGGTGTTCTGAATCCTTAGGAAATGGCAATGAATGTATCTTACTAAGCAGGCATGTTTTACACCCTACATCTTTACTGATAACTGAATTCAATCCTTTTACCATTCCCTTAACAGACAATTCTTGAAGAGATTTGTAATTAAGATGACCAAATCTGTTGTGCCACAAATCACCTCTATTTTGCAGGGCGAAAACCTTTTGTTCGACACCCTCATCAACCACAAACAAACCATCTTTCTTGTTGGCATGAAGAATAACAGAACCATTTAAATGACAAACCATGGCACGTTCTTTTTTGAATTGGACTGTTAGGCCTTTGTCCACCATTTTGCTCACAGAAAGGAAATTTGCTTGAAGCTCTGCGGAATATAGGACATTTTGGAACATCAAGTCTATATTTTTATATTGGAAAGGTACATCGCCTTTTCCTTCCGCCACGATTGATTTATTTCCTGCCAAACCAATTACTTCGTTATGTATTTGGAAATTTACAAACCGCTTCTTGTCGTTGCACATACAATGAGCTGTCGCACCGCTGTCAAGATACCACGCATTACTTCGTGGTCTTGTATCTGTTGCCGCGATCATAGTTAATGCTTGTTGTGCTCGTGCCGATTTTTTCTTTTCTTTCTCACAGTCGCTAGAACGATGACCAACCACACCACAGTTGAAACATTTGCCGGTGAAGAATTTTTGGTTGTTTTGTTTCTTCTTCCCATGCGCCTTCTTGAATGTCCGTGCCACATAATTATGCTTGTTCGTGTGTATCTCCTTGTTCGTTTTCTTTTCTTCTCTCTGCTTCTTCGAGAAGTTTCTGCTTGAGGAAACTGAATTTTTGCAATGAGTCTCGAGTTTCCATTGCAATTACAAAGTTTTCGAAATCTTTGGACAAACTGGACAGCAACATAATAACAAGAAATTCATCTTGCAGTTCTATACCAGACTCTGTCAACTTTTCAGTCACCTCAATGAACGAATTCAAATGTTGAACCATATTCGCTCCTTCAACCAAACGGAGACTAAGTAAACGTTTGTACAGGCACACTTTTTGTATGGGACCTTTTGGCGCAAAGGTTTCTCTTAATTTTGTCCACGCTTCAAATGACGACTTTGCGTTCTTTATATAACCCAACTGAGCAGGCTTTACACTCAATATTATATTTGCAAGAGCCTTCTGGTCATCGTCATCGAATTTTACAATCTCAGCAGCAGCTGTAATGGATTCCTTTTTTATTTCACCCTTTGCGATTCGCCACAGGCCACCATGAATCAGGACGCTCTTCATTTGTATGCACCACACATCGTAATTAGAATCATCTAACTTTTCTATTTGAAAATGATTCATCATAATATTTCTTTTTACTTAACTTTTTAAATTCTCAAAAACTAATTTAATTTTTACGGAGAGCAATCCTGGGCCCATAACCTGATAAATTTTATTAGCGAATGAAAAATACAAAAATGGAGTTTATACATTTACATTTGGTATAATGGTATAATATAACAAGTAATAATGATACCAAGTTACAATTACATTATTGTTATACGTTTATAGAAATGGTGCCATACACGTTGGGTATTGCCAGCTATTTTCAACAGAAATTAACGATTTACTCAGCTCTAATTCGAATTTGATATTTTGTTTGTTTGTTTACGCATTCTTGTCAAGCCAGGGGCATATTTTATTTTCAGGGAAGATTTGAAAACAGTAACGCATAGAATAAAGCTAGAACTACATGCTCTCTTTTTCCAACTCATTTCAAATGTCTATCTTCCAATCTCGAAAAACACAAAAAGTAAAAGTTGAAATGGTTCTAAATTTCACTTTTTCACTTTTTGAAAACACTTAGGCTAGGCGCGCACATTCAATTTTTAGTTTCGCAACTGCTTGGTTCGAGCAACTAAGAAGTTTGTGTTTTGACACAAACTAAACGATTGCCCAAAAAGAGTTCGCTATTTTGTGTAACATATAATTATATGCACCTGCGCGGACATTCAACCAAATAGTTCATCTGTTTTCAATAAGCAACGAAACAGTTGTGCAACTAAAATTGAATGTGCACGCCTAGCCTAACCCGCAAATTGCCTGATAGATGTAGTTAATACTCTAAGACTTAACAACATTCAACTTCAGAGTGAAAAGTGAACAAAATGTGCTGTATTTTTCCAAACAACAAATAATTATATATATAATGTATGACAGTAACTGTATGACAGTATAGTGTAAATGTATGCTCTATTCAGCAACAGATGTCCGGGCATTTTTTTGCAATTTTTATTTGCTGTTTTAAACAATTTCTGTGTAGTATATTTAAATAATTTTGGCATTGTGCACGTCTATGCAAAAAATGTTTTCGTTTAATATGTAATTTATGCCCCTTCGGTTCTTGTGGGCCGCGTAAAGTGTACCACAAAAAACATGTTTGCCGTTTTATTATATAATACCAAGTTCGTGCGATCCTGTCCTGAATGCAATTTACAATATTTCTGGTTTTTTAAATGATCTTATGAATCTTCTATTTACATAATTGGATTTTCAAGAGCGTTAAGTCTCATTTTTGAAAAGCGTTTGTTTAAATATTGTCTAGAAATAAGATCCATCATTTTGAATATGCTTTAAATGTTAAGTCCAGTAGCTGCAGCATAAGAACTTTAAAGTTGATGCTGCCTACAAAATTAAAGTAATGATAAGACCAGGGCCGGACAAGCTATACCATTGTATATACATATATCTTATAGTATTATCAATTGACGTGATTTTATGTTAGAGTCCCTAGCCTGTGGTGTCGCTGAAATCAGCAAAATTTGTCAGTGGAGAGTAGGATAAGAAAGATAGAAACAAGTAGTAAGAAAGAGAAATTTTATTATTTTCATTTTTCAACGAAAGACAGAGTAAGGGAGATTTCCGAGTGGGGGAAATGAAAAAAAATTCTTTTTTGACCTTTTTCTGTTGGAATATATTTTCTTGTTTGTATGTTTTTGTGAGTATGTATTGAGGTAGATATATTTTTTGCTTGAACTTGTTTGTCTGAACACATTTTCCTGTTTGTATGGTTATTGTAGGTATTGAAAAAAAGAGATATGCCTATCATTTGATTTGAAATTTTCAATTCTGGTGAAAAATCAAATAATTACTATCTGAAGCGAGAAAACTCTCAACCAATGCTACAAAGATACAGTGTGTTCTAAAAAACATAATAATTGCAATGACAAACTTTATAAAAAGTAGGTATATTAGCGATAAATTTTATGGAAATTTCTCGAGAACTAGTAGTGATATTGACTTCTAATTTAGTTTATTTTATACATAGTATAATTTTGTGCAATTGGTAAAATGTTGACAAATATTGAATTAATAGTTTTTTTTTTTAAATAAAAAACTATTAAAAATTCTAGTGAAAACTAGTTAAATTTGTATTCCAAGTCGAATTTCTTGGGAATGAACACCGATCGATAGCTTCCTGTAAGAATGTATTCTAAGCGACATTTCTAAAATTGTTCAGGAAACGAAAAAAACCGAAGAAAGTTCTAGTTGAATCATAGTGTGCTAAGAGACAATTTTGGTTAAACTAAGTGACATCTAACAAAATTTTTTGTTGCTCACGACAATGAGATCTTTATTAATATCGCTTAGCATAATTTTTTTGACGGATAATACAAATTTCAGGGGGCAACATTATTTTAATGAGAAAACATGGCAGTTGATAAATTTTTTTATTTGTACTCTAGTTTCCTTTTCATGCATAATAGGTTGGCGAAACCCAGGCCAAAACGTGGCCCTTAACATATACATATGTAGTATATTTCCTCATCAAAAAGTCATTTTCGAAAAAAGTGTCGCTTAGTACATTCTTACGGGAAGGTATCGACATAATACAATTATTAACATATGGTTAAATTTTGACAAGTATCGAATTGACAGTTTTAACAAAAATATAAAAAAAAAATCTACTAAAAAGTGGTAATATTTGTTTTTCGACTAGAATATCTTGAGAACGAGCAATGATATTGACTTTGCCATTATTTAATTTTATACAATTTCTAACAAATGGTTTATATTTGACATATATCTAGTTTTAGAGCGGATATATTTTCTAAGTACCTTTCCATCAATAACCAAACGATATCTTTTATATTTGAATATTTCGTTTTTAAATTTTCTTCAATTAAAATGTTTGGAACCGAAATAATAAAGTAATTTCTATAATATAATACATAATTTTATAATTTTATTATCAACTTAGTTTTTAGAAGAATGTATGTACTGTACATACATATATGAATAAGGTTGTTCAGTTGTACCCAAGTCCCACATATTCAAATTCCATTAATAGCTGTGGTAAAATTGAAGAAAACGTCACAATATGTTTTTATATTTTTGTCCATGAAAAAGATGTAAAATTCTACTCAAGGTTTTCTTACCACAATGGGAAGTTATCAGTGTGGGTCGCACCCAGCCTCTTTTTTTTTTATACATTCATACCCAAAAATTTAACTCTTCCTGAGAAAAAGTTCGGTAATTAGGGTTTTGACAGCAAGTCAAGTAGGCATAAGTTGACTCTTAACCCTTTTCATGAGTGCACAGTCTTAAAAATTACCTAAAAACTATCAATTCTTGGAAAATAACTCCAATTGCCAAGTGCTGCAATAAAAGTAGGTAAAAAACCACAAAAACCGATTTTTTACCTGTTTTAGATTTTCCCAAGTATCATAAAATGTATGGGTTTTTGGGTGCACTTATTAATAAGTTTTTTTATTATTGTTTTGTTCATCAGGTAAAAATAAGAAAACTTCATGTTTATTACTCATTTTTTGGAAAAAAAAATTACCTTAAAGTCGAAATTTTGCTGGGGCAAAAAAAATTGAATACCTGGTAACTTTAAAAACATATCAGATCAATTTAAAGGTAGTTTTAAAGGTTAGTATTTCTACTAAGAAAAAACTAAAATTAGGTCTCTAACATTAGTACTGACAGAGAAATTGACTTTAACATGGGTCAGGGTACACCAAAGTTAGCCTTTTTTTAAATCGTCAAAAAGTGATGTCAAAGTTGAATATCAGACTTTACTGTAGAAAAATATTTTTCTTAGAATATGACCAAGAATCACATCCCAAAGTATGGCACACGAATTACCGGACACCCTGTATAATAAAGGATCAAGACGAGCAGAACATCTTTTCATCGACTTTAAAGCCGCATAGATCGCATTTATAGTCAGGAGCTCTTTTTGTGATGTTCGAACTTATGATCGTGGAAAAAGTGTTCCAGAAACACAAGGTAAAATGAGCAACTGTTCCGGACTATTTAAACATGTACACTGTGCAGCAAGCAGAGTCATGTGACTTTTTTAATCTCGTTCTCAAACAGATAGTGTGCAGGACAGAAGTTAATACTCTTGCAATCCAATAGCAACCTTACAAACAAAATCTTGCTCGAAACAAATAAAAATAAGACACTTAAGTTGAAAGAACTTTTTTATTTCATTGCTTTATTTTAACATCCTAGTATACCATCAAGGTCACCAGGTCCAATCACCAATCACCAGGTCCGTCAAAGACATTATCCGGGAAAGTTAGGAGATGCACCACCTGCTTCATCATCACGATCATCATGTTGAGCCGCAGCCCTTGTTACAAGGGCAGTGATTGCCATTAGGGCAAGACACATCAACCTGACTGAAAACATTTTTTAATTATTTTAGTACTGAACTTTTAAACGGAAAGTAGAAACTAATGACTTCGAAGAAATTTCACGAGCTTTTATACCGAAGAATTGCCGAATTATCAACTTTGAAGTACGCAAGAACGCCAACAGCTGCTGAAATGCGTAAACAAAGTATGGCGAATTTTTGTTTGTTAAAAGAAAGCAAAAATGAGTAAATAGTAATTGGAAACTAAGTCCAAAGAACGTCAATTACATTTTGTATCAGCTAAAAACATAGATACTTATGTTAATTTACGCACTCGAAAAAAACAAAATTCCATTGTCTATTTACATTAGAACCATATTTTCAATTTGGGTTTATCCCCGATTTACAGACTTTTAATATATAAGATTTTTCTAACTTTTTTAAGAAAATACCGATTTTAGTTATTTTTTGATATACTTCTAAAAGATTTTTTGGACAGAATTTCAAAATATATATTGCGTTTTGAAAGTGTTTCAAACAGTATTAAAATCATCTGTTTCCTTGAGTGAAATCAGTTTAGCGGTTATCAAGAGATGTGAAAATAAAAAGCAGATTTTAGTAACGCAACCTTCAGCACACGTTTGTTTTACATATTATCCAAAGCTTGGATTATAGAGCCTTCCTTCTAGCATGTATTGAAAGAATGAAATAAAAACCTCATAAACTTAACAGAGAAGACTGGGAGATAGCAGTTATCATCCATCTTCTGTGATCCCGAGCATGCAGCTTCCAGTCATCAATCAAGTGTGGCATTTGGAATGGCTTGGTAATTTAAACTGGATTGAACGTGGGGGCTAGGGTTTGAAGACTCTCTTAACTGGAACATTGTTGTGATTGAGCCAATAAAGTCAACGTGTTTTGTAACAGCTGTATCCTTGTGATTATCGTCTAGCACTGCTTACCCTAAAACAAGACTGGCCGTATAAGGGTTTCGAAGATCGTGCACTTCGTCTAACGCGTGAGAAGAGCTGTTTTGACGAACCGAAGAAGCAGCAGATTTCTGGATAAATCATTCCTTGGACTTCAACTATAATGTCGTTGATGAAATAAATACTTACTCCGAGGTAAATTTCTTAAATACGTCGATAGTGGCGGCTTACCCGCTACGGAAAAAAAAGATTTTTTGTCCTGAGGTGTAAAATGCTTGAATAAAACAATAATTTGTGTAATTTTAAGTAATTTCTTATTTTATGTGCACACAAATACAGTCATAATAAGTTGTTAAAGTGCCCTTCTGCGTCTTGAATGCATGCAAGAGCACGTCGTTGGATTTCATTTTGAATGTTTATTCTCGATAACTCTTGCTTACTTCTAGTGATCCTTCGGAAATATGTTGTTCTAATCCCGTTAAAGTTCTTATTTCCGATGATTAAACGATTTCTTTCATTCGTCCCCATACAAAGGCAGTGAATTGGTCCATTTCTGACTATCCATCGATCACCGTATTCTTCATCCAGCCAATCCTTAACTCCACGACCGGAGCACCATCTTGTTGGAAATATGATGAAGCTAGTTGAAGCAGTGGAACATTCTCCAATAGGTCTGGTAGATTATTTTGTAAGAACTCCAGATAGTTAGTAGAATTAAGTCGGGGTGGTAATTTCCTGCCCACATATTGACACTAAATCTGTGCTGAAATGATCTTTGCCGTCTTGAATGTGGATTGCTCGAAGACCATGTGTGGAGATTATGGAAATTCGTAATACCATCTCTCGTGAATGTAGAGCCAAGGGTTCTATGCTGATGGAATTATGGATTTCAGCAGCTGCCAGTATTCTTTTATCGACCGAAACTCTGCTTGTGCTTGCAGCTCCCGCATTAGGTCTTCCAGCTGAAACTGATCCAGCTTCTCGAAGCCTTCCAAAAACATTTCGAGAATTAAGTCGTCTGTTAGGATAAAGTTCCTTGTATCTTCGTTGTGCTCTGCGTATTCTTCGCTCGTAAATGAAGGCATTTCAAAAAGCGCTCTTATCCAACTTTAATCGTGACTTAACTTGGTAATCTAATGAATGAATTTGTTTTTCTATTCTTTTATACTTTATTTTTTATACATTCATACCCAAAAATTTAACTCTTCCTGAGAAAAAGTTCGGTAATTAGGGTTTTGACAGCAAGTCAAGTAGGCATAAGTTGACTCTTAACCCTTTTCATGAGTGCACAGTCTTAAAAATATCCTAAAAACTATCAATTCTTGGAAAACCACTCCAATTACCAAGTGCTGCAATAAAAGTAGGTAAAAAACCCTAAATTAATTTTTTACCTGTTTTAGATTTTCCCAAGTTTCATAAAATGTATGGGTTTTTGGGTGCACTTATTATTGAATTTTTTCTGATTATTGTTTTGTTCATCAGGTAAAAATAAGAAAACTTTATGTTTATTACTCATTTTTGAAAAAAATTAACGTCAAATTCAAAAATGCCAAAACTATTTTTGATAAATTTGTATAGATGCTTGATCTTCTTAGACCGTGTTTTTGCAGTGCTTAGATAATCCTAATCCTGGTGTTAACCCTTGAAGCAGTTTTTCAGTGATAGATTAACTTTAACTCCAAAAAGTGGTATTTATTTTAATATCACTACAAAGTTACAAACTTCGATTAAATATTAACGTGTGTGGCCTTGTGTTTTCTTTATTTGCCATTTGTTGTTCGGTATTGAAAAATTTAAATAAAAATGAGCAAAGAAGCACAAATTCTTCAATTTAAGAAGTTGCATTATCAAGTGAACAGTGAACACGTATAGTTGCATCGTTTTTTTATTAAATTAATTTGATTGTCTTATTACAAATTTTACATTACAATTTGGTGTGTTTTTGCTTTTACAACTTTTTGTATGCATACTTTAATGCAATAAACTAATATAAACTATAATATTCTATAATAATTTGATATAAAGTCAAGAAAAAATCATTAATTGGTAACAAAGTTATATCTATATATTTATAATATATAGTAAAAGAGAATACTTCTGCTGCTCTCCATTATTTGACTATTCACTCCCGTTGAAGTTCATTTTCTTCCCCTCCACCCGGTGAGTGAAATTTTTTTTATATGTTCTGCCTATGAAGCATTGAGAGACTGCATTGTATCCCAACAATTTTGCCTACCATTTCATGCCACTGCCATCTTGCTAAGGAGCCGAACTTTATTGTTGTTGCTGCTAGCTGCATACATCTCCTGCCTTCGTAGTACACGGAAAGACGAAAGAGTACACTTGCTCCCGCTGAGGATTTTCTGCTTCCCTCCAACGTACTGCATGTCATGATCCATGACATCTGTCAACCATACATTCATCTAGCATCTATCATCTGCCAACAACTATATTACCGACAACTCATTTCCATTGGTTTGTGTATTTGCTTAGTAGAAATTCAATTTCCCTAGTACACTAAGAATCAACATTTTAACCAATTATTTATTTTTTTTTTTAAACTACAAATAACTATCGTAATCAGTGGCGGATTTACACATTTCACAAGTATAGGCTGTTGAACTTTTGCCGCCCTTACGTCTAAAATTGTGAATTGTCAGTTCCTAGATAAACTTTACAATCCAACAATTTCGTTCAAATTGCACAAGAAATAGTTTTTGAGTATATTTCTGAGGTAATCAAAGTTCAATGATGTACGACTAATAAGGCGGGGTATGTCACTCACACAATAATGTACATATATTCGGTAAATCTTTATTGCGCTTACAAACAGTTAAAAAATAATAATTTCAACCAACTTATCAAAGTTTCTTACAATACCTTTTTGCGCGATTTTTTGTTGGCAAAAACATCGATAATGTCGTCGTAAGTGATCTTGTTCATTAATTCTGACTCTATGCACAAAAGAGCTAAAGCCTTAATTATTCTTGAGTTAAGGTCGATCTCAGATAATTTTGTACCCTTTTTAGATAAGAAAAGCTTCTCTCACCCGAACAATTTGTCGCTGGAGTATGTAATGCCCTACGAAGAGCTATTTCCAAGTTAGGATAAACATTCTGAAAATTCTGTTTTCGCAGAAACGAAGATAGTATTTCCATTGATTCAGAATTTGGTTTCATCTTTTCAAGATTTATTCTCCATCCGTTGGGAAAAAACGATTCGAGGAATCGAAGGAACCCAAACTTTCGAAAGGAAGATACTGAGGATCTGCAGTGGACTTTACTTCGACCGTCAACGATAAAAACACTACAGGAACGAGCATCTCTACACAGAAGCGAATTTAATCCCACCGGACAAATATCTAGTTCATTCAACGAAGAAACTAATGGGGAACATTATCGACCACCCGAATCAGCTTATGAGAAGGATGACCACAGAACAACGACACCTCGAAGCAAGGTACTTCAATGTGATGGAAACTCTGGATGACAACTTAATCATGGACAACGAGCAAGCAGTGTCGTTCTACGCTGGCATTGGGTCAGCCTACCACCGCGGCTAAAACGCCATCCCAAACCCAAACCCAAACCCAAACCCAAACCCAAAAAATTAACACTGATAACCGGGAATGAGCACCCTGAGGAAAATACAGTCAACCGACCTTTTAAATTTTATTTTTTTCGTCATGTAAATTTTGTATAAAAAAAAGAGGCTGGGTGCGACCCACACTGATAAGTTCCCATTTGTTTAAAAAAAAAAACTATTAGTTCAATATTTGTCAACATTTTACCAATAGTACAAAATTATACTATGTATAAAATAAACTAAATTAGAAGTCAATATCACTACTAGTTCTCGAGAAATTTAAGTCGAAAAACAATTTTTACCAATTTTCATAAGAATTTTATATAGTTTTTTATTTTTTGTAAAAAAAAACTATAAACTGATTTTGTTTTGAAATTTTCACCAGTTGTCAAACACATTATTTTTCGTAAAAAATTGAATTTTTTTTTTTTTCAGTTTTTTTTTATTTAAAAAAATAACGGTATGTTCATTTTTTCCAAATTCATACCAAATTTGTATGACATTATAATGGGTACATTAAATTTTATTTGAAATCAATAGCATTTTTTTTTCGTGAGATATTTGAAACTAACCAAAATTTTCACTTTTTTTTTAAACCGTTATAGTGTAAAAACTACTCACTGAATTTTAATAAACGCCCTTTCAGCCTCTTTCGAAGTTATTATCTATTAAACAAAATTTATTTGAAGTCGATATCTTTACTCGCTCTTGAGATATCGACGAAGAAAAATGGTACCAGAACGTACGGACGTACGGACGTACGAACGTACGAACGTACGTACACACACACACAGACATCTCTCTAAAAATGATTGATATAGCCTCTAGGGACCTTGAAACGTCGAGAAATGTCAAAAATTCCAATTTGACAAATCGGAACGATTACAATAACTCCCTATGGGAAGTTAAAAATAACAACGAGATTCCAGATGAACTCAAACGTACGAATATTCAACGTCGTCGATTGTATCTAGTTTTCAATCTGAAAAGTAATTGAGTTTTTTTTAGCAGTCAAATAAAATTTTCTGAAGTTAGCAGTGTTCAGCAAATAGTATAGTCAACACATTTAATTAAAATTGATAAAATACGATTATTATTTTTTAATATTTTGATCCATTCAAAACAAATAATATCTCCAACAAAACATTTTTCTTTGCAACAGTTTTTTATTCAGATCTACCACATCAATACCGCAATCACCAATACGTACGTGAAATATATTTTCCGCAATTTGCTCTCATTTCACTCATAGAAAGTGTGGGCAACGGTCGAATTCTGGTTGGGGCCGTGAACTGGGTGTCTTACCGTAGAATATAGAAATTTGCGGTACCGTTGAATGTACAATGAAAGAAAAGAGGGAAAAGTCATCGGAAAGGTGTCTTGTGGACTTCTAGAGAGATATTAGAAAACCGTCTACAAAAAAAATATCGGTTTTCAAATTTGCCGCCCCTAAAATCTGCCGCCCTAGGCTCAAGCCTACTGAGCCTGCTGGTAAATCCGCCACTGATCGTAATCATGACTAAGTGTGCATCTTGTGACAATATCTCAGACTTCATGATCGATTCTATAATTTGTCATGGTAATTGTCGAAGGAGTTTTCATGTTAAATGTATAGATGCTCCTTTCAGTACCATCAAACTTTTTGAAAAAAAAAAAGTCATTCTACTTTTTTTGTGACGAATGCGACCCCTTCGCCCACACAAATATAGTTCGAGATATATTACAAAACACAAAACAACTGACAAATTTAAATATCCAATTAACTCAGCTATCTGCAAAAGTTGATAACTTAAGCAAAAAGTCACAATGCAATGTTATACAAACGCGAAGTAGAGTAAAAAATAAAGATCCTATCCCTCACTCAAGCAACGAAGCATCGACTAAAAGAAAATGTGAAGTACTTGACAATCTAAGTGAAACTCAGTTAACAAAGAAACAAGCAAGATCAATATTTGAATCATTTGCACCGCCCCACTCCATCTCTGATTTCAACTTTAACAATGGTGTGCCAGTTCCATCAAGCCTTCTTCCGCCACTACCACAATCATCTGCACAAGAAAAACCGTCATCTTCATCTTTATTGTCATCGCTCCAAGTTTCAGTTCCTGTTATATCATCGATTTTCTTCATGTAATCCCAGGGTTAGCTCAGCTAATTTTATGAGTAAACTCTGAGTTATCCCTGGAATCAAAGTTGACATTAGGGTTAACTAGGGACAGGCATTTACACCAGGATTATCTTGCACTGAAAAACTAGGCCTTAGAAAATTTAACTAGTTTTGTGTATTAAAAGTTGAACAAATTTTTTTTTTGTAATTTTTTTTTTTAATAATTTTTTTTTAATATTTTTTTTTTTAAATCGGCATTTCGAAAACCTCATGCTCTGTTTTTTTTTAATTAACAAATACAAAAATAACAGTATCCACCGTTCAGAGTTTAAAAATGGTTTTCGAAAATCGTAATTTCCTCGAAAAACCGAACCTACGATTTTAATACAAAATTTTTCCGTTTCCGTTTGTTTGTTTTGGAAAGAAACCCAGTGGCACTAGACCAAAACAAAGCGTGTGCAACATTAAATTCTGGGGCTCCTTGAAAAATTAGGGACTTTTTGATTTCAGGTTACGGTTTACGGTTTTAAGTAAAAGTTTTCATGCACAGAGGTCTTAAAAGTTTGAAAGGCATTGGATGTCAAAACTTAAAAAAAAAATTTATATTTTTCGATTTTTTGAAAAAAAAAACTTTTAAATATTTAAATTTGATACTAATAATTTCCAGTATATTGCAGAAAACAATGTTGACTTAAGTTCTATGTTAACAACAATGTTCGAACTTGTTCGAAAGCTCAAGTGTATTCATATAACAATTCCACCATAATACATGGAAACTCGCTAAAGTCATGTCATTTCTCATAAAATTTAAGTCACATCTGGAGTACCCCAAGGTAGTCATCTTGGCTTATTTTTATTATTTATAATTGCTCTTCTTGTAGAGAGGGTGCAATTACCTTTTTAGTTTTCTTAAAAGATGCAAGAATTTTTTTCCCCTTCTGATCTGGTAAACATCCACCCAAAACTTGAGTATGACTCTCATATCCCCCACCCACCGCCAAAAGGAAGAAATTTAATATTGCAATCCTAAGCACACCTGAGAAAGCCAGAGACTAGTGAGCAATTGACCGGAAAACTCGCTGCTGTGGTATGTTTATGAATGCGCGGTATTGAAGCAGGAGATGGAAAATGCACGAATGAAAATGCTGCAACGGAAAACATGAAAAGAGAAGGAAAGATAAAATACACTGCGCAGAAAGAAAAGAGCATCCGAAGCCTCTCAAGTCAGGTATCTCGAGGAGTCTAGCACCGCCACCAACACCCGCCCGTTCTACTAAATAGCCAAGTAACTGGCATCAAGTTATAGGACCTGAACGCAAGCTCTTCGAAACAGTGAAGGGAACCTAGTCACCGAAGCTCAGGGAATTGCAGACGTGTTTAAGCAGCATAACCAGCAGCTGTTTAATGGGCATTATTTAGAGGAAGCCACAGAAGAACAAAGAAGCATGAGACCAGTCAATGGAGATCCAATCCCAGTCCCTAGTACTGAAGAGGTTCAGAAAGCCACCCACAAGCTTAAGAACAACAAATCCACCGGCTGGGATGGCCTACCTGCGGAACTCTTCAAGTATGGAGGAGATGTCCTGATAGGGAGTATGAATCAGCTCATCAACCAAGTTTGGGAGGAGGAAAGTATACTCCGATGACTGGTCAAAAAGCTCAATATGCCCAATCTACGAAAAAGTCGATCATATGTATGTCCTGCAAAAATTACAGAAGCATATCCCTGCTTAATGTTGCCTACAAGATCCTATCCACCTGACTATGTGAGTGTCTTTTTGCAACACTATAATCGGCACGTACCTACCAGTGTGGCTTCAGGCCAGGCAGATAGAACGATAGACCAAATCTTTACATTGAGGTAAATCCTGGAAAAGACCAACGAATTTCAAGTCGAGACCTACCACCTTTTTATCGACTTCAAAGCCGCATATGATGGCATAAGTCGCCAAAAGCTTCTATTGGCGATGTCGGAACTCGGGATCCCGAAAATACGAGGTGCAACGTTCAAATGGATAACAGCTCATCCGAGATATTCCAGACGTGCACAGGGTTCAGTTCAGACAAGGAGATGAGCTATCATGTGATTTCTTCAACCTAGTCCTGGAGCAAATAGTTCGCAAGAGTGGTGTTAGCCTGAAAGGCACTATCTTCAACAGGTCTTCCCAACTGCTTGGCTATGCGGACGACATCGACATCATCGGCCACTCCAAGCGAGCTGTGCTAGAAGCATTCACAGCTATTGATGAAGAGGCGAAACGCATTGGTCTTGAAGTGAATGAGGACAAAACAAAGTATATGCTATCAACAAACAAAGCCTCAGCTGTCAATCGCCTAAGACAAAACGTCATTGTTGGTAGCAGTAATTTCGGAACAAACATGAATTGCACGAACGACTGCTTCTTCGATTTTGCCAAACAAATGGGACAAAGTGCACGCTATTCAAAACACTAATTTTACCAGTTCTACTCTTCGGGGCGCCGAGTGCTTGACAATAAGTAAAAAAGTGGAATTAATACTGGGCACTTTCGAGAGAAAAATTCTTCGGCGGATATTTGGTTCTATACGTGAAGAGGGCTAATGGAGGAGAAGATTCAATCGTAAATTTTACAAGCTGTACCAAGATGTGGATTTAGTCCAAAGAGCCAAAACACATCGACTTCACTGGCTCAGCCACATCGAGCGAATGGACAACAACGTTCCAGCCAAGAAAATCTTCGAATTTCAGCCCGCAGGCTCGAGACGACGATGAAGACCGAACCTCCGCTACAGAGACCAGGCGGTTACAGACGCAAGAGTGCTTGGTCTCGTTGACTGAAGGGAGTTCGCTAGGGATCACAACCGGTGGAAGACTGCAATACTTCAGGCAGAGACCCTCCATGGATCGGAACCCGGATAAGTAAGTAAGAATTTATTCATTTTTCTTAAGTATTTTACCAGGAAATTCTATTGTTTATTGACTTCTTTGTTTGTTTATCGAAGCGCTAAGCTAAATTTTCTACTGGCTTAGTTAAAAATATTTTATTGTATTTTTAATAATCAGCTATTCCAATAAAGTCTAAAAACAAAATCACCTTTGCTGTAGTGATTTTCTTTGCGAGTTCTACTGCGAGGATTTTATAGAAATTCAAAAAATGTTATCTATTCATTACGAACATCCCAAGAAAAAGTCATAACTGCTTGTGACTTGTACAATGTGGAGGATCGGGCTGTAAGTCTCTTAAACATAACTAGCCGACCCAGCTCTCGAAATTCGAGTGCCAATTTATTTATTTATTTCATTATCATTCAATAAAAGACAGAGAATTCATGATTTTTTTAAATTGTTGAATGCAATGAGAAGTACCTACTAAGCACTCAATCCTGGAGTCCAAAGGAAAACAGTTAATGGTAAACAAAATTTCAAACCTATACACATTTCTGACACATTGCAGATTTTTGACACGTTGCAGATTGGTTGTTGATGTTGTAGGCGACAAAAACAATTGTTGGGTTGAACTGATGTTATTTGATGTATCAGAATCCGGTATGTTTAATGTGGATTTTTGGACGTTTCTTAATCCATCGACATCGTAGCCATCATTTGATGGAATTTGACAGTTTATGACTTGACGAATAGAGGACGAATTCAGTTATGACGCACAAAGTGTATTTCGAAATTAAAATCGAATAGGAACAGTATTGAATCATTTCAGTGAAATGAAAATGATCAAATGATCGGTTGGTCGGATCATTTTCGTAGTCGATTGTTGAACGATTCAATCATTTGAAATTAACGATTTACTCAGCTCTAATTCGAATTTGATATTTTGTTTGTTTGTTTACGCATTCTTGTCAAGCCAGGGGCATATTTTATTTTCAGGGAAGATTTGAAAACAGTAACGCATAGAATAAAGCTAGAACTACATGCTCTCTTTTTCCAACTCATTTCAAATGTCTATCTTCCATCTCGAAAAACACAAAAAGTAAAAGTTGAAATGGTTCTAAATTTCACTTTTTCACTTTTTGAAAACACTTAGGCTAGGCGCGCACATTCAATTTTTAGTTTCGCAACTGCTTGGTTCGAGCAACTAAGAAGTTTGTGTTTTGACACAAACTAAACGATTGCCCAAAAAGAGTTCGCTATTTTGTGTAACATATAATTATATGCACCTGCGCGGACATTCAACCAAATAGTTCATCTGTTTTCAATAAGCAACGAAACAGTTGTGCAACTAAAATTAAATGTGCGCGCCTAGCCTAACACGGAAATTGCCCGATAGATGTAGTTAATACTCTAAGACTTAACTACATTCAACATCAAAGAGTGAAAAGTGAACAAAATGTGCTGTATTTTTCTAAACAACAACAAAAGCAAAAGTTAAAATGGTTATAACTTTTCATAAACTTAAACCACAGATAATTATATACAGGGTGTCCCACAGTCACCGCCCCAAATGAAAACCATAGATTCCTGAGGTCATTTTAAGTCGAAAAACTTAAGAGGTCATTTTCTCGTTTTCATCCCGTTTTCGAGTTATAACGGTTTTTATTATTTTTCCCTTAACAGGCTTTATCTTTGCCAAACTGCGTCCGATTCGTAAGATTTTTTTTTTAACCAATCACGAATTTATTACAGTTTTAGTTTGTGCAAAGACTTTTTTTTCTGCGGACAACCGTTTCTCCGCAATTTTGCATCAAACCCAATTTTTTCGTTTTTTAAGTAGTTTTTTCACTTTGATATCAATTTATTCAAAAAAACACGTTAATGAGTATTAATTTTTTTCACTTATTATTAAAGCCCAGTTCATTTTCTTGAAAAAATATATTTTTTTTCCCTAAAAAGAATACTAAATGTAATTAATAAAAAATAAACAACCTGAGTGAATTTAAAAAAAAATAATTTTTAAATACAAAATTAACTTTTTCTGAGCTATTGTGGTTAAGAAAAGGACAAATAGATAAAGTTTATTAGTAAGACCGTTGACTAAAATGTAACCAGTAAAGATTTGCATTATGATTTGAAGGATGTAAATGTCTTTCTCGCGTGAACTAGTGTCCGCGTCGTGTTATTTCACTTGATACTCCATTTAGGATTTGTTATTCAAGTTGTAGTTTTTAACTTCCCATAGGGAGTTATTGTAATCGGTCCGATTTGACAAATTGGAATTTTTGATATTTCTCGACGTTTCAAGGTCCCTAGAGGCTATATCAATCATTTTTAGAGAGATGTCTGTGTGTGTGTGTGTACGTACGTTCGTACGTTCGTACGTTCGTACGTCCCACAGTGAATCGAATAGAACATACTAGGTGGACAAAATTATTTTTGTCTTTTAAATGATTAAAATAAAAATGTTTTGTAGGAATACATGTTTATTTTTGTATTAAGTACATTCCTTTTTAAAAAAGCTCACAAATATAGGGTGGAGGTTAATTTTATAACTTTTATTATTATTTATTATTATTAGGTATTATATTTAATAAAATTTATCAAAATGAATATATTTTAAATTTTATAAATTTTCAATTGCTAACTAATAAAATACTTAACTATATATTATTCTCTGCCAGAGTCTTCAGTATCTTAGGGCCATTTGCTGGAGAGAAACTTAACTAGCTTCAGTTCAACATAAGCTCTTATGTGGCAGTTTACATAGAGGAAAAAGTAGAACATAATCACTAAGGTTGAATTTCCTCAGAATCATTAGAATTGGTCCTCGTTATTTCTCCACGTTGAACGATCGCATTAGTGTTTTCAGGCAGCAAGTTTACAACTTTAGAAGATAATGAGGCAAATTGTTTATTTTTTCGGGAATTCGCGCAAACTGGTAAGGGGACAGTAATGAGCAACATTGATAATAAATCAGAATTGCTTGACTTTCTTGAGATTTTTCGAGTATGGTTTTCTCGATATCTTCGAAAGTCTTTGTTTCGTGCTTCTTGGGCCTTATTGAGAGATGACCTTTTGGAACTATGAAGTATTTTATAACACTACTAGCTTGATAAAAGAATGTATGTAGGGTCACTGGCATAATAAACCAAGAATACAGACTAAGAATTTATCTGACTTAGTGTAGAAAATCAAAGTTGTTGAAATTTTTCTAAGTTGATAGGCCACAAGAAAAAGTTTGTAATAAGATTCATCCTGGTTATCTTCGAATAATATGAAATCGTCACCATTAAGCCAGCCTTCAAAGCTCTTCAAAAATATTTCTGCCTGTGGCCTATTGCACCATCTTACAAAATTGTGACTACAAGCATTTTTTTAACAAATTTGTAAAAAATCGCTTTTTTTTCATATGTAATTTTTTTTAATCACAAATTTGTACTTGTAATTTGTAGTTGGTGCAATAGGCCCCTGACGGCCATTTTTTCAGAACGAGACTTATGACTTATTATTCTTGAAATGTCGGATTGAATTATGGGTAAGGTAGTTCCAAAGGTTTGAAGTAAAACTTGTTGGAATAGTTGGTTAAACTGCCAAATAATGAAAAATTCCATCCAAGTGATCTTAATTCGAATACCTTTATAAATTTATTAAAATTACTTTTGCAAATTTTCGCAAATGGAATTTGGTATTAAAAAAAAGCTTAACTTTCAATCTTTTCAAAAATATAAGAATCATCGCGTGGAGAGGCGTGGAGCTAATAGTTTTACAATGGGAAACCTAAAAATTACGTTAAATTATAGCAAAATTTAATTATCAAACCAGAACAAATGTTGATACATTAGGTTTTTAAACCTATTAAACATACTAAACATACCTTGGGCGGCGTTTTCCATTATAAACCAAAAAAAAGACAAGATTTACAAAAAAATATACAAACCATCACTGAAAGAAATAAAACACAACTGAGCAAAAATCAATGAATTTTTTTCTAATTATTTAACTTTGGCTACGAATAACTGATAAACGAAAATAATGACGGCTAAAAGCTGATAAAAATATTAATGTGTGTCCATTTGTAAACAAAATTATCCTGTTTCCAAAGCTTGACTCGAGAATGAATTTTGTCCACCTAGCATGTACTATTCGATTCACTGTGCGTCCGTACGTTCTTGTACCATTTTTCGTCGTCGATATCTCAAGAACGAGTAAAGATATCGACTTCAAATAATTTTTGTTTAATAGATAATAACTTCGAAAGAGGCTGAAAGGACGTTTATTAAAATTTAGTGAGCAGTTTTTTCACTATAACGGTTTAAAACAATAGTAAAAATTTTGGTTAGTTTCAAATATCTCACGAAAAAATAACGCTATTGATTTCAAATAAAATTTAATGTACTCATTATAAGGTCATACAGATTTGGTATGAATTTGGAAAAAAATGAACATACCGTTATTTTTTTAAATAAGAAAAACTGAAAAAAAAAATTTCATAACCCAGATATTTTAAGAACGGAAAATAATTTGAAACTCAAAATAATTTTATTTTACGAAAAATAATATGTTTGACAACTGGTGAAAATTTCAAAAAAAATTAGCTTACATTTTTTTTACAAAAAATAAAAAACTATATAAAATTCTATTGAAAATTGGTAAAAATTGTTTTTCGACTCAAATTTCTCGAGAACTAGTAGTGATATTGACATCTAATTTAGTTTATTTTATACATAGTATAATTTTGTACAATTGGTAAAATGTTGACAAATATTGAATTAATAGTTTTTTTTAAACAAATAAATATTAAAAATTCTAGTGAAAACTAGTTAAAATTGTATTTCAAGTCGAATTTCTTGGGAATGAACACCGAGAGTGCCTTCTAAAGTATGTTGTTTTATACATCGATACCTTCCCGTAAGAATGTATACTAAGCGACATTTCTAAAATTGTTCAGGAAACGAAAAAAACGAAGAAAGTTCTAGTTGAACCATAGTGTGCTAAGAGACAATTTTAGTTAAACTAAGTGACATCTAACAAAATTTTTTGTTGCTCACGACAATAAGATCTTTATTAATGTCGCTTAGCATAATTTTTGGCGGATAATACAATTTTCAGGGGGCAACATTATTTTAATAAGAAAACATGGCAGTTGATAAATTTTTTTTATTTGTACTCTAGTTTCCTTTTCATGCATAATAGGTTGGCGAAACCCAGGCCAAAACGTGGCCCTTAACATATATGTAGTATATTTCCTCATCAAAAAGTCATTTTCGAAAAAAGTGTCGCTTAGTACATTCTTACGGGAAGGTATCGACATAATACAATTATTAACATATGGTTAAATTTTAGTTCGTGTGATCCTGTCCTGAATGCAATTTACAATATTTCTGGTTTTTTAAATGATCTTATGAATCTTCTATTTACATAATTGGATTTTCAAGAGCGTTAAGTATCATTTTTGAAAAGCGTTTGTTTAAATATTGTCTAAAAATAAGATCCATCATTTTGAATATGCTTTAAATGTTAAGTCCAGTAGCTGCAGCATAAGAACTTTAAAGTTGATGCTGCCTACAAAATTAAAGTAATGATAAGACCTGGTAATAATTCGCAAACAAAAAATTTAAAACTATTAGGGAAAAGTACGGTACTTCTAGTATGCATGGGCAGGTCCTCGGCTTACCTAATTATCCAAGTGATGTCAAGTTTGATTTCTTATACAAAACTATCAATAAATCAAGAAAATTGATTAATAAATTTGTATTTGAATTTAAACAAATACGCTGACAGAACTGTCTAACGATACCTGATGCATAAATAATAATCAAAGACATTTATTAGTTTTTAACTATGTTTCAAACCACTAATTGCTTATAATTAGGCTAGATGCCTACAAGAGAAAGGGGGAAACCCGTATCTCCTTTGGGCTTTCACAAAGCAAGTCTCCTTTTATTTACATATTGTGATCGGTGATTTTCTCAACTTTCTTATTACTATAATGTTTACGTCAATAATGTCATAAAGTATTGAAGTAAAGGCTTTAAATTCTATTTTTGAGGTCAAGAGT
Organism: Philhelius festivus; assembly: GCA_963931855.1. Taxonomy (NCBI): domain Eukaryota; kingdom Metazoa; phylum Arthropoda; class Insecta; order Diptera; family Syrphidae; genus Philhelius; species Philhelius festivus. Next base: position 240,005,122 of record OZ007554.1, read on the forward strand.
TTTTGTACCTGGTTCTAACAATAAATATACGTGGTTCAATTATCTCCTTATGATGCCTATCAACACTAACTAGGCTAACGCTTTTAATTGTATCAAAGTCTAATAGATTGAAACAACTTTTAAAGAATTGGTTATTTTAATATGGGTTGTTGCAATTCATTTTGTTATTGGTTTAAGTTAGCATTTATCACACTATTATTTAAAAAAAAAATTATTACACATAACTCTAATCATTAAGAACCTGCGTTTTGAATGAATTAACTCAGATACTCGTAATTAGTAATTAGATTGGAATCTACATAAGTAATAAATAAGGCCGTTGTGATTACTGCTGACATTTTTGACTTGTTAAAAATATTTATAGGGCATCCTTAATAAGATTCTGATTATTCGTTGAGTATTAGCGTCTAATGGGAACTAGAACTTTTCCAGATAAGTTATATTGATTGATCTGAATAAAAGTTTATAGTCCAAAGATTTTATTAGCAACATGGAACAGAAATACACAAACTTATTAGTTTAATTGGTTAGAAAATATATTCGACAGAGTTATTGAAATGGTTGCAAAGGCGGAAGAAATACAGCTCATTATAATTTTGCTTGTCTATTTTGTAAATTATGGAGTAAGCTATAATTATACAGGCTTGCAAATAGGTGTTAAGTTTCTGGCACGCAAAGACAAGAGTAGTTGTGACAATACTTTCTGGTGCAGAGAACGGCTCCGTCATTGCTTTTCTGTAAAAGCAGCAATGTTGTTGCACAAAGGCGAACCATGGGGAGCACCAAGTGTTAAATACAAATATTTAGGCGTTTCTTAGCGTATTTTCTTTTACGCCATTTAAGTCAGCAAGAAGACTTAATCAGACAGAAAGTTGCCATTTTTCATTCAATTGCCTATGCGGACGATATTGCTGTTGCCGTTTTAGGAAAGTATTCTAATTCTAACATCTTAAAAGATCGGCTTAAGCTAGCAAACAAACTGTTCAAGCAGAGCGGTTCATAAAATGGAACTTATCTTATTCTCTAGCAAATATACACTTCCTCATGTAGATCCTCCTTCTATCGAGTATTCTACTAGCTTTCTCAAACGAATCACAATACTTGGATCTTATTCTTGAAAAAAAAAAAAACTAAGCTGCGAACCTAGTATGCCAGAGAAATAGTCAAAAACGCCACAGTGACAATCTTCTTATGCAAAAAAAAACGATTTCTGCCATTGAAATCAAAACGAAGCTTATAACGTTCTGATCTTAATTAGGCAGACACAACAATTTAAGTTCCACCCTGTAATCTGAAACCAGGTAATCGAGAGTAAAGTTCTAGCCTTAACAAACAAGAAATAGAACTCTCCCGATTCCTGTCTCATAACCAGAAAGCTATGACCTAGTTTCCGCAAACAAAAGACCGACGTTATCATCCAACTGAGTTACCATAAGAAAAAGATGAAACTCAGTATGGACGACTTATGCAGAGGATGCGGTAACGAAAGATAGATGAGGATACTCCTCACAACCTATGTCACTGCCCTGTGCTTTATCATCTAAGAAACAGACACCTAGGGAGACACCTCTTTAACGACTTTGAGGAGCTCTCTGACATTCCAAGCAAAATCATATTAAAATTTATTAACGATACCAAATGGTTTGAAAATTCCTTAACTCTAAAAATCGCTTTCAACTACAGTAAACAAAATATAAAAGTTGTCATAGACGATAGTCAATGATACGAACGAAAACCACTTAACGATGCACATGTTTCTTGTAGCAGTGGCATTAAATAAACAATAAACGGAGTATTGGCACTTCACCTATATATCAGCGACTTTCACTCCTCTGGAGAATACGAGCGTCGTGAGTTAATTGCGCCACCTCTCGGTAAGAGTGGTAAGATCCTCTTGAGGAAAGGGACAGTCCCTTCGACTTAATCAGCAATACTAACCAAACAAACGAACATATACACCAAACATTGGCATGTGAAACTCATCCAGCAGACATTGCCAGGAGCCACATGATCCTACGGGCCTGGTGGAGAGATGATTTCTTAAGTGGGGGTAATAGAAAGGACCACACCCTTAGAAGACGGTGATTATGTTACGACAGACATTTCTTCAATGACTTGCAAGTACCCTCCGACATTTTAAGCTATAGCTTGCTGTTACCCATCTACACCCTTAATGGGCTTGAATGACAGAGGATTATCATAGGTTTCAATACAAGGGAGTCACAACCTATACGATCTACATTGATCTAAGGGTGACAGTAACAAGATCAACCGTCAGCCTATAAAACTAACAAAAAGCTATTGGAAACAAATGAGGACACCAATATATGAACTTCTTTAATTAGACGGATCCTCACTTATGATATAGCAATATGGTGGACCACTCTAGAAAAGGCTGTTTATAATAACAAGCTAACTAAATTCCAACGAATGTGCATAAGCGGAGCACTACGATTGAACCCATCTGCCCCACTAGATGTTCTGTTCCATCTGCGATCCCTATATATTTTCAGCAAACAAAGGGCGGCAAAGCCACACGCATAAAAGCTTCTTTACAATGGATTTTGAAATTAAGATATTACAGTTTGTACCTATAAAAGAACCATTTTTTTAAATTTTGAATTACTCATTATCGACATAACGGATTTTAATAAACTATTTTGTAGAGATGCTTCTAAAAAGTCTAAAAACTATTGCATTTCAAAACTTAAAAAAAAAAATATTTTTTTCTTCTTTTTTTTTTTGGAAATTTCGATATTTCAAAACCGGCTCAATATTTTTTTGGAAATTTAATTTTTATTCGTACACTAATAAAAACTTAAAGTTGGCATACCAAATTTTTTTCTTAAAAATCTTTTACAAATTTTATACATAAAAGGTTTTTTTTAAGAAACCACTACAACGACTTATAATTTTTGTTCTTGCATAAACTCATATTTGCATACCTAGCATTCTGAATTTAAAAAAATAATTTTATCCTTATGAACAGTTTTCTCTAATAAGATTCGTTTTTAAAATTCCTAGTCTATTACATAGGAGCAAGTTCGTGCGACCCAGTCGTGCATTTTATTTTTTTAGAATATACCCACAAATCACGCCCTCAAATATTATGCACGAATCAATGGACAACCTGTATAGGTATGCCCATCTCTACATGCAAGATTATGCTAAAACAAGATCCTATAGATCGGACAAACCTAAGATGGAATAACTTAACCACTTGGCTAATGACAAAACACATCTAGAGACTGCTTGATCTGAAACGTTCTTAGTATTTGATATCTTTAAGTTAAGATTGCACATCAGCTCCGTAGTTGCTGTCATAACCTTACTCTGTCTTATAGACAAGCAAGCAGCAAAGAGGCTTAGTGTTTGTTCATATGATTTTTGCAGAAGCTGTATGCACGAGGAAGAGCTAGAATCAAGTTCTCATTTTCTATGTACATGACCTGCTCTATTAGTGTTGGGCATAATCGAATGATTTAAAGAATCGAGATATTAGTATTCGAATGATTTACAGAATCGAATGATCATTCGAATATCATAGTAAAAAAAAGCAGGAAACAACACTCCATTTCAAGGCAAAAACAAAACAAAAACATCATACCATAATGGTTTTCGCTTCTGGTTTCCTTTGCAATTCCATATTCAACCCTCAACGATGCATCGAGTGCAAAAATGAATATAAATATAAGCCCAGTCATTGAATACATACACACTAGATACACAAATAAACAAATTCTCGAGTTCTCGATTTTGCGTGTTTTCTTTTCTGGCTTTTCGTTCAATATTCGCTTCTCGGTCTCGAATAGGCACTCGAGTGTTGAGTGCTCATTTCGCTTAGAGGAAGTAGATAAGAAAAAATCATTCGAATGATTTGTGTGAAGAATCGAGATATCTCGAGATGTTGCCTGAATCGATTATAATCGATTATTTCATTCGAATGCGCCCACCACTATGCTCTATCTTCTAGACGTATAGGCTTCATCTAGGAGAGTTTTTCTAATTATAATTTCGCTAATTGTAATAGGGCAACAAATAAATTTACCGAAGTTTTGACAATAAAAGCAAAGGAAGACGTAATTTTCTAAAAAAAATAAGTATACGCCCAAGTGAACATTGCAATTTTCCATATTCTGTATATTATATTTAAAAGAAAATCACGACTGCAGCTACGACTTCTGTGATTAAAATCTATAAGTTTAAACAATAAAATTATCCTGAAAAATTGGTAGGTACCTTATCTCTTATATTACAAGCTTTTAAATTATTTTGTTAAATTTATTCACAAATATTGAAATTCAGTTATGTAATAGATTAGATACACATATCTGTATTTTTTTTTTACTTATTTAAACGCTTTCGTTTAAAACGGAGGCATTTCTTACATTCTCTTCCTTCTTGTTTATCTAAACCCTACATCTCTACATCCTCAAAGATAATTACATTAATCAATTTTATCGTTTTCCATTCATTCATAATATTAATTTATGTTTGACCAATGAGAAATAAGTATCCACAATATATATCTTTGCGTCATTGCAAACTAATACTAATAACATTCATTGTCAGTTCAAATAATAATATGCCATCCTTGGTTCACATGATAGGATCTTAAAAGAATACGATCTTTTGTCAACAAAATCTTTGAAAATCATTTATTGAATCCAATTAAAAGATTGCATTCATGAACTTCTTTTCTATTCATTTCCAAAATGTTTGAGTTCTTTGCAGTCCCTTGCATTCTTTACATTCGTTTGTCCTTTATAAACCTTAGATGAGATGTTACAGACGACCTGAAACTTTTTCCTCAGTAACATGACAATATTTCACTTATTATTCCAAGCCCAATGACCACATTTCAATGTGCGTGGCAACCAAACCTAAGGCACACTTTGCCTAGTTGGGAGAGTCAGCAAAAATCATTCGTTATTTTAAAGCTTGCTTTGTCAACATAATTCAAGCCAAGCACTTAGAAGTTAAGTAATATCTGTTGCTTAGTGTCACTTTGAATTTATTAGTTAATCGGCTTAACCTGTTACATAAGGCTGAATTAAACTTCCATCTCTCATCTTAAAATGCAAAAGGTTCTTGTTGTTGGATTTATCGTTTCGATGTTGAAATGATTTAAGTGTGTCTAAAGTAGAGTAAACTTGAGTCCCGGACATGGAGCATGGAGTTATTTGTGTTTATTAATGTTAAACAAAACTAACACATAATTTTGTAAGGAAATAACCAGGTCTTTATGTGATATAAAAGATTACAATCCAAAGAAAGGTAGAAGTATTCAAAAGAATCAAAAAGAATGGTGAAGAATGCAATCGAATGCAATGAATGAGTACTCAAAAGATTTCATTTAATTATTTGCTTTATAATGATAGAGATAAACATAATTAGAATCAAATTAACGGTGATTGCAATATTTGATGCCAAAGTCTTAAAGTGGAGTTGATGAATGCAATTTTTAAAATCATTAAAGATTGCGTTCTTCTACAACCCTGATTCATGCCAATGTTAATCGGACAACAATTTTCCAATAATCAAAATCAGATCAACAAGAACGAATTCATGCTTTAATTTGAAATAGTGGCAAACCTGCAAAGCGTTTATTCCGAAAACTTGATATGAGCTTTCAATTTTTCGTATATACCTTTTTTAAGACAATTATTTGGTATGCCAAATTTAACTTTTTTTATCATTGTTTATACAAGTACAAAAATTCAAACAAATATCACATAGCCTGTTTTTGAATAAAACTAATTTTAACTAATTTTTATACAGCAAAAAATATGTGTTTGAAAATTCTCAAAGATTATGTATATAAAATTTAATTTCAATCGGTGAGAAATTCAAAAATCATAAATATAAATTGGATTTTAGACTGTACAATGTAGAGATCCCTTAAATATTTTTTAAAAATTAGTTAAGCCGTTTTCAAGGCAAATGTATGTACGTAATTTAAAAGCATGTTATTTCTGGTTGAAAAAACATTTATTTCAAAATCTTTTGTATAGAGGAATCGTTAGATATTTCAAGTTTCAAAAATATCGAGCGCGTGAAACCGAAAATTTGAAATATTTTTCTATTTTCGAAAACATTTTTTTTTTTGAATATGTATTGTTTTTTTTTTTTTTTCTTAGAAGCTTAAATCCATGGATTGAGAAAGCCAAAAATCGAGAAAATATGTCTTTGGGAGTTAAAGTCAGTAGTATCTACATTTAAATTTTTTGTATAATTTTTCTTAAATTCCAGGTGTGTCTTTAAAGGATAAGTTTTTACATACAAATTTTTTAAGACATTTTTAAAAAGAAGTTGATACACCTAATTTAATTTTCATTACTGTACGAATAAAAATAAAATTTCGAAAAAATATGGTCCTGTTTTTGAGATATCGAGTTTAAGAAACAAAATAAAATAATTTGTTTTAATTGAAAAATTTGTCTGTTAAGTTTTTAAATACAATGCTTATGAAAGTTTTTAGAAGCTTCTTCTAAAAAAAAAACGTCGTTTTTGGTCTCAAAAAAAAAAAAAAAAAAGAACAAACGTGTGGGGGGAAAAATTTAAAATGCTATCTACCAAGTTTTAAAAATCGGCCGAGCCGCTGAGGCTTTAGAAAAACCAACATCTTTCATCGTAATGTCAAAATCTCGAGTTCGATTTTTTACGAATGCATAACTTGTGTTATGTGTACGATCAAATAAACAAAAACCAAACAATCACGTTCGCGGTTACAATCAGACTCACCTCTGGTTCTGGCGACTTACCTGGAACTTCTTGGTTTAACTTCCAAAATGCATTACTCAGCTTTGACCTACTGAGTTGCATTCTGGAAGTTGACTTGTCCCACTAAGCCATTGCGTCACAATAAGTGTGAAACCAAAATTGTCACTATGCATAATAGTTAATTGTTATGCATTCTGACTCAGTGGGTTAGGAGGTGAGACATTTAAAGTTAGTAAATATACGTATGTATAACATCCCTCCCCCCTTAGGGAGTTCAAGCCAGGTCTCCAGAAATAGGTTCGTCTTTCTTTATTAAATAAATACTAAATGTTAATACTAAATTTTACATAGGTACATATATTTGAATTAATTAAATTTGTATCATATTTTCATAAGTTTAATAATTTTTTTTTTTATAATACTTTTTTAACTTTTTTTACATTACATTACATTACACATTACACTACTTCTTAGATAAATCTACGAAGTAGAGACACTTAAAGCACTGGCAACTGAGGCCATCGGCTTAGACAATACAACAGAGAGAGACAGACAGAAAGGAAGAACAACAGAAGAAACACATGTCAACAGCACACGGTTGGTATTTGAACGGTCCCCCATCCAAGTACCAACCATGCGCAATGATGCTTGATTTCGCTGATCGATGGGAAGCGATGCTTTCATCAAAGCCAAGGCCGTTGACTTTAACTTTTTTTTTTTACAGTTACAATACTTAATTTACAAATGTTTTTATTTCAAGATTTTTTTTTTTTTTCTTTTATGTCGCTTACATTTGATTTAATTTTTGTTGTGTTTTATTTATTTGACTTTAATTCATTTCTTTTAACTACAAACTTTATTTTCAATAATATTATCTACATAATTATATTAAAATAAATTTGCTATTTCAATTTTAAAGTTTCAATATTTTCTTTTTTTTTTTTATTATTATATAATTGTCAATTTATTAATTTACAATATACTTGTTTACACCCGGGCAGAGGTGACGCTGAAACTCGCTATGTCTGCTTTAGGCTGTGGCGTTGATGGTGCACGTTTCCTTGGCGTTCGGTTGACTGTCAGCTCACGGAGGGGTAGAATAGTTGATGGTGCTTTGGCTCGGATGGAACGAATGGTTTGTGCTCTGGATCGGAGATATCGGACTAGACAAATGACAATAACCGCTACCGCTGCTAAGGTGACTAAGGTCAACATGGAGTAGCGATGTAGAGACAACTCCCATTCATGATCTGTCACTTTTCGCTCTGCGTTCAGAAGGTTCCATCCTTGTTCAAGCTCTTCCATACTCTTTTTTCCAACATTAAGTTCGTTGGCAAAATGCTTGTGGTTGCCAATAAGTATGTTAAGAAGTTTTGGTGTGGGTGCTTGTTTAACTGGAATGGAATTGGCTTGAAATGCTTTCACAAGTTCTGAATGGTCCACCATTGGTTGTTTGTATTCAGTAGAAACTTCAGAGTGAAATTCGTACAGTAGCTTAAATCCTTTGGCACTGGCTTCGCAGGGCTGCTCCATCTTAAGGATTCCTGAATCGTTGAGGGTGGCTGTATATTGTTGGTCAGCACACTTCAAGTTCAAAACTTTGAAAAGCCACTCGTTCGGTGCCGTCATCTTCAGGAATATTCCTTTGCTTGCTGGAACCGCAGTGTATTTACACGAATCTTTTGATGAAGCTGCGTGTTGTAAGAGTTCTACTAAGCATTCATTTGATCCAGATGTGAATACCGGGGTCTCGTATCGGCATACCGCAATGTCTTTTTTAGCATCTCTTATTGCAATATGTGAGCATCGGGAATACTGTTCCTCATTCAGCATTACGAAAAGGTCGTGGTTATCAGATTCTGCGATGTATTCATACTTTGTATCAATAACCAGATCCCATCGTTCCTCTAAGACTGTTGGTAAGGCGTACACTTTATGGATGTCAAAATGCAAGGAGTCTGGAAGTGGAAGCGTTACCTTAACAAACAGGTTTCCCTCATTTGCAAAGACTGCTGTTCTGGCCGCTGAATTAATGATGCCAAGGTTCTCGAATGAGAATCCTCCTTTGACCGATTTCTTAAGCAGGTCAGTAATGTTTCCTACGTCCAGGATGAAAGGGTGGAGTTTATTTTGGTTAAGGTCATCAAGTATGGAAAGCTCCAGGGATTGCCGGTTTTGGACCTCCATTATTTTTGCGGTGATCACTGATATCATTGCACTCGCTTTGCTCCTCATCTTAAGTATTGAAACTTCCTTGTTTGTGAATTGGCTGTAATTTAGGAAAGATTCACTTAGATTTCCCACACCTGCAGTCACGTTTTCCATTTCCTCCGCTAGTTGTGAAATTGGCTTAGTCAATGTATCGAAATTTGATTTCATGACAGATAGTTGTCGGTGCATTAATTGGAACGAATCCTCATCCCGTTTATGGAGGAATTCCAACTGATGGTAGACCTTTCTAGCATCTTCGCTGTCCATCGTTCCGAAGGCCCATTTGGAAAATCCTCCGATAAACTCTAGTGCACGCTTTTGACGCTTTGAGTGTATCAATTGTCTCATACGATTTGCTGTTTGTCGTAAGTTTACGATGTTTGTCTCTGTCTCCTGGGCGACCAAATGGCAATGGCGTTGAAAGTCATCGTCCGCAATGCTTCTGCACATGGTTTCTAGCCTATTGTCACATTTTTGCACCATCTGAATTACCATTTCGTAGTCTATTGGTGTGAACTTCGTCAAAATTGTCCACGTATCACTGTAGAATACGGCTTGTTCTACCGTTTCGAACACTACTGGTGATGTTTTATGTAATGACTGGATCTTGTATGGTTTCTCATTCTGTGTCTGCCCGGGAAAGAAGTTAATAACTATTTGTACAGTTAATGCAAAACACCGTAGGTTGAACATTTTCTTTTCAACTCGATAATTAACTATTTATGTGTTTAAGAAGTATTTTTAAGCAAAAAAAATTAAATAGAAAAATGACTTATAGTCAAAGACTGTGTGTATTCTTAAAAATTTTATATAATAATAGATTGATTATATACATATATTATGTAAATAATATGAATGTAATGTGCCAAATTATGGAAATAATATTAATGTAATATGTGTAGGCAATTAATGACCTTTCCTTTTGACCTCACTTTGTTTTTCCTTTGTAAATACTGAAAAGAGAAAAAAAAATTAGTTAGGTGAACTAAATTAAGCATATTAGAACTTTTCCGTTTCCTTTTAAATTTCCTATATTTAAAGCAGTGGGTAAAGTTTAAGTAGTTTTAATTAATTGATATAAAAAAAAATTTTCGGTTCTATCTATACCTGTTAGCGTCGAAGGTTAGTGAGTGTAATTATTAGTGGTGAAAAAGTTTTAGTTTAGGATATTAATCATAGTATGTGTTTAAATTTAACTATCATTAACTTGATTGTGATAAGCCTTAAGTTGGTTGTTGTGTACTCGTTTTGTTTTTCCACCTACTCGGATATTAGTATTTACAGAATCATTCACGGACACCACCTCATAGGGTCCCAACCAAATAGGTGAAAACTTATTCTTTCTAGTAGGATTTTTAAGCAAGACTTTTTCCCCAACCGCAAACGAGGCAGGATTGGTATGATGGTCGTATTGTTGTTTTGATTTTTGTTTTGCCAGTTCCAAATTTTTCCTCGCTAGTTCGTGCGTCTTCTGTAGTTGATGCTGAAGGATTTTTGGATAATCTTCCGCATTATACAGAGGTGTAGCTGTTCTTTTTAAATTTGTTGGCATTTCGAATTCAAAACCATACAAACTCTTCGTTGGTGTCAGTTTAGTAGCTGTATGCACGGTGTTATTGTGGACATGCATCGCCTGCATCCTACCGGCTGCGCCAATGTTATGTGTACGATCAAATAAACAAAAACCAAACAATCACGTTCGCGGTTACAATCAGACTCACCTCTGGTTCTGGCGACCTACCTGGAACTTCTTGGTTTAACTTCCAAAATGCATTACTCAGCTTTGACCTACTGAGTTGCATTCTGGAAGTTGACTTGTCCCACTAAGCCATTGCGTCACAATAAGTGTGAAACCAAAATTGTCACTATGCATAATAGTTAATTGTTATGCATTCTGACTCAGTGGGTTAGGAGGTGAGACATTTAAAGTTAGTAAATATACGTATGTATAACACTTGCCATAGTACCCAACATCCCAAGTAAAAATGGTTACATAAGAGGTAACACTTAAAAGCATTTTTGGGAAATAATTTAAAACATAGTCTTGCTTTTCCTAAAAGGAATTCAATCATTGTTTTTGAAACTTCAAACTTAAATTTCAGAACAAATGTTTAACTTAATTGTTTCTATGATTCCTCCGAATTTAATTTTTTAAATCCACCCTTAAATAAAATGCACGACTGGATCGCACGAACTTGCTCTTATGTAAAAGTACTTCGGAATTTAAAATACATTTTATAAATATAAATCATGGATTCAATGAGATAAAAATGTTCAAATGCATGGAATTGCCGTCTAATCGTTCACACGTTTTCAAGATATTGATTTTTCAAAAAATAAATTGGATTTTTTTTTTCAAAAAACCCAAAAAATATTCTTTCGAATATTTTTATTTACAATATTATTTTAAACTTAAGGAGGCTCCTTCTGAAAATTTTTGTTTAAGATCGTTAGAGTCGTTAATGAGAAAGTCGAAAATCCAAAAAAAAAACGGTTCCATGACGTACCGTTAATAACATTTTGCCCCAAATTTTTTTTTGACCAAAATGTAGTCCATGTCCATAATATCACACATATTTTTTTTATCAAAATCATTAAAGCCTTTTTCGAGATAAATAAGATTATGCATTACGGGTGTATGGGGGGTACCGTTAGTTTTAGAGCTAAAAAAACCTTTCGATTTCTCCTCTTGGGAATCACAGAAGACCCTTAACTACAGATATTGAATAAAATAGGTCCAGTGGTTAAGGCTGTAGGGAGGGGTACAGACACACAGACATACGGACATACGGACAGACAGACCGAATTGTCGGACCCACTTTATTCGTCTTCGCTATAATCGTAATGTCAACTTTGATCAAAATCTCGAGTTTGATTTTTTTTGCTAAATGCAGAACTTGTCCTATAGCACCTACATATAACGCAAGTAAAAATAAAGCAATCAAAAATCACAAATAAATGGCCTCGAAGAATTTTCGTTTCCGCAAAATGACGGCGCCAAGAAGTAACTATAAATTAAAAACTCTTCAAAAATGGTTAAATATTTGTCAATTTTCTTTCAAACAACAAAAGACTTGAAGCCAATTATTTCTTAAAGTCTACCTTCCTTTTTTTGAATCTAATAACCTCTATGTCATCATTTTATTTTATGAAAAACATTTTTTTAGAATATAGCGAATACCGAGTAAACTCTTTAAAGCGAATAGGTGGAAACTCTGAGAGGGGCTTATGATCAAAATCTGTGACACTAGTTTCCGACAAGGTACTCTTATGATGGCAACAATTACTTTTTCAGGTTATGTTAAAAAAAATATCTTAGCCGAATAAACCTTTGATAAAAAAGTTGATATACAAATATGGTTTCATCGGAGTTACTGTTATTGGTAAAATTATTACTTTTGTTTTTCAAGAAGAAAGATCGTACCTAATCTAAAAAGTTTTTCAATTAGCACGTGTAGATTTAGGCGGCATATGGCGGCCATTTTGTTTTAGTTAAATCTAATAAATTGGTTGTTTATTATTCATTAATATGATGCTGTGATTTCGACATGGTACGTAACATGATTGAACAGCACTTCCAAATGATAAAAGTTTGTTAGCAAAATAAGTGTTCGTTAGTGAAAACATTGCTCACGTTGCGCCCATTTTACGGTAAATATGGGTGCTCTTCTCAGTCGACATTTGAGACGACCCATTTTGTATTCAACCAACCAACATTTGTACATCAGCCAAGAACAGCGTCGAGGTCTGTGAAAGTATACAGCAGAACCCGTCGCTCGGGATTCCTTGTCGTGTGCACAAGAACTCGGTCAGGACTTTGGCCAACACCTGTACAAGATCCAACTAACCCAGCAGCTCAAAGTTCATGACCATAGACAACTTTCTTGGGCCTCTGACTGGGCTTCAGGGTGTTTCGAAGAGGACCGCAATTTTGGCCGAAAAATCGTCATTAAAGACGAGGCGCATTTTTAGATAAATGAACACGAAGTTCAACAGGTGACCATGCATCGTCAGAAAGTTACCGTTTGGTGTGGATTTCAGGCAAATGAAGTCATTGGTCCGTACTTTTTCGAAAACGACGTTGGTGAGGCGGTCTCCGTAAAAAGCAAGGGCTATAGAACCATGGTAACCAGTTTCTTGCGGCCCCAACTGATCCATAGGGACCTAGAAGACATGCAGTTCCAGCAGGACGGCGGCGGGGCTACTTGCCACACAGCGGAGGCCATGATTGACATTCTGCATGAACGATTTGAGTGTAATGTTATTTCTCGCAGAAGTGACGTAAATTGGTCAGCAAGACCATGCAGTTTAACCTTACTTTTTCTTTTTTCCTGAAGTCGCAGATCTATGCGAATAAACCACAACCGATCCAAGCTATTAAGGTGAACAATACAAAAGCCATTGTTAAAATTAAAATTCTATGTGGAAAAGTCATTGAAATTTGAACCTAGCGGCAATTAAAGGATGTCATATTGGATACTGTCAAATAAAACAAGATTTTGTCAAAACCTCACACATAGCTTGTTTTATTCCATTTCAAAATCTACCCGCCCTTGTGGGGAAAAACATTTTAACGCACAGAAAATTTGTAGCTGTTTGTGGAAAAACAAAATTTTCCTTAACGGTTTTATGGTAGATAAAACTATTTCGATCGTTCAAAAAATATTTAAAAAAAAATGACGTTGCGTAGAACAAAAGTTCCAAGTTATAAAAGATAAGAAATTAGCTATCTCATTTCACAAACATAAATGAGTTCATCTTCATGTGAAAGGTGCACTTTGCGGTTTTCTCTAGAAAGACTGCCATAGGCTTTGATCGCTCGTATAGCCATTCAGGAACTGCATTCAATCCATCAAAGTTATTATAGCAGCTTCATATATCTATATACATCTTAAGGAATTGCTACGAATAGGTATACACTTGTGTGCATTTAACAACCGAATTACACCTTTAACCCATCCAGCATGAACGCAGGGGCAGACTTTCCAGTTAAATTACGCGGATAAATATCTATTCGCATAGTCTTGTTAGCTTAACCCCGGCTATTAGAGCATATAAAATAGTGCTAACGTTGTCGGCTCAATGCAATTAACAGTTGCAGCTAGAAAACCATTATTTTGTTTATTTTATTTTTATCAAGAACATGTTTTGTATCTTAAAGATCTTCTAGCTCGAAATGCCCACTAGAATGCACTTGTCAGGCAGATGCTGGTAATTGCCAACGTTTGCCGTCATCGTCATCGTCATCGTGTCGTGTTCGTTGTTGTAGCAGCAGCTCATTTTTCTTTAACATCGATCAATTGCAAATTCAGCTTGAACGCTCGCGGTTATCAATCGGATTGGTAGTGTCACTTTCGAATCTCGAAATTCCTTCTGCTATGTAAATATCGTTGCATAGCCTGTGTTTTCGTCTTTCTCATTTTTTCATTACAAGTATACTGAAAACTGTTATCTGTTCGAATTGTTTTCGATAAGATTAGGACAGAAAACGAAACTTCACTTTCGATCATTTGGCTTCTTGTTTTTATTCGCAAGCGATTTGTTACAGCAGAAGTTAATAGTGATAACGTCGCGTGTGCTAATTTCGTCCGCTTTTGGTGATCTATAAAGAATCGATCGAGAGTTCTTAACTGAAGAAGATTCAAAAGAGACAAGCAGGACGAAGTGGAATATTTTCGTGGAGGACTTTTAAATTGTAAGCGAATTTCGTAAGTGTGTAACGTTTGTTTTAAGAAAATTGATCAATTTGCAAAAAATGTTGTTGATGGTAGAAATGTACTTAAATTGAATAGTATCAACCAACAACTACGGCTCCAGATCTAGTTCACTTGAGATCAATTTAAAAATAGGATTCTGTAAAATATAGACTATTTCCATAAACAACTGGTGAGGCTTGCAGAAATTTGGAGAATTCAATATTAATAATGAGTATTCTTCTTAAAGTTGCTCTGGATTAGGGATCGACACATAAAAGAATTATTTTTATAATTTTGAAAGTTGGTTTTGATCCTTAAAAAAAAAAAAGAATTTGTGCAGTAAATATTAAACATTTAAACGACCATGATCACAATTTTTCTTTATTTTTCATATTAATTGTAAGGGTTGATTTTTCTTTTTGTAAAATTTCGACCTTCTTAAATTTCCTTCATCGAGCTAAGCAGAAACTTTTGAATTTATTTGCTTAGAAAATTGTAATAAGTGACCATTCAAAAGATAACAATTGTCAATAAAATGTAGGTATCTTTTTTTTTAGAACTAGGTTATATAATTCCGAAGGTCTTTGATGTTCTAAGCTCGAATCCGATCAATTGTTCAATGGAATTGATTAATTTGGCTCAAGGTTTTTGCTTATAAAATGTTTCTTTTTTAAAATTATGTTAAACCATGATTATATTTGGGCGATTCCGCTATAGACGATTTTTGACACCAATTTTTGAATTACAATATTTTTTACTTTTTTTCATAAATATTCAAAGTAGAAATACTATATTTAATAATAAAAACAAAAACTGAGACCTAACTTTTAGAGAACATTTTTGTTTGCACTTGGCAACATTATTATACGAAGAGTCCGTACGAACTGCAATTATTATAATTGGTAACATAAGCTCAAAATAGCTTTTTTCGACAGTTTTAAGTTATGCTTCACTCAATAGACGTATGAAGCAACATGCCATTTAATCGTTTGCATAAAAACATGTACGAATTTGTTATTATATTTTTAGCATTATTGATTGCAAATAGCCATTGTAAGTTTGTTGCACCCGCGACATAAAAGATACCTATAAAAGTTTACTTTTTTGGCAGAAATAAAATGCTAGCGTTTTGCAACTTTCAAAAAGTAAGAAGAAAACAAAACTAAAATTAAATCAGTCATTATTAGAAATTTAATGTACGTTGAACGACAGAAAACGTTAATTTAAATTGGTTGCACCCGCGATCGAAAAAGTCGCACAAGTGAAACGTAATCGCCCAAGGAGTCCCACTAACGTAGTTGAAGAGGTCAAAAATGTATCTAAAAAAAAAACTGATTCCACCAAAGCAATGCCTAAAAAACAGAAGGATGACAGGTGATTTCTATAAAAGGGATAATATTAGCAGACAAATGCCGGGTCTAAAAGATGTGAAATCTATTAAGTCGGAAGTTAAGTATCGAGAAGAGCACAATGACCATGACCATTCATGAAGTTAAGTTTTCGATGTTTTCATTGAGTCAGAAGACGAAGCATTAAATTCTAAATCTCCAACAGGGTCTTTTGAACCCTCTATATTACCAGTATATCCATGCTCTAAAATACCGTTCTGTTTTTACAGCAGCAGTATTGCCAAAAGTTATTTCCGCAGGTTTGTAATTTCTTGTACAGGTAGGCTGCAATATCACAATACTCGTATCATTATGTGGGGTTTCCTTAACCGATATCGATAAAGATGGAGTACTTCTAACATACTATGTATATGCATTTTCGAAAAAATATTGAAGTATTTGAAAAAAACAAAATTATAATTAATAGAGAAGGGTACTGACTTGTTACATATGTGCCTTATTTTATATTTTTTCCAGTTATTTAAATCAGTTTACTAATTTAAGTTAGACGCGTTGCACCCGCGATAATTTGATGTTGCACCCGCGATTGATTTAAAAGTTAATATTTCGTTGCTTACTTTTGTTTTCTATCTTTATTCTTATTTATTTAGTTAATTGAATCAACGTCGTTCAATATACTCGTATGTAAGAATAGCATGATAAATGTTTCGCAATTAACAGAATTTGTGTTTTTTGTACTATGATCTAGAAAAGTCGGACCAATTCTGTTGCACCCGCGATCGCACTTTGAAACCATTCTTCTGCCAAATTATTTATTATATTTTAGAACTCTAAATGGATTAAAAATAAATAGGTGAAAATGTATCCCTTCAAGTAATAATGTCATTCAATATTTTGCTTAGTTTATTATTAAATGTACTTCAAATGAGTCTAAATGTTGCACCCGCTATAATGGAATCACCCACTTCTGATCTCTAAACATAATGATGACATCTGAATGTAAAAAAATCCCATCTTCAAAATTCATTTTATTGATCGCACATAATTTACTACTGCCAATATTATTAATGGGTAATTTTAGAATTAAGTAGGGTGCATGCGATAAGGCGTTTTCGAAAGCGTCATTTTGATTTAAAAATGCAATTGCAATATGTTCTTAAACGCAAGCTGCAAAAGTCAACTAACTGTTCGGAATCCCACAACGAAATTTGTATGCAAAAACATTGTTTTAGTTATCGCAGTTCGCTTAGGTCATTTAATCGATAACATCATTTGTGGCGCAGCTCTACAGTAAATACAAAATAGATCTTACTAAACAAGTATTGTTGAGCCAGAAGGAGTGTTCGTAAACATCAAATGGGCTTGCAAGAAAATGGATTGACTTTGATCAAACAGATTTTGTGCAAGCTGAAGGATTCCATATTTTTGACAATAGTAATACCTGCGTAATGGTTAGTGCGTTGGACTGTCATGCAGAAGGTCTTGGGTTCGATTCCCAGCCTCTGCAAAAAAGTTTTTCGGGGGTGTACTGCCTTTTACGAGGAAAATGTTCATGTTCGTAATAGGCAGAAAATTCTAGGTCCCCTCAATTTCTGACAACACATACACAGGAATGGTTGAGAGTTGAAACTCACTAGGCCCTGGTTTTCTTCGAGCTGTTGCACCACCAAATTTAGTTATTTTGAATATCTGCGTCAAAAAAATGAAGATCATTTGATGTTTTCAAAAACTGTATTAGAAAGGTGAAGAATTAATTTTGAAAAGGCAGATTACTACTTTAATATTTATTAGTCAGTTTTTTCTACAAGCAAATTATAATTTTTACTTGCGAATTATAGGTACATACTATAAGGCAAGTTATGCATTCGAACTCGAGATTTTGATCAAAGTTGACATTACGATGATAGCGAAGACGAAAAAAGTGGGTCTGGCAATTCTGTCTGTCTGTTCGATTACAGCTAAACGGCTCGGCCGATTTTCTTCAAACTTGGTAGATATGGGTTTTAATTTTTTACCTCCGGATGTTTTTTGATTTGATTTTTTAAGACCAAAAATAGCGGTGATTTTTTTTTGGAAATTTTATAAATATTTTTTTTTCTCAAAAACTGTCCCAACGATTTTTTAAAAAAAAATTCAACAAATTTAATTTAGTTAAACCTAGGTAGTGGTTGAAAAAATTTTTTTTTTGGTACCTTGGGACCATTTCTTTTGTTTTTGATTTTTTCAAAAAAGATACCACAGCAGTTTGAATATTATTGTGTATTCAAATTTTCTAAAAAAATTTTTTTGGATTTTTAAAAAAAACTTTCAAATTTTTTTTTTGAAAACACAATATTTCGAAAACCCCATGCTCGATTTTTTCAAAACTTGATAAATAAAAGTTTGGAAAAATAATCTACAAGATATGAGAAAAATAAATTCATTTTACCTAAAAATAACGGTACCCTCCATAAAAATGTTAAAAAATGGTTTTCGAAAATCGTATTTTTCTCGAAAACGGTTCTGAGAATTTTGCCTAAATTTTTTTTCTTTCTATTATTTTTTAATATCTGTAATTTAATAAATAAAAATTTGAAAACAAGATATTACTGACTGTACCAACCATAGAAGGTTTTTTTTAAATTTTAAATTTCTCATTATCAGCACAAGGGATTTTAATGAAATTTCGTAGAGAGAATCTTCTAAAAAGTTTAAAAAACATTGTATTTCAAAACCTTAAGAAACATATTTTTCTGAATTTTGAAAAAAAAAAATCAGTTTTTTGTTTTTTGAAAATTCAATATGTCGAAAACGGCTCAATACTTTTATTTGTAAATTAAATTTTTATTAATACAATAATAAAAACTTCAAATTGGCGTAACAAAATTTTTCTTAAAAATGTTTTAAAATTTTCTTATATAGAACCTTATTTTTTAGGAAACCACTACAAAGACTTAAAATTTTTGTTCTTGCATAAATCTATATTTGCTTGAATCACATGGCATCCTATTCTTACCTTTAACTACTCAAGAAGTTTTTTTTTTAGTCATTTAAAAAATGAATTTTATGCTTATGAACAGTTTCTCTAATAACATTCATTTTTGAAATTCTTAGTCTTTTACATAGGAGCAAGTTCGTGCGACCCAGTCGTGCATTTTATTTGATGTAACATACCCTCGATATCAGTGTAAATTCCTTTTTCATAGGGTTCGAATTTGAGATATCACAAACCTTCGGTTTAATATGGGCTTAGTTTAGTTTATTTCAATTCGTTAAATACTACCGTGAACAATATTTTTACTCATACATATATTTATGAACGAACTAAATTATTCCAAGCTATTAAAGAACAAAGTTTTTAGTTTAATGCATTTCAGGTTATCAGTGAAAGATTCTATGCAAAAGCTAAATTTATTAAATATTGAAATCAATTGATTGAGGGGACTATTTGCACTATAGTTTGATCTACTAAATAATGGCACAATTGCTGCTGTAGACTTATGCTTATACGACTAAATCTGAAATTTAACTGGCTTACAACTGATGGGGATGATATTGACCCATTAATAATTCAAACAATAAAAGAAAATTGCAAATACCTTCTTTGATTAGTGAGTGAAGGAAGGCTTATTAAAGCGAGTCTTTGAGGATAAGGAGGAAGTGTGTATGCTTGTGACCACGGAAGAAAACGAAGGCAGAAATGCGAAAATCTTCTCTGAATTGCTTCAAGTCTTGCTATATGAATGGAGTAGTAGGGTGAACATACTACACAACTTTATTCAAATATAGAAGCTTAAGCTTAAGAACATGAGGGTCAGGGAAATCGCGACCGAATCTCTTTATGAATCCTAGGTCCCTGTTAGCTTTTTTAACTATGTATCATTAAAAGTTAACTTAGGATAAAGAATAACTCCTAAGTCAGAAAACACGGAGACTTTACTTAAAGGATATACTCGTACATCAAACGTATAATTAAAAACAAAGGGAACTTTTTTGCGTGTAAAACTCATGGCTTTGAATTTGTGAACATTTAAAAAATGACGATTTTTATTGCACCATTCCCTAAATATTAACAAGTCTTCTTGCAAAAGTAAACAGTCAGAAATAGATTTAATACTTTTGAAAAGCTTAATGTCATCAGCATAAATAAGGATGGACGAACTTTTTATAAGCGAAACCAAGTCATTTATAAAAAAAGTGAACAAAATTGGACCTAAATGGTTACCCTGAGGGACGCCAGAGTTGACAAAAAATTCTACTCATTACGAAATACAACACTGTAAATTCTATTTTTTAAATACGATGAGATCCAATTTAAGAAATTGTTGTTAAAACCTTGTTTGCATTGCCTTAAAATTAATGTATTATGACACAATTTTCCAAAGGCTTTACTAAAATCGGTAAATATACAATCGACTTGTCCGCGTTTTTTCAAAAAAATCTAAACAAAAAGACGTGAAATTGAATAAATTAGTAACAGTAGATCTTTTTTTAACGAAGCCATGCTGATGATTATCACACAATAATTGAAGTACAGTGAAAGGAAAGAACATTACATACAATAAACACAAACAGTTTCGGTATCACAGATAATTTAGCTTTAGGGTTTGCGTTAAAAAAAGATTTTCAGATTAAATCGGTGTCAAATTAATAGTCCAGTCATTTTAGGTTTTATCTGCGGAAAAAATCCTAGTGAGCTGAATTTTTGTATACACCTTTATTACGGCATTGTAATGAAGATGTGAAAAATCGACATTAAAGCGTGCCGGCTAAAAAAGTTATTAGTGTCAAAAAGTCACAAAAATCAGTTTTTCGCAAATATCTCTCGATCTATTACTCAGAGGTCAATAAAGGTCATTATAAAAGTTGTTTGTCGTGAAATTGTCTACAAAAAATGTCTCTTGCATTTTTCTGTAAAATTAACCGTTTTCGGAGTAGAGCGCTGAGAAAGCGAATATATTATGACGATGCACTCGTTTCCTCATTACCTTCGAGGTAGAATGCAGGGCGCGTTTTTTTACATGGTTTCCCAGCTAAGGTATATCCAGCTAAGGATGTTCGGTTTGCATCTGCATTACTTGCCTGCAAGTCTCTTGCAAATCATTAGGACTTTTGTGGCTTTCCCGAATATAGCTCTTAAGTGTTTGTTCAAAAGGAGTCTACTATCTGGTAGAATTCCTAGATATTTTACCCCTCTCTGCGTTTCAATCACTTCACCAGCTAGATGGATAGGTTTCATATGTGGCAGAAGTTATTCCTTGTAAATGGTATGATTGTCGTCTTGGAGAGGTTTATTGATAATCCTACAGATAGACACCATTTCCGTGTAATTGTTAGTCCTCTTTGGATTACCTACGACTATGATAGCAACATCATCAGCAAATCCAATGGAGAATATACCTTGGGAGGTAAGATTTTCTAACAATTCATCCACTACAAGACTCTTGAACAAGGGTGATAATACACCACCCTGAGGACAGCCTCTTGTTGTGATTACTTTTTTTTACATTTTGTCCTTTTTGTGACAATATTTTTAGTGCCTAACATTTCCATCTAGTTATGGTGATGGGTACGCATTTCCTAACAAAAGTTGTGCCTATAGCCTCGTGGGATGTGTTGTCGAAGGCTCCCTCTATGTCTAAGAACGCATCTAATATTCTATCTTTTTTCTATATTTTGGGAATAAATATTAGCTTTCCTGTTCTCCATATACTTGGTATATACCCAAACGCAATGCTACTACGAAGAATATTAGTGAGGTAGGGCATAAGGTTTTCTTTCCCCTTCTACAAGAAAGTTGGGAAGATACCAGCTACATCTGGTGACTTTTAGAGTTGAAAAGTATTATCATTTTACTTGAACACATGTTCCTACCTATTTACCTGTCCTCTATTTTTGGTATGAGAGGTGTTCTGTCTACCAAGTTAGCATTTTAGGTTTTATGATAAAATGCTATTTTTAGGACTTTTGCGGGCACGAAATGTCCTGCCTATACTAGTATTACTACCCGGGTAGAAAATTATCTACGAAACACTATCGAATAGCGTGGCCCTAGCTAAATTGGCCATTATATAGTAAATTCTATGCTGGGCCTAG
This sequence comes from Philhelius festivus, assembly GCA_963931855.1. Classification (NCBI taxonomy): domain Eukaryota; kingdom Metazoa; phylum Arthropoda; class Insecta; order Diptera; family Syrphidae; genus Philhelius; species Philhelius festivus. The sequence continues at coordinate 240,027,176 of OZ007554.1, forward strand.
ACAGATGCAAGCCTGGCGGATCTTGACTAATTTATGCTTATCCTGGCTTTATATTGAACCTGGCTAGAACTGCCTATTTATCGGCTTTTCCAGGAGTATCTTATATTTTTAAATTGATTTAGCCTAGATATGAAACTTCTTCTTGGCGATATCTTGGCTGTAGATAGTATCGCCTCTTTATTGGCATTGTAACATATAAACTGCAAGGGACCTGGATAGTTTTTACTTGATGTAGCCTGGATAAGGAATTGTATCTGGGCGTTATATTGGCCTTAGCTAGTGTCGCCTCTTTATAGGCGTTCTCAGATGTTATTTATACTGGGGTTATATAGTTTTTACTGTATCCTAGATGTGCCTTTACATATGTCTCTATAAAAGGCTATCCATTATCCTTCTAAAAACATAACTTTTTTGTTTTGGTTCTAAATCGGTATTTTTCAGATTCTTTAATACGTATTTAAGTCTTCTTAAACAGTATAATTAAAAGAGAGTTATTTGAGTAGCACTTTGAGACATGATATTTTATATATCATAGTGGAGGACTCGGGCTCGAATCTCAGTGGAGGTAAATTAAAAATAAAAAAAAAAATCTTTCATTCCAGCAAAAAATCACATAAAGATTCGAATATAGGGAGGCGAAGAAAAAATGAAAATAATCAACAATAATAAAAAATAAAGAAATTTTTCTTTATTGTTTCTAATAATTTTTTAAGAATTGCCGTAGCTCTTGTGCTACTTGTGAAGACCCATCTAGGGCCCATATAGGAACATCTAGCAAGGCCCATTATATACAGAGCATTAACAAATTAGCGAGGGACAAGCTAGATACTGCTCGGTAGGGCCATGACTGAAACTAAGAAAAACTAGCTGGGGCCTTGGCATTATCGAGTCGAAAATTCTACCCGGGTAGTGCTATATGTCTGTGTATGTAGTAGATTTTACTAACAACACACTTACAAACATGAATAAAAAGCAATAGAGTTTACGCCTTGATATACGCCGTACGGTATACAATACCGTATGTGAGTGCATTCTAGTCGTTTTCTCTACCTACTTCAAAAACGGTTAATTTTACAGAAAAATGGAAGAGACATTTTTTGTAGACAATTTCACGACAAACAATTTTTATAATGACCTTTATTGACCTCTGAGTTGAATGTGAGTTGTAGGTACTCGAGTTTTGAACATATATTTATATGCCTTATAAATTGTAGCCAGATCAGAGGGAGTGAAAAATTTCTTACATCGATATAGAAATCCTAAGCATTTAGCAGCGTTTTTGGTGGTCCCAAGAATACTGATATTGATAAAGCTTTTCGGCTTCTTTGAAAATGCAATTCCACTTTCGAATTTATTGTATTATTTTTCTCTGACAGTGGTCTAAGTTTAATAGTTCTCAACACACAAAAGAATTTGTACCTTTAGCAGTGGAGACATTTAAGATAGCTTAAGTGTATTTTAATTTGCTAGTTTTACGTTCGAGTTTCAAAATTATGAAGCACATTTTCTCTGTACATTTGTACATATATTTTCCATGTTAATATCCTCGGACAGAATTAAAAATATATGAAAATTAGACAAGTTAATATTGGTTTATAACCGTATTTTTGTGATTTTATATTTTAAGAAGTACCCAAAAATTTGACCGAGGTAAAATGAATAAAAATCAGTTTCGTGTATAATAATTCCTCAAAACTTTAACTTTTTCAAAAAAAAAATGCAATGGATCGCACGAATTTGCTCTTATGTATATAACTATTAATGTATAATTTTCATAACTATAAAATTAATTTTTCAAATAACCAAAATAATTCGTTTATTATTTGAAGCCGTGTGTATTAGTTTATGCAAGAACAAAAATTATGTCATTCTAGAGGTTTCTTAAAAACATAAAGATGTTATTAACAAATTTTTTAAAACACTTTTAAGAAAAAATTACTATACGAATAAAAATTAAATTAAAAAAAAAATATTGATCCGATTTTGAGATTGTATTGAAATTTCCAAAAAAAAAAATGAAATCCATGTATTTTAAACTTTTTAGAAGCTTCTCCATAAAAAATTTCATTAAAATCCGTTATGCTTACAATGAGAAATTCGAAAAAAAGGGTTGTATGGTAGGTACAGTAAAAAAATATCTTAATTTTAAATTTCTTTTCATTGTATTATAGATCGTAAAAATTAATTGACAAACATACGAATTTCGAAAACCATTTTTGAACATTAATGCTGGCTACCCTTATTTTTAGGTTAAATAACATTTTTTTCTCACATATTGTAGAGTGTATTATAAGAAACTTTTAATTGTCAAGTTTGAACGAAATTGAGCATTGGATTTTCAATCTAGTGAGTTTAAGAAAAATTAAAATAAAAAAAAGATTCAAAAAACAAACTTTTGAACATTTGAATAACATGCTATCCAGACCTTTAGGGACCTTTAGCATAAAAAAGGTATCAAAATCAAATGTACCGGTTTAAAATCAAAAACAAAAAAATGTTCTGTATGAGGTTCCATTAATGACCATTTTTCGGAAATTATTTTTCTAGCATTAACAAGCTTTAACTTTTTCTTTAAATCTGTGGAACAGTTTTTGGGAAAAAAATATTTTAAGAAAATTTCGGAAAAAAAATCGTATGACAAGTACCGCTAGGTTTGGTCTTAAGGTACTAGTAAGGTCTACAATGCCAAAAAAACGCACGATTTTTGGGAATTTTTTTCTCGGAAACCTTATTAGGTTATAACATATTTTTTTTAAATAATGAATACATGCGTCAAGAGTACAAAAAAATTTTTTTTTTGTTTAATTTTCGAATTTTGGCCGAATTATAGAGGGCGCAAACGTCGACTCATCAAAAAATACATGGTCCCATGGCGGACAGTTAATCTCAGAATTGGCTTGGACTGAAACAAAAAAACAAAGTGGGTTATTTAAACGAAGGCTTCTTACGAGACAATTTACCACAATCTGTTTAAAAAGTCAAAACAAAAAAAAATATCGAGCTTTGAAAAAAAAAAAAAATTTTGGAAATTTTGTTGGCCATTTTTGGGTTGCCATTTTTTTCGTTCATAATTTTATGGTCAAATTGTGGTAAATTATCTCCTAAGAAACCTTCCTTTAAATAACCCACATTTAACTGTCCGCCATGGAACCATGTATTTTTTTACGAGTCGACGTTTGCGCCCTCTATTATTCGGCCAAAATTCGAAAATTAAACAAAACAAATTTTTTTTGTACTCTTGACGCATGTACCTATTCATTATTTAAAAAAAAATATGTTATAACCTAATAAGGTTTCCGAGAAAAAAATTCCCAAAAATCGTGCATTTTTTTGGCATTCTAGACCGTACTATACTCTGTCCAACAAAAATTGTCAGTACAGGCCTTATGGGAGAGCTTTTTCTAAAGCAGTGGCGCCTGATGCACCCTCACTACAATGCGTTAGGAAAAATGCCCCTAAAAAAAGAGCAAGCCACTGACTTTTCTTAAGGAATTGTTGTTGTAATTCTTTGCAAAAAGTTGTACACCCCAACACGACCGTCGTCGTATCCCACTGCTGATGAGATACTGTCAAGATCAAGACAAGAGTGTCAAGTGTCACTCAATACGATCGTGCGCTCTTTATCTACATCAAAACAGAGTTACCATTATCATTCTCAATTGCAAGCAAGGAGCTTTTTCAGTGGTTTTTATTAAGGAGCTTTTGGGATTTGAAGCTTTTGAGAACACATTTTAAGAAGATGAGTATGTTGAGTGTTGTCGTATTGCTTTTCAACTTAAAAAAAACGCGCCTATTATCTTACCGCTTGGCGTTGTGGGAAAAGGTAAATTGAATATTGTTTTCAGTCGTTTTGAATCGGCAGACGGTAGCCCTACGCGTTTTTTACTTTCATTTGCGGCGATTTATAATTTAAACTACGGAATCCCTGTGAGAGCTTTAAAAGGCGACACACTTATGCATGGCAATGCAACCAGAATGAGAGACAAACGTCCTATCTTCCCTGTACTGACAATTTTTGTTGGACAGAGTATAGTACCTTAAAAAAAATGAAAAAAAAACGTGTGGTGGTGAATAATTAAAAATACAAATGCAAGTTTAAAAAAACAGCCGACCCGCTTGACTGTAGTCGAACAAACAGTCAGGCAGAAATGCGAAACACTTTTTTCGTCGTCGTGATCACCGTAATGTCAAATTTGAGCAAAATCTGGAACCTATAGAACAATTTATTTACGAATGCATAACTTTGCCTTATAGTAGGACCTATAAGTTGCAAGTAAAAATATTAAAATGGTACATTTGAAGAAGCAAAAAATGTTGTGAGAATTTTTCTTAGAAGTGATATAGGCTTGAAAAAAAAAAACGAAATAGAATTGTCATTAAGAATTTGTGAAATTAAAGCTGGAATTTTATTCTTTATTTTAGACTTAGAAATATATGGGGAATACTTTCCTGTTAAAACAGACGTTCTCCTAATTAGTCAAGGATATTTTGCAATATAATTCTTGGATATTTATAATTAGTATCCTGAGAACAAAAAGTTGATATCTTAATGTGGTCTTAATTTCTAAGTCAGTTCATTTGTTTTATCCACGCAAAGGATAAACTTTATTGTAACTTAGACGCACACAAGTTAAATGTCCACTTTAAAACTTCCTAATGGCTATTCAAGATTAAAAAATGTTGCAACACTATTAAATCTTGAAAAAGAACTCTTATTCCCAAGCATCATAAAATCTATTGGGAAAAACCAATAGATTTTATGAAAGCTCGTTATTGTTTTTTGTTTTTGTAATTTTAACGTTTATAAAAAATAAATAGTTAAACTTTATATTTGCTAAGCACTTTTTGGAGGAAATTGACCTCAAAGACAAAAATTAACGTGAGTAAGAAAAAATCAACACGTTTAGAAACTGGATACCATTCGTATTAACAGATCAATTTTCGTTAACGTGGATCAGGGTAGACCAAAGTAGACCTTTTCTTAAATCGCCGAAGAATTATGTCAACACTGGAGATAGATCCATATTGTGAAACGATTTTTTTATTAGAATATACTCAAGAATCATATCCCAAAATATCCTTTCTTAAGATATTTCAAAAAGTCTGTCCTTTTTCCTCCTTATTCCTTAATTATAATAGATAGTAGTTATTTTGAGACCAAACAAAAAATGGTAGAACAACCAAACCAAAGTCTAGCATAAAAATACAGTCAAACAAACAGAAAAGATAAAATATTTAAAATTTCGCCAAAAAGGATGTATGTCAGAAACGGCTCAAGCGATTTTGATACAAAAAATATTGAAAGACTAGAAACATTACTGCAGTTCTCAATAGATGCAAATATTTCTATTTTACTTCTGTCACCTACGAGTATTATGTTTTAATGTCTTTTTTGATTCTGTTCAAGAGACTAAGGGCCGTTTTCTTCACTATAGCTCAACTTGAGGCAAACTCTCAAGTTGATCAACTTGAGAGTTGGATTCAACTCGAGAGTTGAAACGCAAGTTGAAATTTCTTTTTCTTCACAATTTTTTTTCTCAACTCCCGAGTTGAAAATCTAAAGTTGATCAACTTCTGATTTGAAAAATATCCCTGGGATATTTGTTAAAATATATACAAGCTGTCACTTTCGAAATTAAATTTTAATTTTTTTCGGTCAACCTAATTGAATTTTTGTGATTAATGATTTTCTCTTCGATCTACATAGGGATAAAAATAAGTTGTTACTCGTACCAATCGCGAACGTTTCCCCAAAGATACATGGTAAATTTGTGTCAGCTAAATCAGCAAATTTAAGAATTTCTGGAGCAGGTTCTATAATTTTCCATCAATTGCTTTGTTGTGAATAACAGCTCAAGCGATGATGATGAGTTTTGCCGTCTCTATTTTCCACCTAATGTCGGAAGCCAACACGGGAAATCTGCTTTTCCAAACGCCATATGAACGCTCAACTCAATTGCGAGTGCCTATTTGCAATTCTTTGTACAAATTCTCATCAGCGTTTGTTACAATGGTGATAAAGTGATTGGCCACGAGATTAATTTAAAGGGGAACTTAGGTTTTAATTCAAAACTATTACCGTCTCGCGTTGCGGAAGGAAGTGAATCCTTTATTAATTCTATAAACATCACTGCTGTCGGTTTTGAAAAACGAAAACAATATGTAATTGAAATGACGGTCGTCCCACTCTTCAACTCCAATGAGCGGCAACATTCACTGCTCGACGAAGTTGAAGTCCAATTTTCCCAAAAATAATTGCTGCGGAAAATTATGCCAATATTTTTTTTTGTTGTGAAAACTCAAGTAAAAAACTTTTGAAGCAAAATGCATGTATTTTATTAAAAAAAAAAAAACAATGTTTCATGTCAACTCTCAAGTTTGCTCTCTCAACTTCTAGTATTTTCGGAAGTTGAGAAAAGCAGAAGTTGATCAACTCGAGAGTTGAGAATCGAAAGTTGAAATTGTCAACTTTGAGTGAAGAAAAACGGAATCACAAGTTGAGAATAAAAATCCTAAAGTTGAGGTCAACTTCTAGTGAAGAAAACGGCCCTAAGATACTTTATGATAGGAGAATGAGTATCTTTAAGAATTTTTTTAATAGAGAAATGAAGAGGAGTGTGCAAGACCACAACTTATTTAATTTTGTCTTTTCAAAATGTAAAAATGAAAATGATTTTCGCTTTTCAAAATGTAAAATTTGATGACTAATTTCACAATTCGAAAAACAATTTATATAAAACTTATGGTCCGAACGATCCGGATTATGTAAATGGATATAAGAAAACAAATGCAATTCGAGAGAAGGCAGTAGCACAGATTCATTTTAATTTTTAAAAAATAAGTCTGCTTCTTAAAAGTAAGAATAGTATTGAATATAAAAGTTGAATCAAAAATTAAGTTTCGGATTCTGTAAAAAGAATAAAAATATTGTTTTAAATTCGATATTTCAAAAATGAGTCAAGGATGTTTTTGATTAATTAATTTTTTTTCTGTTCATTTGATTTCTTATATTTATTTCTTAACAATAATTCAAATTTTCATATTTTAAAAATGTTTTGTGTTAAAAATAATTTTGTTTCATAAATTGACATGATGTATGTTCAACAAATCCAAAGTCATTTTTTGTCGTTTTAAAATATGGAAATGTTTCTGCAGTTACATCTTGGTTTTAAATTCTAACCCTTTTGCTAAAACAACTCCTAAAAAAAAAAGTTTGAGCTAAAATATAGAATGCCGTTTTATTTCTTGAACACCATATGAAAGTATGCAAGGAATAAAAAAACGTTTTCCCATTTTGTTAGCAATTGTATAAAATGTATAAACTTAATGTTTGGCGAAAAGTTAGACCTAGGAAAATATCACTATTAAGATATACCTACATATTTTATTCTAAAACTCAAATTCCTTATAATTATAAACAAACCAACTCATTTACAAAAATCTAGCAAAAAAACAAACAAGACATTGCTAAATCCATTGCTTAAGTATTTTAGAAGAATTAAAACAGGTTAACACAAAACTTAATTTTGCAGTTTAACTGGAAAACTCAAATGATTTGCAAATAATTTTACCACCCTTCATTTAGAAAGTTGTGTTTTCAAGCTTTTCCAGAATAGATTATACTTTTAATTATACTTACAAATAACTCTTAGAATTTGTAAGTCACCAAGTTTCTTAAAGAGGCATCGAAGTCAATTAAAGTTAAAAGAAAGAAGCAGTTGATGTGATTATTTCAAGTCTCTTACAAATATTAAATTAGACAGATTTGTTAAGCCAATAAGTGGGCGAATCACACGAGGGCATTCAAATGTAGACGATAAGCTAGTCTAGTGTACTGTTTTTTAATAATAATAATAATAAAAATAATGTTTTGGAAACTATTTAAAAATCCATACCACCGAACTATATTCTATAATAACGATTTGAGAACATAGGAGCCAATGAACTCTTTCGAATTCTGCTATAGAAACGTTAGCAAAAAGTTTGCTTTGCCTACAATATAATCTATGTATGTGCAGATTGAAATTAAGTTCTCTATAAAATACAGCACCTATGTAGATCCTTCTTTACGTCAAATTATTGCCTTGCTAGAGGTTTATCATGAATCATATATCTAATTGTAAAAAAACAGGCAACGATAAAAAGACATAATTTGACATTTTGAAATATTTAAAAATATCAAATACTTTTTACACCATTGATCAAGTCGATTAGGATTTTCTTGGAGAAGTAAGCAATCAGAAATTGATTTAATAAACAGTTTTTCAGTGTTGATAAAATTCAAAGAGGGGTATCATACATTAATCAATAAAAGAAATAAGAGCGGTCCCAGGTGGCTTTCTTGAGGAACTCCTGAAGAAACCAGAATTTTATGGGATTTAATATTATTATTATAAACAAATTGGATACGATCACATCGATATGATTGAAATAATTTCAAGAGATTTGAAAAATGTTCTAGCTTTTTTACTAAAGTTTTGTGATTGACTCTGTTGAAGGCTTTTGCTAAGTTGATAATCATCTTCAAAACGTCTGACTACATGATTGCAGAAAATCATAAGTTTAGTCGAGGTAGATTTCTCTGATAGGAAGCCATGTTGATTAGATAAAATGACTTAAGCGCGGAACAGATTGAACCAGCAACAGCACCGTCAACAGCAACAGCGGCAGCCATTAATTTAGAGCCAATGTATTTCAATTGTTCAACACACATACATAAGAACAGCAACAGCAACGCCAACAGCGTCGTTAGGCCAAAGTCTTAAATTTGCTGTTGCTGGTGCAGTGTTGTCAACTTTTCCACTGCAATATTCAGTGGCACTACAATGAAAAAAATTTTTTCCATATGAAATGTCAAACAGATGAAATGACGTTGCTGGTGGCAATGTGTTTGAGAAAAGTTTGCTGGTCAGCGTGCTGTTTGCTGTTGACGATGCTGGTGCTGTTGCTGGTTTAATCTGTTTCGCGCATAAATTAAAAAATTATTAAAAAAAAACTTTGAATTTTGTGCCTGGCAATCATGCCTTCAAGAGTCTTCCTGCATAGTGGTACCCCTTTACGTAATCGGTAGTGCATTGGATTGTCATACCGGAGGTCTGCTTTGATCCCCAGCCGAAGCCTCTTGCAAGGAAGTGACCAATCCTCGAAGAGTAACTCTTGCCATGAAAAATGAAGAATGTTCGGAAACGATAGCAATTTATAGATCCCATCCATCCGGGAGAAAAACATACAAACAGGAATGGTAAAAACTTCATATGGCAAAGATTGAAGATTGATAACAAATTCCAACATTTCCTAGACTTCATAATGAAGTAATTGTACAAGAACTGAAAATTACTATTTTTTTCAATTCAGTTTACACAAATTTTCGAAAGACTCATAAATTCACTGACAAATTTTCACTATTTTTGTCTCATTCTTAAATTTAAGACCAAACGTTTATTGAATGTAGCACATAGTTGACACTTGTTCTGAGTTACACGTGCATTTTGTCGTAGACTTAAACACAGGTATCTTAAAATTTTTACATTAGGTATTAAAAATTAATTGTACCTAATCCATTACATGATTATATCATTTAACAGAAATTTCAATAATTAACTTTGAGGTCAAGATGATATAGTTATTTAAACCCCCAGCAATTGTGTTGTAATTTTTAATGATCAGGTACATTAGTTTAACCCGCAATACTCAACTAATGATTACAGGTTAGAGACAAATTTATCAGTTATTTATTAAAAACAATAAATAATGTAATTTTAAATAACACTTAATCAAGTCACAGATTGATTGTTTTGCATTAGCAGAAGAACAAATAAACTTTTGTGTGTGAAGATTTTCACAAGAAGAACAAACAATTATTATTTATTGCAGTATAGGTAGATTTGAACTGTTGACCTTATTATTATACAAAGTGATACACCAGCTTAACACTTTATTAGTTTGAAGTGACGAGTCACTAAAACATCAATTAATTTGATTTGTTAGCTATGAACTCGGTGTCAAATTGGACAAAAACAATGTTGCGGAACTTTTGTTTTTCACACCTTAATAATTACTACACACAAATTATATATTATTTGTATTATAATTTTTACTTCTGTAAAACCTAAGTTATTATAAATTTATGGAAATATTTGACGAACTTTTTTAAGAACAGTAGCATTTTCTAAGCTAGAAGATTAGTTAGATTAAACACAAATATTATTATTTTTGTTAGGCATACCAAAGAGGCATAGAAAAAAACACTCTTATTGGTATTTAATTCTTAAAAAACTTCACGATTATACGATTTATGTTAAACAGCTGTAAAAATGTCTAAATTATGTACTAAATGGATGTTTTTCTTTTTTTTAGTTCAGAATAGAGCTCTGAACAGATTTTGAGCATGTTGATCATGTTCTGAACATCCTCTGAACTAAGCGTCCTCTGACACATCATTGAGACACATCTGAACACTTAGGCCAGGCGTGCACATTCAATTTTTAGTTTCGCAACTGTTTAGTTGTTAAAATGAAACATATGGGCGTACATGGGACACTGCGCACTTAGAGCAACTCGATTCGAGCAACTAAAAAGTTTGTGTTTTGACATAAATTAAACGATTGCCTTAAATTAATTCGCAACATTTGAACTGTTTTCTATAAGCGCAAGAGAGAAAAGAGTGTGAGCGTGAGTAAAGAGTTGCCAGTGCGCGGTACTCTATCAACTGGTGATTAAACTATTTGATTTCGATCACAGTTGCCAGTGCGCGGCTAGCCTTAGCTGTCACCATTTTTTTGTTTACCACCTGTTAAATGCTTGTGTTAAGAATTTAACTATGTCTGCTGTTATTTTATTCTGAGCTCATAGAACGCACCCTGAACATACTCAGAACAAAAATATTAACACATATTCTAAGCTCTGAACACTCTGAACTAGTAAAAAAGAAACACAATTTATTTTTTGACAAATCAGGGACTGCTCTGAACTAAAAAAATAAAAACGCTTATGATAAATCCTGTCAACTTTGGATTCACACGTTACGTATTTTCTCTCCAGAGGTCAAATTTGAAATTAAAATGTTCAATAAAGTCAAACGATTTTGTTGCATTAAATATTCTAATTTGACTTCGGAAAGAAACAATTTGGATTAGGAGGTCTATTTAATAAGGGACATCATGATTTTGACGCAACTCCACAAATAAATACTCTCAAACTTCTAAAAAAAAAAACATTCACAAGATAACCAACTGGAGGAGCCACATGCCACATACTGTACGGGTCTGGTCGATGTATCATTTCAGGCTATATCTTGCTGAAGCTCATCAACACACTTTACATGCTTGAATGACATAGGATTATCATAGGTTTCAATATATGGGAGTCGCAATCCCAGGGGTATCGTATTACAACGGATCTACATTGATCTAAATGTGAAGGTATAACATGATCAACTGTCAGCCAACTAACCTAACCGAACCTAAGCATAACTGAGAGAACTTTAGCTTTCGCAATTAGTAGTGGGCTTGTTTTTGAACCACAATAACTTCTACTTTTTTTTTGAGCTCGAATTCTATTTCTGGCCATATTTTGGTTTTGAGCATCTACGTTTTGCATGTATTCTTTTCCTTGGATTTATTCTTGACAACCTTGAAAAACAGCATTAGTTCTTCACATAATTTTTTTTTTGAAAGAGTACAGTTAAACGGAGTCCACTGTGAAGGTTAATTTCACTTAATCACTCTTAAGTTGTCGGTAAAAACTAGAGTACTAAATAGTAATGTAGACCAGGCACGAGGCGTGACTTTTTCGATAGCGGAAGCACTGAACATAAAACCAAAACTGAAAGACCTTTGAGATCCAACCTTTTAAATTCCACTTAATCATAATACACATAAAATAATATACATAAATAATATATTACAGTAAAGTCTGGTTAAAAAAAAAAAGCTTGATACCTTGCGCAAAGATTTATCCTTTTTCTTTTAAGACAAAATTATCTAAGTACGATTTGATGAGAACTAAGCTACAAGTAGATAACCTTTCTTGTCCACATTTATTTCTAAAAAAATATTTAATTCTCTTAAAACATAAATATGATCTCTCTACAGATGCCATTATTACGGGATATTAAAAATCTTAAAATTCATTGAAGTTTTTTTTGATTTAAAATTTTCATAATTGAAAATAACCTTTAGTTATATCAAGAAACCTAAGATATGAATATTAGAAATACTATTTTTGACCAGTTTTTTGTATAATAACAAAAAATAAACAGAAAACAGGTGGATTGTATCTATCGCCACGAAAATAATTACAAAACTACCACCTTTTAAATTCATATTTGTTTGTTTTATGATTTGCACCTAAATTTGCCCCAACATTATATTAAAATAAAACTTTTCTACCCCTTTTGTCCATGAAATTAAACTCATCAGTTTGAGACAAAAAGCAACTCAATAGATACATCTTTGTTTTTCTATCTATCTCTTGTAGAAAATTCTCGTAATGCATTCACTCAACTCATTCTTCACACATTGGGCAAAAGGCAAGAAACGAGACAAAATTATTTTGACTTTGGGTTGAGATCTAAGTTTAGTATGCGAAATAATGGAATGCCCAGCTGTTGTGCATTCTATATTGCTTGAGAATCATTGTTGTTTGAGCATTTTGTGAATATTGGTGAGTGATGTTGTAGGTATAATTTTCAGTTGACTTGGAGTGGAAGGGTATTTTGAAATTGAGTTAAGGAGGCGATAATAAGGAATGCATAGCTGTTAAGCATTTTAGCAAGAACTTTCATGAGATTGAGCATTATAAATAATGGAGTGATGTTGAGCATTCTCAGTTGGTTTGCAGTGTGACATTTTAAGTTGTAATAACCAGAGAGATCTTGATTTCCTTTAGTAATTTTAGTAAAAGATGATAATGTTGTCATAATGATGTTGGAATGTAATTTACAGAGTAAATGAAGATTCATTAATAGATACAAATAAAATAATAAAAATATTAATACAATTTGGAATTTTGAATTTAATTCCTTGCTAGGTACGATTTTTTCAAATGGTTTAACGGAAGCACTCATTCCACTCAATATATGGACGCTTCGTCCCTGATGTAGACTATGTGTTAACCAAAGCAAATCTGAACTAATGCTATTTACTTCCAGAACTTCTCGTTTTGGCACCACAGCGGCCCTAATATCTTGCCCAACTGATACCTTAAGCGTTTTTCTGTACCTTTTTCAATTTATTATTAACACATTAAATTCTAGTAAGAATAAAGGAATCGAGCTCGAATCCTCCTCTGCAAATGTCCTACTCTGGCCAAATTTAGAGCACAACTATTAGGAAGGGAATTTTTTGACAACATTGACGAACTTTCGGAAATGAAGATCAAAGACTTAATCTATTTTCTTAAAGCGATGAAATGGCTCTAGGACGAACTCCGGATACTTCTATGCCGTGCCATTCATTTGACTCCTAAGATCCCGAGCTAGCGGACTTTTCCAGTACCAGTCAACAAGCTGCCTAGCTTGGCACACTGTAGATGATGTCGCATGTCAATGTAAGTGACATAAGAACCTAACCTACCAGATCCATATTTTTGAAGTTAATCCAAGCTGGATGACTCCATGACAATGTCCAAAATTTCCAATATCAATTTCATTCACAGGTTCATACGAGTTATGGTATCAAAATGGCACACCTTAGCGCTAATTGGGCCACACGGCTAAGCTGCCGGTGGTCGATATTTATTAACAATATTAAAATTTTAATATTTTAACTTTGCAGGGTTTCTGAAAATAATGGCATTGCCATCACCATCAACAGAAAGCCGCTATCGATCGATGGTAACCAATTTATTTTTGCTCAAACTAGATGATGTGGATGTGAACGGCATGTATCGAGTTTTTCAATAAGAGCGCTACAAAAGTTTTTTTAAATAAAACAAAAACGGTTTTGGATATCAATGAAATTCTTTATTCCTGTGAAAGTACGTTCGATTTCATTATGTATGGAACTCGATTTCTTTTGCATGGGCACCACGGCACGCTTGCAGAAGCAGTGGCGTAACGTGCCATCTCGGCGCCCGGGGCGGGAGACCTATTTTGCCGCCCCCATTCAATACTAAATTAAAATTAAATTTTGAGTTTCGAGACATCATTTCACAGGCAATGAGGTATCTTTTATTGAAGTTAAAATAGGATCAGCGGTTTCATAAACGGATTCTACGGGCCTTACGAATGAGGATCATGAGACAAAGCTGCATCTGCGGATTCATCGCCATGCATGCGTTTTTTCTTGCGATTTCTTCTCGTTTTGAGTTCGATTCCAAGTTTTTCACAGAGAGTCTTAGAAAAGTCGATTGCGGCTTAGACAAAACGGTCTCTGCTCTCCATTAAGAAAGCTTTTAAAGCGCAGAGTTTCTGAGCACACTTATCCACACTCAGTCCACTTTGCAGCAGGTAAATCTGTACTTCATCTTTTTCAGGTAGCTCTGCAGCTCAAAAGCCAAGAAAAGTGAGGAAGTTGAATGACTGCATGACTGTCAGAAGAAGTCTGGCTCCCGATCCGTCAATTCGTCCAGTACCTCAAGAACTTGCACAAACTTATTCTTAAGCGACTTCCAACTTCGACGGCAGGCACGTCTTCTTCTTCTGCCTGTAAAATAAGTCATGCATTCCCATGAATATTGGCCGGAGGACAATTCTAGGCCACTCACGATTGTAGATGGAGGAATCATACTTACATTGGAATCACTTCCGCTGCTGCTGGATGCCGCCGAAGACGTTAACGTAGCTTTCGAACCAGAACTAGAACTGAAATATTTCAGTAATGCACCTGGAGAATTCTTCGCATCTGCTCCTTTCTTAGCCTTTTTCTTGTGGTATTCCGCAACGCTTGCTTCAACTCTTTTCATTTCCAAAATCTAGTTCAAAGGTTGAGTGAAGTACTAAGTGTTTAGTTTAAGAAGATTCAACAGTATTTAAACTATAAACAACACAATCGAAATAACCTTCTGTGATGCGGGAGGGCGCAAAAACATTGAGCTGGCTGAGACTAGAATAACGTTTCCGTCGAATCCTAGTTATCTTATCATATCTCGCATATGCATATCATATGTTTCGGAACGCTCCCTTTCAGTTTCGAGCGAGTTTCGGAACGTTTTGTTTTTAGGTTCGCGCGACAATACGGAATGCACTCTTATAGCCCTACTCACCGTTTACGAATTCACGGAAATCAGCCGAGAGCGTCAACGACGAACCACAGATAGGGTGGCAAATTTCAAATTTACATTATTGTTGTTTGTTGACTTGTCAAACGATTTGTCATGAAACATATGATTTCTACTCTACCCGCATCACCGGCGACATTTTGCCGCCCCCCTAGGCCGCCCGGGGCGGAGTGCTTCAGATCCAACATTGGCTTAATCTGTTTTGTCGCCAAGCGCATGGTGATAGTGTTCCACCTAAAGTTTGTTCCCTGTATAGAATCTTACTTTAGCATAAGTTTACAATTTACATGTAGCGAGGGAAACACCTCTGCCTTGGCTGGTAATAAAGGTATCATAATGTTCCACTTTTCGCCGAATTCGTTAGCTTTAAAATTTTGTGATGTCCTCTTTTTGGAGATGGGCAGAATTGATAGCTGCTTGACTGTCCGAGGAGCCGCGAATATTTTTATTTGATAAATCACGTTTTCTTTATTGGTATGAAAATGGCCTGAATCATCTTACTGGAATGCCATGTCCTCCCAGATTTCTTTAGATAGTTTCTTCTGATAGTTTATATCAAATTGAATCTGAATGATGCTGATATCGATACTCTAAATTTACATGAACTTCTTTTCAATGATAAATCTGTGATATATTGGTTCAATGTATGACCACACTGAAAACAACAAAAAGTGTGAGTGCAGGGACTCACGGTAAAGATGTGTAAACATCAACGTTCGTCCGAGTGCCGAATTTTTGTTTAACATGAGGCTTTGGATGTCTGTTTTCTGCTATAGACGGTGTTCACACTGAACTAAATCCTCCGACTTTTTTGAAGTTTCTGGACCTTATCTCACTGCCTATATATGTATAAGATATTTGTAAGTCAATTCACATCATTCCAATCTTGTAACGCAATTCTCAAAGTAAATATAAGCGGAAATAATTAAAACTTTTAATCCATTGACATCGTAGTCTTTATCCAGTTCATGATGACTTGACAGAAGGGGAACAATCTATATATTTAAATATATGTGGTTAAACACAGGACAAATTAAAATTTGACGTATCGAGAATATTTCGTTGCAAATGTCAACCGATTGCCCTGAAAATGCATTTTCCGGAGCAGAAAATAAAAAACAACATTTTTGGAATTTGTAAGTGTCAACTCTTAAAAAGCATTTTTCCGTAGCATTAAATAAAATGCGATCGTCCATCACTAACGTGAAGAGGATTCGAATAAAACATTGAATGAACCTCCAATGAAATTGAACACTAGATGTTTCGTGTTTTGTCTTTTCGACACATTAGTTGTGAGGTGAAGAAATGTTGGGGAAATAAAGAAATTTCGTTCTAACTATCAATGGAAAGCATTAAAATCGAGATTTCAATCTACTGATACCACAGGAAAACTATTTTTGAGGCGCTTCAAAGCCTCCCATGTAAACACGATGTAGTAAGTACGTAATATTCCCAATGTAAACCGAGTCTTAGATGCAATTTTCATTAAGGTAATGTGCTACACGGAACGTGTAACTGTAACAGGCTACGCGGAACGTATAAGTAAGACCTACGTTTTTGGTTTACCCTTCCGTCAGCAAAGATGTTTAAACATCAACAATTAAAACATTCAAAAATTATGTTTTAAGCAGATTTTCATCTTAATTTTGCATTATTCCCTTTCTACATAAAACATTTTTGTTTTAATAAGTCAGTCATAGAATTGTGTGTTGATATGTCAGTCAAAATGAACTTCATTGAACAGGTAGATCGAATTCATAAATCCTAAAAGCTCGGCTGCACTGCAAAATTCATCTTCCATTTCTTCAGACAGATAATATTTTTTAAAAAGTGTGTTTTTTTTTTATCGAATAGACGTTAAGATGGACGATATTGTTCCATGAATTAAAATTTCAAACTATTTTAATTGAACGCGGATGTATTGACAAAAGGAACGATTTTATATATCTACATACTAGTACCTCTGTCATTATATCCCAACAGTAAATTAAATCTTTGTTTGCTTATAATCCAAAGCAATCTACAATTTTAACACACGTTTCCTGGGATTCACTTTGGTAAAAAATAAAAAACCGTTGGAGTGTGTACCAAACCAACATACCAAAACAAACTTTAATTTTTTTTCAAGTTAGAAAGCTTAGCAAATATTTTTATTTTCAACTTACAAATTACCTATGCCAACTTAATATAACATTAAGTTATCGAACCTTAAAAACGGCCAGCTCAAATTATAGCAACAAAAAATAAAGGCATGTTCAAATATGGATTCATCAAGTTATCGCATGTTCCAGTTTACAAGAGGCCACTTCATATTTCTATTTATAGGACGCATTTGCTTGATGGCACATCATATAAATTTCTATTTCTAATTGATAAATGCATAGTGATTTATTGAATTATGTACACAAATGATATTCTCATAGAAAAAACTGTACTCTCTTAGTATGGTAATAATTATGATATAGCAAAACTTGACTTGACTCATCAGCTGGGGTGTGGTGAGGCTGAGAGTGATGATTGTTTTGATTACACCTCAACCATTAAAAAAAAATAAAACAATATAATTAATCTCTTAATCTCGAATCAACATTTCTAGCATTTGATTTAAATTCAATTCAGATAATCAAATAAACCAAAAAGTGTATAAACACAAGCACTTTGAATACAACTAGCTCAGCAACATGTTGTTTTACAAGATTTCCTAAGTGTTAGCCTGAAAGTATACAATAGAAATTGATTTTAGTAGTTCCTTAGGAAAGTTATTGGTTTCGTAAAAAAGTTTTTAAAAGATTTTGGGCTGAGATTTTGCGGGGGAAATTTTTCTATTTTGCTTTGTGTAACTTTGTTTTTATATTAAAATATTTATTATAAATTTTTTTCTAATTAAATATCTGATTTCTTTTCATTTCTGTTTTAGAACTCTGAAGTCTTGTCATGATCGCTTGAGATCATCTATACAGAATTTTGTAAAACCAAAAATCCTAAAAACAAAATGCAAAACTTAAAGATGTTAGAAATGAATTTCGATAACGAAAATTGCAACTACAATAATGGCAAAAGCGATCCTAAAGAAGATATGTTTGCTGAACTTTTACGAAAAACATCTGAAGAAGACCAACAGGAAAAAGATGAAATCGACTCAAATGTTAAGAGAAAAAAATGCTCGCATTTGTGTTTTAACATAAGTAAGTGTGTATTAGAGTTTGTAAAAGTTATTTTTATTTATTATTTTTTCTTTTTTTATTTTCAATTAAAATATGAATATTGATGTTTATTTTTAAGTATTTAATTAGGGAAGACATTTCTGTTGATTTCGTTAGTATTATATATTAAATTAAAGTTTCATCATAATTTAATTATAGTACTAGATCGATTAAAATTGTTGGAACAGCTGTATAGTTGTAGCTTGTTCTTCTGTGATGCGGTCCTTCTTGAGTGTTTCCATGAATGCCAATTTGTCGGCAGCATACTGGAAACGATCATGATCTATCTTCAACGATGTATTTATGCACTTGAGCTAAAGTGATTTACCAAAAGTGATTTGTCGGGTAATGACACGTTTCTTGGAACCAATACAACATTCCTTAAGCATGACAAACAAGTTGTTCACTTCTCCATAATAGGGAAAACCACTCATTGGGGTTATGATCTTACCACTTAAATCGTACTCAGTTGATGCTTTTTTTTTAATGATCTTGCCCCTTGGTATGGATACTAAGACCTTCTTGTTTATTTCGTTACGGTGCGATGGTAACCTTCTTGTTTACCAACGACTAGTCACCCTTGAATCCCTTACTCTTGGTTACACCAACACAGTAAATAACCTTATCTTGTATGAAGAGATGGGCACAGTTTGTTCCAAGTGCTCCTTGACCCATTAAACCTTATATATAAATGAACCAGCGTTCAAATTGGATTTGCATGATGTGAGCCTTCTTTTGACGTTGTTTGACCAAACAGTTCTGCGAGTATGCAATAACACGGATGACTTTGCAATAACGAAATATCTTTCTGAAGTCATTCTCAATACACCTCTTGCAGACATCATGGGTCCATTTCTTGCTGGCCTTGGTGAAAGACTTCTTTTTGCTCTTATACCAGTTCTTGTAGTAGCGACTACGGCATTCTTCAGACAAGTGCTGGGATCATAAATTAACTAGAGCACGCCGACTGTGCGCCGGCCGCCGGCACGGTGACCAAATGGAATCCCAATGTACCCCACAGCTCCGACAGCAGGGATCCTGTTTTCTATCGGGATCTATTTCAAACATCCAAAAATTAGTTATTACACTGGCGAGTAGATGGTTTTTTATGGTAAGGTAGTGCAAGCTATAGTGTAAAGAAAAAAGACAAGACATAATTTAAAATTTTCAAACCCAAGGATAAAAAGAGATGGGCTTATAACACTGCTGTCAGTAAGATCCGTATCGTTTTATTTTCAACGGATGATCCCGATCCGGATCCAGATAGATTTGTGGATAATAAAACGCACCTATTATCTGTCAATCTCCTATTTGTGTATTTTCGATTTCGTTTGAACGCACACACCACCGAAAAACTATATTTATGTTAATGAGTGTAAACGTCATTATGAGCAATTAAATACTTCAATAATTAATTTTGCAAGTGCAGCTGTCAGTCTGCTTGTTTACCAACTTGCCTGATTACTGGCTTTAGAAATGCCATGCCAGTTGACGAGCAAATTTCTAATGTTTGTTTGTATTATACTCTTTCCAACAAAAATTGTCAGTACAGGCCTTATTGGAGAGCCTTTTCTAAAGCAGTGGCGCCTGATGCACCCTCACTACAATGCGTTAGGAAAAATGCCAATAAAAAAAGAGTAAGCCACTGACTTTTCTTAAGGAAAATTTTTGTTGGACAGAGTATAGTACCAGCAATTGTGTCCGTTGCTACTTACTGTCTAGTACTTTCTGTTTCTCTTGTAAATCCCAAATTTAAACAAACCAGCAATGTGATCTTTTTAAATTCTTGATAAGAGCTTAGATGGCGCTTGTTACAACTATAGACAAATTTGAAACGTAACATAAAAGGCAATAATTTTGACATCGAATGTCATTAAATGTACCATGATTATCAATTTTGGAAAAAAAATTAATAAAAAAAATAATGCAGACAGAAATGGTAAGTCAATAAGCACTCGCGTATTAAGTTTTGATATCATAAGCCGTGTTTTATTAGTAGGAATAAGGATACTTGAGACTGGGAACTTTTTTTACGACTTTTTTTCATGGTTTTATGGTTTTTAATGGCTTTTTGGGTTTTAATGGCTTTTTAAACGTTTTGTTTTTCTTTGTCGGCATGAGCGGCGCACAATTCGGTTCAGTTTTTCTTTTTTGTATGACCCTTTTTATATTGGTTTTTGTTGGCTGTGTTTTTTATTGCTTTTTAAATGTTTGGTTTTTGTGTTGGAAAAAAAAATATATTGGTTTTTGTTGGCTGTGTTTTTTTATTGCTTTTTAAATGTTTGGTTTTTGTGTTGGAAAAAAAAGAAAGTATTTTGACATTGTCATTGAGGATCGGTATTGGAAAATATCAGTCAAGTGCATTTTTTAAAATGTACTGTTGCCCGTTGATGTTTTTCAAGTATCTCGTTGCAGATAGGGATAAATATACATCTGTTTGTCATCAGATATACGGACTTTTTACATGAGGACTTTGACCTAGTGCGATAGGATTTGGTGGTGGTTGTTTTTAACACGTCGTACTGTTGCTGTCCGGTTGTGTGTTTCAAGTGTCGTTGTAGCTAGGAACATATTATTTGTATAGATATTTTTGTTTGTCATCAGGTATGCTGACTGTGTTTAGATGAGTGCATCGGTCCAGTCGGATATTTTTAATAGATTTTTTATTGTTTTGTTTTTTCTCTGCGGTACGAGGCTGCTGGTTTTTTGTTGATTTGTTTCGGGGGTGGGTGAATTATGGATTGGTTAAAGAAGATGTGGTGCATGATGAAAGAAAGAGATCTTTTGTGGAGTTTTAATTGGTTTTTGTATATTGAGGATCGGTATTAGGTAATATATGAGTAGTAGGAATAAGGATACTTGAGACTGGGAACTTTTTTTACGACTTTTTTCATGGTTTTATGGTTTTTAATGGCTTTTTGGGTTTTAATGGCTTTTTAAACGTTTTGTTTTTCTTTGTCGGCATGAGCGGCGCACAATTCGGTTCAGTTTTTCTTTTTTGTATGACCCTTTTTATATTGGTTTTTGTTGGCTGTGTTTTTTATTGCTTTTAAATGTTTGGTTTTTGTGTTGGAAAAAAAAAGAAAGTATTTTGACATTGTCATTGAGGATCGGTATTGGAAAATATCAGTCAAGTGCATTTTTTAAAATGTACTGTTGCCCGTTGATGTTTTTTCAAGTATCTCGTTGCAGATAGGGATAAATATAACATACATCTGTTTGTCATCAGATATACGGACTTTTTACATGAGGACTTTGACCTAGTGCGATAGGATTTGGTGGTGGTTGTTTTTAACACGTCGTACTGTTGCTGTCCGGTTGTGTGTTTCAAGTGTCGTTGTAGCTAGGAACATATTATTTGTATAGATATTTTTGTTTGTCATCAGGTATGCTGACTGTGCATCGGTCCAGTCGGATATTTTTAATAGATTTTTTATTGTTTTGTTTTTTCTCTGCGGTACGAGGCTGCTGGTTTTTTGTTGATTTGTTTCGGGGGTGGGTGAATTATGGATTGGTTAAAGAAGATGTGGTGCATGATGAAAGAAAGAGATCTTTTGTATATTATTTGTATAGATATTTTTGTTTGTCATCAGGTATGCTGACTGGACTGTGTTTAGATGAGGGCATCGGTCCAGTCGTTTTTATTGTTTTTGGTTTTTCTCTGTGGTACGAGGCTGGCTGGTTTTCTTTTGTTGATTTGTTTCAGGGGTGGGTGAATTATGGCTTGGTTAAAGAAGATGTGGTGCATTATGAAAGAAAGAGATCTTTTGTGGAGTTTTAATTGGTTTTTGTATATTGAGGATACCGATCCTCAATATAATATATGTCAAGTGAATCTTATGCACTAATGTTGAAGCTAGAAACATATGTGTTTTATTTTATGACTTTTTAGATGAGGGCATCGATCGAGTGCGTTAGAATTTGGTGGTGGTTGAGGGTTAAAATTGATATCAATTTTGTGGTGTGTACTAGCGAGAAGTGTGTGTGTTGGAGTTTGAATTTAAATGAGTAACGATGAGAAGGGATATGTTTTTGTTTCTATTTTTGTTTTAATGGTGTGCCTTGGGGATGATGTATTGTTTGATGTTTGAATTAAAAGATTGGTGGTTGCTTGTGCGCAGATGGGCGCACGGTGGTGTGTTGGGGTCTACGGTTGCTATTTTTAAATGAAATGAGTATGAATATATATATATAAAAATGTCGCCGTAGGATGTGGTGCAGTTTTAAGAAGTAATATTCATGATGGAAGAAAAAGATCTTTTGTGGAGTTCTAATTGGTTTTTGTATATTGAGGATCGGTATTAGGTAATATAATATGTCAAGTGAATTTTATGCACTGTTGCCCCCGTTGATGTTTTTCAGTTGTAGTTGAAGCATGAAATATATGTGTTTTATCTTATGACTTTTTTAGATGAGGGCATTGCCTTAGAATTTGATGGCGGTTGAGGGTTGAAATTATTATCAATTGTGTGGTAAGTATATTTATTTGGTCACTTCTCGAAATACAACTACAATCAATAACTCCACTTATAAAACTCCAATAATAATAATTTGAAATTACTTGAAGTCAAATCAACCAATAAATTGAAAATGTAATCTGATTTTCTCAATTCTAAAGATGAATAAGAAAAATTCCGTCTCATTAATTTTATCACCATGAAGTAACATGCAAGTAAGCTGACGAGAAACAGATTCGAACGCATTAGTTGGGGAATTCGACACTTGACACAAAATAATTTGTAGAAAAGGCACGTTCCTCTTAACAAAGAGGAGGTTCAATACTTTAGGAATAGGAATTTATAATCATAAAAAAAACCAAGCTCATCATAAAAAAAATCCCGCCCCCAATGACCATCATGAAATACATATTTGTAGAAAAACGCACTCAAGAGTATAAAACTAGGTCTTTCTTTAGTTTTTAATTCAGTTGTATTCCAACACAAAAAGTGAACGTCAGTTTAAAAATAATTATACGTAAATTTCAAAAAAAAAAATGTCTTCCTTATTAAATAAAATACGCGCTAATGCTAATGTTTTTGCTGACAAGCAAATTAATAAACCATTGACCAGCCTTAAAAATTTAACGCTAAAAAAGCGGTATAATATTGTAAAAGCAAAACGATGCA
Source organism: Philhelius festivus (assembly GCA_963931855.1). NCBI lineage: Eukaryota > Metazoa > Arthropoda > Insecta > Diptera > Syrphidae > Philhelius > Philhelius festivus. Next base: position 240,050,724 of record OZ007554.1, read on the forward strand.
CAACGCGCTACGGTCAGCAAATTTTGCTGGAGTTAGAAAACTCATCGGTCTTCTTGCCAAAAAGATGTGCTGGGCAATTTGACGACGATGACATCACGGAGCTCCCCAATTTGGCGTTAGAGGTCGTCGAGCCCTGGGACCAATCATTCAAGTTGGATTTTCACGAGAAAATCCAGCAACAACAACAACAACAACAACAACAACAACAACAACAACATCAGCAACAGCAGCATCAACCACAGCTTCAACAACAACAACAACAGCAGCAGCAGCAGCAGCAACAACAACAACCGAAAGAAAAAGTGGAGGTAAATCTTCCTACCGGCAGCAAAATAAAAAATAAAGAGGAATTTTCAATTCCTCTCAGTCAAAAGCATATTTTTTATAACTCCTTATATTAAATAAAATTTTACTTGATTCTAACTTCAAAACATTTTCTTTTTATTGTTCTTATTGTCGTTCATTTTCCTGTTGGTTTTGCTATATGCTAAATGCATATGATATGCGTTTCTCTATCTATTAGTTTTCTCATTGAAACGTATAGAATAGAAAAAATATGTTTTTAATACCTTAAAATAAATAAAAAAAAAATTGAATTGAATTGTTTTTTATTATTTTTTTGTTTGGTTTTGGTTTTTCTCAAGATTATGTTGTTTTTCTGTTTGTTACTTTTCTAGCGAATCCAGATAATCAGCGAGTTGGAGACAAAAATTAAGCGGTTCGACCTAATGGGTAGAAAAATTCAATTCAGGATTAAACCCATTCCCGAGAGGGAAGAACCAACGTCATGGATCAGGGAAGCAGTCAACGACATGTTTAAACATGCGCTAAAGGACGTCAGCCCTGCAGATAAAGTAGGAATTACTTTTTGCGGGAAGAGTTTCAGTGCTGAACGAGGAAATGGGTGGATCAACTTTAAAGATTGTGCAAATGTGAAATTTAGCGACGTATGGGAGATGATTGCTAAGATCTTTCAGAGCAATTCGGAAGGTTTGAGCACGGATGATTTTTCTTTGACCATAACGTCGGTTAAGCTCCCTTCAGGAACAGGAAAAGTCCAAAGTGGGAAATATAATACATTCACTGAGGAATGCATTAATCGCCGAGGCATAATCAGCATAAAAAACAATGACAATTTATGCTTGCCTCGCGCTTTAGTTGTGGGTAAAGTGTATGCAGATAAGGAAAACAACCTAAAGGCAAAAATCAGACGAGACATTGGGAAAATTCAATCCCAAAGAGCCCTTCAACTCATAAATGATGCACACATAAGTGTACCGACTGAAGGTTGTGGAATTCCGGAGCTGAAAATATTCCAAAATCATTTAAAGGAATATAAGGTGACTGTGTACGAGTATGGGTCAAAGGGACAAAAGGTGATATTTGAAGGATTTCCCGCTCAAGATGCTGAAGAAAAGAAGAGTATTAATTTGCTTTATTATAACAATCATTTTAATGTTATAACATCGTTAACTGCTGCATTTTGTTGTGGATATTATTGTGAAGATTGCCATGCCCCATACAATTCAAAAAGTCAGCATAGATGTAAACGATCCTGCCCACAATGTCAAAACACCCCAAGCTGCCTCAGAAATGAAAAAGAAATCATGTGTGAAGATTGCAATCGAAATTTTAGAGGAAAAAACTGTTTCGACAATCACAAAGCGAGCAATTCAACAGGTAAAAATTCAATTTGTGAAAAAATGCAAAAATGTCTTTTATGCCTCAAAACATACGGAGGAAGTCGCCAACATATCTGCGATGAATATTTCTGCAAGATGTGTAGTAAACATGTAGCAAAAGATCACATGTGCTTCATTCAGCCAGATAACAGAACACCCGCATGTAAAGGCATCCTGTACATCTTTTATGATTTGGAGAGTCGCCAAGAGAGAGTAATAGGCGAAAAAATGATAACGATTGCAAGCGAAGCATTAGCTACTCCGATAAAATTGCATGAACCCAATTTATGTGTTTTTCAACAAAAGTGTGATCACTGTTTACATGTTCCAAATTTGTACTTCTGTCAAAAGTGTAATCTATCGCTAAACATAATTAAGGAAAAAGAAGACGAAAGTGTTGTAGCTCAATTTCTGAAACACATACTTCATGTTCGGCAAAAGTTTAAAAAAGTAGTTGTGATAGCACATAATGGGCAATCCTACGATCACCAATTTGTGTTAAATTACATATTGGAACATACAAAATTGACCCCAATATTAATCATGCGAGGAAGTAAAATTATATTAATGGAAATTGCAAATATAAAGTTCTTAGATTCATTAAACTACTTTCCGATGGCACTTTCAAAACTCCCCAAAGCATTCCAACTTTCACCTGTTTTAAAAAAAGGTTATTTTCCGCATTTTTTCAATATAAAGGAAAATGCTAAATACATCGGGAAGCTACCTGCAATAGAATACTACAGTCCGGATTCCATGAAAGCTGAAGATCGTGACGACTTTTTAAAATGGTATGCGGAACATCAAAACGATAGCTTTGACATGGAGCGTGAACTAGTAGAATATTGCATTAGCGATGTTAAAATTTTGGCTGAGACTTGTTTAAAGTTTAGACAATTGTTCCTCGATCAAAGCAATGTTGAACCATTTTTGGAAGGAACAACAATAGCATCAGCTTGTAACCTCGTGTTCAGACGGAACTTTCTGCAACCAAATACAATTGGGCTTATACCTAAAAACGGGTATAGATGCACAGATAATCAATCAACAGTTGCAATCAAATGGTTGATTTGGGAGCAAAAGAAGCGAAAAATTGACATAGAGCATGCTGCTAAAGGGACAGAACCGGTAGTAAATGGGATTAAAGTCGATGGTTTTTGTGAAGAAACGAAACAGATTTTCGAGTTCCATGGTTGTTTTTATCACGGACATCCTACTTGTTTAAAATATAAACGCGACGAACCTTTATCAGAAGACAAATACGACACCCTGAATCAAAGATATGAGAGAACGTTAGCCAAAACAACACGATTAAGGTCATTTGATTACGAAGTAATTGAAATGTGGCACTGTGAATTTCAGACTCAACAAAAATTCCTAAATAATGAAGAACTCAATTTCTTGGATGATCATCCATTAATACAGAACACACCTTTGAATCCTCGAGATGCTTTTTATGGTGGACGGACAGGAAATACATTTAATTACTATAAATGTAAGGAGGGGGAAAAAATAAAATACATAGACGTATGTTCCCTTTACCCCTGGGTTTGCAAAAATGGAAAATTCCCTGTTGGTCACCCAAAAATTCACACTACTAACGATGATATTTGCTCTGCTTTGGAACTCGAGGGTATAAATGGACTCGTAAAATGCAAAATTCTTCCGCCAGAAAATTTATTTCATCCGGTCTTACCTATGAAGCAGAATAATAAGCTGATGTTTTCCTTATGTAGAACTTGCAGTAGTAAAAAAACTCAAGAACAAATCTGCACTCATTCTGATGACGAAAGAGCATTACTTGGAACCTGGGTAATCGAAGAAGTTGTGAAAGCAGTTGAAATGGGGTATAAGCTACTTGCTGTTTTTGAAATTTGGGAATATGATGTTACTCAGTATAATCCAGATACGAGTTCCGATGGTCTATTTACTCGTATGATGAATACATACCTAAAAATAAAACAAGAAGCATCAGGATGGCCGAGTACATGCACATCTGAAGAAGATAAAAACAAATATGTTGCTGATTTTCTAGAAAAGGAAAATATAGAGCTAGAGTTTTCTGAAATAGAAAACAATCCTGGGAAAAGATCACTAGCCAAACTTATTTTGAATTCTTTTTGGGGTAAATTCGGACAACGGGAAAATCATACTAAAACTTGTATCTTGAACAAACCTTCAGATCTGTATCTTCTGCTAACTCATCCTTCTATTGAAGTCTTGCATATTTTACCAATCAATGAAGACAATATTGTGGTTAATTTTGAGTTAAAAGAAGAAGCTGCTGACTCCCTCCCCACGGTAAATGTTTGTATTGCCGCATATACAACAACACAAGCCCGTCTTAAATTGTACACTTACTTGGAAAAACTTAAAGAAAAAGTTCTCTACTATGATACTGATTCCGTTATCTATGTAAGCTGTCAAGGAGAACCGGATCCTCCTACTGGAGAATTTATAGGTGATATGACTGACGAATTAGAGAGCTATGGTCAAGGGAGTTACATCACTGAATTTGTTAGTGGCGGTCCAAAAAATTACGCCTATAAAGTCTACAGCACTAAGGATAATAGTGAACACATTGTGTGTAAGGTAAAGGGCATCTTCCTGAACTATGAATCATCCCAAAAAATTAATTTTGATTCAATAAAAGAAGCGGTATTAAACTTTTCTGCAGAATATGATGACAGCATAGTTATTAAGTCTAATAACATAAGACGAACCAGAGAACATCAAGTAATTACTGTGGAAGAGGTTAAGACATATAAACCCAAAGCAGAAAAACGTCGTTTTCTCGAAGATCATAGTTCCGTACCGTACGGTTTTAAAAGACATTATTCTAGTTGATGAAATAAAAAAAATATATACATATATATACACAAGATTTGTTGTTTTATTTATTAATTGTATTTATTTTACAACAGGTTTGCTTGTCTTATGAACTTGCTTAAAAGATAAACATTTTGAAGGGCGCAACATTTTCCATGGCTTAGGCATTTTATTTGATTAGGAAAAATTCTTCGGAGTTCCTTTAAACTTGGACAGCTGTAGATATCTTCTAGGTTAATGACTTCTATGTTTTCGCTATTGAGTAATTCTCTAAGCCATTGCGATTTTTCAGTTCCTTTAACGTAAACAACTCCACTTTGGATTTGTTCTCGAAGAAATATCTTTACTCGAGAAAAATTTGTAAACCCACTATTCCAGGTTAATCCATGATAATTTTGATATAACCAACTTGCCTGCCTTCTAAGTGGCGTGGACAGAAGATTTAAATTAAATGGAGAATTAACAATGAAATGATGATGGTGGTCATTATGAAATACAGCGATTTCTTTCAAAATGAAGCCATTGTTAAATACTCCAAATCCTTGAAAGTCTACAATATAGGTATTCATATTTAAGATACGTTCTTGATAAACTCACTTTTTCTACTGACAAGCTTACAATAATGATGACAATAAAATTAAGTGAGTTTGTTAACTTCTCCTGTTAAGGGATTATACTTAATTATACGATCATGAAGTATAAGGCAATACATAGTTGTTGAAGCTGGAACTGGAATTGTTGTCTTAAGCTCAATTTTTACATCTACTGGTCCTGTTTTAATTGATTCATTTTGACGGGAACAATCAATCACCATTATTGGGGCGATATCCTTAAAGTCTTGTCGAGATAAAAGTGGTTGTGATTGTTTCTGATAATATGAGTGTTGAAATTTACTGTACATTTCATAGAGAATGGCATACCGGTCTAGCTCATATTTAAGATTTAAATCTTCACGAGGGTAAGATTCAGAGTTTAAATGCACCTTTATATTGCTAACTTCGCAATGGTCGAATTTGCTGGCATCCTTGGTTCGTTGGTTTTTTTTATCGGTTTGTAGAGCAATAATAACATATCTTGGCTTCTCAAGTTGACTTGAAGTTTTAACTGTCCATACATGATCAGTGTTAGTTGGTAGTGTTGGGTATTCGTACATTTCCCAATTTCGAAAATGAATTTGAATTGGATTTAACTGAATTTGTTTCAATAATGTAAGTTTATTTGAATCGGATAATGTTATATGAGGAACTCTCCATTGCAACTTAAAAATTGAAAGTTTTAATTCTTCGTCAGAATAGTAGGCATTCTCATTACTTCGAGTACGAATTAGAATCAATTCATGTCTTGCATTTACTATAATCTTTTTATAGTCTTCAGCAAATCCCAAAAGATTTTTTAGTGGTATGCAAAAATTAAAAGTACCTGATACAGGTGTAACGGTGGAGTTTCCAGTCCATGAAGCATTTTCTAAGCTTTTACTTTCATTCTCATTCAATGATATATAATTTTTCAATGATGTTGTAATGCCAACGTTTTTGTTGCTCTCAATGTCCACTCCATTTAGCTCATAATGTATTTCTTCAAAAAGAAATGCCATAGCATTATTTGCTAATTTCCCAGTAGAAGAAGGCTTTCCATCTGATTTTGTTAGACTTCCTTCTATATAAATGTAGCTTTCACAGGGTAAAATGCACAAGTCCTGTTGTTGTATAGGGATACGAATTTCATCACTTGGATTGAAGGACTGGAGGAATGGCGAGTAACTATGGTACTCAAACTTAGATATGCTGTTATCATAGCTCGGTCCATGAGTAATATTTAATATTTCGTTCATATTGCTCATTATTTTAGTTTAAATCCTAATGCAAGAAGATAGGTTTTGTTTTCAGATGAAAGTTCTGGTCTTGATAGTGTTGCTGTTGTATTAGGACTAAATGAATGATAACCTTTGGTATCTATTTTATAATAACTATTATAGATCAACATTATTGTGATTTTGGGGTTAAATGCAATCGCACAGTTATTCTTTCTCCCCTGAAGTTTATCAAGTCGCCGTCTTGGTCCACGAGTTTTAATGTTAGACTGCTTATTCGATTGACGTTCACAGGTAAATAGATGACATTTCTGGGAACTTCTATAATTTTATACCCTGCCCCAGTTTCTGGAGAAAATTCATGTATAGTATGTACAGGACTATTGTTAAAATAGGAGCCAGTAATGATATTACACTCAACTCGTATTATATTCACCTTATTTATATCAACAGGTAAATCCGACAAATGTAACACATCGGAGTCAAGAATACATTTACTGAAACCCAGTAATTTTCCAATAGTTCTATCCTTATTGAAATATATTTTCTCGTTGCTTTCGATTTCAGACATCATTGTGTTATTATTTGCTTCTATTCTAACTACAGCCGTAGAATTTCGCAATAATAATTCTTCGGAAATAAATTTTGCAATGTCATCAATTTCATAAGTCCCAGTTGGTATTTCAATTTCATATTCCCCTATATGGAACAAATTGTTACGCTCATCTACATTCGGTATAGAGTTGTAGGTTTGAAAATCAATCAATCCACAAACGTAATACTGATCCAGGTTCAAAGGTGGAAAGTATTCAGCAGATAGATGGGAACTTCTTCCGCTTAGCGTAAGTGTCAACGCCATGGTGATAAGAAAAACAATGAAACCATTTTTAAATAAAACTGTTTATTTATTTAAAATAACAATCATATAAAAATCTTAAACATAAATGACCACAATTAAAAGAGTCATAACTTTGATAATTAGAATAATTATAATTAAGTTTTTCACCCAAATAATTTATTATTTCAATAGGAGGTTGAAGATTTCCAAAGCTATCAAAATATTCAGTTTGGCTACCTCTTTTATTATACGCTACCCAGTGTGTCCCAGGACCTGTTGAGCAATCAAGATTGACAATCCCACACTCATTTTTTAAAGGTCCAGTCGTTGGTAAATTATCACGCATGAAAACTCCTCGAAAATTTGGAATTAAATTGGTTGCAAAATTTTTCAAGTCTATTTCATTTAATGCACGATTGGGTAGCGAACCTAGAAGTTTTTTTCCTGTGGATTTAAATAAAGCCCCAGTCCTTTTTTATAAGGTTTAAGGTGTAAGCCATGTCCAACTGCAATCGATTCCATTTTTTCATTATGACGTTTTTTCTCCTCCAGATCTTTTTTAGCAATACTAATATTATTGACAGCTTTGGCTACTCCTGCAGCGCCTCCTGTTAAAGCTCCAAGAGCCGAAAGTCCAGCAAATAAAGGAACGAGGAAAGGAAGTACTCCACCAAGTTTTGGTACTGAAATAACTCGCGGTGTCTTAATGTTATTACTGTTTTTTCTAACAGTTTTCTTAGCCGATGATAATGCTATTTTAATTGCATTTTCTATGTTGAATGGTTTTTTACGTTTGAGATTATTTCCAATAATCTTAATTACTTTCCTCAATGAGACTTGTTTAGTCTTGCTATCTTTTTTAGACTTCTTAACACCGTTTTTATGCTCTGAACAACTCGTTTTTAGCTGATTTCTAGCCTTTTTGTCTGTATTCTTAGAGCACCCCATGCCTAATTTTACTTTTGCCTTCATAAGATTGGTAACCAATAGTGCATTTGCACGTTCAGCTATACTAGCGTCCTTGGATTTTACTCGTTGCCAAGCTTTTTCAGATAAAATCTTATCAGCTATATGCCGATCACTTGTATTTGTAAATTTAGAATAAGATATATCATGCTGTTTGCACGCTTGATCAAGCAAATTAATCCCTGGATCCCTTCGAGCTAAACGTTCTTGAAGTTTTGTTCCAGGTCCACAGTATTGATAACCAGGTAGATGTAGTTCGAGTGGTAGTTTGTTTATTACAGTGTTTAATAAACCTTCCCCTTTCACAATGTTTCGCTGACTGTTGCAATTTTTTAAATAATCAATCATTTTATATGATCATCTTTACGTTGCGAGAGATGAAAACGATATGACGGGTTTCGAATATAAACTTCGCATATAAAAGTTATTATTTAGTTTTTATCAATATGCGATTCGTTAAACAACAATACCAATTACCAGTAAAAAATATGGAATTGGCTAGCAATATTGAAACAAAAAAACATGGTAAACTGTTTCCGTATAGTATAAGGGGGTTAATTACTGGTCCCTCAAACTGTGGAAAAACAAATGTTATGATGAGTTTACTCCTACACCCAAACGGCTTGAAATTTGAAAATATCTATATATATTCTAAATCTCTACATCAACCGAAGTATGAGTTTTTGCGAAAAGCCATAAAACCAGTGAAAAATATGGGTTTTTTTACATTTTCCAATAACAGTGATGTTATTCAACCCGAAGACGCTAAGCCAAATTCTATATTCATCTTTGACGATATTGCCTGTGAAAAACAAGACACAATTCGAGTGTATTTTAGTATGGGACGACATCATCACATCGATAGTTTTTATTTGTGCCAAACATATACAAGAATACCGAAACACTTAATTCGAGACAATGCGAATTTTCTAATCATCTTCAAACAGGACGATATGAATTTAAAACACATTTATAATGATCATGTCAATTCGGATATGACATTCAAAATGTTTCAAAAGGTATGTGCAGAATGCTGGAACACAAATTATGGTTTTTTGGTAATTGATAAGGACAGCCCTTTGAATGAAGGTCGTTATAGAAAAGGCTTTGACTGCTTCCTCAAGTTATAAAATAGACAAAATTTTTGATTTTTGCATCATATGAACAGTTATGTTCTATAAGAGCAGTACAGAGCAGTTCAGTGAGCAGATTATAGCAGTAAAAAGCGGTTCAAACCAGTTTGAGACGCAGTATTTAACAGTTAAGACCAGTAACTACAATATAAAATTCAGTTTGAAAACCATCGAAAGGCTTTTCCAACAACTTCGAGTCTTATTTTTCAACTGCATTTGTATGAAGAAATAAATCTTAGAATATGATTAACATAGACGCAAAACTAACAAAGGAGCTTATTAAAACCACCGATGCTCTGCGAAAGAAATACAAAGCTCTAAGGACTGGTAGAGAAGCTTACGAAACCGAAATTGAGGAAACTCTAAGACCCATTACCAGACCCCTAAATGAGTTAGTGAAAAAATCAAACACAAAACAAGAAGAACAAAATCAAAATTACTTTATTGAAAGTCCTATTAACAAAACAAAACGCAAATTTAAACAACAACAAGTACAAGAAAATGAATTTGAAAGCCCAGCAAAGGAAAAATATTTAAGAGATGAATTCATCACACCAAACACTTTTATTAACAGTTCACCTGAATTAACTGATAGCATCACCCCAAAACGACCAAAGAAAAGCCTTAACCACCGTAACTTTTCAGAGCTCATATTACAAGAAGAATTCCATGATACACCTAAAAAATACGTAGATTTGTTTATAAATAATTCAAACACGCTTGATAAAACGTATGGGGTATATTCAAAAGATGAGAAGTGGTACATTGGAAATGGTGAATTAATCATTCTTGGAAAAGATATACAAATAAAAAATAAAACCTTTGAAGGAACAAATGGTTTGTATGAGCTTATATTTAAGAAAATACCAGATAAAAGCATCTACACTGATGAAGATTTAAAAAATTACAAGACCATATTATATGAAACAAATACACATAGGGTTGGACATGATTCACACGGACAAATACGTGGCAATCGGGGTCATAAGTATACGAAAATAATTAAGAAATTATTAGGATTCAATACAAATACTTCTAATAATCCAACACATTCACTATCAACACCACAATCGGGAAATGGATTGATGCAATTATCAAAACTGAAAAAGGACTATATATTTTGGGATAACCCTAATGAGCTTGTAGATCGAATGAGACTTCTCATTGCTTCACAACAAGCTGGAAATAACAATCATTCTAACGAAATTGTTTCAATTATTGAAGAACTTAAAGAAGCCGATATTATCGAATAAAAAAATGAGTGTTGATAAATTTGGTCGTTATTCATATAGGACCCCACCTAGGGGTCCAAGAGGCAAACAAGGAGAGCCGGGACCGCAGGGCGAGTCAGGATTGCCTGGACCAACTGGCGAGGGATTTCTCAAAACAGAAAACGGTGATTACAACATAAATGGAAAACGATTAAAAAACATTCAGGAACCTGAAGAACAAGGAGACGCTGCTTCCAAAAGCTATGTTGATCAGCAAACTGGTCAATTAAGACAAAGCTTTCAAATCGAAATTGAAAAATACTTTAACAAGGGAAAACATATCATGTCTAATGTCTACTTAAAATCAATTTAGTCATTACTTAAATACCTAGGTGAACAGTCATTAAATCGCGATGCCCAAAATAAACCCCACATTGATTTTTGATCAAATCTTAAAATTCGTTATTAAAAATAAGAACATCTTACTAGACGAACATCATACGGAACTTTTGAACTGCATGGTCTTCTTGAAACGATTTATCAATGTATCTTCGACAACATCTGATTATGGTTGCCATTTTCCTACCTGCCCTTGGTCTTCAAATTTATGCAAAGAAGGACCAGATACATGTGCATGCTATATGGTTGAAAATAGGTTGATAAGAATTAAAAAAATAATGTCGTTGTATGAAAGATTAAAATAAATATTTTTAAAAATAATGTTTCTTATTTACTTTATTTTGAATTCAGTTTCCATTCATAATTCAAACGAAAAACATGTCTTCTTTTAAAATTAAATTAGTCATTGATGATCTTCTAGCCTTTTTAAAATCCAACCAACATATCATACATGAGGCACACTTTTCAGAAGCTATGAATTGTATTTTGTTTGTAAAGAGATTCGAAAAGGATGATTATATTATGTCACCAAATAAATTTCATTTCCTGAACTGTACTTCAAACTGGTCACCAAACTTGTGCTATGAAGGACCAGATACTTGTGCATGTTTTCAAATTAAAATAAAAATTAATAAAATTAAGAGAATTGTAAATTTTTATAAACAAATCTTAAATGAATAAACTAATAAAAAGGTAAAATGTTTTGTTGTTTTAATCATTCTGTGAAAAGATGAGTAAAAGAGACGTTGTCGAAGAACTGCATAAGTCAGCAAGAAGAAATTTCCAAAAAAGGCGAGTCATTATCAAGGGGCTTGATGATTTATGGCAAGCTGATCTAGTAGAAATGGGGGCATATTCAGCAGATAATGAAAATAATCGATATCTTCTTACGGTAATTGATACATTTTCTAAATTTGCTTGGACAGCTCCTATTAAAAATAAAACCGGATCGAGTGTCACTGAAGCTATGGAAAATATATTAAATAAAGGCCGCATTCCCAACAATTTACAAACAGATGACGGGAAAGAATTTTTCAACACTACTTTTCAAAGTCTTATGAAAAAACTTCACATCAATCATTATTCAACATTTTCACCTCTTAAAGCTTCGATTGTCGAACGATTTAATCGCACTTTGAAAAACCTTATGTGGAAAGAGTTCAGTGCTAATGGTTCATACTGTTGGATAAATATGATAGATACACTAACTAAAAAGTACAACAATTCAAAACATCGCACTATTAAAATGAAGCCGTCCAAAGTCAATGCTACAAATGAAAAGCAAATACTTTCAACTATATATGATCACATCAAAATTCATATTACTCCAAAGTTCAAGGTGGGAGATTTTGTAAGAATTAGTAAATACAAGCATGTATTTGATAAAGGATACACACCGAATTGGACAACAGAAATCTTTAAAATAACCAAAGTTCAACATACAAATCCAGTTACATATCTGTTAGAAGACTATCAGGGAAACCCCATAAAAGGGGGGTTCTATGAGCTTGAACTACAAAAATCTAAGTTTCCCGATACTTATCTAATCGAAAAAGTGCTGCGAAGGAAAAAAGATCAATTATTTGTAAAATGGCTTGGTTTTGCATCCGATCACAATTCATGGATACCTATTTCAAAAGAAAATAAATAAAAACCATCTTTTATGTATATTATTAAAATAAAAAGCTTTATTTTATTACAATGATTTCAATTTACTTTTATTTAAGATATATTCATACTCATTTCATTTAAAAATAGCAACCGTAGACCCCAACACACCACCGTGCGCCCATCTGCGCACAAGCAACCACCAATCTTTTAATTCAAACATCAAACAATACATCATCCCCAAGGCACACCATTAAAACAAAAATAGAAACAAAAACATATCCCTTCTCATCGTTACTCATTTAAATTCAAACTCCAACACACACACTTCTCGCTAGTACACACCACAAAATTGATATCAATTTTAACCCTCAACCACCACCAAATTCTAACGCACTCGATCGATGCCCTCATCTAAAAAGTCATAAAATAAAACACATATGTTTCTAGCTTCAACATTAGTGCATAAGATTCACTTGACATATATTATATTGAGGATCGGTATCCTCAATATACAAAAACCAATTAAAACTCCACAAAAGATCTCTTTCTTTCATAATGCACCACATCTTCTTTAACCAAGCCATAATTCACCCACCCCTGAAACAAATCAACAAAAGAAAACCAGCCAGCCTCGTACCACAGAGAAAAACCAAAAACAATAAAAACGACTGGACCGATGCCCTCATCTAAACACAGTCCAGTCAGCATACCTGATGACAAACAAAAATATCTATACAAATAATATACAAAAGATCTCTTTCTTTCATCATGCACCACATCTTCTTTAACCAATCCATAATTCACCCACCCCCGAAACAAATCAACAAAAAACCAGCAGCCTCGTACCGCAGAGAAAAAACAAAACAATAAAAAATCTATTAAAAATATCCGACTGGACCGATGCACAGTCAGCATACCTGATGACAAACAAAAATATCTATACAAATAATATGTTCCTAGCTACAACGACACTTGAAACACACAACCGGACAGCAACAGTACGACGTGTTAAAAACAACCACCACCAAATCCTATCGCACTAGGTCAAAGTCCTCATGTAAAAAGTCCGTATATCTGATGACAAACAGATGTATGTTATATTTATCCCTATCTGCAACGAGATACTTGAAAAAACATCAACGGGCAACAGTACATTTTAAAAAATGCACTTGACTGATATTTTCCAATACCGATCCTCAATGACAATGTCAAAATACTTTCTTTTTTTTTCCAACACAAAAACCAAACATTTAAAAGCAATAAAAAACACAGCCAACAAAAACCAATATAAAAAGGGTCATACAAAAAAGAAAAACTGAACCGAATTGTGCGCCGCTCATGCCGACAAAGAAAAACAAAACGTTTAAAAAGCCATTAAAACCCAAAAAGCCATTAAAAACCATAAAACCATGAAAAAAGTCGTAAAAAAAGTTCCCAGTCTCAAGTATCCTTATTCCTACTACTTATATGTCAAGTGAATTTTATGCACTGTTGAAGCTAGAAACATATGTGTTTTATTTTATGACTTTTTAGATGAGTGCATCGATCGAGTGCGTTAGAATTTGGTGGTGGTTGAGGGTTAAAATTGATATCAATTTTGTGGTGTGTACTAGCGAGAAGTGTGTGTGTTGGAGTTTGAATTTAAATGAGTAACGATGAGAAGGGATATGTTTTTGTTTCTATTTTTGTTTTAATGGTGTGCCTTTGGGATGATGTATTGTTTGATGTTTGAATTAAAAGATTGGTGGTTGCTTGTGCGCAGATGAGCGCACGGTGGTGTGTTGGGGTCTACGGTTGCTATTTTTAAATGAAATGAGTATGAATATATCTTAAATAAAAGTAAATTGAAATCATTGTAATAAAATAAAGCTTTTTATTTTAATAATATACATAAAAGATGGTTTTTATTTATTTTCTTTTGAAATAGGTATCCATGAATTGTGATCGGATGCAAAACCAAGCCATTTTACAAATAATTGATCTTTTTTCCTTCGCAGCACTTTTTCGATTAGATAAGTATCGGGAAACTTAGATTTTTGTAGTTCAAGCTCATAGAACCCGCCTTTTATGGGGTTTCCCTGATAGTCTTCTAACAGATATGTAACTGGATTTGTATGTTGAACTTTGGTTATTTTAAAGATTTCTGTTGTCAAATTCGGTGTGTATCCTTTATCAAATACATGCTTGTATTTACTAATTCTTACAAAATCTCCAAATCTCCTAACTTGAACTTTGGAGTAATATGAATTTTGATGTGATCATATATAGTTGAAAGTATTTGCTTTTCATTTGTAGCATTGACTTTGGACGGCTTCATTTTAATAGTGCGATGTTTTGAATTGTTGTAATTTTTAGTTAGTGTATCTATCATATTTATCCAACAGTATGAACCATTAGCACTGAACTCTTTCCACATAAGGTTTTTCAAAGTGCGATTAAATCGTTCGACAATCGAAGCTTTAAGAGGTGAAAATGTTGAATAATGATTGATGTGAAGTTTTTTCATAAGACTTTGAAAAGTAGTGTTGAAAAATTCTTTCCCGTCATCTGTTTGTAAATTGTTGGGAATGCGGCCTTTATTTAATATATTTTCCATAGCTTCAGTGACACTCGATCCGGTTTTATTTTTAATAGGAGCTGTCCAAGCAAATTTAGAAAATGTATCAATTACCGTAAGAAGATATCGATTATTTTCATTATCTGCTGAATATGCCCCCATTTCTACTAGATCAGCTTGCCATAAATCATCAAGCCCCTTGATAATGACTCGCCTTTTTTGGAAATTTCTTCTTACTGACTTATGCAGTTCTTCGACAACGTCTCTTTTACTCATCTTTTCACAGAATGATTAAAACAACAAAACATTTTACCTTTTTATTAGTTTATTCATTTAAGATTTGTTTATAAAAATTTACAATTCTCTTAATTTTATTAATTTTTATTTTAATTTGAAAACATGCACAAGTATCTGGTCCTTCATAGCACAAGTTTGGTGACCAGTTTGAAGTACAGTTCAGGAAATGAAATTTATTTGGTGACATAATATAATCATCCTTTTCGAATCTCTTTACAAACAAAATACAATTCATAGCTTCTGAAAAGTGTGCCTCAATGTGATATGTTGGTTGGATTTTAAAAAGGCTAGAAGATCATCAATGACTAATTTAATTTTAAAAGAAGACATGTTTTTCGTTTGAATTATGAATGGAAACTGAATTCAAAATAAAGTAAATAAGAAACATTATTTTTAAAAATATTTATTTTAATCTTTCATACAACGACATTATTTTTTTAATTCTTATCAACCTATTTTCAACCATATAGCATGCACATGTATCTGGTCCTTCTTTGCATAAATTTGAAGACCAAGGGCAGGTAGGAAAATGGCAACCATAATCAGATGTTGTCGAAGATACATTGATAAATCGTTTCAAGAAGACCATGCAGTTCAAAAGTTCCGTATGATGTTCGTCTAGTAAGATGTTCTTATTTTTAATAACGAATTTTAAGATTTGATCAAAAATCAATGTGGGGTTTATTTTGGGCATCGCGATTTAATGACTGTTCACCTAGGTATTTAAGTAAAGACTAAATTGATTTTAAGTAGACATTAGACATGATATGTTTTCCCTTGTTAAAGTATTTTTCAATTTCGATTTGAAAGCTTTGTCTTAATTGACCAGTTTGCTGATCAACATAGCTTTTGGAAGCAGCGTCTCCTTGTTCTTCGGGTTCCTGAATGTTTTTTAATCGTTTTCCATTTATGTTGTAATCACCGTTTTCTGTTTTGAGAAATCCCTCGCCAGGTGGTCCAGGCAATCCTGACTCGCCCTGCGGTCCCGGCTCTCCTTGTTTGCCTCTTGGACCCCTAGGTGGGGTCCTATATGAATAACGACCAAATTTATCAACACTCATTTTTTTTATTCGATAATATCGGCTTCTTTAAGTTCTTCAATAATTGAAACAATTTCGTTAGAATGATTGTTATTTCCAGCTTGTTGTGAAGCAATGAGAAGTCTCATTCGATCTACAAGCTCATTAGGGTTATCCCAAAATATATAGTCCTTTTTCAGTTTTGATAATTGCATCAATCCATTTCCCGATTGTGGTGTTGATAGTGAATGTGTTGGATTATTAGAAGTATTTGTATTGAATCCTAATAATTTCTTAATTATTTTCGTATACTTATGACCCCGATTGCCACGTATTTGTCCGTGTGAATCATGTCCAACCCTATGTGTATTTGTTTCATATAATATGGTCTTGTAATTTTTTAAATCTTCATCAGTGTAGATGCTTTTATCTGGTATTTTCTTAAATATAAGCTCATACAAACCATTTGTTCCTTCAAAGGTTTTATTTTTTATTTGTATATCTTTTCCAAGAATGATTAATTCACCATTTCCAATGTACCACTTCTCATCTTTTGAATATACCCCATACGTTTTATCAAGCGTGTTTGAATTATTTATAAACAAATCTACGTATTTTTTAGGTGTATCATGGAATTCTTCTTGTAATATGAGCTCTGAAAAGTTACGGTGGTTAAGGCTTTTCTTTGGTCGTTTTGGGGTGATGCTATCAGTTAATTCAGGTGAACTGTTAATAAAAGTGTTTGGTGTGATGAATTCATCTCTTAAATATTTTTCCTTTGCTGGGCTTTCAAATTCATTTTCTTGTACTTGTTGTTGTTTAAATTTGCGTTTTGTTTTGTTAATAGGACTTTCAATAAAGTAATTTTGATTTTGTTCTTCTTGTTTTGTGTTTGATTTTTGCACTAACTCATTTAGGGGTCTGGTAATGGGTCTTAGAGTTTCCTCAATTTCGGTTTCGTAAGCTTCTCTACCAGTCCTTAGAGCTTTGTATTTCTTTCGCAGAGCATCGGTGGTTTTAATAAGCTCCTTTGTTAGTTTTTCGTCTATGTTAATCATATTCTAAGATTTATTTCTTCATACAAATGCAGTTGAAAAATAAGACTCGAAGTTGTTGGAAAAGCCTTTCGATGGTTTTCAAACTGAATTTTATATTGTAGTTACTGGTCTTAACTGTTAAATACTGCGTCTCAAACTGGTTTGAACCGCTTTTTACTGCTATAATCTGCTCACTGAACTGCTCTGTACTGCTCTTATAGAACATAACTGTTCATATGATGCAAAAATCAAAAATTTTGTCTATTTTATAACTTGAGGAAGCAGTCAAAGCCTTTTCTATAACGACCTTCATTCAAAGGGCTGTCCTTATCAATTACCAAAAAACCATAATTTGTGTTCCAGCATTCTGCACATACCTTTTGAAACATTTTAAATGTCATATCCGAATTGACATGATCATTATAAACGTGTTTTAAATTCATATCGTCCTGTTTGAAGATGATTAGAAAATTCGCATTGTCTCGAATTAAGTGTTTCGGTATTCTTGTATATGTTTGGCACAAATAAAAACTATCGATGTGATGATGTCGTCCCATACTAAAATACACTCGAATTGTGTCTTGTTTTTCACAGGCAATATCGTCAAAGATGAATATAGAATTTGGCTTAGCGTCTTCGGGTTGAATAACATCACTGTTATTGGAAAATGTAAAAAAACCCATATTTTTCACTGGTTTTATGGCTTTTCGCAAAAACTCATACTTCGGTTGATGTAGAGATTTAGAATATATATAGATATTTTCAAATTTCAAGCCGTTTGGGTGTAGGAGTAAACTCATCATAACATTTGTTTTTCCACAGTTTGAGGGACCAGTAATTAACCCCCTTATACTATACGGAAACAGTTTACCATGTTTTTTTGTTTCAATATTGCTAGCCAATTCCATATTTTTTACTGGTAATTGGTATTGTTGTTTAACGAATCGCATATTGATAAAAACTAAATAATAACTTTTATATGCGAAGTTTATATTCGAAACCCGTCATATCGTTTTCATCTCTCGCAACGTAAAGATGATCATATAAAATGATTGATTATTTAAAAAATTGCAACAGTCAGCGAAACATTGTGAAAGGGGAAGGTTTATTAAACACTGTAATAAACAAACTACCACTCGAACTACATCTACCTGGTTATCAATACTGTGGACCTGGAACAAAACTTCAAGAACGTTTAGCTCGAAGGGATCCGGGGATTAATTTGCTTGATCAAGCGTGCAAACAGCATGATATATCTTATTCTAAATTTACAAATACAAGTGATCGGCATATAGCTGATAAGATTTTATCTGAAAAAGCTTGGCAACGAGTAAAATCCAAGGACGCTAGTATAGCTGAACGTGCAAATGCACTATTGGTTACCAATCTTATGAAAGCAAAAGTAAAATTAGGCATGGGGTGCTCTAAGAATACAGACAAAAAGGCTAGAAATCAGCTAAAAACGAGTTGTTCAGAGCATAAAAACGGTGTTAAGAAGTCTAAAAAAGATAGCAAGACTAAACAAGTCTCATTGAGGAAAGTAATTAAGATTATTGGAAATAATCTCAAACGTAAAAAACCATTCAACATAGAAAATGCAATTAAAATAGCATTATCATCGGCTAAGAAAACTGTTAGAAAAAACAATAATAACATTAAGGCACCGCGAGTTATTTCAGTACCAAAACTTGGTGGAGTACTTCCTTTCCTCGTTCCTTTATTTGCTGGACTTTCGGCTCTTGGAGCTTTAACAGGAGGCGCTGCAGGAGTAGCCAAAGCTGTCAATAATATTAGTATTGCTAAAAAAGATCTGGAGGAGAAAAAACGTCATAATGAAAAAATGGAATCGATTGCAGTTGGACATGGCTTACACCTTAAACCTTATAAAAAAGGACTGGGGCTTTATTTAAATCCACAGGCAAAAAACTTCTAGGTTCGCTACCCAATCGTGCATTAAATGAAATAGACTTGAAAAATTTTGCAACCAATTTAATTCCAAATTTTCGAGGAGTTTTCATGCGTGATAATTTACCAACGACTGGACCTTTAAAAAATGAGTGTGGGATTGTCAATCTTGATTGCTCAACAGGTCCTGGGACACACTGGGTAGCGTATAATAAAAGAGGTAGCCAAACTGAATATTTTGATAGCTTTGGAAATCTTCAACCTCCTATTGAAATAATAAATTATTTGGGTGAAAAACTTAATTATAATTATTCTAATTATCAAAGTTATGACTCTCTTAATTGTGGTCATTTATGTTTAAGATTTTTATATGATTGTTATTTTAAATAAATAAACAGTTTTATTTAAAAATGGTTTCATTGTTTTTCTTATCACCATGGCGTTGACACTTACGCTAAGCGGAAGAAGTTCCCATCTATCTGCTGAATACTTTCCACCTTTGAACCTGGATCAGTATTACGTTTGTGGATTGATTGATTTTCAAACCTACAACTCTATACCGAATGTAGATGAGCGTAACAATTTGTTCCATATAGGGGAATATGAAATTGAAATACCAACTGGGACTTATGAAATTGATGACATTGCAAAATTTATTTCCGAAGAATTATTATTGCGAAATTCTACGGTTGTAGTTAGAATAGAAGCAAATAATAACACAATGATGTCTGAAATCGAAAGCAACGAGAAAATATATTTTAATAAGGATAGAACTATTGGAAAATTACTGGGTTTCAGTAAATGTATTCTTGACTCCGGTGTGTTACATTTGTCGGATTTACCTGTTGATATAAATAAGGTGAATATAATACGAGTTGAGTGTAATATCATTACTGGCTCCTATTTTAACAATAGTCCTGTACATACTATACATGAATTTTCTCCAGAAACTGGGGCAGGGTATAAAATTATAGAAGTTCCCAGAAATGTCATCTATTTACCTGTGAACGTCAAACGAATAAGCAGTCTAACATTAAAACTCGTGGACCAAGACGGCGACTTGATAAACTTCAGGGGAGAAAGAATAACTGTGCGATTGCATTTAACCCCAAAATCACAATAATGTTGATCTATAATAGTTATTATAAAATAGATACCAAAGGTTATCATTCATTTAGTCCTAATACAACAGCAACACTATCAAGACCAGAACTTTCATCTGAAAACAAAACCTATCTTCTTGCATTAGGATTTAAACTAAAATAATGAGCAATATGAACGAAATATTAAATATTACTCATGGACCGAGCTATGATAACAGCATAATCTAAGTTTGAGTACCATAGTTACTCGCCATTCCTCCAGTCCTTCAATCCAAGTGATGAAATTCGTATCCCTATACAACAACAGGACTTGTGCATTTTACCCTGTGAAAGCTACATTTATATAGAAGGAAGTCTAACAAAATCAGATGGAAAGCCTTCTTCTACTGGGAAATTAGCAAATAATGCTATGGCATTTCTTTTTGAAGAAATACATTATGAGCTAAATGGAGTGGACATTGAGAGCAACAAAAACGTTGGCATTACAACATCAATGAAAAATTATATATCATTGAATGAGAATGAAAGTAAAAGCTTAGAAAATGCTTCATGGACTGGAAACTCCACCGTTACACCTGTATCAGGTACTTTTAATTTTTGCATACCACTAAAAAATCTGTTGGGATTTGCTGAAGACTATAAAAAGATTATAGTAAATGCAAGACATGAATTGATTCTAATTCGTACTCGAAGTAATGAGAATGCCTACTATTCTGACGAAGAATTAAAACTTTCAATTTTTAAGTTGCAATGGAGAGTTCCTCATATAACATTATCCGATTCAAATAAACTTACATTATTGAAACAAATTCAGTTAAATCCAATTCAAATTCATTTTCGAAATTGGGAAATGTACGAATACCCAACACTACCAACTAACACTGATCATGTATGGACAGTTAAAACTTCAAGTCAACTTGAGAAGCCAAGATATGTTATTATTGCTCTACAAACCGATAAAAAAAACCAACGAACCAAGGATGCCAGCAAATTCGACCATTGCGAAGTTAGCAATATAAAGGTGCATTTAAACTCTGAATCTTACCCTCGTGAAGATTTAAATCTTAAATATGAACTAGACCGGTATGCCATTCTCTATGAAATGTACAGTAAATTTCAACACTCATATTATCAGAAACAATCACAACCACTTTTATCTCGACAAGACTTTAAGGATATCGCCCCAATAATGGTGATTGATTGTTCCCGTCAAAATGAATCAATTAAAACAGGACCAGTAGATGTAAAAATTGAGCTTAAGACAACAATTCCAGTTCCAGCTTCAACAACTATGTATTGCCTTATACTTCATGATCGTATAATTAAGTATAATCCCTTAACAGGAGAAGTTAACAAACTCACTTAATTTTATTGTCATCATTATTGTAAGCTTGTCAGTAGAAAAAGTGAGTTTATCAAGAACGTATCTTAAATATGAATACCTATATTGTAGACTTTCAAGGATTTGGAGTATTTAACAATGGCTTCATTTTGAAAGAAATCGCTGTATTTCATAATGACCACCATCATCATTTCATTGTTAATTCTCCATTTAATTTAAATCTTCTGTCCACACCACTTAGAAGGCAGGCAAGTTGGTTATATCAAAATTATCATGGATTAACCTGGAATAGTGGGTTTACAAATTTTTCTCGAGTAAAGATATTTCTTCGAGAACAAATCCAAAGTGGAGTTGTTTACGTTAAAGGAACTGAAAAATCGCAATGGCTTAGAGAATTACTCAATAGCGAAAACATAGAAGTCATTAACCTAGAAGATATCTACAGCTGTCCAAGTTTAAAGGAACTCCGAAGAATTTTTCCTAATCAAATAAAATGCCTAAGCCATGGAAAATGTTGCGCCCTTCAAAATGTTTATCTTTTAAGCAAGTTCATAAGACAAGCAAACCTGTTGTAAAATAAATACAATTAATAAATAAAACAACAAATCTTGTGTATATGTATGTATATATTTTTTTATTTCATCAACTAGAATAATGTCTTTTAAAACCGTACGGTACGGAACTATGATCTTCGAGAAAACGACGTTTTTCTGCTTTGGGTTTATATGTCTTAACCTCTTCCACAGTAATCACTTGATGTTCTCTGGTTCGTCTTATGTTATTAGACTTAATAACTATGCTGTCATCATATTCTGCAGAAAAGTTTAATACCGCTTCTTTTATTGAATCAAAATTAATTTTTTGGGATGATTCATAGTTCAGGAAGATGCCCTTTACCTTACACACAATGTGTTCACTATTATCCTTAGTGCTGTAGACTTTATAGGCGTAATTTTTTGGACCGCCACTAACAAATTCAGTGATGTAACTCCCTTGACCATAGCTCTCTAATTCGTCAGTCATATCACCTATAAATTCTCCAGTAGGAGGATCCGGTTCTCCTTGACAGCTTACATAGATAACGGAATCAGTATCATAGTAGAGAACTTTTTCTTTAAGTTTTTCCAAGTAAGTGTACAATTTAAGACGGGCTTGTGTTGTTGTATATGCGGCAATACAAACATTTACCGTGGGGAGGGAGTCAGCAGCTTCTTCTTTTAACTCAAAATTAACCACAATATTGTCTTCATTGATTGGTAAAATATGCAAGACTTCAATAGAAGGATGAGTTAGCAGAAGATACAGATCTGAAGGTTTGTTCAAGATACAAGTTTTAGTATGATTTTCCCGTTGTCCGAATTTACCCCAAAAAGAATTCAAAATAAGTTTGGCTAGTGATCTTTTCCCAGGATTGTTTTCTATTTCAGAAAACTCTAGCTCTATATTTTCCTTTTTTAGAAAATCAGCAACATATTTGTTTTTATCTTCTTGAGATGTGCATGTACTCGGCCATCCTGATGCTTCTTGTTTTATTTTTAGGTATGTATTCATCATACGAGTAAATAGACCATTGGAACTCGTATCTGGATTATACTGAGTAACATCATATTCCCAAATTTCAAAAACAGCAAGTAGCTTATACCCCATTTCAACTGCTTTCACAACTTCTTCGATTACCCAGGTTCCAAGTAATGCTCTTTCGTCATCAGAATGAGTGCAGATTTGTTCTTGAGTTTTTTTACTACTGCAAGTTCTACATAAGGAAAACATCAGCTTATTATTCTGCTTCATAGGTAAGACCGGATGAAATAAATTTTCTGGCGGAAGAATTTTGCATTTTACGAGTCCATTTATACCCTCGAGTTCCAAAGCAGAGCAAATATCATCGTTAGCAGTGTGAATTTTTGGGTGACCAACAGGGAATTTCGCATTTTTGCAAACCCAGGGATAAAGGGAACATACGTCTATGTATTTTATTTTTTCCCCCTCCTTACATTTATAGTAATTAAATGTATTTCCTGTCCGTCCACCATAAAAAGCATCTCGAGGATTCAAAGGTGTGTTCTGTATTAATGGATGATCATCCAAGAAATTGAGTTCTTCATTATTTAGGAATTTTTGTTGAGTCTGGAATTCACAGTGCCACATTTCAATTACTTCGTAATCAAATGACCTTAATCGTGTTGTTTTGGCTAACGTTCTCTCATATCTTTGATTCAGGGTGTCGTATTTGTCTTCTGATAAAGGCTCGTCTCGTTTATGTTTTAAACAAGTAGGATGACCGTGATAAAAACAACCATGGAACTCGAAAATCTGTTTCGTTTCTTCACAAAATCCATCGACTTTAATCCCATTTACTACCGGTTCTCTCCCTTTAGCGGCATGCTTTATGTCAATTTTTCGCTTCTTTTGCTCCCAAATCAACCATTTGATTGCAACTGTTGATTGATTATCTGTGCACCTATACCCGTTTTTAGGTATAAGCCCAATTGTATTTGGTTGCAGAAAGTTCCGTCTGAACACGAGGTTACAAGCTGATGCTATTGTTGTTCCTTCCAAAAATGGTTCAACATTGCTTTGATCGAGGAACAATTGTCTAAACTTTAAACAAGTCTCAGCCAAAATTTTAACATCGCTAATGCAATATTCTACTAGTTCACGCTCCATGTCAAAGCTATCGTTTTGATGTTCCGCATACCATTTTAAAAAGTCGTCACGATCTTCAGCTTTCATGGAATCCGGACTGTAGTATTCTATTGCAGGTAGCTTCCCGATGTATTTAGCATTTTCCTTTATATTGAAAAAATGCGGAAAATAACCTTTTTTTAAAACAGGTGAAAGTTGGAATGCTTTGGGGAGTTTTGAAAGAGCCATCGGAAAGTAGTTTAATGAATCTAAGAACTTTATATTTGCAATTTCCATTAATATAATTTTACTTCCTCGCATGATTAATATTGGGGTCAATTTTGTATGTTCCAATATGTAATTTAACACAAATTGGTGATCGTAGGATTGCCCATTATGTGCTATCACAACTACTTTTTTAAACTTTTGCCGAACATGAAGTATGTGTTTCAGGAATTGAGCTACAACACTTTCGTCTTCTTTTTCCTTAATTATGTTTAGCGATAGATTACACTTTTGACAGAAGTACAAATTTGGAACATGTAAACAGTGATCACACTTTTGTTGAAAAACACATAAATTGGGTTCATGCAATTTTATCGGAGTAGCTAATGCTTCGCTTGCAATCGTTATCATTTTTTCGCCTATTACTCTCTCTTGGCGACTCTCCAAATCATAAAAGATGTACAGGATGCCTTTACATGCTGGTGTTTTGTTATCTGGCTGAATGAAGCACATGTGATCTTTTGCTACATGTTTACTACACATCTTGCAGAAATATTCATCGCAGATATGTTGGCGACTTCCTCCGTATGTTTTGAGGCATAAAAGACATTTTTGCATTTTTTCACAAATTGAATTTTTACCTGTTGAATTGCTCGCTTTGTGATTGTCGAAACAGTTTTTTCCTCTAAAATTTCGATTGCAATCTTCACACATGATTTCTTTTTCATTTCTGAGGCAGCTTGGTGTGTTTTGACATTGTGGGCAGGATCGTTTACATCTATGCTGACTTTTTGAATTGTATGGGACATGGCAATCTTCACAATAATATCCACAACAAAATGCAGCAGTTAACGATGTTATAACATTAAAATGATTGTTATAATAAATCAAATTAATACTCTTCTATTCTTCAGCATCTTGAGCGGGAAATCCTTCAAATATCACCTTTTGTCCCTTTGACCCATACTCGTACACAGTCACCTTATATTCCTTTAAATGATTTTGGAATATTTTCAGCTCCGGAATTCCACAACCTTCAGTCGGTACACTTATGTGTGCATCATTTATGAGTTGAAGGGCTCTTTGGGATTGAATTTTCCCAATGTCTCGTCTGATTTTTGCCTTTAGGTTGTTTTCCTTATCTGCATACACTTTACCCACAACTAAAGCGCGAGGCAAGCATAAATTGTCATTGTTTTTTATGCTGATTATGCCTCGGCGATTAATGCATTCCTCAGTGAATGTATTATATTTCCCACTTTGGACTTTTCCTGTTCCTGAAGGGAGCTTAACCGACGTTATGGTCAAAGAAAAATCATCCGTGCTCAAACCTTCCGAATTGCTCTGAAAGATCTTAGCAATCATCTCCCATACGTCGCTAAATTTCACATTTGCACAATCTTTAAAGTTGATCCACCCATTTCCTCGTTCAGCACTGAAACTCTTCCCGCAAAAAGTAATTCCTACTTTATCTGCAGGGCTGACGTCCTTTAGCGCATGTTTAAACATGTCGTTGACTGCTTCCTTGATCCATGACGTTGGTTCTTCCCTCTCGGGAATGGGTTTAATCCTGAATTGAATTTTTCTACCCATTAGGTCGAACCGCTTAATTTTTGTCTCCAACTCGCTGATTATATGGATTCGCTAGAAAAGTAACAAACAGAAAAACAACATAATCTTGAGAAAAACCAAAACCAAACAAAAAAAATAATAAAAAACAATTCAATTCAATTTTTTTTTTATTTATTTTAAGGTATTAAAAACATATTTTTTCTATTCTATACGTTTCAATGAGAAAACTAATAGATAGAGAAACGCATATCATATGCATTTAGCATATAGCAAAACCGAGAGGAAAATGAACGACAATAAGAACAAAAAAAAAATGTTTTGAAGTTAGAATCAAGAAAAATTTTATTTAATATAAGGAGTTATAAAAAATATGCTTTTGACTGAGAGGAATTGAAAATTCCTCTTTATTTTTTGTTTTGCTGCCGGTAGGAAGTTTTACCTCCACTTTTTCTTTCGGTTGTTGTTGTTGTTGCTGCTGCTGCTGCTGTTGTTGTTGTTGTTGTTGTTGTTGTTGTTGTTGTTGTTGTTGTTGTTGTTGTTGTTGTTGTTGTTGTTGTTGTTGAAGTTGTGGTTGATGCTGCTGTTGCTGATGTTGTTGTTGTTGTTGCTGCTGTTGTTGCTGGATTTTCTCGTGAAAATCCAACTTGAATGATTGGTCCCAGGGCTCGACGACCTCTAACGCCAAATTGGGGAGCTCCGCGATGTCATCGTCGTCAAATTGCCTAGCACATCTTTTTGGCAAGAAGACCGATGAGTTTTCTAACTCCAGCAAAATTTGCTGACCGTAGCGCGTTGTGCATCGTTTTGCTTTAACAATATTATAACGCTTTTTTAGCGTTAAATTTTTAAGGCTGGTCAATGGTTTATTAATTTGCTTGTCAGCAAAAACATTAGCGTTAGCGCGTATTTTTTTTAATAAGGAAGACATTTTTTTTTTTGAAATTTACGTATAATTATTTTTAAACTGACGTTCACTTTTTGTGTTGGAATACAACTGAATTAAAAACTAAAGAAAGACCTAGTTTTATACTCTTGAGTGCGTTTTTCTACAAATATGTATTTCATGATGGTCATTGGGAACGGGATTTTTTTTTTTATGATGAGCTTGGTTTTTTTTATGATTATAATTCCTATTCCTAAAGTATTAAACCTCCTCTTTGTTAAGAGGAACGTGCCTTTTCTAAAAATTATTTTGTGTCAAGTGTTGAATTCCCCAATTAATGTCCCCCATTTTTTTTCCTTGTTTCTGTAATTAAATCTTCTGAATTTTATTATGAAATTAAAAGTGTTGAGAATATCAGCTTACTTGCTTGTTGCTTCATGGTGAAAAAATTCATGATATGGAATTTTTCTTATTCATCTTTAGACTTTAGAAAATCAAATAAAATTTTTAATTTATTGGATGATTGACTTCAAGTAATTTCAAATTATTTCCATTGGAGTTTCATAAGTGAAGTTATTGATTGTAGTCGTATTTCGCCAAGTGACCAAATACATATACTTCTCTTAATTGATTGCTTTTCTATGGCGTACATTCCTTATATTAATAATTTCGAGACTTAACGATAAGGGCAGTTATAAATGAAAAACTCAAGTGTTGGGTATATCGGCTTGCTTGCTATTATTTCTCATGTGGAGTTTTCT
The DNA here is from genome assembly GCA_963931855.1 of Philhelius festivus. NCBI lineage: Eukaryota > Metazoa > Arthropoda > Insecta > Diptera > Syrphidae > Philhelius > Philhelius festivus. The sequence continues at coordinate 240,078,529 of OZ007554.1, forward strand.
TATTCATCTTCCTCATTATCAATGGGCTTGATGATTATGGCAATCTGATCTAGTCGGTAAGGGGCATATTGGACAGACAATGGAAATAATCGCGTGTAACTGTTCTTTGTTTAAAAACTTCATTATGGGACGACATCATCACATCAATAGTTTTTCTTACACTCAAAATAGCGAGCAGAACCATACAACACGTTATGGCGCACAAGCAACATCATCTCCTAATTTTAACATCATTTAAGTAGTACACGCTATACAAAAATATAGAAACGAACACGTATAACAAAACTACTCACACCTCATTACCCTTATCATTATATTCCTTAAAAAAAAAAAAAGAAAAAAACACCACATAATTCATATCAATTTTAACCCTCAACCACCACCAAATTCTAACGCACTCGATCGATGCCCTCATCTAAAAAGTCATAAAATAAAACACATATGTTTCTAGCTTCAACATTAGTGCATAAGATTCACTTGACACATATTATATTGAGGATCGGTATCCTCAATATACAAAAACCAATTAAAACTCCACAAAAGATCTCTTTCTTTCATAATGCACCACATCTTCTTTAACCAATCCATAATTCACCCACCCCTGAAACAAATCAACAAAAGAAAACCAGCCAGCCTCGTACCGCAGAGAAAAAACAAAACAATAAAAAATCTATTAAAAATATCCGACTGGACCGATGCCCTCATCTAAACACAGTTCAGTCAGCATACCTGATGACAAACAAAAATATCTATACAAATAATATACAAAAGATCTCTTTCTTTCATCATGCACCACATCTTCTTTAACCAATCCATAATTCACCCACCCCCGAAACAAATCAACAAAAAACCAGCAGCCTCGTACCGCAGAGAAAAAACAAAACAATAAAAAATCTATTAAAAATATCCGACTGGACCGATGCCCTCATCTAAACACAGTCAGCATACCTGATGACAAACAAAAATATCTATACAAATAATATGTTCCTAGCTACAACGACACTTGAAACACACAACCGGACAGCAACAGTACGACGTGTTAAAAACAACCACCACCAAATCCTATCGCACTAGGTCAAAGTCCTCATGTAAAAAGTCCGTATATCTGATGACAAACAGATGTATATTTATCCCTATCTGCAACGAGATACTTGAAAAACATCAACGGGCAACAGTACATTTTAAAAAATGCACTTGACTGATATTTTCCAATACCGATCCTCAATGACAATGTCAAAATACTTTCGTTTTTTTTTCTAACACAAAAACCAAACATTTAAAAAGCAATAAAAAAACACAGCCAACAAAAACCAATATATTTTTTTTTCCAACACAAAAACCAAACATTTAAAAAGCAATAAAAAACACAGCCAACAAAAACCAATATAAAAAGGGTCATACAAAAAAGAAAAACTGAACCGAATTGTGCGCCGCTCATGCCGACAAAGAAAAACAAAACGTTTAAAAAGCCATTAAAACCCAAAAAGCCATTAAAAACCATAAAACCATGAAAAAAAGTCGTAAAAAAAGTTCCCAGTCTCAAGTATCCTTATTCCTACTACTTTTATTGGTTAGTAAATAAGCTACATCGCAAAATTTAACATGAAAAACAACAACAAACAATTAGTGAATGAAAATAAGCTAGTTCAAAAGAATATTTTAGTGAAGATCGAGTTTCGGTTGTTGAAATGTAGGAGGTGTTTTGGTGGTGTCCGCAAAAATATATGTTGCGGGCCAACAGGGTGTGTTCGTCGGTATTTATTTCGTTATGCTTTGCCTTTACTAGTCATAAGTGTGATTGCTCCGCAATTTACAGAATAAATATTTTCTCAAATGCAAAATTTTAATCCATACCATAATTCCGGTTTAACACTAACTGCCATTAATTTCGTCACAAAATATTGAATCAATTTACACGAAGGCAAATAGTTTCGTTTGTTATGTTTTATCAGTGCACTAGTATTTGTTCAGAAATGTCGTATAACTTTGGCATTAAGCTGAATTTATATGACAACTGACAAAATTTGCACAAACATTTAGTTGAATTAATACGATGCTAAAGCTGTTTTCGTATAAAACTAGGTTAAGACAACGATTTTGTTTACCTTTCATAAAAGTTAAACTCAGCGAATACATACATAGTTTATTTTTTTTTTTAAATCGTGTTAACTTTTCATGACCCTTTGACATTTACAAACGTCACAATAGGTCTGTTTACTTAGTTTTTAGCACGATCTGTCATTGCTTTAGGTGTGCTCAGAAGCAATTTATTAAAACAAATTGTCTTAGTACGATTTTAGTTAGAGAATATTTTAAGTTAAGAATAAGTTAGAAAACTACTTTAAAGGCAGGAAATATATAAGAAGTATTATACTACCTTAACTTAATAATGGGCTATATAAAACCTCCAACACTCAAAAGAATTCAGTATAAAGCAAATATAATAGTTTTTTTTTACAAATGTAAAAATTAAGAAATACGATAGTAACAATAGGGATACGAGAACGTTTTGAGTAGATTGTAAAAAAAAAAGATATATTTTCGCACTTTTGTAAGTGTTAATGCAAAATTAAATAGTGAGAAAAACTCTAAATCAACTCGATCTGCATTTTTATGTACATATATTTCAACTCGATCTGCATTTTCATAAATATTTCAACTCCAGCTTAAAAACAAGATACAAATCTTTCGAACACATCGCTGTAAGTTAAAAGGAAGGTTTTGGCACATAATACACTGATACGAACTTTTGGAAATTATTAAGAGTGAGTTAAAGAGTGAATAAAGCATGCCTATAAATTCGTTTAAAATGTAGACTAAATGGGATGTTATGAGGGATAGATCGTTCGTGTTGGCAAGGATAACTTTCTTAAGAATTGGACTTTTATTTTGGCGCGTTTTATTTTTAGCTCTAATTTGTGTTTCATTCTATGAGATCGAAATAAAATAACAAAGCAAAAGGAGTGAAATGCTGAACAAGTCGCTTTTGACACTCGGGAAATAAAAACAATTAAAATGGCAGACAAGTATAGTCGCGCTAGTGTGGATGGAAAAGTATGAGTGGTTTTAGAAATATCTTTTGAAAATAAAAAGAAACTAGACTAACCATATGACAGTTCGTTCTCCAAGTGTGTTTCATATTTAAATTAGATATATCTAAACACACTCTGCTAAGTATACTCTGTTAAAAACTATAAAAGAAAAATGCCTTGCGTGATGCGGCCAATGGTCCAGTCATTTCAGATTTTTTTTTAAATAAATATTCAGCTGTCAATTATCTGGAAATCTTGGAAGTATAATTTACGACAATTGATGAAATCGAGGAGTCGAAAAGGAGATATCGAATTAAAAACGATTCGCTTCGTGTTCCCTAATCAGCCCACTGTATATTTATATTAATGGAACGTCTATCAAAGGAGTTATTTGAAAAAGTTTCTGTGTTTGCCAATGTGCATAAGTGTTGGAAAATATCCCTCAATTTCCAATATTGTAAACTGACATGTTGTCGAGAAACAGATTTAATTTTTTTTTTTTGAAATTTACTTATTTTTTCGATAGTTTCATTGATGAATCGATGATTTCTTGGTGGAGGATCACAGTAATTTAAACAGTATATTCCAGGAATTTGCTAAGTATACAAACTTTTCCATTCCAGAAAAATTTAAGTTTTGCACTAAAGTGGTAAACCAAAAATAGCAGAAGGATACATCGATCTATGAAGAACGATAACAACAGACAAAGTTTACACGTTTCGGTTCCTTTATCCAAAATTATTCTTTCTCACTTAACTCCCAAAATCCCAAAGAATTAAAAAAAAATAAAATTTGGTGGTGCAACAACTCGGAGTGAACCAGGACCTAGTGACATACAACTCTCAACCATTCCTGTGTGCGTGTTACCAAGAACGGAAGGGACCTACAATCTTCTGCCGATTTCAAACGGCTAATGAGCAGCACTTTCCATGACAAGAGATACTCTTGGAGAATTTGTCATTTTCTCGCAAGAGGCAATACACCCCTGAAAAAAACTTTCTTGCAGCGGCTGAGTTTTTCAGCCAATCAATTTTGAATAACTCCGCAGCATTCACACCCGATGTTTTTGTTTACGCGTTTTCCATTGACATTCCAATTTTTTTGACAGCCGCCCAAAAATTTTTTTTTTTGTCCTTTCATCTCGTTCTTCTCCATGTTCTGGAAATAAAACAATTATCATTTACTTTATGAAGGTCTTTAATAAGTAATTTAACTTAGATACTACGGACAAACATGTTTTCAATTGTTAAGAAATCCAAAAAGTAAACTATAGATTTAAATTGGAACTTCTGTTGACATCATGATATCAGCTGTTTTTAATTCATTATGAAAGCATCCCATCAGTTTCTTTTTTGACGTTTGATTACCGCTGAATTTTTAAAAAGGCGTGTTTGGCTAGATGATCTCTGAATTTTAGCTAGTTTTCAAGAGGTTTTATATAAAATGTGTGGTTTACAAAAAATTTGTTGGAAAACTTGAAATCTTGTTGTCGGTTTTCTCCAAAAATTATTTGTTTGTAGAAACTACATTTTGATGTGATAAAGTTATAATGACGAAAGGTTTGGGCGTGAAAACCGTTTAATTGTTGTGTCGAAGTGGAAGGATGACCTCGAAGTTAGTTTTTATGTTTAGCACAAAGAATGATATAGAGCAAGCTCCAACAAGAAAAGAAGAGTACATAAATAAGATTACAATTATACAAGGTATCGTCATTATGCCTCTTGTATGCTCTTTACATCAGTTATGAACGCTTTAGTAATTTATAAAAATATCTGAGTTCAAGAGCTCAGAGAATCTTATCTGGAGTTCTTTCGACGAAAAAATTAAAGAAGAAGCATTATCTTTAAATAGAAAATATTTATTGAAAGAATTCAAGACAACCGAGACACATAGATTACACTATACAAATATTCTTAATGACTTAACCGATTTTGTTAAAATTTTGCCAACATGAACTTATAAATAGTTTAGTAAAAACAATTTGTTATAAACTAAAAAGTTAAAGAAGAACTCATTTTTTGATTACTTTTGTTCAATTTTTTTCCTAAATAATGCCTATTTATCAGTGAAACGTAACCGTACATCTTTGAAATTTAGTTGGGCACATTTAACCGACCACTTCGTATTTCTGTAAATTTAAAGATACCGTCAAGTTTAGAACACATTGGGTGTAAGTAATATGGAAAGCAAATTTTGAGAAAACAAAAAAAAAACTAAAATTCTGAGAAAAAAGAACAAGTTTATTAAAAAATTAACACAAAAAACAAGTTTTTGAAAAAAAACCCTAAAAGATGTTATCTTTTGTTGTTAAAAATGTGGTAAGATTATTGTAAAACTAAATTTTTAATAATGGGTGTTTCCGCCGTGGATGTCTGGACTGCGTGATGGCCATGGCAAAACTGAAATCCCGACCTCATTTACGTCATTTATGGCAGCGTGTGTTGTCGCATGCATTAACTGAAAGTTGGCATTTGGTAATAAATGGTGCGAAAGGCATTAGATTGTCTTGCAAAACTTTTTCCACGTATGTACATATATCTGAGAATTCACACTGCCTCTATCGGACGCAATAAAGTCCGTGCGAGCTTCATAACTGATGCCTCTCCAAACCATTATAGACACTCCTTGGTAACCCACTGTTCCGGTTATCGTGCATGGATCAACCACTTCGTTTTTTCGCCTACAGACACGCTGACGTCCATCTGGACTTCGTAGACTAATCTGCTTTCGTCTGAGAATAGGACGTCCCTCTATTTCTCTGCAGTCCAATTGACATATTCTCACGCAAAACGAAGTCTTCCTGTACGGCAGAGTTGTAAAAAATGCAGTCTTTTCGGTACTGCAGTTAATTGACTAAAAAGACTAATTTCTTTAAGTCTTTTAACTTACAAAAAGACTTTAACTGTAATCCAGCAGTCGCAATCAGTACTAATATTAGTACTGTGCAGTTAATAAAAGCAGTTAATTGACTAAAAGTTAATTAACTGCAGTACTTTTCAACTGGTTTTAGTCTTTTTAGTCACTCAAAAGTCTTCAGTACTGGCCTTATTTTGGTTTTAGTCAGTAAGTCTTTTAACTGCAGTTAATTAACTGTAAGTTAATTAACTTATTTTTAGTCTTTTAACTAAAATACTTGAGACTTGTACTTATAAAACCACAGATGAGATATTTTGCATGTAGAATGTTGGGAATAGCATGTGGCATATGACATATTGCACGTGGTATGTGAGCCTTTTATAATTTTTTTTAGCCTTTTAATTGAAACTTAAGAGTTGTATTTCTTAAAAAAACGGTACACATATGTACATATATGTTATAAAAAAATCATTAAATTCTTACATTTATTTTTTACTGAATGTCTTTATTATATTATACGCATATCAAATATATACAAAATCACATGTAATTGAAGTTATTTCAATTAAAAAAAAATTGTCCAAATGAAAAATACATACATAACATACATATATAATATACAAAACAATTTCTTTGTATAGATTACATAAATATAACATAACAAAAAAAAACAAAAAAATTTTAATAGATGATTCCACTTTGGTACTTTTTATAATCACACTCATCAGCACTTCAGTATTCAATATTAGCCGTGTTTTATGGAAAATTGATAGCCACTCAGTAAAGAAATTTGGAAAAAAAACGATTATAGTCACTTTTATATTAATTCTCTTTTAATCTCAAGGTTTGACACGAATTTTAGAGTAATTTCAAATTTATTTTGACGATTTAGAATACTTCTTTCCATGTTCTTGCCAGCACCTTAATTACAATTTTAATGAGCAGAAACATCATTAAAAAAATCAGATTTTGTAGATGTTTTTTAATCCATCGAGATTTCAGCCATCCTCCATTGGAATTTGACAGTTTATGGCTTGGTTGATGGGAAATATACTATATTTTGACCTGCTTAGAGTATTTCTTTCTAGATGCTTTCCAAAAGCCCTAAAATCGATTTTTCGGTGAAAACATTAAGATTTTTCAGAAGTTTTTCAATCAATTGACATTTGAAATTTTGTATACGTCTTTTACAAAATAGATATGAAGCTTTATTTCAAAATGTCTTGACATAATAAAAATCTCTGAGAAAAAAAGATGCATTCCAGAACACATCCCAGTGCCAACCTTTCCGAAGCAAATGTTTTTCTGCACTCAATTTAAGCGCCATCTATATCTCAATATAACAACAATTTTTATCCATTCTGTATTCACTCTGATTGCTGACCAAATTATATTCACTCTTGATGTTTTTATTGTTTTGCATGTAAAATTTTGCTAACTTGGTTATTCACTCTTTCAAAAAACACGGCTATTATCAAAGCGCACGGTAGTGCCCAGCCAAGTTCTGGCACTACACCCTTTTTACAGGAACAAACTCTGGCGATTTGTGAGCCCTCTTCAGTATTAATGAAGTCAGAAACTTAAAATTTCGAATATTTGCTAAGCTAGGCAGGCACAGGTGCCCCACCAAATTTCAATTTTCTAGCATAAGCTGTTCCTCAAAAATCACAAAACTGACTGACTGACTGACTGACTGACAGATCATCAAAATTATAGAGCACTTCCTGACATCGTAGAATCTTGTAATTTTGCACAACGGTAGGTCTTGTCATGCAAGCTGAGGAAAAAATTTGAAGTTTTCCATTCAGGGAGCGTGGTATCCGCCCACTTTCTCCGAATTGGTGTTGGATGAATGGAGCACTTCCGACTGCTGTAAAACGATGAAATTTAGTAAATTAACAGGGAGTAAATCGCATACTAAGAGAAGAATATAAAATTTGAGGTTTTCCACTCAGGGGCGTGGTATCCGCCCACTCCCTCAGAACTGATGAACATGGCACACTTCCGATTGCAGTAGAACAATGAAATTTGGTGGAACGGTAAGACTCGAATTGCATATAAAGGACCAAAAATAAAAATTGAAGTTTTCCATTCAGGGGGCGTGGTATCCGCCCACATTCTGAGAAATTGTTGAATTTATATGAAGCACTTCCTATTGCTGTAGAATGATGAAATTTGGTAGAGCGGTATAGCTTAATGTAAATTCAAAACGAAAAAAAGAAAATTTAAATTTTTTCATTCGAATCGTTTTTTTATTGTCGTTTTTAAACTATACATGCATTTTGAAAATTCATGACTTTTCTTAGAACTAGAGTGCTCGATTTGGTACTCTATGTTATTTTAACATGAATGAAAAAAGAAAACATTTGCATACATGAAAAAATTATTAGCTTACATAAAAAAAATCTTAACTGTGATGTGAACTATAATCAAACCACTAATTAGGCTATTAATTGGTGGGCTACATTCATTTAAAAAAAGGAGTTAAAACTTCAACAAAAACATCATCGCATCCTCAACAATTATATTGCTTTTTTATGACTTTGAGCGGACTGCCTCAGGGAAGTCATTTGGGACCCCTCCTTTTCAATCTTTTCGTCAATGACATTCCGGACTGTCTGAAATTTTCTAATTGTTTGATGTTCGCAGATGATTTGAAACTATATTCCCAAATTTCTTCAGTTGAAAATTGTGTTAACTTTCAAAAAGATATTGATGCGTTTTTCAATTGGTGTAAATATAATCATCTCGAGCTAAATATCTCTAAATGTAATATATTTAGAGCTTCTCGTACAACACCTAAAGTGCTGTAAAGTACAGTCTCGGCAATGAAAGTCTTTCAACCGTGAGTGTAATAAAGGACCTTGGTGTTATTTTTGACACTAAGTTTTCTTTTTCTGAACACATACATTTTATTATTTCAAAAGCGAATTCGTTGCTAGGTTTTTTAAAACGCTACACGGGGGTATTTAACGATAGTTATACTCTGAAAACGATTTTCATATCTTTAATATTACCCATACTGGAATACTGTAGTGTTATTTGGTCTCCTTTTTATCAAAATTCCTCAGACAGGATCGAAAATATTCAAAGAAGATTCACGCGCTTTGCTTTAAGGAATTTCAGGTGGTCAGATGGTTTGCCCAATTATGGTTCTAGGTGCGCATTGATAGATTTAAAATCTTTAAAAAGCCGTAGAGAAACCCTTGGGGTTCTTTTTATCAAGGACATACTCAATGGTAAAATAAAATCTTCGGACTTACTAGCTCTTATGTCTTTTTATGTTCCTGAGAGATATCTAAGAAATAGGGAAGTTCTCTTTTCGATTCCTAGTCACAGGACGAACTATGGACTTAATGAACCCATAACTCGTAATTTATCTCTTTTTAATTTAATTCATAGTGAAGTCGACCTTCAAATGAATAGGCATATGTTTAAGAGTATTGCTTTAAACTTTTTTAATGATGTATAATGATAAATTATAATTTAATTGTAGTCAACATATTATGTATCCATTGATGAATAAATAAATAAATAAGTATTTATAATTAAGGTAGGTATGTTAGTGTTAGGTATCTTGCCAGGACAAGAAGAAACAATTGAAGTGCAAATCAAAACAACCAATAACAAAAAGAACCAAGAACCAAAAGAAATAAGAAGCTACATATAAGCTAGGTTGATTTGAGTAAGTAGAGTCCACCCTTCCACCTTCCATATCTTTCGAGATTCTGACATGGCAAAATATTAAAATCTTTGCAAAAAGAAGTGAGATCAGACCAAAAACATAAATGTTAAAAAAAAAGAGCCAAGTTCTTCTATACAAAAACCTTTGATGGGCTTACTTGGCATTTTTTTTTGTATGCCCAATTCGAAAGGTTTTAAAAACTTGACCAGTGAACCCATCAAATTTTAGTCAGTAATCATCAAATAATAAAATTTCTCTATTACATTGTAGCTGTTTTAATATTATTCTACTTTAAATATTCGGTATTAAACCTTCATGAAGTAAGAACTTGGCGTACTTTTAGATCTCAGTACTTTTCACGGCTGACTTGTTAGACAAAGGTTTTTGTATAGAAGAACTTGGCTCTTTTTTAAAAATTTATGTTTTTGGCCTGATATTTGTCTACATGCATGTTCTACTGACTTTCTGTAACGGTCAGTTCTCTTCTTTTTATTTTAATTAGGGATGGTCACGAGCGGAGACAAGAGACATTTCTCGGTCTCGGTCTCGTTGCAATCGAAAAAAATTACATATCTGGGCATCGGGGTGGTATAACATTTATGTAGGTACCAAATGGCACATACCGCATGTATAACATATAAGTAACATGCAATGTTATATGACACATGCCACATGCCAATCGCAACATTCTACATGCAAAATATCATATCCTGTTGTTTTATAAGTACAAGTCTCAAGTATTTTAGTTAAAAGACTAAAATTAAGTTAATTAACTTACAGTTAATTAACTGCAGTTAAAAGACTTACTGACTAAAACCAAAACAAGGCCAGTACTGAAGACTTTTGAGTGACTAAAAAGACTAAAACAGTTGAAAAGTACTGCAGTTAATTAACTTTTAGTCAATTAACTGCTTTTATTAGCTGCACAGTACTAATACTAGTACTAACTGCTGACTGTTTATTTTGCAGTTAAAGTACCCGTGCACAGTATTAACTTGCATTCAATTGTTAAGTTAATTAACTGTGACTTTACTAACTGCATTACCAAAGTACTGCAGTCTTTTACAACTCTGCTGTACGGTGCTGTGGGAGCAATTCGGGGTCGTACACTGGTCGGAAAGCTCTGTTATTCAATTCTTTTAACCTTTTTCTGATGGTACGTTTCCTCACACTAACATTCCTCACCTCAAAAAGACGTGTACGAGCTTCAGTAGCGGTGCTAAGCCGATTTCTCAGTATTTTGCTGACGACGAAGCGATCATCCCGAGCTGAAGTCTATCGATGACGACCTTGACCTGGCCTCCTCGTGTATTAGCCAGTTTCCCGAAATCGTCTGATGGCATCCCCATTCGTACTTTAAAGTACACCAAGTGTACGACCAATGCGACGTATGTAACTCTAGCTACTTCAAGAACATCGAGTGGAATTTTTCTAGCTTCACAAATAATAAATAACCAGTATGAACCTAAATTTACCGATATTAACTTACTTTGGTATAAAAGAACAAGAAATGTTGTCAAGTTTAAGTAACTGAAACAATATTAAAAACCACTTAAATTGCAAAAAACGCTTCGATGACCCAATTATATGGGGCGAAATATGGTTTCTAGTGTTCTGTTTTTTGCGAAAATATCCTTTAAAAAAAAAAAGAAATCAGTATATGAATTATAGTGAACTTAAAGAGTCATGGTGACGACAAATGCAGTCGAATAATTGTGCCTGTGAGTGTAAAAGCAAAGTTTTTAAAATTCCCAAAAAGTAAAATATCAACTTACATACAAAAATATAAGTATGTTTAGTAGATAATAAAAAAAACATATTCTATAAAAACTTTAGCCTAATTCAAAATATTTTCTCATTTCCATTCTAGGTTTTTACCTTCAGATCATTTTCGGAACACTCTTCACAGTGTTAGCTCTCCTGCTCTTTAAATGGTCGCTTATTGATATTTTTAACAAGAGTCGATTACTAATGACTCCGAATCTGCCCGCCTACGAGTTATGGGCCAATCCAGACCCAATAATCTATTGCAGAGTTTACTTATTTACAGCTGTCAATGGAGATGCTTTCCTTAATGGAACTGACACTAAGTTAAAAATTGAAGAACTCGGACCGATAGTATTTCGGGAACATCTCGAACACAATGATATTGTTCGTCATGAAAATTCAACTCTGTCATATACGGCTCGAAGGTATTTGGAATTTTTACCCGAAAAGAATGAACCAGGAATTCTAGACAGATATATCGTAGTGCCAAATATTATTTTGCTTGGAATGGTTGAAAAGATTGCTGACTCAATGTTTACCACGAAAATTCCCTTCAATATGATTAGCCGTAATGACAAGTTGTTTGTCAATATGACAGTTAATGACTATTTCTGGAATTTTACCACACCGGCATTGCTGACTGTGGACAAGTATTTGCCATTCCTGCTTCCAATAGATAATGGCGGAATTTTGCACATGGTAAATTTTGTAGCAATGTATGTATACGTTTTTACCAACTAATTTTGTATTTTTTTCAGGTCTATAGCAAATTTACGGATCGTGTAAATGTCAGGATTGGACCGAAATATAGCGCTCAGGAGTTTTTCACTATAAATACATTCGGTTATCGGCCAACTGTTCCTAATTATCGACCAGAACGTGGTGATTGCTATGCTGACCTTATGAACTCAACAGAGGGCGCCATATATCCGAATGACGTGTCGAAAGATGTGATTTTGTGGTATTGGCGGAAGTCAGTGTGTCGTCCAGTTCCTCTTCACTTCGAAAAGGAGGTCCAAATAGGAAAGCTCAAAGCCTACAAGTACATTACTCACGTGGACTGGTATGATCGCGAGAAGAATCTCACTACCGATTGCTATAAGGGATTTGGCAAAAAACCACTTCCCGATGGTCTTTCAGATTTGTCGAAGTGTTACAATGGTAAGATATATATTCTTGACTTGCTGATCTCTGATGTGTGGTCCTTTCTAGATCTTCCACTTGCTGTTTCATCACCTCACTTTTATGGACGTTCGGGATTCTGGGACGACAAGCTCGAAGGCTTTCACCCGAACTACGATTCTCATGCGTCTTATGCCATAGTTGAGCCGATCAACGGAGTTCCACTCGATCAGAAGGCACGATCACAAAGTAACTTAATTCTTCCCAAACTAAGTGGATTTAGCCGAGAAATAAATAGGTTCAGTGAGATGATTGTTCCAATTGTTTGGTGTGAATATGTAAGTTCGAAATTGAAGTCGCCAGTTTTTTCAAATCCTGTTTTTGTGTTTATCTTTTTTTAGCATCTACCAGAAGTGACACCCAAGATTAAAGCCCTTTTGAACTTCGTATCAAACATCTTGCCAAAGTTACGTTATATTGTACCTGTGATATTTTTAGCTATAGGCTTACTTTTAATTTACTTTGTGATAAAGCGATTGAACGATGACATAAGCTTAAGTGGTTATTCTAGGGTGAAATTAATATGGCGACGAGAAAAGAATCAATACTTACGACGTAAGTCTAGGGGATAAGTTTGAGTTAATTTAAGTTAGTTCCGAATATGGTGCCAAAAAGGGGTTTAGTATATTTAAATAAAAATAGATTAAAGAAATAATAATTCAACTTCGTTTTATTGAGTTCGTTAATTGGTTAACAGTTAGCCAGTTGTTGACTAACAATAAATCTACTGCGACAGTTTAAAAACGGTTTAAAAACGTGCAAAGTTGCTCTTGGGATTGAACGCTGGAAATTAACCATTTCAGTTCAGTTGGGGATCCTAAAGGGCTTATTAATGTAGTGGCATAATTCCTTGGGGATACATGTATATATATAATATTTTACAATTGACTATCTCTCACTTTATAAACGAATCAAAATGTAAACTTGGTCTAATTTCATCAAACCGTTCCATTATGGAAGTAAAGGTAAAAGCTTAAGAATCGGAAAATCAATATTGATTGATATTTAATAACTTATTGATCTACGGAAGTATTTCGGCATTTCTGTGGCTCAAATTTAGCTTAAAAATTATATCATCAGACCTTCAGCTGGTCTTTATAAGAAGAGAGAGAGACATGCTGATTAGTGATTGCCTATAAATTAAATGAAATAAAATTTTCGTATTTAATTCTTATGGAAAGGTTTAAATAAAAAAGTTCCCAACCTTTGCTCACATATTGAAGAAAGGGCCTTACAAAAGTTGCATAAACGTATTTTCTGACATAAACATCAGAGAATTTTTTGGGCTAGCGCTTGATTTTTGCTTAAGTATAAATCTAGCCTTGTAAGTTATATTTTTGACATGGCCACATTCCTTGCTAATTAGCATCCAAGAAACTTGGACACCATACACCTCCACGATGTTGGGCAGCCGCTGCCACCAAGGGACCAAACGCCTTGCGAACCAGAAACCACGCTACACCAGGAGCACTATCTCCCATAGTACCAGAAAATAGTTTCCGGTGGAGCTTCCCAACCATGAATCACACTTCTAGATGAGTTCCTTAACGCTCAAGGCCTAGCAACGTCGGATATGCTCATTTTAACAACAAGCAATGTGGAAGTTAATAGCCGAATGTACACACCTATACACAGAAATCACGAGAACAACCGAACATCCCAATGAAATGCGATCGAGACAAGCACTACCCGAGCCATTCAATGCAGCAAGAAAGAAGTCACGTAAACGGAAAGTTCACTGCCATGACACATGCACTCAACTTTTATGCGAGCTAAGAAAACAATGACATATGGCCAAAAACTACAACAACGATAACGCCAGTGTTACTGGTAAGATCGAGCACAAGCTGCAAGTTACTACGCACTTTCAGATAGACTTCCTGGCAGGTGATCGGAAGATCAAGGCATACAAGGCATACCCATAACCTTTCTACCTCTATCATAACCTAATAGAACACCTGCTATTCAGAAAGCTCATAGCTGCTAAGGAGTCCAGTGCCAACGAAAATGACTAACAAATGCCGTTATTAAAATCGAGTCTGGAAAACTCGATCAGCACAGATGGCCAGATTGTCAGTCATCTCCCTTTCAAGAAGGTTAAATCTGAAATCCTAAGTATCATCAACCCACACCATTCCCATCGCAGAGATACATATGTCTGAAGTGGGCATACCGCGTACACTCAATCAGCACATACGTCGAATTCTCTGTCTCTATCAACTAAATTCTCGTCAAGACTGGAAGTTCAGGCACTCCCGCTCGCACGCCATTGCCTCCACAGGAAGAAACCGGAATATCAGTTCTCAAAAATATCATTCCTCAACAGAATGTAACTGTCATACATCATAAATAAAATGGGCACAATATTCATTAAGATTCTAAGGTGTATGTACTTTTCGACGACGGTCCTGAAAGACCTTTAAATTTTTTTTTTTGGAATTCTGTTTACACCATTGATCAAGTCGATTAAGATTTTCTTGGTTGTAAGTAATCGGAAATTAATTTAATACGACAAAAGATTTTTAAATCATAGGTAATCAAACAGCAGTTTTTCAGAGTTGATAATCCTAAGAGGTGTGTATTAGGCTGGCTCGATTGATAAAAAAATTGTATGAAAAAAATTTTTTTTTGTTTGATCGTGTTCGGGCGGTATACAAAAGTTGTAATAAGAGTCCTTCAATAGGAATCCAAAATAGTTTTAAAAAATTCCCATATTAAATACTGCCCCAAGGACCTTAAAGATTTTCGAAATATGATTCATAAATTAAAAAAAAGATTTATATAAAATCGTTTAAAAAATGGCTTAGGTTTCATAAGTTAAATATAAAACCTTGTTTAAAAATCAGCACGCTTATCCAAAGGCGCCCACATGAAAGGGTCAAGGGGGTCAATTGCCCCTCCTCTGGCTCAGGAAAATACCACATTTGCAACACTTTTTGCTTTTAACAATGTCTTTTTGAAAAATCCGACTGGTTTTTATTTTTTTTCTGTTAGAATCTATTGTTTGCCCCCTCCCCGCCCCTCTCCTTGGAACGAATCTCCTGGAAAAATCTATGGGATTACATATTGCTCTAAATGTATTTTAAAATCCATTATTCCGTTATACCTACTGAATAGAATATTTTAAAATACAAATCGAAGGAACCCATATTTCCAATTTCAGTTGGCAGCGGGCTTTTATCGTTTAAGCTAGTAAACTAAGTAATTTCAGTAAGAAGTGGGTGGGATTTGGAATTTCGGACAGGGCAGGAGCTGCAATTATTTCAGCAAATCTTCAAGATGTTGGAATGATTTCAAAGGACAATTTTACCAATGTTGTAGATAGGCACAAAATCAGACGTGCCCGTGAGAAAGAGAGGGCATCGTTATCATCTTTGTCACCATCAATGTCATTTCAAGAGCTCCAGTTTGGGATATTTTTTGACGGAAGAAAAGACAAAACACTCAGTATGATAGATAACAGACGAAAATCAATTGTTGAAGAGCATCTAAGTTTAGTGAAAGTGCCTGGATCCGAATACTTAGGGCTTCTCTCCCTTCCAAATGGAAAAGCTGAAACCGTGAGTGAAATTGAAGGAGTTCTTTGATGAAAAAGGGATTGATAAATCAAAAGTTGTGGTTATTGGAAGTGATGGCACAGTTATAAACACAGGATCGAAGGGAGGTGCTATCCGGCGTTTGGAACTAGACCTAAGAACACCATTTCAATGGTTGCCAGTTACATGCAAATTAACTTATTCTTCGACACATGTTTGAGCATCTTGATGGAACTACAACCGGACCAGGAAGCTTCACAGGACCTTTGGGAAACAAATTGAAAGATAGTGAAAATTTGTTGTTAGTGCGATTTCAAGCTATTCAATGTAATCTTCCAGAAATATCAAACACTAGTGATCTCAGCACTGATCAACGATACTTGTTTGAAATTTGTCAAGCTATCAGTTCAGGAATATGTAGTGACGGTTTAAAAAAAGAAATCCGGGAAAAATCGTTCATTCAAGATGGCTTACAACTGGAAATCGAATATTAAGGTTATATGTTTCTACCGTGACTCCATCCGAAAATATGCTTTTGTTGTTCAATTTTATAATGCAAGTCTATGCGCCAATGTGGTTCCAAATAAAAACTAGACCTTAATGTATTGATGGCGCTCGACACCTTCACAAAACTATAATGTTGACCAGATACCTGCCTCAAAATTTAAAATCAATAGTTGATCCTGTTATTCAGAGAAATAGCTTCTTCTGCCATCCGGAAAATATTATGATAGCAATGATTGCAGATAAGAGAGAAACAATTCGAGTTTTAGCTTTAAGAAGAGTTAAGAAAGCACGAGAGCAGCTTGGAACATCCTCAAATTCGGTGCGGTCTTTCGTTTTGCCGAAGTTCAACTTTAATGCTGAGGACTACAGTCACATAATCGACTGGAATGTTGTTGGTATTTTATGTGATCCACCAATATTAAGAAACATTAGTTTGGATGTCATAAGTGATTGCATTCAAAATCCTAAATTTATTGAAATTATTATTTTACCGTGCATAAAGGATTACCCTTGTCATACTCAAGCGACGGAGTGTTGCGTTGAAATTGTAACTGAAGCCTCAGATGCTGTCTGTAGTCCGATGAGACGTGATGGATTCATAAGAAAAAGAATGGAATCGCGAAAAAATGCCGTTTTTGAATTCTAAAAAAGATTTCAAAATTTTGTTACTATTTCTTTAAACTTTCACTTTTTTTAAATGTTTGTTTTAACTTTTTTTTATATTTCATTTTTTGTTTTTGCTTTAAATATTCTTTATTATCATCAATAATATATTTTAATACCACTGAACTTCAAAAAATTTGTTTTTTTTCTTTGGTACGGAAAATTTTTCTTTTTTCTAGGTTGTTTTTGGTTTCATGAGAAGATTCTATGACCTTGGGGCAGTAGAAGATCGCAATATTTTTCCAAAACTTTAATTTACCTGACATCATGACATATAAATACAACTTTTGGGTAGTGCCCGAAAACTGAATTTAAAAAAAAAAAAAATCGAGCCACCCTAGTGTGTATATCATTAATTGATATTATAAACAGAAGTGGTCACAGGTGGCTTCCTTGAGGAACTCGTGAAGAAACCGGAACTTGATGGGATTTAATGTTATGAATATAAACAAATTGGTTACTATCCCATAGATATTAATCATTCCAAGAGATTTGAGTGGATATCCAAATTTTCTTACTTCTGTATCAGTGAAAATGACAACCATCTTCAAAATATCTGACTAAATAATTGCAGAAAATCATCTTGTTAAGGTCCTGACTTATGAACAGGAAAGACGAAAGAGATTTTCCAATCCTTCAAAAAACAGAAGAGTGTAAAAGGAATGCTAAGGGCACTTGCACAATGTTTCAAAAGAAAATTAGGTATTCCAGTTGGACCACATTGTCTTACAGGCTTCACTTCCACTTGCAATGTATCAAAATTGAGGAAGCTATTTAAGGCCTGATGTGCGGATGAATCAGGAATATAAAGGTGTAAACCGATTAAAAAAATTGCGAAATAAGTTTACTTATGCGACACCTTGTAGTTGTGAAACAAAAAAATTTTACTGATGGAGATAGTAGTTTTAAGAGTTTTTGTTGTATTATTTAGTTGGAATATTGGTTGCAATTTTGAACATTTGTTGTGAAATGTTCAACATCCTATAGTTAAATATGTTCCTAAAAAGGCAAAGTTTCAAAAAATCAATCAGGACAAACTATAAGAATAAATGCTCGAAAAATGTACCGCTTTCGATATTTTTAGGCACTTACTATAGAGATTCGGATTTATGACAAACATTTTGGAAAATTAATATTTTTCTCCAACAAATCGGTATTTAATTTGAAAATTTTTTAACCTATGTGTTTTCCTGCGCTCATCCCTAAAGAAGAATCTGCTGAATATAATTTGAGAAGATTCTTAAAGGACAATTCACATGAGAGTGACCAATGACCGACGATTAAAAAATATGGCATTCCAAACATTTATAAGCCTAAATGGAAAGTAACGTTAAGACACTAAAATAAGCTTTTTAATTGGTAAAATATGAGAAATTGAAGAAAATTTGTATAGTTATAATTACAATAAATTGTGTTATCGATCCATAATCGCTCTGTGTAAATTCCTTTTATAATATAACCTAACAGATTTTCAAGCTGTCAACGCCGTGAATATTTGATTTTCTTCTGTCAACAAGTTCGAGAATATTCTGTGACATAAAAAAGCGGATTTTTCACTAACCCCTTTGGTATTTTAGCGCACATTGATAAGTTGCAGTTTTAACATTTTAATTGAAAAAATAGAAGAATAAAGTATTCACGAAGTTGTTTTGTAAAATAAAACCCATGTAAGTTAATAATTTAAACTTGAATTCAGGTGATTGAACATCAAATGCCATGTTGACAAAATGTCAAAATGCACGAATTTTCGTTCGTTCATCGGTCTATGGTTGCTCTCATGTGAATAATACATAAAAAGGTTTCTACTTTAGGAGAACATTATCAGTCATAGTACTCATTTGATAGAGCCAACAGTGGCGGCTGTACCTTAAGTGCGCTCGTGCGCTGAACCACCAATTCAAAAGATTTAAAAATTACAAAATTACTGCATCTTTATTTTTAGATTACCATATTAATATTTATTTTTTAAACATACAAGAACATAAACAAGTAAAATTTCCAAGGCGCACGAGAACCAAAGATTAACGAGGGCAACCGATGTTTGACTAGAATGCGCTGCGCCTGCGAATATGTGATGTTGTTTCGCTCTATCCGTGACTGGTTAAATAGTGTTGGTTTGCAGGAGTTAGGTTAGTAATTGTTTTTTATTTTGGTTTTGGTTCGATTCTGTACTGTGTACAGTGTGTGGTGTGGGATAAAATGAACAGTGATTACTTGATTGGGTATATTAAAGACAGTAATAAATCTTTTTAAAATAAAGTTAATATAAAATTAGCCGGATCGCCAAGGCCCTTTTTAAATTTTACATGCAATATTTTTGGCGGAGAATCGATTTAGACTGAAACCTGAATCCACGATTTGACGCATTTAAGTGAAAAAATAAAAAACATGATTCCTTGCTAAATGTAATAAGTGTGTCAGTTTTATACATGGTCGAAATTCTTCGAGCAATTATACAAAATAATAAAAAATCAACATATACATACATGTAAATTGCTGTTTTTTTTGCGATTTCTAATCTTAATACCTACTTAGTGAGCAAGTGAAGTGCACCACCTGTTCAACAACCCACCAGCCGCCACTGGTCACCACAGGGATGATGCAGGTAAAAACTTTAATTGGAGGATATCTTTAGATTATCAAATTTTTGAATAAAATAAAATAAATGACTGAGCAGATTAAAATGCTTCTAATAATAGCCGAATAAAGAAAGCTTGATAAAATATCAAGTTCAAAGAATCCATAGACGACACTTGATATTGAGAAATTTACTCTATCTCGTTGGCCTCAAACTTGGCCAGTAAATCAAAAGTTTTGGCATTAACAAAGCTAGACAGATTGATAAAAACAAATATTTGAAATTTTTAATAGAATTGTTTTCGAACCAATTATTATTGTTTATATTTAAACAAATCATACATACATAACCCAAACCTACCCACAGAAAAAAATTTATAAATTACCTTTAATTTAGTCGAATAATTGATTACAAGATCAGCCATTATCATGACCCCAGACATGTCTTTATCAATTTCGAACGAAATCATAAGCATACATAAATTATGATCTTCACAGAAACAAAATAACATTTTCATAGAAAAAAAAAAAATAGAAAAAACACAAATGCAGATATTTCAATTTTTTAATTTTATAAAGATTGAGCAACAGATCAAGGTTAAATTAATTTTTTGGCAAAATATTAAAGAAAAAAACCCAGCTTCCAGTCATCTCTTGCGTTTTTTTAAGATAGCACACGGCGGCTGAATCTAGTTCTTGCTAGTTGACATTTGTTTTTTAAAGATCCTAAAGATCATCAAAAGACCCCCAACTGATAGTTGCATTTGATTTGCATAGCAACAGAACTAAGGGAATAGTTTGAAGTCTTTTACTCCCTGTGCTTTTTTTTTTTACTTGCGACTTATAGGTACTATAAGGCAAGTTATGCATTCGTAGAAAATATTGAACTCGAGATTTTGATCAAAGTTGACATTACGATGATAGCGAAGACGAAAAAAGTGGGTCTGGCAATTCTGTCTGTCTGTCTGTTCGATTACAGCTAAACGGCTTAGCCGATTTTCTTCAAACTTGGTAGATATGGGTTTTGATTTTTTACCCCCGGAATTTTTTCTGATTTGATTTTTTATGACCAAAAATAACGGTACCTGCCATACGATTTTTTTCCGAAATTTTATAAATTTTTTTTTTTCTCAAAAACTGTCCCTGCGATTTTCTTAAAAAAAATTCAAAAAATTTAATTTAGTTAAGCCTAGGTAATGGCTGAAAAATTTTTTCCAAAAAATGAGTAGTTTCGGTAGCCCCCTTGGAACCATTTTTTTTTGTTTTTGATTTTCTCAAAAACGGTACCACCGATTTTGATCATTTTTTTTATGCTAAGTAAAGCTGCCTAGCAGTTTGAATATTATTGTGTATTCAAATTTTCCAAAACAAATTGTTTGGATTTTTAAAAAAACTTTCAAAATTTGTTTTTGAAAATTCAATATTTCGAAAACTCCATACTCGATTTTTTCAAAACTTGACAAATAAAAGTTTGGAAAAATACTCTACAATATTTGAGCAAAATATATTCATTTTACCTAAAAATAACGGTACCCTCCATACAAATGTTAAAAAATTGTTTTCGAAAATCGTATTTTTCTCGAAAACGGTTCCGAGAATTTTGCTTTAATTTTTTTTCTTTCTATTATTTTTTAATATCTGTAATTTAATAAAAAAAATTTGAAAACAAGATATTACTGAATGTACCTACCATAGAACGATTTTTTAAAATTTTGAATTTCTCATTATTAGCACAACGGATTTTAATGAAATTTCGTAGAGGGAAGTTTCTAAAAAGTTTAAAAAACATTCCATTTCAAAACTTTAAGAAAAATATTTTTTTTTTGAATTTTGAAAAAAAAAATCAATTTTTTGTTTTTTGAAAATTCAATGTCTCGAAAACGGCTCAATACTTTTTTTGTAAATTTAATTTTTATTCATACAATAATAAAAACTTAAAATTGGTGTACCAACATTTTTCTTAAAAATGTTTTAAAACGTTCTTATATAAAACCTTATTTTTTAAGAAACCACTACAAAGACTTTTAATTTTTGTTCTTGTATAAATTTATATTTGCTTAAATCAAATGGCATCCTATTCTTACTTTTAACTACTAAAGAAGTTTTTTTAGTCATTTAAAAAATGAATTTTATGCTTATGAACAGTTTCTCTAATAACATTCATTTTTGAAATTCTTAGTCTTTTACATATAGGGGCAAGTTCGTGCGACCCAGTCGTGCATTTTATTTACTTCGTCATTCATTTGATCATCAAATATGCAATCGTTCTGCTTACATAAAATCCGTTTGATCAACATCCATCAATTTTCTTGCAAATGCATTTTTGACGTTTAGGAACATTGTCAACATTTCTATCAACTCAATTTTTTACTGCAGAGTTGCGCCGCAAATGATGTTATCGAACATTGATGACTTTAGCAAACTGCGTTTTCAAAAATAATACTTTTACATAAAAATTTCGTGTACAGTATTCGGACAATTCGAATGGACCTAAATATATAAAGCAAAGGCAGATTTATTTGCTGAACATCATTTTCCGCTCACTAAATGGAATATGCACCGTCCAAGCGTTTAGAAAAGTTGGAGAAAATTTAAATGGAAAACCGATGAACATTGGCTTTGAATATCAGAATATGAAATTGGAGGACAAAATTAAACATTCGTGTAGTTTGGTTAAAGAAAGAATCTCTGAACTTAACAGTACTTCTGAGATGAGAAAACCATCTGCCCGAAAGGAGTTGTTTGACGAAGGTTATGATATGCAAAGAACATCTAGAAAAAGACTCAAATGTCTCAACTTTCATAAGCAAAGCTTACTCAAGGTAACCAGTTGCATTCCGCCCATCAATCAGCTCACCCCTGATAGCCGCTTCGCTAGGAATGCTTGTCAGTTTAGTCTTGTGCCTAATTTTGGATGTACCGTCAAATATAGTAGCACAACACGATTATGGAATAAATTACCGGGCACAGTTTTCCCTTGCCATTTCAAACAATACGAGTATTTATCGATACCTAATTTCAACCATCGCTCGTGGTGCATTTTTTTGATCCAAACTTGGTATGTATATCAACTCTTGATGGAGGAAAGTTAAAAGACTGCGACAGTTATTGGGAGCAAAAGCAGCGGTTGTTTCAGTTTACCGTTAGAGGTGTACCTAGACCGGAAATTTTTAGTTTAAATTATGTGAACTAGCACCTCACGATAATGGTCATCAAAACTACAAGTCTCATATGCGTTCAGACGAGAAATATTCTGCAAAATGTATGAGGAAACACCGGACCACATAGTAGAAAGATGCTGTTCACTCATACACCGAAGGAAAAACCATCTGGGACAATACCAGGTGGAAGAGAGCGACCTATCCTCTCTGAAGGTGGGGCACAATAGATCTCCAGGTCGCAGTGCAATACCGCCAATACATAATTCATTCATTCATTCAGAGGAAAAAGATGAAGACACCAAAGACATGTTCTGCGAGCACCTAGACAAAATCCTAGTTTTGGAATTAAAATGTTTGTAGGCAATTTTATCCGCCAAGCTTAGAAGAGGTACAATTCAAAAGTGCAGCATACCAGCTATGATAATGGATTCAGGATGGTACGTGGTGAAACAATGTGACAGCTAGTACGCAGTTCGCACATCTCATCACTAACAAGAGATCCTGATCAATGAACTGTAAACGGATGTGTGAACATTCTAAAAGATCAACATTGATTCCTGGACTTTGAATGCCGGCAAGTATATATAGCAAACAACAGGCATACAAATCCGTGATGAAAAGAAAAATCTGAGCTTCTTGGGAGCTCTACGTTCAGAAGAGGAGAGTGGAACACCGATTTTTCTGAAATAAATAAAGGAGCAAAAGAAGCGTGTATTCGAAGAAATAGAGAGATGTCAAGGCAGGAATTAATTCAGAATTTTTATGAAAAGGTAAAAAAATCATCAAGCCTATAAAGGTAAAACTGAAGAATTAGAGTTGTTCCTGAGAATGTGAAAAAATCAATTCTGTAAACTGTATAACTGCAAACTGATTAACTGGAGTCCACTATTAGGCAGATTGTACCATTTAACCTAGACGATATAGACCAACAATTCCGTCCACGTAATTTGACGGATTGAAAATATCTTATATCATTTAAACTTTATTTTAATAAAGCAGCTTTAGCTGATGGCTTTGGTACCAAGCTGTTTAAAGGTGATGATTTGCTTACATATGGAATAGAATTCAGAACAGAGCCATAAAATGTATAGGATACGGAAACTATTGGATCTCTTGAACACCGTCGAAACGTGTTCGTGTCTTTCAGTTGTTTATCCCTGTTTTATCAACAATGCTCAAATAAAATAGACAGTTGCATTCCCCCGTCTCAAACATACTCATCTAGCTATGAATGCACATTAGCTTATACTTGAGCCTAACTTCGAACGCACTGTCAAATATAGAGGTACAAAGATATGGAGTACTTTGACTTTTCGATTGTTTTCCCTCATTGTGATGTTCAAGCTTTGTAGACCAATCTGCATCGACATCTCCAATTAAATCATCTATCCTTTTCCTAGGCACTCGCACTGAGTGACACTGTGTTATAAAAATAATTATAACAGCGATTTTGACATAATCGGAAGAACAAAGCGTGATGTCAGTGGCGCTTTTGTAAGTGTTGAGAAGGAAGCGATACATTTGGTTAAACAGTCTAGGAGTACAAGACAAAGCGTATGTTGTCGTCAGGATCTTTCATAGCGTTTCTAACGATCTAGCTCAAATGTTTGTAAGTGTTCGGCTTGCGCCATAATAATTCTATGGAACCATTGTAACCGCTTTTGGGACAGGCTCTGATTGTCTCCAAAAACTACACCCAACATCGACAACTTGGACAGAACTAACATGATGGCTAAAATATTTGTACCACATTTATATACGCATGGTAATTCTTGCAATTCGCTGATTCTTTGAGCTTAGAAGCCTGTTAAGTCGAAAATTATTCTCGCGACTAATTAAAGCAGCCGTTTATAAGACCCGGTAATAATATATGGTACCGATTTTTAGACCTTGCCAATGTGGGTAAAAACGCTTTAGATTGTTTTGACAGGAAAATTTTTCAGATGATGTTTTTGAGTGGAGGATAAAATTTAACAAAGACTTGAACGACGTCAACGAGTGCGTGGCTGGGCTATTTAAAAGTTCAATACTGTCTATGGTTTTACTAATGGAGCTACTACCCACTAATTTTAAGGCTTTTTTAGTCATCAAATTTTAGTCAGTAATAATTAATCGCGAAGTGCTCAGTTACGGTTTTTGTGATTTTTGAGGCCTTATATCTCAGGAACCCCTTACGCTAGAAATTTGAAATTCGGTGAAGCGCCTCCTGGGCCTGCGCCTGGCTATCTTAGTGAATATTCGGAATTTTAAGTTTCTGACTTCATTGGAACTGAAGGGAGGGTCAAAAATCGCCTCAGTTTATTCCTGTAAAAAGGGTGCCCTTTGATATACACGGTTTTTGATTCCCCATTACACAATACTGCGAAGATCGGAATTTAGTGAGCTTATCATAATATCGACTTGAAGTTCACATCCGAAGAAAGTGGAGGTGAGTCTGGAAATGAATATGAGAAACAAAGAAAGCTGCCATCAGCAACACATTGAATTGGATTAGAAGCTTTAACTTAAAGATCATTAATTAAAATATGGAAAAGTGTCGGAGATTACACAGAGCCCTGTGGCACACCAGCATTTATTTTGTTGATGTCAGACTTAAATCCATTCAATACTTCTTGTACTTAACGATAACTTCTAATCCATTGAAGTAAGGAATCATCAAATCTAAACTAACATAATGCAAAGATTGGTTCCTTCTATTGTCAGACTAGTAGAACTTTTACTACGAAAACCACATTGTCCATCATTAAGACGTTTATATTTTTCCAAATATTTCATGATGTGGTGATTTATCAAAGTTTCCATGACCTTGAAAAGTACATAGTAATAGTGCAATTGGTCGATAATTTAAGAGTGAAGATCATACACCATTTTTAGGCGAGGACTGAATAAATGTAGTTTTCCATCTACTTGGAAAGAGACCAGAAGAAAAGGGACAATATGTCTTCAAAATTTAAAGGAAATATGCAATTTGGGGCAACGGTATTGCTTATGCTGAGTTTCTTGAGAACTCTTTCAGCTGTGCAAGTGCGAAAAAAAATGTGTATTCTTGTATTATTAGGGGCGCTCTCAATCACAGGACGTGTGTCATATTGATCTCGGGCAAGGTAGAGTTTGCCTGCAAATTTGTCCTACAAGAAAGTTCGCTTTTTCTAGAGAGATGAGTACCTATCGTTAAAAATTACCCTTGGGATGGATAAATTGATGAAGTTTCTAATATTTTTGGCAAAAGACCAAACATGTTGCTGCCATTAAGACATTCAAGTATTTTTTGTTCAAATTTATTATTGTGCAGAAATTTTGCTTGCTAGAGTTCATTGCGTGTCGGTATTCAAGGTGATTAAATTCAGTCCTTTCTGATTTAAAGAGTCTAAAGCTAATCCTTCTCAATTTAGTAGTCTCCTTGCTGTCCGAGTTGTACCATGATGTTTTTTATATTTTATAATCTTCGTATATTTTAGGATACGAGGTAAAGAACAGATCGAGCGTATTAGCAGATTGGCCTGCAATGTCTTAAATCCTAGTAGGGTTATCGACTAGTTGGATAAGGTGGCTATACTGTAACGAAGCGTTCCATGCTACTCCACTTTATGTTAGTTTTGTATTACTACCGAGAATTGTACTTAAACAAATTCAATTCACAAGCACCATGGACACATGACGTCGCAGGAAAATTAACTACAGTAATATTTTTCGTTCACCATTTACATAGTTCACATTCAGTTTTTACTGAAAAGTCATCATGAGGACCTACTTGGGTGCACGAAAAGTACCCTTTCGATCATACACACAGTCAAGCGACACTGTAAATTGATTGTATCAATCATTCGGAATCCAGTCTTAGACAAGTGCAGACGAATTGGTCATTTTACCTTTCCTTGGTTTTGCAAGGCTTCGCCCCACCAGTGGTAAGGGGTTTCGTGGAAAGACAAGTTAGGTAGGTGAAATTGTCCAGCCATTTCTTATTAAGGCTTCCCCCCACCAGTGGTAAGGAGTCGCAGTTCAATGTCTAATTGCCACCAGGGGCTTCGGTACCTGCTGATCTACCAGAGCGTTTAGCCTGCTGGTTAGCGCTGTTTAGTGCCACTAGGGGCATTGTTCCTGCTGATCTACGAGAGCATTTAGCCTTCTGTTAAGTGCCACCAGGGGCATCGTACCTGCTGATCTACCAGAGCATTAAGCCTGCTGTTTAGTGCCACCAGCGGCGTTTTATACCTGCTGATCTACCAGAGCGCTTAGCCTGCTGTTTAGTGCCACCAGGGGCGTTTTGTATCTGCCGATCTACCAGAGCGTTTAGGCTGCTGTTTAGTGCCACCAGGCGCGTTATACCTGCTGATCTACGGAAGCATTTAGCCTGCTGTTAAGTGCCACCAGGGGCATCGTACCTGCTGGTCTACCAGAGCGTTTAGGCAGCTGTTTAATGCCACTAGGGGCGTTTTGTATCTGCCCATCTACCAGAGCGTTTAGCCTGCTGTTTAGTGCCACCAGGGGCATTGTACCTGCTGATGTACGAGAGCATTTTGCCTGCTGTTAAGTGCCAGCAGGGGCATCGTACCTGCTGATCTACCAGAGCGTTTAGCCTGCTGTTTAGTGCCACCAGGGGCGTTTTGTATCTGCCGATCTACCAGAGCGTTTAGGCTGCTGTTTAGTGCCACCAGGCGCGTTGTACCTGCTGATCTACGGAAGCATTTAGCCTGCTGTTAAGTGCCACCAGGGGCATCGTACCTGCTGATCTACCAGAGCATTAAGCCTGCTGTTTAGTGCCACCAGGGGCATTGTACCTGCTGATGTACGAGAGCATTTCGCCTGCTGTTAAGTGCCAGCAGGGGCATCATACCTGCTGATCTACCAGAGCGTTTAGCCTGCTGTTTAGTGCCACCAGGGGCGTTTTGTATCTGCCGATCTACCAGAGCGTTTAGGCTGCTGTTTAGTGCCACCAGGCGCGTTGTACCTGCTGATCTACGGAAGCATTTAGCCTGCTGTTAAGTGCCACCAGGGGCATCGTACCTGCTGATCTACCAGAGCATTTAGCCTGCTGTTTAGTGCCACCAACGGTGTTTTATACCTGCTGATCTACCAGAGCGTTTAGCCTGCTGTTTAGTGCCACCAAGGGCGTTTTGTATCTGCCGATCTACCAGAGCGTTTAGCCTGCTGTTTAGTGCCACCAAGGGCGTTTTGTATCTGCCGATCTACCAGAGCGTTTAGGCTGCTGTTTAGTGCCACCAGGGGCGTTGTACCTGCTGATCTACGGAAGCATTTAGCCTGCTGTTAAGTGCCACCAGGGGCATCGTACCTGCTGGTCTACCAGAGCGTTTAGGCAGCTGTTTAGTGCCACCAGGGGCGTTTTGTATCTGCCCATCTACCAGAGCGTTTAGCCTGCTGTTTAGTGCCACCAGGGGCATTGTTCCTGCTGATCTGCCAGAGCATTTAGCCTGTTGTTTAGTGCCACCAGGGGAATTGTACCTGCTGATGTACGAGAGCATTTTGGCTGCTGTTTAGTGCCAGCAGGGGCATCGTACCTGCTGATCTACCAGAGCGTTTAGCCTGCTGTTTAGTGCCACCAGGGGCGTTTTGTATCTGCCGATCTACCAGAGCGTTTAGGCTGCTGTTTAGTGCCACCAGGCGCGTTGTACCTGCTGATCTACGGAAGCATTTAGCCTGCTGTTAAGTGCCACCAGGGGCATCGTACCTGCTGATCTACCAGAGCATTTAGCCTGCTGTTTAGTGCCACCAACGGTGTTTTATACCTGCTGATCTACCAGAGCTTTTAGCCTGCTGTTTAGTGCCACCAAGGGCGTTTTGTATCTGCCGATCTACCAGAGCGTTTAGCCTGCTGTTTAGTGCCACCAAGGGCGTTTTGTATCTGCCGATCTACCAGAGCGTTTAGGCTGCTGTTTAGTGCCACCAGGGGCGTTGTACCTGCTGATCTACGGAAACATTTAGCCTGCTGTTAAGTGCCACCAGGGGCATCGTACCTGCTGGTCTACCAGAGCGTTTAGGCAGCTGTTTAGTGCCACCAGGGGCGTTTTGTATCTGCCCATCTACCAGAGCGTTTAGCCTGCTGTTTAGTGCCACCAGGGGCATTGTTCCTGCTGATCTGCCAGAGCATTTAGCCTGTTGTTTAGTGCCACCAGGGGAATTGTACCTGCTGATGTACGAGAGCATTTTGGCTGCTGTTTAGTGCCACCAGGGGCATCGTACCTGCTGATCTACCAGAGCATTTAGTCTGCTGTTTAGTACCACCAGCGGTGTTTTATACCTGCTGATCTACCAGAGCGTTTAGCCTGCTGTTTAGTGCCACCAAGGGCGTTTTGTACCTGCCGATCTGCCAGAGTGTTTAGCCTGCTGTTTAGTGCCACCAGGGGCGTTTTGTATCTGCCCATCTACCAGAGCATTTAGCCTGCTGTTAAGTGCCACCAGGGGCATCGTACCTGCTGATCTACCAGAGCATTTAGCCTGCTGTTTAGTGCCACCAGCGGCGTTTTATACCTGCTGATCTACCAGAGCGTTTAGCCTGCTGTTAAGTGCCACCAAGGGCGTTTTGTACCTGCCGATCTACCAGAGTGTTTAGCCTGCTGTTTAGTGCCACCAGGGGCGTTTTGTATCTGCCGATCTACCAGAGCATTTAGGCTGCTATTTAGTGCCACCAGGACGTTTTGTATCTGCCGATCTACCAGAGCGTTTAGGCTGCTGTTTAGTGCCACCAGGGGCGTTTTGTATCTACCGATCTACCAGAGTGTTTAGCCTGCTGTTTAGTGCCACCAGGGGCGTTTTGTACCTGCTGATTTACAGGAGCCACCAAGGGCGTTGTACCTGTCATAAGCCTGACATCCGAATAATACGACCAGTTTGGAGCCGAATTACCAGAAACCAGAATACCCGGAACCAAGTACCAGATTATAAGACCGAAATCCGAATCATCAGCAAACCAGTATCTACAACCGATACGAGACAGCAAGACCGGAATGCTGAATAGTTGATACCCGTGAATTATTCAATTACCCGAATTAAGCAAAGTACTTGTAGCAGAATATTGTGTGTTATAGGTTTAAGAGATATTTTTAATAAAGATTTTGTGATAAGGTTTGAAGACCTTTTACTCTGGAGTTTCGTGTTTTCTTCAGGACCACCCAGGCGAGTCCGGCGAGCAAAACCTCGACTGGAAAGCAAAAAGCGATTATTAGTTCTGAAGATTGTAGACTATCTAAAACAAAACACTAATATTCATTAAGCTTCCTAATTTAAGATAAACGTAAAAGCTAAACTCTCCTATCACTAACTAAGCCGGAAAGTTTTCTGAGGCAAATTTGATTCAAAGTTTGCTTGAAAATATTCGATTTTCACTATTTTGTTTTATGATTTTAAATTTCGAAATTTCAAACTTCAAAACCGGGACTATCCCAATCCGACCATTATGCCCGAACTCACTAACAAAAGCACCAATTTTTCTAAGACCACAAAAATTTAATTAAATATATAACACTTTGAAGTCCAAACGGCAGTCTAAAGTTGAACAAGGTTTAAAAATACAACTGATATATTTTACCCAGAACTGACCCCATTACATGCCTAATACCCACTCTGAGGTCCATGCAAACCTAATTAGACTCTAAAATATCAAACAAAAAATCGATGTCAATGAAGTTTAATAAGCGTTTTTTTGTTAAGTAGAACAACAAGTCTGTGCAGTATTTGTAATGTTTATAGTGTAAAATTGAATCTTGTCTAGTACTAAACCTATGCCTCGAAATAATCCCCTCTTCACTTTAATATGACAGATAAGACTGTCTCGTCTTTTCTCAAGGATTATCAACATAATTATGAATCGTAATTGTCTATGGCCCCCGACATACAGCATGTGTAGTTTATATTTTTATTTGCTTAATGTATAATTTTAAAAAAAATAGATTCAAATGAACCTATAATAAGAGCATGCGAATCAAACATCGTTAAACTTTCGACTAATAAGTATATAGGAACTGTTAAAATGTAAACAAAACTGGCCTTATCAGTGCAGTGGTTTTCAGGAACACGTGCAATATTGCTCTTTGATGGAGGTTATCAATATGTAATTGCTTGTAATTTTGGTTTAAACTTTTTTTCTTAAACCATGGCAACTCATTATGGATGACTTCGTCTAAAGGCTAAATTCGAATTAAGATCATAGCTGGCGTTCCATAAAATCACCTACATGCTACTCGTAAGTAAAATATAAATATGCTGTGCTTGCAAAATGATAAAAATAAAAAGCTGTAAGTCTATAATAAATCTTAAAATAGAATCAGACGTGTGGCTAATCGATGGAAAAAACTCTGGGATTAAGGGCACGCAGCACTGAGCTTCGAAGCCCATTACGAACTTACCACTGCAATCAATATGTCTGAGGTGCATCGTACCCACGTTGCTATCAATAAAAAAGCAAATAATCTATAATTACTGTCGTTAAGTCGATTTTAATTGCTAAACGTCTGGACTTGCTTGTTGATTTAATTATTTTTTTTTTATTTCAGGTTTTCAGTTTAACTTGATTATACCGACTTTTCTGAGCCTCGAAAACTAATTGCGAACGATATTATTATTTTGTATTTTATGATCTATCAACTCAAAACTAAATAAGAAAGAAGGGTTTTTCAAAAAAAGGCGGCTCGATGTTGAAATGGAATAAGGCAAGCTGTGTATGAAATATTAAAACAAAAATCGTTTTGTATTTGAAAGGGTCATTTATGCCATTATGTATGAAATCGTTCAAATACATACCTCGGCTTCTTATGGCAGTACAGATCCGAGTGGTCTAATTCTCAATGACTCTTCTGCATAGATCCGGCTGAATTTGACCGATGGTCTACGTTATGTTCTCCTTAAGGGCATCGGTTGATTGGGGTCTATTCGCATAGACCTGCGATCCTTTGATTGTGGTCTATTCGCATAGACCTGCGACTTTAGGAGACCCCCAATAAAGAGTCTAGCGGAGTCAAATCACATGATCTTGGTGGCCAAGAGATGACCTTACCCTCAGATTGTTCATGAAGAATGTCAATTGTGGCTTCCGCTGTGTGGCACGTTACGCCGCGCCGCCCGCTGCCGTCCTACTGGAACCATATGGATCATATGGATCAATTTGGGTCATACGAAATTGATAATCATCGTTTTGTAGCGCTCGCCATTCATTAACAGTGACCGCCTCCCGAACGTCGTCATGCAGAGCATCTTTATTTCAAAATGCTTCGTCTTCATCATTGCTGTGGGTGAAATAGTAAACCAGATGGGAAAGGTATAAGTCAGAACGGGTCCGATAAGTTGCTTGTACACAAGCAGCTTGGTCTTCTTACTTAGTCCATTTCGCCTCTTTAGTAGCAGATTGACCAAGTACAGAGAATAGTTGGCTCTCTTAAACATAAAGTTTGCGTGCTTTTGAATTTGAGTTTGTTGGGAAAGTTGATTCCCAAGTGTACTTCGTTGATGATTGGACTGTCCATTCAGTGTTGTCTGGAAACTTTAGTTTGATTGCATCACAGCGTGCTGCAAACGCTCGTCTTCGAATGCCAGTCACTGGTGTTCGGAAACAGATGAGTTCGGTCTTTTCGCTGTTTATCTTCAGTTCTCATTTGACATAGTATTCCCATAGGATTTTAATGTGGTCTTACACTCTCCTGGCCCCAACGTCTGGGAAAATAGTTCTGGCATATGTGATGGAGTCATCTGCATAAGGCTTCGTCTTTATACCTGGTACGTTCGCAGGTTGAACAGCAGTGTAAACGTTGAACAGCAGCGGTCCAAGTTTTGATCCTTGGGGAACTGCAGAGTTAATTCCCTTGGTTGATGATACGTTTTGCAGCCTATAAAAACGTCTATGAGTTAGGAAATTTTTCATTATTCTTACCAAGTTATTAGGAAGTCCAAGTTCCGAAAGTTTTAATAGTAATTCTTTAATGCAAACGCTGTCGAAAGTTTTTTAGATGTCCAGCAAGGACACTACAGTGGTTTCCTTTTTGTTGAGTTCAAGTGTTACATCAATATGGAGTCCCAGTTGTCGATGTAGGGTAGAGTGTTTATTTCGAAAGCCTTATTGGAACTCCGGTATGACATCTCTTTCCCTACAGAAAACGTTGAGTTTCTTCAATATTAACACCTCCAGTATCTTACTCATAAAGCTGAGCAACAAAATTGACCGATATTCTGGGGACAACTTCTTACATTTTCCAGGCTGCAGGGTTAAACCTGTTGTTCAAACAGTTGTTGAAGATTATAGTCAACAGGAAAACCGCAAGATTTGGTAACTTTTTTAATTTTAAGTAAGTAACTAGAAATCTAGTAGTAATCAATAGTAATCGTCCTTCCTCACATATGGAGCCAACAATTGTCCTTAAGACTTTTCTCTCGAACGCAGCTAAGAGGTCGGAGTGCCTTTTGCTAAGCACCCAAGTCTCGGATCCATATGTGAGTACTGGCAGGACCATGGTCCTGTACAGCAGCAGTTTTGAAGTTACGGTGAGATTATCAACCTTGATAACTCTTTAACAAATATCTTATTGATTTTATGTTGGTTATTTTCCAGATTCTTTTAATTCTAAGGAAACTTTGCATACACCCAAACTCGCACCTACCCCAAATCCTATAGTGTGCCCAAGCAAACCCCACTGTTTGCGCACTTTTTTACATTATCAAAACGATTTTTATTTTTCAGCCTATTTACAGCATTTTGAAATACAGAAGTTTGACCAACCAGAATTTTGAAATACAGAATTTTGACTTACAGTATTTTGATCATACAGTATTTTGAACATACAGTATTTTGAAATACAGTATTTTGAGATACAGTATTTTAAATACAGTATTATGACCCATACAGTATTTTGTCTACAACCCGAAAAGGATATATAAATAAGTAAGTAAATAAATAAATAAATATAAATATAAACAAACTCAAAACCGGTTTTAACAAATCCACCGAGAGCCAAGACCAATCACGTGAAATTCACCATGGAGGAATTTCCCCAGCTGCCCCAAATTTATAACAATAACCAAACTCACCATCAACATGCTGCATCGTCGAGTACAAATTCATCCTATAAAGTCAACACTCACTCATTGTCTGATAAAACCAAAGTAAAAAGCTCAAATCTATTAGATCAGAGTACAAATAATGCATTGTTTTCTCTTGATGAAATCTCATGTTTACTAAATGATGTTATGTCTAAATTAAGTTCATGTCGAACTAAGGCTGATCAATTTAACGTTATTACCACTCTTGCAGTGAAGTATGTTTATTCATTATGTTGAACACAAACCCAAAAATAATTACTTGGAATGCTACAAGCATTCAAAATAAACAAACTGAATTTTTTGACTTCATGATTCATAATAAAATTGACATTGCTCTACTGACAGAGACTTGGCTTAAAAACGAAAATAATTTTTCTAATGGTAATTATGTATGCTACAGGTTAGATAGGCAACATGTAAAGGGAGGAGGGGTTGCAATTGTAATAAACAAATCTATTAGACATTCAGTCATACCAGCTGTTCGCCTTGAGATCGCTGAAGCTATAGGTGTTGAGATAGTCTTACAAGATTCGTCTAAATTAAGTATTTTCTCATTTTATTTTCCTGGCGGAAATAGCAGTGTTGAGAAAAAGACTAAGTTTAATGAGAGATCTATTAAAACTAATCAGGACTAACTCAAATTATTTAATAGGAGGTGATTTTAATTCTAGACACCAATTATGGGGATGCCTGAGAGCTAACTGTTGGGGTAATATACTTCACGATATTGTCGCTGTGAATAGAACACTCTCATTAATATATCCTCTCGAACCAACTTATATTCCAAGTACCTCCTCGAGAAATCCTTCGACTCTTGATCTATTTTTAACAAATAATGCTTCATACTTCTCTCAACCCTTAACTATTAATGCTTTGAGTTCAAATCATTTGCCGGTTTGTACACAACTACAGTCTTATTGTCCTAGAAACAACGCAAATAGCCATTTTAATTATTCTTCTGCGAATTGGGAGCGATATCGGTCTTATATATCGGATAACTTGTACGAGGGAAACTTAGTGTTAGACAGTGTGCGGTCAATAGAACAGATAGACCAGGTTACCGATACATTTGAACAAACAATCAAGCGCGCTGCTGAGATTTCAATTCCAAAGACCCAACATACATTTCTTAACTCAAACCTCAAACCGCTGCCAGAAAATATTTTATACTTGACTCGATTGCGAAATTCTGAGAGAAGGAAGTGGATTCGTTATAGGTTAGACACATTTAAAACTAACCTTAAAATCCTAAACTATCGAATTAAAAATGAAATCTTAAGTTTCCGTAATACAAACTGGAACAATTTGCTATCTGGATTTGATAAAGGATCCAAACCATTTTGGAAAGTCACTAAAATAATAAAGAAAAAAGGCTCTAATCTCCCTCCCCTCCGTGTGCAAAATAATGTTTATGTAACTCCGGAGGAAAAGGCAAATATTTTGGCAGAAACATTTAGTAAAAATCATCAAGTTTCAGCACACTTGAGTGACCTTCAAACTGAAAATCTTGTGAGGGATAAGCTTATGGAAGCGAGGAATCCTCCTATTAGCCAAACAAATATTTTAATCAAAAACAACCGTCTTGTTAAGAATTTAATTAAAGAGTTAAAAGTTAAAAAATCACCTGGCCTTGATGGCATCAATAATCGACTTTTAAAAGCATTACCCAAACGAGGTATAACTTACCTTACGTTTATGTTCAATCTTTTTATTATGCACTCTTATTTTCCAGAGCAGTGGAAAATAGCCAAAGTTATTCCAATTGGCAAGCCTGGTAAGCCAAAAGAAAATCCAAACAGTTATAGGCCTATAAGCTTATTAAGCACCCTAAGTAAAATATTTGAAAAGGTCTTAAAGGATCGCCTCTTAAAGCATGTCGTGGTGAAAAATATATACCCTATTGAGCAATTCGGTTTCAGAGCAGGTCACTCGACTTCTCATCAAATACTTAGAATTAAACAGTACGTAAAAAACAGCCTTAATTCAAAACGTTCAACTGGTCTAGTATTGCTAGATATTGAAAAAGCCTTCGATACAGTGTGGCACGAAGGACTTATCTTCAAACTAATTCTATATAATTTTCCTAACTACCTTATCAACATTGTTTGGAGTTTTTTGAAAAATCGAAAATTTTTCGTTTCAACCGGAATTGCAAAGTCTTCCATGCACGGCATTAGTTTTGGAGTTCCACAAGGCTCAGTACTTGGGCCCATCCTTTTCAATATTTTTATGTCAGACCTTCCCCGTTTTGGAAATAATACTGAAGTCGCCATGTTTGCAGATGATACTGCGCTTTTTGCATCATGTGTTCTCCCTCAAGAAGCACTGACTTGTTTACAGAGTTCCCTAGATACCCTTATGAACTACTTTATTAAGTGGAAAATAAAAGTTAATGCTGACAAATGTCAAGCTATGTGGTTCACTCGACGCAGAAACCAAAGTCTCCTCCCGCAATCTATGATTAAAATAAATTCCACCGATATACAATGGTCGGAACAATGTAAATACCTAGGTGTCATATTTGACAAAAAAATTGACTTTTGAAAGACATATATCAACCACAATTCACAAGATTAATCTTTTAGTAAAAATTTTATATCCGTTTATAAATAAAAGGTCTAGACTTAGCATACATAATAAAATCTTAATTTTTAAAACTGTTTTCCAACCGGTGCTAACGTATGGGGCCCCAGTATGGTTTGACTGTGCTGAGACCCACATACAAAAATTACAAATTAGTCAAAATAAAATTCTTAAGCTTATGCTTAGCTTGCCATCGTTCTATTCAACTGCCCGGCTCCACATTAGAGCAAATGTCAACCCCATTAAATTTGTTCTTTACAAACAGCAAGAAAATTTCTTTGCAAGATGTTCTTACTCAGATAATGAACTTATACTTGATCTTTAAATTTTGCTGCTCCAGTAAAATTGGGTTTATGTGCAATCTTAGTTTTTAAGTATTATGTAAGGGTTTTTTTTTTTCTTGTAGTATTTTCCCTTAAATTAATTTTTGTTGTATTAATGCTAAATTTTGTTATAAAATAATTATATTATAGATGTAAAGAATGAGGTTCTGTAACTCTTAACTTAATTAATCAATGTAAAATAACCTAAAATTTAAACTGCAAATAAATTTGAACTAACTAACTAACTAAATATAAACAAACACATACATGAACATAAACATTTTTTTGATAAATAGGAATAAATACAGTTTACAGCACCTTAAATTGTTAAGTTTAATATTAGATCATTGTCAGAAGAACTACACGATAGAATATAGCGTTCATATAATTTTATAATTCGAATTCCAACTTTTTCAATTTTTGTCTCTTGGTGAAGATCATCCGTAGTACAGTGCCAAGGTAGATTAAGCATCATTTTTAATATTTTATTTTGCATTATTTGCAACCTACGAATATGACTTTTAGCACATGTTCCCCAGGCCGGTGTACCATATAACATATCTTGTGAGTTTTTTTTAAGCAATTTGCGAACAGTTTTTGATTTTTTTTTTCAATATTGGAAAAAACCGTTTGACAGGAACAGTTATTTTTGGTCTAAAAAAAACTTAAAAAATTTTATCTACCAATTTTAAAGAAAATCGGCCAGATAGACAGAATTGCAAGACCCAAATTTGTTCGTCTTCCCTGTCATAGTAATGTTAAGTCTGATCAAAATATCGAGTTCTATTTTTATACGAGTGCGTAACTTTCCAAATAGTACTTATATGTCGCAAGTAAAAATCGTTTAAGAGGAAATATCTACATATCACCAAAATGGACTTCTTTTACTGACGATTGCAAAAAAGGCTTACTTTAATGTAGAGTTATCCATGTTTAACAAAATTCTCTGTTGCTCTGTTAATACTAGCATTTATATTTGGTTTTAAGTCTGAGTCATTTCATTCTTGTATTCCAATAAATCTTAGATATAGCTTAAGTATTCGAAAGCTTTGGAATAAACCTCTTGTGGGCTTCCAGGAACTTTATATAATGTTATAACATACAGGTTCTTGTCTTTAAATGATACTTTTATGCAGAGAATTTCATTGTCAAGTGAAACAGGAACATTAACCAGAGAAGTTAACAGAGAAGATTTTAGAGCTATGAGAATCCCGCCTCCAACGGTGTCGATATTTGGATCGCAGTATCTGTCACGTCTATATACATTAAATGTGTCGTCAAACATTTCAGAATCATTTATTCCCGAATGTAGCCAGGTTTCCGTGAGACAAATGATATCATAGGGGCAGATTGAAGAAGTGTAATAGACCTCGTTGGTCTTAGTCCGAAGGCCTCTTACAGTCTGATAAAATATATCAATTAATTGCGACGAATTGTTTGTCTTGTCAATATTTTCTGAAAAGGATTACAATTATTATTCCTTTTATTAATGAATTCGTGAACTATTATGCCTTCTGGCCAGTATTTCTTATCCAACAGAAGAATAAACAGTTCCTGTCTAATATACTTATAGTTTATAGATGCATAATCCATACTTCTAGTTTGCATTTGTTTAAGTTTGAATTTTGAATTATTGAAACGTGAAGTAATATACTTTGATATGTCATCACACATCACATATTGTGTTGGGATCTAAGTTGGATAAGAAAATACATTTAAATCGCTCAGCCGCCTTAAGTTGAATTACGGTCAATATAATTTAATGCTTGAAGTTTATTTCATGCAAATTTTGGCTGCGACTGCGCCTTAAATGGTACATCCGCTTAATCCAATTTTGTCATACTCTTTCTAACATTTCGGCCGGTATCACACGAATAAATGCTGGCTTTCAGTGCGTCAATCGTAGTGAGCTTGGCGCTATAGACATGAGCCTTAACAAAGCATGTGGCATGTGGCACAGTCATATCATACAAGTCAAGCTATTCCATTTTATGCAAGAAAAATTATTTTGTTATCATCGCACGGTAGTGCTCACCATTCGCAGTAACGTTGCGATTCACATCATCTTTGAAGAAATACGTCCCATGAATCCGCCAGCCAATAATCCGCACCAAACAGTGACTTTTTCTGGATGCATTAATTAGTAACTCTTGCAATGCTGCTGGCTGCTCTTCACTACAAATACGGCAGTTTTGCTTGTTCACTTATCTATTCCAACAGAAATGAGCTTCGTCGCTGAACACCATTTTTCGATAAAAAAGTGGATCTTCGGCCAATTTTTCAAGAGCCCATTCACCAAAAATTCGGCGTTGTGATAGGTCGTTCGGCTTCAATTCAGCACTACCTAAATCCTTCGGCAAAATTTTTCACATAGTGAAGCAACAGAGGTCAAATTGCTGCGAACGGTGGCGCCGAATCGATAAATTCACGGTCATCACTAACGCTGGTAGATATTTTTTCAGTTCGTACTCTACGTAAGCGTGTTGGTGGTTTAATGTCCAACAGTACGTCGAATAAACTGACCATAAAATGGAAGAAGCGCGCGATGAACTTTCTTAACAGAGCACATATTTTGATAATAAAATTCAATAATTTTCAAGCGTTGTTCGTTTGTAAGACGATTCATGATTAAATTATCAAACTGAGGATGTTTGACAGTGACACCAAACTAGAAACGTGCGTGAGCTGTCAAAACCAATGTTGCCAAAAAGAAAATAGCAAAAAAATCACCCATTAGATATATTTCTCACACCAAAGCTACGCTTTTTGAATTGCTAGCAAATTCGCAGTAAGTTAATGGGCTGTACAATGGAAGTTGCAATAGATCCCGCAAAAGATTCAATAAATTTTGCTTCCAACTGAGTATTATAAGTCTTCCAGAAATGGCATCAGTTTCAAATGCGTGACCTGACGCGGGAACTTCACAAGTGAGTAGTGAGATGGATTTCGGCTATTGAAAGAATACTGAAAGCTGTAAGAACTGATCCATCAATAAGCCTTATCAGAGAACTGAAAACTTTTCAATTTCCTTAATGTAAGTGCCGCTCAACGTGAGGTTGGGTTCTGTGTCATCAAGAGGGCTGATTGGGCGCTTGGACGACGCCCATTTTTGACTCGGCGTCTTTTTCAAAAAGCAAATTGCCGTAATTGGAACACAAACCACAAGTGTTTAACCGATCATCAATGCATCCACCAAGATTGACTGGTTGGTGCGGTTTATGGCATGGTGCCACATTTGGACCATATTTATTTCGAAATGAGGAGACAACTTTACCATTAATAGTCTCGGTTATAAAGCGATGTCAACCGACTTTCTGTTGCTAGAAAGTTCTAACAAGATGGCATTGCATACCATATTAACGTCGTAACACTCGAAGCTGCGAAAGAGAAATTTTACGACCGTTCATCAATCGATTGGTTACCTAACGTTTGGGCTTCATTAAGTCCTAACAAGCCAACTAACCAGCCAACTACTTTGTACGAGCAATTGGAATATGTTCCAGACGTTATTGCAGAAAAATCGCCTTTAAGTACTCAAAACTCAGAACGACCGCTTAAGGCAATGTCAGCTAAATCGAGGCAGCCATTTGAATGATATGCTATTCCATACATAATAAGGCTAGAATGAATTTTTTATCACACACTATTGTTGTTTTATTTAAATTTCTTATCGTTTTTCTAAGGTCACTCTATATAACAATTTAATGGTAAAATTCCGATTGATCAGAACTTTCACCCACCTGAATAGTGGGCACAGAACCAATTACACTTAATTAGCTGATAATGCTTTGGCTCAATTAAATACACATATTGCATGTCATGCCGAAACTTTACATAATGTGATGACTGATGACAAACCAAAGCAACTGTAAGTGATGTTGGAAGGAAGGATTTATCACTCGTTGTGTTATTGATGATCTAAGTGATGAACTCGGTGCAACTTTAATTGACAGTATTAACACTGAAAAGTACTCGTAATATAGAAGGAATTTCATCAATTTTAATTTTATTCCAGATGGCAACAACGCTATAGTGATTGACAGATGCTCGAAAAATTTGCTTAGACTCCTTGTTAAGCCCTACCTAATATTTTTACTTGCGATATAGGTACTATAGGGCAAGTTCTGCATTTGGAAAAAAAATCGAACTCGAGATTTTGATCAAAGTTGACATTACGATGATAGCGAAGACGAAAAAAGTGGGTCCGGCAATTCCGTCTGTCTGTCTGTATGTCTGTATGTCTGTATGTCTGTACCTCTCACTACAGCCTAAACCACTGGACCTATTTCTTTCAATCTCGGTAGTTAAGGGTCTTCGGTGATTCCATAGAGGAGAAATTGAAATTGTTTTTTAGCTCCAAAACTAAGGGTACCCCCCATACACCCGTAATGCAAAATCTTATTTATCTCGAAAACGGCTCTAACGATTTTGATAAACAAAATTAAGTGTGATTATTATAGACATGGACTACATTTTGGTCAAAAAAAATTTTGGGGCAAAATGTTATTAGGGGTACCTGCCATAGACTCGTTTTTTTGATTTTCGACTTTCTCATTAATAGCTCTAAGGATTTTAACCCAAAATTTTTAGCAGGAGTCCCCTTAAGTTTAAAATAATATTGTATACAAAAATATTCGAAAAAATATTTATTGGGTTTAAAAAAAAAAAAAATTTAAATCAATATCCTCAAAACCTATGAACGATTATTTTTTGAAATTATTTCCTAAAACCAATATTATTAAATACTTAAAATTCGCATCCCACATTTTTTTCTTGAAAAATTTTAGAGAAATTTCTTATATAAAAATTTTATTTAATAATAAAACGATTTTTTAAAGTTTATTTGCATAAATTCATACTTTTCCGGAAACCAGACGGCAAGTTTATGCATTTGAACATTATTATCTCATTAAATCCATGTTTTATATTTACAAAATGTATCTTAAATTCCAAAGTACTTTTACATAAGCGCAAGTTCGTGCGATCCAGTCGTGCATTTTATTTCATTTCAAATGTACATTCTTTCTAAACGAATATATACCAATACTGTAACTACCTTACACAAGGTGAACACTGTAGGAGGGTAGGTCAATAAGTCTCTGAAAAATTGAATAGCGAGCATTCTTTTCTCTAGATGCACTTCATCCAAGGCTTTTTAAATTTTTGAATGCCCCCAAAATAATACGATTCTCGAGCCCTTGAAAATAAGGCTCTTCATTTGACCTTCAGTATTTTACTTCCGAGCCATTTATTTATGTTTGGAAACACAAAATAGAAGGAGTTCGTAACCTACCTTATGCACTTTTCCCACTGCGACTAAGGACTTGTGATTAAGTCCATAGTAGAGGAAGTCCTCAAGTGCAATATGAAGAGCACTAGTGCAAGGGGATCTCATCCAACTTAAAGAACATAACAGGAGACAGTTATTTGGAGAACGAGAAAAGTCTTATTGCTTGAAGTCCATGTTCAACCACCATCTACTGCTGGTCATAAATAAACAAGTGGATTACTCATTATCTTCTTGGACACATAATGCCATAAAAAATCAAAAAAAAAAAAAAAAAACTTTTGTAAGCAGATAGAATTTATAATCAATCAGCGTATCCTTCGATTCTACTTATACATTTATTAAAATAAGATATGGAACTATGGACTTATCGCAACTCATATCTCTCGCTTAACAAACCCTCGATATGGGAAACACCTTAATGTTTGTCTTCTCCAGATCGATATGTCCCTATAGAACGCGACGCATAACTTGTCAATCAATGTTATCAACTTCAACACAAAACTGTAGTAACATCTTCTCTTATCTGCCTGTGCTGTGCAGACGTAATATTATATTACCCGGCTTTTAGCTTGACTTGGATTGGCTGGGCTAGAAACTTCAAGGCATGCTCTCCATGTTCCATAAGTAAAGTATAAATATTATATTTTTTTTTGTTTTTGTTCATATTTGTCTTATGTCTGTAGATTAGCCATAAAATGCTTGCCGGCTGCCTTTATCATTTCTTGGTCTTTGATCTCTAGGGAGGATTTTTTTTCTTTATAAAATGATTCAATATATAATACATAAGATTCGGTATTGATCATGCCAGATTTGTTTAGTTTAAAAAAGACTCCCGTGATGATCTGAATGTGCCAATGATTTAAAAAAAAAAGTGTAAAACAAAAACCTTAGAAAGGAAACATAATATTTGAGGAAATAATAACTGTGAAATTGTGACGAATTTGTTGATTCCAAAGAATATTGACAATATTTTTTATACAAAAAACTTCTTGATTTTTAGTCAATTTTAATCAATTTCTTTTGAAAAGTGTGAAGGTTTAATTGTGAAAATTAATTTTAAGAAAATACCAAAGCAAACCGCAAAATCGTTACTACAGACCAAGTGCTCAATTCTCGAAAAAAGTGTAACACTAAGTTTAAAAAGATAAAACAATTTTAAAGTCAAGTCTAGAAGAAGAACGAACTACGAGAATAACGAATTCGAGGTAAGTCAAGTATTTATAACTCGGCTATTACTTTTTGAATAAATTGGAGAAAAAGCATGCACGAAGCCATAACGACTACGAAACAAACTTCGAAACAGCGTGAAATAAATTAGAAAAGATTTCAAAACTTATGGAAACACTATTGCAATTTTGTATTTATGATGTGTCTGCCGTAAAGTTGGCTTTCGGAACTACTAAAAGTGCAAATTATAATTCATTTTTGAATATCCATTGAATTGCAAACATTTTGTAGTACTAGATTTCAATAGAGCATGAAATTCAGAGAAGTGCATTCAGCATACATTTACACAATTTTACTCGAAATAAATTTTACCCAAAATTTGAGTGCGAAAATATCGTATCTACCTACAATATTTAATTAAAACAAAAAAAAAACTTAAAATATAAAACCCCAAGGAAGAATATTTCCTTAAAATGGCTAAAAATTATTTCATTTGAAAAGTACATAGGTATATGTACTAAAGATTTATGTTTTGGGTTCTTGACAATCAGCTGAAAAAGTATTTAGTTAGTAGAGTTTTGATAATCGATAGTTCTTTTACGAGTAATTACCTAGACGATAGAGTACGAGCAGAGGCGTATTTAGGGATTTGGCGCCCCGGGCTGATAAATTTTGCCGCCCTTTAGGACAATGAAAATAAAGTAATAAGAAATAAATTTTGTTAAAGAGTTATCAAGTTTGATTCTGATCGGCTGTGTTGGTCGTATTGTTTAATAAATGAAAGATTATTTCATTTTCCTTTTCCAAACGTTTCGACGGTGGTTGCCGTCTTCTTCAGGGGAGATCTTTATTTAGTATACAAAAATTATAGTTATTATACATAAGTGATACAGTGTAGGGCGGACATTATACAAACTTACATGAAAATTGTTGTAGTGATTTTTAAATATACAACTTTAAATAAAAACACAAATATTTTTGAATTTAAATAAATGATTTTGAAATAAATGTTTTGATTTATACACTTCTGAAGAAGTTTAGTCCAATTTGTGCAGAGTTCTGAATATGTTTTCCAAAACAAGGGAGCAATATACCGCTGAAATATTTTGTGTGTCTTGTTTGCGGTTCATATTGTTTTTGTTGTTAATTATGTGTAATGTCTCTAGCGTGTAACGTGTGGATGAGTGTTTCTCTGTGGCAAGGATTTCTACCCCTTCAAAGTCCAGTTGGTGGCCAGTACCAGTGTCCGCAATGGGACAATGTATTTTTTGATGAGTCGACGTTGGCGCCCTTTATAATTCGGCAAAAAATCGAAAATTAAAAAAAAAAATTTGTTGTACTCTTAACGCAAGTATTCATTATTTAAGGTTCTAGACCGTACTAGTATCTTAAATAAATTTTTATTCGTTTCAATACGAAAAACAATCTTTCTGCACTACAATTTGTCACTGCAGTGCACAAGTAAATTCCTAAAGCAACCTCAAAATATGGAAATGCTTCTTT
The DNA here is from genome assembly GCA_963931855.1 of Philhelius festivus. Taxonomy (NCBI): domain Eukaryota; kingdom Metazoa; phylum Arthropoda; class Insecta; order Diptera; family Syrphidae; genus Philhelius; species Philhelius festivus. The sequence goes on from OZ007554.1 coordinate 240,123,401, forward strand.
CAATTCTTTTTCTCCTATAGGAAGGTTAAGCTGCCTTAAACTCACATTTTCAGTGTTGCTTTGCTCCAGAAAATGTTTAAGTAAGACACACTCTTCAAAAAACAATCATTATATTGTTTCATACGTCGCGTTGTTCAAAGCTATAGACGAAGGGAAGGGTACTTGTATATAGGGACACGAGTCAGCCAAAACCAAAAAAAAATTGAGGCATGATTTTTGCTAGGTACATATATACCTAGAATAAAATTTTGTGTGTGACCTTATATCTAGAATCCGGCTTGATGGATTTTTATAATTTTTTTTACTAAAAGGGACTCTTTGTAGATGGTTTAGAAACAAAAAATTAAGATCCATCCAACCAAATTTATTCTAGCCCATTTTTTAAGAGCTACATAGCAACAGGTGTTTTTTTTTGATAATGTTTTCGTTTCATATTTTTATTAACAATTTTCATTATAAAAAGTCGTTTATAAAAAATAAGAACAGTAAATGGTGAAAAAAGTGAGGGACATGCTACAGTGAACTCCTTCACAGCCGGACACTCACGGCACTGAAAAAAATGACATGCTTGAAAAACTCAAAAAATCGCATTTTTTAAATCTTTGTATTTTTTGTTTATCCTTCAAAAATATTGTAAATTGGACAATTGTTAGGGGCGGCTTGCCCTCTTTTGCTTGTATGTTTTGAAAGTTCAATCGCTTCAAAAAAATATTATAAATTGGGCAATTGCTAGGGATGGCTTGCGCCCTTTAGCTTGTATGTTTTGAAAGTTCAATCGCTTCAAAAAATATTATAAATTGGCCGCCCCTAGCAGCATTGCCGCCCCGGGCTGTAGCCCTTTTAGCCCTAATGTAAATACGCCCATGAGTACGAGTATATGTTTTTGAGTGCGCACACTCTAATGGTCAATAATGAAAGATAACCCTTCAAACTCCGAAATATAGTTATAGACCAAATGTCTGTACTGGGCGATATTGTTGAGTGAAGCAACTCAGTGGTGCATCAACGAAAGATTGTATTTTTTTATCAATTAAAATGAGCAGGAAAAGTTTCATACAAAATATGGTTCAAAAAACCTATTTAAATTCAAATCAACACTTTTTTATGAATTACCTCAAAATGAAAACCAAACTATATTTGTATGGATAAGGGATTTGTCGCTTTTAAAAACTAATAATTATAATGTAAGGAACATAACTTCAGTAGAAAAACTAATTAGAAAAATATTTTTTCCCTCGAAATTTAAGCCTAATAATCGCAAACAACAACATAATGTACAGTCGTTAATAATTGGAGAGTCAGTCATGGTACGTGCAAGGAATCATTACGAAATATTTCAATTATTATATTCAAGAAAATTATCAAAATCACGCCATATAGAAACTGTTAGTAATATACAGCCTTTATGTAAGAAAGTATTTAATTTTCTAGGTGGAATGAAAATTTTCTTCTTCCATTTCCAGTAACAAAAATAAATAAAAGGACTACCAATATTCCATTGAACTAAAAATAAATGTCAAAATTTTTGAAAATTTCAAAAACTGATCTTATGCTAATGTTGGAGTTAAGGGTTTTAGGTTAATTTCTTGAGAGAACATTCATGCGCGAGACTTGCACTGTGGAAACCGAAAAGCTTACAGTTCTCGGAATTTGTATCACAGACCACCTTGGATACAATGAGCATATATTCGACGTGCTTAGTGTTAAGTGATGAAATAAATTGTTAATTTTTCTGATGTGGCTATAATCTATAAGGCTTTTATTCGTGCAAAGTTCGAGTGCAATTTGGGCAGTTGATCCAATAACCCAATTGAGTCTCCTGCAAGAATCCAAAAAAGGGCTTTAAAAATGATAGATAAAAGAAGTAACAATGTTTCTTGTCATTTATTATTTGTGGCAGTTAAGAATTAAAAATTTAAAATTTGAAGGCAGAGTAGAAAGTAGTAGAAGGGATAGGGCTAGTGGTGTAGATATTTGCTGACCAGAGCTTTAAGCGGTTTGAACCGGTTTTGATTTGAATGTTTAAATCCTGATGGAATGGTATTTTCCATCATTATGAAGTTTTTGATATAACGATAAATTCTTTAATTCAATTGAGTTTGCTAAGAAAAAAATAGAAAGAGTATTGGATTGTACGGTATTGTGTTGAAAAAATAATAAAATATGTAATAGGAAAAGTCAACTATAGAATTTATGAAATATGAGAAAAAAAAATAAAAAAAAGGAAAGCTGGGATTCGAACCTAGAGGTGGAGTGAGGCTTGAGATGGTTGACGACAGTACTGTAATATTTTTACTAGGTTCGGTAAATAAAACTTATTACTCCTTTTAGAATTTCTTCTTTATTTACACTTTTCGAATCAAAACAATAAATCTCAATTTATAATCAACTCTAATACTTTTATTCCAACTTAAATCCACTTTTTAATTACACTTTCCACAATCCAATAGTTCAGCTTTGCACACTTTCATAATCGAAAATAAACTGTCTTCCGCTCACCGTGAACACTCCCTTTTATACTCAAACCAGTTGTTCTAGAAGGTTCTTGTCCAGAAGGGGAAATTCTTATGGGGGTAGAATGTTCTAGTACTTTGGAATTAGGGGAAATTTAGATGCGATGGAAAAGAGCTTTTTGTTTTGTTCCCTCACAAAGCAGATATGTAATTCCCAACAGATGGCGCTGTAGGAGTATAAAGCTCTGTTCGCAACATTGCCCCCTTCTTAAGATTGTTCGTCCCGAACAACTCTATCACCAGCTTCGGCACTGTATCGGTGCAGTCGATCGCTATGCACAACTTTTAGCTTTCCTCTTAACCCTCTTTGAATTCGGTAAACGACATCATTGATTTTCGTGACGACAGTATAAGGGCCTTCCCAGTTTTGTTGAAGCTTCGGCGACAATCCCTTTTGACGATGTGGATTATACAGCCATACACGATCTCCTACTTGGAATCCTGTCGTGTTTGCTCTTGTGTCGTACCTTGTCTTCATTCGATCGCTGTAAGTGCTCATTCTAGTCCTGGTCCTTTCGTGGATGCCGATTAGCCTCTCTTTTAGGTCACTCACGTAATCCCCTGTTTCCTGAGACTCTTGTGGTGGGTGTCCAAACCTTATCTCACTAGGCAGGCGTATGCTTTTTCCGAACAGGATTTCAGATGGTGTTTGTCCTGTTGAGCTATGTACTGCACTTCGATAGGCCATCAAAAATAGTGGTATGTGCCTATCCCAGTTTCTTTGGTTGTCGCCTACGACCTTAGTGAGGTGCTCTTTTAACGTCCTGTTGAATCTCTCGACCATTCCATCAGATTGCGGGTGAAGTGGTGTGGTTCTCGTTTTCTTAATGCCAAGGAACGCGCACACCTCTTGGAATATGTTCGACTCAAAGTTCCTTCCTTGGTCAGAATGGAGCTCCATAGGCACACCGAACCTGCTTACCCAGTTAGACACAATCTGGTCGGCCACGGTCTTGGCTTCTTGGTTCGGGATAGCGTATGCCTCAGGCCATTTGCTGAAGTAATCCATTAGCACCAGAATGTATTTGTTTCCATCATTCGTTTCCGGAAATGGGCCAGCTACATCAACAGCAATCCTTTCAAACGGTGAGCCAACATTATATTGCATCATTTTTCCTTGCAGTTTTCTACCAGGGCCTTTGGTTGCAGCACAAGCGTCACAATTTCGGCACCACTTTTCAACGTCGTCTCTTGCATGCAACCAGTAGAATCGTTGTCTCACTTTTTCTAACGTCTTGTTGACTCCCAAATGGCCTCCTGAAGGTCCATCATGCATTTCTCGAAGAACCTCTTTAATTTTTGATTGAGGTAACACAAGCTGCATCACATAGGATTTACCATCAGCGGACTCCCATTTACGCCGAAGAACACCTTCTCGCACATGAAGTGAGTCCCATTGTGCCCAATAGGCCTTTAAAACTGGACTCCTATCGGAAATGTCATTCCATGCGGGTTTTTCTTCATGTTCTTTCCATGCGAGAAGAGGTTCAATGTCGGGGTCTTCTTGTTGAGCAGATCTTATTTCCTCATTGCTCCATCCACAAATGGGGTCAGCCCTTATTCGCAAAATGTTGATGGATTCCTTTTCTTCTTGTCGCCTACAATGCTTGCAGTCTATTTTACAAGGCCTTCGGGATAGCGCGTCGGCATTTGAGTGCAGCTTTCCCCTTCGGTGTTGGATTTCATAATCGTAAGTCTGCAGTCTTTCTATCCACCTTGCGACTTGTCCTTCTGGGTTCTTGAAGTTCAACAACCAGTTAAGAGCACCATGATCGGTTCGTAGAAGAAACTTCTGTCCATAGATGTATTTATGGAAGTGTTTCGTTGCCAAGATGAGTGCCAAGAGTTCTCTTCTGGTCACACAGTAGTTTCTTTCGGTCTTTGACAGTACTTTGCTGAAATAGGCGACAACCTTTTCTTCGCCATTGTGCACTTGTGACAGAACAGCGCCGACTCCTACGTTGCTTGCATCAGCATCAATGATAAAAGGCTTGCCTGGAGTCGGATAGATCAGCACCGGAGCATTGCATAGACGGTATTTCAGTTCTTGGAAGGCTTTTTCACACTCACCTGACCATTTAAACTGCTTGTTCTTTTCCGTAAGCTGATGCAAACTCTTCGCAATTCCGGCAAAGTTCTTAACAAAACGTCTGTAATAAGTAGCAAGACCAAGAAAACTTCGTAGTTGATGTTTGTCCTGTGGTGTTGGCCAATTTTTGACGGTGTCAACTTTTTCAGGATCAGTCTTGACTCCTTGGGACGAGATGATATGTCCCAAATACTTTACTTCAGTCTGGAACAGTGCACATTTTTCTGGGTTCAGTTTAAGGTTAGCCTCTCGAAGTCTCTGGAACACACCCTTTAGGTTCTTACAGTGTTGGTCGTATGTCTTTCCATAAACGATAACATCATCCAAGTAGGCAAGACAAGTTTTCCACGTCAGACCTTGAAGGACACACTCCATCAAACGCTCAAATGTTGCCGGAGCGTTGCAAAGACCAAATGGCATCACGTTGAACTGCCACAGCCCATTACCTGTGGAGAACGCTGTCTTTTCTCGATCTTCAGGGTGAATTTCAACTTGCCAATATCCACTTTTCAAGTCCAGTGTTGAAAACCAGTGTGCTCCTTCCATCGCATCTAAGGTGTCACTAATTCTTGGCAGGGGGTAGCTGTCTTTCTTGGTTACGTCATTCAACCTTCGGTAGTCAACACAAAACCGTGTACTTCCGTCCTTCTTTTTGACTAGGACCACTGGTGACGCCCAAGGACTTTTGGAGTTCTCAATCAAACCATCCTTCTTCATGGTGGTAATCATTTCCTCAGCTTCACCTTGTTTGGCCAGTGGCAGACGTCTTGCGGGCTGACGAATGGGCCTTGCATCTCCTGTATTTATTCGATGCTGCACCATTTGTGTCCTTCCATATTTTCCGTTTGGTGAAGCGAAAATGTCAGCATACTCGTTCAGAAGGCTTTCTGCCGTTTTAACCTGACGTTGGTCTAGGTTAGATGAATTAAGTATCTTTGCCTTGATGCTATTGAGCTCCTCAGGGTTTAATGTCGTTCTCGGTGTTTCAGCGTCAATTCGTGTTATGGCTGCGACAGATTCGCACTTACCGATAACTTCTCCTTTCACTAACTTCACATCGTACGGTTTGGTGTTGAGTATCCGTACGGGGACCATATTGTTCTTCGGAGCCACAAGTGTCTTCCCAATGATGACGTTTTGGGAAGAACAATCTGGGCCTGGTTCCACCATTAGGTATCGATGGCGTCCACACTCACCTTCTACTTTTGTCCAAACGAATACATCAGAAGAAGTAGGAATAATCACGTCTTCTTTGATGACAGTCCTTAGAGTTGTTGTTCCTTCGTGCCCATAGATCATTGGAATCTCTGTATTCTGGTATTTGAGTACCTGGTTGCCAATATCCAAAATTACTCGATGTTCTTTCATGAAGTCCATGCCTATGATGCATTCGTCACATATATCTGCCACCAAAAATTTGTGTGAGAATTCTAGATCTGCAATTCGAATTCTAAGTCGGACTTCACCATAAACCCTAGCTGCTTCTCCTGTGGCAGTTCTTAGACGGTAACTATTGGTGTTGTGTAGCCAATTCCGGTGAACTAGGTCTTGACGCACAATGGAGGCTGTGGCACCGGTGTCGATGGTGACCACACGTTTGTTGCCATTTAAAGTTGCCTCGACAGTCAGACTTCTATTGTCTCGCTTAGTTTGAGAGACCTGGATGGTGTTTCTGGGGCCATCGATACCAGAAACCAGCTTCTGCCCCTCGAAGTTGGTTCTTACTCGTTTCCCTGTTGGGAAACTGTTCGGGAAGTAACACTGATGTTATTGTTACCTTGTTCTGGGTTTGAAACTCCGTGTCCACAATGTTGACAAGCTCTTCTTGGTGGTAATCGACATTGACGCTGTAAATGTCCGGTCTTGTTGCACTTCCAGCACTTTGCAAGTCCGTTTCGTTGGTTCCTTTGGACATCAGTTCTTTGGCATGAGCATTCTTCGACGATGGCTTCTCTAAGTCGATGTACTCCGTGAGAAGCTTGCTCTGCTGCTTCCATTGTCAAGGCAAACGCTAATGTTTCAGAAAGCGTTCGTTTTCCAGCAGTTCGCACGGCCCTTTGAAGATGTATGTCAGAAATGGCGCGAACAAATGCCTCAACAGCGAACTGGTTACAAATTTCCTCTCCAACATCTGGATATGCAAGATGAACAAGCCTTTCAATGTCCGCTTGCAGTTGTTGTAGAGTTTCGCCCCTCTTCTGAACTCTGGAATTGAGTTGCACTTTGAAGACTTCTTTCATGTGGCTGTTACCAAAGCGTTTGTCTATAGCCAAAACCAAGGACTTGAAGTCGCCGCTCTTATCTGCTGGTATGGTTTGCAACAACTCAGCAGCTGCTCCTCTAAGAGCAAGAGTTAAGGCTATATACTTGTCAGCCTCATCCCAGCCATTTGTTGTGGAAGCTGCCTCGAATTGCTTCTTGTATATAGACCAAGAAGTTTGTCCATCAAAGGTTGGAGGTTTCATCTCTTTTTTTCTCAAAGTTTCCCCAGAACTTTCCCGAATCTTTATGTTTCGAACACGGTCTAACTCTTTTGAAAACGTCTCTATTTTGTTGTCGACTAGCAATGAAACACGTTCATCTAACACTTTTGAAAACGTCTCCATTTTGTTGTCGACTTGATTCTCCAGCAATGAAACACGTCCATCAAGTGCAGATACATTATTCTCGATGTTAACAAGCTTGCCTTCTAGCATTTTTCTCTGCTCTTCGAGAAGGTCTTTTTGTTCGGTATGCTGTTTTTTCTGCTCATTCCTCTGCTCTTCGAGACGTTCGAGAACATTCTTTTGTTCGTTTTTCTGCTCATTTCGTTGCTCTTCGAGACGTTCGAGAACATTCTTTTGTTCGTTTTTCTGTTCATTGAAACGTTCGTTTTGTTCATTTCGTTGCTCTTCGAAACGTTGAAGCAGAAGACTAATCATATTTGAAACATCTACATTTTTACTTACGTCTGCTTCCTCAGCGTCAGCTTCAAAGACGAAAATGTCCGGGTCTTCATTTTGTTGTTTCAAATATTCGGCCAAACGCAGAACAAGCTCATTTTTCGATCCTGCTCTAGAAAGTTCTCGCTTGCCTAATTCACTTTTCAGCTCATTACAGTTGAGCTCTTTTAGTAACTTGCTCATTTTTATTATTATTATTATTTTTTTTTTTTTTTTTTTTTTTTTTTTTTGCACACTTCACTGCACAATAAGTTTTATTCCACTTTTCTGACACCAATGTAATATTTTTACTAGGTTCGGTAAATAAAACTTATTACTCCTTTTAGAATTTCTTCTTTATTTACACTTTTCGAATCAAAACAATAAATCTCAATTTATAATCAACTCTAATACTTTTATTCCAACTTAAATCCACTTTTTAATTACACTTTCCACAATCCAATAGTTCAGCTTTGCACACTTTCATAATCGAAAATAAACTGTCTTCCGCTCACCGTGAACACTCCCTTTTATACTCAAACCAGTTGTTCTAGAAGGTTCTTGTCCAGAAGGGGAAATTCTTATGGGGGTAGAATGTTCTAGTACTTTGGAATTAGGGGAAATTTAGATGCGATGGAAAAGAGCTTTTTGTTTTGTTCCCTCACAAAGCAGATATGTAATTCCCAACAGATGGCGCTGTAGGAGTATAAAGCTCTGTTCGCAACAGTACCATGTCACCACGCTTAATAATGGTAAAGTCGTATCAACTTTGGATTAAGTGTCGAAGAGCTCTAAGGGGAAAATAATTAAAGAAAAAAATCGAAAAAGGAAATAAAACGGAACAAGTTCGTTAACAAATACTAATATTTTGAATAGTATAAGTGAAATATTGTTTTTCACTTTTCGAAATGTTAGAATTTTAACCAAAAACCAGAAATTGCGACTCACTTATATGTGAAAAATTCCAAAATTGATTTTATTATAAAAATTAGATTTTTATAGTCAAAATTGGCTATAGAAACCAATAAAAAGTATCACCGGATCCACTTCCATGAGGAAGATCCAAGCATTCGTCAACTTCAGAAAAAGCTAGAATATGAAAAACTTGAAGAAAGTGAGTTAGTTGGTGTCGGGCGTCGGTGGCGACAAGTTGTGCGCAAGGTTAATCTAATAAGTACAAATACGAGTATATAGATATAAAAAGTCGAAAAACCCGTAAAATAAGAAAATAAGAATAAGCAAAACTACAGTCTCGCGACAGTAATACGAGTAATACGTAGTTATATATTTTATATATATAAGCAAAAATATATAGAAAACGGTATCGTGTTAAAAGTTAGAAGGCTATCACGCCACCAAAATCCTGCCCCACTCAAACAAAAGTGCACGCAAAGCGTGTGACAGAAAAGAAGTTCCATAAAGGAATACCCCAGCTTTATTCTCCGTGCACGAAGCCGTATCGCGCCGAAACCCAAGTTCCAGATCGATAAGGCATGAACAGCACAGGTAACCGTAAAAACAGGCGACAACTACGACAGGTGTGCTACAGAGACAGGCCACGCTACAGCTAGATGTAGCAACAAACACTACAACCTCTTCGCCTGTTTTACGCAAGCACCCTGACACCCAACAACAAAAGAAGCTAAAAGTACCTCAACAACAGCCGACCTACATAATTATGTAGCAGTAAAAACGTGCGACATCAACCTCAGCCTCCAACGAACATTTTTGTGACTCCAAGAATATGCAACAATAAGCACGAGTTTCTATGCCATCAGCCACAGAATTTTACCAGCAAGCCCCAGCATGAACAACAGCAGCTTTACACAACAACACACGCACCTAAACACGCACAACACGCAGCAAAAACGTACGACATCAACCTCAGCTTTAAGATCATCCACAAGCACCTCAGCCTCCAACGAATATTTTGGACATCAAGAACATGCAACAATCACCAAGGGTTTCCTTCGATCGTCCACAGACATTTTACCACCCAAGATCCAGCATGAACAACAGCAGCTTTACACAACATGTATACGTACAACGCACACAACATCTATCATTATTTAAAAGCTAAATACTTACGTATTATTAGTAATATTATCTACAAACAAAAATTCAATTTAAAACTTATATTAAACTATAACTAGAACCTAAATACTATTAAAACTAAATAAGTTAAAATTAAACTAAATTCCAAATTTCTTATATATGTACATGTGAAACATAAAGTTACTACAAAAACAAATGTAAAGCAATTTCTTCGATTTTTTCAATCCATTCATTCCTACTTTAATTTTACTAGGTACACAATCGTAATATTCAATCAAACAAAAACTTCAATCAAACAAAAACAAAAAGAAAGCCAACCCATCGAAGCGGTGCACCTTCTCGACGGCTGACTCATCTTCAAATTATAAGAACTTTCCTGTTCATCAACGATAATTCAAGAAAATAATTCGAGAAACAATGAAGCAAAACCTGAAGAAAATAAGAAAAAAAAAAGTAAAACTTACATCATAAATAATTATTTTTATGATAAAAGCTTGCTAAGTGTTTTCGCAATAATTATATTGAATTTGAATGATTAAACATCGAAATTGCTATCGCTTAGTGTCGAATATCATAGACACAATCCTAGGTTATCCTATAAAAATTTCAATTAATATCTACCTAAAAATATGCAACTTTAATAAACAATTTGTTTCATTGATTTGATTAGGAGCATACGTTTAGGTAAATTGTACCTTGGAGTAGAAAACAAAAAGAGAATAAAAAAGGGAAAGATTTTCGCCTATTTTTTTTTTTGGAATAATAATATGTATTTAAATTTTAGTAAAGAAAACAATTAAAGAAAGACTATAGAACATAAGAAAGAAAAATACAAAAAGTAAATGTGAAGAAATCAAAAGTTTTGATTTTGTTGGTATTGTAATATTTTTACTAGGTTCGTTAAATAAAACTTATTACTGTTTCTAATATTTCTTCTTTATTTACACTTTTCAAATCAAAACAATAAATCTCAATTTATAATCAACTCTAATACTTTTATTCCAACTTAAATCCACTTCTTTAATTACACTTTCCACAATCCAATAGTTCAGCTTTGCACACTTTCATAATCGAAAATAAACTGTGTCCCGCTCACCGTGAACACTCCCTTTTATACTCAAACCAGTTGTTCTAGAAGGTTCTTGTCCAGAAGGGGAAATTCTTATGGGGGTAGAATGTTCTAGTACTTTGGAATTAGGGGAAATTTAGATGCGATGGAAAAGAGCTTTTTGTTTTGTTCCCTCACAAAGCAGATATGTAATTCCCAACAGATGGCGCTGTAGTAGTATAAAGCTCTGTTCACAACATTGCCCCCTTCTTAAGATTGTTCGTCCCGAACAATTCTATCTCCAGCTTCGCCACTGTATCGGTGCAATCGATCGCTATGCACAACTTTTAACTTTCCTCTTAACCCTCTTTGAATTCGGTAAACGACATCATTGATTTTCGTGACGACAGTATAAGGACCTTCCCAATTTTGTTGAAGCTTCGGTGACAATCCCTTTTGACGATGTGGATTATACAGCCATACACGATCTCCTACTTGGAATCCTGTCGTGTTTGCTCTTGTGTCGTACATTGTCTTCATTCGATCGCTGTAAGCGCTCATTCTAGTCCTGGTCCTTTCGTGGATGTCGATTAGCCTCTCTTGTAGGTCACTCACGTAATCCGTTGTTTCCTTAGACTCTTGTGATGGATGTCCAAACCTTATCTCACTAGGCAGCCGTATGCTTCTTCCAAACAGGATTTCAGATGGTGTTTGTCCTGTTGAGGTATGTATTGCACTTCGGTAGGCCATCAAAAATAGTGGTATGTGCCTATCCCAGTTTCTTTGGTAGTCGCCTACGACTTTAGTGAGGTGTTCTTTTAAGGTCCTGTTGAATCTCTCGACCATTCCATCAGATTGCGGGTGAAGTGGTGTGGTTCTCGTTTTCTTAATGCCAAGGAACGCGCAGACCTCTTGGAATATGTTCGACTCGAAGTTCCTTCCTTGGTCGGAATGAAGTTCCATAGGCACACCAAACCTGCTTACCCAGTTAGACACAATCTGGTCGGCCACGGTCTTGGCTTCTTGGTTCGGAATAGCATATGCCTCAGGCCATTTGCTGAAGTAATCCATTACCACCAGAATGTATTTGTTTCCAGCATTCGTTTCCGGAAATGGGCCAGCCACATCAACAGCAATCCTTTCAAACGGTGAGCCAACATTATACTGCATCATTTTTCCTTGCAGTTTTCTGCCAAGTCCTTTGGTTGCCGCACAAACCTCACAATTTCGGCACCACTTTTTAACGTCATCTCTTGCATGCAACCAGTAGAATCGTTGTCTCACTTTTTCTAACATCTTGTTGATTCCCAAATGGCCTCCTGAAGGTCCATCATGCATCTCTTGAAGAACCTCTTTGATTTTCGATTGAGGTAACACAAGCTGCATCACATAGGATTTACCATCAGCGGACTCCCATTTTCGCCGAAGAACACCTTCTCGCACATGAAGTGAGTCCCATTGTGCCCAATAGGCCTTTAAAACTGGACTCCTATCGGAGATGTCATTCCATGCGGGTTTTTCTTCATGTTCTTTCCATGCGAGAAGAGGTTCAATGTCGGGGTCTTCTTGTTGAGCAGATCTTATTTCTTCATTGCTCCATCCACAAATGGGGTCAGCCCTTATTCGCAGTGTATTGATGGAGACCATGTGTTTGTTGCCATTTGACGTTGCCTCGACAGTCAGACTTTTATTGTTTCGTTTGGTCTGAGAAACCTGGATGGTGTTTCTAGGGCCATCGATACCAGAAACCAGCTTCTGCCCCTCGAAGTTGGTTCTTACTTGTTTCTCTGTTGGGAAACTTGTTCTGGAAGTAACACTGATGTTATTGTTACCTTGTTCTGAGTTTGAAACTCCGTGTCCACAATGCTGACAAGCTCTTCTTGGTGGTAATCGACATTGACGCTGTAAATGTCCAGTCTTGTTGCAATTCCAGCACTTTGCAAGTCCGTTTCGTTGATTCCCTTGGACATCAGTTCTTCGGCATGAGCATTCTTCGACGATGGTTTCTCTAAGTCGATGTACTCCGTGAGAAGCTTGCTCTGCTGCTTCCATTGTCAAGGCAAACGCTAATGTTTCAGAAAGCGTTCGTTTTCCAGCAGTTCGCACGGCCCTTTGAAGATGTATGTCGGAAATGGCTCGAACAAATGCCTCAACTGCAAACTGGTTACGGATTTCTTCTCCAACATCAGGATATGCAAGATGAACAAGCCTTTCAATGTCCGCTTGTAGCTGTTGTAGAGTTTCGCCCCTCCTCTGAACTCTGGAATAGAGTCGTACCTTGAAGACTTCTTTCATGTGGCTGTTACCAAAGCGTTTGTCTATAGCATCAACCAAGTAATTAAAATCGCCGCTCTTATCTGCTGGTATGGTTAGCAATAACTCAGCAGCTGCTCCTCTAAGAGCAAGGGTTAGAGCTATACACTTGTCAGCTTCATCCCAGCCATTTGCTGTAGAAGCTGCCTCGAATTGCTTCTTGTATATAGACCAAGAAGTTTGTCCATCAAAGGTTGGAGGTTGCATCTCCTTTTTCCTCAAGGTTTCTCCAGAACTTTCCCGAATCTTTATGTTTCGAACACGGTCTAACTCTTTTGAAAACGTCTCCATTTTGTTGTCGACTAGCAATGAAACACGTTCATCTAACACTTTTGAAAACGTCTCCATTTTGTTGTCGGCTTGATTCTCCAGCAATGAAACACGTCCATCAAGTGCAGATACATTATTCTCGATGTTAACAAGCTTGCCTTCTAGCATGTTTCTCTGCTCTTCGAGAAGGTCTTTTTGTTCGCTATGCTGTTTATCAAGGCGTTCGAGAATATTCTTTTGTTCGTTTTTCTGTTCATTTCGTTGCTCTTCGAGACGTTCGAGAACATTCTTCTGTTCTTTCATTTGTTCATTTCGTTGCTCTTCGAGACATTCGAGAACATTCTTTTGTTGTTGAAGCAGAAGACTAATCATATTTGAAACATCTACATTTTTACTTACGTCTGCTTCCTCAGCGTCAGCTTCAAAGACGAAAATGTCCGGGTCTTCATTTTGTTGTTTCAAATATTCGGCCAAACGCAGAACAAGCTCATTTTTCGATCCTGCTCTAGAAAGTTCTCGCTTGCCTAATTCACTTTTCAGCTCATTACAATTGAGCTCTTTTAGTAACTTGCTCATTTTTATTATTATTTTATTTTTTTTCCGCACACTTCACTGCACAATAAGTTTTATTCCACTTTTCTGACACCAATGTAATATTTTTACTAGGTTCGTTAAATAAAACTTATTACTGTTTCTAATATTTCTTCTTTATTTACACTTTTCAAATCAAAACAATAAATCTCAATTTATAATCAACTCTAATACTTTTATTCCAACTTAAATCCACTTCTTTAATTACACTTTCCACAATCCAATAGTTCAGCTTTGCACACTTTCATAATCGAAAATAAACTGTGTCCCGCTCACCGTGAACACTCCCTTTTATACTCAAACCAGTTGTTCTAGAAGGTTCTTGTCCAGAAGGGGAAATTCTTATGGGGGTAGAATGTTCTAGTACTTTGGAATTAGGGGAAATTTAGATGCGATGGAAAAGAGCTTTTTGTTTTGTTCCCTCACAAAGCAGATATGTAATTCCCAACAGATGGCGCTGTAGTAGTATAAAGCTCTGTTCACAACAGTATTGTTGTGAACAGAGCTTTATACTACTACAGCGCCATCTGTTGGAAAATTACATAACTAATTTCTGGAAGAAACAAAAAGCTCTTTTCCAATGTCAAATGAATTTCCCCTTATTCCAACTATCTAGAACATTCCAAGACAAGAACTTTCGATGAGAACAACTAATTTGAGTATAATATGTATAAGGCCCCTATTACACGATGTCTCACGAGACGAGGTTCACATAAGTGCGAAAAAGAAAGCAGATATGAGGAAATGAGATGCACAAAAATATTCCCGGTGAGTACCGGGCTGATTTTTAGTAGTCTCATTTTGACGTTTCTTTTTCTCATATTCGTTTTATGTTGTGTTGTGCATTAAAAAATACGAACAACTGGCAAATTTGAGACATGAGTCTCATGAGACATGAGTCAAAGTGTAATAGCTTTTGCCTCACAGGATACAAATTTAAAAGGAAAGTCAAAAATGAGACATGTCTCATGAGGCAACGTGTAATAGGGGACTAAGGGAGTGTTCACGGTTACACTGAAAAAATTTTTGTACATTCTTTTTATGAATGGCGATCATTCAGCCAAAATCATTAATTTTTAAGGAATATTCATATGAATAATGCACGAATTCATAAAAATTAATTTTTGTTTTATGACCAAGTCATGATTTTCATGAAAAACCATTCCTAAAATCCAAAGCAATAGAATTTTTGTTGGAAAATCAAATTATGATATTTTACATTTAAAATATGAACTATTCATACAAATTTTATTTTAAAGTTTTATGAAAAATTTCTTAAAATGCTTGAAACTGTTCTTATATTGCAGGAACAAAGTAACTGATTATATGAAACCACATTCATCAATGAAAAATTACTTTGAATTCTTGAAACTATACATTTTTTACATGCAAAATATCATAAAATGCATGAAACCACATTCATAAACATTTTTTTTAGTTGCGAATTCCAAGCAGGAAACTTTACATTTGAAATATGAACAATTCATACAAAATTTAATATGAAGCTGTATGAAAGATTACTTAAAATGTATGTAACTTTTCATTTGTTACATGCAACATATTTTTCAATGCATGAGTAACGGACATTTTAAGAAAAATTGCTTTAAATGCTTGAATCCATTCATTTGATACATGCAAAAATAGGCGGGCTAACATTCTCAAGAAAATGTTTGACAAATATGGCTAGATGAATAATCGACGGATTGTGAATTAGCGTACGCACTCATCAAACATGCTGTTAAACATCACTTCCTTCATTTGTGAATGTAATACTATTAAACACGTATTAGAAAATATTAACTTTAATAAACACATAATATATTTATTTAAAAAGAAAACCAATTTAATGCGGCTATGAAAGTGCCGTTATAGAAATCTGGTGTTTTAAGAACTAATTCATACAAAATAAGATTAATTTCATATTTTGCATGACTAACACTTCACTTTTAGGAACAGTTTGATTTTGCCCACTATTGTGAAAGAATTTATTCCTGAATCGTAGGAATTTTTTCATTAACTGCAAGCTCATTACTTGCAATTTATGGAATATTTCTTTAAATTGCAAAATATTACCGTTATACACCTATGGCTGTAGTCGTGTTTCAAGAACTTATTCATAAAAAAAGGAACATTTTCATGTTTTGTATGACTGACTCTTTAATAGTAGGAAATATGTCATAAACTTTGCGGTTACTTCATGCAATATACTTGTAATATCACATCAAGAGTTCATTTCTTGTTTGATATTACCAGTGCTAAAACGTGATTTTACAAAGTTCCCAAAAAGTTTTCTTTTCTAAGTTTATTTTAAAAATATGTATAAATTTTTGAAAGTGTTGCGCATTGTGGACGACGTTAAATTTATTCAACTACTTGATTTATAAAATGCGTAAGTATTTAATCTATAGGTTGCGAATATTTTTCATAAATTCGTTATATAATATTATTTCATTTTTCCAGATAAAAATGGATTTTGGCGTGTTGTTTGGAAATCGCATGGATTGTCAGCTGATGGACAAATCAAGCCATCCGACTTAATCAATTTTTTGTACAAGTGAAACAAGAAGATGAGTGGGACAAGAAGATGAGGGCAATGCTGAAAAAAATAGTTGAAGCAGATGTCAAAGTGGTAATTTTATTTTTCTTAGTTCATATATATGTATTTATTTCAAAACATATTAAACGTTAACATTAAACTTATCATTTTTGATTGCCGAAATTGCTTTTGTTTTAATGATTACTTTAAGAAAATCACGTTTAATATCCTTGATTAATTGACTTTGTATTTTTATTTTTGTTTTAGATAATGCTGCAGTGAAATTAATGTGGTGTCCGGGACTCCGGGTAGAATGTTATTCGCCCGAAATAATTTTTCACGAAATGTTTTTCGACTGTCTGACACCCTGTATATTTTATTTATATGTTGTACGCAAACATTTGATATTCAAAAATATATTCAATAAATAATAATTGTTCTATTTTTAAATATTTTTCTTTTCTTTTCTTTAAGTTTTCAGGTATACCATTTTCTTGAAAATAATTTGTCATCGGGGCTTTTGTATTTCAGGTGGACGTGCACGTATAATTATTTTTTCTTAACACGAATAGAAATCATTGGAAAAAAAAAGAAAAAAATCATTAGTTTTATGAGAAAATAGCTTAGGTTCCATAATTTCTTACATAAAACTAATGAAAAGATTCATACTAATATAAGAAAAGTTGCATTAAATTAATGATTGTTTCATTATTAAAAAAGAAACTTTTCTTACAATTATTGCAAGCAAATGATTAAAATCATTAAAAATAAAACTATCATTAATTTAATCAATGAAAAACGTCATACATCTTAGGAAACTTTTCCTAGAACAAGTGTCAGAGTTTTAAAACTAATGAATAAAATCATTTAAAACACAGACCGATTTCATAAAATTAATGAAAAACATCATGAATTCCATGAATTTTTACATACATTGTCTGAAATTACTCATACTTTTTAAAAACAACAAACATGATTTTCATGATTTTTTACATTAAAACAGTGAATCTGTTCCTTCAATTTATGTCAGAAGGTCATAAAATAAATCAAAAATATAGTAACATTGAATGACAAAATACATGAAATTAAAGCAAAAAATTATTAATTTCATGTTTACTTACTTACATCGAATGAAATAGTTCATATGTTTTGTGAATTATCAAGAGAATTTTTTAATGACTTCCAATCATTAATTTAATGCAGGAATCAATAATTTTAAGAACCTTTTATAGTCAGGAACAAATTCATAAAACGTATGTTCAGGGTTTCTTTTTTTTAATGAACGCGATTCTTGGCGCGTTTTTAATGAAGTTTTTCTTTAAAAACATGCAGTTTTTCCTTCGAATCATGTACCTTTTTGGTTCAGTGTAGCGAGACACAGTTTATTTTCGATTATGAAAGTGTGCAAAGCTGAACTATTGGATTGTGGAAAGTGTAATTAAAGAAGTGGATTTAAGTTGGAATAAAAGTATTAGAGTTGATTATAAATTGAGATTTATTGTTTTGATTTGAAAAGTGTAAATAAAGAAGAAATTCTAAAAGGAGTAATAAGTTTTATTTAACGGACCTAGCGAAAATATTACATTTTCATTCCATCATCATTTTTTTTTTGAACTTGCTATTTGGATAATGAATACGAATACCAAATATTATTATGTGAATACATATATATATATATATATATATATATATATATATATATATATGTGTATGAACATTTTTAAATTGGGTAATATTATATATTTTTGTTATTATTATAAATTTTGAAACACATACATACATACCAGGGACGAAGCGTCCATATATTGAGTGGAATGAGTGCTTCCGTTAAACCATTTGAAAAAATCGTACCTAGCAACGAATTAAATTCAAAATTCCAAATTGTATTAATATTTTTATTATATTATTTCTATCTATTAATGAATCTTCATTTACTCTGTAAATTACATTCAAACATCATTATGACAACATTATCATCTTTTACTAAAATTTCTAAAGAAAATCAAGATCTCTCTGGTTATTACAACTTAAAATGCCACTCTGCAAACCAACTGAGAATGCTCAACATCACTCCATTATTTATAATGCTCAATCTCATGAAAGTTCTTACTAAAATGCTTAACAACTATGTATTCCTTATTATCGTCTCCATAACTCAATTTCAAAATACCCTTCCACTCCAAGTCAACTGAAAATATACCTACAACATCACTCACCAATGTTCACAAAATGCTCAAACAAAAATGATTCTCAAACAATATAGAATGCACAACAGCTGGGGGTCAATTCTCTAACTACTGTGAAACTGTGAAGTGATAAAAAAGTTATCATTTCAGTTTTCACAGCTATTTTTCATTTTTACATTTCATGAACTCACATAATGCGATTCTGGAACTCATTCTAATAAATGTTTGTCAAAACATGTACTAAACAGTACTAAAATGAGAAACGCTCTCATTTTTGATACACGATACTCATTTTTGAGTATAATTTTGTTTTTGTAATTTTCATATTTTATCAGGGCTTTTCACAAAATCGTTTGAGTGTGAAAACAAATTTAATATTTGAAAATATTTTGACATTTTAATTATTTTTTTTCATAAATTGCGAATCGGATAGTGTGTGAAGTTGTGAAAAAACTTATCACTTCACAGTTTCACACATAGAGAATTGACCCCCTGGGCATTCCATTATTTCTCATACTTAACTTAGATCTCAACCCAAAGTCAAAATAATTTTGTCTCGTTTCTTGCCTTTTGCACAATGTGTGAAGAATGAGTTGAGTGAATGCATTACGAGAATTTTCTACAAGAGAGATAGAAAAACAAAAATGTATCTATTGAGTTGCTTATTGTCTCAAACTGATAATGAGTTTAATTTCGTGGACAAAAGGGGTAGAAGAGTTTTATTTTAACATAATGTGTGTGCAAATTTAGGTGCAATTCATTCATAACTATCAGAAAACAAACAAATATGAATTTAAAAGGTGGTTGTTTTTTAATTATTTTCGTGGCGATAAATACAATCCACCTGTTTTCTGTTTATTTTTTGTTATTATAAAAAAAAGTGGTCAAAAATAGTATTTCTTAATTCTTATATTCATATCTGAGGTTTCTTGACATTCCAGCAGAAATATAACTAAAGGTTATTTTCAATTATGAGAATTTTAAATCAAAAAAGACTTCAAGGAATCTTAAGATTTTTAATATCCCTTAATAATGGCATCTGTAGAGAGATCATATTCATGTTTTAAGAGAATTAAATATTTTTTTAGAAATAAATGTGGACAAGAAAGGTTATCTACTCGTAGCTTAGTTCTTATCAAATCGTACTTAGATAATTTTGCCTTAAAAGAAAAAGGATAAATCTTTGCGCAAGGCATCAAGCTTTTTTTAATAAGACTTTACTGTATTATATTATTTATGTATATTATTTTATGTGTATTACCATAAAGTGGAATTTTAAAGGTTGGATCTCAAAGGTCTTTCATTTTTGGTTTTATGTTCAGTGCTTCCGCTATCGAAAAAATCACGCCTCGTGCCTGATAGGTACATACGCATATACACAATACAACTAAACATACTTTTTTATACAAATAAAATGAAACCTTTATAACGTTTATAAATAAATTAACAGACTTCTTACTTCTTTTCTCTATGGGAAGGCGATCTCTAAAATTTTGCAGGTTTTCTATTTATAGCATAATAGATTGTTAGGGTCTGTAATAGGGGGTGGATGTGAACCGCAATAAGGTACCGAGACAGACAAGGTATACATCGTAAGTTATGGTAAGATCATCAATAATTTTGAGTTCGTAGTTTGTCGGTGAACAATAGATTAGGGGGCTATTGCATAGTATATAAAGTGGGCGTAATAGCCAAGGTCGTTACACCATAGTGTTGCTTGGGTGGGCCTTCCACATTGGACAATAACACCTTGTCCATCTATCTCTCCATGGTTGCCAACTGCTATTTTCTCTCGTTCGAGCAATGGTTTGCGAAATTTTAGTAAATTTTATATTTTTATTTTTTTTTAAAGGCGAATTCAGGTCTCAAATTTGTTTTGAACCTATTTTAAATTCTTTTACATATAACATCGTTTGTATAATGGCATGAATTACTTAACGTAACAATTGTTCACGGATTTTGCGGCAAGAACCCAACCATAGCCGACGAGCAGAGCCTAGGCATCCAGCAAGCATGCCCAGCCGTAGAATACCTGAACACCCTTCATTCCTACTGCCAGGATCTGCCAATGGTAGCCTGTAGACCAAAGGTAGTAATGGTGGCGTAAGGGGTGAAGGCTAGCAAGGGTTCAAGGATTTGTTGTCTTTATATGTGCTTTCTTTTGACAATTTTTGAGCGTTTTAGCACCTCCGTTTTGGAGACTCAAGGTCAATGTTTCTTTGCGACCAATTGCTGTTAAAACCTAACCACAGGTTCCGTTACATATTTTACCGTCATTTTAATCAATATTCAGTAAAATAGCCACTTGCATTCCTCGCCTAAAACAATTCAACCATGTTCAGTTCTACTTTGAGCCCAACTTTCCTTAGCCGCTCTTCACGAATGTGTAATGCTTTCCCCGCTTGATATTTCCCTCTCATAACAATATTCAAACATTAAAAACAAATTGGCATCGCTATTTTCTTTAAAACCCTCCTCAAGTTTCCTAAAGCTAGCCCTAAACGACGAACATGCTCGCCGAACTTGTTCGTTTGCGTTATCCCCTACACGGCGAACATTCATTTCGTGTTGATTCTTCACAGAATAAGCATGTTCGACGCACAGTGGGTCCTGTTCATACTAAGCAGTGCTCAAAATTCAGTCTTGTTTAAAATGCTTAAAACTGTTATGAGTATATAATTACTGCTGTTGAAAATAAAAATCATATAATAAAACGGCAAACATGTTTTTTGTGGTACACTTTTCTCCAAAAGTATTTAACCGATTTCGATAAATTTTATATGGTTGGAAAGCCACAGTTACGGAGATGTGCAGAATTTACTTGAGACACGCATTTACACACTGTGGGTCTTTTTTGTTTTTGCACTGTCGAACACTTTGCATATTACATAAAATAAAATAAATTTTCTTGAAAACACTGCCAATATTTATTAGTATAAAATAATTTAATCATTTGCTTGGAGCATAAGGAAAAATTCCTTATTTTTGCACTACGGGCTTTGAAAAATCCCTTTAGCTGTTTTGAACGCCAGATATTTACGGTTTTTTTAAGTTTCGTTACTGGAATGGGGAAGTTCAAAGTGATTTTCAAGTGAAGAAGAAAAGAAAGAAAAAATTCGAAGTGATTTCAAGCTAAGGTGAACAAAGTTAAAAAAAAAAAACATTTTATCTCATATAATAAAACGGCAAACATGTTTTTTGTAGTACACTTTTCGCGGCCCACAAAAACCGAAGGGGCATAAATTACATATCAAACGAAAGTATGTATTTTTTGCATAGATGTGCAGAATACCAAAATTATTTAAATATACTACACAGAAATTATTTAAAACAATAAATAAAAATTGCAAAAAATGCCCGGAAAACAAAAACAAAAACAATTAGAAATTTCAAATCCACTACCGACATCTGTTGCTGAATAGAGCATACATTTACACTATACTGTCATACAGTTTAAATTTAGTAAAAGTTAGAACCATTTTAAGTTTTGCTTTTGTTGTTGTTTGGAAAAATACAGCACATTTTGTTCACTTTTCACTCTTTGAAATTGAATGTAGTTAAGTCTTAAAGTATTAACTACATCTATTGGGCAATTTCTGTGTTAGGCTAGGCGCGCACATTCAATTTTTAGTTGCACATCTGCTTGGTTGCTTATAGAAAACAGATGAACTATTTGGTTGAATGTCTGCGCAGGTGCATATATTTATATGTTACACAAAATAGCGAACTCTTTTTGGGCAATCGTTTAGTTTGTGTCAAAACAAAAACATTTTAGTTGCTCGAACCAAGCAGTTGCGAAACTAGAAATTGAATGTGCACGCCTAGCCTTAGTGTTTTCAAAAAGTGAAAAAGTGAAATTTAGAACCATTTCAACTTTAGTTTTTTGTGTTTTTCGAGATGGAAGATAGAATTTTGAAATGAGTTGGAAAAAGCTTTATTCTATGCGTTACTGTTTTCAAATCTTCCCTGAAAATAAAATATCCCCCTGGTTTGACAAGAATGTGTTAATATTCTCGAATACGTTAACAAACAAACAAAATATCAAATTCGAATTAGAGCTGAGTAAATCGGTTATTTCAAATGATTGAATCGTTCAACAATCGATTACGAAAATGATCCGATTATTTCAACCAATCGATCATTCGATCATTTCATTTCACTGAAATGATTCAATACTGTTCCTATTCTATTTAATTTCGATTTCGATGATAAGATTGACTTATGGCTTTGATAGTTCTCACAAAATACTCTATTATTGTAAGCCATAAATTGTCAAATAACATCGAATGATGGCTACTTTGTACATGGATTAAAAAAAGTGTCAAAAAAGTTTTCGGCTGACTTTTTGTACGATATACACTTTGTACGTCATAACTAAATTCGTTCGCTATTCGTCAGGTCATAAACTGTCAAATTCCATCAAAGGATGGCTACGATGTCGATGGATTAAGAAACGTCCAAAAATCCACCTTAACATACCGGATTCTGATACATCAAATAACATTAGTTCAACCCAACAATTGTTTTTACGGCCTACACATCAACAACCAATCTGCAACGTGTCAAAAATATGCAATGTGTCAGAAATGTGTATAGGTTTGAAAGTTTGTTTATCATTAACCCTCTACCGCATACGGACCCATATATGGAACACCATATTCAACATGATTAAAATCTATTATTTTTGCACGAGTTGGACAAAAATGCAATCTAGTATTAAAGTAGGCCTAATTTACAATGATAAACCGTTTTTTATTTTTCGCGAGCTATCTGTCATTCGCCAATAATCTAATTCTTCAATCACCACGTGTCAAGTGCATTTCAGTGAAAAAAGTTCAATTTTTGAAACAGTTTTTTTATAATATACAGGTAAGTTCGGCCAAATAAAAAAATTATTTCTTATATATTCATAGTTCTTTTCTATGATTATAATCTTTATTTTGTGCTCATATAAGTAAATATGCCTTTTTTTGTGGCTTTTTCTAAGAGACCATATATGGTCCTTCATGCATTCTAGGCTTTTTACTTTCTTTTTGTTTGGACCATATTATGTGGTCTTACATACATTAGTGACTTTAACTGATTGAGTGTTGTAAAAATGTGTCTTGAGTGGGGTATCAGGATTCAGTTATGATTTTGATATTTTTGCAGGTGATCAAAGTAACACTCGTCCTGAAGGCGCTCCTGACTTAGGTGTTAGTGGAAATGTGGTGACTCGTCTTACGGAAACTGTACCGAGAAATGTAAATCATAAAATTTTTTTTGACAATTGGTTCAATAGTCCTAAACTTCAGGTTCAT
Organism: Philhelius festivus; assembly: GCA_963931855.1. NCBI lineage: Eukaryota > Metazoa > Arthropoda > Insecta > Diptera > Syrphidae > Philhelius > Philhelius festivus. The sequence continues at coordinate 240,147,223 of OZ007554.1, forward strand.
CTAACGAAAATAGGCCTATTGCCACTAGGCACTGTGCGTCTAAACCGTATTCCCAATATAGAAATGCCTTCAGAGAAAGAACTTAAGAAAAAAGGAAGAGGATTCTACATTGAAAAAGTTGCTATAATAGAAGGGGTTCGGATAAGTGCTGTCACTTGGTTTGATAACAAGCCAGTTCATATGCTTTCAACATATTATGTAGGAAGCGAACCAGCTACTACAAAACAAAGATATTTTAGAAAAGAGAAAATGTATAAGGAAATAAAGTGCCCTCAGGCTATAACAGTTTACAATCAGCACATGTGAGGTGTTGACTTATTAGATTCTATGCTTGGTTTATATAGAATCCATTTACGGTCCAAAAAATGGTATAAGAAGATTTTTTTTCATATGGTGGATATGTGTGTTGTCAATGCTTGGATTCTGTGGCGAAGGAATAATCCACAATTATATATGGCTCTTTTTGACTTCAAGCAAGCAATCGCCGAACACCTGTGTAAATCCGGAAAACCCGTAATGTCACGGAAAAGAGGCCGCCCTACAAGTCAAGCTGCTGACCAAAGCAGAGATGGAACTCCACTGCGTGGGGGAAGCCATTTAAGTTACGGAAGTCCAGAGCCATCAGAAACACCAACTCGGCCTAAAACAACCACAGCAAAACGAGCTAGAAACCAGGACTATCCCTTGACCTCAGTTAGAACTGATAAAGTTGACCACATGCCTGAATGGCAAAAAAAAAACGACAAAAATGCAAAGTTTGTCAACTAAAAACCTTCACTAAATGCAGGAAATGTAATGTCTTCTTATGTTACAATAATAAGAGAAATTGTTTGGTTAAATTCCACGAATAAAAGATATTCATGGTTTGGCCTTTAATGCTTAGTGTACCATATATGGACCCTTAATTTTTTGATTGAAATTGTCTTTAGTGCATGATGACCCATATATGGGCTCTTAATGAAAAACTATATATATATGTAAAAAAAAAAAAAAAAAACTATGTAAAACTTTTTCTTAAACGTAAATAAATATAAATTAATGTTACACTTTTTTTTTTTTCATTGAATTCATAATTCATGCAGTAGAGGGTTAACTGTTTTCCTTTGGACTCCAGGATTGAGTGCTTAGTAGGTACTTCTTATTGCATTCAACAATTCAATGAATTAAATAAATAAATTGGCACTCGAATTTCGAGAGCTGGGTCGGCTAGTATTATTAATAATGAATATAGTAGTTCTGACTTTTAAAAATAAAAGATGTTTAGAGAGGAAAGATAATACTTACGAATGACATGTGTTATAATATTTATATTGATTAGTCATTTATTTTGTTTTTATTGACAAAAATTAAAAACGGTATTTTGAGCACTATCATGTATGAACAGGAGCCACTGTGCAACGTTCACAGCAAAAAATAAGATTTGCTCGCGAACATGGCTCTACACGGCGAACATCGAAGCCAACGAACATGACAAAATCGAAATTTTTCGCCAACAGCGAGCGGCTCGCGAACCAGCCCCTGCACGAGGAAAACATAGCGAGCACGAACAAGTTCGGCGAGCATGTTCGTCGTTTAGCTTAAGCGCTCATACTGAACCTAAACATTTTAAGGGCAGTCATAATACAAAATTAAAAAACTAAAGGTACCTGTCACACAGTTTGAAAAATTTTGTGTATTTTTGGTAATTTTGTTGAAAAAAATTTGTCAAAAACTGTTATTCATAGTCACCAGCCACAGAACTGTTCTTTTTTATTTTTGACCTTCTCGTAAGCGACTGAACTGATTTCTATTAGAATATGTAGGTAAATAGAAGATTTATAAAAATTTTAAAATTTGACATATCTAAATTTTTGAATTAGCCGTTTTATACATATATAAAAGATATTTAGCGAGTACACACGAACGTGATCACCGGCACCATGAGAACAGTATAGCACTCGCCAAATATCTTTAAAACATTTTGCCAAGATTTTATTATGAAGAGTGCATTTAATTTTAGGCGTTCGGATTCGATAAAAAATATTTTTCCTTTTTTTTATTTATTTATTTACTATGTAGCATAAAATAACTACATAGTTACATTTTCTGAATTCGAATATAGCTATAAAGATATCGGACTAAAGTTTTTCTTAACAACTATGATTTAGTAATGATACAATGAGGTAACAATTTTATTAATAATTTTTGTTTCTTTGATTAATTCACTATCAGAAAAATAACATTTTTCATAGAATTTTTGTGTAGACTATAGGTTAGGGTGCCCCTTATATGGACTTGTTTTTAAAATTTTTGGTTTTCAGGAACGCAAACCCTCTAATATTTTTTGTGTTGCTTAAAGCAACTCATGTACAAAATTTCATCCCTCTAGGTTGATGGGAACTCGACGCGACTTAGTTTTGAAGATGTTTAAAAAAAACGTTTAAATCTGTTTACTTGTTTAATAAATAAGGAAATAATTTTTGCTATCAGAAATTTTAAATTTACTGAGGGTATTTTCTCTTCAATGTATCTAAATGTCGGGATACAATTTTATATGCTCCTGTACACATCGTAGGTGGTATTGTTTTTGCTCTTCTTCTGCAGTGATAACCCCTTTAAAATATTGAACGAGCACAGCTTTTTCTGCTGTATCGTTGACAGCTCTTAATTAAAGAGATGGAAAGTTGGCATCTATCTAAGGCTGTAACTAACTTTGTAGTGATGAACTCTTTTCTGCCTCGCTTTTTTAGAGTTGGAGGTTGCACTGCTCTTGATGTTGTAAATTCATCTTCTTCAATACTTTTATTTCCGATGGAGTTAGTTTCATCTTCAACTTCTTGGAATTGAAGGCAATTGGCTGACTCAGAAGAGGTGAATGGAAGTGGTTCACTGAGTAATATTTTTTCTTCGTTAAGCACTCTCTGCCTTACCTTTTCTTCTTTTTCCATTCTGACCTTCCTGGTTCCCTCTGACTAAGTAAAAACAACTTACACTCTTCTGTTTTCATTTTAGCCAAGGTATCAACATGCGCTAAGTCGAAGAGATTATCAAGATCATTTTTAAGTGTTCTTCTCGTTGTTTGAATACGTGTTGAGTCTTATTTGTATTTTTTTAAGATCTTTCCAAAGCTCATAGAGATTCGTAAGTTTCTTGACATAATTGGGAACAGCTTTTGTGGGTATTCATGCGTTTTCGCGTTTTGAAGGTAGTTTCACACCTGTAATTTGATGGTGGATATTTCCGACGAATATACAAAAATTTGTTCACTTCTTCTCTGCAAAGCCATAATTAGACAATACAAAACGATTACAAGGGCGCTATATCAATGGAAAACAAAAAAAAATGAACTAACCGCCTACTAAGATCAAGTCCTTTTGTTTATTTAAATTGCAACGATTGAAAGTCGCGTCCATTAAATGAACTAGTTATAAGCTCTAACAGAAAAAAAAATTAGAGGATATAAGTAAAAAAAAAACAAAGTTGAAAAATAAGCTACACCCTACTATGGGTATCTAAAAAGTTGATATTAGCTAGTTCATGACGTCGGTGATTAGAAAAATTTCATAATTTTTAAAACTTTGTTTTGGCATATTTGAAGCTTATTTTTGTGTATTTTCGCACAATCGTACCAAACAGGAGCACATTAAGCAGAATGTCTTGAAAAATCGATTTGTTTAATATTAGCTTTTTAGCTTTGGAAAGTCCAGAATTTTTACTTATAAGAGGATACAAGATTCTTATATATTTGTTTATTTTACCGACAGTAGTAGATAAATGTTTTTTGAAATTAATTTTTATATCTATCATAATTCCAAGATATCTGCAGTTTTCGGACCAATCAATACTAAATTCGTGTATTTGTAGTTGGCAAGAAACACTTTTTTCGTCGACGCATAGTTTTGCCAAAAACACCGATTCATCGTAATTCCACCAATTTTTAGACCTATTTCCGATACACCGATTTTTGGTCGAAATATAACACTTTTTCCCGATTTTCAATATTATTTCTTACTTAAAATATCCCCTTTGAAATTTCCCATCTTCAAAACTTGGTGGTGCAACAGCTCGGGGTGAACCAGGACTTAGTGACTTACAACTCTCAACGATTCCTGTGTGCGTGTTACCAGGAACGGAGGGCAAATAGCCCATAAAAAAGTTGTGAATATAATAAGAATAAGAGAACAATTAATTTCTTATTTTAAAGCTTTAAATAAATTAGCAAAAGTCGGATTTTTCTTAATAAAAATCTGGGGTACGTTTAATCCTGGTCATGACTCGTAGAGCAAATACGATTTACACCGATTTATAATGTGGTAATGCCCCGATTTCCAAAAACATTTTCAACAACACTGCGTCAACGTGTAAGCCAAATAGCTTGTAATAGCTTGTATTTTTGTAGGTTAGAGATACTTGTAATGTACAAGGTACATCCAAGTAATATATTCCTTATATGAATATGGTATTATCATCACAAAACATGGCAAGTTTTATGTTACGATTAAGGTCAGGCAGATCAGAAACAAATATATTAAAGAGAATAGGTCCAAGTCCATATTCAACGCTTTGCACAGAAAAATTTTCATTTTGAACACTGACTATACAATTTCTGTTGCTAAGAAAACTTTGAATCATTTTAATTATTTCGATTGGAAATTTTTTTTTTTTAAAAGCTTATATAGTAGTGCGTTATGCCATACGGTGTCGAATGCTTTCTCCGTATCAAAATAAACTAATGCAGTTGGTTCTTCAGATTGAAACTTACCTTTGCCATGGTTTTTAATCCTAGCAACATGATGGTATGTGTTATGAAAACATTTGAAACCAAATTAGTAATCAGTTTTTTTTTTTCATTTAAATGACTTTTGAGTTTATCTCTTATAACTTTTTGGAGAAGTTTCCCTACGCAACTTAGTAAACTTATTCGTCGATAGCTATTTATTTCGTCCTTTAGGATTACCTGGTTTTGGGATTGGTATAACCTTTGCTATTTTCCAGCAGTCAGAAAAATACCTAAGTTTTAAACAAGCCTTTAGAATTACCGTTGAATAACGTAGTCCTGACTGAGTAGAGCTTTTAATAGCCTATTGTTAATAGTATTAAAGTCTCACCACCCTTACTCCGGTCAAAAGTATTAATTTAAAGATTTATTCTCTTTATCTCTTACATTTTAGACCTTTCTAAATTTAAAAAAAAAAAAAAATTGAGAAAAGAATATCGCTTCTAACCGGTTGAAAAAAATACAATTCAGCCTACATTTATATTTTGTTTGAAGTATTTACAGAAAACAACGTAATTTAAAAACTTTGGTGTACCCTGACCCATGTTAAGGTCGATTTCCTCTCAGTACTAATGATAGGGACCTCATTTTGCACTTTTGTTTTAGTAGAAAAACTAACCTTTAAGATTACGTTTAAATGCTGGTTCGTTTTTAGGATTGCCAGATATTCAAATTATTGTTTTATTCAAACCCTTTACACCTCAGGGCAAAAAATCATTTTTTTTTTGTAGCGGGTGTAAACCATCACTATCGGCGTATTTAAGAAATTTATTTCATCAACGACATTATAGTGAAAGTCCGAAGAATGATTTTCCCAAAAATCTGCTGCCATTTCAGTTCGTCAAAACAGCTCTTCTCACGCGTTAGACGAAGTGCACGATCTTCGAAACCCTTATACGGCCAGTCTTGTTTTAGGGTAAGCAGTGCTATAGAGGATAATCACAAGGATACAGCTGTTACAAAACACGTTGACTTTACTGGCTCAGTTACAACAATGTTCCAGTTAAGAGTCTTGAAAACCTAGCCCCCACGTTCAATCCGATTTAAATTACCAAGCCATTCCAAATGCCAAACTTGGTAAAGATGACTGGAAGCTGCATGCTCGGGATCACAGAAGATGGAAAGCCTTCGTCAAGTATTTAAATAAGATGATAACTGCTATCTCCCAGTCTTCTCTGTCAAGTTTATGAGAGGTTTTTTTTTTATTCTTTCAATACATGCTAGAAGGTAGACTCTATAATCCAAGTTTTGGATATGTAAAACAAACGTTTGCTGAAGGTTGCGTTACTAAAATCTGCTTTTTATTTTCACATCTCTTAATAACCGCCAAACTGACTTCACTCAAGGAAATACTGTTTGAAGCACTTTCAAAACTCGATACATATAATGCAAAAAAAGCTTTCAGGATTAAATCAAAAAATAATTCAAATCGGTGTTTTTATTTTTATTAAGAAAGTTAGAACAATTTTATGTATTTTAGGTCCTTAAATCGTGGATAAGCCCAAAGGGAAAATATATTTCTAATATCAATAGACAATAGAATATTGTTTTTTCCGAGTACGTAAGTAAACATAAGTATCTATTTTTTTAGCTGATACAAAATGCAATTGACGACGTCCATTGGATTTAGCTCCCATTATTATTTACTCATTTTTGCTTTCTTTTAACAAACAAATTCGCCACACTTTGTTTACGCACCTCAGCAGCTGTTAGCGATCCTGTGTACTATAAAGTTGATGATTCGGCAATTCTTCGGTATAAAAGATCTTGAAATTTCTTCGAAGTCATTAGTTCCTCATCATCATCATCATCGGCTCGACAACCGGGTTCCGGTCCTGGCCTCTTTCAACAAGTCTCTCCACCTATCCCGGTCTCTAGCCGACGCCATCCAGTTGCGCACCCCAAGGCTTCGGGCGTCCTGGTCTACGCCATCTCTCCAGCGCAAGCATGGTCTACCACGCTGTCGTCTACCATAGAATGTACCACAAAGAACTTTCCGAGCAGGTTCCTCTTCGCTCATGCGAGCTAGGTGCCCTGCCCACCGGAGTCTACCGAGCTTAATTTTTGTCACGATATCTGCTTCAAGGTAGATTGCGTACAGTTCATGATTGTACCGTCTCCGGAATCGTCCTTCCTCACATACGGGGCCAACAATTCTCCTTAAGACTTTTCTCTCGAACGCAGCTAAGAGGTCGGAGTGCCTTTTGCTAAGCACCCAAGTCTCGGATCCATATGTGAGTACTGGCAGGACCATGGTCCTATACAGCAGCAGTTTTGAAGTTATGGTGAGATTTCTGGATTTGAAGAGCTTTGACAGACTATAGTAGGCTCTGTTGGATTTGAGAAGCCGCCCGCGTATTTCTTCTTCTATATTGTTATCGGCTGCTACTATTGACCCAAGGTATTTAAAGGATTGCACCACTTCAAATTCGTGCTCCGCAACCTTGATTGTTTGACCAACTGTTCCTCTCGCATTCGACGCCACCATGTACTTTGTTTTACCTTCACTAATGTGCAGCCCCAGATTTAGTGCCGCCTGCTCAATCTGGATGAAGGAATCGTGTACAGCTTGTTCGGTTCTTCCGGTGATGTCAATGTCGTCTGCGTAAGCTAGTAACTGGCTGGACCTGTTGAAGATGGTCCCTCTTGTTGCCGTGCCAGAGTCACGGATTGCTTTCTCCAACGCCAGGTTGAAGAGGAGGCAGGCCAAACCGTCCCCTTGTCGGAGTCCATTAAAGATGTTGATTGGTCTGGATAGCAATCCGGCTATTTTTACTTGGCTTGTTACGTTGGTCATGGTCAACCTACATAGTCGTGTCAATTTATTTGGGATGCCGAATTCTCTCATGGCTTTGTAAAGTTCTACCCTGGCTATGCTATCATAGGCGGCCTTAAAGTCTATAAACAGATGGTATGTTGGGATGTTAAATTCTAGACATTTTTCCATCGCCTGCCTAAGGGTAAAGATCAGCGTTGCCGATGTGGCACGATCGTGCCATTTTGACCCGGAAATTTTCTCGTGGCACGGTGGCACGAAAAGTTTCAATAATTTAAGTTTAAGATAATTTACCCAACCTTTTTAAAAAATAATCCAAACATACAAAGTATTTTGCCACACTTCAATATTTTGGTATCAGAATTTTCTCATCTATTAGAGTGCGAGAAAGATGTTCTTTTTGGCGAAATAAGAACAAATTTTGAGATTGGACTAGCAGAAAGTATTTTTCTTGAAGATTCAAAAACGTTCTAGGTTAAGCTGTACAAATTAAAAAACAATATTGACGAAGGAATGTTCATTAATTTTTCAAAATTTATGTGGATTCTTCTTAGTTTGCCTCACGGAAGTGTATCAGCAGAGTGAATGTTTTTAAGCCTAAATATTATTAAAACAAACAACAAAAACAGACTGTCATACAAAACAATTAATGCTATAATGTCATATAATGAAATAATTAAGCCTAATAATTGTCAAAATTTCAAACCTCCAGCTTATTTATTTATTTAAATTTTTATAACAAAGCTTTATTACTTATTATTATTATGAACTTGCCAAAAACTCCTGTTTCTGGAAAATACCTATACATGAATAGACGAAGTGATTTTTTTTTGTTATTTGTTTGTAATAGTATTTAATTAAAATTTATTTTTAAAGAATAACTTGAGTTTTTTTTTCCATATGGCACGAAAATGTCACAAATGGCACGTTTTTTCAAAGAGTGTGGCACGAAATTTTTTTTTTTGGCGACAACGCTGGTAAAGATCTGATCAGTTGTTGATTTGCCTGGAATGAAACCACACTGATATTGTCCGATGACGGTTTTAGCGTATGGGGTTATCCGGTCTTGTAGGATAGAGGAGAGTATCTTATAGGCGGTACTCAACAACGTGATACCTCTATAATTGCTGCATGTTGTGACATCTCCCTTCTTATGTATGGGGCATATTAAACCTTTTCGCCAGTCTTCTGCCATTTCTTCCTGCTCCCATACGTGTACTATAATATCATAAATTGCTTAACGTAAGGCTGGCCCCCCGTGATGGAATAATTCGGCTGGTGTGCCATCGGCTCCCAGGGTTTTGTTCTGTTTGAGCCGGCCTATAGCCGGTGGCGGCAACATAGGGTATTCTTCTTGAAGTAGTGGAGCCTCCACTTCTGCAGTGAGCTGACCATTTAGCAATTCATTAAAGTACACTTCCCATCGCTCCAGTATGCTTTCAGGATCGGTGATCAGATTTCCCTCTCCGTCCTTGCAGTATGTGCAGCGTGGTGTGTACTGCGTCATGTTTCGGACGGATTGGTAGAACTTCCGCGCCTGGTGCGGACCTCGCTCTCGGCTATTTTCTATTTCACAGATTAGGTTCTTCTCCCAGGCTGATTTCTTTTGTCTGTGAAGCCGTTTTTCTGTTCTTCTGAGCTCTTAGAGATTGTTGCATTGCTCGGTACGCAACATTCTTACGTTCAGTCGCTAGCTTGCATTCATCATCAAACCAGTCGTTCCGATTTTTACGACTGCTGCCTAAGATGTAGTTGGCAGTACTAATGACAATATTCTTAAGGCGTGTCCACTTCTCATTTACGCCCAGCATACTGGCTCCAGGACTTACTCTCCCTAAATCAAGTCATTCTGGGGCGAGTCCTAACGCATTACCAAAGGTGTTACTGGTATTTTCATTGCGCAGGGCAGCCGTGTTGATTCGAACCTGATCGGCGGATGCAATGCGTCTTCGCAAGGCAATCCGCCCTCGGAAAACCATACCAACAAGATAGTGATCCGAGTCGATATTGGCACCTCGGTACGTTCGTACCGTCATCAAGTTCGAGTAGTGGCGACGGTCTATCAACACGTGGTCTATTTGGTTACGAGTGACTCCATCAGGTGATACCCAGGTGGTTTTGTAGATATCTTTACGCGGGAACCTGGTACTCGCAACGACCATGTTTTTCGATGCTGCCAATTCTAAGACTCGAAGTCCATTGTCATTAGTGTTCTCATGCAAACTATGGGTGCCTGCGTAATGCCTGAATACCGGCTCCCGACCTATTTTTGCGTTCAAATCCCCAAGGATGATTTTAACATCATACCTTGGACAGGCATTGAGGGCCCTCTCGACTTGTTCGTAGTAAGTCTCTTTTTCTTCGTCTGAGGACTCCTCCGTAGGTCCGTGAACGTTAATGAGGCTGATGTTCGTAAATTTGCCTCGCACGCGAAGGGTGCATAGCCTTTCGCTTATAGCGTTAAAGCCGATGATGGTAGACTTCATTTTTTCGCTGACTAGGAAGCCTACCCCGAGCACATGGTGTTTTGTATGACAGCTATAGTATATGTCATATTCTTTCTTCTGTAGAACACCATTCCCTGTCCATCTGATTTCTTGAAGAGCTGTTATGTCAGCTTTATATTTTGACAGGGCATCGGCTAGCTGCTGAGCAGCTCGAGCTCTATAGAGCGATCGTACGTTCCATAAGAAAATTCGTAAATCGTTTTTCAGTTTTCGTTGCATTGGTTGTCGTCGTGTGATCAGTCCGTTTCCGAGGCTTGTTGTCGGTCTCGTAATTCATAAAGTTTTACGGGACAGGGAATTAACCTGTCGCCAACCTGAGGAACCAGCCTGATCATATTAGCCAAACCTTTTTAAAGGCTTGTTTCTAGCGGCCGCCACGAAGAGGCTATGATCAGACTTCCACCAGTCCCGAATAGTTACGGCACGTGCATGTTTTCGTATGCTACATGTTATTCCCCCTATTCGTCTGATGGCTGACCGCCATTAGTTCCTACTTTCCGTTTAAAAGTTCAGTGCTAAAATAATTAAAAAATGTTTTCAGTCAGGTTGATGTGTCTCGCTCTAATGGCAATGTAACAAGGGCTACGGCTCAATATGATGATCATGATGATGAAGCAGCTGGTGCATCTCCTAACTTTCGCCACTAATGTCTTTGACGGACCTGGTAATTGGTGATTGGACCTGGTGACCTTGATGTTTTACCAGGATGTTAAAATAAAGCAATGAAATAAAAAAGTTCTTTCAACTTAAGTGTCTTAATTTATTTTGTTTCGAGCAAGATTTTGTTTGTACATAAGTTTGCTCTTGAATTGCAAAAGTATTAACTCCTGTCCTGCAAACTATGTAAACATGTACACTGTGCAGCAAGCAGAGTCATGTGACTTTTTTAATCTCGTTCTCAAACAGATAGTGTGCATGACAGGAGTCCTGCAAGACACATTAACCTGACTGCGAACATTTTTTAATTATTAAGTACTGAACTTTAAAGCGGAAAGTAGAAACTAATGACTTCGAAGAAATTTCACTAGTTTTTATACCGAAAAATGAACGAATTATCAAGGTGGAAGTACGCCAACAGCTGCATTGGTAAGCAAACAAAGTATTATGAAATGTTTGTTTGTTAAAAAAAAAAATAAATGTATAAAAATAAAATATGATATGAAAAATGATAAAATAATAATGGGAGCTAAATCCAATGGACGTCGTCAATTGCATTTTGTATCAGCTAAAAAAATAGATACTTATGTTTACTTACGTACTCGAAAAAAACAATATTCTATTGTCTATTGATATTAGAAATATATTTTCCATTTGGGTTTATCCCCGATTTACATACTTTTAATAAATAAGACTTTTCTAACTTTTTTAAGAAAATACCGATTTAAGTTATTTTCTGAAATACTCCTAGAAGATTTTTGAGACAGAATTTCAAAATATAGATTGAGTTTCGAAAGTGTTTCAAACAGTATTAAAACCATCTGTTTCCTTGAGTGAAATCAGTTTAGCGGTTATCAAGAGATGTGAACATAAAAAGCAGATTTTAGTAACGCAACCTTCAGCAAACGTTTGTGTTACATATACTAAACTACTAAGCCTACCTTCTAGCATGTATTGAAAGAATAAAAAAAAACCTCTCATAAACTTGACAGAGAAGACTGGGAGATAGCAGTTATCATCTTATTTATATACTTGACGAAGGCTTTCTATCTTCTGTGATCCCGAGCATGCAGCTTCCAGTCATCTTAACCAAGTGTGGCATTTGGAATGGCTTGGTAATTTAAACCGGATTGAACGTGGGGGCTAGGTTTTCAAGACTCTTAACTGGAACATTGTTGTAACTGAGCCAGTAAAGTCAACGTGTTTTGTAACAGCTGTATCTTTGTGATTATCGTCTAGCACTGCACTGCTTACCCTAAAACAAGACTGGCCGTATAAGGGTTTCGAAGATCGTGCACTTCGTCTAACGCCTGAGAAGAGCTGTTTTGACGAACTGAAGTGGCAGCAGATTTTTGGGAAAATCATTCTTCGGACTTTCACTATAATGTGAAATAAATTTCTTAAATACGCCGATAGTGATGGTTTACACCCGCTACGAAAAAAAATGATTTTTTGCCCTGAGGTGTAAAGGGTTTGAATAAAACAATAATTTGAATATCTGGCAATCCTAAAAACGAACCAGCATTTAAACGTAATCTTAAAGGTTAGTTTTTCTACTAAAACAAAAGTGCAAAATGAGGTCCCTATCATTAGTACTGAGAGGAAATCGACCTTAACATGGGTCAGGGTACACCAAAGTTAGCCTTCTTTTAAATCGTCAAAAAGTGATGTCAAAGTCGAAAATCAGACTTTACTGTAGAACAAATTTTTTCTTAGAATAAGACCAAGAATCACATCCCAAAGTATGGCACACGAATTACCGGACACCCTGGATATGTTTAAATTTAAGGAATGACGCTAACAAAATAAAATGCATGACTGGGTTGCACGAACTTGCTCCTATGTAAACACAAATTTTTTTAATTCTTTCATTAGTTAGAGACAAAAACAGAATGCTACGTAAACGTGAATTTATGCAAGAACAAAAATTATAAGTCGTTGTAGTGGTTTCTTACAAAAAAGCTTTTTAAGAAAAAAATTTTGGTACGCCAATTTAAAGTTCTTATTATTGTTCGAATAAAAGTTAAATTTACAAAAAGAAAATATTGAGCCTTTTCTGAGATATTGAATTTTCAAAAAAAGAAAAAATAATTTTTTTTTCAAAAATTCAAAAAATATTTATTTTAAAGTTTTGAAACGCAATGTGTTTAAGACTTTTTAGAAGCTTTTCTATAAAAAATTTCATTAAGATCAGTTATGTGGATAATGAGAAATTCAGAATTCGAAAAAATGGTTTTATGGTAGGTACAAGCTGTAATAGAGATCATAAAAATTAATTGAACGAAAAACATTTTTATCAAAATTCTATGCGCCGTTTTCGAGAAAAATACGATTTTTGAAAACCATTTTTTAACATTTAAATTGTGGGTACCTTGATTTCTAGGTAAAATAAAAATTTTTTTCTCACATCTGGTAGATTATACTAAGAAACTTTTATATATCAAGTTAAAAAAAATCTAGCCTGGGGTTTTCGAAATATTGAGTTTTGAAAAAAAAAATTGAAAATTTGAATACCCAATTTTATTTAAGCTTTTGGGGAGCCTTAGCAAAAAAAAATGATCAAAATCGGTTGTACCGTTTTTGAGAAAATCAAAAACAAAAAAAATGGTACAATAGGGGGTACCCTAAATAACCATTTTTCGGAAATTTTTTTCAACCATTACCTAGACTTAACTAGGTAAATGAAATTTTTTTGTGTTTTTATTTTTTAAAAATCTGTCGAACAGTTTTTGAGAAAAAAAAATTTATAAAATTTGGAAAAAAAATTGTATGGCAGGTACCATTATTTTTGGTCTTAAAAAAAAGAAAAAAACGTGAGGGGGGGGGGGGAATTAAATATAATATCCACCAAGTTTAAAGAAAATCGCCCGAGTCGGTTAGGCTGTAGTTAAACAGACAGACAGGCCGACAGACAGACACACACACAGAATTGCGAGACCCACTTTTTTAGTCTTCGCTATCATCGTAATGTCAACTTTGATCAAAATCTCGAGTTCGATTTTTTTTCCTAATGCATAACTTGCCTTATTGGACCTACCTATAAGTCGCAAGTAAAAATGTTGGTACCTACTTACTGGTAGATTTTTTTTGAAAACTATAAATTTCAAAATTTTCAAAAAGAAATGAAAAGAATCTTAGAAATGCAAAAGTTATGGAAATACTGCCATTTTTCCTGATTTATCTTTTTTCATTTATTGTGAAAAAGTTCGTTCTTGTTGACTCTCATTCATTCAGAACATTCTTTCTTGTTTCTTTTTTCTTCTTCCTTTTCATATTGAAAATAATATAAAATAAATAAATAAATAAATAAATAAATAAATAAATAATATAAAAAAAATGTTTTATGGATTTTTGAAAAAAAAAATATGTATTAAATTTTTTTTTAATATTCAATGTTTTGAAAATGATATTTCACGATTTATTTTATTTTAAAATTACCATAGACAGTTTTTCTTAGAATAAGTTTTAAGAAACGTATTTAAATAAATTATCTGTTGATAAATATCCTATAACATTTTTTTTAATTTTGTTGCATTCACAACGCTTTTATCAAACACCAGTACCGCAGTACCATCTGCAAAGTTGTACACAATGGCTTTTTTGGCCAGTGGAATATCTCATAACCAATACAAAGATGGTCCTAGGACACTTCTTTCTGGTTCGTCGGCAAAAAATATTTGTTGGATCATAATAACCTTGATAGTACCCTACTCTAAGGGTAGATTTCAATGCAGTTTATGGTCAAGTACCTATTTTTTTTTTTTTTTTTTGTCAAAGTCTTGCGCAACATCTAAAAATATAGCGGACCATACTTGTTTTCCTTCAAGTGATTTCTCTACATTTACATTAAATATGAACTGGAGTTTTTCTTAAGCTTCCTTTCATAATCTCCGTCGAAATAAATGCGAACAATGGTGATTTTTCTCTTTTAAAACTTGTGTTTGCAAATGCTTCTTCCTTCTTTGAGCCTGAAAAGAGATATTTCATATTCATCGCTTCTTTCAAGAAACTATAAGTTATCGAAAACTATGTATACTTCCTGAGAATGGCTGATATGATGATGATCTTCGAAGTTGCCAATCTTTCGTTTAGAATTTCCGATTGATTTTACGTTTGGAGATTTTATCGTCAAGTTTTTCTTGAGGAATATTTTCTTCCTCTATGAATCCCGTACTACTTTCCTCATCTGTTCTTTTAAAAAACCCCTATTAACATATTTGTAATAAAATTATTTGATTTTATCAGGTAAAACTTTCTTGGATTTCGATTGATGGACTTTAAAAAGGACACAAAAATAAAACGTGAGTCTGGACTTTCATAACACGTATAAGTGCATGAAATTAATTATGATTTATTTTTTTGCAGGTCATATAGTATGCCCTTTCATTTGGGCAATTATAAGCACCTCTCTGTTTCTTGTATCACTGATCATAGATTTCCAGCATGAAGCAATAAAAGAACACGTTCGCTTCCGTAAAGGCTTTCCATCTCGATCGGCATGGGAATTTCCACCTGATGGTACGCTTAGATGCTATCTCTTCAATGTTACAAATACCGAAGCCTTCCTCAATGGCACCGACAAAAAACTCCATCTTCAACAAGTCGGACCAATAGTGTATCGGATAAAAATTGGAAATACAAATTTGACCGATGACAAAATTGAATCCACATTGACATTTCGCAAACTTCGTCGAATAAAACTTGTATTTGATGAAGAGAACAGTCCACCAGGAATAATGGACCAAAAAGTCTATATTCCAAATGTTGTTCTATTGAGTATTGCTGCCAAAATTCATGATTGGTTCGTTTTGTCAAGGAACTTTTTCAATATATATGCCAAGGATGAACCAATTTTTGTACATCATACTGTAAATGAAATCTTATGGAACTACACTACACCATTGATTGACAATGTTAGGCCATGGGTGCCAGGAGTGCTGGACAATGTCGGTACGCTTTACAATGTATGAATTTATTTATATTTTTGTTTCTATATTTATTTTATTGCATTACATTTACATTTACATTACATTAGAATGCTCGTATTGAAATTCAAAACGACTTAAAAAATATATGAAAGTTCATCCAACATTTTATCTTATCCTCTTGTATATTCCTGATCTTGTGTAATTTTTGTAATCTCTCCAATTCAACTTACCTGGTTAAGAGTGGATTTAAAACTGCATATATCATCCATCGAGTTACCCAAAAGATCAATCAAACTAACGTGTCTCTTATTTTCAAGGTCTTAATTCTTGTAAGGTTTAACAGTTTTCGTAGTAAAAGGCAGATTTTAATCCATGGTATTTCAATCAGGTGCTTACTTACTTACTGAACAGGTTTCCGATCGATGAATGATCCCTGCCTGAGACTGATGGACGGATTTCCATTGTTAATGATCCCGAACCGCTGCTTCCATTTTTCTAGACTAATCGAGCTGGTATCTGGAGATTCGGTCTTCCTAGCCACCTCGAACCTGGGCGTTGAAAAAACTTTCATGGCTGAAGCGTTGTTGTTCATTTGCCCGAAGCGGTCGAGTCAATTTATTCTATGTGTTTTGAATTTTTGAACAACTGAACTGAATAACAACAACAATCGATGTGTTTTGAAATACTGAACAACTTTCTGCTTAATTTCCAACACTCGGTGACGTAAAGACTGGCAGTATTAAAAATGAGGACTTCTTCTTCCACGTGAGGAATATTGAACCCATTTGTTTAGTCAAACAGAAGTATCAGAAGTTTTCTAGAATAATTCCTCGAATATCTCCATTAAGGTATGTATATATTTAGAAGTTGATAATATCAATGGCCACTTTTTGTACTACCTAGTGAACAGATATTTGTTTGTTAATAGCATGAACTTAATCATGTCCTCGTTAACATCAATACCCAAAAGTTTCGCATGTTCTTAAATCGCCAACCTGTTGGGAACAGCCTATATCGTCCTCATGCCCTTATAGTTGGACAGATTAGTTGAATATAGTGCCCTGTACACCATCTGCTTTTGACGAAGTTACATGATATATAGCACATCTCCTTATCTATACTCTATACATGTTTGGAGTAGTTTGGAGGAGATATTTCCTTATCGCACATTTCACCGCGTATTTCCGAATATATCAAGTGAATCAGTTTTCACATGATCCCGATTTCAGCAATCGACATATAGAATTCCTGCTGATGAATGGTATCATATTCAGGTTTGAAGTCGATATACAAAACGTATTGCCCGGATTTAAGATTAATTAGCGAAATACAAAAACTATGGAGTGCCACAGGGTTCTTTTCTGTCTCCAATTGTCTTCCTCAAATTTATCGATTTCTTTTAAATTAATTGAATAATTTTCCAGATGATTGATTTTTATATTTGTTCGAACGCTAGGTACCCATAGCTTTACATGTTAAACTTAAATATTCATTATTCAATTGAGCAAAAGACCCTTAAGGCCTGTTTTGTAATGTTGAAATAGAGTTCTTATAAGCTTGCCATAGTAGTTGAAAAGATCCAAAACACTGGAAAGAACTTCCAAAACTGAGGCAGTCCACAATACTTCTTGGGAACTATTGCCAAGA
Source organism: Philhelius festivus (assembly GCA_963931855.1). Lineage (NCBI taxonomy): Eukaryota > Metazoa > Arthropoda > Insecta > Diptera > Syrphidae > Philhelius > Philhelius festivus. The sequence goes on from OZ007554.1 coordinate 240,164,494, forward strand.
TCATTTCATGAAGTGTATCAAGCAAAGTTGGAACAATTTACGGACATTAATGGGTTTCCTCACGGATCACTGTAAACTAAGAAGGCACTTCACTTGAGGATTCTTGGCCTGGGAAACATCCCCGCATGCAGATTCTACAATACTTATGACTAAACGTCGGAACACATACTATAGGCGCTAATGCATCAAAGAAATAAGTATTTGGGACGCCACCAGGTAGAAGAGAACGATTTATCTTCTCTGAAGATACTCCAAATAATCAAACTCATCACACAGATAAACTTGGAGGAAGAGCTATAGGGTTAGCAACTAATCTAGCTCTAGATGAGGGCACATTAGATCTTAAGGTCGCAGTAAAAACCCCCTCCCAGTATTCATTCATTTAAGCTAACTCAACAGTCAAATTATTGGTCAAAAGATCTTTGTGAGCTTATGTTCCTTATTTAAGCTTTGTGAAACAAACCTTAAGACTTATTATACAAAAATACTTCTAAATCTATGAAAAATGATTTTAATATGAAAAAGAACTTTGAAACCTGAGACTTCAAGGCTCTTCTTACTAATTTTGAAACTCCAAGATCAATTCTGATCATTATTTTCTTGTCAAGCAGCATCACCGTAGAGGGTCCTTACCGCTTCCATTCCTAAACACAGCAATATGCTTAGAATATCCAGCAAAGGTCCCAGGACACTTCCTTGTTGGACACCGTTTAAATCTAAATAATCTTATCCGTTCTCTTCAGGGTCGTTCAGCATTTCAATATTCATTTTCATGGAATTAACCATGCTTCTAAATTAAAATTCAAACATTTTGATTCATTCCGAAATTCTCAATGGAGTTTCTTAAAATATTGACTTTTTTCTGTTTTTCACTTCAGGCTTTTCGAGAAACACAAGAAGTATACACGGTTAACATTGGCCTACAGAATGGTCTTGAGAACTTCTTTAAGATCCGTTCGCTTAACAATTTAACAGTCTTCGGCAAACATCTCAACAAAAAGAAATTGGATCCTGAAACTTGCCCCATTCATGTGGCTAATGCCTTCGACAATACCCTCTTTCCACCGTATATGAAGCGTGAAGATCGTTTTTCTATAGTTGCTGGAGATTCCTGTCGAACACTGCCTCTGATTTATGACAGCGACATCAAGGAGAATGGATTGAGTGGATACAAGTTTGTTGTGGACAAAGATAGCAAATCAAGTTGTCTGAAAGAGTCCATGGCCATTCCACTGCCAGATGGAATATTTGATGTTTCCAGTTGTCGTTTTGGTAATTATTTTTTTTTGTTAACTTGTCCTGATTTTGTACGAGTATTAAGAACTTTTTAATCAGATGTTCCTTCGGCCTACTCCCAACCCCACTTCTTCGGATCGTCATACAAGTTTGAGGAGCACTTTGAGGGACTTTCTCCAAACCCAGTTGACCATCAGACTTTCATTTGGATTGAGCCCAAAACTGGAATTCCCTTCGAAGAGAAATACAGGTTTCAGCAGAGCATTCCAATTCCACATTTGAATGGATTCAGCGAAGGAATCAGACGATTCAATGGAATGGTTGTACCAACATTTTGGTATGAATATGTAAGTTCGTCAATATTTTACTGGTCTTAAGAAAACTCAATCAATAATGATGTATATTTTTAGGATCTTGACGACTTGCCATTTTTCCCTAACCTTATGCTCAAGACGACAGCTTGCTACATGCCATACATTCAAAAAATATGTATAGTGATATTCTTACTAGCAACAGTTCTAAGCCTTACAACAGGAATATGCCGAACATATGGAATTAGTTTGAAAGAAGCCCTGTGGTTTGGCCAACGTGAGATGCAGCAAACTATTTCCGAAGTGCCAACAAATGGAAGATATTACGATGAATCAAAGTCGTTCCTACCAAATAATGTCATCAAAGTGTAATTTTGGTGTTTAAAGTTCCTCAAATGGCTTTCAGTAGTTGAGAGAGTTTGGGTTTCGATTTTGTAGAAACCTTTATGAACAAAAAGTCTGTGTATATTAAGCATATTATGTTTTTGTGTTGAGTTATTTTGTTTGTTATTCAAAAACTGCTTTAAGTTTTTTTTTTTAGTTTTTTAAGTAAGTGTATAAATGTAAGTGGCTCAAAGAGTTTTAAGGTTTTTTTACAAAATAAATTTTTTTTTTATAAAAATGTACTAAGTACTCACAAGAATTAAGTCCTTTCTTTCATTTCAAATCTTAATATCAGCGCACTTTCGAAGTCTTCAACATTTTATTTCACATACATTTTTTGAGTCAAGAGCACATTAATCATACATCAGGAGGGTGCCTGTACATAGTACAATTTATTTAAAAAGAAAAAATATTTTTTTTTAATTTTTAGCTACAACTAACCTGTAGTACCCCTTGGCATAATGGTTAGTGCGTTGGACTGTCATGCGGAAGGTCTCGAGTTCGATTCTCAGCCGCTGCAAAGAAATTGACAACTTCTCCAAGAGTATCTCTTGTCATGGAAAGTGCTGCTCATTAGCCGTTCGCAATCGGCAGAAAATTGTAGGTCCCCTCCGTTTCTGGTAACACTTGCACACAGGAAGGGTTGAGAGTTGTAAAGTCACTAGGTCCTGGTTCACTCCGAGCTGTTGCACCACCAAAAATTAAGCTACAACTAACCGGCCCAAATGGCTAATGGAGTTATATTGATAGAACAAACTTTGAAACGTCAAAAAATACTTACAATAGAGTGGTCATCTTACATTGGTCTTAAGAATTAATAAGTTTGAAGTTAAACAGCTCTTAGAGAACCTAAGTTTAGTATTTTACATCTTTTCATCATTCTTGTGTGAATTTGTCGCAGACACGAAGGGAACTAACAATTTTCTGCCGAATTCAAACAGCTAAGATAAGAAACACTTTTCATGACAAGAGATACTTTTGTCACTTCCTCGCAAAAGGCAATACCCCTGAAAAAATATTGGCACGGTTACAGTATTCCACATTCATGTTGTGCGGCTTAAGAAAGAATGTCTGAATTTAACAGCACAACGGAAGTTGGGGTCAAGATGGATACTTTCTGAAGAAATTCAACTTGATATTTTACTAGAATACTGTTTATAAATATAACGGTAAAATAATGAAAGATAAGAAACATTACGGCTATGCTTGAGAGATGCAAATGTTTGGGTTATACTTCTTTCAGCTACCATTTTTAAAGCTCTTTTTTTGATTCTATCCAAGAGACTCATCTGGGTAATTTCTGTACCTGCTCAAATATGGGAATTGTCCTTGTGCTTAAGGCGAATATAGGCCTTGAAGATTATAGCCAGATTAGAGAGGTAAAACATTTCTTGTGACGTTGAAGGAAACCTAAACACTTATCAGTGTTTTTGGCGATGTCGAATATGTGCTAATTCCACACAAGTTGGTCTGTTATGCACATACTAAGAAGAGAGAGCTGTTCGGTTTCCTCAATGAAAATGCACTTTAACGACAGAAGACAGCATTGAGTTTTTGAAATTAAGTTCTTTAAATTCGACAATGCTATCGTGATCAGAATTAAATGACCTTTTCATACGCTGTCATTCTAAATCCACATGCGAAGGACAAGGACGTGAATCTGAAAACAAATATGCGAAGCTGAGAGTACTGCCTATTCAATGGATTAGAAGTTTGAGACATAAGGTCATTAATGACTATGAGAAAGAGAGTCGGTGATAAAACGGAGCCCTGGGGCGCACCAGCATTTATTTTATGAACCTCAGAATTAAAACCATTTAACACAACTTGTATTGCGCGGTTCGAAAGGTAGTTTCTAGTCCAACAAAATACAGATTCATCAATACAAAATGCACGCATTTTCGATAAGAGAGCTTGATGCCAAATTCTTTCCACTGCTTTTGAAATATCAAGTGCAATAATCTTACTTTAACCAAAACGATGTAAAGACTTGTAAAAATGCTCGGTGAGATATACCATCAGATCACCAGTGGACCTATTACTACAGAACCCATACTGCCCATCATTGTTAAGCTTTTGTTCTTCAATATATTTCTTGAGATGATAATTTATCAGCGTTTCCAAACATGGAAAGAAGGAACGTAAATGCAATTGTACTGTAGTTAGAGGGAGAAGTAGGTATTTTTTTTGTAAAGACAGGCTGGACAAATGCTGGTTTCCATTTAGTCGGAAAGAGACCAGTAGAATAGCAATGGTTTTCTTGTTAGTTTTAGCTAATTAGAAGTATCATTGAAAACGTGCGTGGGAACCGAAGACGAAGTAGTATTTCGTAAGATTTTTACAAATGAGAAATGACCAAAAATGGTTACTACCTTTGGGACATTGTAGTATTTTCTATGGTCCTTTTTGCTCATTCAAGAACTCGGTTCTTTGAATATCCTCATTACCGGTCTTTCTAGCTTTTTTTAATTTATTTCGGTTTTTCTTAGTAGAGTTTTATAACATCTCTTCTAACTCTAATAACCTCTTTTTTCGAAAAAGCACAGCCCAAACTTCTTTTAAATTAAGTTTTAATAATAAATGATAAGCTTTCGAAAAATTGGAAATGAAGCTAGGAATAAGGTTATTAGCATAAACCTAAAACGCAAGATTGTAATTAATTTAAATAGTTTTTAAACAGTATTGGGTCAATCTTGACAGTTTGTGGCAGCCATGTTGTTCTTCCGACATCTGTCAAATGTTTTTATTATTCTTCAGTTCTATTGTAATCATTCAGTTTGTTATTATTCATCCAAAATATCATGCCAAGTTACACGATTGAGCAGCTTGTCCAAATGATAAAACTTAATTATCAAAATAAATCTCCGTTAGTGAAAATTTCCGTACTTTGTCATATTGGTGGCCAAATTCCAGGTATTAGGTTCGATAACCAATCAGCAAAAATCCAAGTCAAAGGAAAGCCAGATCAGCCGATAAGATTAACAGTAAGAGCAAAAACAAAGAGAACCCGACACCGGCAGCGCGCCGGCCGCGCCGTGAACAAGAACTTTCGCATCCTTCAAATCCATCCCACTGCGCGAAGCCGCGCCGCCGCCGCGCCGGTTTATTGAAGATTGTCTCATTCAATATATATTGGTACACATATAAAATAAAATTTCATTAGTACCTACCTCACATTCGAAAAAACCTTTACTTTACAGGTATGAAGTTTAATCAAAATCATTTTGATCGTTTTCGAGAAATATTGAAGAAGAAGAATCTTTGAATAAGGCAGCAACAGTAATAAGATCAATCTAAGAATTCAAAACACGTTTTGAATAAATTATCATTTTGACAAATAAGAATACTAGTTTTTAGTAATAGTTACAACTTAATATTCATTCGTTTAGTTTAAGTTATGCTTAACTTACACGACTAATAAACCCCCATATTTGTCATTTTGTAACAAATTTAAGTCCAAAGCCTAATACCACATTTATACGAGTGGTAAATTGTCATAATTTATGTCAGAAAACTCGCAATGGAAATGGATAAAATGAATTTCTTAATGACAGACATTTTCACGAAGTCAAATAATGGCGCTCATACTGTCAAAAATGAGCAGGTTCATTCTTTTTTGTGTGTTTGTAGTTGTTTCCGAGAAATGCTGTCAATATAATATTTGCAATGGGAAAGAATAATGTCGCTTGCAGCTGTCACTAGTTCAATGAGAACAATAATGCCAGATTTAAGACAATTTATAAGGTCAATAAATACAGTAAAATGGGGAAATTTATATCACTTTGTCCCTCTTTGTAAATCCCGCATTAATTCCACCAATTGTCAAAATATCTTCCATATTTTCCCATTAACCATGGAGACAGGTACATTTTGTTGTATATTTTGACATTAAGAAAACTGACAAGTGCACGTGTTAATTAGTGTGCATATTCTGTTGAGAGCATTTTTGTAAATTATGATAAACCAAAAGAAAGACTAAATCTGCTGTAATTCTTTTTGTAGTAGATTGTCAGTGAGCTAGATAACAGCATTATTTAAACTTTGTAGTGTACATGTATTTTTGACAGTTTTAGTTTTTTTTTGCATTATTTCGACAGTTTTGTGTAAGAAATTATGAAAGTTTGTCAGTTGACACTACAATTTTAAAATAAATGAGCATTATTTTGCTGAATCATTTTTAAATTTAATCTTAATTGTGTTGTATGAACTAGCCCCCGGAAATTCTTCCGCATCAGACAGTCTATTAATTTAAGTGATTTGCTGCTATGCATACTTATATGGGTGATTCTACAAACAATGGAATAAAATGATACAAATTTCGGCACGACATTTTTGGATTCCAAAAGTCGTAAGAGTTGTTCTAGATGATATAGAAACGGATTTTAAAATATGTATTTCTTGGGCCACCGAAAATTCCATCGTTTGTAGAATCACCCATATGTACTAATTAGATTAGTAATGGCTCAGCGCAACCTTTATTTTTTTAATTCCTTGGTATTTTCTGAACCCCTACATATGTACATATATTAGTGATTTACTGATAATAAATGTCTGAATAAATTAAAAACAAAAACTTTGTGAAAACAGACCGAACTCGTTTCGAATGTTCTTTTTTTTTCGATTATGATATTGGATTTGATGTCGTTACTTTTATGATCTTTTATGGGGACATTTTTCAATTGATAAACAACCCTGATTGTTGTCCGTTTTTTTTTAAGAATTACGTCGATCATAAGCACCATAAATATTGAGATAAAGACATAGCTTATCGTATAGGGGAAAGATGGACATTTGGACAATTGCATAAAAACATTTGTCGGGATCAATTAATTGATTTTACTTTCAAAAAGTACTATAGATCGTTTGATTTCTATTCAAATTAAAAATAAACGATCAAAATACATTTAAAATACACTAAGATGGGTTTAATTACAGATTAACTAAAATTCTGCTTTTAGTTTGAATATATGTTTTGCCTGTGTAATAATTACTAATTTTGTGTTCTGCATACATATATCTGTCTGGTATTTTTCATGTCTCTTGCAAGTATTTTAACATTTTTAATAAATATTTTTTAATTGCTCCTTTCTCTGCAAGTAAGCCACTCTCCCCTAAATAGAACTTCTTTTATTCAATATGGTAAATAAGTGATCTTTATATTGTGCAACTTGTATCTAGCATGATGCATAACATTTTTGTAGGTCAAGTGGTATTCGGTTGAATGGTAAATTAAAAATTACTTTTGATTTGTAGAGGTAGCCATTTGGTCTGATAGACTCACAGATTTAAAATTCTATTTTGCTCAAAATATCGTCACAATTCACTTGGTGTCGCAAATGTCCCAGCTATAAAGTAATATTTACAGGTGTTTAAGGATTAAATCAACAGGAGAAATACTAGGGTTATTTAAAAAAAAATCATTCAACATACTTTTACTAATAAAAGTAGAACTATAAAAGAAGCATCCATGAATCTTAGAAGCCTTTATGTAAGGTAGAAAAAAATGAAAAAAAAAAACTTTCAATGAAAAAACTTTATAGGGAAAATCCAAGGATAATTAAATCCTACGGAAATGATGCTGATGTTTTTACTTGCGACTTATAGGTACTATAAGGCAAGTTATGCAATCGAACTCGCCGTGGCGATGGATGTGTGCTCGCCTGTGAACCTCATGATCACAGGTTCGATCCCTGCCGTAGTGCCGTCGTCTATGTCGTTTTAATTCCATTAAAAACCTTCTAAAATTGTCATCAATGGGTTGCTGGCTTACGCATTACATGTTGTTCAGGCATAACACTAACAACATGTAATTGAGTTAAACTAGTATGGCCGACAAGGATGAACACGAATAAAATAATGTGAATTATAAGCGACATAGAAATAAGACACGGTATTCTCCGCTTTAGTTCAGCCGCCATCCCTGGAGATAAAATATCTGAGACAACAACCTTCAGTCTCAGAACATCGTGCCACACATCTTTCCTATCCTTCTTTCTCTTCCGTAACTTCACGCCCGCGCTGTGTTCAAACATTTAAAAGGGTAATCATAATCCCTTAAACGCGTGTAGATTATAAAAAAAAAAAAAAATTACGATGATAGCGAAGACCAAAAAAGTGGGTCTCGCAATTCTGTCTGTCTGTCTGTCTGTCGGTTCGACTACAGCCTAAACGCCTCGCCCGATTTTCTTCAAACTTGATATTGATATGGGTTTTATTTTTTCCCCCCGGACGTTTTTTTCTGTTTTTTTTAAGACCAAAAATAACAGTACCTGCCATACGATTTTTTTTAGAAATTTTATAAATATTTTTTTTTCTCAGAAACTGTCCCACAGAATTTAAAAAAAAAAATTATAAAAATTTCATTTGGTTAAAACTAGCTAATGGTTGATAAAAATTTTACAAAAAATGGTTATTTTTGGTAGCCCCCCTGGGTCCATTTTTTTTGTTTTTGATTTTCTCGAAAACGGTACAGCCGATTTAAATAATTTTTTTTTATCCCAAAGCTCATCAAAAGTTTGAATATTATTACATATTCAAATTTTCAATTTTTAATTTTTTGGATTTAAAAAAAAAAATTCAAAATTTTTGTTTTGAAACTCAATATTTCGAAAACCCCAGGCTCGATTTTTTTCAAACTTGGCAAATAAAAGTAACTTAACATAATCTACAAGATTTGAGAAAAAAAAATTGTTTTATCGAAAACTAACGGTACCTTCCAAACAAATTTTAAAAAATGGTTTTCGAAAATCGTATTTTTCTCGAAAACAGTTCCGAGAATTTTGCTAAAATTTTTTTTTCTTTTTATTAATCTTAACGATCTATAATTTAATAAGAAAAAATTTTAAATCTTGATATTACTGACTGTACCTACCATAGAACGATTTTTTTGAATTTTGAATTTCTCATTATCGACATAACGGATTTTAATGAATTTGTTTTATAGAGAAGCTCCTAAAAAGTTTAAAAACATTGCATTTAAGAACTTAAGAAAAAATATTTTTTCAATTTTTAGAAAAAAAGTCATTTTTTTTTTTGAAAAATTCGATATCTCAAGAACGGCTTAGTATTTTTTTTGGAAATTTGACTTTTATTTGTACAATAATAAAAACTTAAGGTTGGCGTACCAAAATTTTTTCTTAAAAATGTTTTAAAAATTTTGTACATATGTAAAAGCTTATTTTTTTAAGGAACCACTACAAGGACTTATAATTTTTGTTCCTGCATAAATTCATATTTGCATAGCATTCTGTTTTTATCTCTTACTACTAAAAGATTTTAAAAAATTCATTTTATCCTTATGAACAGTTTTTTCTAATTCGTTTTTAAAATTCCTAGTCTATTACATAGGAGCAAGTTCGTGCGACCCAGTCACGCGTTTTATTTTAATGTGCAATGAGTGGTTCTCTATATTTTAGTCAAAACTCTCATAAGTCATAATCAGGGTTCGGACTTTACTTCGATCGAAGTAGATCTACTTCGATTTTGAGAAAAAAATTGAATCTACTTCCCTACTTCTCTTTTTTATGATCTACTTCTCTTTGAAATTCTAAACCAAAATATTTAAAGACAGCGCTGATCACTCTGCATTACATAAAAAACAAGTTTAGGAATCATTTAAACGTAAGCACTGTGGAAAATTTAATGTTTTTGAGATCACTTTCAGAAAAACGTAAAGATATTTATGAGCCACCTATTGAATTCATAAAATTCGTACAAGTTCGTTGATGGAAAATTTACTTTAAAATAGTTATTTTTAATTAAAATTTTTTTAAAAGTCTGAAATCAGAATTTACTTATACCTAGGTATATGTTATGTTTATATAATTTAATTTCCTACTACTTCGAAAATTTTAGATCTACTTCAGTTTTTTTCCGTATCTACTTCAAAAATTTAAAACCTAAGTCCGAACCCTGGTCATAATACTGTGTGTGCGATTTATTGAGAATTAGTACATGGTGTGGCAACATAACTTCCTGTTTTGAAAGGAAGCCATTCAAATTGTATGATATGTTGTGAGGTGAGTATGATCTTATTTTGACAAGCGTGAATCTACAGTTTTGTTTCCATCTAGCTTCGAGAACCCTGTATCAAAAGTTATTTGTGATGACAAGGGATAGGGTTTTTCAAACTTCGTCTTTTCTTTTTGTTTAAATTCGATACTACGAGTACCTTAAGATTAGTTACAAAGTATCGACCTTAAATAAAAACTTTTCATTTTCTTCTGATTCATTATGACTTTTACTATAATTTTTTTAATTTGCTTTATTGCTTTTGTTTTTCTTTTTTTTGTTAAGTGTGTACTACCAACATTGGCCCACTATCCTTTGATGTGCGCCATTCTATTGAAATCTGTAAGTTTCCAGAAACAACCTTAAGAAGATACACGACCATTTCAATAAGAATAGAAAAACAGAATAATAATTTATTAAAAACATTTGATAACAATTGATAAGAATATCAATATGAAACATTATAGCAAAGTATAAACAAAGTGTTTTATACTCTTACATTCAATTTCAACACTCCCACTGAATGTAAAATTGAATTAAATTTAAGTCCTATTGCTTTGGCACACAAATTGTGCTTCTTGAAATCTAAAGGTTTTGTAAGAAAATCTGCATTCATATCTGCTGTACTTATATATTTCAAATTGATTAATCCTTCATCAATTTTGTCACGAACAAAATGGTGTCGAACATCGATGTGCTTTGTTCGAGGATGGTACGCGTTTGTTAATGCAAGACTTATTGCACCTTTGTTGTCGCAGTGAATAGTTGTGAATTTTGGTGAACTTGGAATAAGCTCTAACTGCAATCCTTTAAGCCATAAAGCTTCTTGAGTGGCTGAGGAAACGGCCATGTATTCAGCTTCGGTTGATGAGAGAGCAACAGTGGGCTGTTTTTTTAGTATTCCAGGATATTGCTCCTCCACAAGATTCAAAGATGTAACCTGTAACTGATCTTCTGTCATCGCCATCGTTTGCCCAGTCTGCGTCACAGTAGCCAATCAACATATTGTTTTTGCTTTTTGAGAATTCCAATTTAGCATCTGATGTCCCCTTCAAATATCGCAGAATACGTTTAACTGCTGTCCAATGAGCTTTTCCATAGCAGTTATTAAATCTTGACACATTGCTTACTGCAAAGCTAACATCTGGCCGAGAAACCTGTGCAGCAAACATAATGCTGCCAACTGCTTCCTGATATGGAATTTGCATCATTTCGTTTTTCTCTTCTTCTGTTTGAGGACACATTAGTTTAGTCAACTTTTGATTAGAATCCATGGGTGTACTGGCAGGATTACATTCAGTCATATTGAAACGCGTTAATATGTCGTTGATGTATTGTTTTTGATCAATGGTAATCGTGCCTTTTGAACGATCACGTTGAATTTGTACGCCGATAACAAATCTTTCTTCTCCCATGTCTTTCATTTTGAAATTACTGTTAAGATATATTTTAAGTTTATTTTTAACATCAATATTTTTAGTAAAAATTAAAAGATCATCTACATAAACTGCTATAATTATGTAATTCGAATCTTCACCAGAAAAATAAACACATGGATCTATTTTAGATTTCTTAAGACCATAATTTATCAAAGCTGCATCGAGTTTTTGGTTCCAACACCGACTGGCCTGCTTCAATCCATACAGCGACTTCTTCAAATAACATACTTTGCCAGTGTTATCGGAGAAACCTTCTGGTTGAAGCATATAAATATTATCATAAAGATCTCCTTGAAGAAATGCAGTAACTGCATCCATCTGATCAATGTCAAGGTCTAATTGGGCAGCTAGAGAAAATAAAAGTCGAATAGTGCTATATCTGACTACTGGGGAGAAAATTTCCTCATAATCAATCCCCTTTCTTTGAGCGCAACCCTTCACAACCAAGCGGGCTTTATACCTTGAAATCTTACCTTCGCTATCTCGTTTTGTTTTAAACACCCATTTGCAGTTGATAGCTCTTTTGTCGACAGGCAAATCTACCAGATTCCAGGTACTATTTTCTCTCAAAGAGTCGAGCTCTTCTTTCATAGCTTGTCGCCACAATTCGGAATCAGCTCTTTCTAGAGCTTCTTTAACAGTCAAAGGATCATGTAACTCACCTTTTGTCACTGAGTACATATATCTTACTATTGGCTTTGGAGTACGCTGACTTTTCCTGGGAATTTGCTTTGAAATTTCTTTTTCATCTGACATTGACTGCGGAATGTTGACATCTTCACTTGATTCACTAGTCAAATAATCATCTTCTTCATTTGTGTCTGAATGCGGAATAACCTCTTCTCTTGATTGGTTTGTCGAATTGTCATCTGAATTGTCATCTTCCCCCACTGAATCATCATAGTCGACCGGAAATTCAGGAAAATAAAACAAATTATAATTTTCAATTACCTTCTCGGAATGTATTTGTTCATTTTCGAAAAATATAACGTCTCTGCTGATGATGATTCTCTTCTTTGTTGGATGATACAAACGGAAAGTGTGGGAATCTTCACAATATCCAACAAAAATGCAAGCTTCAGATTTCGGATCCAACTTTTTGCGCCGCTCTTTTGGAATATGAACCATTGCTTTGCATCCAAATGCACGCAAGTGACTCATATCGGGTTTTTTTCTTGACCACGCCTCTTCAGGAACCATTTGAAGCGATGAGCTACATGGTGATCGGTTTATTATATGAACTGCCGTTGAAACCGCTTCAGCCCAGAAGCTTTTTGGCAAATTCGCATCTAATAACATACACCTGGCTTTCTCGATTATAGTCCGGTTCATACGCTCTACCAATCCGTTGTGCTCTGGTGTATACGGTGCTGATGTACGATGATATATTCCACTTTTTCGTAATAATGCTTGAAACGTTTTATTGAGGTATTCGGAACCGTTATCAGTGTGTAAGACCTTTATTAGTTTACTGCATTGATTTTCTACAAGTGCCTTGAATTCTGCAAAACGAGCCACTGTTTCATTTTTTTGATTGTAGAAAATAAACAAACGTTTTTCTTGTGAAGTCATCAACGAACACCAGAATATATCTAGCGCCTCCCATACTCCTTTCATTTACTGGACCACACAAATCCGAATGGATTACCTCTAGTACTTCAGTTGCTCTTGGTCCTGTGTGATTAAATGGAAATCGGCATTGCTTGCCTTTGAAACAAACTTCACATTTCCAATTATCCAGCATAGGGAATTTTTGGTTTCGTCCAAAACGATCGCTCAGCATACGTACACTTGCCATGTTAAGATGTCCCAATCTTCTGTGCCACAGGTTGTAGTCTGATTCCAATTTGTTTGTAACAAAATATCGATCTTGTTGAAATCTGTCCAACTTGAAAAGTTCTCCATCAAGAGAAGCTGTAGCAACAAGATGTTTTTCAGAATTATAAATTCTACACCCTTTGGAATCGAAAACAACTTTGTTATTTTTGCTAACAATTTGACTAACTGACAGAAGATTTGCACATAGCTCTGGTATACACAAAACATTCTCGACTTTTACCTTTTCATTTTGAGCAGCAATTGGCAAATATACATTACCAGTACTCTGTACAGCTAAACGCATGTTGTTAGCCACCACAACTTCACTTTTAGCAGGTTGACTAACATCTGTTAATATGTTTGGATCTGAACACATATGAGCGGATGCTCCAGAGTCTATGTACCATTCACCAGGTTGCACTGTGGAGACAGCAAAAGATGTGTACAAAACGTTAGAATTACCTTGAACTCTCTTCTTGCTCTGCTGCTTTTATGGACAGTCTCGTGCATAGTGGCCATGATTGTTGCACTGAAAACATCTAGGTCCTGCATTGCCAACATTTCCCTTACCACTTGTTAAGCTTTTGTGATTGTAATTCTTCTTTTTAACTTGTTTTCTTGGTCCGCTTTGTCCATAAAAAGCAACCGTATCAGCAACATCTTCTCCTTTCACATCTTGAAGGATCTTGGTCTTTATTGCATCACCAGTGATAGGTACGCCGGAACTCTCTATGCCCATGATCATAGGTTTAAATTCATCGGATAAACCTGCGAGCAAAATTGTTCCAACCCATTCCTCACTCACTTTTAAACCAACGCCGTTAAGTTTATGAGCTGTAGTGATTACGGAGTTCACATAGTCTTCCACAGATGAAGAATTTTCCAGTCTTGTCGTAATTAGTTTCTTCAGCAGTCCTACTCTGCGCGTTAGACCATCGTCCTGGAAAGCCTTCTGCAAATTATCCCATGCTTGCTTCGCCGTTGTAGTTGATTGTATGTGAACGTAATTCACAGGATCAACTAGCAAAATAATTTTTGCTCTAGCCTTGGCCACCTTCTTTAAGTCCTTTTCTCCTTCAGATTCAACGCATGACCACAAATCTTCCAGCTCCAAATAAGCTTGAACAGCAAACTTCCATGAGTCGTAATTCTCACGACCTTTAAGTTTTTCTATTGAAGGAAGTCCTGTGTGAGCCATTTTGAATTCAGTTGTGAAGACAAAACCGTTTTTATTTGAAAATAAAAATTTCTTCTAAAATTTTTTTTTTTTTTTTTTAATATTCTTTTCTTTATTTCTTCGTTAAGGCCTTATTGCGTCTTTCTGGGCCAATAACCTATTGAAATCTGTAAGTTTCCAGAAACAACCTTAAGAAGATACACGACCATTTCAATAAGAATAGAAAAACAGAATAATAATTTATTAAAAACATTTGATAACAATTGATAAGAATATCAATATGAAACATTATAGCAAAGTATAAACAAAGTGTTTTATACTCTTACATTCAATTTCAACACATTCACAGTACGCCATAAGCCATCTGAAGCCATTTACCCATCACAGTAAACCATCGAGATAGCCCTTCATTATAACGGTCCATCGTGTCGAGGGGCCATAAGACGTCAATACAGTCTGGCAATGAGAATCCTTCCCTCATAACAATATAATATTCTGAATTTATCACAAATATTTAGATATGATATTTTTTGTGCGTTAAAGCAACCATTTTCGGCGAAGAGAACAGTGTGATACATGTCAATTTATTAACAGCCCTATGCAGCACACATATTTGTAAGAACCATTTGATAATCCCGCCATTAGTTGTGTTTTATTTTCCCCCAGATCTGATCCAGATTGGATCTTCATTCAAAATTACATGTATAACAAAAACAACACAAGGCCCAGTTTTGTTTGTATTTGTTGTTTTACATGTTATTTTGAAAATAAAATCCAATCCGGATCAGATCTGGGGGAAAATAAAACACAGCTATTATAATGAGTTGCTCTGCTGTATGTAGAGGGCAACAATTTTACTTTATCTGCAATCCCATCTGTCATCTATAGAGATACGAGTATGTGTTTCACTTGTCAAATTGATTAACCAATGCTGACTAGCAGGTTTATCAACCCAAAATTGGACGGCACTACGGCAGTCTTACGAGAATATCTTTTAGTAGAAGTACGCCAGAAGATTACGGTTTCTTTTCTGTTATATCCGCTTCTGAACCACTTTACGGCCATGTCTTATAAAGTGTGGTTAAATTTTAAGGGCCGATGTTGAATGTGAACCACACCTAAACGTCAAGTTTTTTCTGCATTTCATTTGACATTTCTCAATTTCAGACGAACTCAATTTGAACCATGGGAAGATACACAATCGAGCAACGCGTTAAAGTTATTCAGGCTTATTATGAAAATGGGCGTTGAAATCAAAATGCATATCGTGCACTTCGTGATTTTTTCGGTCAATTTAATCGTCCAAATGTGCGTACAATGGGAAAAATCGTGGAAAAATTTGAGCAAACCGGGTCAGTAGGAGATGTGAAAACACCAGTACATGCTCGTACAGCTCGTACTGAAGAAAATATTGCTGCTGTTCGCGATAGTGTGGCTGAAGAGCCGTCCGCGTCCACCTCAAGTGGTCGTCGTGGACAACAATTGCACCTTTCACGCTCGTCGTTGATGAACATTATGCATAAAGACACGCTTACAAGGTGCAATTGACCCAAGAACTAAAGCCTCTTGACCATTTTAAGCGCCGTCAATGGTCAGAATGATGGCAACAGTGGATGATCAATTTTGGAAGAAAATCATCTTCACTTCTTCACTGATGAGGCACATTTTCACCTCAGTGGATTCATCAATAAGCAGAATTGCCGCATTTGGGCGAATGATAATCCAAGAGTGATTGTTGAAAAACAAATGCATCCACAAAGAGTGACTGTTTGGTGCGGTTTATGGGCTGGCGGCATCATCGGGCCGTATTTTTTCCAAAATGAGGCCGGTCAGGCAGTTACTGTGAATGGTGTTCGTTATCGTGAGATGATAACGAACTTTTTATGGCCCGAATCGGAAGATATGGATGCGGATGATATGTGGTTTCAACAGGACGGTGCCACTTGCCACACAGCTAACGAAACAATGGCTCTTTTGCGCGACAAATTCAATGGCCGCGTTATCTAACGTGGTGACTATGTCAATTGGTCGCCAAGATCATGTGATTTGCCACCGTTGGACTTCTTTCTTTGGGGTTATTAGAAAGAAAAGGTGTACGTCAATAAGCCGGCAACAATTCCAGAGCTAAAGGATGAGATAATCCGACACATTAACGGCATAGAACCTCAATTATGCCTCAGCGTCATCGGAAATTTGGAACATCGGATGGAGGTGTGCCGCCGAGGTCGCGGCGGCCATTTGGCCGATATTTTGTTCAATATATATTTGTACCATACCAATATTATCATAATAAAAAGAAATGACAATAATTTCCTAAATAATTTGTGTTTTATTCAAAATCAACATCGGCCCTTAAAATTTAAGCACCCTTTACATATATCCATCTTTAAAACAAGGTAGCCCATGGGCTAATGGTATATACAGTGGAGAGTTGGAGGATGATTGATTATGCGGATGACGTTGCTATAGCCGTATCAGTAAATTATCATAACATCATGGTACAACTCTTACAAACCACTTTAAACAAGCAGACAACTCTATAAAAAAAAAAGAAACAGATTGTGTCCTAATCATTGTAGGGTAATTCAGACGGAACTTTTGGCGAGAAAAGAAGTCCTTTCAAGTTCTTATATCCTTCGTTACATGTTTACTTATGCTGTTGCAAGATAAAGAGAAAAAGCGTTAGGCTACGTTGGATCTGAAGCGGTCTAATATCATGATATCTAACCAAATTGCACATTAGTTCTTTAATCTGTAATTGTGATACCCGAACACTTTCTAATGGCCAAGCACAAGACAAATGCTGTTTGAATGAGGAAGCAATCTATATTCCTTTTCTTCTATAAAATTGTCGCGCTCTATCTCAAGATATCCGGCTGGTAGTATATTGATCAGAATGGATTCGGTAATTTATCCTTTAAGAATTGTTATTTTATAAGAAGTAACTTTGCTTCTCGTGGTGGTGATCGAGCCACGATCGTGAATGTTTGTGCAGTCCAATTACTAACAAAACATCATACAATGGTAAAAAATAAATTACACAATTATTGAAAAAGCATGTCGTGAGAATGAACCGATTCGGATCTGGTTACCTAAAATATAATAAATTAGTGTATGCTCGGTTATGTTCCAGTTAAGAGAGTCTTCTAGCCCCCACGTTCAATCCGGTTTAAATTACCAAGCCATTCCAAATGCCACACTTGGTAAAGATGACTGGAAGCTGCATGCTCGGGATCACAGAAGATGGAAAGCGTTCGTCAAGTACTTAAATAAGATGATAACTGCTATCTCCCAGTCTTCTCTGTCAAGTTTATGAGAGATTTTTTTTTATTCTTTCAATACATGCTAGAAGGTAGGCTCTATAATCCAAGTTTAGTATATGTAAAACAAACGTTTGCTGAAGGTTGCGTTACTAAAATCTGCTTTTTATGTTCACATCTCTTGATAACCGCTAAACTGATTTCACTCAAGGAATGGTTTTAATACTGGTTTTAATACTGTTTGAAACACTTTCAAAACTCAATATATACTTTGAAATTCTGTCTGCAACATCTTTTAGGAGTATATCAAAAAATAACTAAAATCGGTATTTTCTTAAAAAAGTTAGAAAAGTCTTATTTATTAAAAGTCTGTAAATCGGGGATAAACCCAAATGGAAAATATCGTTCTAATGCAAAAAGACAATGGATTTTTGTTTTTTCGAGTACGTTAATAAACATATGTATCTATTTTTAGCTAATACCAAATGAAATTGACGTTTTTTTTGGATTTAGTGGATTTAGTTCCCATTTATTGTTTACTCATTTTTGCTTTCTTTTGACAAATAATAATTTCACCATACTTTGTTTGCTTAGCACGGCAGCTGTTGGCGTTCCTGCGTACTTCCAATTTGCTAATTCGTTAATTTTTCGTTATTAGATAGATAGATAGATAGATAGATTGTTTTTATTCTGTATCAAATATTAGTAAAAAAATTATGTACATACAATATAGCATGGCATTTGCCGTCTGCCAGATTGACAATTATAGCTTTTGATTAGAAATTTATAAACCAATTTAAGTATTAGTTCAGGTTCAAAAATGTTCACTTAAAATTCTATTTCTATACGCTAGTGCAATTTTACAAAATTTGTACATTTTGGGTATATTCATTTCATTTAAGTATCCTAAAATCACCTCTTCGGATAAAAAATCTTCACCAAATACATGTCTTCGTGTTTCCCTTAGTATTGGACATCTACCAAGAAAATGAAAAATATCTTCTCTCTCATCCATATTACATAGCTCACAAAAGATAGGTAAATCCTCACGATGCGGTACGTAATTAAGATTCAGTAATTCACCTCTCATCCTGAACATGGTTGATACGAGTATTTCTTCAATGGAGTGTTCATCTCTAAAATAATTTTTTTCGTTCAAATTATGGTTCAGTTTACCTGCTGCTTCCTCCGCATACCTTACTCTTATACGGTCATCTAAATCTGAAATTAGTTTGTATAGTGCTGGTTTCCATGAGTTAAAGTCATTAAGATTTAATTCTACATTAGCTTCTTGGGCCAGATCGAGTCAATCCTTAAACCATCCAGATCTGCTACGTATTGCTTGAAGAGCAGCTTTTTTTGGTAGGCGAAAATCCGGCATATTCAATACCTTAATGATGTAATCAACATTCAATTTTAATGTTTTAATATACATTGGAGAGATGCCCGACTCTAACATTACCATGTAATTTGGCGCATTTTGGGGAAGTCGAAATATGCGCTTCAAATAAAATCTAAGTAATTTTTCAACCGTTTCGTATTTTTTGCACCCCATACTTGGGCCGCATAAAACAATGTGGATTGGGACATCGATTCAAACACTTTGTATTTAACACTATGTGATATATGCCTGTTACTAAAGATATTTTTCCATGCGGTATTAATTGCAGTTTTCGCCTTCGCAAATTTTTCAGAAAGATGTTTTTCCATACTCAAGTTCTTTGTGATGTAGACTCCAAGATATTTATAATCCTTAACAACTTCGATAGATTCATTGTTGTAAGTCCATTGTTCTCTTGAGCTCAATCTACCACCGCCACCCTTGAATATCATGATCTTCGACTTTTCCAGGTTAACTACTAGTTTCCATAACGTACAATATGTGCTTAATTTGTTAATCATTAGTTAAAGTGATTCTGGCGAGTATGCGAGCATAACAATATCATCTGCAAAAAGTAGAGCTTTGATTGGGATTCCTGCTGGTAGAATACCGATAATGTCTTCAATAAAGAGTGAGAATAAACTTGTGCTGAGTGTGCATCCTTGTCTAACACCTGTTCTAGTTTGAAACCATTCGGGTTTATCTTCACCATCCCATACTGCTGCTGTGGTATCCATGTATAAGTTCTGTAGAACACGGCCAAACTTAATTGTCATTCCCAAACCAAACAATTTGAACATTAGGGCATTTCTGTCTATCGTATCGAATGCAGCTTTAAAGTCCACAAAAAACACGAATAGTTTTTTATTTTTTGCCAAGAACGAATCAGCTATGCTTTTTAGGAGAAAGATATGGTCTATTGTTGAGTATCCTGGTCTGAAACCCGCTTGAAATTCGCTTATTAATCTTTTTGCATCTATCCATGATCTGAGTCGATTTTGAAGAATTGATGTAAATATTTTGTATGAGGCGATTAAGAATGAGATTCCTCTGTAATTTGCTGGATCCATTGTGTTTCCTTTTTTAAATATCGGAAAAATGAGTGCTTCTTTAAATTCTTGTGGTATGTTTCCATGTTCAAATATATTGTTAAATACTTCTGTTAGGCTTTTGATGAGTTCTTCTGTGCCATACTTATAGAATTCCGATGGTATCCGATCTGATCCAGCCGCTTTTCCATCGATGAGACCGTTTACCGCTACCCAAACTTCTTCCACACAAATTGGACTATCTAATGCGTCTTCATAAAAACCGGGTTAAGCATATTGAATAGTATGGGCACCTAGTGCATCGTGATTCAGTAGCTGTGAAAAATGTATCATCAAGGTATTAGAACTAAGATTTCGATTTATAACGCAATGTTTCCCATTAAGTTTTTGTACTTGCTTCCAAAAATCGCTCGTGTTGGTGCAGTTTACCAAGCTTTTGGCTTTTTCGGTATTAAAGCTCGTGAAGTTTCTTCGAAGTCATTAGTTTCTACTTTCCGTTTAAAAGTTCAGTACTAAGATAATTAAAAAATGTTTTCAGTCAGATGTCTTGCTCTAATGGCAATCACTGCCCTTGTAACAAGGGCTGCGGCTCAATATGATGATCATGATGATGAAGCAGCTGGTGCATCTCCTAACTTTCTCCACTAATGTGTTTGACGGACCTGGTAATTGGTGATTGGACCTGGTGACCTTGATGGTTTACCAGGATGTTAAAATAAAGCAATGAAATAAAAAAGCTCTTTCAACTTAAGTGTCTTAATTTTATTTGTTTCTAGCAAGATTTTGTTGTGTAAGGTTGCTATTGGATTGCAAGAGTATTAACTCCTGTCCTGCACACTATCTGTTTGAGAACGAGATTAAAAAAGAGGCTGGGTGCGACCCACACTGATAACTTCCCATTTGTGGTTTTCAAAACTTTATATTTAGTTTTTTCAAATAACCAAATTTTCAGCGAAACAAACTTTAGCTGTATCTGTACTGTATCTGTTGTGGTAATTGGTATGATATTTTGTATACATACTTCGATCATAGAGCAGTAGATGGAAGATCGAAGTATGTAGTAGATGGTTTCATAGTGTAATTGTTGTTGCGGTTTTTCCGGATTGAAAGGCTGTGATCTGCACTGGATATACAATGACTCCTGTTTTAAAAATCGATGATGCTTGTGGCATACTATGATATTAAGAAATTTGCTTTGTTTTGTTGATGATGAGGATACTTAGTCACTCATTTTATGTTTTTTTTTTTATAGAAAATGTGTTTAACTAATTTTAAACTTTTCTATTTAAAATGTAAATGTTAAATTTCTTGTAATAATTACGAAGGTTGGTAGGTACATATTATATTCGTATACTGAATTATAGATTTCCGTGTTTTTTTAATATATCTGTGTTTCTACACCTAAGAAAACCTTGAGTAGAATTTTACATCTTTTTCATGGACAAAAAGATAAAAACATATTGTGACGTTTTCTTCAATTTTACCATAGCTATTAATGGAATTTGAATATGTGGGACTTGGGTACAACTGAACAATCTTATTCATATACGTATGTACAGTACATAAGTACATTCTTCTAAAAACTAGGTTGATAATAAAATTATAAAATTATGTATTATACTATAGAAATTACTTTATTATTTCGGTTCCAAACATTTTAATTGAAAAAAATTTAAAAACGAAATATTCAAATATAAAAGATATGGTTTGGTTATTGATGGAAGGGTACTTACAAAATATATCCGCTCTAAAACTAGATATAAGTCAAATATAAACCATTTGTTAGAAATTGTATTATGTATAAAATTAAATAATGGCAAAGTCAATATCATTGCTCGTTCTCAAGATATTCTAGTCGAAAAAACAAATATTACCACTTTTTAGTAAATTTTTTTATATTTTTGTTCAAACTATCAATTCGATACTTGTCAAAATTTAACCATATGTTAATAATTGTATTATGTCGATACCTTCCCGTAAGAATGTACTAAGCGAAACTTTTTTCGAAAATGACTTTTTGATGAGGAAATATACTATATGTTAAGGGCCACGTTTTGGCCTGGGTTTCGCCAACCTATTATGCATGAAAAGGAAACTAGGGTACAAATAAAAAAATTTATCAACTGCCATGTTTTCTCATTTAAATAATAATATTGCCCCCTGAAATTTGTATTATCCGCCATAAAAATTATGCTAAGCGACATTAGTAAAGATCTCATTGTCGTGAGCAACAAAAAATTTTGTTAGATGTCACTTAGTTTAACCAAAATTGTCTCTTAGCACACTATGATTCAACTAGAACTTTCTTCGTTTTTTTCGTTTCCTGAACAATTTTAGAAATGTCGCTTAGTATACATTCTTACGGGAAGGTATCGATATATAAAACAACATACTTTAGAAGGCACTATCGGTGTTCATTTCCAAGAAATTCGACTTGAAATACAATTTTAACTAGTTTTCACTAGAATTTTTAATAGTTTTTTTATTTAAAAAAAAAACTATTAATTCAATATTTGTCAACATTTTACCAATTGTGCAAAATTATACTATGTATAAAATAAACTAAATTAGAAGTCAATATCACTACTAGTTCTCGAGAAATTTGAGTCGAAAAACAATTTTTACCAATTTTCAATAGAATTTTATATAGTTTTTTATTTCTTGTAAAAAAACTGTAAACGGATTTTTTTTGAAATTTTCACCAGTTGTCAAACACATTATTTTTCGTAAAATAAAATTATTTTGAGTTTCAAATTGTTTTCCGTTCTTAGAATATCTGGGTTATGAAATTTTTTTTTTCAGTTTTTTTTATTTAAAAAAATAACGGTATGTTAATTTTTTTCCAAATTCATACCAAATCTGTATGACCTTATAATGAGTACATTAAATTTTATTTGAAATCAATAGCGTTATTTTTTCGTGAGATATTTGAAAATAACCAAAATTTTTACTTTATTTTTAAACCGTTATAGTGAAAAAACTACTCACTGAATTTTAATAAACGCCCTTTCAGCCTCTTTCGAAGTTATTATCTATTAAACAAAATTTATTTGAAGTCGATATCTTTACTCGTTCTTGAGATATCGACGACGAAAAATGGTACAAGAACGTACGGACGTACGAACGTACGAACGTACGAACGTACGAACGTACGAACGTACGAACGTACGAACGTACGAACGTACGAACGTACGAACGTACGTACACACACACACACAGACATCTCTCTAAAAATGATTGATATAGCCTCTAGGGACCTTGAAACGTCGAGAAATGTCAAAAATTCCAATTTGACAAATCGGACCGATTACAATAACTCCCTATGGGAAGTTAAAAAGTCACATGACTCTGCTTCCTGCACAGTGTACATGTTTGGAATAGTCCGGAACAGTTTTCCCTCAGTTGCTCAATTTACCTTGTGTTTCTGGAACACTTTTTCCACGATCATAAGTTCGAACATCACAAAAAGAGCTCCTGACTATGAATGCGATCTATGCGGCTTTAAAGTCGATGGAAAGATGTTCTGCTTGTCTTGATCCTTTATTATACAGGGTGTCCGGTAATTCGTGTGCAATACTTTGGGATGTGATTCTTGGTCTTATTCAAAGAAAAAAAATGTTCTACAGTAAAGTCTTATTTTCATCTTTGACATCACTTTTTGACGATTTAAAAAAAGGATAACTTTTCTTTGGACTATTCCAAACATGTACACAACATGTGCAGCAAGCAGAGTCATGTGACTTTTTTAATCTCGTTCTCAAACAGATAGTTTGCAGGACAGGAGTTAATACTTTTGCAATTCAAGAGCAACCTTACACAACAAAATCTTGCTAGAAACAAATAAAATTAAGACACTTAAGTTGAAAGAGCTTTTTTATTTCATTGCTTTATTTTAACATCCTGGTAAACCATCAAGGTCACCAGGTCCAATCACCAATTACCAGGTCCGTCAAAGACATTAGTGGCGAAAGTTAGGAGATGCACCAGCTGCTTCATCATCATGATCATCATATTGAGCCGTAGCCCTTGTTACATTGCCATTAGAGCGAGACACATCAACCTGACTGAAAACATTTTTTTTTTTTTTTTTTTTTTTTTTTTTTTTTTTTTTTTATAATCTGCACGCGCTCAAGGGATTATGATTACCCTTTAAATGTTTTGAACACACAGTGCGGGCGTGAAGTTAAGGAAGAGAAAGAAGGATAGGAAATATGTGTGGCACGATGTTCTGAGAATGAAGGTTGTTGTCTCAGATATTTTATCTCCAGGGATGGCGGCTGAACTTAAGCGGAGAATGCCGTGTCTTATTTCTATGCCGCTTATAATTCACATTATTTTATTCGTGTTCATCCTTGTTGGGCATACTAGTTTAACTCAATTACATGTTGTTAGTGTTATGCCTGAACAACATGTAATGAGTAAACCAGCAACCCATTGATGACAATTTTAGAAGGTTTTTAATGGAATTAAAACGACATAGACGACGGCAAGGATCGAACCTGTCATGAGGTTCTCAGGCGAGCACACATCCATCGCGCCACGGCCACCCCTATTATTTTAGCACTGAACTTTTAAACGGAAAGTAGGAACTAATGACTTCGAAGAAATTTCACGATCTTTTATACCGAAGAAT
The DNA here is from genome assembly GCA_963931855.1 of Philhelius festivus. Lineage (NCBI taxonomy): Eukaryota > Metazoa > Arthropoda > Insecta > Diptera > Syrphidae > Philhelius > Philhelius festivus. Next base: position 240,189,192 of record OZ007554.1, read on the forward strand.
TGCCGAATCATCAACTTTAAAGTACACAGGATCGCTAACAGCTGCTGAGGTGCGTAAACAAAGTGTGGCGAATTTGTTTGTTAAAAGAAAGCAAAAATGAGTAAATAATAATGGGAGCTAAATCCAATGGACGTCGTCAATTGCATTTTGTATCAGCTAAAAAAATAGATCCTTATGTTTACTTACGTACTCGGAAAAAACAATATTCTATTGTCTATTGATATTAGCAATATATTTTCCCTTTGGGCTTATCCAAGATTTAAGGACCTAAAATACATAAAATTGTTCTAACTTTCTTAATAAAAATAAAAACACCGATTTGAATTATTTTTTGATTTAGTCCTGAAAGCTTTTTTTGCATTATATGTATCGAGTTTTGAAAGTGCTTCAAACAGTATTTCCTTGAGTGAAGTCAGTTTGGCGGTTATTAAGAGATGTGAAAATAAAAAGCAGATTTTAGTAACGCAACCTTCAGCAAACGTTTGTTTTACATATCCAAAACTTGGATTATAGAGTCTACCTTCTAGCATGTATTGAAAGAATAAAATAAAAACCTCTCATAAACTTGACAGAGAAGACTGGGAGATAGCAGTTATCATCTTATTTAAATACTTGACGAAGGCTTTCCATCTTCTGTGATCCCGAGCATGCAGCTTCCAGTCATCTTTACCAAGTTTGGCATTTGGAATGGCTTGGTAATTTAAATCGGATTGAACGTGGGGGCTAGGTTTTCAAGACTCTTAACTGGAACATTGTTGTGACTGAGCCAGTAAAGTCAACGTGTTTTGTAACAGCTGTATCTTTGTGATTATCCTCTATAGCACTGCTTACCCTAAAACAAGACTGGCCGTATAAGGGTTTCGAAGATCGTGCACTTCGTCTAACGCGTGAGAAGAGCTGTTTTGACGAACTGAAGTGGCAGCAGATTTTTGGGAAAATCATTCTTCGGACTTTCACTATAATGTGAAATAAATTTCTTAAATACGCCGATAGTGATGGTTTACACCCGCTACGAAAAAAAATGATTTTTTGCCCTGAGGTGTAAAGGGTTTGAATAAAACAATAATTTGAATATCTGGCAATCCTAAAAACGAACCAGCATTTAAACGTAATCTTAAAGGTTAGTTTTTCTACTAAAACAAAAGTGCAAAATGAGGTCCCTATCATTAGTACTGAGAGGAAATCGACCTTAACATGGGTCAGGGTACACCAAAGTTAGCCTTCTTTTAAATCGTCAAAAAGTGATGTCAAAGTCGAAAATCAGACTTTACTGTAGAACAAATTTTTTCTTAGAATAAGACCAAGAATCACATCCCAAAGTATGGCACACGAATTACCGGACACCCTGTATATGTTTAAATTTAAGGAATGACGCTAACAAAATAAAATGCATGACTGGGTTGCACGAACTTGCTCCTATGTAAACACAAATTTTTTTAATTCTTTCATTAGTTAGAGACAAAAACAGAATGCTACGTAAACGTGAATTTATGCAAGAACAAAAATTATAAGTCGTTGTAGTGGTTTCTTACAAAAAAGCTTTTTAAGAAAAAAATTTTGGTACGCCAATTTAAAGTTCTTATTATTGTTCGAATAAAAGTTAAATTTACAAAAAGAAAATATTGAGCCTTTTCTGAGATATTGAATTTTCAAAAAAAGAAAAAATAATTTTTTTTTCAAAAATTCAAAAAATATTTATTTTAAAGTTTTGAAACGCAATGTGTTTAAGACTTTTTAGAAGCTTTTCTATAAAAAATTTCATTAAGATCAGTTATGTGGATAATGAGAAATTCAGAATTCGAAAAAATGGTTTTATGGTAGGTACAAGCTGTAATAGAGATCATAAAAATTAATTGAACGAAAAACATTTTTATCAAAATTCTATGCGCCGTTTTCGAGAAAAATACGATTTTTGAAAACCATTTTTTAACATTTAAATTGTGGGTACCTTGATTTCTAGGTAAAATAAAAATTTTTTTCTCACATCTGGTAGATTATACTAAGAAACTTTTATATATCAAGTTAAAAAAAATCTAGCCTGGGGTTTTCGAAATATTGAGTTTTGAAAAAAAAATTGAAAATTTGAATACCCAATTTTATTTAAGCTTTTGGGGAGCCTTAGCAAAAAAAAATGATCAAAATCGGTTGTACCATTTTTGAGAAAATCAAAAACAAAAAAAATGGTACAATAGGGGGTACCCTAAATAACCATTTTTCGGAAATTTTTTTCAACCATTACCTAGCCTTAACTAAATGAAATTTTTTTGTGTTTTTATTTTTTAAAAATCTGTCGAACAGTTTTTGAGAAAAAAAAAATTTATAAAATTTGGAAAAAAATTTGTATGGCAGGTACCATTATTTTTGGTCTTAAAAAAAAGAAAAAAACGTGAGGGGGGGGGGGGGAATTAAATATAATATCCACCAAGTTTAAAGAAAATCGCCCGAGTCGGTTAGGCTGTAGTTAAACAGACAGACAGGCCGACAGACAGACACACACACAGAATTGCGAGACCCACTTTTTTAGTCTTCGCTATCATCGTAATGTCAACTTTGATCAAAATCTCGAGTTCGATTTTTTTTCCTAATGCATAACTTGCCTTATTGGACCTACCTATAAGTCGCAAGTAAAAATGTTGGTACCTACTTACTGGTAGATTTTTTTTGAAAACTATAAATTTCAAAATTTTCAAAAAGAAATGAAAAGAATCTTAGAAATGCAAAAGTTATGGAAATACTGCCATTTTTCCTGATTTATCTTTTTTCATTTATTGTGAAAAAGTTCGTTCTTGTTGACTCTCATTCATTCAGAACATTCTTTCTTGTTTCTTTTTTCTTCTTCCTTTTCATATTGAAAATAATATAAAATAAATAAATAAATAAATAAATAAATAATATAAAAAAAATGTTTTATGGATTTTTGAAAAAAAAAAATATGTATTCAATTTTTTTTTAATATTCAATGTTTTGAAAATGATATTTCACGATTTATTTTATTTTAAAATTACCATAGACAGTTTTTTTTAGAATAAGTTTTAAGAAACGTATTTAAATAAATTATCTGTTGATAAATATCCTATAAATTTTTTTTTTAAATTTTGTTGCCTTCACAACGCTTTTAACAAACACCAGTACCGCAGTACCATCTGCAAAGTAATACTCGTACACAATGGCTTTTTTGGCCAGTGGAATATCTCATTACATAACCAATACAAAGTTGGTGCTAGGACACTTCCTTCTGGTTCGTCGGGAAAAAATATTTATTGGATCATAATAACCTTGATAGTACCCTACTCTAAAGGTTGGGTAGATTTCAATGCAGTTTATGGTCAAGTACCTATTTTTTTTTTGTCAAAGTCTTGCGCAACATCTAAAAATATAGCGGACCATACTTGTTTTCCTTCAAGGGATTTCTCTACATTTACATTAAATATGAACTGGAGTTTTTCTTAAGCTTCCTTTCATAATCTCCGTCGAAATAAATGCGAACAATGGTGATTTTTCTCTTTTAAAACTTGTGTTTGAAAATGCTTCTAACTTCTTTGAGCCTGAGAAGAGATATTTCATATTCATCGCTTCTTTCAAGAAACTATAAGTTATCGGAAACTATGTATACTTCCTGAGAATGGCTGAAAGGCGTTAGCAATATTATGATCTTCGAAGTTGCCAGTCTTTCGTTTAGAATTTCCGATTGATTTTACGTTTGTAGATTTTATCGTCAAGTTTTTCTTAAGGAATATTTTCTTCTTCTGGGAATCTCGTACTACTTTCCTCATCTCTTCTTTTGAAAAACCCCTATTAACATATTTCTAATAAAATTATTTGATTTTATCAGGTAAAACTTTCTTGGATTTCGATTGATGGACACCAAAATAAAACTTGAGTCTGGACTTCCATAACACGTATAAGCGCATGAAATTAATTATGATTTATTTCTTTGCAGGTCATATAGTATGCCCTTTCATTTGGGCAATTATAAGCACCTCTCTGTTTCTTGTGTCACTGATCATAGATTTCCAGCATGAAGCAATAAAAGAACACGTTCGCTTCCGTAAAGGCTTTCCATCTCGATCGGCATGGGAATTTCCACCTGATGGTACGCTTAGATGCTATCTCTTCAATGTTACAATACAAATACCGAAGCCTTCTTCAATGGCACCGACAAAAAACTCCATCTTCAACAAGTCGGACCAATAGTGTATCGGATAAAAATTGGAAATACAAATTTGACCGATGATAAAATTGAATCCACATTGACATTTCGCAAACTTCGTCGAATAAAACTCGTATTTGATGAAGAGAACAGTCCACCAGGAATAATGGACCAAAAAGTGTATATTCCAAATGTTGTTCTGTTGAGTATTGCTGCCAAAATTCATGATTGGTTCGTTTTGTCAAGGAACTTTTTCAATATATATGCCAAGGATGAACCAATTTTTGTACATCATACTGTAAATGAAATCTTATGGAACTACACTACACCATTGATTGACAATGTTAGGCCATGGGTGCCAGGAGTACTGGACAATGTCGGTACGCTTTATAATGTATGAATTTATTTATATTTTTGTTTCTATATTTATTTTATTGCATTACATTTACATTTACATTACATTAGAATGCTCGTATTGAAATTCAAAACGACTTAAAAAATATATGAAAGTTCATCCAACATTTTATCTTATCCTCTTGTATATTCCTGATCTTGTGTAATTTTTGTAATCTCTCCAATTCAACTTACCTGGTTAAGAGTGGATTTAAAACTGCATATATCATCCATCGAGTTACCCAAAAGATCAATCAAACTAACGTGTCTCTTATTTTCAAGGTCTTTTGAACCCTTAATTATGATTTAATTCTTGTAAGGCTTAACAGTTTTCGTAGTAAAAGGCAGATTTTAATCCATGGTATTTCAATCAGGTGCTTACTTACTTACTGAACAGGTTTCCGATCGATGAATGATCCCTGCCTGAGACTGATGGACGGATTTCCATTGTTAATGATCCCGAACCGCTGCTTCCATTTTTCTAGACTAATCGAGCTGGTATCTGGAGATTCGGTCTTCCTAGCCACCTCGAACCTGGGCGTTGAAAAAACTTTCATGGCTGAAGCGTTGTTGTTCATTTGCCCGAAGCGGTCGAGTCAATTTATTCTATGTGTTTTGAATTTTTGAACAACTGAACTGAATAACAACAACAATCGATGTGTTTTGAAATGCTGAACAACTTTCTGCTTAATTTCCAACACTCGGTGACGTAAAGACTGGCAGTATTAAAAATGAGGACTTCTTCTTCCACGTGAGGAATATTGAACCCATTTGTTTAGTCAAACAGAAGTATCAGAAGTTTTCTAGAATAATTCCTCGAATATCTCCATTAAGGTATGTATATATTTAGAAGTCGATAATATCAATGGCCACTTTTTGTACTACCTAGTGAACAGATATTTGTTTGTTAATAGCATGAACTTAATCATGTCCTCGTTAACATCAATACCCAAAAGTTTCGCATGTTCTTAAATCGCCAACCTGTTGGGAACAGCCGATATCGTCCTCATGCCCTTATAGTTGGACAGATTAGTTGAATATAGTGCCCTGTACACCATCTGCTTTTGACGAAGTTACATGATATATAGCACATCTCCTTACCTATACTCTATACATGTTTGGAGTAGTTTGGAGGAGATATTTCCTTATCGCACATTTCACCGCGTATTTCCGAATATATCAAGTGAATCAGTTTTCACATGATCCCGATTTCAGCAATCGACATATAGAATTCCTGCTGATGAATGGTATCATATTCAGGTTTGAAGTCGATATACAAAACGTATTGCCCGAATTTAAGATTAATTAGCGAAATACAAAAACTATGGAGTGCCACAGGGTTCTTTTCTGTCTCCAATTGTCTTCCTCAAATTTATCGATTTCTTTTAAATTAATTGAATAATTTTCCAGATGATTGATTTTTATATTTGTTCGAACGCTAGGTACCCATAGCTTTACATGTTAAACTTAAATATTCATTATTCAATTGAGCAAAAGACCCTTAAGGCCTGTTTTGTAATGTTGAAATAGAGTTCTTATAAGCTTGCCATAGTAGTTGAAAAGATCCAAAACACTGAAAAGAACTTCCAAAACTGAGGCAGTCCACAATACTTCTTGGGAACTATTGCCAAGATCATTTCATGAAGTGTATCAAGCAAAGTTGGAACAATTTACGGACATTAATGGGTTTCCTCACGGATCACTGTAAACTAAGAAGGCACTTCACTTGAGGATTCTTGGCCTGGGAAACATCCCCGCATGCAGATTCTATAATACTTATGACTAAACGTCGGAACACATACTATAGGCGGTTTCGAAGCACTAATGCATCAAAGAAACAAGTATTTGGGACGCCACCAGGTAGAAGAGAACGATTTATCTTCTCTGAAGATACTCCAAATAATCAAACTCATCACACAGATAAACTTGGAGGAAGAGCTATAGGGTTAGCAACTAATCTAGCTCTAGATGAGGGCACAATAGATCTTAAGGTCGCAGTAAAAACCCCCTCCCAGTATTCATTCATTTAAGCTAACTCAACAGTCAAATTATTGGTCAAAAGATCTTTGTGAGCTTATGTTCCTTATTTAAGCTTTGTGAAACAAACCTTAAGACTTATTATACAAAAATACTTCTAAATCTATGAAAAATGATTTTAATATGAAAAAGAGCTTTGAAAACTGAAATTTCAAGACTTATCTCAATAATTTTAAAACGTCAAGATCAATTCATATTATTATTTGTTTGTCAAACCCAGAGAACCCCCTATCTTACCGCTTACATTCTTAAACACAGCAAATATGCTTAGAATATCCAGCAAAGGTCCTAGGACACTTCCTTGTTGTACACCATTTAAATCCAAATAATATTGTCCGTTCTCTTCAGGGTCGTTGTGAAATATGATTTCAGCATTTCAATATTCATTTTCATGGAATTAATCATGCTTCTAAATTAAAATTCAAACATTTTGATTCATTCCGAAATTCTCAATGGAGTTTCTTAAAATATTGACTTTTTTCTGTTTTTCACTTCAGGCTTTTCGAGAAACACAAGAAGTATACACGGTTAACATTGGCCTACAGAATGGTCTTGAGAACTTCTTTAAGATCCGTTCGCTTAACAATTTAACAGTCTTCGGGAAACATCTCAACAAAAAGAAATTGGATCCTGAAACTTGCCCCATTCATGTGGCTAATGCCTTCGACAATACCCTCTTTCCACCGTATATGAAGCGTGAAGATCGTTTTTCTATAGTTGCTGGAGATTCCTGTCGAACACTGCCTCTGATTTATGATAGCGACATCAAGGAGAATGGATTAAGTGGATACAAGTTTGTTGTGGACAAAGATAGCAAATCAAGTTGTCTGAAAGAGTCCATGGCCATTCCACTGCCAGATGGAATATTTGATGTTTCCAGTTGTCGTTTTGGTAATTATTTTTTTTTTAACTTGTCCTGATTTTGTATTAAGAACTTTTTAATCAGATGTTCCTTCGGCGTTTGGCCTACTCCCAACCCCACTTCTTCGGATCTTCTTTGAGGGACTTTCTCCAAACCCAGTTGACCATCAGACTTTCATTTGAATTGAGCCCAAAACTGGAATTCCCTTCGAAGAGAAATACAGATTTCAGCAGAGCATTCCAATTCCACATTTGAATGGATTCAGCGAAGGAATCAGACGATTCAATGGAATGGTTGTACCAACATTTTGGTATGAATATGTAAGTTCGTCAAAATTTTACTGGTCTTAAGAAAACCCAATCAATAATGATGTATATTTTTAGGATCTTGACGACTTGCCATTTTTCCCTAACCTTATGCTCAAGACGTATTATGAACTAAACAAAGTTTATTTAATGAATGAATATTAAAATAAATTAGATTATTAAGTATATTAGCAAAGATTGCTCAGATCGGAAAATGAATGTGTAGTGCGAGTGCGAGTGTAAACGAACATAAGATATTTAACAGTTGGTCCTGTTCATGTGGGTGGGCTTGTTAGCATTCTTGACGACCAACTGTTCGGATCTTCTTTGGCTCAGGTTACAACAGTTCTCCCACGCTTAAAGTCTTCGAATGTTTTAAAGTGAAGTAACATAATCTTTAAAATATGATGGCTTCTTTCGTTCCCGTGCTGATCTTCTAGGTTCAAAAGCACCTTCCTCTGAGCTTGGTTGCGAGTTGCTTGATGTATATTGAAAATTTGCTGAATCAGTTGCTTCTTGTGGTCTCATAGCCGTTGCGACCTGAGAGCCTGGTGAATCTTCTGCTATTGATTGATGCAAGTACATTAGTGGATAATCGAAATTGTTTTTGTTGTTGACATCTGACTGATTTCTACGGATTTCAATTTTTTGTTGTATTTCACTTTTGCGGAGTTGATCGATATGTCTTTTGAAAATATGTCCATCATCAAGTTTTATAAGGTAAAGTAGTTTTCCAAACTTTTGAATTATTGAACCAAATTTCCATACGTTTTTATTTTGAATATAGCATCCTACTTGTACACGATCTCCCACGCTTAGTTGTCGAGTTTTGATTTGATTTGCTTTATTTTTATCATGTTTAATTGGTCGAACAGCATCAAGTTGAATTCGTATGTTTCGATGAAGGTACATTTCTGCAGGTGTTTTGTTACTGGATAGGGGGGTTGCTCTGTAACGAAAAAGTATTTCACGCACTTTTGTATGCATTGGTATCGGCTCATTTTCCATTGCCTTTAATCGCTTTTTCAAAGTTTGTACATTTCGTTCGGCCAACCCATTAGTAGCTGGATGACCCGGAGCTATCAGTTTTTGAAATATTCCATTTTTCTTACAATATGTTCTAAATTCATCACTTATGAAAATTGATGCGTTATCCGAGACTATGGTATTAGGATAACCATGAAATGCGAAAATATCTGATAAAAGTTCGATTGTTGAAGTAGAGTTTGGATCCTTGTTGCATATTTTAATTTCAGCCCATCTGGATTTTGCATCGATGACAATCAGGAAAAAATAGTTTTGAAAAGGCCCCGCATAATCTATGTGGATACGTTCCCAATTCTCTTCAGGTTCATTCCAAGGATGAATCGGAACCTTCGCCGGATTTGATTTGGGCACATGATTCACATGTTCTTGCAATACGCTCGATGTCCTTGTCGATGCCTTTCCAGTAAATGTAACGTCGAGCTAACTGCTTCATTTTGGTTATGCCTACGTGAGTCAAATGAAGTTCTTGCAAGGCTAATTTTTGTAGACTCTCTGGAATGATGACTCGCTGGCCCTTGAATAATATACCACTGTCTAATTTCATATGCAACATCGGAATTTGTTTGGATTTGTTTTTTAATTTCGGATAACTTTATTTCGGATTTGGTATCCTTTTGGATTACGTCGTATGTTAAACTGTCTGTTGAAATTTCATTTATTGTTGACATGAAAATTAAATTTATTTCATTGTTGATTGCCATATCATTGGAAAAGTTTAATGGTTTGATCGGACATCTTGAAAGACAGTCAGCATCTAAATTTTGATCGCCTTTTTTGAATTCTACTTCGTAGTTAAATGCGGACAGAAAAGCTGCGTATCGAAGTAAACGAGCTGACGTCATAGACGGCAATTTTGAATTTTGATGAAAAATCCTTACCAGTGGACCATTATCTGTTTTTAATGTAAACTGTCTGCCAAATAAATAATTGAAGTAATGATTGACTGCATAAACGATGGCAAGTGCTTCACGATCAAGCTGCGAATAATTTTGTTCCGATTTTGTTAATGATCTTGAAGTGTAAGCGACAGGTCTTTCATTGCCCTCAATGATGTGTGATAATACACCAGCGATTCCTACGGGACTTGCATCACAAGTAAGTACAAGTGGTAGGCTTGGATCATAAGGCATCAAAGTACGGTCGCTAGCTAATTCACTTTTTAATTTCTAAATTTCGAATTCTTTTGAAGTAATTGTCGAAGCGGGTACGTTATTGAAGAATTGTTTGGAATAAATTTGGCATAGTAGGTGACCATACCTAGAAAACGTCTCAATTCATCTGCATTTGAAGGTTTCGGCATATCTATAACTGCTTTTACTTTGTCTTGATTTTTTGAAATTTTGTTGAATTCTATGGTGTACCCCAAGTATTCGATTTTTTCTTGAAAAAATGCGCATTTGCTCTTGTTTACATGAAGGTCATATTTTTGTAGTCTTTGAAGACATTTTTCAAAATTGTCCTGGCATTCTGTTCTCGTACTTCCATAAACTATTATGTCGTCGAAATACGACAAAGTTTTCGGTAGATCTTGCAGAATTTGGTCGATAATACGGTTGAATTCGCTCGGTGCAGTTTTAATTCCAAATGATAACCGGTTCATACGATACGTCCCACGATGTGTTGATATTGTTTGAATGCGGCTACTTTCATCATCAACGGAGACGTGCAAATAAGCCTTGTATAAATCTATTTTACAGAAGAATTTGGAGTTTCGAAGGCTGCTGAGTATTTCATCGATTCGGCGTATGGGGTAATTCGCATTGACAAGACGATCGTTCACACCAACTTTGTAGTCTACGCACAATCGCACATTGCCATCAGGTTTAGGAATTATCACTAAAGGTGATCCCCAATCACTAGTTGCAACTTTGGTTATAATATTTTGTGATTCCAAAATATCCAATTCTTTATTGACTTTTTCACGAAGTGCAAAAGGTATATCTCTCTCTTTATAGAAAACTGGATTTGCGTTTTTTCGAAGTGTTAAAGATACTTTTAAATTTGGAATACAACCAACCTTCTCTTCAAAAATATTTGGGTATTTTCCAATAATATTTTCGATGGGTTGAACCGACTTAATTGAATTTTTATTTGAACTGTCTTGTTCAATATCGATGTCTTGTAGATTTATTTTCAAATGTCTAATCCATAAGCGTCCCAATAACGCTTCGTATTCATCGGTCACGACGTATAGCTCTTCTTTTGACAATTTTCCTTGATATTCCACATTCACGTTCACTTTACCATCAGGAAGAAAAACATTTCCGGTGTACAAACGAAATGCTATATTTGACTTTTGTAATTTGCCTGGAATATTTAGCTCACGGAATTTATCACGCGGAATAAAGCTGTACCCAGCACCTGAATCTACTTCAAATCTAGTATTTTTACCTTCGATGTTTACATATATATAATATTTTTCGAGATCTTTGAAGTCTTTATGTTGATGTTTGAAAATGTCAACTATTTGATTAACACCATATTCTCTTTCATCTTCATGTCGAAGATATTCAGGCGTGACTACATTCGCTGAGCTTGAATTATTTAAAAGCGTACGAATACATACTTTTCTAACGTGACCGGATTTCTTACAAGCAGTACATTTGAGTTGATTTTGATTCGTGTTGCAGTCTTTTGCGATATGATTGTCGCGACCACAACGTAGACACAGGTTTTGAATTCCTAGTTTTTCATAATCGATTTTGTTTTTAAAAGTGGGTTGACGAATTCTCGTATTATTGTAGTCTGGCTTTGGTTGATTACACTAGTTTACAAATGTTCGGCTTTTGGCGAGTACCTCAACAAAAAAGTATTTTCTAGACTAATTTTGGCTCTCTGAACACGAAAATGGCAATCATTTATTTTTCCAAAGAAGCGTTTTCGAGATATGACCAAAAAACGTGTTTTTCTGCTTCTTTTCCATGTATAAGCCTAATTCTCAAAAACGGTCGAACTAATTAACATATACTTTATAGTTTTGAACAGATATTTTGTTTATCTTTCCAACAGTATACGACTTGTGTAAATCGGCCCAACAGTCATCAAGAAAAAGCCGTTCAAAGTTTCAAAAAACACAATTTTTCGCCGTTTTTTGAAAATCGCTTGTTTTAAGTCATTTCGTAAGGATAGAAAAAAAAATATTTAAAATAGTTTTAAGATCTCAGGTGGAAGATATTGTTTTTACAAAGCTAAAAAGCATAAGATCAATGAAATCGGATAATAAATGTGGTAGTTATAAAACATTACGTGAAGGCAGATGATTTCAGGTTTTTTCTTTTTTTTTCATAATTTCTATTGAAAATATGAAGAATTGTTTACACTTCTTCTTTTAAGTGGCGTTGAATCTTTTCCATGATAGCAAGATCCTGGTGGAATCTTTCACCTTGTTCATCGCTTTCAGCTCTTAAATTCGAGGGAAAAGTTTCCAAATGGCTGTGCAGGAAGTGCATTTTCAAAGACATGCGAGCACCTGAAAGGAATACAAATATTTAAATTTTAGTTGTCAATAGAATTCATTGTTTTTGAAACACTAATCTGCTAAATACTCACCAATAGCATGAAATGTAATCATCATTTTTTTCGATCAATTGACGTTAGTTTGGACTTCTGTAGTTTCCCAAAAATCCATGAACTACGTCTTGAAAAGCATTCCATGCTCTTTTCTCGTTTTTTTTTTAGACAATTAAAAAATCCGGTGTCACTAAACAATTTTTTTATCTGTGGACCAACGAATATACCCGCCTTAATTTTTTCGGTCGACAGCTTGGATAACTTTGTTTTCAAACATGTTAATCCTTTGTTTTTGGGATCTTTTGCTAAGGCCTTTACAAAATTTTTCATAATGCCGAGTTTTATGTGTAATGATGGAAGTATTACATTTTGTTTTTCAACAAGTGCTTTTTCAGCAACGTTGCTCTTTCCTATTACATGATTTTCACGAAGTGGCCAATTTCGTTGGATGAAATGCTTTTCATCTGCTCTGCTATCCCAAAAACACAGAAAACAGCAGTATTTTGTGTAGCCACCCTGCAGGCCAGTAAGTAAAGCCACGACTTTTAAATCACAACAGATTTTCCAGTTATAGGAATTGTATTTCACAAGTTGAAGAAGTTTTTCCATGGTCTTGTAGTCCTTTTTTACATTTGTGGAGTGACCAATCGGGATTGATGGTTTCGTGTTCCCTTTATGAAGTAAAACAGCCTTCACGCTATACTTGCTACCGTCGATAAAAAGCCGCCAATCCTCAGCTTCGTGGTGTTCTCCAAATTCAGCAAATAATCCTGTCACATCATTGCAATAACAAAAGTCACTTCTTTTTAATAATACCTTTCAAATTTTTTATTCCGATTTCTGTAATAAGTGACTTTTGTTTCTGCTTCCAAGCAGTTAAATTCCTGCAATCTCGAAGCGAGCAACTCAGACGTCTCTTAAGATAAGTTGAGATCACGGCATAAATCATTGAGTTGGAATTGATTAAATAGCTTTAGTTTTGGACTTTCGATTTCCAAACTGCTGATGATACTGGAACTCAAATCTGATACTTCTCCGGCTGTTATTTTTGTTCCTGGTGGTTCTTGTTTTGGATACCGAGAAGAATGTGGCACCGTCTTTGTTACTGATTGTATTTCGGGATAAAAAGCTTTCCGAAATTTCCCTCCTTGTATTTTAGTTAAGCAGAAGTAACAGTCAGTCACATGATCAATTGGGTTTCTCCATTCAACTGGCTTTCCAAACGATAAATACTTCCTATTTCCGTTTCCAAATGCAATTAACCTCACAAAGCACGTAGCACAGGTTGACAATATAGCATTACTTTACTATAAAGCACTACAGTAAATGCTCTGAATTTGTATATTTTTTCCAACAATTCTTAAACAGGTAGATAAAACTAAAAAACATATTTTTTTTGAAAAAAACTGAAATGGTCTGCCTTCACGTAATGTTTCATAACTTCCACATTTATTATTCGATTTCATTGATCTTATGCTTTTTAGCTTTGTAAAAACAATATCTTTCACCTGAGATCTTAAAACTATTTTAAATATTTTTTTTTCTATCCTTACGAAATGACTTAAAACAAGCGATTTTCAAAAAACGGCGAAAAATTGTGTTTTTTGAAACTTTGAACGGCTTTTTCTTGATGACTGTTGGGCCGATTTACACAAGTCGTATACTGTTGGAAAGATAAACAAAATATCTGTTCAAAACTATAAAGTATATGTTAATTAGTTCGACCGTTTTTGAGAATTAGGCTTATACATGGAAAAGAAGCAGAAAAACACGTTTTTTGGTCATATCTCGAAAACGCTTCTTTGGAAAAATAAATGATTGCCATTTTCGTGTTCAGAGAGCCAAAATTAGTCAAGAAAACACTTTTTTGTTTAGGTACTTTTTTTGTGTAAACTAGTGTTATGTTTTTGATTATTAACATTTCTGGATTTCGAATTTTTAAGTTTTGAAATTTTATGTATTTCTTCGAATTTATCGGCTTTAGCTTTTGAGAATTCCTTGCTATCACTTTTCGATGCTTCTAAAGCGATTGCCTTCTTTGTGATCTCGTCAAATTTTACAACATCTGATTGAAGAATTTTCTCTCGTATTGAAGTGTCTCGTATCCCACGTACAAATTGGGCACGTAAAAATGTATCGGCAATTGAATTGCCGCAAGTGCAAGTAAATTCACAATCTGCGATATTACGTCGAAGTGATGCGATATATTCAGCAATGGACTGGCTTTTTGTTTGATATGTGGAGTGTGGACAGAAACTGATGTTGAGACACGACAACATTTCTCTTCGGGCACAAATGCGTTTCAAAGATTTCCATTAATTCGTCAAATTTAAGTTGCGATGGAATTTTAGGAGACACTAAGGCTGCGAGCATATTATAGTTTGAAGCTCCGATTGAATTAAGAAGAATTTGAGCACTTAGTTCCTTATCTCTTGCAATTTGTTTCATTTCTAGAAAATTTGTGAAACGTTGTCGATAATGTTTGAAAGTTTCCTTTTGCGGATCGAAATTTGCGAAGGGTTGAATTAGAGCTGGATTAATTTTCGATGTATCTGGAGTTGCTGTAGATGAATCCTTAGGCAAAATTTGTTTGAAAATTTGCATGAATTCCTTGAATTGCTTGTCGTCCATTTTGAATTGATGATCACCTCGAAATAAAAATGCTAGAAGATTCTTCGCAACAAATTTTTTTTTTTTTTTTACCTCGTCGCCAATTATTATGAACTAAACAAAGTTTATTTAATGAATGAATATTAAAATAAATTAGATTATTAAGTTTATTAGCAAAGATTGCTCAGATCGGAAAATGAATGTGTAGTGCGAGTGCGAGTGTAAACGAACATAAGATATTTAACAGTTGGTCCTGTTCATGTGGGTGGGCTTGTTAGCATTCTTGACGACCCACTGTTCGGATCTTCTTTGGCTCAGGTTACAACAAGACGACAGCTTCCTACATGCCATACATTCAAAAAATATGTATAGTGATATTCTTACTAGCAACAGTTTTAAGCCTTACAACAGGAATATGCCGAACATATGGAATTAGTTTGAAAGAAGCCCTCTGGTTTGGCCAACGTGAGATGCAGCAAACTATTTCCGAAGTGCCAACAAATGGAAGATATTACGATGAATCAAAGTCGTTCCTATCAAATAATGTCATCAAAGTGTAATTTTGGTGTTTAAAGTTCCTCAAATGGCTTTCAGTAGTTGAGAGAGTTTTGGTTTCGATTTTGTAGAAACCTTTATGAACAAAAAGTCTGTGTAGGTATATTAAGCATATTATGTTTTTGTGTTGAGTTATTTTGTTTGTTATTCAAAAACTGCTTTGAGTTTTTTTTAGTTTTTTAAGTAAGTGTATAAGTGGCTCAAAGAGTTTTAAGGTTTTAAGATTTTTTTTACAAAATATTTTTTTTTTTTATAAAAATTTACTAAGTACTCACAAAATTTAAGTCCTTTCTTTCATTTCAAATCTTAATAACTACTTAATTAATACAACTAACCTACCCAGATAGCTAATGGAGTTGTATTGATACAACAAACTTTGAAACGTCAAACATTACTTACAACAGAGTGGTCTTATGTCTTGCATTGGCCTTAAGAATTAATAGGTTTAAAGTTAGACAACTCGTAGAGAACCTTTGTTTAGTATATACGAGTCAGCGTTACCCTTATGCGACTTTAGTCGCATTTTTGCGACCCTTTTTTTGCTGTGCGACTATGCGACGACCTTTTTAAAATTGTTTAAAATTGCGACTTTTTCTTTGCTTAAACATTTACCATCAAACTTTTCTGAGAATGTGTGAGTATGATTGTCTTTGCTTTGTTTTCTGTTCGCATTCTCGTTTTCGTTTGTTTTCCCATTCCCACCACGGGGGCGCTGTCAGATTCTCTTTTTTTAACACTGACATTTTCTGGAATATCTCCTTACCTTTGTGCTTTGTCTCTAGTCCATTGACATTTTTATTTAATGTAAATGTTGTTTTGTTTTTTGACATCAAAAACGGTATTTGTGTCGGCGTCGGACGGGTGAGTTGTGCTGAGCGAAGTGACGAAAAAGTAAGTACCTAGGTACTATTTGTGTTTTTTTCTTGAGATTAATATTAGTAGAACTTTTTCTTAGAAATACTCGTAAGTACTCGTAAATATACCTATTGCAAATTGGAACTTCAGCTTGGGAAAGGAAAAAGGCGAAGGTAATGGTTGGTGATTAATATACTTCTTTTGAATTTCTAAAACCTGCACTCCCGAATCCAATAGACTTCTCATACAACAAAAAAAAAAGGAGAAACTCCTGATGCAGTTGGAGGTGCTAGCACTTCATGCAACGGGAAGCTACAAGAAAAATTGCGACTTTTTGTTCAAAAATGCGACTTTTTCAAAGAATTCGAATTTGCGACTTTTTTTTGTAAAAGCGACTTTTTTCTGCAACTTTTTAAAAAATCCCAGGGGTAACCCTGATACGAGTAGTATTTTACAACTTTCCATCATTCTTGTGTGAATTTGTCGCAGAAATGAAGGGAACTAACAATTTTCTGCCGAGTTCAAACGGCTAAGATGAGAAGCACTTTTCATGACATCTCTTGTCACTTCCTCGCAAAAGGCAATACCCCTGAAGAAATATTTGTTGTTTTAAGGTGGTAGAGGCTGCAAATAGTGACAGTCCAACGCACTAACCATTCACGGGGTACTACTGCGTTGGTTTTTTTTGGGTTGGGTACGATATCCCGCTTTTTATAATCCCGTTTTTTATAATCGTTTTTCTTATAATCCCGATTTTTTATAATCCCGCTTTTTATAATTGCGCTTTTTAAAATCCCGTCTCTTATAATCCCGTTTTTTATAATCCCTTTTCTTATTACGACGCCGACGTATAAACAGTGAGGTATGTAAGGGAGGGCATGCTGCCCCCCTGCTTGGGCACACTTGTGTTAGGTGTATGCAAAGTTTCTTTAGCATTTAAAGAATCTGGAAAATAACTAACATACAATCAAAAAGTTTTAGCTACGTATTCTAAAAACGGGATAAGATGTATAAGACGGGATTTTAAAAAGCGGGATTAGAATAGAACGGGATCTTAAAAAGCGGTATTTTAAAAAAACGCTATTATAGAGGACGGTATTTTAAAACTTTTTTTGTGGGATTTTTGAAAAAACGGGACTATAAAAACCGGGATTTCATTACGCTCCCGGTTTTTTTTATAATTTTGTATGCACTAGACAGATTATGACTAGCCTTAAAATATTTGAGCGCAGTGCGAGCCTTTTACAAAAGTTGGAGAGGATTTAAAAGGAGATATCGATGCACATTGGTTTTGAATGTCTGCATATTTTTTTTTTTTTTTTTTATAATCTACCCGCGCTCAAGGGATTATGATTACCCTTTAAATGTTTCAACACAGCGCGGGCGTGAAGTTGATGAAGAGAAAGAAGGATAGGAAAGATGTGTGGCACGATGTTCTGAGACTGAAGGTTGTTGTCTCAGATATTTTATCTCCAGGGATGGCGGCTGAACTAAAGCGGAGAATGCCGTGTCTTATTTCTATGTCGCTTATAATTCACATTATTTTATTTGTGTTCATCCTTGTTGGGCATACTAGTTTAACTAAATTACATGTTGTTAGTGTTATGCCTGAACAACATGTAATGAGTAAACCAGCAACCCATTGATGACAATTTTTAGAAGGTTTTTAATGGAATTAAAACGACATAGACGACGGCAGGGATCGAACCTGTGATCATGAGGTTCACAGGCGAGCACACATCCATCGCGCCACGGCCACCCCTAAATTATTGAAATGAGTGGGATGCACAAGCCGAGCACTGAGAGCTGTTTGGTTGTCTCAATGCAAGTGCCGATCTTTAGGTGTAGGTTGTGCTTTAATAACAAAAAACAACATTGAGCTTTTGAAACATTGAATTTTACTCGACTTAAGATTCCCTATTTGACAATGCTATCGAGATCAGAATTTAATTAGCTTTTCATACACTGCCGTTCAAAATCCAGATCCAAACGACCAGGACGTGAATCTGGAAACTGTTGTTGGCAAAATAATTTCAAAGATTCGAAGTTTCAGCAAAAGATAATTGATGAATATAAGAAAGAGAATCCGAGAAAAAACAGAGCCAGGTGGCACACCAGCATTTATTTTATGAACTTCAGACTTAAAACCGTCCACCACAACTTGTTTCGACAGTTCGATGTAAATATTTCTGCTACTGTTCAGTGAGATATATCATGTATGTACCATCAGATCGCCGGTGGACCTATTGCAACGAAAGTTATACTGCCAGTCATTAAGAAGCTTTAGTTCTTCAAGATATTTCTTGAGCTGATATTTTATCAGAAAGAAGGGATGTAAGTGCAATCGGACGATACTTAAAGGGGGGAAAAGATTCGCGTTTTTCTTGGAAACAGATCAGTAGAATAGGAAAGATGGAAAAGCTTTCCCAATGGTTTTGCAGAGTTCAAGGACACCTCTTCAGATCAGTGCAAGGGATACTATCCGTGCCAGCGCACTTGTTTATATCGAATTCGTTCAGAACTCTTGCAAGTTTTCGAGTGGAAAAGAAGATGTACCTATCCCATAAAATTGCTCACACTATCAATTACAGAAGGAGTCATTGCAGTGTCGAATTAGCAACAAACTTTATCATTGAGACGTATTAGTTCATTTTTTACAAATGACCAAAGATTAGTACTATACCTTTAAGACATTGTAGAATTTTTTGCTTTAATTTTGGGTCATGCAAAAATTTTGTTCTTTGAATATGATCATTACAGGTATTTCTAGCCTTTTTGAACTTATTCCGGTTTTCCTCGTTTGGGTTGGCTTTATATCATCTTCTCTAATATTCTAATAATCTCTTTGTACTAACACACTTGAAGGAGATAATAATTCTTATTTTTTTTAGAAAAAGCACAGACCTCACTTTTTTAAATTAAGTTTCAATAATGTATTGTTACACTTTTTCTTCTCGACGCGAATTGATAATGGTATCCGACCACCTTTTTTTATTAATATTATTATTATTATTATTAATTTTATTAATAATAACAAATAACTACTCGAAACGAAACAAAACACGACCCGACTCGCTTTTGACAGATAAGCCAAAAAAAGAAAACTAAAAGAGAACAGCAAAAAAAAGTGCAACCTGTAGCTCGTTAAGATGAGCTACCACCGCGGCTGCTCAGCTGGGCTGGGTTCAGTGGAGGTGGAAGAATTCGCGATAAGGATTTTTAAATTGATCATCGCTATAATCAATTTAATGAAACGAAAGAAGATTTTTATTACAAGTACAGTGGGGTACTGTAATAAAAAGTGGGCGCCAGGAATTTTTGTTCGAACGAAAATTAGTAAAATTCCAAAACTAATTACTGAGTGAAATAAAGTAATTTGATTAAATAAAACAACGTTTTTATGACTTCCACTAGGGGATTGGAAAATAAATTTTATTTGGGAAACCTTGGTAGAAACCAGGATAAAAACCCAAAATTTTTTCAACGAAATAAGAATACAATAATGAAAATGAACTCGAAAAGCGAATGAATACGCGTTTAGGCCTCTAACGATTAAAAAAAACGAATACCCGAAAGAACAAATGAAATTAGTCACGAATAAAAAAAAAGAAACAAGGGTCCACCGAATTTTATTGACTCAAAACACTAAAATATTTTCTTTGGACAAGATGTCCGATTACTTATCTTTTCTTTCTCGATTTATTTTCCTCTAACTTCTCCTATATCCTGATGTCGCTCCTCGAATTACTATTCTCTATTTCCAAATTTGTGTTCCTCGATTTCCTTTTTTAAATTTTCTGCTCCTTTCCTCGATTTTGTTCTTCTTTTTAATTTCCTCGAATCTTGTCTCTTTTTCTATTTTTCAATTAATCTTGTCGCTTGGTTAGCTCTCTCAAGAGTGAACTTTCCTAGCTTAAAATCCTTTATTCTTCCCTCGACCATTCCAGTCACTCACACATACACACATCCAGCCAATCGTTTTCGCGATCATCGGTCACGGACACCGGCTTCCTGGAAACCTTTTTCGTTTCGCAGAAAACCACCGTTGTTGAATCTCAAACGAAACTTTTCTCTCACGCACACATTCACGGATTCAGCAAGTTGTTGGGTGTCTTTCCAAAACTTGCCGAATCTAAATGGTCGAGTTCAGACTACTATCAACTAAATTTCTCGAGAAAAATCAAAAAGAGTAAAATCGAGGAAAAGCCCTTTTCTAGGCATTCTCCTAGTTACAATTAAATACACGCTAGTTTTTCGAAGAGCGAAGCCATCGTTGCTAAATAATAATAAGAAGGAAGAGGAAAACATATTTTAACCCACGAACTATATTCTAAGTGGACCTTTTTGAAAAAGACGAATTAATATCTTTATGAAATGAATTTAATATACTCTAAATCGTTAGGGACCCTTACGCTTACAAAATAATTTAGGTTATTTTATCGCAATTAAAATTTAGGACGTTGTGTTGTTTTATTTGTTTATTTGGGGTAGGTAAGAGTCCGCCTGACTCGTTACCTCTTCAGCTCATCCGCTGGCATTCGTTTTGTTGCATGAGACCGCCCGTCTACATGCCAAAGTAATCAATGAATCTCGGGAACCATTCGACTCGAAACCTGTATTGTCACTTTTGCAAAATGCTGACTTAGTACACCAATGGTTGATGGTACCATGGTTGCCCTCAACCTCGCCAGAATTTTGCAGCCGCAACCAAAGAAAAGAAGGGAAGGAAGGAAACGAAGGCCAGTCATTGTTGCGGTAAATTTTACCGTAACAAATCCCATCCTTACCTCCCCAAGAAATGTGTTTACCTTTTGAAGAAAAGTAAACCATTTCTTAAGGCAAAACTAGGAGGGGTAATAAAAGGTAAACAACACAAACATCGGATTCCATCATTACTGAATATAAAAAGTTAAGTAGAAACTCAAAAAACGTTAAAAAGAAAAAAAAAGATGTGGCATGAATATAAAAAAGTTAAATACTACTAATGTTTACAAAAAAAATCAGAAAAGAAGGTAAAAAAAATAAATTTAGAACAAAAACTAAGGGACTTTTGAATTAAACATCAACGTAAGGTTTTAAATCCTTAACGTGCCACGTACCCCGATCTTTCCCTCTATCATCCACTAGTAAGTATGTCCAAGGTGACACACGCTTACTAATCCTAAATGGGCCTACATATTTGGTAGCTAATTTGGCTGCAAAGTAAGTTGCTGCATCGGACAGCGCGAAATTCCTCCTCCACACGAGATCGCCAGGTTGATACTGCGTGTCTCTTCTCCTAAAATTGTAAACTTTTGCGTTCTTTCTACTCGCCGCCTCCAACTTCCTTGCTATATCCTCACGAAGTTTCTTAAACTGCCTACTAATTTCCTCGCCACCTTGATCCCTATCACTATCCCTAAGTCCTAAATCATGGCCATTAGTTACCATGTTCCTACCGAAATTTGCAAAATATGGGGAAACACCTAACACCTCATGTTGGGAAGTTCGGATCGCACAGGCTACCTTTGCCAGTTGTGAATCCCAACTCCGTTGATTTTCAGAGACATAAGCACGAAGAGTGGTTTTAATAATTTGGTTAATGCGCTCCGCAGGATTCGCCTGCGGATGGTAATGCGCAGTATACCGAAGTTGTGACCCGTAAGCTTCGCCAAGCCTTTGCAGTTCCTTGCTACGGAACTGGGGACCGTTGTCACAGACGATCCACTTTGGAACACCGAAGAGAAGAAAAACGTTTTCTTCCAACTCCTTGCACACTGCTTTCGCAGTTGCAGAACGCAACGCAAACAAAAGTGGAAACTTCGTGAAGTAGTCTACCACAGTCAGAATATAAATAAATCCCCTCGACGACTTTGGCAATGGACCCACTAGATCCACGCACACCATATCCCAAGGTTTCGAATTCCCTACTCTTTCTGTCATAAGACCAGCTGGTTTCTCGTTAATTGGTTTCACTTTTTGGCAAATCTTACAGTTCCTAACATACTTGGTAATATCCCCTCTCATTTTGGGCCAGTAAAACTTTTCTGCTACCCTAGCAAATGTTTTCTTTACACCCATGTGTCCTGCTAATGGACTATCATGGCACTCGTTCAAAATTCTCGACCTATCCTTTTTCCCTATCACTAATTTCCAACCCTCGCTCTCCTCATGAACCACGACATGATTCACCCTAACGTGCTTATAAAGCCGCCCATCTTCTACTCTCCAAGATGGGTATCCTAATGGGTTCTTTTCTACTAATGATTTCATTTTCATCATCCACGGGTCCGAATCCGCTACTGAAACTCCAGCCAACTCTGGAACTCCACGCGATAACATATCGGGAACGACATGTTCTTTGCCCTTTCTGTGGATGATTTTGAAATCAAATTGTTGGAGCCGAATGGCCCAACGAGCTAATCTACCCTGCGGATCCTTAAGGTTACTTAGCCAGACCAATGAGTGATGATCAGTCACGACAGTAAATCGAACCCCCTCGACATATGGTCGCAACTTCTCAATCGCCCAAAGAACCGCTAAGCATTCCTTTTCGGTCGTAGAGTAGTTCCTTTCATTCCTATTCAATGACCGACTAATATAGCAAATAGCTTTCTCTCCATCTTCAAATTCCTGCGAAAGTACGGCGCCGATACCATAATCGGACGCGTCTGTTTGAACAACAAACGGCCGAGAAAAATCCGGACACGTCAGTATCGGTGCCGTAACCAAACACTCTTTGGCTTTCCTAAAACTCTCCTCACATTCTTTTGTCCACTCAAATTTCTTACCTTTCTTTAAGAGATCGGTAAGAGGCCTAACTAAAATAGCAAAATTTGGCACGAAACGTCGATACCAAGAAATAGTCCCTACAAAACTCCTAGTTTCCTTCACGTTTTTCGGTGCAGGAATCCTCAACATGCTTTCCACTTTTTCAGGGTCGACGTGAAGTCCATTCCTATCTACCACATAACCTAGAAATTTCAAAGAAGGCCTACAGAAGTTACATTTTTCCCTACCTACTTTAAGTCCTGCTTCCCTTAATCTTTTAAAAACTTCTTTGAGAATTTCGAGGTGTTTTTCGAAAGAATCGGTGACGATGATAATGTCATCCAAGTACACAAAGACGAAAGGTTCTAGATCGGGTCCTAAAACATCGTCAATAAACCTCTGCCACGTTGCCGGGGAATTGTGTAATCCAAAGGGCATTCTCAAAAATTGGAAGAGCCCCCTTCCCGGTACAGTAAAGGCTGTGTACTTTCGCGATTCTTTCTCCATGGGTATCTGCCAGTATGCAGATTTAATGTCAAGCGATGACAAAAACTTCGCGTTTCGAAGCTTGTCTAAGATTGACGAAATAAAGGGGAGTGGATAAGCATCCCTATCAGTTACTTCATTTAACTTCCTATAGTCTACGCAGAACCGAAAACTACCATCTTTCTTCTTTACCAAAAGAATAGGAGATGCCCAAGGACTCTTGGATTTCTCGATCACTCCAGCTTCCAACATCTCCTGAAGTTCTTGATCGATATGTTTTTGAATTGCAGGTGACACTGGGTAGTATCGCTGCTTTATCGGTTCTGCGGACGTCCTAATTTTGTGCTCAACTAAGTTGGTACACCCTAAACCCTCGGTCATTGATTTAAAAAGTTCTTCTAAAACTAATTCTAACCTCCTATTCTCAGAATCGTTCAAATCCGATTTTTCCCTAATTGCTACCATGTCTGTTATCGACGCCACTATCTCTTGGCTCGAAAAATTCCACATACCTGATCTCAAATCCGGAACTATGCCCGATAGTGCCCAAAAATCGGCACCTAAGATCAAAAGGTGTGGGAGACTTGGCATAACCAGGCATTCTAATAGAATGGATTTGTTCTCAACCTCCATAGGTAAAGAAACAGATCCTGCTACTCCTACACTCGCCCCATCTGCTAACACTACTGACCCAACACTACTTTTCTCTAATTTTAACCCTAACTCCTTCAAAATTTTCCACCCATCTCCTCCTACGATGGTACGTGAAGCACCTGAATCAAGTAATCCTAAAAACTTGATTCCATAAATCCGCACACCTAAATATGGCCTACTATCCCTACCATTTGCCGCTAAAGTGAAACTCAATTTATCCCGATTAACCAGTTGGTCGCCAGCAGACGACCTCACTAACGCCGACGGGTCTCGCCCTGCTGATACAAGAGCCCGTTCCCCATTTCCCGAACACCGCCTACAATCCCTCCGAAAAACGCCTACCGCTCTACAACCAAAACATCGTTTTTGTACCGAACAATTATGTGCAAAATGCCCTTCTCTGTTACAGTTGTAACACCTAACTACCTGCCTAAACGGATTGTTCGGAGCCGAACTAACAACCGCCACTCGGTTTTGCCCCGTTGAACTCGGCCTATAACCACATTCTGGTTCTAATAAATTTTTGCCTCTACTAGGCGGAGAGAACGACTCTACATTAACCTTCAACGTATCTAATTCCCTACCTAACACAGCGAGTTCCCTAATCGTCTTTGGTTTAACACTCGCAATCTGCAATTGGAAGAAAGGGTCCACATTTTTCCTCAAAATCGAAAGCATCCTTCCCTCTGACAAAGGTTCCGACAATCTTCGAAACAGTGTCCTCATCGTGGCCAAGTAAGCTCCAAAGGTTTCATCCTTGCCCTGCGAACGACGATTGATTTCCTCCAACAAGAGATCATCATAATTCGCAGGTAAAAATTCAGCCCTGAGCTCCTTAACAAACTCTTGCCAATTCTCTATATCATCCCTAACCGTCCTAAACCACATAAGCGCCCTACCAGACAAAAGCTCCGAAGCGGATTTAAAAAGATAGGTTTCTGGAACATCGTTAGCCAACCGAAGTTCCTCCACCCTCTCCAAGAAAGAATTTACTGAGGCTCCGTCCGAGTCACCAGTAAATTTGACACCCCACTTTCCTATACGTTCAGGCCACCTTTGTTGAACCGCCAATTGTTCAGGATATGCCTCGACACGTTCTAACCTACGCTCTGGAACCCTAACAACTACTTCACCTGCTATAGGACTGCTGTCACCCCGACGTGGTCCAGCTGCAGTCGCTAAAGCAGGCTCTAAAAATTCCCTACTACAAGAACCTGATGGGGATCGCGGACTTACAGTTTCTGTCCGACCAACTTGTACTTTAAGTTGGGTTTCTGCCCTAGCTGGAGTCTTCTTCTTTGGTGACTCATCTTCCCTATCACTTATCTCACTTTCACCTGTGAGATCACCTAACAAAAATAAAACCTCATTCCTCAGCGAACTTATCTCCTCTTCTTCATCCTCAGCTTCACACGGTGTCCTACCTAATCTAGCTATGCACCATTCTATTTTGGTAATTATTTTTATATACTCCGAAGACTTCGGATTTTTCGGAGCATCCTTCAAAAGAACCCTAATCTCGTCAGTTTTCGCCTTCACTGCATCTCGATCTTCCTCAAAACTAAAAGGGTAAGCTAAACTAACCTCCATCGAGTTCCTCTTAACGAGTAACCTCGACGACCTCAATGCTTTCCGCATTTCCTCCACCGTTCCTACTCTCAAACCCCTGACCTTCATCTCGTAGGCCAATTCGTCCTGTGCTAAGCGACCTATGTTCATGATTCTAATCTATTCAACAAGTTAATAAAAAAGAAATAGATATAATTTTTACGAATTAAAAAGAAATAAAAATTTAAAATTCAACTAAACAAAAAAGCAACGTTTAAAAAAAAAATTGAAAATCTTTTCAAAACAAAATCAAAATTTTAAAAGAAATCGATTTAAAAAAAATCAAAACCTGCACTCAAACAAAAAAAAATATTTGACCAAAAAAGAAATCAGCACGCCACTGTCTATGAATTTATCAAATGCACTCAATTAAAGTCAAAAGCCTAACCCACTCAAGAAAAAAAACTCAAAACAACTCGCACGAGAGATCTATCAAATTAATGTCACACAAGAAAAAAAAACAAAATGCCGGTATCGAAATATAAATGAAATGATTAAAAATGAAAATAGATTGAATGCAAATAAAAACTAACACCCAAAAAAAACAACTAATGATCAAAAGGAAAAATAATAATAACTAATAAGAAACTATAATTGAAAGAAATGTACACAAAAAATTCACAACACAAAAAAAAATACTTGCGTACGATCCTCAAACTCTCGTATGAACATATGTACATATATATCGATATGTATATTGGTACTCCTTTGCTGCCTATACACTTGTTTTCTCCGCACGAATTCCTTTCAATTTCACTTGATTATTATAACAAGCCTAATAAAAAGAAGAAAAACACTGTATAAAATATTCACCAATTTAATTAAAATAAAACACTTTCGCAGACACAATCTATCTACAAACAAGTCTAATAACGCAAAAAAAAAACACAATTCTTCCACCGTAGGCCACACACGTTGGGCTCCAATTTGTTACACTTTTTCTTCTCGACGCGAATTGATAATGGTATCCGACCACCTTTTTTTATTAATATTATTATTATTATTATTAATTTTATTAATAATAACAAATAACTACTCGAAACGAAACAAAACACGACCCGACTCGCTTTTGACAGATAAGCCAAAAAAAGAAAACTAAAAGAGAACAGCAAAAAAAAGTGCAACCTGTAGCTCGTTAAGATGAGCTACCACCGCGGCTGCTCAGCTGGGCTGGGTTCAGTGGAGGTGGAAGAATTCGCGATAAGGATTTTTAAATTGATTATCGCTATAATCAATTTAATGAAACGAAAGAAGATTTTTATTACAAGTACAGTGGGGTACTGTAATAAAAAGTGGGCGCCAGGAATTTTTGTTCGAACGAAAATTAGTAAAATTCCAAAACTAATTACTGAGTGAAATAAAGTAATTTGATTAAATAAAACAACGTTTTTATGACTTCCACTAGGGGATTGGAAAATAAATTTTATTTGGGAAACCTTGGTAGAAACCAGGATAAAAACCCAAAATTTTTTCAACGAAATAAGAATACAATAATGAAAATGAACTCGAAAAGCGAATGAATACGCGTTTAGGCCTCTAACGATTAAAAAAAACGAATACCCGAAAGAACAAATGAAATTAGTCACGAATAAAAAAAAAGAAACAAGGGTCCACCGAATTTTATTGACTCAAAACACTAAAATATTTTCTTTGGACAAGATGTCCGATTACTTATCTTTTCTTTCTCGATTTATTTTCCTCTAACTTCTCCTATATCCTGATGTCGCTCCTCGAATTACTATTCTCTATTTCCAAATTTGTGTTCCTCGATTTCCTTTTTTAAATTTTCTGCTCCTTTCCTCGATTTTGTTCTTCTTTTTAATTTCCTCGAATCTTGTCTCTTTTTCTATTTTTCAATTAATCTTGTCGCTTGGTTAGCTCTCTCAAGAGTGAACTTTCCTAGCTTAAAATCCTTTATTCTTCCCTCGACCATTCCAGTCACTCACACATACACACATCCAGCCAATCGTTTTCGCGATCATCGGTCACGGACACCGGCTTCCTGGAAACCTTTTTCGTTTCGCAGAAAACCACCGTTGTTGAATCTCAAACGAAACTTTTCTCTCACGCACACATTCACGGATTCAGCAAGTTGTTGGGTGTCTTTCCAAAACTTGCCGAATCTAAATGGTCGAGTTCAGACTACTATCAACTAAATTTCTCGAGAAAAATCAAAAAGAGTAAAATCGAGGAAAAGCCCTTTTCTAGGCATTCTCCTAGTTACAATTAAATACACGCTAGTTTTTCGAAGAGCGAAGCCATCGTTGCTAAATAATAATAAGAAGGAAGAGGAAAACATATTTTAACCCACGAACTATATTCTAAGTGGACCTTTTTGAAAAAGACGAATTAATATCTTTATGAAATGAATTTAATATACTCTAAATCGTTAGGGACCCTTACGCTTACAAAATAATTTAGGTTATTTTATCGCAATTAAAATTTAGGACGTTGTGTTGTTTTATTTGTTTATTTGGGGTAGGTAAGAGTCCGCCTGACTCGTTACCTCTTCAGCTCATCCGCTGGCATTCGTTTTGTTGCATGAGACCGCCCGTCTACATGCCAAAGTAATCAATGAATCTCGGGAACCATTCGACTCGAAACCTGTATTGTCACTTTTGCAAAATGCTGACTTAGTACACCAATGGTTGATGGTACCATGGTTGCCCTCAACCTCGCCAGAATTTTGCAGCCGCAACCAAAGAAAAGAAGGGAAGGAAGGAAACGAAGGCCAGTCATTGTTGCGGTAAATTTTACCGTAACAGTATGATAACCTTTCGAAAAATTGGAAATGATGTTAGGAATTGAGTTCTTACCAAAAACCTAAACCCCTACAAGTTCGAAATTATTTTATAAAGTTATCCAATAGGATTGGGTCAATGTTGACAGTCTGTGGTAGTTATGTTGTTTTAGCGACGTCTGTCAAATCTGCCTATTATTTTTCAGTTCTATTGTTAATCATTCTTATTTCTTATAATTCAGCCATATCATCATTCCTATTTTCACGATTTGGCAGCCCGTCAAAATGATAAAACTTAATTATCAAAATGAGTCTTCGTTAGTGAAAATTTTTCGTACTTCGTGCCCATTTTACGGCAAGCCCGGTGGTCGTATTAAGTCCACTCATTAACTTTTAGTAATTGGTAGCCAAATTTAAGGCGATAGCTTCAATAAGCAATCAGCCAACACCCACCCGTACGTAAAAGGAAAGCCAGATCAGCCGGTAACATCAACAATGAGAGCAAAAACAAGGAGAACCCTACGCCGCGCCGGGCCGTGAACAAGAACTCGACCTTTCGCAGCCTTCAAATCCGTCAGACTGTGCGAAGCCGCGGCATATAAAATAAATTTCGTTAGTACCTCACACACAGCTTGTTAACTTCCCATAGGGAGTTATTGTAATCGGTCCGATTTGTCAAATTGGAATTTTTGACATTTCTCGACGTTTCAAGGTCCCCAGAGGCTATATCAATCATTTTTAGAGAGATGTCTGTGTGTGTGTGTGTACGTACGTTCGTACGTTCGTACGTTCGTACGTTCGTACGTTCGTACGTTCGTACGTTCGTACGTTCGTACGTTCGTACGTTCGTACGTCCGTACGTTCTTGTACCATTTTTCGTCGTCGATATCTCAAGAACGAGTAAAGATATCGACTTCAAATAAATTTTGTTTAATAGGTAATAACTTCGAAAGAGGCTGAAAGGGCGTTTATTAAAATTCAGTGAGTAGTTTTTTCACTATAACGGTTTAAAAAAAAGTAAAAATTTTGGTTAGTTTCAAATATCACACGAAAAAATAATGCTATTGATTTAAAATAAAATTTAATGTACTCATTATAAGGTCATACAGATTTGGTACAAATTTGGAATAAAATGAACATACCGTTATTTTTTTAAATAAAAAAAACTGAAAAAAAAAATTTCATAACCCAGATATTCTAAGAACGGAAAACAATTTGAAACTCAAAATAATTTTATTTTACGAAAAATAATGTGTTTGACAACTGGTGAAAATTTCAAAAAAATCTAGTTTACAGTTTTTTTACAAAAAATAAAAAACTATATAAAATTCTATTGAAAATTGGTAAAAATTGTTTTTCGACTCAAATTTCTCGAGAACTAGTAGTGATATTGACTTCTAATTTAGTTTATTTTATACATAGTATAATTTTGTACAATTGGTAAAATGTTGACAAATATTGAATTAGATAATAGTTTTTTTTTAAATAAAAAAACTATTAAAAATTCTAGTGAAAACTAGTTAAAATTGTATTTCAAGTCGAATTTCTTGGGAATGAACACCGATAGTGCCTTCTAAAGTATGTTGTTTTATACATCGATACCTTCCCGTAAGAATGTATACTAAGCCACATTTCTAAAATTGTTCAGGAAACGAAAAAAACGAAGAAAGTTCTAGTTGAATCATAGTGTGCTAAGAGACAATTTTAGTTAAACTAAGTGACATCTAACAAACTTTTTTGTTGCTCACAATCAACATCAACAATCTCAATTTCAAATCTCTTTAAATAATTAAAATGCTTTTCAATTAGACTAAGAGCCCACAGCAATTTTTGGGTGTGATTGATAACAAAAAATAATTAGCATAATTAGATAGGCCTTTTATAGTTATTTACAAATGTGAAAGCCTTGCATACTCTAGTGGGCGCAATAGTGCATTATAGTGCATTAAGTATGCAGTTCTTTCCAAATCCAAATAATTGTGATAACAACTTTGCCAAAATGTAGAGTTAAGCCCCCTGATTGAAAATATCGAGGTCCAAGACGTTCTACAGACAGCCTTCTGCCTGCCAGACGCGATAAGAATAGGCAACTTCTTGCACTAAGAAGGCCACCTTCAAAACGTCATGGACCTCGATATTTGCAATCAGGGCACTTAGCTGTTCATTTTGAAGTTATGCCAAATTTTGTTTCCCAATTTTTTAGACTAAGGAAAGAACTGCATACTTGATGCACTATAATGCACTATTGCGCCCACTAGAGTATGCAAGACGTTCACATTTGTAAATAACTACTAAAGGCCTAACTAATTATGCTAATTATTTTTTGTTATCAATCACACCCAAAAATTGCTGTGGGCTCTCGGTCTAAATCTTAAAATAATGTTTGTTTGAATTTTACAGCTAAAGTTTGTTTCGCTGAAAATTTGGTTATTTGAAAAAAACTAAATATAAAGTTTTCAAGACCACAAATGGGCACAATTGGCAAGGTGATCGCATGCCTAATCAATGGAGGGAAAGTTACCTTCTTCCAATTTATAAAGGAAAGGGTGATACTCGAAGCTGTGATAATTACCGTTCGATTAAGCTGATGTCACACACCATGAAGATCGTTGAGCGAGTCTTGGGTAGCCGACTGCGAAAAATAATTAGGCTATCTGATGACCAGTGCGGGTTTGTCGGGGGTAAGTCAACCACGGATGCAATCCAGAGTATAAGAATAATTATGGAAAAACATCGGGAAAACATGGAGGATTTGCATGTAGTATTGGTTGATTTTGAAAAAGCATTCGATCGGCAACCACGAGATCTATTATGGGTGGCCCTCAGGCAACGAGGAGTTCCAGAAACCTATGTGCGGATAATTATGGACATGTATGATGGAGCAGTTACTAAAGTAAGATGCGCAGCTGGAGTCACCGAAGAATTCGAAATCACAGTAGGTGGTACACCAGGGAAGTGTCTTGAGTCCCCTGCTCTTTATTACAGTTCTTGATTACCTGCTTGAAGGCAAAGTGACGGATCCAAAAGTGCATCAGTTATTCTTTGCTGACGATGGAGCCATCATAAGTGAAGACCCGATATCCCTACAACGAGCACTTGACGTATGGGTGGATGTTCTAGAAGGAAGTGGGTACCGCATAAGCGCGAAAAAGACAGAATACCTATGCTGCCCATTTTCTGATCCACACAGGCCTATTCCAGACATTTATTTGAATGGAGTAGTGCTTCCCAAGTGTGAAAAGTTTAAATATCTGGGGTCTATGATAAATAACGAAGCTACTTGTGATGACGATATCAATCATCGTGTAAGCGTAGGGTGGATGAAGTGGCGGGAAAATTCTGCTATCTTCTGTGACCGAAAAATGCCCCCTAAGCTGAAAGGAAAGCTCTACACTTCAGTTGTGCGTCCAGCACTCACATACGGTTCACAATGTTGGACAATGTACAAAAAGTAGTGAGAGTAAGCTAACGGCAGCTGAGATGAAGATGCTTCGTATGACAGCAGGAGTTACAAAGCTTGATCGAATTAGAAGTACGAAGATCCGAGGAAGCCTTCATGTTAAGAATACCATTTCCCAAAAAATTGAACACGACCGACTCAGTTGGTATTGCCATGTTCAAAGGAGAGATCCTGAGAACCCCGTCAAAAGAGCAATATCATACAACGTTCCAATTCGGAGTAAAAAGAAAGGTAGGCCTAAACACTCCTGGTACAAACAAATGCAAAAACACCAGCATTCAGTTGGCCTCAGAAATGGAACAATACAAAACCGGGAGGCTTGCCGCCGATTTCTGAGGTCAACCCGGCGAACCCCACAGGCGGATCACTAGTGTGAAGCAGATACGTGGGAGAGTTATGATCCCCTCGACATCGAGATCATAACAGCGCCGAAACAAGGAAGAAGAAGAAGACTAGTTTTTGGCAATATTTACAGCTTAATATTCGTTCGTTAAGTTTAAGTTATGCTTAACTTACAAGACCAATAAACCCCCATATTTGTCATTTTGTAAAAAATGTAAATCCAAAGCCTAATTCCACATTTATACGAGTGGTTAATTGTAATAATTTATGTCAGAAAACTCGCAATGAAAATGAATAAAATGAATATCTTAATAACAGACATTTTCACGAAGTCAAATAATACGAGTATACTGTCATAATACATACTGTCAAAAATGAACAGGTTCATTCTTTTTTGTGTTTTGTAGTTATTTCCGAAAATAATATTTACAATGGGATAGAAATAGTAGAATCGAACAGAATTAGAAGGATTTGGTAACACAATTCTTTAGTTTATCTGGCATTACTGACATAAACGAAAAATTAGCATCTTCAAGCTATTGTTTGAAATTTTACAGGTCAAACTGTCTCTAGTCATCTATAAAAGTAGAACCAATAAAATGTTGTAAAAAGTTTGTTGAAACAAAAAATTATAAAAAACATTCAATTTTGGAGCAAACAGTAAATGAATGTATGTAAGTATTAAGTTTAAGTATTTCTAATTAATTTACTAAAATTAGTTGGCCTATAACCATTTCAGTGTGTTCGGAATTAAAACTTAAATAAAAGAACCCTAAATGGGCAAAATGGCATACTATGCACTCGCCTAAACTGGCATAGTGTGCCATTTTATACTTACCCTTACATTTTCATTTTCTTTAGAGTGAAAATGGTTGAAAAATATAAACGATGTACAGAGAGGTAGTCCTGAGATGATAATGCATTAAAAAAAGCCCTAAATGCCGTCCAGAAAAAAGTACTTGCAATAATTGAGTATTATGTATTATAATTTCTACTTTTCCAAATTTTGTTTTAAGTGAAGTTGTTTTAAATGAATTGTTGTTTTTATTTTTTTTTTGAGTATTTTTTATGTTTAGATATTTTACTTTCTATTATTTGTTTAAAACAAAGTTTAAATTAAATTGAAAATGGTTTTCAGTTTACTTGCCTAGTTGGTTTACTTGCAATGGTAAAATGGCATACAGTATGCCATTTTACCCGGACAATTATGATCGTTGGAATTTGAAGAGTTCTTGAAAATTAAATACTATAAATACTTTTTGAAACTTATTAAACTCGTAAAGCAAACAAAATGTATAAGCGTTATTGATTTAGCTTTGAAAAGAATATAACATTTAAGTTTAAATGTCACATTTTTGCGAGATATGACACATTTTCCTTAGGGGGGCCATTTTAGGCCACCTTTCCTTACATTTTGTTGTATATTTTGATTTTAAGAAAACTGACAAATGCACACGTTAATTAGTGTGCATTGCATATTCTGTTGAGAGCATTTTTGTAAATTATGATAAACCAAAAGAAAGACTAAATCTGCTGTAATTCTTTTTACAGTAGATTGTCAGTGAGCTAGATAACATAGTATCAGGGCATTATTTAACCTTGGTAGTGTACATCATGTATTTTTGACAGTTTTAGTTTTTTTTTTGCATTATTTCCACAGTTTTGTGTAAGAAATAACGACAGTTTGTCAGTTGACACTTCAATTTTAAAATAAATGAGCATTATTTTGCTGAATCATTTTTAAATTTAATCTTAATTGTGTTGTATGAACTAGCCCCCGGAAATTCTTCCACATCAGACAGTCTATTAATTTAAGTGATTTGCTGCTATGCATACTTATATGTACTAATTAGATTAGTAATGGCT
This sequence comes from Philhelius festivus, assembly GCA_963931855.1. Classification (NCBI taxonomy): domain Eukaryota; kingdom Metazoa; phylum Arthropoda; class Insecta; order Diptera; family Syrphidae; genus Philhelius; species Philhelius festivus. Next base: position 240,223,422 of record OZ007554.1, read on the forward strand.
CGGCGCAACCTTTATTTTTTTAATTCCTTGGAATTTTCTGAACCCCTACATATATTAGTAATTTACTGATAATAAATGTCTGAATAAATTGAAAACAAAAACTTTATTAAAAAACAGACCGAACTCGTGTCGGATGTTCGATTATGATATTGGATTTGAAATCGTTACTTTTATGATCTTTTATAAGGACATTTTTCAATTGATAAACAACCCTTATTGTTATCTGTTTTTTTTTTTTAAGAATTACGTCCATCATAAACACCATAAATATTGAGATAAAGACATAGCTTATCGTATAGGGGAGAGATGGACATTTGGACAGTTGCATAAAAACTCTTGCCGGGATCAGTTAATTGATTTTACTTTCAAGAAGTACTATAGATTGTTTGATTTCTATTCAAACTAAAAATAAGCGTCAAAATACATTTAAAATACACTAAAATGGGTTTAATTACAGATTAACTAAAATTCTTATTTTAAAAAATCTAAAAATCGGTAAAAACAAGAGCACGCTTTTAATTTAAATATATGTTTTGCTTCTGTAATAGTTACTAATTTTGTGTTCTGCATACATACATATATCTGTCTGGTATTTTTCATGTCTCTTGCAAGTATTTTAATATTTTTTAATAAATATTTTTTAATTGCTCCTTTCTCTGTAAGTAAGCCATTCTCCCCTAAACAGAACTTCTTTTATTAAATATAGTAAATAGGTGAGCAGAGAACAAAGATATTGATTAGAGTCATTACCCTGATCTTTATGTTGTGCAACTTGTAGCATGATGCATAACATTTTTGTAGGTCAAGTTTGATTTGTAGATGTAGCCATTTGGTCTGTTAGATTCACAGATTTAAAATTCTATGTATTCTGCTCAATATATTGTCACAATTGACTTGGTGTCGTAAATGTACCAGCTCTAAAGTAATATTAACAAGTGTTCAAGGGTTAATTCAACAGGAGAAATACTAGGGTTATTTTTAAAGAAAAATCATTTAACATACTTTTACTATAAAAAGCAGAACTATAAAAAAAGCATCCATGAATCTTAGAAGCCATTATGTAAGGTAGAAAAAAAAAACTGAAAAAAAAAACTTTCAATGAAAAAACTTTACAGGGAAAATCTAAGGATAATTAAATACTATAAGACAAGTAATGCATTCGTAAAAAAATTAACTCGAGATTTTGATCAAACTTGACATTACGATGATGGCGAAGCCGAAAAAAGCGGGACTCGGCCAATTTTTTTTAAACTTGGTAGGTATCATTTATAATTTTTTCCCCCACACACTTTGTTTTTTAAGACCAAAAAGTTGATAAATAAAAGGTTTTTAATATAATCTACAAGATTTGAGAACAAAAATTTTGTTTACCTAAAAATAACGGTACCCACCATACAAATGTTAAAAAATGGTTTTCGAAAATCGTATTTTTCTCGAATAAAGTTCCGAAAATTTTGATAAAAAAATCTCGCCATTATAATGAGTTACTCTGCAATATACAGAGGGTGCTTTTAACAACGTTCCTTCACCTGCAAATCAATCTGTCATCTATAGAAAATGTTTCACTTGTCAAATTGATTAACCAATGCTGACTAACAGGTTTATCAACCCAAAATTGGACGGCAGTCTTACACGCCGCGCCGTCTCCACTAGCGATAAATCCATCGCAATCGCAATAGCCAAAGCAGAAAGCAGAGAGCAGAAGAACTGTCAGATTTTTGTGGCTGGGCATTTCATCGCATACTTTTTTAGTATAGTGAATAATTTTAATGGATATAAATGAGTTCTATGGACAATTTCAAATCAGATTTTTTTTTTAATTTTGTAAGAAAAACGTAAACCCCAAGCAAAAGCTTTCTTCGCACGCAAAACTCAAACTCAGTTAAATTAAATTTGGGTACGCCAGAACAATATGACAGTTCTCCTTGCGATAAAGCAAGCCATGAATGGTATACGATGAGAGCATACTTTCTATCGCAAGCGATGAAAATATAGCTGCGATGGCGGTCTCTACTTGCGATAATGAACGCATGCTTGAAAGTTGAAAGCATGCTCTGGATTCATCGCTAGTGGAGACCTAATGTTACGAGAATATCTTTTAGTAGAACTACGCCAGAAAATTACGGTTTCTTTTCTGTTATATCCGCTTCTGAACCACTTTACGGCTATGTCTTATAGATCCATCTTTAAAATAAGGTAGCCAATGGGCTGTTGATATACATACCTAAAATTGGAGAGTTAGAGGATGATTGATTATGCGGATGACGTTGCTTTAGCCGTATCAGTAAATTATCATTTACTTGAAACAAGCAGCCATGGAATCTCTGTGTGTCAAATATATGAAAAAAAAAAAACAGATTGTGTCCTAATCATTCTAGGCTAATTCAGACGGAACTTTTGTCGAGAAAAGAAGTCCTTTCAAGTTCATTTACCTTCGTTACATGCACTGAAAATAAATTCCTAGGTAAAATTGACAAAAACGTTTTGTTGACCTTTAACAAAACAATTTTATCGTTTTGATAAAATTTTTGTCAATTTGAAAGAACGATTTTGTTGATTTCACAAAATTTTTATAATCCAGCGTGATTTTTTGTCAGTTTAACAAAATATGCACTACAAATAATATTGTCAGTTTAACAAACCAAGTTTTGTTAATATAACAAAATAAAACAAAGATTTTTGTCACATCGACAAACTTTCTTGTGATGTTAACAAAATGTTTGTTGTATCTACAAAAAATCTGTTTTGTAAATGTTTGTCAATATCACAAACTTTTTGTTAATTTTTTTTTGTCAATTTAACAAAAAATGAAAACATTTTTGTTAAAATGACAAATATTTTGTTTTGGGGTTGAATTATTTTGTAATATTGATAAAATAATATTATCAGATAGATAAAACTATTTTGTAAGGAAACCAAAAAATTTCTTTTGTGTATGATATAGTTCACACTTGGTTTTTAATAAAAAATCGATGTAAGATTAACTGAACTTAACAAAAATTGCGTATTGTCAATACTCCCTCACACATGGTTGCATGTGAGATCGTAGGGACGAAACGCCAATTTTTGTGGACTTAAATCCCAAAAAAAAAACTATTTTGACAAAATTAATTTTGTTTTTTGTGGATTCAACAAAAGAAATTTTTAAAATTGACAAAATATTTTGTTGAATTGACAAAATATTTTGTTAATTTAACAAAATATAACAAGAAATTTTTGTTAATTTAACAAAATATTTTGTTAATGTAACAAAACAATTTTGTTAATTTAACAAAACATTTTTGTTAATTTAACAAAACAATTTTGTTAATTTAACAAAAAATTTTGTTAATTTAACAAAAAAATTTTGTTAATCCGATAATAATAAAAAAAACAATAACTCTAACAAAAAAATTGTTAATACAACAAAAGAATTGTTAATATGACAAATTAATTTTGTAAATTCTACGAAATTTTATCATATTGACAAAATATTTTTGTTATTTCAACAAATTAATCTGTTAGCATAACAAAATAATTTTGTGGATACAACAAAATATTTTTTGTTACCTTAACAAAATTCTATAATTTTTGTCAATTTGATAAAACTTTTTGTTGGACGTATATTGACAAAATTTTTGTTAAATCAACCTAGATTTTTATCATATATACCTAGATTTTATTTTCAGTGTGTTTACTTATGCTGTTGCAAGATAAAGAGAAAAAGCGTTTGGCTACGTTGAATCTGAAGCGGTCTAAGGTCTTGATATCGAACCAAATTGCACATTAGTTCTATAATGTGTAATTGTGATACCCGAACACTTTTTTAATGGCTAATCACAAAACAAATGCCTTTTAAATGAGGAAGAATACTATATTCCTTACCTTCTATATAATTGTCCCGCTCTATCTCAAGATATCCGGCTGGTAGTACATTGATCAGATTGGATTCGGGGATTTATCCTCTAAGCATTGTAATTTTATTAGAAATAACCTAGCTCCTCGTAGTGGTGATCGAGCTACGATCATAAACCTTCCATAATAAAGAGTATATTATAACTGGTTTCCATGGGGAAAGTCGCATGTTAATTTGTTGAGTTCATTGTTCATATTAAATTCAAAACTAAGCAGCATTTCTACCCGAAGAGCTGTTAGAAGAGGTATGCAATATCGTGGAGTTCTATAGCTCCTTCTTTGAAACTTGATAGCCAATGAGCTGTCGAGATGCCTGGAAGCAAGTAGGAACTGAATAAATTGCTTATGAGAATTACGTATAGCAGTTTTAGGAAAGCATCATAATATCTTGAAAGAACACTTCCAAAGCATGTTGGCCGATCTGCCAAGAGCATGGTCTGTGTGTCAATTTTCGCAAATCAGATCTTCTCCTCATCTCCAGGAAATAAAAAATTTCTATAAATCTATGTAAGATGAGAAAAGCGTAAATTTTAGCAGATCATTTCGCACAAAATCTGGATGTAACAAACTTTATAAAAGCCCTAAACTCATATTATGGGGTTGGCAAAGTAGTTTAATATTGAGCTATGCTAATTGCCGGACCATAACAATATTCCAGGAAATTGTAAGACTGTGAATTCGTTAAAGGTGGAACAACTCTATCTATTTGATCAAAAAGATCAAAGATACACAAGTGCATACTCGTACAAAATAAATCTCAGGTTGTTTGGTGACAAAGCAGATCTGTCGTGCGTTGGATTTAAACGGTTCAAGTGTTTCATATTTCTAAACAGATTCTACATTAGGTCCATATATGGAGAATTCATAAACGGAGTCGGTCTAAAAGGTAGCAGAAGCTGCATGGATGAGGAAGGGAATGAATATATTTTTCATATTCTACAAGTTGGCGCAAAAGTTGTCAGTCGATTTTCTTTGGCTGTAATCTTTGTTCTGCTTTTAGGATACTTTGATGTTATGTCTTTTTGTTCCATTAAGTCTAGAAAATTATATCGGCGAAGTGGTCGTCACGCCGCCGCCAGAATTGATGACTATTGTGAACCATTTTATGGCATTTCCCACCACACTTGCTAGATCTTCTGCCCGCCGATTGGTCCTCGCATTCTAGATGAATATTTTGTAAATGTGTTTCAAGAGTCTGAGCCTTATTAACATATATAAACACGTGACTTCAAAAAAATCCACAAAAAGAAGTCTGGAACGATTAAAACGTGTGATCTTGCTGGCCAGTGTAAATCGCCAAGACAAGAGATTTTGCGATCCGGAAATACAACCCTAAGAATTCCAGTTGTGGCTTGGGCAGCGTTTACCTTTGCTCCATCTTGTTGCAACTGCATGTGTCCAGCTCAAATTCATCCAATCTTGGAAGGAGAAAGTCGTTAAGCATATACCTGTAGCGCCCGTCGTGCACGGTAGTGATTTTTTTTCCAAATGAAATTTTTGATTTTTTTACAAATCTGCTTTGAAATTTTTCAACTATGATTCTAACCCTGCTACGGTGCCTATGCTGCAACATCGTCAGCCACAGCTGCCATATTCTTATCAGAACATCTCTTCTGACCAGATCTGTCATCTCGTGTTGTACCATTCTCTTCTAGGTGAGCGTCTAAACGTGATAGTGCTAGTGATGCCAAATTGGTGTCGGATGACCGAGAAATCTACGGCAACACTTCCGACGAATTACATTTATACCGCGATCTGTAGGAGTATAACGATTTTTGATTTTGACATACAAACTTAAGCTTGTATGTTTACTTCACAAATGTCAAAGTAGAATTGACATTTGTCGCCATTTCCAAAATTTATAGAATCTTCCGATAGAGTGACAATTTTGCGCCACTTCTCTTACTCTATACCAAATACGTAGGCTAGGCTGCATCTGGAAGATTTCTTCTCCAATGATCCTAGTGATCTGGTAAATAAAGACATTTTCTCCACGCCAAGTAGTTGTTTCTTGTATTACATCCGTCCTCATCCTCACTGGCCAAACACGAATGCCCAATGATTTACCTCGAGTAGTATAAGTGAATTTATGATCAACTTCCCGATAAGGCTTGCTCTTATTAGGTTACGTTTTTTCTTTAGATTAAGCCTTTCCATTAAAGAAACAAAACACGTTCTGAAGCTGATAAGCTTCCTACGTGTCGTAAGCATACAATTTGTATAATAAATTATATACAAAAGCTTTCCTCAAAATCACTTCCCAATTCACATCCAATTTGCGATTGATAAGATGTGATGTTTTTTTAATAAATTTTGAGATTAATATTTGGATGTGATTACCCCTTCCGAGAAAAATCGAACAGATCATTTCAAATTGGTATTTCGTTCGTGTCGGATTTTAAAGCGAATGATCAATAATTTATTTCTGTTTTGTAATTATATTTTTTTTAATCAACACATTCCTGATAAAAAAAGTAATTTAAAAAAATAAACAAAATAATAAATAACGATTATTTTACAATAACAGTTTAAAAAAATGTATAAATAGCTCACAAGGATTACAAATTAAAATCACATAAACGATTTGTTACGATTTATTGCATTCTCAGCTGTCAGATTTCGCATCGGACCATTGATAATGAAAAATCGTATTATTATTTTTTTCCTTAAACAAAAATTGTTAATGAAAATTTAATATATATAATTTCTTCCTCTCGCAAGTGATAACTGATAACAGACAGATGCACTTCGAAATTTTTTGTTTTGTTTTAATTCTTGTCTATTAAGTTAAGTTATTATCATTTCACTCATAATCGCGTGCACCTAAGCAGAAGTTGCATCATTTTATTTAAAAAAAAAAAACTTTTAAAAAAGTTAATAAATTGAACTGAGATGCGCAAGGCGCCGAGATGTCGGTCTAGAGAATTATTTTAAATGATAACATTTTTTGACATTGGAGTCGTATGATCTTGTGAGATTCAATTCTTCAGTCTGTGAGTACTTATAATTATTAAATTACATAAGACCGGTTATTTTTCTTCGACTTAAAATTCCAACTTAAGTGCTGCGGAGCTATTAATATGATTATGTTGATTCTACATAAATTTAGTTGTAAATTACGAGAAATAGTGCAGTGCATGATAATTTTATGACACACAAAAGCTTGAAATCTACTTTCGTCAATATGTAATTAAATAATTATGTAGTCAAAACAAGCTTAAACATTTCCAATCTACCAACTAGCTTATGAAATAATTTTTCTTTTAATTCATAACTCACTAACTAACTTATAAATGAAATGTTTTTAATTCAAAAATCATCTACAGACGTATGACTTAATGTGGTTTTAATTCAAAAATTCACAACCCTGGTGCAGTGAGAGTTTTATTCTAGCTACAAAAAAATCGTCAAAGTTTAAGTTTTGTTTTTTTTTCAGGTTAATCAAATTTTGATAAAAATGTTAGTTTCCGTCGTATTTATTTTGCATAATTTTATTAGAAACATTGCCCTGTTTACAATGCTTAACCGCATTTTCACCTGTTCTAAACTGACTTTTTGACAGTCGTACAATGGGGTGACCATATAGTTTTTGTTGTTTATTATTTTTTTTTTTATATTTTTACAACTTCAACTAATAAAAAATTTAAAATCCTAATCTAGAATGAGCGGAACAAATGTTAAATAAATCAGCTCTTTAACAAACAAGACTAGAAAATTGATTTAAATCTCTGTTTATTGAGATTTCGATCATATGACACCGTTAAACAAATAAAGAGATTTCCATCCTTTAAATATTTTTTTATTTTTAAATTTGTATAAAATAAACTGTTAAGAAGGCCCATGCATTCTTTAATGTATGGAACGGTTTCGTTTAATGGCGGGTAATCGCAACGTTCAATTTTCCATAACTCTGAAACATAAATCAGACTGTGTTTTACCAATGGAATTGATTGTGTTGGGTTTCAGGGCACTGCTGACTTGTTGTTCATTGTCAAAGACCTGTGACTCAATAAATCCCCACAAGAAGAAATCTAAAGGACTATTCACATGAAAGCGACCAACGACCAACGAATAAAAAACAAATGGGATTTAAAACATATAATAAGCCTAAATTCTTCACAAAAACTTTACAAAAGAGTAGAAATCTAATTTAATTTAATGTTAATATATTATTTTAATTGCTAAAATGAGTGAAATTTGAGAAAATAAATTGGTTGTCGCGAATTGCAATATGATTGCTGCGAACTGTCAAACACTATTCGCTTTCCACATACCATCCACACTACACTGAATTAATTGTTCGCGCGCGTATAAACTCAAAATCATTATAAATTGTCTAAAGACCAACGGCCGACGAATGAACGAACATTCGCCCATTTTGACATTTCGTTCACATGCATTTTTTTTTTATTTGTCGCGAATGGCGTTTACTTAGACAACTGTCTTCTCTACTTTCTTGTACCTATCTGAATATGAACAGTCGGCCTTGTTGTATAGTGTTGGATTTGCTTCCACTTCCAAAATCAATCTTTCGTCAAATTCCCAGAATTATTTACATTATTTTAGTATTCGTTGCTTAAAAATTTATTTGAATTTTTATTGAATACCTATATTTATTTACCTTTTTTTCCATGATCGCTTCAGCCATTACCAAACACCAAGAAAATTATTTTAGAATGATTTTGAGGTTAGTCGCACGCGAACAATTCATTCGTTGCAGTGTGGATGGTATGTGGAACGCGAATAGTGTTTGACAGTTCGTAGCAGTCATATTGCAATTCGCGACGACCAATTTATTTTCTCAAATTTCTCTCATTTAATCAATTACAACGCAAATTTTAAAATATTAACATTAAATTAAACTAGATTTCTACCCTTTTGTAAAGTTTTTGTGAAGAATTTAGGATTATATATGTTTTAAATCCCCTTTCTTTTTTTATTCGTTGGTCGTTGGTCGCTCTCATGTGAATAGTACTTAAGTAAACGCCATTCGCGACGAATTAAAAAAAAATGCATTTGAACGAAATGTCAAAATGAACGAATGTTGGTTAATTTGTCGGTCGTTGGTCGCTCTCATGTGAATACTCGTTTCTCCTCCGGTTTCGTTCAGCGATGGGTGAATTCGGGTTATAGAATTTTTTTTTATTGATCGACTGCTGGATTAATTAAATTAAATGATTTTTAATTAAACGTTGAATCAATAATAGGAAGTACAGAAGCGTAGTTCAATGGGCGATAGGAAGTTTTTATCACTGGTGAAACTTACCAAAACCTGAAATAAATTAATTTCCTCTTCTTAATTTAATAGACCAAAAACATAAATGTTAAAAAAAGAGCCAAGTTCTTCTATACAAAAACCTTTGTGTAACAAGTCAGCCGTGAAAAGTACTGACATCTAAAAGTACGCCAAGTTCTTACTTCATGAAGGTTTAATACCGAATATTTAAAGTAGAATAATATTGAAACAGCTACAATGTAATAGAGAAATTTTATTATTTAATGATTACTGACTAAAATTTGATGGGTTCACTTGTCAAGTTTTTAAAACCTTTCGAATTTGGGCATACAAAACAACTTGCCAAGTATTTTTTCCTCTACTTGCATGACAAGACCTACCGTTGTGCAAAATTACAAGATTCTACGATGTCGGGAAGTGCTCCATAATTTTGATGATCTGTCAGTGAGTGAGTGAGTGAGTCAGTCAGTTACGGTTTTTGTGATTTTTGAGGCCTTATATCTCAGGAACCGCTTATAATAGAAAACTGAAATTTGGTGAGGCGCCTGTGCTTGGCTAGCTTTCGGAATTTCAAGTTTCTTACTTCATTGGTACTGAAGATATAGAGAGGGGTCAAAAGTCGCCTGAGTTTGTTCCTGTAAAAAGGGTGTAGTGCCAGAACTTGGCTGGGCACTACCGTGCCATTTGATAACTACGCGCGATTTAATTTAATTTAAAAACCTTTGTAATTTGAGGTGAAAAACCCTAAAGTTTTTCCACAAATAAATTTAGAAAAGCTTGGCAAAAGCCAAATTAAAAAAAAATTATATTGAAAACAGTTTTTGTATTGAAAGATAATTTATGTGCCGTAAAACGCAGGAGAAACCGAAGGTGACTTTGGAATAGATTCCCGTAACACAGAGAAAAAACTGGGGTCTAAAAATACCGTATTTTCGGGAAAAGGTACTTATATTATTCATAGAAAATGAAATTTTCCTCTTGAGTTTTCTGGCCCACCTGCCCACAGTGGGCTCAGGGCCGTTTGTTTTATGCGTTGGGCTCTTGGCCATTTTCGTTTGGATAACTAGCGTTTCTTGTTTAGACTCGTCACACATGTCGTTGGAACAGGACCGTCTGACCCTTGCTTGCCATCTTAAGAGTGGAATTCCTGTTTTCGTTGTTTTTCCAAGATGCTTTAGAAGTAGGCCTTGGCTGATGATCCAGGATCATATTAAACTTTGAAACTGGGGATTGATCGAAATTGAGGTCAACTTCAAACTATTAAAGAGGCCAGTTAGCGAGGACATGTCAATGTCTTTGGTTGCTTACTCTAAGCTTCCGGATGAGTTGTAGTTTTTACTTATGTAAGCCAAAGTCAGTATGCAAAATTCGCCAAGTTGTGGTCTGCGAAAGGCCGAGTTTTTTTGCGCGGCGCGGAATTGACTATCTTGAACTGACATGCACACTCTTATGGGGTACGTCTCATTACAGTATGAATTTTAGCAGATTATTCACTAAGTCGGTTGACTCGAATTTAAATTGAAGTTTCTGAATACACATTCTTCATATTCAAATGAATCAACAGTTTTCAGCCAGTTGAATAAGAAAATACAATTCAACAAACAAGAATGCATTGAAAATTTAAAAAGAACAGACAAAGGCAAACATAAATAACTCTTACAATTCAATTTTTTAAAACAGCAAAACGTATACCAACAGAATGTGGTGTACAACTTTCGTCTAGATTAGATGTATTAAGTATCAATAGACGTTTTGCTTTTTATCTATGAGCAAAACGCTAAATAGAGTCTCATCGAATAGGGTAAGTTTTGGGCTGGGTGTGTTCAAAGCTTTCTATAACACACTTGACAACGAACTTACCTCATCTGTCATTTTAACTGTTTTTTTCTGTTTCCCAAATGTCAAAAGTGACATTTTCAACATTTCACTCATTCTCCTCTGTTAGTTCATTTGGAGCTCATAGAATGCACAATGCACAATGTATGAGAGTTGAAGGCACTTTAAATGAAGTCATAGAAGATCATGACTAGAAATTTCATTTGAATTAAGTTGAGATGGGTAAGCGCCTTTAATTTCTTTTAGACTTAGTGAATTTAAAAAAAATCAAATTCGGATTCATTTTAAGATGTAATTGCACCTTCTGAAAGAGATTAAGATACTTTAGAACTTCAAGTTCTAAGCAAATAGGCAGTAGCTTAGACAGTACATTAAAATTGTTTAAGAAATTTGAAAGCCAAATACACATCTTTGTTAACACAGTCGGAAAGTACTGTCTGCTGGATATCAACCTGAAATAAAGAGCCAACATTAATTCGGTCTACTACCTTAACCTTAGTGCAGCCAATGTACTGTAAGCTAACAAAATCAACGAAATACTGTGAAAATTTTTGACGTCAGATGATTATATTCACAAGAGATCGCCATGACCTATTCCGATGGAGTCCCTAATATCCTCCATCACCAAGTTCATATTGAGAACCACTGGGACTACCATTTTTGAGAAAATCAAAAACAATAAAAATGGTTCTATGGGTAGATAGTAGTGGTACCATTTTGCAGAATTTTTTTTTGTGAATCATAAGCTAGCTTCTATTAAAGAAAATAGTTTTTTAATATTTGGAGCAGTTTTTCAAATATAGAATATATCCTTTAAATTCAAAAATAGTGTACCCCAGGTACCGTAGTTTTTTGTTCTTAAGAAAAAGCTAAATTGTAGTTTACATACACATATTGCAAGTAAAAGTGTAAGATAAAACTTATGAATAGGTTTTGAAAAATATTGTTTTGAACTTTTATGATAAGAAAATTATGACCAAAGTCATTGTCATCTGTCGAGAATACAAAAATTAGATTATATTATGTTGTTTTTTTTATTAATTAAGGGGATACTGATAGAAGTGACGTAAGGGAAGCTTATCACTATAAACATTTATTTCTAGTTTTAATCTATACAGCTATGGTACTCGTAAATTCAATTCATAAGAAAAACAAAAAAAAACCCGTGAATTCAGGGAGTGTCATGATAAATATTCTGACGTCAATCTGAAAAGAGGAACTAGACTAAAAATAAAAAATTTCAAATTATAGACTTGGCGAAATATATGTAAGCTTTTCTAAATGGTTTTCTCGTAACAATATGGACGAACTAGGGTAATTTTTCAAAGTCAAATTAAACAAAAATAAAATACATACATACTTAAGGACAAACATTATTTAAAAATAAAATACTTTAATTTTAATTATTATATAGACATATATGTACATATATGGATACATTTATATTTACTTTTATATATAATCTGTTTAATCATACTAAATCTATGCTTAAGACAGTATTTTTTGTATGAATGCGCGTAGCCTAAATTTTGACAAACTAAAATTTTCTTTAATCTTTGTGCGATACGTAGACTATAGCTTAATATTTCTCCCTGCTGCTAGAGTAGCTGGGATGCGAGATTTCAGCCCAAATTTCTTTGAAAAGTTACGCACTATTTCCTCCTTGCCGACCGACCGAATATACTCGTACTTTCAGCACTAAAAATTAATACATTTTTCACAACACACCACTGGTTTTCGGTGCAGGTAGATTCTGTGTTGCTAATTGCTCTCAGTCCTTGTCAAAGGCTGTTGACGGACTGCGGGATCTTTAAGTCTATCCGTATTAAACTTGGGCATTCGGGTGTTTTCCTGGCATCTCCGAACTGAAGATGCACGTATTCTTACGGTAGCAACTATTAGATGGTGGTCTTGTGACATTCCCATGTCTGCACTTCTTCTGTTACGAACTTCCTGGAGACTGCTTATAAGACTCCAACTGATCCCGAAGTGATTGATTTGGTTGAAAATTACTGGTCTGTCCTTCGACACCCAGCTGACTTTGTGGCACGTCTTGCGGTCCCTCCAATTATAACGTACTCTTTGTTGCAAAAATCGACAAACCTTTCACCTTTTGCCAACACAAAGATAGCCTTTTGACGATAGTCTAATTGATATTATCGTGTTTCAGAAGCCTGGTGGTATCCCTCAATGAATAATAGTCTGGGGGTCAATTCTCTATCTGTGAAACTGTGAAGTGATAAAAAAGTTATCATTTCAGTTTTTACAGCCATTTTTCATTTTCACATTTCATGAACTCACATAATGCAATTCTGGAACTCATTCTGATAAATGTTTGTCAAAACATGTACTAAACAGTATCTACTAAAATGAGAAATGCCCTCATTTTTGATACACGATACTCATTTTTGAGTATAATTTTGTTTTTGTAAATTTCATATTTTTACAGGGCTTTTCACAAAAAAACAAATTTAATATTTGAAAATATTTTGACATTTTATTAATTTTATTCATAAATTGCGAATAGTTTGTGAAGTTGTGAAAAGACTTATCACTTCACAGTTTCACAAATAGAGAATTGACCCCCTGGTTTCTCTTAGGGGAATTAAAAAATTCCTATAGAGCTGATCGAACTCGTACAACAACTGGAAGGGTTTGAGCAATGTTCGTGAAGAATCATATCAGGTCTTGTTTCGTTTTAACAAAGCTTTTAAGATCTTTGGAACTTTGGTACGATAGTGAAATCGAAGAAACAAGTTTTGGTCTACTTTAAAACTATATCCAACAGAAATCGAGGTATATTTTCAATAGAATATCTAGTTTAAAGTACCTTAATTACATTGAGAAGGTGCAAAGAGATCTGAGAAGTGTTTTTGGAGTTTTATTGACAGCAAAAGAAAATCTTGTCCTTACCCGTCTGTTCTCAGGTTTAATGACATTTTAATTCATGACCCACGCGTTATAACGCAACTTTTCTCTGACTTTTTTCAAAGTGTTGTGATACTTAAAACTGTGATACCTTTAACTGTGATTCCTCAATCTGTGATAAATCTAACGAAATGGCTCAAAACTTTGACCATTTGAAATCTTTCACTTGCTTGACTGATATGAGCTTTAATATTTTTTATTTTTGCGCTTCATCTAAGTAGGTACCTTAATATTTGACTTAATCATCAATAAATTTTAACTTGCTGGTTATATATTTTATTTTATTTAAAGTGTTTTTTTAATTCGACTTTTCGTTAAGCTAAAAATACAAGTGATATAAAATTAATTAACTTGATCTTTCCTGCATTTTTCCATTCTGTGCTTGACAATGATTCTCTATGAAGTGTTTTTTTTCTATTTTTTTTTTTGAGTAAAAAAATTTCCAAATAACTATCGTTCTTTCTTTCTCTGGTTTGTGTAATTGCTTGCATACTTTTATGATTTGTATACAATATTTTTCGCAAATTCATTAAAATATATTGCATACTTTTTTAAGTTCCATTGCATACTTTTGTGATATATATGGTTCAATTATTATAACCTCTGCAAATCACCAAGGCCGTAGTTAATATTGCACCCGAATTTAAGTAAGTTTTAATAAACATAAAGAAAAAAAAAATAAACATTTAAAAAATGGAAAATCTCAGTGCTTACATTAATTCTTTGGAACTAAAAGTTGATAAGCTTATTGACGCGGTTGCTCTGATCAATGAGCAACTTTCAAATCTCCGCTTATCCTCATCTAATGCTGTTACTCCAAAGACTCCTAAGATTCAAAATCTAAGAAAGGCGGTATTAACATCCCACAATTCTTCCCTTAAGATAAATGAGCACCCTGGTCCCTTACGTGTCACTCGCAACACCCTCAAAAGAGCAAATTTAGCTCTCTCACCTTTAGTCCAAAAGACAAAGAAACCTACTCTTTCAACAACTGTAACACAACCACCATCTGTGACATCTTTATCTTCAATTCCTGCATCTTCTACATCTTCAACTTTAACGCCTTCACCTAAGACATCTTTCAACTCCTTCAACTATAATACCATTACCTTCAACATATATATGTACAAATTCTTCATCTACATCTTCATCTTCTTTATCAACGACTCCATTACCTTTAACATCTATATCTACTACGTGCTCTTCTACAACATCTTCATTAACTACATCTTTGATAACGACACCTTCACTTGCAACTTCAACATCAACTACTTCTTCATCTTCGACAACTTCATCTTTATCTACGGCTTTTTCACCTAAAACGTCCACATCTACTACTTCTTCATCTACGACACCATCTACACCTTTAACATCTACATGCAACATCTTCATTTATGACTTCTTCATCTTCACCATCTTTATTTACTTCATCTTCATATATTATGACTCCACTTGAAACATGTTCACCTTCAACGTCTACGACATCTTTAACATCTTCACCAACAATTTCGTCACCACCCCCTTCATCATTCGCATCAATATCATCTACATTTTGTTTACCGGCTTCTAATACCTCTTCTGCGACTTCCTCAATTTCAAAATTCTCCACAGCTTCAGTGCCCCCGTCTTCTACGTTTGTATCGTCAGTAGCTTTACCAAATGGTGATATATTACCTGCAGTTAA
This sequence comes from Philhelius festivus, assembly GCA_963931855.1. NCBI lineage: Eukaryota > Metazoa > Arthropoda > Insecta > Diptera > Syrphidae > Philhelius > Philhelius festivus. The sequence continues at coordinate 240,239,000 of OZ007554.1, forward strand.
CTTAAGAGCCGCTGAGAGATTTAAATGCATTTTTCTATCAAATTTGGACGCTAACACTACCTGCAATAATATATCTGCATATGTTGATTCTCATTTCACCAACATCAAATTCAAAATTGAGCAGTTACCAACAAAAGGAATTGACTACTCATCTTTCAAACTATTCGTTCCACATGAAATATTCACCCGTTTATTGGATAAGCATTTCTGGCCGGAAAGATTTTCATCGACGAGTTCGTTAAGCGAAATACTATGAATACTCCTTTTCGAAAGACTTTGACAAGACCAACACACCGTCGCGTGTCGACGCAACTAATTGATATACTCTATCAAAATGTAAGAGGCCTACGGACAAAGACTAATAAGGTCTACTACAGCTCTTCAAATTCTTCTCACGATGTCATATCTTTGACTGAAACATGGCTGTTTGGAGATATAAATGACTCGGAACTTTTTGATTCTTCGTTTAATATATATAGACGAGATAGACACTCCGATCCGAATATCAATACTGTCGGCGGTGGGATCCTTATTGCTGTTAAATCTTGTTTTGTGACGTCACTAGTCAATGTTCCTGTTTGTTTGAACGAAGAGTTCCTATGTGTAAAGATGATTCTTTCACACAAAACTATCTATCTTGTAACTATAGAGAAATTTTCTTTAAATTATAGAGAAATTTTCTTACAGACAAAATAAAATTAAACGACGTGATTCGTTTGAAGGATTTTTATTGAGTGTCTTAAATAAAATTAAATTATAACAGCCATATTTATAAACTCATTATAGTGAGTACATAAGGCTATGCAACCCTTATAATGCCTCTAAACGCAAAATTGTTATTTATAAATCTTATGTGACGTTGAATAGGGGCATTATAAGCTAAACGCATTTGGAGGTTGAATAGTGCCTACATAAGGATATTTTAGTATTGAACTGTCACATTCACTTTGACATCACATTGAATTATAGGAGAGGTTGCATTGGAGTGTCCGAGAGTGCAGAAGTGTTTCTGCGTCTGCACTCTCCAAAAAATAAAATTAACATAATTCTTGTAAAAACGTGTTACGGTTTAAATTAATTTTTTTCCGTTTTTAATGTCTTTTTTGACTAAATTTTATTCGCTCTTACTAAAAGCGAACTTCCTAAACATCCTAAATTAAATTTAACGCCGGATGGTCCTGTGATTACAACGAAAAAACTGGATCACCTTTTTAAACACAAAGTGCCCATTAGTTCTCCCCAGCGAGATAAGAAAAAGTAGAACCTCAAAATGAGGCATTAACCTAACAAGTGGATTAAGCAACAGTGTAATACACTACACAAAAATCGACGATGCCGATACATGGCTCACTCCCAGCAGGAAGCGAACCTGCACATTAATAAAAATCCGCAACTGCAGTTCTGCGGGCAACAGTCCGCCGAACAACAATCGATGACGCCGACATATGGCTAACTCCTAGCAGGAAGCGAACCTGCACATTAAAAAAAAAACCGCAACTGCAATTCTGCGGGCAACAGTCCGCCGAACAACAACTAAATCTCACTTGGGTCTGGAACTGAGGATCTCACGGCGATAGCCAACAATTGGGGCTTACAAAATCACCACCAAACGCAACAAGTAACGGATCTGATTCCAGTGTTAAACAACTCGTAATAATCGTATATTTATATTATATATGTATAAGTATAGAGCCATCGCTCTCAACTTATTATCTCTGTCATGTGATATTAGTGTAACCGTATAATCTTCTCACTCATTCTAAATGTATAAATATAAGCAGTATAGAGCTATCGCTCATATCTGACTATCTTTTTTTACTCTATCACTCCTCTAGTGAACTAATTGCATATTCAAACATAAAGAGCGTTCTCGCTCTCATTTTCAAAAAAAAAAGACAAGAAATATCAACATTATATGTTAAAAAAAAGATATAGCGCATGGCGCTTTTTTAGTTTTTAGTTCTTTAGTTTTTAAGTTAGTATTAGTTTATAAAATTGTAAATATGTATTAGTCAACGAAACTTCCGTTTCACGCAAATGTATAACGCTCTTGAGCACGAGCAGAACAAAACTATATTATTATATAAAAATTGACATGCCACGAGGCTTAACCTTAAATAAAGTAATTGTTAAAGAAGGCCATACGCTACAGCCACTTTTGTACCTATGTTAAAGTTAGAATAAGATGAAACGACTTTGTAATTGATACTTAAAGACTCAATAAAACATTCATTCATTCATTCACATTGAATTATAAAGATTATCAACAAAAAAATGCCTTTGACTTAATATTGAAACTAAAACTTTGTGTTAATTTTATTTATTGAAACAAAAATGTTATACTAATATATTAATAACAAATTGAATTGAAAATTGTTTAGAATTAAATAGATATATATACTTGTTGGTGATGTCTCTCCACGCATCCTTCTTCATCCGGTGTGTTAGTGTTGTAATATTATCTTGCATTATTGAATTGTAGCCTCAAGAACTTGTCTGAGGAGTATTCCAGCTGTAATGAAACGAATAACAATTTGATTTCCAGTATTGTGCTAGAGATAATAACATACTTTATCTGATGAATCAAAGTTAATTGTTGGAATTCTTTTAGCTTTTGGTAGTTTCGTTTTTGTTTATTAAATTCGATAGACGGACAAGATGTTTTTTTTTTGTTTTTTGATAAACAGCTGAGTGTTATGAAGGCTAAATGTAATAGATTCTTACTTTTTGGTACTTTATTTGACACAAGCTCATTATAACTATGCAGGGTAGGCAAATGTTTTATAAATATGAATTTGCATAGTGGATGAATAAGTCCTTATGCATTGCATAACTACTATTCACGCGTTTAGGGAATTCTAATAAATACGGCTGTAAGTTTATAAGTTATAAAGAAATTTAGTAAATAGAAATAGCAAGTAAATCATTCGATCGTTCGGCGGCTACAGCTCGGCCAGCCTGATCGAGTAATCGACCCGATTACATAAACATATAATTTTTTTTTTTAAAACATAACGATAATGATTTTATTTTTTATATATTAAATGAGTAAGTACATAATTTTAATTTAGTAATTATAACGATAAGTTTTTTTTTATATATTTTAAACTTTGAATATTGTCTTTCTTTAAAATTATAAAATATAGCAACAATGAAGATTTGTTTGATTCGATTAATAAAAATTGATTTAAATTTAGATATTTTTATAAATTGATTCTTTCATGGCGAGATACATATAAGAAAAATTGTTTGGTCATTGTTTATTTTTTATTGTAAAAACTGAGTTGTTCATAAAATTATTTTACTGTTTAAACTCTACGTTGTCATGATCTCCGACGTCCTCCGCTTTTTCATCATGATCCAAGCAAGATAATGTCGTAGAAATGGCCTCATGTTAGCAGGTGAAGAAACTCCCCTGTATGGCAAACGTGTTAATTGTAGACCATCAATGTCTTTTATTAAGTAAGTACCTATCATTAGGCATAACTTTCTCTACTTCGTAAGGGCCCCTAAACTTGGCAAATAGTTTTTTATTAATGCCAGGAGTGTTAATTATATTTTTTATCATTATGTAATCTCCTTTTTTGTATACATGCGGTTTTTTATGCCGTTTATCATAATACATTTTGTTTAAATCTTGGTTTCTTTCTATGTTTTCACTAGCTTTATTTCTGATGTCTTCAAATTTAGCTCGTTTAGTTCCGAAGTTAATGTTTAAAAATTCCCTAACGCGATCACAAAATTCACCCTTCTGATTCGTTCCAAACAAGAGTGTACTGGGTGAGAACCCTGTACTACGATTCAAAGTGTTATTAAGGGCGAATTCTACTTTTGCAATATGCTTATCCCACTCACTTAATAATTCGATTTGGCCTTGAATAGTTCTCGAAATATGACTTTAAACACATTATGGCCTCTTTACTTTGGGTAGTCTTTACTGGGTAAAGCTTCAAAAATTTCGTAAAACCATCTATAACGCAGAAAAGGTGCTTTTTGCTCCCAGTTGACAATGGACCAAGATGGTCAATGTGCAATGTGTCAAAAGGCATATTTCCTTTTGGTATTGAATGCAAGATTCCTTGTATTTTCCCTGAGTCAGGAGAAAAACAAATACATTTAAGGCAGGTTTTAATAAAGCTTCTTATTTTATCCTTCATTTTAGGAAACCAGTAGGTTTCAGTTAGGTGCTCGAAAAGCTTATCGATTCCTAAATGACACAATGCCTCATGATGTGTATTATTACTTGGTCTTCCATGTTTGAAGGGACATAAAACAAAACTTTTTCCTTTACTTTGCGATATATTAGACCATCTATCATCTGAAAGAATGGGCTTTCAGATTTCTCTAACTCTTTGACGATCAAAATAATTTTAGGGTCATGTCTCTGCGCTGCTGCCAAAATAAACTCAAAAGATTCATCATCAACGTGTAGTATATTAAATGATCTACTAAGAGCATCAACATGATTCATCATGTTCCCTTTACGGTGCTCTACGTTGTAATCGAAGCTTTGTAGCTCTAATGCCCAGCGAGAAATCCGCGGATTAAGTGACTTTTTCTTAAGAGTCAGTGTAAGTGCTTGACAATCAGTCACTATTTTAAAAGGTATTCCAATAAGATAAATTTTAAATCTTCTTAAGGCATAAATTATGGACAAATTTTCCAGCTCATAACTATGGTACCTGCTTTCAACTTCTGTCGCCCGCTTGGAAAAATAAAAAATTGGATGGAATTTGTTGTCATTTTGTTTTTGGAGTAACACTGCTCCAAATCCTGCACTACTAGCATCACAATACAACTCCGTAATATTATGAGGACTATAAATTGAAAGAACTGGAGATTCCGAAAGCTTAGTTTTCAATAAGTTAAAAGATTCTATCTCCTTAACTCCAAAAACAAATGGTGCATCTTTCTTTAAAAGGTCATAAAGTGGTTTGGCTAAATTCGAGAAATTTTGTATGAATTTTCGGAAATAGGAACAAAGGCCCACGTAACTATGAACCTCTCTTGTGCTTTTGGGTATTGGAAAATTTCGTATGGCGTTAACATTTGTATTATTTGGCCTAACACCATGTTCATTTATTTTGTATCCTAGGTATTGAATTTCAGTTTGCAAAAATGAACACTTGTCAAATCTGAGATGCAAACCATTCTGAATCAAAACCTGAATGACTTCTTTTAAAATATTTAAATTTTCGTCGATAGACTTTGTAGCAATCAAAAAATCGTCCAAATAGCTAAGAATCTTACCTTTCGCAATCAAATCTTTAAAAACTTGCTTGAGAACCCTTTCAAAAGCGGAAGGACCATTTTTGAGCCCGAATGGCATCTTAACATATTCGAATTGTCCTAGAGGTGTTGTAAATGACGTGTATTTAATTGATTCCTCTGACATTTCAACATGATGAAATCCATCTTTTAAATCTAAAGTTGTGAAGAACTTTTTATTTTTGAGACGATCGATGTGATCTTCTATTAACGGCAAGGGATCAGCGTTGCCGCTGGGCTTCACGAAAGTGTAATACATTTTTTTAAAAAACGTAACAAAAGCGAAAAAAATGTAACAAATTGAAACAAAATTATTTAAATCAAAGAATGCTCTTGAACTCAATTTTTAATTTTTAATAGGAACATAAGTTTTCTTAATCACAGTTTTTAAATTCAGTACAAAACTATACATTAAATAATAAGCTAATAAATTATTATAAGTAAGACACATTTTAAGTTTTACATAAAACATGTTTAGGCAAATTAAGAGAATTGATCTTTTATTTGTTTTGCAAACATTATTGATTCAATGGTATTCAAGTGATACCTATTGGTTAAATCATTTTTTATCAAATTTAGCTCTGAAAAAATACGTTCTGCTGCCGCAGAACTGTGTGGTAAACTTAATATTTTATAAACAAATTCTGTTATATTTTCAAAAAGATTTTCTTTTTGAGGATTTTGCAAAGAGCCAACATGGAATGTGGAAACTGGAATACTTTGAGGAATGGATATCTAATAGGGTGGTTCGTTTTGGTATGAAAAAATTTTTTTTTCGTAAAAATGAAATGGGCCGCGGCCCAAAACTTGTATACATGGATACACAAACTGAATCCAAAATATTTTTTGAATTCTACCATTTTTAACACTGCCCCAAGTCATTCGAAATTTGAACATATATTATGTAGGTACATTGCAATAAAAGCCTTTTTTAAAAGTATCTACTTTAGAGAAAACTTACCTTAGTCAGCTTAGCAATATATTTTTAAAATCTATTTATAAGCAACCTTTCAATATTTTTCCGTTACAAATTTATACTCTCACTAGCTATAAGAAATTTACGTTTTAAAAAATTCAAATAAATCGCAGTAGCATAGATTTTCTTGTTTAAAGTATTCAATAATACATTGGCTTCATCCTGGCAAATGTGTGTTGTGTTGTATTGTGGTATTTTGTTGTGCTTTTGTTTAAAGCTAAGAAAATGTCTTTGTCTACTCTCCGTAGTGATTTATTGTGTCCCGTTTTTGGAAATGGACAAGATTTTAGAGCCTCTGTGTTGCCGAATAAGGAGGATATAATACGATGTTTCTTGTGGGTAAGTCGCAATAAGCAAATTCAGTTTAAAAATTTGGTTACCGACACTTGCGAGGAGATTTCTGAAAAATTAATGAAGCTCTGGCAGATAGCGTCGATTCCTACCATAGATCGTCGTTCAGTTACACGGAAGATAAAGCAGTACTATGAAAGTTATAAAAATTTACTTAAGCCTTATAAATCAAGAAAAGATTTGGATTCATACAAAAAGCGGATTCAGTTGTTTAAGGACGAAGCAAAATCTTTATTCGATATAGCTGCTTGTAAATGTGAGAACTTTGATTCGTGCAAATGTGAGAAACAACTTAAAGTGCCAATTTTGGAGAGAAATTTTTTGATTGATCAACGAACCAATCGAAAAATGGGCATTGGAAGCATAGACATAAAAACCTCCATTAAAATTACCAAGAAATTGACCCGAAAAAGGAACTATGAACAAAGACAGCAAAAACAATTCAATGAACCTAAACCTCATTCGTCCAATCATATGCCGATAGAGTTTTCATCTGAAGAAGAGCCCGAGCTTCCAACTGAAGAAGAAATGGAGACTACAACTTTATCAGCAGGATTCTCTCAAGATAAACCTGAAAAGAAAATTTTAAAATTTTCGATGCCTACTGTCGCTCATGCAGCTGATAGATATGGTATTTCAGATAGGGCTGCAGCAGCAATCGTAACCGCAACACTTCAAGACGTTGGTCTTATCACAAAGGAAAAAACTAGTTATGTTGTAGATAGAAATAAAATAAGGCGAGTTCGTGAGAAGGAAAGGAGTATTCTAGTCAAGAAGTCGTTAATAATCTAAGAATCGTTTGGACTATATTTTGATGGACGAAAGGATAAAACAATTTCAATGATAGACTCTAGAAGGAAAATCGTTTCCGAAGAGCATATAAGTCTAGTCAAGGAACCAAACTCAGAATACATGGGACACATTTCAGTATCGAGTGGAAAAGCTTCCAACGTGAGCCACGAAATAAAAAAATTCTTAAATGAAAAGGGTGTGGACTTGAATAAGTTTGTTGTAGTTGGATGTGATAATGGTGTAATAAGATGCCTAGAACAACAATTACAAAGACCATTGCAGTGGTTCATCTGCCAACTACACGCTAATGAACTAACATTGAGACACTTATTCGAGCATCTTGATGGTGCTACGACTGGACCCCGAAGCTTTATAGGAGCAATCGGAAACAATTTAAAAGATTGTGAGATTCTGCCTTTAGTAGATTTTAAATCAATAAGCTGTGCTCTACCGGATGTATCGAATGCAAACGATCTAAGCACCGATCAGTCATATCTCTTTCAGATTTGTACCGCTATTAACTCTGGTCATTGCCACGAAAATCTTTCAAGAAACAACCCCGGAAAAATTGTTCATTCTAGATGGCTTACCACGGCAAATAGAGTTTTGAGACTGTATGTTTCGACAAATTCTCCAAATGAAAATCTTTTACACCTGGTTAATTTTATTTTGAAAGTGTATGCTCCGATGTGGTTTTCCATAAAAACAAAGCCAAGTTGTATCTATGGAGCAAAACACTTACATAAAAGCATGGTCCTTTCGAGATATATGCCGGCGCAGTTCAAAGCTGTAATAGATCCTGTGATTCAAAGGAATGGATTTTTTGGACATCCGGAAAACATACTACTGGCGATGTTGGCTGACGAACGGGAAGCAATAAAGGTGCTAGCTCTGCGAAGGATTCTGAAATGTAGAGATTCGTCGGATTGTGGTGCAAGAATATTTAAAAATCCAGAATTTAATTTCAATGCAGAGGACTACATTGATATTATTAATTGGAAGGAAGTGAACGTTACTGAACCACCACTGATGAAGAAAATTTATAGTGATGTCATCAAAGAATGTATTCAAACGCCAGAAAAAATTGATTCAATGATATTGCCTATTGTAAAGGAATTCCAATGTCACACACAAGCTACGGAAAGGTGTGTCAAAATTGTAACAGAGGCCTCTGCTGCTGTATGCGGTTCTAACAGGAGAGATGGGGTTATAAGAACAACAATTGAATCCCGTAAAATAGTGCCAGTTTTTAACTCGAAAAAAGATTACAAAATAGCTTAATTTTATATTTGCAAAACTTTTTTCTAATAATAGTATTTAATGAAGTTTTATTAAGAAATATTTAAATTCAAAAATGTCTTTTTTGATCTTTTTACTACAATTAAATAAATGATATTTAAACGAAATTAATGTTTTAATATTTTTTTTTCTCATTTCATTTAGATTTCAAAAAATTGATTTTTTTTTCATAATTTCATAAGGCTTGGGGCGGTACAAAATGATTTTTTTGGAAAATTTCAATTACACCATTTTATTTGTGTTGAATCGTGGCAACTTTCTATCACTAGCCGAAATCGAAAATAAAAAAAAAATAAAATCAATCCACCCTAATATCTAACCATGTTTATATGCTGGATCGAGAGATCGAGTTTGAATTTGAAGTGAAAGATAGCAAGATTTCGACTAAACTGTAACTGAACGAGTTCGATCGAGTCGAATGAAGGTGATTTCAACTCAATTTAGGACGTAGGTGTACAAATAGGTGGAAGTGTTGTTTAAGCGCACTTCACACTGATTAAAAAAATCATAAAGTAAATTTTTAAAGAAAAAAAAAGTTTGGAGAAAAAAGTGTAACAAAAAGAAAAAAAAAGTAACATAGTAACAAATACAAAAAAATTAAGAAAAGTGTAACACTTTTGTTACACTTGTAACATTGTGGCAACGTTGCAAGGGATACGGATAATTGTCCCTAAGAGTCATTTTGTTCAATTCGCGGTAATCAACGCAAAGCCTCAGCTCCCCATTCTTCTTCTGCACAAGAACTATGGGCGACGCAAACGAGGAATTCGATTCCTCTGTCTTCATTAAATCATCTAAAATTTCTTGAAGTTTTATTTTATGTACATACGAGTACATAAGGTAATCTCCTAGGCGGACAGTGAAAAGGAGTATCATTGGACAAAACAATTTGCATTTTAAAATAATTATTTGAGGGTTTGTTGTCTTTAGCAATAGAGAAAGCTGTCGTAACTATTCTTTTATTTTTCTTTTATAAGCTCGGGTAAATTCTCATTTATTTTAAGATCTAACTTACTTACATTGCAACTCACGTTTATATTCATAACCTCACTTATAAAGCTGTCATCATCACCAGCATCAATCAGCTCATTGTTTTGAATTGTTGCTGGACCATTATGAACGTCAGATGTCACGTAGAGATCACGATCCATTTCAACTGGAATATTCGCTTTTTGTTTTTGCAGCACCAAACCAATTTATCCCATGAAATCTCTTCCTATAATTATAGGGTAAGACATTGAATTATTCTTTACAATTAAGATTTGCAAATTAATAAATAATTTTTCATAACATATGATACAAGTTACACTTCCAAATATATCTAATGGGCTATTGTTCACTCCAACATAGTTTTTGCCTCTCACGTTCATAGTTGAAATTAAAAACGGCGGGATAAATTTAGCTTAAACAAAACTGATAGGGCTCCCTGAGTCCAAAAGCGTCAAAAGTGTTGTTGATGTATCCATCTGATCACTGACAAACTTGTCGTTGATGTTTTTCTCGAATTCGTTGCTTGATGACTTGCCCTTCTGGTACGTGTTGGTGTTCACGCTGCCGAACCAATCCGAACTAACTTTCTCTTTTGTTCGATCTTTCGTATTATGTGTCCCACCCAGCTTCCCACACTTAAAGCACGATACTTCTCTCTTATCTGTTGTTGGTCGAGTACTGCTCTGATTAGAAACTTTGTTGTTGACATCTGCTTGGTTGGATGTACTCGTAGCATTTCGTACATGAAAATTATTTGGTGTACCCACCTCTTGATGGTCTGGCATCTGGCAATATTTGCAGACCCTTCCAGTTGAAGTTCACGAAGCTGTCTTTGAAGTTTATTAATCTCCTCTTTCTTTTTGACAATCCGACGGAGCTTTTCTAATTCTTCGTCGAGAATATCTTCTTCCATGCGTGGCTCCTCGTAATGTGTCTCGGCATCAGAAAATTGTTCATCAGCAAACTCTGCAGTGGATTCACTAGGGCTGTCTTGCATGAGTTTTCGCAGATCATCTTCTGTTAAGTCTTTTACTCCTACCTGTACACGGCGCTTTAACTCAGCTTTTGTACCACTGGTTGGAAGCTCTAAAGATCTAAGCGCTGCTTTGAGAATAACAATTGTTGCTGCATTCAAGAACTTAGTCCACGCTTCAGACATTCTTACTCAATTGGATTATTTCGCAGGAAAAAAAAATTGTATTCTTTGTGAATACCACACTTTCAACGAATTTAACTTTTTTCTTTCTCGCAATTTTATTTGCACGTGGTATATGTATATCCCACTTCTGATAAATTTTAGAGGATTTTCTTACAGACCAAATAATATTGAACGACGTGGTTTGTTTGAAGGATCTTTATTGAGTAATCTTAAACATGATTTTTAGTTATAAAGAAATTTAGTGAATATAAGTTGCGGGTAAATCATTCGATCGTTCGGCCCAATCGCGGATTTGTCAAACGTTTTCTATGTACATTTATTTAAGTAAGTAACCGACCTGTTTACAGTATGGTATAAAAATATTCTGACTACTTTGAAATACAGTATGCTACAATTTCTTACTTAAAATATCCCATTTGAAATTACCCATCTTCACAATAATAAAATCGGATTTCATTTTCCAACTGGAATAGTTTGCTGAACACTGAGAGCATTGAAGATATTAAAATCGAAATATGTTGGAAGATTGTGGGCTCAATCAAAAAGATCCATTAAGCTATAACTTGTGCCCTGATAGCCATCAATTTATTTATGGGGTCGATGTTGCCACTTTAAAGTTAATATTCCTTTCTAAAGATTATTTGAAGTTTGAATTTGTAATTGTTTGAACTTAAAAGTTTCTGAGAATTTGTTAAAAAAAATTCAATCAAAATAAATAAAGCTGCGGTCAAAATAATAGTAGTGAACCTTTTGACACAACAAAAACTATTATAATAATGAATTTTAAAGAAATTCAATAAATTTGTTGGTAATTTCAAATCTTTCCAAGTCGTATAGAAAAACACATACAAAAAAATAGTAGCGCATTCAAAATCCACCTCTAAATATTACAAAAGGGAAAGTTAATAGACAATTTTTATCATAAGTGATAGTTGAGTGTTTGAACATTTAATGAATATTTAGTTGCATGTCCCTTGTTAGAAATAACAGCAGCACAACGACGTTGCATTGAATTAATAAGATTTTCACATCTTTCTACAACATACTTCTTGACATCGGACCAAAAATTTTCTATAGGTTTGAGGTCTGGGGACTGCACAGGCCACTCCATGGAACAGTGCTTCGCTTGTACTTGTATGCTTTGAGTCGTTGTCTTGTTGAAAGACCCATTTCTGTGGCATTTCATCTTCAGCACATGGGAACATAACTTCTTCCATGATCTTCACAATAAAGAGGCTGATTCATAATGCCTTCAATCCGGTATTATGGTACCAACACCATAGAAGGAAAAACATGTCCAAACCATTATGTTGGATCCTCCATGTTTTATTGTCTTGGCTGTGAAGCGTGGATCTATCTAGGTGCCAAGCACTAAATATTTAAGTTTCTTGTGAGCAAATAGCCCATTAAAAAGCTGTGAATATAATAATAATAAGAGAACAATTAATTTCTTATTTAAAAGCTTTAAATAAATTAGCAAAAGTCGGATTTTTTTTAATAAAAATCTGGGGTACGTTCAATCCTGGTCATGACTCGTAGAGCAAATACGATTTACACCGATTTCTAACGTGGTAATGCCCCGATTTCCAAAAATATTTTCAAAAACACTGCGTCAACGTGTAAACCAAATAGCTTGTAATAGTTTGTGTTTTTGTAGGTTAGATATACTTGTAGTGTACAATGTACATCCAAGGATCCAAGTAATATATTCCTGATATGAATATGGTATTATCATCACCAAACATGGCAAGTTTTATATTTCGATTAAGGTCAGGCAGATCAGAAACAAATATATTAAAGAGAATAGGTCCAAGTACAGTACCTTGGGGTATTCCATATTCAACGCTTTGCACAGAAGAATTTTCATTTTGAACACTGACTATACAATTTCTGTTGCTAAGAAAACTTTGAATCATTTTAATTGTTTCGATTGGAAATTTTTTTTTTTAAAGCTTATATAGAAGTGCGTTTTGCCATACGGTGTCGAATGCTTTCTCTGTATCAAAATAAACTAATGCAGTTGGTTCTTCAGATTGAAACTTACCTTTGCCATGGTTTTTAATCCTAGCTACTTGATGGTATGTGTTATGCAAACATTTGAAACCAAATTAGTTATCAGTTTTTTTTTTTCATTTAAATGACTTTTGAGTTTATCTCTTATAACTTTTTCGAGAAGTTTCCCTACGCAACTTAGTAAACTTATTCGTCGATAGCTATTTATTTCGTCCTTAGGATTACCTGGTTTTGGGATTCGTATATAACCTTTGCTATTTTCCAGCAGTCAGGAAAATACCTAAGTTTTAAACAAGCCTTTAGAATTACCGTTGAATAACGTAGTCCTGACTGAGTAGAGCTTTTATTAATAGTATTAAAGTCTCACGACCCTTACTCCGGTCAAAAGTATTAATTTAAAGATTTATTCTATTATATAATATCTCTTACATTTTAGACCTTTCTATTTCGAAGTTCTTGTAAATTAAAAAAAAAAAAACAAAATTTTGAGAAAAGAATATCGCTTCTACCCGGTTGAAAAAAAAATACAATTCAGCTTACATGTATATTTTTATTTATTTATTTATTTATTTATTTGTTTCTAATATTACATATTGTAGGACATTGTCCCTTATTTATATGCTTAGTTACATGAAAAAATGAAAAAAATAATGAAAAATTAATGAATTAATATCAATTAAAAATTTAAATTATAGTAAGTCAATACTTAAACTTTTTGTAACTTATTTAAATAAACATATTTAAATAAACATAAGCATGGAGACACAACAAATATTTTATGTGACGTCAAACTAAATCAGAGAAGCACAAGAATCGGAAGTATTTTATGCAAATGTAGCAGATATTAAACGCTTGAACTTATGAAAATTGTGTGTAGATCGCACTTGTCTCGAAAGGCCATTCCAAAGTTTAATCCCCCGAATTAAAAACGACGATGAAGCCCTAGTACTTCTGTGTCTTGGAATAGAAATCCTATTAGAAGAATTTGTATTCCTTAAAAACACAATTTTTCTGAAAAGGTACTCAGGAATCGACTTAAAAATTATTTTATGGAGAGTTGTAAGAACTCTTAGCTCTAAAAGGGCTGGAAACGACATCCCCAGAAAAGATTTAACAAAACCAGAAATGTGATCTCTCCTCTTTATTGAATAAATAAATCTGACCACATCATTAAAACATACCCTCAATCTTGAAAGCACTATACCAGTAGCACCAGAAAACATTTCAGCACCATACAAAAAGTGAGGCAGCAGAAGAGTCTTGGCAAGCTTAATTTTTATATGGAGCGGCAAATAGTCAGTTATATTATAGAACTTGCGCAAGATAAAATTAATCCGACTTATAAGACCATTTACATGAGCTTCCCAAGATAAAGTTTCATCAAGTATAAAACCCAAACTTTTAACCTTACTTTGGTATGGGATAATAACATTATTTAACACAACCGGATCCAAAATATTATTAACTGGCCTAAAATAAAACGCTATTGCTTGCGATTTATCCGGATTCAATTTCAAGTTATTAAGTGAAGCCCATGAGTTAACAGAAAGAAGGTCAGCATTAACGGATGTGATGAAGGAGGAAACTTCAATTATTGGACAAGAAAAGAGTAGCTGCACATCGTCAGCAAAAAGATGGACAAGCGAAAAAGATGTTGCATTGTGGAGGTCATTTATAAATAAAGAAAACAGAATTGGACCTAATATAGATCCTTGAGGGACTCCAGAAATGATTTCGATAAAATCAGATTTATTTTCTCCAATACAGACATATTGAAAGCGCTGCGATAGGTATGACAAAATCAGATTACAGGCACTATTAGAGAAAGAAAAATATCTTTTAAGTTTGAAACAAAGACGACCATGGTTAACGCTATCAAAGGCCTTGCTGAAATCCAAAAGTCATAATAAGGAAACATAATTGCGATCCATGTTCATCTTGATTGTGTCGGTTAGATCAATTAAGGTTGAAGTTGTATTATGGTTCTTTCGAAAACCAGATTGGTTGCAAAATAATAACTTCTTACTAGTAATAAAATCATTGATTTGGCTCTTCATCAAAATTTCCAAGATTTTCGAAGTAGCCGGTAGCAGGCTAATGGGTCTAAAATCAGAAGGTTCTTGAGGGTTAGATTTTTTACCAATTGGTATGATTTTGGCAACTTTCCAAGCTTGAGGATATGAAGAAGTAGTGAGGACTGTATTTATTACATGTAATAAATGGTAAGATAATAAAGGAAAAAGTATCTTGATGAATTTAATTGGAATTTCATCAAAACCAATAGCATTTGATTTAATAGAGAACAATGCATTGTGAAGCTCCGTAAGAGAAATGCAACGAAAAGAAAACGCATTTTCGATTTCGGGAACAAATTCATCATCACTGACACTACCTGGGTGACTTTGATTTTGCGAGAAATGTGCATTTAAAATCGACGGATCAAGATTTCCATAGTCCGATTTTTTATTACTTAGACCAATAGCGTTAATTTTTTTCCAGAGATCTTTGCTGGATTGAATACCCTCAAATTTATGAATCCCATATTCCATTTTCAATGCCTTAATTTCACTTTTAACCTTATTTCTGTACTTACAATATGTTTTCCAGGTGTTTTCAGAGGCACTGCTTCGATATGCCCTAAAAGACAGATCCCTTAAATTAATAGCCCTGGTCACACGAGGAGAAGTAAGAGGATTTACTTTTTTGCTAGGTTTAAGAATTTTAAGAGGCACATAAACATCATACAAATGTTTTAATTGAGCATTTAAGAAATTAACTTGACAATTAGAATCATTTGTACTGTAAAGGATATCAAAATTAATCCGCGAGAAACTGTTCCATAATTGATCAAAATTTATTGCTTTGAAATCCCTTATTTTAATTTCAAGGTCAACTATTTCAGGAATTATATCAAGAGAAGCAAATATAAAAGCATGTTTAGAGATACCCGGTATCCAGAACTGATCATTGTATTGAACTACGTTAGGATCATTTACAACCATAAAATCCAATAAAGAAGTATTCGAATGGAAATTATCAAAATGTGTTGGAATATTGTTGTGTATTGTGTGCAAATTACATCTACCCAACAAATTATCACAAGTTGTTCTTTTATTTCTATCCAAAAGATTAAAATTGAAATCACCCATTATGAAAACGTTACAATATTTGTGTGTAAGATCGGTCAAAATGGACTCAACTTTAGAAATTTCACCCTTAGGAAGATAGATAACACCCACTAGAATTTTATTATGACCAGATGAGATTTCCGCGAATATAAACTCGATACCAGGTTCAGAACCTTTCAGTATTTTAGAGGGTCGAATTTGTTTGTCAATGTACAATGCAACAGCACCACCCCTCGCTCGCGGTCTGTCCATTCTATAAACTTTATAGCCAGGAACATCTACAGCCATATCGCTCTGATAGCTTTTTAGCCATGTTTCAGAGACACCAATTAAGTCTAAATAGTGGCCACTAAGGATGGATTTAACTTCATTAAACTTGGAACTTTTGTTGTTGAGACAAAAACTTTGGCAGTTAAAATGACCAATATTAAACAAATTTTTCCGATTTTTAAGCCTGTCTCTGAGATAATTGGAATCACTTGACTGTGCTCCCATAATTGAATTATTCATTTTATAGTGTTTAAATAAAAGGTTATTATGTATATGAAAGATATTTCATAAAAATAAATTATATATAATTAAGTTAGAATGAAATAGATACTATAAGAAGAGTTTTATTTAATAGCCAAAAAAAAACTGTTTAAATAACAAGAAAAAAAAATTTTATATTCAATTTGATTATCAATTATTTATTATAGTTTTTAATTTAATTTTTTTATTTTGTTTAAAGTATTTACAGAAAACAACGTAATTTAAAAATTTTTTCTAAACAATTTTTCTGATTTTCAGAATATTAAAACCAGAAGTTTGAAAAACTAAATATTGATCTAGTCAGAATTTTCTCCCCAAGTCAATCAAAAAAAAATTATTACAAAATACTTGATTTGAAAATATATATTAAAACAACATATGTATATCTGAATTTGAAATAGAAAACAAGTTTTCTCAAAACTAAAATATTTCACTAAATCAAGTTTTATTCTCGATGATCAAATATCTACTTTATGTTTATACCACCAGAAAATTTGCAAAAAAAACAATTCCATTTTGACTAAGAATATACAGGGGCCCGGTAATTCGTGTTCCATACTTTGGGATGTGATTCTTGGTCGTATTCTAAGAAAACATTGTTCTACAGTAAAGTCTGATTTTCAACTTTGACATCACTTTTTGACGATTTAAAAGAAGGCTAACTTTGGTGTACCCTGACCCATGTTGGTCAATTTCTTCTCAGTACTAATGATAGGGACCTCATTTCGCACTTTTGTTTTAGTAGAAAAACTAACCTTTAAGATTACGTTTAAATGCTGGTTCGTTTTTAGGATTGCCAGATATTCAAATTATTGTTTTATTTAAACTCTTTACACCTCAGGGAAAAATCATTTTTTTTCGTAGCGGTTAAACGTATTTAAGAAATTTACCTCGGAGTAAGTATTTATTTCATCAACGACATTATAGTGGAAGTCCAAAGAATGATTTCCCCAGAAATCTGCTGCCACTTTGGTTCGTCAAAACAGCTCTTCTCACGCGTTAGACGAAGTGCACGATCTTCGAAACACTTATATGGCCAGTCTTGTTTTAGGGTAAGCAGTGCTAGACGATAAACACAAGGATACAAAACACGTTGACTTTATTGTCTCAATCACAACTATACTATGTTCCAGTTGAGAGAGTCTTCTAGCCCCCACGTTCAATCCGGTTTAAATTACCATTAAATTGCCATTCCAACTTGGCAACTTGGTTAAGATGACTGAAAGCTGCATGCTCGGGATCACAGAAGATGGAAAGCCTCTCTCTATTTTCAATAACAAGAAATCTGCAGCTATCTTTATTCTTTCAATACATGCTAAAAGGCTCTAATCCAAGTTTTGGATCTGTAAAATAAACGTTTACTGAAGATTGCGTTACTAAAATCTGCTTTTTATGTTCACATCTCTTGATAACCGCTAAACTGATCTCACTCAAGGAAACAGATGGTTTTAATACTGTTTGAAACACTTTCAAAACTCAATATATATTTTGAAATTCTGTCTGCAAAATCTTTTAGGAGTATATCAAAAAATAACTAAAATCGGTATATTCTTAAAAAAGTTAGAAAAGTCTTATTTATTAAAAGTCTGTAAATCGGGGATAAACCCAAATGGAAAATATATTTCTAATATAAATAGGCAATAGAATATTGTTTTTTTTTCGAGTACGTAAGTAAACATAAGTATCTATGTTTTTAGCTGCAATTGACGACGTCCATTGGATTTAGCTCCCATTATTATTTTATCATTTTTCATATTTTTTTATTTTATTTTTATTTATTTATTTTTTTTTAACAAACAAACATTTCACCATACTTTGTTTGCTTACCACGGCAGCTGTTGGCGTTCCTGCGTACTTCCAAGTTGATAATTCGTTCATTTTTCGGTATAAAAGCTCGTGAAATTTCTTCGAAGTCATTAGTTTCTACTTTCCGTTTAAAAGTTCAGTACTAAAATAATTAAAAAATGTTCGCAGTCAAGTTGATGTGTGTTGCTCTAATGGCAATCACTGCCCTTGTAACAAGTGCTGCCGGTCAATATTATGGTGAAATGGGTGGTGCATCTCCTAATGGTGGTGGCTCTGGTGGTGATTATGGTGGTATGCTGTGATGGTAAAATAAAACAATGAAATAAAGAAAATACTGTCTCAACTTAAATGTCTTATTTTTATTTCTTTCGCAATAATTTCTGGTTGATTAAAGACTAGTCAAAGTAAGTTGTTTACCTTTATAGAAACAACTTTTAAAGGGAAAACTAGTGTTGCTATTGCAAAGGCTAAGCCCAAAAATTACATTTGATCTATCTCCGCGAAGGACTCTATAATGGGACATTTTAAGTGGCCGATGATGTCGACATCCTCCGCATACTCTAGGAACTGGATGGATCTGTTTTAAAAGTGCCTTCCGTGGTTACGTCTGTGTCCTGTACAATGTCTCAGATTGAGATTAAGGAACTGACATTATAGTGCAGATAAGACTTCTTCATTCGGTTATATGATTCCATTTAGCGACTGCTAGATTGCTGCTTGAACAAATTAAACAAGATTATCAGTTTTTCGTTTCGATAGAGCGACTCTTGTATTTCCATACTGCTACTTACACCTTATTGATTGATTGAAGTGTCGGTACTTCTTCTCCCCCCAACCCCCTTCTTTCGACTCAATAGGTGCGTTTTATTATTCACAAATCTATCTGGATCCGGATCTGGATCTTCCCTTGAAAATAAAACGATACGGATCTAAGTGACAGCAGTGTTATAAGTCTGTCTCTTTTTATCCTTAGTAATTCAGATCCGGATCCAGGTAGATTTGTGAATAATAAAACGCACCTATTGTTCCTGCTCTGCTCTTGTTTATGTCTTACGTTGCAGTATTCACCCAATGTGAATGTGGCTTTAGCTTTAGCCCCCTTTACCCCTGGGGGGTACCCTCAATAACCATATTTCAGAAAAATTTTTTCGACCATTACCTAGTTTTAACTAAATTAAAAAAATTTAAAAAATTTTTTGAAAACTATAAATTTCAAAATTTTCAAAAAGAAATGAAAAGAATCTTAGCAAATGCTAAGAAATGCAAAAATTATGGAAATACTGCGATTTTCCCTGATTTATCCTTTTTCATTTATTGTGAAAAAGTTCGTTCTTGTTAATTCTCATTCATTCGAAACATTCTTTCTTGTTTTTTTTTCTTCCTTTTCATATTGAAAACAATATAAAAAAAAATATTGTATCAATTTTTGAAAAAAAAAAATAAAATA
Source organism: Philhelius festivus (assembly GCA_963931855.1). NCBI lineage: Eukaryota > Metazoa > Arthropoda > Insecta > Diptera > Syrphidae > Philhelius > Philhelius festivus. Next base: position 240,258,760 of record OZ007554.1, read on the forward strand.
TGTATTCAATTTTTTTTAATGTTCAATGTTTTGAAAATGATATTTCAAGATTTATTTTATTTTAAAATTACCATTGACAGTTTTTCTTAGAAAAAGTTTTAAGAAACGTATTTAAATAAATTATCTGTTGATAAATATCCTATAACATTTTTTTTTTGCCTGAGCCTTGTTCCAACAACAAACCCGCATCCAAATAAACGCTGCTTTTTTTCTCGATCGCAGTCTTTTAATCTTCGTTTCCCCGGTCCGTCCCATCGCATTTCTTGGATGGCGGTAATATCTGCTTTGCAGCAGTTTAGGGCTTCCGCTAGTTGTTCGGCTGCACGTGGTCTATTAAGGGACCTAACATTCCACGTACAGATCCGAAGTTCGTTATCCTTATTTCGTTTGCATGTTTCGTCAACAGTGAATCCGTCCGTCTCCGAGGCTTGTTTTTGCTTCGCTACTAGTGTGTGTTTTATATGGCCGGGAAGTCACCCGGCGGCTTCCATTTCCAGTAACAAAAATAAATAAAAGTACTACAAATATTCCATTGAACTCAAAATAAATGTCCTAATTTTTAAAAATTTCAAAAATCGATCTTATGCAAATTTTGAACTTAAGGGTTTTAGGTGAATCTCTTGAGAGAACATTCATGAGCGACACTTGCACTGTTGAAACCGAACAGCTTGCAGTTCTCGGAATGCGTATCACAGACCGACCACGTTGGATGCAATGAGCACATATTCGACGTGCTTAGTGTTAGGTGATGAGATTAATTGTTCACTTTTCGAATGTGGCTATAATCTATAAGGCTTTTATTCGTCCAAAGTTCGAGTACAATTAGGGCAGGTGATCCAATTGCTCGATTAAGCCTCCTGGAAATAATCCAAAAAAGGGCTTTAAATTATAGATGAAAGACGTATAACAATATTTCTTGTCATTCATTATTTCACCGTCATTGTTCAGTTAAATAGCCACTTGCATTCCTCGCCTAAAACAATTCAACCGTATTGAGTTCAACTTTAAGCCCAACTTCGGATATAAATTCAGAGATTCTTTCCTAAGCCGCAGTACACGAATGTGGAATGCTTTCCCCGGCATCGCTATCTCCTTTAAAACCCTTCTCAAGTTTGCTAAGCGCACATACTGAACTCAAACATTAAAAAAAAACAGTCAAACGGTTATAACAAATTTTGTGTATTTTTGGTAATTTTGTTGAACAAAATTTGCCACGAACGTGGTCACCGGGGCCATGAGTATAGTATTTCACTCGCTAAATATCTTTCAAACAATTTTCCAAGATTTTATCATGAAGAGCGCATCTAATTTTAGGTGCTCGGGTTCGATAAAAAAGGCTCGCATGTATCTGTATTACGGGAGCAATGAGAACCTGCCCTACCACAGCTATGGAGGTTATCCTCTATCTATCCCCTCTACACGAGGTCATTAGAAGTGCTGGAGTGGGAGGTATCATGAGGTTCTCAATGGAAGGAACTGGGACAGGCAAAATTATTGGTCCCAAAGAAAGGGACCTAATTGACAGGTCCACAATAACAAACCTTATTGACATCCCAAAAGATGGAATGATCTAAAAACATAATTTCGAGAAAAACTTTCTTACACAGCTCAGTAACAAGGAAGACTGGGTAGGAGAGGATACAAACTACACACTCGAAACAAATTCCATCAAATGGTACACCGATGGATCGAGAACAAGCGAAGGAACTGGTGCAGGAATCTGTGGCCAAAAACCAAACTTTCCATACCGATGGGACAGTCCACCAGCATCTTCCAAGCGGAAGTAAACGCTATAGGGAAATGCGTGAATCGCAATCTCAGAAAGAATTATGATAACAAGAACATTGCCATTATGTCAGATAGTCAAGCAGCACTCAAGGCACTAAGCTCATACACCATCAGCTCTAAGCTGGTGTAGGAGTGCATAAGCAGGCTTAATGAACTTGGTAACCAGAACAGGGTCACACTTTACTGGGTACCTGGCCATGTTGGTGCTCATGGTAACGAAAAGCAGATTCCCTAGCAAAAATAGGCGCATCAACCCCCCTAACAGGTCCTGAACCCTATTGCGGAATAGGAGAAAATGTCATCAAAACCAAAATTAAACAAGAAGAGGAGGCAAACAGATTCAAAAACTGGAATGAACTCCCTAAGCTGAGACAGGCGAAATCACTACTGGGCAATTACAACCGGCAACGTTTCGAAAACTGCATCAACTAAAGCAGGAATAACCTAAGAATAATAACAGGTATTCTAACAGGACACTGCAAACTTAGAAGACACCTTAATCTACTTGGTGTGGTAAGCAGTGCCACTTGCAGATTCTGCAACATGCATGAGGAATCACCGGAACACATACTGGGAAATTGTTGTCCAATCATGCACCAAAAAAAACCCATCTGGGACAATACCAGGTAGAAAAGAGTAACCTATCCTCTCTAAAAGAGCCCCAAATAATAAAATTCCTAAAAGCAATAGGTTTGGAGGAGGAACTAGAGGATGAGCCAGCCCATCATTCTTAAAGCGGGGGCACAATAGATCTACAGGTCGCAGTGCATTAACCCCAATACAATTCATTCATTCATTCAGACTTGAAACCGTTCAATACAACATGCATTGAACGACCCAGAAGGCAATTTCTTTAAATTTACGATCTCTTCAATGGTAACATAAGATTGTTTGAAAGTATATTTCTATGCTTGCACATAAAATCACCGCCAATTATATAAAAATCATAAAAACTAACTAACTTCCGTATATCATTGTTTAAATCAAACCTTTTTTGAAAACTCTATCATAATGCCTTAAAAATATGAAGCGCAATACTCTTACTTTCTCCAAAACAATGTAAAGATTTGTTCCACTCTGCGGTGAGATATGCCATTAGATTAAGTGGAACGATTGCTGCGAAAGCCTTATTGCCGGCTGTTAATTGATCAGCTATTCTATGAATTGGGAAAGAAAACTATTTGCAGCGGCTGATTATCGAACCCAAGACTCTCTTCATGATAGTTAGATACTTCCCCAAAAGATAGTAAATTGCGACGCTGATCTAAGGGAATCCAATCATACCGTCATCTCAATGGAGATGGTCATTCTAGAATATCAACACTATTTTGAGCAAAAACCAAAAAGTAACTTAATAATGTTTTATTCTTTTGAAACTACGTCTACGTAACAAAAACAGCCTTTTCCGACTCATTTTGATTTTTTCATTTATATCAATTTTGTCTCAAAAAACTGAACTTTTCAAATTCGAAATATTAATACTAAATACAACGATAATCGTATAATCGTGAACAAATTTTGTTAATAAATATACTTTCGTATACAAAATTGTTCCTCAAAAATACAAATTTTCAAAATTTACATGCATAATTTATTTAGTTTAATTTAAGTTTGTTAATTTCGAATTTGGGTCTTACAATTTTGTAACCTTAATTAATGATCAATAGTAGATGAAGTTTTAAAATTTCTGGTTAAATATTTTGTTATAAACTCTTTTTACCTCCAAAACTTAACCGTATCATTTTGGATGAACGTGTGCACGATTCACAATTTTAATTAAAAATCGCACTTTCGAACTACTTTTGGATCTTTCGATTTGTTGCATGCCTTGAAGCCTACAAGGAAGTCTTAAATGTCATGTAAATGTCATGTTTTGAGATTACTCTTTGTAACAAATTTGTTGGAATAATAATTGTTGCTCATGAAACAAAAATTTGTGCTTGTAATTGTAATATGAACTGAGAATAAAAATTACGACGTTAATTACAGCTGCGATATGAACTTGCTAGCGAGAATCTTCCGTTGTTCTTTCTCCTAACACAGACGTCAACTAATCAATGACTCCGGTGTCCGGTGCCAAGGCATCATCAAAGAGGTAGCCTAAGCCACATTCACATTGGGTGAATACTGCAACGTAAGACATAAACAAGAGCAGAGCAGGAACAATAGGTGCGTTTTATTATTCACAAATCTACCTGGATCCGGATCTGAATTACTAAGGATAAAAAGAGACAGACTTATAACACTGCTGTCACTTAGATCCGTATCGTTTTATTTTCAAGGGAAGATCCAGATCCGGATCCAGATAGATTTGTGAATAATAAAACGCACCTATTGAGTCGAAAGAAGGGGGGTGGGGGGAGAAGAAGTACCGACACTTCAATCAATCAATAAGGTGTAAGTAGCAGTATGGAAATACAAGAGTCGCTCTATCGAAACGAAAAACTGATAATCTTGTTTAATTTGTTCAAACAGCAATCTAGCAGTCGCTAAATGGAATCATATAACCGAATGAAGAAGTCTTATCTGCACTATAATGTGAGTTCCTTAATCTCAATCTGAGACATTGTACAGGACACAGACGTAACCACGGAAGACACTTTTAAAACAGATCCATCCAGTTCCTAGAGTATGCGGAGGATGTCGACATCATCGGCCACTTAAAATGTCCCATTATAGAGTCCTTCGCGGAGATAGATCAAATGTAATTTTTGGGCTTAGCCTTTGCAATAGCAACACTAGTTTTCCCTTTAAAAGTTGTTTCTATAAAGGTAAACAACTTACTTTGACTAGTCTTTAATCAACCAGAAATTATTGCGAAAGAAATAAAAATAAGACATTTAAGTTGAGACAGTATTTTCTTTATTTCATTGTTTTATTTTACCATCACAGCATACCACCATAATCACCACCAGAGCCACCACCATTAGGAGATGCACCACCCATTTCACCATAATATTGACCGGCAGCACTTGTTACAAGGGCAGTGATTGCCATTAGAGCAACACACATCAACTTGACTGCGAACATTTTTTAATTATTTTAGTACTGAACTTTTAAACGGAAAGTAGAAACTAATGACTTCGAAGAAATTTCACGAGCTTTTATACCGAAAAATGAACGAATTATCAACTTGGAAGTACGCAGGAACGCCAACAGCTGCCGTGGTAAGCAAACAAAGTATGGTGAAATGTTTGTTTGTTAAAAAAAAATAAATAAATAAAAATAAAATAAAAAAATATGAAAAATGATAAAATAATAATGGGAGCTAAATCCAATGGACGTCGTCAATTGCGTTTTGTATCAGCTAAAAACATAGATACTTATGTTTACTTACGTACTCGAAAAAAACAATATTCTATTGCCTATTTATATTAGAAATATATTTTCCATTTGGGTTTATCCCCGATTTACAGACTTTTAATAAATAAGACTTTTCTAACTTTTTTAAGAATATACCGATTTTAGTTATTTTTTGATATACTCCTAAAAGATTTTGCAGACAGAATTTCAAAATATATATTGAGTTTTGAAAGTGTTTCAAACAGTATTAAAACCATCTGTTTCCTTGAGTGAAATCAGTTTAGCGGTTATCAAGAGATGTGAACATAAAAAGCAGATTTTAGTAACACAATCTTCAGTAAACGTTTATTTTACAGATCCAAAACTTGTATTAGAGCCTTTTAGCATGTATTGAAAGAATAAAGATAGCTGCAGATTTCTTGTTATTGAAAATAGAGAGAGGCTTTCCATATTCTGTGATCCCGAGCATGCAGATTTCAGTCATCTTAACCAAGTTGCCAAGTTGGAATGGCAATTTAATGGTAATTTAAACCGGATTGAACGTGGGGGCTAGAAGACTCTCTCAACTGGAACATAGTATAGTTGTGATTGAGACAATAAAGTCAACGTGTTTTGTATCCTTGTGTTTATCGTCTAGCACTGCTTACCCTAAAACAAGACTGGCCATATAAGTGTTTCGAAGATCGTGCACTTCGTCTAACGCGTGAGAAGAGCTGTTTTGACGAACCAAAGTGGCAGCAGATTTCTGGGGAAATCATTCTTTGGACTTCCACTATAATGTCGTTGATGAAATAAATACTTACTCCGAGGTAAATTTCTTAAATACGTTTAACCGCTACGAAAAAAAATGATTTTTCCCTGAGGTGTAAAGAGTTTGAATAAAACAATAATTTGAATATCTGGCAATCCTAAAAACGAACCAGCATTTAAACGTAATCTTAAAGGTTAGTTTTTCTACTAAAACAAAAGTGCGAAATGAGGTCCCTATCATTAGTACTGAGAGGAAATTGACCAACATGGGTCAGGGTACACCAAAGTTAGCCTTCTTTTAAATCGTCAAAAAGTGATGTCAAAGTTGAAAATCAGACTTTACTGTAGAACAATGTTTTCTTAGAATACGACCAAGAATCACATCCCAAAGTATGGAACACGAATTACCGGGCCCCTGTATATTCTTAGTCAAAATGGAATTGTTTTTTTTTGCAAATTTTCTGGTGGTATAAACATAAAGTAGATATTTGATCATCGAGAATAAAACTTGATTTAGTTAAATATTTTAGTTTTGAGAAAACTTGTTTTCTATTTCAAATTCAGATATACTCGTACATATGTTGTTTTAATATATATTTTCAAATCAAGTATTTTGTAATAATTTTTTTTTGATTGACTTGGGGAGAAAATTCTGACTAGATCAATATTTAGTTTTTCAAACTTCTGGTTTTAATATTCTGAAAATCAGAAAAATTGTTTAGAAAAAATTTTTAAATTACGTTGTTTTCTGTAAATACTTTAAACAAAATATACATGTAAGCTGAATTGTATTTTTTTTTTCAACCGGGTAGAAGCGATATTCTTTTCTCAAAATTTTTTTTTTTTTTTAATTTACAAGAACTTCGAAATAGAAAGGTCTAAAATGTAAGAGATATTATATAATAGAATAAATCTTTAAATTACTTTTGACCGGAGTAAGGGTCGTGAGACTTTAATACTATTAATAATAGGCTACTATTAAAAGCTCTACTCAGTCAGGACTACGTTATTCAACGGTAATTCTAAAGGCTTGTTTAAAACGTAGGTATTTTCCTGACTGCTGGAAAATAGCAAAGGTTATACCAATCCCAAAACCAGGTAATCCTAAGGACGAAATAAATAGCTATCGACAAATAAGTTTACTAAGTTGCGTAGGGAAACTTCTCGAAAAAGTTATAAGAGATAAACTCAAAAGTCATTTAAATGAAAAAAAAAAAGCTGATAACTAATTTGGTTTCAAATGTTTTCATAATACATATGTAGGTTATTTAAAAAAAAAAATTATTAATTTATGAAAGAACTTAATCAAATGTTCATGCAAAAAAAAAAGAACGTGCAAAATAAAAAGCGTCACAAACTACAGAGGCCGTGCGATAAAAAGAAATTGGTTTTACTTCTTCGACTGCTTTATTAAGACTCATCGTAAAATCTAGTATTCCTAAATCATAACGATTTGCAAATTTACAAAAGCTTTTAAGCTTTTACATTAAATAAAAAAGCATTACATAATTTAAGAAATAAAATATATAAACAAACAGTTTAAAAGTCATTCGATTGTTCTGTTATTTAGAAGAGCAAATAATAGGTTTTGTCATACATAATTTATGTACATATAAGAATATATGTATTTAGAAAAATTAAAAGTTAAAGCTTAAGTTAAGCTTATGTAAGAGCATGCATGGTAAATCGGTTGCCAGATTAGTGAATATTAATATTTCATTTACGATATTTTCAAAAGTGAAGTCTCTTACACATATCATCATGTTGCTAGGATTAAAAACCATGGAAAAGGTAAGTTTCAATCTGAAGAACTGCATTAGTTTATTTTGATACAGAGAAAGCATTCGACACCGTATGGCATAACGCAATACTATATAAGCTTTAAAAGAAAAATGTTTCCAATCGAAATAATTAAAATGATTCAAAGTTTTCTTAGCAACAGAAATTGTATAGTCAGTGTTCAAAATGAAAATTCTTCTGTGCAAAGCGTTGAATATGGAATACCCCAAGGTACTGTACTTAGACCTTCCTTACTTTACTTTAGATGGCGCTCACAGTCCAGGGTGGACTAAGGCTTCAACCAACATGCCCCTCCAGCTAGCTCGGTCCCTAGGTAGCTGCCTCCAGTTACGCACTCCAAGTTGGTTGAGGTCGCTCTCCACTTGTGCCCGCCACCTGAAGTGGGGTCTTCCTCCGCTGCGCGGACCATCAGGGGTGGATTCGAAGATTCGACCGGCTGGTGCGTCGGTGTCCATACGCTCCAAGTGTCCCAGCCATCTCAGCCGTTGTATTTTCAGCTTCTTGACTAGGTCAACGTCGCTGTAAAGCTCGTACAGGTCGTTGTTGAACCTTCTGCTCCATACTCCATCGATACAGACTGGACCGAAGATCAAACGAAGAACTTTTCTTTCAAAGCACCCAAGCAGATTTTCATCCATTTTAGACAGTGTCCATGCTTCTGCCCCATACAGCAGGACCGGGATGATGAGGGTCTTATACAAGGTCTCCTTGGTTCTTTGAGATATGGCTTTATTACTCAAATGCCTTCTTAGCCCGAAGAAACAGCGGTTGGTAAGAGTAATTCTTCGCTTGATCTCTGCACTGATGTCGTTTTGCGATGTTATAGTGGAGCCCAGGTAGACAAAGTCTTTGACGACTTCAAAGTTATACCTATCCATCGTGACGTGTCGACGATGTTGAGATTCCTTTCTCGATGATAGCATATACTTCGTCTTGTCCTCATTAACAGCCAAACCCATTTTCGCCGCCTCCAGTTCAATACTTGCAAACGCACATGTAACAGCTCGCTTCGTCCTCCCAATGATATCAATATCATCCGCATAAGCAAGCAGTTGAACTGACTTTTGAAAAATTGTACCTCTATTGTTGACGTTTGAGTTTCGTACAATTGCTTCAAGAGCGATGTTAAATAGGTTGCATGATAGCGCGTCGCCCTTCCTCAGACCTTTCTCGACATCAAAAGGTTCGGTGGTGTTCTTACCGACCTAAGAGATTTCTCCATCGTCATCCTGCACAAGCGGACGAGCTTGGCAGGGATTCCGAGATGAGACATGGCTCTATATAGTTGTTCTCTGTCCACGCTTTCATACGCGACTTTGAAATCAATAAAAAGGTGGTGTGTATCGATTTGGAACTCCTGGGTTTTTTCCAAAATCTGTCGAAGTGTGAACATCTGATCCTGGGTGGATTTGCCGGGCCTAAAACCACACTGATAGGGGCCGATCAGCTCGTTGACAAACGGTTTAAGGCGCTCACACAGTACAGACGACAGGATTTTGTATACGACGTTGAGGAGACTTATACCTCTGTAATTGGCACATGTCAGGGCATCTCCATTCTTGTGGATGGGGTACACTATGCCGAGGTTCCATTCATTGGGTATACTTTCATCCGACCAGAGATGAGATGGTGCATGCTCCCTACCAAGTCATCCCCACCTGCTTTAAATTGCTCAGCTGGCAAGCCATCCGCGCCAGCAGCTTTGTACGCTTTCAGCTTGGCTATCGCTGACCGCACTTCATTTAGGTCGGGTGGACGGAAATTTTGACCATCATCGTCCAGGTTGAATGGAATGTTCCGCCTAGTTGCGGAATTTTGGCCTTCCTCGCCGTTCAGCAGTCTGGAAAAGTGTTGTTTCCAGATCCTCAGCACGGACTGCGTGTCCACTACCATATTCCCACTCTCATCTCGACAGGCTTCCGTTCTAACTTTGTAGCCCTGGGTGGATTGCCTCACCCTTTGGTAAAACTTTCGAACATCCCCCTTGCCGGTACAGTCCTCAATAGACTCGACCGCCCGCTTCGCATGCTCTCTCTTTTTCCTCCTTAGAAGTCGGCGTTCCTCCCTTCGTCTTTGCCCGTAGAGCTCCCGGGCATCTCTCTCAGCAGCTCTGGTTCTTGCCTGCATCATTAATTGGTAGGCCTCGTTCTTTGCTACATGCGCCAACCGGCATTCTTCGTCAAACCAGGGGTTTCGTTGTGGTGGCCTTGTGAAACCCAGCACATCAGTGGCGGCACTACTGATGGCATTCTGGCAGTGCTTCCACAGGTCCACAGGCGGGCTTGCTGAGAGATTAAGAGAGACTCGGTCTGCAAAAGTCCTGGCGACCTCCTGCGATTTTAACTTCGCGACATTGAATCTTTTCACAGCATCCGTCCGTCGTTGTGGCGTAATGGATATCCGCATCCGTACTTGGGCTGCCACCAATTAATGATCCGAGTCTATGTTGGCTCCTCGGAATGTTCGGACATCCAGTATACTGGAAGCATGTGTCGCGTCTATCGCAACATGATCAATCTGGTTGACGGTTAGTTGATCCGGAGACCGCCAGGTCCCTTTGTGTATATTGAGGTGTGGGAATCGAGTGCTAGTTATGATGACATTTCGCCCCGCCGCAAAGTCAATCAGCCTGAGTCCGTTACCGGAAGTGTTGTCGTGCAGGCTGTGTCCTCCGAATATCGAACCAAAGATGCCCTCCTTTCCGATCTTGGCGTTGAAGAATAATCTTGACGTCGAACTTGGGGCACCTATCATACGTTTCCTCGAGAAGGTCGTAGAATTCTTCTTTGGTTGAGTCATCTTTTTCTTCCGTTGGGGCATGGACACAGATCAGCGTCATGTTTTTGAATTTCGCTTTGATGCGGATTGTGACCAGGCGCTCGCTTACATTTCTGAAGCCCAAGACTTCTTGCCTAAGTCTTCCCCTTACCACAAATCCACATCCAAAAGCCGCGGACCCTGCTCCTTGTAGCACTCGCCGAAGTATATGTCACACGTTTTCATCCTTCGTATGCCCTCTCCATCCCATCGCACTTCCTGGATGGCTGTAATGTCAGCCTTTAGCCTATCCAGGCTCTCCACTATTTGTTCGGCAGCACGTGGCCTGTTTAAGGTCCGGACATTCCACGTGCAGAACCGAAAATCGTTGTCCTTGTTTCGTTTGCTGGGGTCGTCAACATTAAAATCATCCATATCCGAGGCTTGTTGTTGTTTCGGAACAAATAATTTTTTTTTACGTGGTAGGGAAGTTACCCCGACGCACAACCCCCGACCTGGAGGACCAGACCCTTAGTATAACTCCAAGGGTAGGGAGCCGGACGAATCCGCTCCTTATAGGCCTGAGCTACGAATATGTCGTAGTAGCCCATATAAGGTGTTCACCAAGTAGTTCATCCTAACTGGAACTGTAGACGCCACCGTTGATTCCATCTGGGGAATTCTTCCGCTGCCATCTGGGTAAAAGGAGAGGTGCCTTAGTGGGAACACCTCTCCCCCCCCCCCCCCTCTCTCGTTTGCTACCCTCAACAACTTTCCACTGGGGTTGAGACCCAATCTCCAGTTGAGGTACTAGGTACCCGATGTTCACCACGGGGAGGTGAGAGTAGGAGTTGGTGGACAGAGGTGGGTTTTGAAAAAAAAAAAACCTGTGGACGCTTGTGTCCTCTTGGGTGCACGTGTCCACCATTTGAACATCGTACTTAGACCTATTCTCTTTAATATATTTGTTTCTGATCTGCCTGACCTTAATCGTAACATAAAACTTGCCATATTTGGTGATGATAATACCATATTCATATCAGGAATATATTACTTGGATCCTTGGATGTACATTGTACACTACAAGTATATCTAACCTACAAAAACACAAACTATTACAAGCTATTTGGTTAACCAGTTGAAATATTTTTAACTTCCCATAGGGAGTAATTGTAATCGGTCCGATTTGTCAAATTGGAATTTTTGACATTTCTCGACGTTTCAAGGTCCCTAGAGGCTATATCAATCATTTCTAGAGAGATGTGTGTGTGTGTGTGTGTACGTATGTTCGCACGTTCGTACGTTCGTACGTTCGTACGTGCGTACGTTCGTACGTCCGTACGTTCTGGTACCATTTTTCGTCGTCGATATCTCAAGAACGTGTAAAGATATCAACCTCAAATAAATTTTGTTTAATAGAAAATTACTTCGAAAGAGGCTGAAAGGGCGTTTATTAAAATTCAGAGAGTAGTTTTTTCACTATAACGGTTTAAAAAAAAGTAAAAATTTTGGTTAGTTTCAAATATCTCACGAAAAAATAATGCTATTGATTTCAAATAAAATTTAATGTACTCATTATAAGGTCATACAGATTTGGTATGAATTTGAAAAAAAAATGAACATACCGTTATTTTTTTAAATAAAACAAACTGGAAAAAAAATTTCATAACCCAGATATTCTAAGGACGGAAAACAATTTGAAACTCAAACAAAAATTTTATTTTACGAAAAATAATGTGTTTGACAACTGGTGAAAATTTCAAAAAAAATCAGCTTACGGTTTTTTTACAAAAAATAAAAAACTATATAAAATTCTATTGAAAATTGGAAAAAATTCTTTTCGACTCAAATTTCTCGAGAACTAGTAGTGATATTGACTTCTAATTTAGTTTACAAAATACAAATATTGAATTAATAGTTTTTTTTTTTAAATAAGAAAACTATTAAAAATTCTAGTGAAAACTAGTTAAAATTGTATTTCAAGTCAAATTTCTTGGGAATGAACACCGATAGTGCCTTCGAAAGTATGTTGTCTTATACATCGATAAGAATGTAAGAATGTATACTAAGCAACATTTCTAAAATTGTTCAGGAAACGAAAAAAACGAAGAAAGTTCTAGTTGAATCATAGTGTGCTAAGGGACAATTTTGGTTAAACTAAGTGACATTTAAAAATTGTTTGTTGCTCACGACAATGAGATCTTTATTAGATAATGTCGCTTAGCATAATTTTTTTGGCGGATAATACAAATTTCAGGGGGCAACATTATTTTAATGAGAAAACATGGCAGTTGATACATTTTTTTATTTGTACTCTAGTTTCCTTTTCATGCATAATAGGTTGGCGAAACCCAGGCCAAAACGTGGTCCTTAACATATAGTATATTTCCTCATCAAAAAGTCATTTTCGAAAAAAGTGTCGCTTAGTACATTCTTACAGGAAGGTATCGACATAATACAATTATTAACATAATGGTTAATTTTGACAAGTATCGAATTGACAGTTTTAACAAAAATATAAAAAAAATCTAGTAAAAAATGGTAATATTTGTTTTTCGACTAGAATATCTTGAGAACTAGCAATGATATTGACTTTGCCATTATTTAATTTTATACATAATACAATTTCTAACAAATGGTTTATATTTGGCATATATCTAGTTTTAGAGCGGATATATTTTGTAAGTACCCTTCAGTCAATAACCAAACCATATCTTTTATATTTGAATATTTTGTTTTTAAATTTTTTTCAATTAAAGTGCTTGGAACCGAAATAATAAAGTAATTTCTATAATATAATACATAATTTTATAATTTTATTATCAACTTAGTTTTTAGATGAATGTATGTACTGTACATACGTATATGAATAAGGTTGTTCAGTTGTACCCAAGTCCCACATATTCAAATTCCATTAATAGCTATGGTAAAAATGAAGAAAACGTCAAAATATGTTTTTATCTAAATATAAAGTTTTCAAGACCACAAATGGGAAGTTATCAGTGTGGGTCCCACCCAGCCTCTTTTTTATCATTTTCCCTATTGTGTAATGGACCATTCCATGTAATGCTCCTATAATATTAATTGGTGATGTACATAGATATATCCCTTAGGAACTTTTTACTGCATAAGACTAAGTCTTCAAACATACATATATCAAATTCTTTGTCTTCCGAAAACATTTTATATTATTTTATTTACTTTTAAGAACAATTAGCTAATGAATCAGAAAAAAAAAACACAATTTAACTCCTTCACATAAAATTGATAAGAGATTTTTTTGTGCAAATTCACAGATATCATATAAATATTTAGAAAGTTAAAGTAGCCAGTTTGTGATTTTAACTAAAGTAAAATGCTAAGAGATAGTTAGATGTTAAAATCGTAAAATTAGCGAAATCCTTAGTAACTTACTAAAATGGCTTTAACATATTACCAAATTGATTAAAATTTTGCCCCAATGTTATAAAATATAGAATTTAAATTTAAATAAACAAAAAACACGCTCCATCGCAACCCCATTTGAAAATGCGAGTAAACTTTGAAGTGGTGATTCTGCAAGTGACTGTTTTATGTTTAAATTTTCTGGATAACATAGCTTGGATATAAATTGCCACCATGTTTTTCGGCTGTATCTCTAATAATATTGTATTGAAACTTTGTTAATTTGGCCTGAACAAATGTTGACAAAGTCTCATCTTCAGCAAATGGAATTATTTCGCAATTCAATTTTTTATAAGCTTTTTGGTATTTTCCGGCGCGCGATGGAGTTGAAAAACATACATCTTTTATTACGGTGGGTGGAAGAATCAATTTTCCCTTTTTGCCGAAGTTGCTTTTAGGCCGCATAGCTTCATTCTCCGGCGGCGTTTTCCGTCGTCAATTCGTGGCCGTCCAGCTACTCTATGGGTTCGGCATGGAAACGGTATTTCGAACTCCAACCAGGTTTCGAATTTATTTTTGAAAGCTTGGTAATTTCTAGATGAAGATAGCCATCGATCCTTATATCCATTTACAAATTTAGGCAATATTTTCTTTGTTTCATCAGATGTATCAATGTACGTGAAGTTTTCAACTTTTTCTGACAAAAACTCAATTTTTTCTTTTGAATCATGTGATGAACAAGTTATTAAAACCTCACTTAGCTGATTTCTTGATAAAAAAATTAAGTTTGATCGTGACCCTATATCAAAAAATAAGAAAATAAAAAACTATTTATTTAGGCGAACTTGCATTTTCAGTGTGTTCAACAGATTTCATCTACAATATCTCTTAACATCGCAAAATATCGCAACATTTTTTGTTAATAACTTATAAAGGAGATATCAGGGTAGATTAAGAGCTACATTTCATGACGGGATCTCACGGGAAAAATAAACTTTTCCATTGCTACACAAAGTTCAACATTTTTTTTTTAGTCACAAAAGGACGTTTCTTGTACATGTTATACACCAACATATAACATGAAATTATTTAACTGTTTTTTTATTTATTTCACTAAAAATACCACCAGCAAAAGATTTCATATTGTTTTATCAACAAAATATTTACACAGCGAAAAAAAAAGATCAATAAAACCAACCTTCTCTCACATACAAAATCTTTAACTGCGGCTTATTAAAATGTGCCCACTTTAGTCGCATCGCCTGCCTAAATAGATGCAAAAAAATAACGGGATTAATCAGATCATGTTTAACTTATCTGTTAACCAGTTGGCATACAAGAACAACAACAATTCTGATTTTTGTTTTTAATAGTTTTGGCCACGTTTTTGGGATTTTCTGCCACTGTGCGACTGGACTTCGAAAGATTTATTCAATCAATTTACTGTGCCGCCTGACTGTATGTACTCGTATGAGCGAAGAGGTGGTTTTCGTTCACCCAAGTACCTAGGTCCTCTTGATGGTTTTTCAGTAGAAACTGAATATGAACTGTATGGGTGGCGAACGAAAAATGTTATTGTTTGATTTTTGCGTGACGTCATATGCCTATGGCGTGTGTGAATCGTATTCGGGCGAAGTATAACTCTTATAGAGTGGAGCAGCATGGAACGCTTCGTTACAAACTCCATTAGCTATTTGGGCCGGTTTTTTTTTAAAATAAATTGTACTATGTAGGTACACCTCCTGGTGTATGATTAAAGTGTTCTTGACTCAAAAAATGAATGCGAAACAAAATGTTGAAGACTTCGAAAGTGCGCTGATATTAAGATTTGAAATGAAAGAAAGGACTTCATTCTTGTGAGTACTTAGTACATTTTTATAAAAAAAAAATTTATTTTGTAAAAAAATCTTAAAACCTTAAAACTCTTTGAGCCACTTACATTTATACACTTACTTAAAAAACTAAAAAAAAACTTAAAGCAGTTTTTGAATAACAAACAAAATAACACAAAAACATAATATGCTTAATATACACAGACTTTTTGTTCATAAAGGTTTCTACAAAATCGAAACCAAAATTCTCTCAACTACTGAAAGCCATTTGAGGAACTTTAAACACCAAAATTACACTTTTATGACATTATTTGATAAGAAGGACTTTGATTCATCGTAATATCTTCCATTTGTTGGCACTTCGGAAATAGTTTGCTGCATCTCACGTTGGCCAAACCATAGGCCTTCTTTCAAACTAATTCCATATGTTCGGCATATTCCTGTTGTAAGGCTTAAAACTGTTGCTAGTAAGAATATCACTATACATATTTTTTGAATGTATGGCATGTAGCAAGCTGTCGTCTTGAGCATAAGGTTAGGGAAGAATGGCAAGTCGTCAAGATCCTTAAAATATACATCATTATTGTTTGGGTTTTCTTAAGACCAGTAAAATTTTGTCGAACTTACATATTCATACCAAAATGTTGGTACAACCATTCCGTTGAATCTTCTGATTCCTTCGCTGAATCCATTCAAATGTGGAATTGAATTGCTCTGCTGAAACCTGTATTTCTCTTCGAAGGGAATTCCAGTTTTGGGTTCAATCCAAATGAAAGTCTGATGGTCTACTGGGTTTGGAGAAAGTCCCTCAAAGTGCTCCTCAAACTTGTATGACGATCCGAAGAAGTGTGGTTGTGAATAGGCCGAAGGAACATCTGATTAAAAAGTTCTTAATACAAAATCAGGGTAAGTTTAAAACAAAAAAAATAATTACCAAAACGACAACTGGAAACATCGAATATTCCATCTGGCAGGGGAATGGCCATGGACTCTTTCAGACAACTTGATTTGCTATCTTTGTCCACAACAAACTCGTATCCACTTAATCCATTCTCCTTGATGTCGCTATCATAAATCAGAGGCAGTGTTCGACAGGAATCTCCAGCAACTATAGAAAAACGATCTTCACGCTTCATATACGGTGGAAAGAGGGTATTGTCGAAGGCATTAGCCACATGAATGGGGCAAGTTTCAGGATCCAATTTCTTTTTGTTGAGATGTTTGCCGAAGACTGTTAAATTGTTAAGCGAACGGATCTTAAAGAAGTTCTCAAGACCATTCTGTAGGCCAATGTTAACCGTGTATACTTCTTGTGTTTCTCGAAAAGCCTGAAGTGAAAAACAGAAAAAAGTCAATATTTTAAGAAACTCCATTGAAAATTTCGGAATGAATCAAAATGTTTGAATTTTAATTTAGAAGCATGATTAATTCCATGAAAATGAATATTGAAATGCTGAAATCATATTTCACAACGACCCTGAAGAGAACGGACAATATTATTTGGATTTAAATGGTGTACAACAAGGAAGTGTCCTAGGACCTTTGCTGGATATTCTAAGCATATTTGCTGTGTTTAAGAATGTAAGCGGTAAGATAGGGGGTTCTCTGGGTTTGACAAACAAATAATGATATGAATTGATCTTGACGTTTTAAAATTATTGAGATAAGTCTTGAAATTTCAGTTTTCAAAGCTCTTTTTCATATTAAAATCATTTTTCATAGATTTAGAAGTATTTTTGTATAATAAGTCTTAAGGTTTGTTTCACAAAGCTTAAATAAGGATCATAAGCTCACAAAGATCTTTCGACCAATAATGTGACTGGTGGTTAGCTTGAATGAATGAATATTGAGAGGGGGTTTGTACTGCGACCTAAAGATCTATTGTGCCCTCATCCAGACCAAGATTAGTTGCTAACCCTATAGCTCTTCCTCCAAGTCTAACTGTGTGATGTGTTTCATTATTTGGAGTATCTTCAGAGAAGATAAATCGTTCTCTTCTACCTGGTGGCATCCCAAACACTTGTTTCTTTGATGCATTAGTGCTTCGAAACCGCCTATAGTATGTGTTCCGACGTTTAGTCATAAGTATTGTAGAATCTGATTGTGGGAATGTTTCCCAGGCCAAGAATACCCAAGTGCCTTCTTAGTTTACAGTGACCCGTGAGGAAACCCATTAATGTCCGTAAATAGTTCCTACGTAGCTTGATACAGTTCATGAAATGATCTTGGCAATAGTAGTGTGGACTGCCTCAGTTTTGGGATTTCTTTCCAGTGTTTTAGATCGTTTGGCCTCCTCCTCTAGCTTATAAAATCTCTATTGAAACATTGCAAAACAAGCCTTCAGGGCCTTATGCTCAATTTAATAATGAATATTTAAGTTTAACATGTGAGGCTAAAGGGAATGTTCTAGCTTACCTAAAGTTAAGCTTAAATATTGTTGACTTATTTTCATTGTGAATTAAGAAAGAAATCCAACTATCTAGAAGTAGAATCAAAGAGAGAAATGAAACATTGTAAAATTTATCGCTATTCGCCTTTATATAGGCACACGCACAGACTAGAGAACTGTAGGTACTTTTTAATCCCGGGAACAAATTTACCCCTTACAATTTGTAGTTAGTTTAGAAGCGGGAGAATTAAACGCTCTGAATAGTTTTTAGTGAATACAAATACCAATAGTATAAAACAATTGATTTTCAAGTTCATTTGATGGCAAGAGCTACTCGTGGTCCAAGTTGTATAAAATACTTATATGACACGTTACAATTGTAGTTCCCTGAAGAACAAATCTATAAGCTGCTATAATCATCTGGAAGTTTAAGCAGGAAATTGATAAATTTGAGGAAGAGAATTGGCGATTGTAAGGAACTTTATGGCACTCCATAGTTTTTGTATTTCGCGAATCAATCTTAAATCAAGGAAATACGTTTTGTAAGAGCAGTTTAAAGGAAAATGGGAAAAATGTTTTTTACATCAAAATGCGTATGTTCCCAATCCATATTTTAATAGACAAAAAAAACTATGTATTTGGTCCAGGGCCTGAAAGCTACTTTTTAAAATACACGCCTCTATTTGAAGAATCTGGAAGGAGTTTAATGACATTATCGTTGGATACTGTCCGAAGTATGTTGAAAAGTTCAAAAGACTACATTTGGTGAAACGAGAACAGATATCAGCTTAAGGGTTATATATTGTAGTAGCTCGTTACACGGTTCATCGACTTCAAACCTGAATATGATAGTATTCATCGGCAGGAATTCTGTATGTCGATTGCTGAAATCGGGATCACGTGGAAACTGATTCACTTGATATATTCGGAAATACGCGGTGAAATGTGCAATAAGGCAACATTTATAATATTGAAACATTTAAAGGGTAATCATAATCCCTTGAGCGCGGGTAGATTATAAAAAAAAAAAAACAACAAAAATCTACTCCAAACTATTCCAAACATGTATAGAGTATAGGTAAGGAGATGTGCTATATCATGTATTTTCGTCAAAAGCAGATGGTGCACAGGGCACTATATTAAACTAATCTGTCCAACTATAAGGACATGAGGACGATATCGGCTGTTGCCAACAGTTTGTAATAGAGTCCTTCCCGGCGATTTAAGAACATGCGAAACTTTTGGGTATTGATGTTAACGAGGACATGATTAAGTTCATGCTATCAACAAACAAATATCTGTTCACTAGGTAGTACAAAAAGTGGCCATTGATGTTATCAACTTCTAAATATACCTTAATGGAGATAATGGAAGAATTAATCTAGAAAACTGCTGATACTTCTGTTTGACTAAACAAATAGGTTCAACATTCCTCACGTGGAAGAAGAAGTCCTCATTTTGAATACTGCCAGTCTTTACGTCACCGAGTGTTGGAAATTAAGCAGAAAGTAGTTCAGCATTTTAAAACACATCGATTGTAGTTGTTGTTCAGTTCAGTTGCTCAGAAATTCAAAACACATCGATTAAATTGACTCGAACGCTTCGGGCAAATGAACAACAACGCTTCAGCCATGAAAGCTCGATTAGTCTAGATAGAAAAATGGAAGCAGTTGATCATTAACAATGGAAGTCCGTCCATCTGTCCCAGGCAGGGATGATTCATGGATCGGAAACCGGTTCAGTAAGTAAGTAAGCACCTTACTGAAATATCATGAATTAAAATCGACATAGTAAAAATCAGCCGTTTACTACGAAAACTGTTAAGCCTTACAAGAATTAATTCATGTTTAAGGCTTCAAAAGACCTTGAAAATAAGATTGATTGATCTTTTGGGTAACTCGATGGATGATATATGCAGTTTTAAATCCACTCTCAACCAGATAAGTTAAATTGGGGAAATGACAAAAATTTCACAAGATCAGGAATATACAAGAGGATAAGATAAAATGTTGGATGAACTTTCATATATTTTTTAAGTCGTTTTGAATTTCAATATGAGCATTTTAATGTAAAATGTAAATGAAATGCAATAAAATAAATAAAGAAACAAAACTATAAATAATTCATACATTGTAAAGCGTACCGACATTGTCCAGCACTCCTGGCACCCATGGTCTAACATTGTCAATCAATGGTGTAGTGTAGTTCCATAAGATTTCATTGACAGTATGATGTACAAAAATTGGTTCATCCTTGGCATATATATTAAAAAAGTTCCTTGACAAAACGAACCAATCATGAATTTTGGCAGCAATACTCAATAGAACAACATTTGGAATATACACTTTTTTGTCCATTATTCCTGGTGGACTGTTCTCTTCATCAAATACGAGTTTTATTCGACGAAGTTTGCGAAATGTCAATGTGGATTCAATTTTGTCATCGGTCAAATTTGTATTTCCAATTTTTATCCGATACACTATTGGTCCGACTTGTTGAAGATGGAGTTTTTTGTCGGTGCCATTGAGGAAGGCTTCGGTATTTGTATTGTAACATTGAAGAGATAGCATCTAAGCGTACCATCAGGTGGAAATTCCCATGCCGATCGAGATGGAAAGCCTTTACGGAAGCGAACGTGTTCTTTTATTGCTTCATGCTGGAAATCTATGATCAGTGATACAAGAAACAGAGAGGTGCTTATAATTGCCCAAATGAAAGGGCATACTATATGACCTGCAAAAAAATAAATCATAATTAATTTCATGCACTTATACGTGTTATGAAAGTCCAGACTCACGTTTTATTTTTGTGTCCTTTTTAAAGTCCATCAATCGAAATCCAAGAAAGTTTTACCTGATAAAATCAAATAATTTTATTACAAATATGTTAATAGGGGTTTTTTAAAAGAACAGATGAGGAAAGTAGTACGGGATTCATAGAGGAAAAAAATATTCCTCAAGAAAAACTTGACGATAAAATCTCCAAACGAAAAATCAATCGGAAATTCTAAACGAAAGATTGGCAACTTCGAAGATCATCATCATATCAGCAATTCTCAGGAAGTATACATAGTTTTCGATAACTTATAGTTTCTTGAAAGAAGCGATGAATATGAAATATCTCTTTTCAGGCTCAAAGAGTGAAGAAGCATTTGCAAACACAAGTTTTAAAAGAGAAAAATCACCATTGTTCGATTTTATTTCTACGGAGATTATGAAAGAAACCTTAAGAAAAACTCCAGTTCATATTAAATGTAAATGTAGAAAAATCACTTGAAGGAAAACAAGTATGGTCCGCTATACTTTTAGATGTTGCGCAAGACTTTGACAAAAAAAAAAAAAATAGGTACTTGACCATAAACTGCATTAAAATCTACCCAACCCTTAGAATAGGGTACTATCAAGGTTATTATGATCCAAAAAATATTTGCCGACGAACCAGAAGGAAGTGTCCTAACACCAACTTTGTATTGGATATTCCACTGGCCAAAAAAGCCATTGTGTACAACTTTGCAGATGGTACTGCGGTACTGGTGTTTGATAAAAGCTTCGTGAAGGCAACAAAATTTAAAAAAAATGTTATAGGATATTTATCAACAGATAATTTTTTTAAATACCTACGTTCCTTAAAACTTTTTCTAATAAACATTGGCGCAAAATTTTAAACAGCCTATTATTAAGATATTAGTATGATACTATTTAACAATTTGCTAACTTCAAAGTAGTTTACTAACTCATTTCTAATTTTAAACATTTTCTAACTAGTATCGTATAAAAGAATTTTCTTTATAAATTGCTTCTGAACACACCTAAAACAATGACATTTCGTGTAAAGAAGTAAGTACACGAACCTTTTTTGATGTTTGAAAATGTCAAAGAGTCATAATGAAGCTAGCACGATACTAAAAAAATAAAGTAGGTATTCGATGATTTTAACTTTAAAAAAAGGGTAGAGAAAGTATGATGCTACGAGCATATTTGATTAAAATTTGCAAATTCGTTGTTTTAACCTATGTAGTATCATACTAAAACAGCTTAAGCATCGTACTAATTCAATTAAAATTTTGCGCCATTGTCTATGGTAATTTTAAAATAAAAAAAAAATGTTGAAATAAATTAAAAAAACCGTTTGCTCGTTTTGAAAACATTTAAAAAAAATTAATGCATATTTTTTTTTCGAAAATCTTTACAATATTTTTTCTATATTATATTTTTAATATGAAAAGGAAGAAGGAAAAAAAAACAAGAAAGAATGTTTTGAATGAATGAGAATCAACAAGAACGAACTTTTTCACAATAAATGAAAAAAGATAAATCAGGAAAAATCGCAGTATTTCCATAATTTTTGCATTTCTTAGCATTTGCTGAGATTCTTTTCATTTCTTTTTGAAAATTTTGAAATTTATAGTTTTCAAAAAAATCTACCAGTAACAGTAAGTAGGTACCAACATTTTTACTTGTGACTCATAGGTACTATAAGGCAAATTATGCATTAGTAAAAAAAATCGAACTCGAGATTTTGATCAAAATTGACGTTACGATGATAGCGAAGACTAAAAAAGTGGGTCTCGCAATTCTGCCTGTCTGTCTGTCGGTTCGCCTACAGCCTAAGCGACTCGGCCGATTTTCTTTAAACTTGGTAGGTATCATGGTTATTTGGATAATACATGCAATTTCGTATCATCATTTGATATGCCTTTAAGGTCTCCTGTCCAGTTAAATATAGCCGCAAAAAATTCCCTCCTTGGTGGAATGAAGATCTTTCTGCACTAAGAAAAATGGCCAGAAAGATCTTCAACATATGTCAGAAGGAGAAATTCTTTCAACCATATAAAGACTGTCTAAAAGTGTACAAGCGAGCCATAGCAGCATCTAAGAAGCTTGGCTGGAGAGAATACTGTCATTCAATAGAAAATATTAAGGATTCTGCCAGACTAAGTAAAGTTCTGTCAAAGGAACATTGCAGCCCTTCATTTCTGAGAAAATGTGACGGTATCTGGACAGCCTCTCCAGCTGATGACAACACATTTCCCGGGTTGTGAGAATAGCTACTCCGAAACGCTTAGCACTTCAAATACCATTATAGCTCATAAGGAGCAAATCAATTCTGTTATAACAGGAGATAGTATTTCATGTGCGATTAATACTTTCTCCCCTTACAAATCACCTGGCCCTGTTGGCATAAATCCCAATTATGCTGCAGAAACTGCAAGACTTGGCAGTACCATGGCTAGAAATGATCTTCAAAGGTTGTCTCTATCTCAATCATGTACCCGAGTCATGGAGACATTTAAGAGTGGTCTTTATTCCGAAGGTCGGCAAACGAGGTCATGAATCCGCGAAGGACTTTAGGCCAATTAGTCTGAAATCTTTTGTACTAAAGACACTAGAGCGCATCCTTGATACTCACATCAGAGTTTTACTAGAGGGTCGTCCTCTTGATGAATCGCAACATGCATACCTAAAAGGCAAGTCTACGGAGACTGCCCTGCATGAAGTAGTGCGTACAATAGAGAAGACGATTCACTACAAAGAATATACCCTAGCAACCTTCCTAGACGTGGAGGGTGCTTTTATTAACGTCCTAACTGAATCCATTCGCGAATCACTTGCTCACTTTGGTGTAGAAAGCTTCATATCTAAATGGATTGTATCTATGCTCAGTGACAGAAGGTTCCAAGCAACGTTAGGAAACACAATTTTTACTAAGCATGTTAGTAGGGGAACTCCCCAGGGTGGTGTTCTCTCCCCTCTTCTATGGCTCTTAGTCATGGACAAAATTCTCGTCAAGCTCAGAAGTAGTGGTGTGAAAACTGTAGCGTATGCTGACGATCTGGTTTTATTGGTATCAGGTAAGTTTACCACTGTGATTAGTGAAATCACTGAATTGGCTCTGAAAAGAGTTAGCAACTGGGCCACTAGTAGTAGACTAGGAGTTAATCAGAGTAAGACGGAACTGATGCTCTTTACTACCAGGACTAAAATACCTACATTCACCCTACCTCGACTTAACGGTCAAACTCTTTCCTTATCTTCCAAAGCTAAATACCTTGGAGTTATTCTCGACCCAAAATTGAATTGGAAGGTAAATATTGAAGAACGGGTTTAGAAAGCCTGTATAGCTTTCTATGCCTGCAGAAAGACTTTTGGTAAGAAGTGGGGCCTTCAGTCGAAGATGATTTTGTGGACGTACACTGCAGTGGTACGGCCAATTTTGTCTTACGGATCGATTGTTTGGTGGCCTGCACTTAGCAAGCAATATAACGTCGGAAAACTTAAAAGGGTTCAAAGAATGGCTAGCGTCGGCAATACAGGGGCTCTCAGATCATGCCCAACAGATGCCGTGAGCGTTATCCTGAACCTTTTACCACTCGAGCTTCATATAAAATACCTAGCGGCATGCAGTGCTGTAAGACTTAAAGAATCTAACCGTTGGTTCTCCAAACCCTATGGTCATGGAAACATAACAAAATTGATTCCTCCGGATATTTTCTTATCGAACACCGACTACTGCGTACCTCCTCTTGGCCCAAGCGGGGATTTCAAAGCCATTTTTCCCACCAGAGAGGATTGGAAAAATGACGTTGTCACAAAGGATTTCGATTCGATAATCTTCACTGATGGATCTAAGATGGAGTGCGGTGTTGGTTCAGGAATTTTTTCCGAGTCCTTTAACATCTCCAAGTCCTTCAGACTACCAGACTTTGCGAGTGTATTTCAAGCTGAAATACTAGCAATCAAGGAGGCATGCAAGTTGCTCCAATCTAACCAAAACCAATTCAGAAATATAGCTATCTGCTCAGATAGCGAGGCGGCCATTAAGGTCATTAAATCATCTACATCTACATCAGTACTTGTCCGGCAATGTCGGGACGAACTGGCGAGTCTGAACATTGACCTCCAGGTCACTCTCATTTGGGTTCCAGGTCACAGTGGCATAGAGGGTAATGAACAGGCTGACGCTTTAGCTCACGTTCCAACGATCTAATATGCAGACCCAGGCGCGACATAGCCAGGATCACAGCAATATGCACCGGGCACTGGCCCATAGGTGAACATGCAAGAAAGCTAGGCATCCCCTACAACCCACACTGCCGTAGTTGTGGAGATCCACAAGAAAAAGAAACTGTGGTTCATTTTCTTTGCGATTGCCCCGCCTTAGCAAATTACAGGATGACTTCCTTTGGGAAAGCCTTCCTCGATGACCCCAGCGAACTTTCGGAGAAGAAAATCAAAGATCTGACTATCTTTCTGAATGCGACAAAATGGTTTTAGCAATGCTCTGCTAAAGTATATAAAAGCCATTTTCTTCCGTACTAAATCCTTATTAGGTTGACACGAGTTAATGGTATCAAAACGGCGCACCCCAGCGCTAATTGAGTCGCGGGCCCAGGGCTGGCGACTACCATCTCTACCTACCTACCTGGTAGATATCATTTTTAATTTTTCCCCCACACGTTTTTTTCTTTTTTTTTAATACCAAAAATAACGGTACCTACCATACGATTTTTTTTCGAAATTTCATAAATATTTTTTTTTTCTAAAAAACTGTTCGACATATTTAAAAACTAAAAATACAAACAAATTTTTAATTTAGGTAAAACTAGGTAATGGTCGAAAAAAATTTTCTGAAAAATGGTTATTGAGGGTACCCCCCAGGGAACTTCTTGTTTTGTTTTCGATTTTTTCAAAAACGGTAAAACCGATTTTGATAATTTTTTTTGCTAAAGCTCCCCAAAAGCTTGAATAGAATTGTGTATTGAAATTTTGATTTTTTGTTTAATTTTTATTCGAACCAAATTTTGATGCTGCTTGATGTTTACATAGCATTCTGTTTTTGTCTCTAACTACTAAAAGAATTTAAAAAATTAATTTTATCTTTATGAACAGTTTTCTCTAATAACATTAGTTTTAAAAATTCCTAGTCTATTTCATAGGAGCAAGTTCGTGCGACCCAGTCGTGCATTTTATTTTGTTAGCATCATTTTTTAAATATAAACATATACAGGGTGTCCATAACCATAACATGGGTCAGGGTATACCAAAGTTAGTCAAAAAGTGATGTCAAAGTCGAAAATCAGACTTTACTGTAGAACAATTCTTATCTAAGAATATGACCAAGGATCACATCCCAAAGTATGGCACACGAATAACCGGACACCCTGTATAATAAAGGATCAAGACAAGCAGAACATCTTTCCATCGACTTTAAAGCCGCATAGATCGCATTCATAGTCAGGAGCTCTTTTTGTGATGTTCGAACTTATGATCGTGGAAAAAGTGTTCCAGAAACACAAGGTAAAATGAGCAACTGAGGGAAAACTGTTCCGGACTATTCCAAACATGTACACTGTGCAGGAAGCAGAGTTATGTGACTTTTTTAATCTCGTTCTCAAACAGATAGTGTACAGGACAGGAGTTATTACTTTTGCAATACAATAGCAAACTTACAAACAAAATCTTGCTCGAAACAAATAAAATTAAGACACTTAAGTTGAAAGAACTTTTTTATTTCATTGCTTTATTTTAACATCCTGGTAAACCAACAAGGTCACCAGTTCAGCCTAATGAAAGTATAAGGGCTTCAGCAGCTCTTACAGCATCACTATTAGTATTTTGACCGGCAGCACTTGTTACAAGGGCAGTGATTGCCATTAGAGCAACACACATCAACTTGACTGCGAACATTTTTTAATTATTTTAGTACTGAACTTTTAAACGGAAAGTAGAAACTAATGACTTCGAAGAAATTTCACGAGTTTTTATACCGAAAAATGAACGAATTATCAACGTGGAAGTACGCAGGAACGCCAACAGCTGCCGTGGTAAGCAAACAAAGTATGGTGAAATGTTTGTTTGTTAAAAAAAATAAATAATAATAATAAAATAAAAAAATATGAAAAATGATAAAATAATAATGGGAGCTAAATCCAATGGACGTCGTCAATTGCAGCTAAAAACATAGATACTTATGTTTACTTACGTAGTCGAAAAAAACAATATTCTTTTGTCTATTGATATTATAAATATATTTTCCCTTTGGGCTTATCCACGATTTAAGGACCTAAAATACATAAAATTGTTCTAACTTTCTTAGGAAATATGGGAATACCGATTATATTTATTGATATGCATTTTAAAAATTTGAAAAAATGAGGAAAGTCTTGATATCTTAAATTTTTGAAAAAAATTGCTGCATACTTTCCGGGTGGTTCTAATTCCACTCAAAAAAGGTTTGATTTAAACAATGATATACGGAAGTTAGTTAGTTTTTATGATTTTTATATAATTGGCGGTGATTTTATGTGCAAGCATAGAAATATACTTTCAAACAATCTTATGTTACCATTGAAGAGATCGTAAATTTAAAGAAATTGCCTTCTGGGTCGTTCAATGCATGTTGTATTGAACGGTTTCAAGTCTGAATGAATGAATGAATTGTATTGGGGTTAATGCACTGCGACCTGTAGATCTATTGTGCCCCCGCTTTAAGAATGATGAGCTGGCTCATCCTATAGTTCCTCCTCCAAACCTATTGCTTTTAGGAATTTTATTATTTGGGGCTCTTTTAGAGAGGATAGGTTACTCTTTTCTACCTGGTATTGTCCCAGATGGGTTTTTTTTGGTGCATGATTGGACAACAATTTCCCAGTATGTGTTCCGGTGATTCCTCATGCATGTTGCAGAATCTGCAAGTGGCACTGCTTACCACACCAAGTAGATTAAGGTGTCTTCTAAGTTTGCAGTGTCCTGTTAGAATACCTGTTATCATTCTTATAGGTTATTCCTGCTTTAGTTGATGCAGTTTTCGAAACGTTGCCGGTTGTAATTGCCCAGTAGTGATTTCGCCTGAATCTGTTTGCATGATCCTCTTCTTGTTTAATTTTGGTTTTGATGACATTTTCTCCTATTCCGCAATAGGGTTCAGGACCTGTTAGGGGGGTTGATGCGCCTATTTTTGCTAGGGAATCTGCTTTTCGTTACCATGAGCACCAACATGGCCAGGTACCCAGTAAAGTGTGACCCTGTTCTGGTTACCAAGTTCATTAAGCCTGCTTATGCACTCCTACACCAGCTTAGAGCTGATGGTGTATGAGCTTAGTGCCTTGAGTGCTGCTTGACTATCTGACATAATGGCAATGTTCTTGTTATCATAATTCTTTCTGAGATTGCGATTCACGCATTTCCATCGGTATGGGAAGTTTGGTTTTTGGCCCACAGATTCCTGCACCAGTTCCTTCGCTTGTTCTCGATCCATCAGTGTACCATTTGATGGCATTTGTTTCGAGTGTGTAGTTTGTATCCTTTCCTACCCAGTCTTCCTTGTTACTGAGCTGTGTAAGAAAGTTTTTCTCGAAATTATGTTTTTAGATCATTCCATCTTTTGGGATGTCAATAAGGTTTGTTATTGTGGACCTGTCAATTAGGTCCCTTTCTTTGGGACCAATAATTTTGCCTGTCCCAGTTCCTTCCATTGAGAACCTCATGATACCTCCCACTCCAGCACTTCTAATGACCTCGTGTAGAGGGGATAGATAGAGGATAACCTCCATAGCTGTGGTAGGGCAGGTTCTCATTGCTCCCGTAATACAGATACATGCGAGCCTTTTTTATCGAACCCGAGCACCTAAAATTAGATGCGCTCTTCATGATAAAATCTTGGAAAATTGTTTGAAAGATATTTAGCGAGTGAAATACTATACTCATGGCCCCGGTGACCACGTTCGTGGCAAATTTTGTTCAACAAAATTACCAAAAATACACAAAATTTGTTATAACCGTTTGACTGTTTTTTTTTAATGTTTGAGTTCAGTATGTGCGCTTAGCAAACTTGAGAAGGGTTTTAAAGGAGATAGCGATGCCGGGGAAAGCATTCCACATTCGTGTACTGCGGCTTAGGAAAGAATCTCTGAATTTATATCCGAAGTTGGGCTTAAAGTTGAACTCAATACGGTTGAATTGTTTTAGGCGAGGAATGCAAGTGGCTATTTAACTGAACAATGACGGTGAAATAATGAATGACAAGAAATATTGTTATACGTCTTTCATCTATAATTTAAAGCCCTTTTTTGGATTATTTCCAGGAGGCTTAATCGAGCAATTGGATCACCTGCCCTAATTGTACTCGAACTTTGGACGAATAAAAGCCTTATAGATTATAGCCACATTCGAAAAGTGAACAATTAATCTCATCACCTAACACTAAGCACGTCGAATATGTGCTCATTGCATCCAACGTGGTCGGTCTGTGATACGCATTCCGAGAACTGCAAGCTGTTCGGTTTCAACAGTGCAAGTGTCGCTCATGAATGTTCTCTCAAGAGATTCACCTAAAACCCTTAAGTTCAAAATTTGCATAAGATCGATTTTTGAAATTTTTAAAAATTAGGACATTTATTTTGAGTTCAATGGAATATTTGTAGTACTTTTATTTATTTTTGTTACTGGAAATGGAAGCCGCCGGGTGACTTCCCGGCCATATAAAACACACACTAGTAGCGAAGCAAAAACAAGCCTCGGAGACGGACGGATTCACTGTTGACGAAACATGCAAACGAAATAAGGATAACGAACTTCGGATCTGTACGTGGAATGTTAGGTCCCTTAATAGACCACGTGCAGCCGAACAACTAGCGGAAGCCCTAAACTGCTGCAAAGCAGATATTACCGCCATCCAAGAAATGCGATGGGACGGACCGGGGAAACGAAGATTAAAAGACTGCGATCGAGAAAAAAAGCAGCGTTTATTTGGATGCGGGTTTGTTGTTGGAACAAGGCTCAGGCAAAAAAAAAATGTTATAGGATATTTATCAACAGATAATTTATTTAAATACGTTTCTTAAAACTTTTTCTAAGAAAAACTGTCAATGGTAATTTTAAAATAAAATAAATCTTGAAATATCATTTTCAAAACATTGAACATTAAAAAAAATTGAATACATATTTTATTTTTTTTTTTCAAAAATTGATACAATATTTTTTTTTATATTGTTTTCAATATGAAAAGGAAGAAAAAAAAACAAGAAAGAATGTTTCGAATGAATGAGAATCAACAAGAACGAACTTTTTCACAATAAATGAAAAAGGATAAATCAGGGAAAATCGCAGTATTTCCATAATTTTTGCATTTCTTAGCATTTGCTAAGATTCTTTTCATTTCTTTTTGAAAATTTTGAAATTTATAGTTTTCAAAAAATTTTTTAAATTTTTTTAATTTAGTTAAAACTAGGTAATGGTCGAAAAAATTTTTCTGAAATATGGTTATTGAGGGTACCCCCCAGGGGTAAAGGGGGCTAAAGCTAAAGCCACATTCACATTGGGTGAATACTGCAACGTAAGACATAAACAAGAGCAGAGCAGGAACAATAGGTGCGTTTTATTATTCACAAATCTACCTGGATCCGGATCTGAATTACTAAGGATAAAAAGAGACAGACTTATAACACTGCTGTCACTTAGATCCGTATCGTTTTATTTTCAAGGGAAGATCCAGATCCGGATCCAGATAGATTTGTGAATAATAAAACGCACCTATTGAGTCGAAAGAAGGGGGGTGGGGGGAGAAGAAGTACCGACACTTCAATCAATCAATAAGGTGTAAGTAGCAGTATGGAAATACAAGAGTCGCTCTATCGAAACGAAAAACTGATAATCTTGTTTAATTTGTTCAAACAGCAATCTAGCAGTCGCTAAATGGAATCATATAACCGAATGAAGAAGTCTTATCTGCACTATAATGTGAGTTCCTTAATCTCAATCTGAGACATTGTACAGGACACAGACGTAACCACGGAAGACACTTTTAAAACAGATCCATCCAGTTCCTAGAGTATGCGGAGGATGTCGACATCATCGGCCACTTAAAATGTCCCATTATAGAGTCCTTCGCGGAGATAGATCAAATGTAATTTTTGGGCTTAGCCTTTGCAATAGCAACACTAGTTTTCCCTTTAAAAGTTGTTTCTATAAAGGTAAACAACTTACTTTGACTAGTCTTTAATCAACCAGAAATTATTGCGAAAGAAATAAAAATAAGACATTTAAGTTGAGACAGTATTTTCTTTATTTCATTGTTTTATTTTACCATCACAGCATACCACCATAATCACCACCAGAGCCACCACCATTAGGAGATGCACCACCCATTTCACCATAATATTGACCGGCAGCACTTGTTACAAGGGCAGTGATTGCCATTAGAGCAACACACATCAACTTGACTGCGAACATTTTTTAATTATTTTAGTAGAACTTTTAAACGGAAAGTAGAAACTAATGACTTCGAAGAAATTTCACGAGCTTTTATACCGAAAAATGAACGAATTATCAACTTGGAAGTACGCAGGAACGCCAACAGCTGCCGTGGTAAGCAAACAAAGTATGGTGAAATGTTTGTTTGTTAAAAAAAAAATAAATAAATAAAAATAAAATAAAAAAATATGAAAAATGATAAAATAATAATGGGAGCTAAATCCAATGGACGTCGTCAATTGCAGCTAAAAACATAGATACTTATGTTTACTTACGTACTCGAAAAAAAACAATATTCTATTGCCTATTTATATTAGAAATATATTTTCCATTTGGGTTTATCCCCGATTTACAGACTTTTAATAAATAAGACTTTTCTAACTTTTTTAAGAATATACCGATTTTAGTTATTTTTTGATATACTCCTAAAAGATTTTGCAGACAGAATTTCAAAATATATATTGAGTTTTGAAAGTGTTTCAAACAGTATTAAAACCATCTGTTTCCTTGAGTGAAATCAGTTTAGCGGTTATCAAGAGATGTGAACATAAAAAGCAGATTTTAGTAACGCAATCTTCAGTAAACGTTTATTTTACAGATCCAAAACTTGTATTAGAGCCTTTTAGCATGTATTGAAAGAATAAAGATAGCTGCAGATTTCTTGTTATTGAAAATAGAGAGAGGCTTTCCATATTCTGTGATCCCGAGCATGCAGATTTCAGTCATCTTAACCAAGTTGCCAAGTTGGAATGGCAATTTAATGGTAATTTAAACCGGATTGAACGTGGGGGCTAGAAGACTCTCTCAACTGAAACATAGTATAGTTGTGATTGAGCCAATAAAGTCAACGTGTTTTGTATCCTTGTGATTATCGTCTAGCACTGCTTACCCTAAAACAAGACTGGCTGTATAAGTGTTTCGAAGATCGTGCACTTCGTCTAACGCGTGAGAAGAGCTGTTTTGACGAACCAAAGTGGCAGCAGATTTCTGGGGAAATCATTCTTTGGACTTCCACTATAATGTCGTTGATGAAATAAATACTTACTCCGAGGTAAATTTCTTAAATACGTTTAACCGCTACGAAAAAAAATGATTTTTCCCTGAGGTGTAAAGAGTTTGAATAAAACAATAATTTGAATATCTGGCAATCCTAAAAACGAACCAGCATTTAAACGTAATCTTAAAGGTTAGTTTTTCTACTAAAACAAAAGTGCGAAATGAGGTCCCTATCATTAGTACTGAGAGGAAATTGACCTTAACATGGGTCAGGGTACACCAAAGTTAGCCTTCTTTTAAATCGTCAAAAAGTGATGTCAAAGTTGAAAATCAGACTTTACTGTAGAACAATGTTTTCTTAGAATACGACCAAGAATCACATCCCAAAGTATGGAACACGAATTACCGGGCCCCTGTATATTCTTAGTCAAAATGGAATTGTTTTTTTTTGCAAATTTTCTGGTGGTATAAACATAAAGTAGATATTTGATCATCGAGAATAAAACTTGATTTAGTTAAATATTTTAGTTTTGAGAAAACTTGTTTTCTATTTCAAATTCAGATATACTCGTACATATGTTGTTTTAATATATATTTTCAAATCAAGTATTTTGTAATAATTTTTTTTTGATTGACTTGGGGAGAAAATTCTGACTAGATCAATATTTAGTTTTTCAAACTTCTGGTTTTAATATTCTGAAAATCAGAAAAATTGTTTAGAAAAAATTTTTAAATTACGTTGTTTTCTGTAAATACTTTAAACAAAATATACATGTAAGCTGAATTGTATTTTTTTTTTCAACCGGGTAGAAGCGATATTCTTTTCTCAAAATTTTTTTTTTTTTTTAATTTACAAGAACTTCGAAATAGAAAGGTCTAAAATGTAAGAGATATTATATAATAGAATAAATCTTTAAATTACTTTTGACCGGAGTAAGGGTCGTGAGACTTTAATACTATTAATAATAGGCTACTATTAAAAGCTCTACTCAGTCAGGACTACGTTATTCAACGGTAATTCTAAAGGCTTGTTTAAAACGTAGGTATTTTCCTGACTGCTGGAAAATAGCAAAGGTTATACCAATCCCAAAACCAGGTAATCCTAAGGACGAAATAAATAGCTATCGACAAATAAGTTTACTAAGTTGCGTAGGGAAACTTCTCGAAAAAGTTATAAGAGATAAACTCAAAAGTCATTTAAATGAAAAAAAAAAAGCTGATAACTAATTTGGTTTCAAATGTTTTCATAATACATATGTAGGTTATTTAAAAAAAAAAATTATTAATTTATGAAAGAACTTAATCAAATGTTCATGCAAAAAAAAAAGAACGTGCAAAATAAAAAGCGTCACAAACTACAGAGGCCGTGCGATAAAAAGAAATTGGTTTTACTTCTTCGACTGCTTTATTAAGACTCATCGTAAAATCTAGTATTCCTAAATCATAACGATTTGCAAATTTACAAAAGCTTTTAAGCTTTTACATTAAATAAAAAAGCATTACATAATTTAAGAAATAAAATATATAAACAAACAGTTTAAAAGTCATTCGATTGTTCTGTTATTTAGAAGAGCAAATAATAGGTTTTGTCATACATAATTTATGTACATATAAGAATATATGTATTTAGAAAAATTAAAAGTTAAAGCTTAAGTTAAGCTTATGTAAGAGCATGCATGGTAAATCGGTTGCCAGATTAGTGAATATTAATATTTCATTTACGATATTTTCAAAAGTGAAGTCTCTTACACATATCATCATGTTGCTAGGATTAAAAACCATGGAAAAGGTAAGTTTCAATCTGAAGAACTGCATTAGTTTATTTTGATACAGAGAAAGCATTCGACACCGTATGGCATAACGCAATACTATATAAGCTTTAAAAGAAAAATGTTTCCAATCGAAATAATTAAAATGATTCAAAGTTTTCTTAGCAACAGAAATTGTATAGTCAGTGTTCAAAATGAAAATTCTTCTGTGCAAAGCGTTGAATATGGAATACCCCAAGGTACTGTACTTAGACCTTCCTTACTTCAACCAACAACCAACAACCCTCCAGCTAGCTCGGTCCCTAGCTAGCTGCCTTCAGTTACGCACTCCAAGTTGGTCGAGGTCGCTCTCCACTTGTGCCCGCCACCTGAGGTGGGGTCTTCCTCCGCTGCGCGGACCATCAGGGGTGGATTCGAAGATTCGACCGGCTGGTGCGTCGGTGTCCATACGCTCCAAGTGTCCCAGCCATCTCAGCCGTTGTATTTTCAGCTTCTTGACTAGGTCAACGTCGTCGCTGTAAAGCCCGTACAGCTCGTTGTTGAACCTTCTCCTCCATACTCCATCGATACAGACTGGACCGAAGATCAAACGAAGAACTTTTCTTTCAAAGCACCCAAGCAGATTTTCATCCATTTTAGACAGTGTCCATGCTTCTGCCCCATACAGCAGGACCGGGATGATGAGGGTCTTATACAAGGTCTCCTTGGTTCTTTGAGATATGGCTTTATTACTCAAATGCCTTCTTAGCCCGAAGAAACAGCGGTTGGTAAGAGTAATTCTTCGCTTGATATCTGCACTGATGTCGTTTTGAGATGTTATAGTGGAGCCCAGGTAGACAAAGTCTTTGACGACTTCAAAGTTATACCTATCCATCGTGACGTTTTGCCCGAGTCGACGATGTTGAGATTCCTTTCTCGATGATAGCATATACTTCGTCTTGTCCTCATTAACAGCCAAACCCATTTTCGCCGCCTCCAGTTCAATACTTGCAAACGCACCTGTAACAGCTCGCTTCGTCCTCCCAATGATATCAATATCATCCGCATAAGCAAGCAGTTGAACTGACTTTTGAAAAATTGTACCTCTATTGTTGACGTTTGAGTTTCGTACAATTGCTTCAAGAGCGATGTTAAATAGGTTGCATGATAGCGCGTCGCCTTGCCTCAGACCTTTCTCGACATCAAAAGGTTCGGTGGTGTTCTTACCGACCTAAGAGATTTCTCCATCGTCATCCTGCACAAGCGGACGAGCTTGGCAGGGATTCCGAGATGAGACATGGCTCTATATAGTTGTTCTCTGTCCACGCTTTCATACGCGACTTTGAAATCAATAAAAAGGTGGTGTGTATCGATTTGGAACTCCTGGGTTTTTTCCAAAATCTGTCGAAGTGTGAACATCTGATCCTGGGTGGATTTGCCGGGCCTAAAACCACACTGATAGGGGCCGATCAGCTCGTTGACAAACGGTTTAAGGCGCTCACACAGTACAGACGACAGGATTTTGTATGCGACGTTGAGGAGACTTATACCTCTGTAATTGGCACATGTCAGGGCATCTCCTTTCTTGTGGATGGGGCACACTATGCCGAGGTTCCATTCATTGGGTATACTTTCATCCGACAGAGATGAGATGGTGCATGCTCCCTACCAAGTCATCCCCACCTGCTTTAAATAGCACAGCTGGCAAGCCATCCGCGCCAGCAGCTTTGTACGCTTTCAGCTTGGCTATCGCTGACCGCACTTCATTTAGGTCGGTGGACGGAAATTTTGACCATCATCGTCCAGGTTGAATGGAATGTTCCGCCTAGTTGCGGAATTTTGGCCTTCCTCGCCGTTCAGCAGTCTGGAAAAGTGTTGTTTCCAGATCCTCAGCACGGACTGCGTGTCCACTACCATATTCCCACTCTCATCTCGACAGGCTTCCGTTCTAACTTTGTAGCCCTGGGTGGATTGCCTCACCCTTTGGTAAAACTTTCGAACATCCCCCCTGCCGGTACAGTTCTCAATAGACTCGACCGCCCGCTTCGCATGCTCTCTCTTTTTCCTCCTTAGAAGTCGGCGTTCCTCCCTTCGTCTTTGCCCGTAGAGCTCCCGGGCATCTCTCTCAGCAGCTCTGGTTCTTGCCTGCATCATTAATTGGTAGGCCTCGTTCTTTGCTACATGCGCCAACCTGCATTCTTCGTCAAACCAGGGGTTTCGTTGTGGTGGCCTTGTGAAACCCAGCACATCAGTGGCGGCACTACTGATGGCATTCTGGCAGTGCTTCCACAGGTCCACAGGCGGGCTTGCTGAGAGATTAAGAGAGACTCGGTCTGCAAAAGTCCTGGCGACCTCCTGCGATTTTAACTTCGCGACATTGAATCTTTTCACAGCATCCGTCCGTCGTTGTGGCGTAATGGATATCCGCATCCGTACTTGGGCTGCCACCAATTAATGATCCGAGTCTATGTTGGCTCCTCGGAATGTTCGGACATCCAGGATACTGGAAGCATGTCTCGCGTCTATCGCAACATGATCAATCTGGTTGACGGTTAGTTGATCCGGAGACCGCCAGGTCCCTTTGTGTATATTGAGGTATGGGAATCGAGTGCTAGCTATGATGACATTTCGCCCCGCCGCAAAGTCAATCAGCCTGAGTCCGTTACCGGAAGTGTTGTCGTGCAGGCTGTGTCCTCCGACTATCGAACCAAAGATGCCCTCCTTTCCGATCTTGGCGTTGAAGAATAATCTTGACGTCGTACCTATCATACGTTTCCTCGAGAAGGTCGTAGAATTCTTCTTTGGTTGAGTCATCTTTTTCTTCCGTTGGGGCATGGACACAGATCAGCGTCATGTTTTTGATGTTCGCTTTGATGCGGATTGTGACTAGGCGCTCGCTTACATTTCTGAAGCCCAAGACTTCTTGCCTAAGTCTTCCCCTTACCACAAATCCACATCCAAAAAGCCGCTGACCCTGCTCCTTGTAGCACTCGCCGAAGTATATGTCACACGTTTTCATCCTTCGTATGCCCTCTCCATCCCATCGCACTTCCTGGATGGCTGTAATGTCAGCCTTTAGCCTATCCAGGCTCTCCACTATTTGTTCGGCAGCACGTGGCCTGTTTAAGGTCCGGACATTCCACGTGCAGAACCGAAAATCGTTGTCCTTGTTTCGTTTGCTGGGGTCGTCAACATTAAAATCATCCATATCCGAGGCTTGTTGTTGTTTCGGAACAAATAATTTTTTTTTACGTGGTAGGGAAGTTACCCCGACTTCATGTTAAGAATACCATTTCCCAAAAAATTGAACACGACCGACTTAGTTGGTATTGCCATGTTCAAAGGAGAGATCCTGAGAACCCCGTCAAAAAGGCAATATCATACAACGTTCCAATTCGGAATAAAAAGAAAGGTAGGCCTAAACACTCCTGGTACAAACAAATGCAAAAACACCAGCATTCAGTTGGCCTCAGAAATGGAACAATACAAAACCGGGAGGCTTGCCGCCGATTTCTGAGGTCAACCCGGCGAACCCCACAGGCGGATCACTAGTGTGAAGCAGATACGTGGGAGAGTTATGATCCCCTCGACATCGAGATCATAACAGCGCCGAAACAAAGGAAGAAGAAGAAGAAGAAGGGAAGTTACCCCGACGCACAACCCCCGACCTGGAGGACCAGACCCTTAGTATAACTCCAAGGGTAGGGAGCCGGACGAATCCGCTCCTTATAGGCCTGAGCTACGAATATGTCGTAGTAGCCCATATAAGGTGTTCACCAAGTAGTTCATCCTAACTGGAACTGTAGACGCCACCGTTGATTCCATCTGGGGAATTCTTCCGCTGCCGTCTGGGTAAAAGGAGAGATGCCTTAGTGGGAACACCTCTCCCCCCCCTCTCTCGTTTGCTACCCTCAACAACTTTCCACTGGGGTTGAGACCCAATCTCCAGTTGAGGTACTAGGTACCCGATGTTCACCACGGGGAGGTGAGAGTAGGAGTTGGTGGACAGAGGTGGGTTTTGAAAAAAAAAAAACCTGTGGACGCTTGTGTCCTCTTGGGTGCACGTGTCCACCATTTGAACATCGTACTTAGACCTATTGGCGCAAAATTTTAAACATTTAAAACCTACTCTAAATCAATTTTAGAATGGGAGTCGACTCTAAATATTGAGTATAAAACGAGAACCGACTTTTTGTTAATTTTAAAGGACATAAACTATACTTTAACGTTAAAGAGCTCGTCTTACTTTAACAGCAGCAAATAGCTAGTTTATCTTTTAAAAGTATACTTTATCCATATTGACTGTAGTCATTTCATACAAAAGCAAATCGAAAAAAAAATGTTTATTGATGTTTTATTCGATTTTTAAAGATGTTTTTTTGAGTATAAATTCGAAACAATCGTACGAAAGTGCTCTACGATGAACAAATCTGTAAATACAAGTGTATGTAGGTACATACATATCATATGTATGTATGCACGCGCGCCGCCGCCGCCGGCCGAGACGAGTATAGCTAAATGAATCTGCACCTTGCAACAACAAATTGAGTTTTTATGCTGTGAATTTGTGATTTATACTTTATTTCCATCTAAAATAATGTAAATAACTTATAAACAATCAAAATTTGTACCGAGGTAGCATATAAAATGTACTTTTTTCGGCGAAAAATTATTTGGTTTAAAGTTGTCTGTTCTTTTACTTTTTTTTTTTGTATTTTTGTAGTTGTGTGAGTTATATATCTGTCAAATTAAGGGTTGTTCAACGCAAATTCGCTTAGGTTCTGTTGTAAAACCCACATCAGTTAGAAGAGTTGTCTAACGTGTTTAAAATTATGCAAAAGTTAGACCAAGTCTCCAAGCTAAACGACTGCGTTAAGTAGAGCAGGTTTTATTCCTTAAACGAGAACTGTTTAAAATTTTGCGCCATTCTCTTTAATATATTTGTTTCTGATCTGCCTGACCTTAATCGTAACATAAAACTTGCCATATTTGGTGATGATAATACCATATTCATATCAGGAATATATTACTTGGATCCTTGGATGTACATTGTACACTACAAGTATATCTAACCTACAAAAACACAAACTATTACAAGCTATTTGGTTAACAGTTGAAATATTTTTAACTTCCCATAGGGAGTAATTGTAATCGGTCCGATTTGTCAAATTGGAATTTTTGACATTTCTCGACGTTTCAAGGTCCCTAGAGGCTATATCAATCATTTCTAGAGAGATGTGTGTGTGTGTGTGTGTACGTATTATCGCACGTTCGTACGTGCGTACGTTCGTACGTCCGTACGTTCTGGTACCATTTTTCGTCGTCGATATCTCAAGAACGTGTA
The DNA here is from genome assembly GCA_963931855.1 of Philhelius festivus. Taxonomy (NCBI): domain Eukaryota; kingdom Metazoa; phylum Arthropoda; class Insecta; order Diptera; family Syrphidae; genus Philhelius; species Philhelius festivus. The sequence continues at coordinate 240,298,101 of OZ007554.1, forward strand.
AAGATATCAACCTCAAATAAATTTTGTTTAATAGAAAATTACTTCGAAAGAGGCTGAAAGGGCGTTTATTAAAATTCAGACAGTAGTTTTTTCACTATAACGGTTTAAAAAAAAAGTAAAAATTTTGGTTAGTTTCAAATATCTCACGAAAAAATAATGCTATTGATTTCAAATAAAATTTAATGTACTCATTATAAGGTCATACAGATTTGGTATGAATTTGAAAAAAAATGAACATACCGTTATTTTTTTAAATAAAAAAAACTGAAAAAAAAATTTCATAACCCAGATATTCTAAGGACGGAAAACAATTTGAAACTCAAACAAAAATTTTATTTTACGAAAAATAATGTGTTTGACAACTGGTGAAAATTTCAAAAAAAATCAGCTTACAGTTTTTTTACAAAAAATAAAAAACTATATAAAATTCTATTGAAAATTGGTAAAAATTCTTTTCGACTCAAATTTCTCGAGAACTAGTAGTGATATTGACTTCTAATTTAGTTTACAAAATACAAATATTGAATTAATAGTTTTTTTTTTTAAATAAGAAAACTATTAAAAATTCTAGTGAAAACTAGTTAAAATTGTATTTCAAGTCAAATTTCTTGGGAATGAACACCGATAGTGCCTTCGAAAGTATGTTGTCTTATACATCGATACCTTCCCGTAAGAATGTATACTAAGCAACATTTCTAAAATTGTTCAGGAAACGAAAAAAACGAAGAAAGTTCTAGTTGAATCATAGTGTGCTAAGGGACAATTTTGGTTAAACTAAGTGACATTTAAAAATTGTTTGTTGCTCACGACAATGAGATCTTTTTTAATGTCGCTTAGCATAATTTTTGTGGCGGATAATACAAATTTCAGGGGGCAACATTATTTTAATGAGAAAACATGGCAGTTGATAAATTTTTTTATTTGTACTCTAGTTTCCTTTTCATGCATAATATGTTGGCGAAACCCATGCCAAAACGTGGTCCCTAACATATAGTATATTTCCTCATCAAAAAGTCATTTTCGAAAAAAGTGTCACTTAGTACATTCTTACAGGAAGGTATCGACATAATACAATTATTAACATAATGGTTAAATTTTGACAAGTGTCGAATTGACAGTTTTAACAAAAATATAAAAAAAATCTAGTAAAAAATGGTAATATTTGTTTTTTCGACTAGAATATCTTGAGAACTAGCAATGATATTGACTTTACCATTATTTAATTTTATACATAACTAGCGTAAAATACCCGGCGTTGCCGGGTTCTTGCGAAGAAAATTTCTTTCGCACAGAAAGTCCTATGTAATAACAACTAATTATCCTAGAAAGTTTATTTCCGATACTAACAAATTCTGAGAGAATCTCTAGAGCATCATTCACCTACCCTAAGTTTAGTAAACGGCAAATATTCCGAGAAAAATTTATTCGCGAAAGCCCTTTACAGTTACATGATTTATCAAACCACAAATTGTTGGGGTAGATTTTTGCATTTCATCCAAAATGAATATTTTTGCATACCATGCACACGTAGAATAGGGGAACTAAACATATTTAGTATTGATTACTATTTGTAAACATTGAAAAAGAATAAATTTATTAAAGCATATGCACCATTAACATATGTATGTTAAGCGCTTCAAACTTTTTTTTAGAGCATATTTTTATTTGCCGTAGTTATCACTATCTGTTGTTTCTTCATTTTGGGCTTCTTTAGTCACTTTATTTTAATTTATGTTTTTCATTTTCATAAAATTGATTGAAAAAAGTATTTGCCTAATGATTCTAAATCGATTTTAATAATATTTCTGAAAAGACTCCGTAATTATCGAAGAATTCCATTTTTGTTTCGTTCAAAAAAAAATGTTGTCTCTACATTTAAAATGAAATTGCTTGAAACCACTAATACTTTCAAGAAATATGCATTTGGAATAACTTTATTTTTGCTGTCAATTTCATTTTTTTAAATATACATACCTAAGCATGCGATTTTAAATTATTGGCCATTAAATACTTTAAAAATGTATTTTATTAACTTCGTTAAGTAATTAATTTTATTGAATTTTTAAATAATTTTAAAATTAATTTTTATTGAAGCATATGTTCATATGTATGTATTTAATTAATAACATATTTTATTAAAACTAATATTTCAAAGCATATTTTTGCCCTAGTCATCACTATCTGTTTCGTCGGTTATTACTTAATTTTTATTATTTTTTCATTTTCATCGTTTTTATTTGTATGTTCTTTTTCCTGGGATAAAGCGAAAATGTCATCTTCAAAATTAACAAAAGAGCAGCTCGAGAGTTCCATCAACTCAGCCCGCGAATAACTACAAAGAGTGAACAAAGTGTAAACAAAGTGTAAAGGACGAATGCCAGTCAAATTCAAAGAAAATAGAGCAAACAAAGTGTAAGCAAAGAGTAAAAGAAAATGATAAAAAATTCACAACAATCAGTTTCTGTCTTTTTTATGTTTAATATAATCATATGCAACTGCGCGCACATTCAACTAAATATTTGAGTTGTTTTTTAGCTAGTTTTTTCCTTCATATGTTCTTGATTGCATGGGAAGTGTTACACAATTCACATATTTCGGGTGAAACAAAACATTTTTTTCAACCAAAGAGGAAAATAGTAGGTACTACTTGAAGATACCCTGTTAAGATATCATAAAGACGTTTTAGTGAAAACGTTCACAGAATATCTTCAAGATGTATTCGAAAGATTAAAATGAAAAACTCTCAGCATTTTAAAATTACTCCTTTTAAAAAGGTTTTAAAGGGGGTATATAGAGAGTCAATATAATGACATTTGTCATGAATATCTTTAAGATGTTTAAAAGATGTTTTATTAATAGTATAACAGAAATAACACTTTTAAAGAGTGAATTAGGAGATTATAAAGTGAAATAGTATTAAAAAGATTTAACTAATAGCTTGTTAAGACCTGATGCATTTATTGAAGTACTCTCCAAGAGTTTGTGTTGCTTGGGTATGTTATCGGGTTTTACCAACGATAAAAATAAACATTATATATTTCTGGACGCACCCTTTAGCCAAAGAGCATTAAATTTGTCTGAACGCAGTCAAAACTTCCCCTTGCCACCATTGCAAATAGTTGCACAAATGTATAAGTAGCTACATCTTTCCGAATTGAAACAAACACATGCTGAACTGAAATGGAACAAAAATAAACGGTTCAAGCCTAAACTGAAATAAAACAACTATTCACTTTCCTGTTTTCTTTCACCAAATTTAAGGATCTGATTACACGACTCATTTTTTGCGGCCATATGGTTTTTCAAGTAACTGACGTTATCGAACATCGATATTGCGAAATTTTGATACACAAAAAGATGTGCTCAATGTGTAAACTTGTGCTTTTTTGATATTTAAAAATTTTGATCGCAGAAAATCGTGCGCAAAAGCTTGCATATATAAATGCTGATTCTGTAAGCATCGATGATTTTATCACTTGAGTGTGAATGTTAAAACATAATTTCTGTAAAAATTAACATCATACAATATTGACGAAAGTAATATTTCAAGGCATTTTATGTGTAAACTAAAATCCACGCGTTTTTTGAACGAAGTTTGTATGCACACAAAGTCGTGTGAAATGTATTAACAGAAATCCGTGGCTTTATCGAACATCGATGTTGTAAAATTTTGATGCACAAAAAGTCGTGTTCAATGTGTCAACTAAGATCTGTGCTCTTTCGATTTGGCAAAATTTTGAACGGAGAAAATCGTGCGCAAGAACTTGCATATATAAATGCTGTCTTTCTAAGCATCGATGAATTTATCACTTGAATATGAATGTTAAAACATAATTTCTGCAAAAATTAACATCATACAAAACTGACGAAAGTAATATTGCAAAGCATTTTATGTGTAAACTAAAATCCGCAGGTTTTTTGAACAAAGTTTGTATGCACACAAAATCGTGTGAAATGTGTTAACAGAAATCCGTGGCTTTATCGAACATCGATGTTGCAAAATTTTGATGCACAAAAAATCGTGTACAATGTGTCAACTAAGATCTGTGCTTTTTCGATTTGGCAAAATTTTGAACGTAGAAAATCGTGCGCAAAAACTTGCATATATAAATGCTGTCTTTCTAAGCATCGATGAATTTATCACTTGAATATAAATGTTAGGATAGTCGCGCACTGGCAACTGTGATCGAAATCAAATAGTTTAATCACCAGTTGAAAGAGAACCGCGCACTGGCAACTCTTTACTCACGCTCACACTCTTGTCTCTCTTGCTCTTATAGAAAACAGCTCAACTGTTGCGAAAGCAATCGTTCCCATATAAGCCCATATGTTTCATTTTAGCAACTAAACAGTTGCGAATGTGCGCGCCTGGCCTTAAAACATAATTTCTGCAAAAATTAACATCATACAAAATTGACGAAAGTATTATTGCAAAGCATTTTATGTGTAAACTAAAATCCGCAGGTTTTTTGAACAAAGTTTGTATGCACACAAAGTCGTGTGAAATGTGTTAACAGAAGTCAGTGGCTTTATCGAACATCGATGTTGCAAAATTTTGATGCACAAAAAGTCGTGCACAAGTAGCACAGAATTACTTAACGAAGTCTTTAAGAATTCTAAATCGGTATCTGACATCTTCTATAAGACGGATTTAAGTTCCTATTAAGTAGAGAAAAGGCGCAAGTGGGCGGTCCGATAGTAGGAAATAAGAAGATAAATTGAGTCTTAAAATGGTCTTAAATCGGGATATCATTCTTCTTAAATACTTCATTACTCCTTCTTAAATAGTTCCTTACATCTTCTTAAATACTTCTTAACTCCTTCTTAAAGAGCTACGGCAATTCTTAAAAAATTATTAGAAACAATAAAAATAATTTTTTTTTTATTATCTGTTTGTTTTTTTTATTATTGTTGATTATATTCTATCTTTATGTGAATTTTTGCTGGAATCAAAGAATTTTAAAAGTTAGTTTTTTTAATTTACCTTTGTGCTTCCACTGAGATTCGAACCCGAGTCCTCTCGCTTGCCGTGCTTGTGCTCTACCTATTGTGCCACAGTGACACTTAAAATATCTTGTCTCAAAGTGCTACTCAAATAACTCTCTCGTGTTTTTAATATTATACTCTTTAAGAAGACTTAAATACGTATTAAAGAATTTGAAAAATACCGATTTAATACCAAAATAAAAAAGGAATGTTTTTAGAAGGATTAAAGAAGGAATTAAGTAACAAAAACAACCGATTTAAGAAATGCCAGTTTAAGAAGTATTTAAGAATGCTTTAAGTAGAAGTAAACACACCATGTTAAGTTCTGTAAAGCAATACCTAAAAAAGACGAAATTAAGACGGAATTAAGTAGCCATAAATTAGCACACCTACCCAATAAAGAAGGAATAAAGTATGAATTAAGTATGGACATTTTGTCAGTTACATAAACGGATGTCATCAAAAAAATCAAATTTTAAATAAATGTGACGTTAACAATCAAACAGAGGCTAAAAAAAATGAACATGAAACCGCGCAAAAGGGCGGAAAACTATAATTCCTAAAATATTTAAGTTAATTCAATGCAGTAAATTTTGTAAAATTTGTAGAAGTCTTTTTTATTAGATTGACCAAAAAAATACTAAAGGGACCTTTTATTTTCGTCCTTTAGTTAAATGTTTTTTTTTTTTAGGCAGTTTTGTTTGTTAAAAATATATTTAGGGCGTTTTGAAAATAAGTTTCTTAAATTTTGATCCTCAAATGCCTGTAAAATTAAAAAATAAGAGAACATTTAAGTAAGGAAAAGTTCTTTTTATTGGAATTCATTAAAACTTATTTAACAATGATAACAAAGAATACGATAGGTAAACTAAAGGTCCACAATTTTAGCGCCCAAAATTATTTAGCTCCTTTTGAAAAACAATCCTATCTATTTGATTTCATTTAGAGAAAAATAGAGCTGTTTTGAAAATTACAAGCATTTTATGAAAAATAGCTTGTAAAAAAATAACAAATAGCCTCGTTTTTATCCTTAACTCAACATTAAAATAGTAATAACTTCTAAACTAGACCGTTTTGAAATACAATTTTTCCACCATTCTATAGCTCTCTTTGATACGCAAATTCTGGTATACCACACTCCATATTTTGAAAAAAGTGCCTTTAGCACCATTTTGATTGTTAACGTCACAAATGCTATTTTAATTGTTGTTTGTCTTCAATAATGAAACAATCTCTTTTTTTTTAAAGATTTAATAAATTCGGTTTACACATTTTGCTTTCCATCTAAAACTAAAAGTACGAAAACGGCGTTATAAATCATACTGTTTCAGAAGACTTGAATACGTATTAAAGAATCTGAAAAATACCGATTTAATATACCAAAATACAAAAGGAATGTTTTTAGAAGGATTAAAGAAGGAATTAAGTAACAAAAAAAACCGATTTAAGAAATGCCCATTTAAGAAGTATTTAAGAATACTTTAAGTAGAAGTAAACACACCATGTTAAGTTCTTTAAAACAATACCTAATAAAGATCATATTAAAATGGAATTAATTAGGCATAAATTTACATACCTAATAAAGAAGGAATAAAGTATGAATTAAGAAATGTGATACCGAAATTATACCATTTTGTGCTACTTGTGTGTTCAATGTGTCAACTAAGATCTGTGCTCTTTCGATTTGGCAAAATTTTCAACGTAGAAAATCGTGCGCAAAAACTTGCATAATTATGTAAAAGCTGTTTTTCTGAGAATCGATGATTTTATGACTTGAGTATGAATGTTGAAACATAATTTCTGCAAAAATTGACGAAAGCAATATTGCAAGGCATTTCCTTTGTAAACTTAAATCCACACGTTTCTTTAACGAATTTTTTTGCACACAAAGTCGTGTGGAATGTGTTAACAGAAATCCGTGACTTTATCTAACAACGATTTTGCGAACTGTTGATGTACAGAGAGTTAAAACTAAAATCCGTGCCTTTTTTAAATATTGATAGATACTACAAAATTTATATGCACGAAAAAATCATGCGCTAGAACTTGCGTGTATCCATGGCCGTGTAAACAGTTTCTTACTACAATAGCCCAAGTAGGTGTTCAGCCTCAAAATATATAGAGGAATAAAATGAAATGAAATGCGGAATAGTTGGAAACGGCAGACAGTTCTCAATCTGCTGCTTTCAATTTTCTATTTTGGAAATATTTTTTGGAGGTAAGTGAAAGTAATTTAAATTTTAATATATTATTTATTAGTTTTTTCATTTTCAGATGGCCCTATGTTACTATCGACATACAAAGGTAAGTATATAAAATGTTTATAAAGTAATACTTTTGTTTGTTTGTCTGCTATTGGAGTATTTACAAACAAACTGACAAACAAACAAAAGTCTTACTTTATATAATAGTATAGATATAGATACAATTTCTAACAAATGGTTTATATTTGACATATATGTATCTAGTTTTAGAGCGGATATATTTTGTAAGTACCCTTCCATCAAAACCAAACCATATCTTTTATATTTGAATATTTTGTTTTTAAATTTTTTTCAATTAAAGTGCTTGGAACCGAAATAATAAAGTAATTTCTATAATATAATACATAATTTTATAATTTTATTATCAACTTAGTTTTTAGATGAATGTATGTATACTGTACATACGTATATGAATAAGGTTGTTCAGTTGTACCCAAGTCCCACATATTCAAATTCCATTAATAGCTATGGTAAAAATGAAGAAAACGTCAAAATAAGTTTTTATCTAAATATAAAGTTTTCAAGACCACAAATGGGAAGTTATCAGTGTGGGTCCCACCCAGCCTCTTTTTTATCATTTTCCCTATTGTGTATTGGACCATTCCATGTAATGCTCCTATAATATTAATTGGTGATGTACATAGATATATCCCTTAGGAACTTTTTACTGCATAAGACTAAGTCTTCAAACATATATCAAATTCTTTATCTTCCGAAAACATTTTATATTATTTTATTTACTTTTAAGAACAATTAGCTAATGAATCAGAAAAAAAAAACACAATTTAACTCCTTCATATAAAATTGATAAGAGATTTTTTTGTGCAAATTCACAGATATCATATAAATATTTAGAAAGTTAAAGTAGCCAGTTTGTGATTTTAACTAAAGTAAAATGCTAAGAGATAGTTAGATGTTAAAATCGTAAAATTAGCGAAATCCTTAGTAACTTACTAAAATGGCTTTAACATATTACCAAATCGATTAAAATTTTGCCCCAATGTTATAAAATATAGAATTTAAATTTAAATAAACAAAAAACACGCTCCATCGCAACCCCATTTGAAAATGCGAGTAAACTTTGAAGTGGTGATTCTGCAAGTGACTGTTTTATGTTTAAATTTTCTGGATAACATAGCTTGGATATAGATTGCCACCATGTTTTTCGGCTGTATCTCTAATAATATTGTATTGAAACTTTGTTAATTTGGCCTGAACAAATGTTGACAAAGTCTCATCTTCAGTAAATGGAATGGAATTATTTCGCAATTCAATTTTTTATAAGCTTTTTGGTATTTTCCGGCGCGCGATGGAGTTGAAAAAGATACATCTTTTATTACGGTGGGTGGAAGAATCAATTTTCCCTTTTTGCCGAAGTTGCTTTTAGGCCGCATAGAGGTGGTTTTCGTTCACCCAAGTACCTAGGTCCTCTTGATGGTTTTTCAGTAGAAACTGAATATGAACTGTATGGGTGGCGAACGAAAAATGTTATTGTTTGATTTTTGCGTGACGTCATATGCCTATGGCGTGTGTGAATCGTATTCGGGCGAAGTATAACTCTTATAGAGTGGAGCAGCATGGAACGCTTCGTTACAAACTCCATTAGCTATTTGGGCCGGTTTTTTTTTAAATAAATTGTTCTATGTAGGTACACCTCCTGGTGTATGATTAAAGTGTTCTTGACTCAAAAAATGTATGCGAAAGAAAATGTTGAAGACTTCGAAAGTGCGCTGATATTAAGATTTGAAATGAAAGAAAGGACTTCATTCTTGTGAGTACTTAGTACATTTTTATAAAAAAAAAAATTTATTTTGTAAAAAAATCTTAAAACCTTAAAACTCTTTGAGCCACTTACATTTACACACTTACATACTTAAAAAAATAAAAAAAAACTTAAAGCAGTTTTTGAATAACAAACAAAATAACTCAACACAAAAACATAATATGCTTAATATACACAGACTTTTTGTTCATAAAGGTTTCTACAAAATCGAAACCCAAACTCTCTCAACTACTGAAAGCCATTTGAGGAACTTTAAACACCAAAATTACACTTTGATGACATTATTTGGTAGGAACGACTTTGATTCATCGTAATATCTTCCATTTGTTGGCACTTCGGAAATAGTTTGCTGCATCTCACGTTGGCCAAACCACAGGGCTTCTTTCAAACTAATTCCATATGTTCGGCATATTCCTGTTGTAAGGCTTAAAACTGTTGCTAGTAAGAATATCACTATACATATTTTTTGAATGTATGGCATGTAGCAAGCTGTCGTCTTGAGCATAAGGTTAGGGAAGAATGGCAAGTCGTCAAGATCCTTAAAATATACATCATTATTGTTTGGGTTTTCTTAAGACCAGTAAAATTTTGTCGAACTTACATATTCATACCAAAATGTTGGTACAACCATTCCGTTGAATCTTCTGATTCCTTCGCTGAATCCATTCAAATGTGGAATTGAATTGCTCTGCTGAAACCTGTATTTCTCTTCGAAGGGAATTCCAGTTTTGGGTTCAATCCAAATGAAAGTCTGATGGTCTACTGGGTTTGGAGAAAGTCCCTCAAAGTGCTCCTCAAACTTGTATGACGATCCGAAGAAGTGTGGTTGTGAATAGGCCGAAGGAACATCTGATTAAAAAGTTCTTAATACAAATTGTATCCACTTAATCCATTCTCCTTGATGTCGCTATCATAAATCAGAGGCAGTGTTCGACAGGAATCTCCAGCAACTATAGAAAAACGATCTTCACGCTTCATATACGGTGGAAAGAGGGTATTGTCGAAGGCATTAGCCACATGAATGGGGCAAGTTTCAGGATCCAATTTCTTTTTGTTGAGATGTTTGCCGAAGACTGTTAAATTGTTAAGCGAACGGATCTTAAAGAAGTTCTCAAGACCATTCTGTAGGCCAATGTTAACCGTGTATACTTCTTGTGTTTCTCGAAAAGCCTGAAGTGAAAAACAGAAAAAAGTCAATATTTTAAGAAACTCCATTGAAAATTTCGGAATGAATCAAAATGTTTGAATTTTAATTTAGAAGCATGATTAATTCCATGAAAATGAATATTGAAATGCTGAAATCATATTTCACAACGACCCTGAAGAGAACGGACAATATTATTTGGATTTAAATGGTGTACAACAAGGAAGTGTCCTAGGACCTTTGCTGGATATTCTAAGCATATTTGCTGTGTTTAAGAATGTAAGCGGTAAGATAGGGGGTTCTCTGGGTTTGACAAACAAATAATGATATGAATTGATCTTGACGTTTTAAAATTATTGAGATAAGTCTTGAAATTTCAGTTTTCAAAGCTCTTTTTCATATTAAAATCATTTTTCATAGATTTAGAAGTATTTTTGTATAATAAGTCTTAAGGTTTGTTTCACAAAGCTTAAATAAGGATCATAAGCTCACAAAGATCTTTCGACCAATAATGTGACTGGTGGTTAGCTTGAATGAATGAATATTGAGAGGGGGTTTGTACTGCGACCTAAAGATCTATTGTGCCCTCATCCAGACCAAGATTAGTTGCTAACCCTATAGCTCTTCCTCCAAGTCTAACTGTGTGATGTGTTTCATTATTTGGAGTATCTTCAGAGAAGATAAATCGTTCTCTTCTACCTGGTGGCATCCCAAATACTTGTTTCTTTGATGCATTTTAGTGCTTCGAATCCGCCTAGTATGTGTTCCGACGTTTAGTCATAAGTATTGTAGAATCTGATTGTGGGAATGTTTCCCAGGCCAAGAATACTCAAGTGCCTTCTTAGTTTACAGTGACCCGTGAGGAAACCCATTAATGTCCGTAAATAGTTCCTACGTAGCTTGATACAGTTCATGAAATGATCTTGGCAATAGTAGTGTGGACTGCCTCAGTTTTGGGATTTCTTTCCAGTGTTTTAGATCGTTTGGCCTCCTCCTCTAGCTTATAAAATCTCTATTGAAACATTGCAAAACAAGCCTTCAGGGCCTTATGCTCAATTTAATAATGAATATTTAAGTTTAACATGTGAGGCTAAAGGGAATGTTCTAGCTTACCTAAAGTTAAACTTATTTTCATTGTGAATTAAGAAAGAAATCCAACTATCTAGAAGTAGAATCAAAGAGAGAAATGAAACATTGTAAAATTTATCGCTATTCGCCTTTATATTGGCACACGCACAGACTAGAGAACTGTAGGTACTTTTTAATCCCGGGAACAAATTTACCCCTTACAATTTGTAGTTAGTTTAGAAGCGGGAGAATTAAACGCTCTGAATAGTTTTTAGTGAATACAAATACCAATAGTATAAAACAATTGATTTTCAAGTTCATTTGATGGCAGGAGCTACTCGTGGTTCAAGTTGTATAATATACTTATATGACACGTTACAATTGTAGTTCCCTGAAGAACAAATCTATAAGCTGCTATAATCATCTGGAAGTTTAAGCAGGAAATTGATAAATTTGAGGAAGAGAATTGGCGATTGTAAGGGACTTTATGGCACTCCATAGTTTTTGTATTTCGCGAATCAATCTTAAATCAAGGCAATACGTTTTGTAAGAGCAGTTTAAAGGAAAATGGGAAAAATGTTTTTTACATCAAAATGCCTATGTTCCCAATCCATATTTTTATAGACAAAAAAAACTATGTATTTGGTCCAGGGCCTGAAAGCTACTTTTTAAAATACACGCCTCTATTTGAAGAATCTGGAAGGAGTTTAATGACATTATCGTTGGATACTGTCCGAAGTATGTTGAAAAGTTCAAAAGACTACATTTGGTGAAACGAGAACAGATATCAGCTTAAGGGTTATATATTGTAGTAGCTCGTTACACGGTTCATCGACTTCAAACCTGAATATGATAGTATTCATCGGCAGGAATTCTGTATGTCGATTGCTGAAATCGGGATCACGTGGAAACTGATTCACTTGATATATTCGGAAATACGCGGTGAAATGTGCAATAAGGCAACATTTATAATATTGAAACATTTAAAGGGTAATCATAATCCCTTGAGCGCGGGTAGATTATAAAAAAAAAAAAACAACAAAAATCTACTCCAAACTATTCCAAACATGTATAGAGTATAGGTAAGGAGATGTGCTATATCATGTATTTTCGTCAAAAGCAGATGGTGCACAGGGCACTATATTAAACTAATCTGTCCAACTATAAGGACATGAGGACGATATCGGCTGTTGCCAACAGTTTGTAATAGAGTCCTTCCCGGCGATTTAAGAACATGCGAAACTTTTGGGTATTGATGTTAACGAGGACATGATTAAGTTCATGCTATCAACAAACAAATATCTGTTCACTAGGTAGTACAAAAAGTGGCCATTGATGTTATCAACTTCTAAATATACCTTAATGGAGATAATGGAAGAATTAATCTAGAAAACTGCTGATACTTCTGTTTGACTAAACAAATAGGTTCAACATTCCTCACGTGGAAGAAGAAGTCCTCATTTTGAATACTGCCAGTCTTTACGTCACCGAGTGTTGGAAATTAAGCAGAAAGTAGTTCAGCATTTTAAAACACATCGATTGTAGTTGTTGTTCAGTTCAGTTGCTCAGAAATTCAAAACACATCGATTAAATTGACTCGAACGCTTCGGGCAAATGAACAACAACGCTTCAGCCATGAAAGCTCGATTAGTCTAGATAGAAAAATGGAAGCAGTTGATCATTAACAATGGAAGTCCGTCCATCTGTCCCAGGCAGGGATGATTCATGGATCGGAAACCGGTTCAGTAAGTAAGTAAGCACCTTACTGAAATATCATGAATTAAAATCGACATAGTAAAAATCAGCCGTTTACTACGAAAACTGTTAAGCCTTACAAGAATTAATTCATGTTTAAGGCTTCAAAAGACCTTGAAAATAAGATTGATTGATCTTTTGGGTAACTCGATGGATGATATATGCAGTTTTAAATCCACTCTCAACCAGATAAGTTAAATTGGGGAAATGACAAAAATTTCACAAAATCAGAAATATACAAGAGGATAAGATAAAATGTTGGATGAACTTTCATATATTTTTTAAGTCGTTTTGAATTTCAATACGAGAATTTTAATGTAAAATGTAAATGAAATGCAATAAAATAAATAAAGAAACAAAACTATAAATAATTCATACATTGTAAAGCGTACCGACATTGTCCAGCACTCCTGGCACCCATGGTCTAACATTGTCAATCAATGGTGTAGTGTAGTTCCATAAGATTTTTCATTGACAGTATGATGTACAAAAATTGGTTCATCCTTGGCATATATATTAAAAAAGTTCCTTGACAAAACGAACCAATCATGAATTTTGGCAGCAATACTCAATAGAACAACATTTGGAATATACACTTTTTTGTCCATTATTCCTGGTGGACTGTTCTCTTCATCAAATACGAGTTTTATTCGACGAAGTTTGCGAAATGTCAATGTGGATTCAATTTTGTCATCGGTCAAATTTGTATTTCCAATTTTTATCCGATACACTATTGGTCCGACTTGTTGAAGATGGAGTTTTTTGTCGGTGCCATTGAGGAAGGCTTCGGTATTTGTATTGTAACATTGAAGAGATAGCATCTAAGCGTACCATCAGGTGGAAATTCCCATGCCGATCGAGATGGAAAGCCTTTACGGAAGCGAACGTGTTCTTTTATTGCTTCATGCTGGAAATCTATGATCAGTGATACAAGAAACAGAGAGGTGCTTATAATTGCCCAAATGAAAGGGCATACTATATGACCTGCAAAAAAATAAATCATAATTAATTTCATGCACTTATACGTGTTATGAAAGTCCAGACTCACGTTTTATTTTTGTGTCCTTTTTAAAGTCCATCAATCGAAATCCAAGAAAGTTTTACCTGATAGAATCAAATAATTTTATTACAAATATGTTAATAGGGGTTTTTTAAAAGAACAGATGAGGAAAGTAGTACGGGATTCATAGAGGAAGAAAATATTCCTCAAGAAAAACTTGACGATAAAATCTCCAAACGTAAAATCAATCGGAAATTCTAAACGAAAGATTGGCAACTTCGAAGATCATCATCATATCAGCAATTCTCAGGAAGTATACATAGTTTTCGATAACTTATAGTTTCTTGAAAGAAGCGATGAATATGAAATATCTCTTTTCAGGCTCAAAGAGTGAAGAAGCATTTGCAAACACAAGTTTTAAAAGAGAAAAATCACCATTGTTCGATTTTATTTCTACGGAGATTATGAAAGAAACCTTAAGAAAAACTCCAGTTCATATTAAATGTAAATGTAGAAAAATCACTTGAAGGAAAACAAGTATGGTCCGCTATACTTTTAGATGTTGCGCAAGACTTTGACAAAAAAAAAAAAATAGGTACTTGACCATAAACTGCATTAAAATCTACCCAACCCTTAGAATAGGGTACTATCAAGGTTATTATGATCCAAAAAATATTTGCCGACGAACCAGAAGGAAGTGTCCTAACACCAACTTTGTATTGGATATTCCACTGGCCAAAAAAGCCATTGTGTACAACTTTGCAGATGGTACTGCGGTACTGGTGTTTGATAAAAGCTTCGTGAAGGCAACAAAATTTAAAAAAAATGTTATAGGATATTTATCAACAGATAATTTTTTTAAATACCTACGTTCCTTAAAACTTTTTCTAATAAACATTGGCGCAAAATTTTAAACAGCCTATTATTAAGATATTAGTATGATACTATTTAACAATTTGCTAACTTCAAAGTAGTTTACTAACTCATTTCTAATTTTAAACATTTTCTAACTAGTATCGTATAAAAGAATTTTCTTTATAAATTGCTTCTGAACACACCTAAAACAATGACATTTCGTGTAAAGAAGTAAGTACACGAACCTTTTTTGATGTTTGAAAATGTCAAAGAGTCATAATGAAGCTAGCACGATACTAAAAAAATAAAGTAGGTATTCGATGATTTTAACTTTAAAAAAAGGGTAGAGAAAGTATGATGCTACGAGCATATTTGATTAAAATTTGCAAATTCGTTGTTTTAACCTATGTAGTATCATACTAAAACAGCTTAAGCATCGTACTAATTCAATTAAAATTTTGCGCCATTGTCTATGGTAATTTTAAAATAAAAAAAAAATGTTGAAATAAATTAAAAAAACCGTTTGCTCGTTTTGAAAACATTTAAAAAAAATTAATGCATATTTTTTTTTCGAAAATCTTTACAATATTTTTTCTATATTATATTTTTAATATGAAAAGGAAGAAGGAAAAAAAAACAAGAAAGAATGTTTTGAATGAATGAGAATCAACAAGAACGAACTTTTTCACAATAAATGAAAAAAGATAAATCAGGAAAAATCGCAGTATTTCCATAATTTTTGCATTTCTTAGCATTTGCTGAGATTCTTTTCATTTCTTTTTGAAAATTTTGAAATTTATAGTTTTCAAAAAAATCTACCAGTAACAGTAAGTAGGTACCAACATTTTTACTTGTGACTTATAGGTACTATAAGGCAAATTATGCATTAGTAAAAAAAATCGAACTCGAGATTTTGATCAAAATTGACGTTACGATGATAGCGAAGACTAAAAAAGTGGGTCTCGCAATTCTGCCTGTCTGTCTGTCGGTTCGCCTACAGCCTAAGCGACTCGGCCGATTTTCTTTAAACTTGGTAGGTATCATGGTTATTTGGATAATACATGCAATTTCGTATCATCATTTGATATGCCTTTAAGGTCTCCTGTCCAGTTAAATATAGCCGCAAAAAATTCCCTCCTTGGTGGAATGAAGATCTTTCTGCACTAAGAAAAATGGCCAGAAAGATCTTCAACATATGTCAGAAGGAGAAATTCTTTCAACCATATAAAGACTGTCTAAAAGTGTACAAGCGAGCCATAGCAGCATCTAAGAAGCTTGGCTGGAGAGAATACTGTCATTCAATAGAAAATATTAAGGATTCTGCCAGACTAAGTAAAGTTCTGTCAAAGGAACATTGCAGCCCTTCATTTCTGAGAAAATGTGACGGTATCTGGACAGCCTCTCCAGCTGATGACAACACATTTCCCGGGTTGTGAGAATAGCTACTCCGAAACGCTTAGCACTTCAAATACCATTATAGCTCATAAGGAGCAAATCAATTCTGTTATAACAGGAGATAGTATTTCATGTGCGATTAATACTTTCTCCCCTTACAAATCACCTGGCCCTGTTGGCATAATCCCAATTATGCTGCAGAAACTGCAAGACTTGGCAGTACCATGGCTAGAAATGATCTTCAAAGGTTGTCTCTATCTCAATCATGTACCCGAGTCATGGAGACATTTAAGAGTGGTCTTTATTCCGAAGGTCGGCAAACGAGGTCATGAATCCGCGAAGGACTTTAGGCCAATTAGTCTGAAATCTTTTGTACTAAAGACACTAGAGCGCATCCTTGATACTCACATCAGAGTTTTACTAGAGGGTCGTCCTCTTGATGAATCGCAACATGCATACCTAAAAGGCAAGTCTACGGAGACTGCCCTGCATGAAGTAGTGCGTACAATAGAGAAGACGATTCACTACAAAGAATATACCCTAGCAACCTTCCTAGACGTGGAGGGTGCTTTTATTAACGTCCTAACTGAATCCATTCGCGAATCACTTGCTCACTTTGGTGTAGAAAGCTTCATATCTAAATGGATTGTATCTATGCTCAGTGACAGAAGGTTCCAAGCAACGTTAGGAAACACAATTTTTACTAAGCATGTTAGTAGGGGAACTCCCCAGGGTGGTGTTCTCTCCCCTCTTCTATGGCTCTTAGTCATGGACAAAATTCTCGTCAAGCTCAGAAGTAGTGGTGTGAAAACTGTAGCGTATGCTGACGATCTGGTTTTATTGGTATCAGGTAAGTTTACCACTGTGATTAGTGAAATCACTGAATTGGCTCTGAAAAGAGTTAGCAACTGGGCCACTAGTAGTAGACTAGGAGTTAATCAGAGTAAGACGGAACTGATGCTCTTTACTACCAGGACTAAAATACCTACATTCACCCTACCTCGACTTAACGGTCAAACTCTTTCCTTATCTTCCAAAGCTAAATACCTTGGAGTTATTCTCGACCCAAAATTGAATTGGAAGGTAAATATTGAAGAACGGGTTTAGAAAGCCTGTATAGCTTTCTATGCCTGCAGAAAGACTTTTGGTAAGAAGTGGGGCCTTCAGTCGAAGATGATTTTGTGGACGTACACTGCAGTGGTACGGCCAATTTTGTCTTACGGATCGATTGTTTGGTGGCCTGCACTTAGCAAGCAATATAACGTCGGAAAACTTAAAAGGGTTCAAAGAATGGCTAGCGTCGGCAATACAGGGGCTCTCAGATCATGCCCAACAGATGCCGTGAGCGTTATCCTGAACCTTTTACCACTCGAGCTTCATATAAAATACCTAGCGGCATGCAGTGCTGTAAGACTTAAAGAATCTAACCGTTGGTTCTCCAAACCCTATGGTCATGGAAACATAACAAAATTGATTCCTCCGGATATTTTCTTATCGAACACCGACTACTGCGTACCTCCTCTTGGCCCAAGCGGGGATTTCAAAGCCATTTTTCCCACCAGAGAGGATTGGAAAAATGACGTTGTCACAAAGGATTTCGATTCGATAATCTTCACTGATGGATCTAAGATGGAGTGCGGTGTTGGTTCAGGAATTTTTTCCGAGTCCTTTAACATCTCCAAGTCCTTCAGACTACCAGACTTTGCGAGTGTATTTCAAGCTGAAATACTAGCAATCAAGGAGGCATGCAAGTTGCTCCAATCTAACCAAAACCAATTCAGAAATATAGCTATCTGCTCAGATAGCGAGGCGGCCATTAAGGTCATTAAATCATCTACATCTACATCAGTACTTGTCCGGCAATGTCGGGACGAACTGGCGAGTCTGAACATTGACCTCCAGGTCACTCTCATTTGGGTTCCAGGTCACAGTGGCATAGAGGGTAATGAACAGGCTGACGCTTTAGCTCACGTTCCAACGATCTAATATGCAGACCCAGGCGCGACATAGCCAGGATCACAGCAATATGCACCGGGCACTGGCCCATAGGTGAACATGCAAGAAAGCTAGGCATCCCCTACAACCCACACTGCCGTAGTTGTGGAGATCCACAAGAAAAAGAAACTGTGGTTCATTTTCTTTGCGATTGCCCCGCCTTAGCAAATTACAGGATGACTTCCTTTGGGAAAGCCTTCCTCGATGACCCCAGCGAACTTTCGGAGAAGAAAATCAAAGATCTGACTATCTTTCTGAATGCGACAAAATGGTTTTAGCAATGCTCTGCTAAAGTATATAAAAGCCATTTTCTTCCGTACTAAATCCTTATTAGGTTGACACGAGTTAATGGTATCAAAACGGCGCACCCCAGCGCTAATTGAGTCGCGGGCCCAGGGCTGGCGACTACCATCTCTACCTACCTACCTGGTAGATATCATTTTTAATTTTTCCCCCACACGTTTTTTTCTTTTTTTTTAAGACCAAAAATAACGGTACCTACCATACGATTTTTTTTCGAAATTTTATAAATATTTTTTTTTTCTAAAAAACTGTTCGACATATTTAAAAACTAAAAATACAAACAAATTTTTAATTTAGTTAAAACTAGGTAATGGTCGAAAAAAATTTTCTGAAAAATGGTTATTGAGGGTACCCCCCAGGGAACCTCTTTTTTTGTTTTCGATTTTCTCAAAAACGGTAAAACCGATTTTGATAATTTTTTTTGCTAAAGCTCCCCAAAAGCTTGAATAGAATTGTGTATTGAAATTTTGATTTTTTGTTTAATTTTTATTCGAACCAAATTTTGATGCTGATTGATGTTTACATAGCATTCTGTTTTTGTCTCTAACTACTAAAAGAATTTAAAAAATTAATTTTATCTTTATGAACAGTTTTCTCTAATAACATTAGTTTTAAAAATTCCTAGTCTATTTCATAGGAGCAAGTTCGTGCGACCCAGTCGTGCATTTTATTTTGTTAGCATCATTTTTTAAATATAAACATAAACATATACAGGGTGTCCATAACCATAACATGGGTCAGGGTATACCAAAGTTAGTCAAAAAGTGATGCCAAAGTCGAAAATCAGACTTTACTGTAGAACAATTCTTATCTAAGAATATGACCAAGGATCACATCCGGACACCCTGTATAATAAAGGATCAAGACAAGCAGAACATCTTTCCATCGACTTTAAAGCCGCATAGATCGCATTCATAGTCAGGAGCTCTTTTTGTGATGTTCGAACTTATGATCGTGGAAAAAGTGTTCCAGAAACACAAGGTAAAATGAGCAACTGAGGGAAAACTGTTCCGGACTATTCCAAACATGTACACTGTGCAGGAAGCAGAGTTATGTGACTTTTTTAATCTCGTTCTCAAACAGATAGTGTACAGGACAGGAGTTATTACTTTTGCAATACAATAGCAAACTTACAAACAAAATCTTGCTCGAAACAAATAAAATTAAGACACTTAAGTTGAAAGAACTTTTTTATTTCATTGCTTTATTTTAACATCCTGGTAAACCAACAAGGTCACCAGTTCAGCCTAATGAAAGTATAAGGGCTTCAGCAGCTCTTACAGCATCACTATTAGTATTTTGACCGGCAGCACTTGTTACAAGGGCAGTGATTGCCATTAGAGCAACACACATCAACTTGACTGCGAACATTTTTTAATTATTTTAGTACTGAACTTTTAAACGGAAAGTAGAAACTAATGACTTCGAAGAAATTTCACGAGTTTTTATACCGAAAAATGAACGAATTATCAACGTGGAAGTACGCAGGAACGCCAACAGCTGCCGTGGTAAGCAAACAAAGTATGGTGAAATGTTTGTTTGTTAAAAAAAATAAATAATAATAATAAAATAAAAAAATATGAAAAATGATAAAATAATAATGGGAGCTAAATCCAATGGACGTCGTCAATTGCAGCTAAAAACATAGATACTTATGTTTACTTACGTACTCGAAAAAAACAATATTCTTTTGTCTATTGATATTAGAAATATATTTTCCCTTTGGGCTTATCCACGATTTAAAGACCTAAAATACATAAAATTGTTCTAACTTTCTTAGGAAATATGGGAATACCGATTACATTTATTGATATGCATTTTAAAAATTTGAAAAAATGAGGAAAGTCTTGATATCTTAAATTTTTGAAAAAAAATTGCTGCATACTTTCCGGGTGGTTCTAATTCCACTCAAAAAAGGTTTGATTTAAACAATGATATACGGAAGTTAGTTAGTTTTTATGATTTTTATATAATTGTAACGGTCCGAGGTGTCATCGGCAAGTGTTTCCGGTAGTGTATTTCTCGGCGGATTTTGACCAGAAAATTAATATTTTGCTACACCTATTTTTGAAAAATTCAAAAATGAATTTAGAACCCAAATCTATGGGTTTCTGGTCAAATATTCGCTCAGAAAGTGCACTATCGGAAGCGTGCTAGGCGCCATTTTACTTGAGGCTATCTTTCGAAATTTGTTCGAAAATCGTGTGACGCGGTTAGGGTTGTCGACGGGCTATAAAAGGCGGAGATTGCCAACGTTCGGGCTCTTTTTGGTTCTAAAATTTCGAAGCGTTGCTTGGCGGTCTGTGGCAGGTTAAATCGAGGAAGGTTTATATATAAAAAAAAATAATAAGTTTATTTGTCAAGGAAAAAAGAATAAAAAAACTAAGGAAAAACTAAGAAAAATATTAGAACGAAGGAACAAAAAAAAAAAAAAAAAATATAAACGCTTAACACGACCACGTAGAAAAATCTTAATACTAAGCACGTAACAATCAATTCCGCGTTCACGGTCTATCAAAGCAAAAACTCGGTAGAAAGTGTGTCCAGTGCAGCACGTAAAAAGAAAACACGCGTCCAGAATATGAGTGTGCCTGAAAAAAAGAAAAGTGTAAGAAAAAAGGCAATAAAATCACGCACCCAGGTTTGTCCCTATACGCGCTTAACCCCAGAATAAAAAAAAGGGGAAAGAACTAAAAGTACAGTCGCTAAGTTGTGGGAGCCAAACAAAAAAATCACGCCATTTAAAAGTACTCCCTGCCGCGAGCAACCAACCCCCTTTCAAAATGCCCTATAACAAAACAAAAGTAAATTAGGCAAAAAGAAAACTATCTTTCGTGCCAGCCCCAGTTGACTCGGATTACCATCCTGCTTACAAGTTTTGGAGAAGACACCGATGCCAATCACTCAAAATCCCCAATTTCACCATCATCAACAACATAAGTGGAGCATCCAAAGTTTTAATTCAGAATTTGAATATATTAATTGATACATTTTTTATATATGTGTAGTAATTCTTTTTTTCTGTGTTCTATCTATGTCATTCAAATTCATTCTATTTCCACCCCCCCCAGTTCACCAAAAAAAAAAAAAAAAATAAATAAATAAGTAAATAAAGGGTTCATATATATATATTTCATAAAGTATAAAATCTTTTATTGAATATCGATCCATCGTTATAAATTTGTATTTGAAATTCGGAGTGTAAAAGTGAAGTGATTTGGATAACGTCAAATAGTTTTTTTAAATTTTCCTCAATCTAGCAGGTCCATTAACTAATAACCAAACTACAACCTCTGGAGCGGTGCACCACCTCAAAGGATTTAGTGGTAAGTTTCTTTTATCAAAAAAAAATGGTTTGAAAAAAAAAAAAATATATTTGATCGAACAAAGATTTTCATTTTAAATCCGAAAAATTATGATTCACGGTTTTTTTTTCTTCTTTTTGCGAATCGAATCTAAAAACCCTACAAATGCGGTAATGGTTTGTTGTTATTGTATTTGGTGAATTGAGTTGAGAGGCTAGATATTTAAAACAATAAATTCGTAATATTTTTTTTTATTTTTTTTTTAAATTTCTAAATTAGATGAGAGATAACAGTCAGGTACTAAAGATTCCAACCATATAGATTTTATTTGAGCTTCGATTTAAAAAAAAAAAAAAAAAAAAATTATATAAATTGTATTTATATAACTTTTTGAAATCTTTAAAAGAGTATGTATTAATTGAATAATAGTGAAATCCATGCACTGTACTGTTTGTTGTTACTGGATAGAATTTGAGATAAAATTATAGTTTTACGACCGTATGAATATATACATATATAGCTTATTTCTATAGATTTGTTAGGTTAAGTTTTTTTGTAATAAATGAGAAGAATAGCTATTCTCAAGTTGAAACTGACAGATCTTGTTATTTTTTCTTTCCTCTGATCTTGAAGACTTTTGGGAAGTTGCTTTGGATTTTTTTTTTATAGCTTTCAGATGAGCCAGAGGGCATCATGAATGGTGTTTGAACAACGCTTAGGGAGGATGTGGCGAAGGGGTATAATTTGCAGACCGGTAACGTATCGGTGGTATGAACATAGAACTCCTCAGATGAGTAATCGAAAATTTTAATTACTCTTTTCAGAGTACTTTATCAGATCTTTTACCTTTTTTTGTTAACGGAAATGATAGGTTGAGTTTAAATACCCAGTGTTATTTAGGGGCTGTCATAATTATTTGAGGGCGTGACAGCCAAGGTTGTATCTTCGGGTACGTGGGTGGGCAACCTCAGGGAGACCACAACACCTTGATCTCTCCTCACTGCGGTAATGTTTTGAGCAACGGCTTTCCCATTAGGACGAATATGGGCTCTCCTTGAATCCGACTTTTTTTCCAATAATACCCCGGCATGTAATGACGTAACGAACGTTTAGCGATACGATAGCAAGAACCCCCCCCCCACCGACGAGCTAGGACGTGCTTTATGCTAGCATGCCACGCTGTCGTACGCTGAACACCCCTTCCTTCTGCTGCCAGGATCAGCCCGCAGTGCCTGTAAACTGTGGGTTGTAATGGTGGTAAAGGAAGGAAGGGTTTTTAGGATTCTTGATAGGCGTGTTTCAATAAAGTGCTGCGATAAGGCGTAATAGAGGGTTATAGCACCTTTCAGAGAAGGAACACGACACATGTCGATGAGAGTCCTTGCCGATGACACCTCGGACCGTTACATAATTGGCGGTGATTTTATGTGCAAGCAAAGCATAGAAATATACTTTCAAACAATCTTATGTTACCATTGAAGAGATCGTAAATTTAAAGAAATTGCCTTCTGGGTCGTTCAATGCATGTTGTATTGAACGGTTTCAAGTCTGAATGAATGAATGAATTGTATTGGGGTTAATGCACTGCGACCTGTAGATCTATTGTGCCCCCGCTTTAAGAATGATGAGCTGGCTCATCCTATAGTTGCTCCTCCAAACCTATTGCTTTTAGGAATTTTATTATTTGGGGCTCTTTTAGAGAGCATAGGTTACTCTTTTCTACCTGGTATTGTCCCAGATGGGTTTTTTTTGGTGCATGATTGGACAACAATTTCCCAGTATGTGTTCCGGTGTTTCCTCATGCATGTTGCAGAATCTGCAAGTGGCACTGCTTACCACACCAAGTAGATTAAGGTGTCTTCTAAGTTTGCAGTGTCCTGTTAGAATACCTGTTATTATTCTTAGGTTATTCCTGCTTTAGTTAATGCAGTTTTCGAAACGTTGCCGGTTGTAATTGCCCAGTAGTGATTTCGCCTGTCTCAGCTTAGGGAGTTCATTCCAGTTTTTGAATTTGTTTGCCTCCTCTTCTTGTTTAATTTTGGTTTTGATGACATTTTCTCCTATACCGCAATAGGGTTCGGGACCTGTAAGGGGGGTTGATGCGCCTATTTTTGCTAGGGAATCTGCTTTTCGTTACCATGAGCACCAACATGGCCAGGTACCCAGTAAAGTGTGACCCTGTTCTGGTTACCAAGTTCATTAAGCCTGCTTATGCACTCCTACACCAGCTTAGAGCTGATGGTGTATGAGCTTAGTGCCTTGAGTGCTGCTTGACTATCTGACATAATGGCAATGTTCTTGTTATCATAATTCTTTCTGAGATTGCGATTCACGCATTTCCCTACAGCGTTTACTTCCGCTTGGAAGATGCTGGTGGACTGTCTCTTGGAGTTCCTGATCGATGTGTTTTTGAATTGCAGGTGACACTGGGTAGTATCGCTGCTTTATCGGTTCTGCGGACGTCCTAATTTTGTGCTCAACTAAGTTGGTACACCCTAAACCCTCGGTCATTGATTTAAAAAGTTCTTCTAAAACTAATTCTAATCTCCTATTCTCAGAATCGTTCAAATCCGATTTTTCCCTTATTGCTACCATGTCTGTTATCGACGCCACTATCTCTTGGCTCGAAAAATTCCACATACCTGATCTCAAATCCGGAACTATGCCCGATAGTGCCCAAAAATCGGCACCTAAGATCAAAAGGTGTGGGAGACTAGGTATAACCGTCCGATTATGGTATCGGCGCCGTACTTTCGCAAGAATTTGAAGATGGGGAAAAAGCTATATGTTACATTAGTCGGTCATTGAATAGGAATGAAAGGAACTACTCTACGACCGAAAAGGAATGCTTAGCGGTTCTTTGGGCGATTGAGAAGTTGCGACCATATGTCGAGGGGGTTCGATTTACTGTCGTGACTGATCATCACTCATTGGTCTGGCTGAGTAACCTTAAAAAACAACCCATTAGGATACCCATCTTGGAGAGTAGAAGATGGGCGGCTTTATAAGCACGTTAGGGTGAATCATGTCGTGGTTCATGAGGAGAGCGAGGGTTGGAAATTAGTGATAGGGAAAAAAGGATAGGACGAGAATTTTAAACGAGTGCCATGATAGTCCATTAGCAGGACACATGGGTGTAAAGAAAACCTTTGCTAGGGTAGCAGAAAAGTTTTACTGGCCCAAAATGAGAGGGGATATTACCAAGTATGTTAGGAACTGTAAGATTTGCCAAAAAGTGAAACCAATTAACGAGAAACCAGCTGGTCTTATTACAGAAAGAGTAGGGAATTCGAAACCTTGGGATATGGTGTGCGTGGATTTAGTGGGTCCATTGCCAAAGTCGTCGAGGGGATTTATTTATATTCTGACAGTGGTAGACTACTTTACGAAGTTTCCACTTTTGTTTGCGTTGCGTTCTGCAACTGCGAAAGCAGTGTGCAAGGAATTGGAAGAAAACGTTTTTCTTCTCTTCGGGGTTCCAAAGTGGATCGTCTGTGACAACGGTCCCCAGTTCCGTAGCAAGGAACTGCAAAGGCTTGGCGTAGCTTACGGGTCACAACTTCGGTATACTGCGCATTACCATCCGCAGGCGAATCCTGCGGAGCGCATTAACCAAATCATTAAAACCACTCTTCGTGCGTATGTCTCCGAGAATCAACGAAGTTGGGATTCGCAACTGGCAAAGGTAGCCTGTGCGATCCGAACTTCCCAACATGAGGTGTTAGGTGTTTCTCCATATTTTGCTAATTTCGGTAGGAACATGGTAACTGATGGCCATGATTTAGGACTTAGGGATAGTGAGAGGGATCAAAGCAGTGAGGAAATCAGTAGGCAGTTTGACAAACTTCGTAAGGATATAGCTAGGAAATTGGAGGCGGCGAGTAGAAAGGCTGCAAAAACGTACAATCTTAGGAGAAGAGACACGCATTATCAACCTGGCGATCTCGTGTGGAGGAGGAATTTCACGCTGTCCGATGCAGCAACTTATTATGCAGCCAAATTATCTACCAAATATATAGGCCCATTTAGGATTAGTAAGCGTGTGTCACCTTGGACATACTTACTAGTGGATGATAGAGATAAAGATCGGGGTATGTGGCACGTTAAAGATTTAAAACCTTACGTGGACGTTTAAGTCAAAAGTCCCTTCTAAATTTGTATTTTAACTTTGCTTGAAAACTGAAAAAACTGAAAAACTTGGGGAGGTAAGGGTGGGATTTGTTACGGTAAAATTGACCGCAACAATGACTGGCCTTTGTTTCCTTCCTTTCCTTCTTCTCTTTGGTTGCGGCTGCAAAATTCTGGCGAGGTTGAGGGCAACCATGGTACCATCAACCATTGGTGTACTAAGCCAGCATTTTGCAAAAGTGACAAATACAGGGTTCGAGCAATTCTTCGAGAAAAAGGGTTTACGAGATTATACTTGACATGCAGACGGACGGTCTCATGTAGCGAAACAAATGCCAGCGGATGAGCTGAAGAGGTAACGAGTCAGGCGGACTCTTACCTATCCTCAAAACAACGCAACATCCGGGGAAAGCATTCCACATTCGTGTACTGCGGCTTAGGAAAGAATCTCTGAATTTATATCCGAAGTTGGGCTTAAAGTTGAACTCAATACGGTTGAATTGTTTTAGGCGAGGAATGCAAGTGGCTATTTAACTGAACAATGACGGTGAAATAATGAATGACAAGAAACATTGTTATACGTCTTTCATCTATAATTTAAAGCCCTTTTTTGGATTATTTCCAGGAGACTTAATTGAGCAATTGGATCACCTGCCCTAATTGTACTCGAACTTTGGACGAATAAAAGCCTTATAGATTATAGCCACATTCGAAAAGTGAACAATTAATCTCATCACCTAACACTAAGCACGTCGAATATGTGCTCATTGCATCCAACGTGGTCGGTCTGTGAGAACTGCAAGCTGTTCGGTTTCAACAGTGCAAGTGTCGCTCATGAATGTTCTCTCAAGAGATTCACCTAAAACCTTTAAGTTCAAAATTTGCATAAGATCGATTTTTGAAATTTTTAAAAATTAGGACATTTATTTTGAGTTCAATGGAATATTTGTAGTACTTTTATTTATTTTTGTTACTGGAAATGGAAGCCGCCGGGTGACTTCCCAGCCACATAAAACACACACTAGTAGCGAAGCAAAAACAAGCCTCGGAGACGGACGGATTCACTGTTGACGAAACATGCAAACGAAATAAGGATAACGAACTTCGGATCTGTACGTGGAATGTTAGGTCCCTTAATAGACCACGTGCAGCCGAACAACTAGCGGAAGCCCTAAACTGCTGCAAAGCAGATATTACCGCCATCCAAGAAATGCGATGGCACGGACCGGGGAAACGAAGATTGAAAGACTGCGATCGAGAACAAAAGCAGCGTTTATTTGGATGCGGGTTTGTTGTTGGAACAAGGCTCAGGCAAAAAGTGAACGAGCGCCTCACGACAATCCGTATCAAGGCCAAATTTGCCAACATTAGCCTGATTTGCGCGCATGCCCCAACAGAGGAGAAAGATGAAGACACTAAAGACATATTCTACGAGCTCCTGGAAAAAACATACGAGCAGTGCCCTAGCTATGACATTAAAATAGTCCTTGGAGATTTTAACGCCAAGCTGGGAGTAGAAGACATCTTTGGTGATACAATCGGAAGATATAGCCTGCACGACACCACCTCCGATAACGGATTCAGGCTGATCGACTTCGCTGTGGGACGAGACGTTCTTGTAGCCAGTACGCAGTTCAAACATCTTGGTATTCACAAAGGGACATGGCGATCTCCTGATCAATCAGATTGATCACATTGCGATCGATTCAAGGCACTTCTCAAGTATAGAGGATGTCCGCACGTTCCGAGGGATTAACATCGACTCGGACCACTACCTCGTTGTAGCCAAGGTTCGGCTGCGGATATCCCGACCCAAGACAAAACGATGAGTATGAAATATCTCTTTTCAGGCTCAAAGTACTGCGGTACTGGTGTTTGATAAAAGCGTTGTGAAGGCAACAAAATTAAAAAAAATGTTATAGGATATTTATCAACAGATAATTTATTCAAATACGTTTCTTAAAACTTTTTCTAAGAAAAACTGTCAATGGTAATTTTAAAATAAAATAAATCTTGAAATATCATTTTCAAAACATCGAACATTAAAAAAAATTGAATACATATTTTTTTTTTTTTTTTTTCAAAAATTGATACAATATTTTTTTTTATATTGTTTTCAATATGAAAAGGAAGAAAAAAAAAAACAAGAAAGAATGTTTCGAATGAATGAGAATCAACAAGAACGAACTTTTTCACAATAAATGAAAAAGGATAAATCAGGGAAAATCGCAGTATTTCCATAATTTTTGCATTTCTTAGCATTTGCTAAGATTCTTTTCATTTCTTTTTGAAAATTTTGAAATTTATAGTTTTCAAAAAATTTTTTTAAATTTTTTAATTTAGTTAAAACTAGGTAATGGTCGAAAAATATGGTTATTGAGGGTACCCCCCAGGGGTAAAGGGGGCTAAAGCTCCCCAAAAGCTTGAATAGAATTGTGTACTGAAATTTTGATTTTTTGTTTAATTTTTATTCGAACCATAATAGAAACTTAAGTTTGGCATACCAAATTTTGATGTTGATTGATGTTTACATAGCATTCTGTTTTTGTCTCTAACTACTAAAAGAATTTAAAAAATTAATTTTATCTTTATGAACAGTTTTCTCTAATAACATTAGTTTTAAAAATTCCTAGTCTATTTCATAGGAGGAAGTTCGTGCGACCCAGTCGTGCATTTTATTTTGTTTGCATAATTTTTTAAATATAAACATATACAGGGTGTCCATAACCATAACATGGGTCAGGGTATACCAAAGTTAGTCAAAAAGTGATGCCAAAGTCGAAAATCAGACTTTACTGTAGAACAATTCTTATCTAAGAATATGACCAAGGATCACATCCGGACACCCTGTATAATAAAGGATCAAGACAAGCAGAACATCTTTCCATCGACTTTAAAGCCGCATAGATCGCATTCATAGTCAGGAGCTCTTTTTGTGATGTTCGAACTTATGATCGTGGAAAAAGTGTTCCAGAAACACAAGGTAAAATGAGCAACTGAGGGAAAACTGTTCCGGACTATTCCAAACATGTACACTGTGCAGGAAGCAGAGTTATGTGACTTTTTTAATCTCGTTCTCAAACAGATAGTGTACAGGACAGGAGTTATTACTTTTGCAATACAATAGCAAACTTACAAACAAAATCTTGCTCAAAACAAATAAAATTAAGACACTTAAGTTGAAAGAACTTTTTTATTTCATTGCTTTATTTTAACATCCTGGTAAACCAACAAGGTCACCAGTTCAGCCTAATGAAAGTATAAGGGCTTCAGCAGCTCTTACAGCATCACTATTAGTATTTTGACCGGCAGCACTTGTTACAAGGGCAGTGATTGCCATTAGAGCAACACACATCAACTTGACTGCGAACATTTTTTAATTATTTTAGTACTGAACTTTTAAACGGAAAGTAGAAACTAATGACTTCGAAGAAATTTCACGAGTTTTTATACCGAAAAATTAACGAATTATCAACGTGGAAGTACGCAGGAACGCCAACAGCTGCCGTGGTAAGCAAACAAAGTATGGTGAAATGTTTGTTTGTTAAAAAAAATAAATAAATAATAATAAAATAAAAAAATATGAAAAATGATAAAATAATAATGGGAGCTAAATCCAATGGACGTCGTCAATTGCAGCTAAAAACATAGATACTTATGTTTACTTACGTAGTCGAAAAAAACAATATTCTTTTGTCTATTGATATTATAAATATATTTTCCCTTTGGGCTTATCCACGATTTAAGGACCTAAAATACATAAAATTGTTCTAACTTTCTTAGGAAATATGGGAATACCGATTATATTTATTGATATGCATTTTAAAAATTTGAAAAAATGAGGAAAGTCTTGATATCTTAAATTTTTGAAAAAAATTGCTGCATACTTTCCGGGTGGTTCTAATTCCACTCAAAAAAGGTTTGATTTAAACAATGATATACGGAAGTTAGTTAGTTTTTATGATTTTTATATAATTGGCGGTGATTTTATGTGCAAGCATAGAAATATACTTTCAAACAATCTTATGTTACCATTGAAGAGATCGTAAATTTAAAGAAATTGCCTTCTGGGTCGTTCAATGCATGTTGTATTGAACGGTTTCAAGTCTGAATGAATGAATGAATTGTATTGGGGTTAATGCACTGCGACCTGTAGATCTATTGTGCCCCCGCTTTAAGAATGATGAGCTGGCTCATCCTCTAGTTCCTCCTCCAAACCTATTGCTTTTAGGAATTTTATTATTTGGGGCTCTTTTAGAGAGCATAGGTTACTCTTTTCTACCTGGTATTGTCCCAGATGGGTTTTTTTGGTGCATGATTGGACAACAATTTCCCAGTATGTGTTCCGGTGTTTCCTCATGCATGTTGCAGAATCTGCAAGTGGCACTGCTTACCACACCAAGTAGATTAAGGTGTCTTCTAAGTTTGCAGTGTCCTGTTAGAATACCTGTTATTATTCTTAGGTGAAGAGCGCATCTAATTTTAAGTGCTGGGGTTCGATAAAAAAGGCTCGCATGTATCTGTATTACGGGAGCAATGAGAACCTGCCCTACCACAGCTATGGAGGTTATCCTCTATCTATCCCCTCTACACGAGGTCATTAGAAGTGCTGGAGTGGGAGGTATCATGAGGTTCTCAATGGAAGGAACTGGGACAGGCAAAATTATTGGTCCCAAAGAAAGGGACCTAATTGACAGGTCCACAATAACAAACCTTATTGACATCCCAAAAGATGGAATGATCTAAAAACATAATTTCGAGAAAAACTTTCTTACACAGCTCAGTAACAAGGAAGACTGGGTAGGAAAGGATACAAACTACACACTCGAAACAAATGCCATCAAATGGTACACTGATGGATCGAGAACAAGCGAAGGAACTGGTGCAGGAATCTGTGGGCCAAAAACCAAACTTTCCATACCGATGGGACAGTCCACCAGCATCTTCCAAGCGGAAGTAAACGCTGTAGGGAAATGCGTGAATCGCAATCTCAGAAAGAATTATGATAACAAGAACATTGCCATTATGTCAGATAGTCAAGCAGCACTCAAGGCACTAAGCTCATACACCATCAGCTCTAAGCTGGTGTAGGAGTGCATAAGCAGGCTTAATGAACTTGGTAACCAGAACAGGGTCACACTTTACTGGGTACCTGGCCATGTTGGTGCTCATGGTAACGAAAAGCAGATTCCCTAGCAAAAATAGGCGCATCAACCCCCCTAACAGGTCCTGAACCCTATTGCGGAATAGGAGAAAATGTCATCAAAACCAAAATTAAACAAGAAGAGGAGGCAAACAGATTCAAAAACTGGAATGAACTCCCTAAGCTGAGACAGGCGAAATCACTACTGGGCAATTACAACCGGCAACGTTTCGAAAACTGCATTAACTAAAGCAGGAATAACCTAAGAATAATAACAGGTATTCTAACAGGACACTGCAAACTTAGAAGACACCTTAATCTACTTGGTGTGGTAAGCAGTGCCACTTGCAGATTCTGCAACATGCATGAGGAAACACCGGAACACATACTGGGAAATTGTTGTCCAATCATGCACCAAAAAAAACCCATCTGGGACAATACCAGGTAGAAAAGAGTAACCTATGCTCTCTAAAAGAGCCCCAAATAATAAAATTCCTAAAAGCAATAGGTTTGGAGGAGGAACTAGAGGATGAGCCAGCTCATCATTCTTAAAGCGGGGGCACAATAGATCTACAGGTCGCAGTGCATTAACCCCAATACAATTCATTCATTCATTCAGACTTGAAACCGTTCAATACAACATGCATTGAACGACCCAGAAGGCAATTTCTTTAAATTTACGATCTCTTCAATGGTAACATAAGATTGTTTGAAAGTATATTTCTATGCTTGCACATAAAATCACCGCCAATTATATAAAAATCATAAAAACTAACTAACTTCCGTATATCATTGTTTAAATCAAACCTTTTTTGAAAACTCTATCATAATGCCTTAAAAATATGAAGCGCAATACTCTTACTTTCTCCAAAACAATGTAAAGATTTGTTCCACTCTGCGGTGAGATATGCCATTAGATTAAGTGGAACGATTGCTGCGAAAGCCTTATTGCCGGCTGTTAATTGATCAGCTATTCTATGAATTGGGAAAGAAAACTATTTGCAGCGGCTGGTTATCGAACCCAAGACTCTCTTCATGATAGTTGGATACTTCCCCAAAAGATAGTAAATTGCGACGCTGATCTAAGGGAATCCAATCATACCGTCATCTCAATGGAGATGGCCATTCTAGAATATCAACACTATTTTGAGCAAAAACCAAAAAGTAACTTAACCCTTTCAACCCGGAATGCTGTTATTAAAATAACATCAAATATTTTGTATTGATCCGATCAAATAAATTAATTTTAGAATATTTCCAACAAAAAAGTTCCAAAAATATCCGTAGGGGGCGCTGGGTGGGCTGGGACATATATATCCCATTCGGTTTTTTTAATGGGATATATTTGTCCCAATAGGAAATTAGAAACACAGATACAAAAGAGTGGTTTTCTAATCAATGTATTTTATTAGTTCATTTTGCTTATGAAAAGAAAAAAAAAAACATATGAATTCATTTTAGAGCAACCAAAAATGCAAACATTCTCTTTATTTATGATAACTGGCGAAACAATCTTTGCATAGAGGAATTTGACACTTCACAAATTGTTTTAGTGCGCCTCTCTCTCTTATGTACACTGCAATTAGTGCAACGTCTTCTTGTAGGTCCCTCTACAGGAAGGTGGACTGCACTCATTCGTTTTCGTTTTCTAGATATGCATCCAGATCTGGATGATCGATGAATCTTTGCCGTAAGCTTTCCATCGGCTATAAGATCTTCGGCTACGTTGACAAGAAAACTTATCAAAGGTGTTTTTTTCCGTAAAAGTTGAGATTGAACGATGTGCGAATTCACCACACTCATCATCAAAAGCCTATAAAATACCTTTTTCCAACATTTTGTTGATTTCCTGTCCAATTCATATAACCCCGCTAGTTGGTCGGCCCGATCAACTCCACCCATAACTTCTCTATAAAACTTTATTACTTCAGGACATGGTATGATCATCAGTTCTCCATTTTTTTTGCTTTTTATTGACTTGAACCATATTTGCAGTATGACAATTGCTCAGAATGGATACCTCCTTAGTGTCGTGCCATTTTGTAAACAGTAGTCCTGTACTGCTGGCCTTGAAAACTGATTCACCTTTTTTTAATTTTTTGTCAATAATCGGTAAGCCTTTGCGGTTGGTCATAATTGTGCCAAGAGCAGCTTGATTCAAGCTCTCAAGCAAATGTACACTTGTAAAAAAGCGATCGAAACAAAGAGTAACGTCTTTCTCCTTGATTGTCTCTGCCAGAGTATTGACAACACGTTCCCCTAACGTTCCTTCTAATACTCTATCTTCACGGCCGCTGTAAATATTGAAGTCATAAGTATAACCACTCAAAGCGTCGCAGCGCAGCCACATTTTTATTCCACGTTTAGTAGGCTTTAGTGGCATGTACTGCTTCAGCGATGAACGGCCTTTGAATTTGGTCATAGACTCGTCAATGCTTTGGAACGGGCTGTCTTGTCTTGCTCTCAAGAACCGATGCTTCAGGCATTCTACAATATCATCAATATAATAAGTTTTCCCAGCTCCTTCAAAATACAAATTGGAAATAAGGACAACAAACCGATCCCGGGAAATAGCATGTTGTATTGCCTCATTTCTGAGTGAAGAATTTTTTGACCAATAATCTTTGGTAGAAGGCACTCTGTTGTAAGACATTATTAGCATGCAACCAATTACTATTTTTATCTCTCCCTCATCAGTCTGTTTTATTTTTTCGGCATTGGGTTTATTCTTTTGCATAATCTGAATGCGCTCATTGGTGCATTGAGCAATGTAGTTGAAAAGACTTTGAGGGAAGATTTTTTTGAAAATTTCCAGTGAGGTGTCAACACGATTGAAATCGTCATTTATAAATGAATCACGGTGAAGACTTACCTTCAATCGAGGCTCAAAAGACGGTTTGGGATTCGACCATAAAGTGTTTCCCTGAACAACACGGTTATTGGGAAGATTTTCGTCGTCTTCACTGGATTCTGAAAAAGTGTCATCATCAGTGTTTTCAGAATTAGATTCATCATCTGATGGTTCAAAAACGCTGTCACTGCCACTAAAATCTCCATCATCATCGTCATCAGAAAAAGTTATGTCAGCCACAGCTTGATTTGATGCAGCTCTCCTTGCCATTTTATTTGCTGCAGATATTTTTTTCGGGAAACACATTTATAAGAACATGAGTTGCAAAATAACTAAGGGGATATATATGTCCCACATAATATGGTGGAAAAATACTAGTGGGACATATATAACCCAGTTCACAAGAATGATACAAAAACTTGTTATATAGCATAAATCTTCACTTACGTAATTTTTAATAGTATTCACAATAGAACAAAATACCCTTTTTTCACTTTTTAATATCATGTAACGCCTAATATTGCTGAGATTTAATTTATTTCGCATAAATTCGGGATCGCCACCAAAAACTGTAATCATAAAAACGTGACTGAACTTGTCAATACTTACGCAGCTGCACCTCTAGTAAGAAAAAACCCGTTATAAATGGCAAATCTACGAATTGGGACTTATTTCACCCAAATCAAAAGTGTATTTTAAATTTCAGAGCAATTTGAACTTATGTTGGGACATATGTAGCCCAACAGTATCGAAAGGGTTAATAATGTTTTATTCTTTTGAAACTACGCCTACGTAACAAAAACAGCCTTTTCCGACTCATTTTGATTTTTTCATTTATATCAATTTTGTCTCAAAAAACTGAACTTTTCAAATTCGAAATATTAATACTAAATACAACGATAATCGTATAATCGTGAACAAATTTTGTTAATAAATATACTTTCGTATACAAAATTGTTCCTCAAAAATACAAATTTTCAAAATTTACATGCATAATTTATTTAGTTTAATTTAAGTTTGTTAATTTCGAATTTGGGTCTTACAATTTTGTAACCTTAATTAATGATCAATAGTAGATGAAGTTTTAAAATTTCTGGTTAAATATTTTGTTATAAACTCTTTTTACCTCCAAAACTTAACCGTATCATTTTGGATGAACGTGTGCACGATTCACAATTTTAATTAAAAATCGCACTTTCGAACTACTTTTGGATCTTTCGATTTGTTGCATGCCTTGAAGCCTACAAGGAAGTCTTAAATGTCATGTAAATGTCATGTTTTGAGATTACTCTTTGTAACAAATTTGTTGGAATAATAATTGTTGCTCATGAAACAAAAATTTGTGCTTGTAATTGTAATATGAACTGAGAATAAAAATTACGACGTTAATTACAGCTGCGATATGAACTTGCTAGCGAGAATCTTCCGTTGTTCTTTCTCCTAACACAGACGTCAACTAATCAATGACTCCGGTGTCCGGTGCCAAGGCATCATCAAAGAGGTAGCCTAAGCCACATTCACATTGGGTGAATACTGCAACGTAAGACATAAACAAGAGCAGAGCAGGAACAATAGGTGCGTTTTATTATTCACAAATCTACCTGGATCCGGATCTGAATTACTAAGGATAAAAAGAGACAGACTTATAACACTGCTGTCACTTAGATCCGTATCGTTTTATTTTCAAGGGAAGATCCAGATCCGGATCCAGATAGATTTGTGAATAATAAAACGCACCTATTGAGTCGAAAGAAGGGGGGTGGGGGGAGAAGAAGTACCGACACTTCAATCAATCAATAAGGTGTAAGTAGCAGTATGGAAATACAAGAGTCGCTCTATCGAAACGAAAAACTGATAATCTTGTTTAATTTGTTCAAGCAGCAATCTAGCAGTCGCTAAATGGAATCATATAACCGAATGAAGAAGTCTTATCTGCACTATAATGTGAGTTCCTTAATCTCAATCTGAGACATTGTACAGGACACAGACGTAACCACGGAAGACACTTTTAAAACAGATCCATCCAGTTCCTAGAGTATGCGGAGGATGTCGACATCATCGGCCACTTAAAATGTCCCATTATAGAGTCCTTCGCGGAGATAGATCAAATGTAATTTTTGGGCTTAGCCTTTGCAATAGCAACACTAGTTTTCCCTTTAAAAGTTGTTTCTATAAAGGTAAACAACTTACTTTGACTAGTCTTTAATCAACCAGAAATTATTGCGAAAGAAATAAAAATAAGACATTTAAGTTGAGACAGTATTTTCTTTATTTCATTGTTTTATTTTACCATCACAGCATACCACCATAATCACCACCAGAGCCACCACCATTAGGAGATGCACCACCCATTTCACCATAATATTGACCGGCAGCACTTGTTACAAGGGCAGTGATTGCCATTAGAGCAACACACATCAACTTGACTGCGAACATTTTTTAATTATTTTAGTACTGAACTTTTAAACGGAAAGTAGAAACTAATGACTTCGAAGAAATTTCACGAGCTTTTATACCGAAAAATGAACGAATTATCAACTTGGAAGTACGCAGGAACGCCAACAGCTGCCGTGGTAAGCAAACAAAGTATGGTGAAATGTTTGTTTGTTAAAAAAAAATAAATAAATAAAAATAAAATAAAAAAATATGAAAAATGATAAAATAATAATGGGAGCTAAATCCAATGGACGTCGTCAATTGCAGCTAAAAACATAGATACTTATGTTTACTTACGTACTCGAAAAAAAAACAATATTCTATTGCCTATTTATATTAGAAATATATTTTCCATTTGGGTTTATCCCCGATTTACAGACTTTTAATAAATAAGACTTTTCTAACTTTTTTAAGAATATACCGATTTTAGTTATTTTTTGATATACTCCTAAAAGATTTTGCAGACAGAATTTCAAAATATATATTGAGTTTTGAAAGTGTTTCAAACAGTATTAAAACCATCTGTTTCCTTGAGTGAAATCAGTTTAGCGGTTATCAAGAGATGTGAACATAAAAAGCAGATTTTAGTAACGCAATCTTCAGTAAACGTTTATTTTACAGATCCAAAACTTGGATTAGAGCCTTTTAGCATGTATTGAAAGAATAAAGATAGCTGCAGATTTCTTCTTATTGAAAATAGAGAGAGGCTTTCCATATTCTGTGATCCCGAGCATGCAGCTTTCAGTCATCTTAACCAAGTTGCCAAGTTGGAATGGCAATTTAATGGTAATTTAAACCGGATTGAACGTGGGGGCTAGAAGACTCTCTCAACTGGAACATAGTATAGTTGTGATTGAGCCAATAAAGTCAACGTGTTTTGTATCCTTGTGATTATCGTCTAGCACTGCTTACCCTAAAACAAGACTGGCCGTATAAGTGTTTCGAAGATCGTGCACTTCGTCTAACGCGTGAGAAGAGCTGTTTTGACGAACCAAAGTGGCAGCAGATTTCTGGGGAAATCATTCTTTGGACTTCCACTATAATGTCGTTGATGAAATAAATACTTACTCCGAGGTAAATTTCTTAAATACGTTTAACCGCTACGAAAAAAAATGATTTTTCCCTGAGGTGTAAAGAGTTTGAATAAAACAATAATTTGAATATCTGGCAATCCTAAAAACGAACCAGCATTTAAACGTAATCTTAAAGGATAGTTTTTCTACTAAAACAAAAGTGCGAAATGAGGTCCCTATCATTAGTACTGAGAGGAAATTGACCAACATGGGTCAGGGTACACCAAAGTTAGCCTTCTTTTAAATCGTCAAGAAGTTATGTCAAAGTTGAAAATTAGACTTTACTGTAGAACAATGTTTTTCTTAAAATACGACCAAGAATCACATCCCAAAGTATGGAACACGAATTACCGGGCCCCTGTATATTCTTAGTCAAAATGGAATTGTTTTTTTTTGCAAATTTTCTGGTGGTATAAACATAAAGTAGATATTTGATCATCGAGAATAAAACTTGATTTAGTTAAATATTTTAGTTTTGAGAAAACTTGTTTTCTATTTCAAATTCAGATATACTCGTACATATGTTGTTTTAATATATATTTTCAAATCAAGTATTTTGTAATAATTTTTTTTTGATTGACTTGGGGAGAAAATTCTGACTAGATCAATATTTAGTTTTTTAAACTTCTGGTTTTAATATTCTGAAAATCAGAAAAATTGTTTAGAAAAAATTTTTAAATTACGTTGTTTTCTGTAATACTTTAAACAAAATATACATGTAAGCTGAATTGTATTTTTTTCAACCGGTTAGAAGCGATATTCTTTTCTCAAAATTTAGTTTTTTTTTTTTTAATTTACAAGAACTTCGAAATAGAAAGGTCTAAAATGTAAGAGATATTATATAATAGAATAAATCTTTAAATTAATACTTTTGACCGGAGTAAGGGTCGTGAGACTTTAATACTATTAATAATAGGCTACTATTAAAAGCTCTACTCAGTCAGGACTACGTTATTCAAAGGTAATTCTAAAGGCTTGTTTAAAACTTAGGTATTTTCCTGACTGCTGGAAAATAGCAAAGGTTATACCAATCCCAAAACCAGGTAATCCTAAGGACGAAATAAATAGCTATCGACGAATAAGTTTACTAAGTTGCGTAGGGAAACTTCTCGAAAAAGTTATAAGAGATAAACTCAAAAGTCATTTAAATGAAAAAAAAAAAACTGATAACTAATTTGGTTTCAAATGTTTTCATAATACATATGTAAGGTATTTAATGAAAAAAAAAATTATTAATTTATGAAAGAACTTAATCAAATGTTCATGCAAAAAAAAAAGAACGTGCAAAATAAAAAGCGTCACAAACTACAGAGGCCGTGCGATAAAAAGAAATTGGTTTTACTTCTTCGACTGCTTTATTAAGACTCATCGTAAAATCTAGTATTCCTAAATCATAACGATTTGCAAATTTACAAAAGCTTTTAAGCTTTTACATTAAATAAAAAAGCATTACATAATTTAAGAAATAAAATATATAAACAAACAGTTTAAAAGCAAATAATAGGTTTTGTCATACATAATTTATGTACATATAAGAATATATGTATTTAGAAAAATTAAAAGTTAAAGCTTAAGTTAAGCTTATGTAAGAGCATGCATGGTAAATCGGTTGCCAGATTAGTGAATATTAATATTTCATTTACGATATTTTCAAAAGTGAAGTCTCTTACACATATCATCATGTTGCTAGGATTAAAAACCATGGAAAAGGTAAGTTTCAATCTGAAGAACTGCATTAGTTTATTTTGATACAGAGAAAGCATTCGACACCGTATGGCATAACGCAATACTATATAAGCTTTAAAAGAAAAATGTTTCCAATCGAAATAATTAGAATGATTCAAAGTTTTCTTAGCAACAGAAATTGTATAGTCAGTGTTCAAAATGAAAATTCTTCTGTGCAAAGCGTTGAATATGGAATACCCCAAGGTACTGTACTTAGACCTTCCTTACTTTACTTTAGATGGCGCTCACAGTCCAGGGTGGACTAAGGCTTCAACCAACAAGCCCCTCCAGCTAGCTCGGTCCCTAGGTAGCTGCCTCCAGTTACGCACTCCAAGTTGGTTGAGGTCGCTCTCCACTTGTGCCCGCCACCTGAGGTGGGGTCTTACTCCGCTGCGCGGACCATCAGGGGTGGATTCGAAGATTCGACCGGCTGGTGCGTCGGTGTCCATACGCTCCAAGTGTCCCAGCCATCTCAGCCGTTGTATTTTCAGCTTCTTGACTAGGTCAACGTCGCTGTAAAGCTCGTACAGGTCGTTGTTGAACCTTCTGCTCCATACTCCATCGATACAGACTGAACCGAAGATCAAACGAAGAACTTTTCTTTCAAAGCACCCAAGCAGATTTTCATCCATTTTAGACAGTGTCCATGCTTCTGCCCCATACAGCAGGACCGGGATGATGAGGGTCTTATACAAGGTCTCCTTGGTTCTTTGAGATATGGCTTTATTACTCAAATGCCTTCTTAGCCCGAAGAAACAGCGGTTGGTAAGAGTAATTCTTCGCTTGATCTCTGCACTGATGTCGTTTTGCGATGTTATAGTGGAGCCCAGGTAGACAAAGTCTTTGACGACTTCAAAGTTATACCTATCCATCGTGACGTTTTGCCCGAGTCGACGATGTTGAGATTCCTTTCTCGATGATAGCATATACTTCGTCTTGTCCTCATTAACAGCCAAACCCATTTTCGCCGCCTCCAGTTCAATACTTGCAAACGCACATGTAACAGCTCGCTTCGTCCTCCATATGATATCAATATCATCCGCATAAGCAAGCAGTTGAACTGACTTTTGAAAAATTGTACCTCTATTGTTGACGTTTGAGTTTCGTACAATTGCTTCAAGAGCGATGTTAAATAGGTTGCATGATAGCGCGTCGCCCTTCCTCAGACCTTTCTCGACATCAAAAGGTTCGGTGGTGTTCTTACCGACCTAAGAGATTTCTCCATCGTCATCCTGCACAAGCGGACGAGCTTGGCAGGGATTCCGAGATGAGACATGGCTCTATATACATAGTTGTTCTCTGTCCACGCTTTCATACGCGACTTTGAAATCAATAAAAAGGTGGTGTGTATCGATTTGGAACTCCTGGGTTTTTTCCAAAATCTGTCGAAGTGTGAACATCTGATCCTGGGTGGATTTGCCGGGCCTAAAACCACACTGATAGGGGCCGATCAGCTCGTTGACAAACGGTTTAAGGCGCTCACACAGTACAGACGACAGGATTTTGTATACGACGTTGAGGAGACTTATACCTCTGTAATTGGCACATGTCAGGGCATCTCCATTCTTGTGGATGGGGTACACTATGCCGAGGTTCCATTCATTGGGTATACTTTCATCCGACCAGAGATGAGATGGTGCATGCTCCCTACCAAGTCATCCCCACCTGCTTTAAATTGCTCAGCTGGCAAGCCATCCGCGCCAGCAGCTTTGTACGCTTTCAGCTTGGCTATCGCTGACCGCACTTCATTTAGGTCGGGTGGACGGAAATTTTGACCATCATCGTCCAGGTTGAATGGAATGTTCCGCCTAGTTGCGGAATTTTGGCCTTCCTCGCCGTTCAGCAGTCTGGAAAAGTGTTGTTTCCAGATCCTCAGCACGGACTGCGTGTCCACTACCATATTCCCACTCTCATCTCGACAGGCTTCCGTTCTAACTTTGTAGCCCTGGGTGGATTGCCTCACCCTTTGGTAAAACTTTCGAACATCCCCCTTGCCGGTACAGTCCTCAATAGACTCGACCGCCCGCTTCGCATGCTCTCTCTTTTTCCTCTTTAGAAGTCGGCGTTCCTCCCTTCGTCTTTGCCCGTAGAGCTCCCGGGCATCTCTCTCAGCAGCTCTGGTTCTTGCCTGCATCATTAATTGGTAGGCCTCGTTCTTTGCTACATGCGCCAACCGGCATTCTTCGTCAAACCAGGGGTTTCGTTGTGGTGGCCTTGTGAAACCCAGCACATCAGTGGCGGCACTACTGATGGCATTCTGGCAGTGCTTCCACAGGTCCACAGGCGGGCTTGCTGAGAGATTAAGAGAGACTCGGTCTGCAAAAGTCCTGGCGACCTCCTGCGATTTTAACTTCGCGACATTGAATCTTTTCACAGCATCCGTCCGTCGTTGTGGCGTAATGGATATCCGCATCCGTACTTGGGCTGCCACCAATTAATGATCCGAGTCTATGTTGGCTCCTCGGAATGTTCGGACATCCAGGATACTGGAAGCATGTCTCGCGTCTATCGCAACATGATCAATCTGGTTGACGGTTAGTTGATCCGGAGACCGCCAGGTCCCTTTGTGTATATTGAGGTATGGGAATCGAGTGCTAGCTATGATGACATTTCGCCCCGCCGCAAAGTCAATCAGCCTGAGTCCGTTACCGGAAGTGTTGTCGTGCAGGCTGTGTCCTCCGACTATCGAACCAAAGATGCCCTCCTTTCCGATCTTGGCGTTGAAGAATAATCTTGACGTCGAAATTGGGGCACCTATCATACGTTTCCTCGAGAAGGTCGTAGAATTCTTCTTTGGTTGAGTCATCTTTTTCTTCCGTTGGGGCATGGACACAGATCAGCGTCATGTTTTTGAATTTCGCTTTGATGCGGATTGTGACCAGGCGCTCGCTTACATTTCTGAAGCCCAAGACTTCTTGCCTAAGTCTTCCCCTTACCACAAATCCACATCCAAAAGCCGCTGACCCTGCTCCTTGTAGCACTCGCCGAAGTATATGTCACACGTTTTCATCCTTCGTATGCCCTCTCCATCCCATCGCACTTCCTGGATGGCTGTAATGTCAGCCTTTAGCCTATCCAGGCTCTCCACTATTTGTTCGGCAGCACGTGGCCTGTTTAAGGTCCGGACATTCCACGTGCAGAACCGAAAATCGTTGTCCTTGTTTCGTTTGCTGGGGTCGTCAACATTAAAATCATCCATATCCGAGGCTTGTTGTTGTTTCGGAACAAATAATTTTTTTTTACGTGGTAGGGAAGTTACCCCGACGCACAACCCCCGACCTGGAGGACCAGACCCTTAGTATAACTCCAAGGGTAGGGAGCCGGACGAATCCGCTCCTTATAGGCCTGAGCTACGAATATGTCGTAGTAGCCCATATAAGGTGTTCACCAAGTAGTTCATCCTAACTGGAACTGTAGACGCCACCGTTGATTCCATCTGGGGAATTCTTCCGCTGCCATCTGGGTAAAAGGAGAGGTGCCTTAGTGGGAACACCTCTCCCCCCCCCCCCCCTCTCTCGTTTGCTACCCTCAACAACTTTCCACTGGGGTTGAGACCCAATCTCCAGTTGAGGTACTACACCCAGAGAAAAGTATGTGTAAAATTAGCCTAAATCGGGGGCTAAATTGTCTTAGGACTAAGGCCGTTTTGAGCTTGCTTAGTTCTAACCTATCGTAGCCTATTTTGCTAAGCTAAATGAATTTGGTTTTTAACTTTGCTAAAATTTGCCTAGAACTAAGCATAATT
The DNA here is from genome assembly GCA_963931855.1 of Philhelius festivus. Classification (NCBI taxonomy): domain Eukaryota; kingdom Metazoa; phylum Arthropoda; class Insecta; order Diptera; family Syrphidae; genus Philhelius; species Philhelius festivus. The sequence goes on from OZ007554.1 coordinate 240,341,055, forward strand.
AACCTATATGCCTAGGCTAAATTTTCTAATTATTTTTCCCTAGGAATTATTTTTTACCTTAACATCTAAGCTAAAACGCCTTAGTGCTTAGGTTGATTTACTTTATTTGTTTTACCTATATTAAGGCAATTTAACTTAGTTGATAGGTAGATTTTACCTATATTTTTGCCTTAGGAACGTGGTGACTTACCTTAATATCTAAGGTAAAACGATCTTAGTTTTACCTAAATTTTCGCCTAAATTGCCTTAGTTCCTAGGTTGATTTACCTTATTTTTTTTACCTATAATAAGGCAATTTAACTTAGTTGATAGGTAGATTTTACCTATATTTTTGCCTTAGGAACGTGTTGACTTACCTTAATATCTAAGGTAAAACGATCTTAGTTTTACCTAAATTTGCGCCTAAATTGCCTTAGTTCCTAGGTTGATTTACCTTATTTTTTTTTACCTATAATAAGGCAATTTAACTTAGTTGATAGGTAGATTTTACCTATATTTTTGCCTTAGGAACGTGTTGACTTACCTTAATATCTAAGGTAAAACGATCTTAGTTTTACCTAAATTTGCGCCTAAATTCCCTTAGTTTCTAGGTTCATTTACCTTATTTTCGTTTACCTATAATGAGGCAATTTAACTTAGTTGATAGGTAGATTTTACCTATATTTTTGCTTAGTTCTTCTTATTTCTGAAAAATGTCCTCCAAAAAAAGAAGTAATTTTACATCATTTCAAAGGATTTTATTGAATTATTATTAACAGATTTAATGTTATTGATTATTTTCGATTTTTAAAATATAATCTTAATTTCTAAAATCTTACTATCTAAAAAATTAAAAAATGCAATTTACAGCATTACAAATGAGGAAAACTGGATAAATAACAGATATACATATAATTCTTTTACATTTTTTTTTTGGAATTTGTTACACATTTGTTTTTATCTTGCTTTATAACCAAGCAAATTAAATTTAGAGTGAAACATACATACATCTATAAGCATAAGACGTACACAAAATTTAAGAAAACATTTCACCTTCGAAGGTTAAGATACATTTTAGAAAATTAAATAAGTTTAAAGAAATTTAAAATCTTCTGCAAAGTATTGAATTTAGAATCAAGTTTTTATACATATCAAAAAAGAAACTTGGTTTGAAAGAATTGGTTTTTTCTACAAAAAAAAAACAGTGTTGTGTATGAAAATACAAAAATCTTTGATAGAGAAATGTTGGATGTAGAAAACGATTTTTTTTGGCAAGTTCAAAGAATTTGAATACTCATTTGTGAAAAATTGAATTAAAAAAAAAAACTGTGCACCTTTTTGAACAACTCAGTACCCATAGGGTAAAACTATACAAAACGCCCCGGTTTACAAAACAACCCAATACAGTGAGTGTAATACGCCCCAGTAAAGTATTTTTATATTTATATTTCTTAATTTTGTATAGAAATGTGAAGAAATTAAATTTAGCACGCCACTGCGGGCATCATAATCCGAAAAGGACATGAAAGAAACAATAGAGGAAGGTAAAAATAAAACTAAAGGGGTGAATGAAGAAAGTAGGGAGTATAACATACCTAACATAAAAGACAAGCCCAATAAGTCGCTTGGTCGGTCAAATGCTCTTTGTTTGGAGCAAGAAAAAAGAAATTTACAAAACGCCCCAATACAGTGAGTGTAATAGGCCCCAGTAAAGTATTAAAATATAACACTCATATAAACTTTTTATTTCTTAATTTTGTATAGAAATGTGAAGAAATTACATTAAGGACGCCACTGCGGCCATCATAATCCGAAAAGGACATGAAAGAAGCAATATATAAAGTTAAAAATAATACTAAGGGGGTGAATGAAGCAAGTTGGGAGTATAACATACTATCCATAATATATGTGGTGTTAAATTGTATTTTATTATAATGAAATCAAAATTTTGATTTAAGTTAATTATGTAAGTATTTTAAAAATTTAAAAAAAAGTGAAAAAAGTGTCGATAAAATGGCCCATCCCATGTGTTGATAATATGGACCAGTAGGCCATATTCGATGCATGATTTTAAGGATTTTAAGTGAGGTTTAATATTTTGTTTTGAGTTATAAAAACCCAAAAACTAACAATAAACGTGGCCGACAGAAGACAAATATGATATGATCAAAGCAATCTTTACATATGTATGTATAAGGAACAACAAATTGGGTTCTAAGTGTCAATAGATTTCAAGGTACCTAAAACCACATTTCGGCGTTTGGACCACCCTGGTCAATATTTGAAACCAAGTGGTCAACTTTTCGAAAAATTGCGGAATTAGGTTTCTATGGTTAAAACTATCAAAGCCTGAAGTAAATATAATTTTAAAGACTGTTAAAAAACATACGACTCCGAGTGAAAAAAGACTGTTATTTTTTATTTAATACAAGAACTCTTATTTTTGTTTTATTGAAGATTCTAAATAAGTGAGGCGTATTGTATTGTCTTACCCTAAGACATAAGCACATAACTTTTAAAAGAATATAATTTGAAATATGAATTAAAGATTTATTATCCGCTGGACTGAATATTGAATTTTCAAAAAAATCGAATTTTCGAAATTTCAAAAAATAGATATATTTTTAAATTTCTTAAAAGGAACAATCCGCAAAGGGTAATTTTTAAAAATTGATACTACCAACGTGTATCTAAGTTATTAAAAAATTCAAATCATTTAAGAAAGTTTGTACTGCAGGGATTTTTGGACCGTCTTGAATGTTAAAGAAAAAATTTTGAATAAATACCCACACACATAAACATTGTGGGGGGTATTGTATATTTAACACATACGTGAGTTTTAAATAAAAATCAATACAATCTATATATGAGTCTAATTTAAATTTTACATTGTCCAAGGATACGTAAAACTGATTATATTTAAAGAGTTCGCCCACAACAATTATAAGAGGCTGAAGCTTGATTTTCAACTTTATACACTCTTCCCTTTTCTTTTTCAGAATGGGTTCTATCTGACTTGCATTGTTAATTTCGATGGTGAAGGCATTCTTAGAATCTTCAATTGTGAATTTTTTGACTTTTCCACAATATTTTTTTGATGACGGTGGCAATACTCCGTGTAATAGGTTTAAATACGCAATATTCAAATTGTCTATTATACAATTTAAAAATCTTTTTAGAATACAAATTATTTTAAAATAAATTTTCGTACCTATGTCAAGGTCTTGAATTTTATCTATTACTTGTGCAAGGTATGTCTTTAGGGTACTGCATTTTATTCTTTCTTTAAAAATTTCCACCGCAATCGTCCGAAAATTTTCCCATTTTGTAAAATCAAATCCATTAGTGGGTTTAAGAAAGTTGTAATCAATGTTTATCTGTTGAAAGATAGAAAAAAATATTTTACATACGATTGAAATAAAATAGTTTTTTATTTGATTTTATTTTATTTTTTCTAAGATATGATCTTAGGTTTTTAATACAAATCAATGGCTAATATAAATTGACAACTACAAAAATACTATAAATAACACTTTACCAATACTGGGGCACGAGAATATTTAAATAGAGGCCATTGAAGAAGGATTGTCTGGATGTCAGTATCACTGCTTGAGTCGATCATATTTCTTCTGAATGCTATAGTATCAGTCCAGTGTTTTATTACAGTATCCCAGTTTCTGTTTTGCTTTAATTCATCGCAGATACTCTTTAACTTTTCTTCGTCTAATGATTCTATGAAAAATATGTAAAACCAAAAAGGTATATGAGTTAATATTTTTGTTTTCTTGGTACTAAAATAGAAAAAATGGATTTATTTCATTTTATTTTTTGATATAGAAAATTAATATCACAATGGAACGGTTATTTTTATTGAAGCAGTAAAACTAGTTTATATGCCAACGCAAATTTGTTCACCACTGATATATCTGTTAAGTCATTGAGCTTATTTCATTAATATAACGTTATAGTTATTCGTTGAGTCAATTTTTAAGCCAACGAATTAACTTCATAGCCGTAAAAAATGCTTATATAATTGAGATTTAATCTAATTTATTCAAACTTTGATCAAACCTTCAATGCAAACATCTGTTAAAACATCTGTTAGCTTTGATTTCTTTATTGATGTTGGATCATCACTCTTATACAACTTCGACAGAGATCTTCGTTGGCCCCTATAGCGGTCGTAGAGTTTACCTTTTGGAGGAATTTTGTTTTTACCTGGGACAAAGTACGTACTCTGTTGTAATTATGATACAAAAATCTATTAGAAAATGCTTTATTGGTAACGGCAGTATCAACCTTACCAAACTTTCTGTTGGAAAAATTTTAACGATTTCCTCCGCCAAAATTTCGCACCGCTTGACCGTTATTTTCTTTCTATTCTCTATAAAGTACTGGACAGTTTTATGAACAAGATCTGTTCTATCCTGTGGACTTAAGACATTTTTATTGTTATATGATTCTAAAAGTCCTCTTCCTTGATCCGTTTTCATTAATACTTCCAGAACTGTTACCTAAAATTAAATAATTGACTAAATGACAAAATTTTTCCTAACTAAAAAATATTATCCAACTTCATAAACAATTAATATTCATTTCATAAAAACAAAACACTGCAAAAGCAAAACAAATTATATCCTAAGTGCTTGATTTAACTTAACCTGCTGCCTTAACGGGTTCTATCTGACATGCATTTTCAATTTGGATGGTGAAAGCATTCTTTTTAAGTTTTTGAATCTTCTAAAGATTTAATTTAATGATAGTGGCAATGATCCATTTAAGAGGTTGTAATATGTGAAAATATAGATCTTAAAATTAAGAAATGTTTAATAACTGAAAAATTTTGAAATTGTGAAATTTCAAAAATATTTATTATTAATCAACAAAAAAAAAAAACAAGAAAAATGTCCTTGCCAATAAATAAACTGATTTTTAAAACCCTTCTCGAAAATGCATTGTTATGTACATAAATATTACCTAAAAATTGTTTTTACCGATTGTGCGCTAGGTTCGTAGTTATATAAATGATATTTTTAGATATGACTTATGTTTGAACTTACGTCAAAATCTGAGGAGTTACTGTGAGATGGGCTACTCATGCTGTTAAGCCACGTTTCCACTGATACTTGTTGAGTTGATTTTTTGTAAGGTTTTGTATTAAAAATTCCCTGTTTGTATTAAAAAGGAAAATAAAAATGATAATTTAAAAAAATGTAATTAAATTGTTTTTTTTTTTTTCTGTTTTATATTTAACTTAAAAATAAGTTACAAAAATTAAAACTATTAACATATAAGTTACATATGCTCCAGAAAGACAAAACCCAACCCCGGAAATCGAACATACATATTACGTTCAACAGAAAAAGATAAAATGGACATGAATAACACAATGGCCCTTAGTAATAGACATCCATAGAATCGGTTTTAAAGTCACTTTTTGTTAGATGTAGAAAAGTTGCTTTTAAAATTTCGTAGTAACAGATCAAATTTACAAAAGTCTTATTTATACCAATAATTGTGACTCATTTTCATAATTTCGTTATTGTGAACTGATACACAAACAGATTTCTATTAACCAGATTCGTAAAGTTCTATTGTGATTCTATCATTTTAAATTTAACTTAGTTACAGGAAAGCCGCTTTTAAGTATTTATACTTGAAATTTGTTTTATTTCTACGAATGTTTGGTTAAAATCGAACTTAGGCTAGATTCGGATCTATTACTCAGGGCCAATGGCTTTGAATTCTTATAAGGGCCAGCCAGATGCAGCTGTGACCACAAATCGAAGTGCATGTATATATTTCTAAGATGACAACAATGTATTTAACCAGTAAAACAAAATATTGTGTTGGACTTTAATTGGCCATCAAACTGTAAAGTTAATGTAAATAAAGTTTCAATGAATATTTTTTAAAAACATTTTTTTAGCTTTAAATAACAAAATTTGCGCAGTCGGTAGGATACAAATATATTTTTCGTATCCTTTAAGAACCATAATTCCGTTTCTACAAAGTGAAATTATACTCGAGATAACTCGAAAGAGAGTATCTAATATTATTTTAAAATAACGGCTAAAGTAATCGTAACGCGATAGTTAAAAAGTGAATACGATACAAACTTTGGTCTTAAAACTATTAAGCTATTGCAACTGCAATTCAGTAGAAAAAGTGAAGAAATCCTTAGCGAAAATAAAGACTTAAAACAAAATACTTCAGTGAATAAAAAACTTGATCAGTTCGTAGTTCATTTAGCGCATATAACCATACTACGAAGTTCCATAGAGGAGATCCGATCACACACTAACATAAGAATTACAAAAACAAAATATTGTGTTACTACTTTAACTGACCATCAAATTGTAAAGTTATAATAATTAAAGTTTCAATAAATATTTTTAAAAACATTTTGTTAGTTTTTAATAATAAAATTTATATTATATTTTACTTACATTTTCACTTTGCCACAAAAGTAATTTAGCTTCAAAGATCATTTTTGTATTAAAGTCATTATATTCATAAAAAATTTGATCAATGTGTCGTTCCCTCATGCACTTTAAACCTTCAATATCTATTTGTTTTCCTGTTAATTAAACATTTTTGTAGACAAATATCTAAAATGTTAGAGATTTTACCTTTTAAAAATAGATAAAGTTTATCATACAGATCCCACGCTTTTAGTAAATCAGCTAAGTCATCGTTGGTTTCTTCTTCCTGTGTTTGAAATTGACGTGGAAGGATATTTTCGGAATTTATAATTGTAATGTTTAATTCTTCTTCATCTTCACGTAGCAACGTTAATTCATCTTCTGAATTAAGAACAAAGAATGAAGTAGGATTTGTGTCGATGTTTTTATTTTGAACAGCCGTCATGGAGTTGTTTGGATAAGAACTAGGTTGTTCATGTTCAGTTGTGGAAATATTTAAGTCTTGTGCATTCATTTTGTAATGCTGTTGTGACCTAAGAAAAAAAATGTTTTTTTCGTATATATTCTTTACCGCATAGTTTTTTATGGCAGCTAACGGGTGGGCCATCAAATTCATTTAGGGATTTAACTAAACAAATATCCTCAGTGCTTTCTATTTTTTCAAACGACATATAATGATCGCTAAATACTGTTTGTATTTCTTGACAAAGTATATACACAGTTTTATTTTCGCTAATGATCATTCGCATTATTAAAAAAAACTTTACATTCAATTCACTTGTAATAGATAAGTAATGTCCTTTTTTGTAAACTGTGCCATTAAATTCAATTTGTTCGAAGTGTTTTGAATTTACATTTAATACACTTGAATTCAAACAGTTTATGTTCTCAATGGCATTATGTATTTCATCATGATGTGAATACTGAAGTAAATTTTCTCTTTCTTTAATACTTTTATAAGCAAATTTGAACTGTAATTTTGTTGCGATTGAAAGTAAAATGTTTTTGCGACTTGAAGTGACTCTACCATATGATTTTAACTCCTGGTGTTTGGCTTCAAACAAAAAAGACCAATAATATTTTGGAAGCCCAGAGTTCTGTATGATCCGTGGGTAGTGGATAAGGTTGTGATGTTTTGGTTTGAGAGTATCGCCAAATAACTTTTGATATAGCATATTGTGTTTTTCAATAAGATGTTCAAGATCATGCATTATGTAATTATTACAATGTGGCAGAAGTAATATATCAATTATATTTATAAAAATCAGAACGAACTCCCAAACTTTATCATTAACTGAGATCAAGTGGCCGATAATCAAAGGAAAATGGTGAACAAATGTCCACATTTCTCTTGCTGAAGCATTTAATTTTTTTCTTTTCAGATGTAGTGGAGTAATGTCTTTAAAAACATTTCCTTTCTCAGTATCTCCATAGGAAAAAGTGGACTTATATTGGTTCAGTTCGTCTAATGTAAACAATTTGTTTTTGATGTAATGTTCTATAACATGTGTTAAATTATAGTGTGCAATGCCCTCAAATATATCATGCATAAGATCTACTGAAAAATTTTGTACAACATGAAAAGAAGGAATTTTGTTTAAAATTGACGTTTTGTAAATGCCTGTGGTAGAGAAATCGGCAGATAAACTTTCATTATAATTTTCTTCGGTTCTGATAAATTTTGAATTCTCTTTACACATAACTTTGGTTAATTCACTTGGTGCTATACAAAAGCGACAGTAGTGGTTAGAAGAGAATGATTTACTGAATTCAAGAATTTGGTTAAGACCCAAGTTGTCTCCTAAGATAATACCCATTATTAAAGATATGTTCGTTTTCTGGTTATTTAAGGTCAGTTCAATACCTTCAACTTCTAAGGAGATAATTTCTTGTACAAGGTTGTAAATTGTCAGATCATTTCCATAGGTTTTTATATCTTGAGCCTTAATCAAGCCAGCCAGATAAATGTCACTGACCTTGAAATAATTTTCAAATATAGGAATCGAAAAATACACTCCCGTTATTTTATGAACTCCACTATGTGATCCCAGAGGATTATTAACTTCAAAATCGTCTGCGAATAAAAAATATGGAACCAAATTCCTATTTTTATAAAGTGCTTTTTTTGATTGCCATAATTTACCTTTCATAAAATTACTTATATTTGATGACTGGCTCTGTTTCTGTTCTTCCAAAAATGTTTTGAGGACTTCTTGATTTTCAGTTTTTTCAAAAATTTTCCGAAATTGAAATTTCAAATCCATAAGAATACCTTTTTCAACTTTTTCTGTCAAATTGCTCTCTCCGTTTATCATAACATGAGAAATTTCTCTATTAATATCAAACTCTCGAGGTTCTTTATATAGATCTCGACTTTCCAAAAATTTTTGAAGTTTGTACTCAGTGTTTAAATTATTCAAAACATTTTTGTATTCTCTGACAATGTTTTCTATTTTGCTTTTATCACCCTCACACATTTCAACGTTAAAAATTATTTTTAACAGTGGGGATATAATCAAATTTTCAACGTCTTTCTGTATAGTTAATGCGTCTTTTCTATTAAAATGATTGTTGTTGTAAAGGCTTAAGACGAACTGAACTAGGCAATTTTCTATTATGCTTTTATCTGATGGGGTTTCTATCCTTTTTGCACTGCCACTAATAGTTGGTAAATGTTGTTCATTATTATTTAACGAAAAATGGTTGTTTTGCAATTCATTTTCAAATATATTCGTACTGGAAGTGTTACAAGCGTTTGGGTTTAAGTAATTATTCTTGTTAGGTGGTTCCACTATTTTGCTTAAATCCCTTAAATGGATGCCTAAATGTCTTTTGTACGAAGACAATCCATTAAATACTTGTTTGCATGATTCATCAAAGCATTTTAATTTGCTTCTTTTTAGTGGTGGGCGCATTCGAATGAAATAATCGATTATAATCGATTCAGGCAACATCTCGAGATATCTCGATTCTTCACACAAATCATTCGAATACTCAAATCATTCGAATAATTTTTTCTTATCTACTTTCTCTAAGCGAAATGAGGACTCGAGTATCGAGTGCCTATTCGAGACCGAGAAGCGAATATTGAACGAAAAGACAGAAAAGAAAACACACAAAATCAAGAACTCGAGAAGTTGGTTATTTGTATATCTCGTTTGTATGGATTCAATGACTGATTTTATATTTATATTCATTTTTGCACTCGATGCATCGTTGAGGGTTGAATATGGAATTGTAAAGGAAAGACGAGAAGCGAGGACCATTATGTTATGATTTTCTTGTTTAGTTTTTGCTTTTTTTTCCTTGAAATGAAGTGTTCGTTTCCTACTTTTTTACTATGATATTCCTTCGAAAATCATTCGAATGATCATTCGATTCTTTAAATCATTCGAATACTAATATCTCGATTCTTTAAATCATTCGATTATGCCCAACACTACTTCTTTTATCACAGCCATGGATAATTTTTAAATGACTGAATAATGTATTCAAACAAATAAATTCTTCAAGACAGATAAAACAATGCATTTTCCTCGTATAAACTGTAATAATGAATTTAACTTTTATGAATTTCTATAAATTTAATTAATAAATATATGTATGTATGTACACTGGATAACTAGTATTACGAAAAATTGTATGATCTAGACTGGACATCCAAAGTACAATATTTTACTTATCACTCAGAGAAGAAATAATTTTTTTTGTTTATAATATGAAGGATTATCTTTAATATTACGAGCATATGCTAGTTCAGTGCTTTTTAAAACTATGATAAAGTTAAGAAACTCATTCATCTTGACATCAGTTAAAAAAAAGCTTGAGAATTTAATAACTATTTTTAGAGCTAATACTTTTCAAGATAACTCTTAAGAATTTTCTAAATTTTTCAATTCAAATTTAATTCCAAAATGCTAAATGCCGGTAGTTAGGGGATGAAAAACAGGATTAAAATATGCAAGAAACATTGTAATATAGCTAATACTTTTCGAGAAAACGCTTAGTATGCTAAGCATTTCCTTTCTTAAAGAAAATAAGAATTATACTTTGCTTTTTTGGGTTTGCTTGCTCACCGAGATTAAGAATCTTGGATTCGGTAAATATTTTATAATGTATATGTATGTAGTTACCTTCTGCATTTTTGTTTGATTAACTTTTCGCTATTTACTTAATAATATGTATTAAAAATCTGACTGTAATACGTAATAAATACAACTTTTTAAGAACTTTTAAGAAAATTTGCTTTTTCAATGAAATTGTATGTACTATCACCAAAGTACATTTTTTTCAAAGAATTAGTTAATTCCAAAATGCTAAATGCCGGCAGTTAGGGGATGAAAAACAGGATTAAGATATGAAGAAACATTGTAATATAGCTAATACTTTTCGAGAAAACGCTAAGTGTGTTTAAGTATTTTTTTGGTTTTTCAATGAAATTGTATGTACTATCACCAAAGTAGATTTTTTTCAAAAAATTAGTTAATTCCAAAATGCTAAATGCCGGCAGTTAGGGGATGAAAAACAGGATTAAGATATGCAAGAAACATTGTAATATAGCTAATACTTTTCGAGAAAACGCTAAGTGTGTTTAAGTATTTTTTTGGTTTTTCAATGAAATTGTATGTACTATCACCAAAGTAGATTTTTTTCAAAAAATTAGTTAATTCCAAAATGCTAAATGCCGGCAGTTAGGGGATGAAAAACAGGATTAAGATATGCAAGAAACATTGTAATATAGCTAATACTTTTCGAGAAAACGCTAAGTGTGTTTAAGTATTTTTTCGGTTTTTCAATGAAATTGTATGTACTATCACCAAAGTAGATTTTTTTCAAAAAATTAGTTAATTCCAAAATGCTAAATGCCGGCAGTTAGGGGATGAAAAACAGGATTAAGATATGCAAGAAACATTGTAATATAGCTAATACTTTTCGAGAAAACGCTAAGTGTGTTTAAGTATTTTTTTGGTTTTTCAATGAAATTGTATGTACTATCACCAAAGTAGATTTTTTTCAAAAAATTAGTTAATTCCAAAATGCTAAATGCCGGCAGTTAGGGGATGAAAAACAGGATTAAGATATGCAAGAAACATTGTAATATAGCTAATACTTTTCGAGAAAACGCTTAGTATGCTAAGCATTTCCTTACTTAAAGAAAATAAGAATTATACTCTGCTTTTTTGGGTTTGCTTGCTCACCGAGATTAAGAATCTTGGATTCGGTAAATATTTTATAATGTATATTATGTATGTAGTTACCTTCTGCATTTTTGTTTGATTAACTTTTCGCTATTTACTTAATAATATGTATTAAAAATCTGACTGTAATACGTAATAAATACAACTTTTTAAGAACTTTTAAGAAAATTTGCTTTTTCAATGAAATTGTATGTACTATCACCAAAGTACATTTTTTTCAAAGAATTAGTTAATTCCAAAATGCTAAATGCCGGCAGTTAGGGGATGAAAAACAGGATTAAGATATGAAGAAACATTGTAATATAGCTAATACTTTTCGAGAAAACGCTAAGTGTGTTTAAGTATTTTTTTGGTTTTTCAATGAAATTGTATGTACTATCACCAAAGTAGATTTTTTTCAAAAAATTAGTTAATTCCAAAATGCTAAATGCCGGCAGTTAGGGGATGAAAAACAGGATTAAGATATGCAAGAAACATTGTAATATATCTAATACTTTTCGAGAAAACGCTAAGTGTGTTTAAGTATTTTTTCGGTTTTTCAATGAAATTGTATGTACTATCACCAAAGTAGATTTTTTTCAAAAAATTAGTTAATTCCAAAATGCTAAATGCCGGCAGTTAGGGGATGAAAAACAGGATTAAGATATGCAAGAAACATTGTAATATAGCTAATACTTTTCGAGAAAACGCTAAGTGTGTTTAAGTATTTTTTTGGTTTTTCAATGAAATTGTATGTACTATCACCAAAGTAGATTTTTTTCAAAAAATTAGTTAATTCCAAAATGCTAAATGCCGGCAGTTAGGGGATGAAAAACAGGATTAAGATATGCAAGAAACATTGTAATATAGCTAATACTTTTCGAGAAAACGCTTAGTATGCTAAGCATTTCCTTACTTAAAGAAAATAAGAATTATACTCTGCTTTTTTGGGTTTGCTTGCTCACCGAGATTAAGAATCTTGGATTCGGTAAATATTTTATAATGTATATTATGTATGTAGTTACCTTCTGCATTTTTGTTTGATTAACTTTTCGCTATTTACTTAATAATATGTATTAAAAATCTGACTGTAATACGTAATAAATACAACTTTTTAAGAACTTTTAAGAAAATTTGCTTTTTCAATGAAATTGTATGTACTATCACCAAAGTACATTTTTTTCAAAGAATTAGTTAATTCCAAAATGCTAAATGCCGGCAGTTAGGGGATGAAAAACAGGATTAAGATATGCAAGAAACATTGTAATATAGCTAATACTTTTCGAGAAAACGCTAAGTGTGTTTAAGTATTTTTTTGGTTTTTCAATGAAATTGTATGTACTATCACCAAAGTAGATTTTTTTCAAAAAATTAGTTAATTCCAAAATGCTAAATGCCGGCAGTTAGGGGATGAAAAACAGGATTAAGATATGCAAGAAACATTGTAATATAGCTAATACTTTTCGAGAAAACGCTAAGTGTGTTTAAGTATTTTTTCGGTTTTTCAATGAAATTGTATGTACTATCACCAAAGTAGATTTTTTTCAAAAAATTAGTTAATTCCAAAATGCTAAATGCCGGCAGTTAGGGGATGAAAAACAGGATTAAGATATGCAAGAAACATTGTAATATAGCTAATACTTTTCGAGAAAACGCTAAGTGTGTTTAAGTATTTTTTTTGTTTTTCAATGAAATTGTATGTACGAGTACTATCACCAAAGTAAATTTTTTTCAAAAAATTAGTTAATTCCAAAATGCTAAATGCCGGCAGTTAAGGGATGAAAAACAGGATTAAGATATGCAAGAAACATTGTAATATAGCTAATACTTTTCGAGAAAACGCTTAGTATGCTAAGCATTTCCTTACTTAAAGAAAATAAGAATTATACTCTGCTTTTTTGGGTTTGCTTGCTCACCGAGATTAAGGATTCGGTAAATATTTTATAATGTATATGTATGTAGTTACCTTTTGCATTTTTGTTTGATTAACTTTTCGCTATTTACTTAATAATATGTACTAAAAATCTGACTGTAATACGTAATAAATACAACTTTTTAAGAACTTTTAAGAAAATTTGCTTTGAAAGTGATAATTCTCAATCGAGATTTGATTCATTTTTAATTTTTCCCGAAATTAGAAATGGTCTTTGCAGTTATCCATTGAATAATCAAATAATACCAGGGTATTCCTATTCTTACTGCTAGACTTGGTTTTGAAAATAGAAAATTATAAATGCACCAAATGCGATCCCCAGCTTTTATTAGAAAATCCCTACAACGTGGTCAATGTCAACCCCACCCAAAAAAATTGTAAAAGTTGACGTAGACATGCCAGCTTTTGCCAGCGCCCTTGATACCCTCAAAATATGTAATATTGGAATTACGCAATTTACGTTTCTGGATATTACTGAGACTCTGAGATCTCATTAATTCCACACCCGTTCTTGTAAAAAAGAAAATCAGAATCACATTTTTTTTGGTTTGCTTGCTCAGCGAAATTAAGAAACTTGGGTTGGTTAAATATTTTATAATGTATATGGATGTAGTTACCTTTTGTTTTTTTGTTTGATTAACTTTTCACTATTTACTTAATAATATGTATTAAAAATCTGACTGTTATATGTAATAAAAACAACTTTTTAAGAACTTATAAGAAAATTTTCTTTTAACGCTTTGCAGTTGGTTGACGGTTGACGATGAAAAATGAATGAGAAGGAGAACCACGTGGCATGTGCGCCGCCTTACGGAGTTATGAGTTTTGATAAATGAGTTTGTTCAGTGAAATATTCTTTGGTTTGCAAATAAAAAACATGTTCAGTTGCTTGTGCAACTGGAACTGCGTTTCTTTTCTTTAAAAAAATGCAAATAAGTCCTTTTTAAGACAAATCGGATATATACTAATCGCAGTAATAAAATAATTATTTTGCTCCGAGATTAAAATTATGTTAATGATTATAATAAATTAATAGTATAAAGACACTTACCTTGAAATTATCCCAAATATTTGTTATTAATATTTTAAATATAGAAAGGAAGGTATTTCTTTTTAATATTTGCCGTATTATAATGTTATTTATTAAAGACTTTACGTTTTTTTTTTTAAATCACTTTTTGGACTGCTCAACACGAAAATTACAAACCAACTAAATAAGTTACGAAAATACTTACACAAATCACAACATAACGGCATCCGAATAATATTTCACGTTAGAACTAGGCTAATATTTCAATAATAACACAAAATTACCTTAAAACTAGGTTAATTACAAATATGTAGTTAATAGAAACTTGGAGGAAAAATCACGTTAAGCACTAGGTAAAATTAGGTAAGACTTAGGTAAATGTTCACAAGTGGATACAATTGGCGCAAAAATTGTGTTAGTGCTTACATAAAATCACTTTATACCTAAGGTAACGTTGCATTGCTTACGGCAATTGGAGGAAAACCATATGTTTGCGTTCTTTTTTCAAGATGTAAAATTTTTTTAGAATAAATTACGTTGTTTTATTCATGAAACGAGAATAACTTTCGATTTATCAAAAGATTATATTTCGCCAGACGTTTACACAATAAAATGAGATATTACTTTTCTTAGTTAAAAGGGTTTATTATTTCATTTTCCGCACCAAATTCATGAGATAAATTTATCTACTCTGCAGAAAAGAACTCAAATATAAATTTTTAAAATTTGTTGCTGCGAAAATAAAACTATCCAGTTTTTCAGGTCTATCCAAATATTCCACTAATGCATAAATATCCCTTAGGGACCAGTTATAACTATCATTGAAATGCATCATTAAATTTTTAATTCGCATTTTTAAGACGAATAAGGCTAGGAACGCACTTGCGATTTCAATCGCGCGGTTTTTTAATCGCAAAAACAGAACACATGAGTTTAAATGAGAATGAACGCAGAAATCGTCACGATTTAAAGGTCGCAATTTGTTTCATTTTTCAGGCGATGCGATTGTCGTAAGTTAAAATGAAACAAATACACTTAAATGGATATGCTCACACTTGCGATTTAAATTACTACGACTTAAAAATCGTAGTAGCAAGAATAAATTGTTATGCACGCACTTGCGATTTTTAATCCACGATTTTTTAGCCGCAAGGAATAAGAGACATGGCGTTAAATGTAAATGCACGCACATGCGACTTAAAAATCGTATTGATTATAAAAATGAAACAAGCTCCATTTTTCAAGCAATTTTTTTGTCGCTACTTATTTGTAGCAAATGCGCGACTTTTTAATCGCCTCGACGAAAAATCGCAAGTGCGGTCCTAGCCTAAACAAACTGTAATGGCTTAATTGGTACCAAAATGAAGGCAATGAATATTAATATTTTTTTGACTCTATAAAATACAAAATTCTGATTTAAACTTTCTTGTTAATCCAATATTATTATTTCACTGATGGAAAGCAATTTCAATGAACAGCTGATTTTCGTTTTTTTTTAATATGGAACACAATAATTTCACTGAATGTGTTCAATTCTCTTTTAATTCTCAAATGTCAATTTTCCTTTCAATGATCAACTCTAAACTCAAATGCATAGAATTGGTTGTAATCAGCCACTGACAGCATCTTTTACTGAAACCCATTTTTCAATGATTGGTATAACTGGCTTGTCAAAAGAATAAAGTCAGCATTCCACTAATTTGTCTCAGAGATACATTTTAAGAATGCTATAACTGGGGCCTTAAGCAATATTTCTATATTTTTTGATTATATAAGTAAAAAATGTGGGTAAAAATTTCACAACGCGTATTTTAATTTATTCTTTCATTCAAACATTCTGTGTTAATGTTAGTTTGTCTAATAAATTAATTGATTGATACACTCGTTTTTCATACGAATTAAAAGAAATGTAATGAACTTTTCTTTCAAGAGCCCAACTACCCAAGCGTAAATGATTTTCCGTGCTAACTTTTTGCCGTCTTTAAATTTTTGTGAATAAATATGATATGCTCAACTTTTTACCCATTTTCTTTTGAATAAAAATTTACTTTTCAATCTTACGGAAACACAAAATATGATGTGTACACATATTTTTGTGTATACAGATAAAAATCACGCTTGCGAAATTGAATCCCACTAATGTTCTAATGTTTATTCAAGTGATCAAAGGTTTTCGATAGCTAAAATGAGAGATTAAAATAAGAATCTAATGTTAAAATGTCCTCTGATGCTTTTCTATAAACTTAAATGATTGTTGACAACAATTTAAATGAAATACTACATTTGTTTGTTTTCAAATTGAAAACAAAATTTTGATTTTTCTATTCAAAAATATTGTCTACGCCCATGTTCTAAGTAAATTTTGTCTCTCTGAACAAATTATTGCGGCGCCTTTGTCAAATCTAAGATTTTTGGCGGCAACGTTGCCTTAGTACTAAGGTAAAATCACCTTATACCTGAGGTAAAATTGTACAGGTATTGAATATTGGCGGGAAAACCATGTTAGGCCCTAGGTAAAATTAGCTTAAACTTAGGTAAAAGTTCACTAGTGGATATAAATGGCGGGAAATTGATGCTAGTGCTAACTTAAAATCAGCTTAAACCTAAGGTAATATTGCATAGTTTTAAAAATTGGAGGGAATTCATAGATGTGCGTTCCATTTTTGAGAAATAAACTTAAATATCGTTCTTTTATTCAAGCGCATTCTTGCAACGAGACTAACTTTCGCTTTGCGAAAGGACATAACTTCGTAAAAACATTTGATTAATTGTGGGAATAAATATTTTCGATGTTGTTTGTCTTACGGTTTTTATTTATTTCCTATTTGATGTCCATTTTTTCTTTTATTGATCATTTGTTTTTTGAAATGCCATAATCAAATTAGAAATCACTTTTCTAAGTTTATCGGCTTTATCATTCCATGTTCCGCACCAAATTCGTAAAATAAAATTATAAAGCCTGCATAGAAAAAAATTCCATATTAATTTTGAAAGTTTGTTGCTGTGAAAATAAAATTATCTAGTCTACTATCTAGGTCAATCCAATGCATTATTACACATAACACATTTTTGAGTATATCTACGAGTACATACGAGTATATAATAATGTGTTCAATAACTTCACAATGTATATTTAAAGTTATTCTCTCATTCTATCATTCTGTGTTGATTTAAGATTTGATATATCGGAAAACGAAAACTATTTTTGCTAAAACCAGAAGCATGGTTCGCGTTCTCAAAATTGTTTTACAACTAGTGCACGATTATTTCGATTTTGATCATTTGAAATTTTCGTCATTCGACTTGTCAGTCATGATTGATTTATAATGAAATAATTTGGTGTGCGGTGGTAATGACAAGAAAAAGATTGTGTGTACTGACGTACGCGCGGTTGAAGTAAAACTTCTTTTTCCTCAAGCAAAGCTTCTGTAAGATTATAACCTACGAACAAACATTTTGTATTCTAAAAACATGTCGCTGTCTTTGACGGATAACGTGACGTTTTGACATGTCACTGACAGCTGCATAGAAATTTTTTTACCCCCAATGCAGGAAAAGAAGTTTTACTTCAAAAAAACATCAAAAAGATATGTTTGTTTGTTTTTTTTTTTTTTAAAGCATAGTGGTTTCTGCTTGTTAAATTGATCGACCACATAATTCACAAACATTTTATATTTTTAAAACATGTCGCTGTCTTTGACTGATAACGTGACGGTTTGACTTGTCACTGACAGCTGCATAGAGAATTTTTTACCACCAACGCCGGAAAAGAAGTTTTACCTCAAAAAATTGAATGTGCGCGCCTAGCCTTAAATGAAATCGAGAAGAAAAGTACAAAACTCCCATGCCACTTGACAAGCAAGTTGCCTCGCTTTGTTTGTATTACCCTAGGGCTGCACGTACAAGTATTGGCAAGCATGTTGTAATCTTGTAATGTACACAAGTATTTCTTATTAACCCGTACAAACCCGAGCAACTAAGTAGTCACCTGGCATTAATTCAGTATCCAGGCAACTTGGAAAGCAAGTACACTGACAGCGGCACTCTTGTAAAATTAATTATTAAAGTATTTGATTGATTAGTCGGGTGACGTTCAAATTTATAAATACCAAAACAAATGTCGGTGGCGTGTGCGATTAAGCGAATAAATATTATTAAAAAGTATAATTTCAAAACTTTCAGGCAACCTGATGGTCATATGGCATGCCGTCTATGACAGCAAGAATACAAATGGTAGTGGATACACCCAACTTTTTGGCCAGTACTTTGTATGCGAGGGTTAGGTGTTGGTAAAATTTATTTGGATTGCAATATGCTTGTCAATAATTATTCGGTTGCATAGCCATTGCGCGTCTGAACCTATAGTTTTATGTTTATCTTTGAATGCAGCCATTTGAAATATGTAAATTCTAAATCGTATTCAACTTCATGTTTTACTTTGCACATGCTAAAAACATGCCGCTGACTTTGACGGATGGCGTGACGGTTTGACATGTCACTGACAGCTGCATAGAAAATTTTTTACCCCAACGCCGGAAAAGAAGTTTTACTTCAAAAATATGAAAGTTCGAACGCTTGCATGTCGAGACTGCAGCAAAAATGTTAATATAGATACTGTATATCTTCGTCTAATTAAATTTCATAGGCTGTGAAAGTCTATTAGCCATGTTTAAATTACAAGTGAGAAGTGATTTTTGTAATCATGCTTGATAAATTGTGAATGCTAATGGTTTTCATTCACCAAACAGTCATCACGCCGTGTTTATCAACCAAAACAAACAAACAGTAATTAATTTTTCTTTCCAGGAACCAAAAAAAAAAAAACAACCAAAAGCATTTAATTTTTCTGACTTGACAGCACTTATTCAAAATTATTGAGATAAACTCGAAAAAAGCTATTGTATGTTCAATGATGCTTTTTAATTAACTAAAATCAATAATCATATTAGCTTATTTACCTAATGAAATGTGTTGTATCTATTGTAAAACTGTCTACGCCCATGTCTTTGGGTAAAGTTGGCCTCTCTGATAGAATTATTGCAGAGCCCTTGTCAGATCCAAGAAAATATTGCATACACATTATTATCCTATTTCAAATTACCTAGGAGGTACATGTTGCCTTAGTTCTAGGTAAAATTTATACTCGTTAAATAACATTAGGTCAACAAAATTGTACCTTAGTTATATAAGGCAAAACAGCAATATTGTCTTAGTTATCTAAGGCAAATTATTCTATTTCAAACTACCTAGGAGGTACATGTTGCCTTAGTTCTAGGTAAAATTTATGCTCGTCCAATAACATTAAGTCAACAAAATTGTGCCTTAGTTATATAAGGCAAAACAGGAATGTTGCCTTAGTTATCTAAGGCAAATGATCTTATTTCAAATTACCTAGGAGGTACATGTTGCCTTAGTTCTAGGTAAAATTTATGCTCGTCCAATAACATTAGGTCAAAAAATTTTACCTTAGTTATATAAGGCAAAACAGCAATGTTGCCTTAGTTATCTAAGGCAAATTATTCTATTTCAAATTACCTAGGAGGTACATGTTGCCTTAGTTCTAGGTAAAATTTATGCTCGTCCAATAACATTAGGTCAAAAAAATTGTACCTTAGTTATATAAGGCAAAACAGCAATGTTGCCTTAGTTATCTAAGGCAAATTATTCTATTTCAAATTACCTAGGAGGTACATGTTGCCTTAGTTCTAGGTAAAATCATGCTTGTCCAATAATTTTCGTTCAAAAAAAATCTTACCTAAGTTATATAAGGCAAATTAGCCTATTTTACATTGCCTAGAACGTAATATTTTGCCTTAGAACTTAGCAGAGTTATGTACGAAAAATAACATCCATATAAAAAAATTTGCCTTAGTTTTTTAAGGCAAATTAGCTTATTTCAAGTTACTTAGGACGTACATAACTTGCCTTAAAACTAAGCAGAGTTATGTACGAAAAATAACATCCATACAAAAAACTTTACCTAAGGCGTTTAAGGCAATTTTACACAGATTTTTTCTCTGGGTGTAGGTACCCGATGTTCACCACGGGGAGGTGAGAGTAGGAGTTGGTGGACAGAGGTGGGTTTTGAAAAAAAAAAAACCTGTGGACGCTTGTGTCCTCTTGGGTGCACGTGTCCACCATTTGAACATCGTACTTAGACCTATTCTCTTTAATATATTTGTTTCTGATCTGCCTGACCTTAATCGTAACATAAAACTTGCCATATTTGGTGATGATAATACCATATTCATATCAGGAATATATTACTTGGATCCTTGGATGTACATTGTACACTACAAGTATATCTAACCTACAAAAACACAAACTATTACAAGCTATTTGGTTAACCAGTTGAAATATTTTTAACTTCCCATAGGGAGTAATTGTAATCGGTCCGATTTGTCAAATTGGAATTTTTGACATTTCTCGACGTTTCAAGGTCCCTAGAGGCTATATCAATCATTTCTAGAGAGATGTGTGTGTGTGTGTGTGTACGTATGTTCGCACGTTCGTACGTTCGTACGTTCGTACGTGCGTACGTTCGTACGTCCGTACGTTCTGGTACCATTTTTCGTCGTCGATATCTCAAGAACGTGTAAAGATATCAACCTCAAATAAATTTTGTTTAATAGAAAATTACTTCGAAAGAGGCTGAAAGGGCGTTTATTAAAATTCAGAGAGTAGTTTTTTCACTATAACGGTTTAAAAAAAAAGTAAAAATTTTGGTTAGTTTCAAATATCTCACGAAAAAATAATGCTATTGATTTCAAATAAAATTTGATGTACTCATTATAAGGTCATACAGATTTGGTATGAATTTGAAAAAAAATTAACATACCGTTATTTTTTTAAATAAAAAAAACTGGAAAAAAAATTTCATAACCCAGATATTCTAAGGACGGAAAACAATTTGAAACTCAAAATAATTTTATTTTACGAAAAATAATGTGTTTGACAACTGGTGAAAATTTCAAAAAAAATCAGCTTACAGTTTTTTTACAAAAAATAAAAAACTATATAAAATTCTATTGAAAATTGGTAAAAATTCTTTTCGACTCAAATTTCTCGAGAACTAGTAGTGATATTGACTTCTAATTTAGTTTATTTTATACATGGTATAATTTTTTACAATTGGTAAAATGTTGACAAATATTGAATTAATAGTTTTTTTTTTTTAAATAAGAAAACTATTAAAAATTCTAGTGAAAACTAGTTAAAATTGTATTTCAAGTCAAATTTCTTGGGAATGAACACCGATAGTGCCTTCAAAAGTATGTTGTCTTATACATCGATACCTTCCCGTAAGAATGTATACTAAGCAACATTTATAAAATTGTTCAGGAAACGAAAAAAACGAAGAAAGTTCTAGTTGAATCATAGTGTGCTAAGGGACAATTTTGGTTAAACTAAGTGACATTTAAAAATTGTTTGTTGCTCACGACAATGAGATCTTTTTTAATGTCGCTTAGCATAATTTTTGTGGCGGATAATACAAATTTCAGGGGGCAACATTATTTTAATGAGAAAACATGGCAGTTGATAATTTTTTTTATTTGTACTCTAGTTTCCTTTTCATGCAGAATAGGTTGGCGAAACCCATGCCAAAACGTGGTCCTTAACATATAGTATATTTCCTCATCAAAAAGTCATTTTCGAAAAAAGTGTCGCTTAGTACATTCTTACAGGAAGGTATCGACATAATACAATTATTAACATAATGGTTAATTTTGACAAGTATCGAATTGACAGTTTTAACAAAAATATAAAAAAAATCTAGTAAAAAATGGTAATATTTGTTTTTCGACTAGAATATCTTGAGAACGAGCAATGATATTGACTTTGCCATTATTTAATTTTATACATAATACAATTTCTAACAAATGGTTTATATTTGGCATATATCTAGTTTTAGAGCGGATATATTTTGTAAGTACCCTTCAGTCAATAACCAAACCATATCTTTTATATTTGAATATTTTGTTTTTAAATTTTTTTCAATTAAAGTGCTTGGAACCGAAATAATAAAGTAATTTCTATAATATAATACATAATTTTATAATTTTATTATCAACTTAGTTTTTAGATGAATGTATGTACTGTACATACGTATATGAATAAGGTTGTTCAGTTGTACCCAAGTCCCACATATTCAAATTCCATTAATAGCTATGGTAAAAATGAAGAAAACGTCAAAATATGTTTTTATCTAAATATAAAGTTTTCAAGACCACAAATGGGAAGTTATCAGTGTGGGTCCCACCCAGCCTCTTTTTTATCATTTTCCCTATTGTGTAATGGACCATTCCATGTAATGCTCCTATAATATTAATTGGTGATGTACATAGATATATCCCTTAGGAACTTTTTACTGCATAAGACTAAGTCTTCAAACATATATCAAATTCTTTGTCTTCCGAAAACATTTTATATTATTTTATTTACTTTTAAGAACAATTAGCTAATGAATCAGAAAAAAAAACACAATTTAACTCCTTCATATAAAATTGATAAGAGATTTTTTTGTGCAAATTCACAGATATCATATAAATATTTAGAAAGTTAAAGTAGCCGGTTTGTGATTTTAACTAAAGTAAAATGCTAAGAGATAGTTAGATGTTAAAATCGTAAAATTAGCGAAATCCTTAGTAACTTACTAAAATGGCTTTAACAAATTACCAAATTGATTAAAATTTTGCCCCAATGTTATAAAATACTAGCGTAAAATACCCGGCGTTGCCGGGTTCTTGCGAAGAAAATTTCTTTCGCACAGAAAGTCCTATGTAATAACAACTAATTATCCTAGAAAGTTTATTTCCGATACTAACAAATTCTGAGAGAATCTCTAGAGCATCATTCACCTACCCTAAGTTTAGTAAACGGCAAATATTCCGAGAAAAATTTATTCGCGAAAGCCCTTTACAGTTACATGATTTATCAAACCACAAATTGTTGGGGTAGATTTTTGCATTTCATCCAAAATGAATATTTTTGCATACCATGCACACGTAGAATAAGGGAACTAAACATATTTAGTATTGATTACTATTTGTAAACATTGAAAAAGAATAAATTTATTAAAGCATATGCACCATTAACATATGTATGTTAAGCGCTTCAAACTTTTTTTTAGAGCATATTTTTATTTGCCGTAGTTATCACTATCTGTTGTTTCTTCATTTTGGGCTTCTTTAGTCACTTTATTTTAATTTATGTTTTTCATTTTCATAAAATTGATTGAAAAAAGTATTTGCCTAATGATTCTTAATCGATTTTAATAATATTTCTGAAAAGACTCCGTAATTATCGAAGAATTCCATTTTTGTTTCGTTCAAAAAAAAAATGTTGTCTCTACATTTAAAATGAAATTGCTTGAAACCACTAATACTTTCAAGAAATATGCATTTGGAATAACTTTATTTTTGCTGTCAATTTCATTTTTTTAAATATACATACCTAAGCATGCGATTTTAAATTATTGGCCATTAAATACTTTAAAAATGTATTTTATTAACTTCGTTAAGTAATTAATTTTATTGAATTTTTAAATAATTTTTAAATTAATTTTTATTGAAGCATATGTTCATATGTATGTATTTAATTAATAACATATTTTATTAAAACTAATATTTCAAAGCATATTTTTGCCCTAGTCATCACTATCTGTTTCGTCGGTTATTACTTAATTTTTATTATTTTTTCATTTTCATCGTTTTTATTTGTATGTTCTTTTTCCTGGGATAAAGCGAAAATGTCATCTTCAAAATTAACAAAAGAGCAGCTCGAGAGTTCCATCAACTCAGCCCGCGAATAACTACAAAGAGTGAACAAAGTGTAAACAAAGTGTAAAGGACGAATGCCAGTCAAATTCAAAGAAAATAGAGCAAACAAAGTGTAAGCAAAGAGTAAAAGAAAATGATAAAAAATTCACAACAATCAGTTTCTGTCTTTTTTCTGTTTAATATAATCATATGCAACTGCGCGCACATTCAACTAAATATTTGAGTTGTTTTTTAGCTAGTTTTTTCCTTCATATGTTCTTGATTGCATGGGAAGTGTTACACAATTCACATATTTCGGGTGAAACAAAACATTTTTTTCAACCAAAGAGGAAAATAGTAGGTACTACTTGAAGATACCCTGTTAAGATATCATAAAGACGTTTTAGTGAAAACGTTCACAGAATATCTTCATTTATTATTATTATTATTATTTATTAATCAAAACATAAATGTACAGATTAATCTTATAAACTATCAGCGCTAGCTACCAGAATATCTTCAAGATGTATTCGAAAGATTAAAATGAAAAACTCTCAGCATTTTAAAATTACTCCTTTTAAAAAGGTTTTAAAGGGGTATATAGAGAGTCAATATAATGACATTTGTCATGAATATCTTTAAGATGTTTAAAAGATGTTTTATTAATAGTATAACAGAAATAACACTTTTAAAGAGTGAATTAGGAGATTATAAAGTGAAATGGTACTAAAAAGATTTAACTAATAGCTTGTTAAGACCTGATGCATTTATTGAAGTACTCTCCAAGAGTTTATGTGTTGCTTGGGTATGTTATCGGGTTTTACCAACGATAAAAATAAACATTATATATTTCTGGACGCACCCTTTAGCCAAAGAGCATTAAATTTGTCTGAACGCAGTCAAAACTTCCCCTTGCCACCATTGCAAATAGTTGCACATGTGTAAGTAGCTACATCTGTCCGAATTGAAACAAACACATGCTGAACTGAAATGGAACAAAAATAAACGGTTCAAGCCTAAACTGAAATGAAACAACTATTCACTTTCCTGTTTTCTTTCACCAAATTTAAGGATC
Source organism: Philhelius festivus (assembly GCA_963931855.1). Classification (NCBI taxonomy): domain Eukaryota; kingdom Metazoa; phylum Arthropoda; class Insecta; order Diptera; family Syrphidae; genus Philhelius; species Philhelius festivus. The sequence goes on from OZ007554.1 coordinate 240,366,432, forward strand.
TGATTACACGACTCATTTTTTGCGGCCATATGGTTTTTCAAGTAACTGACGTTATCGAACATCGATATTGCGAAATTTTGATACACAAAAAGATGTGCTCAATGTGTAAACTTGTGCTTTTTTGATATTTAAAAATTTTGATCGCAGAAAATCGTGCGCAAAAGCTTGCATATATAAATGCTGATTCTGTAAGCATCGATGATTTTATCACTTGAGTGTGAATGTTAAAACATAATTTCTGTAAAAATTAACATCATACAATATTGACGAAAGTAATATTTCAAGGCATTTTATGTGTAAACTAAAATCCACGCGTTTTTTGAACGAAGTTTGTATGCACACAAAGTCGTGTGAAATGTATTAACAGAAATCCGTGGCTTTATCGAACATCGATGTTGTAAAATTTTGATGCACAAAAAGTCGTGTTCAATGTGTCAACTAAGATCTGTGCTCTTTCGATTTGGCAAAATTTTGAACGGAGAAAATCGTGCGCAAGAACTTGCATATATAAATGCTGTCTTTCTAAGCATCGATGAATTTATCACTTGAATATGAATGTTAAAACATAATTTCTGCAAAAATTAACATCATACAAAACTGACGAAAGTAATATTGCAAAGCATTTTATGTGTAAACTAAAATCCGCAGGTTTTTTGAACAAAGTTTGTATGCACACAAAATCGTGTGAAATGTGTTAACAGAAATCCGTGGCTTTATCGAACATCGATGTTGCAAAATTTTGATGCACAAAAAATCGTGTACAATGTGTCAACTAAGATCTGTGCTTTTTCGATTTGGCAAAATTTTGAACGTAGAAAATCGTGCGCAAAAACTTGCATATATAAATGCTGTCTTTCTAAGCATCGATGAATTTATCACTTGAATATAAATGTTAGGATAGTCGCGCACTGGCAACTGTGATCGAAATCAAATAGTTTAATCACCAGTTGAAAGAGAACCGCGCACTGGCAACTCTTTACTCACGCTCACACTCTTGTCTCTCTTGCTCTTAGAGAAAACAGCTCAACTGTTGCGAAAGCAATCGTTCCCATATAAGCCCATATGTTTCATTTTAGCAACTAAACAATTGCGAATGTGCGCGCCTGGCCTTAAAACATAATTTCTGCAAAAATTAACATCATACAAAATTGACGAAAGTATTATTGCAAAGCATTTTATGTGTAAACTAAAATCCGCAGGTTTTTTGAACAAAGTTTGTATGCACACAAAGTCGTGTGAAATGTGTTAACAGAAGTCAGTGGCTTTATCGAACATCGATGTTGCAAAATTTTGATGTACAAAAAGTCGTGTTCAATGTGTCAACTTAGATCTGTGCTCTTTCGATTTGGCAAAATTTTCAACGTAGAAAATCGTGCGCAAAAACTTGCATATGTAAAAGCTGTTTTTCTGAGAATGATTTTATGACTTGAGTATGAATGTTGAAACATAATTTCTGCAAAAATTGACGAAAGCAATATTGCAAGGCATTTCCTTTGTAAACTTAAATCCACACGTTTCTTTAACGAATTTTTTTGCACACAAAGTCGTGTGGAATGTGTTAACAGAAATCCGTGACTTTATCTAACAACGATTTTGCGAACTGTTGATGTGCAGAGAGTTAAAACTAAAATCCGTGCCTTTTTTAAATATTGATAGATACTACAAAATTTATATGCACGAAAAAATCATGCGCTAGAACTTGCGTGTATTCATGGCCGTGTAAACAGTTTCTTACTCCAATAGCCCAAGTAGGTGTTCAGCCTCAAAATATATAGAGGAATAAAATGAAATGAAATGCGGAATAGTTGGAAACGGCAGACAGTTCTCAATCTGCTGCTTTCAATTTTCTATTTTGGAAATATTTTTTGGAGGTAAGTGAAAGTAATTTAAATTTTAATATATTATTTATTAGTTTTTTCATTTTCAGATGGCCCTATGTTACTATCGACATACAAAGGTAAGTATATAAAATGTTTATAAAGTAATACTTTTGTTTGTTTGTCTGCTATTGGAGTATTTACAAACAAACTGACAAACAAACAAAAGTCTTACTTTATATAATAGTATAGATAGAATTTAAATTTAAATAAACAAAAAACACGCTCCATCGCAACCCCATTTGAAAATGCGAGTAAACTTTGAAGTGGTGATTCTGCAAGTGACTGTTTTATGTTTAAATTTTCTGGATAACATAGCTTGGATATAGATTGCCACCATGTTTTTCGGCTGTATCTCTAATAATATTGTATTGAAACTTTGTTAATTTGGCCTGAACAAATGTTGACAAAGTCTCATCTTCAGTAACTGGAATTATTTCGCAATTCAATTTTTTATAAGCTTTTTGGTATTTTCCGGCGCGCGATGGAGTTGAAAAACATACATCTTTTATTACGGTGGGTGGAAGAATCAATTTTCCCTTTTTGCCGAAGTTGCTTTTAGGCCGCATAGCTTCATTCTCCGGCGGCGTTTTCCGTCGTCAATTCGTGGCCGTCCAGCTACTATATGGGTTCGGCATGGAAACGGTATTTCGAACTCCAACCAGGTTTCGAATTTATTTTTGAAAGCTTGGTAATTTCTAGATGAAGATAGCCATCGATCCTTATATCCATTTACAAATTTAGGCAATATTTTCTTTGTTTCATCAGATGTATCAATGTAGGTGAAGTTTTCAACTTTTTCTGACAAAAACTCAATTTTTTCTTTTGAATCATGTGATGAACAAGTTATTAAAACCTCACTTAGCTGATTTCTTGATAAAAAAATTAAGTTTGATCGTGACCCTATATCAAAAAATAAGAAAATAAAAAACTATTTATTTAGGCGAACTTGCATTTTCAGTGTGTTCAACAGATTTCATCTACAATATCTCTTAACATCGCAAAATATCGCAACATTTTTTGTTAATAACTTATAAAGGAGATATCAGGGTAAATTAAGAGCTACATTTCATGACGGGATCTCACGGGAAAAATAAACTTTTCCATTGCTACACAAAGTTCAACATTTTTTTTTTAGTCACAAAAGGACGTTTCTTGTACATGTTATACACCAACATATAACATGAAATTATTTAACTGTTTTTTTATTTATTTCACTAAAAATACCACCAGCAAAAGATTTCATATTGTTTTATGAACAAAATATTTACACAGCGAAAAAAAAAGATCAATAAAACCAACCTTCTCTCACATACAAAATCTTTAACTGCGGCTTATTAAAATGTGCCCACTTTAGTCGCATCGCCTGCCTAAATAGATGCAAAAAAATAACGGGATTAATCAGATCATGTATTTAACTTATCTGTTAACCAGTTGGCATACAAGAACAATAACAATTCTGATTTTTGTTTTTAATAGTTTTGGGCACGTTTTTGGGATTTTCTGCCACTGTGCGACTGGACTTCGAAAGATTTATTCAATCAATTTACTGTGCCGCCTGACTGTATGTACTCGTATGATCGAAGAGGTGGTTTTCGTTCACCCAAGTACCTAGGTCCTCTTGATGGTTTTTCAGTAGAAACTGAATATGAACTGTATGGGTGGCGAACGAAAAATGTTATTGTTTGATTTTTGCGTGACGTCATATGCCTATGGCGTGTGTGAATCGTATTCGGGCGAAGTATAACTCTTAGTTTTGATTACACTTCTCGGTGTTAATACAGAAGTAGTATAGAGTGGAGCAGCATGGAACGCTTCGTTACAAAGTCCATTAGCTATTTGGGCCGGTTTTTTTTTTAAATAAATTGTACTATATGTAGGTACACCTCCTGGTGTATGATTAAAGTGTTCTTGACTCAAAAAATGAATGCGAAACAAAATGTTGAAGACTTCGAAAGTGCGCTGATATTAAGATTTGAAATGAAAGAAAGGACTTCATTCTTGTGAGTACTTAGTACATTTTTATAAAAAAAAAATTTATTTTGTAAAAAAATCTTAAAACCTTAAAACTCTTTGAGCCACTTACATTTATACACTTACTTAAAAAACTAAAAAAAAACTTAAAGCAGTTTTTGAATAACAAACAAAATAACACAAAAACATAATATGCTTAATATACACAGACTTTTTGTTCATAAAGGTTTCTACAAAATCGAAACCAAAATTCTCTCAACTACTGAAAGCCATTTGAGGAACTTTAAACACCAAAATTACACTTTTATGACATTATTTGATAAGAAGGACTTTGATTCATCGTAATATCTTCCATTTGTTGGCACTTCGGAAATAGTTTGCTGCATCTCACGTTGGCCAAACCATAGGGCTTCTTTCAAACTAATTCCATATGTTCGGCATATTCCTGTTGTAAGGCTTAAAACTGTTGCTAGTAAGAATATCACTATACATATTTTTTGAATGTATGGCATGTAGCAAGCTGTCGTCTTGAGCATAAGGTTAGGGAAGAATGGCAAGTCGTCAAGATCCTTAAAATATACATCATTATTGTTTGGGTTTTCTTAAGACCAGTAAAATTTTGTCGAACTTACATATTCATACCAAAATGTTGGTACAACCATTCCGTTGAATCTTCTGATTCCTTCGCTGAATCCATTCAAATGTGGAATTGGAATGCTCTGCTGAAACCTGTATTTCTCTTCGAAGGGAATTCCAGTTTTGGGCTCAATCCAAATGAAAGTCTGATGGTCTACTGGGTTTGGAGAAAGTCCCTCAAAGTGCTCCTCAAACTTGTATGACGATCCGAAGAAGTGTGGTTGTGAATAGGCCGAAGGAACATCTGATTAAAAAGTTCTTAATACAAAATCAGGGTAAGTTTAAAACAAAAAAAATAATTACCAAAACGACAACTGGAAACATCGAATATTCCATCTGGCAGGGGAATGGCCATGGACTCTTTCAGACAACTTGATTTGCTATCTTTGTCCACAACAAACTCGTATCCACTTAATCCATTCTCCTTGATGTCGCTATCATAAATCAGAGGCAGTGTTCGACAGGAATCTCCAGCAACTATAGAAAAACGATCTTCACGCTTCATATACGGTGGAAAGAGGGTATTGTCGAAGGCATTAGCCACATGAATGGGGCAAGTTTCAGGATCCAATTTCTTTTTGTTGAGATGTTTGCCGAAGACTGTTTAATTGTTAAGCGAACGGATCTTAAAGAAGTTCTCAAGACCATTCTGTAGGCCAATGTTAACCGTGTATACTTCTTGTGTTTCTCGAAAAGCCTGAAGTGAAAAACAGAAAAAAGTCAATATTTTAAGAAACTCCATTGAGAATTTCGGAATGAATCAAAATGTTTGAATTTTAATTTAGAAGCATGGTTAATTCCATGAAAATGAATATTGAAATGCTGAACGACCCTGAAGAGAACGGATAAGATTATTTAGATTTAAACGGTGTCCAACAAGGAAGTGTCCTGGGACCTTTGCTGGATATTCTAAGCATATTGCTGTGTTTAGGAATGGAAGCGGTAAGGACCCTCTACGGTGATTCTGCTTGACAAGAAAATAATGATCAGAATTGATCTTGGAGTTTCAAAATTAGTAAGAAGAGCCTTGAAGTCTCAGGTTTCAAAGTTCTTTTTCATATTAAAATCATTTTTCATAGATTTAGAAGTATTTTTGTATAATAAGTCTTAAGGTTTGTTTCACAATGTTTAAATAAGGAACATAAGCTCACAAAGATGTTTTGACCAATAATTTGACTGTTGAGTTAGCTTGAATGAATGAATACTGGGAGGGGGTTTTTACTGCGACCTTAAGATCTATTGTGCCCTCATCTAGAGCTAGATTAGTTGCTAACCCTATAGCTCTTCCTCCAAGTTTATCTGTGTGATGAGTTTGATTATTTGGAGTATCTTCAGAGAAGATAAATCGTTCTCTTCTACCTGGTGGCGTCCCAAACACTTGTTTCTTTGATGCATTAGTGCTTCGAAACCGCCTATAGTATGTGTTCCGACGTTTAGTCATAAGTATTGTAGAATCTGATTGTGGGAATGTTTCCCAGGCCAAGAATACTCAAGTGCCTTCTTAGTTTACAGTGACCCGTGAGGAAACCCATTAATGTCCGTAAATAGTTCCTACGTAGCTTGATACAGTTCATGAAATGATCTTGGCAATAGTAGTGTGGACTGCCTCAGTTTTGGGATTTCTTTCCAGTGTTTTAGATCGTTTGGCCTCCTCCTCTAGCTTATAAAATCTCTATTGAAACATTGCAAAACAAGCCTTCAGGGCCTTATGCTCAATTTAATAATGAATATTTAAGTTTAACATGTGAGGCTAAAGGGAATGTTCTAGCTTACCTAAAGTTAAGCTTAAATATTGTTGACTTATTTTCATTGTGAATTAAGAAAGAAATCCAACTATCTAGAAGTAGAATCAAAGAGAGAAATGAAACATTGTAAAATTTATCGCTATTCGCCTTTATATAGGCACACGCACAGACTAGAGAACTGTAGGTACTTTTTAATCCCGGGAACAAATTTACCCCTTACAATTTGTAGTTAGTTTAGAAGCGGGAGAATTAAACGCTCTGAATAGTTTTTAGTGAATACAAATACCAATAGTATAAAACAATTGATTTTCAAGTTCATTTGATGGCAAGAGCTACTCGTGGTCCAAGTTGTATAAAATACTTATATGACACGTTACAATTGTAGTTCCCTGAAGAACAAATCTATAAGCTGCTATAATCATCTGGAAGTTTAAGCAGGAAATTGATAAATTTGAGGAAGAGAATTGGCGATTGTAAGGAACTTTATGGCACTCCATAGTTTTTGTATTTCGCGAATCAATCTTAAATCAAGGCAATACGTTTTGAAAGAGCAGTTTAAAGGAAAATGGGAAAAATGTTTTTTACATCAAAATGCCTATGTTCCCAATCCATATTTTTATAGACAAAAAAAAACTATGTATTTGGTCCAGGGCCTGAAAGCTACTTTTTAAAATACACGCCTCTATTTGAAGAATCTGGAAGGAGTTTAATGACATTATCGTTGGATACTGTCCGAAGTATGTTGAAAAGTTCAAAAGACTACATTTGGTGAAACGAGAACAGATATCAGCTTAAGGGTTATATATTGTAGTAGCTCGTTACACGGTTCATCGACTTCAAACCTGAATATGATAGTATTCATCGGCAGGAATTCTGTATGTCGATTGCTGAAATCGGGATCACGTGGAAACTGATTCACTTGATATATTCGGAAATACGCGGTGAAATGTGCAATAAGGCAACATTTATAATATTGAAACATTTAAAGGGTAATCATAATCCCTTGAGCGCGGGTAGATTATAAAAAAAAAAAAACAACAAAAATCTACTCCAAACTATTCCAAACATGTATAGAGTATAGGTAAGGAGATGTGCTATATCATGTATTTTCGTCAAAAGCAGATGGTGCACAGGGCACTATATTAAACTAATCTGTCCAACTATAAGGACATGAGGACGATATCGGCTGTTGCCAACAGTTTGTAATAGAGTCCTTCCCGGCGATTTAAGAACATGCGAAACTTTTGGGTATTGATGTTAACGAGGACATGATTAAGTTCATGCTATCAACAAACAAATATCTGTTCACTAGGTAGTACAAAAAGTGGCCATTGATGTTATCAACTTCTAAATATACCTTAATGGAGATAATGGAAGAATTAATCTAGAAAACTGCTGATACTTCTGTTTGACTAAACAAATAGGTTCAACATTCCTCACGTGGAAGAAGAAGTCCTCATTTTGAATACTGCCAGTCTTTACGTCACCGAGTGTTGGAAATTAAGCAGAAAGTAGTTCAGCATTTTAAAACACATCGATTGTAGTTGTTGTTCAGTTCAGTTGCTCAGAAATTCAAAACACATCGATTAAATTGACTCGAACGCTTCGGGCAAATGAACAACAACGCTTCAGCCATGAAAGCTCGATTAGTCTAGATAGAAAAATGGAAGCAGTTGATCATTAACAATGGAAGTCCGTCCATCTGTCCCAGGCAGGGATGATTCATGGATCGGAAACCGGTTCAGTAAGTAAGTAAGCACCTTACTGAAATATCATGAATTAAAATCGACATAGTAAAAATCAGCCGTTTACTACGAAAACTGTTAAGCCTTACAAGAATTAATTCATGTTTAAGGCTTCAAAAGACCTTGAAAATAAGATTGATTGATCTTTTGGGTAACTCGATGGATGATATATGCAGTTTTAAATCCACTCTCAACCAGATAAGTTAAATTGGGGAAATGACAAAAATTTCACAAGATCAGGAATATACAAGAGGATAAGATAAAATGTTGGATGAACTTTCATATATTTTTTAAGTCGTTTTGAATTTCAATATGAGCATTTTAATGTAAAATGTAAATGAAATGCAATAAAATAAATAAAGAAACAAAACTATAAATAATTCATACATTGTAAAGCGTACCGACATTGTCCAGCACTCCTGGCACCCATGGTCTAACATTGTCAATCAATGGTGTAGTGTAGTTCCATAAGATTTCATTGACAGTATGATGTACAAAAATTGGTTCATCCTTGGCATATATATTAAAAAAGTTCCTTGACAAAACGAACCAATCATGAATTTTGGCAGCAATACTCAATAGAACAACATTTGGAATATAGACTTTTTGGTCCATTATTCCTGGTGGACTGTTCTCTTCATCAAATACAAGTTTTATTCGACGAAGTTTGCGAAATGTCAATGTGGATTCAATTTTGTCATCGGTCAAATTTGTATTTCCAATTTTTATCCGATACACTATTGGTCCGACTTGTTGAAGATGGAGTTTTTTGTCGGTGCCATTGAGGAAGGCTTCGGTATTTGTAACATTGAAGAGATAGCATCTAAGCGTACCATCAGGTGGAAATTCCCATGCCGATCGAGATGGAAAGCCTTTACGGAAGCGAACGTGTTCTTTTATTGCTTCATGCTGGAAATCTATGATCAGTGATACAAGAAACAGAGAGGTGCTTATAATTGCCCAAATGAAAGGGCATACTATATGACCTGCAAAAAAATAAATCATAATTAATTTCATGCACTTATACGTGTTATGAAAGTCCAGACTCACGTTTTATTTTTGTGTCCTTTTTAAAGTCCATCAATCGAAATCCAAGAAAGTTTTACCTGATAGAATCAAATAATTTTATTACAAATATGTTAATAGGGGTTTTTTAAAAGAACAGATGAGGAAAGTAGTACGGGATTCATAGAGGAAGAAAATATTCCTCAAGAAAAACTTGACGATAAAATCTCCAAACGTAAAATCAATCGGAAATTCTAAACGAAAGATTGGCAACTTCGAAGATCATCATCATATCAGCCATTCTCAGGAAGTATACATAGTTTTCGATAACTTATAGTTTCTTGAAAGAAGCGATGAATATGAAATATCTCTTTTCAGGCTCAAAGAGTGAAGAAGCATTTGCAAACACAAGTTTTAAAAGAGAAAAATCACCATTGTTCGATTTTATTTCTACGGAGATTATGAAAGAAACCTTAAGAAAAACTCCAGTTCATATTAAATGTAAATGTAGAAAAATCACTTGAAGGAAAACAAGTATGGTCCGCTATACTTTTAGATGTTGCGCAAGACTTTGACAAAAAAAAAAAAAAAAGGTACTTGACCATAAACTGCATTAAAATCTACCCAACCCAACCCTTAGAGTAGGGTACTATCAAGGTTATTATGATCCAACAAATATTTTTTTCCGACGAACCAGAAGGAAGTGTCCTAACACCAACTTTGTATTGGATATTCCACTGGCCAAAAAAGCCATTGTGTACAACTTTGCAGATGGTACTGCGGTACTGGTGTTTGATAAAAGCTTCGTGAAGGCAACAAAATTTAAAAAAAATGTTATAGGATATTTATCAACAGATAATGTTTTAAATACCTACGTTCCTTAAAACTTTTTCTAAGAAACATTGGCGCAAAATTTTAAACAGCCTATTATTAAGATATTAGTATGATACTATTTAACAATTTGCTAACTTCAAAGTAGTTTACTAACTCATTTCTAATTTTAAACATTTTCTAACTAGTATCGTATAAAAGAATTTTCTTTATAAATTGCTTCTGAACACACCTAAAACAATGACATTTCGTGTAAAGAAGTAAGTACACGAACCTTTTTTGATGTTTGAAAATGTCAAAGAGTCATAATGAAGCTAGCACGATACTAAAAAAATAAAGTAGGTATTCGATGATTTTAACTTTTAAAAAAGGGTAGAGAAAGTATGATGCTACGAGCATATTTGATTAAAATTTGCAAATTCGTTGTTTTAACCTATGTAGTATCATACTAAAACAGCTTAAGCATCGTACTAATTCAATTAAAATTTTGCGCCATTGTCTATGGTAATTTTAAAATAAAAAAAAATGTTGAAATAAATTAAAAAAACCGTTTGCTCGTTTTCAAAACATTTAAAAAAAAATTAATGCATATTTTTTTTTCGAAAATCTTTACAATATTTTTTCTATATTATATTTTTAATAGGAAAGGAAGAAGGAAAAAAAAAACAAGAAAGAATGTTTTGAATGAATGAGAATCAACAAGAACGAACTTTTTCACAATAAATAAAAAAAGATAAATCAGGAAAAATCGCAGTATTTCCATAATTTTTGCATTTCTTAGCATTTGCTGAGATTCTTTTCATTTCTTTTTGAAAATTTTGAAATTTATAGTTTTCAAAAAAATCTACCAGTAACAGTAAGTAGGTAACAACATTTTTACTTGTGACTTATAGGTACTATAAGGCAAATTATGCATTAGTAAAAAAAATCGAACTCGAGATTTTGATCAAAATTGACGTTACGATGATAGCGAAGACTAAAAAAGTGGGTCTCGCAATTCTGCCTGTCTGTCTGTCGGTTCGCCTACAGCCTAAGCGACTCGGCCGATTTTCTTTAAACTTGGTAGGTATCATGGTTATTTGGATAATACATGCAATTTCGTATCATCATTTGATATGCCTTTAAGGTCTCCTGTCCAGTTAAATATAGCCGCAAAAAATTCCCTCCTTGGTGGAATGAAGATCTTTCTGCACTAAGAAAAATGGCCAGAAAGATCTTCAACATATGTCAGAAGGAGAAATTCTTTCAACCATATAAAGACTGTCTAAAAGTGTACAAGCGAGCCATAGCAGCATCTAAGAAGCTTGGCTGGAGAGAATACTGTCATTCAATAGAAAATATTAAGGATTCTGCCAGACTAAGTAAAGTTCTGTCAAAGGAACATTGCAGCCCTTCATTTCTGAGAAAATGTGACGGTATCTGGACAGCCTCTCCAGCTGATGACAACACATTTCCCGGGTTGTGAGAATAGCTACTCCGAAACGCTTAGCACTTCAAATACCATTATAGCTCATAAGGAGCAAATCAATTCTGTTATAACAGGAGATAGTATTTCATGTGCGATTAATACTTTCTCCCCTTACAAATCACCTGGCCCTGTTGGCATAAATCCCAATTATGCTGCAGAAACTGCAAGACTTGGCAGTACCATGGCTAGAAATGATCTTCAAAGGTTGTCTCTATCTCAATCATGTACCCGAGTCATGGAGACATGTAAGAGTGGTCTTTATTCCGAAGGTCGGCAAACGAGGTCATGAATCCGCGAAGGACTTTAGGCCAATTAGTCTGACATCTTTTGTACTAAAGACACTAGAGCGCATCCTTGATACTCACATCAGAGTTTTACTAGAGGGTCGTCCTCTTGATGAATCGCAACATGCATACCTAAAAGGCAAGTCTACGGAGACTGCCCTGCATGAAGTAGTGCGTACAATAGAGAAGACGATTCACTACAAAGAATATACCCTAGCAACCTTCCTAGACGTGGAGGGTGCTTTTATTAACGTCCTAACTGAATCCATTCGCGAATCACTTGCTCACTTTGGTGTAGAAAGCTTCATATCTAAATGGATTGTATCTATGCTCAGTGACAGAAGGTTCCAAGCAACGTTAGGAAACACAATTTTTACTAAGCATGTTAGTAGGGGAACTCCCCAGGGTGGTGTTCTCTCCCCTCTTCTATGGCTCTTAGTCATGGACAAAATTCTCGTCAAGCTCAGAAGTAGTGGTGTGAAAACTGTAGCGTATGCTGACGATCTGGTTTTATTGGTATCAGGTAAGTTTACCACTGTGATTAGTGAAATCACTGAATTGGCTCTGAAAAGAGTTAGCAACTGGGCCACTAGTAGTAGACTAGGAGTTAATCAGAGTAAGACGGAACTGATGCTCTTTACTACCAGGACTAAAATACCTACATTCACCCTACCTCGACTTAACGGTCAAACTCTTTCCTTATCTTCCAAAGCTAAATACCTTGGAGTTATTCTCGACCCAAAATTGAATTGGAAGGTAAATATTGAAGAACGGGTTTAGAAAGCCTGTATAGCTTTCTATGCCTGCAGAAAGACTTTTGGTAAGAAGTGGGGCCTTCAGTCGAAGATGATTTTGTGGACGTACACTGCAGTGGTACGGCCAATTTTGTCTTACGGATCGATTGTTTGGTGGCCTGCACTTAGCAAGCAATATAACGTCGGAAAACTTAAAAGGGTTCAAAGAATGGCTAGCGTCGGCACTACAGGGGATCTCAGATCATGCCCAACAGATGCCCTGAACGTTATCCTGAACCTTTTACCACTCGACCTTCATATAAAATACCTAGCGGCATGCAGTGCTGTAAGACTTAAAGAATCTAACCGTTGGTTCTCCAAACCCTATGGTCATGGAAACATAACAAAATTGATTCCTCCGGATATTTTCTTATCGAACACCGACTACTGCGTACCTCCTCTTGGCCCAAGCGGGGATTTCAAAGCCATTTTTCCCACCAGAGAGGATTGGAAAAATGACGTTGTCACAAAGGATTTCGATTCGATAATCTTCACTGATGGATCTAAGATGGAGTGCGGTGTTGGTTCAGGAATTTTTTCCGAGTCCTTTAACATCTCCAAGTCCTTCAGACTACCAGACTTTGCGAGTGTATTTCAAGCTGAAATACTAGCAATCAAGGAGGCATGCAAGTTGCTCCAATCTAACCAAAACCAATTCAGAAATATAGCTATCTGCTCAGATAGCGAGGCGGCCATTAAGGCCATTAAATCATCTACATCTACCTCAGTACTTGTCCGGCAATGTCGGGACGAACTGGCGAGTCTGAACATTGACCTCTAGGTCACTCTCATTTGGGTTCCAGGTCACAGTGGCATAGAGGGTAATGAACAGGCTGACGCTTTAGCTCACGTTCCAACGATCTAATATGCAGACCCAGGCGCGACATAGCCAGGATCACAGCAATATGCACCGGGCACTGGCCCATAGGTGAACATGCAAGAAAGCTAGGCATCCCCTACAACCCACACTGCCGTAGTTGTGGAGATCCACAAGAAAAAGAAACTGTGGTTCATTTTCTTTGCGATTGCCCCGCCTTAGCAAATTACAGGATGACTTCCTTTGGGAAAGCCTTCCTCGATGACCCCAGCGAACTTTCGGAGAAGAAAATCAAAGATCTGATTATCTTTCTGAATGCGACAAAATGGTTTTAGCAATGCTCTGCTAAAGTATATAAAAGCCATTTTCTTCCGTACTAAATCCTTATTAGGTTGACACGAGTTAATGGTATCAAAACGGCGCACCCCAGCGCTAATTGAGTCGCGGGCCCAGGGCTGGCGACTACCATCTCTACCTACCTACCTGGTAGATATCATTTTTAATTTTTCCCCCACACGTTTTTTTCTTTTTTTTTAATACCAAAAATAACGGTACCTACCATACGATTTTTTTTCGAAATTTCATAAATATTTTTTTTTTCTAAAAAACTGTTCGACATATTTAAAAACTAAAAATACAAACAAATTTTTAATTTAGGTAAAACTAGGTAATGGTCGAAAAAAATTTTCTGAAAAATGGTTATTGAGGGTACCCCCCAGGGAACTTCTTGTTTTGTTTTCGATTTTTTCAAAAACGGTAAAACCGATTTTGATAATTTTTTTTGCTAAAGCTCCCCAAAAGCTTGAATAGAATTGTGTATTGAAATTTTGATTTTTTGTTTAATTTTTATTCGAACCATAATAGAAACTTAAGTTTGGCATACCAAATTTTGATGTTGATTGATGTTTACATAGCATTCTGTTTTTGTCTCTAACTACTAAAAGAATTTAAAAAATTAATTTTATCTTTATGAACAGTTTTCTCTAATAACATTAGTTTTAAAAATTCCTAGTCTATTTCATAGGAGCAAGTTCGTGCGACCCAGTCGTGCATTTTATTTTGTTAGCATCATTTTTTAAATATAAACATATACAGGGTGTCCATAACCATAACATGGGTCAGGGTATACCAAAGTTAGTCAAAAAGTGATGTCAAAGTCGAAAATCAGACTTTACTGTAGAACAATTCTTATCTAAGAATATGACCAAGGATCACATCCCAAAGTATGGCACACGAATAACCGGACACCCTGTATAATAAAGGATCAAGACAAGCAGAACATCTTTCCATCGACTTTAAAGCCGCATAGATCGCATTCATAGTCAGGAGCTCTTTTTGTGATGTTCGAACTTATGATCGTGGAAAAAGTGTTCCAGAAACACAAGGTAAAATGAGCAACTGAGGGAAAACTGTTCCGGACTATTCGAAACATGTACACTGTGCAGGAAGCAGAGTTATGTGACTTTTTTAATCTCGTTCTCAAACAGCTAGTGTACAGGACAGGAGTTATTACTTTTGCAATACAATAGCAAACTTACAAACAAAATCTTGCTCGAAACAAATAAAATTAAGACACTTAAGTTGAAAGAACTTTTTTATTTCATTGCTTTATTTTAACATCCTGGTAAACCAACAAGGTCACCAGTTCAGCCTAATGAAAGTATAAGGGCTTCAGCAGCTCTTACAGCATCACTATTAGTATTTTGACCGGCAGCACTTGTTACAAGGGCAGTGATTGCCATTAGAGCAACACACATCAACTTGACTGCGAACATTTTTTAATTATTTTAGTACTGAACTTTTAAACGGAAAGTAGAAACTAATGACTTCGAAGAAATTTCACGAGCTTTTATACCGAAAAATGAACGAATTATCAACGTGGAAGTACGCAGGAACGCCAACAGCTGCCGTGGTAAGCAAACAAAGTATGGTGAAATGTTTGTTTGTTAAAAAAAATAAATAAATAATAATAAAATAAAAAAATATGAAAAATGATAAAATAATAATGGGAGCTAAATCCAATGGACGTCGTCAATTGCAGCTAAAAACATAGATACTTATGTTTACTTACGTAGTCGAAAAAAACAATATTCTTTTGTCTATTGATATTATAAATATATTTTCCCTTTGGGCTTATCCACGATTTAAGGACCTAAAATACATAAAATTGTTCTAACTTTCTTAGGAAATATGGGAATACCGATTATATTTATTGATATGCATTTTAAAAATTTGAAAAAATGAGGAAAGTCTTGATATCTTAAATTTTTGAAAAAAATTGCTGCATACTTTCCGGGTGGTTCTAATTCCACTCAAAAAAGGTTTGATTTAAACAATGATATACGGAAGTTAGTTAGTTTTTATGATTTTTATATAATTGGCGGTGATTTTATGTGCAAGCATAGAAATATACTTTCAAACAATCTTATGTTACCATTGAAGAGATCGTAAATTTAAAGAAATTGCCTTCTGGGTCGTTCAATGCATGTTGTATTGAACGGTTTCAAGTCTGAATGAATGAATGAATTGTATTGGGGTTAATGCACTGCGACCTGTAGATCTATTGTGCCCCCGCTTTAAGAATGATGAGCTGGCTCATCCTATAGTTCCTCCTCCAAACCTATTGCTTTTAGGAATTTTATTATTTGGGGCTCTTTTAGAGAGGATAGGTTACTCTTTTCTACCTGGTATTGTCCCAGATGGGTTTTTTTTGGTGCATGATTGGACAACAATTTCCCAGTATGTGTTCCGGTGTTTCCTCATGCATGTTGCAGAATCTGCAAGTGGCACTGCTTACCACACCAAGTAGATTAAGGTGTCTTCTAAGTTTGCAGTGTCCTGTTAGAATACCTGTTATTATTCTTAGGTTATTCCTGCTTTAGTTAATGCAGTTTTCGAAACGTTGCCGGTTGTAATTGCCCAGTAGTGATTTCGCCTGTCTCAGCTTAGGGAGTTCATTCCAGTTTTTGAATTTGTTTGCCTCCTCTTCTTGTTTAATTTTGGTTTTGATGACATTTTCTCCTATACCGCAATAGGGTTCGGGACCTGTAAGGGGGGTTGATGCGCCTATTTTTGCTAGGGAATCTGCTTTTCGTTACCATGAGCACCAACATGGCCAGGTACCCAGTAAAGTGTGACCCTGTTCTGGTTACCAAGTTCATTAAGCCTGCTTATGCACTCCTACACCAGCTTAGAGCTGATGGTGTATGAGCTTAGTGCCTTGAGTGCTGCTTGACTATCTGACATAATGGCAATGTTCTTGTTATCATAATTCTTTCTGAGATTGCGATTCACGCATTTCCCTACAGCGTTTACTTCCGCTTGGAAGATGCTGGTGGACTGTCTCTTGGGGTTCCTGATCGATGTGTTTTTGAATTGCAGGTGACACTGGGTAGTATCGCTGCTTTATCGGTTCTGCGGACGTCCTAATTTTGTGCTCAACTAAGTTGGTACACCCTAAACCCTCGGTCATTGATTTAAAAAGTTCTTCTAAAACTAATTCTAATCTCCTATTCTCAGAATCGTTCAAATCCGATTTTTCCCTTATTGCTACCATGTCTGTTATCGACGCCACTATCTCTTGGCTCGAAAAATTCCACATACCTGATCTCAAATCCGGAACTATGCCCGATAGTGCCCAAAAATCGGCACCTAAGATCAAAAGGTGTGGGAGACTAGGTATAACCGTCCGATTATGGTATCGGCGCCGTACTTTCGCAAGAATTTGAAGATGGGGAAAAAGCTATATGTTACATTAGTCGGTCATTGAATAGGAATGAAAGGAACTACTCTACGACCGAAAAGGAATGCTTAGCGGTTCTTTGGGCGATTGAGAAGTTGCGACCATATGTCGAGGGGGTTCGATTTACTGTCGTGACTGATCATCACTCATTGGTCTGGCTGAGTAACCTTAAAAAACAACCCATTAGGATACCCATCTTGGAGAGTAGAAGATGGGCGGCTTTATAAGCACGTTAGGGTGAATCATGTCGTGGTTCATGAGGAGAGCGAGGGTTGGAAATTAGTGATAGGGAAAAAAGGATAGGACGAGAATTTTAAACGAGTGCCATGATAGTCCATTAGCAGGACACATGGGTGTAAAGAAAACCTTTGCTAGGGTAGCAGAAAAGTTTTACTGGCCCAAAATGAGAGGGGATATTACCAAGTATGTTAGGAACTGTAAGATTTGCCAAAAAGTGAAACCAATTAACGAGAAACCAGCTGGTCTTATTACAGAAAGAGTAGGGAATTCGAAACCTTGGGATATGGTGTGCGTGGATTTAGTGGGTCCATTGCCAAAGTCGTCGAGGGGATTTATTTATATTCTGACAGTGGTAGACTACTTTACGAAGTTTCCACTTTTGTTTGCGTTGCGTTCTGCAACTGCGAAAGCAGTGTGCAAGGAATTGGAAGAAAACGTTTTTCTTCTCTTCGGGGTTCCAAAGTGGATCGTCTGTGACAACGGTCCCCAGTTCCGTAGCAAGGAACTGCAAAGGCTTGGCGTAGCTTACGGGTCACAACTTCGGTATACTGCGCATTACCATCCGCAGGCGAATCCTGCGGAGCGCATTAACCAAATCATTAAAACCACTCTTCGTGCGTATGTCTCCGAGAATCAACGAAGTTGGGATTCGCAACTGGCAAAGGTAGCCTGTGCGATCCGAACTTCCCAACATGAGGTGTTAGGTGTTTCTCCATATTTTGCTAATTTCGGTAGGAACATGGTAACTGATGGCCATGATTTAGGACTTAGGGATAGTGAGAGGGATCAAAGCAGTGAGGAAATCAGTAGGCAGTTTGACAAACTTCGTAAGGATATAGCTAGGAAATTGGAGGCGGCGAGTAGAAAGGCTGCAAAAACGTACAATCTTAGGAGAAGAGACACGCATTATCAACCTGGCGATCTCGTGTGGAGGAGGAATTTCACGCTGTCCGATGCAGCAACTTATTATGCAGCCAAATTATCTACCAAATATATAGGCCCATTTAGGATTAGTAAGCGTGTGTCACCTTGGACATACTTACTAGTGGATGATAGAGATAAAGATCGGGGTATGTGGCACGTTAAAGATTTAAAACCTTACGTGGACGTTTAAGTCAAAAGTCCCTTCTAAATTTGTATTTTAACTTTGCTTGAAAACTGAAAAAACTGAAAAACTTGGGGAGGTAAGGGTGGGATTTGTTACGGTAAAATTGACCGCAACAATGACTGGCCTTTGTTTCCTTCCTTTCCTTCTTCTCTTTGGTTGCGGCTGCAAAATTCTGGCGAGGTTGAGGGCAACCATGGTACCATCAACCATTGGTGTACTAAGCCAGCATTTTGCAAAAGTGACAAATACAGGGTTCGAGCAATTCTTCGAGAAAAAGGGTTTACGAGATTATACTTGACATGCAGACGGACGGTCTCATGTAGCGAAACAAATGCCAGCGGATGAGCTGAAGAGGTAACGAGTCAGGCGGACTCTTACCTATCCTCAAAACAACGCAACATCCGGGGAAAGCATTCCACATTCGTGTACTGCGGCTTAGGAAAGAATCTCTGAATTTATATCCGAAGTTGGGCTTAAAGTTGAACTCAATACGGTTGAATTGTTTTAGGCGAGGAATGCAAGTGGCTATTTAACTGAACAATGACGGTGAAATAATGAATGACAAGAAACATTGTTATACGTCTTTCATCTATAATTTAAAGCCCTTTTTTGGATTATTTCCAGGAGACTTAATTGAGCAATTGGATCACCTGCCCTAATTGTACTCGAACTTTGGACGAATAAAAGCCTTATAGATTATAGCCACATTCGAAAAGTGAACAATTAATCTCATCACCTAACACTAAGCACGTCGAATATGTGCTCATTGCATCCAACGTGGTCGGTCTGTGAGAACTGCAAGCTGTTCGGTTTCAACAGTGCAAGTGTCGCTCATGAATGTTCTCTCAAGAGATTCACCTAAAACCCTTAAGTTCAAAATTTGCATAAGATCGATTTTTGAAATTTTTAAAAATTAGGACATTTATTTTGAGTTCAATGGAATATTTGTAGTACTTTTATTTATTTTTGTTACTGGAAATGGAAGCCGCCGGGTGACTTCCCGGCCACATAAAACACACATTAGTAGCGAAGCAAAAACAAGCCTCGGAGACGGACGGATTCACTGTTGACGAAACATGCAAACGAAATAAGGATAACGAACTTCGGATCTGTACGTGGAATGTTAGGTCCCTTAATAGACCACGTGCAGCCGAACAACTAGCGGAAGCCCTAAACTGCTGCAAAGCAGATATTACCGCCATCCAAGAAATGCGATGGCACGGACCGGGGAAACGAAGATTGAAAGACTGCGATCGAGAACAAAAGCAGCGTTTATTTGGATGCGGGTTTGTTGTTGGAACAAGGCTCAGGCAAAAAGTGAACGAGCGCCTCACGACAATCCGTATCAAGGCCAAATTTGCCAACATTAGCCTGATTTGCGCGCATGCCCCAACAGAGGAGAAAGATGAAGACACTAAAGACATATTCTACGAGCTCCTGGAAAAAACATACGAGCAGTGCCCTAGCTATGACATTAAAATAGTCCTTGGAGATTTTAACGCCAAGCTGGGAGTAGAAGACATCTTTGGTGATACAATCGGAAGATATAGCCTGCACGACACCACCTCCGATAACGGATTCAGGCTGATCGACTTCGCTGTGGGACGAGACGTTCTTGTAGCCAGTACGCAGTTCAAACATCTTGGTATTCACAAAGGGACATGGCGATCTCCTGATCAATCAGATTGATCACATTGCGATCGATTCAAGGCACTTCTCAAGTATAGAGGATGCCCGCACGTTCCGAGGGATTAACATCGACTCGGACCACTACCTCGTTGTAGCCAAGGTTCGGCTGCGGATATCCCGACCCAAGACAAAACGATGAGTATGAAATATCTCTTTTCAGGCTCAAAGTACTGCGGTACTGGTGTTTGATAAAAGCGTTGTGAAGGCAACAAAATTAAAAAAAATGTTATAGGATATTTATCAACAGATAATTTATTCAAATACGTTTCTTAAAACTTTTTCTAAGAAAAACTGTCAATGGTAATTTTAAAATAAAATAAATCTTGAAATATCATTTTCAAAACATCGAACATTAAAAAAAATTGAATACATATTTTTTTTTTTTTTTTTTTCAAAAATTGATACAATATTTTTTTTTATATTGTTTTCAATATGAAAAGGAAGAAAAAAAAAAACAAGAAAGAATGTTTCGAATGAATGAGAATCAACAAGAACGAACTTTTTCACAATAAATGAAAAAGGATAAATCAGGGAAAATCGCAGTATTTCCATAATTTTTGCATTTCTTAGCATTTGCTAAGATTCTTTTCATTTCTTTTTGAAAATTTTGAAATTTATAGTTTTCAAAAAATTTTTTTAAATTTTTTAATTTAGTTAAAACTAGGTAATGGTCGAAAAATATGGTTATTGAGGGTACCCCCCAGGGGTAAAGGGGGCTAAAGCTCCCCAAAAGCTTGAATAGAATTGTGTACTGAAATTTTGATTTTTTGTTTAATTTTTATTCGAACCATAATAGAAACTTAAGTTTGGCATACCAAATTTTGATGTTGATTGATGTTTACATAGCATTCTGTTTTTGTCTCTAACTACTAAAAGAATTTAAAAAATTAATTTTATCTTTATGAACAGTTTTCTCTAATAACATTAGTTTTAAAAATTCCTAGTCTATTTCATAGGAGGAAGTTCGTGCGACCCAGTCGTGCATTTTATTTTGTTTGCATAATTTTTTAAATATAAACATATACAGGGTGTCCATAACCATAACATGGGTCAGGGTATACCAAAGTTAGTCAAAAAGTGATGCCAAAGTCGAAAATCAGACTTTACTGTAGAACAATTCTTATCTAAGAATATGACCAAGGATCACATCCGGACACCCTGTATAATAAAGGATCAAGACAAGCAGAACATCTTTCCATCGACTTTAAAGCCGCATAGATCGCATTCATAGTCAGGAGCTCTTTTTGTGATGTTCGAACTTATGATCGTGGAAAAAGTGTTCCAGAAACACAAGGTAAAATGAGCAACTGAGGGAAAACTGTTCCGGACTATTCCAAACATGTACACTGTGCAGGAAGCAGAGTTATGTGACTTTTTTAATCTCGTTCTCAAACAGATAGTGTACAGGACAGGAGTTATTACTTTTGCAATACAATAGCAAACTTACAAACAAAATCTTGCTCAAAACAAATAAAATTAAGACACTTAAGTTGAAAGAACTTTTTTATTTCATTGCTTTATTTTAACATCCTGGTAAACCAACAAGGTCACCAGTTCAGCCTAATGAAAGTATAAGGGCTTCAGCAGCTCTTACAGCATCACTATTAGTATTTTGACCGGCAGCACTTGTTACAAGGGCAGTGATTGCCATTAGAGCAACACACATCAACTTGACTGCGAACATTTTTTAATTATTTTAGTACTGAACTTTTAAACGGAAAGTAGAAACTAATGACTTCGAAGAAATTTCACGAGTTTTTATACCGAAAAATTAACGAATTATCAACGTGGAAGTACGCAGGAACGCCAACAGCTGCCGTGGTAAGCAAACAAAGTATGGTGAAATGTTTGTTTGTTAAAAAAAATAAATAAATAATAATAAAATAAAAAAATATGAAAAATGATAAAATAATAATGGGAGCTAAATCCAATGGACGTCGTCAATTGCAGCTAAAAACATAGATACTTATGTTTACTTACGTACTCGAAAAAAACAATATTCTTTTGTCTATTGATCTTAGAAATATATTTTCCCTTTGACCTAAAATACATAAAATTGTTCTAACTTTCTTAGGAAATATGGGAATACCGATTACATTTATTGATATGCATTTTAAAAATTTGAAAAAATGAGGAAAGTCTTGATATCTTAAATTTTTGAAAAAAATTGCTGCATACTTTCCGGGTGGTTCTAATTCCACTCAAAAAAGGTTTGATTTAAACAATGATATACGGAAGTTAGTTAGTTTTTATGATTTTTATATAATTGGCGGTGATTTTATGTGCAAGCATAGAAATATACTTTCAAACAATCTTATGTTACCATTGAAGAGATCGTAAATTTAAAGAAATTGCCTTCTGGGTCGTTCAATGCATGTTGTATTGAACGGTTTCAAGTCTGAATGAATGAATGAATTGTATTGGGGTTAATGCACTGCGACCTGTAGATCTATTGTGCCCCCGCTTTAAGAATGATGAGCTGGCTCATCCTATAGTTCCTCCTCCAAACCTATTGCTTTTAGGAATTTTATTATTTGGGGCTCTTTTAGAGAGGATAGGTTACTCTTTTCTACCTGGTATTGTCCCAGATGGGTTTTTTTTGGTGCATGATTGGACAACAATTTCCCAGTATGTGTTCCGGTGTTTCCTCATGCATGTTGCAGAATCTGCAAGTGGCACTGCTTACCACACCAAGTAGATTAAGGTGTCTTCTAAGTTTGCAGTGTCCTGTTAGAATACCTGTTATTATTCTTAGGTTATTCCTGCTTTAGTTAATGCAGTTTTCGAAACGTTGCCGGTTGTAATTGCCCAGTAGTGATTTCGCCTGTCTCAGCTTAGGGAGTTCATTCCAGTTTTTGAATTTGTTTGCCTCCTCTTCTTGTTTAATTTTGGTTTTGATGACATTTTCTCCTATACCGCAATAGGGTTCGGGACCTGTAAGGGGGGTTGATGCGCCTATTTTTGCTAGGGAATCTGCTTTTCGTTACCATGAGCACCAACATGGCCAGGTACCCAGTAAAGTGTGACCCTGTTCTGGTTACCAAGTTCATTAAGCCTGCTTATGCACTCCTACACCAGCTTAGAGCTGATGGTGTATGAGCTTAGTGCCTTGAGTGCTGCTTGACTATCTGACATAATGGCAATGTTCTTGTTATCATAATTCTTTCTGAGATTGCGATTCACGCATTTCCATCGGTATGGGAAGTTTGGTTTTTGGCCCACAGATTCCTGCACCAGTTCCTTCGCTTGTTCTCGATCCATCAGTGTACCATTTGATGGCATTTGTTTCGAGTGTGTAGTTTGTATCCTCTCCTACCCAGTCTTCCTTGTTACTGAGCTGTGTAAGAAAGTTTTTCTCGAAATTATGTTTTTAGATCATTCCATCTTTTGGGATGTCAATAAGGTTTGTTATTGTGGACCTGTCAATTAGGTCCCTTTCTTTGGGACCAATAATTTTGCCTGTCCCAGTTCCTTCCATTGAGAACCTCATGATACCTCCCACTTCTAATGACCTCGTGTAGAGGGGATAGATAGAGGATAACCTCCATAGCTGTGGTAGGGCAGCTTCTCATTGCTCCCGTAATACAGATACATGCGAGCCTTTTTTATCGAACCCGAGCACCTAAAATTAGATGCGCTCTTCACCTAAGAATAATAACAGGTATTCTAACAGGACACTGCAAACTTAGAAGACACCTTAATCTACTTGGTGTGGTAAGCAGTGCCACTTGCAGATTCTGCAACATGCATGAGGAAACACCGGAACACATACTGGGAAATTGTTGTCCAATCATGCACCAAAAAAAAACCCATCTGGGACAATACCAGGTAGAAAAGAGTAACCTATCCTCTCTAAAAGAGCCCCAAATAATAAAATTCCTAAAAGCAATAGGTTTGGAGGAGGAAATATAGGATGAGCCAGCTCATCATTCTTAAAGCGGGGGCACAATAGATCTACAGGTCGCAGTGCATTAACCCCAATACAATTCATTCATTCATTCAGACTTGAAACCGTTCAATACAACATGCATTGAACGACCCAGAAGGCAATTTCTTTAAATTTACGATCTCTTCAATGGTAACATAAGATTGTTTGAAAGTATATTTCTATGCTTGCACATAAAATCACCGCCAATTATATAAAAATCATAAAAACTAACTAACTTCCGTATATCATTGTTTAAATCAAACCTTTTTTGAAAACTCTATCATAATGCCTTAAAAATATGAAGCGCAATACTCTTACTTTCTCCAAAACAATGTAAAGATTTGTTCCACTCTGCGGTGAGATATGCCATTAGATTAAGTGGAACGATTGCTGCGAAAGCCTTATTGCCGGCTGTTAATTGATCAGCTATTCTATGAATTGGGAAAGAAAACTATTTGCAGCGGCTGGTTATCGAACCCAAGACTCTCTTCATGATAGTTGGATACTTCCCCAAAAGATAGTAAATTGCGACGCTGATCTAAGGGAATCCAATCATACCGTCATCTCAATGGAGATGGCCATTCTAGAATATCAACACTATTTTGAGCAAAAACCAAAAAGTAACTTAATAATGTTTTATTCTTTTGAAACTACGCCTACGTAACAAAAACAGCCTTTTCCGACTCATTTTGATTTTTTCATTTATATCAATTTTGTCTCAAAAAACTGAACTTTTCAAATTCGAAATATTAATACTAAATACAACGATAATCGTATAATCGTGAACAAATTTTGTTAATAAATATACTTTCGTATACAAAATTGTTCCTCAAAAATACAAATTTTCAAAATTTACATGCATAATTTATTTAGTTTAATTTAAGTTTGTTAATTTCAAATTTGGGTCTTACAATTTTGTAACCTTAATTAATGATCAACAGTAGATGAAGTTTTAAAATTTCTGGTTAAATATTTTGTTATAAACTCTTTTTACCTCCAAAACTTAACCGTATCATTTTGGATGAACGTGTGCACGATTCACAATTTTAATTAAAAATCGCACTTTCGAACTACTTTTGGATCTTTCGATTTGTTGCGTGCCTTGAAGCCTACAAGGAAGTCTTAAATGTCATGTAAATGTCATGTTTTGAGATTACTCTTTGTAACAAATTTGTTGGAATAATAATTGTTGCTCATGAAACAAAAATTTGTGCTTGTAATTGTAATATGAACTGAGAATAAAAATTACGACGTTAATTACAGCTGCGATATGAACTTGCTAGCGAGAATCTTCCGTTGTTCTTTCTCCTAACACAGACGTCAACTAATCAATGACTCCGGTGTCCGGTGCCAAGGCATCATCAAAGAGGTAGCCTAAGCCACATTCACATTGGGTGAATACTGCAACGTAAGACATAAACAAGAGCAGAGCAGGAACAATAGGTGCGTTTTATTATTCACAAATCTACCTGGATCCGGATCTGAATTACTAAGGATAAAAAGAGACAGACTTATAACACTGCTGTCACTTAGATCCGTATCGTTTTATTTTCAAGGGAAGATCCAGATCCGGATCCAGATAGATTTGTGAATAATAAAACGCACCTATTGAGTCGAAAGAAGGGGGGTGGGGGGAGAAGAAGTACCGACACTTCAATCAATCAATAAGGTGTAAGTAGCAGTATGGAAATACAAGAGTCGCTCTATCGAAACGAAAAACTGATAATCTTGTTTAATTTGTTCAAGCAGCAATCTAGCAGTCGCTAAATGGAATCATATAACCGAATGAAGAAGTCTTATCTGCACTATAATGTGAGTTCCTTAATCTCAATCTGAGACATTGTACAGGACACAGACGTAACCACGGAAGACACTTTTAAAACAGATCCATCCAGTTCCTAGAGTATGCGGAGGATGTCGACATCATCGGCCACTTAAAATGTCCCATTATAGAGTCCTTCGCGGAGATAGATCAAATGTAATTTTTGGGCTTAGCCTTTGCAATAGCAACACTAGTTTTCCCTTTAAAAGTTGTTTCTATAAAGGTAAACAACTTACTTTGACTAGTCTTTAATCAACCAGAAATTATTGCGAAAGAAATAAAAATAAGACATTTAAGTTGAGACAGTATTTTCTTTATTTCATTGTTTTATTTTACCATCACAGCATACCACCATAATCACCACCAGAGCCACCACCATTAGGAGATGCACCACCCATTTCACCATAATATTGACCGGCAGCACTTGTTACAAGGGCAGTGATTGCCATTAGAGCAACACACATCAACTTGACTGCGAACATTTTTTAATTATTTTAGTACTGAACTTTTAAACGGAAAGTAGAAACTAATGACTTCGAAGAAATTTCACGAGCTTTTATACCGAAAAATGAACGAATTATCAACTTGGAAGTACGCAGGAACGCCAACAGCTGCCGTGGTAAGCAAACAAAGTATGGTGAAATGTTTGTTTGTTAAAAAAAAATAAATAAATAAAAATAAAATAAAAAAATATGAAAAATGATAAAATAATAATGGGAGCTAAATCCAATGGACGTCGTCAATTGCATTTGTATCAGCTAAAAACATAGATACTTATGTTTACTTACGTACTCGAAAAAAACAATATTCTATTGCCTATTTATATTAGAAATATATTTTCCATTTGGGTTTATCCCCGATTTACAGACTTTTAATAAATAAGACTTTTCTAACTTTTTTAAGAATATACCGATTTTAGTTATTTTTTGATATACTCCTAAAAGATTTTGCAGACAGAATTTCAAAATATATATTGAGTTTTGAAAGTGTTTCAAACAGTATTAAAACCATCTGTTTCCTTGAGTGAAATCAGTTTAGCGGTTATCAAGAGATGTGAACATAAAAAGCAGATTTTAGTAACGCAATCTTCAGTAAACGTTTATTTTACAGATCCAAAACTTGTATTAGAGCCTTTTAGCATGTATTGAAAGAATAAAGATAGCTGCAGATTTCTTGTTATTGAAAATAGAGAGAGGCTTTCCATCTTCTGTGATCCCGAGCATGCAGCTTTCAGTCATCTTAACCAAGTTGCCAAGTTGGAATGGCAATTTAATGGTAATTTAAACCGGATTGAACGTGGGGGCTAGAAGACTCTCTCAACTGGAACATAGTATAGTTGTGATTGAGACAATAAAGTCAACGTGTTTTGTATCCTTGTGTTTATCGTCTAGCACTGCTTACCCTAAAACAAGACTGGCCATATAAGTGTTTCGAAGATCGTGCACTTCGTCTAACGCGTGAGAAGAGCTGTTTTGACGAACCAAAGTGGCAGCAGATTTCTGGGGAAATCATTCTTTGGACTTCCACTATAATGTCGTTGATGAAATAAATACTTACTCCGAGGTAAATTTCTTAAATACGTTTAACCGCTACGAAAAAAAATGATTTTTCCCTGAGGTGTAAAGAGTTTGAATAAAACAATAATTTGAATATCTGGCAATCCTAAAAACGAACCAGCATTTAAACGTAATCTTAAAGGTTAGTTTTTCTACTAAAACAAAAGTGCGAAATGAGGTCCCTATCATTAGTACTGAGAGGAAATTGACCAACATGGGTCAGGGTACACCAAAGTTAGCCTTCTTTTAAATCGTCAAAAAGTGATGTCAAAGTTGAAAATCAGACTTTACTGTAGAACAATGTTTTCTTAGAATACGACCAAGAATCACATCCCAAAGTATGGAACACGAATTACCGGGCCCCTGTATATTCTTAGTCAAAATGGAATTGTTTTTTTTGCAAATTTTCTGGTGGTATAAACATAAAGTAGATATTTGACCATCGAGAATAAAACTTGATTTAGTTAAATATTTTAGTTTTGAGAAAACTTGTTTTCTATTTCAAATTCAGATATACTCGTACATATGTTTTAATATATACTTTCAAATCAAGTATTTTGTAATAATTTTTTTTTGATTGACTTGGGGAGAAAATTCTGACTAGATCAATATTTAGTTTTTCAAACTTCTGGTTTTAATATTCTGAAAATCAGAAAAATTGTTTAGAAAAAATTTTTAAATTACGTTGTTTTCTGTAAATACTTTAAACAAAATATACATGTAAGCTGAATTGTATTTTTTTCAACCGGTTAGAAGCGATATTCTTTTCTCAAAATTTAGTTTTTTTTTTTTTAATTTACAAGAACTTCAAAATAGAAAGGTCTAAAATGTAAGAGATATTATATAATAGAATAAATATTTAAATTACTTTTGACCGGAGTAAGGGTCGTGAGACTTTAATACTATTAATAATAGGCTACTATTAAAAGCTCTACTCAGTCAGGACTACGTTATTCAACGGTAATTCTAAAGGCTTGTTTAAAACGTAGGTATTTTCCTGACTGCTGGAAAATAGCAAAGGTTATACCAATCCCAAAACCAGGTAATCCTAAGGACGAAATAAATAGCTATCGACGAATAAGTTTACTAAGTTGCGTAGGGAAACTTCTCGAAAAAGTTATAAGAGATAAACTCAAAAGTCATTTAAATGAAAAAAAAAAACTGATAACTAATTTGGTTTCAAATGTTTTCATAATACATATTATGTAAGGTATTTAATGAAAAAAAAATTATTAATTTATGAAAGAACTTAATCAAATGTTCATGCAAAAAAAAAAGAACGTGCAAAATAAAAAGCGTCACAAACTACAGAGGCCGTGCGATAAAAAGAAATTGGTTTTACTTCTTCGACTGCTTTATTAAGACTCATCGTAAAATCTAGTATTCCTAAATCATAACGATTTGCAAATTTACAAAAGCTTTTAAGCTTTTACATTAAATAAAAAAGCATTACATAATTTAAGAAATAAAATATATACGAGTAAACAAACAGTTTAAAAGTCATTCGATTGTTCTGTTATTTAGAAGAGCAAATAATAGGTTTTGTAATACATAATTTATGTACATATAAGAATATATGTATTTAGAAAAATTAAAAGTTAAAGCTTAAGTTAAGCTTATGTAAGAGCATGCATGGTAAATCGGTTGCCAGATTAGTGAATATTAATATTTCATTTACGATATTTTCAAAAGTGAAGTCTCTTACACATATCATCATGTTGCTAGGATTAAAAACCATGGAAAAGGTAAGTTTCAATCTGAAGAACTGCATTAGTTTATTTTGATACAGAGAAAGCATTCGACACCGTATGGCATAACGCAATACTATATAAGCTTTAAAAGAAAAATGTTTCCAATCGAAATAATTAAAATGATTCAAAGTTTTCTTAGCAACAGAAATTGTATAGTCAGTGTTCAAAATGAAAATTCTTCTGTGCAAAGCGTTGAATATGGAATACCCCAAGGTACTGTACTTAGACCTTCCTTACTTTACTTTAGATGGCGCTCACAGTCCAGGGTGGACTAAGGCTTCAACCAACAAGCCCCTCCAGCTAGCTCGGTCCCTAGGTAGCTGCCTCCAGTTACGCACTCAAAGTTGGTTGAGGTCGCTCTCCACTTGTGCCCGCCACCTGAGGTGGGGTCTTCCTCCGCTGCGCGGACCATCAGGGGTGGATTCGAAGATTCGACCGGCTGGTGCGTCGGTGTCCATACGCTCCAAGTGTCCCAGCCATCTCAGCCGTTGTATTTTCAGCTTCTTGACTAGGTCAACGTCGCTGTAAAGCCCGTACAGCTCGTTGTTGAACCTTCTCCTCCATACTCCATCGATACAGGCTGGACCGAAGATCAAACGAAGAACTTTTCTTTCAAAGCACCCAAGCAGATTTTCATCCATTTTAGACAGTGTCCATGCTTCTGCCCCATACAGCAGGACCGGGATGATGAGGGTCTTATACAAGGTCTCCTTGGTTCTTTGAGATATGGCTTTATTACTCAAATGCCTTCTTAGCCCGAAGAAACAGCAGTTGGTAAGAGTAATTCTTCGCTTGATCTCTGCACTGATGTCGTTTTGCGATGTTATAGTGGAGCCCAGGTAGACAAAGTCTTTGACGACTTCAAAGTTATACCTATCCATCGTGACGTTTTGCCCGAGTCGACGATGTTGAGATTCCTTTCTCGATGATAGCATATACTTCGTCTTGTCCTCATTAACAGCCAAACCCATTTTCGCCGCCTCCAGTTCAATACTTGCAAACGCACATGTAACAGCTCGCTTCGTCCTCCATATGATATCAATATCATCCGCATAAGCAAGCAGTTGAACTGACTTTTGAAAAATTGTACCTCTATTGTTGACGTTTGAGTTTCGTACAATTGCTTCAAGAGCGATGTTAAATAGGTTGCATGATAGCGCGTCGCCCTTCCTCAGACCTTTCTCGACATCAAAAGGTTCGGTGGTGTTCTTACCGACCTAAGAGATTTCTCCATCGTCATCCTGCACAAGCGGACGAGCTTGGCAGGGATTCCGAGATGAGACATGGCTCTATATAGTTGTTCTCTGTCCACGCTTTCATACGCGACTTTGAAATCAATAAAAAGGTGGTGTGTATCGATTTGGAACTCCTGGGTTTTTTCCAAAATCTGTCGAAGTGTGAACATCTGATCCTGGGTGGATTTGCCGGGCCTAAAACCACACTGATAGGGGCCGATCAGCTCGTTGACAAACGGTTTAAGGCGCTCACACAGTACAGACGACAGGATTTTGTATACGACGTTGAGGAGACTTATACCTCTGTAATTGGCACATGTCAGGGCATTTCCATTCTTGTGGATGGGGTACACTATGCCGAGGTTCCATTCATTGGGTATACTTTCATCCGACCAGAGATGAGATGGTGCATGCTCCCTACCAAGTCATCCCCACCTGCTTTAAATTGCTCAGCTGGCAAGCCATCCGCGCCAGCAGCTTTGTACGCTTTCAGCTTGGCTATCGCTGACCGCACTTCATTTAGGTCGGGTGGACGGAAATTTTGACCATCATCGTCCAGGTTGAATGGAATGTTCCGCCTAGTTGCGGAATTTTGGCCTTCCTCGCCGTTCAGCAGTCTGGAAAAGTGTTGTTTCCAGATCCTCAGCACGGACTGCGTGTCCACTACCATATTCCCACTCTCATCTCGACAGGCTTCCGTTCTAACTTTGTAGCCCTGGGTGGATTGCCTCACCCTTTGGTAAAACTTTCGAACATCCCCCTTGCCGGTACAGTCCTCAATAGACTCGACCGCCCGCTTCGCATGCTCTCTCTTTTTCCTCCTTAGAAGTCGGCGTTCCTCCCTTCGTCTTTGCCCGTAGAGCTCCCGGGCATCTCTCTCAGCAGCTCTGGTTCTTGCCTGCATCATTAATTGGTAGGCCTCGTTCTTTGCTACATGCGCCAACCGGCATTCTTCGTCAAACCAGGGGTTTCGTTGTGGTGGCCTTGTGAAACCCAGCACATCAGTGGCGGCACTACTGATGGCATTCTGGCAGTGCTTCCACAGGTCCACAGGCGGGCTTGCTGAGAGATTAAGACAGACTCGGTCTGCAAAAGTCCTGGCGACCTCCTGCGATTTTAACTTCGCGACATTGAATCTTTTCACAGCATCCGTCCGTCGTTGTGGCGTAATGGATATCCGCATCCGTACTTGGGCTGCCACCAATTAATGATCCGAGTCTATGTTGGCTCCTCGGAATGTTCGGACATCCAGGATACTGGAAGCATGTCTCGCGTCTATCGCAACATGATCAATCTGGTTGACGGTTAGTTGATCCGGAGACCGCCAGGTCCCTTTGTGTATATTGAGGTGTGGGAATCGAGTGCTAGCTATGATGACATTTCGCCCCGCCGCAAAGTCAATCAGCCTGAGTCCGTTACCGGAAGTGTTGTCGTGCAGGCTGTGTCCTCCGACTATCGAACCAAAGATGCCCTCCTTTCCGATCTTGGCGTTGAAGAATAATCTTGACGTCGTACCTATCATACGTTTCCTCGAGAAGGTCGTAGAATTCTTCTTTGGTTGAGTCATCTTTTTCTTCCGTTGGGGCATGGACACAGATCAGCGTCATGTTTTTGATGTTCGCTTTGATGCGGATTGTGACTAGGCGCTCGCTTACATTTCTGAAGCCCAAGACTTCTTGCCTAAGTCTTCCCCTTACCACAAATCCACATCCAAAAAGCCGCTGACCCTGCTCCTTGTAGCACTCGCCGAAGTATATGTCACACGTTTTCATCCTTCGTATGCCCTCTCCATCCCATCGCACTTCCTGGATGGCTGTAATGTCAGCCTTTAGCCTATCCAGGCTCTCCACTATTTGTTCGGCAGCACGTGGCCTGTTTAAGGTCCGGACATTCCACGTGCAGAACCGAAAATCGTTGTCCTTGTTTCGTTTGCTGGGGTCGTCAACATTAAAATCATCCATATCCGAGGCTTGTTGTTGTTTCGGAACAAATAATTTTTTTTTACGTGGTAGGGAAGTTACCCCGACGCACAACCCCCGACCTGGAGGACCAGACCCTTAGTATAACTCCAAGGGTAGGGAGCCGGACGAATCCGCTCCTTATAGGCCTGAGCTACGAATATGTCGTAGTAGCCCATATAAGGTGTTCACCAAGTAGTTCATCCTAACTGGAACTGTAGACGCCACCGTTGATTCCATCTGGGGAATTCTTCCGCTGCCGTCTGGGTAAAAGGAGAGGTGCCTTAGTGGGAACACCTCTCCCCCTCTCTCGTTTGCTACCCTCAACAACTTTCCACTGGGGTTGAGACCCAATCTCCAGTTGAGGTACTAGGTACCCGATGTTCACCACGGGGAGGTGAGAGTAGGAGTTGGTGGACAGAGGTGGGTTTTGAAAAAAAAAAAAACCTGTGGACGCTTGTGTCCTCTTGGGTGCACGTGTCCACCATTTGAACATCGTACTTAGACCTATTCTCTTTAATATATTTGTTTCTGATCTGCCTGACCTTAATCGTAACATAAAACTTGCCATATTTGGTGATGATAATACCATATTCATATCAGGAATATATTACTTGGATCCTTGGATGTACATTGTACACTACAAGTATATCTAACCTACAAAAACACAAACTATTACAAGCTATTTGGTTAACCAGTTGAAATATTTTTAACTTCCCATAGGGAGTAATTGTAATCGGTCCGATTTGTCAAATTGGAATTTTTGACATTTCTCGACGTTTCAAGGTCCCTAGAGGCTATATCAATCATTTCTAGAGAGATGTGTGTGTGTGTGTGTGTACGTATGTTCGCACGTTCGTACGTTCGTACGTTCGTACGTGCGTACGTTCGTACGTCCGTACGTTCTGGTACCATTTTTCGTCGTCGATATCTCAAGAACGTGTAAAGATATCAACCTCAAATAAATTTTGTTTAATAGAAAATTACTTCGAAAGAGGCTGAAAGGGCGTTTATTAAAATTCAGAGAGTAGTTTTTTCACTATAACGGTTTAAAAAAAAGTAAAAATTTTGGTTAGTTTCAAATATCTCACGAAAAAATAATGCTATTGATTTCAAATAAAATTTAATGTACTCATTATAAGGTCATACAGATTTGGTATGAATTTGAAAAAAAAATGAACATACCGTTATTTTTTTAAATAAAAAAAACTGGAAAAAAAATTTCATAACCCAGATATTCTAAGGACGGAAAACAATTTGAAACTCAAACAAAAATTTTATTTTACGAAAAATAATGTGTTTGACAACTGGTGAAAATTTCAAAAAAAATCAGCTTACAGTTTTTTTACAAAAAATAAAAAACTATATATGTAAAATTCTATTGAAAATTGGTAAAAATTCTTTTCGACTCAAATTTCTCGAGAACTAGTAGTGATATTGACTTCTAATTTAGTTTATTTTATACATAGTATAATTTTTTACAATTGGTAAAATGTTGACAAATATTGAATTAATATTTTTTTTTTTAAATAAGAAAACTATTAAAAATTCTAGTGAAAACTAGTTTAAATTGTATTTCAAGTCAAATTTCTTGGGAATGAACACCGATAGTGCCTTCAAAAGTATGTTGTCTTATACATCGATACCTTCCCGTAAGAATGTATACTAAGCAACATTTCTAAAATTGTTCAGGAAACGAAAAAAACGAAGAAAGTTCTAGTTGAATCATAGTGTGCTAAGGGACAATTTTGGTTAAACTAAGTGACATTTAAAAATTGTTTGTTGCTCACGACAATGAGATCTTTATTAGATAATGTCGCTTAGCATAATTTTTTTGGCGGATAATACAAATTTCAGGGGGCAACATTATTTTAATGAGAAAACATGGCAGTTGATACATTTTTTTATTTGTACTCTAGTTTCCTTTTCATGCATAATAGGTTGGCGAAACCCAGGCCAAAACGTGGTCCTTAACATATAGTATATTTCCTCATCAAAAAGTCATTTTCGAAAAAAGTGTCGCTTAGTACATTCTTACAGGAAGGTATCGACATAATACAATTATTAACATAATGGTTAATTTTGACAAGTATCGAATTGACAGTTTTAACAAAAATATAAAAAAAATCTAGTAAAAAATGGTAATATTTGTTTTTCGACTAGAATATCTTGAGAACTAGCAATGATATTGACTTTGCCATTATTTAATTTTATACATAATACAATTTCTAACAAATGGTTTATATTTGGCATATATCTAGTTTTAGAGCGGATATATTTTGTAAGTACCCTTCAGTCAATAACCAAACCATATCTTTTATATTTGAATATTTTGTTTTTAAATTTTTTTCAATTAAAGTGCTTGGAACCGAAATAATAAAGTAATTTCTATAATATAATACATAATTTTATAATTTTATTATCAACTTAGTTTTTAGATGAATGTATGTACTGTACATACGTATATGAATAAGGTTGTTCAGTTGTACCCAAGTCCCACATATTCAAATTCCATTAATAGCTATGGTAAAAATGAAGAAAACGTCAAAATATGTTTTTATCTAAATATAAAGTTTTCAAGACCACAAATGGGAAGTTATCAGTGTGGGTCCCACCCAGCCTCTTTTTTATCATTTTCCCTATTGTGTAATGGACCATTCCATGTAATGCTCCTATAATATTAATTGGTGATGTACATAGATATATCCCTTAGGAACTTTTTACTGCATAAGACTAAGTCTTCAAACATATATCAAATTCTTTGTCTTCCGAAAACATTTTATATTATTTTATTTACTTTTAAGAACAATTAGCTAATGAATCAGAAAAAAAAACACAATTTAACTCCTTCATATAAAATTGATAAGAGATTTTTTTGTGCAAATTCACAGATATCATATAAATATTTAGAAAGTTAAAGTAGCCGGTTTGTGATTTTAACTAAAGTAAAATGCTAAGAGATAGTTAGATGTTAAAATCGTAAAATTAGCGAAATCCTTAGTAACTTACTAAAATGGCTTTAACAAATTACCAAATTGATTAAAATTTTGCCCCAATGTTATAAAATATAGAATTTAAATTTAAATAAACAAAAAACACGCTCCATCGCAACCCCATTTGAAAATGCGAGTAAACTTTGAAGTGGTGATTCTGCAAGTGACTGTTTTATGTTTAAATTTTCTGGACAACATAGCTTGGATATAGATTGCCACCATGTTTTTCGGCTGTATCTCTAATAATATTGTATTGAAACTTTGTTAATTTGGCCTGAACAAATGTTGACAAAGTCTCATCTTCAGTAACTGGAATTATTTCGCAATTCAATTTTTTATAAGCTTTTTGGTATTTTCCGGCGCGCGATGGAGTTGAAAAACATACATCTTTTATTACGGTGGGTGGAAGAATCAATTTTCCCTTTTTGCCGAAGTTGCTTTTAGGCCGCATAGCTTCATTCTCCGGCGGCGTTTTCCGTCGTCAATTCGTGGCCGTCCAGCTACTATATGGGTTCGGCATGGAAACGGTATTTCGAACTCCAACCAGGTTTCGAATTTATTTTTGAAAGCTTGGTAATTTCTAGATGAAGATAGCCATCGATCCTTATATCCATTTACAAATTTAGGCAATATTTTCTTTGTTTCATCAGATGTATCAATGTACGTGAAGTTTTCAACTTTTTCTGACAAAAACTCAATTTTTTCTTTTGAATCATGTGATGAACAAGTTATTAAAACCTCACTTAGCTGATTTCTTGATAAAAAAATTAAGTTTGATCGTGACCCTATATCAAAAAATAAGAAAATAAAAAACTATTTATTTAGGCGAACTTGCATTTTCAGTGTGTTCAACAGATTTCATCTACAATATCTCTTAACATCGCAAAATATCGCAACATTTTTTGTTAATAACTTATAAAGGAGATATCAGGGTAAATTAAGAGCTACATTTCATGACGGGATCTCACGGGAAAAATAAACTTTTCCATTGCTACACAAAGTTCAACATTTTTTTTTTAGTCACAAAAGGACGTTTCTTGTACATGTTATACACCAACATATAACATGAAATTATTTAACTGTTTTTTTATTTATTTCACTAAAAATACCACCAGCAAAAGATTTCATATTGTTTTATCAACAAAATATTTACACAGCGAAAAAAAGATCAATAAAACCAACCTTCTCTCACATACAAAATCTTTAACTGCGGCTTATTAAAATGTGCCCACTTTAGTCGCATCGCCTGCCTAAATAGATGCAAAAAAATAACGGGATTAATCAGATCATGTATTTAACTTATCTGTTAACCAGTTGGCATACAAGAACAACAACAATTCTGATTTTTGTTTTTAATAGTTTTGGCCACGTTTTTGGGATTTTCTGCCACTGTGCGACTGGACTTCGAAAGATTTATTCAATCAATTTACTGTGCCGCCTGACTGTATGTACTCGTATGAGCGAAGAGGTGGTTTTCGTTCACCCAAGTACCTAGGTCCTCTTGATGGTTTTTCAGTAGAAACTGAATATGAACTGTATGGGTGGCGAACGAAAAATGTTATTGTTTGATTTTTGCGTGACGTCATATGCCTATGGCGTGTGTGAATCGTATTCGGGCGAAGTATAACTCTTAGTTTTGATTACACTTCTCGGTGTTAATACAGAAGTAGTATAGAGTGGAGCAGCATGGAACGCTTCGTTACAAAGTCCATTAGCTATTTGGGCCGGTTGTTTTTTTAAATAAATTGTACTATATGTAGGTACACCTCCTGGTGTATGATTAAAGTGTTCTTGACTCAAAAAATGAATGCGAAACAAAATGTTGAAGACTTCGAAAGTGCGCTGATATTAAGATTTGAAATGAAAGAAAGGACTTCATTCTTGTGAGTACTTAGTACATTTTTATAAAAAAAAAATTTATTTTGTAAAAAAATCTTAAAACCTTAAAACTCTTTGAGCCACTTACATTTATACACTTACTTAAAAAACTAAAAAAAAACTTAAAGCAGTTTTTGAATAACAAACAAAATAACACAAAAACATAATATGCTTAATATACACAGACTTTTTGTTCATAAAGGTTTCTACAAAATCGAAACCAAAATTCTCTCAACTACTGAAAGCCATTTGAATTTGAGGAACTTTAAACACCAAAATTACACTTTTATGACATTATTTGATAAGAAGGACTTTGATTCATCGTAATATCTTCCATTTGTTGGCACTTCGGAAATAGTTTGCTGCATCTCACGTTGGCCAAACCATAGGGCTTCTTTCAAACTAATTCCATATGTTCGGCATATTCCTGTTGTAAGGCTTAAAACTGTTGCTAGTAAGAATATCACTATACATATTTTTTGAATGTATGGCATGTAGCAAGCTGTCGTCTTGAGCATAAGGTTAGGGAAGAATGGCAAGTCGTCAAGATCCTTAAAATATACATCATTATTGTTTGGGTTTTCTTAAGACCAGTAAAATTTTGTCGAACTTACATATTCATACCAAAATGTTGGTACAACCATTCCGTTGAATCTTCTGATTCCTTCGCTGAATCCATTCAAATGTGGAATTGGAATGCTCTGCTGAAACCTGTATTTCTCTTCGAAGGGAATTCCAGTTTTGGGCTCAATCCAAATGAAAGTCTGATGGTCTACTGGGTTTGGAGAAAGTCCCTCAAAGTGCTCCTCAAACTTGTATGACGATCCGAAGAAGTGTGGTTGTGAATAGGCCGAAGGAACATCTGATTAAAAAGTTCTTAATACAAAATCAGGGTAAGTTTAAAACAAAAAAAATAATTACCAAAACGACAACTGGAAACATCGAATATTCCATCTGGCAGGGGAATGGCCATGGACTCTTTCAGACAACTTGATTTGCTATCTTTGTCCACAACAAACTCGTATCCACTTAATCCATTCTCCTTGATGTCGCTATCATAAATCAGAGGCAGTGTTCGACAGGAATCTCCAGCAACTATAGAAAAACGATCTTCACGCTTCATATACGGTGGAAAGAGGGTATTGTCGAAGGCATTAGCCACATGAATGGGGCAAGTTTCAGGATCCAATTTCTTTTTGTTGAGATGTTTGCCGAAGACTGTTTAATTGTTAAGCGAACGGATCTTAAAGAAGTTCTCAAGACCATTCTGTAGGCCAATGTTAACCGTGTATACTTCTTGTGTTTCTCGAAAAGCCTGAAGTGAAAAACAGAAAAAAGTCAATATTTTAAGAAACTCCATTGAGAATTTCGGAATGAATCAAAATGTTTGAATTTTAATTTAGAAGCATGGTTAATTCCATGAAAATGAATATTGAAATGCTGAACGACCCTGAAGAGAACGGATAAGATTATTTAGATTTAAACGGTGTCCAACAAGGAAGTGTCCTGGGACCTTTGCTGGATATTCTAAGCATATTGCTGTGTTTAGGAATGGAAGCGGTAAGGACCTTCTACGGTGATTCTGCTTGACAAGAAAATAATGATCAGAATTGATCTTGGAGTTTCAAAATTAGTAAGAAGAGCCTTGAAGTCTCAGGTTTCAAAGTTCTTTTTCATATTAAAATCATTTTTCATAGATTTAGAAGTATTTTTGTATAATAAGTCTTAAGGTTTGTTTCACAATGTTTAAATAAGGAACATAAGCTCACAAAGATGTTTTGACCAATAATTTGACTGTTGAGTTAGCTTGAATGAATGAATACTGGGAGGGGGTTTTTACTGCGACCTTAAGATCTATTGTGCCCTCATCTAGAGCTAGATTAGTTGCTAACCCTATAGCTCTTCCTCCAAGTTTATCTGTGTGATGAGTTTGATTATTTGGAGTATCTTCAGAGAAGATAAATCGTTCTCTTCTACCTGGTGGCGTCCCAAACACTTGTTTCTTTGATGCATTAGTGCTTCGAAACCGCCTATAGTATGTGTTCCGACGTTTAGTCATAAGTATTGTAGAATCTGATTGTGGGAATGTTTCCCAGGCCAAGAATACTCAAGTGCCTTCTTAGTTTACAGTGACCCGTGAGGAAACCCATTAATGTCCGTAAATAGTTCCTACGTAGCTTGATACAGTTCATGAAATGATCTTGGCAATAGTAGTGTGGACTGCCTCAGTTTTGGGATTTCTTTCCAGTGTTTTAGATCGTTTGGCCTCCTCCTCTAGCTTATAAAATCTCTATTGAAACATTGCAAAACAAGCCTTCAGGGCCTTATGCTCAATTTAATAATGAATATTTAAGTTTAACATGTGAGGCTAAAGGGAATGTTCTAGCTTACCTAAAGTTAAGCTTAAATATTGTTGACTTATTTTCATTGTGAATTAAGAAAGAAATCCAACTATCTAGAAGTAGAATCAAAGAGAGAAATGAAACATTGTAAAATTTATCGCTATTCGCCTTTATATAGGCACACGCACAGACTAGAGAACTGTAGGTACTTTTTAATCCCGGGAACAAATTTACCCCTTACAATTTGTAGTTAGTTTAGAAGCGGGAGAATTAAACGCTCTGAATAGTTTTTAGTGAATACAAATACCAATAGTATAAAACAATTGATTTTCAAGTTCATTTGATGGCAAGAGCTACTCGTGGTCCAAGTTGTATAAAATACTTATATGACACGTTACAATTGTAGTTCCCTGAAGAACAAATCTATAAGCTGCTATAATCATCTGGAAGTTTAAGCAGGAAATTGATAAATTTGAGGAAGAGAATTGGCGATTGTAAGGAACTTTATGGCACTCCATAGTTTTTGTATTTCGCGAATCAATCTTAAATCAAGGCAATACGTTTTGAAAGAGCAGTTTAAAGGAAAATGGGAAAAATGTTTTTTACATCAAAATGCGTATGTTCCCAATCCATATTTTTATAGACAAAAAAAAACTATGTATTTGGTCCAGGGCCTGAAAGCTACTTTTTAAAATACACGCCTCTATTTGAAGAATCTGGAAGGAGTTTAATGACATTATCGTTGGATACTGTCCGAAGTATGTTGAAAAGTTCAAAAGACTACATTTGGTGAAACGAGAACAGATATCAGCTTAAGGGTTATATATTGTAGTAGCTCGTTACACGGTTCATCGACTTCAAACCTGAATATGATAGTATTCATCGGCAGGAATTCTGTATGTCGATTGCTGAAATCGGGATCACGTGGAAACTGATTCACTTGATATATTCGGAAATACGCGGTGAAATGTGCAATAAGGCAACATTTATAATATTGAAACATTTAAAGGGTAATCATAATCCCTTGAGCGCGGGTAGATTATAAAAAAAAAAAAACAACAAAAATCTACTCCAAACTATTCCAAACATGTATAGAGTATAGGTAAGGAGATGTGCTATATCATGTATTTTCGTCAAAAGCAGATGGTGCACAGGGCACTATATTAAACTAATCTGTCCAACTATAAGGACATGAGGACGATATCGGCTGTTGCCAACAGTTTGTAATAGAGTCCTTCCCGGCGATTTAAGAACATGCGAAACTTTTGGGTATTGATGTTAACGAGGACATGATTAAGTTCATGCTATCAACAAACAAATATCTGTTCACTAGGTAGTACAAAAAGTGGCCATTGATGTTATCAACTTCTAAATATACCTTAATGGAGATAATGGAAGAATTAATCTAGAAAACTGCTGATACTTCTGTTTGACTAAACAAATAGGTTCAACATTCCTCACGTGGAAGAAGAAGTCCTCATTTTGAATACTGCCAGTCTTTACGTCACCGAGTGTTGGAAATTAAGCAGAAAGTAGTTCAGCATTTTAAAACACATCGATTGTAGTTGTTGTTCAGTTCAGTTGCTCAGAAATTCAAAACACATCGATTAAATTGACTCGAACGCTTCGGGCAAATGAACAACAACGCTTCAGCCATGAAAGCTCGATTAGTCTAGATAGAAAAATGGAAGCAGTTGATCATTAACAATGGAAGTCCGTCCATCTGTCCCAGGCAGGGATGATTCATGGATCGGAAACCGGTTCAGTAAGTAAGTAAGCACCTTACTGAAATATCATGAATTAAAATCGACATAGTAAAAATCAGCCGTTTACTACGAAAACTGTTAAGCCTTACAAGAATTAATTCATGTTTAAGGCTTCAAAAGACCTTGAAAATAAGATTGATTGATCTTTTGGGTAACTCGATGGATGATATATGCAGTTTTAAATCCACTCTCAACCAGATAAGTTA
This sequence comes from Philhelius festivus, assembly GCA_963931855.1. Taxonomy (NCBI): domain Eukaryota; kingdom Metazoa; phylum Arthropoda; class Insecta; order Diptera; family Syrphidae; genus Philhelius; species Philhelius festivus. The sequence continues at coordinate 240,407,822 of OZ007554.1, forward strand.
AATTGGGGAAATGACAAAAATTTCACAAGATCAGGAATATACAAGAGGATAAGATAAAATGTTGGATGAACTTTCATATATTTTTTAAGTCGTTTTGAATTTCAATATGAGCATTTTAATGTAAAATGTAAATGAAATGCAATAAAATAAATAAAGAAACAAAACTATAAATAATTCATACATTGTAAAGCGTACCGACATTGTCCAGCACTCCTGGCACCCATGGTCTAACATTGTCAATCAATGGTGTAGTGTAGTTCCATAAGATTTCATTGACAGTATGATGTACAAAAATTGGTTCATCCTTGGCATATATATTAAAAAAGTTCCTTGACAAAACGAACCAATCATGAATTTTGGCAGCAATACTCAATAGAACAACATTTGGAATATAGACTTTTTGGTCCATTATTCCTGGTGGACTGTTCTCTTCATCAAATACAAGTTTTATTCGACGAAGTTTGCGAAATGTCAATGTGGATTCAATTTTGTCATCGGTCAAATTTGTATTTCCAATTTTTATCCGATACACTATTGGTCCGACTTGTTGAAGATGGAGTTTTTTGTCGGTGCCATTGAGGAAGGCTTCGGTATTTGTAACATTGAAGAGATAGCATCTAAGCGTACCATCAGGTGGAAATTCCCATGCCGATCGAGATGGAAAGCCTTTACGGAAGCGAACGTGTTCTTTTATTGCTTCATGCTGGAAATCTATGATCAGTGATACAAGAAACAGAGAGGTGCTTATAATTGCCCAAATGAAAGGGCATACTATATGACCTGCAAAAAAATAAATCATAATTAATTTCATGCACTTATACGTGTTATGAAAGTCCAGACTCACGTTTTATTTTTGTGTCCTTTTTAAAGTCCATCAATCGAAATCCAAGAAAGTTTTACCTGATAGAATCAAATAATTTTATTACAAATATGTTAATAGGGGTTTTTTAAAAGAACAGATGAGGAAAGTAGTACGGGATTCATAGAGGAAGAAAATATTCCTCAAGAAAAACTTGACGATAAAATCTCCAAACGTAAAATCAATCGGAAATTCTAAACGAAAGATTGGCAACTTCGAAGATCATCATCATATCAGCCATTCTCAGGAAGTATACATAGTTTTCGATAACTTTATAGTTTCTTGAAAGAAGCGATGAATATGAAATATCTCTTTTCAGGCTCAAAGAAGGAAGAAGCATTTGCAAACACAAGTTTTAAAAGAGAAAAATCACCATTGTTCGATTTTATTTCTACGGAGATTATGAAAGAAACCTTAAGAAAAACTCCAGTTCATATTAAATGTAAATGTAGAAAAATCACTTGAAGGAAAACAAGTATGGTCCGCTATACTTTTAGATGTTGCGCAAGACTTTGACAAAAAAAAAAAAATAGGTACTTGACCATAAACTGCATTAAAATCTACCCAACCCTTAGAATAGGGTACTATCAAGGTTATTATGATCCAACAAATATTTTTTGCCGACGAACCAGAAGGAAGTGTCCTAACACCAACTTTGTATTGGATATTCCACTGGCCAAAAAAGCCATTGTGTACAACTTTGCAGATGGTACTGCGGTACTGGTGTTTGATAAAAGCTTCGTGAAGGCAACAAAATTTTAAAAAAATGTTATAGGATATTTATCAACAGATAATTTTTTTAAATACCTACGTTCCTTAAAACTTTTTCTAAGAAACATTGGCGCAAAATTTTAAACAGCCTATTATTAAGATATTAGTATGATACTATTTAACAATTTGCTAACTTCAAAGTAGTTTACTAACTCATTTCTAATTTTAAACATTTTCTAACTAGTATCGTATAAAAGAATTTTCTTTATAAATTGCCTCTGAACACACCTAAAACAATGACATTTCGTGTAAAGAAGTAAGTACACGAACCTTTTTTGATGTTTGAAAATGTCAAAGAGTCATAATGAAGCTAGCACGATACTAAAAAAATAAAGTAGGTATTCGATGATTTTAACTTTAAAAAAAGGGTAGAGAAAGTATGATGCTACGAGCATATTTGATTAAAATTTGCAAATTCGTTGTTTTAACCTATGTAGTATCATACTAAAACAGCTTAAGCATCGTACTAATTCAATTAAAATTTTGCGCCATTGTCTATGGTAATTTTAAAATAAAAAAAAATGTTGAAATAAATTAAAAAAACCGTTTGCTCGTTTTCAAAACATTTAAAAAAAATTTAATGCATATTTTTTTTTTCGAAAATCCATACAATATTTTTTCTATATTATATTTTTAATATGAAAAGGAAGAAGGAAAAAAAAAAAACAAGAAAGAATGTTTTGAATGAATGAGAATCAACAAGAACGAACTTTTTCACAATAAATGAAAAAAGATAAATCAGGAAAAATCGCAGTATTTCCATAATTTTTGCATTTCTTAGCATTTGCTGAGATTCTTTTCATTTCTTTTTGAAAATTTTGAAATTTATAGTTTTCAAAAAAATCTACCAGTAACAGTAAGTAGGTAACAACATTTTTACTTGTGACTTATAGGTACTATAAGGCAAATTATGCATTAGTAAAAAAAATCGAACTCGAGATTTTGATCAAAATTGACGTTACGATGATAGCGAAGACTAAAAAAGTGGGTCTCGCAATTCTGCCTGTCTGTCTGTCGGTTCGCCTACAGCCTAAGCGACTCGGCCGATTTTCTTTAAACTTGGTAGGTATCATGGTTATTTGGATAATACATGCAATTTCGTATCATCATTTGATATGCCTTTAAGGTCTCCTGTCCAGTTAAATATAGCCGCAAAAAATTCCCTCCTTGGTGGAATGAAGATCTTTCTGCACTAAGAAAAATGGCCAGAAAGATCTTCAACATATGTCAGAAGGAGAAATTCTTTCAACCATATAAAGACTGTCTAAAAGTGTACAAGCGAGCCATAGCAGCATCTAAGAAGCTTGGCTGGAGAGAATACTGTCATTCAATAGAAAATATTAAGGATTCTGCCAGACTAAGTAAAGTTCTGTCAAAGGAACATTGCAGCCCTTCATTTCTGAGAAAATGTGACGGTATCTGGACAGCCTCTCCAGCTGATGACAACACATTTCCCGGGTTGTGAGAATAGCTACTCCGAAACGCTTAGCACTTCAAATACCATTATAGCTCATAAGGAGCAAATCAATTCTGTTATAACAGGAGATAGTATTTCATGTGCGATTAATACTTTCTCCCCTTACAAATCACCTGGCCCTGTTGGCATAAATCCCAATTATGCTGCAGAAACTGCAAGACTTGGCAGTACCATGGCTAGAAATGATCTTCAAAGGTTGTCTCTATCTCAATCATGTACCCGAGTCATGGAGACATGTAAGAGTGGTCTTTATTCCGAAGGTCGGCAAACGAGGTCATGAATCCGCGAAGGACTTTAGGCCAATTAGTCTGACATCTTTTGTACTAAAGACACTAGAGCGCATCCTTGATACTCACATCAGAGTTTTACTAGAGGGTCGTCCTCTTGATGAATCGCAACATGCATACCTAAAAGGCAAGTCTACGGAGACTGCCCTGCATGAAGTAGTGCGTACAATAGAGAAGACGATTCACTACAAAGAATATACCCTAGCAACCTTCCTAGACGTGGAGGGTGCTTTTATTAACGTCCTAACTGAATCCATTCGCGAATCACTTGCTCACTTTGGTGTAGAAAGCTTCATATCTAAATGGATTGTATCTATGCTCAGTGACAGAAGGTTCCAAGCAACGTTAGGAAACACAATTTTTACTAAGCATGTTAGTAGGGGAACTCCCCAGGGTGGTGTTCTCTCCCCTCTTCTATGGCTCTTAGTCATGGACAAAATTCTCGTCAAGCTCAGAAGTAGTGGTGTGAAAACTGTAGCGTATGCTGACGATCTGGTTTTATTGGTATCAGGTAAGTTTACCACTGTGATTAGTGAAATCACTGAATTGGCTCTGAAAAGAGTTAGCAACTGGGCCACTAGTAGTAGACTAGGAGTTAATCAGAGTAAGACGGAACTGATGCTCTTTACTACCAGGACTAAAATACCTACATTCACCCTACCTCGACTTAACGGTCAAACTCTTTCCTTATCTTCCAAAGCTAAATACCTTGGAGTTATTCTCGACCCAAAATTGAATTGGAAGGTAAATATTGAAGAACGGGTTTAGAAAGCCTGTATAGCTTTCTATGCCTGCAGAAAGACTTTTGGTAAGAAGTGGGGCCTTCAGTCGAAGATGATTTTGTGGACGTACACTGCAGTGGTACGGCCAATTTTGTCTTACGGATCGATTGTTTGGTGGCCTGCACTTAGCAAGCAATATAACGTCGGAAAACTTAAAAGGGTTCAAAGAACGGCTAGCGTCGGCACTACAGGGGCTCTCAGATCATGCCCAACAGATGCCCTGAGCGTTATCCTGAACCTTTTACCACTCGACCTTCATATAAAATACCTAGCGGCATGCAGTGCTGTAAGACTTAAAGAATCTAACCGTTGGTTCTCCAAACCCTATGGTCATGGAAACATAACAAAATTGATTCCTCCGGATATTTTCTTATCGAACACCGACTACTGCGTACCTCCTCTTGGCCCAAGCGGGGATTTCAAAGCCATTTTTCCCACCAGAGAGGATTGGAAAAATGACGTTGTCACAAAGGATTTCGATTCGATAATCTTCACTGATGGATCTAAGATGGAGTGCGGTGTTGGTTCAGGAATTTTTTCCGAGTCCTTTAACATCTCCAAGTCCTTCAGACTACCAGACTTTGCGAGTGTATTTCAAGCTGAAATACTAGCAATCAAGGAGGCATGCAAGTTGCTCCAATCTAACCAAAACCAATTCAGAAATATAGCTATCTGCTCAGATAGCGAGGCGGCCATTAAGGCCATTAAATCATCTACATCTACCTCAGTACTTGTCCGGCAATGTCGGGACGAACTGGCGAGTCTGAACATTGACCTCTAGGTCACTCTCATTTGGGTTCCAGGTCACAGTGGCATAGAGGGTAATGAACAGGCTGACGCTTTAGCTCACGTTCCAACGATCTAATATGCAGACCCAGGCGCGACATAGCCAGGATCACAGCAATATGCACCGGGCACTGGCCCATAGGTGAACATGCAAGAAAGCTAGGCATCCCCTACAACCCACACTGCCGTAGTTGTGGAGATCCACAAGAAAAAGAAACTGTGGTTCATTTTCTTTGCGATTGCCCCGCCTTAGCAAATTACAGGATGACTTCCTTTGGGAAAGCCTTCCTCGATGACCCCAGCGAACTTTCGGAGAAGAAAATCAAAGATCTGATTATCTTTCTGAATGCGACAAAATGGTTTTAGCAATGCTCTGCTAAAGTATATAAAAGCCATTTTCTTCCGTACTAAATCCTTATTAGGTTGACACGAGTTAATGGTATCAAAACGGCGCACCCCAGCGCTAATTGAGTCGCGGGCCCAGGGCTGGCGACTACCATCTCTACCTACCTACCTGGTAGATATCATTTTTAATTTTTCCCCCACACGTTTTTTTCTTTTTTTTTAAGACCAAAAATAACGGTACCTACCATACGATTTTTTTTCGAAATTTTATAAATATTTTTTTTTTCTAAAAAACTGTTCGACATATTTAAAAACTAAAAATACAAACAAATTTTTAATTTAGGTAAAACTAGGTAATGGTCGAAAAAAATTTTCTGAAAAATGGTTATTGAGGGTACCCCCCAGGGAACTTCTTGTTTTGTTTTCGATTTTTTCAAAAACGGTAAAACCGATTTTGATAATTTTTTTTGCTAAAGCTCCCCAAAAGCTTGAATAGAATTGTGTATTGAAATTTTGATTTTTTGTTTAATTTTTATTCGAACCATAATAGAAACTTAAGTTTGGCATACCAAATTTTGATGTTGATTGATGTTTACATAGCATTCTGTTTTTGTCTCTAACTACTAAAAGAATTTAAAAAATTAATTTTATCTTTATGAACAGTTTTCTCTAATAACATTAGTTTTAAAAATTCCTAGTCTATTTCATAGGAGCAAGTTCGTGCGACCCAGTCGTGCATTTTATTTTGTTAGCATCATTTTTTAAATATAAACATAAACATATACAGGGTGTCCATAACCATAACATGGGTCAGGGTATACCAAAGTTAGTCAAAAAGTGATGCCAAAGTCGAAAATCAGACTTTACTGTAGAACAATTCTTATCTAAGAATATGACCAAGGATCACATCCCAAAGTATGGCACACGAATAACCGGACACCCTGTATAATAAAGGATCAAGACAAGCAGAACATCTTTCCATCGACTTTAAAGCCGCATAGATCGCATTCATAGTCAGGAGCTCTTTTTGTGATGTTCGAACTTATGATCGTGGAAAAAGTGTTCCAGAAACACAAGGTAAAATGAGCAACTGAGGGAAAACTGTTCCGGACTATTCCAAACATGTACACTGTGCAGGAAGCAGAGTTATGTGACTTTTTTAATCTCGTTCTCAAACAGCTAGTGTACAGGACAGGAGTTATTACTTTTGCAATACAATAGCAAACTTACAAACAAAATCTTGCTCGAAACAAATAAAATTAAGACACTTAAGTTGAAAGAACTTTTTTATTTCATTGCTTTATTTTAACATCCTGGTAAACCAACAAGGTCACCAGTTCAGCCTAATGAAAGTATAAGGGCTTCAGCAGCTCTTACAGCATCACTATTAGTATTTTGACCGGCAGCACTTGTTACAAGGGCAGTGATTGCCATTAGAGCAACACACATCAACTTGACTGCGAACATTTTTTAATTATTTTAGTACTGAACTTTTAAACGGAAAGTAGAAACTAATGACTTCGAAGAAATTTCACGAGTTTTTATACCGAACGAACCGAAATGAACGAATTATCAACGTGGAAGTACGCAGGAACGCCAACAGCTGCCGTGGTAAGCAAACAAAGTATGGTGAAATGTTTGTTTGTTAAAAAAAATAAATAAATAATAATAAAATAAAAAAATATGAAAAATGATAAAATAATAATGGGAGCTAAATCCAATGGACGTCGTCAATTGCAGCTAAAAACATAGATACTTATGTTTACTTACGTACTCGAAAAAAACAATATTCTTTTGTCTATTGATCTTAGAAATATATTTTCCCTTTGACCTAAAATACATAAAATTGTTCTAACTTTCTTAGGAAATATGGGAATACCGATTACATTTATTGATATGCATTTTAAAAATTTGAAAAAATGAGGAAAGTCTTGATATCTTAAATTTTTGAAAAAAAATTGCTGCATACTTTCCGGGTGGTTCTAATTCCACTCAAAAAAGGTTTGATTTAAACAATGATATACGGAAGTTAGTTAGTTTTTATGATTTTTATATAATTGGCGGTGATTTTATGTGCAAGCAAAGCATAGAAATATACTTTCAAACAATCTTATGTTACCATTGAAGAGATCGTAAATTTAAAGAAATTGCCTTCTGGGTCGTTCAATGCATGTTGTATTGAACGGTTTCAAGTCTGAATGAATGAATGAATTGTATTGGGGTTAATGCACTGCGACCTGTAGATCTATTGTGCCCCCGCTTTAAGAATGATGGGCTGGCTCATCCTCTAGTTCCTCCTCCAAACCTATTGCTTTTAGGAATTTTATTATTTGGGGCTCTTTTAGAGAGGATAGGTTACTCTTTTCTACCTGGTATTGTCCCAGATGGGTTTTTTTTGGTGCATGATTGGACAACAATTTCCCAGTATGTGTTCCGGTGTTTCCTCATGCATGTTGCAGAATCTGCAAGTGGCACTGCTTACCACACCAAGTAGATTAAGGTGTCTTCTAAGTTTGCAGTGTCCTGTTAGAATACCTGTTATTATTCTTAGGTTATTCCTGCTTTAGTTAATGCAGTTTTCGAAACGTTGCCGGTTGTAATTGCCCAGTAGTGATTTCGCCTGTCTCAGCTTAGGGAGTTCATTCCAGTTTTTGAATCTGTTTGCCTCCTCTTCTTGTTTAATTTTGGTTTTGATGACATTTTCTCCTATTCCGCAATAGGGTTCAGGACCTGTTAGGGGGGTTGATGCGCCTATTTTTGCTAGGGAATCTGCTTTTCGTTACCATGAGCACCAACATGGCCAGGTACCCAGTAAAGTGTGACCCTGTTCTGGTTACCAAGTTCATTAAGCCTGCTTATGCACTCCTCTCCTACACCAGCTTAGAGCTGATGGTGTATGAGCTTAGTGCCTTGAGTGCTGCTTGACTATCTGACATAATGGCAATGTTCTTGTTATCATAATTCTTTCTGAGATTGCGATTCACGCATTTCCATCGGTATGGGAAGTTTGGTTTTTGGCCCACAGATTCCTGCACCAGTTCCTTCGCTTGTTCTCGATCCATCAGTGTACCATTTGATGGCATTTGTTTCGAGTGTGTAGTTTGTATCCTCTCCTACCCAGTCTTCCTTGTTACTGAGCTGTGTAAGAAAGTTTTTCTCGAAATTATGTTTTTAGATCATTCCATCTTTTGGGATGTCAATAAGGTTTGTTATTGTGGACCTGTCAATTAGGTCCCTTTCTTTGGGACCAATAATTTTGCCTGTCCCAGTTCCTTCCATTGAGAACCTCATGATACCTCCCACTTCTAATGACCTCGTGTAGAGGGGATAGATAGAGGATAACCTCCATAGCTGTGGTAGGGCAGCTTCTCATTGCTCCCGTAATACAGATACATGCGAGCCTTTTTTATCGAACCCGAGCACCTAAAATTAGATGCGCTCTTCACCTAAGAATAATAACAGGTATTCTAACAGGACACTGCAAACTTAGAAGACACCTTAATCTACTTGGTGTGGTAAGCAGTGCCACTTGCAGATTCTGCAACATGCATGAGGAAACACCGGAACACATACTGGGAAATTGTTGTCCAATCATGCACCAAAAAAAACCCATCTGGGACAATACCAGGTAGAAAAGAGTAACCTATCCTCTCTAAAAGAGCCCCAAATAATAAAATTCCTAAAAGCAATAGGTTTGGAGGAGGAAATATAGGATGAGCCAGCTCATCATTCTTAAAGCGGGGGCACAATAGATCTACAGGTCGCAGTGCATTAACCCCAATACAATTCATTCATTCATTCAGACTTGAAACCGTTCAATACAACATGCATTGAACGACCCAGAAGGCAATTTCTTTAAATTTACGATCTCTTCAATGGTAACATAAGATTGTTTGAAAGTATATTTCTATGCTTGCACATAAAATCACCGCCAATTATATAAAAATCATAAAAACTAACTAACTTCCGTATATCATTGTTTAAATCAAACCTTTTTTGAAAACTCTATCATAATGCCTTAAAAATATGAAGCGCAATACTCTTACTTTCTCCAAAACAATGTAAAGATTTGTTCCACTCTGCGGTGAGATATGCCATTAGATTAAGTGGAACGATTGCTGCGAAAGCCTTATTGCCGGCTGTTAATTGATCAGCTATTCTATGAATTGGGAAAGAAAACTATTTGCAGCGGCTGGTTATCGAACCCAAGACTCTCTTCATGATAGTTGGATACTTCCCCAAAAGATAGTAAATTGCGACGCTGATCTAAGGGAATCCAATCATACCGTCATCTCAATGGAGATGGCCATTCTAGAATATCAACACTATTTTGAGCAAAAACCAAAAAGTAACTTAATAATGTTTTATTCTTTTGAAACTACGCCTACGTAACAAAAACAGCCTTTTCCGACTCATTTTGATTTTTTCATTTATATCAATTTTGTCTCAAAAAACTGAACTTTTCAAATTCGAAATATTAATACTAAATACAACGATAATCGTATAATCGTGAACAAATTTTGTTAATAAATATACTTTCGTATACAAAATTGTTCCTCAAAAATACAAATTTTCAAAATTTACATGCATAATTTATTTAGTTTAATTTAAGTTTGTTAATTTCAAATTTGGGTCTTACAATTTTGTAACCTTAATTAATGATCAACAGTAGATGAAGTTTTAAAATTTCTGGTTAAATATTTTGTTATAAACTCTTTTTACCTCCAAAACTTAACCGTATCATTTTGGATGAACGTGTGCACGATTCACAATTTTAATTAAAAATCGCACTTTCGAACTACTTTTGGATCTTTCGATTTGTTGCGTGCCTTGAAGCCTACAAGGAAGTCTTAAATGTCATGTAAATGTCATGTTTTGAGATTACTCTTTGTAACAAATTTGTTGGAATAATAATTGTTGCTCATGAAACAAAAATTTGTGCTTGTAATTGTAATATGAACTGAGAATAAAAATTACGACGTTAATTACAGCTGCGATATGAACTTGCTAGCGAGAATCTTCCGTTGTTCTTTCTCCTAACACAGACGTCAACTAATCAATGACTCCGGTGTCCGGTGCCAAGGCATCATCAAAGAGGTAGCCTAAGCCACATTCACATTGGGTGAATACTGCAACGTAAGACATAAACAAGAGCAGAGCAGGAACAATAGGTGCGTTTTATTATTCACAAATCTACCTGGATCCGGATCTGAATTACTAAGGATAAAAAGAGACAGACTTATAACACTGCTGTCACTTAGATCCGTATCGTTTTATTTTCAAGGGAAGATCCAGATCCGGATCCAGATAGATTTGTGAATAATAAAACGCACCTATTGAGTCGAAAGAAGGGGGGTGGGGGGAGAAGAAGTACCGACACTTCAATCAATCAATAAGGTGTAAGTAGCAGTATGGAAATACAAGAGTCGCTCTATCGAAACGAAAAACTGATAATCTTGTTTAATTTGTTCAAGCAGCAATCTAGCAGTCGCTAAATGGAATCATATAACCGAATGAAGAAGTCTTATCTGCACTATAATGTGAGTTCCTTAATCTCAATCTGAGACATTGTACAGGACACAGACGTAACCACGGAAGACACTTTTAAAACAGATCCATCCAGTTCCTAGAGTATGCGGAGGATGTCGACATCATCGGCCACTTAAAATGTCCCATTATAGAGTCCTTCGCGGAGATAGATCAAATGTAATTTTTGGGCTTAGCCTTTGCAATAGCAACACTAGTTTTCCCTTTAAAAGTTGTTTCTATAAAGGTAAACAACTTACTTTGACTAGTCTTTAATCAACCAGAAATTATTGCGAAAGAAATAAAAATAAGACATTTAAGTTGAGACAGTATTTTCTTTATTTCATTGTTTTATTTTACCATCACAGCATACCACCATAATCACCACCAGAGCCACCACCATTAGGAGATGCACCACCCATTTCACCATAATATTGACCGGCAGCACTTGTTACAAGGGCAGTGATTGCCATTAGAGCAACACACATCAACTTGACTGCGAACATTTTTTAATTATTTTAGTACTGAACTTTTAAACGGAAAGTAGAAACTAATGACTTCGAAGAAATTTCACGAGCTTTTATACCGAAAAATGAACGAATTATCAACTTGGAAGTACGCAGGAACGCCAACAGCTGCCGTGGTAAGCAAACAAAGTATGGTGAAATGTTTGTTTGTTAAAAAAAAATAAATAAATAAAAATAAAATAAAAAAATATGAAAAATGATAAAATAATAATGGGAGCTAAATCCAATGGACGTCGTCAATTGCATTTGTATCAGCTAAAAACATAGATACTTATGTTTACTTACGTACTCGAAAAAAACAATATTCTATTGCCTATTTATATTAGAAATATATTTTCCATTTGGGTTTATCCCCGATTTACAGACTTTTAATAAATAAGACTTTTCTAACTTTTTTAAGAATATACCGATTTTAGTTATTTTTTGATATACTCCTAAAAGATTTTGCAGACAGAATTTCAAAATATATATTGAGTTTTGAAAGTGTTTCAAACAGTATTAAAACCATCTGTTTCCTTGAGTGAAATCAGTTTAGCGGTTATCAAGAGATGTGAACATAAAAAGCAGATTTTAGTAACGCAATCTTCAGTAAACGTTTATTTTACAGATCCAAAACTTGTATTAGAGCCTTTTAGCATGTATTGAAAGAATAAAGATAGCTGCAGATTTCTTGTTATTGAAAATAGAGAGAGGCTTTCCATCTTCTGTGATCCCGAGCATGCAGCTTTCAGTCATCTTAACCAAGTTGCCAAGTTGGAATGGCAATTTAATGGTAATTTAAACCGGATTGAACGTGGGGGCTAGAAGACTCTCTCAACTGGAACATAGTATAGTTGTGATTGAGACAATAAAGTCAACGTGTTTTGTATCCTTGTGTTTATCGTCTAGCACTGCTTACCCTAAAACAAGACTGGCCATATAAGTGTTTCGAAGATCGTGCACTTCGTCTAACGCGTGAGAAGAGCTGTTTTGACGAACCAAAGTGGCAGCAGATTTCTGGGGAAATCATTCTTTGGACTTCCACTATAATGTCGTTGATGAAATAAATACTTACTCCGAGGTAAATTTCTTAAATACGTTTAACCGCTACGAAAAAAAATGATTTTTCCCTGAGGTGTAAAGAGTTTGAATAAAACAATAATTTGAATATCTGGCAATCCTAAAAACGAACCAGCATTTAAACGTAATCTTAAAGGTTAGTTTTTCTACTAAAACAAAAGTGCGAAATGAGGTCCCTATCATTAGTACTGAGAGGAAATTGACCAACATGGGTCAGGGTACACCAAAGTTAGCCTTCTTTTAAATCGTCAAAAAGTGATGTCAAAGTTGAAAATCAGACTTTACTGTAGAACAATGTTTTCTTAGAATACGACCAAGAATCACATCCCAAAGTATGGAACACGAATTACCGGGCCCCTGTATATTCTTAGTCAAAATGGAATTGTTTTTTTTGCAAATTTTCTGGTGGTATAAACATAAAGTAGATATTTGACCATCGAGAATAAAACTTGATTTAGTTAAATATTTTAGTTTTGAGAAAACTTGTTTTCTATTTCAAATTCAGATATACTCGTACATATGTTTTAATATATACTTTCAAATCAAGTATTTTGTAATAATTTTTTTTTGATTGACTTGGGGAGAAAATTCTGACTAGATCAATATTTAGTTTTTCAAACTTCTGGTTTTAATATTCTGAAAATCAGAAAAATTGTTTAGAAAAAATTTTTAAATTACGTTGTTTTCTGTAAATACTTTAAACAAAATATACATGTAAGCTGAATTGTATTTTTTTCAACCGGTTAGAAGCGATATTCTTTTCTCAAAATTTAGTTTTTTTTTTTTTAATTTACAAGAACTTCAAAATAGAAAGGTCTAAAATGTAAGAGATATTATATAATAGAATAAATATTTAAATTACTTTTGAACGGAGTAAGGGTCGTGAGACTTTAATACTATTAATAATAGGCTACTATTAAAAGCTCTACTCAGTCAGGACTACGTTATTCAACGGTAATTCTAAAGGCTTGTTTAAAACGTAGGTATTTTCCTGACTGCTGGAAAATAGCAAAGGTTATACCAATCCCAAAACCAGGTAATCCTAAGGACGAAATAAATAGCTATCGACGAATAAGTTTACTAAGTTGCGTAGGGAAACTTCTCGAAAAAGTTATAAGAGATAAACTCAAAAGTCATTTAAATGAAAAAAAAAAACTGATAACTAATTTGGTTTCAAATGTTTTCATAATACATATTATGTAAGGTATTTAATGAAAAAAAAATTATTAATTTATGAAAGAACTTAATCAAATGTTCATGCAAAAAAAAAAGAACGTGCAAAATAAAAAGCGTCACAAACTACAGAGGCCGTGCGATAAAAAGAAATTGGTTTTACTTCTTCGACTGCTTTATTAAGACTCATCGTAAAATCTAGTATTCCTAAATCATAACGATTTGCAAATTTACAAAAGCTTTTAAGCTTTTACATTAAATAAAAAAGCATTACATAATTTAAGAAATAAAATATATAAACAAACAGTTTAAAAGCAAATAATAGGTTTTGTCATACATAATTTATGTACATATAAGAATATATGTATTTAGAAAAATTAAAAGTTAAAGCTTAAGTTAAGCTTATGTAAGAGCATGCATGGTAAATCGGTTGCCAGATTAGTGAATATTAATATTTTATTTACGATATTTTCAAAAGTGAAGTCTCTTACACATATCATCATGTTGCTAGGATTAAAAACCATGGAAAAGGTAAGTTTCAATCTGAAGAACTGCATTAGTTTATTTTGATACAGAGAAAGCATTCGACACCGTATGGCATAACGCAATACTATATAAGCTTTAAAAGAAAAATGTTTCCAATCGAAATAATTAGAATGATTCAAAGTTTTCTTAGCAACAGAAATTGTATAGTCAGTGTTCAAAATGAAAATTCTTCTGTGCAAAGCGTTGAATATGGAATACCCCAAGGTACTGTACTTAGACCTTCCTTACTTTACTTTAGATGGCGCTCACAGTCCAGGGTGGACTAAGGCTTCAACCAACAAGCCCCTCCAGCTAGCTCGGTCCCTAGGTAGCTGCCTCCAGTTACGCACTCCAAGTTGGTTGAGGTCGCTCTCCACTTGTGCCCGCCACCTGAGGTGGGGTCTTACTCCGCTGCGCGGACCATCAGGGGTGGATTCGAAGATTCGACCGGCTGGTGCGTCGGTGTCCATACGCTCCAAGTGTCCCAGCCATCTCAGCCGTTGTATTTTCAGCTTCTTGACTAGGTCAACGTCGCTGTAAAGCCCGTACAGCTCGTTGTTGAACCTTCTCCTCCATACTCCATCGATACAGGCTGGACCGAAGATCAAACGAAGAACTTTTCTTTCAAAGCACCCAAGCAGATTTTCATCCATTTTAGACAGTGTCCATGCTTCTGCCCCATACAGCAGGACCGGGATGATGAGGGTCTTATACAAGGTCTCCTTGGTTCTTTGAGATATGGCTTTATTACTCAAATGCCTTCTTAGCCCGAAGAAACAGCAGTTGGTAAGAGTAATTCTTCGCTTGATCTCTGCACTGATGTCGTTTTGCGATGTTATAGTGGAGCCCAGGTAGACAAAGTCTTTGACGACTTCAAAGTTATACCTATCCATCGTGACGTTTTGCCCGAGTCGACGATGTTGAGATTCCTTTCTCGATGATAGCATATACTTCGTCTTGTCCTCATTAACAGCCAAACCCATTTTCGCCGCCTCCAGTTCAATACTTGCAAACGCACATGTAACAGCTCGCTTCGTCCTCCATATGATATCAATATCATCCGCATAAGCAAGCAGTTGAACTGACTTTTGAAAAATTGTACCTCTATTGTTGACGTTTGAGTTTCGTACAATTGCTTCAAGAGCGATGTTAAATAGGTTGCATGATAGCGCGTCGCCCTTCCTCAGACCTTTCTCGACATCAAAAGGTTCGGTGGTGTTCTTACCGACCTAAGAGATTTCTCCATCGTCATCCTGCACAAGCGGACGAGCTTGGCAGGGATTCCGAGATGAGACATGGCTCTATATAGTTGTTCTCTGTCCACGCTTTCATACGCGACTTTGAAATCAATAAAAAGGTGGTGTGTATCGATTTGGAACTCCTGGGTTTTTTCCAAAATCTGTCGAAGTGTGAACATCTGATCCTGGGTGGATTTGCCGGGCCTAAAACCACACTGATAGGGGCCGATCAGCTCGTTGACAAACGGTTTAAGGCGCTCACACAGTACAGACGACAGGATTTTGTATACGACGTTGAGGAGACTTATACCTCTGTAATTGGCACATGTCAGGGCATTTCCATTCTTGTGGATGGGGTACACTATGCCGAGGTTCCATTCATTGGGTATACTTTCATCCGACCAGAGATGAGATGGTGCATGCTCCCTACCAAGTCATCCCCACCTGCTTTAAATTGCTCAGCTGGCAAGCCATCCGCGCCAGCAGCTTTGTACGCTTTCAGCTTGGCTATCGCTGACCGCACTTCATTTAGGTCGGGTGGACGGAAATTTTGACCATCATCGTCCAGGTTGAATGGAATGTTCCGCCTAGTTGCGGAATTTTGGCCTTCCTCGCCGTTCAGCAGTCTGGAAAAGTGTTGTTTCCAGATCCTCAGCACGGACTGCGTGTCCACTACCATATTCCCACTCTCATCTCGACAGGCTTCCGTTCTAACTTTGTAGCCCTGGGTGGATTGCCTCACCCTTTGGTAAAACTTTCGAACATCCCCCTTGCCGGTACAGTCCTCAATAGACTCGACCGCCCGCTTCGCATGCTCTCTCTTTTTCCTCCTTAGAAGTCGGCGTTCCTCCCTTCGTCTTTGCCCGTAGAGCTCCCGGGCATCTCTCTCAGCAGCTCTGGTTCTTGCCTGCATCATTAATTGGTAGGCCTCGTTCTTTGCTACATGCGCCAACCGGCATTCTTCGTCAAACCAGGGGTTTCGTTGTGGTGGCCTTGTGAAACCCAGCACATCAGTGGCGGCACTACTGATGGCATTCTGGCAGTGCTTCCACAGGTCCACAGGCGGGCTTGCTGAGAGATTAAGACAGACTCGGTCTGCAAAAGTCCTGGCGACCTCCTGCGATTTTAACTTCGCGACATTGAATCTTTTCACAGCATCCGTCCGTCGTTGTGGCGTAATGGATATCCGCATCCGTACTTGGGCTGCCACCAATTAATGATCCGAGTCTATGTTGGCTCCTCGGAATGTTCGGACATCCAGGATACTGGAAGCATGTCTCGCGTCTATCGCAACATGATCAATCTGGTTGACGGTTAGTTGATCCGGAGACCGCCAGGTCCCTTTGTGTATATTGAGGTGTGGGAATCGAGTGCTAGCTATGATGACATTTCGCCCCGCCGCAAAGTCAATCAGCCTGAGTCCGTTACCGGAAGTGTTGTCGTGCAGGCTGTGTCCTCCGACTATCGAACCAAAGATGCCCTCCTTTCCGATCTTGGCGTTGAAGAATAATCTTGACGTCGTACCTATCATACGTTTCCTCGAGAAGGTCGTAGAATTCTTCTTTGGTTGAGTCATCTTTTTCTTCCGTTGGGGCATGGACACAGATCAGCGTCATGTTTTTGATGTTCGCTTTGATGCGGATTGTGACTAGGCGCTCGCTTACATTTCTGAAGCCCAAGACTTCTTGCCTAAGTCTTCCCCTTACCACAAATCCACATCCAAAAAGCCGCTGACCCTGCTCCTTGTAGCACTCGCCGAAGTATATGTCACACGTTTTCATCCTTCGTATGCCCTCTCCATCCCATCGCACTTCCTGGATGGCTGTAATGTCAGCCTTTAGCCTATCCAGGCTCTCCACTATTTGTTCGGCAGCACGTGGCCTGTTTAAGGTCCGGACATTCCACGTGCAGAACCGAAAATCGTTGTCCTTGTTTCGTTTGCTGGGGTCGTCAACATTAAAATCATCCATATCCGAGGCTTGTTGTTGTTTCGGAACAAATAATTTTTTTTTACGTGGTAGGGAAGTTACCCCGACGCACAACCCCCGACCTGGAGGACCAGACCCTTAGTATAACTCCAAGGGTAGGGAGCCGGACGAATCCGCTCCTTATAGGCCTGAGCTACGAATATGTCGTAGTAGCCCATATAAGGTGTTCACCAAGTAGTTCATCCTAACTGGAACTGTAGACGCCACCGTTGATTCCATCTGGGGAATTCTTCCGCTGCCGTCTGGGTAAAAGGAGAGGTGCCTTAGTGGGAACACCTCTCCCCCTCTCTCGTTTGCTACCCTCAACAACTTTCCACTGGGGTTGAGACCCAATCTCCAGTTGAGGTACTAGGTACCCGATGTTCACCACGGGGAGGTGAGAGTAGGAGTTGGTGGACAGAGGTGGGTTTTGAAAAAAAAAAAAACCTGTGGACGCTTGTGTCCTCTTGGGTGCACGTGTCCACCATTTGAACATCGTACTTAGACCTATTCTCTTTAATATATTTGTTTCTGATCTGCCTGACCTTAATCGTAACATAAAACTTGCCATATTTGGTGATGATAATACCATATTCATATCAGGAATATATTACTTGGATCCTTGGATGTACATTGTACACTACAAGTATATCTAACCTACAAAAACACAAACTATTACAAGCTATTTGGTTAACCAGTTGAAATATTTTTAACTTCCCATAGGGAGTAATTGTAATCGGTCCGATTTGTCAAATTGGAATTTTTGACATTTCTCGACGTTTCAAGGTCCCTAGAGGCTATATCAATCATTTCTAGAGAGATGTGTGTGTGTGTGTGTGTACGTATGTTCGCACGTTCGTACGTTCGTACGTTCGTACGTGCGTACGTTCGTACGTCCGTACGTTCTGGTACCATTTTTCGTCGTCGATATCTCAAGAACGTGTAAAGATATCAACCTCAAATAAATTTTGTTTAATAGAAAATTACTTCGAAAGAGGCTGAAAGGGCGTTTATTAAAATTCAGAGAGTAGTTTTTTCACTATAACGGTTTAAAAAAAAGTAAAAATTTTGGTTAGTTTCAAATATCTCACGAAAAAATAATGCTATTGATTTCAAATAAAATTTAATGTACTCATTATAAGGTCATACAGATTTGGTATGAATTTGAAAAAAAAATGAACATACCGTTATTTTTTTAAATAAAAAAAACTGGAAAAAAAATTTCATAACCCAGATATTCTAAGGACGGAAAACAATTTGAAACTCAAACAAAAATTTTATTTTACGAAAAATAATGTGTTTGACAACTGGTGAAAATTTCAAAAAAAATCAGCTTACAGTTTTTTTACAAAAAATAAAAAACTATATAAAATTCTATTGAAAATTGGAAAAAATTCTTTTCGACTCAAATTTCTCGAGAACTAGTAGTGATATTGACTTCTAATTTAGTTTATTTTATACATAGTATAATTTTTTACAATTGGTAAAATGTTGACAAATATTGAATTAATATTTTTTTTTTTAAATAAGAAAACTATTAAAAATTCTAGTGAAAACTAGTTTAAATTGTATTTCAAGTCAAATTTCTTGGGAATGAACACCGATAGTGCCTTCAAAAGTATGTTGTCTTATACATCGATACCTTCCCGTAAGAATGTATACTAAGCAACATTTCTAAAATTGTTCAGGAAACGAAAAAAACGAAGAAAGTTCTAGTTGAATCATAGTGTGCTAAGGGACAATTTTGGTTAAACTAAGTGACATTTAAAAATTGTTTGTTGCTCACGACAATGAGATCTTTATTAGATAATGTCGCTTAGCATAATTTTTTTGGCGGATAATACAAATTTCAGGGGGCAACATTATTTTAATGAGAAAACATGGCAGTTGATACATTTTTTTATTTGTACTCTAGTTTCCTTTTCATGCATAATAGGTTGGCGAAACCCAGGCCAAAACGTGGTCCTTAACATATAGTATATTTCCTCATCAAAAAGTCATTTTCGAAAAAAGTGTCGCTTAGTACATTCTTACAGGAAGGTATCGACATAATACAATTATTAACATAATGGTTAATTTTGACAAGTATCGAATTGACAGTTTTAACAAAAATATAAAAAAAATCTAGTAAAAAATGGTAATATTTGTTTTTCGACTAGAATATCTTGAGAACTAGCAATGATATTGACTTTGCCATTATTTAATTTTATACATAATACAATTTCTAACAAATGGTTTATATTTGGCATATATCTAGTTTTAGAGCGGATATATTTTGTAAGTACCCTTCAGTCAATAACCAAACCATATCTTTTATATTTGAATATTTTGTTTTTAAATTTTTTTCAATTAAAGTGCTTGGAACCGAAATAATAAAGTAATTTCTATAATATAATACATAATTTTATAATTTTATTATCAACTTAGTTTTTAGATGAATGTATGTACTGTACATACGTATATGAATAAGGTTGTTCAGTTGTACCCAAGTCCCACATATTCAAATTCCATTAATAGCTATGGTAAAAATGAAGAAAACGTCAAAATATGTTTTTATCTAAATATAAAGTTTTCAAGACCACAAATGGGAAGTTATCAGTGTGGGTCCCACCCAGCCTCTTTTTTATCATTTTCCCTATTGTGTAATGGACCATTCCATGTAATGCTCCTATAATATTAATTGGTGATGTACATAGATATATCCCTTAGGAACTTTTTACTGCATAAGACTAAGTCTTCAAACATATATCAAATTCTTTGTCTTCCGAAAACATTTTATATTATTTTATTTACTTTTAAGAACAATTAGCTAATGAATCAGAAAAAAAAACACAATTTAACTCCTTCATATAAAATTGATAAGAGATTTTTTTGTGCAAATTCACAGATATCATATAAATATTTAGAAAGTTAAAGTAGCCGGTTTGTGATTTTAACTAAAGTAAAATGCTAAGAGATAGTTAGATGTTAAAATCGTAAAATTAGCGAAATCCTTAGTAACTTACTAAAATGGCTTTAACAAATTACCAAATTGATTAAAATTTTGCCCCAATGTTATAAAATATAGAATTTAAATTTAAATAAACAAAAAACACGCTCCATCGCAACCCCATTTGAAAATGCGAGTAAACTTTGAAGTGGTGATTCTGCAAGTGACTGTTTTATGTTTAAATTTTCTGGACAACATAGCTTGGATATAGATTGCCACCATGTTTTTCGGCTGTATCTCTAATAATATTGTATTGAAACTTTGTTAATTTGGCCTGAACAAATGTTGACAAAGTCTCATCTTCAGTAACTGGAATTATTTCGCAATTCAATTTTTTATAAGCTTTTTGGTATTTTCCGGCGCGCGATGGAGTTGAAAAACATACATCTTTTATTACGGTGGGTGGAAGAATCAATTTTCCCTTTTTGCCGAAGTTGCTTTTAGGCCGCATAGCTTCATTCTCCGGCGGCGTTTTCCGTCGTCAATTCGTGGCCGTCCAGCTACTATATGGGTTCGGCATGGAAACGGTATTTCGAACTCCAACCAGGTTTCGAATTTATTTTTGAAAGCTTGGTAATTTCTAGATGAAGATAGCCATCGATCCTTATATCCATTTACAAATTTAGGCAATATTTTCTTTGTTTCATCAGATGTATCAATGTACGTGAAGTTTTCAACTTTTTCTGACAAAAACTCAATTTTTTCTTTTGAATCATGTGATGAACAAGTTATTAAAACCTCACTTAGCTGATTTCTTGATAAAAAAATTAAGTTTGATCGTGACCCTATATCAAAAAATAAGAAAATAAAAAACTATTTATTTAGGCGAACTTGCATTTTCAGTGTGTTCAACAGATTTCATCTACAATATCTCTTAACATCGCAAAATATCGCAACATTTTTTGTTAATAACTTATAAAGGAGATATCAGGGTAGATTAAGAGCTACATTTCATGACGGGATCTCACGGGAAAAATAAACTTTTCCATTGCTACACAAAGTTCAACATTTTTTTTTTAGTCACAAAAGGACGTTTCTTGTACATGTTATACACCAACATATAACATGAAATTATTTAACTGTTTTTTTATTTATTTCACTAAAAATACCACCAGCAAAAGATTTCATATTGTTTTATCAACAAAATATTTACACAGCGAAAAAAAGATCAATAAAACCAACCTTCTCTCACATACAAAATCTTTAACTGCGGCTTATTAAAATGTGCCCACTTTAGTCGCATCGCCTGCCTAAATAGATGCAAAAAAATAACGGGATTAATCAGATCATGTATTTAACTTATCTGTTAACCAGTTGGCATACAAGAACAACAACAATTCTGATTTTTGTTTTTAATAGTTTTGGCCACGTTTTTGGGATTTTCTGCCACTGTGCGACTGGACTTCGAAAGATTTATTCAATCAATTTACTGTGCCGCCTGACTGTATGTACTCGTATGAGCGAAGAGGTGGTTTTCGTTCACCCAAGTACCTAGGTCCTCTTGATGGTTTTTCAGTAGAAACTGAATATGAACTGTATGGGTGGCGAACGAAAAATGTTATTGTTTGATTTTTGCGTGACGTCATATGCCTATGGCGTGTGTGAATCGTATTCGGGCGAAGTATAACTCTTAGTTTTGATTACACTTCTCGGTGTTAATACAGAAGTAGTATAGAGTGGAGCAGCATGGAACGCTTCGTTACAAAGTCCATTAGCTATTTGGGCCGGTTGTTTTTTTAAATAAATTGTACTATATGTAGGTACACCTCCTGGTGTATGATTAAAGTGTTCTTGACTCAAAAAATGAATGCGAAACAAAATGTTGAAGACTTCGAAAGTGCGCTGATATTAAGATTTGAAATGAAAGAAAGGACTTCATTCTTGTGAGTACTTAGTACATTTTTATAAAAAAAAAATTTATTTTGTAAAAAAATCTTAAAACCTTAAAACTCTTTGAGCCACTTACATTTATACACTTACTTAAAAAACTAAAAAAAAACTTAAAGCAGTTTTTGAATAACAAACAAAATAACACAAAAACATAATATGCTTAATATACACAGACTTTTTGTTCATAAAGGTTTCTACAAAATCGAAACCAAAATTCTCTCAACTACTGAAAGCCATTTGAATTTGAGGAACTTTAAACACCAAAATTACACTTTTATGACATTATTTGATAAGAAGGACTTTGATTCATCGTAATATCTTCCATTTGTTGGCACTTCGGAAATAGTTTGCTGCATCTCACGTTGGCCAAACCATAGGGCTTCTTTCAAACTAATTCCATATGTTCGGCATATTCCTGTTGTAAGGCTTAAAACTGTTGCTAGTAAGAATATCACTATACATATTTTTTGAATGTATGGCATGTAGCAAGCTGTCGTCTTGAGCATAAGGTTAGGGAAGAATGGCAAGTCGTCAAGATCCTTAAAATATACATCATTATTGTTTGGGTTTTCTTAAGACCAGTAAAATTTTGTCGAACTTACATATTCATACCAAAATGTTGGTACAACCATTCCGTTGAATCTTCTGATTCCTTCGCTGAATCCATTCAAATGTGGAATTGGAATGCTCTGCTGAAACCTGTATTTCTCTTCGAAGGGAATTCCAGTTTTGGGCTCAATCCAAATGAAAGTCTGATGGTCTACTGGGTTTGGAGAAAGTCCCTCAAAGTGCTCCTCAAACTTGTATGACGATCCGAAGAAGTGTGGTTGTGAATAGGCCGAAGGAACATCTGATTAAAAAGTTCTTAATACAAAATCAGGGTAAGTTTAAAACAAAAAAAATAATTACCAAAACGACAACTGGAAACATCGAATATTCCATCTGGCAGGGGAATGGCCATGGACTCTTTCAGACAACTTGATTTGCTATCTTTGTCCACAACAAACTCGTATCCACTTAATCCATTCTCCTTGATGTCGCTATCATAAATCAGAGGCAGTGTTCGACAGGAATCTCCAGCAACTATAGAAAAACGATCTTCACGCTTCATATACGGTGGAAAGAGGGTATTGTCGAAGGCATTAGCCACATGAATGGGGCAAGTTTCAGGATCCAATTTCTTTTTGTTGAGATGTTTGCCGAAGACTGTTTAATTGTTAAGCGAACGGATCTTAAAGAAGTTCTCAAGACCATTCTGTAGGCCAATGTTAACCGTGTATACTTCTTGTGTTTCTCGAAAAGCCTGAAGTGAAAAACAGAAAAAAGTCAATATTTTAAGAAACTCCATTGAGAATTTCGGAATGAATCAAAATGTTTGAATTTTAATTTAGAAGCATGGTTAATTCCATGAAAATGAATATTGAAATGCTGAACGACCCTGAAGAGAACGGATAAGATTATTTAGATTTAAACGGTGTCCAACAAGGAAGTGTCCTGGGACCTTTGCTGGATATTCTAAGCATATTGCTGTGTTTAGGAATGGAAGCGGTAAGAACCCTCTACGGTGATTCTGCTTGACAAGAAAATAATGATCAGAATTGATCTTGGAGTTTCAAAATTAGTAAGAAGAGCCTTGAAGTCTCAGGTTTCAAAGTTCTTTTTCATATTAAAATCATTTTTCATAGATTTAGAAGTATTTTTGTATAATAAGTCTTAAGGTTTGTTTCACAATGTTTAAATAAGGAACATAAGCTCACAAAGATGTTTTGACCAATAATTTGACTGTTGAGTTAGCTTGAATGAATGAATACTGGGAGGGGGTTTTTACTGCGACCTTAAGATCTATTGTGCCCTCATCTAGAGCTAGATTAGTTGCTAACCCTATAGCTCTTCCTCCAAGTTTATCTGTGTGATGAGTTTGATTATTTGGAGTATCTTCAGAGAAGATAAATCGTTCTCTTCTACCTGGTGGCGTCCCAAACACTTGTTTCTTTGATGCATTAGTGCTTCGAAACCGCCTATAGTATGTGTTCCGACGTTTAGTCATAAGTATTGTAGAATCTGATTGTGGGAATGTTTCCCAGGCCAAGAATACTCAAGTGCCTTCTTAGTTTACAGTGACCCGTGAGGAAACCCATTAATGTCCGTAAATAGTTCCTACGTAGCTTGATACAGTTCATGAAATGATCTTGGCAATAGTAGTGTGGACTGCCTCAGTTTTGGGATTTCTTTCCAGTGTTTTAGATCGTTTGGCCTCCTCCTCTAGCTTATAAAATCTCTATTGAAACATTGCAAAACAAGCCTTCAGGGCCTTATGCTCAATTTAATAATGAATATTTAAGTTTAACATGTGAGGCTAAAGGGAATGTTCTAGCTTACCTAAAGTTAAGCTTAAATATTGTTGACTTATTTTCATTGTGAATTAAGAAAGAAATCCAACTATCTAGAAGTAGAATCAAAGAGAGAAATGAAACATTGTAAAATTTATCGCTATTCGCCTTTATATAGGCACACGCACAGACTAGAGAACTGTAGGTACTTTTTAATCCCGGGAACAAATTTACCCCTTACAATTTGTAGTTAGTTTAGAAGCGGGAGAATTAAACGCTCTGAATAGTTTTTAGTGAATACAAATACCAATAGTATAAAACAATTGATTTTCAAGTTCATTTGATGGCAAGAGCTACTCGTGGTCCAAGTTGTATAAAATACTTATATGACACGTTACAATTGTAGTTCCCTGAAGAACAAATCTATAAGCTGCTATAATCAGTGCCGGATTAAGCCAGCGCGGGGCCTGTAGCAAATTCTATTAAGGGGCCCTTAGACTGTTTTAGGTTAGGTACTTATCAAGTTTATGGTATTAAATAAAACAAAACTTTTTTTGATTTAATTTGGGAAAATTTATAAATAATGCTGTTGATATCGACTTCTCGGAGTAAATCATGTTCAAAATTCATTAAAGTGAGGTGATTAAGACGTTGTTGGCTCAATTCATTTTTAACACGTTTTAATGTTGAGAAAGATCGTTCACCACTGCAGTTGGTGATCATGAGAGACAAATAAATGCGCAAAGCAATTTCAACGTTCGGGAAACAAGATTGTAAAAAGTTATTTATCAACAGCTTGTAAACCTGCATTTCCAGAGCCTCAAGATTCCTGCTTTCAATAATACCAGCCACATCAGAATTGAGCATTGAAGCGAACTGCACTAATTCGTTGCTCAGACTGTCCTCCATCTGCGTAAGCACTTACTGTGGTTGCAGATTTTTTCAAAATATCTTCTGGTGGAAGAGATTTTATATGAAGGTTTTTATAATACAAATTCTATATACGACTGAAATAAATCAGCCAAGCAGAAGACAGCACTATTAATGGACTTATTGAATTATTGATTCAAAATAGCTTTTATGGCCTTTAGTCCACAAAAATTGGCTTTTCGTCCGAGTGATCGCACATGGACTCATCAGTTGACTGTGAGGACCTTGTCAAATCGCAATTTTTATTAAATTCAGTTCATTTTACATTTTTTGACAAAAATCCAATGTGAACTATATCCAACCAAGATTAAAATTGTACTCATTAAAGTTGGAATATTTTGCCAGTGGCTCAGCTTTGATTCTATATGAAGGTTTTTATAATACAAATTCTATATACTACTGAAATAAATCAGCCAGGTAGAAGACTTCACTATTAATGGACTTGTTGAATTATTGATTCAAAATAGCAAAATATTCCAACGTTAATGATTTAAATTTTAATCTTGGTTGGATATAGTTCACATTGGATTTTTGTCAAAAAATCGATGTAAGATGAACTGAATTTAATAAAAATTGCATATTGACAAGGTCCTCACAGTCAACTGATGAGTCCATGTGCGATCACCCGGACGAAACGCCAATTTTTGTTAACTGGACTAAAGGCCAAAATAGCTATTTTGAATCAGGAAGAGATTTTAGCTCTCGGAATATTCCGAAAATGCAATTTTATGATAACTGTTCTGTTCATACGTTTACCTAAAGCAGTGAGTACGTTATCAATGGTGACAATAAACACATGCATTTCATACCGTTGTCCAATTTGCGTGTAGTGCGGTGCGAAACATGATTTTTGGTATGACCAGCAGATTAAATTAAAAAAATTAAATTTGGTGGTGCGACAGCTCGGAGTGAACCAGGACCTAGTGACTTACAACTCTCAACCTTTCCTGTGTGCGTGTTACCAGAAACGGAGGGGACCTACAATTTTCTGCCGATTCCGAACGGCTAATGAGCAGCACTTTCCATGACAAGAGATACTCTTGGAGAATTTGTCAATTTCTCGCAAGAGGCAGTACACCCCTGAAAAAAACTTTGCAGCGGTTGAGAATCGAACTCGAGACCTTCCGCATGACAGTCCAACGCACTAACCATTATGCCAAGGGGTACTACCCCTTGACCAGCAGATAGAAAAATTAAATTTTAGTTGATCATTTTGGTGCAAATATTTTCTTCTTAGTAATTGTAACTAAATCTAATATATAAATAATACTTTTTTATGGTCAGAAAACGTTGGTGCGCGGGGCCCCTAAATGCGCGGGGCCCGTAGCATTTGCTACTCTTGCTTCGTGGCTAATCCGGCACTGGCTATAATCATCTGGAAGTTTAAGCAGGAAATTGATAAATTTGAGGAAGAGAATTGGCGATTGTAAGGAACTTTATGGCACTCCATAGTTTTTGTATTTCGCGAATCAATCTTAAATCAAGGCAATACGTTTTGTAAGAGCAGTTTAAAGGAAAATGGGAAAAATGTTTTTTACATCAAAATGCGTATGTTCCCAATCCATATTTTTATAGACAAAAAAAACTATGTATTTGGTCCAGGGCCTGAAAACTAATTTTTAAAATACACGCCTCTATTTGAAGAATCTGGAAGGAGTTTAATGACATTATCGTTGGATACTGTCCGAAGTATGTTGAAAAGTTCAAAAGGACTACATTTGGTGAAACGAGAACAGATACCAGCTTAAGGGTTATATATTGTAGTAGCTCGTTACACGGTTAATCGACTTCAAACCTGAATATGATAGTATTCATCGGCAGGAATTCTGTATGTCGATTGCTGAAATCGGGATCACGTGGAAACTGATTCACTTGATATATTCGGAAATACGCGGTGAAATGTGCAATAAGGCAACATTTATAATATTGAAACATTTAAAGGGTAATCATAATCCCTTGAGCGCGGGTAGATTATAAAAAAAAAAAAACAACAAAAATCTACTCCAAACTATTCCAAACATGTATAGAGTATAGGTAAGGAGATGTGCTATATCATGTATTTTCGTCAAAAGCAGATGGTGCACAGGGCACTATATTAAACTAATCTGTCCAACTATAAGGACATGAGGACGATATCGGCTGTTGCCAACAGTTTGTAATAGAGTCCTTCCCGGCGATTTAAGAACATGCGAAACTTTTGGGTATTGATGTTAACGAGGACATGATTAAGTTCATGCTATCAACAAACAAATATCTGTTCACTAGGTAGTACAAAAAGTGGCCATTGATATTATCAACTTCTAAATATACCTTAATGGAGATAATGGAAGAATTAATCTAGAAAACTGCTGATACTTCTGTTTGACTAAACAAATAGGTTCAACATTCCTCACGTGGAAGAAGAAGTCCTCATTTTGAATACTGCCAGTCTTTACGTCACCGAGTGTTGGAAATTAAGCAGAAAGTAGTTCAGCATTTTAAAACACATCGATTGTAGTTGTTGTTCAGTTCAGTTGCTCAGAAATTCAAAACACATCGATTAAATTGACTCGAACGCTTCGGGCAAATGAACAACAACGCTTCAGCCATGAAAGCTCGATTAGTCTAGATAGAAAAATGGAAGCAGTTGATCATTAACAATGGAAGTCCGTCCATCTGTCCCAGGCAGGGATGATTCATGGATCGGAAAGCGGTTCAGTAAGTAAGTAAGCACCTTACTGAAATATCATGAATTAAAATCGACATAGTAAAAATCAGCCGTTTACTACGAAAACTGTTAAGCCTTACAAGAATTAATTCATGTTTAAGGCTTCAAAAGACCTTGAAAATAAGATTGATTGATCTTTTGGGTAACTCGATGGATGATATATGCAGTTTTAAATCCACTCTCAACCAGATAAGTTAAATTGGGGAAATGACAAAAATTTCACAAGATCAGGAATATACAAGAGGATAAGATAAAATGTTGGATGAACTTTCATATATTTTTTAAGTCGTTTTGAATTTCAATATGAGCATTTTAATGTAAAATGTAAATGAAATGCAATAAAATAAATAAAGAAACAAAACTATAAATAATTCATACATTGTAAAGCGTACCGACATTGTCCAGCACTCCTGGCACCCATGGTCTAACATTGTCAATCAATGGTGTAGTGTAGTTCCATAAGATTTCATTGACAGTATGATGTACAAAAATTGGTTCATCCTTGGCATATATATTAAAAAAGTTCCTTGACAAAACGAACCAATCATGAATTTTGGCAGCAATACTCAATAGAACAACATTTGGAATATAGACTTTTTGGTCCATTATTCCTGGTGGACTGTTCTCTTCATCAAATACAAGTTTTATTCGACGAAGTTTGCGAAATGTCAATGTGGATTCAATTTTGTCATCGGTCAAATTTGTATTTCCAATTTTTATCCGATACACTATTGGTCCGACTTGTTGAAGATGGAGTTTTTTGTCGGTGCCATTGAGGAAGGCTTCGGTATTTGTAACATTGAAGAGATAGCATCTAAGCGTACCATCAGGTGGAAATTCCCATGCCGATCGAGATGGAAAGCCTTTACGGAAGCGAACGTGTTCTTTTATTGCTTCATGCTGGAAATCTATGATCAGTGATACAAGAAACAGAGAGGTGCTTATAATTGCCCAAATGAAAGGGCATACTATATGACCTGCAAAAAAATAAATCATAATTAATTTCATGCACTTATACGTGTTATGAAAGTCCAGACTCACGTTTTATTTTTGTGTCCTTTTTAAAGTCCATCAATCGAAATCCAAGAAAGTTTTACCTGATAAAATCGAATAATTTTATTACAAATATGTTAATAGGGGTTTTCTAAAAGAAGAGATGAGGAAAGTAGTACGGGATTCATAGAAGAAGAAAATATTCCTCAAGAAAAACTTGACGATAAAATCTCCAAACGTAAAATCAATCGGAAATTCTAAACGAAAGATTGGCAACTTCAAAGATCATCATCATATCAGCCATTCTCAGGAAGTATACATAGTTTTCGATAACTTATAGTTTCTTGAAAGAAGCGATGAATATGAAATATCTCTTTTCAGGCTCAAAGAAGGAAGAAGCATTTGCAAACACAAGTTTTAAAAGAGAAAAATCACCATTGTTCGATTTTATTTCTACGGAGATTATGAAAGAAACCTTAAGAAAAACTCCAGTTCATATTAAATGTAAATGTAGAAAAATCACTTGAAGGAAAACAAGTATGGTCCGCTATACTTTTAGATGTTGCGCAAGACTTTGACAAAAAAAAAAAAAAAAGGTACTTGACCATAAACTGCATTAAAATCTACCCAACCCAACCCTTAGAGTAGGGTACTATCAAGGTTATTATGATCCAACAAATATTTTTTTCCGACGAACCAGAAGGAAGTGTCCTAACACCAACTTTGTATTGGATATTCCACTGGCCAAAAAAGCCATTGTGTACAACTTTGCAGATGGTACTGCGGTACTGGTGTTTGATAAAAGCTTCGTGAAGGCAACAAAATTTAAAAAAAATGTTATAGGATATTTATCAACAGATAATGTTTTAAATACCTACGTTCCTTAAAACTTTTTCTAAGAAACATTGGCGCAAAATTTTAAACAGCCTATTATTAAGATATTAGTATGATACTATTTAACAATTTGCTAACTTCAAAGTAGTTTACTAACTCATTTCTAATTTTAAACATTTTCTAACTAGTATCGTATAAAAGAATTTTCTTTATAAATTGCTTCTGAACACACCTAAAACAATGACATTTCGTGTAAAGAAGTAAGTACACGAACCTTTTTTGATGTTTGAAAATGTCAAAGAGTCATAATGAAGCTAGCACGATACTAAAAAAATAAAGTAGGTATTCGATGATTTTAACTTTTAAAAAAGGGTAGAGAAAGTATGATGCTACGAGCATATTTGATTAAAATTTGCAAATTCGTTGTTTTAACCTATGTAGTATCATACTAAAACAGCTTAAGCATCGTACTAATTCAATTAAAATTTTGCGCCATTGTCTATGGTAATTTTAAAATAAAAAAAAATGTTGAAATAAATTAAAAAAACCGTTTGCTCGTTTTCAAAACATTTAAAAAAAAATTAATGCATATTTTTTTTTCGAAAATCTTTACAATATTTTTTCTATATTATATTTTTAATAGGAAAGGAAGAAGGAAAAAAAAAAACAAGAAAGAATGTTTTGAATGAATGAGAATCAACAAGAACGAACTTTTTCACAATAAATAAAAAAAGATAAATCAGGAAAAATCGCAGTATTTCCATAATTTTTGCATTTCTTAGCATTTGCTGAGATTCTTTTCATTTCTTTTTGAAAATTTTGAAATTTATAGTTTTCAAAAAAATCTACCAGTAACAGTAAGTAGGTAACAACATTTTTACTTGTGACTTATAGGTACTATAAGGCAAATTATGCATTAGTAAAAAAAATCGAACTCGAGATTTTGATCAAAATTGACGTTACGATGATAGCGAAGACTAAAAAAGTGGGTCTCGCAATTCTGCCTGTCTGTCTGTCGGTTCGCCTACAGCCTAAGCGACTCGGCCGATTTTCTTTAAACTTGGTAGGTATCATGGTTATTTGGATAATACATGCAATTTCGTATCATCATTTGATATGCCTTTAAGGTCTCCTGTCCAGTTAAATATAGCCGCAAAAAATTCCCTCCTTGGTGGAATGAAGATCTTTCTGCACTAAGAAAAATGGCCAGAAAGATCTTCAACATATGTCAGAAGGAGAAATTCTTTCAACCATATAAAGACTGTCTAAAAGTGTACAAGCGAGCCATAGCAGCATCTAAGAAGCTTGGCTGGAGAGAATACTGTCATTCAATAGAAAATATTAAGGATTCTGCCAGACTAAGTAAAGTTCTGTCAAAGGAACATTGCAGCCCTTCATTTCTGAGAAAATGTGACGGTATCTGGACAGCCTCTCCAGCTGATGACAACACATTTCCCGGGTTGTGAGAATAGCTACTCCGAAACGCTTAGCACTTCAAATACCATTATAGCTCATAAGGAGCAAATCAATTCTGTTATAACAGGAGATAGTATTTCATGTGCGATTAATACTTTCTCCCCTTACAAATCACCTGGCCCTGTTGGCATAAATCCCAATTATGCTGCAGAAACTGCAAGACTTGGCAGTACCATGGCTAGAAATGATCTTCAAAGGTTGTCTCTATCTCAATCATGTACCCGAGTCATGGAGACATGTAAGAGTGGTCTTTATTCCGAAGGTCGGCAAACGAGGTCATGAATCCGCGAAGGACTTTAGGCCAATTAGTCTGACATCTTTTGTACTAAAGACACTAGAGCGCATCCTTGATACTCACATCAGAGTTTTACTAGAGGGTCGTCCTCTTGATGAATCGCAACATGCATACCTAAAAGGCAAGTCTACGGAGACTGCCCTGCATGAAGTAGTGCGTACAATAGAGAAGACGATTCACTACAAAGAATATACCCTAGCAACCTTCCTAGACGTGGAGGGTGCTTTTATTAACGTCCTAACTGAATCCATTCGCGAATCACTTGCTCACTTTGGTGTAGAAAGCTTCATATCTAAATGGATTGTATCTATGCTCAGTGACAGAAGGTTCCAAGCAACGTTAGGAAACACAATTTTTACTAAGCATGTTAGTAGGGGAACTCCCCAGGGTGGTGTTCTCTCCCCTCTTCTATGGCTCTTAGTCATGGACAAAATTCTCGTCAAGCTCAGAAGTAGTGGTGTGAAAACTGTAGCGTATGCTGACGATCTGGTTTTATTGGTATCAGGTAAGTTTACCACTGTGATTAGTGAAATCACTGAATTGGCTCTGAAAAGAGTTAGCAACTGGGCCACTAGTAGTAGACTAGGAGTTAATCAGAGTAAGACGGAACTGATGCTCTTTACTACCAGGACTAAAATACCTACATTCACCCTACCTCGACTTAACGGTCAAACTCTTTCCTTATCTTCCAAAGCTAAATACCTTGGAGTTATTCTCGACCCAAAATTGAATTGGAAGGTAAATATTGAAGAACGGGTTTAGAAAGCCTGTATAGCTTTCTATGCCTGCAGAAAGACTTTTGGTAAGAAGTGGGGCCTTCAGTCGAAGATGATTTTGTGGACGTACACTGCAGTGGTACGGCCAATTTTGTCTTACGGATCGATTGTTTGGTGGCCTGCACTTAGCAAGCAATATAACGTCGGAAAACTTAAAAGGGTTCAAAGAATGGCTAGCGTCGGCACTACAGGGGATCTCAGATCATGCCCAACAGATGCCCTGAACGTTATCCTGAACCTTTTACCACTCGACCTTCATATAAAATACCTAGCGGCATGCAGTGCTGTAAGACTTAAAGAATCTAACCGTTGGTTCTCCAAACCCTATGGTCATGGAAACATAACAAAATTGATTCCTCCGGATATTTTCTTATCGAACACCGACTACTGCGTACCTCCTCTTGGCCCAAGCGGGGATTTCAAAGCCATTTTTCCCACCAGAGAGGATTGGAAAAATGACGTTGTCACAAAGGATTTCGATTCGATAATCTTCACTGATGGATCTAAGATGGAGTGCGGTGTTGGTTCAGGAATTTTTTCCGAGTCCTTTAACATCTCCAAGTCCTTCAGACTACCAGACTTTGCGAGTGTATTTCAAGCTGAAATACTAGCAATCAAGGAGGCATGCAAGTTGCTCCAATCTAACCAAAACCAATTCAGAAATATAGCTATCTGCTCAGATAGCGAGGCGGCCATTAAGGCCATTAAATCATCTACATCTACCTCAGTACTTGTCCGGCAATGTCGGGACGAACTGGCGAGTCTGAACATTGACCTCTAGGTCACTCTCATTTGGGTTCCAGGTCACAGTGGCATAGAGGGTAATGAACAGGCTGACGCTTTAGCTCACGTTCCAACGATCTAATATGCAGACCCAGGCGCGACATAGCCAGGATCACAGCAATATGCACCGGGCACTGGCCCATAGGTGAACATGCAAGAAAGCTAGGCATCCCCTACAACCCACACTGCCGTAGTTGTGGAGATCCACAAGAAAAAGAAACTGTGGTTCATTTTCTTTGCGATTGCCCCGCCTTAGCAAATTACAGGATGACTTCCTTTGGGAAAGCCTTCCTCGATGACCCCAGCGAACTTTCGGAGAAGAAAATCAAAGATCTGATTATCTTTCTGAATGCGACAAAATGGTTTTAGCAATGCTCTGCTAAAGTATATAAAAGCCATTTTCTTCCGTACTAAATCCTTATTAGGTTGACACGAGTTAATGGTATCAAAACGGCGCACCCCAGCGCTAATTGAGTCGCGGGCCCAGGGCTGGCGACTACCATCTCTACCTACCTACCTGGTAGATATCATTTTTAATTTTTCCCCCACACGTTTTTTTCTTTTTTTTTAATACCAAAAATAACGGTACCTACCATACGATTTTTTTTCGAAATTTCATAAATATTTTTTTTTTCTAAAAAACTGTTCGACATATTTAAAAACTAAAAATACAAACAAATTTTTAATTTAGGTAAAACTAGGTAATGGTCGAAAAAAATTTTCTGAAAAATGGTTATTGAGGGTACCCCCCAGGGAACTTCTTGTTTTGTTTTCGATTTTTTCAAAAACGGTAAAACCGATTTTGATAATTTTTTTTGCTAAAGCTCCCCAAAAGCTTGAATAGAATTGTGTATTGAAATTTTGATTTTTTGTTTAATTTTTATTCGAACCATAATAGAAACTTAAGTTTGGCATACCAAATTTTGATGTTGATTGATGTTTACATAGCATTCTGTTTTTGTCTCTAACTACTAAAAGAATTTAAAAAATTAATTTTATCTTTATGAACAGTTTTCTCTAATAACATTAGTTTTAAAAATTCCTAGTCTATTTCATAGGAGCAAGTTCGTGCGACCCAGTCGTGCATTTTATTTTGTTAGCATCATTTTTTAAATATAAACATATACAGGGTGTCCATAACCATAACATGGGTCAGGGTATACCAAAGTTAGTCAAAAAGTGATGTCAAAGTCGAAAATCAGACTTTACTGTAGAACAATTCTTATCTAAGAATATGACCAAGGATCACATCCCAAAGTATGGCACACGAATAACCGGACACCCTGTATAATAAAGGATCAAGACAAGCAGAACATCTTTCCATCGACTTTAAAGCCGCATAGATCGCATTCATAGTCAGGAGCTCTTTTTGTGATGTTCGAACTTATGATCGTGGAAAAAGTGTTCCAGAAACACAAGGTAAAATGAGCAACTGAGGGAAAACTGTTCCGGACTATTCGAAACATGTACACTGTGCAGGAAGCAGAGTTATGTGACTTTTTTAATCTCGTTCTCAAACAGCTAGTGTACAGGACAGGAGTTATTACTTTTGCAATACAATAGCAAACTTACAAACAAAATCTTGCTCGAAACAAATAAAATTAAGACACTTAAGTTGAAAGAACTTTTTTATTTCATTGCTTTATTTTAACATCCTGGTAAACCAACAAGGTCACCAGTTCAGCCTAATGAAAGTATAAGGGCTTCAGCAGCTCTTACAGCATCACTATTAGTATTTTGACCGGCAGCACTTGTTACAAGGGCAGTGATTGCCATTAGAGCAACACACATCAACTTGACTGCGAACATTTTTTAATTATTTTAGTACTGAACTTTTAAACGGAAAGTAGAAACTAATGACTTCGAAGAAATTTCACGAGCTTTTATACCGAAAAATGAACGAATTATCAACGTGGAAGTACGCAGGAACGCCAACAGCTGCCGTGGTAAGCAAACAAAGTATGGTGAAATGTTTGTTTGTTAAAAAAAATAAATAAATAATAATAAAATAAAAAAATATGAAAAATGATAAAATAATAATGGGAGCTAAATCCAATGGACGTCGTCAATTGCAGCTAAAAACATAGATACTTATGTTTACTTACGTAGTCGAAAAAAACAATATTCTTTTGTCTATTGATATTATAAATATATTTTCCCTTTGGGCTTATCCACGATTTAAGGACCTAAAATACATAAAATTGTTCTAACTTTCTTAGGAAATATGGGAATACCGATTATATTTATTGATATGCATTTTAAAAATTTGAAAAAATGAGGAAAGTCTTGATATCTTAAATTTTTGAAAAAAATTGCTGCATACTTTCCGGGTGGTTCTAATTCCACTCAAAAAAGGTTTGATTTAAACAATGATATACGGAAGTTAGTTAGTTTTTATGATTTTTATATAATTGGCGGTGATTTTATGTGCAAGCATAGAAATATACTTTCAAACAATCTTATGTTACCATTGAAGAGATCGTAAATTTAAAGAAATTGCCTTCTGGGTCGTTCAATGCATGTTGTATTGAACGGTTTCAAGTCTGAATGAATGAATGAATTGTATTGGGGTTAATGCACTGCGACCTGTAGATCTATTGTGCCCCCGCTTTAAGAATGATGAGCTGGCTCATCCTATAGTTCCTCCTCCAAACCTATTGCTTTTAGGAATTTTATTATTTGGGGCTCTTTTAGAGAGGATAGGTTACTCTTTTCTACCTGGTATTGTCCCAGATGGGTTTTTTTTGGTGCATGATTGGACAACAATTTCCCAGTATGTGTTCCGGTGATTCCTCATGCATGTTGCAGAATCTGCAAGTGGCACTGCTTACCACACCAAGTAGATTAAGGTGTCTTCTAAGTTTGCAGTGTCCTGTTAGAATACCTGTTATCATTCTTATAGGTTATTCCTGCTTTAGTTGATGCAGTTTTCGAAACGTTGCCGGTTGTAATTGCCCAGTAGTGATTTCGCCTGAATCTGTTTGCATGATCCTCTTCTTGTTTAATTTTGGTTTTGATGACATTTTCTCCTATTCCGCAATAGGGTTCAGGACCTGTTAGGGGGGTTGATGCGCCTATTTTTGCTAGGGAATCTGCTTTTCGTTACCATGAGCACCAACATGGCCAGGTACCCAGTAAAGTGTGACCCTGTTCTGGTTACCAAGTTCATTAAGCCTGCTTATGCACTCCTACACCAGCTTAGAGCTGATGGTGTATGAGCTTAGTGCCTTGAGTGCTGCTTGACTATCTGACATAATGGCAATGTTCTTGTTATCATAATTCTTTCTGAGATTGCGATTCACGCATTTCCATCGGTATGGGAAGTTTGGTTTTTGGCCCACAGATTCCTGCACCAGTTCCTTCGCTTGTTCTCGATCCATCAGTGTACCATTTGATGGCATTTGTTTCGAGTGTGTAGTTTGTATCCTCTCCTACCCAGTCTTCCTTGTTACTGAGCTGTGTAAGAAAGTTTTTCTCGAAATTATGTTTTTAGATCATTCCATCTTTTGGGATGTCAATAAGGTTTGTTATTGTGGACCTGTCAATTAGGTCCCTTTCTTTGGGACCAATAATTTTGCCTGTCCCAGTTCCTTCCATTGAGAACCTCATGATACCTCCCACTTCTAATGACCTCGTGTAGAGGGGATAGATAGAGGATAACCTCCATAGCTGTGGTAGGGCAGCTTCTCATTGCTCCCGTAATACAGATACATGCGAGCCTTTTTTATCGAACCCGAGCACCTAAAATTAGATGCGCTCTTCACCTAAGAATAATAACAGGTATTCTAACAGGACACTGCAAACTTAGAAGACACCTTAATCTACTTGGTGTGGTAAGCAGTGCCACTTGCAGATTCTGCAACATGCATGAGGAATCACCGGAACACATACTGGGAAATTGTTGTCCAATCATGCACCAAAAAAAACCCATCTGGGACAATACCAGGTAGAAAAGAGTAACCTATCCTCTCTAAAAGAGCCCCAAATAATAAAATTCCTAAAAGCAATAGGTTTGGAGGAGGAACTATAGGATGAGCCAGCTCATCATTCTTAAAGCGGGGGCACAATAGATCTACAGGTCGCAGTGCATTAACCCCAATACAATTCATTCATTCATTCAGACTTGAAACCGTTCAATACAACATGCATTGAACGACCCAGAAGGCAATTTCTTTAAATTTACGATCTCTTCAATGGTAACATAAGATTGTTTGAAAGTATATTTCTATGCTTGCACATAAAATCACCGCCAATTATATAAAAATCATAAAAACTAACTAACTTCCGTATATCATTGTTTAAATCAAACCTTTTTTGAGTGGAATTAGAACCACCCGGAAAGTATGCAGCAATTTTTTTCAAAAATTTAAGATATCAAGACTTTCCTCATTTTTTCAAATTTTTAAAATGCATATCAATAAATATAATCGGTATTCCCATATTTCCTAAGAAAGTTAGAACAATTTTATGTATTTTAGGTCCTTAAATCGTGGATAAGCCCAAAGGGAAAATATATTTATAATATCAATAGACAAAAGAATATTGTTTTTTTCGACTACGTAAGTAAACATAAGTATCTATGTTTTTAGCTGCAATTGACGACGTCCATTGGATTTAGCTCCCATTATTATTTTATCATTTTTCATATTTTTTTATTTTATTATTATTTATTTATTTTTTTTAACAAACAAACATTTCACCATACTTTGTTTGCTTACCACGGCAGCTGTTGGCGTTCCTGCGTACTTCCACGTTGATAATTCGTTAATTTTTCGGTATAAAAACTCGTGAAATTTCTTCGAAGTCATTAGTTTCTACTTTCCGTTTAAAAGTTCAGTACTAAAATAATTAAAAAATGTTCGCAGTCAAGTTGATGTGTGTTGCTCTAATGGCAATCACTGCCCTTGTAACAAGTGCTGCCGGTCAAAATACTAATAGTGATGCTGTAAGAGCTGCTGAAGCCCTTATACTTTCATTAGGCTGAACTGGTGACCTTGTTGGTTTACCAGGATGTTAAAATAAAGCAATGAAATAAAAAAGTTCTTTCAACTTAAGTGTCTTAATTTTATTTGTTTCGAGCAAGATTTTGTTTGTAAGTTTGCTATTGTATTGCAAAAGTAATAACTCCTGTCCTGTACACTAGCTGTTTGAGAACGAGATTAAAAAAGTCACATAACTCTGCTTCCTGCACAGTGTACATGTTTCGAATAGTCCGGAACAGTTTTCCCTCAGTTGCTCATTTTACCTTGTGTTTCTGGAACACTTTTTCCACGATCATAAGTTCGAACATCACAAAAAGAGCTCCTGACTATGAATGCGATCTATGCGGCTTTAAAGTCGATGGAAAGATGTTCTGCTTGTCTTGATCCTTTATTATACAGGGTGTCCGGTTATTCGTGTGCCATACTTTGGGATGTGATCCTTGGTCATATTCTTAGATAAGAATTGTTCTACAGTAAAGTCTGATTTTCGACTTTGACATCACTTTTTGACTAACTTTGGTATACCCTGACCCATGTTATGGTTATGGACACCCTGTATATGTTTATATTTAAAAAATGATGCTAACAAAATAAAATGCACGACTGGGTCGCACGAACTTGCTCCTATGAAATAGACTAGGAATTTTTAAAACTAATGTTATTAGAGAAAACTGTTCATAAAGATAAAATTAATTTTTTAAATTCTTTTAGTAGTTAGAGACAAAAACAGAATGCTATGTAAACATCAATCAACATCAAAATTTGGTATGCCAAACTTAAGTTTCTATTATGGTTCGAATAAAAATTAAACAAAAAATCAAAATTTCAATACACAATTCTATTCAAGCTTTTGGGGAGCTTTAGCAAAAAAAATTATCAAAATCGGTTTTACCGTTTTTGAAAAAATCGAAAACAAAACAAGAAGTTCCCTGGGGGGTACCCTCAATAACCATTTTTCAGAAAATTTTTTTCGACCATTACCTAGTTTTACCTAAATTAAAAATTTGTTTGTATTTTTAGTTTTTAAATATGTCGAACAGTTTTTTAGAAAAAAAAAATATTTATGAAATTTCGAAAAAAAATCGTATGGTAGGTACCGTTATTTTTGGTATTAAAAAAAAAGAAAAAAACGTGTGGGGGAAAAATTAAAAATGATATCTACCAGGTAGGTAGGTAGAGATGGTAGTCGCCAGCCCTGGGCCCGCGACTCAATTAGCGCTGGGGTGCGCCGTTTTGATACCATTAACTCGTGTCAACCTAATAAGGATTTAGTACGGAAGAAAATGGCTTTTATATACTTTAGCAGAGCATTGCTAAAACCATTTTGTCGCATTCAGAAAGATAATCAGATCTTTGATTTTCTTCTCCGAAAGTTCGCTGGGGTCATCGAGGAAGGCTTTCCCAAAGGAAGTCATCCTGTAATTTGCTAAGGCGGGGCAATCGCAAAGAAAATGAACCACAGTTTCTTTTTCTTGTGGATCTCCACAACTACGGCAGTGTGGGTTGTAGGGGATGCCTAGCTTTCTTGCATGTTCACCTATGGGCCAGTGCCCGGTGCATATTGCTGTGATCCTGGCTATGTCGCGCCTGGGTCTGCATATTAGATCGTTGGAACGTGAGCTAAAGCGTCAGCCTGTTCATTACCCTCTATGCCACTGTGACCTGGAACCCAAATGAGAGTGACCTAGAGGTCAATGTTCAGACTCGCCAGTTCGTCCCGACATTGCCGGACAAGTACTGAGGTAGATGTAGATGATTTAATGGCCTTAATGGCCGCCTCGCTATCTGAGCAGATAGCTATATTTCTGAATTGGTTTTGGTTAGATTGGAGCAACTTGCATGCCTCCTTGATTGCTAGTATTTCAGCTTGAAATACACTCGCAAAGTCTGGTAGTCTGAAGGACTTGGAGATGTTAAAGGACTCGGAAAAAATTCCTGAACCAACACCGCACTCCATCTTAGATCCATCAGTGAAGATTATCGAATCGAAATCCTTTGTGACAACGTCATTTTTCCAATCCTCTCTGGTGGGAAAAATGGCTTTGAAATCCCCGCTTGGGCCAAGAGGAGGTACGCAGTAGTCGGTGTTCGATAAGAAAATATCCGGAGGAATCAATTTTGTTATGTTTCCATGACCATAGGGTTTGGAGAACCAACGGTTAGATTCTTTAAGTCTTACAGCACTGCATGCCGCTAGGTATTTTATATGAAGGTCGAGTGGTAAAAGGTTCAGGATAACGTTCAGGGCATCTGTTGGGCATGATCTGAGATCCCCTGTAGTGCCGACGCTAGCCATTCTTTGAACCCTTTTAAGTTTTCCGACGTTATATTGCTTGCTAAGTGCAGGCCACCAAACAATCGATCCGTAAGACAAAATTGGCCGTACCACTGCAGTGTACGTCCACAAAATCATCTTCGACTGAAGGCCCCACTTCTTACCAAAAGTCTTTCTGCAGGCATAGAAAGCTATACAGGCTTTCTAAACCCGTTCTTCAATATTTACCTTCCAATTCAATTTTGGGTCGAGAATAACTCCAAGGTATTTAGCTTTGGAAGATAAGGAAAGAGTTTGACCGTTAAGTCGAGGTAGGGTGAATGTAGGTATTTTAGTCCTGGTAGTAAAGAGCATCAGTTCCGTCTTACTCTGATTAACTCCTAGTCTACTACTAGTGGCCCAGTTGCTAACTCTTTTCAGAGCCAATTCAGTGATTTCACTAATCACAGTGGTAAACTTACCTGATACCAATAAAACCAGATCGTCAGCATACGCTACAGTTTTCACACCACTACTTCTGAGCTTGACGAGAATTTTGTCCATGACTAAGAGCCATAGAAGAGGGGAGAGAACACCACCCTGGGGAGTTCCCCTACTAACATGCTTAGTAAAAATTGTGTTTCCTAACGTTGCTTGGAACCTTCTGTCACTGAGCATAGATACAATCCATTTAGATATGAAGCTTTCTACACCAAAGTGAGCAAGTGATTCGCGAATGGATTCAGTTAGGACGTTAATAAAAGCACCCTCCACGTCTAGGAAGGTTGCTAGGGTATATTCTTTGTAGTGAATCGTCTTCTCTATTGTACGCACTACTTCATGCAGGGCAGTCTCCGTAGACTTGCCTTTTAGGTATGCATGTTGCGATTCATCAAGAGGACGACCCTCTAGTAAAACTCTGATGTGAGTATCAAGGATGCGCTCTAGTGTCTTTAGTACAAAAGATTTCAGACTAATTGGCCTAAAGTCCTTCGCGGATTCATGACCTCGTTTGCCGACCTTCGGAATAAAGACCACTCTTAAATGTCTCCATGACTCGGGTACATGATTGAGATAGAGACAACCTTTGAAGATCATTTCTAGCCATGGTACTGCCAAGTCTTGCAGTTTCTGCAGCATAATTGGGATTATGCCAACAGGGCCAGGTGATTTGTAAGGGGAGAAAGTATTAATCGCACATGAAATACTATCTCCTGTTATAACAGAATTGATTTGCTCCTTATGAGCTATAATGGTATTTGAAGTGCTAAGCGTTTCGGAGTAGCTATTCTCACAACCCGGGAAATGTGTTGTCATCAGCTGGAGAGGCTGTCCAGATACCGTCACATTTTCTCAGAAATGAAGGGCTGCAATGTTCCTTTGACAGAACTTTACTTAGTCTGGCAGAATCCTTAATATTTTCTATTGAATGACAGTATTCTCTCCAGCCAAGCTTCTTAGATGCTGCTATGGCTCGCTTGTACACTTTTAGACAGTCTTTATATGGTTGAAAGAATTTCTCCTTCTGACATATGTTGAAGATCTTTCTGGCCATTTTTCTTAGTGCAGAAAGATCTTCATTCCACCAAGGAGGGAATTTTTTGCGGCTATATTTAACTGGACAGGAGACCTTAAAGGCATATCAAATGATGATACGAAATTGCATGTATTATCCAAATAACCATGATACCTACCAAGTTTAAAGAAAATCGGCCGAGTCGCTTAGGCTGTAGGCGAACCGACAGACAGACAGGCAGAATTGCGAGACCCACTTTTTTAGTCTTCGCTATCATCGTAACGTCAATTTTGATCAAAATCTCGAGTTCGATTTTTTTTACTAATGCATAATTTGCCTTATAGTACCTATAAGTCACAAGTAAAAATGTTGTTACCTACTTACTGTTACTGGTAGATTTTTTTGAAAACTATAAATTTCAAAATTTTCAAAAAGAAATGAAAAGAATCTCAGCAAATGCTAAGAAATGCAAAAATTATGGAAATACTGCGATTTTTCCTGATTTATCTTTTTTTATTTATTGTGAAAAAGTTCGTTCTTGTTGATTCTCATTCATTCAAAACATT
Source organism: Philhelius festivus (assembly GCA_963931855.1). Taxonomy (NCBI): domain Eukaryota; kingdom Metazoa; phylum Arthropoda; class Insecta; order Diptera; family Syrphidae; genus Philhelius; species Philhelius festivus. The sequence goes on from OZ007554.1 coordinate 240,450,465, forward strand.
CTTTCTTGTTTTTTTTTTTCCTTCTTCCTTTCCTATTAAAAATATAATATAGAAAAAATATTGTAAAGATTTTCGAAAAAAAAATATGCATTAATTTTTTTTTAAATGTTTTGAAAACGAGCAAACGGTTTTTTTAATTTATTTCAACATTTTTTTTTATTTTAAAATTACCATAGACAATGGCGCAAAATTTTAATTGAATTAGTACGATGCTTAAGCTGTTTTAGTATGATACTACATAGGTTAAAACAACGAATTTGCAAATTTTAATCAAATATGCTCGTAGCATCATACTTTCTCTACCCTTTTTTTAAAGTTAAAATCATCGAATACCTACTTTATTTTTTTAGTATCGTGCTAGCTTCATTATGACTCTTTGACATTTTCAAACATCAAAAAAGGTTCGTGTACTTACTTCTTTACACGAAATGTCATTGTTTTAGGTGTGTTCAGAAGCAATTTATAAAGAAAATTCTTTTATACGATACTAGTTAGAAAATGTTTAAAATTAGAAATGAGTTAGTAAACTACTTTGAAGTTAGCAAATTGTTAAATAGTATCATACTAATATCTTAATAATAGGCTGTTTAAAATTTTGCGCCAATGTTTCTTAGAAAAAGTTTTAAGGAACGTAGGTATTTAAAAAAATTATCTGTTGATAAATATCCTATAACATTTTTTTAAAATTTTGTTGCCTTCACGAAGCTTTTATCAAACACCAGTACCGCAGTACCATCTGCAAAGTTGTACACAATGGCTTTTTTGGCCAGTGGAATATCCAATACAAAGTTGGTGTTAGGACACTTCCTTCTGGTTCGTCGGAAAAAAATATTTGTTGGATCATAATAACCTTGATAGTACCCTACTCTAAGGGTTGGGTAGATTTTAATGCAGTTTATGGTCAAGTACCTTTTTTTTTTTTTTTTGTCAAAGTCTTGCGCAACATCTAAAAGTATAGCGGACCATACTTGTTTTCCTTCAAGTGATTTTTCTACATTTACATTTAATATGAACTGGAGTTTTTCTTAAGGTTTCTTTCATAATCTCCGTAGAAATAAAATCGAACAATGGTGATTTTTCTCTTTTAAAACTTGTGTTTGCAAATGCTTCTTCCTTCTTTGAGCCTGAAAAGAGATATTTCATATTCATCGCTTCTTTCAAGAAACTATAACCCGGGTAGAAAATTATCTAGGAAACACTATCGAATAGCATGGCCCTAGCTAGATTGGCCTTTATATAGTAAATCCTATGCTGGGCCTAGACAGATGCAAGCCTGGCGGATCTTGACTAATTTATGCTTATCCTGGCTTTATATTGAACCTGGCTAGAACTGCCTATTTATTGGCTTTTCCAGGAGTATCTTAGACTGGGCCTAGATATTTTTAAATTGATTTAGCCTAGATATGAAACTTTTTCTTGGCGATATCTTGGCTATAGATAGTATCGCCTCTTTATTGGCACTGTAACAAATAAACTACAAGGGACCTGGATAGTTTTTACTTGGTGTAGCCTGGATAAGGAATTGTATCTGGGCGTTATATTGGCCTTAGCTAGTGTCGCCTCTTTAGAGGCGTTCTCAGATTTTACTTATACTGGGGGTAGATAGTTTTTACTTGATGTATCCTAGCTTTGAAACTTTTCCTTGGCGATATATTGGCCGTAGATAGTATCGCCTCTTTATTGGCATTGTAACATATAAACTGCGAGGGACCTGGATAGTTTTTACTTGATGTATCCTAGATGTGCCTATACATATGTCTATAAAAGGCTATCCATTATCCTTCTAAAAACATAACTTTTTTGTTTTGGTCCTAAATCGGTATTTTTCAGATTCTTTAATACGTATTTAAGTCTTTTAAACAGTATAATTAAAAGAGAGTTATTTGAGTAGCACTTTGAGACACGATATTTTATATATCACAGTGGCGCAATAGGTAGCGCACAAGCACGGCAAGCGAGAGGACTCGGGTTCGAATCTCAGTGGAGGTAAATTAAAAAAAAAAAAATTCTTTCATTCCAGCAAAAAATCACTTAAAGAGTCGAATATAGGGAGGCAAAGAAAAATGAAAATATTCAACAATAATAAAAAAAAAAATTTTTTTTTTATTTTGTTTCTAATAATTTTTTAAGAATTGCCGTAGCTCTTGTGCTACTTGTGAAGACCCATCTAGGGCCCATATAGGAACATCTAGCAAGGCCCATGATATACAGAGCATTAACAAATTAGCGAGGGACAAGCTAGATACTGCTCGATAGGGCCATGATTGAAACTAAGAAAAACTAGCTGGGGCCTTGGCATTATCGAGTCGAAAATTCTACCCGGGAAGTTATCGAAAACTATGTATACTTCCTGAGAATGGCTGATATGATGATGATCTTTGAAGTTGCCAATCTTTCGTTTAGAATTTCCGATTGATTTTACGTTTGGAGATTTTATCGTCAAGTTTTTCTTGAGGAATATTTTCTTCTTCTATGAATCCCGTACTACTTTCCTCATCTCTTCTTTTAAAAAACCCCTATTAACATATTTGTAATAAAATTATTTGATTTTATCAGGTAAAACTTTCTTGGATTTCGATTGGACACAAAAATAAAACGTGAGTCTGGACTTTCATAACACGTATAAGTGCATGAAATTAATTATGATTTATTTTTTTGCAGGTCATATAGTATGCCCTTTCATTTGGGCAATTTTAAGCACCTCTCTGTTTCTTGTATCACTGATCATAGATTTCCAGCATGAAGCAATAAAAGAACACGTTCGCTTCCGTAAAGGCTTTCCATCTCGATCGGCATGGGAATTTCCACCTGATGGTACGCTTAGATGCTATCTCTTCAATGTTACAAATACCGAAGCCTTCCTCAATGGCACCGACAAAAAACTCCATCTTCAACAAGTCGGACCAATAGTGTATCGGATAAAAATTGGAAATACAAATTTGACCGATGACAAAATTGAATCCACATTGACATTTCGCAAACTTCGTCGAATAAAACTTGTATTTGATGAAGAGAACAGTCCACCAGGAATAATGGACCAAAAAGTCTATATTCCAAATGTTGTTCTATTGAGTATTGCTGCCAAAATTCATGATTGGTTCGTTTTGTCAAGGAACTTTTTTAATATATATGCCAAGGATGAACCAATTTTTATACATCATACTGTCAATGAAATCTTATGGAACTACACTACACCATTGATTGACAATGTTAGACCATGGGTGCCAGGAGTGCTGGACAATGTCGGTACGCTTTACAATGTATGAATTATTTATATTTTTGTTTCTTTATTTATTTTATTGCATTTCATTTACATTTTACATTAAAATGCTCGTATTGAAATTCAAAACGACTTCAAAAAATATATGAAAGTTCATCCAACATTTTATCTTATCCTCTTGTATATTCCTGATCTTGTGAAATTTTTGTCATTTCCCCAATTTAACTTATCTGGTTGAGAGTGGATTTAAAACTGCATATATCATCCATCGAGTTACCCAAAAGATCAATCAATCTTATTTTCAAGGTCTTTTGAAGCCTTAAACATGAATTAATTCTTGTAAGGCTTAACAGTTTTCGTAGTAAACGGCTGATTTTTACTATGTCGATTTTAATTCATGATATTTCAGTAAGGTGCTTACTTACTTACTGAACCGCTTTCCGATCCATGAATCATCCCTGCCTGGGACAGATGGACGGACTTCCATTGTTAATGATCAACTGCTTCCATTTTTCTATCTAGAATAATCGAGCTTTCATGGCTGAAGCGTTGTTGTTCATTTGCCCGAAGCGTTCGAGTCAATTTAATCGATGTGTTTTGAATTTCTGAGCAACTGAACTGAACAACAACTACAATCGATGTGTTTTAAAATGCTGAACTACTTTCTGCTTAATTTCCAACACTCGGTGACGTAAAGACTGGCAGTATTCAAAATGAGGACTTCTTCTTCCACGTGAGGAATGTTGAACCTATTTGTTTAGTCAAACAGAAGTATCAGCAGTTTTCTAGATTAATTCTTCCATTATCTCCATTAAGGTATATTTAGAAGTTGATAACATCAATGGCCACTTTTTGTACTACCTAGTGAACAGATATTTGTTTGTTGATAGCATGAACTTAATCATGTCCTCGTTAACATCAATACCCAAAAGTTTCGCATGTTCTTAAATCGCCGGGAAGGACTCTATTACAAACTGTTGGCAACAGCCGATATCGTCCTCATGTCCTTATAGTTGGACAGATTAGTTTAATATAGTGCCCTGTGCACCATCTGCTTTTGACGAAAATACATGATATAGCACATCTCCTTACCTATACTCTATACATGTTTAGAATAGTTTGGAGGAGATTTTTTTTGTTTTTTTTTTTTTATAATCTACCCGCGCTCAAGGGATTATGATTACCCTTTAAATGTTTCAATATTATAAATGTTGCCTTATTGCACATTTCACCGCGTATTTCCGAATATATCAAGTAAATCAGTTTCCACGTGATCCCGATTTCAGCAATCGACATACAGAATTCCTGCCGATGAATACTATCATATTCAGGTTTGAAGTCGATGAACCGTGTAACGAGCTACTACAATATATAACCCTTAAGCTGATATCTGTTCTCGTTTCACCAAATGTAGTCTTTTGAACTTTTCAACATACTTCGGACAGTATCCAACGATAATGTCATTAAACTCCTTCCAGATTCTTCAAATAGAGGCGTGTATTTTAAAAAGTAGCTTTCAGGCCCTGGACCAAATACATAGTTTTTTTTTGTCTATAAAAATATGGATTGGGAACATACGCATTTTGATGTAAAAAACATTTTTCCCATTTTCCTTTAAACTGCTCTTTCAAAACGTATTGCCTTGATTTAAGATTGATTCGCGAAATACAAAAACTATGGAGTGCCATAAAGTTCCTTACAATCGCCAATTCTCTTCCTCAAATTTATCAATTTCCTGCTTAAACTTCCAGATGATTATAGCCAGTGCCGGATTAGCCACGAAGCAAGAGTAGCAAATGCTACGGGCCCCGCGCATTTAGGGGCCCCGCGCACCAACGTTTTCTGACCATAAAAAAGTATTATTTATATATTAGATTTAGTTACAATTACTAAGAAGAAAATATTTGCACCAAAATGATCAACTAAAATTTAATTTTTCTATCTGCTGGTCATACCAAAAATCATGTTTCGCACCGCACTACACGCAAATTGGACAACGGTATGAAATGCATGTGTTTATTGTCACCATTGATAACGTACTCACTGCTTTAGGTAAACGTATGAACAGAACAGTTATCATAAAATTGCATTTTCGGAATATTCCGAGAGCTAAAATCTCTTCCTGATTCAAAATAGCTATTTTGGCCTTTAGTCCAGTTAACAAAAATTGGCGTTTCGTCCGGGTGATCGCACATGGACTCATCAGTTGACTGTGAGGACCTTGTCAATATGCAATTTTTATTAAATTCAGTTCATCTTACATCGATTTTTTGACAAAAATCCAATGTGAACTATATCCAACCAAGATTAAAATTTAAATCATTAACGTTGGAATATTTTGCTATTTTGAATCAATAATTCAACAAGTCCATTAATAGTGAAGTCTTCTACCTGGCTGATTTATTTCAGTAGTATATAGAATTTGTATTATAAAAACCTTCATATAGAATCAAAGCTGAGCCACTGGCAAAATATTCCAACTTTAATGAGTACAATTTTAATCTTGGTTGGATATAGTTCACATTGGATTTTTGTCAAAAAATGTAAAATGAACTGAATTTAATAAAAATTGCGATTTGACAAGGTCCTCACAGTCAACTGATGAGTCCATGTGCGATCACTCGGACGAAAAGCCAATTTTTGTGGACTAAAGGCCATAAAAGCTATTTTGAATCAATAATTCAATAAGTCCATTAATAGTGCTGTCTTCTGCTTGGCTGATTTATTTCAGTCGTATATAGAATTTGTATTATAAAAACCTTCATATAAAATCTCTTCCACCAGAAGATATTTTGAAAAAATCTGCAACCACAGTAAGTGCTTACGCAGATGGAGGACAGTCTGAGCAACGAATTAGTGCAGTTCGCTTCAATGCTCAATTCTGATGTGGCTGGTATTATTGAAAGCAGGAATCTTGAGGCTCTGGAAATGCAGGTTTACAAGCTGTTGATAAATAACTTTTTACAATCTTGTTTCCCGAACGTTGAAATTGCTTTGCGCATTTATTTGTCTCTCATGATCACCAACTGCAGTGGTGAACGATCTTTCTCAACATTAAAACGTGTTAAAAATGAATTGAGCCAACAACGTCTTAATCACCTCACTTTAATGAATTTTGAACATGATTTACTCCGAGAAGTCGATATCAACAGCATTATTTATAAATTTTCCCAAATTAAATCAAAAAAAGTTTTGTTTTATTTAATACCATAAACTTGATAAGTACCTAACCTAAAACAGTCTAAGGGCCCCTTAATAGAATTTGCTACAGGCCCCGCGCTGGCTTAATCCGGCACTGATTATAGCAGCTTATAGATTTGTTCTTCAGGGAACTACAATTGTAACGTGTCATATAAGTATTTTATACAACTTGGACCACGAGTAGCTCTTGCCATCAAATGAACTTGAAAATCAATTGTTTTATACTATTGGTGTTTGTATTCACTATAAAAACTATACAGAACGTTTAATTCTCCCGCTTCTAAACTAACTACAAATTGTAAGGGGTAAATTTGTTCCCGGGATTAAAAAGTACCTACAGTTCTCTAGTCTGTGCGTGTGCCTATATAAAGGCGAATAGCGATAAATTTTACAATGTTTCATTTCTCTCTTTGATTCTACTTCTAGATAGTTGGATTTCTTTCTTAATTCACAACGAAAATAAGTCAACAATATTTAAGCTTAACTTTAGGTAAGCTAGAACATTCCCCTTAGCCTCACATGTTAAACTTAAATATTCATTATTAAATTGAGCATAAGGCCCTGAAGGCTTGTTTTGCAATGTTTCAATAGAGATTTTATAAGCTAGAGGAGGAGGCCAAACGATCTAAAACACTGGAAAGAAATCCCAAAACTGAGGCAGTCCACACTACTATTGCCAAGATCATTTCATGAACTGTATCAAGCTACGTAGGAACTATTTACGGACATTAATGGGTTTCCTCACGGGTCACTGTAAACTAAGAAGGCACTTGAGTATTCTTGGCCTGGGAAACATTCCCACAATCAGATTCTACAATACTTATGACTAAACGTCGGAAGACATACTAGGCGGATTCGAAGCACTAAAATGCATCAAAGAAACAAGTATTTGGGATGCCACCAGGTAGAAGAGAACGATTTATCTTCTCTGAAGATACTCCAAATAATGAAACACATCACACAGTTAGATTTGGAGGAAGAGCTATAGGGTTAGCAACTAATCTTGGTCTGGATGAGGGCACAATAGATCTTTAGGTCGCAGTACAAACCCCCTCTCAATATTCATTCATTCAAGCTAACCACCAGTCACATTATTGGTCGAAAGATCTTTGTGAGCTTATGATCCTTATTTAAGCTTTGTGAAACAAACCTTAAGACTTATTATACAAAAATACTTCTAAATCTATGAAAAATGATTTTAATATGAAAAAGAACTTTGAAACCTGAGACTTCAAGGCTCTTCTTACTAATTTTGAAACTCCAAGATCAATTCTGATCATTATTTTCTTGTCAAGCAGAATCACCGTAGAGGGTTCTTACCGCTTCCATTCCTAAACACAGCAATATGCTTAGAATATCCAGCAAAGGTCCCAGGACACTTCCTTGTTGGACACCGTTTAAATCTAAATAATCTTATCCGTTCTCTTCAGGGTCGTTCAGCATTTCAATATTCATTTTCATGGAATTAATCATGCTTCTAAATTAAAATTCAAACATTTTGATTCATTCCGAAATTTTCAATGGAGTTTCTTAAAATATTGACTTTTTTCTGTTTTTCACTTCAGGCTTTTCGAGAAACACAAGAAGTATACACGGTTAACATTGGCCTACAGAATGGTCTTGAGAACTTCTTTAAGATCCGTTCGCTTAACAATTTAACAGTCTTCGGGAAACATCTCAACAAAAAGAAATTGGATCCTGAAACTTGCCCCATTCATGTGGCTAATGCCTTCGACAATACCCTCTTTCCACCGTATATGAAGCGTGAAAATCGTTCTTCTATAGTTGCTGGAGATTCCTGTCGAACACTGCCTCTGATTTATGATAGCGACATCAAGGAGAATGGATTAAGTGGATACAAGTTTGTTGTGGACAAAGATAGCAAATCAAGTTGTCTGAAAGAGTCCATGGCCATTCCCCTGCCAGATGGAATATTCGATGTTTCCAGTTGTCGTTTTGGTAATTATTTTTTTTGTTTTAAACTTACCCTGATTTTGTATTAAGAACTTTTTAATCAGATGTTCCTGCGGCCTATTCACAACCACACTTCTTCGGATCGTCATACAAGTTTGAGGAGCACTTTGAGGGACTTTCTCCAAACCCAGTTGACCATCAGACTTTCATTTGGATTGAGCCCAAAACTGGAATCCCCTTCGAAGAGAAATACAGGTTTCAGCAGAGCATTCCAATTCCACATTTGAATGGATTCAGCGAAGGAATCAGAAGATTCAACGGATTGGTTGTACCAACATTTTGGTATGAATATGTAAGTTCGACAAAATTTTACTGGTCTTAAGAAAACCCAAATAATAATGATGTATATTTTAAGGATCTTGACGACTTGCCATTCTTCCCTAACCTTATGCTCAAGACGACAGCTTGCTACATGCCATACATTCAAAAAATATGTATAGTGATATTCTTACTAGCAACAGTTTTAAGCCTTACAACAGGAATATGCCGAACATATGGAATTAGTTTGAAAGAAGCCCTATGGTTTGGCCAACGTGAGATGCAGCAAACTATTTCCGAAGTGCCAACAAATGGAAGATATTACGATGAATCAAAGTCCTTCTTGTCATAAAAGTGTAATTTTGGTGTTTAAAGTTCCTCAAATGGCTTTCAGTAGTTGAGAGAATTTTGGTTTCGATTTTGTAGAAACCTTTATGAACAAAAAGTCTGTGTATATTAAGCATATTATGTTTTTGTGTTGAGTTATTTTGTTTGTTATTCAAAAACTGCTTTAAGTTTTTTTTTAGTTTTTTAAGTAAGTGTATAAATGTAAGTGGCTCAAAGAGTTTTAAGGTTTTAAGATTTTTTTACAAAATAAATTTTTTTTTTATAAAAATGTAATAAGTATACTCACAAGAATGAAGTCCTTTCTTTCATTTCAAATCTTAATATCAGCGCACTTTCGAAGTCTTCAACATTTTCTTTCGCATACATTTTTTGAGTCAAGAACACTTTAATCATACACCAGGAGGTGTACCTACATAGTACAATTTATTTAAAAAAAAAACCGGCCCAAATAGCTAATGGAGTTTGTAACGAAGCGTTCCATGCTGCTCCACTCTATAAGAGTTATACTTCGCCCGAGTACGATTCACACACGCCATAGGCATATGACGTCACGCAAAAATCAAACAATAACATTTTTCGTTCGCCACCCATACAGTTCATATTCAGTTTCTACTGAAAAACCATCAAGAGGACCTAGATACTTGGGTGAACGAAAACCACCTCTATGCGGCCTAAAAGCAACTTCGGCAAAAAGGGAAAATTGATTCTTCCACCCACCGTAATAAAAGATGTATGTTTTTCAACTCCATCGCGCGCCGGAAAGTACCGAAAAGCTTATAAAAAATTTAATTGCGAAATAATTCCATTTGCTGAAGATGAGACTTTGTCAACATTTGTTCAGGCCAAATTAACAAAGTTTCAATACAATATTATTAGAGATACAGCCGAAAAACATGGTGGCAATCTATATCCAAGCTATGTTGTCCAGAAAATTTAAACATAAAACAGTCACTTGCAGAATCACCACTTCAAAGTTTACTCGCATTTTCAAATGGGGTTGCGATGGAGCGTGTTTTTTGTTTATTTAAATTTAAATTCTATATTTTATAACATTGGGGCAAAATTTTAATCAATTTGGTAATTTGTTAAAGCCATTTTAGTAAGTTACTAAGGATTTCGCTAATTTTACGATTTTAACATCTAACTATCTCTTAGCATTTTACTTTAGTTAAAATCACAAACTGGCTACTTTAACTTTCTAAATATTTATATGATATCTGTGAATTTGCACAAAAAAATCTCTTATCAATTTTATGTGAAGGAGTTAAATTGTGTTTTTTTTTTTCTGATTCATTAGCTAATTGTTCTTAAAAGTAAATAAAATAATATAAAATGTTTTCGGAAGACAAAGAATTTGATATATGTATGTTTGAAGACTTAGTCTTATGCAGTAAAAAGTTCCTAAGGGATATATCTATGTACATCACCAATTAATATTATAGGAGCATTACATGGAATGGTCCATTACACAATAGGGAAAATGATAAAAAAGAGGCTGGGTGGGACCCACACTGATAACTTCCCATTTGTGGTCTTGAAAACTTTATATTTAGATAAAAACATATTTTGACGTTTTCTTCATTTTTACCATAGCTATTAATGGAATTTGAATATGTGGGACTTGGGTACAACTGAACAACCTTATTCATATACGTATGTACAGTACATACATTCATCTAAAAACTAAGTTGATAATAAAATTATAAAATTATGTATTATATTATAGAAATTACTTTATTATTTCGGTTCCAAGCACTTTAATTGAAAAAAATTTAAAAACAAAATATTCAAATATAAAAGATATGGTTTGGTTATTGACTGAAGGGTACTTACAAAATATATCCGCTCTATAACTAGATATATGTCAAATATAAACCATTTGTTAGAAATTGTATTATGTATAAAATTAAATAATGGCAAAGTCAATATCATTGCTAGTTCTCAAGATATTCTAGTCGAAAAACAAATATTACCATTTTTTACTAGATTTTTTTTATATTTTTGTTAAAACTGTCAATTCGATACTTGTCAAAATTAACCATTATGTTAATTATTGTATTATGTCGATACCTACCCGTAAGAATGTACTAAGCAACACTTTTTTCGAAAATGACTTTTTGATGAGGAAATATACTATATGTTAAGGACCACGTTTTGGCCTGGGTTTCGCCAACCTATTATGCATGAAAAGGAAACTAGAGTACTAATAAAAAAATTTATCAACTGCCATGTTTTCTCATTAAAATAATGTTGCCCCCTGAAATTTGTATTATCCGCCAAAAAAATTATGCTAAGCGACATTAATAAAGATCTCATTGTCGTGAGCAACAAACAATTTTTAAATGTCACTTAGTTTAGCCAAAATTGTCCCTTAGCACACTATGATTCAACTAGAACTTTCTTCGTTTTTTTCGTTTCCTGAACAATTTTAGAAATGTTGCTTAGTATACATTCTTAACGGGAAGGTATCAATGTATAAGACAACATACTTTTGAAGGCACTATCGGTGTTCATTCCCAAGAAATTTGACTTGAAATACAATTTTAACTAGTTTTCACTAGAATTTTTAATAGTTTTCTTATTTAAAAAAAAAACTATTAATTCAATATTTGTCAACATTTTACCAATTGTAAAAAATTATACCATGTATAAAATAAACTAAATTAGAAGTCAATATCACTACTAGTTCTCGAGAAATTTGAGTCGAAAAGAATTTTTACCAATTTTCAATAGAATTTTACATATATAGTTTTTTATTTTTTGTAAAAAAACTGTAAGCTGATTTTTTTTGAAATTTTCACCAGTTGTCAAACACATTATTTTTCGTAAAATAAAATTATTTTGCGTTTCAAATTGTTTTCGGTCCTTAGAATATCTGGGTTATGAAATTTTTTTTTCAGTTTTTTTTATTTAAAAAAATAACGGTATGTTCATTTTTTTCCAAATTCATACCAAATCTGTATGACCTTATAATGAGTACATCAAATTTTATTTGAAATAAATAGCATTATTTTTTCGTGAGATATTTGAAACTAACCAAAATTTTTACTTTTTTTTTAAACCGTTATAGTGAAAAAAAAACTCTCTGAATTTTAATAAACGCCCTTTCAGCCTCTTTCGAAGTCTATTAAAGAAAATTTATTTGAAGTTGATATCTTTACACGTTCTTGAGATATCGACGACGAAAAATGGTACCAGAACGTACGGACGTACGAACGTACGCACGTACGAACGTACGAACGTACGAACGTACGAACGTACGAACGTACGAACGTACGAACGTACGAACGTACGAACGTACGAACGTACGAACGTACGAACGTACGAACGTACGAACGTACGAACGTACGAACGTACGAACGTACGAACGTGCGAACATACGTACACACACATACACACACACAGACATCTCTCTAAAAATGATTGATTTAGCTTCTAGGGACCTTGAAACGTCGAGAAATGTCAAAAATTCCAATTTGACAAATCGGACCGATTACAATAACTCACTATGGGAAGTTAAAAAATATTTCGAAAAAGGTTTTAACAAATAGGTTGTCTCTTTGACTTTTGAGTTTCCAAATAATTAGGTCTTTTCCCCAGATTTGATCTTGTTTGTTTTGCTTATTTTCAAGAACTGTCATGATTTAAACGTATTCAGATGCACCGTTTTTAATAAAAGGGAATTAGAATAATTTTACTAGTAAGTAAAACAGTTTAACATTTTTTAAGAGCTAGTTAATTACTAAAAGTTTAACAAATTGCTAGCTAGTAATAGCTAAGCTTTTAATAATAGGTTTTTTTTTAAATTTTGCCCCATTGTCGTTATTATTTTTTTTTTAAACTAAATATAATCAAAAAATGTTCCTTTTGCATTCGTAATAGTTTAATCCGATAAATAAAAGCATTTCTTACATTGCAAACACAAAAAATAAATTTGGCCACGTTTTTGGGATTTTCCGCCACTGTGAGTCGTAGACAAGAAGTATAGACGAGTTGATCATTTAGCTTCCCTTGTTTTTGCGGAGCTTCCCCCCACCATTGGTAAGGGGTTTCGTATGAAGACAAGTTAGGTAGGTGAGATTGTCCAGCTATTTCTTATTAAGGCTTCAACCCACCAGCGGTAAGGGGTCTTAGTTCGAGGTTTAATGTCCTAATTGCCACCAGGGGCTTCGGTACCTGCTGATCTACCAGAGCGTTTAGCCTGCCGTTTTGTGCCACCAGGGGCCTTGAACCTGCTGATCTACCAGAGCGTTAGCCTGCCGTTTTGTGCCACCAGGGGCCTTAAACCTGCTGATCTACCAGAGCGTTAGCCTGCCGTTTTGTGCCACCAGGGGCCTTGAACCTGCTGATCTACCAAAGCGTTAGCCTCCTGTTTTGTGCCACCAGGGGCCTGAACCTGCTGATCTACCAGAGCGTTTAGCCTGCCGTTTTGTGCCACCAGGGGCCTTAAACCTGCTGATCTACCAGAGCGTTAGCCTGCTGTTTTCTGCCACCAGGGGCCTTGAACCTGCTGATCTACCAGAGCGTTTAGCCTGCTGTTTAGTGCCACCAGGGGCCTTGAACCTGCTGATCTACCAGAGCGTTAGCCTGCTGTTTTCTGCCACCAGGGGCCTTGAACCTGCTGATCTACCAGAGCGTTTAGCCTGCCGTTTTGTGCCACCAGGGGCCTTGAACCTGCTGATCTACCAGAGCGTTAGCCTGCTGTTTTCTGCCACCAGGGGCCTTGAACCTGCTGATCTACCAGAGCGTTTAGCCTGCCGTTTTGTGCCACCAGGGGCCTTAAACCTGCTGATCTACCAGAGCGTTAGCCTGCTGTTTTCTGCCACCAGGGGCCTTGAACCTGCTGATCTACCAGAGCGTTTAGCCTGCTGTTTAGTGCCACTAGGAGCGTTATACCTACAAAATCCCGTCAGGAACCCGACATCCGAATGAAAGGGCCCGTTTGAGGCCGAAGTACCAGAAGCCAGAATACCAGTAATCAAGTACCAGATCCGGATCATCAGCGAGCAGTATAACTAATGCAAGGCCGCTAGACCATAAGCCAGAAGAGTTGATGCCCGTGAACCGTTCAATTACCCGAATTAAGTGAAATATTAATAGCAGAATATTGTATGTTATAGATTTAAGAGTTATTTCCAATAAAGATTTTGTAATAAGGTTTGAAGACCTTTAAATCTGGAGTTTCGTGTTTTCTTCAGGACGGCCCTGACGAGACCGACGAGCAGAACCTCGGCTGGAAAGCAAAAAGCACATCACAAGTTATATTGATAGAACAAACTTTGAAACGTCAAAAATCACTTACAATAGAGTGGTCATATATTGGCCTTAAAAATTAATAAGTTTGAAGTTAAACAGCTCGTAGAGAACCTAAGTTTAGTATTTTACAACTTTTCATCATTCTTGTGTGAATTTGTCGCGGAAACGAATGGAACTAACAATTTTCTGCTGAGTTCAAACGGCTAAGATGAGAAGCACTTTTCATGACAAAAGATACTCTTGTCATTTCCTCGCATAAGCAATACCCCTGAAAAAATATTTGTGGTACGGGGTACTACTACGTTGGTTTTTTTTATAATTTTGTGTGCATTAGAGAGATTATGACTAGCCTTAAAATATTTGAGCGCAGTGCGAGCCTTTTACGAAAGTTAGAGAGGATTTAAATGGAGATACCGATACACATTGATTTTTAATGTCTGAACATCATAATGGGAGGGAAATATTGACACGGGTACAGTATTCCACATTCGTGTTGTGCGGCTTAAGAAAGAATCTCTGAATTTAACAGCACCACCGAAGTTGGGGTCAAGAGTAATCTGATGGATACTTTTTGAAGAAATTCAACTTGATATTTCACTAGAACACTGTTTATAAATATAACGTTAAAATGATGAAAGACAAGAAACATTGCGGCGATGCTTGAGAGATGCAAATGTTTCTGTTATACTTCTTTCAGCTACCATTTTTAAAACTCTTTTTTTGATTCTATCCAAGAGACTCAAGTGGGTGATTTCCGCACCTGCTCAAATATGGAAATCTTCCTCGTGCCTTATCCGAATATAGGCTTTTCAGATTATAGCCAGATCAGAGGGGTGAAACATTTCTTGTGACATTGAAGGAAACCTAAACACTTAGCAGCGTTTTTGCTATGTTGAATATGTGCTAATTTCACACAAGTTGGTCTGTTATGCGCATACTGAGAACAGAGAGCTGCTGTTTGGTTTCCTCAATGAAAATGGAATGGGTGGGTTCCACTTTATCGACAGAAGGCAGTATTGAGTTTTTGAAATTAAATTCTTCGCAGGGTATGGTTCCCCATTTGACAATGCTATCGAGATTAGAATTTAATGAGCTTTTCATACGCTGTCATACTAAATCTACATGCGAAGGACAAGGACGTGAATCTGAAAACAAATATGCGAAGCTAAGAGTACTGCCGTCAGCAAAACTTTTCAATGGATTAGAAGTTTGAGACATAAGGTCATTAATGACTATGAGAAAGAGAGTCGGTGATAAAACGGAGCCCTGGGGCACACCAGCATTTATTTTATGAACCTCAGAATTAAAACCATTTAACACAACTTGTATTGCGCGGTTCGAAAGGTAGTTTCTAGTCCAACAGATTCATCAATACAAAATGCACGCATTTTCAATAAGAGAGCTTGATGCCAAATTCTTTCAACTGCTTTTGAAATATCAAGTGCAATAATCTTACTTTAACCAAAACCATGTAAAGACTTGTAAAAATGCTCGGTGAGATATACCATCAGATCACCAGTGGACCTATTCCTACAGAACCCATACTGCCCATCATTGTTAAGCTTTTGTTCTTCAAGATATTTCTTGAGCTGATAATTTATCTGCGTTTCCAAACATGGAAAGAAGGAACGTAAATGCAATTGTACTGTAGTTAGAGGGAGAAGTAGATATTTTTTTTTGTCAAGACAGGCTGGACAAATGCTGGTTTCCATTTAGTCGGAAAGAGACCAGTAGAATAGCAATGGTTTTCTTGTTAGTTTTAGCTAATTAGAAGTGTCATTGAAAACGTGCGTGGGAACCGAAGACGAAGTAGTATTTCGTAAGATTTTTACAAATGAGAAATGACCAAAAATGGTTACTACCTTTGGGACATTGTAGTATTTTCTATCGTCCTTTTTGCTCATTCAAGAACTCGGTTCTTTGAATATCCTCATTACCGGTCTTTCTAGCTTTTTTTAATTTATTTCGGTTTTTCTTAGTAGAGTTTTATAACATCTCTTCTTACTCTAATAACCTCTTTTTTCGAAAAAGCACAGCCTAAACTTCTTTTAAACTAAGTTTTAATAATAAATGATAAGCTTTCGAAAAATTGGAAATGACGCTAGGAATAAGGTTATTAGCATAAACCTAAAACGCAAGATTGCAATTAATTTATAAAGTTTTTAAACAGTATTGGGTCAAAGTTGACAGTTTGTGGCAGCCATGTTGTTCTTGCGACATCTGTCAAATGTTTTTATTATTCTTCAGTTCTATTGTTAACCATTCAGTTTATTATTATTCATCCAAAATATCATTCCAAGTTACACGATTGAGCAGCTTGTCCAAATGATAAAACTTAATTATCAAAATAAATCTCCGTTAGTGAAAATTTCCGTACTTTGTCATATTAAGTCAACCTTTAAAAATTGGTGGCCAAATTCCAGGTATTATTTATTATTATTCAGCAAAAATCCAAGTCAAAGGAAAGCCAGATCAGCCTATAAGATTAACAGTAAGAGCAAAAACAAAGAGAACCCGACACCGGCCGCCGCACAGTGGAACGTCTAGTACAAAATTCCGGACATCGGGTGATTTTTCGTTTTCATTCTTTGAAATATTTTTTGTTTGATATGCATAGAAAATAGTGGCCTCTTTTACATATAAAACCGTTTTTGTATGTACACTCTTTAATTTTCAAATAATAGGGACTCAAAGATGCACTATTTTTAAAACCAAAAAAAAAATGTAATTTTAACGCATTTTTGTAATTTGATTTTCTCAGACCCTTTTTATGTTTTCTTTTCGAAATAAATTTTGAAGGCATGCAATTGGTTCATTTAAGCTTAACAATGAAAAAACTCCTTGAAACAAAGTTGTTTAAGCCTTAAAAAAACTGTTTTTGTGAGTATTTTTAAAAAATCATAATTTCAGGTTTGAAGATGATTTTAAAAAAATGCTCAAAAATGCTCGGTTTTTGCGTAGTCTTAAATGAATTTTGTACTTATTTGGAGTCATATTTGCAAACAATTGGATCCGACCGCATCCGACCCCGCTTTCTGGAGGGTTTTTAAAAATCTCCCTTAGAGCTGATAACTCTTATATAAAATAAGTTTGTTAACTGGAGAAGGGGCTAGGGGCATCTTTGTATTAGATATAAATAATAATAACTAACATTAAGAAATTCAAAACTATGAAACAGATCATACATTGACATGAAAGAAAGAGTGGGGGGGGGGGTAGGAGATTCTCCCTTTATCAATTAAATCTTATATGCTCTGGTTAAAGAGATTTTTTTTTTAGGTTATCATTAGCCGTGTTTTTTGGAAAGGTTATCCTTAGGTAGGTAGGTAGAGATGGTAGTCGCCAGCCAACTGGGCCCGCGACTCAATTAGCGCTGGGGTGCGCCGTTTTGATACCATTAAACTCGTGTCAACCTAATAAGGATTTAGTACGGAAGAAAATGGCTTTTATATACTTTAGCGGAGCATTACTAAAGCCATTTTGTCGCATTCAGAAAGATAATCAGATCTTTGATTTTCTTCTCCGAAAGTTCGCTGGGGTCATCGAGGAAGGCTTTCCCAAAGGAAGCCATCCTGTAATTTGCTAAGGTGGGGCAATCGCAAAGAAAATGAACCACAGTTTCTTTTTCTTGTGATCTCCGCAACTACGGCAGTATGGGTTGTAGGTTATCCTTAGTGCGGTGGAATATTGTATAAATAACGGGTACAACATCCGCAGTAGGATCACTGCCGATACTCGAATAAACTTCAAATCTCTATCCGCGGCAGGATTTCACTTCTCCTTTTATCGGCAGTGATGATGCTGCGGATGTTGTGTTTGTTATTCATATGGGGTCCTACTGTGCTGCGGATAACTTTTCCAAAAAAACACGGCTATTATTTGTTATAGATTAAATGCTAAAACAAAGTATGGCTCTCACGCTAGCGATCGTTTAGTACCCAAATAATTTTGAAGCCTTACTAAGTTAAAATGGTTGTGTTTACTTATGAAGATTTTGTCAACGTTTTAAAGGCTAACGGGCATGACTTAACTGACTATAAATATTGTTATCCAAACAGCGACAATAAAATCTGGGGAAAAAATTGGAAATTGAATTTTATTCGTAAAGCCTAGTACGCAGTTCACGCTAAATTTTATCTCCCACATTTTGCTCCAAACATCAGCTAAAATCCAAGCTAAATTTTGACATAAGAACTTTGTGGAGAATATGTCACAGAAAACAGCTGTTCTCTAAATGAATTTTTTCAAAGATTTAAAAGAATTTGTTTTAAAGTATGATTTTTAAAGAATTATGAATGAGGAATGAGAACGAATATGAATTATGAGTGATTTTTGTTGTCGAAAATCTTGTAAGACTCCTATCACCCAATATTATTCAAATATTATTCCATTTCAAATTGAAATTGAAATTAAGCTCGAGAATAAATGTGCGGAACAATTATTTCGTGCGCTAAATCTTGACAGATAAGCTATGTACAGTTCGAAGAGAAATTTTGATTTTTTAGCTGGAGCAGCGTACCTCTCGGCTAAGATGCTTGACATAATTTTAGCTTGGCTAAATTTTGCAGAGAATTTTGTATGGGAGATAAAATTTAGCGCGATCTGCGTACTAGGCTTTACGTCAAAGTACATGCAGCACTACGCTTCTTTTTGTCGAAAAAATGAAGCTGAAAGGTGAAGTTAAGCTTCAAAAGTAATAGATTTTTAAGTAAAATACCATGAAAAGGCAACAGAAATTTTGTATAAACATATATCAACTAGAAAAATATTCAATATAAATAACATTCAAATTAAAATATGAACGATGTCTCGAAATACATATTTTTAAAAAAAGTGCAAAAATGCACATTAAACCTGTAATATGAATTAAGAGCAATAAATATTAATTGTTTTTTCTTCATAAAATTAATTTTATTTACCTAAAGCTAAAATTTGAATTTTTTAGTTTCAGTGGTTATGATAAATTTTTTTTGGAAATTTGCTCATTTTTTCAGATTTTTTGAAATATAGTATGAAACTATAATTTTTCAAGTACAAAATAGTGAAAACCGTTTCAAAATCAATCCATTATTTCAAAAAATACACCCCGATGACCACTTTTTCATGTTTTCGTTCCACTGTGCGCCGCGCCGTGAACAAGAACTTTCGCATCCTTCAAATCCGTCCCACTGCGCGAAGCCGCGCCGCCGATTATTTGAAGATTGTCACATTCAATATTATATTGGTACACATATAAAATAAAATTTCATTAGTACCTCACCTTCGAAAAAACCTTTACTTTACAGGTATGAAGTTTAATCAAAATCATTTTGGTCGTTTTCGAGAAATATTGAAGAAGAAGAATCTTTGAATAAGGCAGCAACAGTAATAAGCTCAATCTAAGACTTCAAAACACGTTTTGAATAAATTATCATTTTGACAAATAAGAATACTAGCTTTTGGTAATATTTACAACTTAATATTCGTTCGTTAAGTTTAAGTTATGCTTAACTTATGCCGTTTTTATTTGGCAATCCGGAATCTCTATCCGATCCGGAATCCCAATTGAACACTTTTGTTTGCTTCTGATGATTCTGAAGTTTTGTTTGATTGTATATGTGAAACATCAAATGCGTACAATAATCAAAATCAAGAAAAATGGTTTTTGAAAGCAGGGTTGGCCGAATTGTCACTTTTTAGAAATAACTACATTTGTTACGTCTGCTACGTAGTTTATGTAGTTTATGTAGTTAAATGTAGTTAATTGTAGTTAATGTAACAAATTGTTTCATTGCTGTCAATTAACTGTCAGTAGTGCATTTGAAATTTGATTTTTTAAATTAAACGTTCAGTTATTCCTACAATTCTTCATCCTTACGGTAAATGAAACTTTTTTTTTACAAACCTTCATTACATCATAAAAGTGCAAAATTGTTTTTTTTTTTCCTTTATTATATTGATTTTTTATGAATTAACTACATACATATGTAGCAGACGTAACAAATTGTAGTAAATTAGGCATGTAGTTTCTTCAATAAACTACGCGTAGTTACGAGTAAATACTACGTTTATATGCAGTATCGAAAGATCGAGTTGGATTAAGGTCGGATTTTCGAACCACATTTCTCCTCGACACCGCTGAGCGATTGGGATCGAGTCGAATGAAGCTCATTTCAACTCAATACAGATATATAAAGGTTCGAAGCGAGCTTCAAGCTCGCTTTAACACCTCATATAAACGTAGTAAATCATGTAGAAAATGTAGTGTAGTTAATTCGGCCAACCCTGGTTCGCACAATTTGGATACAAAAATCACAGCTGTTGAGGTTGACGTTTAAGTATATGAATGTGTGAGTGCTTCTGGTTTTGCTTCTGATTTCAAATCCAGAAGCAAATTTCTCTTCTTTTCAGAATCAGAACTTTCATTTTTTCCCAATTGAACACTTTCAGAAGAGTCCGGAAGGCTTCCGGATTGCCAAATAAAAACGACATTACACGGCTTCAATATGGCGGAAATAATGACATTCTTTTGACATTTAAGTCCAAAGCCTAATTCCATATTTATACGAGTGGTAAATTGTCATAATTTATGTCAGAAAACTCGCAATGGAAATGGATAAATGAATTTCTTAATGACAGACATTTTCACGAAGTCAAATAATGGCGCTCTTGTGTTCTGTCATAATACATACTGTCAAAAATGAGCAGGTTCATTCTTTTTTGTGTGTTTGTAGTTGTTTCCGAGAAATGCTGTCAATATAATATTTGCAATGAGAAAGAATAATGTCGCTTGCAGCTGTCACTAGTTCAATGAGAACAATAATGCTAGATTTAAGACAATTTATAAGGTCAATAAATACAGTAAAATGGGGAAATTTATATCACTTTGTTCCTCTTGTAAATCCCGCATTAATTCGACCAATTGTCAAAATATCTTCCATATTTTCCCATTAACCATGAAGACAGGTACATTTTGTTGTATATTTTGACATTAAGAAAACTGACAAATGCCCACGTTAATTAGTGTGCATATTCTGTTGAGAGCATTTTTGTAAATTATGATAAACCAAAATTAATACTAAATCTGCTGTTAATCTTTTTGTATTAAATTGTCAGTGAGCTAGATAACAGAGTATCAGAGCATTATTTAATCTTTGTAGTGTACATGTATTTTTGACAGTTTTAGTTTTTTTTTTGCATTATTTCGACAGTTTTGTGTAAGAAATTATGACAGTTTGTCAGTTGACACTACAATTTTAAAATAAATGAGCATTATTTTGCTGAATCATTTTTAAATTTAATCTTAATTGTGTTGTATGAACTAGCCCCCGGAAATTCTTCCGCATCAGACAGTCTATTAATTTAAGTGATTTGCTGCTATGCATACTTATACTAATTAGATTAGTAATGGCTCGGCGCAACCTTTATTTTTTTTAATTCCTTGGAATTTTCTGAACCCCTACATATATTAGTAATTTACTGATAATAAATGTCTGAATAAATTGAAAACAAAAACTTTATTAAAAAACAAACCGAACTCGTATCGGATGTTCTTTTTTTTTTCGATTATGATATTGGATTTGAAATCGTTACTTATATGATCTTTTATGACGACATTTTTCAATTGATAAGCAACCCTGATTGTTGTTTGTTTTTTTTTTTTAAGAATTACGTCCATCATAAACACCATAAATATTGAGATAAAGACATAGCTTATCGTATAGGGGAGAGATGGACATTTGGACAGTTGCATAAAAACTCTTGCCGGGATCAATTAATTGATTTTACTTTCAAGAAGTACTATAGATCGTTTGATTTCTATTCAAATTAAAAATAAACGATCAAAATACATTTAAAATACACTAAGATGGGTTTAATTACAGATTAACTAAAATTCTGCTTTTAGTTTAAATATGTATGTATATGTTTTGCCTGTGTAATAGTTACTAATTTTGTGTTCTGCATACATATATCTGTCTGGTGTTTTTCATGTCTCTTGCAAGTATTTTAATATTTTAAATAAATATTTTTTAATTGCTCCTTGCTCTGCAAGTAAGCCACTCTCCCCTAAACAGAACTTCTTTTATTCAATATAGTAAATAAGTGATAAGATAAGAAAGATATCGATTAGCGTCATTACCCTGATCTTTATATTGTGCAACTTGTAGCATGATGCATAACATTTTTGTAGGTCAAGTGGCATTCGGTTGAATGGTAAATTAAAAATTACTTTTGATTTGTAGAGGTAGCCATTTGGTCTGAGTCTGCTAGATTCACAGATTTAAAATTCTGTTTTGCTCAAAATATCGTCACAATTCACTTAGTGTCGCAAATATCCCAGCTATAAAGTAATATTTACAGGTGTTTAAGGATTAAATCAACTGGAGAAATACTAGGGTTATTTTTAAAAACAAAAATCATTCAACATACTTTTACTAGTAAAAGTAGAACTATAAAAGAAGCATCCATGAATCTTAGAAGCCTTTATGTAAGGTAGAAAAAAATGAAAAAAAAAACTTTCAATGAAAAATCTCTATAGGGAAAATCTAAAGGTGCGTGTCCATTTGAGAGTTCTTTCGCTAGTAAACTCTCGAGAGTTGCTCTCGAGTGTCTGTCCATTTGAGAGTAATTTTTTTGAGATTTTACTATCGCGAGTTTTGGGAAATGATTTTCTGAGAGTACTTTCATAACCGTGTCCACTTGATATATTTTTGCAAAACTATAATTTTGCCCGAACAAATAGAAACTCACGATGTACTGAATGGAAGTTGGCGTTTAGACAACAATTTCGAAAACTCATTTTTCGATCTTCAAAATGGAAGAAGGCACAACTATAATACTTCTCAAAAGGATTGCAGGGATGAATTCAAAAATTACTTTATGAGCCCATAAGGTGAAGTTCCTTGGCAGTACAGGCACATCACAGAAAATAATTAAGAAATCAAATACGTACCTGATTTGACTTAGTTTAAGCAGCCATTAAAAATGGAATCAAAAACTGCAAACCCCGGAAATATGGCCACCTAGTGCTATACTTCATCAGTTCCGGCTCCACTTTTCGTTTTTTATTTTTTTTTCAATTCTTGTGACATCCGTTAATATTTTCAAGATTATTAATTAAATGTACATAATAGATTCAACATGATTGACAAAAATTATTTTCTTTACCTGGTTTCGCAAATTATGAAGCTTTCTCTTGATTTCATTTTCAGTGCATGAAAACGGTACTAAAAGTTGCTTATACATATTTAATTTTTTTTTTATTTCTGTCCCGACTTTTCTGTAGTTTTCCACAAAACTTCGAAAGACTCATATTTTTCTATAAGCTCGTTTGTTCCCTTCTGTTCAATGTTTTGACATGTCAACTCTCGGACAGCTAATCGCAAAATACGAACTATGTTGGAACTCTGCGAGCTCATCTCCGATAGTAATAAAAAAGTGTGTCCACTTGCGAGTAACTCTCAAAAAATTCGTATGTCGAGAGTGAAAAGTCAACTTACCGCTAGCTTCTCTCAAGGCTGTGTCCACTTGAGAGTTTACTCTCAAGAGTGCCCTGAGAGCTACTCTCAGTGTTCTTGCTCTCAAATGGACACGCACCTTAAGGATAATTAAATCCTTTTTTTTTTTTTTTTTTTATAATTAGCACACACTCAAAGGTTTTTTGTATACCCTTAATATGTCAGAGACACAGCGCAGCGTGAGCATTAGGAAAAAAGGGAGGGGTTAGAAAGGAGGTGTCGGTGTACATTGGTTTTGAATTCTTGAACATTGCAATGACTGGGAAAGAGAGAGCGTGGTATGGAATTCCACATTCGCGTAGTACGGCTAAAAACCGAATCTCTGTACTTCACAGTACCACCGAAGTTGGGCTCGAGGGTAAATTGGTGGGCATTCCTAGAAGTGCGAGTATTACGGTTGAATTGTTTAAGGGGAGGAATGCAACTATCTATTTCACTAGAGCAAAGTCCGTTAAAATAACGGTAAAAAAGGGTGAGGCAAGAAACATTACGACGATGTTGGAGTGACGTAAATGAGCCAATTATGTTGTTGTCACCAATCATTTTAAAAGCTCTTCTTTGAATACTGTCCAAGAGACTTAAGTAAGTTACTGGAGCACCAGCCCATAGATGGGAGTTATACTCAAGTTTTGGACGTATGTAGGTTTTATAGATTGTAGCCAGATCAGAAGGAGAGAAGAAATTCTAGCACCGTCTCAGAAAACCCAAACATCTTGCGGCATTCTTGGCAACATCGCGTACGTGATCGTTCCACAAGAGGTGGTTCGTGATGCACATACCGAGAATATCGAGATGTTCAGTTTCGTTGATGCAAGTGCCACTCATAGATAGTGGGAAGGGGGGTATATCACGCTTTAACGATACAAGACAGCATTGAGTTTTCGAAGCATTATATTCGACGCGGTTTCTTATTCCCCATTGTACAATGCTGTTTAGGTCGTGATTTAATGAGCTTATCATATTTTTTCGTTGCAGTTCCACATCCGAAGAGGAGGGATGTGAGTCTGAAAACGAATATGAAAAGCTAAGAGTACTATCGTCAGCGAAACAGTTGATTGGATTAGAAGTTACAGACAGGAGATCATTAATAAAAATGAGGAACAGGGTTGGGGACAAAACGGAGCCCTGGGGCACACCAGCATTTATATTGTGGGTATCAGACTTGAATCCGTCTAATACAACTTGTATTGAACGGTTCGAAAGAAAATTTCTAATCCAAAGAAGAAGGGATTCGTCGACACCAAAAGCACGCATTTTCGATAAAAGAGCAAGATGCCAAACTTTATCAAATGCCTTTGAAATATCGAGTGCAATAATCTTACTTTCTCCAAAACGATGTAAAAATTTGTTCCACTCTTCGGTGAGATATACCATCAGATCACCAGTGGACCTATTGCTACGAAAGCCATACTGCCGGTCATTAAGAAGCTTTCGTTCTTCAAGATATTTCTTGAGCTGATAATTAATCAGCGTTTCCATGACCTTGGAAAGAAGGGACGTTAGTGCGATCGGTCGATAATTTGAGGGAGAAGAAGAGTCGCCTTTTTTTGGAATCGGCTGAACAAATGCTGTTTTCCATCTACTCGGAACGAGCCCAGAAGAGTAGGATAGATAGAAAAGCTTACGCAGGGGTTTTGCTAGCGTGGAAGAACACCTCTTCAGAATAATAGCGGGGATACCATCCGGACCAGCGGATTTATGAATGTTGAGATCTTTCAGGACTCTTGCCACGGTACGAGTGCGAAAAAAGATTTGTCCCATAGAATCACTAACGCGCTCAAGAATTGGGGGAGTCATGACACTATCCGGCAAGGTGGAATTTGCGGCGAACTGCCTTACAAACAAGTTAGCTTTATCAATAGAACTAACGAAAGGAGTGTCATTGAAAAGAAGCGTAGGAACCGAGGAAGAGGAAGAATTCCTCATATTTTTTACAAATGACCAAAAATTCTTACTGCCTTTGGGACATTGCAGTATTTTTTGCCTTGATTTTTGATCATGTAAAAATTTGGTCCGTCGAATATGGGCGTTACAGGCCTTTCTGGCTTGTTTGAACTTTTTCCGGTTTTCCTCAGTTGGGTTGGCTTTAAAACACCGGAAGCTTACCTCTTTTTCCTTGATAACCTCTTTACAGCTCAAATCAAACCATGATTTATCCTTGGGTCTGATACTTTTAACCCTATTCGGTATAAAATTCCTCATTCCCAAAAGAATTATGTTAGTTATCATATCTGCGCTGGAATCTACGTCACTATCGAGGAAGCATAGTGACCAGTTAAAGATCCTGAAAAAGTTATTCAAACCGTTCCAGTTGGCTTTCTCGTACTGCCATACGGTTCTTCTAGGAGCTCTTTCTCTAACTGGATTTGTTTGACACGAGAAATTTGCAGATATAACACTATGGTCAGATGTGCCTAGAGGCGTCAATACACTAATTGTGTATTTATCAGGGTCAGAGGTAAGAAACAAGTCAAGAGTATTTTCCGCTCGGCCATTAACGTCCGATATTCGAGTAGGCTCGTTGACAAGCTGAGTAAGGTGGTTAAACTCAGCAAAAATCTCAACACACATTCCTTCGGGTGTTGTCTGGCCCGAATGAAGAAGCCAAGAAGAATTGTGAACATTGAAATCACCCGTAATAACGATTTCAGTGCGAGGATCTAGGGAAACAATTCTTTGGATGGAGTCGGACAGAGCATCAAATTCGTGAGAAGTTGAAACTCTATCCAAATTTGGGCTTCTATAAAGAAAGCAATAGTGAATGATGTGCTCAATAATGGAAAATTTAAACCACATAAAATTGAAGAAGGAGTTGGTGCAGCGACCATATTGTGGTAAGAGCTGATAAGCAACATCATTCCTAATATATATGGCGAGACCATGGTGGGAAAAGAAAAATGGCACCAAGCTATACCCATGAATAAAGAATTCAGCAGGATCGGAATCCTTACCCACTTGGGTTTCACTCAGTGCCAAAACAGCTGGCCTGTTAGAAACAGTGTGGATATACGCAGCCAGGAAATTCGCTCTCAGCCCGCGAATATTGCAATAATCAACTCTAAAATTACCAGCCATTACAATAAAGCAAAAAAAACTAAAACCAAAACAGACGAAATCTAAGAGAAAAAATCACTGAATAAGATTAATTAAAAAGCCTTCTCAACGCAACATCACTAAAAGTGTTATGCCTTTAGTAGTGACGTTGAATTGATCCGAACCCTAACAATCAATCAGTAATCCTCTATACATCTGTTATCGTATGACCTAGCAAATGCAAACACATGAGAGAGCTTATATAAGCTCAGCTCAATGCATGCACCCACTAAGCCACACAACTGTAGGAAAAAAAGGAAGGGAGGGAAAATGTCACTTACCGTGCTACTGACATAGGTATTTTTTGTTCTTATTTGTTCCTATGTGTGCTTGATTTTTTTTTTGTTCTTGTTTTGTTGTTGTGGCTATTTGATTCTTTTTATATTTTGAGTTTGGGTGATTTTTTTTTTTTTTTGTTTGTGGGATTTATTAAAAAAATTTCTATTTGCTATTTTTCCTACGGAAATGATGCTGATGTTTTTTTTTAATGTGCAATGAGTGTTTCTCGATATTTTACTCAAAACTCTCATAAGTCATAATACTGTGTGTGCGATTTATTGAGAATTAGTACATGGTGTGGCAACATAACTTCCTGTTTTGAAAGGAAGCCATTCAAACTGTATGATATGTTGTGAGGTGAGTATGATATTATTTTGACAAGCGTGAATCTACAGTTTTGTTTCCATCTAGCTTGGACAATCGAGATCAGTCGCTATTATCCTCGGATGTAAGAACCCTGTATCAAAAGTTATTTGTGATGACAAGGGATAGGGTTTTTCAAACTTCGTCTTTTCTTTTTGTTTAAATTCGATACTACCTTAAGATTAGTTACAAAGTATCGACCTTAAATAAAAACTTTTCATTTTCTTCTGATTCATTATGACTTTTACTATAATTTTTTTTTTAATTTGCTTTATTGCCTTCAGGGTTGCGAATTTTTGAATTAAAAAATCCTTAAGTCATAAGTCTATAGATGACTTGTGAATTAAAAAAAATTAATTCATAAGATATTTGGTGACTTATGAATTAAAAAAAATTTAATTCACAACCCAAAAGTGACTTATGAATTAAAAAAAATTTAAATCCTAAGCTACTAAGTGACTTATGAATTAAAAAAAATTTAATTCACCAGCTACCAAGTGACTTATGAATTAAAAAAAATTAAGTCATCGGGGAGTAAGTGACTTATGAATTAAAAAAAATTTAATTCACAAGTGGTGACTTGTGAATTAAAAAAATTTAATTCATAAGTTAGTTGGTAGATTGGAAATTTTTAAGCTTGTTTTGACTACATAATTATTTAATTATTAACGAAAGCTTTCAAATCTAGTTTTTAAATCATAAGATTATCACGCTAGCTTATAAATTATCCATTTCATAATTTTTTTAATCAGCATTTATCCATTAACTTATGAATTAAATTTTTTTTAATTCATAAGTCACTAAGTTGGTTTTGAATTAAATTTTTTTAATTCATAAGTCACTTACTTGCTGATGATTTGAATTTTTTTAATTCATAAGTCACTTACTTGCTCATGACTTGAATTTTTTTAATTCCTAAGTCACTTAGTAGGTTCTGAATTAATTTTTTTTAATTCATAAGTCACTAAGAAGCTTATGATTTAATTTTTTTTAATTCACAAGTCAACAACTGACTTGTGAATTAAATTTTTTTTAATTCATAAGTCAGTTCCTAGCTGCTGAATTATATTTTTTTTAATTCATAAGTCACTCACTAGCTTGTGAATTAAAGCCAAGCTTAAGCTAACAAGTGACTTAAGCTTTTGCAACCCTGATTGCCTTTGTTTTTCTTTTTCATATTTTTTTTTTATTTGTACCTATATACACACTACACACGATTTGTTTTTTGTTTTTTTTTTTTTTTCCTTAATGTTCAACATATCTCAATGTTAAATACTTTGTGTTAAGTGTGTACTGCCAACTTTGGCCCACTATCCTTTGATATGCGCCATTCACAGTACGCCATAAGCCATCTGAAGCCATTTACCCATCACAGTAAACCATGGAGATAGCCCTTCAACAACCTCAGGAAAATCACGGGGCTTCTCACAGGCCACTGTAGGTTGAGAAGACACCTCAACATCCTTGGCTTAGTGAGCAACACGACTTGCAGATTCTGCAACACTCACGAAGAGACACCTGACCACATACTGGGGAAATGTGATGCACTCGTGCATCAAAGGCACAATCAAAGGCACAGGTATCTGGGCAAGCACCACATAAAGGAGAGCGAATTATCATCCCTTAAAATACTCCAAATAACGGGTGATTTTTTTGAGGTTAGGATTTTCATGCATTAGTATTTGACAGATCACGCGGGATTTCAGACATGGTGTCAAAGAGAAAGATGCTCAGTATGCTTTGACATTTCATCATGAATAGACTTACTAACGAGCAACGCTTGTAAATCATTGAATTTTATTACCAAAATCAGTGTTCGGTTCGAAATGTGTTTCGCGCTTTACGTCCGATTTATGGTCTACATAATCGACCAAGTGAGCAAACAATTAATGCGATTGTGACCAAGTTTCGCACTCAGTTTACTTTATTGGACATTAAACCAACCACACGAATGCGTACAGTGCGTACAGAAGAGAATATTGCGTCTGTTTCTGAGAGTGTTGCTGAAGACCGTGAAATGTCGATTCGTCGCCGTTCGCAGCAATTGGGTTTGTGTTATTCGACCACATGGAAGATTTTACGCAAAGATCTTGGTGTAAAACCATATAAAATACAGCTCGTGCAAGAACTGAAGCCGAACGATCTGCCACAACGTCGAATTTTCAGTGAATGGGCCCTAGAAAAGTTGGCAGAAAATCCGCTTTTTTATCGACAAATTTTGTTCAGCGATGAGGCTCATTTCTGGTTGAATGGCTACGTAAATAAGCAAAATTGCCGCATTTGGAGTAAAGAGCAACCAGAAGCCGTTCAAGAACTGCCCATGCATCCCGAAAAATGCACTGTTTGGTGTGGTTTGTACGCTGGTGGAATCATTGGACCGTATTTTTTCAAAGATGCTATTGGACGCAACGTTACGGTGAATGGCGATCGCTATCGTTCAATGCTAACAAACTTTTTGTTGCCAAAAATGGAAGAACTGAACTTGGTTGACATGTGGTTTCAACAAGATGGCGCTACATGCCACACAGCTCGCGATTCTATGGCCATTTTGAGGGAAAACTTCGGAGAACAATTCATCTCAAGGAATGGACCGGTAAGTTGGCCACCAAGATCATGCGATTTGACGCCTTTAGACTATTTTTTGTGGGGCTACGTCAAGTCTAAAGTCTACACAAATAAGCCAGCAACTATTCCAGCTTTGGAAGACAACATTTCCGAAGAAATTCGGGCTATTCCGGCCGAAATGCTCGAAAAAGTTACCCAAAATTGGACTTTCCGAATGGACCACCTAAGACGCAGCCGCGGTCAACATTTAAATGAAATTATCTTCAAAAAGTAAATGTCATGGACCAATCTAACGTTTCAAATAAAGAATCGATGAGATTTTGCAAATTTTATGCGTTTTTTTTTTTAAAAGTTCTCAAGCTCTTAAAAAATCACCCGTTACTTCGATTCCTCAGAGGAGCAGATTTGGAGGAAGAACTGTAGTAATGAGCCAACCTCATCCAGTTCTAGATGGGGGACACAATAGATCTTTAGGTCGCAGTGTTTTTATACCCCAATTTATTCATTCATTCATAGCCCTTCTTTATAACGGTCCATCGTGTCGAGGGACCATAAGACGTCAATACAGTCTGGCAATGAGAATCCTTCCCAATATATTCTGAATTTATCACAAATATTTAGATATGATATTTGTTGTGCGTTACAGCAACCATTTTCGGCGAAGAGAACAGTGTGATACATGTCAATTTATTAACAAGCCCTATGCAGCACACATATTTGTAAGAACCATTTGATAATCCCGCCATTATAATGAGTTGTTCTGCTGTATGTAGAGGGCAACAATTTTACTTCATCTGCAATCCCATCTGTCATCTATAGAGATACGAGTATATGGTTCACTTGTTAAATTGATTAACCAATGCTGACTAGCAGGTTTATCAACCCAAAATTGGACGGCAGTCTTACGAGAATATCTTTTAGTAGAAGTACGCCAGAAGATTACTGTTTCTTTTCTGTCATATCCGCTTCTAAACCACTTTACGGCTATATCTTATAAAGGGTGGTTAAATTTTAATGGCCGATGTTGAATGTGAACCACACCTAAACGTCAAGTTTTTTCTGCATTTCATTTGACATTTCTCAATTTCAGACGAACTCAATTTGAACCATGGGAAGATACACAATCGAGCAACGCGTTAAAGTTATTCAGGCTTATTATGAAAATGGGCGTTGAAATCAAAGTGCATATCGTGCACTTCGTGATTTTTTCGGTCAATTTAATCGTCCAAATGTGCGTACAATGGGAAAAATCGTGGAAAAATTTGAGCAAACCGGGTCAGTAGGAGATGTAAAAACACTAGTGCATGCTCGTACAGCTCGTACTGCAGAAAATATTCCTGCTGTTCGCGATAGTGTGGCTGAAGAGCCGTCCGCGTCCACCTCAACTGGTCGTCGTGCCCAACAATTGCACCTTTCACGCTCATCGTTGATGAACATTATGCATAAAGACATTATGAATAAAGACACGCTTACAAGGTGCAATTGGCTCAAGAACTAAAGCCTCTTGACCATTTCAAGCGTCGTCAATGGTCAGAATGGTCAATGATGTCAATGATGATCAATTTTGGAAGAAAATCATCTTCACTGATGAGGCACATTTTCACCTCAGTGGATTCGTCAAAAAGCAGAATTGCCGCATTTGGACGAATGATAATCCAAGAGTGATTGTCGAAAAACAAATGCACCCACAAAGAGTGACTGTTTGGTGCGGTTTATGGGCTGGCGGCATCATATAGGGCCGTATTTTTTCCAAAATGAGGCCGGTCAAGCAGTTACTGTGAATGGTGTTCGTTATCGTGAGATGATAACTAACTTTTTATGGCCCGAATCGGAAGATATGGATGCGGACGATATGTGGTTTCAACAGGACGGTGCCACTTGCCACACAGCTAACGAAACAATGGCTCTTTTAAGCGACAAATTCAATGGCCGTGTTATCTAACGTGGTGGCTACGTCAATTGGTCGCCAAGATCATGTGATTTGACACCGTTGGACTTCTTTCTTTGGGGTTATTAGAAAGAAAAGGTGTACGTCAATAAGCCGGCAACAATTCAAGAGCTAAAGGATGAGATAATCCGGCACATTAACGGCATAGAACCTCAATTATGCCTCAGCGTCATCGAAAATTTGGACCATCGGATGGAGGTGTGCCGCCGAGGTCGCGGCGGCCATTTGGCCGATATTTTATTCAATACATAATTGTACCATACCAATGTTATCATAATAAAAAAAAATGACAATAATTTCCTAAATAATTTGTGTTTTATTCAAAATCAACATCGGCCCTTAAGCCATTAGCCAATGGGCTAATGGTATAAAATAAACAGTGGAGAGTTGGAGGATGATTGATTATGCGGATGACGTTGCTATAGCCGTATCAGTAAATTATCATAACATCATGGTACAACTCTTACAAACCTCTTTAAACAAGCAGACAACTCTATAAAAAAAGAAACAGATTGTGTCCTAATCATTTAAGGGTAATTCAGACGGAACTTTTGGTGAGAAAAGAAGTCCTTTCAAGTTCATATATCCTTCGTTACATGTTTACTTATGCTGTTGCAAGATAAAGAGAAAAAGCGTTAGACTATTTTGGATCTGAAGCGGTCTAATATCATGATATCTAACCAAATTGCACATTAGTTCTTTAATCTGTAATTGTGATACCCGAACACTTTCTAATGGCCAAGCACAAGACAAATGCTGTTTGAATGAGGAAGCAATCTATATTCCTTTTCTTCTATAAAATTGTCGCGCTCTATCTCAAGATATCCGGCTGGTAGTATATTGATCAGAATGGATTCGGGAATTTATCCTTTAAGCATTGTAATTTTATAAGAAGTAACTTTGCTTCTCGTGGTGGTGATCGAGCCACGATCAGGAATGTTTGTGCAGTCCAATTACTAAAAAAACATCATACAATGCTAAAAAATAAATTACACAATTATTAAAAAAGCATATCGTGAGAATGAACCGATTCGGATCTGGTTACCTAAAACATAATAAATTAGTGTATGCTCGGTTACCGAGAACTATCGGTCCCCGCAGCAGACATGTTTGAAGACTTATCGAACCAAATTGTAGGCCATTTGTTTGCTTCTACTACAGGAGATAAGCTTCCATAAATTAAAATAGAACCACAAAAATATCTTTATTACAATAGGCCAAGACCTTACTTTCAGAAAGATAGTAGATCCGGCTGAATTTGGGCAATACCCTGTCTTTTTATGATCACCTTAGGGGAAATGGTGGGGGAGAGTACGATAACTTAGGCGCCAAAAATTGATAACGGAGTTTTGTAGAAGGATCAAATACAAGCGTTTTTTACTATGAGAGGGGGGGGGGTCTATCTCGCCCGGTTTAGGAGGTAGGGGCGATCTTAGAAAAAATTACTTAAATTGAAAAAAAAAAAATATTAAAAAACAACGGCATCACTTACAATAAAGTTCTATACCAGTTTTGAAAGCCAGTAGTCTGTTCTATAATCCTAAATTTGAATTAAATTATTTATGTTAATAGTTTTTGAAAAATTCGCATGCAAACTCAAAATTTTGCTCAAAGGCGTTGACGTTTTAGTAGGAATCAGACCAATTTCTTCCAAGAACGCGATGCTTTTGAAATATTTTTTTTTTGAAATACTGAAAAGTTATTTAATTTAGGATGAAGTAGTGGATGCTTAGTCGCCATTCTTTATTCAAAGACAAAAATACTTCACTCATACAAAGTTTGAATAATGAATGACCTTGGTAAACAAAAACCTGTACCACATTAGCATTAAAAATGTTAGACACAAACAATAAACATACATATTAATTAAGGAATTATATAAACTTGCTGCATTCTAACAGTAGTACCTAAGTAATGTAAATTTTTCATAATGTATTAAATTTTCATGTCTGAACATTTTAAATGTGCAACTTTGGCCTACGTACATTATGTACATTATATTTAGTTGACATTGGATATATGTAGGCCATAGGGTAAATTCAGAGTTTCTTTAAATCCAGATTCTGTAAATGCAAAAGAAACCTTGCATACACCCAACCTCGCACCTACCCCAAATCCTTTAGTGTGTCCAAGCAGGGTTGTTGCAGGGGGCAGCATGCCCCCCCGTACATACCTCACTGTTTATACGCCGCCGTAATGTGCAAGCAAGCAAAAAAAAAAACAAATATCCCATAAAAAAGTAGTTTTAGTTATTTTCAATTTTCTCAAAAACTAGACGACTTA
This sequence comes from Philhelius festivus, assembly GCA_963931855.1. NCBI lineage: Eukaryota > Metazoa > Arthropoda > Insecta > Diptera > Syrphidae > Philhelius > Philhelius festivus. The sequence continues at coordinate 240,484,750 of OZ007554.1, forward strand.
AAATCATCTATAGTTTTCAGTTTTTGAATAAGAATAAATTAGAGCAACGAATTTTAGGAAAAAATAATTATATATAGCTTTGCAGTTTTGAAAAATTCAACTTTAAACTTTTTTTTAATGTTTTTTTTTTCCGAAAATTTGAGTTTAATACTCGTTTTTTTTTAAACTGTGCATAGATTTCACTTGATTTAAAATTTTTCTGATAGAACAGAGTATTGGCTTTTAAAAAAAGGTATAATACTTAATTGTAAGTATTACCGTTATTTTTTAATATTTTTGTTTCTATTTCAGTACCTTTTTTATAAAATTGCCCCTGCCGCCCAAACGGGGGGAGATAGACCCCCCTCCCGTAGTAAAAAATGCTTGTATTGAACTGTTCTACAAAAAACCGTTATAATTTCTTGGCGCCTAAGTGATCGTACTCTTGCCAAATGGTGGTTTAATCGCATATACCAACGACAAATTTTATTGAAGGTTTTTATAATACAAAGTCTATATACTACTGAAATAAATCAGCCAAGTAGAAGACTTAGCACTATTATTGGACTTGTTGAATTATTGATTCAAATTAGCTTTTTTGGCCTTTAGTCCACAAAAATTGGCGTTTCGTCCGGGTGATCTCACATGGACTCATCAGTTGACTTGTGAGGACCTTGTCAATACGCAATTTTTGTTAAGGTCAGTTCATCTTATATGAATTTTTTGACAAAAATCCAATGTGAACTATATCCAACAAAGATTAGGATTGTAATCATTAATGTTGGAATTTTCATATAAGATGAACTGAACTTAACAAAAATTGCGTATTGACAAGGTCCTCACAAGTCAACTGATGAGTCCATGTGAGATCACCCGGACGAAACGCCAATTTTTGTGGACTAAAGGCCAAAAAAGCTAATTTGGGACAAATTTTATTATTTAATGATTACTGACTAAAATTTGATGGGTTCACTTGTCAAGTTTTTAAAACCTTTCGAATTTGGGCATAAATCCTCGTATCAAACCCTCCTAGTGGGTGCCGGGCGGTAATGATCACCACAGAAATCTTGTGCGTTGTCAAGATGGAGATCAGCTAAGGTCAGGTCGCAATGTTGTAAGGTTCCTTTACTCCTCAATAGTTCAACCCTCAACAATGCGATTTTACCATAGATACAGGTCCCTAATTTTCAGTGGTGGTGTGAGCGATTATTCATAATCCGTGCCGAAGAAATGGAAGGCTGGGGAGAAAACCAGTCACTAACGAGCTCATTCGGATGCCCTGGCCGGGTCCGTCTTAATACTTGCCTTACCCCGGTATATCGGCTCTGCCGGGGCTGACCTTTCTTTTCCGACCTACTCGTGGGACCAAAATTAAAAAAAAAAAAACTAAAATGAACAAACTAACGACAACTATGGAAACAACAACAACTGACAACGAAGACGAACTCTTGGCCTCTAGCCAAGAGACACTGACAGGAAGCTCTCACGGCACAGAAACCTGTGCCGATGAGATAACTTCCAAACCTTCAGGGAGCATAGCGAGTACCAGCCATAGTACTCCTGTGCTCCCTAAACTGAACAATACAGCCAAGCCATCGGGTAGCAATGCCAGCCATAGCAATGCTAACCGTGGTAAGAAGAAATCTTCTGGCGTTCTTCGAAAGAACCAGTTCCTGCATGCCTCGTTTATTCTTAGCAAGATTGCCAAGAATGAGGCGGAGGGAACTTGTCACGAGAGGGACGCCGAGGATAAAATTAAGTACCAGAAGGTTATTGATGACTACAATAACCTTCTGACAAAAAAAGAAAAAGCCGTCAAGCGAGACAGGTCTCAGGAAGAGACTTTACCTTCCCAAACGAAGAGCAAACTTGATGGTAATGTAAAGAAGAAGAAAGCCACATCTCTCAAACGGCGCAACCGCCTACTATAAGCGAGATCGTCAGGGATGACCTCCAGGTAGCGGTTGTAGATGAACTCTCCACCAACAGCAAAGGTCTGCTGTCGGTGTGGAGCTCAATCGAAGCCAAGCTCTCTGAGATGGTATTCACATACACCCTGTCGACAAGAGAGGGACCCTACCCCAGCTTCGACTCTGGGGAAATGCTCAGGGGATACAGGGTGATCAAATGCGAGGACGCGTTTTCAAGGGACTTCCTTAGAGACAGCATTGCTAAGGTCAGCAATGACTGGGAGGGCTTGAAGCTCAAGCTTATCCCAGCTAAGGAGATCCCTAGACAACCAAAGGCCCGCATCTGGTTGCCCCTCATAGGCATTAAACCGAGCGGACTGGAGCTGATCCGGGGTCTTCAGAGGTTGAACCCGCTGGTCCCCATGCACGACTGGGTCGTCATCAAGGCGGAAGAACCGCAAAAGACCAGCACTTCATACCTTCTGAGGATCACGGAAGAAAGCAAAGGGGCTCTCGAGAAGGCTGACTACAAACTCCGTTTTGGCATCAGGCATGCTAAAATCAAAATCCTGCAAGATCATGGACCAGATACTGATAAAGTGGATGAGAGCGCTAAGATCAGCGCTGTTGTCGACGGTTCGGTTGTCCTTGGCGCCGCAGGACCCTCAACCAATTAAAACGCGCTCAAGGTCATTCAGATTAATCTGAAGCACTCTAAATGTGCCTCAGATAATCTAAGAGTTTTCCTCAGTGAGGAAAACATTGACATTGGCGTAATTCAAGAACCATGGGTTAATGGCCTCAATGTAAAAGGCCTCCAAGACAACCAATACGACCTGTTATACAAAACAGTAACCCAAGAACAAGGTAATCCCAGAACTTGTATCTTAGCTAAAAAAACTTAAAAGCTTTTTTGTGTCCCAATTTTAGCACTCCGGATTTGACAGTCGTCAGGCTGGAAGACAAAGATGCAAAGGGACTACTGGTGGCATCTGGCTACTACGATCACAACCGGCAATCACCGCCTGAGGAGGTGAGGAAATTGGTTGAAGCAGCTAATCAGCAAAAGACGAACCTCCTGATTTAATGCGATGCGAACGCACGGCACTCTCTCTGGGGTAGTTCTGAAATCAACGAACGAGGTGAGTCTCTTTTTGATTTTATTATTGATAATAACCTAATTGTTTGTAACAGAGGTGACTCACCCACCTTCGTTTTTCCAAGCTCGGAAAACTACGACGGGTGGGAAGATGTACTTGACATCACTGTTGCAAACAACTGTAATTTGGTGGTGGAAAACTGGAGAGTTTCCTCTTTAAATTCCTTCTCGGATCATAGATGGATCCTTTTCAACATAGGTTTCAAGGTAGAAACCCCCCCTCCATATAGAAATCCCAAAAGAACTGACTGGAAGAAATTCAGTCAGATCGCAAAATCCAAACTAGGCAATTTACCATTAATTAGTATAGAATCTGTGGAAGTTCTTGAATCTAAGGTAAAGACTTTCGAGGCAGCGATTAACACTGCCTTTAAGGTCTCCTGTCCAGTTAAATATAGCCGAAAAAAATTGCCTCCTTGGTGGAATGAAGATCTTTCTGCACTTAGAAAACTGACCAGAAAGATCTTCAACATATGTCAAAAGGAGAAATTCTATCAACCATATAGAGACTGCCTAAAAGTGTACAAGCGAGCCATAGCAGCATCTAAGAAGCTTGGCTGGAGAGAATACTGTCACTCAATAGAAAATATTAAGGATTCTGCTAGACTAAGTAAAGTTCTGTCAAAGGAACATTGCAGCCCTTCATTTCTGAGAAAAAGTGACGGTATCTCGACAGCCTCTCCAGCTGAGTCCTTGGAACTGCTTATGACAACACATTTCCCGGGTTGTGAGAATAGCTACCCCGAAACGCTTAGCACTACAAATACCATTATAGCTCACAGGGAGCAAATAAATTCTGTTATAACAGGAGATAGTATTTCATGTGCGATTAATACTTTCTGCCCTTACAAATCACCTGGCCCTGATGGCATAATCCCAGTTATGCTGCAGAAACTGCAAGACTTGGCAGTACCATGGCTAGAAATGATCTTCAAAGGTTGTCTCTATCTCAATCATGTACCCGAGTCGTGGAGACATGTAAGAGTGGCCTTTATTCCGAAGGTCGGCAAACGAGGTCATGAATCCGCGAAGGACTTTAGGCCTATTAGTCTGACATCTTTTGTTCTAAAGACACTAGAGCGCATCCTTGATACTCACATCAGAGTTCTACTAGAGGGTCGTCCTCTTGATGAATCGCAACATGCATACCTAAAAGGCAAGTCTACGGAGACTGCCCTGCATGAAGTAGTGCGTACAATAGAGAAGACGATTCACTACAAAGAATATACCCTAGCAACCTTCCTAGACGTGGAGGGTGCTTTTAATAACGTCCTAACTGAATCCATTCGCGAATCACTTGCTCACTTTGGTGTAGAAAGCTTCATATCCAAATGGATTGTATCTATGCTCAGTGACAGAATGATCCAAGCAACGTTAGGAAACACAATTTCTACTAAGCATGTTAGTAGGGGAACTCCCCAGGGTGGAGTTCTCTCCCCTCTTCTATGGCTCTTAGTCATGGACAAAATTCTCGTCAAGCTCAGAGGTAGTGGTGTAAAAACTGTAGCGTATGCTGACGATCTGGTTTTATTGGTATCAGGTAAGTTTACCACTGTGATTAGTGAAATCACTGAATTGGCTCTGAAAAGAGTTAGCAACTGGGCCACTAGTAATGGACTAGGAGTTAATCAGAGTAAGACGGAACTGATGCTCTTTACTACCAGGACTAAAATACCTACATTCACCCTACCTCGACTTAACGGTCAAATTCTTTCCTTATCTTCCAAAGCTAAATACCTTGGAGTTATTCTCGACCCCAAATTGAATTGGAAGGTAAATATTGAAGAACGGGTTAAGAAAGCCTGTATAGCTTTCTATGCCTGCAGAAAGACCTTTGGTAAGAAGTGGGGCCTTCAGTCGAAGATGATTTTGTGGACGTACATTGCAGTGGTACGGCCAATTTTGTCTTACTGATCGATTGTTTGGTGGCCTGCACTTAGCAAGCAATATAACGTCGGAAAACTTAAAAGGGTTCAAAGAACGGCTAGCGTCGGCACTACAGGGGCTCTCAGATCATGCCCAACAGATGCCCTGAGCGTTATCCTTAACCTTTTACCACTCGACCTTCATATAAAATACCTAGCGGCATGCAGTGCCGTAAGGCTTAAAGAATCTAACTGTTGGTTCTCCAAACCCTATGGTCATGGAAACATAACAAAATTGATTCCCCCGGATATTTTCTTATCGAACACCGACTACTGCGTACCTCCTCTTGGCCCAAGCGGGGATTTCAAAGCCATTTTTCCCACCAGAGAGGATTGGAAAAATGACGTTGTCATAAAGGATTTCGATTCGATAATCTTCACTGATGGATCTAAGATGGAGTGCGGTGTTGGTTCAGGAATTTTTTCCGAGTCCTTTAACATCTCCAAGTCCTTCAGACTACCAGACTTTGCGAGTGTATTTCAAGCTGAAATACTAGCAATCAAGGAGGCATGCAAGTTGCTCCAATCTAACCAAAACCAATTCAGAAATATAGCTATCTGCTCAGATAGCGAGGCGGCCATTAATTCCATTAAATCATCTACATCTACCTCAGTACTTGTCCGGCAATGTCGGGACGAACTGGCGAGTCTGAACATTGACCTCCAGGTCACTCTCATTTGGGTTCCAGGTCACAGTGGCAATAAGGGTAATGATCAGGCTGACGCTTTAGCTCACGTTCCAACGATCTAATATGCAGACCCAGGCGCGACATAGCCAGGATCACAGCAATATGCACCGGGCACTGGCCCATAGGTGAACATGCAAGAAAGCTAGGCATCCCCTACAACCCACACTGCCGTAGTTGTGGAGATCCACAAGAAAAAGAAACTGTGGTTCATTTTCTTTGCGATTGCCCCGCCTTAGCAAATTACAAGATGGCTTCCTTTGGGAAAGCCTTCCTCGATGACCCCAGCGAACTTTCGGAGAAGAAAATCAAAGATCTGATTATCTTTCTGAATGCGACAAAATGGCTTTAGTAATGCTCCGCTAAAGTATATAAAAGCCATTTTCTTCCGTACTAAATCCTTATTAGGTTGACACGAGTTTAATGGTATCAAAACGGCGCACCCCAGCGCTAATTGAGTCGCGGGCCCAGTTGGCTGGCGACTACCATCTCTACCTACCTACCTACCTTGGGCATAAAAAAAACTTGCCAAGTAAGCCCATCAAATTTTAGTCAGTAATCATTAAATAATAAAATTTGTCTATTACATTGTAGCTGATTCAATATTATTCTACTTTAAATATTCGGTATTAAACCTTCATGAAATAAGAACTTGGCGTACTTTTAGATCTCAGTACTTTTCACGGCTGACTTGTTACACGAAGGTTTTTGTATAGAAGAACTTGGCTCTTTTTTTAACATTTATGTTTTTGGTCTGATCTCACTCCTTTTTGCAAAGATTTTAATATTTTGCCATGTCAAAATCTCGAAAGATACGGAAAGATAGAAGGATGTACTCAACTTAGTTTAAGGCTTCCTATTTCTTTTGGTATATTTTCTTTTTGTTATTGGTTGTTTTGATTTGCGCTTCAACTATTTCTTCTTATCCTGGCAAGATACCTAACACTAACATACCTACCTTAATTACAGCAATCAGAAGTGCTCCATATAAATTAAACATTTTCTCAGAAATTAGATGGATACCACGCCCCCCGAATAGAAAACCCCAATTTTTATTTTTGGTCCTTTATATGCAATTTGAGCTATACCGTTCTACCAAATTTCATTGTTCTACTGCAATCGGAAGTTCGCCATGTATAATTTACATCAGTTCTGGGGAAGTGGGCGGATACCACGCCCCCTGAATGGAAAACCTCAAATTTTTTCCTCTACTTGCATGACAAGACCTACCGTTGTACAAAATTACAAGATTCTACGATGTCGGGAAGTGCTCCATAATTTTGATGATCTGTCAGTCAATGAGTCAGTCCGTTACGGTTTTTGTGATTTTTGAGGCCTTCTATCTCAGGAACCGCTTATAATAGAAAACTGAAATTTGGTGAGGCGCCTGTGCTTGACTAGCTTAGCAAATAATCGGAATTTCAAGTTTCTGACTTCATTGGTACTGAAGATAGGGAGGGGTCAAAAATCGCCTGAGTTTGTTCCTGTAAAAAGGGTGTAGTGCCAGAACTTGGCTGGGCACTACACCGTGCCCTTTGATATTATAGCTGGTTTCCATGGGGGAAGTCCCATGTTTACTTGTTGAGTTCATTGTTCATGTTTAATTCAAAACTAAACGGCATTTGTAACCGAAGAGCTGTTAGAAGAGGTATGAAATATCGTAAAGTTCTATCTGGAGCTCCTTTCTTGAAACTTGATAGCCAATGAGCTGTTGAGATGCCTGAAAGCAGATAGCAACAGTAAAAATTGCTAATGGGGATGACGTTGGTACAGCCGTTTTAGGAAAGTATCAGAATATCTTGAAAGAACACTTCCAAAGAATGTTGGGCGATCTGCCAAGAGCATGGTCTGAGTGTCAATCTTCGCAAATCAGATCTTCTCCTCATCTCCAGAAAATATAAAATTTCTATAAATCTAGGTAAGATGAGAAAAGCGTTAATTTTAGCAGATCATTTCGCACGACATCTCGATGTAACAAAGTTTATAAAAACCCTAAACTCTTATTATGGGGTTGGCAAAATAATTGAATATTCAGCTATGCTAATTGCCGGACCATAACAATATTCTAGGAAATTGTAAGACTGTCGAATTCGTTAAAGTTAGAACAACTCTATCTATTTGATCAAATAAATCAAAGATACACAAGTGCATACTCGTACAAAATAAATCTCAGGTTGTTTAGTGACAAAGCAGATTTGTCTAACGTTGGATTTAAACGGTTCAAGTGTTTCATATATCTCTAAACAGATTCCACACTAGGTCCATATGTGGAGGTTTCATAAACGGAGTCGGTCTAAAAGGTAGCAGAAGCTGAATGGATGAAGAAGGGAATGAATATATTTTTCATATTCTACAAGTTGGTTGGCGCAAAAGTTGTCAGTCGATTTTCTTTGGCTGTAATCTTTCTTCTGCTTTTAGGTTATTTTGATGTTATGTCTTTTTGTTCCATTAAGTCGAGAAAATTATATCGGCTAAGTGGTCGTCACGCCGCCGCCAGAATTGATTACTATTGTGAATCATTTTATGGCATTTCCCATCACACTTGCTAGAGCTTCTGCTCGCCGATAGGTCCTCGCATTCTAGACGAATATTTTGTAAATGTGTTTCAAGAGTCTGAGCCTTATTAACATAATCATGTCTATTACAGAATTCGCAGAATTTTACTCCCGATGAGTTGACTCGATTCGCATCCGCTGTAAAACTCAATTATGAAATTCGTCGTATGAACTACATTGTCGATTCCTAAAATTACCTTATCATTTATGAACTTTCGTATCGACACTGTCAGCTACAAACATTTATTCAACTGGCCTAGGCTGTGATAATAGTATCGCTTTCGATCAACAAAATCAAGCATCGTTGAAAGTGGTTAGTACGAAGATGGAGGACGGTCCAAAACCAACCACCGTGTGCTCTTTTTTTATGATTGCTTGGTCTCTGGTTGCGTTGCTATTTGTGCGTTTTCTATTAAAATTTGTTAAACAAACACTTTAGCATTCAGTATATGATAAGCTTTTGACTTACATTTTTGTACTCTCCATTGTTTATTTTCGTTTAATCAAAAATTCACTTCAGATTCGGCTCGAAATTGGTGCGAATGTAAAATGATAGAAATTGTATGGAGTGCGAATGGATTGCGAATTCTGTAATACCATATAAATTGAACAAAATGTCAGTGGTGCAGAGATTGTTACCGACATTCGTTCAACTTTCATTCGTCGGATTCAGTAATAGCAAAAGTTTGGAAATGAATTGAAACTGTCACTTTAGCTCATTCGCCGAATTCTGTAATAGGGGTGAATAAAAACACGTAACTTCAAAAAAATCCACAAAAAGAAGTCTGGAACGATTAAAACGTGCGTGATCTTGCTGGCCAGTGTAAATCGCCAAGACGAGAGATTTTGCGGCCCGGAAATATAACCCTCAGAATTCCAGTTGTGGCTTGGGCAGCGTTTACCTTTGCTCCATCTTGTTGCAACTGCATGTTTCCAGCTCAAATTCATCCAATCTTGGAAGGAAAAAGTCGTTAAGCATAGACCTGTAGCGCTCGTCGTGTGCGGTAGTCGTATCTTTGTATATATAACCTATAGTATTATCATGGAGCGTGATTTTGTATTGCGAACGCTAGCCTGGTGGTGGCGCAAAAATTAGAGCAAGGTTTAACAGTGGAGAGTAGGATAACTCTTTGTTAAAAAATATGTATTTTTGTTAAAATAAATTTATTGTTAAAAATATTGAAAACTCAATTTTTTTTTCGTTTTCAAATCTTCTCTGAAATTTTCGTTTTACTCCACTTTTTTTTACAAATCTGCTCTGAAATTTTACAACTATGATTCTAACCCTGCTACGGTGCCTATGCTGCGACATCGTCAGCCACAGCTGACATATTCTTATCAGAACATCTCTTCTGACCAGATCTGTCATCTCGTGTTGTACCATTCTCTTCTAGGTGAGCGTCTAAACGTGATAGTGCTAGTGATGCCAAATTGGTGTCGGATGACCGAGAAATCTACGCCAACACTTCCGACGAAATACAATTATACCGCGATCTGTAGGAGTATAACGATTTTTGTCTTGTTGACAGAAATTTGTATGTTTACTTCACAAATGTCAAAGTAGAATTGACATTTGTCGCCATTTGCAAAATTTTATAGAATCTTCCGATAGGGTGACAATTTTGCGCGACTTCGCTTGCTCTATACCAAACACGTAGGCTAGGCTGCATCTGGTAGATATGTATCTTCTACAATGATCCTAGTGATCTGGTAAATGTAGAGATTTTCTCCACGCCAAGTAGTTTGTTTCTTGAATTACATCCATCCTCACTAGCCAAAAGCGAATGCCCACATGATTTACCCTGAGTAGTATAAGTGAATTCATGATCAACTTCCCGATAAGGCTTGCTCTTATTAAGTTACTTTTGTTCTTTAGATTAAGCCTTTCCATTTAAGAAACAAAACACGTTCTGAAGCTGATAAGCTTCCTACGTGTCGTAAGCATACAATTTGTATAATAAATTATATACAAAAGCTTTCCTCAAAATCACTTCCCAATTCACATCCAATTTGCGATTGATAAGATGTGATGTTTTTTAATAAATTTGAGATTAATATTTGGATGTGATTACCCCTTCCGAGAAAAATCGAACAGATCATTTCAAATTGGTATTTCGTTCGAGTCGGATTTGAAAGCGGATGATCAATAATTTCTGTTTTTGTTTTGTAATTGTATTTTTTTTAATCGACACATTCCTGATAAAAAAAATAATTTAAAAAATAAACAAAATAATAAATAACGATTATTTTACAATAACAATAAAAAAAAATATAAAAATAGCTCACAAGGATTACAAATTAAAATCACATAAACGATTTGTTACGATTTATTGCATTCTCAGCTGTCAGATTTCGCATCGGACCATTGATAATGAAAAATCTTATTTTTTTTTCTTTAAACAAAAATTGTTAATGAAAATTTAATATATATAATTTTTTCCTCTCACAAGTGATAACTGATAACCTTTTCTGATTGACAGATGCACTTAGAAAATTTTTTGTTTTTGTTTTAATTCTTGTCTGTTAAGTTAAGTTAATTATCATTTCACTCATAATCGCGTGCACCTAAGCAGAAGTTGCATCATTTTATTAAAAAAAAAAAAAACTTTTAAAAAAGTTAATAAATTGAACTGAGATGCGCAAGGCGCCGAGATGTCGGTCTAGAGAATTATTCTAAATGATAACATTTTTTGACATTGGAGTCGTATGATCTTGTGAGATTCAATTCTTCAGTCTGTGAGTACTTATAATTATTAAATTACATAAGACCGGTTATTTTTTTTTCGACTTAAAACTCCAACTTAAAATTCGGGAAAATAAACGATTCACAATAATTGTGTTTACTATTCTTTTAATTTTCGAAAATTGTCAGATTTTTCTTAAAATTTATTTAAGTGGATTGTGAGATCTTAGCTCCAACCAAAAAGATTAGATTAGTTAAATTACAAAATAGGTGGCGCTCAGTGTTTCCAAGGAGTTTGAAAACCAAAGTGTGAAAGTGCTGCGGAGCTATTAGTAAATGCCGATTCTACATAAATGTAGTTTTAAATTACAAGAAATAGTGCAGTGCAGGGTTGCAAAATCTTAAGTCACTTGTTAGCTTAAGCTTGGCTTTAATTCACAGCTAAAAAAATGTAATTCAGCAGCTAGTTACTGACTTATGTATGAATAAAAAAAATTTCATTCATAAGTCAGCTGGTGACTTATGAATTTAAAAAATTTAAGTCATGAGCCAATTAGTGACTTATGAATTAAAAAAAAAATTAATCATTAGCAAGTTAGTGACTTATGAATTAAAAAAAAATTAATTCACAAATTATAAGAAAATAATTCATAAGCTAATGGATGAATTCTGATTAAAATTTATAAGCTACCATGTTAATTTTATGACACACAAAAGCTTGAAATCTACTTTCGTTAGTAATTAAATAATAGTAGTCAAAACAAGCTCAAACATTTCCAATCTACCAACTAGATTATGAATTAAATTTTTTTTAATTCATAAGTCACTTAGTAGCTTATGATTTTTTTTTTTTTTAATCATAAGTCACTAACTAAGTTATGAATTAAATATTTTTAATTCAAAAGACATCTACAGACTTCTGACGTAATGTGGTTTTAATTCAAAAATTCACAATCCTGGTGCAGTGAGAGTTTTATTCTAGCTACAAAAAAATCGTCAGAAGTTTAAGTTTTGTTTTTTTTTTTTTCAGGTTAATCAAATTTTGATAAAAATGTTAGTTTCCGTCGTATTTATTTTGCATAATTTTATACGAAACAGGGCAACTTTAACCGCATTTTCACCTGTTCTAAACTGACTTTTTGACCTTTTTGACTTTTTGGGGGTGACCATATAGTTTTTGTTGTTTATTTTTTTTAATACTTTTACAACTTCAACTAATAAAAAACTTTAAATACTAATCTAGAATGAGCGGAACAAATGTTAAATAAATCTGCTCTTTAACAAACAAGACTAGAAAATTGATTTAAATCTCTCTGTTTATTGAGATTTCGATCAAATGACACCGTTAAACAAATAAAGAGATTTCCATCTATTAAATATTTTTTTATTTTTAAATTTGTATAAAATAAACTGTTAAGAAGGCCCATGCATTCTTTAATGTATGGAACGGTTTCGTTTAATGGGGGGCAATCGCAACGTTCAATTTTCCATAACTCTGGCACATAAATCAGACTGAATTTTACCAATGGAATTGATTGTGTTGAGTTTCAGCGCAGTGCTGACTTGTTGTTCATGTTCATTGTCAAAGACCTGTGACTTAATAAATCCCCACAAGAAGAAATCTAAAGGACTATTCACATGAAAGCGACCAACGACCAACGAATAAAAAAACAAATGGGATTTAAAACATATAATAAGCCTAAATTCTTCACAAAAACTTTACCAAAGCGTAGAAATCTAATTTAATTTAATGTTAATATATTATTTTAATTGCTAAAATGAGTGAAATTTGAGAAAATAAATTGGTTGTCGCGGATTGCAATATGATTGCTGCGAATTGTCCAACACCATTCGCGTTCCACATACTATCCACACTACAAGGAATTAATTGTTCGCACGCGACTAACCTCAAAATCATTATAAGTTGTATTAAGTAAACGCCATTCGCGACGAATTAAAAGAAAAATGCATTTGAACGAAATGTCAAAATGATCGAATGTTGGTTCATTTGCCGGTCGTTAGTCGCTCTCATGTGAATACTCGTAGTCCTGAATAGGCTCGAAACACACGTTCTCGGTGCCACACCAATCATTGACTTTCTCGGGATATATTGCAATTTAGTGGATCTCGTGTGGATTATGACTATCCCAAATTCGATAATTTTTCTTTCTGACGGAACTAATCATCAAGAAATGGGTCACTTTGTTGCAATTTTTATTAATCGTGAATTAAACATTAATTTATGATGATCGAAACTATCAAACCGCGACTTTGGATATTCGTATCCAACCATTATTTAACAAATTAAGCAAATAAAAGATTAATTGCACAAGACCGTAAAGAAAAAGTAAACAGATGATTATCTGTCAAAATTGGTCGCGTTCGAGGAAAATTGCAACAAGGCAGCAATTAAAAGTGCTACCTCCGGTTTCGTTCAGCGATGGGTGGATTCGGGTTATAGAATTTTTTGTATTGATCGACTGCTGGATTAATTTAAGTAGATGATTTTTAATTAAACGTTGAATCAATAATAGGAAGTACAGGGGCGTAGTTCAATGGGCGATAGGAAGTTTTTATCTCTGGTGAAACTTACCAAAACCTGAAATAAATTAATTTCCTCTTCTAAATTTAATAACTACGCGCGATTTAATTTAATTTAAAAACCTTTGCAATTTGAGGTAAAAAACCCTAAAGTTTTTCCACAAATAAACTTAGAAAAGCTTGGCAAAAGCCAAAGTAAAAAAAAAATATATTGAAAACAGTTTTTGTATTGAAAGATAATTTATGTGCCGTAAAACGCAGGAGAAACCGAAGGTGACTTTGGAATAGATTCCCGAAACACAGAGAAAAAACTGGGGTTTAAAAATACCGTATTTTCGGGAAAAGATACTTATATTATTCTTAGAAAATGAAATTTTCCTCTTGAGTTTTCTGGCCCACCTGCCCACAGTGGGCTCAGGGCCGTTTGTTTTATGCGTTGGGCTCTTGGCCATTTTCGTTTGGATAACTGGCGTTTCTTATTTAGACTCTTCACACATGTCGTTGGAACCGGACGCGTATTGCCAAACTGTATATCAGTACAGAGCTCCGACGCTCTATAATAGACTACAGAATGCTCATTCAAATTAAGAGCATACTATATACTGTGTCAGATCAAAAGCAGATTTTTCTGTGTTGGTATACATTTTGCTCAGGAAACTAAGAGCAAAGTACCTGTGATTACAGAGCCATCGTTCACGTTGGTGTGGTTATTGTGTGTGGTGTGTGGTGCAGTGACATAAGGCCAAGTGACAAAAGGCCAAATTTGTTTGTGACTTAAGGCCAAAAATAAAATGTTTTGTCTTGAGCAACAGTACCTTGTGTGGCGCGCTTCGCGGGTTTCAGGATTTTAACTCCCTTTTCGGGGCTCACACCCGCTCACGCGATTCCGTTGCTCCGCTTAGGGTATGTTCAGTCGCCAGGCAGGCAGGCCTGTAGCAACAGTTTTGTATTTTACATTAATTGGAGTAAACAACTAACAGTTATGTACTGCTGCTCAGGAAAACTGTTGCTACAGGCGCCTGCCTGGCGACTGAACATACCCTAAGCGGAGCAACGGAGTTGCGTGAGCGGGTGTGAGCCCCGAAAAGGTAGTTAAAATCCTGAAAACCCGCGAAGCGGGCCACACAAGGTACTGTTGCTCAAGACAAAACATTTTATGTTTGGCCTTAAGTCACAAACAAATTTGGCCTTTTGTCACTTGGCCTTATGTCACGGCACCACACACCACACACAATAACCACACCAACGTGAACGATGGCTCTGTAATCACAGGTACTTTGCTCGATCTGAAATAGTATATAGTTTGCTTCAGCTTTTTTAATATTTTACAAGCAAACTGCATGTGACCACAGAGCGCTCTGTGGTAGCATACAGTTTGCTCTACAATACTTTCAAATTCGGTAAGCAGAAAATGGCTGAGCACAGACTAAGGAGATCTGTGCTGAGCTGATATACAATTTGGCAATACGCGAACCGGACCATCTGTCCCTTGCCTTGCCATCTTATGAGTGGAATTCCTGTTTTCGTTGTTTTTCCAAGATGCTTTAGAAGTAGACCTTGGCTGATGATCCAGGATCATATTAAACTCTGAAACTGGGGATTGATCGAAATTGATGCCAACTTCCAGCTGTTAAAGAGGCCAGTTAGCGAGCACATGTCAATGTCTTTGGTTGCTTACTCTAAGCTTCGGGAAGAGTTGTAGTTTCTACTGATGTAAGCCAAAGTCAGTATGCAAATTTCGCCAAGTTGTGGTCTGCGAAAGGCCGAGTTTTTTTGCGCGGCGCGGAATTGACTATTTTGAACTGACCTGCACACTCTTATGGGGTACGTCTCATTACAGTATGAATTTTAGCAGATTATTCACTAAGTCGGTTGACTCGAATTTGAATTGAAGTCTCTGAATACAAATTCTTCATATTCAAATGAATCAACAGTTTTCAGCCAGTTGAATAAGAAAATACAATTCAACAAACAAGAATGCATTGAAAATTTAAAAAGAACAGACAAAGGCAAACATAAATAACTCTTACAATTCAATTTTTTAAAACAGCAAAACGTATACCAACAGAATGTGGTGTACAACTTTCGTTTAGATTAGATTTATTAAGTATCAATAGATGTTTTGCTCTTAATCTATGAGCAAAACGCTAAATAGAGTCTCATCGAATGGGGTAAGTTTTGTGCTAGGTATGTTCAAAGCTTTCTATAACACACTTGACAACGAACTTACCTCATCTGTCATTTTATCTGTTTTTTTTTCTGTTTTCCAAATGTCAAAAGTGACATTTTCAACATTGCACTCATTCTCCTCTGTTAGTTCATTTGGAGCTCATAGAATGCACAATGCACAATGTATGAGAGTTGAAGGCACTTTAAATGAAGTCATAGAAGATCATGACTAGAAATTTCATTTGAATTAAGTTGAGATGGGTAAGCGCCTTTAATTTCTTTTAGACTTAGTGAATTTAAAAAAAATCAAATTCGGATTCATTTTAAGATGTAATTGCACCTTCTGAAAGAGATTAAGATACTTTAGAACTTCAAGTTCTAAGCAAATAGGCAGTAGCTTAGACAGTACATTAAAATTGTTTAAGAAATTTGAAAGCCAAATACACATCTTTGTTAACACAGTCGGAAAGTACTGTCTGCTGGATATCAACCTGAAATAAAGAGCCAACATTGATTCGGTCTACTACCTTAACCTTAGTGCAGCCAATGTACTGTAAGCTAACAAAATCAACGAAATACTGTGAAAATTTTTGACGTCAGATGATTATATTCACAAGAGATCGCCATGACCTATTCCGATGGAGTCCCTAATATCCTCTAAAGAAGTCTTGCCTTACCATCACCAAGTTCATATTGAGAACCACTGGGACTACCATTTTTGAGAAAATCAAAAACAATAAAAATGGTTCTATGGGTAGATAGTAGTGGTACCATTTTGCAGAAATTTTTTTGTGAATCATAAACTAGCTTTTATTAAAGAAAATAGTTTTTTTTAAATATTTGGGGCAGTTTTTCAGATATAGAATATATTCTTTAAATTCAAAAAATAGTGTACCCCAGGTACCGTAGTTTTTTCTTCTTAAGAAAAAGCAAAATTGTAGTTTATATACACATTATTGCAAGTAAAAGTGTAAGATAAAACTTATGAATAGGTTTTGAAAAATATTGTTTTGAACTTTTATGATACGAAAACCAAGACCAAAGTCATTGTCATCTGTCGAGAATACAAAAATTAGATTATAATATTTTGTTTTTTTTTTTATTAATTAAGGGGATACTGATAGAAGTGACGTAAAGGAAGCTTATCACTATAAACATTTATTTCTAGTTTTAATCTATACAGCTATGTATGGTAAATTCAATTCATAAGAAAAACAAAAAAAAACCGTGAATTCAGGGAGTGTCATGATAAATATTCTGACGTCAATCTGAAAAGAGGAACTAGACTACAAATAAAAAATTTCAAATTATAGACTTGGCGAAATATAAGCTTTCTAAATGGTTTTCTCGTAACAATATGGACGAACTAAAGTAATTTTTCAAAGTCAAATTAAACAAAAATAAAATATGTATATACATACTCAAGGACAAACATTATTTAAAAATAAAATACATACTTTAATTTTAATTATTATATAGACATATACATATGTACATCAGGGACGAAGCGTCCATATATTGAGTGGAATGAGTGCTTCCGTTGAACCATTTGAAAAAATCGTACCTAGCAAGGAATTAAATTCAAAATTCCAAATTGTATTAATATTTTTATTATATTATTTGTATCTATTAATGAATCTTCATTTACTCTGTAAATTACATTCCAACATCATTATGACAACATTATCATCTTTTACTAAAATTACTAAAGGAAATCAATATCTCTCTGGTTATTACAACTTAAAATGCCACACTGCAAACCAACTGAGAATGCGCAACATCACTCCATTATTTATAATGCTCAATCTCATGAAAGTTCTTGCTAAAATGCTTAACAGCTATGCATTCCTTATTATCGCCTCCATAACTCAATTTCAAAATACCCTTCCACTCCAAGTCAACTGAAAATATACCTACAACATCACTCACCAATGTTCACAAAATGCTCAAACAAAAATGATTCTCAAACAATATAGAATGCACAACAGCTGGGCATTCCATTATTTCGCATACTAAACTTAGATCTCAATTCTCAACCCAAAGTCAAAATAATTTTGTCTCGTTTCTTGCCTTTTGCACAATGTGTGAAGAATGAGTTGAGTGAATGCATTACGAGAATTTTCCTACAAGAGAGATAGAAAAACAAAAATGTATCTATTGAGTTGCTTATTGTCTCAAACTGATAATGAGTTTAATTTCGTGGCCAAAAGGGGTAGAAGAGTTTTATTTTAACATTATGTGCAAATTTATGTGCAAATTTTATATGCAAATTTAGGTGCAATTCATTCATAACTATCAGAAAACGAACAAATATGAATTTAAAAGGTGGTAGTTTTTTAATTATTTTCGTGGCGATAAATACAATCCACCTGTTTTCTGTTTATTTTTTGTTATTATAAAAAAAGTGGTCAAAAATAGTATTTCTTATATTCATATCTGAGGTTTCTTGACATTCCAGCAGAAATATAACTAAAGGTTATTTTCAATTATGAGAATTTTAAATCAAAAAAAACTTCAAGGAATCTTAAGATTTTTAATATCCCGTAATAATGGCATCTGTAGAGAGATCATATTCATGTTTTAAGAGAATTAAATATTTTTTAGAAATAAATGTGGACAAGAAAGGTTATCTACTCATAGCTTAGTTCTCATCAAATCGTAGGTACTTAGAGGTACTTTGCGCAAGGCATCAAGCTTTTTAGTTTTAATTAGACTTTACTGTAATATATTATTTTATGTGTATTATCATTAAGTGGAATTTAAAAGGTTGGATCTCAAATGTCTTTCATTTTTGGTTTTACGTTCAGTGCTTCCGCTATCGAAAAAGTCACGCCTCGTGCCTGATGTACATACATATATGGATACATTTATATTCACTTTTATATATAATCTGTTTGATCATACTAAATCTATGCTTAAGACACTTTCAAAATCTCGTGAGGGAATCAGTATTTTTTGTATGAATGCGCGTAGCCTAAATTTTGACAAACTAAAATTTTCTTTAATCTTTGTGCGATACGTAGACTATAGCTTAATATTTCTCCCTGCTGCTAGAGTAGCTACGATGCGAGATTTTAGCCCAAATTTCTTTGAAAAGTCACGCACTATTTCCTCCTTGCCGACCGACCGAATATACTCGTACTTTCAGCACCAAAAATTAATACATTTTTCACAGCACACAAGACACAACTGGTTTTCGGTGCAGGTAGATTATGTGTTGCTAATCGCTCTCAGTCCTTGTCAAAGGCTGTTGGCGGACTGCGGGATCTTTAAGTCTATCCGTATTAAACTTGGGCATTTGGGTGTTTTCCTTGCATCTCCGAACTGAAGATGCACGTATTCTTACGGTAGCAACTATTAAATGGTGGTCTTCTGACATTCCCATGTCTGCACTTCTTCTGTTACGAACTTCCTTGAGACTGCTTATAAGACTCCGACTGATCCCGAAGTGATTGATTTGGTTCAAAATTACTGGCCTGTCCTTCGACACCCAGCTGACTTTCTGGCACGTCTTGCGGTCCCTCCAATTATAACGTACTCTTTGTTGCAAAAATCGACAAACCTTTCACCTTTTGCCAACACAAAGATATCCTTTTGACGATAGTCTAATTGATATTATCTGTGTTTCAGAAGCCTGGTGGTATCCCTCAATGAATAATAGTCTGGGGGTCAATTCTCTATCTGTGAAACTGTGAAGTGATAATAAAGTTATCATTTCAGTTTTCACAGCCATTTTTTATTTTTACATTTCATGAACTCACATAATGCAATTCTGGAACTCATTCTGATAAATATTTGTCAAAACATGTACTAAACAGTACTAAAATGAGAAATGCCCTCAGTTTTGATACACGATCAGGGCCGGATCTACCTAAGGGCTGTATGGGCTACAGCCCAGGGCCCGAGGTCACAAGGGGCCCCCAGACCCAGACCCCTCTTTACCACTGGGCCCACTGGGCCCAGGCCCAGGGCCCCGCAATCACCAGGGGCCCCCAAATTGTTGAAACATCACTTAACCTCTATTGGTCTATTTTCAAGAAATAAAATATTTCGATACAATTTTAGATGCATAAAGAATGATCAGAATTCGTACTTTCTTTGCTGAACAACAACCTTTGCTGAACATTTTAAATCACATTCCCTGCGGAATTATATTCAAATTAAAATAGAAATATGAAGCACCTATAAACAATGCTCCGCTGTGAATAACTCTCAACTGAAAAGGTAAAGTATCTTAAGTCGACTTAAGATATTTCGCGTTTTTTATTGAACCTTAATGCCATTCTAAAGGACTACAGTTCTATCTTATCGGCATCCCTATATCTCACTCCTTTGCTTTTTCATAGGCAAAAACAATTTCATCTTATGTTCAAAAGACACATCTCTACACGAGGGAAAATATCTTAAGTCCACATAAGATTGTGTGATCTGCTTAATTGTTAAACCTAAAATAGACTTAAGATTATATTGTCTGAAGACTTTCTTATTATTGTGAAATCGTAAATCATATTAAGTTGACTTAAGATATTTTCGCGCGTGCAAACAGAAACAAAAGTCATCCTTAAGTCGGCATAAGATAAAATACTTAAAAAACTTCCGAAACAGTGTGAAAACGCATATCATCTTATGTGAACATAAAATGATTTTTTGAATTTAAAACTGAAATTTTTCTCTCCCTAAGTAGTCATAGGATATTTTACCGTTTGCAAACCTAAAAAAATGCCCGTAATGACAAGGACATGAGATATTTTTAAGCGTAGTTTGGTTCTGGATTTCCCTTTGTACGAACGTTTTTCTTTTAGTGGACGAGTTGATAATTCAGTTCTTTTTTCATTTAGTGTTTCAGGCAGTGTTGTTTCATACGCGATTGAAAAGTTATTACTAATAAAACACGTCTACATACAACAAAGAAGAGTTGAAATGCACGACTGGATCGCACGAACTTGCTCTTATGTAAAAGTGCTTTGCAATTTAAAATACATTTTATAAATATAAAACATGGATCTAATGAGATAAAAATGTTCAAATGTATGAAATTGCAGTCTGATTTCCAGAAAACTAAAGCAAACAAAGCTCAAAAATCGTTTTATTATTAAAAGAATTTTTTATACAAGTAATTACATAGTAGAATTGGTGCAAAATTCTAAAAAGACTAGCGCAAAATTTTAAACAGCTTGTTATTATTAATTTCTTAGTATGATACTACTTAAAAATTTTAGTATCGTACTAAGCCAATTTTCTTAATAAATTGCTTCTTAACATACCTAAAACAATGACAGTTCACACAAAAAACTAAGTAAACAGACCTTTTGTGGCGTTTCTAAAAGCACGATACTTTTACGATGATTTTAACTTTAATAAAAGGGTAGAGAAAGTATGCTTAATTCGAATAAAATTTGCTAAATCGTTGATTTAACTTAGTTTCATATTAAAACAGCTTTAACATCGTACTAATTCAATTAAAATTTTGAGCCATTAATTTTAGGAAATATTTTCAAAAAATAATCGTTCACAAATTTTGAAGGTATATTGATTTTTCAATAAATCCAATTAATATTTTTGGGAATGTTCTTATATACAATATTATTTTAAACTTCGGGGGCGAAAATAAAAAAAAAACGGGCAGGTACCGTTAATAACATGTTATTCAAAAATTTGTCTGAACCAAAATATAGTTCATGCTCATAATAGCTCACTTAATTTTTATTTTATCAATATCGTTAGAGCCGTTTTCGAAATAAATGAGATCTTACACTACGGGTGTGGTACCGTTAGTTTTGGAGGTGAAAACAATTTTCAATTTCTCCTCTAGGGAATCACCAAAGGCCCTTGAGTCCCTCGGGTTCTTAAGTTTAAGTTTTTTCCAATGAATTTAGTTTTTTTAAATAATTTAATAATAAATAATAAATAATTTATTTTATATTTTATTTTAATAATTTTTAAATTAGTTAAATAAATCTAAACAGGTTCTTTTTGTAATTATTTTTTTCTGTGAACCAAATGAGATTTTATAATTTTTTTTTTTTTAAGAAATTCAAGTCTTTGTTATTTTTATTTTTTATTATTAAATCTCTATAGAACAAATGTGATTTTTTATATTAAGTACTTAAATGAAAACCAGAAAATATCATCTTAAATCTCTTTTGTTCCACTTTTACACACGCAACTCATCTTAAATGGACATAAGAATTAAAAACGCCATTCGAAAACGCGAGGCAAAATATCTTATCTCAACATAAGACTTGGAAATTAATATAAAATTCAGTTTAAAGAAAAACCAAACTATATTAAGTCATATATTTCCTTATAACGGCCGAAATATTAAAAATATCTTTTTTGACATTAATTTCAAAAAAAGATCATAAAATTTTACATACAAATGCTTTATTGAATAAAGTCTACATTTGAAAGATTTTTGGGAGGCTGCTTTGAAGTGTTTTTTTTGTTTGAATCGCCAGTAAAAGAGGATACGAGTAATTACGATATATGCGAGGAGACATCAGATGCATCGCTCATTGAACAATTTACTTATATCCAGCAGGAAGCAGAAAAAGGACAGTATGGATGAAGTTCCATTAGATGATTATCAATTATATTTAATTATCCTAAATTACTCATTACTTGTACCGTTTTCGTCATTTTCAATAGTAGTATTTTTTAATTAGATACAAAATTTTTAACTCAACGGGACCACAATAGATCGTGGAACAGGCCTATCGGGGAAACCACGTTAAAAAAAACGTGCCAAACTACCTCACGGGTGGCGCGAAAACGTGTGCATATTATGAAGAACACAACTTTTTCAACTTTTTGCATAGCTGTTTCCCCAAAATGGTGATTCTTAGGAGAAAAAGTGTATGGACAATTTTTATAGATACTTGCATGATGAATAATTTTTGTCTCACATATTTTTATGATAAAACTTGCCGTTTAGCTGAAAAATGCAAAAAAAACAATTTTTGCAACATTTGACCTTGAATAAATTTTTTTCCACACGTCGCCGTCGGATCGATCGGGGCTTTCGACAAATTATTTGTAATAGTGTTCTCAACATTCATACCAATTTTCAGCTTTGTGCGAGTTAATGTAACCTTACCCCTATTTTTGAAGCTAATTTGACGGGGCTAGTAAATAGTTTTTGTTTTTGTGCATTAAATGAGATAGATGAAAGATTACGCTTCTCACTATTTGTTCTATAGGTCAATAGTAGAGAAAATGATAAGCGTATGTTTTCGCGCATGCGGAATTTTCAGATATACTCTGGTAGTGTTAGTGTGCGACTTTGCTCATTTGATTTTTTTATCATCGTTCTGTGTCAAGTTTGTAATGTATTTTCAATTTGTGTTTTTCTAGTTAAAATGTTCCGTTTTGATCATCGTTCTGTGTAAAGTTTGCGTGTTTCATTTGTGTTCTTGAAGTGCATAAAAATATACTATATTAAATCAAAATACATATGTCTAAACGATCATACGTAAGTGGATCCGAAAAAGGGAAAAAATGCTGCAATAATTATTTATCTTTTTAATGAATTAAAAAAATATTATTTATTTAAAAAATTAAAAGAATAAATATTAATTCAAAGTTATGTGATTTTTTCTGTATACCTTTATTACACAACATAACATTTTTATATAATCATACAGGGGCCCCATTTTCGTAAAGTGCCCAGGGCCTCCAAAAGGGTAAAGACGGCCTTGCCCACGGCCTTGTATACGGCGCAGAAAGATTTAAAAGAGACACGTTAAACGTTGCGATGGATAGCTGATTATGGATTTAAATAAAAAGAGCCAAGTCTATATGAGACATAGCAAAAAATTCAAATTTTTAATGGATTTGCAAAACAAAAATATCGAAAACATAAATTTGGAAAGTGCATTCAATTAAAATCGTACTTACTCCAATCTAAGCCAGAATCTTACACCTCTTGCAGTGACATTTTTAAGCTCATGTATAAAAATAAACTTATTAACGTGTTCCCTAACTGCTATACCATTTCAAAGATTTTTTTGACTTTTCCAAGCACTAGCTGTGAAGCAGAGCGCTCCTATGTCCTATGTAGAAAATAAATACAGGAAAACAATGTCGAACCATCGACTAAATAATTTATCACTTCTTTCGATAAATTGTGATTTAACAAAAAACTTGCAATGTGATGACCAAATTAAAGAATTTGCAGCACAGAAATGCAGAAAGGTTGATTTATAAATTATAATTTATATAACATGGCATACATATAATCTGTCAATTTAATTCATAACAAATAAATAAATAAATATATTCTTATAATTATCACTATTTCGTTTTCACGTTTTCACGTTTTCAGGTTGCCTAGAAGAGATTGCTACCACAACAATAAGGTCGCCATTTGCACAACTAATGCTTGCGTAGATTTAAGTAACATTTATGTTTTTTTTTGTGCAATAAAGAATATATAATAATAATATATCATTATATACACAGTTTTTTGACATGGCTATTAGTTGAGTACTTAGGTAGGTCACTAAATAGTTTCAGCCCAGGGCCCCACAAATTCACGATCCGCCTCTGTACACGATACTCATTTTTGAATATAATTTTATTTTTTTAAATTTCATATTTTATCAGGGCTTTTCACAAAATAGTTTGAGTGTGAAAACAAATTTATTACATATTTGAAAATATTTTGACATTTTATTAATTTTTTTCATAAATTGCGAATCGGATAGTGTGTGAAGTTGTGAAAAGACTTATCACTTAACAGTTTCACAGATATAGAACTGACCCCCTGGTTTCTCTTAGGGTATTTAAAAAAGCCCTATAGAGCTGATCGAACTCGTACAACTGGAGGGGTTTGAGCAATGTTCGTGAAGAATCATATCAGGTCTTGTTTCGTTTTAACAAAGCTTTTAAGATCTTTGGAACTTTGGTGCTATAGTGAAATCGAAGAAACAAGTTTTGGTCTACTTTTAAACTATATCCAACAGAAATCGAGGGATATTTTCAATAGAATATCTATAGTTTAAAGTACCTTAATTACATTGAGAAGGTGCAAAGAGATCTGAGAAGTGTTTTTGGAATTTTATTGACAGCAAAAAAAAATCTTGTCCTTACCCGTCTGTTCTCAAGTTTAATGACATTTTAATTCATGACCCACGCGTTATAACGCAACTTTTCTCTGACTTTTTTCAAAGTGCTGTGATACTTAAAACTGTGATACCTTTAACTGTGATTTCTCAATCTGTGATAAATCTAACGAAATGGCTCAAAAGTTTGACCATTTGAAATCTTTCACTTGCTTGACTGATATGAGCTTTAATATTGATATAACCAACATTGCAAAGAATCTATCAAAACTTGACGATAGCTGTATACCAGGTCCTGATGGTATACCCCCTACTATTTTTAAAAACTGTGTATGTCATTTATCATTGCATTTGTCTATTCTTTTTAATTTTTCAATGTCTTCATGTTCATTCCCATCTATTAGGAAAAGTTCCTTCATAATCCCACTACATAAAAAAGGGAAAATGACGAAGTTAAAAACTACAGGCCTATTACCAGATTATCTGTGATTCCTAAACTTATTTCTTTGTGAAGTGTAATGTTTTTATGTTAAATCATTTATTGTTCCTAAACAGCATGGTTTTATAAAAGGTCGCTCTACTATTACTTTTTTAATAGAATTGGCTGAAAACTGCATTGATTCATTCAAAAACAATAGACAAGTAAATTTACTGATTTCAGTAAAGATTTCGACAACTTGTCACTTGTCGAGTTCTGCTTTTTAAATTAAACAAATTAGGATTTTGCCTTTGAGTATATGTATATAATATGGAGGGGTCGTTTCTATTCCAAATGCGTGACTATCATAGGGGGCGCTACTAAAATTTGTGTAAGACAAAGTTATTTGACAGCGGCAACCAAAAAAAGTTTTTGGTAGGATTGATTGCCTTGCGGGAAGATACTAAGTTAGAACAAAAGAATAGCATACAAATTAACAAACAAAAAAACATTATATTATTCAATATTTTTGTATTATTAAATAACCAAATAAACACTAAAACTTTTTCAAGCTAAATATTTCTACAAATTTATTTTTTAAAATCCAGCTAAAACTCATTACACCTTGAGTTCGTCTTCGAATTTGGACTCGTTTTTCGGTTCGAATTGTGCCAGTTTCTCAATCTTTACCCAGGGCCGGACAAGCTATACGTGCAAGCTGTGCAAATGCGCAGGGCGCTGAACTCAAAAGGCGCCTTGGGCAAGCGTTAAAAAAGCCACTACTTCATAACCACTACCTACCATCGTTTTTAAGTTTCATTTCTTTTTATAGCGCACTCCAATATTGGTATTTATTATATAATTGATTCTGAATTTAAAGACAGATATACATATATATATATAGATACATATCTACTTTTCCAAAAATAAGTCGATGTTTAATTTCCTATACACCCCCATTCCCACAGTAAAAAAAACTACATCACAAAATCTTTACAAAGTGCACAATTTTGTTCGCTTAACAACAGATACATACCTACATATTTGCTATTTTTCTCTTTATCAATCTACTGTTACGTTATTCTTCACACTCACCATCGCGTGTATCGTGTATGAGTGAAGGCATTTATTTTATTTTGATATCCCTCCCCTATGCAGTGTAACATAAAACAGAATTTCAACAGCAAATACAGACAGTTACCAGTTTGCAAGTTGATAACATGAGCACGATGCCAATTCTTCTATATGAAATCGAAGTCAGCAATGTTACTCAAACAGAAATTCTGAGGTACACAATTCATACTCAGTGCGCAGAATTAAAAGTTGCGTCTAGGAATTTAAACTCTTCCGGTTGAGTGTTTCTTGTACTATGTTTTAGTTTGGCACTGGCCTCTGTTTATGAGTGAAATTTTATCACTGTGATGTCGTGTGGCTCGTGTGTCGAGATGAGACAAAGGGTTGAAATATGAAAATAATGAGTGATGATAGTGCGATGACTAATGTTGAGGTTTGTCGTTGATGAGTGAATCTGTTTTATTCAATTTCTCCTTTTCTCTATTTTTTTTGTTCTTGCCAGTTATTGTTTACATTTAAAAAGGGATTTTTTGACTGGTCTAATTACTTTATTAACTTCCCATAGGGAGTTATTTGTCTATGTATTATGGTAAAAAAAACTCAAAACAAAAGAAGGGATAGGGAATCTATATCGACAATAAAACTTGCTACGCTACTATTTTAGTAGTGTATACGAGTATGTATAAGGTTATGATAATGGTTCAAAAATGAAAGGAAAAGAGGCTGGTGTTCAAAACAAAATTAAGCGTTTTGAACCAAGAGCTTATTTTGTTCAGGCTGCTTGCATTCCTTTTGGTTGTTGTTGGTTTTTAATGATTTAGCTTGCTGTTCATTGGAAGCTGTTAAGTTTTTTGACATTTCTCAATGCATATAAAACTTTGTATCATGTTCAACAATGCGTTGGGACATAGGTACATATACAAAAAATTTCGCTGGTTTGACCTTAAAACCCCTTTCTGAAACCAGATGGGATTAGACTAAATGCTTTAAAACCATTCAAAAAAATCTTAGAAGCTATAATATGAAGCTCTTATTGAAATATCTGAGGCTGGAAACGTTGAGAATAGAAACGTGCTGTCATTAGGAAGTAAAATTTAAGTTTCAAGTTTACGAGTATATGTTGCATATTAATCTAGTTTGATATTTATGAAAAAAATAATGGCGCAAAATTTTAATTGAATTACATAGTACGATGCTTAAGCTGTTTTAGTATGATACTAGGTTAAAACAATAATTTTAATCGAATATAGCATCATACTTCTCTACCCTTTAATTAAAGTTAAAATCATCGAATATCTACTTTATATGATATAGCTTCATATGATACTTTGACATTTGCAGACATCAAAAAAAGTTCGTGTACTTATTTTTTTTAAACGAAATGTCGTTGTTTTAGGTGTGTTCAGAGCAATTTATTAAGGAAATTCTTTTAGTACGATACTAGTGAGAAAATGTTTAAAATTAAGAATGAGTTAGTAAACTACTATAAAGTTAGCAATTTGTTAAGTAGTATCATACTAATACCTTAATACTCGTAATAGGCTGTTTCAAACTTTGCGCCAATATAACTAGTAAGTATTTACAAACTCCGTCTGCTAATTTATCTACTAAATATGCTACTAAAAACTCTTTAGTGGAAATGCGATCAGAAGAACAATTCACTAACGTGCAATCAGCTGAAGCCATAGCTCTAAATCTATAAATACCATCACAGTTTCCTCAAATAACAGTTTTTTGAAACTAAAATTAATAAAAAACTACTTCAGGACCCCAATGACTCAGGAAAGATAAGTTGACTAGTCGATCATGGCTATAGAGAAAGAGCTTGTCAAGTCATTATATTATGATGATCTGGTAGCTGAGCTTGCTAAAACAGAAGCCAGAAAAGTTAATCTATTGCAAAAAATTCGGTTCTATTTATTTTTATTAAAATAATAATCTTATTATTATTTCCTACATGAACAACAATTAATGAGTTCATTATTTATTTGTATGTTGTTATGTTTTTGAATTAGTTTTTAAATATTTTTTACTTCAAAAAATACTTTTTTCAGTTCTTAAATTTTTGTGATATATTTTTTTACTATTATTTTTGTGATATATTTTTGATTTCTTAGTTTTTAATAAAAATCATATTTATTTTAATTAAATATAAGTATTATCTAGGAATAGGCCTCTTGGGGATCCCTCGTTAAAAAAAAACGCATTGCAAAGGGTACCCCTTGGGTAATGAGGAAATGACTTTTTCCGCCAATCCAATCCAAATGAGAGGCGCCACTGATAAAGCTTGCGCAGGGCTCTAATTTAGCTCGGGCCGGTCCTGTCTTTACCTCATTACAAAGGTGACACAAACCACTTGCAAGGAATGGATCGCTGATGTCGGAAAAATCATTCTGCTGTTCATCTCTCTTAGTCGAGGCTAAATTACTGCAGTCCAGCTGTTGATAGATCTCCCGATTGTAGTCGCCATCCTTGGTAAATCCATTGTATTGGTCACATTGTGGAGAAGCTATTCGCCTCCAAGTAGGGAACTTTAATATTTCGATTACAAAACCAGCAATTAACAGTCACTTTAAAGTTTGATCTTATTTTTACGTTTAATTTGTAAAGAATTAAAACATTCACAAAGCTTATGGATATGCGGTTTTTTCGGTTTTTTGCAAACAAGACTGAAAATTTACCGAGTGCTTCATATCACATGCGACCGAGAACGATGTGCGAGGAGAAGGTAAACACAAATTGACAGCATACAGCTGTATCCTTAACTTACAGAAAGTGAGACAGCGACCACTATCACAACTGCAAGTACTACAATGCATTAGGGATAGGAACGAGCCCTCATTATATACTCAAAGGATTTAGCGAACACTTTGTAAGATGGATTCAATCTAATTAATTAATTAATTCTTTTTTCTACTGATACACTCGTAATTGTTTGTTCCTTAATACTCGTATCTTAATATAAATTTAAAACTATGTGTTTTACTATGAAGTTTTCTTTATTTTTTTCATTCAACTATTTGTTTAATGGTATTTCAATATCTCGTAAAACTTGTATATCTATTCTTGGTGTCGCACTTGTTCGCAAACTCGAATTCATTCAACATATTAACTGCATTTCAAATAAAGCTAATTCAATTCTTGCTTGGATAAAAATAGAGTCGAAACAATTCTGTCCTTTTATATCTTTTTTTCGACCCATTCTAGAATACGCTTGTCAGGTTTGGTCATCTCATTACGAATGCCACGAAAATAGACTAGAATAACAGGTGCCAAAAAGACTCATTAGGTTTGCGCTCAGAGGACTAGGGTATGATAATCCTTATGATCTCCCACCCTATACCAACAGACTAAGACTTATTGATATACTCAGTCTCGAGAATAGAAGTTCCTGTTAATAATAAGAGCTCAGTTGGTATCGAAGCTTCCTATTATTGTTTTATTGATATTTTCAACGGCAGCAATAGATTCAGCATCAGACTTGTAACGGATTTAGCTGGACTTATATATCTTTTACTTTACCGGGCTGCTCTGAAGTCCACAGGATACCTTCAAAACAATCGCGGATAGATAATAAGCGTTCAGATCGATGTAGTACGGCTTGGCATGCTTGTATGGTCTAGCTCGTCGTTGGGGTGGGTTCTTGTACTAATCGCTGAACAACCGCACATTTATATACATGCCGACTCGAATATAAAAAAAAATCTTCCTGAATGTAATTTAAATTTGGTTTAGAAATAATAGCTTGCTCTTTACTGGAACCCCAAAGGTGTCTTGAAGGGTTCTGAGTGTTTCCCTCCCATAGTCTTATTTCTTTAAAAAAAAAAACAAAACAACTCAAAATTATCGAACCACTCAATTAACTTTTCGATAACCCTAATGTTTATGAATGTATTCTAATACAATTCACTAAAACTAAAATCACCTTCGTTTTGCAACATCACAACCCTTAGCCCTCAGCACACAAAAAAAAATCTACTTTATGTTCATAATAATGATCTCAATCAAAGACAATAACAAGCTTATTATTCATTTAAAATTCATAATAAAGTTCTTGGATTTATTCAATATAAGATTTTATAAAAAAATTTAATTTGTTATGTAATTAAAATATGTATAATTTGTTTTTCATTGTATGAAACAAAATAGTTAAAGGAAAATTAAAGAGAAAAAAATAAAACAAATTGTTCCAATCTCATAATAGTCCATTCACTAGGCGAGGGCAATGAACTTTCATACTTATATGATTACCCGAAAACTTGAGGCAGGTCAAGATCTAGTCAAATTTGAGATAGAGTGAGAAAACTATCATGCGATATGATCACTTTCTATTAACTTATTAACTCTCTTACACTTTCTCACTCACACTCACTTTGAATTTAAAAGAGTAAATTTTCTTTTTTTTTAATTAATTTTTCTTTTGGATTTCATTGGATCTTATCTTGAAATTGGAATTTGAATTTGGTAGATACACATATCTGATTCGTTCAAAGTTAAAATAAATAAATACGATATTAAAATTAAATATGAAGACTTACCGACATCCTGAAGTTGATGTGCACAACAGCTTTTTGACGTCGCTCGGGTATTCTCTTCTCTTTTGTGTTTTTTGTTTTTATATTGCTTCTTGAGGCTGATAAGAATTTATTTATTCACAACTTGAACGAATTTTTCGCGCGCTTTTATCAATATTAGGCTACGATATTACGATATTAGATATTTTGCTTTAATTCTTTTCTTTCTCTCTACTTTTCTATGACTGTACACTTTTAATATATTAATATAAACTCTATTCAATAAAAAAAAAACTTTAAACAATAATTTAATTTCTCTTTTTCTTTCTTTTAATTTCTTTTCTTACTTTTTTTTTTTCTTTTTTTCTTTCTCTTTTCTTTTTCTATTCCATTTAATTTTTTTTTTAACTATTTTAATAACTATTATTTTTTTTTCTTTTATTTTAACACTTTTTCGTAAAATAATAAAAAAAAAAGATTATTAGAATTTTGTTAGGTTTGGATTTTTGTTTGGGATTATGATTGGGTTTGGTAGGTTCGGTGCACGTTGGCTTTAACTTTCTTGGGAATGTAACTCGGCCAAATTCCGACACTGACTGATGATTCAGGTTCGCTTATCGAAAGTTCTTGTTTAGGAGCGATGTGGACAGTAAGACTCTCCACAAAGCTCCGTTGATGGGTCTCCGCAATCTCGCTTGCTTCGAGTTTATGTCTAATAAATTAAGAACAAAATTCTATGATAGAAATTGAATGGAAAATTTCGATTTTGATTTTAGGCGAGTAAGAATTACCTGATTGACTTTTAATTATGAATTTTCGTAACTTCCTTGTTAGAAGATTTTTGGTATGTCGGTTTCGGATCGCTTGATGCCAATTACGAAAATCCGAGGTTTATTTATTTATTTATTTTTTTTTTTATATATAACGAAGGAAATTCTTAATAATATATTAATTATAGCCAGTTGTTAATGAAGTCGCTTTTGTTAAGTCGCTAGTATATATAAAAAAAAAGGTTGTGGGAACGAAAATCAAGCACAAGGCACGAGAAAAATTTACCTTGGATGTGGATCGGACTGAAGCTGGAGATGAAAAGAACGATTGGCGGAAATTATGTCTGCTTTCAGATTAAAAAGGAAATTCGAACGTATTCGAAATTGTGAAAACAATGTTCGAATACTTGGTAACTTGATAACTTTTAAACTTGGTAACTTGGTGTACGGAATTCCGCATCGAAAGAAGAATACTCAAAAAGTTGCAATATGGTTTCAAGTCGGTCTACACAGACTCATCTATAGGTATATGCCACCACTATAGGAAATATCATCCCGAGTACCGAATTTAATATAAATATGTATAGCATATAACCCAAATTTTTTACATCAATATAATCACTTCTACCTACCCCACATCGTGGAAACAAGAAAGTAAAAGAGAACACAGGCCCATAGCTATTCTTCCATTTTTGTCCAAGGCTTTCGAAAAGATCATCAGCAACCAAATGAAAAACCATATTGATGAAAAACATCTTCTTTACCCCTTTCAATCAGGTTTTCGGTTAGGACACAGCTGCTCTTCATCCTGCCCTGCACAATAATTATACATCTGTGGTAACATTATTTGTCTATTCAAAGCATTATATTGAGTTAACCCTACTCTTCTCTGACAACACTTTTTAATTTTTTCTGACACTTCTTCTTATTTATTCATACTTGACTAATCGCATGTAAGGTGTTTCGTTTAATAGTTTAATGTCCTCGTTACTCCCTGTAGATATCGATGTCAATCGGTGGTCCTTTGTTATTTTCATTATTTATAAATGATCTTCCATCTGTTTTGTCTCTTTGTCAATTTCATATTTATGCGGACGATGTCCAACTATACATTTGCTTTCGTTTGGAAATTATCGGTGTACCCCAGGGCTCCGTTTTTTCTCCGACTCTTTTCCTCATGTTTATCAATGATCGCATGTCTGAAGATTTTAATCCATTAAATTGTTTTGCTAATGAAAGTACCCTCCACTTTTCCAAATTTGTTTCAAGATTCATTTCCTTGTTCCTTGGAAGTGGAACTTGAATGGCAGCTTGATAAGTTCATGAAATTCTTATCTTCACAACATTGTCCATGTACTCTAGTTCGAAACCTGGTTTTTATGTGGATCCTGTCAAGAAAAGGCTTCCAGGAAATAAAACTCTTTGGAACTGTTTTGGAAAGCAGCAATCCAATGCCAGATTCTCGAGGGCTTTCAGACGGCTTTCCGGATTAGATTAATACAGTGTCAAGAGTTGATGACTAAAACTTGTACAATCCAAACCATTGAACTTTACTCAACACTAAGATGTCCAACTTGTATCGTATAAATTCCTTCTCTAACTGGAGGAATCTTTTATTCTTTGAGAAGCGTCCTCATCAATAAACCAATCTTAATCTGGGTACAAAAGCCAAAAGTCGTCAAAGTGGTATCAATCCTTCCTTATCCAAGACGTTTGTGTTAGTTTTAAAGTAATTTAAAGATCTTTTTTTTTTTAATTTGTTGAACAAATGCTTATCTAGCGGATAATATACTATTTCCTAATAAAATATATTTTAAATTTTCTTTTAGACCTCATTGTTAGCAAAATTCATAACAACCAACATGAGCCTAACACCACAAAAACATCTTCAAATAGAATCCGAAGGTCCTCTTCAAAGTGGTCAAAAACGGAATATCGGATGTATGTATACCAAAAATCTTTTTAGAAAAACAAGATTCGTTAATTTAAAAGTATTTCATTCATTTTCAAAAAAAAAAATAAAAATAGGTGCCATCTCCTATTTCATCATCGCATTCATCAGTCTTTTCCTAAGTGTCATTTCTATTCGATATGATTTCCTAGAACTGGCCTTAAATGAACGAATCAAACTTCGTCCCGGTTTGCCGCCTTATGAAAAATGGAGAAATCCTTCCAGTGTCGATATTGCTGTTAAACTTTATCTATTCGCTGTTGAAAACCCAACCGAGTTCCTTGCCAATAATGATGCTAAACTAAAACTCAAAGAAATCGGTCCTATTTACTATAAGAAAATCATGCACCAAGAAGATATTGTGTTCCATGACGAAGACTCAACCATGTCGTATTCAACTGTATATCGATTGGAATATGTTGAAGAAATGAACGAACCAGGAATTCTTAATAAAACTATTACAATAATTAATCCAGTAATTTTGGGACTAGCCGCAATGATACATGATCAATTTTTGGCGAAGGTGGCTTTTGATTTTTTAGCTGACAAAGATCATGTGTTTATGAATAGGACCGTTTATGAAGCACTATGGAATAGTACTTCGCCGATGTTGGAAATTGTTAAGCAAATCCCATTTGCTGCACCGAGACCTAATGCTGGCATTATGTTCAATGTAAGTCTTTTGAAAAAACTTAAAGTTGTTCCAATGCTGCCTTAACGACCATTTCTCAAAATCTGACTTATCTCATATTTGCAGTCTTTTTATCCAACAACTTCCCGGTACAATGTTAATATTGGACCCAAACATGGATATGAGAATTTCTTCAAGATAAACACCCTCAACGGCTTGTCGGGAATCAGTGTTTATGGAAAGAACTTCCCCGATCACTGTCCATTTTCTTTGAAGGGTGCAAGTGAAGGAACAGGTCTTCCACCGCGTCTTACAAAGAAAACCGTTATACATGCTTTTACAAATAACCTTTGTCGAACGTACCCCATGGTATACAATCAAACGGTCAAAGTTGGAGCACTGGATACCTATGAGTTTATCTTCGCTTCGGACATCTATAAACGAGCAGAAGATCCTGAGAAAGATTGCTTAAGACAGACTGGAGGTGTTATACTACCCGATGGACTTATCGATTCGTCAAAGTGTGCTTTTGGTAAGATTTCTCGATATATCATCTATCCGATATATTAATCTTAAAGTTAACGTTTAAGGAACACCGGTAGCACTATCAAACCCCCACTTTTGGGGATTTCACGGTGAATGGGAGAACTATATTGATGGACTTGCACCAACCCTGGAAAAACATTCATCGCATGTTCTAGTTGAACCAACATCGGGAATTCAATTAGAAGCTATTGCAAGAATTCAGTCAAACATTCCTCTTCCATCATTGGAATACTATCCCCCAGAGGTTAAGAGATTCAGTAGAATGATTTTGCCACAATTCTGGATGGAATATGTAAGAAATTAATACAACAAACTGTCTCCAATCAAACAAACATGATTAATTGATTTCTTTCAGAGCGTTAACAATAATGATAAAATGATTCGAGGAATGATTATATTTTTCATTAATATGCCAGTGATTCAACCAATTATTGTAATAGTACTATTAACTTTGAGTGTATTTGCAGTCTTTAAGACTGTTAAGCTAATGATTACATTTAATGTGAAAAGATCATGGAATCCACCGAAAAAACAGAAAGAAATTGATTCTGACACATCCGATCATTATATTAGAGCTTTTACTGATAATTCATTAGACAGAACTACACTGTAAGAAAATATTTATAGAAATTTGCATTAAGTTAGATATTAAGGTCATGTTCCTTGTAAATAAGTATGAAGTCTAAGTTTTGTAAATATAGATTATTTTTAATGAAAGCTCTTGGAGGTTATTTCATTGTGACTTATTGCCAACTTTATGACGTTCAGAGGGGATAAATAACTCTCTTCTCTCTGGTAACACCCAAGTACTTCCTCCTTTGGGGAATAAGTGGATCACGTCTACATATGGCTCTGAAAACTAGGTGCATCCTTTGCTTTTAGTACCTAGACACGTTGTTATTCTTAGATCGTTACCACTCAAACTTATACAGGCTTTCAAATCTTCTCGGTTAAAGTTAGGAAATTTTTGCAACTAGTTTTTGCTACAAAGTATCCCTCCTTATTGCTATTTATGCCAACGTGGCATAATTATTGTGAAATTATTGTAATAAATCCTGAACACTTGATATGTTATGCGCAGCTGGGCAAGGCATAGCCAGCTACCTGTAGTGGCAACTGTCCAGAGCAACTAGGAGAGCATGCAGCGAAGCTGGGCATCACTCACAACACTGACTCACTGCAATAGCTGTGGGGATCAGCGGGAATAGGAAACAATCTTTCGTTTTCACTGCAAATTCGCTGCTCTGGCCAAATTTAGAGCACAATGATTAGGAAGGGCAGGTTTTGACGACATTGACGAATTTTCGGAAATGAAGATCAAAAACTTAATCTTATTTTTCAACGCAACGAAATGGATCAAGGACGAACCTTGGTTACTTCTGTGCCGTGTCCTCCATTTGACTCCTTCGATCTCGAGCTAGCAGACTGAAGCCTTTAAGACTAATTGTGCAGCGGACCGGATGATACTTAATCGGAATGGGTATTGTTTCAGCACCAATAAAGAAGCTGTGTAGACTGTAGATGGTGTCGGATGAGTTCGGTGGTCCGGTTGAGTGAGCAATCCAAATTCCGGATGATTGTACAAAAGCAAACACACCATAAGAGACATCAAAACCTACTAGACCCATATTTTTGAACTTAATCCAAACCGAATGACCCCGTAAGAATGTTACAATTTCCCCTATCAATTCCATCCACAAGGTCATACATGTTATGTTATCAAAATGGGGCAGTTCAGCGCTATACTGTCGGCGATTGCCGTTTTTATGTACGTAAGGCTATTCAATTTAAACTTATAAGTAGTCACTTACAGAAAGCCTAATATGCGACCTATCAAGAATAAGTTTTTTTGTCCTTCGAACGGAGTAGCTAAAGTTGTGCTCACTAACCTAATTTCTAAAGAAGGAAAGAACGATATTTCAGCGGATTAGTTGGTAAGCAACGCCTGCACGTAATAACAACTGACAACGGCTTTCGGATAACAGACTTTAATATGGTGCTAAGAATCAATGGGTTTCCAAGTCTAAGGATCCACAAAGAAACTGAGCCATTCCAAACATTCACATGGTTTCATGTAATTTGTTCAGAATAACTCTAGAGCAGATTGTAGGTAAAACAAATGATAACTTCGACGTATTTCGTCTACCTCGGATTATTTATTTCCCCAACGACACCATAATGGAGGTCTAAAGATTTCCCTAGAAAACTGCTGCTATTTCGGTTCGTCCAAACACAGCTTCTCACGAAACCTTTTAACTGCCAGTCCTGTCTTACGTTAAACAAAAGAGGAGAAACCTTATACAAAACATGTTGACTTTATTGGCTTAGTCACAACAATGTTCCAGTTAAGAGAATCTTCAAAACCTAACCTCCATGTTCAATGCGACAAAAAGACTGGAAATTCGGTTTAAATTACCAAGCCATTGCCAATTCCACACTTGGTTAAGATGACTGGAAGCTGCATGCTCTCAAGGTTGCGTTACTAAAATCTGCTTTTTATTTTCACATCTCTTGATAACCGCTAAACTGAATTCACTTAAGCAAACAGATGGTTTTAATACTGTTTGAAACACTTTCAAAACTCAATATATATTTTGAAATTCTGTCTGCAAAATCTTTTAGGAGTATATCAAAAAATAACTAAAATCGGTATTTTCTTAAAAAAGTTAGAAAAATCTTATTTATTAAAAGTGTAAATCGGGGATAAACCCAAATGGAAAATATCGGTCTAATGTAAATAGACAATGGAATTTTGTTTTTTTTTTTTTCGAGTGCGTAAATAAACATAAGTATCTATTTTTTTCGCTGATACAAAATGCAATCGACGTTCTTTGGATTTAGCTTCCAATTATTATTTACTCATTTTTGCTTTCTTTTAACAAACAAAAATTCGCCATACTTTGTTTACGCATCTCAGCAGCTGTTGGCGTTCTTGCGTACTTCAAAGTTGATAATTCGGCAATTCTTCGGTATAAAAGCTCGTGAAATTTCTTCGAAGTCATTAGTTTCTACTTTCTGTTTAAAAGTTCAGTACTAAAATAATTAAAAAATGTTCGCAGTCAGGTTGATGTGTCTTGCCCTAATGGCAATCACTGCCCTTGTAACAAGGGCTGCGGCTCAATATGATGATCGTGATGATGAAGCAGGTGGTGCATCTCCTAACTTTCCCGGATAATGTCTTTGACGGACCTGGTGATTGGTGATTGGACCTGGTGACCTTGATGGTTTACCAGGATGTTAAAATAAAGCAATGAAATAAAAAAGTTCTTTCAACTTAAATGTCTTTTTTTATTTGTTTCCAGCAAGATTTTGTTTGTAAGGTTGCTATTGGATTGCAAAAGTATTAACTCCTGTTCGACGCACTATCTGTTTCAAAACGAGATTAAAGAAGTCACATGGCTTTGCTTGCTACACAGTGTACATGTTTGGAAGAGTCCGGAACAGCTTTCCCTCAGTTGCTGGGGCCCTAGCACGTAACCTGATACGATCGAGTTAGGTCGATACAATCGAAAACAGGCAGTTCTTTCTTATGATCAACCGATTGTTTTCGATTCGATTTTTTTTTTTTTTTTTTTTTATAATTAGAACACACTCAAAGGTTTTTTGTATACCCTTAATATGTCAGAGACACAGCGTGAGCATTATGAAAAAGGGGAGGGGTTAGAAAGGAGGTGTCGGTGTACATTGGTTTTGAATTCTTGAACATTGCAATGACTGGGAAAGACAGAGCGTGGTATGGAATTCCACATTCGCGTAGTACGGCTAAAAAACGAATCTCTGTACTTCACAGTACGACCGAAGTTGGGCTCGAGGGTAAATTGGTGGGCATTCCTAGAAGTGCGAGTATTACGGTTGAATTGTTTAAGGGGAGGAATGCAACTATCTATTTCACTAGAGCAAAGTCCGTTAAAATAACGGTAAAAAAGGGTGAGGCAAGAAACATTACGACGATGTTGGAGTGACGTAAATGAGCCAATTATGTTGTTGTCACCAATCATTTTAAAAGCTCTTCTTTGAATACTGTCCAAGAGACTTAAGTAAGTTACTGGAGCACCAGCCCATAGATGGGAGTTATACTCAAGTTTTGGACGTATGTAGGTTTTATAGATTGTAGCCAGATCAGAAGGAGAGAAGAATTTCTAGCACCGTCTCAGAAAACCCAAACATCTTGCGGCATTCTTGGCAACATCGCGTATGTGATCGTTCCACAAGAGGTGGTTCGTGATGCACATACCGAGAATATCGAGATGTTCAGTTTCGTTGATGCAAGTGCCACTCATAGATAGTGGCAAGGGGGGTATATCACGCTTTAACGATACAAGACAGCATTGAGTTTTCGAAGCATTATATTCGACGCGGTTTCTTATTCCCCATTGTACAATGCTGTTTAGGTCGTGATTTAATGAGCTTATCATATTTTGTCGTTGCAGTTCCACA
Source organism: Philhelius festivus (assembly GCA_963931855.1). Lineage (NCBI taxonomy): Eukaryota > Metazoa > Arthropoda > Insecta > Diptera > Syrphidae > Philhelius > Philhelius festivus. The sequence continues at coordinate 240,523,760 of OZ007554.1, forward strand.
TCCGAAGAGGAGGGATGTGAGTCTGAAAACGAATATGAAAAGCTAAGAGTACTATCGTCAGCGAAACAGTTGATTTTATTAGAAGTTACAGACAGGAGATCATTAATAAAAATGAGGAAGAGGGTTGGGGACAAAACGGAGCCCTGGGGCACACCAGCATTTATATTGTGGGTTTCAGACTTGAATCCGTCTAATACAACTTGTATTGAACGGTTCGAAAGAAAATTTCTAATCCAAAGAAGAAGGGATTCGTCGACATCAAAAGCACGCATTTTCGATAAAAGAGCAAGATGCCAAACTTTATCAAATGCCTTTGAAATATCAAGTGCAATAATCTTACTTTCTCCAAAACGATGTAAAGATTTGTTCCATTCTTCGGTGAGATAAACCATCAAATCACCAGTGGACCTATTGCTACGAAAGCCATACTGCCGGTCATTAAGAAGCTTTCGTTCTTCAAGATATTTCTTGAGCTGATAATTTATCAGCGTTTCCATGACCTTAGAAAGAAGGGACGTTAGTGCAATCGGTCGATAACTTGAGGGAGAAGAAGAGTCGCCTTTTTTCGGAATTGGCTGAACAAATGCAGTTTTCCAACTACTCGGAACGAGCCCTGAAGAATAGGACAGATGGAAAAGCTTACGCAGGGGTTTTGCTAGCGTGGAAGAACACCTCTTCAGAATAATAGCGGGGATACCATCCGGACCAGCGGATTTATGAATGTTGAGATCTTTCAGGACTCTTGCCACGGTACGAGTGCGAAAAAAGATTTGTCCCATAGAATCACTAACGCGCTCAAGAATTGGGGGAGTCATGACACTATCCGGCAAGGTGGAATTTGCGGCGAACTGCCTTACAAACAAGTTAGCTTTATCAATAGAGCTAACGAAAGGAGTGTCATTGAAAAGAAGCGTAGGAACCGAGGAAGAGGAAGAATTCCTCATATTTTTTACAAATGACCAAAAATTCTTACTGCCTTTGGGACATTGCAGTATTTTTTGCCTTGAGTTTTGATCATGTAAAAATTTGGTCCGTCGAATATGGGCGTTACAGGCCTTCCTGGCTTGTTTGAACTTTTTCCGGTTTTCCTCAGTTGGGTTGGCTCTAAAACAGCGGAAGCTTACCTCTTTTTCCTTGATAACCTCTTTACAGCTCAAATCAAACCATGAATTATCCTTGGGTCTGATACTTTTAACCCTATTCGGGATAAAATGTTTCATTCCCAAAAGAATAATGTTAGTTATCATATCTGCGCTAGAGTCTGCGTCACTATCGAGGAAGCATAGTGACCAGTTAAAGATCCTGAAAAAGTTATTCAAACCGTTCCAGTTGGCTTTCTCGTACTGCCATACGGTTCTTCTAGGAGCTCTTTCTCTAACTGGATTTGTTTGACACGAGAAATTTGCAGATATAACACTATGGTCAGATGTGCCTAGAGGCTTCAATACACTTATTGTGTATTTATCAGGGTCAGAGGTAAGAAACAAGTCAAGAGTATTTTCTGCTCGGCCATTAACGTCCGATATTCGAGTAGGCTCGTTGACAAGCTGAGTAAGGTGGTTAAACTCAGCAAAAATCTCAACACATTCCTTCGGGTGTTGTCTGGCCCGAATGGAGAAGCCAAGAAGAATTGTGAACATTGAAATCGCCCGTAATAACGATTTCAGTGTGAGGATACAGGGAAACAATTCTTTGGATGGAGTCGGACAGAGTATCAAATTCGTGAGAAGTTGAAACTCTATCCAAATTTGGGCTTCTATAAAGAAAGCAATAGTGAATGATGTGCTTATTAATGGAAAATTTAAACCACATAAAATTGAAGAAGGAGTTGGTGCAGCGACCATATTGTGGTAAGAGCTGATAAGCAACATCATTCCTAATATATATGGCGAGACCATGGTGGGAAAAGAATAATGGCACCAAGCTATACCCATGAATAAAGAATTCAGCAGGATCGGAATCCTCACCTACTTGGGTTTCACTCAGTGCCAAAACAGCTGGCCTGTTAGAAACGAGTGGATATACGTAGCCAGAAAATTCGCTCTAAGCCCACGAATATTACAATAATCAACTCTAAAATTACCAGCCATTGCAATATAACAAAAAAACTAAAACCAAAACAGACGAAATCTAAGAGAAAAATCACTGAATAAGATTAATTAAAAAAGCCGTCTCAATGCAACATCACTAAAAGTGTTATGCTTTAGTAGTGACGTTGAATTGATCCGAACCCTAACAATCAAACAGTAATCCTCTATACATCTGTTATCGTATGACCTAGCAAATGCAACACATGAGAGAGCTTATATAAGCTCAGCTCAATGCATGCACCCACTAAGCCACACAACTGTAGGAAAAAAAGGAAGGGAGGGAAAATGTCACTTACCGTGCTACTGACATAGGTATTTTTTGTTGTTATTTGTTCCTATGTGTGCTTGATTTTTTTTTGTTCTTGTTTTGTTGTTGTGGCTATTTGATTCTTTTTATATTTTGAGTTTGGGTGATTATTTTTGTTTTTTTGTTTGTGGGTATTTATTAAAAAAATTTCTGTTTGCTATTTTTTGTTTTTGTCTAATTAGATTTTTATATTTTGTGGCGCGTCTGCGACGGGGACAGAGATGGGGGCAAAAAAAACAAACGGAAGCACAGCACGGCACGAGGACATCGACCGACCTTTTCATACGCTCACTGACAAGCTGACAACTGATTGAATTAAATAAGGAACTCCCTATACTCGATTACATCGACTAGACTCGATTGTATCAAGGTACACGCTGATGGCACCCCTAATTTTGCCTTGTGTTTCTGGAATAGTTTTTCCACGATCATAAGTTCGAACATCACAAAAAGAGCTCCTGTCGATGAAAAGATGTTCCACTCGTCTTGAATTTCTAGTATTCATATTGAAAGAACCTTTATTTACTTATCAGATCAAGTTAACTACAAGTTCCCAGGTACTGACATATAACATAAAACGTATTAAAATCACAGAAGTAAATTTACAATTTGTAAACTTCCGAACCTCATTCCTGCTTTGACATTAATTTCTTTAATCGATCGCACGCCAGTGTTGGAACTTCTACCACTTAAGTGGTATTTCTACCACTTTTTTCAGTTCATGAAAACGTACCACCTAAAATCTAAAATTCTAATTCTACCACTTTTTCAACTCACCTTTCATCTATCATTTTACTTTACGATATAACATATGACTTAACCACACCTAAAATGTTATTAGGACCATAATTTTATTAGCAGTAAAAGATTAGCTTTTTGGGTTATTTAAGCTAGAAGACTCAACAGCTGAATCAAACTACAATAAAATTGTAGAAACTTTGAAACTTTCTAATATTCCAATTCAAAACATGATTGGATTTTCTTCAGACAATGCTGCTGTTATGACGGATTCATTAAGCGGTGCTTCACGTTTCAAAAATATTAATCCTAATATTTTAACGATTGAATGTTCATGTCATAATTTAAGTTTCTGCTCTGCTTATGCTACTAAATGTATACCTAGGCAGATAGAAAAATCATAAAGAGATATACTCGTATATTTCTATTTTTGCCACAGCTCGAAAAAATCAAAAGATTTCATTACTTTCCAAAAAGCACTTGGGGTTAATAAGGATCAAATTTTAAAGGTTTGCTAATCTCAATGGCTTTTATTGGAAATGGTCTTAAAAATAATCATAGAGTAGTGGAATCCCTTGTTTAATTTTTTATACTGCACTCATTTGAAGAACCTACTTCTAAGGCTTCACAAATTTTTGATTTTTTAAAAAATAAAGACAATTTATTTTTTTGAATTTTTCGTCAATAAATCTGAAAATTATAAATGAGTTAAACAGAATACTTCAATCAGAGAACACAAAAATACACTATTTGATCGAAAGTATGAATACGTTAAAACTCAAAACCTAACCTCCATGTTCAATGCGACAAAAAGACTGGAAATTCGGTTTAAATTACCAAGCCATTGCCAATTCCACACTTGGTTAAGATGACTGGAAGCTGCATGCTCTCAAGGTTGCGTTACTAAAATCTGCTTTTTATTTTCACATCTCTTGATAACCGCTAAACTGAATTCACTTAAGCAAACAGATGGTTTTAATACTGTTTGAAACACTTTCAAAACTCAATATTTATTTTGAAATTCTGTCTGCAAAATCTTTTAGGAGTATATCAAAAAATAACTAAAATCGGTATTTTCTTAAAAAAGTTAGAAAAATCTTATTTATTAAAAGTCTGTAAATCGGGGATAAACCCAAATGGAAAATATCGGTCTAATGTAAATAGACAATGGAATTTTGTTTTTTTTTTCGAGTGCGTAAATAAACATAAGTATCTATTTTTTTCGCTGATACAAAATGCAATCGACGTTCTTTGGATTTAGCTTCCAATTATTATTTACTCATTTTTGCTTTCTTTTAACAAACAAAAATTCGCCATACTTTGTTTACGCATCTCAGCAGCTGTTGGCGTTCTTGCGTACTTCAAAGTTGATAATTCGGCAATTCTTCGGTATAAAAGCTCGTAAAATTTCTTCGAAGTCATTAGTTTCTACTTTCCGTTTAAAAGTTCAGTACTAAAATAATTAAAAAATGTTCGCAGTCAGGTTGATGTGTCTTGCCCTAATGGCAATCACTGCCCTTGTAACAAGGGCTGCGGCTCAATATGATGATCGTGATGATGAAGCAGGTGGTGCATCTCCTAACTTTCCCGGATAATGTCTTTGACGGACCTGGTGATTGGTGATTGGACCTGGTGACCTTGATGGTTTACCAGGATGTTAAAATAAAGCAATGAAATAAAAAACTTCTTTCAACTTAAATGTCTTTTTTTATTTGTTTCCAGCAAGATTTTGTTTGTAAGGTTGCTATTGGATTGCAAAAGTATTAACTCCTGTTCGACGCACTATCTGTTTCAAAACGAGATTAAAGAAGTCACATGGCTTTGCTTGCTACACAGTGTACATGTTTGGAAGAGTCCGGAACAGCTTTCCCTCAGTTGCTGGGGCCCTAGCACGTAACCTGATACGATCGAGTTAGGTCGATACAATCGAAAACAGGCAGTTCTTTCTTTTTGATCAACCGATTGTTTTCGATTCGATTTTTTTTTTTTTTTTTTTTTTATAATTAGAACACACTCAAAGGTTTTTTGTATACCCTTAATCCTTAATATGTCAGAGACACAGCGTGAGCATTATGAAAAAGGGGAGGGGTTAGAAAGGAGGTGTCGGTGTACATTGGTTTTGAATTCTTGAACATTGCAATGACTGGGAAAGACAGAGCGTGGTATGGAATTCCACATTCGCGTAGTACGGCTAAAAAACGAATCTCTGTACTTCACAGTACGACCGAAGTTGGGCTCGAGGGTAAATTGGTGGGCATTCCTAGAAGTGCGAGTATTACGGTTGAATTGTTTAAGGGGAGGAATGCAACTATCTATTTCACTAGAGCAAAGTCCGTTAAAATAACGGTAAAAAAGGGTGAGGCAAGAAACATTACGACGATGTTGGAGTGACGTAAATGAGCCAATTATGTTGTTGTCACCAATCATTTTAAAAGCTCTTCTTTGAATACTGTCCAAGAGACTTAAGTAAGTTACTGGAGCACCAGCCCATAGATGGGAGTTATACTCAAGTTTTGGACGTATGTAGGTTTTATAGATTGTAGCCAGATCAGAAGGAGAGAAGAATTTCTAGCACCGTCTCAGAAAACCCAAACATCTTGCGGCATTCTTGGCAACATCGCGTATGTGATCGTTCCACAAGAGGTGGTTCGTGATGCACATACCGAGAATATCGAGATGTTCAGTTTCGTTGATGCAAGTGCCACTCATAGATAGTGGCAAGGGGGGTATATCACGCTTTAACGATACAAGACAGCATTGAGTTTTCGAAGCATTATATTCGACGCGGTTTCTTATTCCCCATTGTACAATGCTGTTTAGGTCGTGATTTAATGAGCTTATCATATTTTGTCGTTGCAGTTCCACATCCGAAGAGGAGGGATGTGAGTCTGAAAACGAATATGAAAAGCTAAGAGTACTATCGTCAGCGAAACAGTTGATTTTATTAGAAGTTACAGACAGGAGATCATTAATAAAAATGAGGAAGAGGGTTGGGGACAAAACGGAGCCCTGGGGCACACCAGCATTTATATTGTGGGTTTCAGACTTGAATCCGTCTAATACAACTTGTATTGAACGGTTCGAAAGAAAATTTCTAATCCAAAGAAGAAGGGATTCGTCGACATCAAAAGCACGCATTTTCGATAAAAGAGCAAGATGCCAAACTTTATCAAATGCCTTTGAAATATCAAGTGCAATAATCTTACTTTCTCCAAAACGATGTAAAGATTTGTTCCATTCTTCGGTGAGATAAACCATCAAATCACCAGTGGACCTATTGCTACGAAAGCCATACTGCCGGTCATTAAGAAGCTTTCGTTCTTCAAGATATTTCTTGAGCTGATAATTTATCAGCGTTTCCATGACCTTAGAAAGAAGGGACGTTAGTGCAATCGGTCGATAACTTGAGGGAGAAGAAGAGTCGCCTTTTTTCGGAATTGGCTGAACAAATGCAGTTTTCCAACTACTCGGAACGAGCCCTGAAGAATAGGACAGATGGAAAAGCTTACGCAGGGGTTTTGCTAGCGTGGAAGAACACCTCTTCAGAATAATAGCGGGGATACCATCCGGACCAGCGGATTTATGAATGTTGAGATCTTTCAGGACTCTTGCCACGGTACGAGTGCGAAAAAAGATTTGTCCCATAGAATCACTAACGCGCTCAAGAATTGGGGGAGTCATGACACTATCCGGCAAGGTGGAATTTGCGGCGAACTGCCTTACAAACAAGTTAGCTTTATCAATAGAGCTAACGAAAGGAGTGTCATTGAAAAGAAGCGTAGGAACCGAGGAAGAGGAAGAATTCCTCATATTTTTTACAAATGACCAAAAATTCTTACTGCCTTTGGGACATTGCAGTATTTTTTGCCTTGATTTTTGATCATGTAAAAATTTGGTCCGTCGAATATGGGCGTTACAGGCCTTCCTGGCTTGTTTGAACTTTTTCCGGTTTTCCTCAGTTGGGTTGGCTCTAAAACAGCGGAAGCTTACCTCTTTTTCCTTGATAACCTCTTTACAGCTCAAATCAAACCATGAATTATCCTTGGGTCTGATACTTTTAACCCTATTCGGGATAAAATGTTTCATTCCCAAAAGAATAATGTTAGTTATCATATCTGCGCTAGAGTCTGCGTCACTATCGAGGAAGCATAGTGACCAGTTAAAGATCCTGAAAAAGTTATTCAAACCGTTCCAGTTGGCTTTCTCGTACTGCCATACGGTTCTTCTAGGAGCTCTTTCTCTAACTGGATTTGTTTGACACGAGAAATTTGCAGATATAACACTATGGTCAGATGTGCCTAGAGGCTTCAATACACTTATTGTGTATTTATCAGGGTCAGAGGTAAGAAACAAGTCAAGAGTATTTTCTGCTCGGCCATTAACGTCCGATATTCGAGTAGGCTCGTTGACAAGCTGAGTAAGGTGGTTAAACTCAGCAAAAATCTCAACACATTCCTTCGGGTGTTGTCTGGCCCGAATGGAGAAGCCAAGAAGAATTGTGAACATTGAAATCGCCCGTAATAACGATTTCAGTGTGAGGATACAGGGAAACAATTCTTTGGATGGAGTCGGACAGAGTATCAAATTCGTGAGAAGTTGAAACTCTATCCAAATTTGGGCTTCTATAAAGAAAGCAATAGTGAATGATGTGCTTATTAATGGAAAATTTAAACCACATAAAATTGAAGAAGGAGTTGGTGCAGCGACCATATTGTGGTAAGAGCTGATAAGCAACATCATTCCTAATATATATGGCGAGACCATGGTGGGAAAAGAATAATGGCACCAAGCTATACCCATGAATAAAGAATTCAGCAGGATCGGAATCCTCACCTACTTGGGTTTCACTCAGTGCCAAAACAGCTGGCCTGTTAGAAACGAGTGGATATACGTAGCCAGAAAATTCGCTCTAAGCCCACGAATATTACAATAATCAACTCTAAAATTACCAGCCATTGCAATATAACAAAAAAACTAAAACCAAAACAGACGAAATCTAAGAGAAAAATCACTGAATAAGATTAATTAAAAAAGCCGTCTCAATGCAACATCACTAAAAGTGTTATGCTTTAGTAGTGACGTTGAATTGATCCGAACCCTAACAATCAAACAGTAATCCTCTATACATCTGTTATCGTATGACCTAGCAAATGCAACACATGAGAGAGCTTATATAAGCTCAGCTCAATGCATGCACCCACTAAGCCACACAACTGTAGGAAAAAAAGGAAGGGAGGGAAAATGTCACTTACCGTGCTACTGACATAGGTATTTTTTGTTGTTATTTGTTCCTATGTGTGCTTGATTTTTTTTTGTTCTTGTTTTGTTGTTGTGGCTATTTGATTCTTTTTATATTTTGAGTTTGGGTGATTATTTTTGTTTTTTTGTTTGTGGGTATTTATTAAAAAAATTTCTGTTTGCTATTTTTTGTTTTTGTCTAATTAGATTTTTATATTTTGTGGCGCGTCTGCGACGGGGACAGAGATGGGGGCAAAAAAAACAAACGGAAGCACAGCACGGCACGAGGACATCGACCGACCTTTTCATACGCTCACTGACAAGCTGACAACTGATTGAATTAAATAAGGAACTCCCTATACTCGATTACATCGACTAGACTCGATTGTATCAAGGTACACGCTGATGGCACCCCTAATTTTGCCTTGTGTTTCTGGAATAGTTTTTCCACGATCATAAGTTCGAACATCACAAAAAGAGCTCCTGTCGATGAAAAGATGTTCCACTCGTCTTGAATTTCTAGTATTCATATTGAAAGAACCTTTATTTACTTATCAGATCAAGTTAACTACAAGTTCCCAGGTACTGACATATAACATAAAACGTATTAAAATCACAGAAGTAAATTTACAATTTGTAAACTTCCGAACCTCATTCCTGCTTTGACATTAATTTCTTTAATCGATCGCACGCCAGTGTTGGAACTTCTACCACTTAAGTGGTATTTCTACCACTTTTTTCAGTTCATGAAAACGTACCACCTAAAATCTAAAATTCTAATTCTACCACTTTTTCAACTCACCTTTCATCTATCATTTTACTTTACGATATAACATATGACTTAACCACACCTAAAATGTTATTAGGACCATAATTTTATTAGCAGTAAAAGATTAGCTTTTTGGGTTATTTAAGCTAGAAGACTCAACAGCTGAATCAAACTACAATAAAATTGTAGAAACTTTGAAACTTTCTAATATTCCAATTCAAAACATGATTGGATTTTCTTCAGACAATGCTGCTGTTATGACGGATTCATTAAGCGGTGCTTCACGTTTCAAAAATATTAATCCTAATATTTTAACGATTGAATGTTCATGTCATAATTTAAGTTTCTGCTCTGCTTATGCTACTAAATGTATACCTAGGCAGATAGAAAAATCATAAAGAGATATACTCGTATATTTCTATTTTTGCCACAGCTCGAAAAAATCAAAAGATTTCATTACTTTCCAAAAAGCACTTGGGGTTAATAAGGATCAAATTTTAAAGGTTTGCTAATCTCAATGGCTTTTATTGGAAATGGTCTTAAAAATAATCATAGAGTAGTGGAATCCCTTGTTTAATTTTTTATACTGCACTCATTTGAAGAACCTACTTCTAAGGCTTCACAAATTTTTGATTTTTTAAAAAATAAAGACAATTTATTTTTTTGAATTTTTCGTCAATAAATCTGAAAATTATAAATGAGTTAAACAGAATACTTCAATCAGAGAACACAAAAATACACTATTTGATCGAAAGTATGAATACGTTAAAACTAAATATAATGAAAACTTTGGTAAAGTCCGAAAATATTAATATTGTTGTGAACAGAGCCTTATACTACTACAGCGCCATCTGTTGGAAAACTGCATATCTAATTTATGGAAGAAACGAAAAGCTCTTTTCCAATGTCAAATGTATTTCCCCTTATTCCAAACATCTAGAACATTCCAAGACAAGAACTTTCGAGTATGTTGTCAGTGAGTGTATGGAAAGGTCGATGTCCTCGCGCCGTGCTGTGCTTCCGTTCGTTTTTTTTTTTGTTGCCTCCGTTTCTGTCCGCGTCGCAGACGCGTCCCCAAATTAGCAATTATTCAATCAAACAAAAAACAAATAAAAAAAATAGCAAACAGAAAAATTTTTTCATAAATAACTACAAACAAAAAAAAGAAATATGTAATCACTCGAACTCAATATTATATAAAGAAACAAATAGCCAAAACAACAAAAACAAGAACAAAAAAAATCAAGCACACATAAGAGAAAATAACAACAAAAAATACCTATGTCAGATCACGGTAAGTGACATTTTCCTTCGCTTCCTTTTTTTCCTACAGTTGTGTGGCTTAGTGGGTGCATGCATTGAGCTGAGCTTATATAAGCTCTCTCATGTGTTTGCATTTGCTAGGTCATACGATAACAGATGTATAGAGGATTACTGATTGATTGTTAGGGTTCGGATCAATTCAACGTCACTACTAAAGGCATAACACTTTTAGTGATGTTGCGTTGAGAAGGCTTTTTAATTAATCTTATTCAGTGATTTTTTCTCTTAGATTTCGTCTGTTTTGGTTTTAGTTTTTTTTTGTTATATTGTAATGGCTGGTAATTTTAGAGTTGATTATTGCAATATTCGCGGGCTGAGAGCGAATTTTCTGGCTACGTATATCCACTCGTTTCTAACAGGCCAGCTGTTTTGGTACTGAGTGAAAACCAAGTAGGTGAGGATTCCGATCCTGCTGAATTCTTTATTCATGGGTATAGCTTGGTGCCATTATTCTTTTCCCACCATGGTCTCGCCATATATATTAGGAATGATGTTGCATATCAGTTCTTACCACAATATGGTCGCTGCACCAACTCCTTCTTCAATTTTATGTGGTTTAAATTTTCCATTAATAAGCACATCATTCACTATTGTTTTCTTTATCGAAGCCCAAATCTGGATAGAGTTTCAACTTCTCACGAATTTGATACTCTGTCCGACTCCATCCAAAGAATTGTTTCCCTGTATCCTCACACTGAAATCGTTATTACGGGTGATTTCAATGTTCACAATTCTTCTTGGCTTCTCCATTCGGGCCAGACAACACCCGAAGGAATGTGTGTTGAGATTTTTGCTGAGTTTAACCACCTTACTCAGCTTGTCAACGAGCCTACTCGAATATCGGATGTTAATGGCCGAGCAGAAAATACTCTTGATTTGTTTCTTACCTCTGACCCTGATAAATACACAATAAGTGTATTGACGCCTCTAGGCACATCTGACCATAGTGTTATATCTGCAAATTTCTCGTGTCAAACAAATCCAGTTAGAGAAAGAGCTCCTAGAAGAACCGTATGGCAGTACGAGAAAGCCAACTGGAACGGTTTGAATAACTTTTTCAGGATCTGTAACTGGTCACTATGCTTCCTCGATAGTGACGTAGATTCCAGCGCAGATATGATAACTAACATAATTCTTTTGGGAATGAGGAATTTTATACCGAATAGGGTTAAAAGTATCAGACCCAAGGATAAATCATGGTTTGATTTGAGCTGTAAAGAGGTTATCAAGGAAAAAGAGGTAAGCTTCCGGTGTTTTAAAGCCAACCCAACTGAGGAAAACCGGAAAAAGTTCAAACAAGCTAGAAAGGCCTGTAACGCCCATATTCGACGGACCAAATTTTTACATGATCAAAAATCAAGGAAAAAAAAAACTGCAATGTCCCAAAGGCAGTAAGAATTTTTGTCATTTGTAAAAAATATGAGGAATTCTTCCTCTTCCTCGGTTCCTACGCTTCTTTTCAATGACACTCCTTTCGTTAGCTCTATTGATAAAGCTAACTTGTTTGTAAGGCAGTTCGCCGCAAATTCCACCTTGCCGGATAGTGTCATGACTCCCCCAATTCTTGAGCGCGTTAGTGATTCTATGGGACAAATCTTTTTTCGCACTCGTATCGTGGCAAGAGTCCTGAAAGATCTCAACATTCATAAATCCGCTGGTCCGGATGGTATCCCCGCTATTATTCTGAAGAGGTGTTCTTCCACGCTAGCAAAACCCCTGCGTAAGCTTTTCCATCTGTCCTATTCTTCAGGGCTCGTTCCGAGTAGTTGGAAAACTGCATTTGTTCAGCCAATTCCGAAAAAAGGCGACTCTTCTTCTCCCTCAAGTTATCGACCGATTGCACTAACGTCCCTTCTTTCTAAGGTCATGGAAACGCTGATAAATTATCAGCTCAAGAAATATCTTGAAGAACGAAAGCTACTTAATGACCGGCAGTATGGCTTTCGTAGCAATAGGTCCACTGGTGATTTGATGGTTTATCTAACCGAAAAGTGGAACAAATCTTTACATTGTTTCGGAGAAAGTAAGATTATTGCACTCGATATTTCAAAGGCATTTGATAAAGTCTGGCATCTTGCTCTTTTATCGAAAATGCGTGCTTTCGGCATCGACGAATCCCTATTTCTTTGGATTAGAAATTTTCTTTCGAACCGTTCAATACAAGTTGTACTTGACGGATTCAAGTCTGAAACCCACAATATAAATGCTGGTGTTCCCCAGGGCTCCGTTTTGTCCCCAACCCTCTTCCTCATTTTTATTAATGATCTCCTGTCTGTAACTTCTAATCCAATCAACTGTTTCGCTGACGATAGTACTCTTAGCTTTTCATATTCGTTTTCAGACTCACATCCCTCCTCTTCGGATGTGGAACTGCAACGACAAAATATGATAAGCTCATTAAATCACGACCTAAAGAGCATTGTACAATGGGGAATAAGAAACCGCGTCGAATATAATGCTTCGAAAACTCAATGCTGTCTTGTATCGTTAAAGCGTGATATACCCCCCTTGCCACTATCTATGAGTGGCACTTGCATCAACGAAACTGAACATCTCGATATTCTCGGTATGTGCATCACGAACCACCTCTTGTGGAACGATCACATACGCGATGTTGCCAAGAATGCCGCAAGATGTTTGGGTTTTCTGAGACGGTGCTAGAAATTCTTCTCTCCTTCTGATCTGGCTACAATCTATAAAACCTACATACGTCCAAAACTTGAGTATAACTCCCATCTATGGGCTGGTGCTCCAGTAACTTACTTAAGTCTCTTGGACAGTATTCAAAGAAGAGCTTTTAAAATGATTGGTGACAACAACATAATTGGCTCATTTACGTCACTCCAACATCGTCGTAATGTTTCTTGCCTCACCCTTTTTTACCGTTATTTTAACGGACTTTGCTCTAGTGAAATAGATAGTTGCATTCCTCCCCTTAAACAATTCAACCGTAATACTCGCACTTCTAGGAATGCCCACCAATTTACCCTCGAGCCCAACTTCGGTCGTACTGTGAAGTACAGAGATTCGTTTTTTAGCCGTACTACGCGAATGTGGAATTCCATACCACGCTCTGTCTTTCCCAGTCATTGCAATGTTCAAGAATTCAAAACCAATGTACACCGACACCTCCTTTCTAACCCCTCCCCTTTTTCATAATGCTCACGCTGTGTCTCTGACATATTAAGGGTATACAAAAAACCTTTGAGTGTGTTCTAATTATAAAAAAAAAAAAAAAAAAAAATCGAATCGAAAACAATCGGTTGATCATAAGAAAGAACTGCCTGTTTTCGATTGTATCGACCTAACTCGATCGTATCAGGTTACGTGCTAGGGCCCCAGCAACTGAGGGAAAGCTGTTCCGGACTCTTCCAAACATGTACACTGTGTAGCAAGCAAAGCCATGTGACTTCTTTAATCTCGTTTTGAAACAGATAGTGCGTCGAACAGGAGTTAATACTTTTGCAATCCAATAGCAACCTTACAAACAAAATCTTGCTGGAAACAAATAAAAAAAGACATTTAAGTTGAAAGAACTTTTTTATTTCATTGCTTTATTTTAACATCCTGGTAAACCATCAAGGTCACCAGGTCCAATCACCAATCACCAGGTCCGTCAAAGACATTATCCGGGAAAGTTAGGAGATGCACCACCTGCTTCATCATCACGATCATCATATTGAGCCGCAGCCCTTGTTACAAGGGCAGTGATTGCCATTAGGGCAAGACACATCAACCTGACTGCGAACATTTTTTAATTATTTTAGTACTGAACTTTTAAACAGAAAGTAGAAACTAATGACTTCGAAGAAATTTCACGAGCTTTTATACCGAAGAATTGCCGAATTATCAACTTTGAAGTACGCAAGAACGCCAACAGCTGCTGAGATGCGTAAACAAAGTATGGCGAATTTTTGTTTGTTAAAAGAAAGCAAAAATGAGTAAATAATAATTGGAAGCTAAATCCAAAGAACGTCGATTGCATTTTGTATCAGCGAAAAAAATAGATACTTATGTTTATTTACGCACTCGAAAAAAAAAAAAACAAAATTCCATTGTCTATTTACATTAGACCGATATTTTCCATTTGGGTTTATCCCCGATTTACACTTTTAATAAATAAGATTTTTCTAACTTTTTTAAGAAAATACCGATTTTAGTTATTTTTTGATATACTCCTAAAAGATTTTGCAGACAGAATTTCAAAATATATATTGAGTTTTGAAAGTGTTTCAAACAGTATTAAAACCATCTGTTTGCTTAAGTGAATTCAGTTTAGCGGTTATCAAGAGATGTGAAAATAAAAAGCAGATTTTAGTAACGCAACCTTGAGAGCATGCAGCTTCCAGTCATCTTAACCAAGTGTGGAATTGGCAATGGCTTGGTAATTTAAACCGAATTTCCAGTCTTTTTGTCGCATTGAACATGGAGGTTAGGTTTTGAAGATTCTCTTAACTGGAACATTGTTGTGACTAAGCCAATAAAGTCAACATGTTTTGTATAAGGTTTCTCCTCTTTTGTTTAACGTAAGACAGGACTGGCAGTTAAAAGGTTTCGTGAGAAGCTGTGTTTGGACGAACCGAAATAGCAGCAGTTTTCTAGGGAAATCTTTAGACCTCCATTATGGTGTCGTTGGGGAAATAAATAATCCGAGGTAGACGAAATACGTCGAAGTTATCATTTGTTTTACCTACAATCTGCTCTAGAGTTATTCTGAACAAATTACATGAAACCATGTGAATGTTTGGAATGGCTCAGTTTCTTTGTGGATCCTTAGACTTGGAAACCCATTGATTCTTAGCACCATATTAAAGTCTGTTATCCGAAAGCCGTTGTCAGTTGTTATTACGTGCAGGCGTTGCTTACCAACTAATCCGCTGAAATATCGTTCTTTCCTTCTTTAGAAATTAGGTTAGTGAGCACAACTTTAGCTACTCCGTTCGAAGGACAAAAAAACTTATTCTTGATAGGTCGCATATTAGGCTTTCTGTAAGTGACTACTTATAAGTTTAAATTGAATAGCCTTACGTACATAAAAACGGCAATCGCCGACAGTATAGCGCTGAACTGCCCCATTTTGATAACATAACATGTATGACCTTGTGGATGGAATTGATAGGGGAAATTGTAACATTCTTACGGGGTCATTCGGTTTGGATTAAGTTCAAAAATATGGGTCTAGTAGGTTTTGATGTCTCTTATGGTGTGTTTGCTTTTGTACAATCATCCGGAATTTGGATTGCTCACTCAACCGGACCACCGAACTCATCCGACACCATCTACAGTCTACACAGCTTCTTTATTGGTGCTGAAACAATACCCATTCCGATTAAGTATCATCCGGTCCGCTGCACAATTAGTCTTAAAGGCTTCAGTCTGCTAGCTCGAGATCGAAGGAGTCAAATGGAGGACACGGCACAGAAGTAACCAAGGTTCGTCCTTGATCCATTTCGTTGCGTTGAAAAATAAGATTAAGTTTTTGATCTTCATTTCCGAAAATTCGTCAATGTCGTCAAAACCTGCCCTTCCTAATCATTGTGCTCTAAATTTGGCCAGAGCAGCGAATTTGCAGTGAAAACGAAAGATTGTTTCCTATTCCCGCTGATCCCCACAGCTATTGCAGTGAGTCAGTGTTGTGAGTGATGCCCAGCTTCGCTGCATGCTCTCCTAGTTGCTCTGGACAGTTGCCACTACAGGTAGCTGGCTATGCCTTGCCCAGCTGCGCATAACATATCAAGTGTTCAGGATTTATTACAATAATTTCACAATAATTATGCCACGTTGGCATAAATAGCAATAAGGAGGGATACTTTGTAGCAAAAACTAGTTGCAAAAATTTCCTAACTTTAACCGAGAAGATTTGAAAGCCTGTATAAGTTTGAGTGGTAACGATCTAAGAATAACAACGTGTCTAGGTACTAAAAGCAAAGGATGCACCTAGTTTTCAGAGCCATATGTAGACGTGATCCACTTATTCCCCAAAGGAGGAAGTACTTGGGTGTTACCAGAGAGAAGAGAGTTATTTATCCCCTCTGAACGTCATAAAGTTGGCAATAAGTCACAATGAAATAACCTCCAAGAGCTTTCATTAAAAATAATCTATATTTACAAAACTTAGACTTCATACTTATTTACAAGGAACATGACCTTAATATCTAACTTAATGCAAATTTCTATAAATATTTTCTTACAGTGTAGTTCTGTCTAATGAATTATCAGTAAAAGCTCTAATATAATGATCGGATGTGTCAGAATCAATTACTTTCTGTTTTTTCGGTGGATTCCATGATCTTTTCACATTAAAAGTAATCATTAGCTTAACAGTCTTAAAGACTGCAAATACACTCAAAGTTAATAGTACTATTACAATGATTGGTTGAATCACTGGCATATTAATGAAAAATATAATCATTCCTCGAATCATTTTATCATTATTGTTAACGCTCTGAAAGAAATCAAATAATCATGTTTGTTTGATTGGAGACAGTTTGTTGTATTAATTTCTTACATATTCCATCCAGAATTGTGGCAAAATCATTCTACTGAATCTCTTAACCTCTGGGGGATAGTATTCCAATGATGGAAGAGGAATGTTTGACTGAATTCTTGCAATAGCTTCTAATTGAATTCCCGATGTTGGTTCAACTAGAACATGCGATGAATGTTTTTCCAGGGTTGGTGCAAGTCCATCAATATAGTTCTCCCATTCACCGTGAAATCCCCAAAAGTGGGGGTTTGATAGTGCTACCGGTGTTCCTTAAACGTTAACTTTAAGATTAATATATCGGATAGATGATATATCGAGAAATCTTACCAAAAGCACACTTTGACGAATCGATAAGTCCATCGGGTAGTATAACACCTCCAGTCTGTCTTAAGCAATCTTTCTCAGGATCTTCTGCTCGTTTATAGATGTCCGAAGCGAAGATAAACTCAAAGGTATCTAGTGCTCCAACTTTGACCGTTTGATTGTATACCATGGGGTACGTTCGACAAAGGTTATTTGTAAAAGCATGTATAACGGTTTTCTTTGTAAGACGCGGTGGAAGACCTGTTCCTTCACTTGCACCCTTCAAAGAAAATGGACAGTGATCGGGGAAGTTCTTTCCATAAACACTGATTCCCGACAAGCCGTTGAGGGTGTTGATCTTGAAGAAATTCTCATATCCATGTTTGGGTCCAATATTAACATTGTATCGGGAAGTTGTTGGATAAAAAGACTGCAAATATGAGATAAGTCAGATTTTGAGAAATGGTCGTTAAGGCAGCATTGGAAGAACTTTAAGTTTTTTCAAAAGACTTACATTGAACATAATGCCAGCATTAGGTCTCGGTGCAGCAAATGGGATTTGCTTAACAATTTCCGACATCGGCGAAGTACTATTCCATAGTGCTTCATAAACGGTCCTATTCATAAACACATGATCTTTGTCAGCTAAAAAATCAAAAGCCACCTTCGCCAAAAATTGATCATGTATCATTGCGGCTAGTCCCAAAATTACTGGATTAATTATTGTAATAGTTTTATTAAGAATTCCTGGTTCGTTCATTTCTTCAACATATTCCAATCGATATACAGTTGAATACGACATGGTTGAGTCTTCCTCATGGAACACAATATCTTCTTGGTGCATGATTTTCTTATAGTAAATAGGACCGATTTCTTTGAGTTTTAGTTTAGCATCATTATTGGCAAGGAACTCGGTTGGGTTTTCAACAGCGAATAGATAAAGTTTAACAGCAATATCGACACTGGAAGGATTTCTCCATTTTTCATAAGGCGGCAAACCGGGACGAAGTTTGATTCGTTCATTTAAGGCCAGTTCTAGGAAATCATATCGAATAGAAATGACACTTAGGAAAAGACTGATGAATGCGATGATGAAATAGGAGATGGCACCTATTTTTATTTTTTTTTGAAAATGAATGAAATACTTTTAAATTAACGAATCTTGTTTTTCTTTTCTTCTAAAAAGGCCGAGCAGAAAATACTCTTGACTTGTTTCTTACCTCTGACCCTGATAAATACACAATAAGTGTATTGACGCCTCTAGGCACATCTGACCATAGTGTTATATCTGCAAATTTCTCGTGTCAAACAAATCCAGTTAGAGAAAGAGCTCCTAGAAGAACCGTATGGCAGTACGAGAAAGCCAACTGGAACGGTTTGAATAACTTTTTCAGGATCTGTAACTGGTCACTATGCTTCCTCGATAGTGACGTAGATTCCAGCGCAGATATGATAACTAACATAATTCTTTTGGGAATGAGGAATTTTATACCGAATAGGGTTAAAAGTATCAGACCCAAGGATAAATCATGGTTTGATTTGAGCTGTAAAGAGGTTATCAAGGAAAAAGAGGTAAGCTTCCGGTGTTTTAAAGCCAACCCAACTGAGGAAAACCGGAAAAAGTTCAAACAAGCCAGAAAGGCCTGTAACGCCCATATTCGACGGACCAAATTTTTACATGATCAAAAATCAAGGCAAAAAATACTGCAATGTCCCAAAGGCAGTAAGAATTTTTGGTCATTTGTAAAAAATATGAGGAATTCTTCCTCTTCCTCGGTTCCTACGCTTCTTTTCAATGACACTCCTTTCGTTAGCTCTATTGATAAAGCTAACTTGTTTGTAAGGCAGTTCGCCGCAAATTCCACCTTGCCGGATAGTGTCATGACTCCCCCAATTCTTGAGCGCGTTAGTGATTCTATGGGACAAATCTTTTTTCGCACTCGTATCGTGGCAAGAGTCCTGAAAGATCTCAACATTCATAAATCCGCTGGTCCGGATGGTATCCCCGCTATTATTCTGAAGAGGTGTTCTTCCACGCTAGCAAAACCCCTGCGTAAGCTTTTCCATCTGTCCTATTCTTCAGGGCTCGTTCCGAGTAGTTGGAAAACTGCAATTCCGAAAAAAGGCGACTCTTCTTCTCCCTCAAGTTATCGACCGATTGCACTAACGTCCCTTCTTTCTAAGGTCATGGAAACGCTGATAAATTATCAGCTCAAGAAATATCTTGAAGAACGAAAGCTTCTTAATGACCGGCAGTATGGCTTTCGTAGCAATAGGTCCACTGGTGATCTGATGGTATATCTCACCGAAGAATGGAACAAATCTTTACATCGTTTTGGAGAAAGTAAGATTATTGCACTTGATATTTCAAAGGCATTTGATAAAGTTTGGCATCTTGCTCTTTTATCGAAAATGCGTGCTTTTGGTGTCGACGAATCTCTTCTTCTTTGGATTAGAAATTTTCTTTCGAACCGTTCAATACAAGTTGTATTAGACGGATTCAAGTCTGATACCCACAATATAAATGCTGGTGTGCCACAGGGCTCCGTTTTGTCCCCAACCCTGTTCCTCATTTTTATTAACTTCTGCAACTTCTAATCCACGGTGTTCACGGTGAGCGAGACACAGTTGATTTTTGATTACGGAAGTGTGCAAAACTCTGCTTATTGGATTGTGGAAAGTGTAAAACAAGTGTGATTTTAAATTGAATAAAGTATTTGAGTTGATTATAAATTGAGATTTATTGTTGTGATTTGGAAAGTGTAAATAAAGAAGATTTATACTAGAAAGAGTAATAAGTTTTATTTAAAGAACCTAGGAAAAAAATTACATTGATGTCAGAAAAGTGGAATAAAACTTATTGTGCAGTGAAGTGTGCGAAAAAAAAAAATAATAATAATAATGAGCAAGTTACTGAAAGAGCTCAACTGTAATGAGCTGAAAAGTGAATTAGGCAAGCGAGAACTTTCTAGACAGGATCGAAAAATGAGCTTGTTCTGCGTTTGGCCGAATATTTGAAACAACAAAATGAAGACCCGGATATTTTCGTCTTTGAAGCTGAAGCTGAGGAAGTGGACGTAAGTAAAAATGTAGATGTTTCAAATATCTTTAGTCTTCTGCTTGAGCGTCTCGAAGAGCAACGAAATGAACAAAAGAAAGAACAGGAGAATGTACAAAAGAATGTTCTCGAACGCCTCGAAGAGCAACGAAATGAACAGAAAAATGAACAAAAGAATATTCTCGAACGCCTTGAGGAACAGCATAGCGAACAAAAAGACCTTCTTGAAGAGCAGAGAAACATGCTAGAAGGCAAGCTTGTTAACATCGAGAATAATGTGTCTGCAATTGATGAACGTGTTTCATTGCTAGAGAATCAAGTCGACAACAAAATGGAGACGTTTTCAAGTCGTTCGCAGTCAAGTTGATGTGTGTTGCTCTAATGGCAATCACTGCCCTTGTAACAAGTGCTGCCGGTCAATATTATGGTGAAATGGGTGGTGCATCTCCTAATGGTGGTGGCTCTGGTGGTGATTATGGTGGTATGCTGTGATGGTAAAATAAAACAATGAAATAAAGAAAATACTGTCTCAACTTAAATGTCTTATTTTTATTTCTTTCGCAATAATTTCTGGTTGATTAAAGACTAGTTCAAGTAAGTTGTTTACCTTTATAGAAACAACTTTTAAAAGGGAACACTAGTGTTGCTATTACAAAGGCTAAGCCCAAAAATTACATTTGATCTATCTTCGCGAAGGACTCTATAATGCGTCATTTTAAGTGGCCGATGATGTCAACATCCTCCGCATATCCTAGGAACTGGAAGGGTCTGTTTTAAAAGTGCCTTCCGTGGTTACGTCTGTGTCCTGTACAATGTCTCAGATTGAGATTAAGGAACTGACATTAAAGTGCAGATAAGACTTCTTCATTCGGTTATATGATTCCATTTAGCGACTGCTAGAAATGCTGCTTGAACAAGTTAAACAAGATTATCAGTTTTTCGTTTCGATAGAGCGACTCTTGTATTTCCATACTGCTGCTTACAACTTATTGATTCTATACCGACAGTTCTTCTCCGCCCCTTTTTTTAGACTCAATATTGTTCCTGCTCTGCTCTTGTCTATGTCTTCCGTTGCAGTATTCACCCAATGTGAATGTGGTTTAGGCTACCTCTTTGCTGATGCCTTGGTACCGGAGTCATTGATTTGTTGCCGTCGCTAGCATGTTCATATCGCAGCTGTAATTAAAGTCCTAAGTTTTATTCTTAGTTCATATTACAATTACAAGCACAATTTTTTGTTTCATGAGCAACAATTATTATTCTAACAAATTTGTTACAAAGAGTAATCTCAAAACATGACATTTACATTTACATGACTTTTCGTTTAGAAAGTAAGACTTCCGTGTTAGCATCAAGACATGCAACAAATCAAAAGATCCAAAAGTAGTTGGAAAATGCGATTTTTAATTAAAATTGTGAATCGTGCACTCGTTCGCCCAAACATCTTACGGTTAAGTTTGGGAGGTAACAACAGTTTATAACAAAATATTTAACCAGAAATTTTAAAACTTCATCTATTGCTCATTAATTTAGGTTACAAAATTGTAAGACCCAAATTTGAAATTAACAAACTTAAATTAAACTAAATAAATTATAAATGTAAATTAAATAATTTTGTATACGAAAGGATATTTATTAACAAAATTTGTTCACGATTATACGATTATCGTTTTATTTAGTATTAATATTTCGAATTTGAAAGGTTCAGTTTGTTGAGACAAAATTGATATAAATGAAAAAACCAAAATAAGTCAGAAAAGGCTGTTTTAGTTGCGTAGTTTCAAAAGATTAAAACATTATAAAGTTACTTTTTGTATAGTCAAACAAGAAAAATAAAATACACGACTGGGTCGCACGAACTTGCTCTTATGTAAACGACTAAGAATTTCAAAATTGAATGTTACTATGCATGACCTGTGCAGGGACGGGTTAGAATATTCCTGCAGCGCCTCCCCGCTTGTCGTAAAAGGCGACTAAAGGAGTAAATACATCTAGGCCACAAACAGCAAGGTGAACCTAGCGACACGTAACACCTATAAACTTTCCCAAAAGTGTGCATGCCAGTCCCTGGGTTGGCACGACTGGAGATCACCGGTGCCGTAAAAGAGAGATCAAATACAAAACTGGAGCATGCACACGTCGATACTTACAACGGATTTTGTGAATTCAAGCATTATGGAAGTACTCGTCCGAAATGACACTACCCCGCCAGGCACTACCATTGTTACACATGGTACTGATCCTGGACCGAGCAGCAATGCTCGGGTCAGAGCTAGACGGATTCCGGGGGCTAGCAAAGTAATGCCGCAGATTATACAAAATCTGAGAGTTGCGAGTTGGAACGTTGGCAGTATGACAGGTCGAAGCTTCGAGCTGGAAGAGATGATGAAAAGAAGGCGAGTGGACATCTTATGTGTTCAAGAAACAAAATGGCGAAACACGGGAAACAGGGCCCGTTTCTTGGATACGAGGACAAAAAACTATAAGATGTTCTACTATGGAACGGAAAAAGGTAAAAACGGAATCGGAATCATCCTTGCAAAACATCTATTAGGCAGCGTATTGACCATTTCGAAATCCAGCGACCGTTTGATGTCCCTTAAATTGGTGATTAAAGGAAAGTTGTGGAATATTGTCACTGCATATGCTCCCCAAGTTGGATGTGAGCAGGTGGAAAAAGATGCATTTTGGCTAGACTTTCACAATCTACTTAAGGACATCCCAAAGGAAGAGTTTTTGTTCGTGGGCGGAGATTTGAACGGACATGTCGGCAAGACAAACGAAGACTATGAAGATTGCCATGGAGGCCTCGGATACGGCACCAGGAACCCTCCTGGTGAAGACATCCTGAGCATGTGCAAAACATACGGTCTTATCGTACTAAATACCATGTTCGTCAAACAAAGCCGACACCTGGTCACTTACAGCAGTGGTGGAAATGAAACCCAGATTGATTACCATTTGGTATCTAGTTTCATGAAACCCCGGGTAAAAGATTGCAAAGTGATACTAGGAGAAGCGATCGCCCACCAACACCGTCTCCTACTGACAGAATTTTTTATGGAGACAGTGAACGACAACAAACATACAAAAACTTTTGGGAAGATCAAATGGTATAATCTGGATAAGGAAAAAGGCGAAGCTTTCATTTCGAATATGCAAAACTTTCTGTATAACAACACCGATATAGTTCGAAATGAAGAGAGTACAGCACAAAGTATGTGGGATCTCCTACAGAGAACTTGCAAAGAAAAAGCCAAAACACTGTTAGGGGTTTCAAAAGGACACAACCAACAAGGCAAAGAAACATGGTGGTGGAATGATGAAGCTAAATCAGTTATAAGTAAAAAGAAAATGGCTTTCAAGGCTTGGTCGAAGTGCCCCTCTAATGATACAGAGCAAAAGTCACGCCTCGAAGTGGAATATAGAAACTGCAAGAAAGAAGCGAAGAAGAAGTGCGCCCAAATTCAAGCAAAGAATACAGAAAACCTATATCGGGAGCTGGATGAAATTTCTACCCCGACAGCTGGTGCTATTCAAGAGCTACGGCAAAACACGAATAAGGGCGCAACTATCTTCAAAATAGCCGCTCAAAGAAGAAGAAATGCCCAGGAGATTTGTTCGCCAAAGTTCATTAACAATGCTCAAGGCCAACTTCTTGTGGAAGACAACGAAATTCTTCACAGGTGGCGACAGTATTGTGACGGACTTCTAAACGAACAATTTCCAAGGCTGTACTTTCCAATAGCTTCACCTAACTTAAGCGAAGTATCCGACGTCACAGTCGAAGAAGTTAGTGAGGCGGTAAAATACTCCAAAAAGGGAAAAGCTGTTGGCCCAGACGAAATACCCTCAGAGTTTTGGAAAAAGATGGGAGACATCGGGCTTAGATGGCTCATGATTCTTGTCTCCAAACTTATACGAGGTGATCGCATGCCTAATCAATGGAGGGAAAGTTACCTTCTTCCAATTTATAAAGGAAAGGGTGATACTCGAAGCTGTGATAATTACCGTTCGATTAAGCTGATGTCACACACCATGAAGATCGTTGAGCGAGTCTTGGGTAGCCGACTGCGAAAAATAATTAGGCTATCTGATGACCAGTGCGGGTTTGTCGGGGGTAAGTCAACCACGGATGCAATCCAGAGTATAAGAATAATTATGGAAAAACATCGGGATTCTTTGGAGGATTTGCATGTCGTATTGGTTGATTTTGAAAAAGCATTCGATCGGCAACCACGAGATCTAATATGGGTGGCCCTCAGGCAACGAGGAGTTCCAGAAACCTATGTGCGGATAATTATGGACATGTATGATGGAGCAGTTACTAAAGTAAGATGCGCAGCTGGAGTCACCGAAGAATTCGAAATCACAGTAGGTGTACACCAGGGAAGTGTCTTGAGTCCCCTGCTCTTTATTACAGTTCTTGATTACCTGCTTGAAGGCAAAGTGACGGATCCAAAAGTGCATCAGTTATTCTTTGCTGACGATGGAGCCATCATAAGTGAAGACCCGATATCCCTACAACGAGCACTTGACGTATGGGTGGATGTTCTAGAAGGAAGTGGGTACCGCATAAGCGCGAAAAAGACAGAATACCTATGCTGCCCATTTTCTGATCCACACAGGCCTATTCCAGACATTTATTTGAATGGAGTAGTGCTTCCCAAGTGTGAAAAGTTTAAATATCTGGGGTCTATGATAAATAACGAAGCTACTTGTGATGACGATATCAATCATCGCGTAAGCGTAGGGTGGATGAAGTGGCGGGAAAATTCTGCTATCTTCTGTGACCGAAAAATGCCCCCTAAGCTGAAAGGAAAGCTCTACACTTCAGTTGTGCGTCCAGCACTCACATACGGTTCACAATGTTGGACAATGTACAAAAAGTAGTGAGAGTAAGCTAACGGCAGCTGAGATGAAGATGCTTCGTATGACAGCAGGAGTTACAAAGCTTGATCGAATTAGAAGTACGAAGATCCGAGGAAGCCTTCCTGTTAAGAATACCATTTCCCAAAAAATTGCACACGACCGACTCAGTTGGTATTGCCATGTTCAAAGGAGAGATCCTGAGAACCCCGTCAAAAAGGCAATATCATACAACGTTCCAATTCGGAATAAAAAGAAAGGTAGGCCTAAACACTCCTGGTACAAACAAATGCAAAAACACCAGCATTCAGTTGGCCTCAGAAATGGAACAATACAAAACCGGGAGGCTTGCCGCCGATTTCTGAGGTCAACCCGGCGAACCCCACAGGCGGATCACTAGTGTGAAGCAGATACGTGGGAGAGTTATGATCCCCTCGACATCGAGATCATAACAGCGCCGAAACAAAGGAAGAAGAAGAATGTTACTATGCATAAAATTTATTTTTTAGTAGACTGAAACAACTCCTCTAGTAGTTGGAGCTAAAAACAGGATGCAATGTGATTCAAGCAAATAACGGGTGTTTTTTTAAGAGCTTGAGAACTTTTTTAAAAAAAAAAAACGCATAAAATTTGCAAAATCTCATCGATTCTTTATTTGAAACGTTAGATTGGTCCATGACATTTACTTTTTGAAGATAATTTCATTTAAATGTTGACCGCGGCTGCGTCTTAGGTGGTCCATTCGGAAAGTCCAATTTTGGGTAACTTTTTCGAGCATTTCGGCCGGAATAGCCCGAATTTCTTCGGAAATGTTGTCTTCCAAAGCTGGAATAGTTGCTGGCTTATTTGTGCAGACTTTAGACTTGACGTAGCCCCACAAAAAATAGTCTAAAGGCGTCAAATCGCATGATCTTGGTGGCCAACTTACCGGTCCATTCCTTGAGATGAATTGTTCTCCGAAGTTTTCCCTCAAAATGGCCATAGAATCGCGAGCTGTGTGGCATGTAGCGCCATCTTGTTGAAACCACATGTCAACCAAGTTCAGTTCTTCCATTTTTGGCAACAAAAAGTTTGTTAGCATTGAACGATAGCGATCGCCATTCACCGTAACGTTGCGTCCAACAGCATCTTTGAAAAAATACGGTCCAATGATTCCACCAGCGTACAAACCACACCAAACAGTGCATTTTTCGGGATGCATGGGCAGTTCTTGAACGGCTTCTGGTTGCTCTTCACTCCAAATGCGGCAATTTTGCTTATTTACGTAGCCATTCAACCAGAAATGAGCCTCATCGCTGAACAAAATTTGTCGATAAAAAAGCGGATTTTCTGCCAACTTTTCTAGGGCCCATTCACTGAAAATTCGACGTTGTGGCAGATCGTTCGGCTTCAGTTCTTGCACGAGCTGTATTTTATACGGTTTTACACCAAGATCTTTGCGTAAAATCTTCCATGTGGTCGAATAACACAAACCCAATTGCTGCGAACGGCGACGAATCGACATTTCACGGTCTTCAGCAACACTCTCAGAAACAGACGCAATATTGTCTTCTGTACGCATTCGTGTGGTTGGTTTAATGTCCAATAAAGTAAACTGAGTGCGAAACTTGGTCACAATCGCATTAATTGTTTGCTCACTTGGTCGATTATGTAGACCATAAATCGGACGTAAAGCGCGAAACACATTTCGAACCGAACACTGATTTTGGTAATAAAATTCAATGATTTGCAAGCGTTGCTCGTTAGTAAGTCTATTCATGATGAAATGTCAAAGCATACTGAGCATCTCTCTCTTTGACACCATGTCTGAAATCCCGCGTGATCTGTCAAATACTAATGCATGAAAATCCTAACCTCAAAAAAATCACCCGTTATTAGCTTATGCAAGAACAAAAATTATAAGTCTGCACTGGTTTCTTAAAAAAAATAAGCTTTTATATACAAACTTTTTAAAACGTTTACAAGAAACAATTTTGGTACGCCAATTTAAAGTTTTTATTATTTTCAAATAAAAATTAAATTTATAAACAAAAATATTAAGCCGTTTCTGAGATATCGAATTTCCAAAAAAAAAAAAATATTTTTTTTTTTCAAAAACTCAAAAATTATTTTTTTCAAAGTTTTGAAATGCAATGTTTTAAACTTTTA
Source organism: Philhelius festivus (assembly GCA_963931855.1). NCBI lineage: Eukaryota > Metazoa > Arthropoda > Insecta > Diptera > Syrphidae > Philhelius > Philhelius festivus. Next base: position 240,551,090 of record OZ007554.1, read on the forward strand.
GAAGCTTCTCTATAAAAAATGTCATTAAAATCCGTTTTGTCGATAGTGAGAAATTCTAAATTTGAGAAAATGGTTCTATGTTAGGTACAGTCAGTAATATCTTGATTTAGACTTTTTTTATATAAATTTATAGATCGTAAAAATTAATCAAAAGAAAAAACTGTAAGCAAAATTCTCGGAACCGAGAAAAATACGATTTTCGAAAACCATTTTTTAACATTTCGTCGGCTGGATGCTATCTTGTTCAAAAGGCCATTTTTTACGAAATTGAGTTAGGTATGCAGTCCTCATAATTTTGGGACGCTCTTTCTCTTGGCGCAAACCATTTTGTTCTATCTCTTTTAGTTTTCAATTTACAGATAGCTGTTTTGTTCAATAAAACACTTTTTAATTCATTTTTGTTCAATAAACTGCTTTTCATCTTTTTTGTATTATATTGAACAATTGTTAGTATATTTAAAAAAAATGCAAAATTTCTATCTTGTACAATATCCAAAAAGTCGAAAATTACAAGATCTGCAAAAGTTGACAAACTTCCAAAGGTCGAACTAAGTAACTTCAGAATAAAACTAACACAAGAAAAGAACAAAGATTCAGGCTATGTTACCATTCATGCCAAACATACAAGACCGACGTTTTTTATGAAAATGTTATAAGAAATCATTAAATTGTTTTAACTTTTATTTTTTTTAAGTTCTTGCTTGAAGCAAATTTATATTTTTATTATTATAAAATGTGCGTAATAAAATGCTATTATTCTAGTGCTGTGACGCTTTGACAAAAGTGAATTAATAAAGGCTGTTATGTATGTGGGATCACCCTATTTGGAGTGTGCCCAAAAGCTTTATTGAAAGTCAGGAACAGCTGATATAACACAGACGATTAACGACAGATGAACGATGAACGACAATGAAGAAGATGACATAAGAAGTTTAACCGCAACGACGAACGTCCGTATCGCTTACAATTAAGAAGTAATCTTTTTTTTTATTTTTAATTAAACCTAACTTAAAGTAACTTAATGAATTTACTTAAATCTACCTTAAACTACCTATGTACATTTAAATATTAAATATAATTATAATTGAATAATTGAATAGTACTGAAATACGAATACTTTTAATAAAAATCCCACAATTTTTGGGGGCTCAACCGGGATTTGTCAGAAGCCAAACTAACTAAGTGGTATTTCAGTAGAAACTAGTTATTCAGAACTTCTCTGGAAAAAACTCCGACTTTCGTATTCAAAAGTTCTTTAAAAAATGCAAACTGGTGAAAGCGTTATCTACAAAAAAGAGAAAAATTGATATTAGATTCCAATAATCATCGCCTATCCAATTAACGGGAAACAACTAGAACTTTCGGTTCTTTTAGAGAAGATCTACAACGGGATCCATTGGTATACCGCAAATGAAGGAATTCATGAACAGTAAAGCTTTTACTGGATTAGTAAGTTAACTGGACTGAGGTAACTGGAATTCTTTTCAATTTTATAAAACAAATAAATAATTTGCTGTTACTGTTTGGCGACTTGATCACTGAAGATTTTATTGGTCACAGTTATATTTTTCGTTCTCTAAAAAATTGAAATGGGTAAGACTAACAGGAATAAGAACAGCACACGCATTGAGAATAGGAGATCACAAGATTTGTCATAAGTCTTCCGAGACTTAGATAAGAGACAAGAGGAGGTTGATACCAGGGAGAAAGAAATTGAAAAAAAACAACGAGAGTTAGAAATGAGTCTTAGGGAAAGTTCAATTCGAGAAAAGGAGAATGAGGTTAATTTAAGGTTAGAGATGTCTATTTTAAAGACAACGTTGGAAGAGGAAATTTTAAGACTGAAAGGAAGATCAAGCAATGTGACATTCCAAGATGTGGCAGCGATTGTACCTGAATTTTCAGGAAATGATGAGTATGATGTTAATAGTTGGGTCCAAGATGTTGATATCGCAGCAGAGAGCATGAACTGGTCAGAAGCCGAGAAGCTTCTTTTTGGAAAAAGGTTGCTCAGTGGCTCAGCGAAACTGGCGATTAGATCAAAGCCAACCCTGTCTAAATGGGCAGATCTAAAAGAGTTTTTGCTGGAAGAGTTTGATCAAAAGGTGTGTGCGGCGGACGTTTATAAGAAGTTGGGTCAGAGGCGGCAGAAGAAGGGAGAAAGTATTCATGATTACTTATTGTATATGAGAGAAATAGGAGCCAAGGGTCGAGTGGAGGATGCTTCTCTAATAAGTTTCATTATTGATGGTATCGAAGATTCTCCAAGTAATAAAGTTATGTTATATGGAGCATTAACTTTCAAGGAATTTAAGGAAAAAATTACTTTTTACCTTAAATATAAAGAAAGCTTACCTAGTTCTAGCAAACCAAAGGAACACCGATCAAAGGCAGAAGGTCGCGGTGGAGGCCGATGTTTCAACTGCGGTAGACGTGGGCACATAAGCAGTTCTTGCAACCAAAAACAACCCAAATGTTTCACGTGCAATGAATTTAGGCACAAATCGGTGGGTTGTCCCAAACGAATGCAAGACGAGAAGAAGACACACTTATTGAAAGTTGGGACTACCGACGCTATGAAGTTAGTACGTGTAAATGGTTTTGAGGTTAGGGGCTTGGTGGACACTGGCAGTGACCTTACTTTAGTCAGAAGTGATGTTTATATAAAAATGGGTGCTCCACTTATTACGCAAAACTCGGTTCCAGTAAGAGGTCTATCAGCAGATTCTGTCAAAACATTGGGCCATTTTAATGCCCATATTGAAATCGACGACTGCGCATGTGATACGAAAGTTTTTATTATGTCCGAGTCAATAATGCAAACGCCCTTCATAATTGGAAAGGATGTTCTGTCAGGAAAAAATATTAGACTTTCATCAGATGGTGTTTTCGTGTCTAACATCGAGGAAGCTTTCCATCAGGTTTGTCGGATTTCAGCTATTAGTAATGATGAGGTGGCACTTAATATAGGCAATTCCTGCTATAAGAAAGCTATCAATGATCTTGTTTCAAGTTATAGCCCTAAAGAAGAAAACAAATCAACAGTTGAGATGGTGCTAACCTTGAAGACAGATATACCAATATGCCAACCGCCGAGAAGACTGGCGCCTCTTGAAAAAAGGATAGTAGACGAACAGGTAGCACAGTGGTTATCTGAAGGAATAATTAGACCGAGCACATCCGAGTATGCAAGCCCTATCGTATTAGCTAATAAAAAGGACGGTTCTAAGCGTTTATGTGTAGATTACAGACGCTTGAATAAGGAGGTTGTTAGATCACACCACCCTCTTCCATTGATTGAGGATCAGATCGATGCCCTTAGTGGAGCAGAAGTTTTTTGTACGCTGGATCTAAAAAATGGGTTTTTTCATGTACGGATAGCTGAGGAAAGCGTTAAATTTACAGCTTTCGTTACGCCATCAGGGCAATGGGAGTTCCTTCGTGTCCCTTTTGGATTATGCATATCACCGATGGTATTTCAAAAATTTATCGACAACATTTTCAAACCTCTGGTCATCAAAAAGTTTATTCTAATTTACTTTGATGATTTGGTTGTCTTGGGCAAGAGTTCCGAGGAGTGCTTTGATCGGTTAAAGGAGGTTTTGTATTTAGCTGAAAGTTATGGATTGCAGATCAACTGGAAGAAGTGTCAATTTATGTGCCATACAATAGAATACCTAGGATTCGAGATTTCATTTGGTTCGATAAAACCATCCCAATGTAAGACAATGGCCGTTGAACGTTTCCCTCAACCAAATTCAGTTAAAAAGGTTCAAAGCTTTTTAGGTCTCACAGGATATTTTCGCAAATTTGTGAAAGATTATTCCATCTTAGCTAGACCACTGACACAGCTTCTTAAAAAAGATCAGGCTTTTGTATTTGAGTTACCTCAAAAAATTGCGTTCGAACAATTGAAGAAATGCATTATATCGAAGCCAGTTTTAAGGCTTTATTATCAAGAAGCGGAAACTGAACTTCATACCGATGCATCCAAGTGGGGATTTGGTGCAGTTTTGATGCAAAAATCAGATGATGCCAAGTTCCACCCCATATACTATTACAGTAAGAAATCAAGCTATTCGGAAGAGCGTTATTGTAGCTACGAACTAGAGGTTCTGGCAATCGTCAATTCGCTGAAAAAATTAAGGGTGTATTTGCTAGGCATACAGTTTACAATCGTCACAGATTGTGCAGCATTTAAAGCAACAATGGAGAAAAAGGAGATTCTCCCAAGGATCGCTGGATGGGCACTACTTTTACAAGATTACGACTACAAATTAGAGCATAGAGCGGGCAATCGAATGCAGCACGTAGATGCTCTTAGTCGCAATGATGTTATCAACAGAATTCTTATCCAGAATAAAAGAGGCTCAGATAAGAGATGACCATCTAAAAGTTATAAAACATGCCTTACAACATGGAACTTACGAAAATTACTTTACAGAGCATGATATTATTTATAAAGACGACGGTAAAGGAAACAAGCTCTTGTGTATTCCTAACAGTATGGCGACGGAGATAATAAAAGGAGCTCATGATGAAGGCCACTTCGCGACGAAAAAACTAGAAGAAGTTTTATCAAAGGAATACTATATTCTTAAACTGAGAAGTAAGAGTGAAAAAGTAAGAAGCAATTGTATCCGGTGCATATTAGGCGACAAAAAAATCGGAAAGCAAGAGGGCTATCTACACTCAATACCAAAAAATGAACTTCCACTCGATACCTACCATATCGACCATCTTGGCCCTCTTTCACCTTCAGGAAAGCAATATTCTTACATCCTCTGCATCATCGATGCATTTTCAAAATTTGTTTGGATATATCCATGTAAATCCACTTCGGCTGCAGAAGTTTTAATGAAGCTTGATCAACAAAAATCCGTATTTGGGAATCCCACACGAATCATTTCTGACCGAGGCGCAGCATTCACGTCTAATATCTTTAAGGAATACTGTGAACAGGAAGGAATTCAGAATTTGCTCATCACGACAGGTGTTCCGCGGGCAAATGGACAGGTTGAGCGAATCAACAGAATCATAATTTCAGTTTTAACAAAGTTATCAATGGATAATCCAGCAAAATGGTTCCGGTTTACTGCAAGGCTACAGATGGTTCTTAATTCTACTTACCAACGTGGAATTAAACGGACGCCTTTTGAAATCTTGACAGGTGTTAAAATGAAAACTAAAGCTGACTATAATATAGCAGAAGCAATCAACGAGGAAATTAGAGAGGCTTTTGATAGAGAGCGTGATCATGTTAGAAAAGAGGCTCGTATTAGTATTGATCAAATTCAAAACGAAAATACCAAAAACTTCAATAAAAAAAGAAAAGTCGCTCACCAATACAGCTTGAATGATCTTGTTGCAATAAAACGAACTCAATTCGGTCCTAATCTTAAACTTTATTCCAAATATTTAGGTCCCTATAGTGTCACCAAGATCTCCCCAAATGATCGATATGAGGTGCGAAAAGTCGGTGCTCAGGAGGGTCCTCGAAAAACAACAACAAGTGCGGACTTCATGAAGATGTGGAAGACGGGTGATTATTCTAGCTCTGACAGTGATGAAGAAAACACAAATCTTGAAGAAGAAGCCAACAGATCCATGCCAGATCCTATATTATAAGATGATCTTCTTTAAATGAAATTAAACATAATTCCCAGCTATGACTTTTCTCCTACTATGACGAATTTAATTCCCTGATGTGACGACGAATGACAATACTTACGATGATAAACTAGACCGATGTGAAAAGATTTTTACTAGAGTCCGAATGTTCCCAATGATGAATTCAATGTTGAAGGTGCCTTGTACCACACGCTTTACGACGTTAAGCAAATTTTCTACGATTTTCCAAGACGATGATGTAACAAAGATGTTTTAAGATGATTAAGCCTTGAAGATGCCCTGAAGATGAAATACCCATTTCCGAGGTCGATTAAATGTTACAGGAAGGCCGAATTTGTGGGATCACCCTATTTGGAGTGTGCCCAAAAGCTTTATTGAAAGTCAGGAACAGCTGATATAACACAGAAGATTAACGACAGATGAACGATGAACGACAATGAAGAAGATGACATAAGAAGTTTAACCGCAACGACGAACGTCCGTATCGCTTACAATTAAGAAGTAATCTTTTTTTTTATTTTTAATTAAACCTAACTTAAAGTAACTTAATGAATTTACTTAAATCTACCTTAAACTACCTATGTACATTTAAATATTAAATATAATTATAATTGAATAATTGAATAGTACTGAAATACGAATACTTTTAATAAAAATCCCACATGTATTATTGTTATATTTTTTAATTAAATGTATTAACTTTTATTATTTAATTGTAGTACGTATAGTTATAAAGTATAAAATAAGAACTTAACTAGAGAGAAATAATTTTTATTCTGTTTTTCGTTGCAAAAAGAACGATATACGAGGGCGGGTTAATAAGTCCGTGACTTTTGGAATAAAACACAGATTTTTTGATAAAAAAATAATTTTATTTTTCAACGTAGTCTCTCTTGAGCTCTATACACTTTGTCCAACGCTTCTCCAATTTTTTTATCCCTTCCAAAAAAAATGATTTGTCGAGGTCCTCAAAATAGGCCTTTGTTTGCGAGATGACTTCATCATTGGAGTCAAATCTTTTTCCACCAAGCCATTTCTTCAGGTTTGGGAACAAGAAGTAGTCGCTCGGAGCCAAATCTGGAGAATAGGGTGGATGAGGGAGCCACGGAATTAATTTTGCAGTTGATTTCAGCAATTGAGGAAAAGCCTAATACGAGTATATGGGACATTAAGAGCCCCTCTTATAAAAATCGAGGTGCCAGGGAATTGGCTTGGTCTCAAATTTCCTCGAAAATGCAATTGCCTAATGTACCGAACTGAAGTCAAAATTATTTCAGGTTTGACGTTTGAGTTTTTTGTTTATCGTGGTGCGTTCAACGCGTTCCTCAACGAGTGATCCTTGGTTAAGTGTAAGAAGGTATCAACACGTTCATCAACTGGTTGAGCAACCATATCGAAAACGCAGTTGATCAACTCGAAAAAACTTTTTTTTCTGTCAAAATCGAACAAGTTTATCAACTAGTGTAAGAGGTTATTCAACATTTGAGAAAGTTGATCAACTAGGTTTACGAAGCTATTCAACACTGGAATAAGTTTTAAGAGTTGATCAACTAGGTGTGCGAGGTTAATCAACATATGGGAAAGTTGGTCAATTATGTGTACGGGGCTCCAAACGTATTTTGTTCAACTTTAGTTGCTCAACGTGAACTACGTAAGTTGCTGCACTAGTGTAAGAGGGTGTAAATTCGTTTATCCAACGAAAGAGTTGAATAAAAAGTTGAACGAAGTTGGTGGAACTTATCGCGCACATAGTGGACGACCGGCATAATGTTAATCATTCTTTGCGTTTCAGCGCACTTTCGTTAAAACCGCTTTCGTACTCCACGTTTCTTCTTGACTATCACACTCGTTTTCCTTTGTTGTGGCCTCTTGTTGTTGGCAGGGTCGCCATGTTATGTTTGTTTATAAATCTTGTAACACAAGTAAATTGTTAGCTCGAAAGCCGCTTATTTCTCCGAACAGATTTTTGGTTTTGAGTATTTTCTGAGTTCTCCAGCCGCAAACAACGAGTCTTGCTTTCCAAAAACTTAACTAAATTTTATTAAAAAATATTTCCTTATCTATGCATTATAAACTAGATCATTCAATAATCAATTCATTATATGTATAATTTTTTAATAATAAACATAATTGCATAATATGACCTTTGTATATATAACCTATAGTATTATCATGGAGCGTGATTTTGTATTGCGAACTCTAGCCTGGTGGTGGCGCTGAAATAAGCGCTAGACTTTAAAGTGGAGAGTAGAATAAGATACCAAACAAGTAGTAAAAAAGAGAATATTTTATTATTAAATTTAGCAGAGACAAATCTAGCAAGTACTGTCCCTATACTTAAGATGTCGCCACAATCTTTCGTCTTCTTGATAGTACTATAAGTTTTATATACAAAGATATGACCTACAAATACATAAACTTGACAAAATAAACCTTCGGTATATTTCCTCAAAAGGTATTTTAATTATTTAGTCTATGTGACACACGTAAGTGCTGTCATAAGCAAGATTTCAGTTTTTTCCTTTGCACAAACATTCACATTTATCGACTGCAGTCAGGTGAAGTACGATCAGGTCAACGAACGAGAATATTGGGTGTCGACTGTCGATTGACCATATGTAGGTCGATGTGCATGCGGGTGCAATTGCTAACTGAAGCGCGTGAGTTATAATACTCAATGTCATTGTATGTTTTAATTATAAATTTTTATTTGTTTCAACTTAAAATTTATATTTTTACAGTTTAATTTATTTGGAATTATAATTTTTAATTTACGAAATATGCAGCCTAGACTGTACGCACTCTGACTTAAGAAATGATAAGAAAAAATAATGATAAGATAAGCTTGGCTTTCCCTCTGCGGTAACTTTGATGCTGGATCTGCAAACTGTAAGGTTAAAGTTGTCGCCTCTCTCTTTGAAATGTAAGTTGGTGTTTGTACCGCCGAAGAGAAGTAGAAGCTTGGCTTGGGTTTGATATGTCATCTGTCTTGTTGTTATGTCAGATTTGCATAGTCGAAGAGAAGATGAGCTTGGCTTTGTTGCTATTTTGCAGCTCAAGATAAGAGTACATGGAGGGATGGAGGGTGTTGATTATATAATGCAATTTTTATTGTAAATATATTTATCATTTAAGTCAATTAATTTTATTATACCAATAAAAAATAATTGTGAATAAGCCTTAAAAACATAGAAAAATAATAACCTATATGACACTTCTTGTCAAATGCAACTAAATTATGCAAGTCATGTTTTAACCTTCATAAAAGGTGAAAGGGCATTTTTATATATTTTATTAGACATTCTTGTTTGAGAACTTTAACACGACACAACATCAATTAATTTATATTAAATATTGAAATTTATAACGATATAAAAGACTGAGTTTTATGTTATTAAAAAGAACAAACATTTATCAGCGCTATACCCAAACACAGGGACAGTAGTGATATTGGATGTTTTTCCGTTTGGTGTGTAACAACAACATATATATATCTTTATAGATGTGTTGCTTGTATTTCGTGTCAGCTATTTTATGAAGATGGAAAAGTTAATGAATGCGGAACTTGGCACGATAAAGATGAAAAATTTTGTATCCTTTACTTTAAAAATGATTTACATGGCTTTCGAATAAAAGTTCAATTCCTGGAAAGTAAGAGTGGTATTTGTTGCGCTAAGTTTGACTAAAAAAATTTCAGATTTTTCTCTACAAACCCTCCTTTAATGTCGTTAAACCAAAAATTCTTGCAGATAACAGTGCAAACCAGAGGCCATCTAACAGAGGCTTACTTCTTAACCATTTTGAAAAAAAAAAACATGACAACAGGTATTTCCAAATGTGTGACAGGCGGTCTTCGAGATAATCATCCTTCACAATCTCAAATCTCAAGAAGCCGACTTACGTATATGATAAGTACAATATTCCCACCAAGCCTTGGAATAGCTTTGAGGGTTATAAAACAATTTATTCAGTCAATTCTAGGTCCGTTATGTTATTTACAATTTATTATCACACGAAAAGGTAAAGTAAAAGTAAGAAAAGTATGCGAACCTGTCAAAAATACCCAGAAAGAATGTATGTCATGATTATTCTATCAATGTTCACACTTGCGATTCAGTTACCACGGCCAAGAAAAAACTATTGAAACATACATATAAAATTCTGAGTTTTATGTATACGAGTATTTAATATCTTATTCATAATAAAATGATATCATTACACATTTTGAGTTATGTTTGCTTAATATGACACTCTATTATTTTGTTTTATGACAATAATAACTTTTTATTTTCACATTTCTTGATAACCGCTAAACTGATTTCACTCAAGGAAACAAATGGTTTTAATACTGTTTGAAACACTTTCAAAACTCAATATAATTTTTAAATTCTGTCTGAAAAATGTTTTAGGAGTATATCAAAAAATAACTAAAATCGGTATTTTATTACAAAAGTTAGAAAAATCTTATTTACGAGTATTAAAGGTCTGCAATTCGGGGATAAACCCAAATGGAAAATATCGTTCTAATGCAAATAGACAATGGAATTTTGTTTTTTTCGAGTACGTTAATGAACATATTTTTTTTTTTTAGCTAATAGTGGATTTAGTAGATTTATTTCCCATTTATTGTTTACTCATTTTTGCTTTCTTTTAACAAACAAAAACCATACTTTGTTTGCTTACCACGGCAGCTGTTGGCGTTCGTGCGTACTTTCAAGTTGATAATTCGTTCATTTTTCGGTATATAAAAACTCGTGAAATTTCTTCGAAGTCATTAGTTCCTACTTTCCGTTTAAAAGTTCAGTTCTAAAATAATTAAAAAATGTTCGCAGTCAGGTTGATGTGTCTTGCTCTAATGGCAATCACTGCCCTTGTAACAAGTGCTGCGGCTCAAAATGATGGTCATGATGATGAAGCAGGTGGTGCATCTCCTAACTTTCCCGGATAATGTCTTTGACGGACCTGGTGATTGGTGATTGGACCTGGTGACCTTGATGGTTTACCAGGATGTTAAAATAAAGCAATGAAATAAAAAAGTTCTTTCAACTTAAGTGTCTTAATTTTATTTGTTGATTGCAAAAGTATTAACTCCTGTCCTACACACTATCTGTTTCAGAACGAGATTATAGAAGTCACATGGCTCTACTTGCTGCACAGTGTACATGTTTGGAATAGTCCGAAATAGCTTTCCCTCAGTTGCTCATTTTACCTTTTGTTTCTGGAACAGTTTTTCCGCGATCATAAGTTCGAACATCATAAAAAGAGCTCCTGACTATGAATGCCATCTGTCATATTGAAAGATCCTTTTCATATATCAGATCAAGTTAACTACAAGTTCGCATATACCATACAAATCACACTTTAAATCTGAAGTTATTTTATAATTCGTAAACTCCCGAACTTCATTCCTTCCTTGATATTCCTTTGTGTGTGTATTTTTCCCCTCTCCTGCTCGTAAAGTTCATTACCAGCGTTACCACTTTGCTGCAATTACAGTAGATCTACACCATTTTCCTAATTAACAACAAACTTACTAGCTACTCCGCAATAAACTAAGTGTCAATGCTCTTGTAAATGTTATTCTTTGTCAGTGAATAATGTTTTTTTTGATTTGCTTTTCATTTTTCCATCAATAACTTACGAAAATAACTATTTTAAAACTGAACAAAAATTCGGAAAACTAGCCTACTTATCAATAATGTACAATTTACGTACTGGCGCTCAAAGCTTTTCTATAATATCTTCACTTTCGGTCTTTAATATATACTAATGTCAGCAACGGTTTTTGGACACAATTAAACTTGCTTGGTCTCTTGAAGGGCTGTAAATTTACAAATGGCGAGCAAATTTAAATGATGAACTTAAGACTTCTTAGTTTTTGTTTTTATACCTATTTTTGAGAACTTGGAAGTGGAGATTTCAAACGTGTTTTTTATTTTAATAAATACAAAAATATTATTTTGAACAAGTGTTTTTAAGTTATTCAATAAATATCTTTTATTTATTACCTGTTTTTCAAAAAAATCCGTAAACTTTGTATTTTTAAAAAGAAAATCTACTCCGTAAAGCCAACATATCAAATCCATCCAACAAGCCTCTCGATGGAGCGTTCTTATTATCAAAAAATAGTGCCTGTCCAACATATCTGAGAAATTGAACGCCCCTAAATGGCTATACTTCTTCTATTCAGCGCCGCTTTGTATGTCTCTTGCTTAACGCACTTTTAAATTCGATCAAATCTCATAGTTTGTGGAGGATTTAGAAAATAATTAGTTTACAGACATGATTTCAAGAGCTTAATGAGGTTTTCGAAGCTTAGGCCCATATGTTCGAGTAGCATTCGACATTTTCTGTTTGCCGTACCTAGTCTACTGACTAAAATTAAAGTATTTTTTTATAAAAGAATTTTTGCTCGCCATCTCAGGCAAATTCTGTGGAGCTGCGTATTATTTTACATTTGTACATGCAAGGTCATGTTAAAATAACAATAAAATAATTACAAATAGAATACAAAAAAAAAATTGTATTATTTAATTTAGTCAAAGTATGACTTAAAGTTGTGACATTCGATATAAACGCAAAAGGAACCTTCATCCCTATATGGCCAGTGCGTAAATTACCCGAAAAGCCAGCGAACCAAACACCATGATTTGCAGAGAGTACCTTGAAATGTACTCAAAACGGCGTTTTTTAAAAGTAAATGACATTTAATTTACGCCTGGTGTTGAAGCAAAAAACCTCACAACCATATAGCAAAACGGGTATTAAGATGAATTTAAGAAGTAGCAATCGAAGACCATTGTAAGACCAAGTGGGAGTACTGTTGAAGACTATCCCCAAATTTCGAACCTTAGCAACGTGTTCGATACGTGTTTGACCTCATTTAATTGGTGGAATTGAGCAAGTATCTTATTTATGCTTGTAATTGCAAATAGTCTTTAATTTCTCTGGATTAAGCGATGAATTGTGCTTGAGTGCACTCTGTTGAATTATTTTGAAATCTTGGTTCACCTTACCAATAGCACCACTAATCCAGTTGAGAATTGAAGTATAGTTGAACTTCGGCAGCAAACATATGGACAGTACAATGTTTTCTTATTTGAGGAATTTCGTTTACATAGAGAGAAAACGCTAGAGGACTGGTAATGGACCCCTGTAGAACAACCCCAGGTACTCTAAGGAATGATGACATATCAATTCCGACACATTGCTGACGATCATCGAAATACGAATATAAGAGTTGGACTGCTAAAGAAGAAAATCCAAAAGTCTATACATCAACTTGTTGCAGAGAATATAATGGTTTACTGTATCGAAGGTTTTCGAGACGTCTAACAACGTTAGGTGTGTAGGCCGGTTAGCTTCAAAGTCTTGACAAATATCGTAAGAGGACAGTTTTTCAACTCCTTCCAACACGAAAACCGCATTTAGTGGGGCTTCAAAGATCGTTACTAATCAAATGCATTTGCAGCTGCTTTATAATGCTCTTTTCAAATACTTTTGACAGAAACGGTAGGATTGCAATTGGTCTGAACTCGGGATTGCTCTGATTTGTAAACGTGGGTATTGGAATTATTTTAACCTTTGCCAGAGAACTTTTGCAGAGTAATTTTACGAAGATTCTTGTTTCCACCGATTTTGTATCAAAACGGATACAACCAAGGTGGCGAGTTGAATAAAGGGGTCTTATATCGTAGCGGAACATGCTGATCAAAAATTATTTTAGTACTAGCTGCCCCGGCAGACGATTCGCAGTAATATAACATATTTCATCAGAGTGATCACTTTATAGATTATGTCTCCATGATAAACAACGATTACTTACAAATATAAGTTTTCTATTTTGTACATTTCAAGACTTTAGTAGTAGTAGTAATAATGTGGTATTTTCATTGTAATGTCTTATCTTAGAGGATATTTTTTGTTTGATTACCTGGCGCGAAAATTTATATAAAGCTGTCGGTTTTCCGACACGAGAGCAGGAACATACAACTGTCCAGGAGAGAAGCGTGTGTTTTCCAGATTAACGCCGCATTACTCATGGGAGAGTAATGAATTTAAACAAACCATTTCGTGCTTTTAATGAAGTTAGAGAGACATTTTGTGTCGGTCGTTGCCAGTTCACTGGTATTATCGAAGAAGGGATTACCGAGATAGTTATTCCTTCTATTGGAGAGTTCTGGACATGTACATAGTAGGTGTTGGACTGTTTCCTCTTCCTCCTCGTCCATGCAGCTTCTACAGAAGTCATTTGTGTAGACTCCTAGCCTCAAAGCGTGTCTACCTATGAGGCAGTGTCCTGTTATAACTCCGATTGTAGAGCTTATATTTTGTCTGCTCAGGGAGATCAAGCCATTTGACCGTTTTAGGTCTATGCTTGGCCATATTTGTTTAGTTGCCAGGCAGGTGGTACCCTGTGACCATCTAGCATTTGTTGATTCTAGAGCATATTGTTTGAGAAGATATTTGCATGTAGCAAGTGGTGTTCCTATGTTATGTTTTAGTCTAACAGTAGGCAGAAGTGTTCCGTTTTTGGCGAGCTCATCAGCTTTGCAATTTCCCGGAATGTCTCTGTGGCCCGGCACCCAAATAAGGTGAATATTAAACTGTTCTGCCATCTCATTCAGAGATGATCGACAGTCGTGGACTATTAGAGAGTTTGTGGAGACAGACGCGAGAGATTTGAGAGCGGCCTGGCTGTCCGAGAAGATTCGTATATCCTTGCAAGATATAACGTTTTCTTTTAGCCAGGATAATGCCTCTTTAATCGCCATTACTTCTGCCTGGAATACACTACATTGATTAGGAAGTCTATATGAAAGACTGAGATTCAGTTGTTCCGAATAGATGCCACTTCCAACGCCGTAATCGGTCTTTGAACCGTCTGTATAGAAGTGTACCGCATTGTCTTCCAGGGGTCTCTCCTCTTCCCAAGACGATCTTGAGGGGATGGAATCAAGGAAGCTGTTTTCGAATACCATTTTTGGGGTGGTATAGTCTAAGCGATCTGGGATAAATTCAAACAGTACGTCAGTTAGTACCATTGGATGCGGGGTATCAACACATCCTCTCCCTTATATTTTCCCTTTAGAATGATTGCTCAGTAATTTTTTCACTGCCAGCCGTGTGCTGTTACAAAGTGGCGGTTGTTTGATATTTCGTAACATAATGACCATCTATCCTACTTTTAATTGAAGATTATGGGGAGATAATCCTGGCAAATCCAGTGAGTTCAAAAAATCTGTTGGATAATTGACGACATCATCTTGGTTAGTTGCGCAAAAAACTGATTTGTATGTCCTTACTTCACCGGCAATTTCATTTTGGATTTTGAAATTTATTTCATTTACATCCGTGTTTTTGGCAGCTTATATAGCCTTACGTCAAGCAATTCATGATATTATAGTACAGGTATGGAGCAGGAAGAAATGCCAGAAGACTGGCGAAAAGGTTTAATATGCCCCATACATAAGAAGGGAGATGTCACAACGTGCAGCAATTATAGAGGTATCACGTTGTGCCTATAAGATACTCTCCTCTATCCTACAAGACCGGATAACCCCATACGCTAAAACCGTCATCGGACAATATCAGTGTGGTTTCATTCCAGGCAAATCAACAACTGATCAGATCTTTACCCTTAGGCAGGCGATGGAAAAATGTCTAGAATTTAACTTCCCAACATACCATCTGTTTATAGACTTTAAGGCCGCCCTGGCGTTGGAGAAAGCAATCCGTGACTCTGGCACGGCAACAAGAGGGACCATCGTCAACAGGTCCAGCCAGTTACTAGCTTACGCAGACGACATTGACATCATCGGAAGAACCGAACAAGCTGTACACGATTCCTTCATCCAGATCGAGCAGGCGGCACAAAATCTGGGGCTGCACATTAGTGAAGGTAAAACAAAGTACATGGTGGCGTCGAATGCGAAAGGAACAGTTGGTCAAACAATCAAGGTAGCGGAGCACGAATTTGAAGTGGTGCAATCCTTTAAATACCTTGGGTCAATAGTACCAGCCGATAACAATATAGAAGAAGAAATACGCGGGCGGCTTCTCAAATCCAACAGAGCCTACTATAGTCTGTCAAAGCTCTTCAAATCTAGAAATCTCACCATAACTTCAAAACTGCTGCTGTACAGGACCATGGTCCTGCCAGTACTCACATATGGATCCGAGAATTGTGTGCTTACACTGAAAATAAAATCTAGGTATATATGATAAAAATCTAGGTTGATTTAACAAAAATTTTGGCAATATACGTCCAACAAAAAGTTTTATCAAATTGACAAAAATTATAAATTAACAAAATATTTTGTTAAATTAACAAAAATTTCTTGTTATATTTTGTTGAATTGACAAAATATTTTTTCAATTTTACAAATTTCTTTTGTTGAATCCACAAAAAACAAAATTAATTTTGTCAAAATAGTTTTTTTTTTTTTGGGATTTAAGTCCACAAAAATTGGCGTTTCGTCCCTACGATCTCACATGCAACCATGTGTGAGGGCGTTTGGACAATACGCAATTTTTGTTAAGTTCAGTTAATCTTACATCGATTTTTTAAGAATAACCAAGTGTGAACTATATCATACACAAAAGAAATTTTTTGGTTTTCTTACAAAATAGTTTTATCCATCTGATAATATTATTTTATCAATATTACAAAATAATTCAACCCCAAAACAAAATATTTGTCATTTTAACAAAAATGTTTTCATTTTTTGTTAAATTGACAAAAAAAAATTAACAAAGTTTGTGATATTGACAAACATTTACAAAACAAATTTTTTGTAGATACAACAAACATTTTGTTAACATCACAAGAAAGTTTGTCGATGTGACAAAAATCTCTGTTTTATTTTGTTATATTAACAAAACTTGGTTTGTTAAACTGACAATATTATTTGTCGTGCATATTTTGTTAAACTGACAAAAAATCACGCTGGATTATAAAAATTTTGTGAAATCAACAAAATCATTCTTTCAAATTGACAAAAATTTTATCAAAACGATAAACTTGTTTTGTTAAAGATCAACAAAACGTTTTTGTCAATATTACCTAGGAATTTATTTTCAGTGTAGCACTCCGATCTCTTAGCAGCGTTCGAGAGAAAAGTCTTAAGGAGAATTGTTGGCCCCATATGTGAGGAAGGACGATTCTGGAGACGGTACAATCATGAACTGTACGCAATCTACCTTGAAGCAGATATCGTTACAAAAATTAAGCTCGGTAGACTCCGGTGGGCAGGGCACCTAGCTCGCAAGAGCGAAGAGGAAACTGCTCGGAAAGTTCTTTGTGGTACATTCTATGGTAGACGACAGCGTGGTAGACCATGCTTGCGCTGGAGAGATGGCGTAGACCAGGACGCCCGAAGCCTTGAGGTGCGCAACTGGATGGCAGACCGGGATAGGTGGAGAAACTAGTTGAAAGAGACCAGGACCGGAACCCGGTTGTCGAGCCGATGATGATGATATAGCTCGTTCACTCAACAAACAATGATCTCTGTAGTTTTGAGCGACGCGACGTTTGGGAACACCTTTTCTATAAGGTCAGTTTTCGATTCTGTAAGCTGACAAAAATTTACAGGAAATAATGCAGCCTATCATAAAATCTACAGGGATTTTACAATTACCAAAGTCAATGAGTTGTTCTTACTCAAATTTATTACCTTAATTTTTTCCCAACAAATTGAAGGACTTCAAAAATACATTCATAACTGGTAATGTTTGACGAAAATCTCCTGCTAATAAAATCATCGATCCACCGAATCGGTTTTGATTGTTTCACAGATCTTTCAGAGTTCCCTTAAAGAATCGAGATCGAACAGCTTTTCATGTTGCAACTCTTGATTAAAACCGTCGTTCATTGGGCAATTAGGCGTGGCCATGCCTAATTGAGATAATACTAGTACCTTTCTCGACATCATCCGATCATCGAGCACATGTCTTCAATTGATATCAACTCCTCGTTGTAAATGTTGATTTCCTGTTCTATTGTGCATTTGATGCAAGATATCGCCACACATATCATCTTTGTATTTGATCCATAAATCAATTGTGTTTGACGGAAAGCATTGATATAATTATAGAAAACAATGTTCATATTTGTTGAGCTTTTGAAGAAGTTACAGCATCATTTAAAGTTTGATCCCAATGAGCATCATTTTCTAGCAGTTGCAAACGCTGACAGGCTTCTCTGTAAGAGCCACATAATTCACCATTAACAGTTCTTAAATGTTAGAATGATATTGGGCCCCGAACATTGACTGACAGTAATCGTTGGCAGACGTACGTACTACTAAAAGTGTTGTTTTTATTATTTCCTTGTAATTTTTACGTTTTTTCTCTCCATAAGAACATTCCTTGTACCTTAACAAAAAAGTGAAAACAAAAATTAGCCGAATTGGTCGAGCTGTTCTCGAGTTTTACGCTTAGCAACACATTTTGCGATTCATTTTTATTTATATAGATAATAGATAATGTTTGAGAAATAAGAGCTGTTGATTTACTGATGTCATGAGACATCGAACTGTATTTGGATTACGTCAGAAGGTAAACTACAAAGTTATCTATATTTTTGAAATCTCTGTAGGTTAACAAATTTTCAGCTATATCTATTTGAATGTCGTAAGTTTAGTATATTAAATCATGTTTAGAGAAACACGCTCCAGAAATTTGACTGCAAAACAAGGTTCTCATTATATTGTTAAAACAAAACACAGCCATTTTACTGCCTTAACCATTTGAACTTACCCGGAAATGAATGCGAAACAAATAAAAAAAAGACATTTAAGTTGAAAGAAGTTTTTTATTTCATTGCTTTATTTTAACATCCTGGTAAACCATTAAGGTCACCAGGTCCAATCACCAATTACCAGGTCCGTCAAAGACATTATCCGGGAAAGTTAGGAGATGCACCACCTGCTTCATCATCACGATCATCATATTGAGCCGCAGCCCTTGTTACAAGGGCAGTGATTGCCATTAGGGCAAGACACATCAACCTGACTGCGAACATTTTTTAATTATTATAGTACTGAACTTTTAAACGGAAAGTAGAAACTAATGA
The DNA here is from genome assembly GCA_963931855.1 of Philhelius festivus. Classification (NCBI taxonomy): domain Eukaryota; kingdom Metazoa; phylum Arthropoda; class Insecta; order Diptera; family Syrphidae; genus Philhelius; species Philhelius festivus. The sequence continues at coordinate 240,569,796 of OZ007554.1, forward strand.
CTTCGAAGAAATTTCACGAGCTTTTATACCGAAGAATTGCCGAATTATCAACTTTGAAGTACGCAAGAACGCCAACAGCTGCTGAGATGCGTAAACAAAGTATGGTGAAATTGAGTAAATAATAATTGGAAGCTAAATCCAAAGAACGTCAATTGCATTTTGTATCAGCTAAAACATAGATACTTATGTTTATTTACGCATTCGAAAAAAAAAACACAATTCCATTGTCTATTTACATTAGACCGATATTTTCCATTTGGGTTTATCCCCGATTTACAGACTTTTAATAAATAAGATTTTTCTAACTTTTTTAAGAAAATACCGATTTTAGTTATTTTTTTACATACTGCTAAAGGATTTTTTAGACAGAATTTCAAAATATATATTGAGTTTTGAAAGTGTTTCAAACAGTATTAAAACCATCTGTTTGCTTGAGTGAAATCAGTTTAGCGGTTATCAAGAGATGTGAAAATAAAAAGCAGATTTTAGTAACGCAACCTTCAGCAAACGTTTGTTTTACAGATCCAAAACTTTTTATTTTTGATTTCAACTATGAAATACTTTCTCATACGCCGTATGACTTTATACGGACCTTCATATGGTGGCGTAAGTCCAAGTCTCATTTTGTCCATTCTGAGAAAAACGTATTCACATTCCTTTAAATCTTTCGGAACGAAAATATCGGAATTGTTTTGGCGGGTATCTGTTGGAATAAGATTTCTCATGGCGTTACGTAGCTTCTCGATTAAAATTTCTGGGGACGCATTTTGCGATGGATCACTGACAAATATTTCTCCTGGTAGTCGAAGATTTTGGCCGTATACCATTTCTGCTGCCGAGCAGTTCAAATCTTCCTTAATAGTAGAAGAATGATTGGGAGTTCAAAACTCCAATTGATTGTGTTACATCTAGCTTTAAGTGAAGATTTGAGCTGCCGGTGGAATCTTTCTACCATTCCATTCGCTTGTGGATGGTAAAGTGTGGTGTGTATCTTGTGTATCCCAAGCAATTTTGAGAGTTCGCTAAATAATTTCGACTCAAACTGAGTGCCTTGGTCAGTTGTAATTCTCAAAGGTGTGCCGAATCGCGAAATAAAATTTTGAACGAAGACTTTTGCAACTGATTGCGCGGAAATATCTTTCAACAAGTATGCTTCTGGCCAACGTGTGAAACGGTCGACTGCTGTCAAAATGTATGAAAATCCATCAGATGGCGGTAGAGGACCAACTAAGCCAAGGTGTATATGGTCAAAACGTCCAGCTGGGACTTCGAATTTACCTTGAGGTGACTTAGTGTGCCGATATACCTTAGATTTTTGGCAAGAAATACAAGTTTTAGACCACAAGTTGATTTCCTTGTTCATGTTTGGCCAGAAGTAGCGATCAGATATAAGTTTGCGAGTCGCGCGAATGCTTGGGTGTGACAAACCGTGTAGAATGTGGAAAACTTTTTGACGAAGCGGTTTTGGAATATATGGTCTATTGTTCTGTGTGGAGATCTCTTTGACTAAATTTGGAAAAACAAACTCTTTTAAAAAGAATCTTGAAGATTTTTTCTTATTTTCCTCCTTTAATAGATTTTGTAATTCTTCATCGTTTTCTTGTAATTTGCTTATTGCTTCCATATCTATTTTGCTGACCTCATTGGCCTCTGAACTCGAAACTGTACTCTTTTCGACACGTGAAAGCGCATCCGCAACCAAATTATCTTTGCCCCTTATGTGTTTGATATTTGACGTGAATTGGGAAACCAAATCTAAATGGCGTGCTTGACGCGGATTTCGTTCTGTTTTCGTAGTGAGGGCATACGTGAGGGGTTTGTGGTCGGTGAAGATAGTTATATCTCGCCCTTCCACAATATATCGGAAGTGTTTGATCGCGAGATAGATGGCTAAAAGTTCACGGTCAAAAGCTGAAAATTTTGCCTCGGATTTTGAAAGCTTTTTCGAGAAAAATGCCAATGGTTGCCAAGAATGTTTATACCTTTGCTGTAGCACAGCTTCAACCGCTATATCTGAAGCATCAGTAGCTATGCTAAAATCTCCATCAGCTTTGGGGTGTGCTAATAGTGTTATTTGCGCAAGGGCTTCTTTTGCATTTTTGAAAGCTGTGTCAAGCTTTTTAGGCCAATTGAATTTTAGCTTTGGATTTTTTGTTTTTGTAAATAACGCTAAGTGCTCGTGAAGAGGGGCTAACATTTTCGCAAGATTTGGTATAAACCTATGTATGATAATAATTTATCATACCAATGAATCTTTGACTTTGCTTAACAGAATTTGGGGTGGAGAAATTTAAGATAGCCTCAACACGGTCTTTGGATGGGACAATTCCCTCTGCACTAATTGTGTGACCTAGAAAGTCAAGAACTGGAACGCAAAAACGCATTTTAAGAGGTTTATGTTAACACCGTACTCTTCGAGCCTTTCAAAGAGTATTTCTAAATGCTTTTTGTGATACTCTTCTGTTTTGCTAGCAATGAGCAAATCGTCAATATATGCGTACACAAAATCCAGGTTGAAACAGACTGCGTTAATGAATCGCTGGAAAGTCTGAGCAGCGTAACGGAGTCCAAATGGCATTCGAAGCCACTCGAATAATCCGAACGGTGTGGTCAAAGCTGTTTTGAAGATGTCTTCTTCAGCTACAGGAATAAGATGATATGCTCTAACAATATCAATTTTGGAGAGAACCGTGCAACCCTCAAAATTCATTGAAAAATCTTGAATGTGACGGATTGGATGACGATCAGGGACGGTGGCTGCGTTGAGCCGACGGTAATCCCCGCAAGGTCTCCAGTCCTGATTATTTTTCTCTTGACCATGTGCAAGGGTGAACACGTATGGGAAGCTGATGGCTGACAAATACCGAGCTGATTCATGTGCTCAAATTCAGTTCTGGCTGCTTTGTGTCGCGTAGCATCTAGCCGTCTAGGCCGAGAAACAGGAAGAGGGCCTCTACCTCTAGTCACGATGTGATGAACTATAGGATGTTTAACTGAGGCGAAATAATTTGGTTCTTGCGTTAATGTGGGGTACTTTCTTAAAATGTTATTGTACTCACTGCTGATTTGAAATTGAATTGGTGTTGGATCATTTGTCCAAGTTATGGAAGCATTTGCTTGCATTTTTGTTAACGGGTCCAAAATTCTTTTATTTTTCAAATCAATCTAATCCAAACTTGGATAAGAAATCGGCTCCCAAAATGGGTCGGTAAGGGAGAACTGAAAGATCTGCACCGGTGTCGACAAGAAAAAGTAAATTATTGTTTTTGTCTTTAATAAATAAGCGGCGACTAGAATTCGTCTGCGTGTTTGCCGCTGCAACAGCAGGTTTATCTAGTTTGGGTTATTTGAAGGAGACTGAAAGCTAACTTGTGAAAAATTGCAGGGCTTGGTACATTTGTTGGCATCGTTTTTGTAACGCCTATGATACCAGCAAATGCCTGAACGTTTTGAATCCCCTCGACTCTGTGATCTATTTTTTACTTGCGACTTATAGACTATAAGGCAAGTTATGCATTCGTAAAAAAAATCGAACTCGAGATTTTGATCAAAGTTGACATTACGATGATAGCGAAAACCAAAAAAGTGGGTCTCGCAATTCTGTCTGTCTGTCTGTCTGTCTGTCGGTTCGACTACAGCCTAAACGGCTCGGCCGATTTTCTTCAAACTTGGTAGATATGAGTTTTAATTTTTTCCCCCCGGACGTTTTTTTTTGTTTTTTTTTTTAAGACCAAAAATAACGGTACCTGCGATACGATTTTTTTTCGAAATTTTATAAATATTTTTTTTTCTCAAAAACTGTCCCGCAGAATTTTTAAAAAAAAATTTAAAAAATTTAATTTGGTTAAAACTAGCTAATGGTTGAAAAAAAATTTACAAAAAATTGTTATTTTTGGTAGCCCCCCTGGGTCCATTTTTTTTGTTTTTGATTTTCTCGAAAACGGTACAGCCGATTTAAATCATTTTTTTTTTATGCTAAAGCTCCTCCAAAGTTTAAATATTATTACATATTCAAATTTTCAATTTTTAATTTTTTGGATTTTAAAAAAAAAATTCAAAATTTTTTTTTGGAAACTCAATATTTCGAAAACCCCTAGCTCGATTTTTTTCAAACTTGACAAAAAAAAGTTTTTTAACATAATCTGCAAGATTTGAGAAAAAACATTTTGTTTCATCTAAAACTAACGGTACCTTCCATACAAATTTTAAAAAATGGTTTTCGAAAATTGTATTTTTCTCGAAAAAGGTTCCGAGAATTTTGCTAAATTTTTTTTTCTTTTGATTAATCTTTACGATCTATAATTTAATAAGAAAAAAATTAATCTAGATATTACTGACTGTACCTACCATAGAACGATTTTTTCGAAATTTGAATTTCTCATTATCGACATAACGGATTTTAATGAAATTTTTTATAAAATAGCTCCACAAAATTTTAAAAAACATTACATTTAAAAACTTAAGAAAAAATATTTTTTTCAATTTTTAGAAAAAAAAAGTCGTTTTTTTTTGAAAAATTCGATATCTCAAGAACGGCTTAGTATTTTTTTTTTGGAAATTAGACTTTTATTCGTACAATAATAAAAACTTAAGGTTGGCGTACCGACATTTTTTCTTAAACATTTTTTAAAAATTTTGTACATAAAAGCTTATTTTTTTACGGAACCACTACAACGACTTATAGCATTCTGTTTTTATCTCTTACTACTAAAAGAATTTAAAAAATTCATTTTATCCTTATTAACAGTTTTCTCTAATAACATTCGTTTTTAAAATTCCTAGTCTATTACATAGGAGCAAGTTCGTGCGACCCAGTCGTGCATTTTATTCTAAACTGTTGCGGTTGTCTTCTACGTGAACGCGGACGAAATGAAATTGCTTCAATTTTTGATTCGATTCTTGCTAGCCTCTCTTCAAAATATTTGTTGTTACTGGGTTGTTCAAGAACTTGTGGTGAGGAAACACTAAAGATATGGGAAGCTTGTGATGCTTCATATATTTTGTCTGCCAGAGCAGAAAGCTCATCCAGTGATTTTTCACCTACCGACAACAAAGCAATATTAATGTGCTGAGGCAAGCGTCTCATCCACAAATTCTTAACAATTTCTTCGCTAAAAGTACTTCCAGCAAGTATCTTCATAGATCTAAAAACCTCTGAAGGTTTTTTATCCCCAATATCAGCTTTTTCAAAACGCTTTTCTAAACGTTTAGTTTCCGAGACTGAGTGTCTTTGAATCAAAGCGGTTTTTAAAATGTCGTATCTATTGGAAGATGGAGGCGCAACAAGAATATCTATCACCGGAAGCGACAGTTGGGCAGTATTTCGTTTCCGAACTGCTTATCCTGTACACAGCAAATTGTGCTTCCGCTTGGATGAACCAAGTTACGGGATTCGCGTTCCAAAATGTTGGAAGACGTACTCGAATAGAGTTGATTTCCTCGGGGAAACTCGATTGGGTCAGGTGTGCGTTTGGATTTGCTCCATTCTGAGCACTATTTTCCGTAGTAGTGAGTTCGTCAGCGTTTCGCATATTTAGCTTTTCTTCGTTCATTTAACAGTTGAAAAAGGTAAATGCAAAAGTTCCAATTGGGAACACAAAACTCAGCAATAAAAACTAGTGTAACCCGTAAAGATCCGGACGAGACGAAACGCAACCGTAAAATTAATAACGCGGAAAAAAATTTATAAATTTTGAAATATGTATATTTTAATATAGAGCAAAAAAAAATTGTGGCATGTAAAAATAACAAAGTGCTATTGGTAATAAAGTACTCTCACCTGTACAAAATCTTTTCAAAAAAAATATATGTGGGGGCTGATGAAGTTCCTCTAGCGGAACTGGGTTCTGCTATTCTGGATGTCTACTTTACTTTTCTAATATTCTGGTTGGGCGCTGATGTTGTTGCTGCGTAGTAGTTGTTGAATAACTGGAACTCGCCGTTGGTGCCAATGGCCCGTGTGCAATTTTTATTCCAAAAAAAAAATTGTCAAAAAAAAACTTGGTGTCTCTGGTCAGTTTGCGAAAGTTATTTATTTCAAAAAAACTTTGTGGAAAAAAAAATGTTGCTGTGCAAGTTATTTGTTTCAAAAAAAAACTTTGCGTAAAAATAAAATGTTGAGAGAGAGCAACCGTCTGCACTGACCACCCTCTTGACAAATTTTTATTTTCGGCGTGGAATGCCAATGTCCGAACTTCTGATGCCAGCGTCTAATGAAAACGGTGGCGTTAAATGTTCGACGGTGGTTTTGAGATGAGCGACGGTGACGGCGTCAAAAATGATGATTTTTGTTGCACCAATAACGGCGTTGTTCGCCGAGTTAACGGTAGAGGCGATTCATACCAGCTGATCTGCCGAAATGTCTTCCTTTCCGACTTTATAAATGAAGTTAGTAAGCACAACTTTGACATGTTACTCCATGACGGGATCCGTAAACTCCGTCCGCAGGTCATAAAACTCCTTCTGGATAGGTTCGTCAGCTTTATCGGTAGACGTGGACACATATAAAGCTTTCACATCCAGGCCATCACTTATAGACTTAAAGTGAATAACTTTACTTCCAGGCGATTTTACGCTTTGAATTCACGTCCTAGGATATGTAATCTTTTATCAAAATTTGTATGTTCCTGCCAGTTTTAACGCGCTGTTCGGGATTGTGTCCAATATATGAAGAGAAGTTTGGGTGGGGCAGCTGCTAAAAGTTGTAAGTTAAACTCGAGTATAGAAAGTATAAACGCGTTATAAATTGTGGCCAGATGAGAAGTGCTGAAAAATTCCATAGAACAATATAGAAATCCCAAGCATAAATCAGCGTTTTTTTCTGGCCCAGCATTTATTTTGTAGAGATCAGACTTGAAACCGTTCAATACAACATGCATTGAACGACCCAGAAGGCAATTTCTTTAAATTTACGATTTCATTGATCTCTTCAATGGTAACATAAGATTGTTCACCATTCCAAACACTAGAGTCGATTGATCTGATTGAATGAGAAACTTCAGATTCTAGCTCTTGTGGCATGGCATGACATGCTTTACACAACCTGTCATCATAAAGCAATTTCATACCGTCAAGGCAGGAGGAATATAAGAGCTTGGCTTTCATATAACTCTAACTATATTACAGAATGGGTTTTGCTTTATTCAATTTTAAGTTGGTCTAAGTAAGTATGTAGATAAATTGTCGATAAAATTTCTTAATTTTGTTTCGTCTGTTAAATATAACCCATTTAGCATTTTTAAAGTCAAAAACTACGTTTTCTCTACTAAGAGGTGATATGTAAGTACTAACAACCGCAGGTAGATAATCAGAACTTGAGTCGCTTATCACAGTCAGTTCACTAAACAGCCCCGGTAAATTAGTGGGAAAAATATCTATTGTTGACGGGCTTGTCCTGTAATTTACAGGACTGAAGTCGCATGAGTTGGAAACAGAGTGTCTTGTATTTGAGTTTGAAAGTATATTTCTATGCTTGCAGATAAAATCATCGCCAATTAGATAAAAATCATAAAAACTAACTAACTTCCTTATATGATTGTTTAAACAAACTTTTTTGAGTTGAACTACAACTAAGATATCAAGACTTTCCTCATTTTTTCAATTTTTTAAAATGCATATCAATAAATAAATCGGTATTCCCAAATTTCCTAAGAAAGTTAGAACAATTTTATGTATTTTAGGTCTTTAAATCGTGGATAAGCCCAAAGGGAAAATATATTTCTAATATCAATAGACAAAAGAATATTGTTTTTTTTTCGAGTACGTAAGTAAACATAAGTATCTATGTTTTTAGCTGCAATTGACGACGTCCATTGGATTTAGCTCCCATTATTATTTTATCATTTTTCATATTTTTTTATTTTATTATTATTTATTTTTTTTTTTTTAACAAACAAACATTTCACCATACTTTGTTTGCTTACCACGGCAGCTGTTGGCGTTCCTGCGTACTTCCACGTTGATAATTCGTTCATTTCGGTTCGTTCGGTATAAAAGCTCGTGAAGTTTCTTCGAAGTCATTAGTTTCTAATTTCCGTTTAAAAGTTCAGTACTAAAATAATTAAAAAATGTTCGCAGTCAAGTTGATGTGTGTTGCTCTAATGGCAATCACTGCCCTTGTAACAAGTGCTGCCGGTCAATATTATGGTGAAATGGGTGGTGCATCTCCTAATGGTGGTGGCTCTGGTGGTGATTATGGTGGTATGCTGTGATGGTAAAATAAAACAATGAAATAAAGAAAATACTGTCTCAACTTAAATGTCTTATTTTTATTTCTTTCGCAATAATTTCTGGTTGATTAAAGACTAGTTAAAGTAAGTTGTTTACCTTTATAGAAACAACTTTTAAAAGGGAACACTAGTGTTGCTATTGCAAAGGCTAAGCCCAAAAATTACATTTGATCTATCTCCGCGAAGGACTCTATAATGCGTCATTTTAAGTGGCCGATGATGTCGACATCCTCCGCATATCCTAGGAACTAGAAGGGTCTGTTTTAAAAGTGCCTTCCGTGGTTACGTCTGTGTCCTGTACAATGTCTCAGATTGAGATTAAGGAACTGACATTATAGTGCAGATAAGACTTCTTCATTCGGTTATATGATTCCATTTAGCGACTGCTAGAAATGCTGATTGAACAAGTTAAACAAGATTATCAGTTTTTCGTTTCGATAGAGCGACTCTTGTATTTCCATACTGCTGCTTACACATTATTGATTATATACCGACAGTTCTTCTCCCCCCCTTTTTTTAGACTCAATATTGTTCCTGCTCTGCTCTTGTCTATGTCTTCCGTTGCAGTATTCACCCAATGTGAATGTGGTTTATAGGTAGGCTACCTCTTTGCTGATGCCTTGGTACGGGAGTCATTGATTTGTTGACGTCTGTGTTAGGTGAAAGAACAACGGAAAATTCTCGCTAGCATGTTCATATCGCAGCTGTAATTAAAGTCCTACGTTTTATTCTTAGTTCATATTACAATTACAAGCACAATTTTTTGTTTCATGAGCAACAATTATTATGTTGCGTAGGCGATCGTTATCCACCTCCCAAAAGAAATGCAACAACCCCAAATAACTCACCTTTACATAATAATGATATGTACGTATCTCATAGATAATCGTATCTGCCCAAAATATATAATGGATTAATAATCATTCCAACCCCCTTACAACAAACCATATAAACAAAAGAAAAGACACAAAAAAAAAAAAAAAAAGAGACAAACAGCAATACGGTAGTAGATAACTCATTTTAATGTAGGAAACAAAATTCTATTTTTACATTTCATAAACACATTTCATAACACACTTAATTCCTTATTTCCAATCGTCAATGATAGTTGATAACGATGTTTGGCGTTGTGTTGAATCTTGATTGGGGTAGGTTTTCCTCCTTACCCTGGAAAGTCTTGAAACCACGATTACGGGTCCAATGATGAATGTGCAAACAGCCTGAAAGAAAAAAAAAATTTGATAAGCATATAGATAATATTCCTATCCATTGACTATTAATGTAAAATAGTATCCTCCGTTGGAGCATTAAATATACTTACTTGATTTCAAGGTGTGATGTTTGACTGTCTATTGAGTAATGAATTAATCTAAGAAGAAAGGATTAAACAAAACAAAATGACAGATGTTATTAAGACCACCAAGATGAACTTACCAATATATTCGGAATGTTGCTTCTGTAATGAAGCATATTTGGAAGGATGTTGGTTGTTCGGTGATTATGGTCATATGGTGCCCTTTCTCTATTCTTTTTTGTTTAGTTTTTACCAATTTTCAACTTTTATTTGTTTTTTTTTTATCTTTATTTATTTTGTTTCTAATTTTTAGTTGTCACCAGCAAAACATTTACAAGAGAATGAAAGTTTTGCTAAGTGACAGCTGACACTTGTTGAGGTAAAGGTTCAATGTTCCGAATAGGGCATGGCCATGTAAACAAAAGCTGTAAGTGATAAGAGCTTTAAAGACTGGCACATACAGGAAATTAAAAATTTCTCTACTTGAGCTTTTGATGTGATCGGTTGAGTTCAAAAGTGGAAAGATTTTTAAAATTAAGGGTAGTGCAATATTAGTATTTTTAAGATATTATAAGTAGATTTGATTGTAGAGTATTTGTCTAGTTTATAGATTTATTTATTATTATTTATTATTATTATTAGTTATTTTTTTTAAGTTTGTTGCTGCAACCAAATTTTGTAAGCTTAGGCTCCACACCCATACACTTACGTTACCAGGTACAACAAAGGTAAACAGTGCAGATTTAGATTAGACAGATGATTGTAAGTGGGGAACATCTGTAGAAGTTATGTAAGAATAAATATATAGGCCACAGGGCAACGGCCGATGATGATGCAATAAAAAGCTTCATTAGATATTTCGAAAGCAAAAAGAAAAGTTGTTGTGCTTTTACCGCAAAAGCAAATTTAAATTGAAGTTTTTTTTCTGTGAAGCAAAAAGAAAAATCCAAAGTGATTGTTATATAGTTTTTTTTTTTGATAAGAAAAACCTGTGGATTAAAAAAATCGATATAAAAACAGGAAGGTGAGGAATTTGTATAAGTGACAAAAGGAAAAGAAGTTTTTTTTTTATAAAAATCATTTTTAAAACAAATAGGTATTCAGATATCAGCCAAAGAAGCAAAAGTGGTGTAGTCGAGATATTGCCATAAGAAAATCTGGGAAATTTGAAACTCCGTTCCAATAAAGCAGAGGTAGGAATTCATTTAGTGTATTAAAGTTTGGAAAAATTAATTTAAAAATATATAAATTTATAGGTTTAAGTCGAACTAAAGGAAGTTACGCCTCAAAGGCATCCGATACGGATATATATATATACTTATATATGATAGTATTATATATAGTCGGAAAACAAAGGAGCCGGTCTACGCTCACGATTTGAGCCTCTGCTAAGATTTTTTTTGTTGTTTTGAGGACATTTGGAATTCTTGGACAAAAGGGTGAAAATACATAAATATTCCAAGAAGGATTTATTTAGTAAAGGATTGATTTGGAGGACTGGCCTATTGAAATCGGTTGGCTGGTGGGCTGCAGGGTGCAAAGTCTGTGCTTTTGCTCTAAAAAAATTAGTCCGTTTAAGGAAGCTCATACCGGTCGTAGCGTCTTGCTGAATTTTTTTTTTTGGATTAGTCGTGAATTTTACTTGATTAATTTTGATAAATAATTTTAGTAATTAACTTCGTATTATCAATTTAAATTTTTTTCGAATTTTCATTCTTTTTTTTTTATCTTAATTTTAAATAGTTTTTTTGTTGATTAAAGATCTTTATTGGTTTAAATTTTTTACATAATCAGAAAAAAAAGAGGAATTAATAAGATAAAAGTAAAGATATTATTGAGTGAATTTAAATTAGAAAGAGAAAAAGTGAAACGTGAAGTGTGTCCCTCTGGACTCTCAGATCAAAAAACAAATATATGTGTGTATATACGTAGATATATATATATTGAATTGAGGTATGATAATCAATACCTTAAGGAAAGATGTGAACTTGCCCCGATTGTACCTGAGAATTACTGCCGGCAGAACATCAAAGGACAACAGGAAAGTAAAACCTATATAAAAAAGAGTACGTTTTTTTTTTGAAAATAAACTAAATAAACATTTTTAATATATATATGTATATAAATATCCACACATGTGTGAACTAAAAATATCAAAAAGTATTCACACTCTGGGGGTATAGATCTAAGCCACTTCTCATTTTTTTCTTTAATTTTATTTTATTTCTTCTGAGAAAAGTGAATATATTCTGAGATAGGTATGTACATTGAAGTACGAGTCAAAGAAAATCAGAATTTTTGATAAGCATTTTTTTGTTTGTTCCTATTAATTTCTTTTTCCTTTTCTTCAATTTTTTTTTAATTTTAATAATTTTTTTAAAGTAAACTGGATTTTTCGTTTTTTTTTTTGGATAAAATAAACATATGTATTTTATAAAACTAGAGACAATTTGGGAATTTTTTTTGAGAGAGTGAAGTAGATAACATCATGATGTGCTAAACACAAACTTAGGTGTGTGGAGGATCGGCTGGGCCGGCGATAAAAGGGGAAACGATGACGAAAACGTAACTAACAATACAGACAAGGACTAGTACGACAACTTACGACAAAAATTACTTTATTACATTCATAACAGCATACTTACATTCATACTTATATACTTACTAACTAACTTATCTATGCACATTTAACTACGTACTTACCTACAGACTTATTGACATCCCTACTTAAATACCTACCTACAAACTTACTTACATATCTACTTAAATACTTACCTACAGACTTACTGAACATATCACTATAATACTTACCTCTATATTTACTTACAAACTTACATACATACATAAACGTACCGACATTCTTAGATCATTGTTGATGATGATTCCAAGTTGTAGCTAGAGTTTTCGGATTAGGGGCTATCTCCAATAGACTCATGGCCCAGGAGATACGAGTAGTATTGGTTGTATCTATGATACAAGGGTGGGTAGGCCAAGCTTTTGCCATCAACACCAGGCAAGGCCTTTGAGACTCGGCGAACTACTGTGTTGGTGAGACAGTGGGGACGATACGGATTTTCGGTCAGCAGGGAAAGAAGGAAAAAAAAAAAAAGGAAAACTTTATTTTAGGTTAGGTTAGTTAGATTTAGATTTATGATCGTATCCTTCAGATATGAAATTATAATTAGTGGTTTAGTTGTAGATTAGGGTTAAGTTTCATTTTCTTTTATTTTACTTTTCTTTTTTTTTTCTTTTTGCTGAGAGATCTGATTAGTATCTCACCCTTTTGCCAATGCAGTAGCATAGGTAACTAAGTTTGTGCTCTCCCTTTTTTTTTAATCCCGAACACCTATCCTATAATCCCTTACCCCCTTCCTATCCTTATCCTTTGATCAAGGCATGATTTTTTTTGTTTGCGAAATGGGATGAGTTTGGAAAATGGCAAGAACCACCCCAACCCTTCGAGCTTAGCCGAGACAGAGCAAGCATGCCATCGCCTTTTTCCAATCTCATGAAGAAACACCCCTGTGGTACCCCGATACGCAACAATTATTCTAACAAATTTGTTACAAAGAGTAATCTCAAAACATGACATTTACATTTACATGACTTTTCGTTTAGAAAGTAAGACTTCCGTGTTAGCATCAAGACATGCAACAAATCAAAAGATCCAAAAGTAGTTGGAAAATGCGATTTTTAATTAAAATTGTGAATCGTGCACTCGTTCGCCCAAACATCATACGGTTAAGTTTGGGAGGTAACAACAGTTTATAACAAAATATTTAACCAGAAATTTTAAAACTTCATCTATTGCTCATTAATTTAGGTTACAAAATTTAAGACCCAAATTTGAAATTAACAAACTTAAATTAAACTAAATAAATTATAAATGTAAATTAAATAATTTTGTATACGAAAGGATATTTATTAACAAAATTTGTTCACGATTATACGATTATCGTTTTATTTAGTATTAATATTTCGAATTTGAAAGGTTCAGTTTGTTGAGACAAAATTGATATAAATGAAAAAACCAAAATAAGTCAGAAAAGGCTGTTTTAGTTGCGTAGTTTCAAAAGATTAAAACATTATAAAGTTACTTTTTGTATAGTCAAACAAGAAAAATAAAATACACGACTGGGTCGCACGAACTTGCTCTTATGTAAACGACTAAGAATTTCAAAATTGAATGTTATTATGCATAAAATTTATTTTTTAGTAGACTGAAACAACTCCTCTAGTAGTTGGAGCTAAAAACAGGATGCAATGTGATTCAAGCAAATATTAGCTTATGCAAGAACAAAAATTATAAGTCTGCACTGGTTTCTTAAAAAAAATAAGCTTTTATATACAAACTTTTTAAAACGTTTACAAGAAACAATTTTGGTACGCCAATTCAAAGTTTTTATTATTTTCAAATAAAAATTAAATTTATAAACAAAAATATTAAGCCGTTTCTGAGATATCGAATTTCCAAAAAAAAAAAAATATTTTTTTTTTTCAAAAACTCAAAAATTATTTTTTTCAAAGTTTTGAAATGCAATGTTTTAAACTTTTAGAAGCTTCTCTATAAAAAATGTCATTAAAATCCGTTTTGTCGATAGTGAGAAATTCTAAATTTGAGAAAATGGTTCTATGTTAGGTACAGTCAGTAATATCTTGATTTAGACTTTTTTTATATAAATTTATAGATCGTAAAAATTAATCAAAAGAAAAACCTGTAAGCAAGATTCTCGGAACCGAGAAAAATACGATTTTCGAAAACCATTTTTTAACATTTCGTCGGCTGGATGCTATCTTGTTCAAAAGGCCATTTTTTACGAAATTGAGTTAGGTATGCAGTCCTCATAATTTTGGGACGCTCTTTCTCTTGGCACAAACCATTTTGTTCTATCTCTTTTAGTTTTCAATTTACAGATAGCTGTTTTGTTCAATAAAACACTTTTTAATTCATTTTTGTTCAATAAACTGCTTTTCATCTTTTTTGTATTATATTGCACAATTGTTAGTATATTAAAAAAAATGCATAATTTCTATCTTGTACAATATCCAAAAAGTCGAAAATTACAAGATCTGCAAAAGTTGACAAACTTCCAAAGGTCGAACAAAGTAACTTCAGCATAAAACTAACACAAGAAAAGAAAAAGGATTCAGGCCATGTTACCATTCATGCCAAACATACAAGACCGACGTTTTTTATGAAAATGTTATAAGAAATCATTAAATTGTTTTAACTTTTATTTTTTTAAGTTCTTGCTTGAAGCAAATTTATATTTTTATTATTATAAAATGTGCGTAATAAAATGCTATTATTCTAGTGCTGTGACGCTTTGACAAAAGTGAATTAATAAAGGCTGTTATGTATTATTGTTATATTTTTTAATTAAATGTATTAACTTTTATTATTTAATTGTAGTACGTATAGTTATAAAGTATAAAATAAGAACTTAACTAGAGAGAAATAATTTTTATTCTGTTTTTCGTTGCAAAAAGAACGATACATTTCTTGTAACTTTTTTGTAAAATAAATATTTGAATTGAGAAACAAATAAGTCTTTTCACTTAAGCCCACTTGAATTTCATTCGCTCTAAGAGAAAACATTACAATATTAGGCGTGTTTCGTTGACCTCCTTAATGTGAACAACGTTCCACTTTCAGTCATAGAGTAACTGAAGTTCAAATCTGAAGTTAACTCATTGTTTTTGAAAATGCTCACATTAAGAAGTTCAACAAAACACGCCTATTATGTGTTTTTCTTGTTTCTTTGAAAGCTCTTTATTAAATCAGCTTTAAAAAATAAAACTATTTTTTGTTCTATATAAAATAATCAACTTTATGTTTTCTCCTTTTTTGTTTTTTTTCTATGTTGTTCAATATTGATTTTTTTGTTCAATATCCAAAAATTTTACCAAATTGTTTTCACTCCATATAATTTTGTTCAATATCCAAAATGACTTCCTCGTTGATTTTAATTTATAACTAATTTAAAATAAAAGAAAAACAATTTCTGTAACTTGATTTATAAACAAAATTGTCAAGGCTTTCAGAAAAAAAATAATATTAATCAAATATTTTCTTATATAAGCAAAAACTTTCAATTTCAACTTTAAAAATCGATTTCCCAACATTTTGAAAAATGGACATTGAACAAGATAGCATCCAGCCGACGATTTGTATATAGGGTGCCGTTATTTTTAGGTAAAATACAATTTTTTTCTAACATCTTATAATTTATATTAAAAAACTATTATTTATCAAGTTTAAAAAAAATCGAGCATGGGGTTTTTGAAATATTTAGTTTTGAAAATAAGATTTTGAAAATGTTTTTAAAAATCCAAACAATTTTTTTTGAAAAATTTGAAAACAAAATAATGTTCAAGCTGCTGAGGAGCCTTAGCAAAATCGGTTGTACGGTTTTTGATAAAATCTCTTTCGGTGATAAAAGGTGTTTTTAAAGTCTTTAAATAACCTCGAACAAGAATTCTTAAAACCATGTCGCTTTCATTGACGTATAACGTGTCGTTTTGACATATGTCACTGACGCCGGGAAAGAAGTTTTACTTCAATTGTTTCCGAAAACCACTGAAAGGTAATGTCAAAAAATAGAGAAAAGCAGATTTCCGTATCGTCAAAAGGGGAACATACCCAAACAGTATCTACTTTACATATATAGCCGTGTTTTTTTGGAAAGTTATCCGTAGTACAGTAGGATTTTATATGAATAACAAATCCAACATCCGCAGTGGGATCACTGCCGATACTCGAATAAATGTCAAATCTCTATCCGCAGCAGAATTTCACTTCTCCTTTTATAGGCAGTGATCCTACCTCGGATGTTGTATTTGTTATTCATATAAAATCCTACTGTACTACGGATAACTTTTCCAAAAAAACACCACTTATGTCACAAAACTCATTTTTTTCTAGAGACGATAAGTGAAGAATGAATTGTTTCATTTTTTAACGATTCCAAAACTAATCGGAAATATAACTTATTTGTAAATTCATTATTATCTTAATCAACAATTGGTTATGTTCGTTTGTACAAAATATTTGTAAGTTTATAGGTTAGAATCTTAGACACTCTTTTTTTGTAGGTTAGCTAAAATATTTTCTAGAGTTTTGAATTCCATTAAGTTAAAATAATTTTTTAATTTATTTTTTTTTAGACTTTTAATATATGGAGAATAATATAATGTATAATTTTTTACAATATAAAGCACATACTATATATCGTCCCCTCAGAAGCAAAGTGGCTTATCTCAAAATCTATAGTTTTTCACAAAAGGGATTTGAAATAATTTGAGTCTTAAAAAACTAATTTCCGTCTAGAGGTTATGCGAAGCGGCAAAAGTCGTAGAACAAGAAAATTATTATTTTTTTTTCTTTATCAAGTGGTATAAATACATTTTTAAGAAAATCACTAAAAAAAAAAACATGACGACTGACACGAAACTGAAAGTGTCAGTTTACAGATGAATAGTTCAGGGATGATATCTAAAATGCAAAAGGACACAAACGCCCTCACGCCTTCAGTTTAAGAAGTATTTTTATGAAAGTTTGACAGAAAAATAGATTTTTTTTTTGTGATTTTTTCTGTATACTCAACTCAAAATCGCTAAATTTTGAGATAAGCCACTTTGCTTCTGAGGGGACGATATATATTTATATTTATCACAGGTGATGATGCAGCTGCTGCCGCGACATTATTATTTATAATTTCTTCCTTGGAAGTATTTCCACCCATTTTCTTTGAATTTTCGGAGTTCTATCAGTGTTGTTTTTGTTTGGCCTTCACTAATGCCGGTCGTCCACTAGGCGATCAACGCACAAATTTCGAATTCAACCCTAATGTACGGTGCCTTCAATTCTGTTCAACCAACGGGTTGGATCTAGTTGTTGGCCGTTGCTCAACGAATTGCGCAACAAGTGTACGGGTAGTGTACGAGCTCGTGTTGCTCCTTGAAAATGTTCGATCAACACGTTGAGCAACATTTTCAAGATAATGTGTTGCATATTATTTGTTCAACGCGTTGATCAACTTTTTAATTTTCTTTGGGTTTTTTGACGTAATATTGTGTTTCGTTGCGTTGGTTGCATTGAAATGTGTCTACGTGATTGAACTATTGCGTTGCCATGAACTTGCAGTTGTTACAACTTGCAAACTGTAGTTTAATTTGGTTTTTCGTCATGAAAGTGATAAAAAAACAGAGTGGACCACGGAATTAATTTTGCTGTTGATTTCAGCAATTGAGGAAAAGCCTAATACGAGTATATGGGACATTAAGAGCCCCTCTTATAAAAATCGAGGTGCCAGGGAATTGGCTTGGTCTCAAATTTCCTCGAAAATGCAATTGCCTAATGTACCGAACTGAAGTCAAAATTATTTCAGGTTTGACGTTTGAGTTTTTTGTTTATCGTGGTGCGTTCAACGCGTTCCTCAACGAGTGATCCTTGGTTAAGTGTAAGAAGGTATCAACACGTTCATCAACTGGTTGAGCAACCATATCGAAAACGCAGTTGATCAACTCGAAAAAACTTTTTTTTCTGTCAAAATCGAACAAGTTTATCAACTAGTGTAAGAGGCTATTCAACATTTGAGCAAGTTGATCAACTAGGTTTACGGAGCTATTCAACACTGGAATAAGATTTAAGAGTTGATCAACTAGGTGTGCGAGGTTAATCAACATATGGGAAAGTTGGTCAATTATGTGTACGGGGCTCCAAACGTATTTTGTTCAACTTTAGTTGCTCAACGTGAACTACGTAAGTTGCTGCACTAGTGTAAGAGGGTGTAAATTCGTTTATCCAACGAAAGAGTTGAATAAAAAGTTGAACGAAGTTGGTGGAACTTATCGCGCACATAGTGGACGACCGGCATAATGTTAATCATTCTTTGCGTTTCAGCGCACTTTCGTTAAAACCGCTTTCGTACTCCACGTTTCTTCTTGACTATCACACTCGTTTTCCTTTGTTGTGGCCTCTTGTTGTTGGCAGGGTCGCCATGTTATGTTTGTTTATAAATCTTGTAACACAAGTAAATTGTTAGCTCGAAAGCCGCTTATTTCTCCGAACAGATTTTTGGTTTTGAGTATTTTCTGAGTTCTCCAGCCGCAAACAACGAGTCTTGCTTTCCAAAAACTTAACTAAATTTTATTATAAAATATTTTCTTATCTATGCATTATAAACTAGATCATTCAATAATCAACTCATTATATGTATAATTTTTTAATAATAAACATAATTGCATAATATGACCTTTGTATATATAACCTATAGTATTATCATGGAGCGTGATTTTGTATTGCGAACTCTAGCCTGGTGGTGGCGCTGAAATAAGCGCTAGACTTTAAAGTGGAGAGTAGAATAAGATACCAAACAAGTAGTAAAAAAGAGAATATTTTATTATTAAATTTAGCAGAGACAAATCTAGCAAGTACTGTCCCTATACTTAAGATGTCGCCACAATCTTTCGTCTTCTTGATAGTACTATAAGTTTTATATACAAAGATATGACCTACAAATACATAAACTTGACAAAATAAACCTTCGGTATATTTCCTCAAAAGGTATTTTAATTATTTAGTCTATGTGACACACGTAAGTGCTGTCATAAGCAAGATTTCAGTTTTTCCCTTTGCACATTTACCGACTGCAGTCAGGTGAAGTACGATCAGGTCAACGAACGAGAACATTGGGTGTCGACTGTCGATTGACCATATGTAGGTCGATGTGCATGCGGGTGCAATTGCTAACTGAAGCGCGTGAGTTATAATACTCAATGTTATTGTATGTTTTAATTATAAATTTTTATTTGTTTCAACTTAAAATTTATATTTTTACAGTTTAATTTATTTGGAATTATAATTTTTAATTTACGAAATATGCAGCCTAGACTGTACGCACTCTGACTTAAGAAATGATAAGAAAAAATAATGATAAGATAAGCTTGGCTTTCCCTCTGCGGTAACTTTGATGCTGGATCTGCAAACTGTAAGGTTAAAGTTGTCGCCTCTCTCTTTGATATGTAAGTTGGTGTTTGTACCGCCGCCGAAGAGAAGTAGAAGCTTGGCTTGGGTTGATATGTCATCTGTCTTGTTGTTATGTCAGATTTGCATAGTCGAAGAGAAGATGAGCTTGGCTTTGTTGCTATTTTGCAGCTCAAGATAAGAGTACATGGAGGGATGGGGGGTGTTGATATATAATGCAATTTTTATTGTAAATTTATTTATCATTTAAGTCAATTAATTTTATTATACCAATAAAAAATAATTGTGAATAAGCCTTAAAAACATAGAAAAATAATAACCTATATGACACTTCTTGTCAAATGCAACTAAATTATGCAAGTCATGTTTTAACCTTCATAAAAGGTGAAAGGGCATTTTTATATATTTTATTAGACATTCTTGTTTGAGAACTTTAACACGACACAACACCAATTAATTTATATTAAATATTGAAATTTATAACGATATAAAAGACTGAGTTTTATGTTATTAAAAAGAACAAACATTTATCAGCGCTATACCCAAACACAGGGACAGTAGTGATATTGGATGTTTTTCCGTTTGGTGTGTAACAACAACATATATACATATCTTTATAGATGTGTTGCTTGTAACTCGTGTCAGCTATTTTATGAAGATGGAAAAGTTAATGAATGCGGAACTTGGCACGATAAAGATGAAAAATTTTGTATCCTTGGACTTTAAAAATGATTTACATGGCTTTCGAATAAAAGTTCAATTCCTGGAAAGTAAGAGTGGTATTTGTTGCGCTAAGTTTGACTAAAACAATTTCAGATTTTTCTCTACAAACCCTCCTTTAATGTCGTTAAACCAAAAATTCTTGCAGATAACAGTGCAAACCAGAGGCTTACTTCTTAACCATTTTGAAAAAAAAACATGACAACAGGTATTTCGAAATGTGTGACAGGCGGTCTTCGAGATAATCATCCTTCACAATCTCAAATCTCAAGAAGCCGACTTACGTATATGATAAGTACAATATTCCCACCAAGCCTTGGAATAGCTTTGAGGGTTATAAAACAATTTATTCAGTCAATTCTAGGTCCGTTATGTTATTTACAATTTATTATCACACTAAAAGGTAAAGTAAAAGTAAGAAAAGTATGCGAACCTGTCAAAAATACCCAGAAAGAATGTATGTCATGATTATTCTATCAATGTTCACACTTGCGATTCAGTTACCACGGCCAAGAAAAAAATATTGAAACATACATATAAAATTCTGAGTTTTATGTATACGAGTATTTAATATCTTATTCATAATAAAATGATATCATTACACATTTTGAGTTATGTTTGCTTAATATGACACTCTATTATTTTGTTTTATGACAATAATAACTTTTTATTTTCACATTTCTTGATAACCGCTAAACTGATTTCACTCAAGGAAACAAATGGTTTTAATACTGTTTGAAACACTTTCAAAACTCAATATAATTTTTAAATTCTGTCTGAAAAATGTTTTAGGAGTATATCAAAAAATAACTAAAATCGGTATTTTATTACAAAAGTTAGAAAAATCTTATTTACGAGTATTAAAGGTCTGCAATTCGGGGATAAACCCAAATGGAAAATATCGTTCTAATGCAAATAGACAATGGAATTTTGTTTTTTTCGAGTACGTTAATGAACATATTTTTTTTTTTTAGCTAATAGTGGATTTAGTAGATTTAGTTCCCATTTATTGTTTACTCATTTTTGCTTTCTTTTAACAAACAAAAACCATACTTTGTTTGCTTACCACGGCAGCTGTTTGCGTTCGTGCGTACTTTCAAGTTGATAGTTCGTTCATTTTTCGGTATATAAAAACTCGTGAAATTTCTTCGAAGTCATTAGTTCCTACTTTCCGTTTAAAAGTTCAGTTCTAAAATAATTAAAAAATGTTCGCAGTCAGGTTGATGTGTCTTGCTCTAATGGCAATCACTGCCCTTGTAACAAGTGCTGCGGCTCAAAATGATGGTCATGATGATGAAGCAGGTGGTGCATCTCCTAACTTTCCCGGATAATGTCTTTGACGGACCTGGTGATTGGTGATTGGACCTGGTGACCTTGATGGTTTACCAGGATGTTAAAATAAAGCAATGAAATAAAAAAGTTCTTTCAACTTAAGTGTCTTAATTTTATTTGTTTCGAGCAAGATTTTGTTTGTAAGGTTGCTATTGGATTGTAAAAGTATTAACTCCTGTCCTACACACTATCTGTTTCAGAACGAGATTATAGAAGTCACATGGCTCTGCTTGCTGCACAGTGTACATGTTTGGAATAGTCCGAAATAGCTTTCCCTCAGTTGCTCATTTTACCTTTTGTTTCTGGAACAGTTTTTCCGCGATCATAAGTTCGAACATCATAAAAAGAGCTCCTGACTATGAATGCTATCTGTCATATTGAAAGATCCTTTTCATATATCAGATCAAGTTAACTACAAGTTCGCATATACCATACAAATCACACTTTAAATCTGAAGTTATTTTATAATTCGTAAACTCCCGAACTTCATTCCTTCCTTGATATTCCTTTGTGTGTGTATTTTTCCCCTCTCCTGCTCGTAGAGTTCATTACCAGCGTTACCACTTTGCTGCAATTACAGTAGATCTACACCATTTTCCTAATTAACAACAAACTTACTAGCTACTCCGCAATAAACTAAGTGTCAATGCTCTTGTAAATGTTATTCTTTGTAAGTGAATAATGTTTTTTTTTATTTGCTTTTCATTTTTCCATCAATAACTTACGAAAATAACTATTTTAAAACTGAACAAAAATTCGGGAAAACTAGCCTACTTATCAATAACTTACAATTTACGTACGGGCGCTCAAAGCTTTTCTATAATATCTTCACTTTCGGTCTTTAATATATACTAATGTCAGCAACGGTTTTTGGACACACTTAAACTTGCTTGGTCTCTTGAAGGGCTGTAAATTTACAAATGGCGAACAAATTTAAATGATGAACTTAAGACTTCTTAGTTTTTGTTTTTAAACCTATTTTTGAGAACTTGGAAGTGGAGATTTCAAACGTGTTTTTTATTTTAATAAATACAAAAATATTATTTTGAACAAGTGTTTTTAAGTTATTCAATAAATATCTTTTATTTATTACCTGTTTTTCAAAAAAATCGGTAAACTTTGTATTTTTAAAAAGAAAATCTACTCCGTAAAGCCAACATATCAAATCCATCCAACAAGCCTCTGGATGGAGCGTTCATATTATCAAAATATAGTGCCTGTCAAACATATCTGAGAAATTGAACGCCCCTAAATGGCTATACTTCTTCTATTCAGCGCCGCTTTGTATGTCTCTTGCTTAACGCACTTTTAAATTCGATCAAATCTCATAGTTTGTGAAGGATTTAGAAAATAATTAGTTTACAGACATGATTTCAAGAGCTTAATGAGGTTTTCGAAGCTTAGGCCCATATGTTCGAGTAGCATTCGACATTTTCTGTTTGCCGTACCTAGTCTACTGACTAAAATTAAAGTATTTTTTTATAAAAGAATTTTTGCTCGCCATCTCAGGCAAATTTTGTGGAGCTGCGTATTATTTTACATTTGTACATGCAAGGTCATGTTAAAATAACAATAAAATAATTACAAATAGAATGCAAAAAAAAGTTTGTATTATTTAATTTAGTCAAAGTATGACTTAAAGTTGTGACATTCGATATAAACGCAAAAGGAACCTTCATCCCTATATGGCCAGTGCGTAAATTACCCGAAAAGCCAGCGAACCAAACACCATGATTTGCAGAGAGTACCTTGAAATGTACTCAAAACGGCGTTTTTTAAAAGTAAATGACATTTAATTTACGCCTGGTGTTGAAGCAAAAAACCTCACAACCATATAGCAAAACGGGTATTAAGAGGAATTTAAGAAGTAGCAATCGAAGACCATTGTAAGACCAAGTGGGAGTACTGTTGAAGACTATCCCCAAATTTCGAACCTTAGCAACGTGTTCGATACGTGTTTGACCTTATTTAATTGGTGGAATTGAGCAAGTATCTTATTTATGCTTGTAATTGCAAATAGTCTTTAATTTCTCTGGATTAAGCGATGAATTGTGCTTGAGTGCACTCTGTTGAATTATTTTGAAATCTTGGTTCACCTTACCAATAGCACCACTAATCCAGTTGAGAATTGAAGTATAGTTGAACTTCGGCAGCAAACATATGGACAGTACAATGTTTCCTTATTTGATGAATTTCGTTTACATAGAGAGAAAACGCTAGAGGACTGGTAATGGACCCCTGTAGAACAACCCCAGGTACTCTAAGGAATGATGACATATCAATTCCGACACATTGCTGACGATCATCGAAATACGAATATAAGAGTTGGACTGCTAAAGAAGAAAATCCAAAAGTCTATACATCAACTTGTTGCAGAGAATATAATGGTTTACTGTTTTCGAGACGTCTAACAACGTTAGGTGTGTAGGCCGGTTAGCTTCAAAGTCTTGACAAATATCGTAAGAGGACAGTTTTTCAACTCCTTCCAACACGAAAACCGCATTTAGTGGGGCTTCAAAGATCGTTACTAATCAAATGCATTTGCATCTGCTTTATAATGCTCTTTTCAAATACTTTTGACAGAAACGGTAGGATTGCAATTGGTCTGAACTCGGGATTGCTCTGATTTGTAAACGTGGGTATTGGAATTATTTTAACCTTTGCCAGAGAACTTTTGCAGAGTAATTTTACGAAGATTCTTGTTTCCACCGATTTTGTATCAAAACGGATACAACCAAGGTGGCGAGTTGAATAAAGGGGTCTTATATCGTAGCGGAACATGCTGATCAAAAATTATTTTAGTACTAGCTGCCCCGGCAGACGATTCGCAGTAATATAACATATTTCATCAGAGTGATCACTTTATAGATTATGTCTCCATGATAAACAACGATTACTTACAAATATAAGTTTTCTATTTTGTACATTTCAAGACTTTAGTAGTAGTAGTAATAATGTGGTATTTTCATTGTAATGTCTTATCTTAGAGGATATTTTTTGTTTGATTACCTGGCGCGAAAATTTATATAAAGCTGTCGGTTTTCCGACACGAGAGCAGGAACATACAACTGTCCATGAGAGAAGCGTGTGTTTTCCAGATTAACGCCGCAAACACTCAACGACTGACCCTGTGATTTATTTATGGTCATAGCAAAGCAAGTCGAACTGGAAATTGCAGTGGTTTAAATTCAAACAGTACGTCAGTTAGTACCATTGGATGCGGGGTATCAACACATCCTCTCCCTTATATTTTCCCTTTAGAATGATTGCTCAGTAATTTTTTCACTGCCAGCCGTGTGCTGTTACAAAGTGGCGGTTGTTTGATATTTCGTAACATAATGACCATCTATCCTACTTTTAATTGAAGATTATGGGGAGATAATCCTGGCAAATCCAGTGAGTTCAAAAAATCTGTTGGATAATTGACGACATCATCTTGGTTAGTTGCGCAAAAAACTGATTTGTATGTCCTTACTTCACCGGCAATTTCATTTTGGATTTTGAAATTTATTTCATTTACATCCGTGTTTTTGGCAGCTTATATAGCCTTACGTCAAGCAATTCATGATATTATAGTACAGGTATGGAGCAGGAAGAAATGCCAGAAGACTGGCGAAAAGGTTTAATATGCCCCATACATAAGAAGGGAGATGTCACAACGTGCAGCAATTATAGAGGTATCACGTTGTGCCTATAAGATACTCTCCTCTATCCTACAAGACCGGATAACCCCATACGCTAAAACCGTCATCGGACAATATCAGTGTGGTTTCATTCCAGGCAAATCAACAACTGATCAGATCTTTACCCTTAGGCAGGCGATGGAAAAATGTCTAGAATTTAACTTCCCAACATACCATCTGTTTATAGACTTTAAGGCCGCCCTGGCGTTGGAGAAAGCAATCCGTGACTCTGGCACGGCAACAAGAGGGACCATCGTCAACAGGTCCAGCCAGTTACTAGCTTACGCAGACGACATTGACATCATCGGAAGAACCGAACAAGCTGTACACGATTCCTTCATCCAGATCGAGCAGGCGGCACAAAATCTGGGGCTGCACATTAGTGAAGGTAAAACAAAGTACATGGTGGCGTCGAATGCGAAAGGAACAGTTGGTCAAACAATCAAGGTAGCGGAGCACGAATTTGAAGTGGTGCAATCCTTTAAATACCTTGGGTCAATAGTAGCAGCCGATAACAATATAGAAGAAGAAATACGCGGGCGGCTTCTCAAATCCAACAGAGCCTACTATAGTCTGTCAAAGCTGTTCCAATCCAGAAATCTCACCATAACTTCAAAACTGCTGCTGTACAGGACCATGGTCCTGCCAGTACTCACATATGGATCCGAGACTTGGGTGCTTACACTGAAAATAAAATCTAGGTATATATGATAAAAATCTAGGTTGATTTAACAAAAATTTTGGCAATATACGTCCAACAAAAAGTTTTATCAAATTGACAAAAATTATAAATTAACAAAATATTTTGTTAAATTAACAAAAATTTCTTGTTATATTTTGGTAAATTGTTGAATTGACAAAATATTTTGTCAATTTTACAAATTTCTTTTGTTGAATCCACAAAAAACAAAATTAATTTTGTCAAAATAGTTTTTTTTTTTGGGATTTAAGTCCACAAAAATTGGCGTTTCGTCCCTACGATCTCACATGCAACCATGTGTGAGGGCGTTTGGACAATACGCAATTTTTGTTAAGTTCAGTTAATCTTACATCGATTTTTTCAGAAAAACCAAGTGTGAACTATATCATACACAAAATAAATTTTTTCGTTTTCTTACAAAATAGTTTTATCCATCTGATAATATCAATATTACAAAATAATTCAACCCCAAAACAAAATATTTGTCATTTTAACAAAAATGTTTTCATTTTTTGTTAAATTGACAAAAAAAAATTAACAAAGTTTGTGATATTGACAAACATTTACAAAACAAATTTTTTGTAGATACAACAAACATTTTGTTAACATCACAAGAAAGTTTGTCGATGTGACAAAAATCTCTGTTTTATTTTGTTACATTAAAAAAACTTGGTTTGTTAAACTGACAATATTATTTGTCGTGCATATTTTGTTAAACTGACAAAAAATCACTTGGTGTCTCTGGTCAGTTTGCGAAAGTTATTTATTTCAAAAAAACTTTGTGGAAAAAAAATGTTGCTGTGCAAGTTATTTGTTTCAAAAAAAACTTTGCGTAAAAAAAATGTTGAACTCTCGTAGCAACCGTCTGCACTGACCACCCTCTTGACAAATTTTTATTTTCGGCGTGAATGCCAATGTCCGAACTTCTGATGCCAGCGTCTAATGAAAACGGTGGCGTTAAATGTTCGACGGTGGTTTTGAGATGAGCGACGGTGACGGCGTCAAAAATGAT
This sequence comes from Philhelius festivus, assembly GCA_963931855.1. Classification (NCBI taxonomy): domain Eukaryota; kingdom Metazoa; phylum Arthropoda; class Insecta; order Diptera; family Syrphidae; genus Philhelius; species Philhelius festivus. The sequence continues at coordinate 240,596,753 of OZ007554.1, forward strand.
GATTTTTGTTGCACCAATAACGGCGTTGTTCGCCGAGTTAACGGAACTGGTGGCGTGATTTTCATCGTCTAGCGACTAACAGATTTTTACGCGTGGCGTCGTTGCCGGTAGCGCAAAGAAAGAACTTTTTTTTTATTACTTTAATTTTTATGCCCGTCGTCGGGGTCACCAATATAGTCTGCTTTTGCTTGACAAAAAAACGAAACTCGAGTTTATATTTTAGAATTTTATTTTTAAGTTAAACTTAATTAAAACTTTATAACGATATTAACTATCAAAAGGCGTGAAGCACCAAAACCAACACTAGCACGTCGCGGCCAGGCCACAGAAAAAAGAATGATTAATTATTTTTGTAGACCGACGAATAAACAGGGTTGTTAGAAAAATGTAAATTTAGGTTGCGTCCCGAAATTGTCCGTCAGCGCATGATTGTCGCATTTACACCTGACGTCCGCTGGTGTTTATTATGTTGGTGTTTTATCCACTACATACCCACCATCTGCTCTAGAACGATTCTGAAAAAATTGCATGAAACCCTGTGAATGTTTGGCATAGCTTTGCCTTGGAAACCTATTCCTACTAAGCACCATTTTAAGGTATTGGCCGAAAGCTTGTCATTTCGTAGAGGCGATTCATACCAGCTGATCTGCCGAAATGTCTTCCTTTCCGACTTTATAAATGAAGTTAGTGAGCACAACTTTGACATGTTACTCCATGACGGGATCCGTAAACTCCGTCCGCAGGTCATAAAACTCCTTATGGATAGGTTCGTCAGCTTTATCGGTAGACGTGGACACATATAAAGCTTTCACATCCAGGCCATCACTTATAGACTTAAAGTGAATAACTTTACTTCCAGGCGATTTTACGCTTTGAATCCACGTCCTAGGATATGTAATCTTTTCTCACAATTTTTATGTTCCTGCCAGTTTTAACGCGCTGTTCGGGATTGTGTCCAATATATGAAGAGAAGTTTGGGTGGGGCAGCTGCTAAAAGTTGTAAGTTAAACTCGAGTATAAAAAGTATAAACGCGTTATAAATTGTGGCCAGATGAGAAGTGCTGAAAAATTCCATAGACCAATATAGAAATCCCAAGCATAAATCAGCGTTTTTTTCTGGCCCAGCATTTATTTTGTAGAGATCAGACTTGAAACCGTTCAATACAACATGCATTGAACGACCCAGAAGGCAATTTCTTTAAATTTACGATTTCATTGATCTCTTCAATGGTAACATAAGATTGTTCACCATTCCAAACACTAGAGTCGATTGATCTGATTGAATGAGAAACTTCAGATTCTAGCTCTTGTGGCATGGCATGACATGCTTTACACAACCTGTCATCATAAAGCAATTTCATACCGTCAAGGCAGGAGGAATATAAGAGCTTGGCTTTCATATAACTCTAACTATATTACAGAATGGGTTTTGCTTTATTAAATTTTAAGTTGGTCTAAGTAAGTATGTAGATAAATTGTCGATAAAATTTCTTAATTTTGTTTCGTCTGTTAAATATAACCCATTTAGCATTTTTAAAGTCAAAAACTACGTTTTCTCTACTAAGAGGTGATATGTAAGTACTAACAACCGCAGGTAGATAATCAGAACTTGAGTCGCTTATCACAGTCAGTTCACTAAACAGCCCCGGTAAATTAGTGGGAAAAATATCTATTGTTGACGGGCTTGTCCTGCAATTTACAGGACTGAAGTCGCATGAGTTGGAAACAGAGTGTCTTGTATTTGAGTTTGAAAGTATATTTCTATGCTTGCAGATAAAATCACCGCCAATTAGATAAAAATCATAAAAACTAACTAACTTCCTTATATGATTGTTTAAACAAACTTTTTTGAGTTGAACTACAACTAAGATATCAAGACTTTCCGCATTTTTTCAATTTTTTAAAATGCATATCAATAAATAAATCGGTATTCCCAAATTTCCTAAGAAAGTTAGAACAATTTTATGTATTTTAGGTCTTTAAATCGTGGATAAGCCCAAAGGGAAAATATATTTCTAATATCAATAGACAAAAGAGTACGTAAGTAAACATAAGTATCTATGTTTTTAGCTGATACAAATGCAATTGACGATGTCCATTGGATTTAGCTCCCATTATTATTTTATCATTTTTCATATTTTTTTATTTTATTATTATTTATTTATTTTTTTTTAACAAACAAACATTTCACCATACTTTGTTTGCTTACCACGGCAGCTGTTGGCGTTCCTGCGTACTTCCACGTTGATAATTCGTTCATTTCGGTTCGTTCGGTATAAAAGCTCGTGAAGTTTCTTCGAAGTCATTAGTTTCTAATTTCCGTTTAAAAGTTCAGTACTAAAATAATTAAAAAATGTTCGCAGTCAAGTTGATGTGTGTTGCTCTAATGGCAATCACTGCCCTTGTAACAAGTGCTGCCGGTCAATATTATGGTGAAATGGGTGGTGCATCTCCTAATGGTGGTGGCTCTGGTGGTGATTATGGTGGTATGCTGTGATGGTAAAATAAAACAATGAAATAAAGAAAATATTGTCTCAACTTAAATGTCTTATTTTGGTACGCCAATTCAAAGGTTTTATTATTTTCAAATAAAAATTAAATTTATAAACAAAAATATTAAGCCGTTTCTGAGATATCGAATTTCCAAAAAAAAAAATATTTTTTTTTTCAAAAACTCAAAAATTATTTTTTTCAAAGTTTTGAAATGCAATGTTTTAAACTTTTAGAAGCTTCTCTATAAAAAATTTCATTAAAATCCGTTTTGTCGATAATGAGAAATTCTAAATTTGAGAAAATGGTTCTATGTTAGGTACAGTCAGTAATATAAATATCTTGATTTCAACTTTTTTTATATAAATTTATAGATCGTAAAAATTAATCAAAAGAAAAAACTGTAAGCAAAATTCTCGGAACCGAGAAAAATACGATTTTCGAAAACCATTTTTTAACATTTCGTCGGCTGGATGCTATCTTGTTCAAAAGGCCATTTTTTACGAAATTGAGTTAGGTATGCAGTCCTCATAATTTTGGGACGCTCTTTCTCTTGGCGCAAACCATTTTGTTCTATCTCTTTTAGTTTTCAATTAACAGAGAGCTGTTTTGTTCAATAAAACACTTTTTTAATGATTTTTTAATTCATTTTTGTTCAATAAACTGCTTTTCATCTTTTTTGTATTATATTGAACAATTGTTAGTATATTTAAAAAAGATGCAAAATTTCTAGGTATCTTGTACAATATCCAAAAAGTCGAAAATTACAAGATCTGCAAAAGTTGACAAACTTCCAAAGGTCGAACAAAGTAACTTCAGCATAAAACTTACAAAAGAAAAGAAAAAAGATATTCAGGCCATGTTACCATTCATGCCAAACATACAAGACCGACGTTTTTTATGAAAATGTTATAAGAAATCATTAAATTGTTTTAACTTTTATTTTTTTAAGTTCTTGCTTGAAGCAAATTTATATTTTTATTATTATAAAATGTGCGTAATAAAATGCTATTATTCTAGTGCTGTGACGCTTTGACAAAAGTGAATTAATAAAGGCTGTTATGTATTATTGTTATATTTTTTAATTAAATGTATTAACTTTTATTATTTAATTGTAGTACGTATAGTTATAAAGTATAAAATAAGAACTTAACTAGAGAGAAATAATTTTTATTCTGTTTTTCGTTGCAAAAAGAACGATACATTTCTTGTAACTTTTTTGTAAAATAAATATTTGAATTGAGAAACAAATAAGTCTTTTTACTTAAGCCCACTTGAATTTCATTCGCTCTAAGAGAAAACATTACAATATTAGGCGTGTTTCGTTGACCTCCTTAATGTGAACAACGTTCCACTTTCAGTCATAGAGTAACTGAAGTTCAAATCTGAAGTTAACTCATTGTTTTTGAAAATGCTCACATTAAGAAGTTCAACAAAACACGCCTATTATGTGTTTTTCTTGTTTCTTTGAAAGCTCTTTATTAAATCAGCTTTAAAAAATAAAACTATTTTTTGTTCTATATAAAATAATCAACTTTATGTTTTCTCCTTTTTTGTTTTTTTTCTATGTTGTTCAATATTGATTTTTTTGTTCAATATCCAAAAATTTTACCAAATTGTTTTCACTCCATATAATTTTGTTCAATATCCAAAATGACTTCCTCGTTGATTTTAATTTATAACTAATTTAAAATAAAAGAAAAACAATTTCTGTAACTTGATTTATAAACAAAATTGTCAAGGCTTTCAGAAAAAAAATAATATTAATCAAATATTTTCTTATATAAGCAAAAACTTTCAATTTCAACTTTAAAAATCGATTTCCCAACATTTTGAAAAATGGACATTGAACAAGATAGCATCCAGCCGACGATTTGTATATAGGGTGCCGTTATTTTTAGGTAAAATACAATTTTTTTCTAACATCTTATAATTTATATTAAAAAACTATTATTTATCAAGTTTAAACAAAATCGAGCATGGGGTTTTTGAAATATTTAGTTTTGAAAATAAGATTTTGAAAATGTTTTTAAAAATCCAAACAATTTTTTTTGAAAAATTTGAAAACAAAATAATGTTCAAGCTGCTGAGGAGCCTTAGCAAAATCGGTTGTACGGTTTTTGATAAAATCTCTTTCGGTGATAAAAGGTGTTTTTAAAGTCTTTTAAATAACCTCGAACAAGAATTCTTAAAACCATGTCGCTTTCATTGACGTATAACGTGTCGTTTTGACATATGTCACTGACGCCGGGAAAGAAGTTTTACTTCAATCTTTCATCTTTCCTATCCTTCTTTCTCTTCTGTAACTTCACGCCCACGCTGTGTTGAAACATTAAAAGGGTAATCATAATCCCTTGAGCGTGAGTAGATTATAAAAAAAAAAAAAAAAAAAAAAAATTGTTTCCGAAAACCACTGAAAGGTAATGTCAAAAAATAGAGAAAAGCAGATTTCCGTATCGTCATAAGGGGAACATACCCAAACAGTATCTACTTTACATATATAGCCGTGTTTTTTTGGAAAGTTATCCGTAGTACAGTAGGATTTTATATGAATAACAAATCCAACATCCGCAGTGGGATCACTGCCGATACTCGAATAAATGTCAAATCTCTATCCGCAGCAGAATTTCACTTCTCCTTTTATAGGCAGTGATCCTACCTCGGATGTTGTATTTGTTATTCATATAAAATCCTACTGTACTACGGATAACTTTTCCAAAAAAACACCACTTATGTCACAAAACTCATTTTTTTCTAGAGACGATAAGTGAAGAATGAATTGTTTCATATTTTAACGATTCGAAAACTAATCGGAAATATAACTTATTTGTAAATTCATTATTATCTTAATCAACAATTGGTTATGTTCGTTTGTACAAAATATTTGTAAGTTTATAGGTTAGAATCTTAGACACTCTTTTTTTGTAGGTTAGCTAAAATATTTTCTAGAGTTTTGAATTCCATTAAGTTAAAATAATTTTTTAATTTATTTTTTTTTAGACTTTTAATATATGGAGTATAATTTTTTACAATATAAAGCACATACTATATATATATTTATATTTATCACAGGTGATGATGCAGCTGCTGCCGCGACATTATTATTTATAATTTCTTCCTTGGAAGTTTTTCCACCTATTTTCTTTGAATTTTCGGAGTTCTATCAGTGTTGTTTTTGTTTGGCCTTCACTAATGCCGGTCGTCCACTAGGCGATCAACGCACAAATTTCGAATTCAACCCTAATGTACGGTGCCTTCAATTCTGTTCAACCAACGGGTTGGATCTAGTTGTTGGCCGTTGCTCAACGAATTGCGCAACAAGTGTACGGGTAGTGTACGAGCTCGTGTTGCTCCTTGAAAATGTTCGATCAACACGTTGAGCAACATTTTCAAGATAATGTGTTGCACATTATTTGTTCAACGCGTTGATCAACTTTTTAATTTTCTTTGGGTTTTTTGACGTAATATTGTGTTTCGTTGCGTTGGTTGCATTGAAATGTGTCTACGTGATTGAACTATTGCGTTGCCATGAACTTGCAGTTGTTACAACTTGCAAACTGTAGTTTAATTTGGTTTTTCGTCATGAAAGTGATAAAAAAACAGAGTGGACCACGGAATTAATTTTGCTGTTGATTTCAGCAATTGAGGAAAAGCCTAATACGAGTATATGGGACATTAAGAGCCCCTCTTATAAAAATCGAGGTGCCAGGGAATTGGCTTGGTCTCAAATTTCCTCGAAAATGCAATTGCCTAATGTACCGAACTGAAGTCAAAATTATTTCAGGTTTGACGTTTGAGTTTTTTGTTTATCGTGGTGCGTTCAACGCGTTCCTCAACGAGTGATCCTTGGTTAAGTGTAAGAAGGTATCAACACGTTCATCAACTGGTTGAGCAACCATATCGAAAACGCAGTTGATCAACTCGAAAAAACTTTTTTTTCTGTCAAAATCGAACAAGTTTATCAACTAGTGTAAGAGGCTATTCAACATTTGAGCAAGTTGATCAACTAGGTTTACGGAGCTATTCAACACTGGAATAAGATTTAAGAGTTGATCAACTAGGTGTGCGAGGTTAATCAACATATGGGAAAGTTGGTCAATTATGTGTACGGGGCTCCAAACGTATTTTGTTCAACTTTAGTTGCTCAACGTGAACTACGTAAGTTGCTGCACTAGTGTAAGAGGGTGTAAATTCGTTTATCCAACGAAAGAGTTGAATAAAAAGTTGAACGAAGTTGGTGGAACTTATCGCGCACATAGTGGACGACCGGCATAATGTTAATCATTCTTTGCGTTTCAGCGCACTTTCGTTAAAACCGCTTTCGTACTCCACGTTTCTTCTTGACTATCACACTCGTTTTCCTTTGTTGTGGCCTCTTGTTGTTGGCAGGGTCGCCATGTTATGTTTGTTTATAAATCTTGTAACACAAGTAAATTGTTAGCTCGAAAGCCGCTTATTTCTCCGAACAGATTTTTGGTTTTGAGTATTTTCTGAGTTCTCCAGCCGCAAACAACGAGTCTTGCTTTCCAAAAACTTAACTAAATTTTATTATAAAATATTTTCTTATCTATGCATTATAAACTAGATCATTCAATAATCAACTCATTATATGTATAATTTTTTAATAATAAACATAATTGCATAATATGACCTTTGTATATATAACCTATAGTATTATCATGGAGCGTGATTTTGTATTGCGAACTCTAGCCTGGTGGTGGCGCTGAAATAAGCGCTAGACTTTAAAGTGGAGAGTAGAATAAGATACCAAACAAGTAGTAAAAAAGAGAATATTTTATTATTAAATTTAGCAGAGACAAATCTAGCAAGTACTGTCCCTATACTTAAGATGTCGCCACAATCTTTCGTCTTCTTGATAGTACTATAAGTTTTATATACAAAGATATGACCTACAAATACATAAACTTGACAAAATAAACCTTCGGTATATTTCCTCAAAAGGTATTTTAATTATTTAGTCTATGTGACACACGTAAGTGCTGTCATAAGCAAGATTTCAGTTTTTCCCTTTGCACATTTACCGACTGCAGTCAGGTGAAGTACGATCAGGTCAACGAACGAGAATATTGGGTGTCGACTGTCGATTGACCATATGTAGGTCGATGTGCATGCGGGTGCAATTGCTAACTGAAGCGCGTGAGTTATAATACTCAATGTTATTGTATGTTTTAATTATAAATTTTTATTTGTTTCAACTTAAAATTTATATTTTTACAGTTTAATTTATTTGGAATTATAATTTTTAATTTACGAAATATGCAGCCTAGACTGTACGCACTCTGACTTAAGAAATGATAAGAAAAAATAATGATAAGATAAGCTTGGCTTTCCCTCTGCGGTAACTTTGATGCTGGATCTGCAAACTGTAAGGTTAAAGTTGTCGCCTCTCTCTTTGATATGTAAGTTGGTGTTTGTACCGCCGCCGAAGAGAAGTAGAAGCTTGGCTTGGGTTGATATGTCATCTGTCTTGTTGTTATGTCAGATTTGCATAGTCGAAGAGAAGATGAGCTTGGCTTTGTTGCTATTTTGCAGCTCAAGATAAGAGTACATGGAGGGATGGGGGGTGTTGATATATAATGCAATTTTTATTGTAAATTTATTTATCATTTAAGTCAATTAATTTTATTATACCAATAAAAAATAATTGTGAATAAGCCTTAAAAACATAGAAAAATAATAACCTATATGACACTTCTTGTCAAATGCAACTAAATTATGCAAGTCATGTTTTAACCTTCATAAAAGGTGAAAGGGCATTTTTATATATTTTATTAGACATTCTTGTTTGAGAACTTTAACACGACACAACACCAATTAATTTATATTAAATATTGAAATTTATAACGATATAAAAGACTGAGTTTTATGTTATTAAAAAGAACAAACATTTATCAGCGCTTTACCCAAACACAGGGACAGTAGTGATATTGGATGTTTTTCCGTTTGATGTGTAACAACAACATATATATCTTTATAGATGTGTTGCTTGTAACTCGTGTCAGCTATTTTATGAAGATGGAAAAGTTAATGAATGCGGAACTTGGCACGATAAAGATGAAAAATTTTGTATCCTTGGACTTTAAAAATGATTTACATGGCTTTCGAATAAAAGTTCAATTCCTGGAAAGTAAGAGTGGTATTTGTTGCGCTAAGTTTGACTAAAAAAATTTCAGATTTTTCTCTACAAACCCTCCTTTAATGTCGTTAAACCAAAAATTCTTGCAGATAACAGTGCAAACCAGAGGCTTACTTCTTAACCATTTTGAAAAAAAAACATGACAACAGGTATTTCGAAATGTGTGACAGGCGGTCTTCGAGATAATCATCCTTCACAATCTCAAATCTCAAGAAGCCGACTTACGTATATGATAAGTACAATATTCCCACCAAGCCTTGGAATAGCTTTGAGGGTTATAAAACAATTTATTCAGTCAATTCTAGGTCCGTTATGTTATTTACAATTTATTATCACACTAAAAGGTAAAGTAAAAGTAAGAAAAGTATGCGAACCTGTCAAAAATACCCAGAAAGAATGTATGTCATGATTATTCTATCAATGTTCACACTTGCGATTCAGTTACCACGGCCAAGAAAAAAATATTGAAACATACATATAAAATTCTGAGTTTTATGTATACGAGTATTTAATATCTTATTCATAATAAAATGATATCATTACACATTTTGAGTTATGTTTGCTTAATATGACACTCTATTATTTTGTTTTATGACAATAATAACTTTTTATTTTCACATTTCTTGATAACCGCTAAACTGATTTCACTCAAGGAAACAAATGGTTTTAATACTGTTTGAAACACTTTCAAAACTCAATATAATTTTTAAATTCTGTCTGAAAAATGTTTTAGGAGTATATCAAAAAATAACTAAAATCGGTATTTTATTAAAAAAGTTAGAAAAATCTTATTTACGAGTATTAAAGGTCTGCAATTCGGGGATAAACCCAAATGGAAAATATCGTTCTAATGCAAATAGACAATGGAATTTTGTTTTTTTCGAGTACGTTAATGAACATATTTTTTTTTTTTAGCTAATAGTGGATTTAGTAGATTTAGTTCCCATTTATTGTTTACTCATTTTTGCTTTCTTTTAACAAACAAAAATTCGCCATACTTTGTTTGCTTACCACGGCAGCTGTTTGCGTTCGTGCGTACTTTCAAGTTGATAGTTCGTTCATTTTTCGGTATATAAAAACTCGTGAAATTTCTTCGAAGTCATTAGTTCCTACTTTCCGTTTAAAAGTTCAGTTCTAAAATAATTAAAAAATGTTCGCAGTCAGGTTGATGTGTCTTGCTCTAATGGCAATCACTGCCCTTGTAACAAGTGCTGCGGCTCAAAATGATGGTCATGATGATGAAGCAGGTGGTGCATCTCCTAACTTTCCCGGATAATGTCTTTGACGGACCTGGTGATTGGTGATTGGACCTGGTGACCTTGATGGTTTACCAGGATGTTAAAATAAAGCAATGAAATAAAAAAGTTCTTTCAACTTAAGTGTCTTAATTTTATTTGTTTCGAGCAAGATTTTGTTTGTAAGGTTGCTATTGGATTGTAAAAGTATTAACTCCTGTCCTACACACTATCTGTTTCAGAACGAGATTATAGAAGTCACATGGCTCTGCTTGCTGCACAGTGTACATGTTTGGAATAGTCCGAAATAGCTTTCCCTCAGTTGCTCATTTTACCTTTTGTTTCTGGAACAGTTTTTCCGCGATCATAAGTTCGAACATCATAAAAAGAGCTCCTGACTATGAATGCTATCTGTCATATTGAAAGATCCTTTTCATATATCAGATCAAGTTAACTACAAGTTCGCATATACCATACAAATCACACTTTAAATCTGAAGTTATTTTATAATTCGTAAACTCCCGAACTTCATTCCTTCCTTGATATTCCTTTGTGTGTGTATTTTTCCCCTCTCCTGCTCGTAGAGTTCATTACCAGCGTTACCACTTTGCTGCAATTACAGTAGATCTACACCATTTTCCTAATTAACAACAAACTTACTAGCTACTCCGCAATAAACTAAGTGTCAATGCTCTTGTAAATGTTATTCTTTGTAAGTGAATAATGTTTTTTTTTATTTGCTTTTCATTTTTCCATCAATAACTTACGAAAATAACTATTTTAAAACTGAACAAAAATTCGGGAAAACTAGCCTACTTATCAATAACTTACAATTTACGTACGGGCGCTCAAAGCTTTTCTATAATATCTTCACTTTCGGTCTTTAATATATACTAATGTCAGCAACGGTTTTTGGACACACTTAAACTTGCTTGGTCTCTTGAAGGGCTGTAAATTTACAAATGGCGAGCAAATTTAAATGATGAACTTAAGACTTCTTAGTTTTTGTTTTTATACCTATTTTTGAGAACTTGGAAGTGGAGATTTCAAACGTGTTTTTTATTTTAATAAATACAAAAATATTATTTTGAACAAGTGTTTTTAAGTTATTCAATAAATATCTTTTATTTATTACCTGTTTTTCAAAAAAATCCGTAAACTTTGTATTTTTAAAAAGAAAATCTACTCCGTAAAGCCAACATATCAAATCCATCCAACAAGCCTCTGGATGGAGCGTTCATATTATCAAAATATAGTGCCTGTCAAACATATCTGAGAAATTGAACGCCCCTAAATGGCTATACTTCTTCTATTCAGCGCCGCTTTGTATGTCTCTTGCTTAACGCACTTTTAAATTCGATCAAATCTCATAGTTTGTGAAGGATTTAGAAAATAATTAGTTTACAGACATGATTTCAAGAGCTTAATGAGGTTTTCGAAGCTTAGGCCCATATGTTCGAGTAGCATTCGACATTTTCTGTTTGCCGTACCTAGTCTACTGACTAAAATTAAAGTATTTTTTTATAAAAGAATTTTTGCTCGCCATCTCAGGCAAATTTTGTGGAGCTGCGTATTATTTTACATTTGTACATGCAAGGTCATGTTAAAATAACAATAAAATAATTACAAATAGAATACAAAAAAAAGTTTGTATTATTTAATTTAGTCAAAGTATGACTTAAAGTTGTGACATTCGATATAAACGCAAAAGGAACCTTCATCCCTATATGGCCAGTGCGTAAATTACCCGAAAAGCCAGCGAACCAAACACCATGATTTGCAGAGAGTACCTTGAAATGTACTCAAAACGGCGTTTTTTAAAAGTAAATGACATTTAATTTACGCCTGGTGTTGAAGCAAAAAACCTCACAACCATACAGCAAAACGGGTATTAAGAGGAATTTAAGAAGTAGCAATCGAAGACCATTGTAAGACCAAGTGGGAGTACTGTTGAAGACTATCCCCAAATTTCGAACCTTAGCAACGTGTTCGATACGTGTTTGACCTCATTTAATTGGTGGAATTGAGCAAGTATCTTATTTATGCTTGTAATTGCAAATAGTCTTTAATTTCTCTGGATTAAGCGATGAATTGTGCTTGAGTGCACTCTGTTGAATTATTTTGAAATCTTGGTTCACCTTACCAATAGCACCACTAATCCAGTTGAGAATTGAAGTATAGTTGAACTTCGGCAGCAAACATATGGACAGTACAATGTTTTCTTATTTGAGGAATTTCGTTTACATAGAGAGAAAACGCTAGAGGACTGGTAATGGACCCCTGTAGAACAACCCCAGGTACTCTAAGGAATGATGACATATCAATTCCGACACATTGCTGACGATCATCGAAATACGAATCTAAGAGTTGGACTGCTAAAGAAGAAAATCCAAAAGTCTATACATCAACTTGTTGCAGAGAATATAATGGTTTACTGTTTTCGAGACGTCTAACAACGTTAGGTGTGTAGGCCGGTTAGCTTCAAAGTCTTGACAAATATCGTAAGAGGACAGTTTTTCAACTCCTTCCAACACGAAAACCGCATTTAGTGGGGCTTCAAAGATCGTTACTAATCAAATGCATTTGCATCTGCTTTATAATGCTCTTTTCAAATACTTTTGACAGAAACGGTAGGATTGCAATTGGTCTGAACTCGGGATTGCTCTGATTTGTAAACGTGGGTATTGGAATTATTTTAACCTTTGCCAGAGAACTTTTGCAGAGTAATTTTACGAAGATTCTTGTTTCCACCGATTTTGTATCAAAACGGATACAACCAAGGTGGCGAGTTGAATAAAGGGGTCTTATATCGTAGCGGAACATGCTAATCAAAAATTATTTTAGTACTAGCTGCCCCGGCAGACGATTCGCAATAATATAACATATTTCATCAGAGTGATCACTTTATAGATTATGTCTCCATGATAAACAACGATTACTTACAAATATAAGTTTTCTATTTTGTACATTTCAAGACTTTAGTAGTAGTAGTAATAATGTGGTATTTTCATTGTAATGTCTTATCTTAGAGGATATTTTTTGTTTGATTACCTGGCGCGAAAATTTATATAAAGCTGTCGGTTTTCCGACACGAGAGCAGGAACATACAACTGTCCATGAGAGAAGCGTGTGTTTTCCAGATTAACGCCGCAAACACTCAACGACTGACCCTGTGATTTATTTATGGTCATAGCAAAGCAAGTCGAACTGGAAATTGCAGTGGTTTAAATTCAAACAGTACGTCAGTTAGTACCATTGGATGCGGGGTATCAACACATCCTCTCCCTTATATTTTCCCTTTAGAATGATTGCTCAGTAATTTTTTCACTGCCAGCCGTGTGCTGTTACAAAGTGGCGGTTGTTTGATATTTCGTAACATAATGACCATCTATCCTACTTTTAATTATTGAAGATTATGGGGAGATAATCCTGGCAAATCCAGTGAGTTCAAAAAATCTGTTGGATAATTGACGACATCATCTTGGTTAGTTGCGCAAAAAACTGATTTGTATGTCCTTACTTCACTGGATTTTGAAATTTATTTCATTTACATCCGTGTTTTTGGCAGCTTATATAGCCTTACGTCAAGCAATTCATGATATTATAGTACAGGTATGGAGCAGGAAGAAATGCCAGAAGACTGGCGAAAAGGTTTAATATGCCCCATACATAAGAAGGGAGATGTCACAACGTGCAGCAATTATAGAGGTATCACGTTGTGCCTATAAGATACTCTCCTCTATCCTACAAGACCGGATAACCCCATACGCTAAAACCGTCATCGGACAATATCAGTGTGGTTTCATTCCAGGCAAATCAACAACTGATCAGATCTTTACCCTTAGGCAGGCGATGGAAAAATGTCTAGAATTTAACTTCCCAACATACCATCTGTTTATAGACTTTAAGGCCGCCCTGGCGTTGGAGAAAGCAATCCGTGACTCTGGCACGGCAACAAGAGGGACCATCGTCAACTGGTCCAGCCAGTTACTGGCTTACGCAGACGACATCGACATCATCGGAAGAACCGAACAAGCTGTACACGATTCCTTCATCCAGATCGAGCAGGCGGCACAAAATCTGGGGCTGCACATTAGTGAAGGTAAAACAAAGTACATGGTGGCGTCGAATGCGAAAGGAACAGTTGGTCAAACAATCAAGGTAGCGGAGCACGAATTTGAAGTGGTGCAATCCTTTAAATACCTTGGGTCAATAGTAGCAGCCGATAACAATATAGAAGAAGAAATACGCGGGCGGCTTCTCAAATCCAACAGAGCCTACTATAGTCTGTCAAAGCTGTTCAAATCCAGAAATCTCACCATAACTTCAAAACTGCTGCTGTACAGGACCATGGTCCTGCCAGTACTCATATATGGATCCGAGACTTGGGTGCTTACACTGAAAATAAAATCTAGGTATATATGATAAAAATCTAGGTTGATTTAACAAAAATTTTGGCAATATACGTCCAACAAAAAGTTTTATCAAATTGACAAAAATTATAAATTAACAAAATATTTTGTTAAATTAACAAAAATTTCTTGTTATATTTTGTTGAATTGACAAAATATTTTTTCAATTTTACAAATTTCTTTTGTTGAATCCACAAAAAACAAAATTAATTTTGTCAAAATAGTTTTTTTTTTGGGATTTAAGTCCACAAAAATTGGCGTTTCGTTCCTACGATCTCACATGCAACCATGTGTGAGGGCGTTTGGACAATACGCAATTTTTGTTAAGTTCAGTTAATCTTACATCGATTTTTTAAGAATAACCAAGCGTGAACTATATCATACACAAAAGAAATTTTTTGGTTTTCTTACAAAATAGTTTTATCCATCTGATAATATTATTTTATCAATATTACAAAATAATTCAACCCCAAAACAAAATATTTGTCATTTTAACAAAAATGTTTTCATTTTTTGTTAAATTGACAAAAAAAAATTAACAAAGTTTGTGATATTGACAAACATTTACAAAACAAATTTTTTGTAGATACAACAAACATTTTGTTAACATCACAAGAAAGTTTGTCGATGTGACAAAAATCTCTGTTTTATTTTGTTATATTAACAAAACTTGGTTTGTTAAACTGACAATATTATTTGTCGTGCATATTTTGTTAAACTGACAAAAAATCACGCTGGATTATAAAAATTTTGTGAAATCAACAAAATCATTCTTTCAAATTGACAAAAATTTTATTAAAACGATAAACTTGTTTTGTTAAAGATCAACAAAACGTTTTTGTCAATATTACCTAGGAATTTATTTTCAGTGTAGCACTCCGATCTCTTAGCAGCGTTCGAGAGAAAAGTCTTAAGGAGAATTGTTGGCCCCATATGTGAGGAAGGACGATTCTGGAGACGGTACAATCATGAACTGTACGCAATCTACTTGAAGCAGATATCGTTACAAAAATTAAGCTCGGTAGGGCAGGGCACCTAGCTCGCAAGAGCGAAGAGGAACCTGCTCGGAAAGTTCTTTGTGGTACATTCTATGGTAGACGACAGCGTGGTAGACCATGCTTGCGCTGGAGAGATGGCGTAGACCAGGACGCCCGAAGCCTTGAGGTGCGCAACTGGATGGCAGACCGGGATAGGTGGAGAAACTAGTTGAAAGAGACCAGGACCGGAACCCGGTTGTCGAGCCGATGATGATGATATAGCTCGTTCACTCAACCAACAATGATCTCTGTAGTTTTGAGCGACGCGACGTTTGGGAACACCTTTTCTATAAGGTCAGTTTTCGATTCTGTAAGCTGACAAAAATTTACAGGAAATAATGCAGCCTATCATAAAATCTACAGGCATTTTACAATTACCAAAGTCAATGAGTTGTTCTTACTCAAATTTATTACCTTGATTTTTTCCCACAAATTGAAGGACTTCAAAAATACATTCATAACTGGTAATGTTTGACGAAAATCTCCTGCTAATAAAATCATCGATCCACCGAATCGGTTTTGATTGTTTCACAGATCTTTCAGAGTTCCCTTAAAGAATCGAGATCGAACAGCTTTTCATGTTGCAACTCTTGATTAAAACCGTCGTTCATTGGGCAATTAGGCGCGGCCATGCCTAATTGAGATAATACTAGTACCTTTCTCGACATCATCGAGCACATGTCTTCAATTGTTATCAACTCCTCGTTGTAAATGTTGATTTCCTGTTCTATTGTGCATTTGATGCAAGATATCGCCACACATATCATCTTTGTATTTGATCCATAAATCAATTGTGTTTGACGGAAAGCATTGATATAATTATAGAAAACAATGTTCATATTTGTTGAGCTTTTGAAGAAGTTACAGCATCATTTAAAGTTTGATCCCAATGAGCATCATTTTCTAGCAGTTGCAAACGCTGACAGGCTTCTCTGTAAGAGCCACATAATTCACCATTAACAGTTCTTAAATGTTAGAATGATATTGGGCCCCGAACATTGACTGACAGTAATCGTTGGCAGACGTACGTACTACTAAAAGTGTTGTTTTTATTATTTCCTTGTAATTTTTACGTTTTTTCTCTCCATAAGAACATTCCTTGTACCTTAACAAAAAAGTGAAAACAAAAATTAGCCGAATTGGTCGAGCTGTTCTCGAGTTTTACGCTTAGCAACACATTTTGCGATTCATTTTTATTTATATAGATAATAGATAATGTTTGAGAAATAAGAGCTGTTGATTTACTGATGTCATGAGACATCGAACTGTATTTGGATTACGTCAGAAGGTAAACTACAAAGTTATCTATATTTTTGAAATCTCTGTAGGTTAACAAATTTTCAGCTATATCTATTTGAATGTCGTAAGTTTAGTATATTAAATCATGTTTAGAGAAACACGCTCCAGAAATTTGACTGCAAAACAAGGTTCTCATTATATTGTTAAAACAAAACACAGCCATTTTACTGCCTTAACCATTTGAACTTACCCGGAAATGAATGCGAAACAAATAAAAAAAAGACATTTAAGTTGAAAGAAGTTTTTTATTTCATTGCTTTATTTTAACATCCTGGTAAACCATTAAGGTCACCAGGTCCAATCACCAATTACCAGGTCCGTCAAAGACATTATCCGGGAAAGTTAGGAGATGCACCACCTGCTTCATCATCACGATCATCATATTGAGCCGCAGCCCTTGTTACAAGGGCAGTGATTGCCATTAGGGCAAGACACATCAACCTGACTGCGAACATTTTTCAATTATTATAGTACTGAACTTTTAAACGGAAAGTAGAAACTAATGACTTCGAAGAAATTTCACGAGCTTTTATACCGAAGAATTGCCGAATTATCAACTTTGAAGTACGCAAGAACGCCAACAGCTGCTGAGATGCGTAAACAAAGTATGGTGAAATTGAGTAAATAATAATTGGAAGCTAAATTCAAAGAACGTCAATTGCATTTTGTATCAGCTAAAACATAGATACTTATGTTTATTTACGCATTCGAAAAAAAAAAACAAAATTCCATTGTCTATTTACATTAGACCGATATTTTCCATTTGGGTTTATCCCCGATTTACAGACTTTTAATAAATAAGATTTTTCTAACTTTTTTAAGAAAATACCGATTTTAGTTATTTTTTTTACATACTGCTAAAGGATTTTTTAGACAGAATTTCAAAATATATATTGAGTTTTGAAAGTGTTTCAAACAGTATTAAAACCATCTGTTTGCTTGAGTGAAATCAGTTTAGCGGTTATCAAGAGATGTGAAAATAAAAAGCAGATTTTAGTAACGCAACCTTCAGCAAACGTTTGTTTTACAGATCCAAAACTTTTTATTTTTGATTTCAACTATGAAATACTTTCTCATACGCCGCCGTATGACTTTATACGGACCTTCATATGGTGGCGTAAGTCCAGGTCTCATTTTGTCCATTCTGAGAAAAACGTATTCACATTCCTTTAAATCTTTCGGAACGAAAATATCGGAATTGTTTTGGCGGGTATCTGTTGGAATAAGATTTCTCATGGCGTTACGTAGCTTCTCGATTAAAATTTGTGGGGACGCATTTTGCGATGGATCACTGACAAATATTTCTCCTGGTAGTCGAAGATTTTGGCCGTATACCATTTCTGCTGCCGAGCAGTTCAAATCTTCCTTAATAGTAGAAGAATGATTGGGAGTTCAAAACTCCAATTGATTGTGTTACATCTAGCTTTAAGTGAAGATTTGAGCTGCCGGTGGAATCTGTCTACCATTCCATTCGCTTGTGGATGGTAAAGTGTGGTGTGTATCTTGTGTATCCCAAGCAATTTTGAGAGTTCGCTAAATAATTTCGACTCAAACTGAGTGCCTTGGTCAGTTGTAATTCTCAAAGGTGTGCCGAATCGCGAAATGAAATTTTGAACGAAGACTTTTGCAACTGATTGCGCGGAAATATCTTTCAACAAGTATGCTTCTGGCCAACGTGTGAAACGGTCGACTGCTGTCAAAATGTATGAAAATCCATCAGATGGCGGTAGAGGACCAACTAAGCCAAGGTGTATATGGTCAAAACGTCCAGCTGGGACTTCGAATTTACCTTGAGGTGACTTAGTGTGCCGATATACCTTAGATTTTTGGCAAGAAATACAAGTTTTAGACCACAAGTTGATTTCCTTGTTCATGTTTGGCCAGAAGTAGCGATCAGATATAAGTTTGCGAGTCGCGCGAATGCTTGGGTGTGACAAACCGTGTAGAATTTGGAAAACTTTTTGACGAAGCGGTTTTGGAATATATGGTCTATTGTTCTGTGTGGAGATCTCTTTGACTAAATTTGGAAAAACAAACTCTTTTAAAAAGAATCTTGAAGATTTTTTCTTATTTTCCTCCTTTAATAGATTTTGTAATTCTTCATCGTTTTCTTGTAATTTGCTTATTGCTTCCATATCTATTTTGCTGACCTCATTGGCCTCTGAACTCGAAACTGTACTCTTTTCGACACGTGAAAGCGCATCCGCAACCAAATTATCTTTGCCCCTTATGTGTTTGATATTTGACGTGAATTGGGAAACGAAATCTAAATGGCGTGCTTGACGCGAATTTCGTTCTGTTTTCGTAGTGAGGGCATACGTGAGGGGTTTGTGGTCGGTGAAGATAGTTATATCTCGCCCTTCCACAATATATCGGAAGTGTTTGATCGCAAGATAGATGGCTATATCTGAAGCATCAGTAGCTATGCTAAAATCTCCATCAGCTTTGAGGTGTGCTAATAGTGTTATTTGCGCAAGGGCTTCTTTTGCATTTTTGAAAGCTGTGTCAAGCTTTTTAGGCCAATTGAATTTTAGCTTTGGATTTTTTGTTTTTGTAAATAACGCTAAGTGCTCGTGAAGAGGGGCTAACATTTTCGCAAGATTTGGTATAAACCTATGATAATACTTTATCATACCAATGAATCTTTGACTTTGCTTAACAGAATTTGGGGTGGAGAAATTTAAGATAGCCTCAACACGGTCTTTGGATGGGACAATTCCCTCTGCACTAATTGTGTGACCTAGAAAGTCAAGAACTGGAACGCAAAAACGCATTTTAAGAGGTTTATGTTAACACCGTACTCTTCGAGCCTTTCAAAGAGTATTTCTAAATGCTTTTTGTGATACTCTTCTGTTTTGCTAGCAATGAGCAAATCGTAAATATATGCGTACACAAAATCCAGGTTGAAACAGACTGCGTTAATGAATCGCTGGAAAGTCTGAGCATCGTAACGGAGTCCAAATGGCATTCGAAGCCACTCGAATAATGTCTCGAAAGATGTCTTCTTCAGCTACAGGAATAAGATGATATGCTCTAACAATATCATAATATTTTGGAGAGAACCGTGCAACCCTGAACATTCATTGAAAAATCTTGAATGTGACGGATTGGATGACGATCAGGGACGGTGGCTGCGTTGAGCCGACGGTAATCCCCGCAAGGTCTCCAGTCCTGATTATTTTTCTTCTTGACCATGTGCAAGGGTGAACACGTATGGGAAGCTGATGGCTGACAAATACCGAGCTGATTCATGTGCTCAAATTCAGTTCTGGCTGCTTTGTGTCGCGTAGCATCTAGCCGTCTAGGCCGAGAAACAGGAAGAGGGCCTCTAGTCACGATGTGATGAACTATAGGATGTTTAACTGAGGCGAAATAATTTGGTTCTTGCGTTAATGTGGGGTACTTTCTTAAAATGTTATTGTACTCACTGCTGATTTGAAATTGAATTGGTGTTGGATCATTTGTCCAAGTTATGGAAGCATTTGCTTGCATTTTTGTTAACGGGTCCAAAATTCTTTTATTTTTCAAATCAATCTAATCCAAACTTGGATAAGAAATCGGCTCCCAAAATGGGTCGGTAAGGGAGAACTGAAAGATCTGCACCGGTGTCGACAAGAAAAAGTAAATTATTGTTTTTGTCTTTAATAAATAAGCGGCGACTAGAATTCGTCTGCGTGTTTGCCGCTGCAACAGCAGGTTTATCTAGTTTGGGTTATTTGAAGGAGACTTAAAGCTAACTTGTGAAAAATTGCAGGGCTTGGTACATTTGTTGGCATCGTTTTTGTAACGCCTATGATACCAGCCTGAACGTTTTGAATCCCCTCGACTCTGTGATCTATTTTTTACTTGCGACTTATAGGTACTATAAGGCAAGTTATGCATTCGTAAAAAAATCGAACTCGAGATTTTGATCAAAGTTGACATTATGATGATAGCGAAGACCAAAAAAGTGGGTCTCGCAATTCTGTCTGTCTGTCGGTTCGACTACAGCCTAAACGGCTCGGCCGATTTTCTTCAAACTTGGTAGATATGAGTTTTAATTTCTTCCCCCCGGACGTTTTTTTTTGTTTTTTTTTAAGACCAAAAATAACGGTACCTGCGATACGATTTTTTTCGAAATTTTATAAATATTTTTTTTTTCTCAAAAACTGTCCCACAGAATTTTTTAAAAAAAATTTAAAAAATTTAATTTGGTTAAAACTAGCTAATGGTTGAAAAAAATTTTACAAAAAATTGTTATTTTTGGTAGCCCCCCTGGGTCCATTTTTTTTGTTTTTGATTTTCTCAAAAACGGTACAGCCGATTTAAATCATTTTTTTTATGCTAAAGCTCCTCCAAAGTTTAAATATTATTACTAGGGTTCGGATTTCCATGCAAATGCATATTTTTTTAGGAACACCTTGGAAGTAAGGCAACTAATTATGTATACGAATCAAGAAATTTTCTTTAAAATGGCATTTAACCGTTAGTGCATATTTTTGCATATTTTACTATAAATGCATATTTTGCATTTTTTTGTGCATATTTTACTATAAATGCATATTTTGCAAATTTTTTATAATAAATTTATATTTTTAGAGTACCTACTCGTACCTACATATATTGTTGAAAAACTAAACTAGAGAGTAAAAAAAATATAAATTTTATGTCAGTGCAAACGAACCTTAAGACTATTTCTTTTATTCATTTCACAACCTTGAACCATATTCAAACACCACAATATAAAGCATTATATAAACAAAGGTGCATGTATGAGCTTGACTAGATTGTGCCGGCAAAAAATTGAAATGAAAAAAAATTTAAGTCTGTGTGTTTGAAACTGTATAAATGAGATCGAAATTTAAACGATCATCTATCAAAAATAAAAGTTTGTGGGTATGATGTGTGTAGGTATAAAGCTTAAAGCGCGAAACAGATTGAACCAGCAAAAGCAACAGCGGAAGCCATTGTTTAAGAACCAATGGCGCAAAATTTTAATTGAATTAGTACGATGTTAAAGCTGTTTAAGTATGATACTAGGTTAAAACAACGAATTTGAAAATTTTAATCGAATATAGCATCATACTTTCTCTACCCTTTTATTAAAGTTAAAATCATTTTCATATAACTCTTTGACATTAACAAACATCAAAAAAGGTTCGTGTACTTACTTTTTTACACGAAATGTCATTGTTTTAGGTGTGTTTAGAAGCAATTTATTAAGAAAATTCTTTTAGTACTATACTAGTTAGAAAATGTTTAAAATTAAGAATGAGTTAGTATACTACTTTAAAGTAAGCAAATTGTTAAGTAGTATCATACTAATACCTTAATAATAGGCTGTTTAAAATTTTGCGCCAATGTATTTTAATCGTTCAACACAAAATAGGCCAGCACCAGCAACGTCAACAATAACAATAACACAAAATGCAACAAAATCCCACACACTTCATATGTTTGGAATCTGCTCTTATAGAAATATGAATCTAAGACTTCGTTTTAATATATTATTTTAATAAAAATAAAAAATTTAACTTATTTTTAAAGATGAAGAAAATGTGTTTTTATATTGAATAGAAATTAAGTTGAATTGGTTTTAAGTGCATATTTTAAATGCATATTTTGCATTTTTAAGCGCATATTTTAAGCGCATATTTTCAGATTTTAAGTGCATGAGAATCCGAAGCCTAATTATTACATATTCAAATTTTCAATTTTTAATTTTTTGGAAAATTTTTTTTTGGAAACTCAATATTTCGAAAACCCCTAGCTCGATTTTTTTCAAACTTGACAAAAAAAAGTTTTTTAACATAATCTGCAAGATTTGAGAAAAAACATTTTGTTTCATCTAAAACTAACGGTACCTTCCATACAAATTTAAAAAAATGGTTTTCGAAAATTGTATTTTTCTCGAAAACGGTTCCGAGAATTTTGCTAAATTTTTTTTTCTTTTGATTAATCTTTACGATCTATAATTTAATAAAAAAAAATTAAATCTAGATATTACTGACTGTACCTACCATAGAACGATTTTTTCGAATTTTGAATTTCTCATTATCGACATAACGGATTTTAATGAAATTTTTTATAAAAAAGCTCCAAAAAAGTTTAAAAAACATTGCATTTAAAAACTTAAGAAAAAATATTTTTTTCAATTTTTAGAAAAAAAAAGTCGTTTTTTTTTTGAAAAATTCGATATCTCAAGAACGGCTTAGTATTTTTTTTTTGGAAATTAGACTTTTATTCGTACAATAATAAAAACTTAAGGTTGGCGTACCGAAATTTTTTCTTAAACATTTTTTAAAAATTTTGTACATAAAAGCTTATTTTTTTACGGAACCACTACAACGACTTATAGCATTCTGTTTTTATCTCTTACTACTAAAAGAATTTAAAAAATTCATTTTATCCTTATTAACAGTTTTCTCTAATAACATTCGTTTTTAAAATTCCTAGTCTATTACATAGGAGCAAGTTCGTGCGACCCAGTCGTGCATTTTATTCTAAACTGTTGCGGTTGTCTTCTACGTGAACGCGGACGAAATGAAATTGCTTCAATTTTTGATTCGATTCTTGCTAGCCTCTCTTCAAAATATTTGTTGTTACTGGGTTGTTCAAGAACTTGTGGTGAGGAAACACTAAAGATATGGGAAGCTTGTGATGCTTCATATATTTTGTCTGCCAGAGCAGAAAGCTCATCCAGTGATTTTTCACCTACCGACAACAAAGCAATATTAATGTGCTGAGGCAAGCGTCTCATCCACAAATTCTTAACAATTTCCTCGCTAAAAGTACTTCCAGCAAGTATCTTCATAGATCTAAAAACCTCTGAAGGTTTTTTATCCCCAATATCAGCTTTTTCAAAACGCTTTTCTAAACGTTTAGTTTCCGAGACTGAGTGTCTTTGAATCAAAGCGGTTTTTAAAATGTCGTATCTATTGGAAGATGGAGGCGCAACAAGAATATCTATCACCGGAAGCGACAGTTGGGCAGTATTTCGTTTCCGAACTGCTTATCCTGTACACAGCAAATTGTGCTTCCGCTTGGATGAACCAAGTTACGGGATTCGCGTTCCAAAATGTTGGAAGACGTACTCGAATAGAGTTGATTTCCTCGGGGAAACTCGATTGGGTCAGGTGTGCGTTTGGATTTGCTCCATTCTGAGCACTATTTTCCGTAGTAGTGAGTTCGTCAGCGTTTCGCATATTTAGCTTTTCTTCGTTCATTTAACAGTTGAAAAAGGTAAATGCAAAAGTTCCAATTGGGAACACAAAACTCAGCAATAAAAACTAGTGTAACCCGTAAAGATCCGGACGAGACGAAACGCAACCGTAAAATTAATAACGCGGAAAAAAATTTATAAATTTTGAAATATGTATATTGTACTATTTTTACTAGGTTCGTTAAATAAAACTTATTACTGTTTCTAATATTTCTTCTTTATTTACACTTTTCAAATCAAAACAATAAATCTCAATTTATAATCAACTCTAATACTTTTATTCCAACTTAAATCCACTTCTTTAATTACACTTTCCACAATCCAATAGTTCAGCTTTGCACACTTTCATATTCGAAAATAAACTGTATCCCGCTCACCGTGAACACTCCCTTTTATACTCAAACCAGTTGTTCTAGAAGGTTCTTGTCCAGAAGGGGAAATTCTTATGGGGGTAGAATGTTCTAGTACTTTGGAATTAGGGGAAATTTAGATGCGATGGAAAAGAGCTTTTTGTTTTGTTCCCTCACAAAGCAGATATGTAATTCCCAACAGATGGCGCTGTAGGAGTATAAAGCTCTGTTCGCAACATTGCCCCCTTCTTAAGATTGTTCGTCCCGAACAACTCTATCACCAGCTTCGGCACTGTATCGGTGCAGTCGATCGCTATGCACAACTTTTAGCTTTCCTCTTAACCCTCTTTGAATTCGGTAAACGACATCATTGATTTTCGTGACGACAGTATAAGGGCCTTCCCAGTTTTGTTGAAGCTTCGGCGACAATCCCTTTTGACGATGTGGATTATACAGCCATACACGATCTCCTACTTGGAATCCTGTCGTGTTTGCTCTTGTGTCGTACCTTGTCTTCATTCGATCGCTGTAAGTGCTCATTCTAGTCCTGGTCCTTTCGTGGATGCCGATTAGCCTCTCTTTTAGGTCACTCACGTAATCCCCTGTTTCCTGAGACTCTTGTGGTGGATGTCCAAACCTTATCTCACTAGGCAGGCGTATGCTTTTTCCGAACAGGATTTCAGATGGTGTTTGTCCTGTTGAGCTATGTACTGCACTTCGATAGGCCATCAAAAATAGTGGTATGTGCCTATCCCAGTTCCTTTGGTTGTCGCCTACGACCTTAGTGAGGTGCTCTTTTAACGTCCTGTTGAATCTCTCGACCATTCCATCAGATTGCGGGTGAAGTGGTGTGGTTCTCGTTTTCTTAATGCCAAGGAACGCGCACACCTCTTGGAATATGTTCGACTCAAAGTTCCTTCCTTGGTCAGAATGGAGCTCCATAGGCACACCGAACCTGCTTACCCAGTTAGACACAATCTGGTCGGCCACGGTCTTGGCTTCTTGGTTCGGGATAGCGTATGCCTCAGGCCATTTGCTGAAGTAATCCATTAGCACCAGAATGTATTTGTTTCCATCATTCGTTTCCGGAAATGGGCCAGCTACATCAACAGCAATCCTTTCAAACGGTGAGCCAACATTATATTGCATCATTTTTCCTTGCAGTTTTCTACCAGGGCCTTTGGTTGCAGCACAAGCGTCACAATTTCGGCACCACTTTTCAACGTCGTCTCTTGCATGCAACCAGTAGAATCGTTGTCTCACTTTTTCTAACGTCTTGTTGACTCCCAAATGGCCTCCTGAAGGTCCATCATGCATTTCTCGAAGAACCTCTTTAATTTTTGATTGAGGTAACACAAGCTGCATCACATAGGATTTACCATCAGCGGACTCCCATTTACGCCGAAGAACACCTTCTCGCACATGAAGTGAGTCCCATTGTGCCCAATAGGCCTTTAAAACTGGACTCCTATCGGAAATGTCATTCCATGCGGGTTTTTCTTCATGTTCTTTCCATGCGAGAAGAGGTTCAATGTCGGGGTCTTCTTGTTGAGCAGATCTTATTTCCTCATTGCTCCATCCACAAATGGGGTCAGCCCTTATTCGCAAAATGTTGATGGATTCCTTTTCTTCTTGTCGCCTACAATGCTTGCAGTCTATTTTACAAGGCCTTCGGGATAGCGCGTCGGCATTTGAGTGCAGCTTTCCCCTTCGGTGTTGGATTTCATAATCGTAAGTCTGCAGTCTTTCTATCCACCTTGCGACTTGTCCTTCTGGGTTCTTGAAGTTCAACAACCAGTTAAGAGCACCATGATCGGTTCGTAGAAGAAACTTCTGTCCATAGATGTATTTATGGAAGTGTTTCGTTGCCAAGATGAGTGCCAAGAGTTCTCTTCTGGTCACACAGTAGTTTCTTTCGGTCTTTGACAGTACTTTGCTGAAATAGGCGACAACCTTTTCTTCGCCATTGTGCACTTGTGACAGAACAGCGCCGACTCCTACGTTGCTTGCATCAGCATCAATGATAAAAGGCTTGCCTGGAGTCGGATAGATCAGCACCGGAGCATTGCATAGACGGTATTTCAGTTCTTGGAAGGCTTTTTCACACTCACCTGACCATCTAAACTGCTTGTTCTTTTCCGTAAGCTGATGCAAACTCTTCGCAATTCCGGCAAAGTTCTTAACAAAACGTCGGTAATAAGTAGCAAGACCAAGAAAACTTCGTAGTTGATGTTTGTCCTGTGGTGTTGGCCAATTTTTGACGGTGTCAACTTTTTCAGGATCGGTCTTGACTCCTTGGGACGAGATGATATGTCCCAAATACTTTACTTCAGTCTGGAACAGTGCACATTTTTCTGGGTTCAGTTTAAGGTTAGCCTCTCGAAGTCTCTGGAACACACCCTTTAGGTTCTTACAGTGTTGGTCGTATGTTTTTCCATAAACGATAACATCATCCAAGTAGACAAGGCAAGTTTTCCACGTCAGGCCTTGAAGGACGCACTCCATCAAACGCTCAAAGGTTGCCGGAGCGTTGCAAAGACCAAACGGCATCACTTTGAACTGCCACAGCCCATTACCTGTGGAGAATGCTGTCTTTTCTCGATCTTCAGGGTGAATTTCAACTTGCCAATATCCACTTTTCAAGTCCAGTGTTGAAAACCAGTGTGCTCCTTCCATCGCATCTAAGGTGTCACTAATTCTTGGCAGGGGGTAGCTGTCTTTCTTGGTTACGTCATTCAACCTTCGGTAGTCAACACAAAACCGTGTACTTCCGTCCTTCTTTTTGACTAGGACCACTGGTGACGCCCAAGGACTTTTGGAGTTTTCAATCAAACCATCCTTCTTCATGGTGGTAATCATTTCCTCAGCTTCACTTTGTTTGGCCAGTGGCAGACGTCTTGCGGGCTGACGAATGGGCCTTGCGTCTCCTGTATTTATTCGATGCTGCACCATTTGTGTCCTTCCATATTTTCCGTTTGGTGAAGCGAAAATGTCAGCATACTCGTTCAGAAGGCTTTCTGCCGTTTTAACCTGATGTTGGTCTAGGTTAGATGAATTGAGTATCTTTGCCTTGATGCTATTGAGCTCCTCAGGGTTTAATGTCGTTCTCGGTGTTTCAGCGTCAATTCGTGTTATGGCTGCGACAGATTCGCACTTACCGATAACTTCTCCTTTTGCTAACTTTACATCGTACGGTTTGGTGTTGAGTATCCGTACGGGGACCATATTGTTCTTTGGAGCCACAAGTGTCTTCCCAATGATGACGTTTTGGGAAGAACAATCTGGGCCTGGTTCCACCATTAGGTATCGATGGCGTCCACACTCACCTTCTACTTTTGTCCAAACGAATACCTCAGAAGAAGTAGGAATAATCACATCTTCTTTGATGACAGTCCTTAGGGTTGTTGTTTCTTCGTGCCCATAGATCATTGGAATCTCTGTATTCTGGTATTTGAGTACCTGGTTGCCAATATCCAAAATTACTCGATGTTCTTTCATGAAGTCCATGCCTATGATGCATTCGTCACATATATCTGCCACCAAAAATTTGTGTGAGAATTCTAGATCTGCAATTCGAATTCTAAGTCGGATTTCACCATAAACCCTAGCTGCTTCTCCTGTGGCAGTTCTTAGACGGTAACTATTGGTGTTGTGTAGCCAATTCAGGTGAACTAGGTCTTGACGCACAATGGAGGCTGTGGCACCGGTGTCGATGGTGACCACACGTTTGTTGCCATTTAAAGTTGCCTCGACAGTCAGACTTCTATTGTCTCGCTTAGTTTGAGAGACCTGGATGGTGTTTCTGGGGCCATCGATACCAGAAACCAGCTTCTGCCCCTCGAAGTTGGAAACTGTTCGGGAAGTAACACTGATTTTATTGTTACCTTGTTCTGGGTTTGAAACTCCGTGTCCACAATGTTGACAAGCTCTTCTTGGTGGTAACCGACATTGACGCTGTAAATGTCCAGTCTTATTGCAATTCCAGCACTTTGCAAGTCCGTTTCGTTGGTTCCTTTGGACATCAGTTCTTTGACATGAGCATTCTTCGACGACGGCTTCTCTAAGTCGATGTACTCCGTGAGAAGCTTGCTCAGCTGCTTCCATTGTCAAGGCAAACGCTAATGTTTCCGAAAGCGTTCGTTTTCCAGCAGTTCGTACGGCCCTTTGAAGATGTATGTCAGAGATGGCGCGAACAAATGCCTCAACTGCGAACTGGTTACAAATTTCCTCTCCAACATCTGGATATGCAAGATGAACAAGCCTTTCAATGTCCGCTTGCAGTTGTTGTAGAGTTTCGCCCCTCTTCTGAACTCTGGAATTGAGTTGCACTTTGAAGACTTCTTTCATGTGGCTGTTACCAAAGCGTTTGTCTATAGCCAAAACCAAGGAATTGAAGTCGCCGCTCTTATCTGCTGGTATGGTTTGCAACAACTCAGCAGCTGCTCCTCTAAGAGCAAGAGTTAAGGCTATATACTTGTCAGTCTCATCCCAGCCATTTGTTGTGGAAGCTGCCTCGAATTGCTTCTTGTATATAGACCAAGAAGTTTGTCCATCAAAGGTTGGAGGTTGCATCTCTTTTTTTCTCAAAGCTTCCCCAGAACTTTCCCGAATCTTTATGTTTCGAACACGGTCTAACTCTTTTGAAAACGTCTCCATTTTGTTGTCGACTAGCAATGAAACACGTTCATCTAACACTTTTGAAAACGTCTCCATTTTGTTGTCGACTTGATTCTCCAGCAATGAAACACGTCCATCAAGTGCAGATACATTATTCTCGATGTTAACAAGCTTGCCTTCTAGCATGTTTCTCTGCTCTTCGAGAAGGTCCTTTTGTTCGCTATGCTGTTTATCAAGGCGTTCGAGAATATTCTTTTGTTCATTCTTTTGTTCATTTCGTTGCTCTTCGAGACGTTCGAGAACATTCTTTTGTTCATTCTTCTGTTCATTTCGTTGCTCTTCGAGACGTTCGAGAACATTCTTTTGTTGCTGAAGCAGAAGACTAATCATATTTGAAACATCTACATTTTTACTTACGTCTGCTTCCTCAGCGTCAGTTTCAAAGTCGAAGATGTCCGGGTCTTCATTTTGCTGTTTCAAATATTCGGCCAAACGCAGAACAAGCTCATTTTTCGATCCTGCTCTAGAAAGTTCTCGCTTGCCTAATTCACTTTTCAGCTCATTACAGTTGAGCTCTTTTAGTAACTTGCTCATTTTTTTATTTTACTATTTTTTTTTTTTTTCCACACTTCACTGCACAATAAGTTTTATTCCACTTTTCTGACACCAATGTACTATTTTTACTAGGTTCGTTAAATAAAACTTATTACTGTTTCTAATATTTCTTCTTTATTTACACTTTTCAAATCAAAACAATAAATCTCAATTTATAATCAACTCTAATACTTTTATTCCAACTTAAATCCACTTCTTTAATTACACTTTCCACAATCCAATAGTTCAGCTTTGCACACTTTCATATTCGAAAATAAACTGTATCCCGCTCACCGTGAACACTCCCTTTTATACTCAAACCAGTTGTTCTAGAAGGTTCTTGTCCAGAAGGGGAAATTCTTATGGGGGTAGAATGTTCTAGTACTTTGGAATTAGGGGAAATTTAGATGCGATGGAAAAGAGCTTTTTGTTTTGTTCCCTCACAAAGCAGATATGTAATTCCCAACAGATGGCGCTGTAGGAGTATAAAGCTCTGTTCGCAACAATATTTTAATATAGAGCAAAAAAAAATTGTGGCATGTAAAAATAACAAAGTGCTATTGGTAATAAAGTACTCTCACCTGTACAAAATCTTTTCAAAGAAAATATATGTGGGGGCTGATGAAGTTCCTCTAGCGGAACTGGGTTCTGCTATTCTGGATGTCTACTTTACTTTTCTAATATTCTGGTTGGGCGCTGATGTTGTTGCTGCGTAGTAGTTGTTGAATAACTGGAACTCGCCGTTGGTGCCAATGGCCCGTGTGCAATTTTTATTCCAAAAAAAAAATTGTCAAAAAAAAACTTGGTGTCTCTGGTCAGTTTGCGAAAGTTATTTATTTCAAAAAAACTTTGTGGAAAAAAAAAATGTTGCTGCGCAAGTTATTTGTTTCAAAAAAAAAACTTTGCGTAAAAAAAAATGTTGAACTCTCGTAGCAACCCGCAACCGTCTGCACT
The DNA here is from genome assembly GCA_963931855.1 of Philhelius festivus. Lineage (NCBI taxonomy): Eukaryota > Metazoa > Arthropoda > Insecta > Diptera > Syrphidae > Philhelius > Philhelius festivus. The sequence continues at coordinate 240,627,099 of OZ007554.1, forward strand.
GACCACCCTCTTGACAAATTTTTATTTTCGGCGTGGAATGCCAATGTCCGAACTTCTGATGCCAGCGTCTAATGAAAACGGTGGCGTTAAATGTTCGACGGTGGTTTTGAGATGAGCGACGGTGACGGCGTCAAAAATGATGATTTTTGTTGCACCAATAACGGCGTTGTTCGCCGAGTTAACGGAACTGGTGGCGTGATTTTCATCGTCTAGCGACTAACAGATTTTTACGCGTGGCGTCGTTGCCGGTAGCGCAAAGAAAGAACTTTTTTTTTTTATTACTTTAATTTTTATGCCCGTCGTCGGGGTCACCAATATAGTCTGCTTTTGCTTGACAAAAAAACGAAACTCGAGTTTATATTTTAGAATTTTATTTTTAAGTTAAACTTAATTAAAACTTTATAACGATATTAACTATCAAAAGGCGTGAAGCACCAAAACCAACACTAGCACGTCGCGGCCAGGCCACAGAAAAAAGAATGATTAATTATTTTTGTAGACCGACGAATAAACAGGGTTGTTAGAAAAATGTAAATTTAGGTTGCGTCCCGAAATTGTCCGTCAGCGCATGATTGTCGCATTTACACCTGACGTCCGCTGGTGTTTATTATGTTGGTGTTTTATCCACTACATACCCACCATCTGCTCTAGAACGATTCTGAAAAAATTGCATGAAACCCTGTGAATGTTTGGCATAGCTTTGCCTTGGAAACCTATTCCTACTAAGCACCATTTTAAGGTATTGGCCGAAAGCTTGTCATTTCGTAGAGGCGATTCATACCAGCTGATCTGCCGAAATGTCTTCCTTTCCGACTTTATAAATGAAGTTAGTGAGCACAACTTTGACATGTTACTACATGACGGGATCCGTAAACTCCGTCCGCAGGTCATAAAACTCCTTCTGGATAGGTTCGTCAGCTTTATCGGTAGGCGTGGACACATATAAAGCTTTCACATCCAGGCCATCACTTATAGACTTAAAGTGAATAACTTTATTTCCAGGCGATTTTACGCTTTGAATTCACGTCCTAGGATATGTAATCTTTTATCACAATTTTTATGTTCCTGCCAGTTTTAACGCGCTGTTCGGGATTGTGTCCAATATATGAAGAGAAGTTTGGGTGGGGCAGCTGCTAAAAGTTGTAAGTTAAACTCGAGTATAGAAAGTATAAACGCGTTATAAATTGTGGCCAGATGAGAAGTGCTGAAAAATTCCATAGACCAATATAGAAATCCCAAGCATAAATCAGCGTTTTTTTCTGGCCCAGCATTTATTTTGTAGAGATCAGACTTGAAACCGTTCTGGGTCTGAACGACCCAGAAGGCAATTTCTTTAAATTAACGATTTCATTGATCTCTTCAATGGTAACATAAGATTGTTCACCATTCCAAACACTAGAGTCGATTGATCTGATTGAATGAGAAACTTCAGATTCTAGCTCTTGTGGCATGGCATGACATGCTTTACACAACCTGTCATCATAAAGCAATTTCATACCGTCAAGGCAGGAGGAATATAAGAGCTTGGCTTTCATATAACTCTAACTATATTACAGAATGGGTTTTGCTTTATTCAATTTTAAGTTGGTCTAAGTAAGTATGTAGATAAATTGTCGATAAAATTTCTTAATTTTGTTTCGTCTGTTAAATATAACCCATTTAGCATTTTTAAAGTCAAAAACTACGTTTTCTCTACTAAGAGGTGATATGTAAGTACTAACAACCGCAGGTAGATAATCAGAACTTGAGTCGCTTATCACAGTCAGTTCACTAAACAGCCCCGGTAAATTAGTGGGAAAAATATCTATTGTTGACGGGCTTGTCCTGTAATTTACAGGACTGAAGTCGCATGAGTTGGAAACAGAGTGTCTTGTATTTGAGTTTGAAAGTATATTTCTATGCTTGCAGATAAAATCATCGCCAATTAGATAAAAATCATAAAAACTAACTAACTTCCTTATATGATTGTTTAAACAAACTTTTTTGAGTTGAACTACAACTAAGATATCAAGACTTTCCTCATTTTTTCAATTTTTTAAAATGCATATCAATAAATAAATCGGTATTCCCAAATTTCCTAAGAAAGTTAGAACAATTTTATGTATTTTAGGTCTTTAAATCGTGGATAAGCCCAAAGGGAAAATATATTTCTAATATCAATAGACAAAAGAATATTGTTTTTTTTTCGAGTACGTAAGTAAACATAAGTATCTATGTTTTTAGCTGCAATTGACGACGTCCATTGGATTTAGCTCCCATTATTATTTTATCATTTTTCATATTTTTTTATTTTATTATTATTTATTTTTTTTTTTTTAACAAACAAACATTTCACCATACTTTGTTTGCTTACCACGGCAGCTGTTGGCGTTCCTGCGTACTTCCACGTTGATAATTCGTTCATTTCGGTTCGTTCGGTATAAAAGCTCGTGAAGTTTCTTCGAAGTCATTAGTTTTTACTTTCCGTTTAAAAGTTCAGTACTAAAATAATTAAAAAATGTTCGCAGTCAAGTTGATGTGTGTTGCTCTAATGGCAATCACTGCCCTTGTAACAAGTGCTGCCGGTCAATATTATGGTGAAATGGGTGGTGCATCTCCTAATGGTGGTGGCTCTGGTGGTGATTATGGTGGTATGCTGTGATGGTAAAATAAAACAATGAAATAAAGAAAATACTGTCTCAACTTAAATGTCTTATTTTTATTTCTTTCGCAATAATTTCTGGTTGATTAAAGACTAGTTAAAGTAAGTTGTTTACCTTAATAGAAACAACTTTTAAAAGGGAACACTAGTGTTGCTATTGCAAAGGCTAAGCCCAAAAATTACATTTGATCTATCTCCGCGAAGGACTCTATAATGCGTCATTTTAATTGGCCGATGATGTCGACATCCTCCGCATATCCTAGGAACTGGAAGGGTCTGTTTTAAAAGTGCCTTCCGTGGTTACGTCTGTGTCCTGTACAATGTCTCAGATTGAGATTAAGGAACTGACATTATAGTGCAGATAAGACTTCTTCATTCGGTTATATGATTCCATTTAGCGACTGCTAGAAATGCTGCTTGAACAAGTTAAACAAGATTATCAGTTTTTCTTTTCGATAGAGCGACTCTTGTATGTCCATACTGCTGCTTACACATTATTGATTCTATACCGACAGTTCTTCTCCCCCCCTTTTTTTAGACTCAATATTGTTCATGCTCTGCTCTTGTCTATGTCTTCCGTTGCAGTATTCACCCAATGTGAATGTGGTTTAGGCTGTGTTAGGTGAAAGAACAACGGAAAATTCTCGCTAGCATTTTCATATCGCAGCTGTAATTAAAGTCCTAAGTTTTATTCTTAGTTCATATTACAATTACAAGCACAATTTTTTGTTTCATGAGCAACAATTATTATTCTAACAAATTTGTTACAAAGAGTAATCTCAAAACATGACATTTACATTTACATGACTTTTCGTTTAGAAAGTAAGACTTCCGTGTTAGCATCAAGACATGCAACAAATCAAAAGATCCAAAAGTAGTTGGAAAATGCGATTTTTAATTAAAATTGTGAATCGTGCACTCGTTCGCCCAAATATCATACGGTTAAGTTTGGGAGGTAACAACAGTTTATAACAAAATATTTAACCAGAAATTTTAAAACTTCATCTATTGCTCATTAATTTAGGTTACAAAATTGTAAGACCCAAATTTGAAATTAACAAACTTAAATTAAACTAAATAAATTATAAATGTAAATTAAATAATTTTGTATACGAAAGGATATTTATTAACAAAATTTGTTCACGATTATACGATTATCGTTTTATTTAGTATTAATATTTCGAATTTGAAAGGTTCAGTTTGTTGAGACAAAATTGATATAAATGAAAAAACCAAAATAAGTCAGAAAAGGCTGTTTTAGTTGCGTAGTTTCAAAAGATTAAAACATTATAAAGTTACTTTTTGTATAGTCAAACAAGAAAAATAAAATACACGACTGGGTCGCACGAACTTGCTCTTATGTAAACGACTAAGAATTTCAAAATTGAATGTTATTATGCATAAAATTTATTTTCTAGTAGACTGAAACAACTCCTCTAGTAGTTGGAGCTAAAAACAGGATGCAATGTGATTCAAGCAAATATTAGCTTATGCAAGAACAAAAATTATAAGACTGCACTGGTTTCTTAAAAAAAATAAGCTTTTATATACAAACTTTTTAAAACGTTTACAAGAAACAATTTTGGTACGCCAATTTAAAGTTTTTATTATTTTCAAATAAAAATTAAATTTATAAACAAAAATATTAAGCCGTTTCTGAGATATCGAATTTCCAAAAAAAAAAATATTTTTTTTTCAAAAACTCAAAAATTATTTTTTTCAAAGTTTTGAAATGCAATGTTTTAAACTTTTAGAAGCTTCTCTATAAAAAATTTCATTAAAATCCGTTTTGTCGATAATGAGAAATTCTAAATTTGAGAAAATGGTTCTATGTTAGGTACAGTCAGTAATATCTTGATTTCAACTTTTTTTATATAAATTTATAGATCGTAAAAATTAATCAAAAGAAAAAACTGTAAGCAAAATTCTCGGAACCGAGAAAAATACGATTTTCGAAAACCATTTTTTAACATTTCGTCGGCTGGGTCGGCTATCTTGTTCAAAAGGCCATTTTTTACGAAATTGAGTTAGGTATGCAGTCCTCATAATTTTGGGACGCTCTTTCTCTTGGCGCAAACCATTTTGTTCTATCTCTTTTAGTTTTCAATTAACAGAGAGCTGTTTTGTTCAATAAAACACTTTTTTAATGATTTTTTAATTCATTTTTGTTCAATAAACTGCTTTTCATCTTTTTTGTATTATATTGAACAATTGTTAGTATATTTAAAAAAGATGCAAAATTTCTAGGTATCTTGTACAATATCCAAAAAGTCGAAAATTACAAGATCTGCAAAAGTTGACAAACTTCCAAAGGTCGAACAAAGTAACTTCAGCATAAAACTTACAAAAGAAAAGAAAAAAGATATTCAGGCCATGTTACCATTCATGCCAAACATACAAGACCGACGTTTTTTATGAAAATGTTATAAGAAATCATTAAATTGTTTTAACTTTTATTTTTTTAAGTTCTTGCTTGAAGCAAATTTATATTTTTATTATTATAAAATGTGCGTAATAAAATGCTATTATTCTAGTGCTGTGACGCTTTGACAAAAGTGAATTAATAAAGGCTGTTATGTATTATTGTTATATTTTTTAATTAAATGTATTAACTTTTATTATTTAATTGTAGTAAGTATAGTTATAAAGTATAAAATAAGAACTTAACTAGAGAGAAATAATTTTTATTCTGTTTTTCGTTGCAAAAAGAACGATACATTTCTTGTAACTTTTTTGTAAAATAAATATTTGAATTGAGAAACAAATAAGTCTTTTTACTTAAGCCCACTTGAATTTCATTCGCTCTAAGAGAAAACATTACAATATTAGGCGTGTTTCGTTGACCTCCTTAATGTGAACAACGTTCCACTTTCAGTCATAGAGTAACTGAAGTTAAAATCTGAAGTTAACTCATTGTTTTTGAAAATGCTCACATTAAGAAGTTCAACAAAACACGCCTATTATGTGTTTTTCTTGTTTCTTTGAAAGCTCTTTATTAAATCAGCTTTAAAAAATAAAACTATTTTTTGTTCTATATAACATAATCAACTTTATGTTTTCTCCTTTTTTGTTTTTTTTCTATGTTGTTCAATATTGATTTTTTTATTCAATATCCAAAAATTTTACCAAATTGTTTTCACTCCATATAATTTTGTTCAATATCCAAAATGACTTCCTCGTTGATTTTAATTTATAACTAATTCAAAATAAAAGAAAAACAATTTCTGTAACTTGATTTATAAACAAAATTGTCAAGGCTTTCAGAAAAAAAATAATATTAATCAAATATTTTCTTATATAAGCAAAAACTTTCAATTTCAACTTTAAAAATCGATTTCCCAACATTTTGAAAAATGGACATTGAACAAGATAGCATCCAGCCGACGATTTGTAGTTATATAGGGTTCCGTTATTTTTAGGTAAAATACAATTTTTTTCTAACATCTTATAATTTATATTAAAAAACTAATATTTATCAAGTTTAAAAAAAATCGAGCATGGGGTTTTTGAAATATTTAGTTTTGAAAATAAGATTTTGAAAATGTTTTTAAAAATCCAAACAATTTTTTTTGAAAAATTTGAAAACAAAATAATGTTCAAGCTGCTGAGGAGCCTTAGCAAAATCGGTTGTACGGTTTTTGATAAAATCTCTTTCGGTGATAAAAGGTGTTTTTAAAGTCTTTAAATAACCTCGAACAAGAATTCTTAAAACCATGTCGCTTTCATTGACGTATAACGTGTCGTTTTGACATATGTCACTGACGCCGGGAAAGAAGTTTTACTTCAATTGTTTCCGAAAACCACTGAAAGGTAATGTCAAAAAATAGAGAAAAGCAGATTTCCGTATCGTCAAAAGGGGAACATACCCAAACAGTATCTACTTTACATATATAGCCGTGTTTTTTTGGAAAGTTATCCGTAGTACAGTAGGATTTTATATGAATAACAAATCCAACATCCGCAGTGGGATCACTGCCGATACTCGAATAAATGTCAAATCTCTATCCGCAGCAGAATTTCACTTCTCCTTTTATAGGCAGTGATCCTACCTCGGATGTTGTATTTGTTATTCATATAAAATCCTACTGTACTACGGATAACTTTTCCAAAAAAACACCGCTTATGTCACAAAACTCATTTTTTTCTAGAGACGATAAGTGAAGAATGAATTGTTTCATTTTTTAACGATACGAAACTAATCGGAAATATAACTTATTTGTAAATTCATTATTATCTTAATCAACAATTGGTTATGTTCGTTTGTACAAAATATTTGTAGGTTTATAGGTTAGAATCTTAGACACTCTTTTTTTGTAGGTTAGCTAAAATATTTTCTAGAGTTTTGAATTCCATTAAGTTAAAATAATTTTTTAATTTATTTATTTTTAGACTTTTAATATATGGAGAATAATATAATGTATAATTTTTTACAATATAAAGCACATACTATATATATTTATATTTATCACAGGTGATGATGCAGCTGCTGCCGCGACATTATTATTTATAATTTCTTCCTTGGAAGTTTTTCCACCCATTTTCTTTGAATTTTCGGAGTTCTATCAGTGTTGTTTTTGTTTGGCCTTCACTAATGCCGGTCGTCCACTAGGCGATCAACGCACAAATTTCGAATTCAACCCTAATGTACGGTGCCTTCAATTCTGTTCAACCAACGGGTTGGATCTAGTTGTTGGCCGTTGCTCAACGAATTGCGCAACAAGTGTACGGGTAGTGTACGAGCTCGTGTTGCTCCTTGAAAATGTTCGATCAACACGTTGAGCAACATTTTCAAGATAATGTGTTGCACATTATTTGTTCAACGCGTTGATCAACTTTTTAATTTTCTTTGGGTTTTTTTGACGTAATATTGTGTTTCGTTGCGTTGGTTGCATTGAAATGTGTCTACGTGATTGAACTATTGCGTTGCCATGAACTTGCAGTTGTTACAACTTGCAAACTGTAGTTTAATTTGGTTTTTCGTCATGAAAGTGATAAAAAAACAGAGTGGACCACGGAATTAATTTTGCTGTTGATTTCAGCAATTGAGGAAAAGCCTAATACGAGTATATGGGACATTAAGAGCCCCTCTTATAAAAATCGAGGTGCCAGGGAATTGGCTTGGTCTCAAATTTCCTCGAAAATGCAATTGCCTAATGTACCGAACTGAAGTCAAAATTATTTCAGGTTTGACGTTTGAGTTTTTTGTTTATCGTGGTGCGTTCAACGTGTAAGTGTAAGAAGGTATCAACACGTTCATCAACTGGTTGAGCAACCATATCGAAAACGCAGTTGATCAACTCGAAAAAACTTTTTTTTCTGTCAAAATCGAACAAGTTTATCAACTAGTGTAAGAGGTTATTCAACATTTGAGCAAGTTGATCAACTAGGTTTACGGAGCTATTCAACACTGGAATAAGATTTAAGAGTTGATCAACTAGGTGTGCGAGGTTAATCAACATATGGGAAAGTTAGTCAATTATGTGTACGGGGCTCCAAACGTATTTTGTTCAACTTTAGTTGCTCAACGTGAACTACGTAAGTTGCTGCACTAGTGTAAGAGGGTGTAAATTCGTTTATCCAACGAAAGAGTTGAATAAAAAGTTGAACGAAGTTGGTGGAACTTATCGCGCACATAGTGGACGACCGGCATAATGTTAATCATTCTTTGCATTTCAGCGCACTTTCGTTAAAACCGCTTTCGTACTCCACGTTTCTTCTTGACTATCACACTCGTTTTCCTTTGTTGTGGCCTCTTGTTGTTGGCAGGGTCGCCATGTTATGTTTGTTTATAAATCTTGTAACACAAGTAAATTGTTAGCTCGAAAGCCGCTTATTTCTCCGAACAGATTTTTGGTTTTGAGTATTTTCTGAGTTCTCCAGCCGCAAACAACGAGTCTTGCTTTCCAAAAACTTAACTAAATTTTATTATAAAATATTTTCTTATCTATGCATTATAAACTAGATTATTCAATAATCAACTCATTATATGTATAATTTTTTAATAATAAACATAATTGCATAATATGACCTTTGTATATATAACCTATAGTATTATCATGGAGCGTGATTTTGTATTGCGAACTCTAGCCTGGTGGTGGCGCTGAAATAAGCGCTAGACTTTAAAGTGGAGAGTAGAATAAGATACCAAACAAGTAGTAAAAAAGAGAATATTTTATTATTAAATTTAGCAGAGACAAATCTAGCAAGTACTGTCCCTATACTTAAGATGTCGCCACAATCTTTCGTCTTCTTGATAGTACTATAAGTTTTATATACAAAGATATGACCTACAAATACATAAACTTGACAAAATAAACCTTCGGTATATTTCCTCAAAAGGTATTTTAATTATTTAGTCTATGTGACACACGTAAGTGCTGTCATAAGCAAGATTTCAGTTTTTTCCTTTGCACAAACATTCACATTTACCGACTGCAGTCAGGTGAAGTACGATCAGGTCAACGAACGAGAATATTGGGTGTCGACTGCCGATTGACCATATGTAGGTCGATGTGCATGCGGGTGCAATTGCTAACTGAAGCGCGTGAGTTATAATACTCAATGTTATTGTATGTTTTAATTATAAATTTTTATTTGTTTCAACTTAAAATTTATATTTTTACAGTTTAATTTATTTGGAATTATAATTTTTAATTTACGAAATATGCAGCCTAGACTGTACGAACTCTGACTTAAGAAATGATAAGAAAAAATAATGATAAGATAAGCTTGGCTTTCCCTCTGCGGTAACTTTGATGCTGGATCTGCAAACTGTAAGGTTAAAGTTGTCGCCTCTCTCTTTGATATGTAAGTTGGTGTTTGTACCGCCGAAGAGAAGTAGAAGCTTGGCTTGGGTTTATATGTCATCTGTCTTGTTGTTATGTCAGATTTGCATAGTCGAAGAGAAGATGAGCTTGGCTTTGTTGCTATTTTGCAGCTCAAGATAAGAGTATATGGAGGGATGGAGGGTGTTGATATATAATGCAATTTTTATTGTAAATTTATTTATCATTTAAGTCAATTAATTTTATTATACCAATAAAAAATAATTGTGAATAAGCCTTGAAAACATAGAAAAATAATAACCTATATGACACTTCTTGTCAAATTCAACTAAATTATGCAAGTCATGTTTTAACCTTCATAAAAGGTGAAAGGGCATTTTTATATATTTTATTAGACATTCTTGTTTGAGAACTTTAACACGACACAACACCAATTAATTTATATTAAATATTGAAATTTATAACGATATAAAAGACTGAGTTTTATGTTATTAAAAAGAACAAACATTTATCAGCGCTATACCCAAACACAGGGACAGTAGTGATATTGGATGTTTTTCCGTTTGGTGTGTAACAACAACATATACAATATCTTTATAGATGTGTTGCTTGTAACTCGTGTCAACTATTTTATGAAGATGGAAAAGTTAATGAATGCGGAACTTGGCACGATAAAGATGAAAAATTTTGTATCCTTGGACTTTAAAAATGATTTACATGGCTTTCGAATAAAAGTTCAATTCCTGGAAAGTAAGAGTGGTATTTGTTGCGCTAAGTTTGACTAAAAAAATTTCAGATTTTTCTCTACAAACCCTCCTTTAATGTCGTTAAACCAAAAATTCTTGCAGATAACAGTGCAAACCAGAGGCCATCTAACAGAGGCTTACTTCTTAACCATTTTGAAAAAAAAAACATGACAACTGGTATTTCGAAATGTGTGACAGGCGGTCTTCGAGATAATCATCCTTCACAATCTCAAATCTCAAGAAGCCGACTTACGTATATGATAAGTACAATATTCCCACCAAGCCTTGGAATAGCTTTGAGGGTTATAAAACAACTAGCGTAAAATACCCGGCGTTGCCGGGTTCTTGCGAAGAAAATTTCTTTCGCACAGAAAGTCCTATGTAATAACAACTAATTATCCTAGAAAGTTTATTTCCGATACTAACAAATTCTGAGAGAATCTCTAGAGCATCATTCACCTACCCTAAGTTTAGTAAACGGCAAATATTCCGAGAAAAATTTATTCGCGAAAGCCCTTTACAGTTACATGATTTATCAAACCACAAATTGTTGGGGTAGATTTTTGCATTTCATCCAAAATGAATATTTTTGCATACCATGCACACGTAGAATAGGGGAACTAAACATATTTAGTATTGATTACTATTTGTAAACATTGAAAAAGAATAAATTTATTAAAGCATATGCACCATTAACATATGTATGTTAAGCGCTTCAAACTTTTTTTTAGAGCATATTTTTATTTGCCGTAGTTATCACTATCTGTTGTTTCTTCATTTTGGGCTTCTTTAGTCACTTTATTTTAATTTATGTTTTTCATTTTCATAAAATTGATTGAAAAAAGTATTTGCCTAATGATTCTAAATCGATTTTAATAATATTTCTGAAAAGACTCCGTAATTATCGAAGAATTCCATTTTTGTTTCGTTCAAAAAAAAATGTTGTCTCTACATTTAAAATGAAATTGCTTGAAACCACTAATACTTTCAAGAAATATGCATTTGGAATAACTTTATTTTTGCTGTCAATTTCATTTTTTTAAATATACATACCTAAGCATGCGATTTTAAATTATTGGCCATTAAATACTTTAAAAATGTATTTTATTAACTTCGTTAAGTAATTAATTTTATTGAATTTTTAAATAATTTTTAAATTAATTTTTATTGAAGCATATGTTCATATGTATGTATTTAATTAATAACATATTTTATTAAAACTAATATTTCAAAGCATATTTTTGCCCTAGTCATCACTATCTGTTTCGTCGGTTAATACTTAATTTTTATTATTTTTTCATTTTCATCGTTTTTATTTGTATGTTCTTTTACCTGGGATAAAGCGAAAATGTCATCTTCAAAATTAACAAAAGAGCAGCTCGAGAGTTCCATCAACTCAGCCCGCGAATAACTTCAAAGAGTGAACAAAGTGTAAACAAAGTGTAAAGGACGAATGCCAGTCAAATTCAAAGAAAATAGAGCAAACAAAGTGTAAGCAAAGAGTAAAAGAAAATGATAAAAAATTCACAACAATCAGTTTCTGTCTTTTTTCTGTTTAATATAATCATATGCAACTGCGCGCACATTCAACTAAATATTTGAGTTGTTTTTTAGCTAGTTTTTTCCTTCATATGTTCTTGATTGCATGGGAAGTGTTACACAATTCACATATTTCGGGTGAAACAAAACATTTTTTTCAACCAAAGAGGAAAATAGTAGGTACTACTTGAAGATACCCTGTTAAGATATCATAAAGACGTTTTAGTGAAAACGTTCACAGAATATCTTCAAGATGTATTCGAAAGATTAAAATGAAAAACTCTCAGCATTTTAAAATTACTCCTTTTAAAAAGGTTTTAAAGGGGGTATATAGAGAGTCAATATAATGACATTTGTCATGAATATCTTTAAGATGTTTAAAAGATGTTTTATTAATAGTATAACAGAAATAACACTTTTAGAGAGTGAATTAGGAGATTATAAAGTGAAATGGTATTAAAAAGATTTAACTAATAGCTTGTTAAGACCTGATGCATTTATTGAAGTACTCTCCAAGAGTTTATGTGTTGCTTGGGTATGTTATCGGGTTTTACCAACGATAAAAATAAACATTATATATTTCTGGACGCACCCTTTAGCCAAACAGCATTAAATTTGTCTGAACGCAGTCAAAACTTCCCCTTGCCACCATTGCAAATAGTTGCACATGTGTAAGTAGCTACATCTGTCCGAATTGAAACAAACACATGCTGAACTGAAATGGAACAAAAATAAACGGTTCAAGCCTAAACTGAAATGAAACAACTATTCACTTTCCTGTTTTCTTTCACCAAATTTAAGGATCTGATTACACGACTCATTTTTTGCGGCCATATGGTTTTTCAAGTAACTGACGTTATCGAACATCGATATTGCGAAATTTTGATACACAAAAAGATGTGCTCAATATGTAAACTTGTGCTTTTTTGATATTTAAAAATTTTGATCGCAGAAAATCGTGCGCAAAAGCTTGCATATATAAATGCTGATTCTGTAAGCATCGATGATTTTATCACTTGAGTGTGAATGTTAAAACATAATTTCTGTAAAAATTAACATCATACAATATTGACGAAAGTAATATTTCAAGGCATTTTATGTGTAAACTAAAATCCACGCGTTTTTTGAACGAAGTTTGTTTGCACACAAAGTCGTGTGAAATGTATTAACAGAAATCCGTGGCTTTATCGAACATCGATGTTGTAAAATTTTGATGCACAAAAAGTCGTGTTCAAGATCTGTGCTCTTTCGATTTGGCAAAATTTTGAACGGAGAAAATCGTGCGCAAGAACTTGCATATATAAATGCTGTCTTTCTAAGCATCGATGAATTTATCACTTGAATATGAATGTTAAAACATAATTTGTATGCACACAAAATCGTGTGAAATGTGTTAACAGAAATCCGTGGCTTTATCGAACATCGATGTTGCAAGATTTTGATGCACAAAAAATCGTGTACAATGTGTCAACTAAGATCTGTGCTTTTTCGATTTGGCAAAATTTTGAACGTAGAAAATCGTGCGCAAAAACTTGCATATATAAATGCTGTCTTTCTAAGCATCGATGAATTTATCACTTGAATATAAATGTTAGGATAGTCGCGCACTGGCAACTGTGATCGAAATCAAATAGTTTAATCACCAGTTGAAAGAGAACCGCGCACTGGCAACTCTTTACTCACGCTCACACTCTTGTCTCTCTTGCTCTTATAGAAAACAGCTCAACTGTTGCGAAAGCAATCGTTCCCATATAAGCCCATATGTTTCATTTTAGCAACTAAACAGTTGCGAATGTGCGCGCCTGGCCTTAAAACATAATTTCTGCAAAAATTAACATCATACAAAATTGACGAAAGTATTATTGCAAAGCATTTTATGTGTAAACTAAAATCCGCAGGTTTTTTGAACAAAGTTTGTATGCACACAAAGTCGTGTGAAATGTGTTAACAGAAGTCAGTGGCTTTATCGAACATCGATGTTGCAAAATTTTGATGCACAAAAAGTCGTGTTCAATGTGTCAACTAAGATCTGTGCTCTTTCGATTTGGCAAAATTTTCAACGTAGAAAATCGTGCGCAAAAACTTGCATATGTAAAAGCTGTTTTTCTGAGAATCGATGATTTTATGACTTGAGTATGAATGTTGAAACATAATTTCTGCAAAAATTGACGAAAGCAATATTGCAAGGCATTTCCTTTGTAAACTTAAATCCACACGTTTCTTTAACGATTTTTTTTGCACACAAAGTCGTGTGGAATGTGTTAACAGAAATCCGTGACTTTATCTAACAACGATTTTGCGAACTGTTGATGTACAGAGAGTTAAAACTAAAATCCGTGCCTTTTTTAAATATTGATAGATACTACAAAATTTATATGCACGAAAAAATCATGCGCTAGAACTTGCGTGTATCCATGGCCGTGTAAACAGTTTCTTACTCCAATAGCCCAAGTAGGTGTTCAGCCTCAAAATATATCATTGTATATATATTTGAATAGTACTCTCATGGAACACGATTTTAAGTTAACTTATTGTGCCGCAAAATCGTAAGTGTGGGTATGTTAAGCAGTACAGAGTTGACGTGGAAGGAGAAAATATAAGCAAAAAAAGAAACGAGGTAGATATATATTTATTCTGACAACAATAAAGAGGGTAAGGGAGAAAATATTATCTGCGTTTCTTTTTGCTGTCAGAATCAATTGTAGGTAGGTATATAAAGTTTTATATGCCATGCGCGAGATGAATACAAGCAAATAGTATTGAGAGTGTATGAGAGTTTTTGTGAATTTTGTTTCATTGCTCATGCAATCTAGTTTGTTTAAATTCTGATACGATTAATTACAGAGGTTGCCATTTTATGGACTTTGTAATAAAATCTAGAGGAATTTGAACTTAATAAACTCAAATTGTTTTATTTCGTTTTTGAAAACTAAATAATTTCAAATTGGCTTTATTTCGTTATGGTAACCAAAATAATTTTATAATAATTATATGCAGTGGGTAGTTAGATAGTGGCAATTGAATTTTTTTGTAATTTGGTACGCCAACCTAAGTTTTTATTATTGTACGAATGAAATTAAGTTTCGAAATAAAATATTGAGCCGTTTTTGAGAAATCGAATTTCCCAAGAAAAAAAAACATTTTTTTTCCAAAAATTAAAAAAAAACTTTTTCAAAGCTTTGAGATGCAATGTTTTTTAAACTTATTGGAAGCATCTCTATAAAAAAAACCTATTTCGATAATGAGAAAACTGTCAAATGTCAAAATTTGAAAAAAATCGAGAATGGGGTTTTCGAAATACCTATTGAGTTTTCCAAAAAGAAAATTTGAAATTTTTTTTAAAAATCCGAAAAATAATTTTTTGAACATTTGAATACACAATAATATTCAAACTATTAGGGACATTTAGCAAAAAAAAAATGATCAAAATCCGTCGTACAGTTTTTGAGAAAATCGAAAACAAAAAAATGGTCCCAAGGGGGGTACCAAAAATAACAATTTTTTGTAAAATTTTTTTCAACCATTACCTAGCTCATTGTATATATACAATGCCTAGCTTTAATTAAATGAAATTTTTTGTTTTTTTTTTTTAAATCTGTGGGACAGTTTTTGAGAAAAAAAAATATTTATGAAATTTCGAAAAAAAATTCCAAAGAAAAAAACATCCGGGGGGGAAAAATTAAAAGCCATATCTATCAAGTTTGAAGAAAATCGGCCGAGCCGTTTAGCTGTAGTCGAACTCAAATGTTTAATAAAGTGGTTTATTGAACATAATAGTTCTTCATAACTTAAAAACTAAAAGAGATGGAAAGAAATGGAGTACGCCATTCGAAAGAGCATGTTTGATTTATAAAAACTGCATTTCTAACTAAATTTCGCCAAAAATGCTCTTTTGAACAAGATATAACTCAGACGACAATATGCACAAAAATAATTTTCTTCTATCCCAAAAAATACGTAATCGCCAAAAAAGTATTGAAAGTATTGACCTTGAAAATATTTGCCTACAGAAAATAACAACTACCAAATCCCCACACACACCTACATTCTACTCCAATGTACATAGTATGTGCCTTTGTTCTCCTACTTTATATACAGTATTCCTATTGCTGTCACTGTCATGTATTAAATGTCTATCTGTTAAAACTCTGCCATAGGCATCTCTGCTAATTTAGTAATTATGGTGCCGCTTGGTTCGCCTAGTCGCGTTCCTATTCATGATAGTACTATTCAAATATATATACAATGAATATATAGAGGAATAAAATGAAATGAAATGCGGAATAGTTGGAAACGGCAGACAGTTCTCAATCTGCTGCTTTCAATTTTCTATTTTGGAAATATTTTTTGGAGGTAAGTGAAAGTAATTTAAATTTTAATATATTATTTATTAGTTTTTTCATTTTCAGATGGCCCTATGTTACTATCGAGATACAAAGGTAAGTATATAAAATGTTTATAAAGTAATACTTTTGTTTGTTTGTCTGTGGAGTATTTACAAACAAACTGACAAACAAACAAAAGTCTTACTTTATATAATAGTATAGATTTATTCAGTCAATTCTAGGTCCGTTATGTTATTTACAATTTATTATCACACTAAAAGGTAAAGTAAAAGTAAGAAAAGTATGCGAACCTGTCAAAAATACCCAGAAAGAATGTATGTCATGATTATTCTATCAATGTTCACACTTGCGATTCAGTTACCACGGCCAAGAAAAAAATATTGAAACATACATATAAAATTCTGAGTTTTATGTATACGAGTATTTAATATCTTATTCATAATAAAATGATATCATTACACATTTTGAGTTATGTTTGCTTAATATGACACTCTATTATTTTGTTTTATGACAATTATAATAACTTTTTATTTTCACATTTCTTGATAACCGCTAAACTGATTTCACTCAAGGAAACAAATGGTTTTAATACTGTTTGAAACACTTTCAAAACTCAATATAATTTTTAAATTCTGTCTGAAAAATGTTTTAGGAGTATATCAAAAAATAACTAAAATCGGTATTTTATTAAAAAAGTTAGAAAAATCTTATTTATTAAAGGTCTGCAATTCGGGGATAAACCCAAATGGAAAATATCGTTCTAATGCAAATAGACAATGGAATTTTGTTTTTTTCGAGTACGTTAATGAACATATTTTTTTTTTAGCTAATAGTGGATTTAGTAGATTTAGTTCCCATTTATTGTTTACTCATTTTTGCTTTCTTTTAACAAACAAAAACCATACTTTGTTTGCTTACCACGGCAGCTGTTGGCGTTCGTGCGTACTTTCAAGTTGATAGTTCGTTCATTTTTCGGTATATAAAAACTCGTGAAATTTCTTCGAAGTTATTAGTTCCTACTTTCCGTTTAAAAGTTCAGTTCTAAAATAATTAAAAAATGTTCGCAGTCAGGTTGATGTGTCTTGCTCTAATGGCAATCACTGCCCTTGTAACAAGTGCTGCGGCTCAAAATGATGGTCATGATGATGAAGCAGGTGGTGCATCTCCTAACTTTCCCGGATAATGTCTTTGACGGACCTGGTGATTGGTGATTGGACCTGGTGACCTTGATGGTTTACCAGGATGTTAAAATAAAGCAATGAAATAAAAAAGTTCTTTCAACTTAAGTGTCTTAATTTTATTTGTTTCGAGCAAGATTTTGTTTGTAAGGTTGCTATTGGATTACAAAAGTATTAACTCCTGTCCTACACACTATCTGTTTCAGAACGAGATTATAGAAGTCACATGGCTCTACTTGCTGCGCAGTGTACATGTTTGGAATAGTCCGAAATAGCTTTCCCTCAGTTGCTCATTTTACCTTTTGTTTCTGGAACAGTTTTTCCGCGATCATAAGTTCGAACATCATAAAAAGAGCTCCTGACTATGAATGCTATCTGTCATATTGAAAGATCCTTTTCATATAACAGATCAAGTTAACTACAAGTTCGCATATACCATACAAATCACACTTTAAATCTGAAGTTATTTTATAATTCGTAAACTCCCGAACTTCATTCCTTCCTTGATATTCCTTTGTGTGTGTATTTTTCCCCTCTCCTGCTCGTAGAGTTCATTACCAGCGTTACCACTTTGCTGCAATTACAGTAGATCTACACCATTTTCCTAATTAACAACAAACTTACTAGCTACTCCGCAATAAACTAAGTGTCAATGCTCTTGTAAATGTTATTCTTTGTAAGTGAATAATATTTTTTTTTTATTTCCTTTTCATTTTTCCATCAATAACTTACGAAAATAACTATTTTAAAACTGAACAAAAATTTGGAAAACTAGCCTACTAATCAATAATGTACAATTTACGTACTGGCGCTCAAAGCTTTTCTATAATATCTTCACTTTAAAGCCTTTCGGTCTTTAATACGAGTATATGTATACCTAATGTCAGAGAGTCGCGTTGATATACTCGTTGCGAACGGTTGTGCTTTCAATTGTGCCTTGTGTATCAAAGTATAAAAACCAAACAAAAAATCAAAGTTATCAGAAAAATGAGTTAAAAATGAGTTTTAACTCTAAGTGGGGCGTCCCCCCCCCCCCACCACCCTTATCGCATTATAGAAACTAACAAAACTAATAAACCTTTTGTTTTTCCCTCAACTATTCTCTCAAAAGAAGAGAAAGACAGAATTGCGCTGCGTTTCGATGACGCCATTTTGGCGGAGGAATTATGTTGATCTGAATTTAAAAATCTGCCACATAGGTATTTCATAATGAAAAAATGGATAGAACCTTGTTTCTCAACGCTAAGTCATTTGAGCATAGAACAATAAGGTTCTAATTACCTGATAGAACTTATGTAGTGTCATGATAAGAAATTTAATTAATTGTTCAGATAGAACCCTGTTATCTAAAAGAAATAAGAATTTTTGTTGAACGAAGTTTTTATTCCTTTTTTTTTAATTTTAAGATATATTAATTATTAAGATATATTTAAAAAGCTCTATGTACACCGATTTGCAAACTATTTCTATTAAAATTCCTTCTTTTTTAACTGAACTGTAAATCAAAAAAGAAAACATAAATTTTATGTTAACAAAAGTTAATCATTTACGAGTATTAAGAAAAAATTGTTTTTGCAACATTTTTAAAACTAGTCTAAGTTTGCGACCGACCCGCAGGAAGATTGTCCAAGGATTTTCAATAACATTTATTCTATCGATTGATATATCTCTTGGATTGATGATGGTTCAACAAAAGTTGACTTTATATATTGACTTTTTAAAAAGTTAAGTGCTATGAATTCAGTGTCGAACGGAAGTACCCTCATGCCAAATTGCAGTAAAAGGTATTTCTTAGCTTTTCGTTCCAAGAGGCGCAAAACTTTCATTGAAAGTTATAATACGTTTGGCAAAGATAACAGCCTTAAATCTTTCTTAACGAGGTATAGCATTATAGCAACTAGAGTATCTTGCGCAATTTCATTGCAATCTAGCTTGCTTATCTTTTGATATTCCGTTCTATTAAGCCCTACACGGGCTTTGTGATGCATCCAAGCCTGGACTAAAGGCCAAAAAAGCTATTTTGAATCAATAATTCAACAAGTCCATTAATAGCGCTAAGTCTTCTACTTGGCTGATTTATTTCAGTGGTATATAGAATTTTTATTATAAAACCTTCATATAGAATCAATTCTAGGCCACGGGCAAAATCTTCCAACGTTAATGCATTTTTATTGACTAATTAGAAAACTAAAAGAAATAGATAAAAATGGATGAAAAGAGTCGAAAGATCATACTCGATTTTATACGACCACATATATAACTCATTTTTGAAAAAAATGTCAGTTAGAACCCTATTGTTCTAAGGTCGCGAATTTAAATCCAAATACTTCTAAAAAGATGGCGCCTAACAAGTTGGCCAATGACCCATATTACGCACTCAGTCCTGAGTTCAACCCAGACCTAAACCATACAGATGTCCATCAGGAAAAGGAACATCAAGAAAATGCGAAGACAGCCAGGAGAATTGAAGACCGGTGCCCCCCTATTTTCGCCAAAGGTATTAGTTCTAAGAATATTTTGGAATTTAAAAAAAATAAAATGCACGACTGGATCGCACGAACTTGCTCTTATGTAAAAGTACTTTGGAATTTAAGATACATTTTATAAATAAATATAAAACATGGATTTAATATGAGATAATAATGTTCAAATGCATAAAATTGCCGTCTGGTTTCAAGAAAAGTATGAATGTATGCAAATAAACTTTAAAAAATCGTTTTATTATTAAATACATTTTTTATATAAGAAATTTCTCTAAAATTTTTCAAGAAAAAATGTGGGATGCGAATTTTAAGTATAAAATAATATTGATTTTAGGAAATAATTTCAAAAAATTATCGTTCATAGGTTTTGAAGATATTGATTTAAATTTTTTTTTTTTCAAAAAAACCCAACAAATATTTTTTCGAACATTTTTATATACAATATTATTTTAAACTTAAGGGGACTCCTGCTGAAAATTTTGGGTTAAAATCCTTAGAGCCGTTAATGAGAAAGTCGAAAAGAAAGAAAACGGGTCTATGGCAGGTACCCCTAATAACATTTTGCCCCAAAATTTTTTTTGACCAAAATGTAGTCCATGTTCATAATATCACACTTAATTTTTTTTATCAAAATCGTTAGAGCCGTTTTCGAGATAAATAAGATTTTGCATTACGGGTGTATGGGGGGTACCGTTAGTTTTAGAGCTAAAAAAAAAAATTTAATTTCTCCTCTAGGGAATCACCGAAGACCCTTAACTACCGAGTTTGAAGAAAATACCTCCAGTAGTTTAAGCTGTAGTGAGAGGTACAGACGTACAGACATACAGACATACAGACATACAGACATACAGACAGACAGACGGAATTGTCGGACCCACTTTTTTCGTCTTCGCTATCATCGTAATGTCAACTTTGATCAAAATCTCGAGTTCGATTTTTTTTCCAAATGCAGAACTTGCCCTATAGTACCTATATCGCAAGTAAAAATTACAAGGGTGATTTAAACAATGTTAAATTTGAAAACCGAGGGCTAGGTAGAATGAAAATACATGTAAAAGATGTTGATTTGCATTCTTCACTTATGAAATCTTTTAATGAATCTAAGATTAATTCTTTTTCCTTCGTTCCAAAACAACTTAAGAAATTTTCTATATTACTTAAGGGTCTTTCAGATGGCTTTGCTTTGAAAGATATTGAAGAGGACATAATAGGTGCGTTTTATTATTCCCAAATCTATCTGGATCCGGATCTGGATCTTCCCTTGAAAATAAAACGATACGGATCTTAGTGACAGCAGTGTTATAAGTCCGTCTCTTTTTATCCTAGGGTTTGTAAATTTTCAATTATTTCTTGTCTTTTTTCTTTACACTATAGCTTACACTACCTTACCATAAAAAGCCATCTACTCGCCAGTGTAATAACTAATTTTTGGATCTTTAAAATAGATCCCGATAGAAAACAGGATCCCAAATTGTTTTTGTAATACATGTTAAAACTTAATCCAGATCCGGATCCAGATAGATTTGTGAATAATAAAACGCACCTAATAGGTGCGGACCCTTCATTGAGGGTGCAATACAAGACTTTCACAACAAAATAGTCTAGAGACAACGAACTAGAGCTAGGAATTTACGTTTGTACTGTCGATGACAGAAAAAGCCTGAACAAATTAAAAAATATTAAAAATATTCTCCGTAATAACACTTAATTGATATTTAAGAAAATCTAATATTTATCTTCACAAGAATTCAACTCGACCGAGCGCCCGTAACCGTTGATATGGAATGGGTTAAATTTCAACTCAACCACCAACTTCACTCAGTCGAGCTGCATGTGCAGACATTTCTCCTTCTTTCCTAATTCTACATAGCTGGTTGATCGGGTTTTTATCACTCGCTACAGTAGAATCCTAGATTAGTACTACAGATGGTTTACAATTCGGCCATCCGACGCATCACTCACTGCCCTCAGTGAGTTCTATTTTAATAATCTCTATTGTTCAACATTTTTGTTTCAGTCAATTACAATCTAACAAATCTAACATTTTTGTTTTTTTTTTTTTTTTATTGGAATAGTAATTTTGTTAAGGGGTTGATATGATCACAAAGCCCATACGGTTTATTTGAAATGTTTGAAATGATCACAGCACGTCAAGTTATTGACTCAACATGATCATAGCTCATCACTTGTCTACCTCAGCATAATCATAGCTTATCAATTCTTTACCTCA
Organism: Philhelius festivus; assembly: GCA_963931855.1. Lineage (NCBI taxonomy): Eukaryota > Metazoa > Arthropoda > Insecta > Diptera > Syrphidae > Philhelius > Philhelius festivus. Next base: position 240,649,047 of record OZ007554.1, read on the forward strand.
GCATGATCACAGCTCATTAATTCTTTATCTCAGCATGATCACAGCTCATCAATTCTTTATCTCAGCATGATCACAGCTTATCAATTCTTTACCTCAGCATGATCACAGCTCATCAATTCTTTACCTCAGCATGATCACAGCTCATCAATTCTTTATCTCAGCATGATCACAGCTCATCAATTCTTTATCTCAGCATGATCACAGCTTATCAATTCTTTACCTCAGCATGATCACAGCTTATCAATTCTTTACCTTAGCATGATCACAGCTCATCAATTCTTTACCTCAGCATGATCACAGCTTATCAATTCTTTACCTCAGCATGATCACAGCTCATCAATTCTTTATCTCAGCATGATCACAGCTCATCAATTCTTTATCTCAGCATGATCACAGCTTATCAATTCTTTACCTCAGCATGATCACAGCTTATCAATTCTTTACCTCAGCATGATCACAGCTCATTAATTCTTTATCTCAGCATGATCACAGCTCATCAATTCTTTATCTCAGCATGATCACAGCTTATCAATTCTTTACCTCAGCATGATCACAGCTCATCAATTCTTTATCTCAGCATGATCACAGCTCATCAATTCTTTATCTCAGCATGATCACAGCTTATCAATTCTTTACCTCAGCATGATCACAGCTTATCAATTCTTTACCTCAGCATGATCACAGCTCATTAATTCTTTATCTCAGCATGATCACAGCTCATCAATTCTTTATCTCAGCATGATCACAGCTTATCAATTCTATACCTCAGCATGATTACAGCTCATCAATTCTTTATCTCAGCATGATCACAGCTCATCAATACCTCAGCATGATCACAGCTCATCAAGGCATGGCATCGGCCAATCGAATACTTAAACTCTCAAAAGGAATTACAACCATACTTGCCATTTACTGTCAGACTACTGGTTTTTTTTTTTTTTTTTTTACTTTTCCACATCGTTTTTCTTAACTTTCTCAGTGAAACAAAATGATTTTGATGGTAACTTTATAATAATTATTTGGAACGTATGCTTAAATCTAGTAAAGGTATTAGCACAAAATTCATTATATTTTTTTGTCTCTTTAGTTGCAATGCAAAACTTAAAAAGAAAAAAGCAAAACAAAGAACAAAAGATAAAACAAACAAAATAATAAAAAAAATTAAAAGGAACTCAAATAAGAAATAACATATAAGTAAGTATTCAATTAATATGCATTAATATCGGAGTCATCATTAAGATCTCCTTCTTCATCTAGGCCGTCTAGATCACAATCTTCCAACGAGCACCATGGCTTCATACGATCCGCTGAATGGACCGACTCATATGGTTTCTGGGACACCTGCGTCATATCTGAATCTTTTATTATTATATCTATCATTCGACAAAACACATTTCACTTCATACGGCCCCTTAAATTGCGGTAAAAGTTTTCTTGACTGACCAGTAACCCAAGCAACACATAAACTCTTGGAGAGTTCTTCAATAAATGTATCAGCTCTTTACAAGCTGTTAGTTCATTCTTCTGAATACCATTTCACTTTATGACCTCCTAATTTGCTCTTTAAAATGTTCTTTTTGTTATAGTATAATTAAATGCACTTTAAAACATCTTAGAGATAATTATGACAAATGTCACCATATTGACTCTCTATGTACCCTCTATAAAACCTCTTTAAAAGGAGTAGTTTTAAAATCCTGAAAGAGGTTTTCATTTTAATCTTTCGAATACATTTTGAAGATATTCTGTGGAAGTTTTCACTAAAACGTATTTATGAAAGCTTAACATCAAGAATTACTACTTTCCTCTTTGGTTGAAAAAAAAATGTTTTGTTTCGCCTAACAATTGTGAATTGTGAAACCAAGCGAAAATCTTTTTTTCTCTCTTCTGTTTAAAGAAAACAACTCAACTATTTAGTTGAATGTGCCCGCCATTGCAAATGATTATGTTTAACAAAAAATAAACAAAACTGCACAACTGTTTGGTTGCTTATAGAAAACAGATGAACTATTTGGTTGAATGTTTGCGCAGGTGCGTATAATTATATGTTACACAAAATAGCGAACTCATTTTAGGCAATCGTTTAGTTTGTGTCAAAACACAAACTTTTTAGTTGCTCGTAACAAACAGTTGCAAAACTAAAAATTGAATGTGCGCGCCTAGCCTAATTGTTGTGAATTTGTTATCTTTTTCTTTTACTCTTTGCTTACACTTTGTTTGCTCTTTTTTTCTTTGAATTTGACTGATTGTAAACAGCTATATTCTTCCTTTACTCTTTGTTTACACTTTTTTCACTCTTTGCTTTGAATTTCAGTTTCGATATCTTACTGTGAAGTGCTTAAGATATTTTAAAGAGTTCTTAACAAATGGGTGGCGTATCTGTATAAAATACATATACATATTTTGTAAAGGGTGACATTGTTAAACGTATATTGAAGATAAAATTATTATTTACTAGATTTTTATGTTTTATCGTTACTATATGAAGTCATCAGTTTCTACGGATGTAAGTAAATGAAAGAAGGAAATGTTGTTATTTGAAGTACTTTGGCAGAATATAAAAGAAATGTTGAAATAAAATTCTAATTCAAATAAAATTGATAATGGGTATTATTTTGATTATGTATAATATCAAATTTTCTGAATTTTCAGTGATTCTTTAGTCGGTTGACAGTTGAACTCAATATTTTGTATCTTGATGGAATGTTGACGCAACAATAAAATGTCAAGTTAGCATATCTTTCTAACAGATTTTTAATCCAGGGATTTTAACACTTTGTGAAATAAAAATTAAGCAATGACATATATTTTCACTTATTTTAATATAGTATGTCTTTTTGTATCTTTTCTCTGTAAGATGTATAAAACCTGTCAACATACATTTAAATTTACAAAAAAATGCAATACAAATCCGGAATCATTCTTCAAACAATTATTATGTTTCCTCGTGTTTTGTAGTATAAAGGAGATCTTAGCCATCACCATATACAATAAAAAAGTTGATTTAATTTTATTTCATATAAAATTCTAAAGACGTAAGTGCTAATATGTAGGTATGTCGCTCAGTTTGTAAGCCTTTTGAGTTGTATTTATTTGCTGAAATTATTTTACATTTTAAAATTATTCAGATCGAACAAAAAAAGACCTTTCATAAAATAAAGCACCCTGTAGGTAGGAATACCTTCGATACATACACATACATACATTAATCGGCCATATCTATTGCATACTTAACGTCATTTCTTTTTTATTCTGAGGGCATTTTATTATTATAACATTATTTTTCTGAATATTTCTTTGTAAATACTATTCTATTTAAAGGCGCGTTAATTTCAAGTAGGGTAGAGTATGCGGTTCCAAATTAAATCTTCTCCCGCAAATCAAAACACACAATCATAAAAAGGGCATACAATGAATATCGTAAATCCAGTCATAAATTATTGAAGGAAAGAACTCGCCATGTTTGTGTATTTATATTAGTCAATCCATTTTATTTGAATTGCATTAAATTTGTATTTTCGTGAAAGAGAAAGAAATTTTGTATACATTTTTCTTCTTCGCAGTTCAATCTTTCTACTCAAAAATATAAACATCTTGAAAACCACTTGAAAGTGTCTTTATAGATTAATCAAAAAATGATCTTTATGAAGTCTTACAAATAATTTACTTAGAACTCTTTGTTCAATACAATAAACTCCTCCCCTTTAGGCCTTTTTGGGTATTCCAGACCTCTTAAAGATTGTTCAAAGAGTTGAAAACACTTGGAAAATAACTTTTCAAGATAGGTATATGTAAGAGGCAATTGTGTTGCTTGGGAGCCGTATAAGCGGTTCGAACTAATACCATATCTCCAACTTGATATTTTTGCGGTTCACGGTGTGTTACATTATACTTTTGAGCTTGTTGCGCTTGCAGCGTTTCGACTCGGCGCTTGACTTGGTCTCGCAGCACATCTAATGGGACATTGTCATCAGCGTTGTGCTAAAGTGCCCAATTGGGCCATTTGGCCCCAAGATTCCTATTTTGGCCCGGTGCCCCGGTGCCATCACGAAATGGCCCCAAAATTGAAAAAATTGCAAAATAAAGCAAATAAGCAATATTTTGAGTCTACCCCATACCCCATAGCAGTGCCTCTGCCTGTGCAGAACGTTTTTTTTTTCAGCTCTTAATAATATTAAAATCGAAAACCGCAATAGACTTAGCTATGAAGTTATAAATTCGCTTATGAGCTTTATGGGGTTTCTGAAAAATAATACTTTTGGTAATTTTGTTCCGCCTCCAGAATTGATAAAAAAATGTCTAACATAGACATTATTTAAAAAAATGGAATTAAATGCAAAAATACAAATAAAATAATATCTTCTGTTTTATTTAATTTTTTTACCGAGTATGGAAAAACAAAGTGGCCCCAAAAAAGTTGAAATGGCCCCAACATTTTGTTTCCCAGGAACAACGCTGATTGTCATCTTCGTCGTCGGAATCTTCACCTTGTAGGACTATGCTCAATCCGTTACTCAGAGAGTTCTTTGGTTGGAAAGCGAATAAAATCTCTTGTGGTGTTTGGTTAGTTATGCGATGTTTTAGGCTGTTTAATCCCCATTGTATTGCGGGTAAGTGAGCATCCCAATCTCTTCCATCCTGTCTCGTTGTCATTGTTGATATCGCTGTGCCAACCGTGCGGAAATATCGTTCAATTTGCCCATTAGCACGGGGGGTGCAAACTGCTGTAGTAATGTGCTTGATTCCATTTTCATTACAGTAAGAATTGAATAATTTTGAGGTATATGCCGTTCCTTTGTCCGAAATGATGCGAGATGTTACTCCAAAGAATTGTGTCAACTCTACCAAAACTCGAATGGCCGCCTTGGAAGTACTGTCTTTCAAAGCTCTTAAGATGACAAACTTGCTGAAAGAATCGACTATGCCTAACACGTAAAGGTTTCCTTTTAAGCTCTTCACATACGGCCCAAGATGATCAATGTGTACGGTAAAAAAGGAATTGGATGTTTTTCGATTGGGTAAATTTGATGTCTTGACTCGTCTTTTGATCGTTTATTGTATAAACAAGGAACACAACTGGAAAGGTATTTTCCTACAATGGTTCGCATTTTTGGAAACCAGTATTGTTTTCGAATGTGTTCTATCGTACGGTCTATACCACAATGCCCTATATCATCATGCGAATTTTTGATAATTCTCCATCGAACACCGTGAGGTATGACAAAGCGTGTTCCATCGGGTGTTATTTTAAAGAGACGACCGGACTTTAAGCAGTACTCTTTCTGCAGGGATTTCTTCTTGGCATCTTTTTTATCAATGCTTTGTAATACTCTTTTTATTTCATTTAACTGTTGATCCTGATACTGCAGTGTGGCTACCCAATCATTATCCTTCATTCCTACAATATTGATGTTTATTCCCGCTTCATCCATTTCAACCGCTTTCCCGGTGGGATTACGGCTAAGAGCATCTGCGTGTTGCATCTGGTTGGCCGTTCTATACTCTGTTATATATTACAAAATCTAGTACATTATTATTATACTCGATGTAAGCTAGGTTTAAGTATAACAAAAGATCACCAAATATTAATCTTAAGTTCTTATTATACATTTCCTAAATAAAGCACTTCCTGTTTGAATTGCAAAGTAATCAGAAGTGTTTTAATTTAATCCACAAACATCTTTTAAAACATAATAAATTTGGCGACGAGGATAACTGTGTATAAAATAAAAATCCAATTTAAAATCAATCAATAAAATATTTTTTACAAAAAAAAAAAAAAAAAAAAAAAGAGCAAAAAATAAAAGGTTAAGTTACGCCTTCGTATGAACAAATGTCTAAATCTGATAGCGAAAGTGACGAGGAAAAGGCAAAAAAGGAACTAATTAAAAATTCAGCAATAAAGATGACTTCTATAATTGGACACATAGACCCATATGTCATGGGTAATGATTTCGTCGAATATGAAATGCGATTAAAACAATTTTTTATCGCAAATGATTTACCAGAAGGAAAGAAAGTACCACTTTTCTTAACATATATCGGCTCTGATGCATTTTCCATACTCAGAAAAATGTGTGCTCCCGACGAGCCATCAGAAAAATCATATACGGAATTGGTCACAATTCTAACCAATTATTTCGAACCAGCGGTTAACGAAATATCAGAGTCTTACAAATTCTACAAAGTTAATCAAGATAATATGCCTATCGTTGAATATATAGTCAAATTGAAAGCATTGGCACAAAAGTGTAATTTTGGTGATTATCTTCAGAGAGCCTTACGTGATAAATTTGTTTGTGGAGTGCGGGATAATAGTCTTCGCTCAAAATTTCTCAAAGAGTCAAAACTTACGTTTAAATCCGCTTGTGAAATTGCTATTAATTGGGAGATGGCAGAAAGTCAAAATAACATGATTGAATCAAAAAGTGAAGTCTTAAACACATTTGCAATCCGCCCAGGAAGACATGCATCGAGAGTAACTCAGACAAATTCTAATAAAACCAGTTTCAAAAGAAATCAAAATCAAGGTCAAAGTCACAGTCAGAATCGTCGTAGTTCTTATCGTAGCAGCAGTAGTCATGATCAGCTATCATCAGCATCACAAAACTATTATCAAGAGTGTCATCGATGCGGCAGAAAGCATAATCCACAAAATTGTCCAGCACGTCAGTGGAAATGTTTTAAGTGTAACAAGCATGGTCACGTGTCATATAAGTGTCAAAGCAACCGCCAGCATGATGGGAGTCAACGTAAGGTAGTAGCAGAATTGTCAGAAGCTACCGATTATGTGAACACCATTTCTACAAAAACAATAAGTGAAATAAGTCAAGCAGCCACCGTGGAAGCCGTTATTGAAGGTGTTCCAATTATTATGGAAGTTGATTCTGGAGCTTGTTCCTCTGTAATTTCTGAAGATGAGTATAGGTCAAAATTTAGTAACATTGAACTTATAAAAACTAATCAAATATTGTTGTCAGTCACAGGTAAAATCATAAAATGTGCAGGAAAGATTAAAGTCGCAGTGTGTTTTCCAAACGTCTCAAGAGTTAATAACTTGGAATTAATAGTCATCCACAGTGAAAAGAAGGTAAAACCCTTGCTTGGTCGAGATTGGCTTGATATTGTGTATCCAAATTGGCGTAAGTTATTTTTTTTTAATGGTAAATTCCAAGAAAATTCTTTAAAAAGTATAAAAAATGAAAAAACTGAAGAAATAATTGAAAAAATTAAAAAAGAATTCCCATGCATATTTCCTTCGCTAGACCATTCCATAGAAAATACAATAACAAATTTTGAAGCAGAAATTGTGCTTAAGTCTGAGTGTCAGCCAATTTTCCATAGTGCTTATGCAGTGCCTTATAAGTTGCGTGATAAAGTGGAAGATGAGATAAAACGTTTGTGTGATATGAAGATTTTGGAACCCGTAAGGTTTAGTAAATTCGCCTCGCCGATTGTCATTGTGTCAAAGCCTAATAAGGGCATACGTATTTGCATGGATGCAAAAGTCACTATTAATCCTTATATCAAAACAGAACATTATCCACTTCCAAAAACCGAAGATATTTTCGCAAGTTTAGCAAATTGTAAATTATTTTGTATAATCGATTTGTCTGGTGCTTACCAACAACTTAAACTATCCGAAAAGTCTAGGGAATACGTCATAATTAATACCCACAAGGGATTATTTCGGTATACCAGATTGCCTTTCGGTATATCTAGTGCGCCATCAATTTTTCAGTCTGTGATGGACCAAGTATTATTAAATATTCAAAATGTGTCTTGTTATCTTGACGATATCCTTATCGGTGGTCAAGACTTTCAAAATTGTAAGAAAACACTTTTAGAAGTTTTAACAAAACTTAACAAGTTTAATATTAAAATTAATTTAGAAAAATGCAGATTTTTTGAAAAAAGCATTATTTATTTGGGTCATTGTATAAGTGAAATGGGAATTTTCCCAAATCCAAATAAACTTAGAGCCATAAATGAAGCCCCAGTTCCAAAAAACATACAAGAACTACAGTCTTACTTGGGAATGTTAAATTACTATGTTAAATTTATTAAAAATGCTGCAAATGAATTGCATGATTTATACCAGCTTCTAAGAAAAGATACAAAATTTGTTTGGAATAGTAAAGTTCAAAAATGTTTTGAAAATTCCAAGAAACTCATTACTGAAGGTAGTGTTTTAGAGTTGTACGATCAAAGTAAGCCTATAGTACTTACATGTGATGCAAGCCCATATGGTGTGGGTGCTGTCTTATCACATATAGTAAATGGTTTTGAAAAACCTATTTTATTTGCCTCAAGCACTCTTTCTACCACCGAACAAAATTACTCCCAAGTACATCGCGAAGCACTCGCTATTTTGTTTGGAGTTAGAAAGTATCACAAGTATATTTATGGTCACAAATTTAAACTATGTACAGATAGTCAAGCCCTAAAAGAAATTTTTAATCCTAAAAAAGGAACATCAAAAATTTCAGTGTCCAGGTTGCAGCGTTGGGCTGTAGAATTATCAATATATGACTATGATCTTCAATATCGTCCCTCAAACCAAAACTGTCCCGCAGATGCAATGTCGCGTTTACCATTACCGGATAATACAGGTATTGAGTATATTGGTATGTTGTCCACAGGTATTGATAGTCCAGTCGATATAGAAAAAGTAAATCTTTATAGTAAAAATGATGAAGTCATACAAAATGTTTTAAAGTATATAAAAAGTAATGCTTGGCCGAAAGAAATTACAGCAAATGTCAAACCATTTCATAGAATTAAAGGAGATCTTTCTATAGACGGTGAATGTCTTTACTATCGAGATAGAATAGTTATTCCTCTGTCATTACAAAATGAAATTTTAAGAACAATCCATTCTAACCATGATGGCATTGTCAGGATGAAAATGATAGCTCGAAGTTTTGTATGGTGGCCAAAGTTTGACAAATGTATTGAGGAATATGTACAAAGTTGTCCAAGTTGTCAAATGACTCAACATGTTTCAAAAGAAGTTGTTAGTACTAAATGGTCATCAAGTATTTTCCCTTTCCAAAGAATTCATTTGGATTTTTTTCATTTCGATGGAAAAACTTTTTTAATTTTAATAGATTCCTATAGTAAATATATAGATGTACAAAGCTACGTAAAAACTGATGCAATTCAGTTATGTATAGGTTTAAGACTATTTTTCAAAACATTTGGATTTCCTAGTGAAATCGTTAGTGACAATGGTCCTCCGTTCAATTCCAAAATATTAAATGAATTTTGTACGAAAAATGGAATTAAACTGACTAAAGCACCTGTTTATCATCCACAAAGTAATGGTCTAGCGGAGAGAGGTGTTCAAACAATAAAGAAAAGTTTAAAAAAATATGTTTGCGATGTTAAACTTAAACATTTGGATGTACAAGCCAAACTCGATGCAATTATTATGGCTTACAATAACACACCTTCTACAACTACTAAGAGAACACCTGCATCTTTGATTTTTTCTTATAGTCCCCAAACTAAATTACATTTTTTGAAGAAAAAAATATCTTTTTGTTTTGATGAAAAATATAAACAAACTTCTAACGTAAAATGTAACAAAAATGTTAATGAAAATAAAAAACGAATTTCGGGGAAAAAACTCAAGAAAAATATAAATGTAAATAAAATAATATTCAGTAAATTCAAAGAAGGTGATAAGATTTTATATAGAAATCATTTTAAAGAAATTGTTAAATGGATTCCAGCCACAGTTTTTAAAATTATAAGTCCATTAACTTATTTAATAAATGTAAATAATAGCATAAGATATGTACATCAAAATCAAATTCGATTTTCAAAATTAAATGACAAATTTCATGCGGTTTACAAATCTGATGAATGCATTGATTTAAAAACTTCAGATCCTGAAATCTCAAATAAAAAAGAAAAAAACAATTCAACTGAATTAGAAAATCCTTTGCATGTAACAAGTAAACAGTTAGTTTTGAGAAGAACTATAAGAACAAGACGACAACCTGATAGGTTAATGTATGAATAAAGAATTGTTTAAAAATTAAATTAAAAAAAAATTATTCCTTGAATTATTATTGAATTTTATAAAAAAGTAATTAGTAACTAAACATGAAATAAAAGTGGGAAGATGTTATATATTACAAAATCTAGTACATTATTATTATACTCGATGTAAGCTAGGTTTAAGTATAACAAAAGATCACCAAATATTAATCTTAAGTTCTTATTATACATTTCCTAAATAAAGCACTTCCTGTTTGAATTGCAAAGTAATCAGAAGTGTTTTAATTTAATCCACAAACATCTTTTAAAACATAATATACTCCAGTTTGAAGTCAAATTCTTGAATTTTGAGCCACCAACGAGCTATTCGAGCATTAAGGTCCTTTTTGTTTTGTGTCATCTTCAGTGAGTTGCAATCCGTAAAGATGGTGAACCGCTTCCCCAATAGATAGTATCGAAAACGTTCAAGACTTTCAACTACGGCTAAGGCTTCCAATTCGTAGCTATGAAACATCTTTTCTGAATCTGTAGTCGCTCGGCTATAATAGGAAACTGCTTGCTTTTCACTTGACGGGCTAACTTGCAATAAAACGCCAGCAAGTCCCAGAGCGGATGCATCGGTATGGAGTTCGTGTTGCAAATTTGTGTTGTACATCACGAGAATGGGTGATTCACATAGCTTAGATTTTAAAGTGTCAAACGCTTTTTGTTGAGTTTCTGACCAGCTAAACTTTGAGTCCTTTTTTAGCAATTGGTGCAAGGGAGTTGCGATCTCTGCATAATTAGGTACAACCCGTCTAAAATACCCAGATAACCCTAAAAACTGTCTAATGTGTCTAATCTCAGTAGGAACAGGAAATGATTTTACGGCTTGCACTTTGAAGCTACCAGGCCTAATACCCTCACCACTTATTTCATGACCAAGATAAGTCATTTGTTTTAATAAAAATTTGCATTTTGATAAATTAAGGGTCAAATTAAATTCTTTCAACACTGCTAACAATTTTTCAAGGTTCACAAAAATCTGATCAACGTCCCTGCCAAATAAAACAATATCATCCATATAGACTAGAATATTATCTGACTGCACGCGGCGCATAACCAGATACAAAAGGCGCATAAATGTAGCTGGAGCATTGGTGAGGCCAAAAGGAACTCGCTTAAATTGAAAGTGACCATGTGGGGTTACGAAAGCTGTTAAATGTCTATATTCTTCACCGACAGATATTTGATAATAACCACTCATCATGTCAAGCACAACAAATATTTTACCCTCAACCATTTGGTTTATTTGTTCTTCGATATTTGGAGTGGGGAAATTTTCGCGCACTGTCATATCATTTAAACGCCTGTAATCGACGCACATTCTATAGGAATTGTTCTTTTTCTTTACAAGCAGAGCTGGACTCGCGTATTCAGACGTTGAATCTTCAATTATATCATTTTCAAGTAATTCCTTCATATTTTTTTTGAGTTCGAGCGACTCATTGTATGATATTCTCTATGGTTTATACCTTACAATAGTATTGTCTTTCAGATTAATTTTTAACTCAATTTCTTTCGTTCTACCAAGTTCACGTAAGGAAGTAGAGAAACAGTCACGGTATTTGTTGAGAAGATTTATTAATTTTTTTGTCGCCTCACTTCCAATGTTGTCAAGATAATTAACCTTGCAATCTCGAGCATAGTGACCTATATTCTTGCACTTGTAGCACGTAATTGGAAGTTCTCTTCCATATTTCCGAGCATCTCTGAATGGCCTTGTATTTAATGGTGTGTTGTCAATTGCCCCCGTTTTATGATGGCTCTTGTTCCTACCACCATCAAATTTCTCCCGACTACTTGCTTGTGCTCTTACTTTTGAAAGTGATTTTAAGAGCTCGAGCAATTCACCAATGGACTCACATTTTGCCATGGTCACATTTTCCATTAACGCTCGGTCGCCCAACCCAGATATAATAAAACTCAATATGGATTTGGTAGCAAACTTACCTCGCCTGCCCAACGCAAGCATCGTATACACATAGCTCTCATAGCTTTCATCTAATTGTTTTCGTCGTTGCATGAGGCTTACGAGCGCATCAGACTCGTCGGTCGAAGAGGGGAAATCCATCACCAAACTGGTTTTAAATTGAGTCCAGCTAGTTATGTGTCCTCTCTGAGCTGCCAACCATTGTGCCGCTGCCTCTTCTACTCGCAAAGATGCGTAAAAAAGCGTGGATCGATCATCCCAATCATACATGTGGCTTAAATTATCCACCATGTTTACCCACTCTTCTGCTGTCATCCCATTTCCGCGTGAAGGATTGAAAGCAGGTATAATAAGTTTTAATTCTTCACTACCGAGTCGCAAAGATGAGGATGGTTGACTTCGCGTAGATTCAACCGACGAACCCGCACTCTGACCTCGACGAATAAAAGCCACTTCCTTTTCGAGCTCTGCATTTCTTTTTTTCAATTCTTCTAGTTCTTTGCGAATTCGACTCATTTTTTTTTTAATTGTTTTCAAGAGCTTGATATGTACAGCTACAGCAACACGAGACAACGCGCCGTTCTCAGTACAACACAACAATTCAGGGGAAAGGGGATATGGTGAAGTGAGTAATTGTTATCTATTTATTTATTTATTTGAATCAAGCTAATTAATATCTAGCGTACAAAAAAATATTACTTAGAATTAAGAATTTATAAATTATACAATATTATAGAATATTTTTTTAAAACTATTATTTGAGACATCACAAAAATTTATTAATAAATTATGATTGACGTTATACAAATTAAACATTGTATTCAATGGTGAATTCTGCTCATAGTTGGTACGATAGTGTTTTATGTAAATTGGGTCACGAAAACCTCTTAGATTTCGATTTGGAACATTAAAATTAACACGACACAAAAGGTTTAAAGCATCGATATTACCATCAATAAGATTAACAATAAAAACAAAACATAAATAAGAACGTCTGCGCTCCAGACTCGGTAAATCTATGAGTTTTAAACGGCTGCTATATGAAGGAAGATTCAATGGATTCTGCCAGCCTAAGCCTCTAAGGGCAAATTTTAGGAATCTTTTTTGAATTTGTTCAATTCTTATTTTGTGACAACTGTAGTAGGGGGTCCATACCTGGCAAGCATGCTCTATAATGGGTCTGACAAATGTAGTAAATAGTTGTTTGATAACATAAGGATCAGAAAACTGACGTGATTCCCTTTTAATCCAACCTAATATTGAATTGGCTTTATTACATGCCATATTGATATGCTGTGTGAATTCGAGTTTCTTATCGAACAATACGCCAAGGATAGATACATCATTTACATTTAATAGATTTACGCCATTGAAACTGTAGTCAAAAGATAAAACGGACAATTTTCTTGTAAAATTTATAATCTTACACTTATCGATATTTAACAACAAATAATTACGTGCACACCAATTATAGAAAGCATTTAGATCAATTTGAAGCTTTTCACAGTCAAGATTGCTAGAAATAGTTTTAAATATGTTAACATCGTCTGCATACATAAGACAATTAGAGTACTTTAAAACTGAAGGAAGATCATTTACAAACAATATAAAAAGAACTGGACCCAAATGGCTACCCTGGGGAACACCAGAATTTACGACAAAACTATTTGAATGGTAGCCCTTAAAATTCACTGAATAGGATCTGTCAAGTAAATAAGATTTTAGCCAAGCAATGAATTTTACGCTGAACCCCAGCCTACTCATTTTATTAAGCAAAACTCTATGCGATAGTTTGTCAAATGCCTTACTAAAATCTGTAAGAACACAATCCGTCTGTTTTTTGTTTTTAAAGGAATCGACACAAAACTCCGTTAACTCCATAAGTAGGGTGACAGTCGAACGGCCCTTTGAGAAACCATGTTGGTTATGAACAATAAATGATTTTGTGTAAAAGCTTAATGTTTTGCAAACAATTGCTTCAAAAAGTTTGGGAATGGCCGACAGTTTAGCTATTGGACGGTAATTAATAATTTGATCCTTTTTACCTTTTTTATGTAAAGGAATTATAAAAGATTGTTTCCATACATGAGGAAACTTACAAGTAGACAATGAACAGTTAAAAAGAACAGAAAGTGGCATAGACAAGTTATTGACACATTTTTTCAGAACTGAAGCTGGTACCCCATCAGGACCAGACGCGTCATTATCTTCTAAATTAGCTATAAATTTCATAATATCGTCAATAGTTATATGAAAATTTATATCAGTCAAGTGAGAATATGATTTCAAATGACCAAATAATTGATCATTTTCGTCAAGATTATCACAGTTTAGGTTATCACAGTTCGAAAAGTTATCACAGTTAGAAGAATCACAGATATATGCACTTTGAAAAAAGTCTGAGAATAGTTGTGTTATGATACGTGGGTCATGGTCTGAGATATTGTTATGCATAAGAACGGACGGATAAGGACAAGATTTTCGTTTGCTGTTAATAAAGTTCCAAAAGGATTTAGGATCCATTTTTAAATTACTTTGAACCTTTTGTATGTAAAAAAGATACTTAATACTTGATTCTCTGTTGAAAATATTTCTGGCCTCACAATAAATATTAAAATCGGTAACTAGTCCAGTTTGTTTGTATTTAAGCCATAGTTTATTTCTACGGTTTTTTAATGTTCGCAGTTCACTATCATACCAGCTAGGAGCAAGCGATTTTGATTTAATAGATATTAGAGGAACAGATGCTAAAAAACAATCAAATATTTTGTCATAAAATTTCAAAACCATTGAATTAATATCTGAACAAGAGCAAAGGCATGACCAGTCAATTAAAGATAGCAAGTTATTTAATTTAGTATAATCAGTTTTTTTAAAGTTAAATTTAAAAACATTGTCAGGATCCTGATTATTCATTTCAAAGTTTTGAATAGATATGGTAAGTGCTGGGTGATGAGAGTCTTCGTTCACTAGAGGATCAGTTGATCTGTCAAGTGAAATACCGGCATCAATTGTTGTGTAAATTAAGTCGAGGATCTTGGCGTTAGAGTTTTTGATGTCGTTTATTTGGTGAAGACCAAGTGACGTTAGACTGTCAAGAATTTGAGAATCATCCATTGATAGATTTCCTGTTGGAAACATTGCGTATGTATCGGGACAACGTTTCCAAGATACATTGGTTAGATTAAAATCGCCAAGGCAGATAACTTCATCATTATAACTCATTATCTCAAAAATGTAGTTCAAAAAAGAGAAGGCTTCATTGTAAGTATTAACTGGGCTCCCAGGAACAATGTACATAGTTACAAGATAGATAGTTTTGTGTGAAAGAATCATCTTTACACATAGGAACTCTTCGTTCAAACAAACAGGAACATTGACTAGTGACGTCACAAAACAAGATTTAACAGCAATAAGGATCCCACCGCCGACAGTATTGATACTCGGATCGGAGTGTCTATCTCGTCTATATACATTAAACGAAGAATCAAAAAGTTCCGAGTCATTTATCTCGCCAAACAGCCATGTTTCAGTCAAAGATATGACATCGTGAGAAGAATTTGAAGAGTTGTAGTAGACCTTATTAGTCTTTGTCCGTAGGCCTCTTACATTTTGATAGAGTATATCAATTAGTTGCGACGACGGTGTGTTGGTCTTGTCAAAGTCTTTCGAAAAGGAGTATTCATAGTATTTCGCTTAACGAACTCGTGGATGATAATGTTTTCCGGCCAGAAATGCTTATCCAATAAACGGGTGAATATTTCATGTGGAACGAATAGTTTGAAAGATGAGTAGTCAATTCCTTTTGTTGGTAACTGCTCAATTTTGAATTTGATGTTGGTGAAATGAGAATCAACATATGCAGATATATCATTGCAGGTAGTGTTTGCGTCGAAATTTGATAGAAAAATGCATTTAAATCTCTCAGCGGCTCTTAATTTAACTGCAGGTAATATTTCACCATTTGGTAAAGCTACTGACGATACAAACGTAGAAGACGGGGGCACTGAAGTTGTGGAGAACTTTGAAATTGAGGAAGTTGCAGAAGAGGTATTAGAAGCCGGTAAACAAAATGTAGATGATATTGATGCGAATGACGAAGGGGGTGGTGACGAAATTGTTGGTGAAGATGTTAAAGATGTCGTAGACGTTGAAGGTGAACATGTTTCAAGTGGAGTCATAATATATGAAGATGAAGTAAATAATGATGGTGAAGATGAAGAAGTCATAAATGAAGATGTTGCATATGTAGATGTTAAAGGTGTAGATTGTGTCGTAGATGAAGAAGTAGTAGATGTGGACGTTTTAGGTGAAAAAGCTGTAGATAAAGATGAAGTTGTCGAAGATGAAGAAGTAGTTGATGTTGAAGTTGCAAGTGAAGGTGTCGTTGTCAAAGATGTAGTTAATGAAGATGTCGTAGAAGAACACGTAGTAGATATAGATGTTAAAGGTAATGGAGTCGTTGATAAAGAAGATAAAGATGTAGATGAAGAATTTGTACATATAGATGTTGAAGGTAATGGTATTATAGTCGAAGGAGTTGAAAAGGATGAAGATGTCTTAGGTGAAAGCGTTGAAGTTGAAGATGTAGAAGATGCAGGAATTGAAGATAAAGATGTCACAGATGGTGGTTGTGTTACAGTTGTTGAAAGAGTAGGTTTCTTTGTCTTTTGGACTAAAGGTGAGAGAGCTAAATTTGCTCTTTTGAGGGTATTGCGAGTGACACGTAAGGGACCAGGGCGCTCATTTATCTTAAGGGAAGAGTTGTGGGATGTTAATACCGCCTTTCTTAGATTTTGAATCTTAGGAGTCTTTGGAGTAACAGCATTAGATGAGGACATGCAGAGATTTGAAAGTTGCTCATTGATCAGAGCAACCGCGTTAATAAGTTTATCAACTTTTAGTTCTAAAGAATTAATGTAAGCACTGACATTTTCCATTTTTTAAATGTTTATTTTTTCTTGATGTGTATTAAAACTTACTTAAGTTCGGGTGCAATATTAACTACGGCACTGGTGATTTGCATAGGTTATAATAATTGAACCATATATAGCACAAAAGTATGCAATGAAACTTAAAAAAAGTATGCAATATATTTTAATGAATTTGCGAAAAATATTGTATAAAAATGATTAAAGTATGCAAGCAATTACACAAACCAGAGAAAGAAACAACGATAGTTATTTGGAAATTTTTCACTCAAACAAAAATAGAAAAAAAAAAAAAAAACACTTCATAGAGATTAATTGTCAAGCACAGAATCAAAAAATGCAAGAAAGATTAAGTTAATTAATTTTATATCACTTGTATTTTTAGCTTAACACAAAGTCGAATTAAAAAACACTTTAAATAAAATAAAATATATAACCAACAAGTTAAATTTTATTGATGATTAAGTCAAATATTAAAGTACTTAGATGAAGCGCAAAAATAGACGTCACTCGCAAACAGAAGCAGCGATGTTAAAAAATGTTATATAGGTAGATACACATACACATGCGCTTTTCCTTCTCAAAAAGAGCACAGACAGCCGAATTATACACCAACGCGCAAATGAGTGAGAGATAGAAGAGAAGAGACAAAAACGATTACACACAAGACAAGAGCGACACCGTAATTTGCAAACAACAAGAATAGGCAATAACACAATCACAACGTTACATAAATATGACACTCAAAATAGAGCAAAAATTCAAATTATAAACGGTCTGCGGCGGCTGTGGCGCGTCCTTTTTTTATACACTACACAGTTGTTTTTTTTTATTATTCTATCTATTATTGTTTATTCATATACATATATATAATAGGCTTTCGGATCCCACTTCTGATTATAATAACACTTAATTGATATTTAAGAAAATCTAATATTTATCTTCACAAGAATTCAACTCGACCGAGCGCCCGTAACCGTTGATATGGAATGGGTTAAATTTCAACTCAACCACCAACTTCACTCAGTCGAGCTGCATGTGCAGACATTTCTCCTTCTTTCCTAATTCTACACAGCTGGGTGATCGGATTTTTATCACTCGCTACAGTAGAATCCTAGATTAGTACTACAGATGGTTTACCTCCGACACAAGATCCGATGGGATACGGTTAAGAAAAACTATATTCTCCAATGTTTCAAATGCCAAAGATTTGGCCACGTTAGCTCATATTGTACATTCCCCTCTAGATGTGTCAAATGCAAAAATTGCCATGAACCTGGTCAGTGCTCGATTATAGAAAGTGCATACAAAGCAAAAGTGGAATGTATCAACTGTGGTGAGGCGGGCCATCCAGCTAATTTCAGTGAATGTCCTAAACGGATCGAATATTTAAACAAAAAGAGACATTCTCCCGTAGAAAATACAAACAGTCTAGACTTTCAAATTCCCAAGACTACCCATAATAAATACACTACCCAGCCGTTCCTACGCTAACATATTAAAACAAGGCAGTAACGTTACTGCAACAAAAATTTCATATAATAAAGATAAGGAAGCTCCTTCAACTTCTGATTTCGGAGATTTCTTAAAGGAATCAATCAGGCTCTTTGGAGTGCCAATAAATATTTTAATCATTCAATTCCAAGAATTTTGGCTGAATTATATAAAGTTAGATGATTCCGATAAGCCAGGGGCTTATCTGGAATTCGTTGCCTCAATCGCAATATGATTTTAAAACTTCTTTCCGCTAACATAAATTCACTAATTTCCCACGATAAAAGCTCTGAACTAAGCCTGTTGTTGCGGGACTTCTCCCCAACAGCAGCCTTAGTTTAGGAAACACTTTTAAAAGGAAGCTATAGAAGAACTTTCGACGGCTACACGTTCTTGAGAAATGACTCGATTAGGGGTACTGAGTCTTGATCAAGAACACGATTAAATCGAAATCTATTCAATTTTCTAACAATTTTATCTCTACAGCCATAGTTAGCTTTTCTGTAGCCCAACCTTCTGGACCGAACAAATCAATTGCTTTAGTTTCCATTTACATTCCTGGTAATATCGGAGCCAATCTTGTCGATGCATTAAATGACTTATGCCAACTACTCTCCACTTTCGATTCATTCATAATAGGCGGTGATTTTAATTCCAGACACCCCTTTTGGGGTGACTCCATGACAAACCTCAATGGTACAAATTTATTCTCTTGGTTCCAAAATGCTGCACTTTTTAACATAGAAATAATCTCACCTAGAACCCCTACTAGACCAAACTCTTCATCCATAATTGATTTTTACATCGTCTCAGCAAACCTTATCGCTCCACAGTTCACTGAACTAAATTATGGTTGCGTGACTACTTACCCTCTTTCCAATCTTTTTTCAGTATTTCTTGCTCTTGACACTTTTAATCTTAATCCAATTTTCGCAGACCCTCCTTCAAAAATTTCATTTCAAAACACTAACTGTCAAGTATTCAACAATGACCTGTCCTAGACAACTTGAATATTCCAACAGACAGAAACCTCTCAAACAACGAAATAGACAACCTCATTGAACTTTTCAAATAAAATACAAGACTGCATGGATATACATACATTCTCAAAAAATTCATTTTAAAAGCACATACAAAAACCTTAGTGACAATATTCTAAACCTTCTTAAACAAAGGAAAACCTGAAAATGTCAGTTGAAAAGAATTTACCACAGAGAAGGCAATAGAATTAACACTGTTTATACTTCACTTTCTTCAAGGATATCCTGTCTGAGCAAAATTATAAAGGATCAAATCAGATTACACCTGAATCCCCAATTTAGAAATAGGATAAGACAACTGAAATCTGAAACCCACATCTGCCGTTTTTTAAAGAAATTGACAGAATAACCGGCCGGAAGAAAATGATTGACTCATTTTCTGAACCAATCTCTTATGATAACCATTTGTATCACACAACTAGCGACAAACTGACAGCTTTCGAAAAATTCTATACAGATCTTTACTCCCATACTGTTCCACAAAATAATCCTGAATCCAATCTTGAAATTGTAACCCGAATCCGAGCCTTTCAGACTTGGAACTCGACCCAGGTTCGAAATGAATTCTCTCCCAATAATAGATCATCTTCCTGCCATGGTGAAGAATTTGCCTCTGTAAGCTCAGTTGAGTACATCACTCTCTCTCTCTCTAAATAATAAAAAATCAGCTGGACCTGATAAAATCTCAAACTTCATACTAAAGAAGTGCTCACGAACTATTCCTACATTTTTAACACCTATTATAAATAATTGTATTAATTAATAAGCTCATTCCCATCAAGAAAAAAGGAAATTGTAACGATATAAGTAACTACAGACCTATTTCGTTACTATCAAATGTTGGAAAAATTTTAGAAAAAGTTTTATATTCAAAAATCGAAGATTTTATCTCAAAAAATGAATGCATACCTAAAAGGCAATACGGGTTTAAGAGAAAGCATTCAACTGAATACGCACTTTTGCACTTACAAGACAATATTATGAAAAACCTCCGTAACAAGACTTGCACAGTTGCATGTGCCCTAGATCTCACTACAGCTTTCGATCTTGTCTGGCATGATGGTCTTTTATCTCAACGACAAAAGCACTACAGGAACGAGCATCTCTACACAGAAGCGAATTTAATCCCACTGGACAAATATCTAGTTCATTCAACGAAGAAATTAATGAGGAACATCATCGACCACCCGAATCAGCTTATGAGAAGGATGACCACAGAACAACGACATCCCGAGCCGAGGTACCTCAGTGTAATGGAAACTCTGGATGACAACGTAATCATGGACAACGAGGATGTAGTCTCGTTCTACGCTGACATTGGGTCAGCCTACCACCGCGGCTAAAACGACATCCCTGCCCACAACCCACAAAAATCACCACTGACAACCAGGAATGAACACCCTGAGGACAATACAGTCAACCAACATTTTAAATTTAATTTATTTTTTGTCATGTAAATTTTATATAAAAATAATTAAACTTAAGTCACTGTATATAGTTAGGCCCCCTATGAGCCAACAAATGTAAATTTTCATGCATATGTATGTAGTATCTTATTAGTTGTAAGCCAAATTGTAAATAGTATGTTCAATAAAACAAAATTGAATTGATTGATGGTCTTTTATCTAAATTATTATCATTAAATTTTCCAGTTTTCTTCATCAAAATGATATCCAGTTTCCTTAAAAATCGCTACTTAACTATTAATCTAAACGACAATTCTTCCTCACCAGTCCCGGTAAACTCAGGGGTCCTCCCGGGATGCGTATTGCCAAACTGTATATCAGTACAGAGCTCCGACGCTCTATAATAGACTACAGAATGCTCATTCAAATTAAGAGCATACTATATACTGTGTCAGATCAAAAGCAGATTTTTCTGTGTTGGTATACATTTTGCTCAGGAAACTAAGAGCAAAGTACCTGTGATTACAGAGCCATCGTTCACGTTGGTGTGGTTATTGTGTGTGGTGTGTGGTGCCGTGACATAAGGCCAAGTGACAAAAGGCCAAATTTGTTTGTGACTTAAGGCCAAACATAAAATGTTTTGTCTTGAGCAACAGTACCTTGGGTGGCCCGCTTCGCGGGTTTTCAGGATTTTAAATCCCTTTTCGGGGCTCACACCCGCTCACGCAACTCCGTTGCTCCGCTTAGGGTATGTTCAGTCGCCAGGCAGGCGCCTGTAGCAACAGTTTTCCTGAGCAGCAGTACATAACTGTTAGTTGTTTACTCCGATTAATGTAAAATACAAAACTGTTGCTACAGGCGCCTGCCTGGCGACTGAACATACCCTAAGCGGAGCAACGGAGTTGCGTGAGCGGGTGTGAGCCCCGAAAAGGAAGTTAAAATCCTGAAAACCCGCGAAGCGGGCCACCCAAGGTACTGTTGCTCAAGACAAAACATTTTATGTTTGGCCTTTTGTCACTTGGCCTTATGTCACGGCACCACACACCACACATAATAACCACACCAACGTGAACGATGGCTCTGTAATCACAGGTACTTTGCTCTTAGTTTCCTGAGCAAAATATATACCAACCCAGAACTCACCACACACAATAACTATACCAACGTGAACGATGGCTCTGTAATCGCAGGTACATTGCTCGATCTGAACTAGCATATAGTTTGCTTCAGCTTTTTTAATATTTTACAAGCAAACTGCATGTGACCACAGAGCGCTCTGTGGTAGCATACAGTTTGCTCTACAATACTTTCAAACATGGTTGCCAGTTTGGTCATTTATGACCAAATCTGGTCATAATTTTTTCACTTGGTCACATGGTCATTTTTTATTCCATTTGGTCATTTTTTCAACGAATGGAAAAAAAAACTTTTTTTTACTTTTTATGTTCTTAAAAATAAAAGGTATACCAAAAGCAGTTTTATTAGCGTATGATGTAAACAGTGCATTAATGTGTTTAATTGACCAACAATACCCCAGCACGATCACTGAATGCACAAAAAATTAATGCGTTCATTTCCATCACTTGCGAATTTAATGATAGATCGCTGGAAAACTTAAAACTGTGCGTTAATTTTGCGCAATGTTGCTTCTTCGCTAAAATATACTATTTGAAAATTTTATTGGTCTTTCAACTGACTAGGTTAGTGTCATGGTTGGTGAGGTTAATGACCATCAAGCCAAATTGAAAAGCAATCACCTATATTCTGAAACTCGTATTTATGACTCGTATTCGACTACAGTCGTATGTTGTAATTCTAGGAGTCGAACATCCGACTTCACTTGTACTATACAAATATCGGAAACGAAAAACATCGCATATGACTGTTCCTACGACTATAGTCGAATACGCACTTTAATGCACTTAACATTCGAGCATCTTCGCTTTGCATATTATTGCAAAAAGTTCCTAGCGAAGTTGAAAAAAAGTGTCGCAACATAATACATACATTTTTTGCTGATAGTGCCAACCAGTGGTACCACTTTACTTCAATTGAAGTAAATCTACTTCTTTTTTTCAAAATATTTTAAAATCTACTTCCTACTTCGCACCATCAGCAAAATACTGAAATCTACTTCATTTTAAAAATCTCTGTTTCAATCTACTTCAATTTTACAAAAAAAAATCAAATCTACTTCTTTTTCTCTATTTTACTCTAGGTAATATGTACATAGCAAGAGAATTACAAAAAAAATGTATTTCAACGGAATAAAAATTTATAAATGAGTAACTTTAAAAACATAGAAACACGAATCTTATGAAAATTTCGCTTGAGTGCGTTTTATTAAAAGATTAATTCTTTATAGTTATACAAATTTCCTTAAAATTAAAAAAAATATATTGACAATTTTAAATATTTAATTATATACATTTACGGAAAAAATTTTTTGTACACAATATTATTTCAAAATCAAAGAAGCTCCTATATGAAAATTTTGATCGAAATCGGTAGAGTCAGAAATGAGAAAGTAGAAAATCAAAAAAAGGATATCTACGACAGGTACCGTTAATAACAGTTTTTCTTACCAAAATGTGGACTGCGTTGTTTGTATGGTCTAAACAAATTTTTTTATAAAAACCATTAGAGCCGTCTTCGAAATAAATATGATATTTCATAATGGCTGTATGGAAGGAACCGAGCTAAGAAAAAAAAAACATTTCAATTTCTCATTTAGGCTGCAGGTCGACAGACAGCAGACAGACGGAATCTCTACTTTTTCGTGTTTTAATGTCAATTGATGAAAATCGCGAGTTCTAATTTTTCAAAAAGCAAGTAAAAAGTCATTTTAAAATCTACTTCGATTTTTCTCAATTTACTTCACTTTTTTCTTCAAATTTACTTCGACTTTTTTTCCGGAAGTGGTAACGCTGGTGCCAACCGTATCAACCAATTTAAAGAATTTCTAAAAATATTGCGCAGTCCCATTGCACAAAATATTGGGTATTTTGCGAGCGAAAATTTTACGAATTAAGTTTAATAAGAACCAAATTAAGAATTAGACTCAATTTTGTAACCATTAATAATATAATGCTAGCCAAAGAGCCTGAAGATCAAAAAATTAGTAATAGTGTTAGGTCTGCAAAAAATTTTTTTTAAAATAGCGTTTGTGAAAACATATTATTTACTTTTATAGTTACTAAGTGGCAATAATTGATCTTCATACTTAATCTTAGTAATAAGGTATTATGATGATACTTCTTAACAATTTGCTAACTTTTAAGTAGATTACTATATCTCTCTTTTAATTTTAAACATTTTCTAACCAGTATATAAGGCTATTTTTTTTAACAAATTGCTCCTTAACACTAAAGTAATGGCAGTTCATGCAAAGAACTAAACAAACAGACCTGTTTTGATGAAGTAAGCACGATACTAAGAAAATAAAATAGATATATAGTAGTATATAGGGTAGAGAAAGTATGATGCTAAACTCGAGTGAATTTTGCAAAATCGTTGGTTTTACCTAGATTTATACTAAAACAGCTTAAACATCGTACTAATTCAACTAAAATTTTGCGCAATCGTGATCTTATTTCAAATAGCTGTGGGAAGTTAATTCATGTTTTGTATATTAGGTGCTTTGTGAATTTTTGTACCTGATTTTTTATGTTTTTGTTTTTTAATAATTTCAAAATAACGTGTAAGCTGTATAATATAGGTTAGAACATAATGCTCCAACAAATGCGATGAATTAATTGTTCTGTGTTTCTTTTTTTTATTTTGGTCATTTTTAGCTACGTTTGGTCATTTTTATTTTCAACTTTGGACACAATTTTTTTTTTCAAGTGGCAACCGTGCTTTCAAATTCGGTGAGCAGAAAATGGCTGAGCACAGACTATGGAGATCTGTGCTGATATACAGTTTGGCAATACGCTCCCGGGATCCATCCTGGGGCCATTGTTATTTAATATTTTCTTACACGACTTTCCGACTCAACTTCGAGTGCCGATCTGCATCCCACCGTGAGCGCACGCGTGGGAGCGTAGTACATTTACTCGTTGTTTTATTTCTTCAAAATTAGCAATAGACAAAAAACAACAAAAGTAACACAAATAAAATTATAAAGTCACCCAAATAAAATAAATAAATTTATATTAACTTCCGCGCCCGCCGCCGCCGTGCTAACAACAAACAAAAAATCAGTGCATTATAAAATATAATAAAAATTATAACACAGCGAGCTTCATCTGTGCTCCCTCCCTCTCCGTTCCATCACCGCTTACAGTTGCTTAGTGTAGCTATTGTATACATTATATATGGTAAACACCACACAGTGTTGCATTAGACTATACATAGCAATATTGGATAGATTGCGGTTGTTGATTTTGGCTGTACAGGAGCGGATCTGTGTGATTTTCCATTTAGGCATAACACTAATGGTGAATTGCATTTTGAAGTTTTTTGTCACCCAAAATTAATTATCTGCATAGATAATTGTCTAGTTTTGGTTTTTTTTTTGTGTTTGTGTATTGCAATGGCTGGTAAGTCTTGTGTCGAGTATTGTAACATTCGGGGGCTCCGAAAAAATTTCTGTGCTGTGTACGTTCACTCTGTTTTAAACAGGCCAGCTGTTTTGACACTAAGTGAAACCCAGGTTAGTGAAAACACTGATCATACGGAGTTTAACCTACATGGGTATAGTTTAGTGCCATTATTCTTTTCCACCATGGTCTCGCCGTATACGTACGTAATGATGTTGCCTATCAGCTTCTACCACAGTATGGTCCCTGTGTAAATACTAATTTTAATTATATGTGGTTCAAATTCACTGTCCAAAGGCGCATCATTCATACATGTTTTATTTATTGCAGTCCATGTTTGGATAGTAATTTGACTTCAAATGAATTCGATGCCCTGTCCGACTCTATCCAGAGAATTGTTTCCCATTTTCCGCACAGTGAGATCGTTGTTACGGCCAATTCAATGTACACAATTCTTCGTGGCTGCGCTATTCTGGTCAGACAACACCCGAAGGAAGATATGTCGAGGTTTTTGCTGAGTTAAACAATCTGACCCAGCTTGTTGACGAGCCAACTCGAATTCCTGACGTTGCAGGTCAATGGGCCAACACTCTAGACTTGTTCCTTACCTAAAACCCTTATAAATACACCATAAATGTTGTATCGCCTCTAGGCACTTCAGACCATTGTGTCATATCTGCGAATTTCTCGTGTCAACAATCTCCAGTTAAAGAAAAAAAAACTGTAAGAAGCGTTTGGCTGTACGAGAAAGCCAACTGGAAGGGTCTAAATGATTTCTTTGGGAAATTTAACTGGAAGCTATGCTTCCTCTGTAGTGATGTAGATTCCGGTGCAGATATGGTCTCAAATCTGATTCTCTACGGTATGAGAAATTTTATTCCGAATTGGACAAAATCTATCAAAACCGAAAGAAAACTCCTGGTTTGATTCGAGCTGTAAAGAGGCTATCAAGGTAAAAGAAGTAAGTTTCCGTTCTTTTAAAGCCAATCCCACTGAGGAAAACCGGAATAATGCCCCTATTATGGATTACAACTCAACTTAGTTGAGTTGTCATCAACACAACTCAACTCTAGACAACCAAACAAATTTTTCGTATTATGCAAGACAACTAAAATCAGTTGTAATGAAAAAATACGTTGCCGTCTTTTAGGAGTCGATTTGCTGTCAAAACCAGCTGCTCAACATGAAATACATACAAAATCAAGAATAAGAAATTGTATGAAAGTTCTCTCGATTTGTTTTTCGGTGGCTTGGAAGATGAAAATTTCCTTAATGTAGCCAAAATAAAAAAGAATATCCGTAAATTTAATAAACTCATGTACACTTCTATTCCTAAAGTACATATGCATTTTTTTGATTCGAAATAGTTTTCCTAAAACAACCAACGTTCCTCAGCGATTCCATTGTATATATATTTGAATAGTACTATCATGAATAGGAACGCGACTAGGCGAACCAAGCGGCACCATAATTACTAAATTAGCAGAGATGCCTATGGCAGAGTTTTAACAGATAGACATTTAATACATGACAGTGACAGCAATAGGAATACTGTATATAAAGTAGGAGAACAAAGGCACATACTATGTACATTGGAGTAGAATGTAGGTGTGTGTGGGGATTTGGTAGTTGTTATTTTCTGTAGGCAAATATTTTCAAGGTCAATACTTTCAATACTTTTTTGGCGATTACGTATTTTTTGGGATAGAAGAAAATTATTTCTGTGCATATTGTCGTCTGAGTTATATCTTGTTCAAAAGAGCATTTTTTGTGAAATTTAGTTAGAAATGCAGTTTTTATAAATCAAACATGCTCTTTCGAATGGCATAGTCCATTTCTTTCTATCTCTTTTAGTTTTTAGGTTATGAAGGACTATTATGTTCAATAAACCACTTTATTAAACATTTGAGTTCGACTACAGCTAAACGGCTCGGCCGATTTTCTTCAAACTTGGTAGATGTTTTTTTCTTTGGAATTTTTTTCGAAATTTCATAAATATTTTTTTTTCTCAAAAACTGTCCCACAGATTAAAAAAAAAAAAAAATCATTTAGTTAAAGCTAGGCATTGTATATATATACAATGAGCTAGGTAATGGTTGAAAAAAATTTTACAAAAAATTGTTATTTTTGGTACCACCCTTGGGACCATTTTTTTTGTTTTCGATTTTCTCAAAAACTGTACGACGGATTTTGATCATTTTTTTTGCTAAAGGTCCCTAATAGTTTGAATATTATTGTGCATTCAAATGTTCAAAAAATTATTTTTCGGATTTTTAAAAAAAATTTCAAATTTTTTTTTTGAAAACTCAATATTTCGAAAACCCCATGCTCGATTTTGTTCAAACTTGATGAATAAAAGTTTTTTAAATAAAAATTATTTTTGAAAAAATATCAAGTAACTTACAAAAAAAAAATATTTTCACTCGTATACAAATTTTCCTTTTTCCAAAAAATGTTCATACTTTTTTGAAAATTTTAATATTATCAAAAGTCGTATATATTTACATCTAGAAAAAAGTCATTCTTTTTGGAAAATTCGATATCTCAAAAACGGCTCCATATTTTATTTCGAAACTTAATTTCATTCGTAAAATAAAAAAAAAACTTAAGGTTGGCGTACCAAATTTTTTTTATATTATTTTCACTTACAAAATTATGTAATTGCAAGTTTTGCATGTGGAAAAAATTTAACTCAAGATTTTGATCAAATTTGACTTTACGATGATAGAGAATACGAAAAAATATTTTTTTATCTAAAAAAAATGTTTTTGAAAAATCAATGTCTTGAAAATGTTTGAGCGATTAATTTTTGAAAATATTTCCTAGAATCTTTATTTTCAAATACTTAAAATTAATATCCCAATTTTTTTTCTAAAAGAATTTTAAAGAAATTTCTTATACCTATTCAAAATCAGTTTAATAATAAAATGTTTTTTAAACTTTGTTTGCATAAATTCTTACTTTTTTATATTTATATTAACAAAATAAAAAAAAAGCTAAATTTTTATTTTAATGAATTAATAATTTCCAAATTTGATAAAAATTCGTAGACAAAAAATGGCAACCTCGGTAATTAATCGTATCAGAATTTAAACAAACTAGATTGCATGAGCAATGAAACAAAATTCACAAAAAATCTCATACACTCTCAATACTATTTGCTTGTATTCATCTCGTGCATGGCATATAAAACTGTATATACCTACCTACAATTGATTCTGACAGCAAAAAGAAACGCAGATAAGACTTTCTCCCTTACCCTCTTTATTGTTGTCAGAATAAATATATCTCTACCTCATCTCTTTTTTTGCTTATATTTTCTCCTTCCACGTCAACTCTGTACTGCTTAACATAGCCACACTTACGATTTTGCGGCACAATAATAAAACTTATTTTCGTGTTCCATGAGAGTACTATTAAAATATATATACAAAGGCGATTCCACCAATTGTTAAACTTGCTACTGCTCTTCGTTTCATGAACGAAGGAAGTTGCCAAAAGTGTAGTGGCAATGATTTTAATTTAGGAATGACTCAATCGATAGTGTCAGTTGAATTAAAAAAGTGGTAGATGTGATTGAGGAACTCATTTGTGGAAAATGGATAAATGCTCAGCTAACATAGAGCAACAAGTCGTTCAAATTGTGATGGCCATGTAGTTTTCAAACTAAAATACACTCATTACATTCTATTTTTATTAAAATTGTTGTTTAACTTACTGTTTTGTGTCCATATTTTTTATCCGAATGCAGATTTTTTCATTAAAATGTTCTACACAACTGCTTCGAACCAGTTGTCTGATTTTGACGCTTATTACAACTGAAGCACAACTCAACTTACTTACATAATACGAAGAGACAACTGAAAAGTCGACCATTTTGTTAGTTGTCTGCTAATCGACAACTGGTTGTGCTTTGACAGTCAACTGGTTGTGATCGATAATACCAATTTTAAGATTTACAACTAAACTATAGTTGAGTTGTCTTCCATAATAGGGGGGTAAGTACAAACAAGCTAGAAAGACCTGCAAAAATTACGTCAAAAAATACTATTATGTCCCAAAGGTAGTAAAAATTTTTGGTCATTTGTAAAAAACATACGAAACACTACGTCATCCTCAGTTCCAACGCTCGTCTTCAATGACATTCCTGTTGTAAGTTCGATAGATAAAGCCAATTTGCTTGCAGCACAGTTTGCTGTTAATTCGACGCTACCAGGGAGTGACATGACTCCTCCTGTACTTGAGAGCGTAAACGATTATAGGGGACGAATCTTCTTTCGCACTCGTGCAGTTGCTAGAGTACTAAAAGGTCTTGACCTTCACAAATCCGCTGGCCCGGATACTATCCCTGCTATTGTTCTGAAGAGGTGTTCTTCAACGCTGGCAAAACCTCTGCGTAACCTTTTCCATCTCTCCTACTCTTCGGGTCTCTTTCCGAGTAGATGGAAAACAGCATTTGTCCAGCCAGTCCCTAAAAAAGGCGAATCCTCCTCCCCTCTAACTATCGTCCAATTGCACTTACGTCCCTTCTTTCCAAGGTCATGGAAACGCTGATCAATTTTCAGCTTAAGAAATATCTTGAAGAACGAAAGCTTCTTAATGACCGGCAGTATGGCTTTCGTAGCAATAGGTCCACTGGTGAACTGATGGTATATCTCACCGAAGAGTGGAACAAATCTTTACATCGTTTTGGAGAAAGTAAGATTATTGCACTTGATATTTCAAAGGCATTTGATAGAGTTTGGCATCAAGCTCTCTTATCGAAAATGCATGCATTTGGTATCGACGAATCTCTTCTTCGTTGGATTAGAAATTACCTTTCGGACCGTTCTCTTCAAGTAGTATTGGACGGTTTCAAATCTGATATCCACAAAATAAACGCTCGTGTGCCACAGGGCTCCGTTTTGTCTCCGACACTCTTCCTTATATTCATAAATGATCTTTTGTCTGAAACTTCTAATCCACTTAATTGTTTCGCTGACGACAGTACCCTCAGCTTTTCATATTCGTTTTTAGATTCACATCCTTTGTCCTTCAGATGTGGACTTCCAACGGCAGCGTATGATAAGCTCATTTAATTCTGATCTTGACAGCATTGTCCAATGGGGAATCAAAAACCATGTAGAATTTAATGCCTCAAGAACTCAATGCTGTTTACTGTAGTTAAAGCGCAACCCTCCCCTAATGCCACTTTCTATGAACGGCACTTGCATCGAGGAGACTGATCAGCTCTCAGTTCTCGGTATGTGCATCACAGACCATCTTTTGTGGAGTGATCACATACATATATTTGACGTTGCCAAAAACGCTGCTAAGTGTTTAGGTTTTCTCCGCCGATGCAAGAAGTATGGCCAAATTCCTAAACGCAAGATTTGCAAAGCAAAACACTTGCAAAGCAGATATAGAAAATCAGAATACGCATATGTAAGAGAATTGCGCAAGAAATGTTTGACATTTGCACAAATGCCTCTGCATTTGCGCAAGAAAGTAGCATGGATTGCATTTTGGGACACTCTGCTTAGCAGAGATTTTTGTATTTGCATTTTGGAACTGTTTGCTTAGCAGAATTTGCGCAAGATATGCGTTTAGGAATTTGCCCTATTTTACACCTTCTGATCTGGTTGTTATATATAAAGCTTTTATTCTTCCGAAGCTCGAGTATAATTCCCATATATGGGCAGGTGCTCCAAAAACCCACTTGAGTCTGTTGGACAGAATTCAAAAGAGAGCTATAAAAATGATAGGCGACCGTTGTCTAACTGAAACACTTGTATCTCTCGAGCACCGCCGCAATGTTTCATGTCTATCATTATTTTACCGCTATTTCCATAAACAGTGCTCTAGTGAAATAGCCAGTTGCATTCCTCCCCTTAAACAATTCAACCGTAATACCCGTACTTCTAGGAATGCCCATCAGTTTACCCTCGAGCCCAACTGCGGACGTACTGTCAAATACAGAGATTCTTTTTTTAGTCGCACTACAAGAATGTGGAATGCTTTACCTTGCTCAGTATTTCCCACTCATTTCAATGTGCATACATTCAAAACCAATGTGCATCGGTATCTCCTTTCTAATCCTATCCTAATTTCCTAATTGTTCGCACTGTGTATTTAACATTATAAGGGTAGTCATAACCCCTTGAGTGCGCGTATAATATACAAAAAAAAAAAAAAGATACCATACAAACGCGATAATTCGCTCAGTATATAATGATAACATTAACCATTCTTTACTCGATCATTACTACATGTCACCGATCTGTTCCCTCAGTGAAGGGTCCGCACCTCTGTTCGAAATAGAGGAGGACAACCGTTTTTTGCCAAATTTTTATAAAAAAAAGTCACAGCCTTAATTACAGAGGATAGATATCTCTCATGATAGAGTGACAAATCAACATCTTGCAATCTACCATTTTGTGATAAATAAATAAATAAATAAATAAATCTAAACATATCAAATAACAAATGTAAAATGACAATATCTCTAAGTTAGTTCCTTTTAAAATCAAAAATCTTATCATAAGACTTATAGACTTTAAGAACACATAAATGTAAATTTAAACTTATCTAAGCAACTACTAAAGACTATAAAATTGAAAACTTTTTTCAATTTATTTATTGAATCTTTTACACTCATCAAAACAATCTTAAACTAATAAGTACGGTAAAGCTCTCCTATTTAAATACCTATATAAATAATACAACTAGCTATTTAAGTACATTTAAGTATATTCACTTAAGAATTCAACTCGACTGTGAAAAACATAAATTCTAATAATTAATTTGTATTCTCTAAATACATTACATCTCTGTTCACTGAAAATAATTTGGCACTACTCCTTCTCTTTTGTTGTTTTATCTCATTCCTTTTTACCTAGTCTTAAGTCCATCAATTTTCTGTCATGTTTTTATTCAGCAAACATGTCTACTTGAATTAACATTTAGTTTTATATTATTTTTTTCTATTGTTATAATTAGAATTAAAGAAAAACATTGCTGTGACGGCCAGACCAATTCTAAGTCGGCCTTACTTATTTTTAATCCCATGTGTAACAAATATTTATGTAAAAAAAAAGAAGCCTCAATAAAAAATACATACATAACTATATGTAAGTTAACGACACAAACATACAAACATTCAAATATCAAACTGCTGATGCTTAACTTTTATCATTCCCATGAAATGAACAACAAACTGCTGATGTTTTTGCTTTCGTCATTCTCATGACATTCCGAGGAATCAAAATTCAGCAAAACAATGGTGCTTATTTCGACATTCTCTTTCGTTCGAAAGTGAGTCGAATTCGTTGAAACTTAATTTTGAGACTCGGCGATTAGAATGTTAATCGAACAAATCGAAAGTTCACCAAATCCATAGAAAGTTCATTCATTTGCGAAAGCTAATTCAATTTTGACATTCGAAAGAATAGAATTAAATGTCATTTTTGTGTCGTTTGAATTTTTCTGTCGAGTAAGCAACAAAACATGTACAAGTTTTTAATTATTTCATGGAAAATAAATTACTTTTATTAATTTTGTTGTTGTTTTATGTTTATAGGTCGCATTCCAACTGGACAAACCGCGAACAAAAGGAAAAGTTAATCAAAATAGCGGAAGAAAACCCGGAGGTAGCAAAGGGTTTTTTTTACCACCCGCGTTGATACGGAAAGCATCCACTATCCTTCTCCTCTGCACTTCTTCAACAACATCTTCATTTATAAACAACACAAATGCCATATTTTTATTTTTTATTTATTAATTTATGTTTTTATCAAAGAAATTTAAATTATTAACCAATAAACAAAAAAATTACATACAACTAAACAGAGATTTCACTTTTTGGTTTTGACATTTCACAAACACTTCTCTTTTGTTTTTGATATTTTAGTGTGACCAATTGTATACGAAAAAAAATAAAAATTTAGAACGCGTCATGAAGAACTTATTTTTTTTAAGAATAGTTTCAAAACAGCTGAGTTGACACAAAAATGTAATGAATATGTAGTTCTTTATGGTTAAACTTTACTTTATAATGAAAAAGTGTATTATTCATTTCGTTTCTTGATTATTTTTATTTTTTATTTATTATTTTATGTTTTTATCAAAGAAATTTAAATTATTAACCAATAAACAAAAAAATTACATACAACTAAACAGAGATTTCACTTTTTGGTTTTGACATTTCACAAACACTTCTCTTTTGTTTTTGATATTTTAGTGTGACCAATTGTATACGAAAAAAAATAAAATTTAGAACGCGTCATGAAGAACTTATTTTTTTTAAGAACAGTTTCAAAACAGCTGAGTTGACACAAAAATGTAATGAATATGTAGTTCTTTATGGTTAAACTTTACTTTATAATGAAAAAGTGTATTATTCATTTCGTTTCTTGATTATTTTTATTTTTTATTTATTATTTTATGTTTTTATCAAAGAAATTTAAATTATTAACCAATAAACAAAAAAATTACATACAACTAAACAGAGATTTCACTTTTTGGTTTTGACATTTCACAAACACTTCTCTTTTGTTTTTGATATTTTAGTGTGACCAATTGTATACGAAAAAAAATAAAAATTTAGAACGCGTCATGAAGAACTTATTTTTTTTTAAGAATAGTTTCAAAACAGCTGAGTTGACACAAAAATGTAATGAATATGTAGTTCTTTATGGTTAAACTTTACTTTATAATGAAAAAGTGTATTATTCATTTCGTTTCTTGATTATTTATCCAACATCTATAAAATGTTTAGAAACAAAAAAAATGTAAAACGGTCATACTAATTCAAATAGAAATATATTAAATGTCAAACAGCTGACAATGAAAATGAATCTTTTTTGAAGTTCATTTTATGCTACTTTCGCAAATGAATGTCATTTGTTCGAATCTCAAAATTAAGAAAGTTCATTCGAAGGAATAGAATCATTCTAACGAATAGACTATTCATGAGAATGTCAAAATAAGCATGATTAAGTTCATCATTTAAATTTGTTCGCCATTTGTAAATTTACAGCCCTTCAAGAGACCAAGCAAGTTTAATAGTGTCCAAAAACCGTTGCTGACATTAGGTACATACAAGTAAATATTTTACACGTTTATTTTTATTAAAAAAAATTTATTTAAAATTCAAATGGGCAGCGATTCCGCCTTCTAGATTACAATTGACAAAATGTTCTTAAAAATTAAATCTTAAATACTATTTTTCTACCTAATCAGCACTACAGTTGTTTCTTCGTTCCCACGATGGTGTTCGATATTCATGCTTATTTTGACATTCTCATGAATAGTCTATTCGTTAGAATGATTCTATTCCTTCGAATGAACTTTCTTAATTTTGAGATTCGAACGAATGACATTCATTTGCGAAAGTAGCATAAAATGAACTTCAAAAAAGATTCATTTTCATTGTCAGCTGTTTGACATTTAATATATTTCTATTTGAATTAGTATGACCGTTTTACATTTTTTTTGTTTCTAAACATTTTATAGATGTTGGATAAATAATCAAGAAACGAAATGATAATACACTTTTTCATTATAAAGTAAAGTTTAACCATAAAGAACTACATATTCATTACATTTTTGTGTCAACTCAGCTGTTTTGAAACTATTCTTAAAAAAAATAAGTTCTTCATGACGCGTTCTAAATTTTTATTTTTTTTTCGTATACAATTGGTCACACTAAAATATCAAAAACAAAAGAGAAGTGTTTGTGAAATGTCAAAACCAAAAAGTGAAATCTCTGTTTAGTTGTATGTAATTTTTTTGTTTATTGGTTAATAATTTAAATTTCTTTGATAAAAACATAAATTAATAAATAAAAAATAAAAATATGGCATTTGTGTTGTTTATAAATGAAGATGTTGTTGAAGAAGTGCAGAGGAGAAGGATAGTGGATGCTTTTCGTATCAACGCGGGTGGTAAAAAAAACCCTTTGCTACCTCCGGGTTTTCTTCCGCTATTTTGATTAACTTTTCCTTTTGTTCGCGGTTTGTCCAGTTGGAATGCGACCTATAAACATAAAACAACAACAAAATTAATAAAAGTAATTTATTTTCCATGAAATAATTAAAAACTTGTACATGTTTTGTTGCTTACTCGACAGAAAAATTCAAACGACACAAAAATGACATTTAATCCTATTCTTTCGAATGTCAAAATTGAATTAGCTTTCGCAAATGAATGAACTTTCTATGGATTTGGTGAACTTTCGATTTGTTCGATTAACATTCTAATCGCCGAGTCTCAAAATTAAGTTTCAACGAATTCGACTCACTTTCGAACGAAAGAGAATGTCGAAATAAGCACCAATTAGTTTTTCTTTTTATACTTATATTTGAGTGAGTTAACTTGGAAGTGGAGATTTGTAACGTGTTCTTTATTTCAGTAGTACCTCTTGGCATAATGGCTAGTACGTTGGACTGTCATGCGGAAGTTCTCGAGTTCAATTCTCAGCCGCTGCAAACAAGATTTTTCAAGGGTGTACTGCCTTTTGCGAGGTATTGACAAATCCTCCAAGTTATTGATTAACGTTAATATTCATAAATTTAATTCATTACTTTAAAGTTTATAATAAGAAAAATATAAAATAAAACTATGTAAGTGTATTGTAAGTACTTAAAACTTTAATTGAAAGATGACAAGCTGAGATGAGAATGAATGAAGCTGATCTTGTTGACAGATGTTTATGTCAATACACTACAAGTATATCCTCTTGTCATGGAAAGTGCTGCTCAGAAGCCGTTCGGAATCGGCAGAAAATTGTAAGTACCTCGTCTACTGCATTTTTATTGAATGATCTCTTGTGCGATTTTTCGAAGTGACAGCGCTGCTCACAAAAGGGGCGTTCACATTTTAAAATATGTTTGACAAGCACGGAATGTTGAATATTTGATGGAAGAAAAACATCACCGTTCACATTAGTCAGACATGCTGTCAAATAGCACGTCTAATTAAAATTTTGACCATCGCGGACCAACCCAGAGCATAGATGAAGGAAATTTATTTGATTTTTATATTCCAAGAATGCAGAAAACTTATATTAATTTTATAATGTCACTTTTGCTTAAAAAACTCTTTTTAATATAATATTTCCTTACGATGTGTACAGGTCGAGAACTTGATGGAAAATGAAATTTGCTTGTGGCTTGACAAGCACGAGTTCACATTCTCAAATATGCTTGTCATGCAGCCAACATATCAAATCCATCCAACAAGTCGCTGGATGGAGCGTTCATATTATCAAAATCTAGTGCCTGTCAAACATATCTGAGAAATTGAACGCCCCTAAATGGCTATGTCTTTGTATGTCTCTTGCTTAACGCACTTTTGAATTCGATCAAATCTAATAGTTTGTGAAGGATTTAGAAAATAATTAATTTACAGACATGATTTCAATTGCTTATCGAAGCTTAAGCATGATTTGCAGAGAGTAACTTGAAATATAATCAAAATGGCGTTTTTTAAAAGTATACCTTGCTAGGGGTTTGTAAATGACATTTAATTTCCGCCTGGTGTTGAAGCAAAAAACCTCACAACCATATAGCAAAACGGGTATTAAGAGGGATGTAAGAAGTAGCATTTTTGTTTTAGCAGGCAATGCAATTTGAGTGAACCATAGCAATCGAAGACCATTGTAAACTTTACCAACTTTACGTACGTCCGTACGTGCGTACGTTCGTACGTCCGTACGTTCTGGTACCATTTTTCGTCGTCGATATCTCAAGAACGAGTAAAGATATCGACTTCAAATAAATTTTGTTTAATAGATAATCACCCTTATTATAATAGGCGTTTCACTTGAACGACACTCGTCACCTTTTCTGTCGAGTCACTTTTAAGGCGTTTAAGAGTCGGTATTACGATACTTAAACGCCATCAGGCGTTTTGAATCAACATATGTATGTACGTTCCACATAAAAATCTGTCATTGATAAATAGATATTTCAAAACAATTTGTTTTCTTTTTTTTCAATTTAATATTTTGTTCTCTTAAAGATAGTGCACAATGAATAGCATTGCATTGTTTGTATTTATAATTCCAAAGAAGAAAATAACCAAGAATTTTGGAGAGAAAACAACAAAAGAATAAATTTGATTCGAGAAAGAAGATTGATTAGGTCCAAATCGAATCCATTAGATTTGCCGGACACAAAGTAAGTACAATTTTCAAAATATTCAAATAAAATTAATTTCAAAAATGTATTTCCATATTGCATAACGTTTGCATTCAGTTCAAATCGGAACCACCGATTATTAAACATTCTCCTGATTTAGAAAACATACCAGAAGCGAATGCAGATGCTGATTTAAACGTAGAGACTAGTGAAATAGCAGTTACCATCAGAAACAGATTATTGGAAACTTAAATTTATGTGAATTCAATGTACCTATTTAAATAGTTTTAGTATGCATGTTTTTATAAATAAATAATTACATATCATTTTAAATAGTTCTTGTTATGTATGTATCTATATTTGTGAAGGTTTTTCAGATAGCTTCAATTTCCGCTCCTCTATATCCAACTGTCTTGTCTTCACTTCCAATTTTTGAATCTGATGCTTTTCTTCACGTTTCATTTTTATTTTATATTCTTTAAGTTTCTCCTCTTCTAAATGGAACCGTTTTCGGTCATATAGTGTACTTTCTTTCAAATAACTTTCAATTCGATATAAAGACTGCTTGACCTCTTCATAAAGCTACTCTTGTACTTGTGTTTGTTTTTGTAACATCTCTTGAAAGTTTGACACAACGTTGATATTTGGTTGTTTGGGAGGTAGATCCTGTTCTTGATTTAGATTTTCCTCGTAAATATCCTCTGCAATTAGAATGCTAGAGCTAAAATCCACTTCATTTAATGTTAAATGGGAGTCTGTTGCAGTCGACTGAGTTTGGATTGGTGCGCACATTGATGTCATAGAGTTTGGGGCTGAAGCGCCTCCAAAAGCATTTCCCACCGGGTCAACCACTTTGTTCAATCCAAGAAGATCTGCAATCGCTTGATCCAACTCATTCAAATATTTTTTTTTGAAGGGTCCTCCTCCAGTAGCTTCCAGATATTCTTGTTGAAGAGCAGTTTCTGCTTTACTTTAAATTTTGCATCAAACCAAACCTTTAGAAAATAGACATTTATAAAAGAACGTGAATATAATTTAAAGATTTCCTTGTACCTACTTTTTGCCATTCTTTTGCATTCCTAACTGGTGGTCCTAGTGAATTTAGTTCTGAGGAGATTGATTCCCATTTTGTTTTTTTTTCCTCAGTTTGTGAGACTCCTCTTTTAAAATTAGTTGCCAACGATGGATTTCACTCCATCAACTCGACGAGATGCTTCATCTGTTCCGGGTTAGTTATTTTCACCCTTAAATAAATCAAATATAATAAAAATTACAAATTACACAATATAAATATGTAAAACTTACATCTTTATCCAATTTCGCCAATGAGTCGTTTGAAAATTTGTGTTCGACAAAAAATAAAGTTCTGAGAGTCGTAGCAGTCGAGTAAAACGACAGTAATAATACAGATGAGTGATATTTCTCATACAAAAACTTACGTTCCACTCAGAGTAAGGCGTAACGATTCGAAAAATAATGATAAACGACTCTAAAACGCCATTCATAATACAAATTTTTGAAAATGACAATTGTCGTTTAAGTGAAACGCCTTCTACAATAAGATTAAATAACTTCGAAAGAGGCTGAAAGGGCGTTTCTTAAAATTCAGTGAGTAGTTTTTTCACTATAACGGTTTAAAAAAAAAAGTAAAAATTTTGGTTAGTTTCAAATATCTCACGAAAGAATAGTGCTATTTATTTCAAATAAAATTTAATGTACTCATTATAAGATCATACAGATTTGGTATGAATTTGGAAAAAAATGAATATACCGTTATTTTTTTAAATAAAAAAAACTGAAAAAAAATTTCATAACCCAGATATTCTAAGAACGGAAAACAATTTGAAACTCAAAATAACTCCCTATGGGAAGTTAATAATTTTATTTTATGAAAAATAATGTGTTTGACAACTGGTGAAAATTTCAAAAAAAGAGGCTGGGTGCGACCCACACTGATAACTTCCCATTTGTGGTCTTGAAAACTTTATATTTAGTTTTTTTCAAATAACCAAATTTTCAGCGAAACAAACTTTAGCTGTAAAATTCAAACAAACATTATTTTAAGATTGAAAAGCATTTTAATTATTTAAAGAGATTTGCTGCACTCCTTGACATGTTCTCGGTTCCGCAATGTGTTTGTTGTTGCATTTTAATACCTCCATTGAAGAAGATGGTTTGGGTTACCTAATGTGGTTGTTGTTGCACATTTAACCCTTTAGTGAGCTCGTTAACTTGTTTCGGTCAGGTACTGTATCTGTTGTGTTAATTGGTATGATATTTTGTATACATACTTCGATCAGAGAGCAGTTGATGGAAGATCGAAGTAGATGGTTTCATAGTGTAATAATTGTTGTTGCGATTTTTCAGGATTGAAAGGCTGTGATCTGCACTGGATATACAATGACTCCTGTTTTAAAAATCGATGATGTTTGTGGCATACTAAGATATTAGGAAATTTGCTTTGTTTTGTTGATGATGAGGATATTATTCGCTCATTTAATGTTATTTTTTTACAGAAAATGTGTTTAACTAATTTTAAACTTTTCTATTTAAAAAGTTAAATTTCTTGTAATAATTACGAAGGTTGGTAGGTACATATTATATACTGAATTATAGATTTCCGTGTTTTTTAATATATGTGTGTCCCTTCCCTACACCTAAGAAAACCTTTAGTAGAATTTTACATCTTTTTCATGGACAAAAAGATAAAAACATATTGTGACGTTTTCTTCAATTTTACCATAGCTATTAATGGAATTTGAATATATGGGACTTGGGTACAACTGAACAACCTTATTCATATACGTATGTACAGTAGGTACATACATTCTTCTAAAAACTAAGTTGATAATAAAATTATATAATTATGTATTATATTTTAGAAATTACTTTATTATTTCGGTTCCAAACATTTTAATTGAAAAAAATTTAAAAACGAAATATTCAAATATAAAAGATATGGTTTGGTTATTGATGGAAGGGTACTTACAAAATATATCCGCTCTAAAACTAGATATATGTCAAATATAAACCATTTGTTAGAAATTGTATTATGTATAAAATTAAATAATGACAAAGTCAATATCATTGCTCGTTCTCAAGATATTCTAGTCGAAAAACAAATATTACCACTTTTTAGTAGATTTTTTTTATATTTTTGTTAAAACTGTCAATTCGTTACTTGTCAAAATTTAACCATATTGTAACGAAAACGACCAAATGCCTCGATTAGAGCACCAAAAAAAAAAAAGAAAGAAAAGAAAATTAATTATTTGGTGTGGTTCCCGAGAGGGTTTTATTTTATTTATTTTTTTTTTTTTGATTTTATAATTTTCAACTTTCTAATTTCTCAATCGGTGGGCGAACCAAAAACGAACTCGCCTTCTCATCGTTGCAGCGGCTTTTTATAGGGCATTGGATGGTTTCCAGTGTTTTCTTTTCTCCACTGTCGCTGAATGGAATTGTTTTCCATTGTGCATGATTTCTCTCTTGGAAGTTTGACATTTCGATTTCGCGCCAAATTTACTTTAATGGATACGATGTTCGTCACATTGCTCCCCCCTTAAGACTCTTGGCTCCTGCTGAGTCCTAACCTGGTTCTATATGAAGCTAAACGATCCACGTGTACCACTTTCGTTTTACGTTTGCCTTTACATTGTATCCTGTAAACCAAGTCCGACAATCGGGCTTTTATAAGAACGGGGCCTTCCCAGTCACTTTGTAGTTTTGGTGATACTCCTTTTCTTCGTTTAGGGTTATGAAACCACGCCTCTTCACCTGGAATAAAATTAATTTGGTGTTTTTTTATGTCATACCTCGTTTTCATCGCATTCGCGGCTAAATTCAGGTTTTCTCGAGCTGTTTCATGAGTCTTAAGCAGGCGTGTGCTGAGTTCCAGGGCGTATGAGGGTGCATTCCATTTATCGGCATTTGGAGTTCCAAAAGCAAGGTCGGCAGGAAGTTTTACTTCTCGCCCGAGATTCAGGTAAGCTGGGGAAAATCCCGTAGCTTCATGCTCTGCAGATCTATATGCCAAAAGAGCTGGCTGCAAATGTCGATCCCAGTCGGTTTGGTGGCGGCTTACGAATTTGGAAAGATAATCTAAAAGAGTGCGATTAAATCTCTCAACCATGCCATCTGACTGTGGGTGTAGAGGTGTTGTTCTAGTTTTTTCAACACCAAGTATTTTCAATACCGCTTGGAACACGTCAGCCTCAAAATTACGACCCTGATCTGAGTGTATGATCTGTGGTACTCCAAAGCGACAGAACACCTGATCCACCAAGGGCCCAAGGACTGCTTCTGCTGTTTGATTGGGGGTTGCAAAACACTCTGGCCATTTGGTAAAGTAGTCCATGACCACGACTATATAGCGGTTTCCATCGATAGTGCGGGGAAGTGGGCCGAGGATGTCGATGGCTATTCTTTCAAATGGGCAACCTGGTCGACTAGGTTGTAAACCTCCACGGGTTCTTCGTTGTGGCCCACGGCGAGCCGCACAAATCTCACAGGTCAAACACCAAATTTTAACATCTACGGTTCGGCCGAACCAGAAGTACCTGCGTTTCACCTTGGAAAGAGTCTTCTTCTGGCCTAAATGACCACCACTAGGACTATCGTGCAGTGAAGTGAGTATGTTGGGTACTAACATTTTTGGAACCACTATAAGTTTAATGAAGTTGTCTGGTGTTTCTTCCCAAAGTCGAACGAGTGTCCCATTTTCTAGACTGAGTTGATCATAGATAGACCAGTAGGATTTTACATCTTCGCTTTGACTAAGAATATCAGCTTTTTCGGGTCGTCTGCCTTTTTCTTTCCATTCTATTACCATCTTGAGCGTAGAGTCTTGTCTCTGTTCCTGATCCAACCCTCCTGCGACGGACGTAATTAGGGCGCGCTTCGACGATTCTTCTTCCACTTCTTCCGCCTTTGTACAGTGTTTGCAACTGCCACACACTCTTCGAGATAGCGCATCTGCATTTCCGTGTCGGGGACCAGGTCGATGTTGGATGTCGAAGTGATATTGCTGCAGACTCTCTAGCCATCGCGCCATCTGTCCTTCAGGATGCTTAAAGTTGCACAACCAGCGTAATGAAGCATGATCCGTTCGTAGGGTAAACTTACGGCCGAAAAGGTAATGGTGAAAATGACGGACGGCCAGAACAACTGCCAAAAGTTCCCTCCTTGTTACGCAGTAGTTACGTTCCGTGCGGCTTAGAGTCTTACTAAAATATTCAATGACCACTTCCTGATCTCCTTGTCGTTGACTTAGGACCGATCCTATGCCAAAATTTGAAGCGTCAGTGTCCAGTATGAATTCATCGGTGGGTGTAGGAAAAGCCAGGATGGGGGCGGTAGTGAGTTTTGTTTTCAGCTCACTAAAAGCATGTTCACAGCTTGGGCCCCAGGAAAAACGTCGATTTTCTTCTGTCAATTCAGAGAGGGGTTTAGCTATCGTCGAAAATCCCCCAATAAAACGGCGGTAGTAAGAACAGAGGCCTAGAAAACTCCGCACTTGCTTTTTATTCCGAGGAACTGGCCATTGCTGAACGACTTTAATCTTTTCAGGATCTGTGACAAGACCATTTTCAGAGACAATATGTCCTAAGTAGTTCACGCTTTTTCTCAAAAAGTGACATTTGCTTGGATTGAGCTTCAGATTAGCAGTTCGGAGACGATGGAATATTTGGTTTAAAACGAGAAGATGTTCATCGAAGGTAGGGGCGTAAGCAATTATGTCATCTAAGTAAATTAGCACCGTTTGCCAGGACATACCTCGGAATATTTTGTCCAGCAACCGTTCGAAGGTGGCAGGGGCGTTGCAAAGCCCAAAAGGCATAACGTTAAACTGCCAAAGTCCATCTCCAGTAGAGAACGCTGTCTTTTCTTTATCTCGTTCGTCCATCTCTACCTGCCAATACCCACTCTGTAAATCCATTGTGGAGAACCACTTTGCTCCGGCCAATGTCGAAAATAGGTCATCCATTCTGGGTAACGGGTAAGAATCTTTCTTCGTCTTTTCATTAAGGAGTCTGTAATCCACACAGAAACGGTAGGTCCCATCTTTCTTTCTAACAAGGACGATCGGAGATGCCCATGGGCCGTTGCAGGGTTCTATGATGTTTTTATTTTGCATGTCTTTCACGAGTTGAGCCACTTCTTCTCTTTTCGCCAGCGGGATTCTGCGAGCTGGCACTTTGATTGGTTTCGAGTTGGCAGTATCTATATTGTGCTTTATTAGGCTTGTTCTACCTTGGTCTTGCGATCCTGCAGAAAATACGTCTTTGTATGAAATAAGAAGATTTGTAAAACGAAT
Source organism: Philhelius festivus (assembly GCA_963931855.1). Taxonomy (NCBI): domain Eukaryota; kingdom Metazoa; phylum Arthropoda; class Insecta; order Diptera; family Syrphidae; genus Philhelius; species Philhelius festivus. The sequence goes on from OZ007554.1 coordinate 240,692,874, forward strand.
TATCTGGTCTTGAGTAAGACCTTCCGGAATAGCATCTATCAGGTCTTCAAGATGTGATGGCAGGAAATCTATAGGTGCAGTTGTGTCACAGATTTCGGCAATACAAGCTCGTCCAATGACCATGTCTCTTGGTAACATTACTTCCTTCTCGGTTGTGTTGATGACTCTTACTATAACCTGTTTTTGTTTTTTACTGACGAAAGATCGTGCTAGGAATACACCCTTTGGTAACTGATTCTGATCACAAGATTCAATCAAGGTGGTTCCTTCTTTTAAATCAATCGGCCTTGGAACTTGAAATACAACCTCGGAATGAGCGGGTAGGACTTCTTTATCTTTTGTAAAGAGGAGGCTGGTTTCAGTCACGGCAGCTAGTTGAAGTGGGAGCTTTCTTCCTCGGACTTCTAATGACGACTCGGAGAAATCTAGGGTGCACATATTTTCCTGAAGGAAATCTACGCCTAGGATAGTAGGTACTATTTGGCCTACAACCACGAAAGTTTGATGGAACTCTTTATGACTGAGAACTATAGTAATTTCTGCTGTACCTAGGGACCAAAGTGTTCCTCCAGAGATTCCTTCTATCCGAATTGGGTTTCCTGATAATTGAGCTGTCATTGGAAGGAATTTCTCGCATATGATCGAGACATCGGCCCCTGAATCAATAAGAAAACTATGTCGCCGTCGTTCGATGTAACCTTCTAGTGACAATCCAGCCCCATTAGCTACTCCTGCAAAAACTGAGTTAGATTGTGGAATGCGTTTTGGTAAAGAAAATTTGGATAACGTTGGACGTATTGAGGGATTTGAAGCGTGTTGTAATGATTCTGCTGGCGTTCGCTTCACTTCACCGGCAGATTTTAGTTTTCCGCCTCATTAAAATGGGATGATGTTGTTGCTCCTGCTGAGCCGCGGCGTTGCTTAGGAGATGTGTTTACTGCTAGAACATTCCTATGACTTCGGCGGTCAAATCGAGATGTAATCTCCTGTGCAATTCTAAGAGCTTCTGACAGATTACGAGGCCGCCCTACTGCTACCAGATTTTGGACTTGATCATCTCTTATGCCTTCAATGAACTGGGTAAGCACAATTTCTTCTACAACCTTCTCTGTTCCGCCTGGGAAAGCAGAAGTTGCTAGACGCTGCAGATGAATAGCGAACTCGGCCAGAGATTCCTTAGGCCGCTGGAGACGATTTCGAAGTAGGGTATAACTCGTGTGGTCATCCAAACTAAAACGTTGTCGAAGGAGACCTCGCAAGACTTCATATAAGAGGGGTTTTCCTCGTGGCATGGCACTCAAGACCGATAGAGCTTCACCTCGAAGTTGCATAGCCAACCCATGGGCTTTCTCTGTTTCAGTCCATCCGTGGAACTTGGCCACGATTTCAAACTGTGTCTCATAATCTGTCCAAGATGCAGTTCCATCATACGGCTGTACTATGCTTGGATTAAAGAAGGAAGTCCTCAACTGCTTAGAAGTAAGCGAGGATGAATAAACTGACTGATTCTCCAACAAAGGTGGTTCTTTCAGAGTAATCTGGTTAACTATAGGTAATTCACCATTTGGAAGTCTTGCAGCTGTAGACGAAGTAGTAAGATATCTCATTGTTGATTGCGGAAGTTCAAGATTCAATCTGTTTTGACGTATTGGTTCAGGCGAAGCCGCGAGATGCATCGTGTCTGTAAAATCAGATCTTGAAAAAAAGATTTCGGAGGATGCTTGTCGTGCATCTGGGGCTATGTTTGCACGGGTCTGCTCAGAAGAGAATGTAACTGTATTCGGTGCAGTTGGGATGTCAGTACCTTGTCGTTGTGGTTGGGGCTGTTGTAGTTGGGTTTGTTGTAGTTGTCGTTGTGGTTCTGGAAGTTGGCCTAAGGGCGCGTCGCTTGTGCAGGGTGTATCATCGCTATCGTATTGGAGAAAAAGGTTGGTAGAAGACATCGGGTGAGGGGAAGAGTGTGAGGACACTGCTGCGGCAAAAGTCCTATTACTTAGAATTCTCTCCAATTCCTCAAGTTTTTTTTCCATAGTTGACTGCCTGCCTACCAACTCAGCTTTCCATTGAGAAATTTTCATTTCCCAGTATAGAGTTTGATCGATCGTGTGCTGCTCTAAAAGCGCCTTCATTTCCTCAATATTCATAATGCGGTGGTAAGAATAATCGAATTCTGTTAGAACCCCACATCTGACACCAGTGTAACGAAAACGACCAAATGCCTCGATTAGAGCACCAAAAAAAAAAAAGAAAGAAAAGAAAATTAATTATTTGGTGTGGTTCCCGAGAGGGTTTTATTTTATTTATTTTTTTTTTTTTGATTTTATAATTTTCAACTTTCTAATTTCTCAATCGGTGGGCGAACCAAAAACGAACTCGCCTTCTCATCGTTGCAGCGGCTTTTTATAGGGCATTGGATGGTTTCCAGTGTTTTCTTTTCTCCACTGTCGCTGAATGGAATTGTTTTCCATTGTGCATGATTTCTCTCTTGGAAGTTTGACATTTCGATTTCGCGCCAAATTTACTTTAATGGATACGATGTTCGTCACATTGCTCCCCCCTTAAGACTCTTGGCTCCTGCTGAGTCCTAACCTGGTTCTATATGAAGCTAAACGATCCACGTGTACCACTTTCGTTTTACGTTTGCCTTTACATTGTATCCTGTAAACCAAGTCCGACAATCGGGCTTTTATAAGAACGGGGCCTTCCCAGTCACTTTGTAGTTTTGGTGATACTCCTTTTCTTCGTTTAGGGTTATGAAACCACGCCTCTTCACCTGGAATAAAATTAATTTGGTGTTTTTTTATGTCATACCTCGTTTTCATCGCATTCGCGGCTAAATTCAGGTTTTCTCGAGCTGTTTCATGAGTCTTAAGCAGGCGTGTGCTGAGTTCCAGGGCGTATGAGGGTGCATTCCATTTATCGGCATTTGGAGTTCCAAAAGCAAGGTCGGCAGGAAGTTTTACTTCTCGCCCGAGATTCAGGTAAGCTGGGGAAAATCCCGTAGCTTCATGCTCTGCAGATCTATATGCCAAAAGAGCTGGCTGCAAATGTCGATCCCAGTCGGTTTGGTGGCGGCTTACGAATTTGGAAAGATAATCTAAAAGAGTGCGATTAAATCTCTCAACCATGCCATCTGACTGTGGGTGTAGAGGTGTTGTTCTAGTTTTTTCAACACCAAGTATTTTCAATACCGCTTGGAACACGTCAGCCTCAAAATTACGACCCTGATCTGAGTGTATGATCTGTGGTACTCCAAAGCGACAGAACACCTGATCCACCAAGGGCCCAAGGACTGCTTCTGCTGTTTGATTGGGGGTTGCAAAACACTCTGGCCATTTGGTAAAGTAGTCCATGACCACGACTATATAGCGGTTTCCATCGATAGTGCGGGGAAGTGGGCCGAGGATGTCGATGGCTATTCTTTCAAATGGGCAACCTGGTCGACTAGGTTGTAAACCTCCACGGGTTCTTCGTTGTGGCCCACGGCGAGCCGCACAAATCTCACAGGTCAAACACCAAATTTTAACATCTACGGTTCGGCCGAACCAGAAGTACCTGCGTTTCACCTTGGAAAGAGTCTTCTTCTGGCCTAAATGACCACCACTAGGACTATCGTGCAGTGAAGTGAGTATGTTGGGTACTAACATTTTTGGAACCACTATAAGTTTAATGAAGTTGTCTGGTGTTTCTTCCCAAAGTCGAACGAGTGTCCCATTTTCTAGACTGAGTTGATCATAGATAGACCAGTAGGATTTTACATCTTCGCTTTGACTAAGAATATCAGCTTTTTCGGGTCGTCTGCCTTTTTCTTTCCATTCTATTACCATCTTGAGCGTAGAGTCTTGTCTCTGTTCCTGATCCAACCCTCCTGCGACGGACGTAATTAGGGCGCGCTTCGACGATTCTTCTTCCACTTCTTCCGCCTTTGTACAGTGTTTGCAACTGCCACACACTCTTCGAGATAGCGCATCTGCATTTCCGTGTCGGGGACCAGGTCGATGTTGGATGTCGAAGTGATATTGCTGCAGACTCTCTAGCCATCGCGCCATCTGTCCTTCAGGATGCTTAAAGTTGCACAACCAGCGTAATGAAGCATGATCCGTTCGTAGGGTAAACTTACGGCCGAAAAGGTAATGGTGAAAATGACGGACGGCCAGAACAACTGCCAAAAGTTCCCTCCTTGTTACGCAGTAGTTACGTTCCGTGCGGCTTAGAGTCTTACTAAAATATTCAATGACCACTTCCTGATCTCCTTGTCGTTGACTTAGGACCGATCCTATGCCAAAATTTGAAGCGTCAGTGTCCAGTATGAATTCATCGGTGGGTGTAGGAAAAGCCAGGATGGGGGCGGTAGTGAGTTTTGTTTTCAGCTCACTAAAAGCATGTTCACAGCTTGGGCCCCAGGAAAAACGTCGATTTTCTTCTGTCAATTCAGAGAGGGGTTTAGCTATCGTCGAAAATCCCCCAATAAAACGGCGGTAGTAAGAACAGAGGCCTAGAAAACTCCGCACTTGCTTTTTATTCCGAGGAACTGGCCATTGCTGAACGACTTTAATCTTTTCAGGATCTGTGACAAGACCATTTTCAGAGACAATATGTCCTAAGTAGTTCACGCTTTTTCTCAAAAAGTGACATTTGCTTGGATTGAGCTTCAGATTAGCAGTTCGGAGACGATGGAATATTTGGTTTAAAACGAGAAGATGTTCATCGAAGGTAGGGGCGTAAGCAATTATGTCATCTAAGTAAATTAGCACCGTTTGCCAGGACATACCTCGGAATATTTTGTCCAGCAACCGTTCGAAGGTGGCAGGGGCGTTGCAAAGCCCAAAAGGCATAACGTTAAACTGCCAAAGTCCATCTCCAGTAGAGAACGCTGTCTTTTCTTTATCTCGTTCGTCCATCTCTACCTGCCAATACCCACTCTGTAAATCCATTGTGGAGAACCACTTTGCTCCGGCCAATGTCGAAAATAGGTCATCCATTCTGGGTAACGGGTAAGAATCTTTCTTCGTCTTTTCATTAAGGAGTCTGTAATCCACACAGAAACGGTAGGTCCCATCTTTCTTTCTAACAAGGACGATCGGAGATGCCCATGGGCCGTTGCAGGGTTCTATGATGTTTTTATTTTGCATGTCTTTCACGAGTTGAGCCACTTCTTCTCTTTTCGCCAGCGCACATAGGGGTATTTCAACGATCTAAGCGGCCAAAATTAGTTTTGTATTTTGTTTGATTAAAAAAAATGTAACTAAGTAGAACTAGTTGTTTTTATTAAAAAAATGTTTTTTTATTAAAAAAAAATGTTTTTTTATCAAAAAAAAAAAAAAAAATGTTTTTTCTTACAAAAAAAGTATGTTTTTCGTATAAAAAATATAAAAAAAAATTCTTAAAAAAAATGACTTATGTATACAATAGGGAGGAAATTTATTAGATATTTGGAAAAAAAAATAAAATAATATTAATTTAATCATTATAATATTTACTTATTTATTATTTATTATCAAATAATAATATTAACTAAACACTAAAATCCAAGTTTTCGTCTTCATTTCCGGAAGAATACCCTGGGTATTCTTATTCTTACCTAACGGTAAGATCAATCAAAGGCTGCAATTGAGCTTCCGCACTAGTGCTTGTTACCGTGCACGCTTCTGGCGGCGGATAACACTTTTTTTTCTTTTTGCAAAAGACTGTAACACGGAAAGAATATCTTATTGGTGCTCCTTATAATTTCATATTGCGCTCGTGTTAGGTCTGCATCGATGAACATTTGACTTGCTTCCTGGACGGTTAAAGGGCTACTTTTATTTTCTGAAGACATTGCGTGATATGCCTTTTTATATTTTGTTGCACGAGCTGGCGACCTGATTATTTCTTTGAGCACATTTGAAGCGTCTCGCTTTCCTGTTTTGCTTAGTTCTACTTGTGCAGCATGTACTATGATGTGCTCGTCAAAGTTAGAGCGAAGAACCTCAGTCTTTCTTCTTTTACTTCTTTCGCT